>CM072889.1:4962870-7462870 GCA_037013685.1 Acridotheres tristis | reverse complement strand
ATTTTATCTATCTGAGAACATTTTAAAGCTTTTCGGTTTTTTTTTAAATTCTAACACTTCTTACTTAATATTTGAGTATTTTCATCTGAGACAATTATATAGCAGAAACTTTATTTATTTAACATTTTAACTTTGTGATTTTGATAGCAAGAAGCACCCCACAATGCTTTATTTCAATCAATACTGAGAGTGCCACAGTTTATGGAATAGGTTATAGGAATTTTGGATCCAGATGGTCAGTTTAAGAATGAAATAATAACAAAATACAGAAGAACAATTACCAGTATTAAAATAAGAGTTAGTTTAATATATTTTCATTGAGGTAAATGGCTTCCTTGCTGAATGATACATGACGGACTCTTTGGGTCCTTTGTAGGCAGCTAAGATTTACAATGTACTAAAGATTGTAATAAAGTATAAAACCGTTTGTGGGACTGTTAAGTGCCATGTAAGAAAGTGATTTGTCTCAGGTCAAAATGCTGAACTATTAGGGCTTCTATTTTTTACATCCTGAATAAATATAATGGGCAACTTGTTACAACAAACAACCAACCGTCCCCTTGTATTTCAGCTCTGACCCACAGAGAAATAATTGGCAGGATCTACCTGCTTCCAAAGAGACTACTCCAAGCTCTCACTAATAAATAATTTCTAAAAATATTTCAGCTAATCTCTGGCTTCAGATTTCCTTAGAAAATCTTTAAATTTTACATTCAGCACCCAATCACAAAAAATAATGTGCAAAGAAATAGCCAGTGCTTAGAAACTGAGCGTGGATGTGCTCTTTTAGCTTATGTTCAGTATTATATTTTAGACTACATGACCTTATAAGAAAACACTGCTTGGCACATAATCAGTTACACACTAAATGCTTTCTAGGGCTTCTCTTGCGTGAAA
This sequence comes from Acridotheres tristis, assembly GCA_037013685.1. Lineage (NCBI taxonomy): Eukaryota > Metazoa > Chordata > Aves > Passeriformes > Sturnidae > Acridotheres > Acridotheres tristis. The sequence continues at coordinate 7,461,973 of CM072889.1, read as the reverse complement.
AACGTAAGATTTATTTGCACTGTATGAATACTAATTTATAGTACCTTGCTACATGGTTAATGAATGAAAGATGAGTAAAACTTGCCACCTGATCAGGTTCTGCTTCAGAATGATAGCCATTGTGTCCATCCTGTATCTCCTGCTTTGCATGAGGCAGCAGTAGGGCAAGAGAGAGGTAACAGCAAAAAAATTGCAGACAACAGGTGAAAGGACAGAATCTTATATTTTTTTGTTTCCCTTTTAAAATTTTCCTTAAAAAAACAGTATATACTTTAACTCCAGTTTAGCTTTCCAAAATCTTTTACTCCTGGCACACACTACTTTCCACAGAAGGGAATCCAAACTATTAGTACCATCCTTTGAATGTTACTTGGCACAACACAAAATAAAAAAAATTTACTCCCTTTTTCACAAAAGAGTCAGTGCTGGTAGATAAGAACATGAAAGTATGTACTGTCTTTTTAAGACAAATAACCTTATGATGAAGAAAATTAATTTCAAGTATGCCACATGCTTATCAATATAAGAAATTAAGTACAGCTTGCAATGGCAGCATTATGGGAAAACTCATGCAATCTATCACAGAAAAAAATAGGTCAACATCAAATAGAAATACCTACACACTTAAAAAAAGCTTTGCTGTGTAAAATACATTGTAATTGAACTCTCAACCTTCAAGTTTTACATATCTTTCCAGCAACTTCTTTGTTGCTGTTTGAAACTTGACCAGTAACTTTACAGAATCAAAAATTACTACTCATAGCAAAACATGCAAACAATTCCCCTTTTCATGTTAATTTATTTTTGCATCAATTGGCAACAAATCCTGAAAACTAATTAAATTTCTTGAATAAACATAAGGTTCTTTTGCACACCGGAGAGAAGCACAAGTGTCATCGGGTCACTGAAGAAACTGATTTAACAAGTTCAGCCAAAAATGTTCTTCCGTCTTCTTTCTTTAACAGCTAGAGAGAAGTTGTGCCCATGACAGTCTATTACTACTAGTTCAAATGCAAAGAACTTCTCACTTGGTCAGAGTGTAAAATCAGCCTCAGTCTAAATTTACAAATGTTTGTTAGAAGTAAATTTTTCTTTTTACAGTATTTCTAGAGAACCCACAAAAAACAGATAAGAAGAAGGACTTCAGATATCTTCAGATAATTTGAACTCTACATGAGTTTAAAAAGTTATAAGTAATTAAAAAATCTTTTCAAGTTATAAAAGACTATTAACATTTAGGTAGAAGTAGAATTGTGTTATAGAGAAATTGCTTAAATTTCAGATCATAATTATGTTGTTTCTGAAATCAAAGAGAAATAAACATTGTGATCTCTGGAAGAAAACCAGCAGGACAATGAGCAAATACACCAAAAATATTTAAATACATGAAAGACAAAGAAGCAGAGCAGACCATTCAAATATCAAAGCCTTTACACAGAACTGGGAACAACTGAACAAAACCAGCTCTTGTTACTCAACTCAGACCAATTATTTGAAACGCTATCTATTCAAAAGAAAAATATGAAGACCAACTTGTGGATTTGTATGATTGGACGAAACACATCATTTTTAAATAAGTAAAAAACAGATGAGAAAAAGAAATCATTGAGACTTCATCTCTTCATTTCAGACTGAACAAGAGATCTTTGTTTGAATAAAAGTGTTGGACACATTTCATGAACAATGTCAGAACACTACCCAGATAATTTCTCACTCCATAAATGTTACTAAGAGAGAGGGGCAAGAAAACAAGGCATGCCCTTTTTCATCTTCAATGAACAATCAAGTCCTAGTCTCAAAATCATCATTCAAAAGATGTCAGTCATTACACTAGTGCCTAACTTCAAACCTAACTTCCAATCCCATTACAGTTTGGTCACAACTAATTTAAAACAAGTACAAAAGCAAGCATGAATTTGAAACTTATTTAAATACAACAGATAGGGACATAATGCTTTAACTGCTGGTATTCTTTAGCATAGACATGTTAGAGCTGCTAATACAGTACTCTGCAGTCTGAAGCACGTAAACCTGAATTGCAAGCATCCATTTTGGCAAAATTAATGCAATAAAACTGAAGTTAGTACTGCACATTCATAACATAATTTTAAAATATTGCTCTCTTACATACTGACTTTTACTGCTCACAAAAACACTGTAATGTATATGAAGCATTTCTGTGGCAAAGAAGCTGCTGCACTGCACAACAAAATGGTCTGACTGGTCCATAAAACCCATTGATGAGGTAAAGAACGCATGACACACCAAGATCTCACACAGCACAAGAGACACACAGGTAGGAGGCTGTTCACTGCTAGCCAAAGGTAATCTTACCCGTATAACCGGCCTCCTGTACACCTGTTAGTTAAAATATAAAATGTTATCCAATGAAACACACAGACTTGATTTGTTAAAGATATAGTATCTTATTTCACTAGGCTTTCAAAAGAACTCTACTCCCAAACATCTTAATTATAGCTGGATTTTGAAAGAACAAAACAAAACTATGCAGAACTAGTAACTCTTATTTGTAGAATTGTTTTGGTCTAAAAAAATCTCAGCCTCTTCCGTTTAGTGATGTAACGAATTCCAAGCTTTTTGGAAACATTAATTCCTAATCACTCTTTTATCCTGCTACACTGTGCTACTGTTAAAAGAGAAGAAAGAGTCTCATAATCCTTCTAGGTAGAAGACAATAAGCCTGTACTAACGACCATGAAGAAGAGACACCAGAACTTTCAGAAAAAGACAACTCTTCTCAACTTCTGAAGGTGTTTGTAGTCACTAACTACAGTCTGACCCATTTTCATTTGTATGAGCCTCTCATTCAAGAACACTCTGCAGACAGAGCATATGTCAGAGGAGACATACAGAGCAGACTGAAATCACGCTGCTGTACGGTTTAGCAAGCAAGAGATCCCCCAGTGCTCTCCAGTTCTGACCATTCCATTAGCTTCCCTTTTGCTTCCCTCCTCCCTGGTAAGTCACATAAGAGTAATGTGAGTAACGCTATTTGATACAGAAATCAATTTCTATATTTATCTGGTTTTGCAAACATATTAATCTAATGAAAGGGATGAAATAAAAATGAAATGAAAGAAATAATCCCCAATAAAAAGGGGATGAAAGAAAGAATAAAGCAGTTCCTGGTAAATCCAGCACAAACAGAACTGCCTGACCAGTTCCAGAAGCAAACACAAACATCTGACCTGACGGTTCTGAGTTGTAAGATAGTCTCTAAATGCAGCAATTCGAGGTAACCAAAGGTAAGGAAGACCCAGGAAAGAGGAAGATGTCTCAAAGGAAAACTGAGCATTGTCTTTCACATATAGATTCCACAGTAACAATGAACAAACCCAACCTTAGTGGTACTGAGTAAGCAACTATAAAAAATTCCATCATGTTATATACAAATATGGGATTTCAAATCACAGCAATGCAATGATGTCAAATACAATTTATCCACAAAAATTCTTAATTTAAACCATCAGGCTTAAATCCTTTTCTTTCATTTCTCAGAGACAGAGAATGAAGCAGAATTTTAATTAGGCCGTAAAGATTTATTCCTGTTAAATAATATCTGAGATGAGTTTGGTATAGAGATGGAAGTTATTCAAAATTAAACAGTGCTCTTCATTCCAGAGGAATGCATTGTACTCAGAGATAATCTGAACACCAAGCTTACATATTTGGATTTTACTAAAATTAAATCCTTGGCAAATACAACATCAACAGATGTAATGCAAGGTTTCCCCCAGTGTTTTATCAAAAATGTTGGCCTTGACCTGGAGCAAGCATCTGCAATGCAGTTGCTGTAGTATGGGAGAGCAACTCTACAAACTGCTGACTGTGCCAACAGTGTGAAACTGTTGAGGTTGAACTTTATTTAAACACACTACAGTCAAAAACATTTTGTGGCCTCATCTCAGGCTGAATCTGACCTGCTGTCACACAATCTAAAATACACTGTTTCCAGACAACATACTTTGTATTCACAGAGCATACGTGAATTAAAATCTAGTTAAAACAAAGGAAGAAAAAGAGAAAAATCTTCCTTAGGCCATTCCCTATGAAGACAATAAAACTGTTACAAACCTAGGAAGAAAAACAGATCTAGAAAGCAGCAAGTTGGGCTTAAAGGGAATTGAAACATGGGTAACTTTTGTCACGTTGTGAAAGGAGAATAACTGCCCATGCTCCATTATTGACAGCTGAGCTGAGTGGCTGCATGAAGGGAACAGCCAGTGAGTGTGAAGCAACAAGGGCACAAAAGCACAGTGGAACTCAGGGAAACCTACTATGCAGTTATTACCTCAGTGATAAAAATGTTGCTGAGAGGGAATGAAAGAGGTGACTAATTTGTTTGTTTAATGTTAAATTCTGTGTCCCTGGAGAAACACCATAAAAAAACCCCGATACTCAACTATGTCCCCTGCAAGTAACAAAGACATTAATTTATTTTTTGTGAAATCTGAAGAGCTCAATTCTGTCCTCTGAATGACACACACTAGAAACCATTTAAACCTGTAACTATAATCTATTTTACCAATTATTTTATACAATAATCAAAAGAAAAGACAACCCATTTTTGATGTTTTATTCAAGACATTGGCTTTTAAAATTTCCTTTCACTTCTCTGTTAATTTTTATTCTGTAGAGTTCAATAGCACTATTCTAAATATGGAGGAAAACAGGAAGCAAATTCAAAAGACTCCTATGCATGATGAGATGTTTCTAGCTCTGAAACACTTGGTGATCACTCAAGTACTTACCACCTTTCCAATCTTCCACACTTGTATCTTAAAACAAATCAATGCATTCCTCAAATCACTTACCCTGTAGTCTCTGGACACACTCTCTGATGGGACAGACCCTGAAATCTGACTCGAAATGGTTGCAGCTATCAGCTGTTTACACCATTCCACGTGGGATCCAGTCGGGCTACAAAACCAGAAATTTCAAACTATTTAGCAGTAATTCCAAATGTTCATTTTGAACAGCACAACAACTGAGCAGATCCAGAAAGCAATACTCTAAGTGATCACTAACATCATAAAACTTAGTTTGCTTTGTGGGCAGAATGCAACTATTTTATTGATCAAATTAGGAAAAAGAATTTTACTAGATCATGTCAGAGACACAGAGCTGTCAGGAGGTTAAAAGCAAGGTTAGAGTCATAGGAACTTGAAAAATGTTCTGTTCCTTATCCAGTGTAATTTTTACCATTCACACACTTTTTTCTTAAAGTCATCCCTGGGATGAGTTTGGCCAAGGAGTAGGAAACTCTTTATACTTATACCTTATTAATATGTCCTGATTATTCTGTAAATCCTCAGAATTAAATTACTTAATACTAGTATTAAAAAATATAAACTATGCTAATGTTGTATTATATACAAAATGTTGATAAGACATGTTTTCTAAATGCTAACTTCTAGTTATCTGCATTTTTTTTTCCAGTTCACGAAATAAACCCTGGATAATTTTCAAGGTGGGCTTTCCTGTGCCACAGCACTGAATTGTACAGCTGTGATAGGTTGACTTGGGAGGAAGAAACTCAGGAGTTCTTCCTGGGAGAGTTTCCTTTGTGGGGGGGTTTTGGGATACTTGTAACAGCCAATCAGAGAAAGTCGGTTCGCTCCGTGCACACACATTATAAAAAAGGGTAATCCCGGAAGACGAGTCTCTTTGTCTTTCCGGCGGCTGGGCAGGTAACAACGACCCGAGTCTCCCTCTTCCCCATGCGGGGGAGGGGGAGACTCGGAGGCCGCTTGGGCCCCGTTTGCCAACGAGGGGGGACCCGATGGCTGAGGGGAGGAAAAGTTGTGCGATAAAACTTTCACGGATTCCTTTTCTACTAGCCTGTGGCTCTGGCGTGGGGGGATGCTGGCTTTTTATGCTGCCGGTCCCGGGCCGGGACCAGGCCTGCCCAGGTGGCCATGAGCCACGCGGGCCGCAGCCCAGCCCCGCAGGGGCTGAGTGGCGCTACTGCCGCCCCCCCCCCCCCAGCACGGCCGAGCCTGGCTCAACTTTTGTAGTTGAGTTAAACTTTAACTCTTTAGTGTTCAGATAAGATTTGCAAAGCCTCCAGCCTTCCCTTTAAATATGAAAGGGAATAAGGAAAGTTCTGAAGTCAGTGATGCAAGAGCGAAGTATTTTAAGATGGAAGGAGAGTGAGAAGATGCTGAAATGGCTGAAAATCTTTTTTGGGAAATTGTAGGAATGAACTAATGTACTGAATATTCCTTTAAACCATGGAAAGAGACATGGGGGGATGGAAATGTTCCTTCTTAGGAGACGATTTGATTAAAGAACACCTGTGTTGGGAATTTGAATTTCTGCCCTGAGAAACGAAGGGGATTGCAGTTTTTTTCTGAAGATGAAGCCTGAGCAGAGGAAAGGGAAACAAATAAAAATCGTTGCTGTTGGACATTTTCAATTCTTAAAAGTAATATCCCATGAAATCGACATGACCCATATCTACAACTTTGGGACAGCTGTAGAACTGGGAGGAGCGTCACGGTTGCAAATTTCCCGGGCGGATGCAATCGTGAAAGGTAAAACTACAAGAGGACCTTTTTTCTTCTTGTGGAACACATCTCCTACAACTTCGACAAGAGGAAACTTCTTTTCTCCAAAAGTACACAGAAAAGGACTAAATTAGGCACTGACTGAAGTATTTGTTGTATATTTGTTTTGTTGTTGTGAAGACTGGGAGAGGGAGGGACGGAGTGATGTGAAAAAATCTTATTCTGAATTTTTTTTTTTTTTTCCCCGTTTTTGTTTGTGTAGTTAATAAATTTTCTTCTATACCCTTTCAAAGTTTTAAGCCTGCCTTGCTCTTTAACTCCTGGTTCTGTCTCACAACAAAAAGAAATAAGTTTATTTAAATTGGCAACTCAAACCCTAGACATTAATTTGGTGCGTTGGCCGGGAAAGTAAAAATTAAACCATACCTGTCTTTTCAAACAAAGACAACAGCATAGAGTGTTTACAAGAACCCTAAAGCATCTGAAACACACTAAACCCCAGGTGATGCAATTTGAGAACAGTCCCCTGAACTACTGCTGGTCACAAGTAAGAGAGGAAGAAGCAATGACAGTCTGAAGTATCTAGGTTTGCTTCATCCCACACTGGTATCCAAGGAAAACTGGAAATGCCAGAGGAACTATTCCCTGAGTGTTATCACAGCCTCAGCGGATATCTTAGATAACTGCCACTTTCCTTCAAACCATTCAGCTGTGCTGTTCTATAGATTGAATGCTTATTCAGAAGTTGAATACAGAAAGAAAATGTTAATTTTTTGTACCTCATTCATAAACGAGCTTTGTATTCTATGAATGCTCCATGACACTGAAGCGAATATACTTACTTATACCCAGCAGGTGCACCACACCTCGGACATTAAGAGGGTGGGGTAACAGCCTTAGATGACCAATTACTATTCAACAAGAGGTCTTTCCTTATATTAAATCTGCCACTATAGCTAGGTATAAGGCACAGATCCATGCAACAACACCACACCTGAAATGGAAGATCTTTCAAAACTTTTCTGATAAATTTTAATAGCTTTCTCCCCATCTGCACATTCTACACAGGGCTAGATCTCACAATGTTGTTTTGCAACTAAAACACATCTATGATAGTCCTGCTTGAACAACAAAGATAACTCTCAGGTCAGTGCTAAACTCGAACCCAGATTTACTTAGAGAACTCTTCACTTGAGTTCTGCAAAAGAGCCCAACACCTAATTCCTACAGTAATCCTTCTTTACCTCATTTATTTTTCCTTCTCTTACATCCCTTTAATTTCCAGTGTAGCTTTATAAGGCTTGCCTAAGTTTGTTTTCAAATAAGAACTCACTTAAGAAAAGGATTTATTTTTCTATGGCCTCACAAGGAATAACTGCATCAACAGAGCTAACAGCAGCAGGAAAATGCATATGAATGCAGGACCATCCCCTGAGACCAGTGTAGGGGATATATCAGTGTTCCACAGCACACTGATCAGACCAATGTGCCTTCTTCCCATGCACCAGAAAGGCACACAACAGTACTGACTGCTTTTGCATTCTGTCTCATCTGCAGTCACTCACATTAGCCTGGCGTGGTACAATCGTACCGGAAAACAAATAAACTCTATGACAAATGGACATATAACTGGCCCAGGGAAGAGCAAGATCAGAAGAAGGGAAGATGAAAATTAGGATAAGAAAGTGCAGTAATAAGCAATACAAAGTTGTATGTTCTGATGACAGAAAACAGACATTTCATTTCCATCCTCACCAGAATGATGTAAGCCCCTAGGTTTCTACTAACAGAAAAACGAGAGAATACAGAGACTGGAACCTAGTACTGATTTTAAAATTTCTTTTTTAATTAAGTTTTCATCAGGTGAGATTTCCATTCACTTCTACTCCTTGGTTAATGATTTTCAAGCTCAGTTCTGAAGTCCGCCTTCAGCTGGGAACTTCTGAGTGAAGGAATGATTCTGCCAGTGGCTGCCGGAGATGTGAGACCCTGCGGACCCACCGCACACACTTACAGACACATCAGGGACACACCGCATACACGTACGGACAGACAGATAGCACTCCGGGACATTTCGCACACCGAGGGAGCATAGTGGTGCCTCGGGACAGTCCCATCTCTGTAGATTAAATACATGCACGGAAAAAAAAACAAAAACCAAACCAATCAGGAAGAGACTCAAAACCCGAGCACGGTCTCAGCCAAAGTTTGTAGGACGCTGCCCCAACCTTCAGGCCAAAGCCCCGTGGCCGCCTCAGCCTCGGCCAAGCAGGCGGCGGCACTGCCGGCACACTGAGTAGGAAAACTTTGACAACAGCCGGTTCCCGCCGCAACCATCCACCGCTGCAAAGCGGCCGCCCTCAGACTGCGGCTTCTCAGGCTGGTGGGGTCCAGGGAGGACGCCCTGAGGCCGGGGAACCGCGCTCGGCCGAGGGGCACCCGCCGCCTCCCCCGCCCGGCGCGCAGGCCGCGGCACGTCCTCTCCCTCCGCCCGCTCCGCCTGGAGCCGTCCCCGCTCACCTGTCCAGGGTCTCGGCGCTGGGCTGCCGCGACCCCGCGCCCGCCGCCGCGGCGCCCCCCGCCCGCACGGCTCGCCGGCTCACGCCACCGCCCTCCACAGCCTGCCCTGCCGCCGCCGCCGCTCGCTCCATGGTTCCGGCCGCGCCACCGGGATGGCGGGCGGATTCCCGCCTCTCAGCGGCGCAACGGCCCGGCCGCCTCAACCTAAGCCGCTGGGGCCCCAGCAGCCGACGGCTGTCACCTGGCGGCGGCGCTTTCCCAGAGGCCTCCGCGCCGTGAGAGTGGGCGGGCGGCAGGGCCGGGCCGGGCCGGGCAACTCCTGCCCACCGCCCATTCCGGCCGCAGCACTAAGACACGGCATACGCCGGGCGCGCCAGGAAAAGGGCTGTCGGAGGCAGAGTGTTCAGCACTTACATCTTTATTTTCCCTTCCGGCAGACAGATGATGTTCACTGCTCTTCCCCCGACCCAACGCCTGACACATAGGGTCCGGCTCCATAGCAATCCCGCGGTATCCAAGGAGAGCGGCCGACACGGTTAGTGAAGGAAGCGGTAGTATTGAGGAGATCCTGCGCCTTAGAGATCATGTTTTATCATGAATGACAGAATGCTCGCTACGGCAGAACACCTGAGGTTAACAAAAAATCAGAAGCAGGTAGCACACAAGTCATGCCTTGGGTACAGCCGTAACAGTGATGCTGGGGGGAAGGGTAAGGCATGAGCAAATAAAGAAGGCATTCAACAAGTAACAGAAGCCCAGTACAAAACCTAGCTTATTCTCCTCATGTCCATGGAAGGAAGAATACAAGAAACCTAAACTAGCATTCCAAGACTGACATTTCCTATGGGATATTGGGCATTCATTGCTGGTGATGCTGACACCCCAGCCCTGCTTTTTCATCCTCCTAGGAAAGGCACTCAGCACCTGCAAGTCTCGTCTTCACGAGCTTAGAAGTTTCCCCAGGTGTGCTTCTGGCAGGTAACAGGCTGCACAGAGAACAGGAGATCTGTGCAGACCGACAGCCTACAGCACCCAGTTATGGGGGAAGGAGAGAGATATTCTGTTAGCATTGGTAAGCTTGTATGCCTATATTGACAAATAGTATTTTCCAGAACATATTGGATTAAAATCACCCTTATCTTGGTCTCATATGTAAAAACAATTAAAACACTTATCTGCTGACTTGAAAGATTCCAAGCCTGCACAGAGCTATGTTAGAGCCTCAGAGACAAATTCAGCTGAAGAGTAATACAAAGTAATATGCAATGAAGTAAGTGCAAAGAGATCCTTTCCATTATATTACTCTCCCCAATGTAATAGGTTATCACATAGTGTTTACACATTAAAAACTATTAGATTTTCAGAACTTTTTCACACTGCTCAGAGACATCACTAATATGCTAAACTCAAATACTGAAACTTTAAATATTCTAATAAAAATAGCGTTTTTTAAATAAACCATAAGTAAGTAGAAGGTAAATATATCAGAGTATGCATAGCTTTCAACATGTAAAAAACAACGGAGTATCCTTCTTTGTTTATCTGATGTAATGAATCTTACCTTAACAAGTCATGATTGGGGGACAACATTGTTATTTTGTATACACATACTGGAGAGCATAGATGGGAGAATGAAATTTAGAGGACAAAAGTCATATAATTCTGCATATTTAGAACACATATGCTGTATGCTCTGAACTTCCCTGAAAATATAGTGCAACTCAGTGCATAGACTGAATTAAATCCAGAGGCGATATATTTTTTTCCTTTGAAAAAATACTGTTTTAAATACTCAATGTCCTCTAAACTTTGATTTATTTTATGGAACTATACCTTTAAATTTACTTTTCATATGCAAAATATTTACACTCCACAAACTTGCAGAATTTCTCACAAACTATATTATATACATTCACACAAAACTTATATATAATCCCTGTTATATCTTGCAGATCAAAACTCACCACATGTGCAATAATTTATAATGACAGAAGCCTCAAGCATCAAAATATTTCCTTTAAAATAACAGTATTAGAGTCCTTTACAGATTCTGATTTGCAGTATTTCCTGGATTGCCTGAATATCATTAAACTTCTCAGAATATGCAAAATTTTAATTAAATATCAAGAGCAAAGTTTGTGCTGTGGTAAGAAATGCTTGCAATTATTTTAAAAATTCCTGAAAGGAACACATTAAAGATTTACAAAAAGCCTCTGAAAGGTAGGCTTGAAACTAGAGCTCACTTGAATGTTCAATGTAAGGGCACACACTATATGCAAATCTGGGATACCAAAGCCCCTTAAAATACTTTAGAATAAATATGCTGAACAGGAGTTAAATTAAACAATAAAGTATGAATGTACAAGTCTTCAAAATTATTTATAACTAAGAATTTTTGTGTACTTTGGTATAAAAGCTCCTTTAAACAGGCACATTTACTTTTAGAAGACAAACATAAGTTTTAATACTATGGCTATTGCTGGATATTTAAGCAATGTCTCTGTGGTTCTGTTTCTAATTATATAAACCTTCTTTTGGAGACATTTAATTCTGTACTAATCCAAAGAACCAATACTGCCCATAGTGATAATTTGTACTGTACTTTAGTGCTGAACAGCTACCCCAAACAGAACTTCTCAGAAGCCAGTACAACTTTCATTTGTTTTGTTTTTTTTTAATAAAATCAGTTTATCAAAAGATACTTTTTAATTGTATCTACTGAGCTATTTGAATTTTTTTATTTAGAAGCATATCACTGTAATGACCTCCATATTTCTGTTTATTTAAAATAAGGAAAATTTGGAATTCTCGGGTAATCAAAGTTTCAACACTTTGACATCTTGCAATATAATTTATTTCTCTCCCATGAACTCCATGAATGTATTCCTAACAGGAATACAGACATACCTAATTTTATAAAATATGAGTATTCCTATTGCCATTATTGTGTTTATTCACGACATGCAAGACTGAGCCTGAATTTCCTTACAGAAACATGAACTAAAATGTAATAAATTAAAGCATTCTCACAAAAACAATAAATCAATTTAATTTCAATTGTAGCAGATCTACCAAAACAACTCTTAAAACCCTCCATAGCTATGAGCTGATTCATGTTACCAGTCCACAGGTTGTGAAAGGCACGTAATCGAAGAGTTGGGTTTGCTTTGAAGTCCTCCTCAAATTAAGACAGTCTAAAATAATTTGTGTTAGGATGGTCTAGTGCAAGGCATTAGAATATTCTTCTTTATGGTACAGATCTATGTTAAGCACCACTTGCGATTACAGTATAGAAAGAAGCCAATATTTTCTTCAAAAATGTGTTTGTACTTGGGACACCATTTGTGAGGGAGATGTTGATGAGGCTGATGAATTGGATATCTTAGAATTATTTGTGATCTGAAGCTCTTCAAGTCTCCTGATATAATCATCACGCAATGCAAGGAGCTCCATGTAACGCTGGTCCACAGGGTTTGGCTGCTAGGAAGAGATCCATGTTAGTCTTAGCACTTCAACTACTTATACACAGGCTGCTAGAGTACCCAGGGCTTCCTGGCAGGTGTAGCAAGTCATAGCTAAACAAATACTCATTGCTGTAACCTGAGAGCCTCTGCCTTCCAGCTGTCTCCCCCAAAGTCAATCTTGGCACAAAATTGTTTGTCCTAACTCAGTAAAATCAGCCACTACTTACTGAAGCATATGGATTTTATTTTCTTGTTATCTAATATTGTGTATAAGATAGTTACTTGTATACCTTGACCAAAGCTTTTTTCTTGACTTACTAAAAGGTTTTAGAGTCCAGAAGTGCAACGTCTCAGCATCTTCCCTAAAACAGTGTTTAGCCAGATTATTATAGCTACACTGATCAGATTAAGATCTATGTCTTCAGCTTAAATAACTTCTCTCACTGATGAAATTTACTTGAGTTTTTAATAGTAAATTTACAACTTAGCGTAAATAAACGAATTAAATAAACTTTATTAGTGAATTCGCTAAGTAAACTTGAATGTGTTTAAAATCAACTGCTCTGGTTTCAGGAGATTCCTCAGAAAGAGCCTTTTAACTGTTTCCACTTTGAGTTTAACTTCCTTTTCAGACTAACGAAACAAATGGAAAAGGACTATTACAAATGTCCAAAGCAAGCCTAAAGTTACCTTCAGCTGAATATACCTTCTAGAAGTTGTTGCTGTTTCACAGTTAACTGCCTGTAATTCAAAGCTATCAGCAGTAGAGTTTCAGCAGCAAATGGTTAAACACCTCACCAGTTCAAAACCAGTTCAACCAGCACTCTGAGATGCACCACTCACTATGCACCCATATGAGGATCATGATGAATGCTGAGGCAACTGTGGAAGTTAGTACCTACATTCAGCATTGATCCAAGATGACCAATAGTTTTGCTAGCAGAACATACTTCTAAGAAATTACTAAGAAAGGTCATAAAAGTAGTTCAGGCCACATGCTCATTATTCAGTTGCTTAAGCGAGATGAAGCATAAATTTCATGTGCAGAAAAAAAAGCTGCATTTTGTGCACAAAAATGGTGAAAATGAGGGACCAGTAGTAGCAGCATGGAATACTATCACTTGGGTTTGCATTTCCAAGAAGAAACTGCTGCCAGAAAGCTGTCCCTAATAATGGCAAACTGCATTTTTAAGTAGATCTACAGCTAATTTGCATGCCTTATAATCCTTCACTTTCTAAATAAATCTTTATGTTCACCTTTTGCAAAACACCCTCATCTCTCACAACAAGCAACAAAAGCTTTAAAACCAGAACTTCCAATTGGCAATGTATTTGTAAAAGGCCATAGCAAAGTGCCAGGCTTTCCTGAAGCCTCTAAAGTGCTGTAAATAATACAAGAGATGAGCTATGGAAAAGGAAGTGTATTGCTTGAAAACTACTGACTCATTCCAAGGGCTAGACTGTGAAGATTCCTTCTGTCAAACGAACTGCTCCTCTGTCTTCTCCTACTCAAATCTCCACAAGCTGTTAAAAATGACTAAAACGTCTCTGTACACAATCTTTATGTGCTACATGGCTGAGATTTCCAGCAAGACTGTAACAAACACTCAGTGTCCATATGGATCAAAAACACAGAACTGAACTATGTGTCATTTGAGAAATGCTTTTCTGGACTTTCAATCTGATCCACTTGTCTAATTTTCGGTAACAGCTTTCATCCACAGTGTAAACAATGCTGAGTCATCAGTGCTACATAAAAAAATTACATCTTGCCATCAATACATATAGCTTTGAAAGAGAAAGGAATCAGTAGGTCACTTCATCTGTAAATTGTTTCATACCCTCTCTCAGCAAAAGCAGAAAAACCAAGCAAATACAATGGTGTTTGTGTTGCTAATGCCCTAACTCTTCTGGGATGAGCAAGCCCTACTTCCAAGAATTGTCATTCAGGATTCAGTAGCATCAAATGGCCTTAGACATATGTCCAAGAGAAAGGGCTAGAAAGAGCTCAAGGATGACTTGCTACTAAACAGGAAAATAAGTTCAATGAGCTGAGATCTAAACAATTACTTTCACTTTTTTTCTCCATCTTTATCAATATAACATTAAAAACCTGAACAGATTACAGGTACTGCTCTACAAGTCAGTTATGACACAAAATCCTTACTTCCAATGTCTAACAGCATTTTTTGTATGTTATAGGGAATTTACTTACTTGTTGCCGAATCCTTGGGTTCCACCTGATGTAGTAATTGACCCAGAGCTCTAAATGCCTCATGCTGGCTACTGGATAGAGTGCTCTATTTACCTCTTTACTATAAAAAGGATTGGTGTATTTAGATTTTTCACTGTTTATCAAAGACCATAATGATAACGTTTTCTCAGTCACTTTCTAAAATGAAATAAAAATAAGAACATAATATAATATGAATATAATATAATCAAGAAATCCATCACAGAAGCCATTGTTACATTGTAAAATTTGGTTTACTTAGAAGCATGATACACTAACTGTATTAGAAAGATTCCAGTGCTTGACAAGTATTTTAATGACTGCATGGCACTACTGTATAAGAAAAAATAGGTACAAAAATCACTGTCTGCAAGGATTATAACCAGATACAATTAAACCAAAATTTTTGCAATCACCTAGAGTAAAGACAGCAATGCAATAACACAATCACTGGCTTGACTAACCTCTTTTTCTCTGTGAAACTCGCTGTTATACAAGAAAGTGCCAAACCGGCAGCTGTACAAGTGATCCAGGATTGTAATCAGGAACTGCTCGTTGAATTCAAAGGCCGTAGGAAACTAAAACCAGGAAAGACAAACTCATTGTTTACATGGAAAACACAGGCACATGCCCTGGTTAAAAGACTGAAGATAGAGTTTAGAAGAGTGGATACATCTACAAATAATTTTAAGGTAATACTTTCATATATTTTATATCAGACTAAGTATTCCAATGACACACGGTGTTCAACTTTCTGAAACTAGCCACTGAAAAAAATCTTTCATTTACAAATCTTTAATTTATAATTTTTATATTTTTACCTTTAATTTATAAAAAGAATAAAAAATGGAATGGTTACACATACACTTTTACTAGCAAGACAGAATTAGACAATGCATTCTTACAGTGCAGCACCAAACAGGAAAAATAATCCTTAACCCTAAATGGACTAAGTTCATTGCTTTGTTTCATTACTTACTGACATTACAATGTTTAAATCACAAAAGCACTCAGAAGCTCCCTAGCTTCCTTTTTAAGCATTGACAGAACAACATGTGTCCCTGCAGTTCAAGGGACAGCTTCATAAAATGGTCAAACAAAACAGCAGACTCCAATAAGCAGGGTCCAGTTCCTGTAAAAGCTTTCTGCTGGGTATGAAATATCCCTCAGTATGTGTCTGAGAATCCCGTATCCAGGAATACCAGCCATGCCTGTACAGCCAGTGCCATGTCCAGCAACACAACCACAGCCTGTATATCACTTTCACAAAAGTAAATACACTCTCTTTAACTACAGGTCAGAGCAGAGAGTATGCTGTCCTCGTCAAATAATTTTTTTCAAAAAAAATAAAGATGTAGGGTTTTAATTTAGTAATCTCTTCACACTGTAACCTTCAGAAGAACGAAATAACATACCTGTTTAGACATCTGCCACACACAATCAATAAACTGGAGAAAGATGGGTGATCTGTCTGCATCAGCATGATTTTTATCACCGTGGCCTATTCTCTGAAATGAAGCAAAGCAGCCTCCTGGTAACTGAAACATGCTATCTTATGGCAACAGATATGGTTTCTTATTTTGTACTAGAGCATTAATTCTTTTGCAACAATGCAACCCACTGTTATAATTTCAAAATTAGTTGCTGCATCAAGGAGGAGAGATTAAGATACAGAGAAATACAGCAAAGCTGTTACAAAGATGTCTGAAAAAAATTCCAAACTGATAACTGGTCCAGTTATATAAACCTGCTGATTATTAGACAAGCAGAACTGTTGAAGCATCAACAGTCATGAACAGTTATCAACAGAATATGTCTTGATTATTTGACTTAACAAATAATCAAGACATATTCTGAACTACATTTACATGGTAAGTCTGTCAAAAGCCAAGTTGCATACTTTGTCTTCCTTTTTATTTTAAGCCACTGCAGGACCTAGATCATCAAATTATCCACACAATCTTCTCTTTCTTCTCCACTCTTGAACCTTAACATTCATCCTGAGATAGTAGGCAACCATGAACAAGATCAAATAAAGTTCATGTTCCTGACATAAAATTAACAGATTGTTAAAAGTTTAGGTGAGCCCCTTATTCTGACGTGCCCAAAGTAACAATCAAAGGAATTTGCCCTATAGACAAAAGGTAATTTCATAAAAGCTGTTCGCTTCCTTTTTGCATTTGATAGCTGAGAACAGGTAAGAGATTCAGGGAAAAAGAGTTTCTATTAATTCCATAATTCTGTTTGCATGTACTTGCTGGAGGAGACAAAAGAAAAGCAGGTATGTTGATCTAAGATGTTGTCTATCTGCCTGTAAGATAGCAAACTTAATGCCTTAAGGACATGAAAAATCATAAGAGCAGTACACTACTCTCTACAATAGCTTGCAACATAGTTTAAAATAATAGAACTAAATGGGAAGAAATAGAGGGAGTTGAGGGATTGCAGCTGAATCAGTCAACAGTAACAAATTACTAGAAAAGGGCTTTAAAAAAGAAAACCAAACTGACTTCCTTGCTCTTCAGTTTTCATGTTTTGAAATACTTGTTATCCATTAAGAGTCATATATGTGTTCAATAAGGAGTGAAAGTCTGTCCACTTCCACTACAGTAAGCAGTTTCAGAATGTCTATCTTCCATCTATAATTATGTCTCATATTTGAATGCATAATTAGAATTAAATTCCACATAAAAGCAAATTTATCATTTGGAGAGTGCACTAAATTCAGCATACATAGAAAAGTTGGGGTAGAGAATTCCTTTACAACAAGGAAATGTATTGCTCGCCTCATTTGATAAAAAATACGGAGAGGAACTATTAAGTAGTCTACTATTTGGTTATTTGATATTAATAATCCAAATTGCAACCCTGGTATCATAAAAAACATGAAGCTTTTGCCAAGTCAGACAATACAAGTAACACTACTCTTCAACTCCCTACTAAGGGGAAAATGAAACAACGTTTTCAGAGATGAAGTTCAGGAACTGCTCTACCTGCAGTAAGTGTCTAGTTCTCTTCAAAGTCACAATTCTATCAAATAATTATCAAGCTAAAACAGAGTATGAATGATCAAAATATTTTATGCTTGCATTATAATTTTATCATAGAACAGTTAAGGTCAGGAAAGACATTTGAGTCTTTCAGTTGGACCACTGGAGTCCAACTGTTACCCCAGAACTGACAAGTCCACCACTAAGGCATGTCCACAAGCAACACATCACATATCTTTTAAATCTCTCCAGGGATGGTGACTCCACCACTTCTACAGAACACTCCCAAAAAGACTAACCTTCACTATAAGCTAAATAATCCATCAAATAAAAATCTACAGTACTCTCAAGAAGGAGTGGCTTCAATCATTTCCAAAGATTACCACTTGACTAAGTAAGTTGGTAAAATAGAACTTTAAGCAAAAGGAACTACTTGAATCATTCTTATTTGCTGCTATACTGTCAGACATGAATTCAGTCGTGACTGAGTGAATCATCTGGAAGGGATGCCAAGTCCTGCCTCACTATTTGGAAAAAAACATCTGTTGAAGGAGAACAAAATCTTTGATTACCCAACTAAAATGAATGGTTTAACAAAAAGAAACAGATTATTTGAACTTATTAATAATGATGAAGACACAAATCTCTGTTTTTAATCTCTGTATTAAATCATAACACACATTTGACTACAATTATATTATCTAATTTTATCTGCATCGTGACTAACTTTTTAAAGTACATAAGAAAATATGAGAATAAAATGTCAAGCCACTGGCTTCACATTTTCCAGTGGGTGTACCAAGACCGAATACTTAAAGATTCATAAAACATATCACTGCTAAAAGACCACCAGTAAGTACACAAAAAAACTAGACTACAGCAGCTATCACCCCCAACACCCAAAATACAAATGTCCTAAGCTTCCTAACCACCTTTAGAAAGTCAGACCAAAAACTGCCAGCCTACAAGAACATGTAAATGATGAGGTGATTTATGCTTAGTAGCTATACGTGGATTTCCAAATGACTGCAACACTCTTACACATTTGCAAATGTAAAATGGTCATGAAACACACACATAAGTATATTTTTCCATTTCTTGATTTTTTTCCAGATTTCCTATTTTTCAAATTTTAGTAATATTAACATCTTTAGAATATTCCATGAGGGGCAAAATATCCATGCAAGTAGCTTCTACTGAAGTTGTAGAAACTTCTTACTTCAGAATTACAAAGTTCAGCACCAACAAGCAACATTGTTGTAATGTTTATAGTAAGTAACAGCACAGTCACTGCAGCAACCTAATCCGCTCCTCCAGGTCCCTCACATAGATTTTCTGGTCAAATGGTTAGCTGCCACATTTATAAAAAGTTCCACAAGACTTTGAAAAGTTTTCTAACACAAATAGGATGAACAGGGATCCTCCCAACTCAGAATATTCTGAAAATTATTCACAACCTATGAAATATTAAGGACTTGCTATGGAAGCAACTACTTGACCTTCTGAACTTCTAACCTCCTGCCCAGAAGACAATGGAACAGAAGTACAGCCAGCATCACCAGTGACAGCCTCTTGGGAGCTATTACGACAGGTTTAGAATATTTGGGAATCAGCACGCAAAATATCACTTAGAAGACACTGGCCAGACTCATTCATCTGCTTCTTGTGACAGTCAAAACAGCCCAAAGAAAGAGTGATGGAGAATCTCATGTCCCAGCTTTATCTGATCTTCAGCTGAAGAATTTGAGAGGACAATTTTTCTGCCTCCTTGTTTTCTTTGCTCAATAACCACAGTGAGCCTAGCAATTCTATGCTTTTAAAAGGATGCAAAGGACAAAATATGAGTTCTCAGAGAAAGAATAGGAAGAAAAATATTAATCAAACAGGTCCAAACCCAGAAGTTTTGATCAGTTTACCTGGAAATGTTTTAAATCTAAATTCAAAAATAACGAAAGGAATTATCACACCCTGATGCAAAGTGAGCAATTTAACACTGGAAGCTTTTCAGAAAGTTAATACTGCATAGTCTTTCCAGTTATCTTCTAATTCTTACCGACGCGAACTTGTGTCCAAAGCTTATCCACTCCTTTTGCACCAGAACTTCAAAGCCTTCAATGGTTCTGTAGTAGCTGTCCAGCATGAGCATGGCCAGGGAGGTGAGCTGAGCCGTGCGGTCCCAGCCGTCACTGCAGTGAACCAGCACCGAGCTCCGGCCTGATGACACCTTGTCTGCCACCTGAATGGCTCCTGTCAGAACGAGCTGGCAAGGAGCAACACACACCAAACAAACAACACTGTTTATTTCTGGTCAAATTATAACACTAAGTTGATTTCTTTGCATCTGAATTAATGCTGTTTCTATTAAAAGACCTGAAGAGAGCAGTGGAGTTAACTGGAAAAAATTTTCCAGGAGATCAAGTGAATTTCTTGCATAAAAATAGAGAAACAGATTGGTTCCCTAATCCCTTAGTAAGATCAAATTCATCTCTCAGCAAATGCTTAAAAAATAGGGCAGAAAACAGTAACCTTGATAAACCAAAGAACATAAGCTTCTTTTACAAAGAAAGAGGGGATTTACCATAGGATATAATCTATTAAAATTCAGAGCTATTTCATTTGACTCCTTTCTTTGAACTAAATTACTGAATTATCTCAGTTGTTGGAAAAATGAGCTTGCACCCTTTTAATATATTTATTTTCCAAATATTAAATTAAGATGAAAATTTTATTAAGTAGGATTCATTACATAATACTCTAATTACTTTTACACAGCTGTACTTAAGGCAAAAGATTCAAAGGTCGAGTAGCAAAAACCAGGGTGAATTATCAGCTTAAGTGTTTTATTTGTGCTACCAGATGAAAACTACAGAAGTTACAAATAAATTTATAAAATTTATTTACAAAAACAGAATTCACAAAATAAAGTCACATACACACTGAGAACTAAAATATTTACTAATATGTCACAATGACAGTCAACTGCAGGCCTATATTGCAAGAAACCAAAAAAATCAGTTCTCATGTAAAGCAAATCAGACTAAGAATGCATTCTTCTGCCAAACACTCTTAACTTGAGCCAGGCAACAAACATTAAATCTCACCTACTGTTGCTTAGCAATGAATCTCATAACATACTCTAAGATTAGCTGGCAAAAAAAAGCCAGCATTCAGGGTTCTAGTTAAGTAGTTTGATGCATTTCAAAGTTTAGCAAAGAAAGCAAGTATTATGATATGACAGACTTGGACAAACATTTTTCAAACAATCAAGGAAAAGTTACCTTTATATGTTCTAACCAATGGGTTGATTCCAGACTTGACAACCAGTGTGATTCTTCCACGTTAGGATAAACAATGTCCTTCAGCTTCTTCAAAGATTCCCGCATGACATGAATATTATGAATGTCCAAGAAGAAAAGTTCTGCATTGGGATATGCATCTTCACCTTCGTATCCTCCCCCAGTTGCCTACAAACAAGAGATCTGAAATTAGCTTTAGTCATACACACAGTCTTCAACAGAGCAAGAATGAATGTCATTTGACATAGAAATAGACAGAAATGATAAAATGTTTGGCCAAATAAATTTAAATTTAAGAGTTCAGTTAAGAATAAGATACTTTTAATTTAGAAATTATGTTCAAGAACCTTAGATTCTGTCTTTAAGAAGTAAATTAGCAATAACATTAAAGTATACTTAAAACTAACTTTTCTAAAACTGAATTTTAGTGCTGAAGACCAAACAAATATTTAGATTTAGATTAAGATATTAAAGAGCCACGTAAGAAAAAGGTCTGTTCTGCTCCTGCTCTTTCAAAGCATTTCAACACCAACACTGCAGAGGATATGCCTGGTCACAAAAGGAAGCAGAAAACCCACACATATTTAATGGCACAATGCCACTGATAAAGACTTTTCAAAGATAAGTATGAAATCATTTGGTTTGGAAAAGACTTTAAGATCACTGAATCCAAACATTAAAAATCTAGCAGTGCCAAGCCCACCACTAAACCATGCCCTCAACTGTCACATCTTTTAAATACTTCCAGGGATAGTGATTCAACCACTTCCCTGGACAGCCTTTCCACAAATAACATTTTCCTGGTATCGAATTTTAATCTCCTCTGGTGCAACTTGAGGCTGTTTCCTCTTGTCCCATCACTTATTACTTGGGAGAAGAGATCAACTCCCACCTGGCTACAACCTCCTTTCAGGCAGTTATATAAAGTGATAAGGACCCCTTGAGCCTCCTTCTCTCCAGACTAAACATCATCAGTACCCTCAAGCTCAGAGAGCTGCAAAATTGCAGCATTTCCTGCAGACAGCAAAAACATGCCATAAATTTGGATAAATAAATTTTGCCTTTATACGACATTGCAGCCACCAGCTATACATCAGACAAGGGTCTAAAGCCTTTCCCCATGAGTGCCACCTACACGGCTGTACAGCAGCACAGTATCTCTATTCTCTGCTCTCTATCTTTTTTCTCAGATGTAGGGTTGTTATGAGAACTGCCAGGCTATGCAGTTAAAGAAGCAATGAGTGTATTTTTCTCTTTCCTTTGAGTATTATGAAGTCTTCATGAGGAATGATTGTAATTCAGCATCAGGGCTGCTGCAACTCCTGACTGTCCTGACCTATGTACAAGGAACACAGCAATGCGTGAGCAGCCCAGCCCAATATTTTGCTTAGACAAATCTTCACAGCTGTTCACAAAATATTTTCAGTGCTGATCAACATTGATTCACACTTCTTATGTCATTCTCCCACAGATCCTGAAATGTACCCTACTGCTCTGATTGAGCATTTTATATTTAGACATATGAAGAGTTAATTAAAACATGTACATATCAAGTTTTGTCTGTAAGACATTACCTTAAATTTTTCTGCAGTTCTTGGACAAACTCAATTTTTTACCCCATTTGTTTCCAAGATATAACTGACAATCTTTTCAAAGGCAAACAAAGATTACATGTTTTGTTCACCCATAAAAATTCAGTGTGCAGAGGATAATGGGATTTGTACAGTCAAATGCAAGCAATTGAAGCAGACCCTCAAAATACAAGCCATCAGGTTAAAACAGCTCCTAGGACAGAGTCTCCGAAAGAATGTGTGCTATACACACCAACATAGTAAAAAAGCTTAACAAACTTCATTCTGTATTATAGAGAAGACGACTGTACAGGTACAAATACATGTACCTAACTTGCACCGTGCAAGCTACCAGTATTACTGTCCCCTTTGAATTATTATTGTTATTCTTGAAAGCAACTTAAAAAATGTTATACATAAACCTCTAAGATGCAAACAAGTTTCACCATTTCATATTTCTTTCAGCACAAACACTGAACTCGTGTTTGTTTTGTTCCACAAAACTATTCAGAAGCTAGAATTCCTTCTCTCCAGATAAGCACACTTATCATTTCACTCAGGTCTCAAACCCTTTTGAGCTCAGCTCTCATGCTCTTTGCTGTGCAGACACACACCTACACCAGTAAGTACTGAAAAGCACATTCCCTTCATTTGTGTTTGAAGTTCCATGACTAAGGGACTATCCCCAGGTGTGGCACATTCTCCTATGACAAAAGCATTAAACTTGTCTCCCACACCACCACTCCCTAACATGGTCTTTGCATATAAAGATCGAGCACATCCATGTCTACTGTACTCCATGCCAAAAACAACACTGACACAGTGTACTGGCATTATCTGAGCTTGCCTAAATAATCTAATCCTCAACAGAGCTGAGGGGGAAGCAGAGGAGAAATCAATCCACAGGCACACCTTTTCTTCCTGAAAGGTTAGAGGAGATGATTTTTCACGATCTGTTCCAGATCTGATCCCATTTAGGTTTTGTTCATAGATAACAAAGAAACAGTCACCCAATGAAAACACTGTTTCTGTACTTAGCAACTACAAGCGCCTGGGGAAGAACAATAGGTACCAAGGTATCCAAAATCATACGCATACTGCTGTTTAGAGTTTATTTATCACTTTCTCTTTATTTGCAGGATGCCAGGATAGGTCTGAAGTAGTCTATGTAATGGTTAGGAAGACCCAAACACAGGATGCCTCTCAGTGGGGTTGGGTTTATGCACACATCCTTTCTAGGATGGAATTTTCCCAGAGGATCTGAAAGTTGCACAGAGGTGGCCTGTCACCCCAACAGGGGACATACTCTGCAGCCCAGCCTACAGCTACCTCCTAGTGCAGAGTGGAGTCATGCCCGACTTCAGTCCAATGCTAAGATCTGTGCTTGGCTGAGAACACACACAGAAGAGCACATCTGGAAATCCACATATGGTCCTGAAACTCTGCTTAGGGATCTACTTTATACACTCATGTCCTTTCATGGCTTTGAGCCTCAGTAGTTGATTATGTGAATTTATCTATATTAAGATTACTACTATTCTCCAAAACCTCCTCACAGAAAACTTCAAAGTAAATCTCCTCCTCATTCCCTTCAAAAATAAGACATTAGAAGCATGTGTTTACCTTGTTTGCAACTGCATTGACATTGGGCCTTGCATCATAGATGGTAAGTTTAGAGATCTGCCTGTTGGCCTCCCTGATGATATCGAGGTATCTTTCATCATCTTTATTCCGCTTGCCACTCATTCCAACCAGGGGCTGACTGCAACGCATGATTACAGCTTGGGTCTCTGGATGAATCCATGAGAGAACCTGGTCACATGGCAAACACACAGCAGAAGATACTCATTTTACTAAAATACCATAACTTAAAACTTAAAGCTATATTCTTTAGAATACACAGTATGAAAATTAACACCTTTCTTTTTATTTCTTCAAAATAAAATCCCTTGACATCTCAACTGCTTCTGGTACTTAATAATTATCTTCAAAAGAGTTCTCTTACATATTTAATGCTTACTGAAATCATAGTTACCTATATAATCCAATGTATTTTAATGTTTTCCTACAAGTCTTTAATTACAGAAATAATCCTGAAAAGTAAACTAGTAACAAACACAGCAATCTCTGCTGAAACTAAAAAAAACAACTCAGGAGAATGAACTCATTGTAGAAATGGTGACTAAGATGTTCCAATTCTACAAGAACAACTTTTCCCTTTTTTTGGATAAGGAAGGGAAGTTGAACCTTTTTGCAGTATCTTGAATGTTTTCTCTTCTCTTTAAAGCACATTTTGTTCCTCAGCCCTCTTTAAAAAGAGGAGGCACTGGAGAGAAGCACATGCTGTCTGTGCTGTTTTAAGCCAGAGAGGACTTGCCACAAAAGACAGTGAGCTGCCCAGGGAACAAATGCAGCGCCAGAGATTAAAGATAAGCAAGAAACCCAAGAAGTAGGCAAAAAAATGCAAATTCATTGTTGAAAAATATTAACAAACAGTATTCTCACCCACTCGGTAAGTTGTGGGTTACAGGGTGAAAGAAGATCAGAGTTCAAGCAAAAAACCTCCCAAAAATCCAATCCTCAGAAGGTGTTCACTCCTGAGATGAGAAACAAGATCTGCCAGTGGTGCGGGGGGGAGGTGGTAAGAATGAGTGGCTAGTTCTAGACAAGAATTAAATTACTATTATAAATTTCTATTTTAATAAAATTACTATAACCAAGGGAATTACTCTCACTTTTCAGGCATATCAAAAGGCCAGTCATGAATTTCAAGGTGACAGGGATGACACTGCTAGGTTATTAGAACTATATGCACAGGCTATACATTACACATTCTATACACATTATATATTACACAGATGTGTGTGTGTATATATAGTAAATTTATAATTATAGACCTAGTCTGTCAGTAAATACTGGATCTAGTAAATATTTGTCATACTGAGCTGTGCATCTGTTTGAAACTGAGATTCAAGGCAGCTTTCTGATACTGTCTAAGAAACCAGCACATCTTCCAAGTTTGCAAAAGGGAAATACCAGTTAAAATAAGTATTGGGATAGAAATTCGTATTTTCTGTAGTGCTGTAAAGAGCTGATACATAAAAATTCTCTTACCTCACAGATTTTTCATTGCAGAAATGCAAGAAGTCAAATCGGTTTCTTTTATTTTATGGATTAAAAAGCCCAAGAATTCACTAAAGAGACTATAAACAAGATCTTACTTTAGGACTGACCAGTGGAACTTATGTTTAACGTCACATGGTTTGCTTGCAGGACAACATTTGTGATTACTTTACAGACATCCAGCAACAGTAATGGCAGTGTAAGGCTCATTCCTCATCAAGGAAAACTGCACTGCTGGCCATTGTTACTGGGCAAGTCAAGTCAAAAATCAATGAAGCTGCCATGGGTGATCGTTATTGGGAAAGAACGGAAATGTGGTTTGACCAAGACCTGTTTCAAGCAGTGAAAACCACCAGCTAATCAAAACTATAACCACTAAAAAAAAAAAAAAAAGCATCCTAAAAAAGCATCCTCTGCATTATATTCAGCAATAAGTTGTTTGGATGCAACTTAGACTTAGCTACATCATCAGGCAAGTTCCATCACCTAATACTCACCGGGATTCTATTTCGGGACCTAAAGGCAGCAACTTTCTTGAGATCATCATCTGTTGCATTGTATGGCACGACCAAGAGTGATGGGTATGTGTCACACAGCCCATAATGCTCATTAATGAAAGTCACTCGCCACCGTTCATTAGGCAGCCCCTAAAATAATAACATGAAGTTATTCAATGTATTTTTGGCTGAACAAGTAATAATTCTGCTCCTGAATTTTACATGATATTATGGCCACATGGCAACAATTTAAGTACCATTTCAAAGCAATAGAAGCACAAAAGATTACAAGACTACACAAACCAACTCATTGCAGATGGATTCACAGTCTTAAACAGCTGAAGAGCACAAAATTCTAGCCTTAGTAAGTTTCAAAACAATGACTGAAACTAGGAGAAGTATTTCTTTAACTGTGGGATTGAGGAAAGAAAATTACCTTTTCTCCTTCCCTAAAGCTTTGCTTTTCCACCGTTCCTGGTGAAGAGAGACTGTGAGGAAGTCTCACTATAACCTTTCTTCCCTGTAGCCTGATACTATCATCATGTTAAAAGTAAGATTCAGGGTAACTTTCTTATTGAGAAAGAACAACTCCTAGTCGGACTTAGCACAGTAAGGCATTTCCAGGAGACGTAAGTCCACACACACACACACAGTGGGGTTTGTGTGGGTATTTGTATTTTACCTTTCTTGGGCCTCAGGCTTCTAAACCATGAAACAAAAAAAACTATGGAGGCTAAAAAAAATTAAGGAAGTTCTCATTCTTTGCTATTTAATTTTTTTAATGTCTTACTTCAATTATCTAACAGACATTTTAAAATGAAATATCATCCTCTTTCATTGACATTTTCCCAAGATCACATAAAGAGCAAGGAAGAATACTGATAGATATCCAGAATTTCTGTAAAGCAATGCTGTTTCTAAAACAAGCTTCTTTTTTTCTCCCCACTTCATTTTGGAAAGAAGAACAAATGCAGTTTATGTTTAGGACACTACAGTTACATATTTGGCACGTTCTCCCCACCTGTGCTCACTTAGCAGTGGCACACTGTAAGAGGCATCAATAACTTCCTCCAAAGAGCAAAGACCACCTTCCTGTGGCATTCCTGGGTTTTTTTTAAAGGCTCAAGTGTTTTATTTCCTGTCTTTACTTTTCTTCATGTTGAAATTTCATCCTCTCCCAACAGCTGATAAAAGTATACAAACAGTAATTCCTCTATGCAAGTTGAAGATGTGAAAGCACCAGACAACAGCAACTGTAAGTAACTAACCTGTCTCCTGTATTCAGACATCGGGTTGTACACCATCCATCCATTTTCAGAAAACTTTTCCTCATTTACAAAAGCAAAAAAAAGCTGTAAGATATAAAAGAAGCTTATTACACCAAACTCTGACTGCAAATGGCAAATATGAGGGCTCATCATCAGTTATACCCTAATGCTCGCTACAAAATAGGACTGATTGCTCCATGCCAGCCCCATTCTCTCCATTTATATCTGGTATGTCCAAGACTATGAAGCAAAGAGCAACAAGTAAAAAAAATACAGACCTGGTAATGAAAAAAATGAAAATATGACAACAGTTACGAGGTAACAAAAAGAATAGAAATTATAAAGGTTAATTGGTTGGATTTTTTCTTTTTTACTGCCAGGAGGTTGAAATGTTTTAGAATGGTTTATTTCACATATTTCACATAATCACTAAATAAACTACTGTCTTCACGGCAAATTTCTCCAATAGGCACAGCTTCAATTACAACATACAACATCAGATGCTAAATTCAAAGTGGAAAAAGGTTTTAATTGTTATCCATTGCCATCACGAAGCAGATGCCTTTCTGCATCCCCTCCCCAACTGATACTATAAGAAATCCCAATTACTGTAAAGCTCCATGAAAGTGAAAAAGCTGCCATTGAAAATGAAATGGTTAGTAGCTTACATTACTTACTTCTTGCTTTGTTCCTTGCTCTCACAAATCATTTATACAGCAGAGCAGCCTTATTGAGCATTCCAGTATGTTCCTCATACCTTTTATCTTTCTTCTCTTTCCAACAAATTCCAAGTGGGCTCTCTTACCTAATTAACCCCCTTCTCCTCCCTTGGCTTGTTTCCATAGTTTTGGATGAAAACAAAAGTAATGTTTATGCTAAGAATCTTCCACATTGAGAAAACTTAATTTTGGTGGCCTACAAACTCTTCAGATACCAAAAGGACCACAAAACAAAATTGTTTCAAATAAAAAACGAAAAACAAACAAAAAAAAACCCCACCAAAACAAACAAACAAAAGAAACACACAGAAGAGAATGTGCTGTCCTGAGCTAACTAAGCGACAACATACAGAGCAGAAACATCTAGAGCTCATCATAGCTCATCTGTAAAAAAACAACTGAAAGTCTCCTAGCTGTCCAAAAAGATTAAAAGGAGAAACTGAATGCTAAACAGAACATCCCACACATGCAGAAAACCCAGTAAGCAAGAAAAAAACCACCCCCATGGAGGAGGCTTTGAATCTGAGGAAGGCTCCAGGCAATTCTGCTCAGCCCAATATGTTACACTGCTTTTAACACTGAACAGCTAATATCAAAACACAAAATTGAATCCCCCACAAAAGGAGAAGATTTTTCCTCATGTAGTTCAAGTAAACAAATACTTCCAAAGGATGCTACTGCTTACTCAAAATGCTTTATCTCACTCGTTTTACAAACCAGAATTCTAAATTAGATCACTATTTTAGAGCAAGTGTACTCATTGGGAAGTTTGCAGAAGTAAACAATGCATTCCCTGGCTTTGTTTTCTGAATGTCTTTACCATTTTTAAAGGGGTAGACCTTCAGTGCAAGTAAACATTATAAATTCTTTTGACTAAGTAAACTACTATTAAGTGGTATAGAGGGAGAGATGAAGAGATGGATATCTACTCTACCAGAAAAAAAACCTATTCCATTAAAAGTCGAAGCAGGTATAAAAAGTTATTAAAAAAACTGAAAAAGGTTGTTTAATTGTAAACAAGGAATACAGCAAAATGGGAATAACACTATCTGAAACAGTAGATGCAACTGATTTGCTGAACTATTAATAAACAGCTACACACAAGAACCATCCCCTTCTCCCAAAGAAATTTGCTATATCCCAAAGAGTAACTATGCTAAGAATTCACCAAGGACACAGAAGCAAAGGAGAATCTTAGAACAATAGGAAACAGAAACACTGGAATCCTAACAGGTCACTTAGAAGATGCATTAAAAGCAGGAATAAGTCTTTTATTTAAGCTCCTACTTAGTGCAAGTTTCCACATGAGAAACAGCACACTGTGACAGCTGTTGCACAGAACAGGTTTTTATTGGCAAAAATTAAGAAGGTGTTATTACAAAATAAAAATAAATGGCAGCTACGCTGCTCATGCCACCCACAAAAAAAAAAATCCACAAGACATCAGAAGGAAAAGTGCATTTTGTTTTCATCCTTTACAAACCATTAAAGCATTAAAGTGTTACATTTATTATGCATGAGGGGATGGATTGAATCTTTTCTGAAAGAACAATGCCCTACTCTTTACAGCATGATTCATTTAAAATGCTTGGCTACAGCAGCTTTACCACATTTGCTACAAAAGCTTACAGTCACAGAGCCCTTAACTATTTAAGTGGACAATTATGCTTCATCAGTTTTGTTGATATTTCAGGTAGTACAAATTCTTCCTATGTTGCTCAATAGAAAGAAATTTATCAGTAGAATAGATCAACCAGCAAAAACCTCAAGTCTAACAAATCACAGAACACTACAATGAATGAAAAGGCATATGGAGCAAAATTTGGACTCAGATTTTTACGTGAACAATTCAGAGAAAATTCCTGAATTATACTAGACAAGAATAGTATTTAAAAATTACCAATCTCTAAAATCTTGAAGATTAAAAATTATTTTTCTTCTGCAAGCATTAACTAAATTATAGCAAAACGTTTATACACACACATTTGGATGTGCACCATCGTGTACAGACTGCACAGCTAATCTGCTGACTACTGAAATTCTTACTCACTGTACCAAAAGATTAAAGATCTGAATTCCATTCCCACCACCTCCAATAGCTTCGCAGACAAGACTAAAACACTCTGTGAAGATGGCCTGAGTCTTAGTTCAGTCTAACTGCTGGAGTCTGAAATACAGTAACATCTCCACTCTACCTCAGGCCCACTTCTCCCAACAAAATACACAATTATTGCTGTGTTATGTTGCCATTAAAACAGAGTAGGAGACACACAAATGCAATACAATTATACTGAATTCATATAGGTCTATTTAATTTCTAACTACAGTTTACCTTACTCGACTGTAATAAGCAACCCACATCTATAACCATTTTATTGTAAGAATCATATACTTAATGAAAGATAGAGGCTTGGACGTAGTTATATTTTATGATCTGTCAGTACTTATTTTAACACGTTTGGACATTACTTCTTTTTGTTTGAAACAAAATGTGATAGTGCAGCAAGCAAATGGAATAAACAGGAAGGAGAAATGCCATTCACAATATAACACACATAGGTTCGCTTTACCACTTGATGTAAGATTTGAGAGGCGCTGTCTTAGTAAAATTACACGGCTTAGCTTTTTGTGGATACAGAACCCATCATATTAGAGCCTCTCATACACACATACTTGCACGTGGGGATGAAAGCAGCAAGGTCACACCACTGCCCGCAGGTACTGAGTACAGATCAGCTGGGTGTGTATCCATAGCCTTCAGATGCAGAAGGCAGAAGAAGGTCGGAGAAGAACCACATGAGCACCTCTCAGAATTGCATGGTGCCACAAGGTGGAAAAGCCCTGCCAGCCTCTCTCAGTGCACCATTATCCACACAGGAAAGTCTTGCAAATACCAGAATAAAAGGAGGTTGGCCAGTACTATGCCTTCTTCACACATCTTCCCTTCAAATCTAGCACATCCCTGCTAGATCCTCCTCCCCAAACAATACTTTAGGTACTCAGAGTCTCCACCCTGAACTCCACTCATTTTTTCTTCCCTCCACACACACAGCTCCATTCCTTTCTGTCATTGTTAATCCTGCCTCTCCAACAAAAAGCCCTTCTCTGCATCTCCTGCTGCACTCAGCCTATCTTCCCAGGAATTAAATCAACTGCAGCTTCATCAGATGTGTCCAGATTTGAGGGGAAATTAAAAAATATATAAAATCTACATAAGAGATATTCAAGTTCAGAAGAATATTGCAGTAAAATAAAAGTGTATTTCATTGATTTTTTGAGATCATTAATAGGTTTTTCAAAACCAAGAACATATAATCAAAAAGCAGGACTATGGTTTGCACAGATGCACCTGAGACAATGCCACATTAGTTTGGCTGGAGACTAAGGATAAGTTTCAGACAGACTACCTGCTCAACACATCAGTGTTTCAGGCAGCAAGCCTGAGCTGGCATCCCTCCTCTCAGCATTGAGACTGGCTGGGTGAAAGCTACTTAAATAAAACACAGATTTACCTCAAGTTATACTGATTATTTATCTTACAACTTGAGTGCAAGGCAGGATAATCTGCAGCCACTTCCAATGCACTGATCATATCTGTTCTAAGTTTGATGGAGATTAATACTACATGTCTGATGAAAGTCCATCTACTCTGATTAATCTATCAACTAATTAAAAATCAGTTTCAAATTCTTTTCAGCTACCACAGGAAACAGAAAGAAGAAATCAAAGAAAACATTAAACAAGTAAGAAATCAACAAAGTGTAGTAAATCACTACTCAGAACACTTTTTGGGTACAAAGTTTGTGACTTGTCAATACCTGTAGTTGGCAAAACCAAGCAAGACTCACCATCCATCAGCTAAGATTTTTCTAAAAACAAATTAAAGCCCCTGCACAAAATGGAAGCAGGGATTTCATTGCAGAGCCACAGTCTAAAGGCAGATGAGTACTGCTTCACTTGAACCAGAAGACTAGTACAGTTAAAAAAAAATCTTTCAAATCTTGTAACATTTTTAGTAAACTACTTTTTGCTTCACTGTGCAAATAATTGTTTACTTCCTTGTAGGTGTTAACCCACAATTTCAATACAGTCTCTATTTTTAAGCCTCCTACAGACAGAGTGCTTGTCTTTAACATTCAATTTCTCCTTCCGATTTAGTACACAAAAATAATATGCAATACATTGGTTGTTCAAAGCACAACACAGTTCTGTGAGGTAAAGGAGAAAGCATCTACAATCTGACTACTACAGTTTAGCAAGCAGTCTATTTAGCAGTATTAATGCAATGTAAATACATAAATATCACTATAAATACAATAGCTACATATTTACTCTTTATGGAATCATAGCACATGTTGTACATGAATATATAGTGTAGACACTACATATATTTATTAAATATTTAACCAATCTTTATGCATTGCAAAAGAAGAAAGCAGCAAAACTAGAACAAGAAGGTGCCACACACCTGTGAAGAAAATCAATTGCATTTTCTGTTTCTAACTCACGGATGTATACTTTTTATATATTATAAATTACTAAGTTTTTACTCACTGTAAAGGCTGACAGTTTCTCAGTGTATTTGAAAATAAATATATCATTATCTTTACCATTATTAATGGCATTTTGTATGCCATTACTACAACCTAGCCAGTTACATCTTACCTGTTCATCTAAAAACAAAAGTCAGACACTGTAGTGCTGGTATACTGCCCTCTGCTCCTTTGTGAATATGGTCACCTCACACCACTGCTGCCCTGGCTCTGATGTGTCATAGGGAATGAAGTCCCAAGTCAAGGGGTTTTTTGCAAATTCAGGTGCTCTGCCAGACAGGCAGAGCCTTCACCAGCCTTGCTCCATCTGAAGTCATCTTTGCAGATCCAACAGCAACACTGGCATGAGCCAACCCTCAGACATTTTAAATGACCAGGATAAGCAGTGACATCAGGAGCAGTTCAAGTCAGCCAGCACAGCCACCAGAGTCTCATCAAAATGAGCATTCCCACAGACCTACTGAGAGTTAGGAATAAACACAGATTGTACAGATACCATGGTGCTGAACAATCTTGTAAAAATGATGATGTGTAGTTTCATGGTAAGATCAGGAACTGAAGCAGCTGCTATGCAGAAGCTAAACTACAGAGACCAAATATATTTTATCTTTTGTGGTGTACTAAAACATCTCATTTGGGGGAGTTTGGCTATTTTGGTTTTACTTTTTCAAACATTAAAAAAACCCACTTTCAGCAACAATTTTCTTCCAATTAGCACGAGTTTGCAAATGCAACAGAGGATTAGCAACAGCAGGTGCTTGCTCCCCATCAACTATGTTGTCAGTCAGATGAGCTGATTTCACTTTATGTTACTGATTCAAGGATATCTGAACCCAACGTATACTCAAACTGGAGACAAACAAAAACTACCTTCTGGAAGTAGGCACCAAGGACAATGCTGAGGCACAGAGGAGCAATTGTGAACAGGCCTGTGATTTATAATAGGCTCTCAAACAATACTGTTGGGATGGTGATGGAGACAAATCTTGAAAACGGTAAGAACACTCCATTCATAAATCATCTTTTGGGTTTTATTTACCATCCATTTGTATGAGAATGGTACAGCAGGAAGAAAACAGAAGTAAGGCATCTCTACCAGTTCCTGTTTAGGATGACCTCTTAGGATATAGTACCACTGCAGATGAAAATCAATCAAATAAAAATCTGATAGAAAATACAAAAATACAGAAAAATCAGGACAGTAAAGCTTCAGAACTTAATTATCCTGATGATATCTTCTTTCCACTGCAAAGCTGCACAAGCATCAGTGTTGCTGAACCAGTTAAACATCAAGGATGCAGTTCTGCAAGATGGTCTGAGCAAAACTAACATTTTACTATTGCTAAAAACAAGACATCTCCCTCTTTTCACTCCTGCCTTCTACCTGCTCCACTCACATGTCCACTCTTGCACTGGTTCTGATGCATACTGATTTCAAACCAGGTCTCCCCAAATTATTCAAAGCAGCACAAGACTAATCAGAATATTTTGTGCTGGATAAGTGAGTTATGCTGGCTTAGTGATTATACAAATATCAGTTTGGTATTAGAAGAATAATCAACCACATGACTGAAAAGTAGAGAGGAGACCAGAGAAGAACAAGAGCTCAGCATTTGAGTGTCAGAGGCCTTCCATCTTTACCCAGCTGTCAAGGGGAATTACAGCACATTCTTTGTAGAACATCTCCCTGAGTGAGATGGCTACATGACCAGAGTGTTAAAAAGCACTCCAAGGGGAAGGCAGGCGTGTACAGTCCCAACATACTGCTACATTCACACAGTGAAACCTTGTTCTAAACCAGACGCTGAAAAGAGCAGTGCCATCATCCCTCCTGATTCACATCCACCCAGAGATGCTTTGACTCCACTCTCACTTTGGACTAACAGGACACGAAATAACTCAAAGTAAAGTTTCTATTTTTATCTCCTTGCTAACTTTAGTTTCGTATCTGGTTCATCATGCAGCCTCAAACTCATGCAGTAAAAAAGCAAGGCAGGAATGGAAAACCAGGCAGAAACACCTTTGGCAGGATCAGTTTAAACTACTTGCCAAAATACAATGAAAGCACACCAAAAAAATTACACACTTGCTTAGCTCATGTTAAAGTTAAGGGCTCATCCACACTGTGACATTAGAAAATAAGGGCAGCTGCAACCTTCAGATGTAACACAGGCTCGCTTTATTTCCCTCCAAAGTAATACTGATTTCTAACGGGTATACCCTGCTTCAGACATAGTTATGAGACAAATTAGAACCACTCTCCCTCCACGTTGTCACTATCTCCACAACTTCTTTGCTTTACTGAATCCAAAGGCCAAAGTACTACTGCCCCAACCAAGACTTTTGTTATTAAGTTTAACTTCTGTTGGCAAGTGGCCTTCACACAAGCCATATAATGATGAGCTTTATTAGGTTCAACAGGTACAGCAGGAAGTGGATAATAAAGCAGGAAATAAAGAAATAAAGCAGGAAGTGGACAATTCCACACATTACTCACTGCCATCACTAGACAGGATCTCTGGGTCTTTTTGGATGATGAACCTAATAGAAGTCCACATCTCATCACCAAGGTATTCACCCCCATATAGTTGGATTATCCCCTAAGGCACTCTGCTAAGTCAGTTAGAATTTCTTTTGCCCATATTCACTACATACAATCCTCAAAAAACCCCCCAACTCTTCAGCTCGATAATGTGGATGAGACTGCATGGGCATGACGGAACCTAAAATACAGGAAATATTCAACAATACACTTGACTGTGCCCTGGGTAACCCAATCTAAAACCCTCTTGCTACAGAACCCCATGATGTATAGAAGACAGTTTTGACCTGAACCTCTCCATAACTTGGTATTTCCGCATACAGCTTCTTGTTTTCCATTATACCTTATGGTTCACATATCCTGTCATGCTTTCAATCATTCTCTATTTTAAAATGGATAAAATGGCAACAGTAGAATTAGATATATTCACTTCTTTAACAACCATCTTCTCTGTGAATACAACTCCTCACACCTACCTAAATGTAAAAATCTCTCTCATTTCTGAAGGCCTGTTCGTTAACAATACAAAATAATCTAAGCAAAAGCATTTCTTTTCCCTTATGCTTTCACTCCACAGTTTGTATATAGAAAAGTTTTAAAGAACTAAATGTTTATAGAGTCCAGCTCATTGACTGACACATACATTCCTGGAAAGAAGTAAGATTCTTGCTGCAGCCTTGGATACTCAATTCTTTGAACAAAGTTCTTAATATTCAGAGCAGAACCTTCCAATTCTTTGTAAACAGAGCTCTTGTACAATAATCCTAAATTAAAGCACACCAATAAAGTGTAAATTGAGTATTACAATGGACAAAATAAACCATTTACCAAAAAGATGTTAAATGACTCACACTAAGAATAGCACACAGGTTTCAAAAAAAGGGAAGATAATGATTAGCTTGCATCATTGTTGCTCAATTCCTTCCATAAGATGCCTTTTTTAGCTGAAACAAATCCGTGCAAATTCATAAATGCATTCCTGCTATATTTTTCATTAGTTTGATTAATAAAACAAGTGTTGCCTTACCATATCTTCTTCTCCTGAAGTAAAACCCTTAGTGA
Organism: Acridotheres tristis; assembly: GCA_037013685.1. NCBI lineage: Eukaryota > Metazoa > Chordata > Aves > Passeriformes > Sturnidae > Acridotheres > Acridotheres tristis. The sequence continues at coordinate 7,425,605 of CM072889.1, read as the reverse complement.
TTCATACTTAACACAGCCTTGGAGACTGCTTGATTAATTAATGTTTTCAATAAATCAATTAAGGCATGTATTCCCTATATTCCTATATTAGGGAGGATAACTTGCAGTTTCTAAGCAATGAAATCTGTATGGAGCAGAGGTGCTCAGTAGTGTATCTGGAGTACATCCATAATTTTACAAAACATATAGATTTAAGTGTTGCAAATATACAAAACAAAAGTTGCTGTTTAGTTTATGCTGACACCAGATTCTGCGGTTATACTTTTTAAGCAGCCATGATATAGCCATTACTAGGTCAAATAGGTAAAGTTAACTGGCAAGAACTCTGCATTAATACAATTCAGCAATAGAAACTATGTAACTTACCGAGTTATGTGACTGAGGAAAAGCATATTTTGTGAGGACTTCAAATATATCTCTTCTACTGTGCCCTTCTTGCTTTAATGCAAACCGTAAATTCCTCATATCCTAAAACAAAGCCATTATCTGTTAGGTGAACCAAAGTTGTAAGATGTTTCTCTCTGTACAAGTGCTATATTATACACTAAACATGATGTAGAATCTCCTTGTAACACACCTCAAACCCTTGTGGATGTTCAGTTTTATTTCTTGTCTCATAAAATAAAAGAGGGTGTAAGAATTGTACAAACAAAGCAGTACCATACTCTGTGTGCTGCAAACAGCACTTTGGCATGAAGCCATCAGAAACGGCTCTATTTGATTCACTAAAAAAGTCTCACGAGCTATTGAAAGTTTGCAGGATGGGAATTACTCTGTTTTCGAAAGAAAGATTTGCCAATAGTTTGTATAGAATATATTATTCCTATGTTCTCATCACTGGTGTCAAAAAAAGTAATCTGCACATTAACTGCTAAGAATCAAATGTGCATACACTCAATAACGAACCTAGTAAAGGACCCTGAATTATCCACTGCAAACTCCCCTATGACCATAGTTTTCCATGGTGACAATTTTTATGTAAAAAATATCTATAGTCTTACAAAACATTTCACTGGCTTTATAGTTTACAAAGCCCCTGTTTGAGGTATTCTTCAAAGATATCAGAAAAATATTCCTTTTAGAACAAATGAAATAACAAAGTGGTGCAGGAATAATGCCCAAAAATACAAGTGATGTGGAAAACCTTGTCAATTAGTGATTTGGAAAGCAAGACCATCCCTCTCCTTGTGTGCAGGGAAGATAGTTAAACAGCCCTTTATACAAAAGGTATTGTCCTGTCAAGTTTCAAAAAGCTCTTTTGAAATTCATCCATAAGCATGTGTATTTCCCTTCCTATAAACAGGTAGTCAGTGAGAAAAAAAAGCCCTCTAGATTTAATTTTCTACTGAATTACTGGAAAATCTTACTTTACAGGTTATATCTAATCCATAAGAGTTCTCTCCTCTGCTTGAAGCTCCTCCCATTTTTTCAATCCTTGAAATTACGCCCAATGGAACATTCAATATCACAACTGGATCCTGCAAGAAAAGTTTGAGTAAGGAAAAGATTAATGTTAAAAGAAGACCCAAGCAAATTGTTATGCATTCCAGAATAGAAAGCAGACATGCAATAAATACAGGAAACAAAAGCATGTTTCTGCCTTTGAGTCTCCTTTGCCAGCATGTTATGAAGTCCGTACAGTCACTCTACAGACTTTAGCATCATCCATGCTACAAAAATATTTCATGCCTTAGTCAGCATGCAGGGAAAACAGTTGCAACACCCTAAGAGATGACTTCTGCTACATACTGACTGCCCCTGCTTGCTAATACTGCTTTATTGATATACAGCATAAAGCAGAACTAAATGAAAAAGACATTACTATAACAATCAGCTACAGCCAGAAAGACCTTAGTTCAATAGCCCCAAATCCTTATCTAAAAAAAAAAAAAAAAAGACATATTATGAAAGATCACAAGTACATTTTATTCTCCTCCATGTCACTGCTTATCAAACACATTATCGCTCCCTTCGCCCACATAAGGTTCTACTGATCAAAGTATTTTTCTTTTTAACAGCAAGAACAATCAAAGACTAGGTTTACTGACAGCCATTTTTAAGAACTATTGCATATCATTAGTTGCTGCCCTTGGTCTATCACAGATTAAGTGTAAAGGGAACAGCTACAAAAAAAAGCTCTGACAGACAAAAGATAAAGCTATCAGTTCAGTGTAAGTGATTAAACTGCAGTTTTACAACACATTTATCTTTAAAAAATCCATATTTTTATACAGATTTCTCAGTGGCACAAAGGCAGTTACTTTTTAGTCATTACAGAATTAAGATATGGTTCTTAAAAACATTACAGACCATTTCAAGCAAAAAGCCTACCACGCAATTCCACAAGCTTATGTGTGCCAAAACCAAAACAGATGAACTGGCCAAAAAAGAACACAAAGGCAGTGGGGGTGGATGGAAGAGAGTTTAAAGCCAACTCATCCCATGAAGCAATTGTGGCACTTTACTCACATTTTCCACACTTCTTAGGTACAGCCTGTAGTTCGTGATGTACACTCTTCCTTTAACAGGACCATTAAATGGACACATATAAATAACATCCTTGTCTGTAAGAAATGTAGTATTTCTTAAAAGATTGTGAAAAGACAAAATGAGAGCTAAGGACAGCATTGCTTAAGTAGCAGTAAAAGAAAATGAGAACTGTACTCCGAGGTGAATGAATTTTGAAAGTAATACATCTGAGTTTTATCTACTTGAATTATTAAGAAAATGTGAAAGACTTGTATACTAAACTTGTTCAAATGAATTGCACAGATTTCAGGAGCCTTCCTTTGTTATATTTGTGTTTTCTTTCTCAGCACTACACAGAAGAGGGCAGGACATAGAACAGGGAATACTGTTATTACTGTACCATAGTCTATTCACCATCCCAGAACAAATACATTCTTTATACTATTACATCATTCTGTGAGCAGTTCTCTACTGAAGTAGTAGTTCAAGTTGTAGAGTGTTCAGGTAACTCACCATGCTGCAGAGAAATATTACATCTCAATCTGAGGCAATCAAACAGAGCAGGGCCATCAGTAGTGTTTCAGCAAGGACAGTAACAGAACAAATACTACCACATACCACTCAGAAAGATTTCAGTGAAGCAATGCAAGCAGAATCACAGAATTGTTAAGGCTAGAAAAGATATCTCAAGATCGAGTCCAACCATGACGTTAACAACTTCCATTTATTTCTTCCTATCCGCTCACTTCTTTAGTCCAATCTGTTTATTTGCCTTCCACAAAAAGTGCCCTATTCCAATGCAGTGCCTCAAAGCATAGACAATTTCCATAAGGACAACACCATACATCCATCTTAGTCCCACACCCTCTCCCTCACACCTTCTTAATTAAAAACAAAACTACTTCTTCTGAATCACCACTTTGCTTTCAACTGAGCCAATATTGTTTACAAATCCACCCAACAAATATGGGCATAGGGTAGGAGAAGATGCACAAGACAGACTCCAACAAAGACTTCCATTTCAAGAAAAGCCTCCATCAAGAAAAGAAAACTACACAGTACATTAGTCTCCCTCATGCTACAGCATTTCTGTATGTAAAGGCCAAAAAGAACAGAGAAGCCCTGTTCATGCCGTCTTGTGTCAAGGAAGTATAAGATGGTACTATGGGAATTCACATTCAAGCTTAGATTCCACATTACTCTACAAGGTACCAATGCATAGTGGGTGGAACATAGAATTCTCTTTATTTCAGAAAGCTTGGAGGAGCTCTCATCCATATAAGTAGCATTCAACATGTGCAACTTAATCTGTAGATACAATTAGGACACAACTTGCAATTTGTTTCTATGGGAAGATCTGCCAAATGTAGAAACCAATATTTTAAACAATTAAAATTGTGGTAAGTGATAGAAAGAATCTTTCACAATTTCTTTGAAAACTTCATGGCATTTCAGCATGACTTACCTTTGCCCCCAGCCCAAACCAGTTCAAATTACAAAATAATTCAATAAGACACAAGTGTCTGCCAGAATGCTGAACATCACTGCATCAGGCAGCTATCGAGCATCATACCTGTAACCCTGGTCTCTCCTGGCAGACGAGGTATTTCTTCATTTTGTTCCCAGTTAGTTCCATCTTTCAGAGTCTAAAGAAGAGAAGCACAACAGCACATCACAGTTTATTTACAATTTCAAGTTCCAGAATAAAAATAAAAATAACCAAACTTAAAGGTAATTCCTGCATGGGAAAAAACAGGTCTTGCCAAAGTAGAAATTCACAGATTGAACCAAAACTACACAACCCTATCTTAAAATGCAACTATGAAACATTTAAAGGTTGAACAGATCTAAAACAAACATGTTTTAATCTTTCTCCTAAAAGAATAGTTGGCTATTTGTATTAAATTGGAATTAAATCTCCATACTCCAAGTTCTCTAAAAGCTGTGTGCATTTAATTTTCCAAGTACATTGGTCTTGGAAGAATAAATCAACTGAAATTACTCAAGCAATGTACTCACAACTATCATACACAATCTACTCATTTCTGACTTTCTCAGATTCAGTAGTTTGTGTGTTTTTCTGCACCCGAGTTACATTTTCAGCTGCACAACATAAAAAAGCAAAGGGGATGACTTTAGATGGTTTTAATGTATTTTCCATTCTAGATAAACACCTTAAAACTGAGGCAGACAAACGTAACAAGGTATAACTTAGCAATTGCAATACAGAATCTATGGCAACAAAGTGCCAAAAATTTTCAAGAATGCCACAGAATATCTCAAGGTAGAAAGCAAGGATAAGAGTAAGTACATTAGAACTGACTTTAAGGAGCTTCTCATTAGCTATGATGGAGAATACTTTGCCCATCCACTCGAAAAGGTATTTAAATCATCTCAGTTAACTGCATTACAATTATAGCAATAAATATAAATACATACATTCAAAAAAGCCATTTAAATACTTATTTTTCTAACCAAATATGCAAGACAATGCTCTCTGGGAACTCTGATGTAAAAAAACAAAAACATGGAAAAAGTTACACTTACCCATTTACTTGAGGAGCTCTCCAAGGAGTTTGAATTATATTTAGGTGTTGATGATGAGGCCATGCTGGGTATCTGACAAGTAAACACAAATTGGAGACTTAAACTTCCTCCTGAGCTACAAGACTATTCCCAGGAGAGATTTTAGACTTTTGAGGTCTACAGGTAGACATCAAGACCTTAAAAGAATGTTTTGCAAGATACTAGTAATTCAAAAAAATTACACAATCCCTCATAATTGAAGGTTACTATTCAAAAACATCCAAATTTAACAAGAAATTCATTACTAGCTTTGCAATTTGGTCCTATTATAAGGAATATTCTGACTCAAGCTCTAGAATGGAACTCAGATGTTGGAATACAAGTATTAGTTCAATAAACAGACATTAGAGTACTTATTTTAAGTCACTGTATACACATATTATGAAATGCTTCCTACTTGGAATATTATTGCACGCCTCTTGAAGTCACAAACGTGTCAATACACTCATGTGGTCCAAGTTTAAAAAACATAACAAGAAAAAGCAGGACTTCCACTTCTTTGTTTAAAAACAATCCCCCATTTCCTAAATGAAGCTTCAGTTAGTACACCAAAAGAATGAGTGTCCAGCCTTCTGGTCTGAACAACCTTCAGGTATTTAAAGGAAAAGGATTTTCTTTATTTTTAAAATGTCATTAATTAAAGACAGAATCTTGTGTGATAGAGGATTCACTATCTTATTTTCCCAACATTGCACAAGGGATTTCTAGAACCAACACTGGGAAAACACTTCACTTTCACTACTCACACACCCTTCATCAACCAATCTGACATCTCACAGCAGTCTTGAAGAGATTGTTTGTTTGTGGGGAGGAGGGAGGGAAAGACAATTACAGAATCCACAATCTTTGTTTCTATTGCACAAATTTGTAGTCTTTAAAAAGCACTGTCTCTCCTCTCTCAGCACTGGAAAGTTTGGCCAGATCTCTACACCATGAAAAGCAGCCCATGCTCCTGCGTAACAGTGTGCTGACAGTGACACTGTAACAGTACTGTGACAGCGACATATTAAACTGCAAGAGGAAAGATGCTCTGACATCACTTCAACAGTACACGAATGTGTCTGTTCAGGAATAAAATAGAAAACCACACTCTGAAGCTCTACAGGGCTGTTACCCAAGTCCTTCATTCTCAGTAAGAACACAGGAAACTTGACATTGTGTTTAAAACTGCAGTATTCAGTGATATAGCTTATCAGTAAAAAAACACATCCCTACACAAGAAAAAAAATTAAAAATTAAAAAGAAATATACAATCAGTTGGAAAATTGAATTAAAAAAAAAGCTCTTGAATGTCATAGAGCCTGTGTGACCCTGCACACAGAGGTTACTACCTCTCTTCTGGGTATCCAGCTATCTTAACTTTCTCCAAACACTGAAACGGGCCCTGAACTACTTTTAGTGCAAGGCCAAGAACTTCAATGAAAAGCTACTAGCAATCAAAATTAAATCGTTGACCTTTCAAACTAGCCTTCACAGAAATACTGTTGCAACACTGGAATCTAATATTTTGACCATAGAATATTAAGAGAAGCTTTTTTCACAACTCTTCTTTCCTTGCCATATCTTACATACTATAAACTTAAGGTGGATTCAACTTTTGCTATGTTGCTACGCCAACTTGTCAACGTCCAATACTTGTTCAGATAGGATTCTTCAATTTACAAAAGTTTAAGATTTTATAAAGGTAAAAGGCATATTTACTCAGAAGGCTGTTTTAAAAATGTTTCCATATGAAGTGTCATTTTTTTCATATTTTAAGTGAGAAATGCCAGGTGAGACAAAGGCACAGCAGCTCCAGGTTTTCTATGTCAGCAGAGACTAAGTAACTGGAGCTCACGTAAATTTAAATTAAGGCTGCACCAACCACAAGAGACGAGAGCACAAACAAGCCCTAGAAAAGTGACTTTTAAAGGATGTGACAACTCTGAATAGATCTGCGCTGCAAAATGGAAATTATGACTACAGCCAGTACCAGCACACCCGAGCTGGCTGTTGATCTTGCAGCCACAGCTACTCAAGCGGTGAAGCCACATGAAGAGCTCAGCAGAGGCCACAGGAGCCCACCCAGGACCCTGGACACTCACCTCAGAGCCTGCCCGCTGCCAAAGCTCAGAAAAACAAAAGCTTGTCTGGAGACTTCTTATGTTTTCCAATCACAGTGCACTCCTGCTGCTCACACAGGGAACAGCACCAAGTGTTTCAAAAGCTTTCTTTTTGTTTCTTTGCTTTCTGTATTATTTCCTTCCTTTACTGCACATTCACTAAGTTTGGGCTGAACTGTAGCATTAGATGAGGTGAGTTAAGATTCTGAAATAATCCAGAACACTGACTATAATACACACTGAGATGTGGAAAAGTTAAAAGAAATAGGCAGAGATCCCAGAAGTTTCTCATAAAAAATTCTCTTTGAGGAGCCTGACAATATAGCAGGACAGAGCTTCCCTTCCCTCCATGCTACCATCCCATCAGGCTACTTCAAGCAAACAAGATGTGTGTGTTCTTGCAGCAGATGTTTATGTCTCTGTGTATGGAAGGCTACTTTGTGTGAGATTCCCCCAACTCTCCACGAGACCCATTTCTTTAAACCATACTGTACAGTGGGAATAAATTAATTATTTGACTTCAGTTTCTATAGAAAATTTCACTCTAGAATTACAACCAACTATGCTGCTTCATTTCCAACACTTCAATGATGCAAATTAGACTTATTCAGAGCAAATCAAGTGGAATAAACATGTAATGAAGATAAGGTGTTATCTGTCACAGTGTTTTTTAAATCCATCAAACATTTGCACTATATTAATGTGAGTTAATTTAATCAGTATACAAATGGAAGAATACTTCTAATGCTAAAAAAACTTGCTTTGAAATCGAGTTACACCTAAAAATCCCAAATAGTTATTGGGATATTTAAGCATATAATATGCTTATATTTGAGCATAAGCATATTTATAACCACCTGCATTTCCATAAGTAAACGAAGTCCTAGTAATTAATTACAGAACACTCTTTAGACAGCATTTAGAACAGTGTCCACTTTTGGACCCCAGTACAAGACAGGCATTGATAAATTGCAACGAGTTCAGCTGAGGTTCCCCTAAATGAGCAGAACGTGGAGCACCTGCCTTCCCACAGTGAGAGGCTGAAGGAGCTGCGAATTGTTCAGACTGAAGAAGAGAGAGCTTCAGTGGGACCTCACAGCTGCTCACTGCTATCTTTGAGGTAGTTGCTGAGAAGGCAGAACCAGGGTCTTCAAAGTGGTGAGTGACAAGATACAACAGAAATCAAAACAAACTAGATTCCCGCTTGATCTCAGGGAAGAAAAGAATAAACCCCTTATTTTGCACTGTGAGGCAGTCAGGCTGTGAAAACAGGAAGTTGCAGTCTTCATCCTCAGAGATTTCTAAGATCCAGCTGGATAGAACTTTGGGCAACTGGGTCTGATCCTGCTTTGAGCAAGGGGCTGAACTGGAGGCCTCCTGAAGTCCCTATCAACCTGGATTATGCTTCTGTGATCCTCAGACAATAGACAAGATTAAGTTCTCATTAAAAGTACCCATGAAACAAGGACACATCCTCAAGGAAGTGGACTTCTCTACATCAAGAGAAAATACTCATTTTTTAAATATTATTTCTTCATCTGTCTAATTGTAGAAGCAGCTTCTGGCAGCCACCCAAACTCATACTGCCATGAACAATTAAAAAAAAAACAAAAAACATACTCCACCACAGTCTTAAAATAGCTACAACTTTCTCATTATCATGGAACAGCAGTAGTCCTTCCACACAGGGAGAAATCTTTCAAGTAGTTTTCCACTACAAGCACATTTTAATCCCCAGTATCACTCATGTGTACTTCTACGCTTGCACAAAAATTGATAACCATACAAAGCTCATTATTGTCAGCAGATGAACAGAAAGAATTACTCTAAAAATTTAACACAAATCAGAAAACTTTGTTTATGATATTCTGCAGTTACCAATAGTTGAACATTAATTACTGAATCTAAAATAGCAAGGAGACAAAACAATTTTACAAGATTTAACTTGAGGTGACAAACAAAGCTTTGTTAAAATTATCAGAACTTAATACAGTAACACTATCAAGAAATGGAGGCTCCCGTGATCTTACAATAACAATTAAACTACTTGGAATCTGTGTTTTCATTAAACATGGTATTTATACTTGTGCTTCCTAGGATTCATCAGAATGAAGACACACAGAGCAATGCTTGAAAGGTATGCTGGTAGAGTTTTCCTTGCTATAGTAACAACATACAGAGCCAGTATGAATACACTGCCTTGTGTTTCCCATATAAAACTTAAATACAAAGTCCAAAAAACAAAGGCGTGTCTGTGACAACCACAACTGCACAGAAGAGATAATACACAATATGTAGGATTTCAGAAATAACGTACAGAATAGCACAGAACTCTAGAAATTTCCAAGACAGTATCAAAGTTAAGCTAGGACAACTACAAAGGAAAAAGGTAAAAAAAAAAGTATTTCATGCTAAGTATTAAGCAAAAAAGAACATAAATCCTTTACAAAACATTTATAGAAAGGCAGCGGTCCTGAAGTGTCAAGCTGACAACAACATCTAAGTTATCAGTCACCAAAATAAGCACCAGCATCTTTAACACTACTAAATACGTACTTAATCCAATGAAGTCAAGAGTAGTCATTCATCTTATAGTAAAGGTTAATACAATTTTAGGAAAATATACAAATACACACAGGAGTACAAAACAAGATGCAAAAAAGATCTAACGCAATGAAGGTAGTTTTCCAGACATCAGCTGTCCCTAACCAAACAGCGCCAATTAAACAAAATGAAACACAGTGAGACAACAGTGCCACAATCCACTAATCAAGTCCATAGAAATAAATACATCTCTTTCAAGCTCATTTAACCAGTTATATTTTAGCACAAATGAACTCTATTCAGAAACAAAAATAAGGCAGCAAAAGTCTCCAAAGTTACTACACTACAAAAAACAAGTAGCATAAAGCAGAGCATTCCAGTTTCAAGAGAGTTAAAATACAGAAACAACTAAACCCACACCAGAGAAATACTTGCTGATATATACTTCCAAAGTATATAAATCCAACAACAATTTCCTGCAATAGTGAGAGATATCAATGCAGGGCAGATTTAGAAACAAAACTACTTGGGCTGGAAGGGACCTCTACAAGTCATCTGGTCCAATCTCCCTGCAATGAGTAGGGGCATCTTTAAGTAGATCAGGTCGCTCAGAGCTCTGTCCAACCTGACCTCAAATGTTTCCAGGGATGAGGCATCCTGTCTGGGAAACCCATGACAGTGTTTCACCATCCTTGTGAAAAGCTTTTTTCCTTTTACTAGTCTAAAGTGACCCTCTTTTACATTAAATCATTATCCTTGTCCTATCAAAATAGTCCCTGATAAAAAGCTTGTGCCCATCTTTCATTTAGACTCCCTTTAGAAAGTGCTATAGAGTCTTCCTGGAGCCTTCTTTCCTCCAGGGTGAATACCCCTAACTCTTAACCTGTCTTCACGGGAGAGATATTCCACTCCAAGATCATTAACCATAATGATGTTGTTTGTGGTCTCTTATCTCAATTGGTAGATCACAGAATCTCTGATTTCTGCTTTACAATCATCATTACAGGGTCTAAAATTCTTCCAAGCATAACCTCTCAGTAAGGGAGGCCATAGCCCTCACCTTTCCTCAAGCAGATCCTCATGATTCTACTGATCTGACACTGGATTATGCCACTAGTGGGCCCTTTCCCTTAATGTCTAAATAACTTTCCCTATTCGGATGTACTTACTAAATCTACATTTTCCAGGGAAATCATTTGAGCTTTCAAGTCTCTCTGAAAGCCTTATCAATTCAAGTTGCAATCAGAACACACAAAGCATGCCAGCAGTGCAAGCTTCAATGGAATACTGTCCATGTAGAATCTATCTGCCCTTCTGCACCAAGGTTTGCAAGTCAGTAAAATTCATCAACAATCCCTATATAAAAAAATCCGTATCCTACAAAAACAGTATCACAAAAACTCTCTCAATCTGAAGCTGTTTGATCCGTACCAATTCTACACCAGGCTTCCCATCCCTAAGAAAGGTGCACTCCAGAACAGTTGCCAATTCTCTGCTAGACTGTACAGTAGCTGCACAACTCAACATAGACTGCTGAATTTGTTTGTGAAGAGTCAGAAACGCTCCCTCTCTCAGAAAAAACATTGTCTTGCTCCCTCCTGTGCCCTGCATTTGACAAGTGAACTCATTGTCCCCAAAGGATTCAACACAAACCAACACAAACAAAATTCACAACAGTCAAGTGACTGCTAATTCACCAAACCAATTACAAGTGTGTCAGCTGCCTGCCCACTCAGATTTTACAGGCTTACTATAGTAGGGAGTTTTCAAGATATTAGAAGGAAGACTTCACACTAACAAAAACTGATATCCTGACAACAGAAATCTACACACAGCAGCAAAAGAAACAACTTGGCAGAAAGTTCAGCAGAAAATTTCTCAGGGCCACCAAATCCTGCACACTTTTATGTATAAGTTTCTTAAAAAGAAAAATCTCTTGTAGCCTGTACATGGAAGGCAGGTATTGAATAAAGAATAGCTGGAGGAAGCAAAAAAATTTCTCAGTTCTTGACTGATATTTCTCCTTTCTGTCTTCATTTGAAGTTTATTTCTTTTACTGTCTTAACATTACATGGAATTTAACTCCCATTCTCTTTTCACAGTAAATCACAACCTTCAACAAGACCTAACATAAAGGTTTGTAATGTTACTTTTTCTAATTATCAACCCAATTACTTACTCCTTTCATATTATATTGAAAATATAGCTTAGGGTGATATCCTAGCTTTTATCCTGGCAAGCTTTATTTTAAAAGAATTAAAAGTCCTCTCACAAAGAGAGGTGACAGAGTAGAACACATGCCATCATGGCTCTGATAATTAGATTTTTTTTTGTGCTTTATATCACCATTACAAATAAAAGCAGCACCTTCTTTAGTAGTAATACATATAATTATTTGCTAAGGCCTGTTTACCAGCAATTGTCAAGACTTCTATTCCTTGCAATTTATGCTAACAATCATTTCTTCACTTATACTCACTCTTTGCTAATCTTGTATTTGTTCTATGTGTACTACCTTTCCCTTGCCATGATTATCTTTTCTCCTGGATTGCTTCTGAATATTCAGTCCGGTAGCTGAGTTCTAAAACGGAAGTGCAGTCCTGTGAGTAGATCAAAGGAAGCAGTGGTTTTCCCTCTAACAGCTGAATCTACCTAGATTAGGTGGCATGACAGAAGTGAGTGGCTTTCTAAAGGAAGCATCTGTCAGATTAACTCTAGAATCAACACCATATCTGTAAGAAAACTATACCTGAAGACTAATCCGTGGTTTTCTAAACCTATCCAGTCTATTTTCACTACTTCGCATCCCCTGCAGGGAATGCATACCTCCCACATTGTCAAAAGCTGATGCAGTTGACAGGAATGCCTATGGGACAGCAAACACAGCTTCCCAGTTTTCTATTAGGAAAGACTTCAGTTGCTCTCTGCTCATTCTTCTTGAAAGATACCCCCTTAGCCCACTGTAGTTCTGTTGCTAAAGATTTAACTGATGATTCCACAGGAGAAGTGGAAATTGCATCTGTTACACAATGATATACTGGATTTAAAAATGACACTGTAACAGTTAAATCTACATCCCCCCCTACTCAGATATTCCTCCCAGCCTTCCTTTATGAACATGTACAACCCATCAGACTCATCTTCTGCCATCTGCTATTTAGTTCCACCTTCCACTACATGAATACACATAATGCCAAGGAGAAAGTACCATTCTGAGCTGGTCTGTACTTAAAAAAACCACAGTCTACTTTAAAAAGTAGACTGAGTAGACTACAACTTCAAAGACTATGATGAAGTCATTTACAAATCATTGCTTGATTTCATCCCTAAGAAACGAGACATTGGGACTACTCTGCCTAAATCATTCACAGGGCAACACCATACTTCGGGGAATGCTCTCTTTCCAGCAACAGGCAGGGACTTTGCCGGACACAGAAATCGGGATACTTTCCATACTGATGGGTCCAGTCACATCCCAGTCCCTGCTGTACAGCCTTTCCAATTACTACATGCAACAACGGTGCACATGAGTTACTTAGATATGGCTGGGAAAAACCACATTCTATCTTATATAAAAGTGTACTACAGTCTGCTTAAAGGAACTTACTTTTGTTCTCTCTTGCTCAGAAGTCTCCAGATTTAACCAGTCATTTCAGTTGTATAAAATATAGATGCCCACTTCAATGTCAGATGTCAGGAAACTTGGGTTCATTCCTTCAACTTTACAACAACATTTGACTTTTGTGCTGTAGCCAGCCCCTAAGAGAAATGGAACAAGTTGGAAGACATTGTTAGCACTGCCAAAAAATTTCAATTGATATTACTTTTAAAAACTTCAGAAAGGAAGCAAAACCCCAGAGTAGTTGTAATTAAAAACATTCTGGAGAAAGGAAACAATAAAAGGAAAACAGTACTAGTTCTTTTTATGTTTTACCTTATGTCAGGAAGTTTGGCATCACATAGGTGGAATTGAGAACTTTCTCTTCTAAAATTCTAAGAACTAGTTTTAAAATGTTGCTAAGTCAGTCTCTTTTCCCAAATACACTTAGGAATGACTTTCATATGAAAAGCTATGTAACTCGGCAAAGTCAGAAGCAACAGACCGCGAAACAAAACGTTTATTTCTGCCCAATTCAAGTTCTTAGAGAAACTATTTTTTGTAGTTGCTAGAGAGTATTTTGTGTCCTTTAAAACAACACACACCGTATCCACCGGTTTACAGTTATTTCTCATTAAATCAGTCGTGCACTCTAAATTATCTATTGGTAATTAACGCTGTAACTCTACATACAGGAATACAATAGCACTGGAGCTTGATCAGCCTTGATGACGCTACATGCCCATGTGTTCGGCGTGTTTTCTGCAAGTTTCCTTCTGACCAAGCACAGAACAATAAACAGTGCAAAAAGGGAGAATTCTACATTTTATTGAAAACAGCTCTATAGCTCAACTCCTGGGACACTTGCAACACAATGAAGTCACATACGGCACCAAAAATTGTGTGTGTTAACACTCTGTTAATAACTGTACAGCCTAACTTTTTTAATCATCTAAACACAAATTAACTTTAAAAAGAAAACTACAGCAAGGAAGAGGTTCTGGTTTTACATCACACTATTCCTGTACCACATCAGACACCTGGTCCTTCGAATACGGCTAAAGATAAACAAATGTATGGCTACTAGCAAACAATGCGCAGAATTCCTGCCCCAGAAAAGTAGGTGTGCCACAGAGCCAAGCTACTTTTTAAACATCCAGTTTTCATCAGTGCCTGTTGTGGCAAGCCAACCTACAGACCTTCAACAAAATATTCTCATAATTTTAACACTGAGTTTATCTATGCTGGCTTTATAGCACTAAGAAAAACGGGGGTTTCTGTGAAAAAAAGTTAATATCCCTCTTATGCTCCTAAAACACATACAAGAAGCCCATATTAACAAACCAAAATCCACCAACTACACAAAGTAGAAAACATGCCTTTTGACTGCCACAACACAAAAACCAGCAAGCAGAAAGTCTGTCATAGAATAATAATTTCTTGCTTTAACTCAACTAAAAAGTTTGCTCTGAAATGGAAGGTTTCAGCTCTTCAGCCGTGAACACTGAAAGAAGTCACATACCTCACAACAAAATTTAAACCATTCAGATATGAACACTACAGCGGCTTAAAGGTCGGAAAGCGAATCAAGAACACTCGGGATATTTTCACATTATAGGAGAAGATTTAACACGAAAAGTAAAAATTACACTTCAGAGGTGTCTTTCCTGAATCACACTTCGGCAACGTCTCGCTCCCAGATGGACAGTGCACATTAGGAGAATCAGGAGTAGCTGGAACCGAGAGGCCACAAATAGCCCAGGCAACCGAGCCTCGCCAGCCGCTAGGCCCCACCGACACCCTCCACACCCACGGACACCCCCTGGGCCTCAAACAGACACTCCTGAGCTCCGCACCCTACAACGCCCGGGCCCCACACCGACACTCCTGGGCCTCAAAGACACACAGCGGTCCCGCACCGGCACTACCCAGCACTACCCGGCACTACCCAACACTCTAGGGCCCCAACGACAGCTAGCGATCTCACAGCACCCACCGACACTTTCTGTAGCGCCGCCACCACCGCCGCCGCCGCAGCGAGCCCGAACGCAGCGCTTACGCGACGGGCCCGCGCCCGTCCCACGCCGCGGGGCCTACCGGGAGCTACGGTCGAGGGGCGGGGGTGTGGGGAGCCGGGCGGGGTTTCAGAGAGGGGCGGGGCGGGAGCGGCCTCCTCCGGCCATCAGGGCGGGCGGGGGATCAATGGGGTCCCTGAGGCTCCTGGGGCTGTGGCCGGCCATTCACGTCGCCGTCCCCGCCCGGCAGAGTGCTCCCGAAGGAAACACCCGGGGAAAAGAGAGGGGAGGAAAGATATGCGCGGCCAGTGTGAAGCGGATTAAGCTGATGTAGTGATCAGACACCCCAAGCCTTCTGGATTGGGGTTCTGGTTCCGGACACCAATGAACACTATAATAAAAGGAGTAAACTATTAGAATAAACACTATGCTAAAACAAGTAAAAAAAATGGTAAATGCAAATGGCAGAATGATTTTACATCATTCATGTAAAATTAAATAAAAATTGCCCATAAAATGGCCTGTTGGCCCTTTACGAGGAACAGCTGTGTGTGTCTGGAGGGCAGGGTGGAGATCGAGGCACTCTATGATCTGATGGTCTCTGCTCTCAGGGAAAGAGGATTTGTGATATTGTCAAGCCTGTTTGATGTCATAAAGCATATTTTTGAGTTACAAAACAGCAGTGTCCAGCTTCTCCAGTGGTGTGACAGACCCTAACTTGATCTCCCATCAGTGGAAGGACAATTCCTCCCTGCTTGCAGGACTGGATACCACAGAAGAGCTGATCAAAGAAAAAAAAAAGTAAATACAAAAAGTAACTTGGGTTCCTTTGTGACTAGTTAGGAGCTCCACACTCAGTTTAAGCGGATCTCACAGACCCAGCAGTCCCTCCCCTCACACCTGTGCAGGGGCAACACTGGCTCCTCTGGGGGAAGATCATCCTCCCTGCCATTTCATAAACATCATATCAACGACTGTATCAAAGATATCATATCACCTCTGCTTTTTCATGTCTTCTTGAAAAAGTCTTCCAGTTTAATTTTGGCAGTTATTTCTTCTCTATGAACAGTAACACCATCTGAAGAGCTGACTCTGACCTAAAGGCTTTTTGAGGTGAGCCATGCATTTGTACAATTCTTCTTTCAGAAGCCACAAGACAGTAATTTTAATAATAATTTTATGCCTTACTTTTAGGTGTCACCTTTACTATCAAAAATTTACGTCTGGAATTCCAAAAACTTTAGAAAATCAAAACCAGAAAAACTCAAGAGAACTGGACTGGTGCCTCTTACAACAGAAAAATGTATTTCTGGAGTGAAAAATATTTTTCTACAATAAGCATGGAACTGTGTGTTTTATGTTAATAAGCAGCAGGAGAAAGCAGTGAGCAAAAGGAGATGAAATGATCACCTCCCTCACACAAACAGTCTTGTCTTCTGGTATATCTTTGCCTCTGACATTATCCTTTCAGCAAAGATTAGCTAAAAAAAAATCCACTGATGCAGTTTTGAAGTCTTGCTTGGATGTATTCCAATGTGGTATTTCCAATCATAAATCATGTATTGTTACATATACATATACATATACATATACATATACATATACATATACATATACATATACATATACATATACATATACATATACATATACATATACATATACATATACATATGTATGACATTTGTGTATATACACAGAGGATCCTTTACTTGATCATTCTTTCAAGGTTTCATTCAAATCACATTTTAAATGTTTTTCTCTGTCATCATGAGATCTAGAACTCATTTCTGACACTTCATGACTCAGATCACTAAAAGTGCTCTCCCCAAATGTTCTCATAAATTTATTTCCATCAGTTTTGTCCTAGGTTTTTTCCAACCTGGCTTATGCCCTTTGCAATTCTTTCATAAGACAAAATCTCAAACAGCTCATATGACCTTTAATGATCACAGCTATTATTCCACCTGAATCTTTCAAGTGAAATACTTTCCACCCTTGTTCAGTGACTGACCTGCCCCTTTTTTTTCCTCCTACATTTCTAAGACACCTACTGGCACATTTTTGAGAGACTGTTTCTTACATGCCTTCTGGCTTTCAATCGGTATTAACCAGGCCTTTCTCCTAGGGTTTCTGCTTCAGCCACTTCACGGTTTATCCCCAGCTAATGTGTACTACGACCACAGCTCAAATGACCTTTCCACTCATTTTTTCCCCAGCTATGCCTCCTCAATGAAGATTGACTTGCTTTCCTAAAAAACTTTAGCTTGTATCTCTAGTACCTTCTTATAATTGTTCTGTGTGACTTCACCTTCCACTGCATTCAGTCACAAATGTCCTGTGAATCCCGCACCTGCATGGTCAGGCACCCAAAGGTGACATGAACTGGAAGAAATGTGCTTAGTCCCCTGACTGATGATTGACCCAATAGCTCCTTGGATCTGCAAGAGCGTAAATTATTAACACTTTGTTAATTATGTGGGACATGAGAGGGGTGTGGGGATGTTTAGGCTCTCTCTGCATTTCTGAGCCTGGTGCTTGTACTATTGTATTACAGGATATGGTGCCTCAGTTGTAATCAGCCCAGACAGCACACAAATACTTCAGCCTTTGATTCCTGGACCATCTGGATAAAAACTGGTTAATTGGCAATGCTAATGTCATTTTCAGCTCAGTACAGTCAAAATAGTGTCAAATTTTCTCCCACAAGTACTCTCTACTTTATCTATTATGCTATTATTGGCCTATATGTAATCATCTTTGACTCGGACCTTTCTCTAGCCCTTTATGGTCAGGCTATGTCTAAATCCGTCCATATAGCTAAAACGCCTATCTTCTTAAATCTCAATTACAGCAACATCTTTTCCCTTGGCCTTGAAAGATATAATCTTAATCATATTTATTGAGAACACTACTAGAGTGACCATTTTTCTTAGTCTGTCGTTCTCACTGTGTTATTCCACTCTTTTCATCCCTGTGCTGGTTAAGCCTACTCTATGATGTAGACCTACCTGTCTTTACTTTAGAGACTTTGGAAGCCTGTCTACTTACCATTTCCATTCCCTGCTGACATCTAACTGCAGCTCCAACCAGCTCGTAATTGCAGTTTTCACAGCCCATTTGTAATACATTTAAATATGTTATTTTGTGCATTCTTTTCACTGTCTTTTATTTCCAAGGATCCTATAAACAGCCTAAAAATTTTCCTTAAAAGTTTTCCTTCCTGTAATGTCTACAATAGAGAGTCACAGTTCATTATGCTGCCTCTCCTGCCCATATTCCTCCGTTTCCTCATTTCTTACATTATAAAGTGTAAAAAGTATTGACCCTGATACAGACAGGCTCTTGTAGCACTATGGTAATGCAAACAATAAATACACACGTAGAACTGAGATGCCGGGGGAACTAAGCTATTATGAGATTGATGATATCAAAGTGCAATTTGAGAGCACAACAATACCTGATAATAATATTAACTTGTTTTCCTACTATTCTGGAGAAAAAAAAACTAAGTGGAGGTAGGGAGTCTGCATCTTTAAATCTAGTCCATAGGTCAGGTTAAAGATGATTTATGTCCATTTACCACACAATAATTTTCTCTTGCTGTTTTCAGTTGCTGTCATGACAGATAAAATGGAAAGGACAATACAGTGCTAAACATCATAAATCCATAAATGTGTCTGTATGTTCACATGTGTACATTTTTTTTATTTAATGAAAAAGTTACAGTATATCAGTGATTCTTTTGCTTTTCTAGCACAGTGCCACTTACACCCTTTGTTTCCTTCTTTGTCCTTTGCTAACCTGATGTTTATTTTTCTCTGCTAAATAAAGACCTCCAGATTTAATTCTGTTAAGCTGTATTTTAAGACCTCTTTAACCTATTTCTGCCTAGCTTTCCTCTCTATTAGCCTAATTGTTTTTTATCAAGTAATATGTCAACAAATAAAACACATATAGCACCCTAAAAAAATCTGCCCCTTGCTACTTGATTCACAATAGCAGTAAGGTGAGTTATATAAGAGGCTTCTTGTATTTCTGGATCCTGCGACTCCCAGGGGCTGGAAATAGCAATTGTATTTTGGGAAGCATTTTCAGAAACACTGACTGAATACTTATTATTGTGATTTCAGGCAGATGATAGCTCGCTTTTGGATAACTGGTTTGCGTACACAGCACTGCTGTGACCAAAACCTGACACTTGGCAACTGGTGCATACAATATACACACATACTGATTCCTTGTCTTCAAAGAAAATTAGTATCAGGTATTTGTTGATCCTATATTTAGGCAGGAAAAAAACCCCTTATTTTCTGCATGCAAATATTAGAAGCAGTTAGTATGTTTTATTTGAGAAATAGCTGCATTTCACAGAAAGGCAAACTCATTCTCGTGTATCATACCTAATTTGCATAGTACATAAAGGCTTTAAGAGAACTAGAGCATTTGGATTAGAAGAACCAAACAAATGGGAGTTAGTAATATGCACTGAATTAATCGATCTGTTAGTGGAATTAATTCTAGTAGAACAATGTCACAAATTAAGAGAAATAGAAGAAAATCTTAAAGCAAATAGCACACAAAAGCATAAGCTTCCAGTACACTTTCTATTGCAAACTGCAATAGAAATTTATCTGCTAAATGTATAAATATAGCTTGTAAAAGAGAAAGACCCTTTAGACTAATACCTGTGCTTTGCTTTTGCTCTGTGCTCTGAAGTTTTGTGAAGGGCTAAGGTTTCATTGAAATCCTGAAAGAACTCCAGTAACACAACTCAGGCAGCTGAGACTGCAGGAGTGAAGTGGATGAAGTTAAAACACCTTGTAAAAGCAAAAGCATCTTGGCATCAAACAGTTTTATCAGCTGTGCAAGATGGACACCCTCCTCCTATTGTCAAGGTCCACACATGTGAAGCTTTAACTACAGTAGTGTCTGAATCACTTAAAATTCAGCATCATTTTAAGTATGTGAATGAGCGACACACATGAGAGATAGGCTGTCACAGCAGAGTTAATACATGCTCCATTGAGAAATACTCTTTGTTTTATACTTCAAAGAGTGACAGCAGGGCAGGAAGCCAGCATTTCCTACTCACAGTGGAATACCTGTGAATTCTGAAAACACAGCACAGCCCCTTTCAGCTGTCATCCTACAACGAAGAGAAGGTAGCTTCAAAATTCAGACAAAATCCAGACAGCAGACTGCAGTGGCTGAATGGCAAAAAGTCCCAAGGTCACAGACCAGTTAGAGAGCCTGCAGAAAGACCAGCATTTTGAAAGCCTTTCCTCTTTTGAATAGTGCACCTATTTAGATCAGATCATATTTTTCTTGATTTCCATGATAGTATTTGCTGTCATATTGTCAACAGCAGTGAGTGCTTGTGCACAATAGGCAACCAATGAGTAGGGAAGCTGTTTCAGGCACCACTGCTCACCAGAGCTTTACTGATTTCTGTTTCTCTAAAGCCCAGCTGATCCAATAATTTCGAAGAAATTCTTAACTATCAGGTGTTAGTAATGACCTTCTTGTTGGATTCAAGCTTTTGTCAGCAGAGGCTGCCAATGCATAGCTCAAGGAACTGAGAGGCACTTTGAGTTCTCCAAAGTTCATGCTTTATTGATTCTGGTTTAATTAAAATTTCCTTGACCATGCTTTATAGGCAAAATGGATATAATCTTGTTCTAAGGTGTTAATCTTTATAAAGAAAAAGAAAACACACCTTCATAGTCAGTTTGCCTAAATATGTCATGGTGGGAAGAAGAGAAACTGGGTTTCAAATGCAGTTTTCTTTCCCACTGTTAAGAGAAAACTGCCATTTTTGGGCAGGATTAAAACCATCTGGCATTCATAGTGTTAGCAGGAACCTTCACTGCAGCAATCAATGAAGATCTTTCTCTCAAGTCCTGTGGGACCAAGAATCATTCCTGTGGGACTGAAAGAGCCATACTGCTGTGGATCATTTGGCCTGGCACATCTTTACACTCTGGTGATGTGGTGGTTTCAGTTCGAAACTGGGTGGAAACACCAATTTTGTGTCGTGGTTTCAATTTGTCAATTTGACATTTCCCAGACAGTGCACCAATCTGACCAAACGTGGTCAGTCTAGTGCTGGTCAAATCACCAGCGCACCCACTAGAATTATTTATTCATTTCCTGGTGTGAGATAGGATTAGGAGGAAGGCAAAGCAGGCTCAAACTTTAAAGGGTATAAAGGAAAATTTTATTAATAGAAACTGAAAGAAAAACAAAAAAAAGAGAACCAGAATCAAACCTTCGAACACTTCTTCTCCTGCTGCACCCTATTTTCTTTCACGCTGACAACGTACAGAAACAAATCAGTCAATTTACCATCTCTAAAATAGTCTTTCTTCAGTTCACTTAGGGAGAGGAGTCTCTCATCATGCTTTGGAGACTTCTCCACAAGAAAACTATTATCTCGTGGCTTCAATATCACAGTGAATCAGCTGCCTGGGAGGATGGAAATCTGATCACTGTGTAAAAGTTCCTCCCCTCGACTTACAGTTTTTCCCACAACTGTTTTCAAGGGCCATGTCAACTTATGGGGTACACCTTAAGGATTTGAGCAGTTCAGAAGCAAAGGTTCTCTTCATCTAACTCTGAGATCATCTTAATCTCTGAGAACAAAGGTCTTCTTCACTGGGGGCAAAGGGTCTTCATCACTGTCTCTCTGTTCAGACTTTTCATGGAATCACAGCTACTTCAACATCTACTTGCTTTAGCATAGATGCTTTTGCTCGCATCTACACTTTGAATGCTTCAACCACCCCATATTTCTCGATGATTTATAGGGATATTTATTATATCATAGTCCATTACCACAGTTTGCAAGAGAATTTCAGCTTAAGGCATCTCCTCATCTTCCTATCCCATCTGGGACATGACTCTTCCTTCTCAACTGACCTCGATGTCTCCGTGTTGTCTCTCTGCGTGTCTTCATCTCTGTCCTTTTCTTTCACTCAAGAGAATCAATGTTCGCAGGTTTCATCTGTGCAATGAAAGAGTTAATATCTCGCCCGAGGCCTGCAGATGGTCATGTGATCCCTGCTGAGTGGTGGTTGGAGCTGCTTACAATGGATAATTTTTCGGCGGTTGCACTGGGGGCCTGGGCCAGGATAACAGGTGTCCAGCGAGAAACAGTGGTGGCTGCTCTGCCTACATAGCTGTTTTCTGGCTTTTGCTGCATTCATTTCCAGGCGCGGGCTGATGGTCTTCCCTTCTCCTGCCGGTAGCCGCCAGGGCCCGGCCCTGCCCCCGCCGGGCCGCGCGGGCCACGGCGGAGCAGGCCTGGCCCGGCCCGGCCCGAGCTGCTCCCGGGGCCCAGCGGACCCTGGCTGGGCCCGGGCCGGCAGCGGGGCAGGGCTCAGTGTCGGCGAGAAGTCAGCAGCCACAGCCCGGCCCAGCCTCGGCCGGGCCTGCGGCCTCACCTCCCCCGCCCGGCGACGGGACCGGAAGAGTGAAGAACTCTCTCCGAAGACTGGAAAGCAAGAGAGCTTTATCCTGAACTTGTTAGTTTTTAACATGTGTGTTCACTGAGGCGTGTTCAGCTTTCTCAGTGGTTTAACAGGTTGTCAGTTCTCAAAGCTAATCCCTGATTGGTTTTTTGTCAGACATAGAGGAAGCTCTCGGCATCTCCTCTCAGAAAAATTATTTCCGTGGGTAGCTTCTTCCCTCCTCACCAAATGTCATGTGTGAAAAACCAGTTCAGGTGAATAGGAGAAAATAATTTTATTATGAAGCATAATTTCTTTGGTTGGTCTAATGTGTGAAACAAACTCTCTCTGAGGTTGGCAAAATCACTGAGACAAAGTGGAGTCTCAGCAGCCCTGAATATTACATCAGGTGCTGATATAGGTTCTTCAGACAATTAGCAAATCTTCAAGCAGCCACCTGAAAGAAATAATGGCTTTTACTGGAACTAATGCAGTCATTTTTTCCATGAAGGTTCTTGTGAATAATTCTTGCTGGAAAAATTGTACATGATTTCTTTTCATTTATATTTTAATGCAATTTATTATACAACAGTGACCCTCATTCAGGGTTCAGAAGGAAAGGGCACTTATAGTAATCTTCGCAGTGCTTTTTATCTCCAGCTACAGCTTACATTCACAGCATGAAAAGAGTAAGAAGTTAATGCACCGAATCAGAAGGTCTCTGTGTGGCAGTGTTAATCTCAGTCTTGAGTTATTATCTATTAGTAGACTTATAGTAGCATCTAGAGACCAGGGCCTCGTTGTTTGGACATTGCATAAAATACACAAAGAATATATTTGCTCTCTAGGATAGCTCAGAGTTTAATTTTGAGAATGATTTCAGGATGTGGACAGGAGGTACTACAGCTATAATTACTGCCACAGCCAGAAGCAAAACTTCTCATGCTTATTGTGGATGCTGACAAGAGGATAAAATTACCAATTGGCAGACAGTTAAAATGGAAACATTATTCTGGGATCAGACTTCTAGGTGCAAGAAGATGAAGAGTCTCCCTGCCGATTTCATGCCAGGATGATGCATGGATGCAGATGGTGTCTCACTATATCTTGGGTACATTAACCATACGTTAGAAGCTCAAGATGTGTCAGGTTTGAGTTTCTAAGCAAGCCAGTCATGGAGGTATCTGCAAGATGAAGCAGGGGGTAGAATAGTGAAGCAGTTTTATATCCCTGTGAATTATAGTTCTGGAAAAGCATGTTCTTGTGGTGGTAGATCTATACATGGCTTAGCATGTTAGCTTTTGGCATAGCAGTTGGAATTGGGGGCATCTTTTCTGGCTTGGACACTGGTAACCATTCCAGGACACAATGACCTTTTTTGCTACCTGTAGTAAATAATGTTTGTCTCCTCTCTGTTGAATGCTGTATCCATATGACAGCTCTCTTCCAGCCAGATCCCCCTGAGAATGAGTCTTACACAATCAATTATTGCATGTCTAAGCACACTCCCACTCATCCCCCTCCCCCAAATAGATGATTTTGCACTGTTGGTTAATTGTACCAATTGATTTAGTGTATTTACACTTGATTTAAACAGCTACCCCTCAAACTATCTGTGGATGAGGGACTATCTGAATTTTATGGGTAGGTAAGCTGAGGCACAGGCACTAAGCAGCCCCTTATTTAAAGTGATAAACTCACCTTTGTGCTAGAAAGCCTCCTCAAATGAAGGAAAGTGCTCTACAGAGCAGCAGAGGAGTATTCCATGGTAATCAGCTGTGCAAACTCCTTTCCCACACTCCCAGCTCTCCACTAACAAAGACACACTATTAAATTTCTGCAGGCTCCACTCTGAGTGTAGGCTCCAGGGGAGGTGACTGTGATACAGGATTTGGGGAAAGGGTGTCCCTATTCGCTTCAAGCTGCAAGTGAAGCTCT
The DNA here is from genome assembly GCA_037013685.1 of Acridotheres tristis. Taxonomy (NCBI): domain Eukaryota; kingdom Metazoa; phylum Chordata; class Aves; order Passeriformes; family Sturnidae; genus Acridotheres; species Acridotheres tristis. The sequence continues at coordinate 7,400,902 of CM072889.1, read as the reverse complement.
AGACATGATGTCTCCAGCACATTTATGCACTCTCTTTCCCTCCCTCCCTTCCTCTGTCCTTTCTTCATTTCAGGTTTGCCCCAGGTGATGTTACAGGCCTAGCAGTCCCACTCTGGCCATAGCCAGCCGAGCACTGAAGGGGGTATGCTGCTCCCTGTCACCCAAAGCAGCAGCCATCTTCCAGCCCATGCTGAAGGAGCTGTGTTGCACAGAGGCTAAAGCCAGGCTGCTTCCCATCCAAACGCATGTCCATCCTCCCCACTACAAACAGGAACCTCCTGCTTCCTCTGGAGGTGGATCATAACTCAGATTTGCCTCTTTTCTCCAGCTATCTCTGCACAGGTCTTCTTTCCCTTGCTATCTGTCTGGATACTTGCTGTATTAGTATTAGCAGTGTGTAAATAACTGGAGGTTTAAAGAAGGAGTGGGACTTCAAGATGCACAGGTGGCACTTCTGAAGAGTTTGTTGACAGGAATATTGGCCAAGAAGAGTGACCTGCTCCTGTTTTCTGTGTGTGAGCTCAAGCCCTATGGCAGGGCCTGGTGTGCCACATCACAGAGGTGGGAACAAGGCATTGAATAAAGCAAAGAATTTGCACAGAGGAGAGGTGGAATCCATGGCTCATCCTCCACTGCCTACCTGCCAGGCTGCATGCTATCCCTGCTGGAATTAGCCAACTGGCTCTTAAGGTTGGAAAATTAAGACACCAAGGGGCCTGACTCACAGCCCCTTTTTGCTCACAACAAGCCATACAGAAACAACCAGCTTATCCTCCTGGATCTACACACCTACTGGTGGTAACACACAACCCACTGCCCATGAGATGTGGCTGCTGGTTGTGCTTAACTACACTTAAAAAATCCTGCTGGTGTCTGCCTGCCTCATTAGGCACCTAAATATCTTTGGGATTCGAGTCCTGAGCCTTTTCTGCCTCATGGTCCCCCACTGCTAATGGACATCATCAACTATTCTGAAAGAGCATGGGAAAACATATATTAAGGATTGTAAGGCTCAAACAGGGGGTTAATGGGAACGGCTTAGGCAAATAGTGCAGTCAGCTAATAGGTGAGTGTCTTAGTTTTGATTTGCCAATTTAAATATACTCATTTTTCTGTTGTGAGACAGAACCAGGAGTAAAAAAGCAAGGCAGGCCTAAAACTTAAGAGAGCATTAAAAAAGGAAATTTATTAACTCCACAAACAAAGAGGGGAAAAAACAAATTCAGAAGAAGATTTTTTTTTCAGACCACTCCTTCCTTCCCTCTCCCAACCTTCATAACAACAAAACAAACATACAACAACTACTTTGGTCAGTTCCCAGTTTCGTCTTTTTCAGTTCACTTCTGGAGAGAGAAACCTCCTGTTGAAGCTGTAGGGATTTTTCCCGCAAGAAGGAAGAAAACAGTCCTCTCGTGGTTTTATTTTCACGATTTGCATCCACCCGGAATCTGCAATCGTGACACTCCTCCCAACTCCACAGCCTTCCCAAAGCTGTAGATGTGGGCCATGTCTTTCTCATGGGGTATTACTTTTAAAATTGAAATGTTCCACAGCAAAGGTTCTTTTCATTTATTTTCTCTCTGTTCATGCTTCATCCTCAGAAAACTGAGATCCCCTTCTTTCCTCGGGGCAAAAGATTCTCAACACAGGTGCTTTTTGGTCAAATCATCTATCAAATGGAACATCTCCAACCCCCACGTCTTTTTCCATGGTTTATAGGAATATTCAGTACATTAGTTCATCCCTACAGTCTTACAAAAGGATTTTCAGCCATCTTGACAGCATCTCCTCATTCTCCTTCCATCTAAATACTTAGCTCTTGCTTCACTGACTTCAGGAATCTTCTTATTCCCTTTCATATTCAAAGGAAGGCTGGAGGTTTTGCAAATCTTACCTGAGCACTAAAGAGTAAAAGTTTAACACAACTACAAAAGTTGGGCCAGGCTCAGGCCGCGCTGGATGAAGGGGGGTGGCTGAGGTGTCAGTCAGCCTTTCTGGGGCTGGGCTGCAGCCCCAGACTGCTCATGGCCACCCCTGCTTCCAGACAGGGCCCAGCCCTGCCCATGGCCACCCCTGCTTCCCAGACAGGGCCCGGCTGCCTCCCCCAGGCCTCATGGGGGCTGGGCAGGCCTGGCCCTTCCAAAACTGCTCCGAGCCAGCAGCAGGAACTGGCCCCCCCCAGAGCTGCGTGGAGGAGGAAGCCGTGAAGGTCTTATCAACAAGCTTTCCTCCTCCCGGCCATTGGGTCTTCTCGTTTGCAAACGGGGCCCAAGCCGCCTCCCGAGCCTCCCCCTGCATAGCAGGGGGAAGCTCGGGTTGGTGTTACCTGCTCAGCCACTGGAAAGATAAAGACACTCAGTTCTGGATTACCTCCTTCAAAATGAGTGTTCACGGAGCGAACTTTCTCCCATTGGCTGTTGAAGTTGTCCCAACCCCCATAGAGGAAGCTCCCTTAGAGAGAACTTCTCTCTGAGTTTCTTCTTCCCAAGTCAACCCATCACAGTGAGAGAGAATAGTAATTTATGGGCTGAGAAGAGGGGCTGCCAGGTAATTCTCTTTCCCTGGCTGCTATACAAAGCCAGTATCATCAACAAGGCCTAGTCTGTAAACTTGAAACAAAATATGTTTCTACAGCTGGATAGCCAAGCACAGCTCTGTATCAGCAAAACAAAAATGAGATTTCACAGCTTTATAGCTTTGGGCTGGTTTCCCTTCAAGGAGTGGAAATAGGCCAGTCTCACCAGCCCTGCCACTGCCCTGGAGTTTTGTCTGTCCCAGTCACCCATCAAACACAACACAGCTCCAGGACAGGGAACCCAGCAGGGTCAGCACATGAGTCTTTTCACTCTTTGAAAAGGGATTAAGACAAGATAAGAACAATTAAAATGCCCTTTTTAAATACAAATCCAACTTTAGGCTTAAAAGGGCATTTAGTTTTTCTTCTCCAGCCAAGTTGTTTAATGACATTAAATTGCAGCATCAAAAACCTTGATAAGGATAAAAACAACGTGATGCAGAAACCTCAGGAGCTTCTCAGTGGCTTTTGGCTTTGACACATGTTGAGACTGGCAGCAGGGTTCAGCCACAGGCCCTTTGGGCTGCGGGGACAAATCACTGCTGTGGCAGTAGGTTGCTTTAATTGGCATTTCGCAATAATGCAACCCAGACCATGGGCTGGTCATGCCAACCCTTAGAAAAGGAATAAAAATCCAACCTTAGCTCCAAAAAGTGAAGAAATCAGGCACCATGGCCACACCATGTGCATGGTCATGAGCACTTTGCTACACAGGTGCACCACAGCCCAGCACCAAAACACACAGCCCAGCACCAACAGATGCAGCCCAGCACCCACACACAGCCCAGCATCAATGCGGACAGCCCAGCATCAATGCGGACAGCCCAGCACCAAAACACTCAGCCCAGAACCAGCACCCACAGCTCAGCACTGACACACAGAGCCTGACACAGCACAAGCCTTTGTCAGGCGAATGGCTGCCTCAGGCAGATTGGGGATGAAAGTGAAGCCACAGACCTGACATGTCACAGTGCAAGCTGGCTTGTACTGGGCAGTTAAGCTGACCACTGATAAGAGAAGCAGCCTGGCTTAATAGACAGGCCCCCAGAGAACAGAGATAGGACAGAATTGGAGACAGACAAGGATGTGACCCAATGAGTTCCAGCCCAAGCTGCAGAGAGCTATTGGTCAGAGAGCTGAGCAGCCCGAACTTGGAAGCAATCACAGGTGCTTACCTGGGGATATTAAAAGGGGTATTTAAGGTGAAGTCAGAAGGGAATAAAGGCTTTTTGTCACATGGATTACAGAGTGTAGTGTCTTCTGTCTCGGGCACTGTGCCAGTTAACGTATCGCTGACATGTAATGGGAAAGGGATCAAGACATGCATAAAACTGTGTATTTGTTCTGTGCAGTGCTACAAACCTATTGAATGAGTGGGGAGGGAGCAGCCATGGCTGTGATTAACTACAGCTCCAGTGGTTTCAGCCCAAGTGCTTTAGTAAGGTGCCTCTTCCTGTTTTCATGCAGGATTGCACACAGGAGGCCTCTTGCCCAGCCAGAGTGTTAAGTTTTCAGGAACTCCTGCTTCTGCCAGCCAGTACGTCTGTTTTAGCTTCCCCAGGAGAGACCCTTATGATATTTAAAACATCTCACTTTTTCTAGATTTTTTTTTTTAATTTTGCTATTATCTATCTATCTATCTATCTATCTATCTATCTATCTATCTATCTATCTATCTATCTATCTATCTCTCTTTACCTGTATCTATATATCTCTATCTCCATCTCTATCATCTCTGTCTCTATCTATTGGGGAATAGAAGGAAACAGGCATTAATTTGAAGTTTAGCACCAAGACCTGAGCTCAGCCTGAATAACTGTCTGGGCAGATGTGCCAGGGCCAAGTGTCCCCCCAGGGCCATGTGCCACACGGCAGCAGAAGAGAGGCAGAGTTGGTACAGAGTCTGCTTGCCTTATGCCTCCCTATGTCCTTGCTGCCCTGCAGTGCCAGCAGGGAGCAATTCCTCCCTTGGGGCCACCCTGCAACATCTGTGGCGCCTCTGCCACTATGAGGGTCATCCAGGCAGGACCATGAGACAAGTGCCAGCTTTTTGCCAGATGCTTGCTCTGCTCCCAGAGGTGTAAATCAGGAGTTACCCTGCGGCAGGCAGTGGAATAGCTTCTGATTTACAACATCCTACACAAGAGGAGAGCTTGACCTTACACTTCAACATCAGTGTAGCTTCCTTTGTTGAAAGCTTTTCACGACAGACATGTAATCAGTCCTGGAGAGCCACTGAGCAGCAGGGCTTAGGTTCTGCATAAGTCAGGGCTATGCTTCCCAGGGAAATCATCTGATCCAGGCTCCCATGACATTTATTCCTAGGTGCTCCCTGACTACTGCCTAAAAGGAATGAGTGTGCTTTTCTATTTATCCTTTGTTATATAAATAGGCTGCTTTAGATTAAAACAATCCATAAAGAGAATTTTTCCATAGTAAGTCTGGCTTAACTATGCTACTAATCTTTCAGTGAGAGAGGCTTTCAATGAGCTCAGGTCTTTGGAAATTCTGGACTTTTTAGGCATTTGTTATTTTAGAATTCAAGAGGAAAAGCTTACTGCCTGCTTCTGTTTTTTCATGGCCATAATTATGAGGGTAGTCTGGTGATGTAACTTGTATGGAAAATAAATGACGGCTTTCAACAGTGAGTACTGTCAGACACTTCATTCCTTGTAACTATTTTAGAAATCCAAATTCAGTTTAGACTGCCAGAGCACCACATGCTGCTCTTATTTATGTTTGTTTAAAACCTGTACTATACCACTGCCTTCACGAGATCTGTTGTGTGTTTACACTGCCTGGTGGCAGAATTTGGATCACGGTGTAAGTCCATGTACGTCTTGTGGGGGGATCTGCTGGTCCAGTAAAGAGCAGGAAAACCGTGCGGATATGTTTAGTCCTACAACTCACTAGCCCTTACTAGCTGTAACTACTTGCCTTAATGACAGACTGTGAGAGTGAAGGCACAATGGCACTTTGAACATTTTCACACTTTAAAGAGAGAGAAGAAAAGGCAAGGCAAAGTACAGACAAAGGTAGTTTTTTTCCCCGAAAAAAACAGACAATTAATTGTTATTGACTGTTACAGCCTGACACCAACTAGGACTGCAGTGCTGGTACTCCAGATGCTGGAATGTTTGTCCATGGTCATCATGCCTTTGCCCTGCACTTCCCTGTGCTCCAGCCCAAGCTGCTGGCAGACCCAAGGAGAGGCAGCAGCCTTGTGCTTGGGCTGCAACCCAAGCAGGGCATTAGTCATTGTGGTTATGTGCCAACTCCCCAAAAGACATGTTTACTAAGGAGAGGTTAAAATACAACCAGCAAGATAATAATTATACTTTAGTCTGGTTCTTCTTCCAACACCACCTCTGTGGCAAGGAAGGATCATCATTCCCTCTTGAGGTATGAGGTATGGGATATAGAGGGGTGAAAAGCTCCACCAGCTCAAATGGTAGACAAAAAAAACCAGAGTGAAAATAAGTGCATACATAACAGAAGTACAAGATTGTAGGAAATACTGCGTGTGGACGGTAGGGACAAACTCAGGCACTCTCTGTATTCTGGTCTGGAAGTTTGCAGTTTATTTCGTAGGGTGTGGGTATATATGAGGCCCTGCTAGGAACTGTAGCTGCAGCTCAGAGCAGGACAGAGAGAGAGGGATAGAGCAAGAGTAAGAGGAGAGAGCATAAGAGAGTAAGAGAGCAAGAGAATGAGATGGTAAGAGCGTGAGAGAGTTTTTCCCGTTTACAATACGTTAAATCTTCTTTTATGTTGAATATTCTAATTTCTACTAACCAATCTAATACAAGATACAAATTCTCTAACATTTGCATGCAACCTATAGGAATCACTGTATTACCATGTTTTACTGCTTTTCTTATGTCTAAATTTTATCTGGGACCCTTCTGGCCATGCCTAGGGAGGATGTCTGCTTGCTCTTTGGTATTCACAGCATCTAACATTATCTAAACAAAGGGGCCTTCAGGCATTCAGTTGCTTTCAGCCACACAGTCGAAAATTGCTATCATTTCTATTTTGCTTATATTTTCCATATTCTCAAAGTCTTTTGCTAGGCACTGGTATTTATAAGGTTTCCCTAATTCATCCTTCCCAACACAAGATAAACTGTTTTCCAAAAATTCTGTTGGAAGGAGCTGGCTTTTGAAGACATCTTCCCCACAGTGTTTGTAACCCCAATCATGCAGAACTGAAATGATTAAGTATGTATTGACACAAACAAAATGAAGACTGAAAAGAAGAACATTTTTGCTATTTTTACTAATATCCCAAAGGGCTGTAGCCTTCTCTGCCATCAGTGGCTGCTGTGCTGCTGGCCAGCCTGGAGGGCTTGAGTGCCTCTGGATCCCAGACCTGTGTCAGATTTGCCACTCCCTGAAGCTCCCTGTGCCCTGGCAGGACACAGCTCATGACAGAAAAGCTGCTGAAATGGTGCCAGTTTTCACAGCCAAATGAACTCACCTTTGTCCTCACCACAGACTCACTCATGGGCATTTCTGCCCCTCTCTGCTGTCCAGAGACAAGTCAGCATTTCTGCCTTATTCAGACACTTGCTGAGTTCTACAGCATGTTTTGGGCAATTGTTTGGTTTCCTTCACTGGAAAAACTGGCTTTTTTCTTCCTTACCCTGATTTCATACAACTGCATGTCAAACTCGAGATGAAGTTGGTTAGGGGTCATTCCCCTCAAAACCTCTGGCTCCATGTGATCTGCCTTTGCCATCAGGAAGCCACAAGGATGTCTGACAAGCCTGGAGTGGTTGTAGCTAGGGAGGTCTCCTGCCCATCGGCACACCAGCAGCAGAGCATGTGCCTGGCTGCTTTAAACCCTGACCGTCCTCTCTCATTTTTGACTTTAGGAACCGTTTTCTGCCGTTTGGCTCCGGAGAACAGGCTGCTAGAAGGATCCACTCCAGGACAGGAACGTCTTTGCCAAACCACTCCCTCCATCTAGGAATCCCCCCAGGAGATTTCCTCAGGCTTTCGGTGCCCACAGTGTGCCTGGGACAAAGGGCAGCAACAGGAAGCTGAGGCGGTATCTTGCTCAGTTAAATGGAGGCAATTTTTGGTCCAGATTCTATTTGTGCATTTATTTAACACTGCTGAAATTTTCCTGTTCTTTCCTACCCCTCCTCTCAGCCTGGCTTCCCCCAGGACAGGCACCAGCTCTCCCATAAGACAATTTCTGTGTCGAAGGAGTGACATTCTGTACCCACTGTCCTTGCAGGTGTCACAGAATGGGCAAGGTCCCCTTCTCACTGTCTCACATTTAGCATTTACACACAAGAACTGTCACTTAAATAAACATGGTGCTATAAAAAAAACCCAAAACCAACAGAGATTAATTTCACATTTACCTACAATTACACTTGAAAAGGACAGTGGGCCTCAGCAATCCCACCTTAAAATAAAACTAAAGCCTGCTTAAATTCTCTGGCCCACTGCTCCTACCAACAGCACACATGCTTATTAGATTGATGTTGCAGCATCCTGGACAAATGAAATTAATTCAAGTATCTGTGGGTACAAAACACTGTAGCTGAAAAATGAGCACATAAAGATGTTGGGGGTTGAATTGTTCCCTTTTTTTTCTGTGGAATTTTTCCCATTGTTGTGCTAAGTATTTGTGGCTACACCTTAGTAGCAATAGTTTTCTCTCACAGGGGGATGAGGGATAGGGGGAGACCGGAAAAGGAAAGGTGGGACAGGGGCCTGGGCTCTCTCTCGCTCTCTCTTCGCTCGTGGAGTGAAAAGAGGATGGCCAGTGCTCTGATCTAGCATCTTCCCCCCCATCCCAGCACCAAGATCCACATTCCCAGCCGTCAAACACTGTTCTGCTGCTTTCCCACTTCATCCTACTACCTCCGGACATTCTGCCGAGCACCACGACCGACACAGTGAGGGGGGAGTCGCTCCTCCATCCCGCTCACCCCTGGGCCGCTGCCGCCATCCCCCAGCCCCTCTTCAACTGCGCGGGCCCTGCCCTGCCCCCAGCACCGGTAACTGAGCGCAGGGAGAGAGAGCCTGTGGCCAAAAGGGACTGGAACTGAGCTATACTGTTCTGTTTTGCGTAATTTTTATAGCTCTTGTTGTTTCTGCTGTTTTTCCTTGTTAGATATCAGTAAAGAACTGTTATTCCTATCCCCATATCTTCTGCCTGAAAGCCTCTGATTTGAAACTATAATAATTAGAAGGGAGGGGGTTGCACTCTGCATCTCAGGAAAGGGGTTCTTGCCTTTCCTTAGCGAAATACCTGTCTTTCAAACCGAGACAGATATGCAATTTTCCCTTGGCACTTTATTATGGTATGAAGAAAAAAACATTCTGTGCTTGAAGCTGACGTTATATTACAAATGTATTGTGAAGTATGATGTGACTATTAAAATATGATTACATAAAGTATGAACATTTTAAGAAGTTTACAGTACAGCAAATCTTTCGTAAACAGACTCTTAAATATACAGAGGACAATAGTAGCTGACAGAAAAACATCAAAATTAACTATTAATGTTTGTAGACTTTTCCTCTGAAAAAAGTCTTACATTAAAACAGAAATTATGAAAAGCCTTAAAACCAGGAATAAATCACCTGTACACTACAAATATACATGGTAGAGGTGCACAAACCAGAGCTACCTTTTTGCTGAAGGGTTAAGTGGCTGGAGGCTGGGCAGTGCCCGCCCAGCACCTCCTGTCCAGTGTGGCCACACCACGCTGAGCCTGCGACCCCAGGCACACACCCGTCAGCAGCTGGAAGGTCACAAGCACACACTCCCTGCAGTACAGCGCTGGTGGGTTGTCAGTGGCAGACTGACCTACTGGAGTGTATAAAGCTGAGAACATGCCCCAGATCTGGCAAATGGATCTCTGAAAGCAGATCCCTCAATGCACTGAGTGCCTGGATGGGACCTATGTACCAGGTTTGGTCTGCAAGACTAAGTGACAAGGGAATCAGCAGCTCCTTTTAGGGATTTTATTTTTTTTTTATGCAACTTTTCAATCTTTCCTTTTGATATGGGAGAATAGATGCCATATTTGATTTCTGTTAGTCTGGTTGGAATGACACCTCTAAATCATGTGTTAAGTTATGTCAAAAACATAAGTATTTTATGCTGTAATACACAGTATTACTGCAACTAACAATATTATTTGCATATTTATAACAAGGTATAATGAAATCCCTATCATAAAACCAAAAGTTATGCTATAGATTTATTTACAAAGAGTCCTGCAAGGAAGTATAAATACTTCTACATTTAAGGTTTAGGAAAACATAATTTACAAAATATTCAAATATATACAATCATCTAAAAAACTGCCAATATTAAACTTTGAGGCAGGCAAAGAATTGGCTGAGTCTATTCCCTCTTTATTGAACAACGCAGTGGCTTTCACGGGTCGTCTGTTCTGTTCAAAGCCATACGTGTGTTATTTACAATGAGGCTGCTTCTCTCTAAGCTAAACATGTCCAGAGCTTTGAGCGTGCTGTCCCAAAATGTCATCTATCATTGTCAGATTGTTCAACCACTCTTCGTCGTTGCTGCTGCTGTTCTTCATGAGGGAGTCGAGGAAGTCAGTGTTGCTGCAGTTGGCAGGCATTATGGAATTGCTGTGCTGGGACACAAAGTCATACTGGGGCAGCTCAGCAGTGGCACTCATCCCGCTGAAGGTGTCGGGCTGGCCAGCGGAAGGGTAGCTTGGCGGGCTGAGGCCCGGGGCAGGATTGAGGTGGTTAAAATTGGACACTCCTTGGGGCACTGATTTCATAACATTCATAGCTGGCAATGATCCCCTGGTTAAATTGTGTCTCAAGTTCTGATTACTCATTAAGCTTAAGCCCTGGCCAGACTGTCCCATGCTCAGTTTCTGCATCTGCCTGACTTGGACGCCAGGAGCGATCTGATTCGGTGGCACCACAGCCTGCTGGGAGAATGCCTGACCTGATGTGCTTGGCCTCACACTCTGTTTGGAGAACACCATGTTCCCAGAAAACTGCTGCACGCTAGTATCCATTTGGCTTTGATTTGGCATTCTTGGCACAGTAGTTGGTGTCCACATCTGGGCAGATGAGTTGGGGTAGACATTGGGGATTCTTGGCACACTCGGCTGCCTCAAGTGTTGCTGTGTTGCAGAGTGATTTGCTAAGGAGCCAGAACTGAAGCCTCCCACTGGCATTCCTGGCCTCACAGTGGAGTGGCTGGGAACAGTTTGGCACCCCGAGTTCATGCCTAGTGAGTTCTGGCTTGGCCGCAGTGGGATGTTAAAGTCAGAATTAGGTGGAAAAATCCCCTGCTGCTTGCCAGGGTTGTGTGGAATCATCACCATTGTCCTGCTGCTCTGGCTGGCAGTGGCTGAGGCCATGCCAGAGCCCAAGGTGCTCTGGAGCATGGCTGGGTTTGATGGCAGCATGTGGTGGTTGGGTGGAGGAGCTGGGATCACCTGGTTGCAGTCAGCAGGAATGGGCTGCTGCACAGCTGTGGACAAAGAGACATGTTAGCTGGTGAGCATAGATTCACCCTTGAAACATGGCAAACCCTTTAAAAACTGCTGCTCTTTCATGTCATGGGGGCTTCTCCTTTGTGTTCTTTGTAACAGAGTTATACTGGAGCCATAAGGAAACAGCAGAATCTCATGATATGTGATAAAATGCAAAATGCTTTTAATTCAGGGCAGAGAATCATTAAGTGTCTCTATTTAACCAGACACCAGGCCCTGGCACCTCAAGGATTTTCAGGCCATTTCCTTCCTTACCTTGAAACTGCTGAGCTGCAAACAAGCTCCTCTGTTCAGATGTTACTCCCAGCATGTTTTGTCTCTGCTTTTCCTGGAAAACAAGGGGAGTAATAGTGAAGTTGCAGTCTCTTGACAAGCAAAAGAGCAACAGACACTTGATGTATAGCCACTGTCATAAACAACCTCTCCCATACACTCTATACCCCCTTCCTCTGATGAGACTCAGCCCAGACAGTTCATTCCAGACTGTATCGTAATTTCTGCATTCCCCTTCTTGCAAATGTGTCCTGATGCCAGCCCAGCACTGGGAATTGCAACCTTCGGCACATGCTGTGCAGGCAGCCAAAGGGGAGCTGGACAAACATGGAGACTCCTGCATTCACCAGCATATGAGTGAAGTGTGCTGCTGCTGGAGGCTCTGCCCATGTGTACCATTCTCTTGTGTGCTGGTTGCCACTTCTAACCAGAACACAGGAGCCAGGAATCCATAGCAGGTGCTCCCTGAACAAGGCATTGCTGGGCCACTCCAGCTGACCTGATTCAAGTCTCTCACCATTTAGCCCCAGAACACACCACTGCAACTCATATCCCTGCTGTGGGCAGCAGCTGTGACCTGGGGAGCTCTTTGGGGGTGGTGGAGCTCCCCCTGTGTTAGAGCAGCCCAGGAAAGGTTGAAGCCAAGTGATGGCAGGGAGGCACAGCTGGGTTTGAAAGGGAGTTTGATCAAGGAGCAGCACAGGACTTCATTGAGGGTTTTACTGAGCTACTTCTCATCTCATTTCCCATCCATCAAAATGAACCTCTGTTGGGGGTTGAATGCTTCCCTTTTCTTTCTGTGGAATTTCTCCCATTGTTATGCTAAGTGGCTACACCTTAAGGTAATGTTCTCTCGCAGGGAGGTGGGTGGAGGGAGGTGGGGGGAAACCAGAAAAAGGAAAGGTGGGATGGGGGTCGGGAGCGGGCTGGAAACTCTCTCGTTTGGCTCGTGGAAGGAGAGGACACCCTGTGCTCGGATCTGGCATCTCCCCTGCCATCCCAGCGCTGAGATCCACGTTCCCTGCCGTTGGACATCGCTCTGCTGCTCTCCCACCTCACCTTACTACCTCTGGACACTCTGCCGAGCACCACGACCGACACTGTGAGGGGGGAGTCACTTTCCCCATCCCACTCACCCCTGGGCCGCTGCCGCCATCACTCCAGCCCCTCTTCAACTGCGCGGGACCTGCCCTGCCCCCACAGCACCGGTAACTGAGCACAGGGAGACGGCCTGAGGCCAAAAGGGACTGGAGCTGAGCTATACTGTTTTGTTCTGTTGTCAATTTTTATAGCTGTTGTTGTTTTCTGCCTTGTTAGATATCAGTAAAGAACTGTTATTCTTATCCCCACATCTCCTGCCTGAAGGCCTCTGATTTGGACCTAAAATAATTAAAAGGGAGGGGGGGTTGCACTCTGCATTGCAGAAAAGGGGCTCTTGCCTTTCCTTAGACCATACCCATCTTTCAAACCAAGACAGATTTTGGCGCCCAGAACATGAGGCATTGCCTGAGGGCATTGAGAGAGGGGTAGAAAAGGGGATAACAGTTCTTGAATTACCCAAGCTTGTGGTAGATGACACCATGCTGTCCAGCTTACCCTGGATTGGCCTCCATGTGGTCACTGCTATATCTCTCCCATTTCCAAGCCCTTTTTTAAACATGAGTCTCATAACCAAGGTTACTGCGGCTATTATCTGGTTCATTTTGTGGGTTGATCAGTTGAGGAATTAATGGATTTTTAATTTTCTCTGGAAGATGGCCACATAGATTCAGAGCTATTGCACTCTAAGTGTGTGTTTCTGGGGCTACTTCAGTAATGGTACTTACTGTGAGGAAGTGGCAGCAGGTGAAATCTTCTCCCAACCCATCACATGGTTTTTGAAGTTCACCCCACCAGTCTTCAAGCGGCTCAAATCCGCTTTAAATGCTAATGACATTATACTGTGGCTCGTGTTGCTTATATCCTGGTTAAACCTGTTCTATCTAATATTCAGAGATAAGGGGAGATTGACTTGGATAACAACCCTGATACCTACCCCAGGGTTTAGTGAGGTTACCCCAGAGCCTGATCCTGTCCCAGAGACTAGAGATGTTACCCCAGAGCCTGATCCTGTCCAAGAGACTAGGAAGGTTACCCCGGAGCCTGATCCCATCCCAGAGACTAGGGAGGTTATCCCAGAGCCTGATCCTGTCCCAGAGACTAGGAAGGTTACCCCAGAGCCTGACCCTGTTCCAGACACTAGGGATATTAACCCAGAGTTTGACCCTGCCCCACAGCCCACCTCGGAAAGGAACCACCCAGAATGGGTGGGGGTGCTAGCAAAGGAGATACATGAGATGGGCCAGATGCTGAAGGAGTACCTCTCCCCAGCTGGTGAGAAACCCTCCCCCTGCCTTAAAGAGGGAGAATCTGATGGTGCAGCAGTGGGACCCAGAGACGTTACATCTGTCCAGGTTCCAGCTGAACTGCAAGGGCACTCACAGCCAGCAGCAGTTGCCCCTGTGGAAATTAGGAAGTCTAGGATGAAAACAAGGCACCTAGATAATAAGGGTCAGGAAGGGGGCCCCTCACAACCAGCAGGGGAGCCAGAAGTTGAGATCATCACCGAGTCCCTGTCATACGAGAGTCTCCGTAACCTGCGAAAAGACATTGTACGACGGGGCCGTGAGCCTTTTACAACCTGGTTACTGCGGGTCTGGGACCTTATGGGTACAGGTGTGCAACTGGATGGTACTGAAGCAAGGAATTTGGGATCCTTGACCCAGAACTCAGGTGTGGACCAGGTATTTGTAAGGGAGACAGGTCTCCTTTCCCTCTGGGAGCGACTTTTAATGAGTGTGAGAGAGAGATTTGTCCACAGGGAAAGAATGCAGGAGCACCACCAGAGAACACGTTGGAATACCCTTGAGGAAGGGATCCAACAGCTGACAGAAGTGGCAGTACTGGAGGTGCTCTTTGGGAGGGATGGACAGCATGACAATGACCCTGACAAGGTCAGGTGCACAGGACAGATGTTGTGGAATCTGGCAAACCTGGGCCCATCTCAATATACCTCCTTTATTGCAATGATTGATGCTGATACCAACCAAGTGACAGTGGGTTCTGTTGCCAACAGGCTCAGGAATTTTCAGTGTATGATGGCTGGCCCAATGCAGGTTCATGTCTCTGCTGTGGTTAAGGACCTCAGAGAGGAGTTTAAGGAGGAGATGAGGGAAGAGGTGAGGAAGATCAGCGCAGCACCAGTGCGAGTCATGGACCCCGAAAGTAGAGCCCAACGTCCCCCAGCTAGGGAGAGAGGGTATACCCCACGAGCTTTCTACGTGACCACGGGGAAGACACGAGAAGGTGGGATGGGAAACCCACTTCTGTCCTGGCAGCACGGGTGTGCCAACTCAGGGAGGGGAACACTAACAGAGGGAACTCCACTAAAGTGAAGGTAGCCTCAGCCTCCCATGGAGGTGCAGGGTATTACAGAAAGGAACATGATCTATCAGATCCCCTTGAAAGAACCTCCACTATGTATGCCCAGGAGAGAAATAATAACCAGGGCTAGAGGGGCCCTGCCTCTAGCCAGGGAGAGGCATGGGAAAACCGGATCTTTTGGACGGTGTGGATCTGATGGCCTGGCACATCAGAGCCACAGGAACACAGAGCATTGGTTGACACTGGTTCACAATGTACATTAATACCATCGGGACATGTCGGGAAGGAACCTGTTTCAATTGCTGGGGTTACGGGGGGATCTCAGGAATTGACTTTGCTGGAGGCTGAGGTGAGCCTGACTGGGAAAGAGTGGCAGAAACATCCAATTGTGACTGGCCCAGAGGCACCATGAATCCTAGGCACAGACTTCCTCAGGAATGGCTATTACAAAGACCCAAAGGGACTCAGGTGGGCTTTTGGAATAGCTGCTGTGGTGGCAGAGGGCATTAAACAGTTGAACACCCTGCCTGGGCTATCAGAAAACCCATCTGCGGTGGGACTCCTCAGGGTGAAAGAGCAACAGGTGCCAATTGCTACCTCGACAGTGCACCGCCGGCAGTACCGGACGAATCGAGATGCCGTGATCCCCATACACAAGATGATCCGTGAGCTGGAGAGCCAAGGGGTGGTCAGCAAAACCCACTCACCCTTCAACAGCCCCATCTGGCCTGTGCATAAATCTGAAGGAGAATGGAGATTGACAGTGGACTATCGTGCATTGAATGAGGTGACTCCACCACTGAGTGCTGCTGTGCCGGACATGCTGGAACTGCAGTACGAGCTGGAGTCCAAGGCAGCCAAGTGGTACGCCACCATTGACATCGCCAATGCATTCTTCTCCATTCCTCTGGCAGCAGAGTGCAGGCCTCAGTTTGCTTTCACCTGGAGGGGTGTGCAATACACGTGGAACCGACTGCCCCAGGGGTGGAAACACAGCCCCACCATCTGTCATGGATTGATCCAGGCTACACTGGAGAAGGGTGGAGCTCCAGAACATCTGCAGTACATTGATGACATCATTGTGGGGGGGACACAGCAATGGAGGTATTTCAGAAAGGAGAAAAGATCATTGAGATTCTGCTGGGAGCCGGCTTCGCCATTAAAAAGAGCAAAGTCAAAGGGCCTGCCCAAGAGATCCAGTTCCTGGGAGTAAAGTGGCAAGAATGGACGGTGCCAGATTCCCAGTGAGGTTATCAATAAGATCACTGCAATGTCTCCACCAACCAGCAAGAAGGAAACACAAGCTTTCCTAAGTGCCATAGGCTTTTGGAGAATGCACATTCCTGAGTATAGCCAGATTGTGAACCCTCTTTACCTGGTCACCTGCAAGAAGAACGATTTCCACTGGGGCCCTGAGCAGCAGCAAGCCTTTGCCCAGATCAAACAGGAGATTGCTCATGCAGTAGCCCTTGGCCCAGTCAGGACGGGACCAGATGTGAAGAACGTGCTCTACTCTGCAGCCGGGAACCATGGTCTGTCCTGCAGCATGTGGCAGAAGGTGCCTGGTGAGACGCGAGGCCGACCACTGGGATTCTGGAGTCGAAGCTACAGAGGGTCTGAGGCCAACTACACTCCAACGGAGAGGGAGATCTTGGCCGCCTATGAAGGGGTTCAAGCTGCCTCAGAGGTGGTTAGCATGGAAACACAACTCCTGTCACCCCGACTGCCAGTGCTGGGGTGGATGTTTAAAGGAAAGGTTCCCTCAACCCACCATGCCACTGATGCCACATGGAGCAAATGGATTGCCCTCATCACACAACGCGCCCGTATTGGAAACCCGAATCACCCTGGGATTTTGGAGATAATTACCAACTGGCCGGAAGGGAAAGACTTTGGTCTTCTGACTAAGAGGAACAGGAACAAGTGACCTGAAGAAGCCCCACCGTATAACCAACTGCCAGCAGATGAAACACGCTATGCTCTTTTCACTGATGGTTCCTGTCGCATCGTGGGGATGAACCGGAAGTGGAAAGCAGCCTTATGGAGCCCCACATGACAGGTTGCACAAGCTACCGAAGGAGAAGGTGGATCGAGTCAACTTGCTGAACTCAAAGCTGTTCAGCTGGCCCTGGACATTGCTGAAAGAGAGAAGTGGCCAAAACTCTACCTTTACACTGATTCATGGATGGTAGCCAATGCTCTGTGGGGATGGCTGGAAAGGTGGAAAAAGGCTGACTGGCAACGTAGGGGAAAACCAGTCTGGGCTGCCAATGAATGGAAAGACATTGCCACCAGGATAGAGAAGCTGCCTGTGAAAGTCCGTCACGTAGATGCCCATGTCCCCAAGAGTCGGGCTAATGAGGAACACCGACACAATGAGCAGGTAGATCAGGCGGCACAGATAGAGGTGTCGAAGATAGATTTAGACTGGCAGCACAAGGGAGAGTTGTTCCTGGCTCGATGGGCCCATGATGCCTCAGGTCATCAGGGCAGAGATGCCACCTATAAGTGCGCACGAGACCGAGGGGTGGATCTAACCATGGACAGTATTTCTCAAGTTATCCATGACTGTGAGACGTGCGCTGCCATCAAGCAAGCCAAGCGGGTGAAGCCCCTCTGGTATGGGGGGCGATGGGCCAAATATAAGTATGGGGAGGCCTGGCAGATTGACTACATCACACTGCCTCAAACCCACCAGGGCAAGCGCTATGTACTGACCATGGTGGAAGCCACCACTGGATGGTTAGAGACCTACCCTGTGCCTTATGCCACTGCTTGGAACACCATCCTGGGCCTGGAAAAACAAGTTCTTTGGAGGCATGGTACCCCTGAGAGAATTGAGTCAGACAATGGGACTCATTTCAAGAATAGCCTTATAAACATCTGGGCTAGAGAATACAGCATTGAGTGGGTGTACCATATCCCCTACCACGCACCAGCTGCAGGGAAAGTTGAACGGTGCAATGGCCTGCTTAAAACCACCTTGAAGGCACTGGGTGGGGGAACTTTCAAGAACTGGGAGATTAATCTACCAAAGGCCACCTGGTTAGTGAACAGCCGAGGTTCCACTAACCGAGCAGGCCCTGCCCAATCTGAGCCCTTGGGAATATCAGATGGAGATAAGGTTCCAGTGGTACACATGAGAGGTATGCTAGGAAAAACTGTTTGGGTGAATCCTGCCTCCAGCAAAGACAATCCCATCCGTGGAGTTGTATTCGCTCAAGGACCAGGTTGCACCTGGTGGGTGATGCAAAAGAATGGAGAGACCCGATGCATACCCCATGGAGACCTTGTTTTAGGGTGAAATACCTATAGTACTGTGCCTATGTCTCTAACTGCATGTATGTATATATAATGTAACAGTTTAATTTGATATAGCATATTAGTATGGGAGAAATTCAGGGGTGGATAATGTTGGGGGTTGAATGCTTCCCTTTTCTTTCTGTGGAATTTCTCCCATTGTTATGCTAAGTGGCTACACCTTAAGGTAATGTTCTCTCGCAAGGAGGTGGGTGGAGGGAGGTGGGGGGAAACCAGAAAAAGGAAAGGTGGGATGGGGGTCAGGAGCGGGCTGGAAACTCTCTCGTTTGGCTCGTGGAAGGAGAGGACACCCCGTGCTCGGATCTGGCATCTCCCCTGCCATCCCAGCGCTGCGATCCACGTTCCCTGCCGTTGGACATCGCTCTGCTGCTCTCCCACCTCACCCTACTACCTCTGGACATTCTGCCGAGCACCATGACTGACACCGTGAGGGGGGAGTCACTTTCCCCATCCCACTCACCCCTGGGCCGCTGCCGCCATCACTCCAGCCCTCTTCAACTGCGCGGGACCTGCCCTGCCCCCACAGCACCGGTAACTGAGCACAGGGAGACGGCCTGAGGCCAAAAGGGACTGGAACTGAATTATACTGTTTTGTTCTGTTGTCAATTTTTATAGCTGTTGTTGTTTTCCGCCTTGTTAGGTATCAGTAAAGAACTGTTATTCTTATCCCCACATCTCCTGCCTGAAGGCCTCTGATTTGGACCTAAAATAATTAAAAGGGAGGGGGGGTTGCACTCTGCATCGCAGGAAAGGGGCTCTTGCCTTCCCTTAGACCATACCTGTCTTTCAAACCAAGACAACCTCCTCGACCCAAATCCAGCAGCACATTCAGAAAGTCAGAGGCACATGGTCAGAGCTACTTTACCCAATTCATTTGTGGGATTTCCTCATCCCACCTTCCTCACACAACCTGTTGCAAACCTTCTACAGGGGCTTCTGTTGCTAGAGAGACAAGTCAAGTCCCGGACAAACTGGAGCCTAACATCTACTCTGCTAAATCCCCAGGGAATCAGAGAGAAAGGCAAAAATGGAGAACATCTCTCTAGGCTGATTCACTTTCCAAGCCTCCCTTCTCTACATCTTTCCTCCCAACTCTGTGGCTGACCAAAAATGACATCAGGGATATGCAGATGACCAAATCCTTCCCTAGCATATAAGGGGGCAGATCTGCACTCAACTCTGGCAGAGCAGAACCTGGCCTTGGCCTCTCAGCCTCATCCTAGACTCACCACAGCCTTAGTCTGACTCAGCCTAGCAATTCCAGGGTCACTCTTAGTGTTTGCTGATTGATGATTTCTTCATTCCAGTTAGTCCTGTGCTTCCCAATGAGGTGGACAGCACAGCAACCCACAGAGGCATTCAGCATCGTACCTGCATCAGCTGCCGTTTCATTATTTGCTGCTTCAGTAAATGATTCCTCATTGTGTACCCATTGACCGTGGCTGGTGCCGGCACAGAGCCACCAGTTGGGATCGAGCCTGGCTCCTGCAATCTGGCAACAATTCCAGGATTTTGATCCTGCCAAGAAAGATGAAAAAAGAAAATTATTCTCATCAAGGAGGTAACAACAGAAGCCCTTATCCTCTCTGCTGATGCCCTCTCTTCAGTCTTCAGCTGTCCCAAGGCCAAAATACCTCATGGACTCACATGGCCCTGTGTGTTACAATGAGGACAGTGAGAGGTGGGGTGCTCTGATTTCTAAAGATCAGCACAAGAAAAAGTCAGAGAAGCTAAAGGTTAATCTAAAATTCCTCGTGAGTCACCCAAGGCCACGGGGACTCATTTACTACCACTCCTGCGGTCACAGGGCTGCCTGGTTGGCAGAAGGGGTGTGAGTAAAGCATGACATTTCTCACAACTTCTCCAACTGTTACACTGAAAGACAGAAGGAAAGTTGCATTAGAGTAGGATTTGGCATGTGAATGTAAAGGAGAAACCTACAGGAAAAGAGCAAACTAAAGGCATAGGAATGGAAAAGGTGCCATCAGACCTGGGACCCAGAGAGATAAGAAAGATGTAGGCCTGAGACTGAAGTAGTTCTTGTCGGTTTCAAGATGGGATGAAGAAGAAGAGGTCACTGTGAAAGGAGAGACAAACATACAAAAATGCAGGGCCAGT
Organism: Acridotheres tristis; assembly: GCA_037013685.1. Classification (NCBI taxonomy): domain Eukaryota; kingdom Metazoa; phylum Chordata; class Aves; order Passeriformes; family Sturnidae; genus Acridotheres; species Acridotheres tristis. The sequence goes on along the minus strand of CM072889.1, from coordinate 7,380,680 downwards.
CATGCCTGGGCACAAATTAGTAATAAATGCAGTGAGCCCTGCTCCTGCCTGGCACAAACCAGCCTCTTTCTAAGTCCTCAGTGAAAGAACCAAATTGACTTTGACAGCTGAGCTCTTGCCTCCAAAGAAAGAGTACGGTGGGGAGGAGAGAAAAAAATAATTCATGAGAAAAAGATGAAGATGCAACCCAAAATGGAAAAAGAATTTTAAAAATACTGAATTCCAAACATCTTAGGAGCTGGCAGGTATTCAGGGAAATACAAGAGAAAAATGAGGGAAGAAGTCAAGGCCTTGCTAAGGACAAGGACTCACTCCTGTGAGTGCTGTACCCAGGAACAGCAGCACCAGCGTATTCCCTGTTCTCTGTTTTCACATCCAGCTTCTACATTATTTATGATGTTTTGTTATTACTGGCAGGGAGAAGTATATATGTGACGCCCAGCATCCTTAGTTGGGCCATGCTTCTTCTGTTTTCCGAATGAAAGCCCACATCCTTTGTTTGAGAATCAGCAAGAAGAAAATGGTTGTTGACTTCTGACATCTGACAATTAGAAGCATGCTCGGATGGAGAAAACAGGATTCGAGCCATGTTTCAGAGTGACCAGAAGGAGGCCTTGAAAGGCATTTGTCACCAGGAAAGCTCCTTGAGCCTGGGGCACTTTTCTACAGAGGTTTCACCACGGGGAATCATCCAACTCCTTCCAAGACATTCTTTCTAAGAGGGATTACTAAGAAGGTCACTGGAATTACTCATTTTTATGGTGTCTCCTTTTGTTGTAGCACTTTGGTCTATTACACAAAAGCACAATTGATAAAATGTAAATGCGAGATAATTTACTAAAAGACACAAACCTGCAGCTCATCACTGCTCTCATTATCATTCTTATTCATGGACAGTCTCATGAGACTAGATTTTATTACTGGTGCTTTGCTTACAATTCTGCTGGACATCTCTCCTCCTCCTCTTTCCCTCCTACCCATTTTACTCCCTCTCTCCCACGGAAAAAGAGGCGGTGAGGAAAAAGTAAATATGATTTATACAGATGTAAATATGAAAGTTAATTTTAAGCTGGCAGTCTGCTTTCATGTCAGACAGGATTCTGCAGCCACAGTTAAGCTTTGAATAATGCAGATTGCCTCTGGGGAAATATTTGAAAATGGAGAGATTCAGTTTGTGTACTCTGCACATGAAAGACACTGAAATGTTCATACCACCAAAATCCCTGCCATCTATCCAATTTCCTCCAAACTTGTCTTGTGGTGCACAGAGGGCCTGTGCTTACTGAAGCAAAGGAGTTTTACTGCAAGGACAATCATTCTGATGTCTTGCTCTGGGCTATTGCATTAACAAGTCATAACATTAAATTCTCTTTTCCTAATCATGTCCACCTCATTCTAATTTCTCCTAAACACCATCAAGAAAATAATGTTGGCTTTTTCATATTATTAATGGTAAAGAATTGTAAATCACATTACTAATTGTGACTCTTGTGCTGTGGCATTACAACTGCTTAATTATAAGGGATTTTCTGCAGGCACCCTATAGCAATAATGACAATCAGCAAAGTTCATTTGCAAATACACCAAATGGGTTGCTGAGTTTTTCAGAGCAAAGTTGTATAACACTTAATTAGCCAGTAAAGAAGCAACGTAGAGATGCAGTTTGCTTTGGGGGAAATTAGGACAAAATAGCATAGAGTGAATTCCAAATCTTGACTTCAACAAGTTCATATGTAAGTTAAGACAAGAAAGAAAAACAGAAAGGAAAAGGAAAAAGTTCTCTCTTTTCACCACTAGTGGGAACTACTGTATTCCTATACAATAAAAAATAACCACTCACATGTCATGACTAAGAATAGCTAGGGTGTAGTCTAAAAGACACTGCAATCGGTACCAAAGGTTAATGAACTTTAAACGTTTTTCCTTTTCATCACTTCCCAAGAAAAATCACTTTCCTTTCCCTAGTAAAACCAAGCCAAAGCAGCCATAATCTTAACTCGTTTGTAGTTTGGATTTGTCCCATTATAAATCCAAGAAGACAGCAAAGAGAGGAAGATTCTGGTGCCAAAGCTAGGAATGTTGGAAGTGGGTGTTCCCACCCAAGGTGTAGTTGAACTGTACAGTTAACACTGGAGGGTGCAAAGAGCTATGGGAGGTTCTGATTCTTTGACTTAAAAAAAGATTAAAAAAGCATTTGCATGTAGGTATCAGGGTTTTTTCTCCATTTCCCATCCCAAAACTCATATTAAAATGGAGAGAATCCCTAACTAAATGGCACAACATATAGACCTGGAACTGGAGAATGCATCTGAGAACACGTGCTCCTGTTGCCAGGCAAATTGTCACAGCAGGTCCAGAACTCCTGCAGCACTCCCTGGGCTTCCCAATAGGGCAATTTCTGCTCAGAAAGGCCTTGGGGAAAACTACACAATTCTGACTTAGTATCGCATGCACTAGTTCCAAGCGCAGGGAGAAAAGGGTCAGTCTGCAGGCTTACAGGGATGCGTAATGCATCTGTTATTGTTCAGCCACTGACTGCAGCTCTAAAGGCCATTGCACAGCCCAGTGAAACCAGAGCCCCGCAGCTACCCGACTGGTGTATGATGGGCAAATCTGCAGGTCATTGCACCCAGATGTAGCCAGTGTGGGTCTGGTCCAACAACCATTCAGGCAACTGCTGAATGGAAAGTGTGCAAACAGTGCCACTGAGCCCTACTATGTACATTTATGAATCAACATCCTTCCAAAAATCCATTTATGAGCTCGAGCCCCATCATCTGACTACTAGAAAATGCACAGCTGCAGCAAATAAGTGTGGAGATGAATCGTTCTGTGTGAACATGGTTGATAAACTTCAGTCTTCAATACTTAGTGATATATCCAGTAATCACTTCGTGGCTTCACTTAAGCAAGAATGAGTAAATTTATGGCCCCTAATTCCTCTGAATCCTCATTAACAAACAGTCCAAAAAGAATTTAAAAGTGAGGCTTTCTGAGGATCTGAATGAGAGCTGTAGTCACTCTTTGGCAAGTATGTAAAAAACCCTCTAATCTTTAATAAAAAGCATTTATTGTTTTGTTAGGACTATGTAAAAACACTAAACTCATTTATCATTATTAAACTTTCCCATCTGTTCTTATGGTATAACTCCAAAGAAGATAACAAAGAAATTGTACATGTTAAACTGTATTGTCTTAAGCCCAGAGCTATTGGAGATGTACAATTTATTTCAGTGAGGGCAGGAAGGGGACTGCTAGCTACTAGACAGCCTCATTTATCCAATTCTGAAAAGACAGTTATCTGCACCAAAATGGTTCTCAGAAAGGCACATTTGCTTTATAACAAATAAACTGCCAGGTGAGACCTTTCAGCATTATGTTAAAGGCTCAGACAATAAAACTAAGTCATGAATTTGAATAGTTAACAGATAGACTAATTGGAGACTGAATTCTTTGTGGTTCTAATAGATAATCAGGTCACAGCAGAGTAACTGAGAGAGGCAAGCAGCACTGCAAATTTCAGTAGATATTTGCAGTTGAGGAAGAGCTCCACTTCCTACCTGGAAGCATTAGCAGTAATGGAGGAACAGAAAATGGGCTAATTAAAAATACTTATAGTACCTGAATTTAAAAAGTTTATTCCATTTCAAAAGACGCTGCTGATTTGAGAAATATTCCCTCTACTTCCAATGAGGCATCCATCTGAATCCAGTGATTTCAGAGCTTAAACCAGAAGGGTTGTTAAGATGAGCCACAGCATAAAAACAAAAGACCAAAGGAAATGGGGCACCCAGGATGGAGGTTTGCTCCGAGTACATGAGCGGGACAAACTGCTTTTTTTCCACCAGGTTTGGCAATTTTTTGGCAACCAAAGGTAATTTAGTTTGAAGTATTTACCATGATATCACATAGTAAATAAAACACAAGAAACAACCAGAAGACCATGGCTACAGGACTTGAGCAGAGCCACTCCTGACCTGCTCTAAGGCCCTGGCTCCTGGGTTGGGGACTCGTGGGCTATCTGTGCTCATAGCAGGAACAGCTATTCCCTGGGGGTGGGGTGAAGTTTCAGGCACCAAGTTTTGTTCTGTATTTTAAGAACATCTGTTACATACAGGGATTTCTGTACTCTGCTGAGAAAATGTAAATACTAGTTTCAAACTAATGTCCCTGCATTTCCCTGCACTCCCACCTGCCCCGATGCATTCTCTTCCACCAGGAGCTGTGCTGCATCTCTTTGGTGGGGATTTCAAGCTTGGGCAGCATGTCACTCTGAAGCCCAGAACTGAGACCCCTGGGCACAACCACACTATAAATACTACAGACCAAGCAATTAAAACACCGATAGCATTAAAGCCGTCTCACCCAACTTGATAGTTTTAAGAGTTTCATTACTTAGAATTACAGAGAAGCCACATGTAAACTCCTGCTTTGTAGTGACTTTGTGCATCCCCACAGAAATCCTTGATGCCACCTTTACAAAGAAGGCTCATGGCGTCTCCAGCTGTTAATGTGCTTACATACTAAGATAGTGACCTATGCATACAAATAAAGCGAACAAAATCCAGGGTCAGGTTTGTCAAAAGGATCATGTCAGCACACTCAAGAGTATGATGCCTGTGAGATACCACTGTCATTTGCTTCATGTGGAAATCTGGGATTACCTGTGCTTCTTGCTGTTAACAAAACTCTCTATCTGCTCTTTGGAAGTTTTCTGTCTTTTTTTCTCCTCTATTATGCTCACAATTCAGAGATGCTCTTCGAGATAAAACAGCCTTTCAGTTCAGAAATGCTCCAAATCTTTTTGTCTGTTTGCATGTTTGCTTTAGCACAATGTATGAACATTGATAAAACAATTCAGTTCGGTGGATCTGTTTGGTTTTTTTTACCCATCTTTCACCCATTTACTTGATTCACAAGCATGTGAAATACTGTCAGACTCAAGTTCCTAAGCTTATCTAGGGGGCTGTCAGTCAGGAAAAGGCTTGGTTTGAAGACTGTAAGTGATCCATGGGTTTATGGTTTTGTTAAAAAAAAACTTACAGTTTTTTTTTTCTTTTCATACACCATGAGCATGTACAGTTTCCTTGCAAGGTTGTCCTCCTTCCTTGCTAGGAGCAGTGACAAGATCACCACACCTGGCTAGCAATTTTATCAGGATCTTCTTCCTGCCTTCAAGAAAAGCAGATAAAACACTGATTTCCCTATAGTTATACTTTATGCTGCTCAAAACAAAACAAAATTCCATCAAAGTATCCAAAGTGCTTTTAGAATGCACAATTTTAGAACCCACAATTCTAGTAAGATGGAAACTGACTCTACTTCCCCTCTTAGAAGAAATTAATTGAATGAGATAAAGCTTTTGTGCTGACTTTACCAATATTTTTAGAGCTGGTTTCATCCATCAAAACATGTCCTTAAAGAGCAACAGCAACCAGAGCAAGAGAAACAGGAAATCCAGAGTGAATTATTGCAATAGTGACTTTTCTCTTAGACAAAAATGCATCCTTTAGCAGGTATGTGGAAATCAAGCTGTGATGCTGTTACCAGCACCAATGTAGTTATAAGGAACATGGGAAGCAGTTTTGGGAGCAGCCAAGAGCTTATGGAATGGAAGAGTTGTGTAACAGAGACACACAACCTCCCAGGGACTGCAGTGCTTGTAAAGAGGTGTGATCAAGATTCCATCAACAGCAACTTCCTTGAAAATAGATCCTTTGGCCCAGATAAACTCCCACGCCATGGGTGAAAGTAGCCTGGAGAACAGCTTTGATCCACCATCCCAAATGGAATGGAAGGATCCACCATCCCTTCAGGAAGACTCTGTGTCAGGCCCCTGATGGCAGTGGGACATAGGTGCCTGCAGTGTTCACACACTTTTCTTCCACCTGAGAGCAGCACTCTGGGGTCAGACTCATCCAACAGCATTCGTTAACAGAAACTGTGTCTATTACTGTTTTTCTGTGTATACACACAAAGATGCAGGGATGGGTGTTTGGTACCTCTCTGTATAAGATATTGTCATGATCCAAAATTGAATTCACTGCACAGAACATATATTTATATTTGGGTTGTACAGCTGCTGTGATTCTCCAACCCTTGACACCAAGCTCTTAGTCCCATGGAGGGCAGCTTGCCTATAAATTGAACGATAATCTAAAACTGTATTTACCTCACCCAATTTCAGCTGGTAGTCCTTCTGCCTGTCTCTACAAGGTTGTGCTAGCTATGATGACAAACTACAATACCTTGTATCTTATAAAGTGGTTTGACTCAAGCAATCCTTGTGTTATGTCAAGTCACGCTCTCAGAGGTGTCAATGAGCTAACTTGACTCCTTTGGATTCTCAACACCCAGCAGAAGCTTCTACAGGGAAGTGCAATGACTGGCTGGTAAATTTATCTATTAGGGAGAGCAGAAGAAATCTGATAAAAGAAATACTGAAGATTTCATACTAGCAAAGTGAAAGTCAGAAAATCTTGAGCTAATGGGATAAATCAGTTCTCTACCTGCCCCTTTCTGAAAACTGTGAACTGCAGTGAGGTGGTCTGCATCACTGAGATTCTGAAAATCCCCTGTTTTCTCCAAGTTAACATTTCCATTAATTTATTTTTCCTTGCCATGCAAAGGCAGATGCTCAATTTGCAGAGGCAGATGTCCAAGTCTTCTTCACTTTCAACAGTAGTTGGCTGCCTCAAAACTTCTGAGAAGCCCTTTGCATGAAAACGTCCTTACATGCAAAACCCAGCATAATTACTCCTGATTTATCATCTAAGTGCACAAACAAAGCATGCTCTGTCACAAAGTATCACATCACTTTTTCAGTATTAAACTTCTCACACCCTTACTCTTTCTTAACAGGTGAAACTAGTCCAACAGCTAAAAAGGGTTTCATCAGATCCTCTGCCCAATCAGGTGTCAAAAATCACCACCATAACTTACAAAACAAAATGCAGTGGTCAATAATACGCTAAAATAATGGATACAAAGAAGGCTGTGACCAGGTAGCCCTCATGACCAAATTTTTAAAACCAAGATATTGACACATTAAAAATGAAAAATGTGTTAAGGTGACCCTGAGTATGGGGAACAAGGAGTGATTCCATTATGTTTTTAAATGGAAATTATTATTAAAACACCTGAAGTTGAACTGTTGTAACCAAGTCAACTCAGCCTCCCCTTAAAAAATCCCTTTTCTCCCCTTCCATTCAGATTGTATTTACAAACTGTGGATGTCTCAATTTTTTCTTGTGTCATTTCACTATTACAGAATTGAGACTAGCCATCTGCAGCTTCATTTCATAAAGCTCTGATTTGTCCTTGAAGCAAGGTCATCTGGAACAAGAACATAAAATGCTGCTTTCCTCAACTGACAGTTCTTTATGTCTTCCTGTAAATACTCCCTACTAATTTTAAATAATTTTACCACTTCATTCTCCCCCTCATACACACTGAAAGGCTGACATACACACATATTAATAAGAATCTTGTCATTTAACCACTGCATGTCATACTAGAAGTAATTAATGGTGTTTATTTGCTGATAAAACAGGCATTTCGAGCTCTATCTCAAGAATCCCTGGTAGCTTCATGTGACTTGCAGGATATTAGCTATAGGTCAGAAGTTGGGATCCCCCCATTCAACATTATCATATGCCTGGAGCAACTCTGTTTTCTATCAAGCTGGAAAAAAAATGCAGCCAATTTACCAGCTGCTGTAACGCCACATGATAGGTGAGTGATAATGAAACATCACTGGGTGTATGTGGGTTCATTAATCGAAGTCAACAGACCAGTAAAGAAAGATTTTCAGGCACATTCACACAATGTTCCAAGCTAAAAACAAAGAAAACTGAACATGGAATTTCTATGCAGATCAGATATGACTTGCCATAAATTCAGGAGCATCTTCTTTGAAGCAGAGACTGCTGTTCTGGATTACAGCAAAAACCAAACAAAGAAAATAAAATAAAATAAAACAAAAAGGCAGGGTAAATTAAATTGAGAATCTTCAAAAGAACCACCAAAAAGAAACAGAGAATAACTGAGTGACTGAGAATAATCAGCATTAGCTCTGGGGGTCAGTCTTGTCCCCGATCTTTCCCTACGTATGCTGGCAACAGCAGACTGAAGGTCCTGCCTCTAATCTCCAACACAAGGTGCCTATCTTTTGGCACCTGGAAAATTCATTACTGAGCGGATGTGGTGGATTCTGAGATACGCTCTGCTGTACGCAGCCATCTGCCTCACAATTAACCATTTGAGAGCTTTTACCTGAGAGTCTCTAACAGCCTCAGCAGTCCTAGCTATGAAGACATGAAGAAACTGGGGGTCTGTTTGCAAACACCTCTGGCTCTCTGCTGTGCATTCAAGACTCAGAGGAGTTTAGCCACACAAGCAAGTGTGCCTATGGATACAGAGTGGAGGGTGAGCTCATTAGACTGTAAGCATGCAATCCGTCAGAAGAAGTGGAAGCTGGGATCATTACAGGTGAATTCCCAAGCCTCTAAAGGAGATGATCTTGAACAATGAGTTTATTTCATTACTGAGTCACAGGACAAAAGCCATTCCTATGGACTTGGGCTCACATGACCAGGTCCAGTTTCCAGTTCTGTCATACAGAGATTCCTCATGTGACTATGGGCAAACAAATTCATTGCTCCCTGTCTCAGTTTCCCTCCAAAAGGAATTAAAGTTCCTCCCAGATAAGGGGAATGAGGGAAATTTCCTGAGGCAATGTGAGGGTTTATGTCTGAAATGCACCTTTCCTGTGCCCTGGAGTCATGACCCTACAGACCTGGGAGAGCTGCTCTCCTTGATGCTCACCAGTGAGAGGTGGAAGGGCTTTTCCTGCTTCACTCCACATACAAGTCGTTGTCATGTTCTCTCTACAACTCTTCTCCAGGTCTGGCCACAGCTGGTTGCATCTCAAAACAACACTAAACAACACAGAGCTCTAATGATCCCCCAGGGGCTCTGTGCAGGTCTGGCTGCACAGCCAATGGAGTGCAGCATGCTCCAGCCACATGCTCCATGATCCCATGACTTGACTCTTAAGTCCTCAAAAAACTCTGCTTACAACAACTTCGGACATCTCATCACCTGGAGGATCCCTCAGTGTCTAGCTGGAAGTTGTGTGAAGAGAGCTCGGTGCTGGAACAAGTCAGCCCTATGTTCCATCTTTACACAAAGAAAAGACTGGCTGAGGTAGTTACATGTGAAAATCTTGGGATCTTCCTGCAAGTCCTACTTGATATTTTATTATGACAACTTTTACTGCAGGGAGAATGGTCCAGTTTCACTTCACATCCTCTCCCACATCCCTGTATTTGCCCTGTTCCATCCCCACTATACATCCTTCTCCATCATTTACATGGCAGATAGTTTTCATTCAAAATTTATCCATGATGAGAAAACCTTCCAAGTGCCTCCAAATACCATCTTCTCATGTCAATCAACATTTCCCTGAAATTCTGTGGGATTTTGGTGTCTCTTTCACTTAAGATAATAGGAGTCTAGGAAACACATGCGTTTGAACATTTGGCCAGCCACACTTTTGCTATAAGAGGGAAGTACACAAAAGAGGCTCGGAGGCTGGAGCTCAGCCATGCTCCCTGCAGACTGAGATGCTGCAGAGCACTCACACGTGTCTCTTCTGCGGAGACACCGGAGACACCGTATGTCAACAGTTAACTTTCCTTTGTTCCCATCCAAATGATTAAGCTTAGAAGCTTGCGTGGTGACATCACCAGAGTTTAAACATGCTGGATTTGGTCCAGGGAGCCAAAGTTATTGCTGACCCCATGGTTACTGATCCACTCCGTAAGTAGCTGATGTCTGCTCTCACTTTATGAATTATTTAATGGGTTAAAGATTGGTCAGATCTTCTTTATGCAATATACAGCGATACATTGGGCAGGAGGACGTAAACATGCATTAACAAGGTTAAAGTAATATACTGTAACTACACTGTTTTCAGCTTGCAGCTTTATTGACTTAATCATGCCAGCACTGCAGCCAACAAATCATTAAATCCATTCCATTCTTCTGCTGGTTACCAACCAGAAAAACAGAGGCAGGCAAACACAGACGAAATCTCGGAGAGAGAGGGGAGGGCACTGGGACGCAGGGCTGAGGAAAACAGTGGGATCACTATAGAGTGATGGTGGCCTGTCACCACCAGCACAAAGACGCCAAATCTGTCTTTATGGACTAAGTGGTTTCATGGTTTAAAGTGGCACACTCATTTGTTCCTGTTTTGCGATGATTATAGAAAAAAAGAAGGGGGAAGTGGAGAGAGGGAATAAAAATCAACCTGAGCTTCTTCATACCGTAATGGGGTGTGTATGTGTGTCTGTTTGTCTGTGTCCATGTGTGTTGTGCATCCTCACAGAGCCACAGACATCAGCTGCAAACCAGGGCAGGGCAGAGGAGATCTGGGTGTTTGTGGCACCTGAGGGGTCTCAGGCTCTGTGCTGCACTCACTGCTAAGCTGCTGCCAAACACAGGCATGATTTAGAGTTCAGCATAAAAGCAAGGCGACATGGAGCATTAAATTAGTCCTTCCACTGCCCTCCAGGAGCAGCTCTGACCACAGAGAGCCATGGGAGAAGTCTCTGCTCTCAGACTGAACTAAGAACTTCACTTGCAGAAAAAGGCTTTCATCTTTGGCCTGGCATTTAACTGCAACTTTTCAGATCCGTGTTCAGGACACCCAGAAGCTCCCTGATTATCAGTAGTGTGGAGAACACAGGTCAGCAGATTACTAAAATACTGTTTCTAGGTGGTTAGTTGAAGACATCCAGCTTTGGAAATGGAGCTGTCAGCTTATCAGGTTTGAACCTGTAAGATCTTTGTCACTGCTGTTGTTCCTGTTAATTTTTTGATGGAAATCATCTTCTCTATCACCAATGGCTTGATGCCTGTGCTAGCAGAGCATCCTGTCAGGACACAGGCATATATCTTACAAGCAGGCTACAGAGTAAGAATTCAGCATGAGCTCTTGGAAACCTTAAGACATCAAGGTATTTTGCTTCTTTTACTGATGCATACTTGTCAGCTTTCTTCCAGTGCAAGAACATGAAATAAGCTCCCCTTGTCTGGGGAAGACTCAGCTACACCAGGAAAGATCCCTGGCCCATTTCTATTTCTTATGAAAATAAGAAATAGCCAACAAGTTCCCTTTGCTTCACCTTCTGCGTACAAGCTGCTTAGAGCTCCCTGTGAGAAAAACTAAGATTTTAGCATCCTACCAGTGCAGGGGCTTGGCAGATACATTTGCACCTTGTCCTGACATACATCACTCCAGACCTTTTTGAGCACCACCATTATTTGGTTTATAGTTGTTTTCTTTAGACCATTCTCTTCTCACAGTTTGAGTTCCAAGCTTGCCTTTTTTTATTTACTAGTCTCCAGATCCCTATCACCCAGAGATGGCTCCAGGCTCCATGTATTGCAAATAAACATTACTTGGTTACAAGAGTCAGCCAGAATTCCTCTTGGAAACAGCCTTCAAGGAAGAGCCTGTCACCTGCCTCTCACCTGCAGTGTGGAGACAGTGGAATCAAAGGTGCTTCTTTCCAGCCACCACACTGGAATAACAGACAGAAACAAAAACAATTTTTGAAAGTCAGAAAGTCAAAAGTCAGCTATTTAAGGCACCTGTGTGACTTTCAACTTAATTTACTTTTATATATTGGATCACCACAGCTGCTGTTCCCTCCACAGACTGGGAATAAAGGCAGCTCCAGCAGGCAAGGGCCAAGCTGTTTTCCAGGCTTCCCTCACTGCAATCCATCCACTACATCTTGGAGGTGCACATTATGATGACCTGAAATTACTCTCTAAACATCTTTTCCTCCACTGGCCACATGAGAAGTCTAAATGATGGGAGCAGAAAGATGTATCCCAATCAGTCACAGAGGAAGACCGACAACAGAGAGCACTGAACCCACAGCTCACAAGGCTGAAACCAGTGCTTAATCACACAACTATTTTGTGTTTTTTCTGGGGTACAGCAGCCCCAGCTCCACAGCTTGTTTTCAACAGAACCACCTTTGCTGCACTTGGCCAGCACTGCCTTCCTCCACTGAATCCCAGCTCCGCAGCTCCCTGCCAGCCTGCACCCACCTCTCATTGATATGTGCTTGAAGGCCCAAGTTTGCCGTTCGAGGACTGGTGTGATGGACTCAGCCTGGAGAGCACCTTATCAGTGCCCTGTGCTTATCGGGAATGCAGAAGAGGCTCCACAGCTGCAGTCATTAGCGACAAGTGGCTTCAAAGGGAAGTGACAGTTGTGCTAATGTTTAAGGACCGACACACCCAGCCAGAAGTAAAACACGAGTTGGGCTATTTATAATCACTGATTCTCAAGTTTTAAAATAGCACTGCTTTTATTTTTATATTTTTAGGCACACTGGTATGTTTAAGCAACTCCATTCGCAGGCTCCACATCAAACACATCTCAGGCAGTCTCAGAAATGACACTTGGGACTCTATGCCTCCCCACGGAAAGTAGATGTGAATTTCTTTCTCTCCATCACCCCTACCTCCTTGGCAAATGTGACTACGCCTATTTCCATGTATTTACATACAGACTGCCTCTTCCAAAAGCACAAAGGAGGGGCCATGCAGGCTTTCTCTGCATATACCCAACGAAAGCAGAACAGCAGAGGTGCTCCAGGCTGCAGTACGTGGCCACACGTATGCTACTCTCATCAACAGGCACTACAAAGCCTCTGAAGGAGTTAATGGGTCCTGTATGAAAGCAACACTGTTTGTTTGTGTTTTTCTTAAAAAACAAAGGTCAATATATAGAACTAGTCAAACTAATCAGGGCTGGAGGTCTGAAAGGAGTGCTCCCTCCAGCTGCAGCACAGCCCTAGCTATTTGTTCTCTGCTCCCTGGTGCCAAAATACACCTTGGTTGTAATTTCTTAATGACTGGAGCATCAATGTCCACTTTGTAGACCAATTATAAAATATTCAGGGCAGGAGAAAAAATTCCTTGTGCAGCCAAGGTTCCAGCAGACTGCATAGGTGTCAAATGGTAAATCGCTGGGTGTTTTAATTGCAGAGTTATTTATACCCTGGAACTTGTTATTAACATAGGAAAAAACAGAACCTATTGTTACCCATAATTAAAGGGATTATTATAGGACTGAAAAAGCATGGATAGCCCCAGCCAGACCACCTGTCTTTTGGCAGTGGTGACTGTCATGGGGAGGAACCTTAAACAGATGCCCAATCTTAAGGCACTTCAGCCAAGAAGTTCAGAGTGGTAGTCCCAACATGTGAACCCAAATTTCTTTACTCAGTCTCGCTCCCATCACTCCTCTGCTCCCTCAGGCCACAGGCCTGGCATTAAGGAGGGGAGCTCCGAGGAGGGGGTACTGCAGGGGTCCAAACCCATCCTTCCGTATCAGCAAAGCCTTTCTGACCAAGGGGTGCACAGATAAGACACATCCTGGATTTGGCGTGGAGTTGCATAACCATCCTGTTAAAATTCAGGATTAGCAGGTTATATTTTCATTTGAGAGATCATTATCTGCCCCAAGAAAGGTTTCAGATTTCACCAGCACTAATCAGGAGCCACAATGGATTTCCGGCCTCAGCAGAGAGGCTCGAGAGCCTTTGTATGTTGTAGAGCCAGTTTCAATTGAAATCTAACTGGCAGAGCTATCATAGCTGCATGTTAAACAGATTACGGGAAAAAAAGTCACTGCCATGCTACTGTAACTTATTTCTAAAACTCTTTCTTATAGACACAAATCCCTCTGAGCACTGAAGCATCTCGTAGCTACACTCCCTCTTCCAGGAATGACACCCCCAGTCTCCCCAGTGGCACTGAGCAATGATCCCCATTACAGTTCTGTTGTGGTTGGGATTTTTGTTGAAGTGAAACAGGTGGAGAAACAGGAATGGCCTTTGCGAGGGTTTCACAGAGATGTTTCTTTCAGCCACGCGTGTGCACAGTCCCGGACCTCAGAGGCAAAGGCTTTGAGTTAAACACATGGGGGTTTTACAAAGGTGGAGTTAGGATGTAGGTGCCAACAGGGAACCAGGGTGGGAGTGACCAAAAGGCTGACAGACAGAGAGAGGGCAGGGGGCTGTCCTAAGGAACAGAACAAGGGTTGTATTGACCTGATAGAATAGGATTCGTTATCAAAAGGAAATAACTGAGAGGCTTCTCCTGTCTTTCTAACTGGGAGTGCCTCTCAAGGTCTCCATAACTCCCCATTTCATTACTAATTAAAGAGGCTTCTTTTAAAGATTTTAAAATTAAATGTTTGAGGCAACTGAATGAATACAAAATGATAATCAAAAGCATTTATAAGACAATTTTCAAAATGCAAGCCATTCCCTGAGTTCCCAGTGTCTGAACACGTTTTTCTGAAGTATCTTGGAGCTAGCAGAAAGGAAATGAAGTTTTCTTGGAATGGCTTGTCAGGAAACTGAGTTAGGAAAGGGATTTTTCAGCATGGACTGGTATCCTGCTGGCTGTTAGCAGTGGGGTTGGCTGTGATTGAGCCATACCAGGTAGAGTGGGGATGGTGTACCTGTTGGAACTTTAAATAAAAATCGTTAATTTTGAAGGAAAAGGTTGTTACCTTACGAAACTTTCCTTTCTTTCCCCCCTCGTATCATCCCCCCCTTTGTATTAAAAAGGAATTTTGGGAAGAGGGATTGGTAGCTGGGTAGCAAAGGTATGGAGAAGCATGGTTGTGGGAGAGAGACCATGGACGGGAAAGGGAGGTAGGAATTTGGGGGAACATAAAGAAAAGATAAGATTTGGGGAAATTTTGAAAGGAGTTTGACTTATTTTGTGGGTGGAAAAAGGGGAAATTAGGAGGGAGGTAGGGAGACAATAGGGATTGAGAGAAGGCACTTAAAGGGGTGTGACATATTAATTTGGGAGGTTTTGGAACTACAGGAAGGGGCTTCTGCTTGCAGAAGGACTGGTTGGTGTTTTGTGCTGTTAGTCCTTTTGGGTTGCTGTTGCGGCTTGATGGCTGTTGGTTTTGGGTTCCATTTCTTTGGTTGTTGTGTGGGGGACCTCTAGGACATGGGTAGTAGTTGCAGTTTGGTGCATGTATGCTTCCTCGCACTGGGACTCAACCAGGTCCTGTAACATTGCCTATTTGGGGGCCTTTTCTTCCTTGTACTATATTAAATTCTACAGTCTCTCCATCTCCTACACTGCGAAGATATTTTCTGGGGTTATTTTTTTTGATTGCAGTTTGATGGACAAACACATCTTCCTTGGTGTCATTTCAGGTGATGAATCCGTATTTATTTCTTACGTTGAACCATTTAACATTTCCTAAAAGTTTTGTGGCAATGACTTTACTTTTGTCAACGAGTTTGTGTCCATGGCTGTGTTGCTGGACGTGTTGGTGTTCGCAAGGTTGCTGCTGGCCGCAGAACTTCTGGTGCTGGTGTTGCTGCGGGCGGGAAGCAGCGAGTGCAAAGCCCGAGTGGGACGAGCGGTGCAGCGCCTGCGGTGCGGGGCACGGTGGCGGGGCTGGGTGCGCGGGGCTCAGCGATGGGCAAGTGGCGCGTGGCTTCCTCCGCTTTTCCCTTCAGCAGCACAGGCGTGGGGGCAGCACAGGCGTGGGGGCAGCACAGTTGGTTCGTAGGCGATGCGGCGCTCTGGCGGTAGCAGTGCGGCTCGCGGGGCAGTGTGGCGTGCTGCAGGCGCTGTGGTGAGTTTCGCGGATCTTCCGAAGACAGACTGTTGTTCCCGGCTCCCGTTTGGCTTGGAGCCGGTGGGGTTGCCGAGAGCGGCCCTGAGGCGGCCGCAGCCCGGGCGGCGGCAGCGGGGCGGCTGCAGGATTCCCGCGGTGGCAACTACTTGGCACGGGCATGCCTGAGGGGAGTAGCGGCACCGGCTGCTTGCACCGCGTCTTGCGGTGCCATGGAAACCAAGGCGAATATGTTCGCTCCTGGTTTCGCAGAGCTCTCCAAGCTGTGTGATTACAGCGGGTTCACGAGTGGGGCTTTCGACTAGCATTGCTGTAATTTGTGAGTTGGGGGCTGCTCCTCCGACCTCCTAACTCTCGTTTTTGGGACCGGGACTGTGGGACTCAGAGGGCAGAGCGTGCCTGGAGGCAGGGTCCCGAACTGGAGGGATGGGACTTGACTTGGACAGAAGGGGCAGAAAGGGAGACTCCATGCCTGCAGCCACGCAGTCTCTGCCATCTTGGGCGCTTGCGGGCGGCCACGCATCTGCGACCATGCAGTCGGAGCTTTCTTGTGACAGGAGACGGGGTGTAGGGACACAAATAGGGGAACACGGAGAAGTTTTTGGCTGGGGTTCAGCCTTTTCTGCAAAACTTTGAACACTCGTAGTAATTGATAGAGACGACAAAGTTGCAGCACTAGAAAGTCCTTATTGTTCAGCTTTTTCTAAGCATCTTCTAAAAAATCATGGTTTAGAAAGGAGTCCCATGAGATATCAGAATAATATTCAGACAATCAGTGTACGAGAAACTTCCAATCCTCCCCTCCTTTGAAAAATAAGAATTGTTTTGGCGAAAAATTCCTTTAAATTGTAGATAGATTTCCCGCTGAGGGTAGATGGTTCCTACCTGCATTTCACCCCAAGTCTTTTCCCAGCACCCGAGAGTAAAAGAAAAAGCGAAAAGTGCCCCAAAATTTCAAACTTACCACAGTGTGGTTAGAAACTCTTTCGGGGTGGTCTCAGGGTGATCCGTCCCTGTTCGGGCGCCATTTATTGTGGTTGGGGTTCTTGTGGACGTGAAACAGGTGGAGAAACAGGAATGGCCTTTGCGAGGGTTTCACAGAGATGTTTCTTTCAGCCACGCGTGTGCACAGTCCCGGACCTCAGAGGCAAAGGCAATGGTCTGGGGTTTTGGGTTAAGTACACGGGGATTTTACAAGGGTGGGGTTAGGGTGTAGGGGCCAACAGGGAACCAGGGTGGGAGTGACCAAAAGGCTGACAGACAGAGAGAGGGCAGGGGGCTGTCCTAAGGAACAGAACAAGGGTTGTCTTGACCTGATAGAACAGGATTCGTTATCAAAACGAGATAACTGAGAGGCTTCTCCTGTCTTTCTAACTGGGAGTGCCTCTCAAGGTCTCCACACAGTTCTGGGCCTCAAAAGAAATGTGTCAAAACCCTGCACTGGTGCCCACCTCCTGGTTTAGGCTGTTAAGGATATAATAAAAAATAAGCAACAAACAGGTCCAGAATAAAGAGATTAGTGTGCCATGACAGCCTGTGCGTTGCCCTGCACTGTGCTGTACGCTCAGCAGCATTTCCCATTGGAATGCTGTCACCCAGATAGGGCATCTTAGTACAGGAGGTGCATTGGCCTAGGACAGTCAAGTACTACTGATGCCATATTTATACCTGGGAGTCCAAACAGACTAACAGGAGCTTCTGTCTTTTTGGATAGAGAGGTGAAAGACTTACTGACAACTGGCTTTACCAGATAAGTAAATTAGGCTTGGGTTTACAGTCTTCAGTTCGCTCACTGCCTCCAGTCCCTGGGCTGCATGAGTCAGTAGAACTGGAGGGAAAATATTCACAAAATTCTACTACAAGTTTAGGAATTAAAGAGACATCGCTGAAGCTTGCCTGTGGCACTCAATTCCAGCTGAAAAATTGGGTTAAGTTGACATTGCTGCTGGAGGTGAACAGAACTGAGAAGGCTAGCTGAGTAGCAAGCAAGCAGAGCCCCTCTCTGCAGAGCAGGTGAGCACAGTGCTTCCCACAACTTCATTGCTCCAGCATGGAAACACCTTTTATATTTTTAAATCCAGGAGTGAGAGCAATTAAGAAAACAAACTGTTTCCTGAACAAACATGAGGTTCAGACAGTTTGGGATTATAGATACATGCAAATTGCAAGTCTGACCTGAGCAGTTTTTGAGGGCTGGAGCACTCTGTGAGTTCTCCAAGGTTCAAAAGAGCTTTGCCTTGAATAGTTCTTGGCAAGACCATTTCGGTGTCAAGGCTCTTTTACCATCACCAAACCAGCTCCAGCTGACAGTTACACCACCTGGCAGGAGGCTGGGAGAGCTCTGTAAAGGGAGTGGCAGCTCTGGAGAGCAAACCTCAAATATCTTGTAAATCCTGCTGCAGGGAGTGCCACATCACAGGGGGCTCGTTTGAAGGCTCTTCAGGTTTGTCTGCTCAGACAGGATACCAGTGGTGGATGACACCCTGCTCCCTCTCCTGATACGATGCCACCTGAGCCACCTGCTTGGTGCTGCCCTGCCCCTGTCCTAGCAGCTTTCAGAAACCAGGGCACCAACTAACCCAGGAAAAAACAACAAAACACCAAGTTACACCAATTTTTCCTTAATACTTTCCTTTCTGCTCCCATTTGCTGCAGGGCTTGAGGAAAGAGTACGAAGACTCATAAAAATGAGTCCACAAACTTCTGATACTCTGCCCCCAAGTTGGGAGGTTTCCAGGGGCTGGAGCAGGGGCTGCCTCTGGAGTCAGCTGAGAGGAGGGAGAGAATGCAGGGGAGGGAGAAGGGGAAAAAATGAACAGCTGCAAAGCAATTAAGCCTGCCTCCCTGCCGTATAGTCCAAAGCAGGAGACAATCTAATTCAGCCTGGTGCCTCTCTTCCTTCAGCCGTCTGGTGCCTGCCTGGTATTCAGGAAAGGGGCTGTCTGACTGCCCACTTTGTCTGACGAACCAAAGAGGCCCTTCCCAGCCACAATTTCCAAAGGAAAAAGATCTTGGCTGGTGGTGTTTCTTCTTTTCTGAGGAAAAACATGAACAGAGTGAAGTGGCAGCAGCTTTATAACCTTCTCCTGCCCTTCCCCAGCAAACAACCAAAGTGGAGCTGGAGCAAGAAAATGACCCCGCTGGCTCTCCAGCTCAGCACTTGTCTCCCAGAACAATGAATCAATTGGTGTCCCATCATTATTGTGGTAACTGTATCTTTCACAAGCAAGATTTTATATAGAGATAGAATAGTATGTTTTCTGCTCATTTCCTTCCTGTCATTCCAATCACAAACTACTGTTAAAAATAAAATGCATTTAAAAGTCTGTAACATTTGCAAGCATGTGTTCCAGTTTCCCAGCTGAACGGCTGGGCTTTTGTTTTCTGCCCAGTAAAGGTGTGGAGAAACAGCGATAGAGGGGAGCCTGTGGTGCAGCTGGGTTAGAAACTCACATGTACAGAAGGTCATCTCCTTTTCATGTTCCTAATATCAGGGATTACTTTAATTCCTTGTTCTGGCCAATTGTTTGGGTTTATAATCCATGGCACAGGATTCCTTCCAGCCTGTCTAAGGTGGTAGTTGTTCTGCTATTTCCTCAGAAACTAGCAAAAAAGGTTTTATTTGGAAAATGTTAGTGAGGCACGGCAATAAAAGCCATTTAGTACCCAATCAGAGGAGCAAATAGGGTCTGTGAGGAGAACAGAGTACAATTCAACTCTACTTTCGGTTATGTTTGACAGTAATCTAGGCAGCAGGTACATACCTTCCCCCAGCTTGATCAAGGCATAAATATGCAAAATGTGTATTTTAAATGCAGCTAGACAGCATTTCATCTTATGAAATGTCTCGATACTGTTATCATAAGTAGAAAAAAATAAGAAATCATAGAAAAGGCAATAGCCCACATTCTGATAAATGCTTTATAAAGGATAAAATTTGAAGATTATTATTTAGTTCTCCATAACCTAAAGCACAGTAACTTTAGCAATAATTCACCTTCGTGAGATAAGAACTTACACGTCAAATGACTCTACCTCTATTTGAGAGATATTAGCACACTTTGGGGAACTGTAGAATCACAAATAATGACATCAAGAGTCTGACACTATTCCTGGAGAGCTTGTACTCCCAGATACATCATCAGGAATTTGAGATGTGTAAGAATTGCAAAAGCAGATGTCACTCTTCAGCAAACACCACAGGTATGGGCAGTCTGCATTTCTGCCTTAAGCAAACAAGAAAAACAAGACTATTAATGAGAGAAAACAGCACCAGTTTCTAACTGCATGTATAAATAGGCATTAACACCAACTATATTCCTGAAGTGACTCATTACAGTGTAAAGAAAACTTTTACAAGAAACTTCATATTGTTTACAAATTTCCCATTTACATTTTGTTTTAATTCTTGCTTTCCCACTCGTAGCATGTGCCCCAACCTCAATAAAGATCTTCAAGAGATGGAAACTTGATGTTTAAACTAAAAACAGAATCATCAATATTTACTCTTTCAGTGAACTGGTTCTCTACTCTTCCTGTAGTCAAGTAACTAAAGCAATGTAAACACCGACCTTCTTATCAAACCAAGCCAAGATTTCTCGGTGTTGTGCTGGTGCAGGAGATGTAGGCTGCTCTGGCAGGGCTGGGTCCGGGACGGGGCAGTCAGTGGCAGCTCTGCCTTCCCCGCTCCCTGGCGCAGCCCTCAGCATTGTGCTAGCGCCGAGCCAAGGGCGAAAAATACAGCAGCAGTAGCTTAATTCCAGGTCTAAATGAGCTCAGCAGGGAATCTAAACAGCCAAGTCAATTCCTAGAATCTGCACTTTTCAACCTCGTTCTGCTCCTTTGATCAGACTGAATTTTGAGCTACAGCTCTTAATGGACTAATAGAGGAAGTTACAGGGCATTTCTTGGGGGAGAAGGGAAAGGAGAAAAAAGTATCTCATACTCATCATGCAACTATGCTGCTAAACACAATTCCATGTAGAAAACTAAAATGCTACTGCAGGAAGTGTGCTCACTGAGCAGGAAAGGAGGAGAAAAGGAGGTTGTACGAAACAAAATAATAATGGTCATATGATTGTTCATTCATTGCTTAAACACAGCCTTCAGAGCAACGGGGAGAGAAAACAGAATGCCCGAGTACAAGCGCCCTGTAAACTACCCTTCAACACAGTGCTGTAACTGTTTATTCTTAATGCCAGAGAGTAAAGGAAATACTAAAGACAATTGTACAAAGATAAGCCTTCAAAAGCCCTAAGTAATTAAGCACTAAGAGAAATTGATTTGTTTATGACAGGGATACATACTACTGATATTCCAGGGTAGTATGTCCTCATCTTGCTGGAAAGGGAAAAAACACATTAACATTAGCAGCCTGCTAATCACAAAAGAGAGGGAAGTGTTTTGTGAAGATCTTTTTCCCCATTTGCTTTTTTTATTGCTGTGCTTGAGAGGATGGGGCAGCTTTTCTTCCTACAAGGGGCAAATTTTCCTTCTGCAATTGATGACTTTAAAAAACAAACACAAGACGACTTCAAATAACCCCTGGACTGATTACAACACTAATTTATTTGAAAATTTAGTTGTAAAATGCTGGTACTAACCCCTAGAGGGAAAAAACCCCAGTAACAACAACAACAACAACAAAATCACCAGAAAAGCCAAAAACAATTAAAATGTAAACTTGAGCTAAGGCAGGAACAAATGCATCAAAGCTTCCAACTCCCTCTCTTTTTTTGCTGCAACATTCATATAGCATTGTCAATGACTGCTTGGCCTCTTGCTGCACCCTTCTGCTCCACCTCTGGAGAGACTTTGGTCTTTCTTGAGCACACAAAGCTTAGATACATACATGATTCACTCTGCTCTCAGAAATAATCCTGCAGCCATCCTGGAATGACTTCCCACTGCGTAAATTTTAGGCGTGCGTGTTTGAATCTTTACAAGATCAAGCTGTTAATGTAATGTCTTAGGCCAGGATATCACACTATTGTGGCTACATTAAAGGGCTTAACCTCCTTGTGGGTCTCTCATCAATTCTGTAGTGGGGAAACATAGCTCAGCACAGCTTGTGCATAACCTGCATTCACATCTGCATCTGCCCGACACTGATCCAAGGAATTGTATTTTCATTAATTCAATGACAAATGTTAAATAATTTCGCTGGTTACATTGAGAATATTATTTATACTGAAGTAATGCATTTACTACCTTCATTCTTTAACATTCCTATATGTATAATTGTTAAATTATATGTTAAATTGCAATACAGGATTACTTGTTGTTAATGGTAGTGCTTTTCAGAATTATATACTGATAATGATGATATTTGCTTATATGTGATATAAAAATTTTAACTTTAAAACATGTAATAGAGTGACTAGCCTTTAAAGCCCTAAGAAGGGCTACTGCATTCTGACTGTGGATTTCTATCAATTATTAGTGCTGGCTGCTTGAAATATCCACAGTGCTTGAGACAGAAATATTACACAGCCAGCAGGACAGACTGATGGGCTTCCTAAATGTACAGTTTTTGAAAACAGCTCATAATAGTGTTTGGCTTTCAAACCTTAATGTTAACAGCTTTGATGGGGCTGCTTCTAATTTGTATTTAAGACCCATTACCTCTTCCTCAAAGCAATCTTCATGAAACATCATTTGTTCTGGGGAGGTATTTGCCATCCAGTGCAGCTCTGTAATAGCCGTTAATTCACCCCATTTTGCTTGTTGCTGTATTAATCAGCAAACTGTGAATCATCCCAGTGTTTCCAAACTCACAGATGTATGAGAGAATCATCGAGGCCAGTTCAGTTTCTCTCCCCATTCAGTCCCACAGACAATATCAGTTCCTGTTTACAGCCACGGCTTTGTTTTCCCCCACCCACACAGTGAAATTTCTCCAAAATGCCCAAAGGAAAAAAAAAAAACAAAACCCCACCGAGTTAATTTTACCAGGAAAGTTATTTCTAGGTATTGCATCTGAATCAAAACATGTTTGTACTTTGAGCTGGTGTGCAGCATTCACTGCAGCCAGGCAGAAATGACAGAGGAGCAGAACAGTAAGGCAAAGGGGCTTCTCCTGTCACCCTGCCCTACTGGAGCACCAGCTGGAGCCAGGCATGGCATTAACAGCATCCCAGGGACTCTCCTACCCACTTGTTTGCGTTTATTCTATTTCTTAAATTGGACTTTGGTTCTGTATATATTTTTGCCTTGTGAAGTACTGATATAATTTTAGAGTGTGACAGGACAATAACAGATAGAAAGCACCCCAAAAATCAAGGGCAGATACCATGCTCTAACAGTATCACTGAGGAAAGTATTAAAATTATTTATTAATTTAGGCATGAAATTTGAGGCAATAAATAGGGCATGATTTTCCAAAAGCCAGGCTGCTGTTAGTTCAACACAAGCTCCCCAAACTTGAAAGAGACAGAAAATACAGACAACGTACTACCCTACCTTCCAAAGACATGGGAAAAATGGAATGAAGATGTTCTGATATTAATGGGAATTTACAGCACAGTTGAAATGAGTTGGGTGTACAACAGGATCATGGAAACCATTTCCTCATTCCTATTCCTCAGCACTCTAGGCCATTAACTCACCTTTGCAATGTAAGAATTTCGGGTATGCTCACTTGTAAGTGAAGATGTACCTTACCCATCACTAACCACTCTACAAGTTGTTATTTTTAAGAATGATACACAGAAGTAGGTTATGGCATTCATCCTGAAGCCAAGCAGTGAGAATGTTGTCAAGTACTTCCCTGGATTCCCAGGATGTTTAAAACTTCATTGTATCCAAGAGCACAGTTGAGAAAATATGTATGTTCAAAGTCTTTTGCTCAACTACTTTTAATTAAAGATTTCTGCATATGGATTTTTTTTTCTAATCTGTGATAATAAAGAAAACAACATGAGTTATGTGGGAAAAAAAAAAGGCAAGAAAATCTGCAGGTGGGGCCTGATTCAGCTAATGTTTAGCCCAGAACACTTGTGAACTGCTACCCAGCTGCCTGGAAAACCTGAGAGGAACTGTCCACCTGGGCTGGCAGGGTCACAGGGGTTTGGGTACAACTGGCGAATTAGACATTTTTGAGCATGATAGCACCACCTACTTTTGGGAGATGAGGTTGTCTCCCATCCTGCACTGCAGAGTATAAGGAAGCATTTGTCTGTTGCTTAGAGCTGAAAACCACAAAAGCAAGGGATTTTCAGGGGTCATACAGAATCCCCATGCCATGGCTCCCCCTCTTCTGCTCACCTAGGGCTCTGCGGCCATGCCTGGACTGGAGCAGGGACAGAACCCCGAGACACAGCCCCTGTCTTGAGCACCTGGAAACATTGCAAACAGCCTGTCAGGCTGAAATGCAGCATCTTGCCCTAAATTTCTCTGGGGTAAGTCACATTTCCCTCTACATGTTCACAGCACATGAGCACTACTTCCTCTTTCTATACCCTGGACAACCCTCCCTCAGCCCTGCAGGCATCACTTCATTGTCCTGCACATAACAAAGAGAGAGACTTCCCTGAACGCCTTCAGCACCCCTCAGTGTTTACACTGTTTACAGTGAGTCCTCCTGAGCCTCTTTTTTCTTTCCAATTGGACTTTAATTTGTCCAGTGTGAGATTCCCATAGAGTTGTCTGTGTCCTAAATGCTCAATTGCTGGCAGAACACCTTCCATTTATTAAACAGATCATTACCAAGTGAAAGACACATCTATAGTGACGAAAGCGCTGCAGCTTTGGTGTAGTGTCCACACTAATTTCAGATCCAAAACGTGGGTGACGGTGAGAGTCGGGGAGGATGATCCCCAGATGGTGTTTAGAAGGATTTGGTCTATTTACAAGTTTCTCATCTGTAGACTGCTTCCCCCAATGATATGCCATGTGGTGTCCAAGAGTACTATCAGCACAACAGAGAGCTAAACTGGAAGGAATTATGAGTGCATTAGGCAGTACCTGCAAGCATCTTAAAATGCAAGCCAAAGAAGTGGGGAGGTTAAGACATGGCTGCAAGGGCTCCACTACAATAGGGGAATGCTTTGAAATACCCAAAACGGAACACAAGAAGTCAACACGTGCAATTAAAAAAAAAAAAAAACCACTGCAAAAAAGCAATGAGCTCAGAAGATCAGATGTTAATTAAAGTTTGTTTATCTTAATTACTGCACTTCTGAAAATGTTGTATTACTGTTGACATGTTGAGGCCAAACACACAATTTTGTTCCACAACCTTACTTCTTACTTTCCAAAATTTATCTGACGTTACTCATTCACAGGGGAGGGAAGAGAGAAGATGGCAGTTGATAGCTTCAGTCAAGCTCCTCTCAGACTCTCTTGAGAACAGAATAGAGAATCTCCAAGTTTGAAAAAATAGCAACTCACTTGCAATGCACAGATAAATATAAATTCAGAAATGACCATTCAAGAAGATGTTTTTACATCTGTGGAGATGTCAAACTCCAGGCTCAGCCTTATTTCTCTCTGTAATCCAGATTCATCACCAGCTTCCTTTATTCCCCTATTCAAAGGCATTTAATTAGTGGAAGGGCTTGTTGCTTTGCTTTCAAAAGCTCTCCATCCCTCAAAGGCTTTGCTTTGGTACTGTGCTACCATTGTCCTTTGAAATCAAATCTGGTTTTCTCCTCACAGCATTGGTAAAATAAAAAAAAAAGGTAGTATTTTAAAAACTTGCTTCCCAAGAAATAAGAAAAGGGAAAGAGAGAGGGAAGAGAGAAGAGAAGAGAAGAGGAGAGGAGAGGAGAGGAGAGGAGAGGAGAGGAGAGGAGAGGAGAAGAGAAGAGAAGAGAAGAGAAGAGAAGAGAAGAGAAGAGAAGAGAAGAGAAGAGAAGAGAAGAGAAGAGAAGAGAAGAGAAGAGAAGAGAAGAGAAGAGAAGAGAAGAGAAGAGAAGAGACCAGGAGAACTTCATCCAAAGTAGCTTTAAAAATAAGTTTGACATCTGAAGAAAAAGGATAGGGGATTGAAACTGCAGATAAAATCTGGCCAGTACTTTTGGTTTTATTAATAATGCATGATACTCTAATTGTTTTATGTTTAGGAATATGCCTAGTGATATCTTGGAAATCCCAAATAGAACATTATTTTCCCTTGCAGGAGGACTGTATGTACTCAGATGATGCAGGTTGTCTTTTCTGCTTTTCCAAACTCTTCATGAACCTGCATCAGAGCTTATAAAAGTGCTGCTGAGTCAGAACAGTCTTACCTAAGAGTCACAGTGCACTGACTTTTCACAGGCAGAAATAACTTCCCATAACATATGGCACCCAGAAATCAGGCCATGGTATTACAATTTCTTCATATTAATAAAAGGTGTGTTTTGTATTCCATTATGGTTATTTTACCTTTGACATCCAACCTCTGGGTCAGTGTGCTCTTTATAACATTCCTTCTTCAGTTTTGTTTCTATATTTAGAAAAGTTATACTCTGAAAGATCCTTTAACTTAAAAAAAAGAAGTATATTTAATCTAGCTCAGAAGTTTTGATGTTTCTCTGCAACCTATAGTTTATTCTTCCAACTCAGGTAATGTACTGTTATTGTATTGCTTTTACCATAGTCAAAGAAATACGTTGCTTTTCAAAGGGTATTTTAGTCTTCAGCATGTTCTTCACTCTCATATGCAGTCCTTATGTAGTAAAAATACAGCCACTTTCATTGTAAATAATATTAGTTTTCTCTCTGTCTCTTCTCTTGTAATTTTTTCTCTCTCAGTATTTTTGGCAATGGAAACAAATACCCTTCACTGACAATCCAGTGTACAACTCTCTGGATGTTAGCAGGTATGCAGAGAGCTCTAAGAACAGCACATTTGGTTCCTAGGGTGCACGTGGAGCTCAGAGACACAGCATGTCCCTCCCAGACAATGGCTGTTTATCACCTACGTACCCCCAACAAAGCAACTTTTTCAGCTCTGTTTTGGTTCTCAGCATTTCACACACAGAGCAATCAGTGGGCAGTCCTGCCCCTCCTCCCCGAGACTCCCAAGTTTTAACTCAAATCAACTTGGGCTTTGAAACGAAATAGCCACCCAAAGGTTTTATTGTATTCCAGCCTGACTTAAACTGTGAACATCACCGGCTGTTTTTCCTACCTTCAGGGAGGAGAGAATTCCTCCTTCCCCTGCACAGAACCCTGTGTCTGTCCTTACACTGGAGGAACTGACAGAAGAGCTCTTCTGGAAGTGGGATGTTATTATCAGCATTGCTGAAGGCAGAATTGGGCCCAGCATATCTGACATTCGAGAATAGCAAATCTACAAGTACAAACTATTTAGACATGAAAATCAGGGAGATGCCCAACAAGTCAACCTGCCTGGGCAAATGCAGCTTTTCGTGCACCCAGAAACAGCCAATAAAGTCAAGTGGTGAAGCTTTACACCTGAAAACAGTGTGTGATAGTTCTGGAGACTATCTTTGACTCTGGCATTAACTACCATCTTTATATTCGAGATTTATGAGTCCAGACCTTTGAGTATAATTTCACTCATAGGCATCAGCCCTATAGGAATAAAATGAAAACCTGCTCATAGCCAGGGAGCAATGTTAGCCTCACCAGGCTTTGCGCTATCACACAATGCAAACTGTCAGCACCTCAATCAATACCCATCCATGCTCAGCAATAAAGACATAGTGCTTCAGATGGGGGAGATTAGCCCTACCAGATGCAGCAGTTGTCCAGGCAAGACAGGATCTAGGACACAGACTGATTACACTTAAAAGGTACATCACTAACAACAAAAATGGTAGAGCTGCGATGCACCAGCAGTAACTCTTTTGGAATGTGGAGTGTTTGCTTTAATGAAACAGTGAAACAACAGCAAAACGTTCATTCTGGGCCTATGGCTGCTGCTCTGTTCTCCATGTTCTGTGGCTGCTACAAGGATCAAATTTCATGGTTTATTATTCTCCCTCCAACTGGCCACCATCCACATTCTTCTTCTGTACAAAGCCGCACCTCTCGCTCCAAAGAAGAGAGACCTACGCCTTGTTTTTATAAATTTTAGTCACATTTGCAAACACACACAGAGAGGAAGGGGATGACCTTTAAGCACTAAACATTTCAGAGAATGCTGTTATTCTTCTCTGAGCAAATTTCTGTGAATGCGGCTAAAAAGGGGCAATTTTCCACACAAAAATGTACTAACTTTTGAGATGCAGAAGTTGTCTCCCCTGTCTTCTGAATCTTTAACATTGTGCCTTTTAATGGAACAACTGCTCTATGCTTGAAAAGTCCTATTCATCACTTGCCTCAGAAGAGAATTGGCACTGAAATTCTGCAAAGCTCAAATTCAGCTCTGGATGCACTGCTGGAAATCAAAACCACAGTCACTGGGGCTACTTCACTCTAATGGAGCAAAATTGGTACAGAGCAGGTGGGGTCCAAAATTCAGTACCAATCTCTCAATGTAAATAAGAAATTTATTGCAGACTAGTAACAGATCTCCATGCTAGATTCCAAGAAATGTAGTATCTCAGACTCAAGGATTCCTACACAGAATATTTTTCCTATGTAATACTGCTTTTAATTCAGCACTCAGGATCCATTTTCCTCTGTGAGATTTGCAGTAATGTTATCAAAACCTTGCAAAATGCTCCACTCCTGAACATCCACCGTCTTTCTTCAGCAGCTCAACAGACTGTAAAACTGAAGCACTGTCATCTGGTGTGTAATTATTGTCTTCCCTGTAAAATGAGGAAGGCACCATAAGCTTACCTAACTCGTCAGAAAATGT
Organism: Acridotheres tristis; assembly: GCA_037013685.1. Classification (NCBI taxonomy): domain Eukaryota; kingdom Metazoa; phylum Chordata; class Aves; order Passeriformes; family Sturnidae; genus Acridotheres; species Acridotheres tristis. The sequence continues at coordinate 7,352,220 of CM072889.1, read as the reverse complement.
AAAATGCTCATCACCTGTAATCATTGTCTTAAACTGTCCCTGATCTTTATTGATAGCATCAAGATTATAATAACTTTCTCTCTGACAATGAAAATCAGCTGAAAATGCAGCACAGGTAGAGCATCAGGAAACTTGCTTGAAGAAGAAATATTTTGGCCAATTAGACAGGCTCACTTCAGGATTCTACTTTTTTTTTGTGTCTAATCAGTGATGCAAGGGGTTCAGAGGTATAAGACTAAAATGCAAAGCAGAGAAAACCAGGGCATAGAAACCTCAGGAATCCAACAAGGATGTTCCAACTTCACCGACTCAGTGGTGAAGCCAAAAAAAAAACCTCAAAGGTTATGGACATATGATCAAAAGTGATCATGTCACTGTGGTTAACAACTTATTAGTCCTCATGCCAGATACAGGAAAACACCATGAATGTATTCTTCACCCACACTTGCCTCCAGAGTAAAACATCCGGTGGGCAGTAATTAATGGAACTGCTGCACTTTGCTGCTTTTCGTCATGTCTATCCACAGGCCTGGATCCCAACCAGCAAGACTCTCTACTCTCTGTTTAATCTGGGTCCCACCGGACACAAGCAGGGTCCTCTTGTGCTTAAAGCAAAAAACTGCTCTAGATCTTTGTTGAATAAGGGGCCTTTCACTGGCAACCCTTTAAAGAGCACTAGATGTGCCCCATTGTTGCCTGTTCTACATCCGCATAAGCAAATTCAGTGAGCCACCAGTTCTTCCCTGCTGCCTGCTTTAGGCTGCTGCATGAAGTAAGGGAGAATGGAGTGTGCACGACTCGGAACAGAGCGAGTTGATCCTGAAGCGGCACAGTGGCAATGCACCTCACTGACTTACCACTCAGAAGCTGATATTTAGTAACTGTCCCCTATTTCTCATTGCTATCACAGGACATTATGATATTTAGTTACACCAGTGTTAACACCAAGATTGATGAAATCCCCCTTTTAAAGAACCAGTCACTTTGAAGGCAAGAAGAGCAAAGAAGACCTGGCTCTAGAGTGCATTTCATACTTCAGCTTTCAGGCAGATCCCAGTAGAATTTCAGCGAGCAGTCTCTGCTTTGCTGGGGAGAAGTGTCTCTCTCAGTCCTTCCCAAGTTGCTGATGAAGTGACTGTGTGCACAGCTAAGCAGCCTGGAAGAATCTTACAAAGTGTTGGTTCAGCCTAAGTAAGCCCTTGGTTTGATGCTGAGATTCAGTTCTTTCCAACTATTCTTCCAAACGAAAAGATGTTTATTCCTCACAGCCAGGCTGCTCTCAGACCCAGTTCCTGAGCCCTTCCCTGCTCCCAGGACCCTGTTCACAGTACATCTCTCTGCTCTAGGGTAGTAGCAGATTCACACCTCCCACTAAGTCTCATGGAGAAGGTCGCTGGACAGAAACCAGCCTCACTTTCGCTAGCTGCATTTTTGCATTTACCAGCTTGATTGGTATCACAGATCACCATGGGTGGGGAATGGCCCTCATCCAAAGCAAGAAATGGCTTCTGGCAAATCCTAGTAACAGGTATTTCAAGTCTGCCTCTTTGCTATTCAGGAGCTGTACTGTTTGACCTGCTGTCCATGAAGGACAAATTCTAACTTCACTTCTCACCCCAGTTGATCTTTTCTAGCCTCAGAAGCATAACACAGAGATGAATTTGTTGAAGGGCTCTAACATAAAAAGAAGATATTCCCTCTGAAAAGATAACATGAAACATGCAATGAGAATATCTCTGGAGCTTATATTATAAGAGACTATCACCAATAAATGTAAAAAAATTATTTTAAAATAGCACAAAGTTCTCCACCAAGCTAAAACAGGCAATGCATAGTGGAATGATGGTACCTTCTTAGTTGAATAAATAAATAAATTTACTCTGATAACACCAGAGATTGTTACTGCCTTGTCCATGCACTGTGCACATCTCAGAAATTTAGTGGCATTGCATTTGAAACACAAATGGAAAAGCAAAAATAAGAAAATAAATTACTTGGTATTTTCACATAAGCCATGTAAGATAGAAGACAGGTTCTCACCTGTCTGCTTTGAGACGGCAGTGTGGCAGCCTGCATCTGTCTCTGCATCCGATGTGGCTGCATTAGTTGTCGGAACTGCTGCTGGAGAAACTGGCTGTTGTTGGTCTGTTGGGACTGCTGTGTGGTTGGAGACTGCGGCTGCTGCTGCTGTTGCTGCTGCTGCTGTTGAAGATAGTGAATGAGGGACTGCTGTCCTTGTCCTGCTGTCAGAGGAGACATTTTTTGAGTAGCTGGCTCTGAGGCAAAGTGAGACAGTGGTTTGGTGTTGTTGAAAGAAAACTGGTCTTGGCTAACAGGGCTCTCATTCACCAGACCTGGCTGTAAGCTACTGGATGGCTGTTGCATAATTATGTTCATATTTTTGGTCTGGTTTGAAGTCATTGATTTAAAAAGCGAGTTCTGCATACTCGAGTTCTGCATGCTGGTGGGAGTGATGTTAGAGATTAATGTACCTTGAGGACTGAAGGGCTGCTGATGCAGAGCAGGGCTTGACAGCTTTTCTGGCCTGTACGGTGGAGAAGGTCCAGTATTTGTGGAGGCCATACTGGCAACCAAGTTGTTTTGTGGGCTTTTAATGCTGCTGGCTGGCAAGCTGGCTGCTGTCAGAGAAGGCAGCATGGAGCTCTGAGGGCTGAAGGGCTGCTGGCTCAGAGCTGGACTGGAGAGCTTCTCAGAGCCATAAGGGGGAGAGGGGCCATTGGATGGGGTACTGCTGGAAGTCATGCTTGAAAGTAGAGTGTTTTGAGGACTCTGAATGTTGTTTCCCGGTAAATTATTAGCAGGCATGCCGGACACTATAACATTTTGAGGACTGAAAGGTTGATGGTGTGGGGATGATCCTGCTCTGTAAGGTGGAGAGAGACCAGGAGGAGACATAGTAGGCCAGCTGGGAGCCTGTACTTGCTGCTTCGTTCCAGACACCTGCTTGCTGGCTGCCAGCTGCTTTAGCTGCTGAGCATGCCAGTTGGAGCCAGGCATGTTGGGCAAGGGTACTGGAAGCAATGGTGGTGGCTGGTTTTTGTTCTGAGCTGCTGTAGAGATGGGTGATGCAGCGGGTTTGTTTGAGGGAGGAACTTGGAAGTTAGCTCCAGCAGATGATGGTCTCATCTGAGGGGATCCTCCACTGGCTGGATTGCAGCCTGGAGAAAAATCTTTGTTAGCAACATGGTTCTCCAAGTGGGAAGTCTGCGGGGAGGACTTTGGAGTTGTACTTATGTTTGGTTGGGAATGACTCAGACCAAGTTGATCTTCAGCCTTGCTGCACAAAATCTTTTCCAGATCCAGGTCATTGGGAGAAGGATCAGGCATTTTGGTCAGCTCTTCCAATAGATCTTGCAGCTCTTGGTCCACAGACTGTAAGCTGTTTCCTTTCTCATCATAATGGACAATGTTGTTGGTTTGCCCTTCTATTGACCCCTTCTGATTTATTTCTGTGTTAGGCGGCACTAAGAACAGGGAGCCAGTGCCACCACCATTCATGTGATTGTTTTCGAGGAGCACTGGATGCCCTGCAACTCCCAGGGAAGAAGTGCTGTGACCAGTGGAGAATGAAGAACTTTGCATTTCTGGACATGCCATGCTGGGATTGGCACCTTGGCTCATGGCAAGGTTTACATTGTCAAGACAAAGTCTTTTACTGTCATTTGGGAAAGTGACATCAGGCATGCCACTGGAGGCAGGAGAGCTATCATCTTCCAGTTTTCTTTTGATGGATCCCTGTAACTGTGAAAATATAAAAGGAAGATGAAAGGATCTATTATTGACCACATTCTGACATGCACTGAAGCTCCACTGGGTTGGAGATAAAAAAAAGTTAAATCATACAATTAAAAAGGCAATCATGTGAGACAAATTCAATCAGGATTTAAATGTGTGCAACTTCGCCAAAATGAAGAGTTATAGTCAGACAAAAGATAAATCTCATGAGTTGGATTTAAAACAGATGTTAAAGCTACAAAATACTGTCTGTCATGTGAACTGTAATAGAAGTTTTTAAAATAGTTTCTGGTTACATTTCAATTAAGACATTATACTCCCTGCATAACAAACATGTCAACATTTTATGATAACATTTTTTAGATCTAAATGGCAAATCTGAATGAAACCCTGGGCTGAATTTAGTGACCTTCTGCTAGTGACTCGAATTAAATTCAAACCTGAGACAATTAAATTGTTTTACATTTTTTATAGGCCAAGCATCTGAAATAACTAGGATATTTTCTAAACAAACCAAAACAAAACAAATTTTCAGCTATCTATCTAAACAGACTTTCAGACTTCCTAATCACAGATGTTTTACATTCCAGAAAGAGTAAGTAACAGCTAAACTTATTAATTTTTGTTTATTCTTCTGTCTAAGGCATTGTGAACTTCATTCTTTTGAAGGATTACCATTCATTCATAAAAATGGACGTGTTTTCAAAATCCAATTATATTAATATCTTGATCTACAAGAAATGATGAAGTAGTAAATTCATAAATCTTAGGGAAAAGAAACCTCCCTTCTACATATAAAGAAAGTGAAACTGAAAACAATGCTTCTCATACTATTCCAAGATATGGCAATCTCTTCCACATAAAATCATCTATGGCTTTCAATTTTAACAAGCATGACCTGTATGTCACAGGATTAATCAGACCTTAACATTGCTGCTTCAAGTTAAGGGAAATAAGCATTATGACCTTGTTTATCAATAGAGGGAAGCAGTAGGTAGAAAAGTATCTGATCAGCAAAGGGAAAATTAGAGAACACTGGTTCCTCTAAGCCAGCTTCCAGCAAAGACTCTCCCAGCTCTGGGCTACAAGTCCATGTGCTTCCCATCATGTAGTGCTATAAAAAAAAATCCCATCTCATAAAAGCTCATATCACCATAAAAGTTCCCCCGCCAATCCCAGCATAACCAGATCCACTCTAGGGCTATGCTGCATATGACCAACTTCTAAATTTTACATTCATTTTTAAACACATCACAATTATGCCTCAGTTACTGCACAACTGGAGTTCCCAGACAACAGTGTCACAGCACTGTCATCACAGGGTGTGTGAAGGCTGCAGGGCACAGGGTGGGCACACCATGTGCAGCTCCTTCTGCACTGTGCAAACAGCTGATGATCACCTCTAAATTCAGCCTATCTTCAGGAAATCGCCCACAAACATGTATGGCTCTGACCTGGGAATATGGCAAGGCTGCCTGGTGGATCACTCAGCTGGTCTCACACCTCTCATCACTTACTTCTAAATTGGTGGACAGAAGGACAATGGCAGATTTGTGCCTAGAGTTGCTGAGGGTGTAGATGCAGTTCGGGATTAGTATCAGATATTGTCATGCTGGTATCCAGTTCACAGAGACATTTGGAAGACAGTGAGATGATACAAGCTGGTTATCCATGATCATCATGCTAGGTCTGCAGACTACAATGAGCTGCTGAACAGCTTTTTAGGAGGTGTTAATCTATCCTCCATCACCAGACACAGCAGCTTTGGCATTGTGGCAAAGAAACCTTTGGGTATTTTCTCTTTAGTCCTCAAGAGTTGTCCCTTACAGAGTTATTAGTGCTTGTCTCTGGTGATCTCCAGTCACATTGCTTTAACATGGGCTGTGCTCAAAAACCACAGGTGGGGAGAACTGAGGAGAGCTGCTTCCAGTTCACATTGTCTGGTTACCTGAGAGCCTCTTTGGGCAGCAGTGTCTGTGCTGGGCCAGGATTGCTGCTGTGTGAGAGACTGTCCCAGTGTCACAGCAAGACACTGTGACACCATCAGACATTTGCTGATGAGGCCAAAATTTCCTTAGCTTTAGGAAATGGAACCAGGCCTAAATCTTCTCCCAAATGTTAGTCTAGTGATGGATGAAATTGTTTTCCTTAATTTTCTCTGCTAAAACTAAGCCAGAATTGCATGTTTCAACAGATGTTGCCCTGTGTAGGCTGAAACATGTTGGCAGAGCATAACTACATATATTTAAAACTCAGACATGTATAGAGAGTATTTACAGGGGCTTCACTTATCCAAAAGAGAGTGTTGCATCCTGGGACATGCTGGCATTCATGTCCTTGCCAGCTCTTCCTTTGTCATAGGACATTCCTATGCTCTGAGTTAAAATCTGGGGAAAAATGTGAGGTTTCTAAACACTCTAAAAATAGTTCTTTAACTGGTGCACTGGGGAATAAATGTGATGGGAAAACAAAACTTCATTTCTCCTAGACTGTTACTAGATATAAACAGATAAAATAAGGGCATAGCTTTCCAATGGCACAGGTATTCCAAAACTTGGATGGGACTTTAAAATAAGATGTTGTTGCTTAGCCATCCTGAGAAGATTTGCTGTAAGAGAGGCAGTGAAATTAGCTGGGTGTCATGTTTTCTTGAAAAGCAAGATTCCTGTTTCCCAGGTGAGTATTTGCAGAAGTACCATAAAATCCAGGAGACCAATTTCTCCCAGCGCAGGCAGGTATTACTCCACAGAATTTAGTAACATTGCTTTAGCTTAAGATAGATTTGAAGATAGATTTGACTACAGCCCCAAACTTGAGAGAGAAAGATATGCTCCTTAAAGCAACTAAACAAATCATAGAGTAATTTTGGTTTAAAGGGGCACTTGGGTACCATCATCCTTCTGCTTCAAGCACATCATCAGTGTAAAAAATAGACGATAGTTACCACGCACTGAAGTATGAAGTTTCCATTATAAACAGAAATCCCTCCTTACTCTGACCGAGAGGTTGTTTTCAGTGTTCCCCACTGACACCTCAGTGGTTGTTACTCCCACACAGCATGCTCTGGGCTGGTGCTGGCTGTGAAGAGCCCCAGCTGCCACTGACTACTCTCCATGCACATGCTGCTGTGGCAGTGTGTGACTAGTGCAGGGGATAGTAACAGAATTTCATGTTATTGAGACCCTGTCTGGCTCAGACACACCAACCACATTGGTGGCAGAAGAGCATCAAACAAGGCACTACAACTTTTAGGACCAGGAGGTCCTGACCTCACTAATTCAAGAAGCTCTTTGTTGCAGAACATTCATTCAATACTCCCAAACATTGCGATACTATCTGTTTGAAGCCTACCTATGCTTTTCTAGACTCTTCTTTACCAAAAATATTTTTATTATCTGCTTCCTTCATCTGGTTCCAGATTTCCCAGGAAGGACCCGATTTATTCCAACTCTTTCTCCTCTTCTTTTTTTACATAGTTTGACAAAATCAATAGAAAAGAGAACACCACAGCACGTTATTCCCCTTTCTCTGCTGATTAGTATATTGGACAGCTCTGTTTCAAATTGAATACCTGAGAAGTGAATGGAAATATTTTAGAAATGCATCACAAACACACACACACACACACACACACACACACACACATGCTCTCCTAAGCTGGTTGAAGGCTGCCTATGGCTAAGTATAGGAAAGCTTCATTCAGATGTGTCAGCAAGGACAAAGCAGACAAGCAACAAAGGAGCTCTTGTGACATTGTCAAAATGCATTAAAATGCACTGACATGCACAGGATAACTTCTGTTTGGGAATACCTGGGAAACAAAGGCAGCTCTCTGATTCAGGGAATATCCGATTATGAGTTCTCCATTATCTCAGGTTTGCTTTTAGCAGTGATCTCCAAACCAGCAGGCTGTCTTTCTGGGAAAGACCCAAGTCACGCAGGAGCAGGGCTGCTGGCTCGACATGGGAGCACAACCAGAATATATAATAATTGTTTACGCTCCTCTGTCCACAGAAGCTGCACAGCTGTGGTTACAAACAGCTAATTTGTCACACACTCCCTCCCTGCACCAAACTGATTCCCTCCATGTGGGCAGAGTGCTCCACAGGCTTCTTTTGTGCAAGGAGGGAAAGGCAGCCTCAGCAGGAGAAACCAGTCCTAGGCTGTGCCCTCCTTGAGCTGGGGCTGCTGCAAGGGTGATTTGGGCATCAGGCACCGTCCAAACTTAGGAGGTGGGGCTGGCCTTGAGGAACTTACTATTACTCAATGAAGGGAGAAAGAAGGGCAGGAAGTGGCAAAAACTGAAGCAGAGTTATCAAACTGTTAATAAATACATACGGTGATGGTTCCATTGGATTTTAATAACCAATCACCATGGGCACCTCTGACTGGCTCCCTGCTTTACCAGCCCTCAACCTTTCTTCTCTTGTAACACATCAGCTGTCCTCAGCTGCTACTCCAGCTCTCCCTGTGAGCCAGGCTGCCCCATGGCACTCCTGCCAGCCCCTGTTAATTCTTCACCTACTACTCATGCCTTCCTTCACCTGCAAGTGGGAACCTGGGAAGGAGCAGCTGCATCCTATGCTGGAGAGCCTTGTTCCTCTAGCCTCGTAATTGGCCCCTCTACCAGAAACGAGCCACCTCTAACCAGAGATTCCTATTTAGGTCAACATACTGCAGAAATGAGAGAGGAAAAACATTAAGCAAGGTATTTCAGTGCCTCTTCCTGTGTCTGCAGCCTGTCAGAGTCAAGCCTTGATTTAAAACAACCTCAGGGTGCTGATTATTGATCTTTACCATCCCACTCCACTCACTGTCATGGACAGATCCAACCCACAGCAGTGATTCCCACACCTACTCAGCCTCTTCAAGTGAGCACTGAGACCAATGGGATGCTGCCATCCACATCCTCCCTTGGCAGCTGACCCTTTGTCCAGCAGTATGGCCGGAGGCTCTCCTGATTTAATAAATTGAAGTTTATGGATCCATGACTGGGATATTCAGAAGGGAAGTCAGATAACCTTCTTTCACTAAGAGTCTCAAGACCCTTGTAACCTTGGGAAATCCCAGGTGTTGGCTTTTCTGTTTGTTTAATTGAGGAAGAGAAATTATTGTAAAAGGAGATGGAGCAGGTGGGGAAGACATCAGTGTCACTACAGATCCTGGGATTTGCTAATGTGGTGGTAGCTTTGCACAAAGCCTTCCAGAGCAAGACACCTAGGGAATCCAGGTCACTAACAGGTTGCTAAGATCTGGCACATCTGAATTCTTTTGATAGATAGAGCACATTTAATTTTTGAACAAGGCAGAAGCTTGAGATAAACAGAAGTATTTTTTCCCCCCAGTATATTCTCAAGGCATATTGCAAACTGTTCTCTCTGCAAAGTATAAAACCTGAGTCTAAGGTTTGCTTAACTGAACTGACTAGAGAATCTATCAGTCTGTCTCTTTCAAATACTAGACACTGCCAAAACTGGAAGTATGCATTTGCCAGAGGCAAACTATTTGCAGCATTCAGCGATCAAGACTTCAGCCTCTGTAGCTTCAACAAGCTTCAGCAAGACCTACCTGCCCATCAGCCCAAAATGTTTCTATCGGTTCTGACAAAAACAGTCATGCAATGAGAAAATGGAACTGGCAATTTTCCATATAAAACAAGAAAACGTCACAATTTTTTTCTCCTGTGCCTTAAATTTACAGTTTGTAAAGTTTTGTGCTCTCTATTGCTCATTTATCCACACTCAAGATAGATTTTACTGTTCTGCTAATATTTAGGGATAGTTGGTGAAAAAGAAGTGAGAACGTCCCCATGTGTTTAAAGACTAGAAAGTGGATTTGATATATAACATTACCTTTTAAATAGCAGCAGCTACTTGCAGACCCTTTGTGTTGGGTAGTAGGCTGCTTTGCACATGAACAGCAAACTCCAAATGCTCCTGGGCAGCAATCCCACTTCAGTAGAGCAGGACCTGGCACTGCAGTAAGTGCATTTAGCACATCCGTAGGTTTCTGTTTGTGCATGCAGGCTGCAGTTTGGTAACAGACACTCCCATTATATACCTAAATCCAAGAAAAAATGCCTCCTGCTGACCAGTGAGCAGTCAAAGCACTACCTGAATATGAGAAACATAAACTACATTTTATCAAAGTCATATCTCAGGCTACAAGAAGAACTCAAGGAGGCTCAAGCAACTAAAACTACCACTCGCTTTCTCCACACTAAGATTAAATATAGCCTAAAATCACATTCTTCCTACTATTTTGGGCCGTGTGACCCTTCTGATTTCAAGCAATTTGAGCATGAATGGACATTAAGCTGTCATTTTACAGTGTCAGGAAAGAGATCATAATGCAGTTTCAAGCTACCAGAGGCATGCACCAGTGTGCTTAAAAATTGCAATTCCCCAATTCTTCAGGTAAGGAATACCAGAGTAAAGTCCACTTTGGGGTCTATTGGGTACTTGTAGGCTGCAAAGGTGGCAGATCCATTTGTAATGAGGTGTGGTGGTAGAGAAAGGATTATGAGTAGGGAAAATTCACAGGGTAGATTTCCTTCTATTCATCATGCTCATAGGTAACTGGAAGGGAGGATGTAGGAAGTGTTACCAGGGATGCAAGCAGTCACTTTAACTATTAAAGAACATTGGTTATTAGCTAGCTTGTATGCATTATGTGAATTGTTTTTACCTGACACTACAGCTTCTCTCGACTCCCATCTTTAAAACAAATATAGCAACAACAGGTACTAGAAGTTGTTACTTAGGTATGCACATGTAAATCACCTCCTAAACACTGCTGCTATATTTGGAGAGTTTGATCTCCCATCAGTACACAAGCATCAGTTGACTTGATGTGAGTGTGCACTGATCCTTTACTTGAACCACTCATTGAAATCTTCCCCAGTTATTCCCCCAGTAAATCAGGGACTTCAAGCTGTGTTAAAAGAGAAAGAAAAGAACAAGGTGTGTGCTTTCCCTTAATAAATCCCAAGCTCCTGTTGTGAGTGCAAAGCTGCAGGAACCAGGGGCTGTACTCACACACCCTGTGAGTGTGCACTGTCAGAGACTACAACAGAAGGTTTGGCTTCCTTGCATGGTGGCTCCAGAGCTGTGATCAATCTCTGTTCCCTGTGACACTGCTGCAGTACAACAGTCTCTTGTTTGACTTGAATATATGTGAACTTCTGAAAGAAGACTGCAGACCTGGCACTCTCGCATAGCCTTCTTCCCTAATCCCTATGCAGCAAGGGAAGCAATCCTGGCGGCAAACACTGAAATATGTCCTTTAGCTGGTAAGCACAGAAACCCCAAACATCAAACATCATAACTAGACAAAACCAGAATAATGTGATCTTACAATAAGCTTAAGCCACAGAAACTAACAGGAAATTCAACCTAGACTACACCATGAGCGTACGGTTTCTCTTCTAAATTTTAACAAAAAATTAAGGGGAAGAAAATACTACAAATATGATTTTCCCATTCACCGATATGTGTGAATGTAATTACACTTATAATGATAGAAATATGTGTGATCTATGTCTTGCTTTTAAATGGAACAACTTACAGCCTACAAAGCAACAAGTGTCTGAACAAGATTTTTCTAATTACTCCTGTGCAAAATCTCAAGAAACATCACGAATGTCTGAATAAAGGTATCAATATAGGATGAGTTCCAAGAATATACCTATTTTGCCATCCTACACAAGCAAGATGCATGCAAGAGGCCAAGTAGCATTCACTATAAAGAAATAAAAAAAAGAAAAAAAAAATCAGTAGCTTTGATACTTTTCAGGTCAGACAGAATTACCAGACTCACTTGGTAGGCACCAACAGAGATCTGCCCTACCAAAACAAATGTTCAAATGTTCCCATCTTGTCTTTCTGTAGCAATTCATCTGCATTCGGTATTAATGGCACTGTTAAAATGTAAATTTTTCCAGGAGAAAAACTGCTGTTGACAAATGGATCTAGAAGAACAGGATTATTGCCTGTTCCTGTGTTGTGCTGCTAGCAGGAGATCTCTGTACAGATGTCTTGTAATTAGTCATCTGAAGACTTACAGCAATCACATATTGTTTGGCTGTAACTTCCACGTTCCATTTAGTGACAAGTGTTATTAACCAGACAGCTGAAGACAGAACAAGCTCTTCACCTCTTGGTTTTAAGCTGTAGTACAAGAACATTTCCTTCATATCTGGCTGTAAATCAAGATCAATCTTAGACTAAATGGCTTTCCATCAGTATTACCTCATCTTACCTCAGTTTTAATACCAGCAGTATTGTTTTATATCTATTTTTATAGTCCATTAATTTCGAAATCCTATGGAACAGTAATTTTGTAGACTACATTAATTTCTCACAGCAATGTCTAGGCTGGAGAATTGCAGATCCTCTCCACTGAGCAGAAAGTGATGTTTTTGCTACGTGCATCTCCTAGGATTTGTAAGATACTTTTCTCTCTTCTTTTTCATGCCCTAACACTGGCACAGTTATGGAATCACCACAAGTAGAAGAAACAGGATGTATGTGTTCCTAAATTATGAGGTAGGTTTTCCATTTACTAGATAACCAGCTAAAACCCAGTCTGACACTTCTTTTCAGCTAGATATTGTATTATATTTTTAATATCTCAGAACACTTAGTCCTGTGGTTTTACCAAACTACAGGTGCCATTCTGTCAAAAGGTATGGTTGGAGAATTAATAGCCTGGAGGCAGAGCTTCCAATTAGGTCAAACCTAGGGAAAAAAGCTTTCAAATTGACAGAACAGTAAGAAACAATGTGATTTCAGTCTGAAAAAAGGGCATTTTTATTCCAACAGCTGAAGTACTTACACTTACTCCTCCAAAGAATAACAGCTCCAGCCTCCTGTGTGTGGCTGCTCCGAAGGCTGTCACCAGCACCCTGCTGACTGCCTGCACTGGAAAATGACCTATTACTGAATCTAGAGCTCTCCTCTTGGCTTGGGCAGGACAAAACATTTAAAAGAGCAGTGTGAGGTTTCTCCTAAGTGGTATCAGAAACTGGAGCACAACTCTTAAGAAGAATGGAACAAGTGGGCAAGGAATGATACATCCTGAATAGCTCCTCTCCTGCTCCTTTGATGTTCTCTGTGTTTCAGAAAATGAAACAATAAACAGGATATGGATTAATACAGACCCAAAAAACCAAGCCTCACTTAGAGAAAACAAATAATCAACTTAATGTGTCCCACAGAAACTGGGTGTAGAGAGAAGTCTGTATAACAGCCAGAAGCAGAAATCTTTTGTAAGGCAAAGGAATTAATATTTAATTTGTTTCTGAACAAATTTCAAACCAGTTTCATCTTTACCAATCCAGCACCCCTGCTATTCTCAGCATGCATCAGCTGGTAAAAGAAAACGACTCGTTGGAAAAATGCTGTTTGGACACACCTTTGCTCCCGCAGCAGAGAGATGACCAGCTCAGCATACAGCTCTTGCTGTAATACTTGCTCTTTGAATACGGCTCTTAAACTTACCCAGGGACCTTTAAAGGGATTCTGCATGTCAGTGGTACTACAAACACTAAACCAAACACAGATGCCAGTCCTGAAGCCCTTGTTCTGTAAAAAGCTGCTGAAATCTTGGCCTCAATTAAATAAATTGGTTGGACTTGATGATCTTAGGTCTTTTTCAACCTAACTGATTCTATGAGTCTATAAATATTTTGGGACGCTGACTTCATCACGGATGACATTTCACTCTTTGCTCCTTCCTCCTAACTAAAGGAGTGAATTAAAAATACACAGGAATTGGAGAAATACTCTCCGCCAGAATATGCAATGCCTAAGTTACTTCGGTTTTAACCAGAGAACCTCTTGACTTGCTATAGATACCAGTTCTCCTCTGTCCTAGAAGCAATGTTAATCACACATTCATCACTACAAATTGACAACAAAATTGCTGACTTATGCAAACAATGTTAGAGAAAATGGTGTTCTTGCTACAGAAGTGAATTACACAGCCTTTTAAGCTTTCTACACTTCTCAATTTTATGTAAACTCTAATTTCTAAGCTTTTGTTCTGCCTTGAATGGTCACATGGTTGAAAGCCATGAGGCACAGAATGTGTTCCCACTGATATTAAAATACTGTTTACTAAATCATGCATATAAATGTAAAGAAGAAACTGTTTGCAACCTACTGCGTTAATAAGAGATGATTTATAAGACAACACAATTCCAAGTATCAACATGTGGAATGTAAAGATCTGATCTCAATCATACAATGTGATTTTTTTCAGCTGTTTTTTGAAACAAAGTCTCTGCATTGCCATGCACTCACACTAACTTCTGATGACACTGTATTTGACTGATTAAACTCTTAATTGTGCCAATGCTTAACTTCAGGAATACAAGTGGTCTTTTCAGATTTGAGCATATGATTGCACATTTGCAAGATCAGGACTTCATTTGCATATTCAAATTGCAAAACTGCATCTTCCCTTTGTCTGTGTAAGGCCAACTATAGTGCTCCAAATGCTAAACAACCACCGTAGAGTTGGACAATATTTTTAGCATTTCTGTGGTGCACTCCTATCTTTAGCTGCTGTATTCACAAACAATCCCACAGGACACTGCATAGCTAACATAGCTCAGGCTCTTCACCACATTCCAGCTTTTCTCCCAAAACATGGTGAAAGCAGAATATAAAACAGACCAGTTCAGGACTTGCTACAGTTTCCCAAGATGTACTGTCTTGAGCAGAGCAGAACTATTTTCAAGGACAAAACCAATAAAACACATTCTACTCTGAACTGGTGATGGAGCTTGCTGTGACTTCCTCAGGGGAAAACACAGCTCTACACTCCAAGTTTGCACTGTGCAGATAAATCAAGTAGGACAGTGAAGGATTTCTGCATGTTGTTTCCTAGCAGGATGTGCCCATGGGTTCATGGCAAATTTCTGGTCAAAGCTTAACCCTGCAAGAGAGGTTAAGAGCTGAACTTGCCAAATCATCACAATTTCTAAATCCAACTGTGCCTTGTTTTTACAAAGGGGCATATTAGACCACTGAGCCATTTTATGAGACTCATGCTCATGTAATAAAAACATGTGTTAGCTCTTGAGTGCCAAGTACCATTCTGGAGGATTACCAATCTCTGATACAGACTTTGCAGCCAGACTGCAGTTATCTGTCATAACAGAGGAGACAGTTTGAAATACACAGGATGAAGCATGCTGCTCCACTTGGGAATACTTTACATGGTCCTGGTCTCTTTGTAAAACCCTAGGGAGATGAACTGCAGCAGGGGAAAAAGCTTGAAACTTACTGCTGGCTGTAGTGGGACTACCTCACAGAAGCCTCCTGGATGGCTGGAGCAGCCTCCTTCATTCCCTTTAGGAACTTTTGCAATGGGTGCAGCATCAACATGCAGCTGGAGCAGCTAGGTCAACTCTGAGTGCATAGGAAACGCTTTTATAGTCATCTGCATAAGGCATTTCAAAACTACAGGGATACCACAAAGAGAGAAAAGACTCATCAGGGTAATGGGAGTATTAATCAGATGATTGACCTTTGAAGCTTTGAATATGAAATGCTTTGCACACTGAGCTGGAGCTGCACATGGAGACAATAGCCTCCAATATCTTGATTTACAGAGGAAGTACTGATGTAATTCCATATATCCTGTTAATGGTGAAAGGAAGGGAATTATCTAAAGGAACTATTTTTTTCATTGTGTCTTAGCTAAGCCTTGCAGATGAGCCTAGACACTTGGCTACAATTTAATTTCAACAGGACAAGATAACCTGAAAACCCTCAGAAAACCCTAGACCTTGTGAGTATTTCAACAAATAGACTCCTCATTCCCCCATTTCACTTTTCTTCTCTCCCAATACTATGTGTGATCAATTATTCTCTTATTAGAACTCTTTACACACTAATGGCCTTCCCAAACAAACTGTGTTCATTTGCTTCTTCTACCCCACCACAGGTATGGCTGCATGTCTGGGAGGTGAGAACTCAGGAAACAGTACCAGGGCTAGGAGGGTGTCCCTTGACTCTGAAGCAGCAGCAAAACAAGCAGAAATCCACAGGAGACAGTGGCCAGGCAGCAACATGTGCCATGCACTATGGCTGCAATACACCATGTCTACAATATCATGTGTGTGTGTGTGTGTGTGTGTGTGTGTGTGTGTGTGTGTGTGTTCTGGTCAGAGTTCTTTTTTCCTTTTAAGCATAGCACAAGTTCAATTCAGAGTATCACAGTTTTTTGCCCGAAGTGTTCACATTACACAACATGAACATCAGCTTAAGGAGAAAGCCAAAAAACCCTGCAGGTACTTTGATTTTGAGCCCCTTCTTAAAGGACTTAAATTTTCAAATGAGTAGAGGCTTTCCCTCCACCCAAAGACCAAGGATGACATCCTGGGTTATAGTCCTTATCCAGTAAGGGCTCGTTAACTGAGAAATGTGGGTTGCAAGACTTGGCTTTCACTAAGAAACAATGATATTTCAGGAAAACTCACTGTATGCTTTTGAACATCAACACTTAATTACCCTTCTATTTCCTAACACAGACACGATGTCTGGAGTTGAACAAACAAATTCTTGAAAGGTAAGAACACTTAAACTGTTTGTATCTAGTTTAGGATGACAAACCTGTTACTGCTATGACATTTCAGTTTACCCACAAGAATCACACTACTTCCCCTAAAAGTTTTCAAGCTTGAGAACATGATCTTCTCCCAGCGTCTGAAAGTGAAGGCAAAACTTTTTCTACATAAATTTATCACAGCTGCCACAGAATCCTGTGACTTACTGAGAATCCTGCCTTTCTTCCAAAAAGGGCTTTAGCCACCAGCAGACACAGACACAGGGGCACTCTGTCCACTTTGAGGAGAGGGGCTGACTTGGCTGGATGCCAGACAACGGAGAGCTGCTGCCCAGGCCAGCACACACAACCATTCACCAAACTTTGCAAACGTGAATGAACAACTTTAACTTCTCCCAAACCACACAGCTGGAAGGCAGGTAGCTTTTCATTTTCTTCTGAAAGAATGGGAGGAACTTCCTCTTTCAGCTATCATTTCACAGGTTAGTGAGGATATAACTGCTGCAACCATCAGGAAACAACGGTCCGGACAGCACCATGGAATGTTCCAGGGGAGATGCAAGGACCTTGCAAACTGGGAACAAAAGTTGGGAATTCCTGGAAGTGTCCTCATCTGTCACTAAACACTGTGTTGTGTCCACCTCCAAGTTTCAGGGCATTCAAGGAATTGAAGGGGCACCAGTTCAACCCTAATCCAGAGAGGGGAGGTTCACTTAATTTCAACAGAGTTGCCTGAGATGACTTCATCACTTCAGACCATGTTCCTTCCCTGGGGTTCAGAGATCCTGAAGCCAAGGCCACACTGAGCTAGCTCTGGGATTAATTAGCATGGGTGGGCACTGTGTTAATGCAACTCACCTGGCTGGGACATGCTGAGACCTCAGCAGGACATTGCATATGTTGTGTCCAGGTAGTCTCAGCAATCTTAAGTGGAACTCTACTTAAGGACTTAGGCACGGTAAGATGACTGTCCTCTATAAGAAATGACAGCCCCTCAGGTGGAAGTAGCTGAATTCCAGCTGAGAAGCACTGACTGACTGCAAACACAATGGAGATAGGTGAGCCACTACAAAGTGGCTGAGGGTAACCATTTTATTTCACATTGGCACAGAGGCTGTCAGGTAGAGGCTGTACATTTCCTCTGTAGAGGGAAATTAAACTTCTTCAAATGGACTAATTTAAGTACTTCTAACTGCTTACCATGGCTGTAGCCCCTCACCTCCACCCATAACTATTCAAAGCTCTGCCAGGACCTTGACAGCATATCCTGCATACATCATGACCATCAGTATCCATTTCACCAGTCTCCCATTCCCAAGTTCCTATAAGAAGGCTTACTTCTCTTCTGAAGTAAATTTTCAGCATTGTCCCTCCTAGTGCCCACCAGCACTACTGATTCCTCACCACGGCACATACCCAGCCCTGTGCACCTCATTCCAACCCTGTGGGGTAAGAGATCTCCAGTTCTTCAAAACTAACTTCCTACTGAACTTGCTTGAAGACACTGCAAAGAAATTGTACCTGGTTTTCTGTGCTTCAGTCACTACATTTACCAGACATGATGTGGGAAATGGGAAGGAAACACCAACCTTATTTATGTATGGCAGCAATTCTTCCCCTTCCCTTCATGACACATTTGTGTAGCACACCGAGACCTGATCTTGCACTTTTTAGTGCAGCCTTTCTTACACAAATATTTGAGTCAGATCTGGAGCCAAAAACAAATAGAAAGCCAAACACGTTACCAAACACATTTTTTTTTTTAATGAAAAAGGCTGACACCCTGTTTTATACCTATTTGTACTCAAATCTAAAAGGTACTGTGAATTTTTAACTCCATGATTTTGGTAAGATCAACAAACATTAAAAAAACTCAGCCTATTTTTACTCCTTCTGATACTGGTTGAAAAACTGTTAAAGAGCTGATATTATTTGGGCTCCATACAGATATGAGAAGTGCTGATGCACAAAGAAGGTGTACTGTGTTTAAGCACATTTGTTAGGAGGTTTCAGCTGTTATATTTCTCCCTTTTACAGTCATCTTCACTTTGCTTCTATCTCAAAATATAATCAGAAAACCAACACAGAATTAGTCCTTTACCTTGTTTCTTTGCACAATTGTTTGGACAATATATTTAAAATAGCACTGTTCTAACCCAGCAGCATTTTATATTTACTTTATGCAGGCAGAAATGACAGCCTAAAGAATAAGGAATTATAATCAGATACAGCATGTCTTTCCTAGTAAAACTACCTCTCTTTTCCTCTTGAGCACCTAAAGTTGAAATACAATTTCCCTCTTTTGTTTCCCCATTCATTATATATGAACAGGGACAGACAAATGTCAAGTGTATCTTTAAAGGAAAAATGCACCACAATTTATCAGTCTTCCAATGCAAAAAAACTCCTACTTCTTGATTTGAACTACTTTTTCTTAGTATACAACAAGGCACCAAAAAGAATACATAGGAGAAATGGGGTGACATTGGGGCAGACTGTTCATTTACAGAAGTTTCTACTCCAGCTGTGCCCTGCATGTTGCCTTACACAGCATTTCCTGGTTTCTGTGAGACAAATCTGCTCTGTAACAAGACAGACAGTAAGTCAGAAGTGTCAATTTGAGCAACTCCCTGAAAACAAACTTTGCTCATTTACAATGCAGTGTTTCTAGTGTGGGAGGTGGAACTGTATAGCAGGGAAGGAGCTCACCAGGCTCCTGTGAGGAAGCTGGGCCCACGGCAAAGTACGAGGCCCCACTCCTCAGCTCTGCCAAGAAAATGGAACTTGTGGGAAAAATGGCAAGCTTGCCAGAAGCTGTGTCACAAGATTTCCTCACCAAGCACTTGTGCAAGATGAGATTCTGCTTGTCACTAAGTGCCCCCACTTACAGGGCTCAGGGTGTTGGGGGCTGCTCAGGAGGGGCCCGAGATAGGAGGGCACCTTGGGCAGCTCTTGCACAGCAACTCCGAAAACCATGGGCTCTTCAGGACTACCCATTTCATGATGCCAAAATGGAACTGTTATTGGATTCCTAGATGGCTCTCACATTGCGATGGTCTGGATCTCTCACTGACCCACATTAGTTTTGGGTTTTCTGACAGAGGCCAAACTTCTTTTCTCCCTGAAGTGTGCAGAAGCTCATGGATTAAATGGGAAGGAAGGAGAATTAACCTCAAGTACACTTCCACTATTTTCTAATGATTTGTGCCTAACTCCAAGAGCAATCCAAGAACCAGGAAGAATTTCTATTACCCCTTAAAAACATGTATCTTTCCAGATAAGAAAACAATGGCAGCCTTCACCAGCACATAGTAAGCTCCTGGCTTCTGAAGCACATGGCCTTCAAATAACTAAACACTTTTAATAGAAACCTGGTTCATTAACAAACTGAACTATCAAGCAGTCAAGCAAGAAAAGCAAACAACCCCAGGAAGAGCTGCTGTCTTTCCATGCTGAACGAAAAGCTATTTACAGTAAGCGAAATAAAGCAGCTTCTAATAATGCTTTTCCTCCCTCTCCAGTGCATCTGCACACAACTTTCCCTTCATTTCTGATGCAAATTTAAAGAAACAAACTTTGCTTTTTTCTGTGCTCACCTGTTCCTGGGGGCTCCTTTGTGCTGAAGTCCTCCCAGCATCCATTTTGCCACATTTCAGTGACACCTGCAGATATCAGAGGTCCTGGCTCTCCACTGCCCCATGCATCAAACATATTTCAGTTTGGATATCTCAGTGCTCATCAGGAATATTTTTTAAAATAAAAGCAGAGCTTGGGCTTTTCCTCTCTGAAATCTGTCTTTAGGATATTCTATACTCAGAACTCTGGATTCAGTTTTATAACTGGACCTGAGCTGATGAAACAACTGGAAAGTTTGCTTCTGATTTCAGTTGGCGTTTCTCTTTGTATCCACTCACAGTTTGCTCTTTTGAGGATGAAATGATCTCCACATCTTTTACAGCAACACCAGTACTCACCCTCACTTTTTGCATACCTGTACATCTAGACATGAACAGAGATTTTATTGTTTCTGCATTCTCCATACTTGACTTCTTTCAAACTCCACGTGCAATACAAATAACTGCACTACAAGGAAGACAAAGTACATGTTTAACACAAACATTTATAATTCCAAAGCCTTAGACAACAATTGAGATAAGCCCAGCATCAATGGCAGTACAAGCTGTGCTGTGTGATTTAAAGGAGGTCCTCAAGATGCAATTCGCATTTAATGCTTCTGCCCTTAGCTCAGGCACTTCACCTCATTAGGCAGGTGGAACAAAATGAAGGTGAGGTTTACAATGCTCCTACTTGATGTGGGAAGAACCACACTCGACAGGAAAGGTGATGCTATATCCTCTGATGAAGATTTAATTTCTGTAATTTTTATTTCTGAAAAAGGATTGATCCCCTCCACTCGACCATTTTAAGTATGTTCCTGAAGGCATTCCTAACACAGCAAATCTATATGCAATGCTCTCCTCAAATCTTTTGCCTTTCACATATAGGCCAGCTGCTCTCCAGACACAGCACTGGGCTACAGAATTGGGCTGCTCTGATTTATAACCAAGGTGTTTAAAATAAGGCAATCTAATTATCGACTTGATAGCTCACAATGTCTGCAGTCAGCAAAGTTTAAAAAATTCAAAATATTGACAGGATCAGACAAATACATAATGAGGGAGTCATTAAAATGGAAATTGCCTGCCTTCTGGTACTCCTGTGGTGCATGGCACAGGACCCCAGAGCCTGCATCTCTCTAACTCTGTGCTGGTTAGGAGGAAGAAAAGAAGCAGAGCTGGGGAGAATGAATGGGCAGAGCTATGACAGGCCAACTGGATGGGACCCCACATCATGGGGGCCCCCCAAAGAAAGACAATGACTACATGGGAATGGGAGACATTGCAAGAACAGGCAGCCCTGCACACACTAGACCCCAGACTTTTCCAGGATTTCAGAAAGGTCCCGGAGCAGAGGGAAGCCCCATAACAACAGTTCAGTGCTACATCTGTCCGTCTATTTTGGGGAAACATCCAGAAGTGAAACCTTTTGCCAGTTGGTGAAACTTGATATCAAAAGGCATGAAAGGCACTGCATTAAGATTTATTTTAAAAAAAGAAAGTCCAAAGAAAGGATGCAATGGAAATCCTCTATCCAATCTGCTCTGGGATGCTAACACCTGGCTTTTTAGGTTGATATGTTCAGAAGAAAAAGTTCAGTGCCAGTTTGAGAAGTCCTAGCTGGAAGCTGAAATAGGGTACTGTTATAAGGCATAGAATTCCTTCCCTTGTCATCTCTGCCCCCCACTTTTTCTTC
The DNA here is from genome assembly GCA_037013685.1 of Acridotheres tristis. NCBI lineage: Eukaryota > Metazoa > Chordata > Aves > Passeriformes > Sturnidae > Acridotheres > Acridotheres tristis. The sequence goes on along the minus strand of CM072889.1, from coordinate 7,330,575 downwards.
TCATTTAAACAGCCTTCTAATCTTGTGGACTCTCTGGTATAATCTTATTATTTTACCTTGCAGACACATTCCTTTAAGTCTGAGGACTGTGTCTAGATGTCTAAAATAGAACAAGTAAAATAATACCATTCCCAGCTGGGCTGTATGATCTAAGCCCCCACCAGGAGAAAACTTTGATGCATAACATAATTTCATGCATGCATTTCAGTCATGTTAATATTGCTGTAACAACTTCTAAAAATGACTCCAATATAGACAGTGATACCTAATTAACAGGCAAATTCTAAGGGAGAAGTTAAATGCTAATTTTACACTGGCATTTAGCCTAAGAACTTCATTATGCCATCTGCTATTTTAAACTGTAGCCATCCCACCTTGTGCTGCGCTGCCGCCTGTTCTGAGGCAGTATTGCGTGGAGCACAATAATTCCTTGCAAGACAGACAAGGTCACAATGGTTGGGACTGGTCACCTGCCTGAAACCAGGAGAAAAGCTGGTCCCCCAGGAGCCTGCAGGGACTCTGAAGCTAAGATTTAGACATGCTTGGAAGGGGAATTTTGTGCAGGGCACTAAAGTAGTGGTTGGGACAGATGGATATAGCTACTCAGGGCTCCTGAAAAGGCATCAAAAGGAAAAGGACACTGCAGCAATACAATCCCCCCTGAATATAGGCCCTTTCCAGTACCTGGCTAGAGCAGCCATAGGAAATGTGGGATCAGGCAGTCAAAGGTTGCTGAGCCTTCCACGCTACTGGGGAGCAGCACTGATACCAGCCAATTTTCCATCTCATCTTTCAGATAAATAAAATCCAAATTAGATGGCGCTTAAAACACACTGGCAATGGCAAAGGAGCAGAAAAATACTACAGAATACTTGAATTTACAGCCAGGGCTGTGGTAAAGCTCTATCAGATTTGCACAGAAATTAGATGCCTCTTTATCTGTGGATAGAGGCACAACTGCCCAAATTTAAACTTTCTCCTTTCCCCAGCTCACCACAGTCATTACGAATCATGTGGCTGAATGAAAGCTGAAAAAGAACTAAGTACTTGGCAGTTTTGCTGCAGTAAATCCCATAATAAATGAGGGACAAGGGGCGGCAGCACTGATAATCTTAATATCAAAAAGACATTTTCTGCAAAGCAACCTACTATTGTTCGTATGTAAAATACATCATGTTGCTAGGAGGGAACAAACTGTCCTGCACTTTATAGATAGCCATTTTATTACAGATTCCCCCTGATTGTGACTCAAACCCCACACAATCCAGACACCCTTTCTTTTTAATAAATGCACAAGAAGTACATGGCTGGATAATGTGACGCCACTCTAGACAGTGGTTTCAAAAGCAGAGTTGGAGGTATATTTCTACTGTGCAGTATCACACACAAATTATTAACAAAAGTTAAAGAATGAAAGCAGAGCGAAGCATCATCTGCCCAACTAAAGTCGGTTCCTGAAACATGCTGAACAGTATCCTCCAGTTCTCAAATCAAATGGGTTGGAGGCAGCACAGTATGCAGGAGCCCTGGTCCCCACTGCATCTCTTCCTGGTCTCCCCATCTTTCTCCCTGAAGTAATTACAAAATCCTGAAGGCTTCTTGGCAAGCAAATTTTTCTCTCTCCCTCTCTCTGAAGTGACAGTGGCTAGGTGTGGTTTAGTTTTGTGAGCACTAGACCTTTTTCCTAAAACTAAAAATGTTTGTATAGATGTGAACAGCCTCGACCATGTGCAGGAAAATCTAGTGCATTGCTTATCAGTTAATTTGGCTTCATGTAACACACTGCTATAAAGGGACAACACAGTGTGAAAAAGAAGCTGTTCTACTAGAATACTCTGTTAATTCTGGTTGAACTGACATTCTCCTAGGACAAGAGCTCAAAACACATTTAGACTATTGCACTAAGCGTGGCAGGGAATGGAACAGCAGGCTGGTTTCTCTGATGTCACTAAACAACAGGCAGACACCTCCCGCTCCTCCCCCCCCCCCCCCCAAGAAAATCAATCTCTCAAGAAAGCAAATGTGGGACAAACTCTCACTGCATCATCTTCCACCATAATGTACCAGGTTTTAAACAAAAATCCCCACCACCGTGGCAGAGAAAAATACCCTGAAAAGTCAAAAATTCCAGCCTTGCTAGACTTACTGTAATTGTCCTTTATAAGAAGAGCCCTCTAGTTATGTGAAATGACATTGCCTCAGCAACCCAGGCTCCCCATGCTCCACACAGGAAGGAAGCAGACACACATCTCTTTAAGAGCTGTTTCCTCTCTGCTCTATTAATTTCAGAGATTAAGCAAGCCACTCCTTTGTGGCATAACAGAACAAGATAGAGCCATTGTGCTTGAGGAGAGTCCTGCTCACTGGCTTCCTACCTTTTAGTGGGGGGATGCATTAGTACTTTATTCTCAGATGAAACACCAGAAAACTTCCAGCAGCACTAAAACGCCCCTTATTCTCAAATTACAGTTTCAGCACAAATGAGGCCAGCAGCACAATTCCTGTCCCCCTCCACTGATGAGGGTTTCAGTGTCTCACTGACACAGTTCAGGATGTGAAAAAACCAAACCAGTTGCATTAGAGGAGAAATTTTCAAGGGCCCTGAATCAACAGGACTTACTTAATCTGGACACACACATCCTACCTCCTGTCCCTCCCTGCCATATTGAACCTGAAGCACTAAATTTACCATCTTTTTTTTTCCTCTTCTTTTCTTTCTTTAAAATTTATACACCCTTTTTGCTCTTTTGCTTGCACAAAATCCCTTCAGCTTGTACCATATGCCTGATGACCTTTAATAATATGGAGGCCATTGCCTCTCCATTTCAAAGACTATCACCATATCTCTTGTTGGAGCTTGGGATTACTGTGGGCAACAAAATGGGCAACCAAAGCAACCATTGGCTGACCAGAGCCTCAGCTGTTCCTAAGTTTTCTGATGGAAGAAGAGAGAAGCAGAAGAAGATTCAGCCAATTAAGGGTAATTTGAGATCCCCACTCCAAGCCTGGGCTTCCACATTTCCTCCTGAAGCTCACTTAGATGTTTTATTCTCAGCTTTCCAGGTTTCTTTCCAGACTGTTAAGCAATCGAGGCTGGGAACACAGGACCCTTTTGGAGTCAGCAACCATAGGAAATACCACTTTGCAGGGGTGCACAAAGCTGCAGAATCCTTGAGACGTGGAAATCCTTCACATTTCTTACAGTGTAAACATGGTTCTTGCTAAACAGAAATCTTCAGGGGGAAGGGGGAAAAGGATAACACACACTCAGAGCTTTTGAGCAGCAGCAGGAGAAAGAACGATCTCCTGGCTGAAGCAGGAGTGTGTGAGCCAGAATACTGTTTGTACTGTACCTTCCCTTGCAACAGAGTCAGGAACACAAAACTCATCCAGATAAAACAATCTGCCTATTCAGCAGCTTTCTTTTCATGAGCTGTTTCATCTTTGCCGGCTGCCCACCCCTTTCCCCTCCCCACCTCCCAGTCACCAACTGAAAACTTCAGAAAGAAAAGGAGAAAGGAGTTGTTCAGACAAAGGGCTGATTCTCTTCGAGCGAAGGGCACACACATAGAAAACATGGTTGTGGTGTTCTGGGCGCAGTGCTGGCACGTTGCTCTGCCGGTAGTTGTAGGAGTCTGCTCCCCAGGCTCTGCTTCAGGTTTTGGGACCATGCATTTAGAAAAAGGAGGGAGCTGTACCTGGGTATTTGCACCTCTGCACCTTCTCCCAGCAGCTACATGGGGCAGATCCCTTGCAAGGTTTTGTCTGTCTATTGTCAATAGAAATCTTAACTCCATCCAGAGATTTTTCCTCTGGGAAGATTCTCTTGCAAAAAACAGTCTGGAGATTTTTTTTTTTTTTTCACTATTAAACAGAGACACTTTTCTCGCGTATGAATGTAAATCACCAGTTCATATTGCAGAGGTGACTCAACAGCCATTTAGATGCCAACATGTAGTTACTTCTGGATGGAGCAGGATGTGATTCAGCAACCAAGGCAAGTAGCAGGATATTCACTTCACCCTCAAGACTCCTTTTTTTCTTAATAAATTAAATAAAAATTCAGTTTATTAATTTTTACTTTGTTGTTAGTTTGGTTTTTGTTATTACAGTCATTACTGGTCTAACATAACTCTTCTCTAGTATTCAAAAAACCTGTGAGGAATTGTAGTATTGCCACACATCAATAAGGTTAAAAATCCTCTGTTTGGCATCACATTTGGCTTAGCCTCTGAAAAGCTTTCTTCTACATTTTATCAAAATGTCACCCAAACTGCAGCCCCCACTACAGCTGTTTTACACCAACAGCTCGAAGCAGCTTCTTGTTCCTCTGTCCTCTTAGGACAGTGCTAGAGCAGGGCACATCAGGTGGTGGCCCCTGCTCCATGGGCAGTTTGGAGGATTGCATTAACCTTCCACCCACATCTGAGCTGCTGGGAACAGCAGAGATGAGGCGATTGCAAAACACAGGTGAGATGTTTATTTTTTACTGTGTTCTTTGTGAGGTACAGAAATGGCTGCACTGAGCATATCAACCTATAAAGCTGAGCAGGAGAAGCCCTGGTTAGTTGTGATGATGCAGAGGATGCACAAGGATGCTGGTACAGGCCCAGTGCTTGGACATGTTCCTTAGCATCTTCTCCTGAGCAGTTCTGAGTGCCTTCATCAAAAGCAGAAGTGTACACCTTTACATAGTGTTTTGCATCAAAGTTGGTAGGGGGGAAGCAAACTACCTGAGCAATCCTGCAAGATCCAAAAGGCAGGATTTATGAGTTTTAATAATAAAATATTAAAAAAATCTACCACTGATCATAAATCTCCCTGATCAAGAGTTTTGAGTCACTGAAGAAAGAGACAGGGATTTTTTAATTTTTTAATTGTAATTTTGGAGTTTAGAAGCCCAGACGAAGTGACAATATTAAAATCATCAGTCACAACACCCCTGTTTCCAACATACAAGACCTTTTCTCACATCTTCTACACAGGCAAATCCTATTCACTTATTGCCCTTATGCGCAATCTGACTAAAGAAACAAACGTGCTCTTTGCCACCCACTTAGTGTCTGACTGTACTTCCTTGTACCACTTCCAGGGATTAAGGTGAATTTGGAGACAGGGAAGGTCTGGACCAGGACTTTGCATTAGAGAGAATAACATGCTTATTGACAGGTGTTTTGGTCCCCAAATCTGAAAAACAGGTCCAAATCTACTTAGAGCTTACTGCAAAACAAATCTGCACTGGATTAGTTAAAACCATGAAGTTAAGTATTTGTGTAAGAATCTTTTTTCTAAAGTGTAATAACAGCCTATTAGCTTTCATTTAAATTGGCTCCTAATGGAGGTAAATAAACCTCACCCTGCCTGCCTGATGCCTTAAGAGGCTGATCTGGAACAGAGACTAGACAGTTAAAAGAATAAAATAGGTATTTATTTAAAGGTCTTTAAAGGATACATATTGGACAGTACAAGAGCCTGGCCAGGGCTACACCCAGGATGGATCCAAGATGGATCCCAATCACAAGCTTTTACACTTCTTTAAGTTTTGGTCCATTTACATATTGAGGTTAAATGTCCAATAACAGCTCCAGGTCATGAAGTCTCAACCTCCTGGCTTGTTCCCTTCACCTTGCTTTTATTTATGCTTTGTGGGCAATGGTTATCCTTGATTCAAGCTGGGAAGAGATTGTTTTGTCTAACTACCCTGTGAAGAGAACTTACTAACACCTAATATGAAGTTTCAGAGTTACATACCAGGCAGCAGAGAATCTGAAAAATATAGGAGTTAAAACTTAAGGCATCATGCCTAAATCTCAGCACAGACCAGCTAATAAGCTGTGTCACTGCCTTGTTCAGACAAGACCTGAGTCCTCCTGATTTAAATTCTGCCCTGAACATTTCACCTTTCAGATGTCTTAAATCTCAGCCCTGCCATCCAATAGTTACCTTCATATAGAGTAAAAGCAAAACACAATAGAAATAAATACAATCGGGGCTCAGAACTTTACAGGTACTTTGAGGCAAAAAAAGGGAAAAAATTTAAATTAACCACAGGGCATAATCGCTTCAAAATTCGGTTGCTCAGAAAAAATTACCAGTGTTTCTTTGCACAAGGAAATATGCTTCTAATCTTTTCCAGATACAAAACCAGGAGCAAGGAATTAAGCAATGAGCTAAAAATGGTTCAACTCTAAAAGCAGATTGTAAAGCAAAGGGGAAAACTCCCAGGGAAAGCCGAGAATAAGGTTTCTTAATCTTACACTGAAGGTTCATAAATGTGCAAGCTCAATACCTCACAACCCTTTTTGAGTAAATAAAGGTTTAAAATGTTCTTCCTTTAATGTGACTGAACTCCTTTCCAATGTGATTTCAACATGCCATTCCTCTGTCTTTATCGGCCAACACAGCAGAGCTGTTGACCTTTCACCAAGCAATCAATAAACAGCCCACAAACTTCCTCCACAGAAATGCTCCATTAAGGAGTTCCTCCCTTACTCTCTGCCATTCCTGAACTTTTTCTCAGGCCCTCGGCTGTGCGTCAGTGTGACTTAACAAACAACACGGGGCTCGGAAATACGTTTTCTTGGGCATTTCCCATCCAAACATATTAAACCTGTAAGTGATTTTGCTGTTTGCAGTGGCACAAGCTGCTTTCATATTACTGTAGGATCTACAAGATCTTTGCCTCATGCTAAGCACTTCGTGTTGACTTCCAAGGACAGAATCCAAACTCAAAATAACTCCAATATGCTCAAACTGTTGGAGAGTAAGATAACAAATCAAGAAAATAAAAAACACCAGTTGGCAAAATTTCATCCTAAAGAACATCATTAAACAAAAAATTAGCACAGGCAGTTACAGATACCTGGAATAAAAAGAGAAATTAAGGCAGGTCAGAAAATACTAATGTTACTATGGGTGTCTCTCAGCTGAGTTCCCATGCTATCAATTCTGTTGTACTGTCATATTACATGAAAAAAGATTGAATGCAACTTTTTAATATGATTTATGAAATCTTGACTCAAACAGAGCCATATTTTAAAGGTGTTACAAAATGAGGCACCAATCAAGTGCTGCAATATGTGTTACTGGGGTACAGAAAAGAGAACAACCATTCCCTTCAGTGCTTCCAGCAAACACACCAGCGCATTGATCAGGATCTGAGAAGCCAAAAGAATGAAAACTATCAGACATCAGCCATAAGAAAAAATGAAACTAATTAGCCCAGAGAGTCTTTGTCAGATTGAGTGAACACAAAGGTAAAGCAGAGCTGCAAGTACTGAAAAAGGACTTAAGATTATTAAAACTGAAAGAATAACACTTTGAAGAGCTTATTTCCATGACAACTAAAATGCTTAACAGAGATAAGTTTCTCTACATCTCTACATATACATATACTCATATATATAAACTTCTTAGTCTATATATATTTTTATATATATAAAATCTAAGGAAGAGCTTGCAATGGCTCTTAAAACATTAAAGATATTTGCTGATTCAAGGTGCCTAAAGTTTCAAAACTCAATAAACCTGCTTAAATTTGCTTGAACTGCTACTTGCTCTTATGCTCCACATATTCCAGAAGACTGATTTATTGTTTCTTTCCATGCAATTAAAAAAAAAAAAATTGGTAGCATGATTACAACTGTTTCCTGAATTTTTCTTACATTAATAATGTAAACAGTACTAAGTGAAGCATAATATGGTATTCTTTCATATAGATTTTTTTCAGTCTCTCTAATTTGAAAGTATGTTCACTGGGCATTGTTACAACCCACTAATGACAAGGATTAAGTCTTTAAAGGGCAGTGGCACAAAATTTTAGTGAAAGTGATAAAGTGATTAACCTGCTTGTTGCAGAAGTGAGTGTTTGCATTATTGCCCACACTGCAGAGAGCTGCAATGTATGCAGCAGCTCTGGGTTATTTATTTATCCTTAATATAAACAAGCCAGAGTGGTTCAAATAGCAGTATTCAACAGATTGCATTGATGGATCAATACAATATTCCACCAAAATTAAACTGCAAGCATTCAAGAGCTATCAAAGCCTTTAAATAAACAAACCACTTGACCTTCTTGTAATATCTAAGTCCAGATCTTACAGCCTGATCCCCCATCAGGGTTTCATGGGTAGGATCCCCTGCATTTCACCTGGGCTGTTTCATGCTTGGCCAGGGTGCCTGTGACAGCTGCTGAGGCACTGTGTGAGCACAGGAGCTGCCTGCACCAAGCCCCAGGTATTTCTGAGGCATCTGCAAATAACTTCGTGAAGGAAAAGAATACTCTCTTCAGATTTCTACATATTACAGCTATTTCTCAGTGTAAGAGCAGGAGTCAAACGTCCTGTTTGGGATTGCTTAAATAAACTGGCACAGATTTCCAGATGGGCATCTCTCTTGCATGGTCTGTGAGTGCAGGATGCTGGGTCAGGAAGGAAGTGATGTGACTCTGCTGGACAAGGTATACAGAAAACCAGGAGCCCTTGGCTATCAGCCCTGGTCCTCACCTGACTCACTGTGACTATCACCCCACAGTGCTGCATAGTCACAGTGCTCTGACAAAAGGGACAAAATAATGGTGGAAATAATATGATGGAAGAAAATGCAAGCCCACTTTCCTTTTTTTTTGCTCTTAGGATGTACAAAAAAGCCCTTGAGATCCCAGAACTCTCCAAGTCAAAGCTATGTGGGAATAATTGAGCTATGCTGGGTTTTTGGCTTTAGTTTTTTTTTCTTTTAGTTTTCTTCCTTTTCTTTTTCTTTTTCTTTTTTCTTTTTATCTAGATGGAATTAATTGGAAGTTTTGCTTAAGAAGAAAAAAAGAATGTAAAACTGGAGAAGCATGATAAGTAGGTGTATTAATAAACAGGCTTCTAATTTCTTATCTTTGATGGTATTCAGTATTATTTTAAATATTCTCAAAAGAATCACAAACATACAGAAGATCATATATAAAATCCCTGATGAAGCAATTTAATGGTAAATTAAAGCTGAAATTAGGTAAGCCCAGCTCTTGAGATCTTGGGTATTTCCAAAGACTAAAATAGAATCAACACTACCCAAAAATACCATGTGTTTTTCAGATTTTTAAATATTTATTTCCTAAATTAATTAGGGCAGGATTAGCTGGTTCTTCCAGTTTAACAGGAAACAATTTAATTTCCAAGCCAATTGTATACTGACAGTTAGCAACAATGGGTTTACTTTATAAAAAGAGAATGGGAAAATAGTTGTGCATTTCTGAAATACTTCCAGAGAATTTCCTTTGAGAACACACTGAGTGAAAAGTATACAAATAGGAATTAAACATGAATGCAATTTAATATATATCCACTTCGCTATATGGTGTGATAAATAGGTAATAAGAACATAATACGAGCATTACGTTTCAGCTTCCAAAGGAGCTGGAAGTTAAAATAATAATACTTTCATTAGACTCTCCTGCCTGGCATCAAGAGCTAATTTCCACTTATTAATATGGATCTCTATTACCTGCCTTGTGAATACTGTTAACCCATTTATCAAGAAGAAGTCATATTTTTGTCACTTATTACAAGCAGAAGGGGAGCAGCAGGATTGTTAAACCGTGTCACATTAGAGCATCAGATTAAATTATATGACCTAGAAGACATTCCACTTACATTTATAAAGGAAAAAAACAAACTACTGCAGCCCTGCTCGTCTTACATTCAGTAAGGCCTCTTGCAGGACCAAATTTTTCCTTGTGGTGTCAGTAGAAAAAAAAAAGAAAAAAACCAGTCTGCAGACTAATTGTAAACTGGGTGCGTGGGTAATTAAACATGCCTCATTGGTTCTCTTGATCTGTGCATAGGAGGAGGTTGATTTAAGTTAAACGACTCGAACCTCATGAACATTTGTACTTTTTCATGTCCTCTAAGCAAAGCATCATTGAACAGAACCACAGCCAAATACGAGGAGCTTGGAATTAAATTTTTATTATTCAGATTACAGTGGTGCCTAGAACATGCCAGACAGCGTTCTAAGTACAGAGGGGGTGCCAGGACAGGTCCCTTTCTCAGCTTCTGATTTCCACCAAGAGCACATGTGGCCCCTACCCTGAGCACGGAGTCCCTCTCTCTCTCCCTTCCTCCCACAGCTGTGGAGATGAATGGAGGGACAACAGTGCTAGCACAGAGATGACAGGCACACAGCTATTAATCACGTTTGTCCACTAAACACACTAAATTCCCACTTTCCCACAGCCCTGAGGTTTCCTTGTCCTCACACCTGGTTCTCAGCTGCAGTGCCCAGCACTCGGCAGCTAATGGGTCCAAACGAGCATTTAGCTTTAGCCCCCTCACACCTCCCTGCTCCACCACTCACCTCTCGATAGCGTATCAAGACTATAAATTTTTCTTGCTATTCATACTGGATGAGATTATAAAACATGCCTGCTTCCATGCCTGCGATAAAAACTCCACAATATGCACCTCACCACTTTCTCTGGAGCAATGACCCAGGAGCAGTACTTGTATTCCTCCCACTCTACACAGCTCAGCTACAGATGCCAAAAAGACCTCAATCCACAAAGGATATATACAGGATCAGGTAAAGCCACAGAATGCAAGTAAAGTTTCTGAAGTTATAATACCTCAAATTTTCTGCTCTTTGTTCATTGGAGTCAATGAAGATATTGAAATTGAACTGGGATGTCTCAGCTTTCCATGCCTCATTCCCTACTGCTCAAAGACCACAAACTTGGTCACTTGGCTTCAACCACTTGGTTCTTGGTTACCCCCTTCATCTGGCTATTCTTGTTTCAATTCAATTTTGTCAAGCCACTGAAGTGTCCCTCTGTGTATCTTTTTGCAAGACTTCCATACAACTTCCACTCCTGGCACAGCAGAGCTTCCAGCAACACATGTTCCAGTGGGGACAAGGAACCTCCAAAACTCCCACTGAGAAAAGAACATTTCTCTTTTCCTTCCCTGAAACCTCAAAGTGATCCTTAAGTTAGTGAGTTACTCAGAAATCATTGAGCAATCAGGCTGCTCATTTATACTCCTCAATGAAATTATTACCACGAGTAATTCTCAGCGCAGTAATCACAGGTTAGCCAATCTTACATCCTCTTCAAAAGACTCCAAGAAGTTCTGCACCTTTGTGAAACAGATTTTTATTCCTCCCACACTCTCGGGTAGTAGGTTTATCCCGTATTTTACTGTTTCTCACACTGCAAGTTCATGCATATCCATTTATTTCTCAGTGGTCCTTTAATCCTTTTCTGTTCATGCTGCAGCTCAGCACAAGGATGAGGGTATCTCTATAAGCCATGTGCTCAGGAGACTCTATCAATATGCATGCATGGTGCAAGGCAGAAATATATTTCTGCTGAAGAATAATTAGAAGCTGGGGTCAGACATTTTATACTTGAGCCAGATTTTGATAAAACATATTAGGAATTCATAGGGCTTTTATAATTTTCAACAGCAAGAGGATTAGACCCTACACTGATAAGAGCAAGAACATCATTTGTTAGAAGAAATATGTGCCACACTGAAATACAATAAAGCACCTGAAAGACAAAATATATTGTCTGATAAAAACACTCTAAGCACTTTCCAATTCTACCCAGTGATGACTTGCCGAGTCAGTGCTTCATTTGTCTGGCAGAGTCAAAATTACAATGACTTTGTTCCAACACTCAGAAATGCAACAGACGTGAAAAGGGAAGCCAGGATTTAAACCGTGGCCTCGCACAACACCAAGGATTCAATCTATGCATAATATACTGATGCTTAGGCCACAGTGAAGAAAGGAACAGTAAGAATCTTTATTTGGATTCTAAAATTTTATGCAGTGAGCTTGCAATGTTGACAAAAAGACCAAAGCAAATTTTTTAAACCCATATTCAGAAAAAGGTAAAGATAATGACTCAAAAAGCCCTAATCTCTTTCCAGTCTGAACAAAGATCCCAAAACAAAAAAGAATCTCAGTTTCATCCTTCTTCTCCCTAAAATATTCAGAGCACTGCAAATGTGTTACAAACTAAATTACTTTTTGTACAGAACCTCTAAAACCCTTGATTTTAATAAGGTCGTGCATCACTTGATTTTAATTACAGATTTTTTATCCCTTAAATTTGACTAAAAATGATGTGATTTACAAAGCAAACAAGCAAGTTAAACAAAGCTAATTAAATTCACTAGATACAGCCTTGCTTTTCCCCTCAGTGAATGTTTATTTCAGCTCCCAGTGCTCTGATAGCTCCTGACAGCTTGCAGGGACACAAGAAAGAAGTAGGTCAGGGTAAGCTGGAATCCGCAACAGAGGATCCCATTAGACAGGCTTGTAGGGTAATAGGAGATCGAGGAAGTGTGTGATGCAGTGACAGTGCTGTTAGACACATAACAAACAGCCTGAGGACAGCCTCCAGCAGAACCGGTACATTTATCTTCTCTGTGTTATAATGACCCCTTACACAGCCTATCCAGTCTGCGATTTCTCGTACAAGAGGTGCTGTATAAACCTAATGACAAAAACGTGCCCCTGGTTGACCACGTGGTGCGAGGCAGTGGCACCACAGTGGCTCTGGTCCCACAAAAACCTGGCCTTTTGGGGCATGGAGCTGCCAGCTCCTCGGGTAGAGGGCTGTGCATTCACACAGGATCTGTCCCCATACTCGACCTGGGCGTGCAGCGAGGGAACTCACTGCGTACAGAGATCAAAGGACAAGAACACTGGTTTCTCCTAACCAGCTTCTAAAATATTGTACGGATGATGGTGGTTGCAGTGCCTACACTGGATCTGAAAATACCAAGCACCCCAAAGTGGCAAGAAAAGTCACTGTGGCAGCAGGGGAATGCAGCAAAACCATGTGATGGGGCACAAAGGATGCCTGCTCCCCACTGAGATGTTGTCTGGGGACTCCTGGGGAACCAGCACCCTGGTCCTTTTTTGCCATTGGATGAGGCAGGAGGGCTTGGGTCTGTCTTCCCATACCACAGCACCCCTGCCTTTGGGAGCAGCAACTGGCAGGGAGTAAAGGCTGAGAAAGCTACAGCTTCTGCTGGTTTTCTGAGATGTGTTTGCTGTGAGATGAAGAAACATCAGTAGAAACAGGGAGGAGAACATAATCAAAAAGACCAAAATGATCCATGTAAAATATAAAATGATCTATGTACTACTGTTTTAGATGAGTTAATGTAAGGTGCATTTTTACACATGTATATACCCAAATACTTGCTAATGCAACTCTTCCTGAGGAAAAGTATAAAAGTATTTTGTGTAAGTGCCTGGGCGTAAGAGCGGAACAGATACCACCATAAACTCTCCACTTTTAATATTGAGTCAGAAGCAAGTGGAAAAGCAGAGTGCTAATTCCCCTTGTTCTTGTGACTACTGCTCACACCATTAAAAGTTCAAAGTCTCCCCACCATCTCTGGCAGTGTTGTACATACACCAAACATTTAAATTATGAGAGTCTATTTCTCAGGCTCATACACAGCCAGAGAGATTCTCCCCAAACCCAAACTGTGTGGCTCACATTAAAAGGAGAGCAGAAGCATGTCCTGTCTCAGAAAACAGGTACCTTTGAAAGGAACCATTTGAATCGCCATGGGCATAAGCAAACACAAATGGAGAATGTTGTTTTATTTCGTTCAGAGCTCAATACATTCACCCTGCTCAGAGATGTCTCCAGCATCCCCTTTACTTGAAGTGCCTAAGTGACTTGGTTTGCAGCAGCAATGGGGGTCATCCTAATAAAACAGGAGTTTCATTTTTCTCACCCCAACTTCATTTCCCCCTTTACTCAGTAAGAGTGCATCATGCTCAGCATTTATCCCCTCTTTTTTCCATTACAAGCTTTCTGCAGCACAATCCCCATCCGGCAGCAGCCATGCTTCCTGTTCTTCAGGGGGTCACATTGTGCAGTCACTTGCACCCACCCATTTTACGACACCACACATCCCTTTCCTGCAACGTTTCCTTAAGCAGACAGTTCCACTGATTTCACAGAGGTTTGGACTGACTGACACCTATTTGCTCCACCCCTGAGCATCGAGGTAAAATCCCAATCTAGTTCAATGTCCTAAAGGAAAACATGCATGTCCTAAGGAAAATATTCATTAGGATAAAAGCATTAAAATAAAGGAAGACAATGAAAATGATCAGAACAGCCTGCAAGGAAGGAAGGAAGCTTTTAATAGCACTAAAATATAAAATTGATTTGTACACATATTTGATTAAAATCAATACAATTAGCAAGTAACTGAATACTGGAGAGAGAAATTGATTGCTAGAGGTTCCAAGGGACTCAGGGCAATCAGTCCATCCTTCTAGCTCCTCCACTCTTAGTAAAAATTTACTTTTTCATAATCCTGCCTGAACTCTTTGCCCATTAATAATGCTGCTAAATAGCTCTTCTTTTAGCACTGCTTGAATTACATTTGGAGGCAGTTTCAAGTGGCATGTCCTGGCCATTTTGCTAAACCACAGAGCAAGAGCATAAAAGAATAAGGACTAATGAACGGCAGCACAGGCATACTTGAGAAGTGCTTATAAATTTAAGTACCAAATTTTAAATAAATGGATTATCATAGAATTTATTTGCTACATCAATTTGGTAGCTTTTGCTGATACATCATTCCTGCCTCAAAGGAGAAGAGCCACCGGTTTGAAACAACTAATTAAGCATTCTGAACCATGGCCTTACAAGGGCTGCACTGCTCTGCTCTCCTGCCTCCCTTCTCTCACCCAGTGACTCCTACTGCAGCATTAAAATCATTACTCCACGTGAAACAGGAGGCACGATTTACAGTCAAATCTAGACAAAATTATGTGGCTTCTATAGTCACCATCTCCTGAGTGGATTTCAGTTTCAGGCAAGGGCATCTTCTCTTTCTTCTTTAAGGTAAGATTGGAGGAACTAAAAGGCTTTTCCCCACACAGAAGGAGGGGGGCTCCCATGTGAGGGTTTCCATTACAGTCAACCAGCTGCACAACCAGACTGAGGATGCACCCAATTTGCATGCATCTACCAAGGAGGCTTCTGTTTCAGAAGATCAGATGCCTTCTCAGAGAAGAACTTTCTCAGACGTTAAGCTTTGTCCACCGACTCATCTTAATAGGAAGCTCTTTAAGCCAAAAACTACCTTTGAGCCCTCAACAGGTTCCCTGCCAGTCTGCAGTTCAGGGTGACATGGCCTTTGCTGCAAACCAGGGCCCTGATTTGGCAATTAACTTCAGTTTATTCAGAGCTCTATGAGTATCCAAACCAAAGGTAAACAAATAATTTTTCAAGATTAATGAGACCACTTGCATACTTAAAATTCAACAATGTAATTTAAGCACTTTCTAATGCAGTAAGCCATTGAGTTGATTAAAATAGTAGATTCATCTCATCATAGTCACTTCAACAGAGATTCTTTTATTCCAGAAATCTCAACATACACTTATTTTTCAGTGGTCCAGCCAAACCAATGACTAAACTGACCCATTATACCAGCATAAGGAAAGATCCACGATGCTTTGCAACTCAAGTGGCAACCTGTGGGAATGCCTCTGTAAGGGAGGAGGGAGGAGAACAGGCTGGCAGGGCATTGCCTAAGTGATGGTTCAATGAGTTCTTATGATGTTCTTACTCCAAAGTCTGTTCTGCTGCTTCTTCTTACCAAGAAGAGACGTTAGTCTGGACTCAGAAATAGAAACCTGAAATTACAGTTTCAGTGCTGGCCTTCTTTGTAACCATGACCAAACTACTTTAATCTCTTTGCTTCCATTTCCCTGCCTTTATTTAGCCAAGGGAGTAAAACTTAGTTCACCTAACTCATATATCTTTTGCGAAGATTAAATGCTTCTTCTGTGTAAAATACTTGAAAGATAAAAGACATCAAGTAAATATTAATCTTAGTCACCACACCTACCAACAGGATCTTCAGTACACTGATTTTGGTCCGTGCTTGACAAGGCTTTCTTTGTGCAATTCAGGAACTATGCTTTCTTGGGGTAGTAGAGCTGAATTAAAGTTAATCAGGAATCCCCATGTTAATTGGCCTTCTAGCATTCAAAGATCATAAGAAGGATGATACTTCCATTTCAAAAGACAGCACAGTGCCACAGAATTAATTACATCAAACTGGCTGAAGCCCATTTACAGCATGGTCATGGAGGAAACTATTGGAGTCCATCCACCGACATTCATCTCAGGACATACACACTTGTAAATCAGCTCCTATTCAGTAATGAAATGTCAAGTGACTCATTCTTTCAACATGTGGAAAAACTCTCAGAGAGAACCAAACAGTCTTACTTTCCTGTCTGCCTTTATAAACACTGAATTACACCTCCTTACTTCAGGGAAGTTACAATGCTTCAGAACCAGCTGTAAAAGATAACATTACCGTCTTTGGTTCACAGAATCCAAGGCCATCTTAAGGTTCCGAATAGCTGTTGAAGGAGATTTGGAAAGATGTTTAATTAGCACCTCAGATGATCTTCTGAACTAGCTTCCTGGTGCACAGCAAGGTGCACTGGTCTCATGCAGACATACCTGTAAGGCTGTCCTGGGGAAGGCTGGGCCAGGGAAAGCCAGCCTGAGGCAGGCTGGCAATGCTGCTCTGGGCACTTCTGCTATTCCATGTGGGTCAAGTGGCAGATTATTTACTTAATGTCATAAGCAACTTCTGCAGCTCAAACTCAGCTCACGCAGCCATTGCTGTCCTGCTGGCAGTGAACTGCAGGTTGGCCAGGTGAAAGCTGTCCTCACTGCTTCTGCCTGAACCAGCGAATTCACAGAATAAAGACAGCAGGACAGTCATACCTTCACTTTTTACCCCAGTATTAACACCAGCTCACATCCACGGGGCACATCTCACAGCTGCACAGGGAACAGCAGCTGTGTGCTTCAGCCAGCTGTGCAATACCTGGGGTGCCCAACCACTGTGCTCACCCAAAGAAAAAGTATTTCTGACAAAACAAATCCAACCAAGCCATGCCTGTGATCACAGGGAGAGCACAGCCTCGACACTTTGCTGCTCCCTGCCACAGCTCTGCCTGTCTCTGGAGAGGCAACACCAAGTGAGATCCCAGGAGCAGAGCAACCACAACAAAGGCATTAAAGGAAGAGTACAAGGGAAAACAAGGGTTGCAAACTTAAAAGAGACAACAAAAATAAAGATAAGCAGTGTCTGGATGTCAGTGTCCAAGGAGCACAGCACAACCTTGTACAGAGGAACCACTTACTGCTTGAATGGAAGTCGTAGGAGATGCTGAACCTTGTGGACCAGGCACATGAGAGATTAAAGCCTTACTGAGGCAGTTCTGGACCTGCTGTGCCTCTGTTATCTCCCAGGTACCTGCCCAGTTTCCTTACTTTCCTGTCTCCTTGGCTTTGCCCTCCCTTTGGTCCCAGCCCATCCCAGCTCTCTCTCCCCCCCTACCATTGCCTCCTCGTACTTTGGACCTCTTCACTTCTACACCCCAACGTCTCTGGTTCTCCATATGTGGCTGCAGCAGCACCAGCCCACGCAGCTGGGCCAGCAGGTGCTGCAGAGCAGCTCCACTGGTGCTGACAGTGCCGGTCTGTCTCCTTGCCGGGATCCAGCAGGATGAATGCACAAACAAGCTACACTACCTACAGAGCTATGCTCTGAAAGGAAATGACCACTGGATGTTATTGCATAACCCTTCTGAATAATGAATGTGTATTTCTTGAAAATACATGCCACCTAATCCCCTTGGCATTGCAAACATGTACCACAGGATGATAATTTAAGTTAATCAAGCCCTAAGCTCCATGCAAAGTTTAACAGTTTGCTTCACTATGGTTTGAGGAGCAGATGGCAAAGCACTCAACAGCACATTTTCTGCCATTCTTGTACAAAAGGCTGTACCTGTTTTTTTTCCAGGCGTGAACACCAACAAATAGATGTTTGCTGGACTAGCTGGCCACTGAACACCAAGAAATAACATATACGTAGATGCTCCACATCTATGCTCCATCTCCACAGGGAAGTCTTGTCGGCAGCCATAATTGGTCATTTCCTGGCTAGTTTGCCATTACAGCCATTCTTAGACATGATAAAATTAAAGCTACAGGCTAGCATAAGGTTCTTTAATAATCCAGGTCTTATCTGCTGAAGTACCCACACCCACAGTCAGTTCCATGCAGACAAACAGTACAGGTTTTCATACTCAACAACACTAGACACTGTTGCTGTAGCTCACAGTATATCTACGTACATTGTCTTCCAAATGACTATGGACTGTACCTAGCCTAGCATCTGGGCACCAGAAACCAGTCTGAGTGTGTAATTTGGATTTCAGACAACCTCTGTGGACAGTCAGTGAAATGCTCTATTTCTGGCTAGTCTGTGGGATCTTGGGCTGCGGGAGAGAAGAACTGACAAAGGGAAAATAGAAATTTGTAGATAAGGTGTGTAAGGCCAAACTGATTTTAAAGAAAGGGCAATTCAGATTGCTTAAGTCAAGCTTTTTCTAGGTATGTAGAGACAATGGGAGGTGAGGTGGTGAGCAATAAATAGTTCCTCCTGAGACATTAATCATCCTCATAATTTATAACCAGCAGAACACACATACCTTCTCTTTCCAAACAGGGAGCTCAGACCCCAGCATGCAGTTAATGGTGCTGTGTACAGGAGATGTATTTACACTAATTGACTGGGCCATGGCCATTGCTGTCCCAAGCATTTCTGGAACTAGCACTTCTACAGCAGCACCGAGCAGAAATGCTTCATGTTTATTAACTTGTTTGGTTTTGATTGTTGGATTGGCTCCCCATTCCCAAGGCTCTCGTATTTATTCTTTTAGCTTAACACTACAAAGTAATCAAATCACTGTTACAGCTGACAGACTGTGGGAGCCCTTGAAGGGGAGGGGAGAGTGGCGTCAGAAGAAATATCTACATTTTCTCTTACATCCTTTGCACTTGCCCTAAACTTCAGATTTGACTCATCTACATCTCTGGAATTCAAGAATATTGAACTTTAACTGACATGGGAAGTTATTTGAAGACACAGGACTTTCACTTGAAATTAAGTCTGATCTACCTCCTGGGGTCAGGGACCAAGATTCACGTCTCATAAGTACTGAAAAGCCCAAATGCATTTTCATTCTGCTTCAAGTCAAAAACAAGTGTTGCTGCAACCAAGAAAACATCTTTCCAATGCTATGTAAATTCAAACCAACCAATCCATACCTAAGAAGAGGAGATGAGATGGAGGATTCAAACATGCATTTGTGCCTTTCCATCAAATGTGTAGAATAGGTAAGAACAGGAAGACAAAAGAAGTGGCTCAGAGAGTCAAGATTAATATGGAAATGGAGAAAAAGGGTATGCCTTGGGCTGAATTTTGTCTGTCTCTCTTCAGTACAATTTATTTTCAGCTTTATGCAATGTAGTATTAGAAAAATGCTTAGCATACCACTCTCGATGTGGAAGACAAAGAAAATTTTTTTGATTTAGACAAATTCCAATGTCCTTGTCTAATGCTACCCAATGCAAAATTAGAAAGAAATTAGTGCTTTCTTGGCCATCTGTTTTAAAAAAATAATTTGAATGACCCACTGCCTAAAGAATGGACAGGGTCCTCTGTTATTAAAATCCAAACAAAGTGTGTAATCAAATTGACAGGGTAAAGCTTGAAGAAAATCCCCCAATGAGTTTCTTTAATCTAGAAAAACAAACAAAAAAACCCATGAAGCCTGTGAACAAACAGTCTTACAGACTTAATATACCAACAATGTCAGGTATTTCAATGCAGTAGCATCAAAACTAGATATTTACTGCTTGGTAGTGAATAACCCTTTGAAAAGGGAGAAACAAAAATTCCTATTTAATGAGTTGCCATTCGACAGTCAGAGATCAAAACCTTCTGCCTGTATTTCAGTTCAAAGATTGTATAAATTTGAGTTTTTCTCTGTGTGAATTCATTCAAATCAACACAATTAATTAAGAAAATAAGTATGTTAACGTAACAGAGAAAGTGAAGTCCTTAAAAGTACCTGACCATCAGCAAGATTTACTGGGCTACTGAAGTATCAAATACATTCAGAAATTATTTCCTTATATAAACTTGGACTTGTGAAAATCCTAGTAGGATTTTAAGTAACTATGCCAAGCAGAGTGAAATTATACTCAGTATCCATCCTGATAACAACATGAAATAAGTGATACATAATTCTTCTTAAACTAATGGAAATGTTTACATACTAAATGTTACATACTAATGCATGGGGACAAAGCTACTGGTGTGTTTGGAACTGTTACAAAGGTCTTTGTAAAATACTGACTTTTTTACCATTGCTGAAAACTTAAACCTATGAAGACCCATGACAGAGAATGAAATATTAAAATACATGCTTGAGAGTAGATGCCATTTTTGTCTTTAAATATTTTCTTTACCTCTACACGAAATTCTGAAGTTTCAGGAAAAAGAAAGATACTATAATTTCATATTGGGGGGAAAAACTAAAAAAAAATCCACCTGAGTTGGCATTTCAGCTAAAGCAAAGAAATAAAACTGTTGCTCACAGTGAGGAGGGCTTCCAGTAGGATATACCTGCCTTTGTTTTGAATATAATTTCCAACTATTTGAACGGACCCTAAAGACCTCAGCTGGTAACAAGCACTGATGATTTCTGAACTATTTAACTATTAAGGATACTTAGTGTGAAGGTAAAGGTAAAGCACCACCATTCCCGTTTTACAATGGACAAGTAAGAACCTAGAAACTATTTACTCCAAAAATCTCCTCCAGCAATACATACATACATGTATTCAGGCTGGTTTCAAAGGGTTCAAAAACCCTTTGTAAAAAAAAAAGGTTGACAACTTTGAAATTAGAATTAAGTATTACTCAGCCTTGGCTTGTTATGTGAAAACACATATTCACAAAAAAATCCCACTTGCTCCACAGAGCTATCAAACAATCCTATGGAACTTCTGACCAACAAGAGTGTCTCTAAACCTGACTGTCAGGTCATCGAACCACCCCATCCCTCACATCAGTTGATCTTAATTTATGTTTGATTTACTTGTAAATTGGAAGTAATTAGAGTAAATAATTACAGTAACTGGCTACAGTTTGGGAATTGAGAGAACTGAAGAAAATTCAGAGAAATAATCTGATCTACTGCTGTAAAGAGAATCAATCATCACTTTCCTCCCATTAGTCTTTTTGGCAATCCTGTGTCACTGTTGTCATAAGCCTGGATAACGATGCCACATTAATTCTCCTTTTAAGAAAGGAAATACAAGATGTGACTCTGTAACTGTGTCCTACCTGACCTTGGGGAATCTTCAGAAAGTTTCCCATCAAATGCACTTACAGTTTTTACTGAAGGAGAATTACTGAGTCGGGCCCATGCTTTGTAACTCAAATGCACAACACAAAAATGTACAACCAATCTTCTGTTTCCATTTGAAATAAACTATCAGTACATAACCAATGATTTTTCAGGTCCAACTTTATATGAGAAATTACATTTTCAAAGTAATTTTAACAAGCCGGGCTCAGAGTTGATGAACATGGTGCTGGATGACAAGACCACTACTGCACATTTCCGATGTAACGCCAACAACTTTTAGCTACATTTTAGCTACATTTACCTAAACTGAAGTTAGCCTGCATTTCCCAAGCCTAACCTTTCCAAAAGGAAAAAAAGAAAAGAAAAAAACAACTGACACCTTTGTTATAAATATTACAAAATGGGAAAAGAAGAAAGTCATCCCATGTTTTGTAACAGGAGCAGACTCACTCTCTTTCTTCAAGACAGCAGGCTGCTCTAAACATGAACTGTGGAGCTGCTGATGTCACTGTGAGCAGGGACAAGAGGACATACGGTCTTTTGTACTGTTCCCATGATGCCTCACGTTAAAAAAAAAAAAATCAAAAATCATTATCCATGTTGGAAGAAGCTCAAGCCATCATAAATGTTTGTTTACTGCAATTTGGCAGACCTTTTGAGAAAAAAACCACAAATTAGACTTAGACATGGATTCCTAAACCAAAATGTCAGATGGGAATCAAGTGGAATCCATGCCATTATTTTGAGGAAACCATGAATTATTAGGGGGAAACTTCTGCTGAGATGCTTATTTGAGAGTTTCTCTGTAAGTAGATATCACTTTCATTACTGTGGCTATAACTAACAAGTTAACAACACTATTTACACTAGTACTGTTGTATCATTAGAAACAACAAGATTATGTACTTTAATTCTAATCCAGCACAATTATTTTAACACCAAGTGTGTCAGATCTGACTCTGTACCCCCTAAATTAATTTCAGAGTAGTGGCTAAATAAAATGACATACTTCTTTCTGCTTTTGTTACAACACGCTCATGTGCAGCAAACTGTGAAGAAAATGTAGTAATTAGAGGTTAAATTAATCCCTGATAGACAGGCAGCTTAGTAAATCTGGGGCCTCTTCAGAAAACAGAGCATAAAGCCTGCTGGTCTTTTAGAATTAGGCACAAAGAACAGGAAAGATTGGTAAGTCCCTCACTGCTGTGATCCAACCAAAGGGATGGAATGCTGAGAAGTCAGAGTAACTCCTGGAGCAGCCAATATTACCGGGCAGATCTTGTGACAAATGTGAGAGCTCCAAGGGATTGTTGCTGCAGCCACTTGAACTGCCTGATCAGGATCAACCACTTGAAATTACAGACAGTCTTTTGCCCAGCAGAACAGGCTTCTAACCACCATGTAATCCACCTTGAGACATTAATAAGAGCAAACAATGGCATTATATTTCACAACATAACTAGAAAGTTACCTTGCTGCTTCAGATTTTAATGTAGGTAATGGGTTTCATTGCCCTCAACAGAGTAAACGTGCTGGGTTACTCTGAAAACAATGAATAGGTAGGTCTGGGATAGGTATAAATCCCAAATCTGCTCAGAGAGGTACTTACTTTGAGGTACTTAGTTCTAAAAAAAAAGAAACTTAGACAGAAAAGAAAAACCATGCAAGAAGAAAGAGGCAGCCAGATCATGATGATGATACCCATTAAGTATTTCGTTGTGTGTGTCAGCAGAAGTAAATGTTTTCTCCAATCTCTCTAGCTGTGGCGCATGAAAGTAGCTAGGTTTTAAATCCATGCAAATACAGCCTTTTATAAACAGGCAGGTAACTGAAGGGCATCTGTTCTGTGCGCGAAGCATCCTGGCTCCCGTACTGGCCAATCCTGGTGCAGGAATTGCAGAGGCACCACTGCCTCCACTCCCACCAGACTGAACCTTCCCTCCAAAGGTGGAACGTGCCAAGAACAGGCTTCTCCCTGGGCTAATGCTGCTGCCACTCAAGAGATTGCCTGATGTGGGGTGACACACCCCCACAGGTAACACCTGGCCCTGCAGAGAGAACTTCGATCCTGTCTGCACCAGGCTGAGTACCCAGCTGTTCCTGACCAAATGGGAAGCCACGACAGGCACCTGCAGTAAATTAAAAAAACCCCAAAACCAAATGGAAAAAAGCACAAAATGCCTGTATTACAATTAAAGTCAAGTAGGGGGCCTGCAGAGACTGCAGATCCGTGTGGAAGCACTTTAACACCACCAGCATTTCTACCCAGATCATCAATTATTAACAAATTAGGACACGCCTGATAGGGTACTTATGTAACACTCCTTTGTCAATAAAACTGCCAAATCCCTTCAAGGAAAAGCACCGTAGATCTCAACAAGTCATAATATGATACCTTCCTCTGGAAAAGACACTCCAGTGAATTCTGGTCTCCCCCTCCTCAGTCTGGCCACCTCTTCCCAAAGAGGAACTCTAGGCAGCCCCTGCCAGAGGCCCAGGGTGCACCCCAGCCTCCCGTGAGCAGCAGCCCTTTAATCAGGTCAGTGCTTATCTATGGCTCATTGTGGCGATGAGACAGTGCTCTGAGTAAAGGGCTGTATGAAATCTTGCATCCTACTGCATCTCTCAAGCTTGGGCCCCACTAGCTCTCCACTGGCCCCATGGATACAGCTGCCTCAGGCACAGCATGTGTCCTCCAGCCAGTCCAGCTGGCTAGTGGGTAGGGAGCGGAAGAAGGAAACCCACAGCTCTTTCCTCTGCTCTTACCTTTGGGCAGAACAGGTTCTCTGTAGGAGCAAAGAGCCAGGTACAATTCATCCATCAGAGACAGTACACTGACCCCTGCTTTGCTTCCATTTTGCTTCCTCCACCAGATGAGAGTGAGCAGGATGGGGGCACACAACAATACCCTGTGTGTACTGTACTGAAGGGCCTGATCCTTGAGCCCATAATTCTTGGATCAAATCTGAGCCTCGTCCACTACAAAATGAAAAAGGACTGCTAAGCTGGGTCCTGGAAGGAGAAAGCTGTGTGTACTCTCCTACCACCAACCCAGTGAACACCCTACAGTTCACCCAGGGTGAACACCAAGGTTAACAGCTCTGAAAGACCTGCTGCAACTTGGCAAGTAAATGCTGCATAAAATCAGTATTTTCTCCTTAAAGGAAAGTAATGACTTAGTAATATTTTTTTCCTCTATTTAGAAAATGAAAAATATTATCACTGAGAAGGGCTCTTAAGAGGAGTAAGTACTCCTTCCAACTCATTTGCATTTGCAACTTAGCCTACTCTGACTGCATTGCTCTCTGGTAATGTAACTGGTGACTTCTAAAACCATGGAGTCACATCCCAAGAGCCACAAGCCCTGCTTGTACTGTCACTCTGAGATATACTTTCATTGTGAACTGAGCTGACAGCCTAGCCTATAGCAACTGCGATAAAAATATCTACTAGAAGACAAGGACGTAAAGTAAAACCTCTAAATGACATATACTTCAATTTTCTGTGCAAAGCACTAGCAGTGATAATACAGAACAAGGGAAGGAGACAGTGATACAAGCACAGACTGTTTTGCAAAGTTTCCCTTCAGCTACTAGCAGTCCTGAAATGGGTTGCAGAAAGCTAGAACTGTGGTTGTGGTACTGTGATTGTGGTACTGATCACTGCCTCTTCTATAGGGCTGCTTTTAAAAATTAAACAGCATTTTTCTATTTCTATTTTCATTTAAAACAATATTCCAGTCTCTTCCAAAAGCCAGACCAATCCTGAAACAACTAATGAGAGCAGTACTATACACCCAACCAATTTCACCACGCATTTTTTCAGCAATTGCCTTTTCAAGGGTACCCATTTTATGGTGCACAACACAAAACTTACTACAAGCAAACCGTGGTATCATGCACATTTGGTGTTTTACAGCCGTGATCTAAAGTTCCCCTTCAAAATTACTGGCAAGGAAGGAAGTTCTGCATAATTTTAGCACTGAGCATCTGAAAAAATTAGAAATGTCCCTTCTGTTCTTTGAGATGTATAAAAGAACAGTTGAAAAACTTACAGTTGACTGGTGCTACCTAGGTTACCCATCAATGGCAATGAGACTGGTATATTATTAAGAGAGGTGTATGATGGGAATTGGTTTATTGTGCTGATCCATAGTAACCAACTCCTGTTCGTCCATCATTTATCTCTCTCACCAGCGACATATGGGTTTGTCTATTCACACTCTCAGCATTCTCTCTGCTCCAACAAACAGTCAGCCTTTTCTGCTGGGATAAGGAGATTTTTTTAGTTACATCCATTATGTGCGTATCAACATTTATGGCAGGAAGATAATTGCCAAAGAGCTCAGGGGGATAAAAGCTCCCTCTTTAGAACACAAACCCTCTTAAAAAAATCAATATTGATATAAAACAGTTCAACACAAAGCCTTAGTGTGTCTTCTGCTTCCTTCAGTTCAAAATGTTGGGTTTGTTTTTTTTTAAACATTGCAAGTCAAACTGGAACATCAGGTAGAAAGCCTTTATAGTGAGTTAATCACTGCTCTTCCCACAGAAGATGATACAGCACTCTACAATACTAAGTGTTTCTCAAAGAAATTTGCAGCAAATGTGTCAGATATAAAGAGGACTCCTTGGAGAGGTGCCAGCACCATTTAAACTGATTAAGCTATTTTTATTTGAGACCATCCCAATTGCTAATGAATTGTAATTTATTATTAACCTTTGCCTAAATGCTGAAAAACCCTGAAACAGCCAGCACCAGGGAACAATGAAAACCTGGGGATTTTGTCCCTCTCCCTATTTCAGGAGCTCAACCTTATACTATTCCATCCCCCGGTTTGGGTAAACCCATTTGTCACAGCTTCTAAAAGATTTACTTCACTTTCCCAAGGCTATGTACTCATAAAAGTTATTTTAGGGTGACTTTTATCAGAGTAGCAAGTAACATAGAAGATGTATTGATTAAATTACTGGGAACCAATGAGTTGCACTGTACTTAGCGTACAGGACAACTCAGGGATTTTACTTACTGTTATTCTTGTCCTTGTGTTTCCTTCTGCCTCCCTAACTTTCGTCTTTCTCATGAAGCCCATTATTAGGTCAATTCTTGCCCGACAGTCACAGCCAGGCAGGTTAGTGACCACTTAAGTCAGGGCAAGTGTGTCAGCCTGTCATCTGGATCATAAACTCTTCCAGTAAATCTTCCTCCATATTCAGAAACCATCCAGCACAATAGCTCCCTAATCCCATTTTAAATCTCCGAATGCTACCACATTGTAACAAACTGTCAGTAAAATACAAAACCAAAACCATTGTATTTATTAAACACGCCTACCTGTGTTAAGAGGAAGTAATACGAAAGAATATTAAAAATATAATCGCCTCCTTTAATTATTAATCCCCCTCCAAACCCTCTAATAACCACCTTAGCTTAAAAAAAAATCCAAGACTCTACAGTTCAAAATACTTAGTTACAAGGGACCAAAAGCAAAGTCCTGTCAATATGTGCTTTTCTGATTTTGAAGTATTACTTAAAAGGATTAAAAATAGAGTTGAAAACCCACATGTAAAAAAGAGAAAAAAAACCCCTCTGAAAATAAAAAGCTGAATTAAATTTGAGCTGCTCATTTGTGAGCATTGAACAGCTTTTCACTCACTCGAGGGCTGTTAACTACATGTTACCTGCCTTACAGTACAGACTATTTGTTTTTTATCCCTGAGCAACAGACTATTTCCTGGTTGAGTTTAAAAACTCTGTGACGTTCCAATATCAACCCACACATGTGTGTCACTGTCAACGTCAGTGGCAGGAAAACATTAGATGTCATCCCTTGCTAATGCTTTCCTAACACGGAATTTCCTTGTACCTCGTCCCCCCAGCCCACCTCCTCCTTCAGCTGAGAGCATCCTTCCCAAAGTGCATTTTTTTTTTTTCCTCCCTTCTAAACATATGGCAGGGAGAGAGGACTGAAAATGGGCAGTGCCAGCACTAGAATGCTGCTTTTTTAGGTGCTCGCGTATAACTTACTCAAACTGCTCTTGGTGCCTTGCGCTCGGCGAGCGCCACGGCAGGGAAGAGCCCTCCTCCATGCCCGGGGGCTTCCCTCCTCTCCCCGGGGTGAGGGCTCCCCCTCGGACACTATCTGTGCCTTCGGCCGCCGCTGTTCTCCTGCCACGCAGCTCCTCCCCGCGAATAGGAGGGCTCGTCCCGGGTAGCCCGTTTTGGGGGCTGCGGGGCCCCGCTGACCCGGGGATGCGGCTGCGCCAGGGGAGCCCGGGGTAGCGGGAGGCAGCACCCAGCTTCCAGAACCGGCAGGTTCAAGGCCATTCTGGTTCCCTGCCTCCCGGAGGCACCATATGGTCCATGCTGCACATCAGCAGCTTTATTTCCCCAACAGCTCGGCCTAGAAGGGGAGCTCCAGGAACAGCAGCGACCGCCTACCCCACAGCACCCCCCGGAACACCAGCATTAGGCATTACCCGGGGATTACGGGGCTAAGTAGGGGGAAAACTCGCGTTATATAACCTGGGGAGAGTTCCGCCCTCCCGGAGCTCCCCACAGCCCGCCCTCGGCTCCAACGGGGGCGGCCGCACGGCGGTGGTGGGAGGGGGGAGCCCGGCGCCTCCGCCCCCGGCCCGCAGAAGGGGCCAGACGCAGTTAAGCCCCCACTGACTGAGCGGGGGAGGGACCGCGGGGTGCCCTCCGCTGCCCGAGGAGGAGGCGGACGAAAGCTGTTCCAGGAGGCTCTATGCAAGCGGCCGGTGCTCGCAGGGTTTATCGGCTTCCGACGGGACGAGGCGAGACGGCCGCGCGTCGCCCGCACGGCGCACTGGGGACCTGCCCTCCCGATCGCACCAGGCCGCGGCTCCGCGGCGCCTCCCGCCTCGCTCCTTGGCCCCCGCCGCCCCGCTCCCCGTCCCCGGGCTCCACCACCTCCCACCACACCCCCCCCCCTCCCCCGCTGGGAGCACTGTGGAAAACAAAAGCGGCCTTTTAATTTATTGTTCCGGGGGGAGGCCGGAGGAGGGGCAGTGTGAAAGGAAATCAAAGCCCGTTTTCTTCCCAGAAACGGCCGTTCTCCCCGGGGTCCCTCCGAGTCACCCTGGTGACAACCCCCCTCCAGCCAAAGACGAACAAAAGCCGCGGTGCCCCCGGCCCCGGCTCTCCTCCGGGCCGAGCAACAGGCCGAGAGAGGCGGCGGAGGAGGGACCGGCTACTGACGGGGGAGAGGGGCAGCCCCTGCCTTGCGGGGGGGGGACGTGGGACCGAGCCAGCGAGCGCCGTGTTTACCCTACCATTGCTCTGAACCCCGATCTTAACACAGCATAAGAAACCAAAACATTTAAATCGTGAGTCAGCACGCGTTTTGTTCACGCGTTCTGTTCCGAACACACGGACGGTCCAGCAGCGAGCGACGAATCCGCCCCGCCGGCAGCAGCGCCCGCACTCGGGGCTGTTCCCGCACACGCGCTCCCGCAGCTCAGGGCTCAGCGCCGCGCTCCACGCTCCCGTCAGGAATAACCCAGGGCTCCTTCGGGGCTCGCACGAGCCTTTTGTTCACAATCCTGCCTATCGAACGTGCGCTTCAGGTTCCCAAAATAACCAGGCACACGGCTGCCAACACAAATACCAAGAATTATTAAAAATATTATACTAGAGGGACCAGCGCTAGCCCCTCCACGCTTGACGGGTTTATTCTCCCCTGCCTATCTGATCCAAGTTTAGCTGGAAATCCCCGGACGATGGCTGAGCCGGCCCGGCCGCACTGACACGAGAACCCGCGGCTGGCGGCGCCGGGCACACCGGCGGGTCCCCGCTCCCGCTCGTCCCTGACAGCATCCACCGCCTCTTCCCACAGCCGAGCAATGACACGGAAACCCATGGGGCGTCCGCCGCTGCCACGCACTTGCTGCCTCGCCGGGACCGCACCGCAAAGCACCTTCTTCACCACCATTTTAGAGCCTACGGACCCCGTCCCTCCTGCCCTCCTCTCCGTGGTCCGACTTCAGCTCTGATCGGAATAGAGGGCGAAATTCCCCCTTCAAGTTTCTGTCCCCTTCCCTCGGGCGGCCCCTGGCACACGGAACCCGTGGGCAGAGAGAGCCCAAGGTGGGCAATTTCTTGAACCGCCCCTGCAAACTTTCCAGCCTGGCTGCGACCGTGCCGAGCCCGGTGAGCAACTGTTCCGAGGGTGTTTAAGTCCTTTTATACCAACTCCTCCTTTCCCAGTCCATATCGATTTAAAATGCTACTTACTGGAATATGTGGCTCCATCCGTGGTGCTTCTATCCGCTGGGAAACCAGCAGCATCTTGGACTGAGGATCAACCGGCTTTTAGATCCACTTTGGCTGTATTGAGCAAGCCCAGCGCCGCAGAGGACTCGCAGCCTCTTTTCTCCTTTTAGGTTGCAGACAAGTTCATCCTGGCGTTGCAGTTTGCTAATGATTCACTGTCTGTCTCGATCTGCTCACTACATTTCCATCAACCCACAGCTTCCTTAGAAGGTGGAGTTTGTGGGGTTTAAGTTACTGATAGGCATATCTAAGTGCTGTGTCACTCAAAGAGGAGGAGACACACACACACACAGTCCGCACACTCACACGAACGGCGCCAGGCTTAAAGGGGAAGTAACGCTTTCTTCTCTACAGAATTGGACGCCTCACAGATCCAAGGACTGAATATTTTTTTCTCCGTGGATGAAGGCGAAAATTAACCAGCCTATGGTCAAAATTTTAACCCACAAAAAGCTGCTTAGAATGTTTAGCACCTTCCTCGTAGAGCTTCAAGCCCATTTAGGACAAAGTCAGATAGGTCAGAAAGCTACTGGCAATTATAGCGTTTTTTCCCCTTACAAATCAAAGTTCTCAAATCACTGAAAAGAGAGCCCAAAGCATGAAGTGTAAAGGTTCGAGTTATTCTTTCAGCGTGTAGTTTCCTGTCCTTTTATGACATACGATAGTCAGCATTCTTAACACAAAAGAGTTAAACTCATCTCACACAAGTGAACCTAGGTTAGCAAGAAGGACACAGCAGAGTTCTTTAATTTTCATCTTTTGTGCTACGTACATGTCTTTTTGAAAACAGACACAGTTCCAAATAGAGAGCTCCCATAAAGCCACACATTTCTCATATGACTATAAATGTGCTTGCTATAAGCTGCAATTTCTGAATACTAATTTTGATAGACCATCAACTGAAAGCTGAGAACCTATTCAGACTTGCTCTTGGACTGTGCAGAAAGAACTGAGAAGAGCAAGCTGCAGGCAACTAGGAGAGCAAACTGGGTCCACAAATAATTGCTAGTATAATTTCATTTTATTACCTTGCTAAATCACTAAAATTGTCACTCCTATCCTGATAAATTGGAGATGCTAGAAACCCTATCCCAGTACACTGACTCAATGGATGAGGTGTGGAAGACTTAGCAGCATTTGTAATAAGATGTCTAAGATCGTTCCTGAAATAGTGATATGAGTAAATTATGCTCTTTAAAATTAGGAATAGAATTTTTTGAATACAACCCCTTTATTGTAACCAAATACATAAAAGTGGAACGAGAATCTGGCTTTCCAGAGTTTTTCAGAAAGCAACCACCTTTGACTTGCAGTAAACTTACAGGCCTCCAAACCCATCTTCGTACCCTGAGCTAATAAATATTGGCAATAACAGTTCATCAACAGAGAAACATCACTTTTTAGCTTCACTGAAGCCTCCAGCTTGAGCTTGCCTGTGACAGCTGTAACAATGGGCCTGCTACCCTAAGCAGTATGTGTGGTATTTCAGTTTGCATTGTTTAGAAACTTAGTGGTTTGCTTTTCTAGTGCTTTTGCCTTCTATATTATTTAAAATTACTTTGATCTATTTTGTCAATTGAAAAAAAGAAACACAAAAATAATAAACTTTTGTGGGTGTAAACACTCTGAATTCTACAGCCTCTGAGGGCCAGATCTCACAAGGTTTCAGTGACTAAGGGGAGGTGTATCAACATCTGATGTTTGAGTTTGCTGGGCTGCCCAGACCAAATCTACAACCCTGCCTGAGGTGCTGAGGCCCAAACACAGCATTAGGGCATCAGCATGGGATCTAAAAGAGCCAACATGCTGAGCAGGAGCCACCAAAAATGAGCAGGCTCAGTGAAGATACACATTCGCCATGCTTGAATTAAGCTTCACCCGGAAGGAGGTGCCACTGTCTGCCCAGTGTGCAATGTCAGAAACCCTCCCCTGACACACGTGTGTGTAAGGGCTCCCATCTTTCTCCCTGGAGATTTTTGAACTAAAATACATATGTATGGAACATGTGGGGTACACAGGGATTCACATACTCTATAGCTGAACCTACTGACAACACCATGATCAGATGATGAGCAGTGGGTCCATGTCAGTTCTTCTATGCAGCACCTTCAGTGCACACCAGTTATTGTCAAGAAGTTTTGTCATTTATGACTCTTGCCAAACATTGAAGTTCCTGACAGATAACAATATTTCCTAAGAACTGTCATTTGCTTTGTTCACTTCATAAAACTAGACCAAAGGCCTTCCCCAAAAGGAAGATGACATGGGTAGGGTGTATAGGAGTCCTGTCTGTGCCTGCTCTGCAGCAGTAATGATGCTGCTGCCTTTAGTTGTGAAGGGGATCTGCTTGTCAAGTAGGGGTTTGTGTTCTCCTCTGTAAGGTGGGATGTGCTCTCAGAGGGAAATCAAATCAAGACACTTTTAGCAGTTAGTCCACAACAGAACTGTGGCAACGTTTTCTTTTCCAAACCTTCTGGCATAAGCTGTGTAGGCTCTAGATGTCACTCCAGCAGCTCAGTGCCAAGTGTGCCCATGCTGCCAAACCGGTGCACTGGGGTCATCAGCCTGTATGGTATGTGCTGGGATGCTCAAGATTGGCAAGGGCAGCTTCAGGTATGCTCAAAAGCCTAATTTCAGGCAGTGTAAGCATTTAACAAACCCCTTGCAGAGATCACTCATTTTCAGTGATAGGTAGTGGCTAAGCAGGGGATTGCAGGGCTGCAATTTAGTCTTTGGCGATTAAATTATGAGCCCTTTCTTTAGGCATATTTACTCTAGCTGACCTGGAGAAATCCCTGCCTGCTCTGGAATCAATAACAAAACTTTCACTGGCTTCTTCAGGGCAGTATTTCATCTTCTCAGGTTAGGGTTACCCTAAGCATGTTGCAGACTCCCTTATTGCTATGCTTCTGTCCTATTTTGAAAAAGTGACTTGTAGGATTCTGCAGAAAATATGCGATTCTAATGGCATCAAGGCTGTAATGGCCATGGGACTTTACAAAACATATTCTGGTACCTCAAATGCTTCTCCTAATGCTGGGCATCAAACCTAGGCCTCAGTGGCTATGATTAATCACATTCTTTATCAATTTTACAGTAGTTTGCCACATTTCATTTAGCATCTTTAATATTCATAGAAAATACAGTTTGCTTTGTTCCTTTATAAAACTAGTGTAATTTCTTTCCACATGGAGATGTCATATTCAAAAGCCAGAGTCAGAGAGCTGAGAAATTATAACTTTATCTGAAAAATAACAAAAGAATGAGAAGAGTGCCTTGGACCAAAACAAAACCCAAAAAACATAACAAAACGAAAATATCCCAAACAAAACCAATGTTTTTCCTTCACTCCACAGTTTTGAAAAAGCAGTATCTTTCCACCTACGGAGAACAGTTAGCCGGAAATCTGCAATATGCTAAATAAGCCCGAAGTTGTGTTCACCAAGCAAAAGGATCATGCACTCAGACACAGCCTTGATGGGTTGTGTCAGCAACAGGCACTGCCAATGTAAGATGGCCAAGGGCTAGAGAAAAGGTTTGCATCTTCCAGGCTCGTGTGAACTAAACATGCTAAAACTGAGCATCCAGGTAACCAAGATGCTGGGACCATTCTCTCAGGAGAACTGTGGCTGACTTCCAGCTAGCCTCTAGTGCTCCTGACATCAGAAAGGATAACAGAAGTCTGAGCAGACAAGGGCTGCCCCACAGCGTGTCTTGTACACTGAAGGGAAGCAGCAACTGGGCAGCACAAGGATTCACCACAGATTCACTGAAGGATTCACAAATTTGTCAGTGACTCAGAACCAGATGGATGGCAAGCATGTGATACTTTCTACTTGCACATTTGCAGCCTGAAATCAGGTGAAATCAATGGCTTGGGCTAGTTGAACCTTCAGTTAGACTAGTCAGTACTGCATTTGTTATGCTAGATCAGATCAGCAATCCAGCTAATTTGGTATCTTGTCTCTGACCACAGGCAATAGCTGATGTTACAGAAGATAGAAAAGAAACTTTTATTTAACAGTTGCAGGACAAATTGCAGGTAGTGGTGCAAGCCTTTTAGAAGGTTTCTTTTTAAGCAAAGCCAATCTGTAATTGGCTGATGCTTAGAACCAGAAAGGCTCATGTCCTTTGGGAACTTCCCCAAAGTACAGTGTAATAAACTGGGATGAAATTACTAATGCATGCAAAATTTCAATTAATTTCTAAAAGTCACAATACTATCAGTATCAGTAACGTCATGTTGAGTAAAAGAGCATCTCAGGTAATTTCTGAATGTGTTTAACTGCATGTCCTTTTTCACAGAATCAAACCATTCTTTGATGCTATAGTTTGGGTTGGAAGACACCTTAAAGACCATTTACCTCCAACCCCCTTCCATGGGCAGGGACATCTTCAACCAGACCAGGTTGTTCAGGACCCCAACCAACCTCACCATGAATACTTCCAGGGATGGGCTATCCACAGCTTCTCCAGGCAACCTGTGACAGGGCCTCAATACTCACAGTAAAGAAATCCTTGCTAATATCTAATCTACATCTGCTGTCTTTCAGTTTCTCTCTTTTCAGTCCTGTCAATACATGTTTTTTTCCTACTAGAAGTATATGGAAAATACCTAAAAATAGATAAAATGAATCAATAAACAATTTTAATTTATTCAGTTATGCTCGCTACATTGAATAATTATGTAAGTCATGTAGAAAAATATATGTATATGTGTATAATTGGTAATGTATCAATTCAGTTTTTTAAAGAAACTCTACTTCTAGGAAAATAAGCTTCAAGAAAAAAAGCTCTTGATTGTATGCAGTTAGTTAAAGGTTTTCAGCATGGTCTTCACTGGACATGAAAGAAGAATATGTATAATCAACTTTTTTTAAGTTCTTCAAGTCCATAAGTCATTATTTACATGAATTCCCACGGAAGAGTCTATAGGTAAAATCATCAAAGGATGGATGGCCATACTAACATTGCAGTGGGTACATGAACTATTTTAGAAAATTATATAAATTAAAGTGAATTACAATTTTGTCTTTTATACAGAAAAATAGATGCCAGCCTAATCTTTCTGCTTAGGAGTTAAGAGATGACAACTCTATGAGTAACTTCTTCATATTTTCAGAAAAGTACGTTGCATAAAATATCTATCTTCTACTATAATATCATTTAAAATCAAGTTGTTAATGGCTGCTTAGTGGCCAAATGCTTGTTTCAAATTGATGTATTTTGAACTTAATTTTTAAACTCAGAAATCGATTATTTGCATAGCTCAGAGATCCACTTACGCACATGCTAACATTATGTATGAGTCTCTCAGAAATGGAAGGGATTACCCAAGTGCTGAGGGAAGCATGCAGATGGTCAGGGTGGTGAAGTGCTGACAGGTTTCTCAGAGGTTTGGTGGATGTCCCATCTCTGGAGACTTTCAAGGTCAGGTTGGACAGGGCTCTGAGCAACTAGATAGAGTTGGAAGATGTTCCTGCTTAGTGCAGAGGGTCTGGACCACATGACCTTTAAAGGTTCCTTCTGACCTAAACCTTTCTGTGATTTTATGAGCGGCTTTTGTAGAAGACTTACAGACATTTCAATTCTGACCTTCTTGTAGCTAATAAGATTTTTCATGAAAAGCACAGGAGCTGATACAAATGAACATAATATCACATTTAATAGCTCTTTTGTGAGCAACAATACATTGAAATATTTGATAATGAATGACATTTTTCCAATTCTGATTTGTGCATAAAACATCTTCCCTCTTGACTTGTGATGTGTGCTCGCAGTGTTGCTGCTGCTGGCTGTGCTCAGCGAGCACAAACCCTGTGCTGGATTGCAGGTGTGTTGGGTAGCAGGTCTGAGGCTGCTGCACATTCCACCTGCAGCCTCAGTTACATCTAAGAATAAAAGCTGTCATTTGCTGAAGTGAGAGGTGTCTGCAAACACTCAGGCATTGTTTAAACGAGTCCCTGTCACTCCCCAGGAGATGTATTTTCTGCAAGCATTATGTTCAGCAGTGTTGTCACATTTATCAATTGCTCCAATAGCCAAATGGGCACAGAACCGGGTCCCAGCACATGGTGGGATATTGGATCAGGAGTAATCAATGACAGGCATCACTTGCCAAATTTCCAGGTTAACAATAGGTCTAGGCAATGGGACACACTTATTTGACTCCTGTACACACCTGCAAGTAAGACACCACTCATAGTATGTAATAACGCAAACAAGGCTTAGCAGTAATTCTAGCCTTGCTGTTTCTCACTGCTGGATCACACAGTTCATACACAAGTGCAATGACCAGGGACATATAGATCTGCCTCAATTCCTCTAGAAGTCAGCAGAATCTGACTAATACCTGATACAAGATATTCCAAATAGCTTTAAATATCTAAGCATAAGAAAATGCTTCTACATTCACATAATTTTACTTTACTTTTTTCCTTAATTTTCCCTTTTGTTTCAAAAGCTGTCCTCTCTTTGCTAAAGCTATTTTTAAAAACATTCTCTATTTCATGACTGTCAAAGTATTTTTTCCATGCCAGATACATGGCAAAGTTACGTATTCTTCAACTCAAAACAATTTACATGAATATTCATAAATTAGCTGATGGCAGAGTTGTCCCTGAGATTTAAACCCATAAAGCTCACAGAAACAAATGTTACCCTCTTTCCTTTATCAGAGATCCCTTGGATCATGCTTAGAAATTATACTTTTATGCAGTTTCCAAGAAAATGCAAAACCAGTACATGAAACATTGGATGTTCTATTTATTAAAGAAGAGTGTCTGTGATGATACAGATATTCAGCCAGACTAGGATACTGCCAATGTCAGTTTGATTTACCAGAAATTATTGATTTCAATTCTTGGTTTCCCAGGGGTACTGAGCATATCCTGTCATATAAATATGCATCCGTTTGCTAGAGGCTGCAGCCTTCTGTAGAAATGTGTGGTGTCTCAACTAGTGTCAGATTTCCTAAACCAAAAAATAAAGCTTTACTTCCCTTCAGTAAAGGAATGCATAAAAGCTATTAAGATACATTTCTATGTCAAATAAAATATCAACAAAACTATGGTATCCATCCAGAACTGTACATTTTGTTATTCAAATAAAAACGGTGGCACAGTCCTGAGAAACTGTGCTACCACCCTCCCCGTCCCCCAAAGGAAAGTACAAGACCAGTGACCTCAGACTTCTTATTAACTTAAAAAACAGCCTGAACTTAACTACTCTTACGTAAGTATAACTTACAAATCAGTTAAACAGCATGCAAGTGCAAAATGATGAGTATTGTTACTCTTTGTACATTAGGGCCAAGAGTGATAATTGAATTACCAGCACTTGTAAATGGCAGAAAGGAGAATACCACTGGGAGCCCTTGGGAGCTCCAGCATGTGTGGTCTCTCAGACTGTTCCCCTCCCAGGACCCTCTGTTTTCCTGCCCATCTTCTGCTCCTGGTCACCCAATGCATTCCTGCATAGTGTTCCTTCATTTAGCCCTACTACTTCTTAAGATTTTCTTCTGGTCCTTCTGCTGTGTTCACACCTCTTATTCCAGCTACCCACTCTGCTGTCTTTCTTTTCCCAAGGGAAGTGCTCCAGGGTGGAGACAGGTCTCTAACCTACTGCTGGAGCTGCCAGGATGTGCCACAGGGTACAATGGCATTTTGGAATTTGGTGAAAGATGCTGACAATTATGCTGCATGCAGAATTTGGTCCGTATCCATCTCAGTGTTCAGAGAAGGGGTTTGGTTTTATATTTTCTCAAAAAAATCTCCCTGTTTTACCATCACTTTTTTCAAGTATGCCCTAATGAGTTCTATGTTTACAAAAATACAAAAAGTTCAAGACTGACGGTGGTGGCAGAAATGACAGAAAAAACAGGATAGCATTTTCTTTTGTCTTCTCACTTGTTTATGTACAGTGCAGAAAAGATTAGGTTTGGGAACAAACAAGGGAACAGGGCACAGACTCACAGGACCAGCCAATGTAACCTTTGCAGGGAAAGATCACGAGATGGGCATGAATCAGCTTTGCTCCCTCCATGCTGCTGTGGCTGGTGCAGCGGGGACAAGGAAAGCACGTTTCTCTCAGAGAGGTGATGGGGATCATTCCTGCTCTGCCTTCCAACTGTACCCACTGCTGTTGGATCAGCATCATCTGCAGTTTACACGTTACATTGAGGGAAGTTGGGTTTTGCCATGGCAGGATGGAAAAGGTGGGAAGCAGCTTCCAGCCATGGGGGATGTTGCCTATTTCCTGGCTGATGCATATTACCTACAGACACAACAGCCCCACAGAAGAACAGTGATCACCACATTGTGAAGGAAGGAGCCCTCTCATTTGGTGACGATTTTCAACTGGCTTGGAAATGAACCCCTGAATTCCTTTTGAGCACTCTGGCTCTTCCTAAAGTATTTGAAAACAACTTATTGCCAGATTATCGTGAGCTCATCTTGCACTTGCAGGAAAAAGGAGAGAGAAAAGGAAGCACTGCAACTTCCCAAGCCACTTCAGCAATAATAGCAGTATGATCCCGAATCAATGCAGAGGGGCTGACAGCAACAAGTGTTAACTGTTGAGCTGAAGGGGCTGTTTAACCTGGCTAGGAGAAGTTATTTCAGACACAACTATTTGAAAAAAACATTGACAATTAAATTAATTCAAGCATATCGTCTCTTTTTATGGGAAAAATGCAGAAAAAATCCAGGCAGAGAATGAATGC
Organism: Acridotheres tristis; assembly: GCA_037013685.1. Taxonomy (NCBI): domain Eukaryota; kingdom Metazoa; phylum Chordata; class Aves; order Passeriformes; family Sturnidae; genus Acridotheres; species Acridotheres tristis. The sequence goes on along the minus strand of CM072889.1, from coordinate 7,292,270 downwards.
CATCTAGATTAATGAGAAACCACTTAAGAAGAGAAAAATAATGTTTTTCTAAAGTATATTCATATTACATTCTGTGGTAGCACCATATGCTAGTTTCCTAGATGCTGGTAATCCTGATATAATTTTATCTTTGCTAGTACCAAGGAGGGAGCTGTACAAGGTCAAGCTCTTCCCACGTATCCATGTTGAAAGCAGTTTACCTTTGCTCTGTGTTGTGAATGTGAACCAAGACAGCCATGCAACTGCTTCAGAGCACGCCATTATTTTCTGGCTGAATCTGAACTGGCTTTTAAAAATCATCCAACTGCATTTTTTTAGTCTTTTATGGAGCTTCTTTTTCAATGATAGAGCCTAGAAATGTTGGACTTAGAAATCATAAATCTCAACTGCTTCAATTTAAGGGTCAGATTCACTAACTACATGCACCAGGAGCCTATAAATTGTTCACGTTCTAGACAGAGAAGAACAACAAAAAGCCATTCTGTGTTAGTGGGGATGTATTAACATATATGTAGGACTTCATTCTTCTCTAAGTTAAACAAATATTCCTTTATCTGTCCTTAAAAATCACTTCTAAAGGTGGTGGCATTCTTCCATTATTAGACAGGGAAAAACAGTTCTGACTGTACTAGAAAAAAGAACCACCACTAATTAACATTTTTTAATTGAATAGATTTAAAATATCTATAGCACAGGTGACCTTAACTCTAGCCTGCTGTCAAATTATTGTACTAGCAGTCATACTGTTCTGCTCCAGCTGCACCTCTAGACACTTAACCACAGATCTTGATACAATTTCTGGTGCAGTGATTCTGAGGCTTTTGGGGAGTCAGCAGTCCAAGGATGAAAGTGATCATACATTCAAAATTCACATTTTTTTTAAGGTTTTTGAAAGATACAGGTATGAGCATGTATCACAGTTTTCACAGCAGGGGCCATGGGAAAGTGTTTTCGAGACAACAGGATTGAAGTCAATGGCATTTAAATGGAGCACAGAGCTTGGAGCAGTTTTCTCACTTGTTACAGAGCAGCCTGAGCAGCCTAAAGAGGTGGGGCAAGAGGCAAGTGCAACTTTGGGTGCAATGCCTAGGAGGAAAGCAAGCCATGGTGTGTCCCAGGAAAGCATGGAGAGCCAAACAGGAATTCATAAAAAAAAAAAAAAAAAAAAAAGATTTGTCTCTGTCAGTTATGGATTCCAGGAGGAAAATCCAAGTGTCCCTGATTGTCTAGTTAGCAATTTATGTTATGCTCATCAACACAGTATGTGACTCCCTGTGACCAGACTGCCTTTTGGTAACTTTTAGCCACTCTAAAGATAGATGTGGTAGCACTTTGGAGTCACTCTGGAAACCAGGAATACATATTTGGGAGACATCTTTTATAATTGGCATGGCTGAGCTGCAGCTCTGCCTCAGGCAGAAGGTAGACTAGCTCGCTGGGGGTGGTGAAATGAAATCTCTTAGCACAGAGAAGACAGAGCAGCTCAGAAGCCTAGAGAAAGGGGCTGGCACCTGGGGCTGTACAGAATCTCCTTGCAAAGCAACTGGAGGGAATTTTTTCCCCAAATGTGGGGACGATGTTGTTGCCAATGTCACCAGTGAAGTAGGGAAATCGAAATAATGAGCTACAGAAATCTTTCTGCATTTTGGCAAGATTTGAATCCACAGCTGTTTATAAGAAAGTAATTAGTGGCCTGTCAAGCACTTTGAAGATGTTCTGAGTGCTAGAAAATTATGATAAACTTATCTTTCTGTGCTTCTGTGTCTTGTCAGTGATTATTCAATCAGTGGGGTTGTTGACTGGAAGACTCAGCCAAACAGTGATTGGGCTTCTGAACTACTGAATTATCTCTTATGAAAAAGGATCAGAGAAACAACCCTTAAATACTTTAAACAGAGCAGCAGTATTAACACACAAAATAACTCTCAGGAGAGATCTCCAGACACTTGACAAGGTTGGCTTTGGAGCCAACTGTGATACAAATGCATAAAATATTAGTTCCTTAATGGTTGTGAAGTGCTGCTCTTTAAAGGTTACTGTCTTCCTATCCAGACAAGACTGCAATGGAATGATGAATGAAGTGATCCATAAATCTAAGGTTTTCAAGCACCTGCAACTCCCATTGGGGTCAACAGGAATTTTGGATTACTGGGATTTAGCCAGAAAAATCTGATCTGCATGAGATTAAGAATCCCCAGGGCTACTGGCCTCATCAGCCACAGTGTTTACCTGATGAAGTACTTGGAAATGATGGGTCCAAAAATGCTGGTTATTTGGATGCATGTTTGTGATGGAAGACTTGATCTCTAAAGCATAGGGACCAGGTCTGTGACAGAGAGGTTGCCTGGAAGTGGAATTGGGAAGAAATCTCTCTGCATCTGGCAGAGAAGCATAGTGATCCCTGCAAAAAGTGCAAGACAGGATTCTGATTCTAAGGGAATTTCTCTCTCTCCTCCATGGAGACTTAGAAGTCTCACTATATACAAAGAGCTGACTTGTTATTGGAGCTCAAAGGAATGAATGAGCTCAAAAGAATGTGATGAGGAGAGAATGCTACTATTCCACTGGGAAGAGCTGCTTCTTTAACTTTTCCATTCAGTTAATATTTTAGTATGGCCTTGGAGGGCAGTCTCATTGGAATGCCTCTCTCCTGCTGCAGTACCGGACAGTCGGCTGGAGCATGAACACTGCACCTGCCTGTAGCTGTCTAGAATTGTTCTGTGTGTCTGCATTTTTGAAAGTATCTCACGGTTTTGTTTCCTGTGAATGTGCATTCAGCCCTGCACACTCGTGAAATGCTTAGCTGGGCTTGGGAGCGTGTACATAGTGAGCCACAGTAGGGGGATGGGGCAGGGGAAGAAAGAGGGGCTGTAAGGCAGCTTGAGAACTGATACCACGATAGTGTTAAACTTCTTTGTGAAGGGAACAACACTGCCAGGTTTTGGCTTAAAGATTCTCAAACTCCAGCAGCTTTTGAAATTTGAATGTGTCCGGCTCAGCTGTGTGCAGACACAGTGCTGGAGAGGAGCCCCCATTTAAAATAGTGCCAAGGGCTCTGACAGCTTCTGAAATTCCAGGATCAAGCCTAAAAATAACAACACGTTTGACCCAACATAGCCAGCAGAGCCAGACGAGATGACAGTCTGCACAGCACAGTTCTAAGCCAGCTTTCCTAAACTGCAAACCCATTAAATATTTAGGTGGCCATATGCAAATCATTTAAATTCTGTTTCTCAGAAGCACGCCATGGTATACAGATGTGCTTTGTGCTAAGATCCTCATCCTAAGCTTTCAGCAATTATTTATTTTAAATAGTAAAGGACTTAATTAATGGCTAATTGTGAGCTACCTTTTGTTAAAGGATATTTATTTATGAGGGAGGAGGAAGTAGAAATGCAAAGACCTGAGTTTCTGTCAGAGCAAACTCACATAGAAAAAAACACACTTTTGTGACTGTACCAAAAAAAACCCCAGGATTGCTCAGATATTTTCAAGCCCCTTCACGGGTACCAATTTGCTAATTCAACAAATAGACAGTCCTTTATGTAGGAGCTGTCTCATGGACACTGTGAGCATTTCAGAGACTAGAGCCCCAGATCTTCTTTTCTTAATGTCACTGTGAATTTGCTTGTGGAAGTGTATGACACCATGTGCGGAGCCGAACAGCTGAGCTCATGCTTCAGGCATTCTCCCAGGACCAAGGGGGCTCTCTGCCAGCTCTCGCTCGCCTCTCCCCTCGCATTTACACACACACAAATCATGTTATCATAGTGAAAATATTTAAGAATTCCAGGAAGCAGAGGAAGTTTGTATGTTGACCTTAATTTATTCTTTTCCAGAGGAAGATCACTCTGAAAAGGACTGTAGACGCTAACTGAATTCATTTGCAGATATTTTAATTTTCACTGCAGCTGTTTCTTCTGCTGTATTTTGTCTTTTAGGATTAATGTTGCTTGTGTTTTATCCCATGTGGCAACTTTGACTGAGAGAACTGAAATCACTTGGTGAGAGGTCTATGGAACCTATTTGGACTCAAAACAAAAATTGGTAAAGGAGGTCCCAGTGCATTCTGGTTCCTATTTTCCATTACAGTACAGTAAAATTGGGTGAGACTGTTTCTGGAGGGGAGGGAAGGAATGGGTGGATGAAAGAGTGGGTTAACACAGGCTTTGGCACACAGAGGTCTGGGTTCACTTTGCTTTACAGTTCTGGGTTGGAACTCTTAAAATGCTGATCAGTTTGGCCTTAAACTCAATTGCACTTCTAAAAATACACTTAACTTTAAATGTGCAAATGCCTTTGGAAGACTGTGGGACCTTAGAAGCTACTGTTCTGGGAAGGGCAGTTACCTGCACTGGCTGGTGCACAGCACCTTGCAACATCCAGCCATTCCCAGCAGTTCATACTTAATGAACTGCTCTCTCTCCATGCCACCAGCTCATCCCAGCCTCCCTACTCCTTTCATTAGTACTCACACCTGTGAGGCTTTGCACACATTCCAACACAGCCATTCCACCACCCCTAGGACACTTATGCAGAGCCAGGGAAATAGTACTTGAGTCTTTAAATACTCATCTCTCTCCATATACTATGGACAATGTGGTCACACATAGACTTGTAAAATGGCAAGTAAAGATGCCCCATTCCTCTTAACTGGCCAACAAGGAACCCAAGCATGGAAAATATTTCTGTTTAATTGCAGGGGTCAGTTGTCCCTCAGCCTGGCTGCCTCCATGAGGAACACCAGCCATGCCTGGTGGAGCACAAGCTGTGCCCTGTGCCCCCAGCACACCTGAGCCTGGTGGTTATTCCTGAGGAACCCCACATCCTATTGTGTGCTAGGACTTTTCAGGTTTTGTAAAATATGCTTTGACCAGCACGTTTAACTTCCAATATGGCTGGGCATTAATCCCAGACACAGCTTGAAGAGTTTGGTTTATGAATTTATCAGATTGCTTAAAATTTCTTTGCGAACTATTTCATTCCTTATGTTTCTCTGTTGCAAACTTAAACTCGAAGCCTGATTGAATTTTAAATGAGCAAGCCTGTTCTTCTAGCTAGCAGGTAGCCTGTGATGTGTCTTTGGGCCAGGCATCCCCACCCAACAGCTCTGCTCAAACAAGTAAGGCCATCACAGCAAAATTTCCTGAACAGCTCAGTGTCAGCAGCCTCCCTGAAATCAAGGGATATGTCACTGAAGCTGTCAGTGTAGGACTTGTCCCACAGAATTTATTACTCTATTCAAGCTTTTCTTTATTCTTTTCTATGTGTTTTCTGAATGCACTTCTTTCTCTCTCCCTCTGCTTGCCTCCCATTTTATTATCTTGTTACATATTTCAAATACACACCTGCCTTCCCTGCCTCAAGTCTGGAGGGCTCAGGAGAAGGTAGCAGGAAAAGTAGTATTTGAATTATATTTTGGTTTCCAGAGTATTCAGACGTAGAAGTAGGCAATGCAAGCCTGCTACTTTGCATGTTGTGGCGCTGAGGCTTTTTTCTTTTTAAGTATACAACTCCCTACCAGCTGCAGTCTAGATTTACACCATGGGGAAGAACACAGTAGAACCAGATTGGAGATTAATCAAAGCAAATTCTGACCCGCTGTTACATGTGTCTTAAAGATTTAAAAAGTAAAAATAGAAAATGAGGAGGCTTTGCTTTGGTAATAAACATTACAACAAAAAGGCATAAGTTTCCCAAATATGCTGTGAAGAATAGACAGATGCCTTCTAAGGCTTCTTGGTGTCTCTGGCCATTGTTGTGGATTCGTGACTGCATGCTGCCAGAACGGGGGCTGCTGGAGCTGCCCAAGCCTGCTCCCAGCACAGGGAGCTGCTCCAGCAGGGTCCAGCATTCCTGGCTCAAGGATAGGCTGTAAACATCCAGTGCATTCTGGGGTGTCCGAGGCAGACTTACAGACCCCAGCTCACCTGCCTCCTGGTCACTGGGAAAATTCATGATCGAGAGGTTTTGATGTAAGTTAACCACACTGCCCAGGAGAGAGTCAAAAGACCCCTGGGATATTTTCTACACAGAAATCCCTTTTAGTCACTTGTTTGTTTCTCTAAATCGTATAGCTTGTGAATAATAATTAAAAAAAAAGTCACATGCAATGATGAATTATCAGTTATCCTGAAATGTGACATATTCTTCGGCTTTTAGGGGAATTTTTCTTCTATAGGGATTACAATCAGGTGAAAGTTTGTAGTTAGCAATCACCAGAGTAGCACGACTAGTCTTTATTAAGAACATCTACTTAAACTTCTGGGCATAAACTAACATAGCTCCATTTAAGTTAAGATGGCTCTACTTAGCGGCATCTTCTGGGGAACCAGCCTTTGCTTTCTTGGGAAGAGAAAAAAGAAAAAAAAAATTAGTACGGTGAATATTTTCAACTTTTAAAAAATATATTCACAGGCGGCACAGGTAAATCACTGTGTTTAGATGTAAGAACTGAGAAGATATCAGGACTTGTGAAAACCATCTGTATCTAGAAAAAGGAATATCTCATACTGGCCTGTATGAGATATTTTAAAGACATCACAAATGGTTTTAAGTATCTTTCTCAGTAGATATGGCTGAATTGGCCCATGTGTGTAATCAGGGCAGGGTTATACAGTAAGGCCCCAATTCAGCAAAGTGCTGGAGCACACCTTCAGCTTTTAATGCATGAGTGGCTTCATTGAAGTCCTTAGTAATTACATGTTTTGCTGAATCAGGACCTGAATTTATTAGGGGCAGGTGGACCTTAATATCTTCCAAGGAATTTTACTCATTAAAGGGGACAGTCTATAAATTAGTGTTTAAGTTAAAATCAATTTCTAGATAATACATATCCCTAAAAGACAGATTGTTAGTTTGTATGAGCTTTGTAAGAAAACTTTAATTAAAACCCTTTTAAAATAAAACCTGTTGTACATTATACTGCTAATTGACTTGACCTGGTACAAAGAGGACTCTGCTAGCTAGAGGAGACTAAAGGAGATTATTCTGTCTGGTCCTGCAGTGATTGTGTGTTAATAAAATTTATTTCTGCAGTCTTGCCTAACTCCCTATTGTGTATTCAAGAAATATGTCGGCTTGAAGCCAGTCATCACAAAGCAAAAAGTAATAAAACCTCAAAAGCTGACTTTTTCTACCTCATTCTGTTGCTTTGCAGTAGCACAAAGTACATGGAACAGTCTGCTTGCATGCACATCTCAGAGTTCTCTTTTTAAATTATTTTAATTTATTTTTTCAGTTATGTTAAACTCTGCACCTTATTAATGTGAGCACAGTAACAAGTGAAGGACAATTAAAGGATTAAAAAAACCTCAGTGATGAAATAGTCTGGGTGTGGCAATCATATTTTATTGCCACTACACTGATTACATACATGCAATATAACACATCTAGCAATTAGAGAAACATGTTAATCCTCGTGACCCAGACCTAATTCACACAGAATCCATTCCAGGGGGCCAAATTCTTCCTTTACCCTCACGTAAGTAAATCTGAAATAGCTTCTTGCCAATCAGTAGAATCATTTGGATTGACATTCATGTAAATGACAGCAAAATACAACCTGTTGACTTCAGAGAGTTATTCCTGATAGAGGCTGGGTGCAGTCGCAAAAAAGTAATCACAAAAACTTATGCAAGAAATACATGGAATAAACAGGAGGACTTGGAACTTTTACAAAATGCTCAAAATTATGAATTAATTGGCACAAGAAGCTTGTTGGGATAATTCACATGACTAGAATATTAATATATCTAGTGAAGCTCATTCAGGGAGAAGGACAAAATGCTGTCCATAGACATTCATCTCACAGTGTAAAACATGGGAAGAAACAACCAGTTGAAAATCCCTAGTTAGTAATAACAGAGGAAGTGAACATAGGTGCTGTCACGATGGGGGGGAGGGGGGTGCAGGGAGGTAGGGTGTACAGAGTAAAGCCACAAAGATCAGATGGACAGAACTCCTTTTTTGGAGGGCAAGAAGATGAATCATGCACACATCCAGGCCACTGGGCTTGGAGACGATGGAGGCATAGGCAGGAGGCTGATGGAGATGCCTGCTGGGACACAGGGATCACAGGACAAACTCCACATTGCCAATGTCTTATGAGAGATAAGGCTGGAGAAGCAACTGAAGGGAACATTCTTTATTCTTCATTTTAAGAGTCAGGAGAAATAGGTTTAAAAATAAGGAAACAGAATGCAATTTGGTGACAGTTTTCATGGAATGAGAAAACCCACTGCTCCTGGAAGGGAAAATTAATAGCAAATAGAAGCAATAGACCTGAAAAAAGTCCGATTAAATAAACTCAGAGAATTTTAAGTATTATCTCATGAGTAATGCACTCAGAGTAGATGACAGTTCCTTAAAATAGTTTTATTAACAGCATGAGTGCAAATTATCCCAAAGCAGCAAAACGATTTGAAGTGTTGTAAGAAACCACCTTAGCTAAATCATGGATTCCTCTCTGACCTCAAACACCAGGAAGGCATAGAAAGTTGAACCTAGGTCAAATTACTGAAGACCAGGAGGAAAGACAAGACAGAGTGTAGGGCCCGAATCACAAAGGTGAAATGAGAACACATTGGTGCAGAAAGGACAAGAAGAAAACAGGATGTAATCATACTTCATAAACAGAGGAAGATGAGGAAAATATGTTGGCCTTCTATTGAACAAGGCAGGGAAAGTTATTGACAGGTGATGCTGAAGAGGCTGAGGGCTTGAAGGTTTTTTCCTGCAGTCTTTATCAAAAAGCCCAAATGAGGTTTGGTGGGAAACAGCAATAATGACAAAGAGGTAGAAACTCAAGTGAAATCAGGGAAAGAACAGATTAAATAGTGTTTAGATAAATCAGATCTTTCAAATTGGCTGGCTCAGATACAATTCATCCTAAAGTACCCTATGAACTACCTGAAGCAATCTCAGGGCCATGAGTGGTTTTCTTCAAGATCTTGGGGGATATGGGTGAATATCCAGAAGACAGAAAAATAACAGATGGGATGTTTTCTTAAAGAGGGGGAAAAGACTGTAATGAGAAATTAAAGAGCAGTGAGTGAAGGTCAGTATTTGAAAAAATATGGGAACAATCACATTATTTGTAACCACTCAGGAAATAACAGGGAGATGAGTAACAGTTAGCATGGCTTAGTCAAAAGTACAGATTTGTTAAACCAATATAATTTCCTTCAATGGGAATGGAGGAGAAGCAACAGATAAATCTGAGCTTTATTAAAGCTTTCCAGGATCAGCCTCTTCATGGTCATATGAAGCCCTGGATGTGCTCCTGTATGTTAGATCAGAACGACTTAATTTCTGCATACAGTAAAAGTCAGAAGGGCTGCATAGGTGATACCAGGCCATTCTGAGGATGTTTGTTTAGAACACGGTGAGATTTTTTCACAGCTGGGGCAGTGTAGGCAGTTTGTGGCAAGTCCTTTCAGCTTTAAAAAAGACACCAAGCAGGAAAGATCTAGCAGAGAGCACTGAGAGCAGTGAGAGGCCCAGCAAACACAAGCTACAAGGAGAACTGGAAGCAATGCTCTCATACAGTGCAGAAAAGGCTGAGGAAGACTACATATGTAACATGCAGTTTAAAGAGGAAAGGAGTAAGTAGTCTTCCTTATCCAGTGTGGATAAGAATTATTGGGTTAAACAGGAGCACAAGAAATTTAGGCTAAACATTAGGAAAGACTTGGTAATAATATGGCTAGTTAAGAACTGGAAAAGATCACCTGGGGAGGTCATAGAACCTCCCTCCTTGGAATGTTTCAAGAGTATGAAAGATGTACACTTAACAGAAGTTATGCTTTTAAAGTTGTGGCAGACTTAGACGACCTCTAAAAACCCACTTCCCTTTATGAGGGTTACTATTCCCCCAGTTAGAAAGGTGTCCTGGTTTAGGGCAAGTTTGGGGGAAAACCTCCGGAAGACAGCAAACCCCACGACTCCTCCCCCCGCCACCACCAGGTTCGGGAAGAAATTCCTCAGAGAAGAGTGGGAAAAAAAACCTGTTTATTTAACAAGCAAAACATTCCCCAGCACAGGAAAAAAACAACACTAGCTGACAAAAAACTCTTTCACCGTTCTGAAGGGATGACAAACTCAGAGAGTCTCTTTGGCAAGTGGTCGCCCAGTTATCAGTCTCCGGCGCTGGGGGATGACTGCTGCAGGTGACAGAATGTAGACTCCCGGTGTTTCTTGGTGTTTCCCAGGTCCCCGTCCAGAACAGATTCAGATGGTATCCAGGAGAGGGAGGGGACGGGGTGGAAAAAAAAACGTCCAGGGAAAAAGTTGGACTGCCTAGCTGAACTAACTAATAAGCAAAAGCAAGGGCAAAGCGAAGGAAAGAAAAAGAGGCAGAAGCGAGCAAGCAGGCAAGCAAGCAAGCAAGCAAGCAGAGCTAAAACCTCTCCTAAACACAGACCATGGGGGAGGTGAGCCGGCTGATAACAAGACAAAACAAAGCTTCACTTTCAGAGTCAGTCCTGAAAGCACAGAACATAATACCAAACATAATCAGAACACACGATTGGAGATACAAACACCATAACATCACCCTAGGACATTCCAACCCTTATCTCCATATCGTGAACATACTAAACAGCATGTAAACTTCAGCAAGTAAAAATTTCCATCTTTCACTTACTCAAACACATTTTCTTCCATCTCACTTGCTCAGACCTTTGACACTTACACATTTCCTTCTGTCTCATGCTGCCTCACCCCACAATCAGATCTCCCTGAGGTACACATCGTGTTGTTCCATCTCTCTGCATTATCCACCATGTACAACCTGGTCCTTGAGCAAAGACAATCCCACGAATGGGTTTGTCTGTAGTCGAGGCAGAATTGATCCAAACTGCCTTCCCTAACAAACCTCTGACATGTGCCACTGGGACTTTATCCCTGTCTACAATATTCAGGGACTCAGACTGGGCAGGACCTGCTTGGTTGGTGGAACCTCGGGTGTTAACTAACCATGTGGCCTTCGCTAAATGCTGCTCCCAGTTTTTGAAAGATCCCCCACCCAATGCTCTCAAGGTGTTTTTTAACAGTCCATTGTACCTTTCCACTTTACCTGCAGCTGGTGCATGGTAGGGGATATGGTACACCCACTCAATGCCATGTTCCCTAGCCCAGGTGTTGATAAGGCTGTTCTTGAAATGAGTCCCAGTGTCTGACTCAATCCTCTCAGGGTTATCATGCCTCCAAAGGACCTGCTTTTCAAAGCCCAGGATGGTGTTACAGGCTGTAGCATGAGACACAGGGTAGGTTTCCAACCATCCTGTGGTGGCTTCTACCATGGTGAGCAAGTAGCGCTTGCCCTGGCGTGTCTGGGGCAGTGTGATGTAATCAATCTGCCAGGCCTCCCCATAGTTGTACTTGGACCATCGCCCCCCATACCAGAGGGGCTTCACCCGCTTGGCTTGCTTGATGGCAGCGCACATCTCACGTCATGGATAACCTGAGAAATACTGTCCATGGTTAGATCCACCCCTCGGTCTCGTGCCCACTTATAGGTGGCATCTCTACCCTGGTGGCCTGAGGCATCATGGGCCCATTGTGCTAGGAACAACTCTCCCTTGTGTTCCCAATCAAGGTCTATCTTCGACACCCCTATCTTTGCAGACTGATCTACCTGCTGATTGTTTTGCTGCTCTTCATTAGCCCTACTTCTGGGAACATGGGCATCTACATGGCAAACCTTTACAGGTCGTTTCTCTAACCGGGTAGCGATGTCTTTCCACTCTTCAGCAGACCAAATTGGTTTTCCTCTATGCTGCCAGTTAGCTTCTTTCCATCTCTCCAACCATCCCCACAGAGCATTGGCTACCATCCATGAATCAGTGTAAAGGTAAAGCTTTGGCCACTTCTCTCTTTCTGCAATGTCTAGGGCCAGTTGAACTGCTTTGAGTTCAGCAAGTGGACTGGATCCACCCTCTCCTTCAGTGGCCTCTGCTACCCATCGTGTGGGGCTCCATACGACTGCTTTCCACCTCCAATTCATCCCCACGATGCAACAGGAACCGTCGGTGAATAGAGCATAGCGTGTTTCATCTGCTGGCACTTGGTTGTATGGTGGAGCTTCTTCAGCCCGGGTCACTGGTTCTTGTTCCTCATCTGTGACACCAAAACTTTCACCTTTGGGCCAATTTGTGATTACTTCCAAAATCCCAGGGCGATTCAGTTTTCCAATCCAGGTGCACTGTGTGATGAGGACAATCCACTTGCTCCATGTAGCACTGGTGGCATGGTGGATGGAGGGAACCTTTCCTCTGAACATCCACCCCAGCACCGGTAGTCGGGGTGCCAGAAGGAGTTGTGCTTCTGTGCCAACCACCTCTGAGGCTGCCTGGACTCCTTCGTAGGCAGCTAAGATTTCCTTCTCTGTTGGGGTGTAGTTGGCCTCGGACCCTCTGTAGCTCTGACTCCAAAATCCTAATGGTCAGCCTCGAGTCTCACCGGGCACCTTCTGCCAAAGGCTCCAGGACAGACCATGGTTCCCAGCTGCAGAGTAGAGCACGTTCTTCACATCTGGTCCTGTCCTGACTGGGCCAAGGGCTACTGCATGAGCAATTTCCTGCTTTATCTGGGCAAAAGCTTGCTGCTGCTCAGGGCCCCAGTGGAAATCATTCTTCTTGCAGGTAACCAGGTAAAGAGGGCTCACAATCTGACTGTACTCAGGAATGTGCATTCTCCAAAAACCTATGGAGCCTAAGAAAGCTTGTGTCTCCTTCTTGTTGGTTGGTGGGGACATATCTGTGATTTTGTTGATGACATCAGTAGGAATCTGACGCCGTCCATCTTGCCACTTCACTCCCAGGAACTGGATCTCTTGAGCAGGTCCCTTAACTTTACTCTTCTTGATGGCGAAGCTGGCTTCCAGGAGGATTCGGATGATTTTCTCTCCTTTCTCAAACACTTCTGCTGCTGTGTTCCCCCACACAATGATATCATCAATATATTGTAAATGTTCTGGAGCCTCACCCTTTTCTAGTGTAGTCTGGATCAGTCCATGGCAGATGGTAGGACTGTGCTTCCACCCCTGGGGCAGTCGATTCCAGGTGTACTGCACTCCCCTCCATGTGAAAGCAAACTGAGGCCTGCACTCTGCTGCCAGAGGAATGGAGAAGAATGCATTGGCGATGTCAATGGTGGCGTACCACTTTGCTGCCTTGGACTCCAGCTCATACTGGAGTTCCAGCATGTCCGGCACAGCAGCGCTCAGCAGTGGAGTCACCTCATTCAATGCACGATAGTCCACTGTCAATCTCCATTCTCCTTCAGATTTACGCACAGGCCAGATGGGGCTGTTGAAGGGTGAGTGGGTTTTGCTGACCACCCCTTGGCTCTCCAGCTCTCAAATCATCTTATGGATGGGAACCACAGCATCTCGAGTTGTTCTGTATTGTCGGCGATGCACTGTGGAAGTGGCAATTGGTACCTTTTGCTCTTCTCCCTTCAGAAGTCCTACTGTACTTGGATTCTCAGACAGTCCAGGCAAGGTGTTCAATTGCTGGATGCCCTCTGTCACCACAGCTGCTATCCCAAATGCCCACCTGAATCCTTTTGGGTCTTTAAAATACCCCCTTTGGAGGTAATCTATGTCCAAAATGCATGGGGCCTCTGGGCCACTCACAATAGGATGTTTTTCCATTCATGTCCAGTCAAGCTCACATCAGCTTCCACCAAGGTAAAGTCCTGTGATCCACCTGTCACACCAGCAAAAGAGACAGATTCTGCCCCTACATATCTTGATGGGACTAATGTGCATTGTGCATCAGTATCAACCAAAGCTTTATACTTTTGTGGTTCCGATGTGTCAGGCCAACGAATCCACACAGTCCAGAAAACACGGTTTTCCCTTGCCTCTCCCTGGCTAGAGGCAGGGGCCCTCTAAGCCTGGTTATCCTTCTTTCCTTGGGCATATGTCTTAGAGGTTCCTTCAAGGGGATTGGACATATCATCATCATCATCATACTTGGCATCTTGGCTACAGGCAACTGGAGCTGCTCTCCTTTTGGTGGATCTTCCTCTTTGAGTCTTGCCTTCCTTTAATTCACGCACCCATTGTGCCAGAGCAGCAGTAGATTTTCTGTCCCATGTCCTCATGTTTTCTCCGCAATCACGTAGGAAGAACCACAGCTCAGCTTGTGGGGTGTACCTTCTCTCCCCATCGGGGGAACGTCTGCATTGGATACCAGGGCCTCTAATTTGTACTGCCAAGATTTGGAGAAGGTCCTCTTTAATCTCCTCCCTGAGTCTCTTATGATTCTCCTCTATCTTGTCTTCTAATTTCTGCAGACGTGTTTCCACAGCTGCTATCCTGGCATCTGCATGTGCTCGGAGCTTCTTCGCCATATCGAGCACGGTCTCATCCCTCTCATCCCACTTCATTATTGCTAAAGCAGAAGCATATTCATGTGGCCCAAGCTGTACAAGTTTTTGCCACATCACAGATGTACGTGGTACCAAGTCCAGATTCCTAATTGTTATGTCATCTGAGAAGATAATCTCTGCTACTGCCATTTCTCTCAGGCATTGGATCCCTTGTTCAATCGTCTTCCACTGGATCTGCTGCATATAAAGATCGTCTGCACACAGGCATCTTTGTGCTACACTGTCCAGGACCCGTGCCCAGAGGCTGTGAGGGTTAGGCCCCCTCATCATTCTTTGGTCAATGACAGGATCATGTGACAGGGATCCCAAATGCCTGGCTTCAGTGCCGTCCAGAATTGTAGCCTCGCCTGCAGCATCCCAAAGACGGGCCAACCAACTAATTATAGACTCATCAGGTCGTCGGGTGTAATCCTTTCTTAGGCCACGGAGGTCCTTTAGGGAAAAGGACTCAATATTGGCCTCTGATCTTGTACCAGTTGCTTTGACTCCTGGTTTTATGTCAGGAGGCGTTGAGGGTTCTTCTCCTGCATCATCATCATTATCATCATCATCGTCATCCACTGGTCGATCGGTCTTGTCTGTGCACTTTCCACTTCTCATGCTAGTAGCAACAGCATTGGTTGAGGCTTACTGACTGGTTTAGCTGCTGGCTTAGGCTCACTGTCTGGTTTAGCTGCTGGCCTCGAGCCTGGGGTGTTGGCTGCAGCCTGAGTGACTGGGATAGTGGCTGATTTATCTCCCTGTCCCCCTTCCTCTGTCTGCTGCCCTACGGTATCTAGAAGGGTGCGATAACCATATGTCAGGGCCCAGCTTGATGCAATGATCTTCTTCTCCTTAGAATTATCATGGCACTTCTCTTTCAGGTACTTTGCCACCTCAGCTGGGTTCTGAATTTCTTCACATGGAAAATCCCAGGATGTAGGGTCAGAAAATTCCTTTAAGATTTGGCCCATATCCTCCCATTTCCCACACCACTCAGGATTTCTCACATCTGGCTCTACTCCTGGGTCAGGGGTCTCATCAGCCCCTCTAGAAATCTCAGCTCCCATTCTAGAGAAACTGCAGACTGTATAGAGAAAGCTTACGATATTAAACACCAGAAAGATGGTCTCTTTAACATTCAGGGGAAACTGAACATTCTCTAATAAGGATGTAACAAATTCAGAGGAGAAGAAGGAAAACAAAGGCTGAAAAGCCTCATCCCCTGCTTCTCCTCTAACAGACTGAGTGCACAACCATAACCATGAACTATACATTCCTGGAACAGACTCCAGCACCTTTATAAATCTCCTGCAGGCCATTAAAACCAAGCCCAGCCCAATGGATATTCTGGTCAATGCCCCTCTACTACAGAAACTACGTATTAGGGACAATACCGGAGCTATTTCTGGATAAGAAAATAAACCTGGGGACCACAGAGGTAGTAAGACCTCAAAAAACCCTAGGGACCAGAAACACATGCAGGCATCCACCCCAAAAGACATGAATTCCAACAACATAGCCAATAACAGCTCTATACCAACACAAAGTAATTTGAACCAAATTATTATTAGAACAGGGGTTTTTTCCCACTTTCTCAAGCCCCGAGATGGGTGCCAAAATATTTGTCCTGGTTTAGGGCAAGTTTGGGGGAAAACCTCCAGAAGGAGCCCCCAGACAGCAAACCCCACGACTCCTCCCCCCGCCACCACCAGGTTCGGGAAGAAATTCCTCAGAGAAGAGTGGGAAAAAAACCCCTGTTTATTTAACAAGCAAAACATTCCCCAGCACAGGAAAAAAACAACACTAGCTGACAAAAAACTCTTTCACCGTTCTGAAGGGATGACAAACTCAGAGAGTCTCTTTGGCAAGTGGTTGCCCAGTTATCAGTCTCCAGCGCTGGGGATGACTGCTGCAGGTGACAGAATGTAGACTCCCGGTGTTTCTTGGGGTTTCCCAGGTCCCCGTCCAGAACAGGTTCAGATGGTATCCAGGAGAGGGAGGGGACGGGGTGGAAAAAAAAACGTCCAGGGAAAAAGTTGGACTGCCTAGCTGAACTAACTAATAAGCAAAAGCAAGGGCAAAGCGAAGGAAAGAAAAAGAGGCAGAAGCGAGCAAGCAGGCAAGCAAGCAGGCAAGCAAGCAGAGCTAAAACCTCTCCTAAACACAGACCATGGGGGAGGTGAGCCGGCTGATAACAAGACAAAACAAAGCTTCACTTTCAGAGTCAGTCCTGAAAGCACAGAACATAATACCAAACATAATCAGAACACACGATTGGAGATACAAACACCATATCACCCTAGGACAAAAGGATAATTCACTCTAGGGAAATCATGGCAGCCATGCCTGGATGCTGGAATGGCCCATCACAGCAACCCTAGCCCTCTCTCAGTGTCAGTGGCTCAGCAGGTGCATCAGCCGGTGCCTCAGCTCCAGCAGAGAGGTGATCCCTCCTGCAGGCACTTCTGTACCTGAACTAACTTTTCAGCACTTTATTGAACCAGGAGCTCAGCTGGCAGCCAACCTGCAAACACAACTGCCTAAGTTTTTACCATCTCCTCGTTCACACCCGTGTCAGTACTCAGCTGGGAATTGCTGCTGAAAGACACAGAGGGACTTTACTCAACACTCCATGTTTCCAGAGAAAACTGAACTGCTGGACAAAAACATAGCCTACACTCTGTGGTCTAGCTAAGAATTCATTGCAGAGGGAAACAAAGTACTGAACACTGAAGTCCAAGTTAGAGTCTTATGTAGCATATCATGTCCTACCCACTGCACCTCCTGCCCTGCTTGGGAGCATCTGCACAACAGCCTATGGGTAACACACATGCAGACAGAAGACATTGGATCATTGGCCACTATCCAAGAATTTATCTGTACAATAAACGTCTTTAAACTGAGACCTAGCCATGTGTAGAATGCTCTGAATGACACAGTTGCTGAATCTTTCCATTAAAATGGCAACTAGAATATCCATAACTAAGCTCACAGTCACAAAGATATTCATGTTCCTACCACCCCCCAGCAGTCCCAGACATGTGTCACTCTATCTCTCTGCCCACTCAAACCACAGTGTTGTAAGAAAGTCCCAGCTCCCAGAAAATGAGGAAGTTAGTTTATCTGAACTTACACAGCATGAGATGGCATTGCTAAAATGATTATAAAATTGGGGAAATCAGAAGAAGATAGAGCTTGTCTGCTGGTTGAAAAGGCAAAGTGTACTAGAATTCTTTCATTTCCCTCCTATGCAAACACTGATTTCTGTCTTAGGGTGTCAGTTGTAAAGGAGATGTGATCTGTTACACAACGTATTTCATTCAGTTAACAATACTTAGTTACATGCTAATAAAGCATGTATTAAAAATACATCAAACTAATAATTTAATCACAATTACTTCCTCCATTCTCCTAAGCCTGGACTGGATTTGTGGCATAAAGAGGATCCATTAAGTATTTTGCTGTTTCAGTAGGTTTTTCTGGCATACTGGGCCAAGTTTCTCAAACTTGTAGGAGTAAGGAGAAAAGCCACACAACACATGTGCATACTCACACACATAAACACAGAGCAGGGAATGAGGAGATGATACACTGGCAGGATGTGTTTGCTCTTGATTTCACAGTACCACCCAGTCCTTCCCTGTGCTACACAGTGGGTTTTTTCCATGTTATTTTGTGTCTCAGTGCCAGCACTGATTGTGGTGATTGACTGAGCTGGTGCTGCAGGATTCAAAACAACAACTCTGTTGGCGGCAACTCAGGGAAATGCAGAGAACACGAGGTTAATCCAAGGAGAGAAGAAACAACGCTGGTGATCTGCCAGCTCTGAGCATCCTACAATAAATTAGGAATGGCTATGTTCATTGGTTCAAAATTAAAGATGCAAGCAGAGCCTAGCAGAAGCATTTTAAACACTGTTCTGGGCTTTAGCCTGTGGGCACCTAGAGAAAAAGCCCTTTTTCCTATACATTGAGCTCTTCCTCACATATCCCACCAGCCTCAGCACGTGGGCTCACAAAAGCCATTCTCTCCCTCCCTTTGAGACGCAGGGGCTTTCAACTTGCCTGTCCCTGATTAACATTTATGGTTATTCACCTACACTGAAATGGAAGAGATGCTCCTCACACAGCATCTCCTTTCCTCTAGCAGCACAGTGTCCCTGTCCCCGGGGTCTCCCTACTCCTCCCTGAGGATCAGTGAAACCCTCTCAGACTTCACATCTGCACCTCCTATCAAGGTAAAGGAGGTGGAGATTCTTTTCCAGAAGCAATGTTTCTCCTTGGGAAAAACCCCTAGAGAATTCAAAGATGATCCTTCAGCTTTTTGCTTTTGTTACTTTTCCCCACCATCCCTTTATCTCCTATAATCTCCTGTTCCTGCTCACTCCACTGCTGCTGCCTCTTAATTAAACATTTTGACACCAACCCTATTTTAATATTATCTACCTCCCCTCTCACTCCCTTCAGCAGAGTCTCACCGACGTGGTCCCCATTACGTTTCTCCTCCCACTCAGCTCATAGTAGCAGCTACTTGTCTGTTTTCCTGATAGGAATTCATCCCTTCCCTGGCTGCATTATGAAGATAAGCTGCTTCTAGTGACAAAGGAATCACTAATGGACGTGCCTGCTTTCCTATCCCGGGGACAGTGGCTGCTGCTGTCAGGAACTTTTTCCCTAGCACAAGTATTTTCCCAGCATGCTTTGTAAAATAGACCACATTTATGATTGCTGGCATACTCACAGGGTTACCAGGCAGCTTTTTTCAGGACAGACTTTACAACTTGCATATAGATGGACCCAGACATGGCTCTGGTTAGACACAATGGGAGATTTACTATTGCATGTATTTGCACCATGATTTAGTGGCTTTGTATGAACAAAATAGAAACAGAAAATAATTATTTGTTTGCCAACCCACTGAATGTAGGGAAGAAGAACAAAGTTTTATTCATCTGCAAGCTCAGCAGATGTCAGTGTCTGAATGGTCTGATTTCAGTCTTGTTTTTGGACTAATGAAGATTTAATATAGCTAACAGAACCATGAGGTAATTCTGGCATTGAACAAAAAGTGATTCCATATCATCCCATAACTTGTCATGATTAAACATTAACTAATCCCATGAATTTTGTTGGTGGTGTTTTGTTAGAACAGCTTCTGAAGGGAGCGATAGTTCAGTCATTATTTGAATGTCTGCTATAGTGGAGTCTATCACCACTGAAAGCCCAGAATAATGGCCTGTGTTATTCTTTTGCATCTTTTTCTATACAGCTTTTGAGGGAGCTGTAATTGAAGAGAAATGAAAGGGCTGCCAACCGAGAGACAATACTGCAAGGATCAGTACTAGAATGTGAGACAACATACTTTAAAAGCTGAAACTTTAAAACTCCTGCTACGTGTGTACTTTTGAAAAGGGTAAAATCAATAGCAAATAAGAGAAACCCCAGCTATTTTCTCCTGATTAAGAAATAGCCAAACTACTTCTTTTGAAATTTTTTGTTTATAATCTGATGGCCTCCTATGAGGGCATGAAAAAAAGGATTAATGCCTTAACGAAGTACCTATTTTTTACTGCTGTTCTCTTTAGAAAATGTGACTAACTAAAAATGTGAAAAAGAGACCCATGGAATGGAGATATGAGAATACCAAGGCAAGGTGTTAAGAAGCAGGGAGCCTACAACAATTTACAAAAAGCTTGCAAAATATGAACTGCTACTTAGCATCAAGTCCTGTGTCAACTGGGTCTCCACTATGTTAGTGTTGTAACCCCTGCTGAAAGCATTCCTGGTGCTTACAGGGAGCTGAAACACCACAGACAATATTTTCCATACTTAAGTTTCAAACTCAAGTACTTAGAGGATTCCAAGAGGATCACCATTGTGCACTGACTGATGCACCAAGCTTAAATTTTCCTCCTGTTTCTACAAATATGAGAAGCAGAAGCTCTTTAGCAACCTGGTATAAAGCTACTGAAGCCATTTTAAAGCCACTAAAGTCAGTGAGAATCTTTACATCTGTCTCTTGCACTCTTGGATTCTCCAAATACTTATGTATGTACTTAATGTTTCTCACTGGTGATGCAACTTGCCTCAGACCAGCCGGAGTGGCAAATCAAATAGAGATGGGAATGACTGAGAGTGGCCAGAAAACAATTTAATAATGCGCCAACAAAAAGAGAAGCTGTACACCATATAGAACAACCTCAGAAGACACTTCAATGGGGCTAACATGATGATATATAACCTTTGTTACAGCGCCACCGGAGGGCAGTGAACCAATGATCAATTGTTTTACCTTATATGTAAAACGTTGCTAACCAATCATTAACAAGAACTAAGAACATTACCTTTTTGGTGCTACCATATTAACATAGCTGTTCCCATAATTCTATTCTCCTCTCCATAATAATCTCCAAAACATCTCTCTCCAGATGTTTCCCTTCTTAGCACTCATAGCCTTAGATTGATGCCCGCTTCACTGTTGACCAGAGCCAGCTTGCCGCCCATCCCTAGCCACCCAACTCCCACAAATGGTCACATGAACAATCCCACTGAAGAAATTGTTTGTCTTAAGCTCAGAATATGGCCAAGTTTCAGACGGCTTTAGCTAAATGTGGCCATGGTAAGCCCAGACATAAGCCTTCTCCTATCCAAGACAATTCAGCAATACTCTCCATTTCTGAAACTATCAGAAGGTATTTGGGATATGTTTGTGATCAAGACTTAAAACGATACAGTTAAGGACTGATTGTTCAAAATAAGCTGGATCCCAAACATAAGAGTCACTGGATCATAAACATAAGAATACTGAGGCTATTTCAGGCTGCAATAAGCAATGCTTCCTCCAGTGTACACCCCAAAAAGATTAAGTTTATGTTGCTTTTAATGATGAAGAGTTTAACAAAGCATAATTTGGAACCAGTTTTCAGTATTTCTGCCAAACTCTGAGTAAAACATCACTTACCTCCTAAGTGAACATTTTTTCTGGCAGTTTTGTATGAATTAAACATTTTGGTAATTTAAAGGAAAAATGTTAAAAATCTGGAGTGTTCTTAAAATAGCAGATCAGTATACTTGAAATATCTTTACTGTTTTTAGGGAACTTCCCCATGCATGTAGCATTTTATGAAAACCAGAGCTATTTTGCACAAATTCCAGAGCAAGCTTATGAAAATAGTGTAATGAGGCAAAGTGCTCAGCAATGCCAGAGCATGGGGACGACAATACTGTAATAGATGATATCAGGATGATGGCAAAATAATGTCACTGCAGTCACTGGAGACTACATTACTATGTCAAGATGATGGCAAAATGATTTTGACGCAAGTCTATTGAAACTCTGCTAAAATATCCAGATGATTGCAACATAGCAGGCAAATGCCCCAGAGGCAGTGACTGATAAACTTCTGTTAAAGTATTTCAAATACACCACTCTAATCTATGTTACATAGGCAAGATCCTGGTCTGCTAATACTTTAGCTTGACCCCACCAACCCTGGCCAAGGCTCTCAAAAGGAAGCTCTGCCTTTTGGTGAAAAGTTCTGATGATCCCAGGCCATTCCAGGATACAAGAGTTCATTTGGCCTTCTGTGCATGCACAGCTACAGTTTGAGACTTCCACAGCTGACAAAACAAGTCCACGTCAAATGTGGCCTCATCTGAGGGTGAGCAGTTCTAGGTGTTTATGCTGTGGAGAGGCAAATTGTGCCCTGGTGCTCTAGATGTGTAAATATCAGGTGATAAATAAGAACTGCAGCCAAAACAAGGAGAAAGCTTTCCCATTGTGGAGAATGGTAAACATGTCACAGGTAACAGACAGCTAAGGTAGCTTTAGCATCTTCTTCCTATAGAAAGTAACAAGTTAATCGGCAAGGGATGCTGTCTTAGATGAACTCATCATTTACCCAAGGGGGCTAATTTTTTTTGCAGCAGTAACAGACTGTTTCTGAGATTCACAGCAGAGCTCAAGGACACTGACAGAAGTTAGATGTGGAGAGCCTGATGGAAGCAGAGCAGATTACACTGGAGTTTAGCTGAGCAGATTACACTGAAGAACTGTATCAATAATAAGTAGTGATGTCTTCTCCTTTTATGCAAGAAGAACTTGCAGAACATCAGCCAGCACTGCTCCCTGCTCTGCCAGGGCTGACAGTACTTTTAAGAGCAGCATGCTCAGCAGGAATAGTGCATACTGACTGCTGGACTGAGCCCTTGGAAGATTGTTACAGCAATTAGTGCAGAAGCAGCAACATTCCTGCTATCAGAACTAACAAGAAGCTGCAAGAACTATTTCAACAGAAATAGTCAAAGCTGCTCTAATTACATACTCTTTGCATAGGCTGGCAAGTACGATGATTTTAGAAACTGGGCTATTCAAGCTTCTGAGGTTACAAATGCTGCTGTGCCAGCTCCACCCACTAAGTAAAAGGTTGCATGCTGCAGTCAGCTCTGGCTCCTTCAGTGCAGCCATAGAAATAGGCATCTTAGAAGGAGAAATAAGGCTGTTCAAAGGACAGCCACGCATATTTAGGAGGTGGCCTTACTGGACTTTTGGTTCTATCACAGGTATATTTCAACAGTGGTGAAAAGTGTTTTCTGCCATTTATCAGTGAAAGAAACCTTTACTCCTTGTCTTCTAATCTAGCTGCTCTGACCTACTTGTTCCTCACCTCCAGCTGACAATGCTGGGCTGGCCACTGCATTCAGCTGTGCCCTGGATCTTGGTTTCATCATGTCTACTGTGAACAGAAGGAGCTTGGGGTTCCTGCAAATCTCATCTACTCCTGCAGCAGCCAATATTAGTAGTCCTTTAAGGAAAAGCCTAGGTCCTTCCAGAAATCCCAGTCATCTTTCTTGCTTTGCACTGTAACTTACTGGGGTAGATGGACCAGTGAAAGATGGCAGGAAGTGTCAGCAATACCCCCAGAAGTGGGCAGACCTCATCTTTCCAAAGGAATACAAGCAAGGTCCTTCAGGCTTGTTCTGCAAATGTGGACTTGTGGCCACCTCTGCCAGAAAACTGCCTCACCACAGTACAAATCCAGCTGGAGGAGCCTGTACTTGATGGGTTAAGTGTGCAAAGGAGACTGATAAAAATACAGGGTTTTGCACAACACAGTTCACAGCCTTAGTTGACCCCTGTATAATTTTTTGGCTCAGATTTAAGCACCCAGTCTTAATTTACAGAACTTTTATTGTTCCAGGGCTAAGTTAGGTGAAGACCTACATTCAGGCACACCTCTCCATGCAGCTACACTCACAAAAGAAACCACATCCAGGAATTGTCACTCCTGAAACTCCAGGAAAGGGGAGCACAACTAGAGAGAGATGGAACCCAGCCTGCTTCAGCTCAGCATTTCTGCTCAGAAAAGAGGTGAGAGATGAAGAGAGAGAAGGGGAGCACAGACAGCAGGAGTCTCTTTGCATGCAGCTCTTCAGGTGAGAGGTTGTCCTATGCTTATGCCAGAGGCTCAGGCTCTGCTGGAGGATACAGGAACACATTTCCATTTCAGATTCCTGCCTCAGCTGTCTTGTTAGCCCCTGTCCTTGGAGACTCAGCCACCCACCACCATCCCTCCCGATTTCCCAGGAAGGAGCCTACCTGCCTGGGTACCAGGGAACTTGATTTGCACACCCAGGGATCTTGGACCCACAGGGAACTCTTCTAAACCATTCAGTCTAGATGCAGCCCCATACAGGTGAATTATAAATCCCCGGTTAGACTGCCTAATCCTGTGAAAGTGGCACAAAGGAACAGATTTTGTTTTATGTGACCAGAAGAAAACCCTCCCTCACTACAGCAGTAAAGCCAAGTGGAAGTGATTTCTGTGCCTTTCCAATCTCATTAGAGATTTTAACTGGGAACAAAGCGGTATTTGGGATGCTTTGCTCCAGTGATCTTCCATTTCATGGAAACTCCACTCCAGTGGTGGAGACTGGAGTGATCTCATGATCATTTTTGAAGTCATCCAGGGTCTGTCAGTATAGATTGATCAGCATATGAGAGGCCACAGTTGTATCTTTGACATCTTCCCCATTCTCTTTTTCCCTCATTCAATTGTGCTGAGCACAATTGTGCCTTTACATCTTTTCCATTAGAATCTGGTAGAAGTACAGATTGTTTTGTTTCCTATTAAGACAAAATTCTGCTTTCAATAGCAGCACTAGCTGAATACAAAATAATGCCATTAAATTCACTGTTGATGGCTATTAAATTATTTGGCCCTCATGCTAGTCAGTGGTTGAAATACAGGCATCTCTCCTGGAGTCACAGTGACTCTTAGTAGCAGCAAGCAACTGGAATGCGAACACTGTTCTTTCAGCATGAAACTAGCTGTTGTAGCTCAATTATTTGCTTTATTTTTCTACTGCCTCTAATATAAATCAATACTTTTCCATCTGCTGCCATTTCTAGACTTGAACCTTCCTAACCATTATGCAACCTCTTGACGGAAACCCATTATAAACCTTCCAATTTATTCTGCAGCACAGCTCTGTTAGTGATATTTACATCTATAATGTATCTATATGCATCTCATACTCTTTTCTTTCTTGAAGCCTCTTTTATTGTACCACATTTTCACACTGTACTCACTTCAGCCTCTAGCCAAAGCAAACACAGACTAAAGTATACTACTTAAATATATTTTTTTTAATTGCAGATTTCAGTATTTCAAATGAGAGGATCACAAAAAGCTGTCAAAAGAAAAGGGAGTTGATTTCAACTTTTAGTGCCTTCACAGTACAGGAGACTTGTTAAAGATCACAGCACTGTTGTGGATATTGAGCTGTTCCACTCAGTGTAAAAGCTGCCCCTTAGATGTGCAAGACACAAGATGTGCACTCACCCCAGCTGCTGATCCCCTATTTGCGCACATCAGACACCTTTTCTTTTCCAACAAACACATCTATACATTAGTTTCACAGCATAGAAGCAGCAGCCTGACAGGACCTCTGTCTTTGGTGTCAGGACACGGCATGTTTCACGGCTGATCTAACAGGACCATACTTGTTCAAAGTCACACCTGCCTTCCTGACAGTCCTACTCACAGTTTCTGCTGGTCTTGAAGTAAGACTGTGCTCAAAGTAGAGCATTAAGTAATTTCAGTATATATATATATATATATATGTATATATGGTTCTTTTTCCCAGGCTAACTGCCTGAAATTACACTCTGCATAGCCCACAGCCCAGTCTTCAACAGCAACACACAAGAGCGAGAACACTCCTTGCTGGACCAGACACTGGCTAGTTGAGTGTAACATCAGATCAACAATCAATACACAGCAATATTAGAAGTGTTTTTAACAAGGTTACCTGGGAAGGAGCTTAAAATGATGAAAAACAACTAAGTGGAGTCCCCCATAATGCCTTGATGAAACCTCCAAACGGGCTATACATTTGCAGTAGGCATGGCTCCAAGAGAACAGGGACTGTCAGCAATAGCTGTTACTTTGCAGGAAGATGGGAGCTGCCATTCTGGATCACACCTGCTGTCCCTGTAGTCTGGTATCATGGACCAGAGGAAGTGTGCCTGTAATGGTTGATTATGGAAAAGCCTGCCCTAGAGGGAAATATTTCCTTAAGTCTCATCAGTCAGCACCTACATATGCTGTGAATCATAAGCATTTAAATATCTTGAGATTTTTATCCTAGTTAACATCAGTGTAGATAAGCACATGATCTGTTTCTGAACATTTAATTGTCCTTTCTTGAATATTAGTAAGGTCTCAATATTTTATTTCTCACACAGGCAGAAAAAGAGTACTTTGTTTATGAGTATGAAGTCTGAGTAACTTTACTCACTGGTAATGTCTTGTGCAATCGAGACCCAGCATTACAGGCAGATGGAGGAGAGGCTCCCAGGCTGCTAATAGGAACAGCGTTTGAGAAAATTAGGGGAAAAAAAATCCATATCTTGAAAGAAAATGATCTTTCCATGTCTTGCATAGCTTTTGGCTTTGTTATTATGAAAGCTGTCTTGAGAATTCCCTGATGCACCTTTTGTATTAGATTCATTGTTTTACATATCACTATTCTGTCAGACCTAATTTGCCCATTTCCTAAAGTGTTCTAAAAGTCAGTTTTCCTCAGATATTTCCATTTGTTCTTAATAAGAGAAAGCTTCCTTTTCAAACAAAGAACAGCCCCACTCACTGTATTCACTGCTGCTCAGTGGTTTAGCCACAGCTACACCCTTAGCTAACTTTTCAGTGTTGGTCAGGACCTAGCCATGAACAGCCTCCCCTCCTGTATGCTCTGCAGCATTGCTCCTGTTGTGATCACTGAAGGGCTTAAGAATTTGCTCTGGCACATCTGACCAGTTTATAAAAGAGGGAAGCTGGACTCACCACTTATTACTGTGCTACTTAGGGGTTTGGGTGTTTTTTGCCACTTTGATCTCCCTCCATGTTTTAGTCACAACATTTTCCTAAGCCAAATAAATAAATATGACTTTATTTATGTAACAGCATTCTGACTAGCAAATTTTCTCTCTTGTGTTTATAACATAGGTCAGTTCACACAAAAATGTAACCTGTACACAAACCCCTGTCTATGGCACTGGTTGCTGTGCTGCTGAGCTAGTCTGTTTTTCATATGCACTTTATACCTTGACATCATGGCTTGACACTTGGTCATATTTCAGTGCTGTGTCCACAAAGGAAATAGGACTGTACATACAAAGATAGCAGAGCTAGTCGAAGAGTATTAGGGCTGAGGTATCTGGTTGCAAGCAGGAACATGAGTAAGAAATGAAATAATAATTTGGGTGTATATGTGACTGCTGATAATCACACAGAACTACTGAGAGCATCCTGTGTGTACCAAAAAGGTAAATCCTGGTTCTGCTGAAGTAGATCTTCAGAAGTTTCCAAACACCAAAGTAAAATCAGCCACAGCTGACTGCTCATGCACTTGACAGGTAATGTACCTTCTCTCCTGAAAAACCTGCCACTCAAGTATTTATATAAAGCATTACATGGTGTCAGAAGTTATCTTAAGCCAGAGATGGAGCAATTACTTCCCCCGAGTCTGGTGGTTTTATGAGGGAAGCATGCAAAAAAATGCATGCAAAAAAATGTTGCAGCTTAGCAACATTTTGAATCATTCTCTGCCATGGGGGCTGCCAGGAATTAGCTGAAGGGCAATTGGTGACACTGCTTGGAGCACAGGGGGCTCAGCAGCCCCCTAAGTACACGGTGTATTGGGAAGGGAGAAAAAGAATTTAATACAGTTTTAGGTGCTAAATAAAAACATCACAATGACTGGGAAGATCAGTTAGATAAACTTGCATTGAAGTCCCAAAACAGAAGGACCAGCTTCACAATGACCAGGATATGCTGGGGTGTGCCATCCATACGCAAGCACCACAGAAGTACACACAAAGAAAGCAATCACGTACTTATTAATTTCAAAAATTTCAATCCTTCTACTGCTAAAATACAGTGCCAGGGTGGCAAACATATGAGGTTTACAGTCACAACCTGGTTTATTTGTGCCTTTACTATAGGAAACGGGCTACAGCAGCTGGTGTAACCCAATAGGCAGCAGGTTTACCTAGCTCTGCTTTGGATAGAGGTGACACTTTGCCTCGCTTTGCCTCCTTAAGTTTTACTCGTCATAGTTCCCCAGCCAAATGCGCCCCCCTCGCTCGTGTTGATAGTGACCTCGCAGAGACTCCCAGCTTGGCTGGAGCCGCGATGAACTTTCTGCTTCTCCTCACTGGGTGTGCCCTGTCCTGCTGGGGATAAAACGGTGCATTCAGGTGGTGCTTACCACAAGGACTAAATAAACCAGGCAGGAACTGGAGGCTGGCGGGAGAGCAGTGGGTAGCGGTGACGTCCGCGGTGTTTGGCCCCGCTCGGATCTGGCCCCGCGAGTTGTTGGCGCATCAGTCCGGGGCGGTCCCAGCACGGCTGCACAAGCGGGGACGCGGTGGCGACCCCTCGCCACCTGTGCCCTGGGGACGCTGCCACGGCTCCGCCGGCCGGCCGCGGTAAGTGCTGGTGAAGTCTCATGGGAAGAGGGCCCCCAGCTCCCCACTGCCTGGGAAGCAGCTGTGCCACATCGCTGCTGTGCCACCAGCTAATCTAGATCTGTGGAATCCACAGCAGGAAAGCCCTGAGGAATTTATTTTTTCTTTTTAAGAGGAAAAAACCCAGAAGTTTCACAGAGTCAGGCTAGCAGGCCAGCACCATACTCTTGAATTAGCACCACTAGAGCAGAGCAATTCCCAGTATCAGCTGGGAAAGGGCAAGGCAAGTGAGTGAAGCAGGCATAAGGGAACACTTTAATACCGAGCCTATCAAAATAAGTACCATGTGCTATTGCCAGGAGGCCCAGCTGTCAGCACCACCTTTCACCTGAGCCCACTGCCTCCTGAACCACCTGGAGGATGTGTGTAGGCAGTTTCTGATGACATTCAGGGAGCCGAGGGACCACGAGCTGCTGCCTCCCACGAAGTGCTCAGTGGCCAGGTGGCAACAAAAGATGGAGCTGAGAAGAAAAAGTGGTGGTAACAGGGCTCTGCAATGGCTTTCATGTACACTGCTTCACCTCAGAGCCACCTGAGCTGTCACCTGAGGTAAGGGAGAGTGAACACCGAGCTCAACTTAGTGGCCAGAGGTGCTTTTGATAGTTCAAGGCTGCCCATGCTTGGCCCAGCTGTGCCCTTTATGGGCACAGTCAGAGGTTCCTCACATTGCTGAGGCACAGCCCAGCAGTGAAGGCACAGAGCAGACAGCTACAAAACCACCCTAGTGAGGCACGTCTGTCTCATTTCTTTGAATCTGGACAAATTTCAGAATGGCTCAATAAAAGTTACAATTCACAGTATTGAAAAAGGTACTTTAAAGAAGGCAATTAGAGATAATCCATCCTGAGACTGTACTAGCCTTCCCTGGAAAAAAAAAAAAAGAAATCACTATGGAGGAAAATGAACATATTTAAAACATTCCAAAAGTGCTTTAACACCCAAATTGAAGAAGGAATTGATCACTCATACCTGGATCCAGGACCTGATTTCCTATTTGATATTTTCTAGATTTCCGTATATCCTTAAACAAGTGCCTAACTCTGATTCAGTACTCTAGTTTGCATTTTAAAAAAAAAATCCATAAAACAATATATTATGTGAAGAAACTTATGTTTATATGTGCTTCCAGGCCTTAAAAAAATTTGGCACACAATTTTCTATGACATTGTTCAAAGCAGTGTTTTAAAGGCATATGAAACTGAAAACTGGATAAGAAAATGAGAAGTGGAATGTTTAACTTCAAAGAGAAATAAAACCTCACTTCCTACTTCTGCCCCACTGTTCTGCCTTGCAATTAAATGAGAAGTTTCATACACAATGCTATGATTTATCACTAGTCAGAATGGAGAAGCTTGCTTCTACTTTAATAAAGACTGCCCAGCCTGTGGAATTTTGTGATGCCCAACTGTGAATATATTTTACTAATAAATTACATCCACTCAGGAAAACAACATGATTGAAACTTCAAAATAAAAGTAAGGACCAGGTATTAAAAACCAGCAGGTTAAAACTCCCCAAGACTTATATCAAATTTCCATTTTTTGCTTGATTTCTTAAAATGCTAAGCCAAAGAATGAAAGTACAACTCCAAGGCTAGAGCAATGGCATCAATAGAGAAAACCACATCAGTAATCAACAATATTGAAACTATTCTGTGGGGTTAAATTAGTATTTTCAGAATCAACGTCCCATACACTCCTCTGTTTCAAGGTACCAAAAAAGAAACCACAAACAACCAAAAACATCACCAAAAGATCCCTTACATCAGAAGAATAATCTTTTTTGTCCCTGTTACCTGAGCCCCACCACGGATTAGAGCTAAGCAGGATGGTGCCCAGAGGAGATCAGTTAAACCAGACTGGGCTCACCAGGGTCTGTTACCCACCCAGTGGGAATTCCATGGAGGAGTGCGTGAGAGTAGGAACCCAGCTGGGATCTGGATTTCCTGATGGCTGTTTCAGTGAGTGCCATCTTTAATCCAGGGATTGTGGCAACTCCACAATTAAGAGCTTAATGCACATAAGATATATTTTGCAAGCAAAACATTATTCATTAACAAATCTGATTAAGCTGCTAATGCAGTGAGCCCTAGCACAAGTTCAGAAAGACAAACAGTCTCAGTGGTGCAGTGTTTGTGAACAACATTACCCATAAATGGATTTTAACTATTTAAATTGGCTTCTGATCAGGAACTATGCAAAGACACAGTGCAGCACAGGACACTTCATTTATCTTACTGGGATTAATGTGAGGAGGAAAAAACCTAAAAGATTAAGGTTTCTGACTTCAGAACAGTAATATGTGTAATTCTGCAAAGATACCTGTGTCATAATCCTGGACTAAAAAAAAAATCGCCCAGCAGTACTTCACTGATTATTAAAGATTTGTTGGTAAATGGTTTCTTACTGTGTGTAGAACATTTTAAACGCATTCCATATAGACTAGATCATGTTCAAATCTTGGATTCCACAAATGTACACTGTGCTTCGCTTCTGTACTAGTAAAACTGTTCATCTTTCACCCGTTTATAAGCCTTGTGATATTTCAGATCATGGACACAAGTTGTTACAGGAGAGTTTCAGCTTTTATCTTTTTACTAAAGATATATTTTCATTATTTTGGCAGACTTAAAGAAGTTCCCACTGGCCATAACAGACATCTGATGGCTTTCCCTCCTTTCACACACCTACTTTTCCCATTTTTTTTTTCAGAAGCCTGATATCAAATCCTGTAAGCAAGTATACAGGCTGATACATGCAAATAAACTATATTAGCTTGATTGTACCCCTGCTAAATACAGATCCATTCTGGGGCCTTTAGGAACAATCTATTTCTTTGCAGGCAGACACCAAGCCCTTATCTCCAGCTCCTCCCTGCTGTGAGTGGCTGGGGCAGGGTGTGGGAGCCCGAGGTGGGGGATGTCTCAGAAGGATTCCCAGTGCTGTTTTATTGCCTTCCTTTGATCCCTCTCTTGAAGGTGGTAGGTGCATAGCTTTGACCTACTGTACTGAGTTATGCTAATATGGCCAGAACACTGCAGTAATTATTTAATTGTATGACCAAGAGCTCCAATTGCTTCTGTACAATATCAGCCTACCAAAATGCATATTCCTGTGTAACCAGAAAAATGAATAGTTATAAAAACTCTACGTGGGTTTTTTTTTCCTCTTCCTATTGAACTTTTATTTCATTCTCTAAAACCCAAGACAAGCCTCAACTCAAAGATTTGAGATCAATAGGAGCTTTGACTAAATCAGAGCTGTAAGATTTGGCCCACAGTTTCTAGAACTACTCCTACAGCCCGAAAAACATTGCTAGTCAAATCCCCCAGTGATAACAAGCTGTGTACATACACTGTTTACAGTGGCCTGATATAAACTTTACATTATAAACTCAGCACCTTTTCCACTTATAGCAGCCTGTTTCATATGTTCAAATCTTGTTGGTGGCAGTCACATAACCAAGCAGTCTGTAATTTCTAAAACATCTAGGGAGATATGGTGCTCAAGCTAGTTAATTAAAATATTTCAGAATCTTTCACCTGCAGAGTCAAGCTGTTTTGTTAAGTGAAGAATTGCGAGACTAAAGAGCACGTGCTGCTGCAAGCACAGATTGCCAGAGAAAATCACTTTATAGAAGCCCATCAGAAGTAGTCTGACTACAGGATCTAATAGAGAAGGCAGTGTATGCTCATTGCTTCTCATTAACTGATTGTGAAATCTTTAGTTTAGGAGAGCTCTCATTGAAGTCAATAGGGATTTTCCCAGAGTCAGACTGCAGGATTGGGACCACACTGTGGATTATGGTAGATATCACAAACATCAGGCTGCCTATATTAGAGTTCTCAATGGCAGCTTCTGATCTGAAGCTAAATAAATTTAATAGAACACTTTCCATTGATTTCATTGCAGATCAGACCAAGGGAAGAGTCACTTAATGGCTGAAATAGTAGAATGATGCATCCTTGAAGTTGTTTAACAGGTTGTGAATATATATGTATATTTTCTCCCTCAAGGAAAAAAAAGAACTGTTATTAAGGACTATGAAATGATAGCACAGAAAGGAAGAACAACTAAGCTGCAATCAGCTGAAATGATGTGCATCTTGCTTGGTACTTCCAGGCATCATTTATTGATTTTTAATGGAAAAGAATGTTAAAAGGTCAGAAGCAAACATCTGCATATCACTGCACATCTGAGCAGTACCAGTTAAGTCAATGATGCTTGATCTATTTGTGCAGAAAGACTAAGGCAAATGCTTACAATACCAATAGTCCAAGACTTGTCCTGCTGGGAGGTGTTTCACACCCTGGCTCTGGAGGACTCCCTTGAAATCATTGCCAGTCTATGTGAGCAAGAGTATTTACCTCAGTCAGCAATTTCCAGGATACAAGTCTTAATCTGTGTGATCCTTGGGACAGAGGGGGTAATGTATCTGCATTTATATGAATGCCCCAATCCTAACCTAGGATTGTAGGTAACAGCACAAAACAAAGCACACCACTTCTTTCCAGAAAAACTAAGAGAAGGGAAACTAGAGAATATTTTAAAGGACTTGTCTGAAAACATTTACTTTAGGAAGAAACCTTCCGTAACCCTTGTATTCCCACTGAGCTTTTAAAACGCAATGCCACTTTCCTACTCACCCCAATGAAAGTTGTAATCAAAAATTAGGCGTTTTTACTGGGTTGAACCTTGTTTTTCCAAGTGAACTAACCTCCTTCTGGAAGTTCATCTTTTCTAGAAGATGTGTTACCTCTTTTCCATTGGTGCAGCTTCATGTTAGCAGTTACCTTTATGTTGCCCCAGAAGACAAAAACATAGACTTCAGAAGGGCTAGAAAAGAGAGAAACATTCAGAAAGGACAAGTGACAGAAAGATGGATGTGCAGTAATGAAGCTTCTTTTTCCAGCTTATCTCTCTGTTCCCTCCGTGAGTGAGCCCAAACCATTAAGTGTTCTAGTCTCAACTGTACTGCTTGATATATGTGTGTGAATCAAAGCAGATGAAACTATAATTTACAAGCTGCCTTCTAACATATAGGATATTTTTTCTTAAAATATAATGAAAAGATGACTCTACTGCAATGTGTATTCTGTTTGCAAATGCACTGTTGTTTGATATGTGTTAACTTCCCAGGGTTCTTAGCATGCATTGCTGCCAGTAACCATCCCTCTCAAATGAGCACAAGAGTCAAGATGAGATTGTACAGATGAACTTCTTCATTTATCAGAGGCAATCTGTCCTTCTTGTGCCCCCTCTCCCTCTTAGATGTTCTTTCAGAGAAGTAAAGAGCCTTTCTAAGCAGTTGCTTTCTTTCCATTCCTGCTCTTTTCTAATAAGCAATGGCTCAGTTGTAGAAGACTTGAGGAAGGGTACTGAACTGGAGTCAAACTTGAGATTCCCCAAGCATCTTTTTCTTCACATGCCAACTACTGTAACACTGAATCCTCTTCCAGGTTAAATTCATTACTTTCTGTTCATTATATGGAAGTTACTTTATGAAAAGTGGTATATTATATATATATATTATATGTATATTATATATATATTATTATGGTATCAACATCTGATACTGTTTTAAGACAAGTCTTAGTGCAAGATTTTCTTCCCTCTCCTGAAGGGGGAATGAGTAAATATAACTGTCCTTCTAGGTGCATTTTCCTCAGGAAGCAAACCTAGACTTTCTGCACCAAAATACCTAAGCAACACTATCTCTCATGCAAGGGCCAAAGCTATGAGGTGGATGAGAAGCCATAGCAGATTGAAGCCCCTGTGCACATAAAATTGGGACAAAGAGCCATACAAGTCAGGATTACACATGCATGCATAATTATGTGGAGAAAGCACTGCCCCATCTAGATCTTCAACAGCTACTGTGCACACACACAAAGCATCTACATACTGCCTTATTGAGGAACAGGAATGGAACAACTTTAAAAAAAAAAAAAACCAACACCAAAGATGACAAAAAAAGCGCATATATTAAGGTATGATTGACAGCTGCCATAATGGACTGTCACGTCAAAAGAACTGCCTTGCTAATTCTCTTACATAATGAGCTAGATGCTAGGCGCTCCTTGCAAGTTTGATTGTGCACCCTTCCATCAATCTTACCGACATCTTGGCATCTGAAATACAGCAAAACCACTTAACAAGGGCTCTTTAAATGGGAAAGAGGAGGGATGGCCCTCTGTATTAAATGTGATGTGGAGGTTGCTATGGTAAATTTGTACGCAAGACCATTGCAGTGCAAAATTCCATACTGGTGGCTAGAGCTGAGGCTAGCCATGCCTCCAGGTTCTTTAAGACTACTTGGATTGCATTATTAAATCAGTGGAAAAAATATGGTTCTGGTGCCATTTTCATGGTAAGGATAAAAAAAAAGTTCCTTTGTGTGTGTCTGTAGATCCCCAGGGTATTGATGAAGAGTACCCAAAATGGCTTGTAGTATGTTCTCTCTGCAGCTTTCAAATATGGGGCTCCATCCCCCTGATTCCTTCAGTAACTAGGACTGGAAATATATGTGCAAAATATATATGCATTTCTCTATTTTTTTTTTCCACTTTGATTGTTACAGTTACATAATGCTACCAGTTGTAATCACAGCTCAGTGGTGTTGTTAGGCAACTCTGTTAGCTTTAGTTATTGAATTGAAAATTGCCATATAGGTGTCGACTATCTGCCCTGCAGTTCTTGTGATTATAGCTTTAACTACTGGCACTTCCCTCATTACCAGTTCTCTGCGTTCCCATTTTGCGTGCCAGATTTATAATTCACTGAGCCCCTTGAGCTGTGAACTGCTCCCACCCAAGCAATTGAAGATTAATTGCCAGCTCTACTCCAGGGCTTTGCAGCAGAGAGGGATGAGCTGGTCATCAGAGTGAAGTTTAGTATATAAACATTTGCTGGGATTTACTGTTCCCTGGGTTATTTCATGTTTCCCTTTCAGAAAAAATTCCATGAGAAACCTACTAATTTCCCAGCTCCATAGTGACATTTCTTAGAACATTTTTGTTGTTTCTACTCATTTATTATTGCAAAAATACCAAAATAAGTAACACACTACAACTTTATTGATATCTCCACCATAGGCCATAGCACACAGGAGCTGCCACCACTATTATGCCTACTTTAACCCATACCTTTGGAGCTATTTTTTTTTTTTTGCTTGTTCCATTTTTCTATTTCTTCCTAGTTTTTCATTCTCACATTTTTAAGTTTTAAACATCAGTTTAACCTATGCTCCCTTTTTCTTTTGGTCTCCTTTTTCCTTTTGGTCAAGAAACATTCCTCTCCACAAAGTATCATTTTTTTGCACGTGCAATTCCATTTTTATCCCTTTGCAAAAATCAAACTCTCTAGCAGACAACTTCTGGGCTGACTGAGCACAAATGCTGATCTGACTTTTTAGTATGATCCTCACAACTGGAGTTATTTTCAACCCCCTCAAACTTCCCTCTTTCCAGCACTTGGTTGGTTTCAATTTTCAGGGGTTTTGTGCAATTGCTAACAACATTAGAGCCTTCTCTGTGCTTTTGTTTAAACACATTTAACAGGATTCTTAACTTTCTTCAACTCAAAAATATTTTCCTAAGGCATTTCCCATGGCTCCAGAAATCAACCCCATTCTCTGTACAGCATCTCTGACAACAACAGCACCAACTCTGTCTCACCCAGCCAACCTCTCCAGCTTTCACTGTCAAAAATACCAGCCACAAAGAAACAAATTTCATACCTGAAATATCATTTCTCAAGTTCTGTCAGTACAACAGTTGTTTAGCTGGGGTTTCTTATTCACCTCATGCTCCCATCTCTCCTCATTTGTAGTTCTAGGCTCCTCCAGTGCTCTGGATTGCTTCTAGGCCCCCAGCACTTCTTATTCAGCCTTTTCTCCCACCATTGCAGGCCTGCAGCCTCTTTCCCAGCAGCACCCAGGAGGCCTCAAAAGCTCTGCCTCCCTCCAGGACCCTCCTTTATTTGCCACAGCTGTTGCCAAATTGCTGCTTTAACTGTTCAATAATTAGAATTGCACCAAGGTATTTAAAAGCTTGTGGCTGTACCTTTTAAATTCATGGGGGTAGAGGTGACTTTCTGAAAGCATGAATAGATATGGGGAAGTTACCAAGTCCATTTTATTAATTTTAAATTTCATTGTTGTCCTTTATTTCCTTAACACTTCTGATAAACTTTTCCCCAGTATTTCTGTGTATATTTTTCAAAGCTGTATGTCTGTTTTGGCCACATATTTTTTCAGTTTGCATACGAACATGTTGGTAACAAATTCATCCTCTGGGTTCCTGAATCCTGCTCCAGCCAATCCCATATACAACAAAAGTCTTGCCCATTCTGGATGTATAGTTTAATATGAGTGAGATATTTGCATAGACATTGGGATTGAAATTTGGGATGGGAAGAATATTTATGTGATGAAAGCACATGTTACAGACTCTGTTCAGCTCCTGATTTCTACCTTTTACAGGCCTTCTTAGTGATCTTGGATACTGCTTTACTCCTTTATGACTCAACTTCCTACCTGTAAAATAGTGAAAATAATCTCTCTGAAATGACCAGTGCTTGTGAGGTTGCAGGGAAAAAAACTACTAGACAGGAAAGTAAATAGAAGGATAAAAACATCTTTTGTCCTCATCTGTTGGAGTACGGTTTTGGTTTTTTTTTTTCCACCTAGCCCTCCTCAGAGTACTCGAAAGTGAAAAAAGAATTGTGTTTCTCAGTGGGCTAGATAGTCTCAGTGAGCACATTTTTCCGTTTTTAAAAAGTATCTCTCATTTCAGTTGTCATTCAGGGAATCTGTTTTATTTGGGTTCCCCCCCATCTATTTGTCTATCTGTTCTACTTCTAGCTTTCTTATCTTGAGTTCAAAAACATTTCCACTCTTACTATTCAGATGGTTTTGTATTCAAAATTCCAGACATCAGCAGTATATGACTTGTAATATGACATTTAATATTTTTTCAAGTGTACATTTCTCTGTGGGGCTTTTGAAATTGCTTTTAGTAAGGGCAATCTCTTAAGAAAAAAAAAAATCATGGCTGTCTTGCTTTGCATTACCACGTGAAATCACCTTTGTACTTTTTGCGGTTTTGTGGTTTTTCTATCACAGTCCAGATTAATGGATGCATTTTTTTTTGTTTCTCAGAAAGATCTAATCATAGCACAGAAAGAGAAAAGAAGCCAGTGAGAAGTCTCTGTTCAGCCAACTCTCCCTAGATCAAATAGTCTCTGTTTGGGAACATCTGCCTTAAAAGATACCACCTGTTCATAAAAAAATACCAATAATAACGTTTTCATATGTCAAATATTGCAAGGAATGTTTGAAACCTTATAAGAATCAATCTTTGTAAAGTAACAAGGTTATAAATTTAAGCTGAAAATAACATTGAAAAGCCAAAGCAAGTACATCTGCCTCTGTGGTTGGTATGACAGGATGGTGCATGTAGAGCCATGAGCACATTATAACATTTGATATTCTTGATCAAATCCCATTTTAAGATGTGATGTGTGTTACTCCGCTAAAGGTCATTTTAGTTACAGTAGCATTAAGGGTTTTCAATAAAACATTTTAAATGCCAGTTATATAACTGCTTTTAAAACATTTAACAGCCACATTGGTTACATGACCTGAGACAAAACATATTTTTCTCAGCACTTTGATATATTGTGGCTAGATTATCCTTGTGGGAGCATTCATTTCCATAACGGCCTAAGGTCATCCCATAATATGTGGTATAGGATTTTTATTCACCAAAACAATAATTGCTAATGAAGCCAATGGTGATGGAAGTTCAATGACATGGCAGAGGATGGAGACTGCAGTCAATAATAGCAGCAGACACTGGCCAGTACAAGAAGATCATCAGCACTATTCAAGGACAAAGAGATGTAGCAATAAGGAATGAACACATGCCATGCTTGTAGACTTCTGCTCCCTCAAAGCAAAGCAAAGCATGCGGATTTTTTTTTTAATAAAAAGATAATATATGTTGCAAAAATGAAATTATGTATTATTTTCTCCTACACTGAGCAGGAGTTATTTGATGACCTTCTGAGGGCCTGTCCAGCATGAAGTATTCTAAGAAAATGTGTATATTTGTTGAAAAGCATTATAAGCAAAACCAACAGTGGCAATCCTGCTCTTAGGCATCATGTCTTTCCCAGTGACTTGAGGTCATAATGAAATTAAGAAATTGGCGTGTTTCAGAATAATATCTTTTACAGACAATTTTATCATGAACCAATGAAATAAATGTTTCCAAAGTGAACAGCTGGCTTCTCTTTTCATAAAAGATTCCCTTTTCGAACACTATTTCCAAACAATATTACAGTGGCTCCATTCATATGGCTATAGTTAAGACTGTGTAAATACTTTTCTTATAAACCTTGTTTTTCAAGGGTTTATAACTTTACAGCTGAGCCATAATTAACTGGGATTTGAGTTAAGGCACAAGAGTTTAGTCTGTCTGTGACAGCATTTTTGCTAATATTAATTAAGTCAGTTTTAAATCATAGAAGAGTACACAGTAATTTATATGCATAAAAAGGATTTTTGAACATTCAACAGCTTTGATTTTAAAAAACGAATTTTGACAAGTGATTAGAATATACTGTGATCTCCATATTTTTTGTCTTTTTTAAAAGAAAAAGAGAAAAAAAAAACCACTTTAGAAACTCAGTTTGACAAACATGGAAATTCAAAATCAAAGTGGATGGTCTCTCCTTAATTTATGTTGTTATGAAGAATGGGTACAATGGTCCCACTAAAAGGCACAGAATCAAGCTTGTGTTCTGTGGCTTTACTCAGTTCTTGCTGGCATGTAAGTGGAGTTTTTAATACTTGATATAATCTTGTTTGAGTATTTTATGACAATACCAATTTGTCTCCTACTTGTTGTTTTATGGCCACTTCAGTCTCAGCCAATAGCCCACCTTTCTGCACCCCCTGTTTCCAAAGCCACTCTTCATTACAGTGCAAAACGAACACCTCCTGTTTCTCATTCCAGCCCTCCTCAGCTAGGCTCCACTGCCAGCCCAAGTCACCCTTTTGAGTCCACTCTGGTTTCTGTTGCTGGGCTCTCCTGGCTGTATCAGGATTGCATTGCAAGGAGAACCAGATTTTGTTCACTCACTGTGTATCTTAATGGCAGCATTGACTGTCTGTCACCAGAGAGCGAATAGTGAGAAATACTTGTAGTAACACACAGGGTGGGCACAGCCAAGGACCTCACTCACAGACGTTCAGAGTGGACCTCTGTCATACAACCACATGACACACCTTCTCCTTTCTTCCCTTTGAAGGCACTGTCCGTTTTTTCCTCCTTCTTCCCTTACCAGGGAGTTCTTTATGCACCCCGAGTTTGGTAACATAATCTTGGTTGACCTGGGAGACTTTTTTCTAAACAGAAGAGTAATTGGGGTGATTTAGAAAATACACCTATTTTAGCCTAGTATGCTATCTCCAGTAATGCTGAATAGAGCAAAAGGGATAGACTTTCACCTCAGCGTTACAACACTGTGGAAATAAACACAAACTTTTAACATTAGAGTGCAAACAGCAGCCACAGAGCTCTCCTTGTTACCACTGCTGACTGATCTGTTTGGGAATTGAAGGCTAGGATGACTGTATTCCTCTCAGGCCAGTTAACTGTATTGCACATTCAGAAGCCTTCCTGAACTCTGTGGCCATCACTCTCCACAAAAGCATGAAGTTAAAATTGTTTCTTTGAATTCAAATGGAATCAATACTTGCCAGGAGACAGATGGGCTTTTCTACACTGAGAAAAGAATCAGTGTCTGGAGTTCTGGTTTAAAGTTTTCATTCAGCTACAGGACAGCACCAGAAAAAAAACAGCAGACTGGGCACCTGCTTTTTTCCTTGATCAGACCTGAATCGTAGAATTCGATCATTTATATAAAGGGAGCTTGCTGTTGCTCTTGCATGCAGCTTTTTAGATGACACAGTCTGGCTCAGGCAAGAAGGCCATGCTTATTCTTTTCAGAGCTTTTTAATTTTTACTTGTAGCTGAATCCTCTAGGTCAATTGTATCTGCAGGGGTGGGAGAGGAATTTAATTGCTTTTACTTCCTACCTTCATCTCAGGGTGACCAGTCCATTAATAATGCACAGGAAGTAACTAGGAAATGCATGGTAGATTAGGGATTAATTGATATTTGGAAAGATTTCAATCTACATTTGAAGGAAAAGGTTATGCACTGTAGTCCAGCTCTAGTTACTATGTGCATTTGATTATTACTTTTTACAGCCCTGCTCCTTCTGGTTTTAGATCTATTTCACCCTTTCTTTGGCCAACAAGGCTTATACAAAAATTTCCGTTTGTTTCTTGTGAGAGGTATTTGTTGTATTTCTGACACACATCACCCAATATCAAATAAATACATATATTCCTCTGTAGTTTCCAGTAACTAAGAGCTTTTTCTGCACTTCCAAAATGTTATTGATTTCTCTGCTTGGAAGGTACAAGATTAATAGCTTTAGAAGCAAAAGTCCTTCAAACCATTCACTGAAAAGGTTCTGTAAGCTTGTTTCAATGCCTGCAGATGTGCTTCAGCACACCACTTTTAGTTAGAAACATGAGTGAGGCACTTCTCAAATCAACAAGGCACTAAAATACAGGAAGCAGATGGGTAATTCCAGTGATGTCAGGGCAGGAAGGTATGATTTAATCAGTTTGAAAAGGATGAGCCTGACAACTTGACTTGTTTTGCCATAGAAATGATAATGACTTCAGTAACTTCTTTAGCCATTTTAGAGGCTTCAGAACAGCTAATATTAACACCCATAAAACCAGTAACTACTGGTAGCAGAACTTGACTCTAGCTGTCAGGAGCAAGGGAGAAGTGCAAAGAATAGAAGACCCAATAGAAAAGATATATTAGATTATTTTAAGACCTTGAGAAATTCACCATCTTTTCTCAATGCCAGTTACATTAAAAATAGACTAAAATAAGGAATGTAACATAAATGTCCAGTTACAAGTACTTTGATTATGTTAGGTGAATTGGGCAAAGACCTTTTAGGGACCACTGGTGTTACAGCAGCTTTTACGATGGTATTTGAATTTGAGAGTAATGGATTCTTCTAAGCAGCTAAAGCTAGACTATTTGGAAGAGTTTCAGGGTTGCTAAATGCACACTACAGAGAATATAAAATTTGAGGGGCCATCTCAATTTAGGACTAAAATGTCAAAGGAGAGGTAGACCTGTGTTTCATATAGTAACTTTCACTTAAGTACTTTTGTAATAAACTGCCCCTTTGGGAGCAAAGCTAGGCTAGTCACAAACGTCTGTCATGATACAGTAAGTGAGTAAAGAAACAGTGATGATGACTGTGCTTTGCAGCAATCAGTTGGGATTGGAGTTCATCTCCTGAGCTCGTAAAGTCGCATCGTAAGTGACTTTCATAGTCTACCAGCGAGTGTTTTGCACTGCCAATGCAGTTCTGTTTTAATTGCCTCTTTGACAGGCCAAGAGAAAGTAATTGAAATATAAGAAGTACCTCAAGAAGATGCCCTGGAAGAATCTTTGCTCACCTCACCACATCACATGATCATAACACATAACAGCTCTGAAAATGCTACCTTTCTTCCATTGCAGGATATCTTATTCAAGTATCCTCTGTCTAATGAGTATGAACAGTAAGCAGCATATCCTATATTACAGTATTAAATTTAAAAATGTGATTTTTACAACTAATGCTAAGAGCACTTTTCAAATCCCTTTAGTATTTTTCATCTGTAGAAGTATTTTGGGTATTTTGCTAATTCTGGTTTTATTAATGTATTTGGTGAAGGTTATCTGAGTTTTGTCTCTTAATCTAGGACACTTTGCAAGCACTATTTGCTAGCACTGATTTATCTGCTTTGATTCATTAAATAAATGAAGAAAGAATTGTAAACGGTAGTAGTGCCACAATGGGGTAGTTATGCTTTATTTTAATTAAAATTAGTATCTAAAAAATCCAGCTGCTATCTACCTGGCTGTTCTTAGCCTAGTTTCTTCAAGTACCTAGAGATTCTGCTGAAGTCTTCGTTTGCTCCATCTGCCAAATCCACAGAGCTGAATTATGTGTACAGCTCAGGCTGCAGGCACATTTTCAGCCAAAAGAATCTGAATTCTCTGGTCACAAGCATTTGTGTAAAGCCTGTATTGCTTTTATACAAATCTGCTCTACTTTCCACAACTTCCAGGCTCTGCACCTTGCTGTGGTTGCAAGCTTCCCCTGTAACATTTGAGGAAAGAAGACTCTACAACCTTCCATTTCTATTGTCATGGACAAATCTCTGGCTCCAGTGAGTTTGCTGACCAAGAATCACAAAAAAATAATGAAACTTGTGAAATCATCACATCACAAAGCAATACAAATTATTTTAAACAGAGGACACAAAACTTCAAGAGAATTTCCCTACCTTTGCTGAAACTGCCAGCTATGTGGTTTATGGCTGGGCCTCTGTTCTTAGCTATGGCCAACATATCCTGAGTTCTGCTGGAGAAATTGATTGTAATTACCAATCAAATAAATATGAGTATCCATCACAGATTATTTTTCATTTTAGTTGGCAATGATCTCATCCCTCTCAAACCAGTTACATATTGCCTTGGAGACCACAGGTTACCTGATGTTGCTAGGATGCACCATTTGCCTCCTTCTCTCTCCTTTTCCTCAGCCGCACTGCCCACTCTCTGTGCTGTCAGTCCATTTCGATATTGCCATTCTGTATCCCTGTGCTGGGAAATTCCTAAGTGGCCATGTTGCTTACCTTCCTTCTCACTGCACTGTGCTTATCTGGAAACACTGAAAAGATAATATTTGCATGCGCATTTATTTTCCCTAGATGGGCTGTGTTGGCCTTTTGTGGGAAATGTTGCAAACAGACCACAGATGAAGTTGATGTGAAACTGAGAAAAGCAGGTGGATAGTGTTATGTATGGATAAATTGGGAGGGGATGTGCAGAACAATCTACTATCTAAACTTCTATACAATCTGTGCAGTTTATCTGATTAACCTGTATTATCACTGGCAGCAAAAAGTTCCAGTTGGGAAGCCCTTGTTGGTACCGACAGCAAAAGGAAATGGAGTGAAGAAACCTGAATAAACTGAGTTGGAAAACATAAGTAGTTCAACTACATTTTCCTTCCTAATCATCATGTTTTAACACAAAAGAATAAAGTGGTGTATAAAAGGTTAATGTGCATTTTCTTCAAGGACTTGTTCAAACCCATAATGCAGTATCTTTGTAATTTACTTGTAATATGTATACAATATTAAGGATCAGGAGCAGAGTACTATTACTATATTTAGAGATAATGCTGATTTTCTTTCATAGGCTTGATATAAACTTTGATTACATAGCATTTCTTTAATTTGTTGCTATTCAAGCAAACCCTTAGAGCACTGCAGCAAGCAATGTCTCTCTTTTACATTTGCATTTTTTAATTTGCATTTTTTAATTTCCCAGA
Organism: Acridotheres tristis; assembly: GCA_037013685.1. NCBI lineage: Eukaryota > Metazoa > Chordata > Aves > Passeriformes > Sturnidae > Acridotheres > Acridotheres tristis. The sequence goes on along the minus strand of CM072889.1, from coordinate 7,248,363 downwards.
CTGCAGCTCCATACCTACACAGGCTTCCCCTGTGGGAGGGGAGAGAATATATTTCAGTATGAATGGTACTGTTTTTCTTCTCAAATAGCTGTAATTATTAATTCCAGAGATCTACCAAAAAATCACTTTGCTACTGTTTCACATAAGGGTATAGGATTTTCCTAACATCAGATGCCAACCTATTGCTCCACTGATTCCCATTTTAAATAGCCATCTTGCTCCTGTCTCACCCACCAGTTCCCCTTTCAATATGGTGGCCCCTGGGACACTAATTTTTAACTTCCCCACCTAGTCCAGCTTTGCAGGTAGAATCAGTACCTAAGTTGGATTTCTGTATCTCACACTAAGTCTTGCCCTTGAAAAGCCTGGGATGCAAAATTTGAGGCATGACATAAAGAGAGGAGGCAACAAGCAAAATTAGACCTGAAAATAGATGGCAGCAGGAGGGCAATGGCTTTGCTCAGGAATTTAGCCAAGTACTACTGCCTGTCTGTTGGAGATTATCTGTCTCCAGAACAACACCATCCATAGGCTGAGGCAACAAAATGAATTATTTATTTGACTTTCTCTATCCAAGACCTCGCAAAAGAAAATTTTCAAACACATTGTGTCTTCCCAAGACTGAACATTTGCTCACATAATAAGATGGGAAAAAGAAGAGCTTGGAAGACTTTATATAACAGTACCATCTTGCAACACCTGCCATAACAATATTTTATTTGTCAGTCTTTTCTTATCCCATGTCTCTGCTAGTTTACTCCATCAAAGGCCAGGAGTAATAGCATCACTTCAGATAAAAGAAAAAGAGGGAAGTGTGCTGTACACAATCTGCCCATCACATCATCTCACAGTTACATTAATGAAACAGGCACCACATCTATGAAGAGTTTAAAGACATGGCAATCCATGTCAGCTGCAGCTTCTTCTCAGGTATGGGAAAAAATGCTTCACTCTTATGTGGTACATATAACTCAAAATGCTGTACACAGATTAATTAATGGAAAGTTCTTTATGCACATCAATACACTGAGTCAGAGAAAGATTAAATAAATGAGAAAGCACAAAATTTAACAGACACAGGAAGTAGCAGAGCCATAAACATCACTGAACTCCTGGATTTCAGAAAAAAAAACCCTACTCTAATGTGACTATATAATTTCTCTTTCTTAAAGTATGTTTCAGACAGAAAATTCTGCTGTGCACAGCACTGAGCAGATCATCAGCTCTTTGCAAATACTGACTGGAATAAATAATATTATCTATAATCTCAGTACCATGTCCTAAACCACTAAATCTATTGCAATTTGAAACCTTCGTATTTAACTGACTTTGATAAAGATAATTCTGAAAGCTGCACTATCTTGGTCAGACTAATTAATATGTAATAATAATGTTAATCATGACCAATAATGCTGCTTTAATAAGGATTTAATCCCACATATCATTTTATGAAAGCACTTTGATAATAATGATTATTTGTTTTTGCATTTCTTATGTTAGCAACTTCAAGTGCCATGATGATTAATAAAGCTAAAGAAACAAGGAGATACAAAAAATAATAAGCTTATGAGACTGTTAATATGCTGAGCTTATTTAATAAACCTTACCAAATATAAAACTGTAACAGAGATTCTCTTGGGAGAGGGAGAAAAAACCTCTAAACATAAAGTTTCTTAAGGCTAGGTCAGTAGGATTGAATGGACCTGTGTATCACTGTCATTTCCACTGTCACTCTAGCAAACAAAATAAAATAATAAATAGCATGTAGTGCATTATGGGCTAGGCTGTTAGCTGGTATAAAGCAGTGCATTGGTATTGTGATGATTTGAAAGCAAACCAGTGGGAGATCCCATATCAGAACTACAATTTAACAGGAAAATTGAAATTAAATGGAGTAGTACAGGAACACTGACAGAGTCAGAATACAATCTGACACCCTGTCGGTCAGGGTGTTGGTAGCAGCATGATTAAATGGTGGCTGTAGTCCTCCTGGAGTAACAGATGTGGTTCTGTTGAAGCTATGATCCTGTAGAAGGGTGCAGTTTTCCCCTGAAGGTCCAGTGGTGGTGTAGAAGCGTCAGGCCTTCGTCTGGGAATCCAGTGGAAAAAGGCTCCTTGTAGTGTTCCAAATCCCACATTATATCCAGGTAGAAATGCTTGGCTCCTCCTCCTGGGTGAAGCATCTCCCAATGGGATGATGTAATTTTATCAGTCATGCAGTGGGACTCAATGGCCCATTAACAGAAGATATCATCCCTGGAGGGAGGATGGGTCATGGAAGAGATAAAGAACACTGCCCCCCCTGTTTTTAACAGATGGTGATAGAATACATACTTTTGGTTACATCTTGTATTGCAATCTAAGATAGGCATTAATCTAAAGGATCTGTGCATCTGGCCCCAAATTTTCAATGGGCTGCATAAGCACAAGCATAAGAAAATACCTAATTTGTCTTGTCCATGATGACCTCAACGCCCAGCAGAGGAAGGATACGTACTGTCAATGCTCACATCCTCTGGTGACAGTGGCTTAGCTACTTAGCAAAGTATCACTTAGCTACTTAGCTAAGTATTGGGACTGGGCATACTGAGATCTTTCAGGGAATTTTTTGGCTGCAATAGCAGTGACTCTTGCTTTCCTCCTCTCGTATTCCACTCCTGCAGCTAAGCCAAAGGCTTTGTTATTACCCAAGTTTGATTTTCATAGATATTCATTGACGCGGCTCAACCTTTCCACTCAGTCACCCACGGACCCAGCTAGCCAAGTGTCGCCACCGTCACGAGTGGGCTGCCCTCGGGACACCCAGGACCCAAGGTGCAGCTAGGGCACTCAGCCCTCTTGGTTGCTCTCAGCGTCCGGGAAAAGGCAAAGGATGAGGAGGAGACCTTCTTGGATTCTGGAACAGGGTTTATTGGGGAGGAGCAGGGAGGTGACCAAATGCAAGGGAGAGGAATCCAAAAAAGCAAGGAGAAGGGGTGTACAGCGACTTAAATAGGGGCCCTCCTCCAAGGGAGGGTACAAAGCAACAACCAACCAGGGAAAAGTGATGGGCGTAACATAAGGTGGGGCTTCAGATACATAGAACCAATGGGGGATATCAAAGGCGGGGATTCATACAATATAACCAATCATTAACAGAGCCAAGGATACTTGACATAGAACTTTCTAGAATAAAGGGAGGGGCCAAGAAGAAGCGACATCTTATGGGGCAGGGTTTAGGGCGAGGGACAGGGAAAGTTCTGGATAAAGGGGAGGGGTTTTGGGTGACAGACAAGGGTAGAAGAGGGAAGGGGAGAAACCATTTTACAATCACAAAGGGGTGTAACAGGGAAAAACCATTACAACATGAACATATTATAACCAAACAATATTTAAATAAAATGACCACCACAACAATTCATAGCAGCCCAATAGAAAAAATTCACCTGGTCCAAAAAAGTCCCCCATAAGGGATCCTTTTAGCTTACAAAGCATTGCATAGGCAGCATTTTGCCAAAATAGCTTCAAAAGGAAATCACCTGAGCTGGCACAATTTATAGCAGCCAAAGAAATCTTCTGCTGGATGGTTTATATAATTAGAGAAGTCTAGTTAGCAGTACAGGCAGTTTTTATACACAGTCCTCAATCCTTATCAAGAGGCTTTTACAGGTTTGATTTTCCTGGCAAAGTCTAGGTGGTAGAAATCAATTTAAAGAGATCTATTCATCAGCAAAGGTCTCTTTGGAAGGTGAAATTACTTGCGTTGAGTAACTTCCTACTTAAAAGAGTCCCCTGAATTTGTTCCTACCTGGCACAGATTGCTCCAGTAGCAATGTGAAACCAGGAAGAAGTGGGTTATGGGACGCACAAGAGAGAAGTCCCAGCGAGGAAGAATACTGAGATATGAGATATAAATGGAAATCATCCACAGTGATTTGTTCATGGGCTCCAAAGCAATGTCCACATGCTGGAGCCACAGAAGTGGAGAAAGGAGTACCAGCCTCATGTTTCAGATAGAGAGACAGGAGCAAGTCTTTGGAAGAAAAGCAGAAGGAACTATTGCAGGGAAATTCTGCAGTTCTTCCTCTTCATAATCATATTTTCTTAGGCAGTGTAGGAAATGATTGCACAGCAAAAGATACAAAAGAACAAAAAGAGATGCCAGGTAAACAGAACCCCTCTGATAAAAGAGAAGCCCAGCCCATGTCAGAGAAACTACATGATGGTAAGAAATAGCTGGCATTTTGAATACACACTATATAAACACTGTCGGAAGTTCATGGAAGTACTGAATAGAACCAACTATCTCTTTGTTAAGGGGATGAAAAATATTTCATTCAAACAACTATCAAGAGTAGTCTCCAGCCATAGAAATAAAACCTGAATAGGAAGAGATCTTAGCAGATCCAATACAGGCTTTCTACACTACCAGTCGAGCCTTCTCCAAATTAATTTGTGAACAAAGAGAATAAAGGATGTTTCTCTAGGGACAGTCATATTTTCTAACTGAAGAATAAATTATGTTGAATGAGAATACAAAGCCATGAAACATAATCAGGCTATTATCTAGGTAAGAATTGTGGAGAAGATACAGTGCTCCACACTGCATTCCTAGTGTTACAAATGATAAACAGAGACAATAGAAATCAGTGGGAAAAATTGTCGTGCAGTGATTTCCTTCCCTGGGCCTCCTGCAATTTGCAGAACTCTGCAAAATTTCTTGGGCTGCTTGGTCAGCTTTCTCTTTTGCTGAAATATACTTGGATTTCAATACTAACTACCACTGCTGCAAAAGGAGGGTAGTGATAAAAGGTTGATTTGCAAAAATATTTATAAATTCTGCAGATTTCTATTTTTAGGTGTTCAATTTAAGGCTTCTGGTGGCTGCAGACATCTGTCTTGTCAGAGATTTCTCTGTGGTGCTAACAGAAGTGAAGACTTAGATTCATCATGAAATGGGAAATGGGACTTTGATTCTACAGAAAATAGAACCCAGAGGAGAATCATAAACATACACACACATTTTATTTGCATATAAATGTTTCTATTATTCTGATGCCAAGATGATTTTTTGCCTTTTCTTTTATATAACTTTTATGTATCCTCAGTATTCTTAGCATGCATAGTTGTAATTCCTTAACTCTGATAATTTAGCACAGCCCTAGTATTTTGTTAAGCCAGAAGACCAAACATCCTATATGCCTCATACTAAGAGGCTGGAAAACCCTATGCTAATTCAGGAAACCAAGGTCCTGCTCAGAATATAACCTATAAACTAGAAATTTGGCCCATCCAGGGGGAAATTCCATGGATGGGGGAATATAACGCCATTCATCCAGGCCTCCCATTGGGGCATCCTTGTTAGATATGCTAATCTGTAAGGTCTATAAATTGTATACATGATCTATCATGTGTCTGAATTGTGGCACATTCTACCTTGGTGAAGTGGTGCACTAATAGGAATCCTTATGAAAATACTGAGGTAAAGCCCGTTATCCCTTAACCATGTCTGGCTCTTACTTTTATAAGACCAGGATAAGGCATCAATTCCAAGGATTGTTCAGCAATGGAAATAAAGGCTCAGGGTTCTCCCCGAGCCTCCCTTTCTCCAGGCTAAATGTCCCCAGCTCTCTCAGCTGCTCCTCATCACACTTGTGCTCCAGACTCTTTCTTAGCTCTGCTCCCTTCTCTGGACACATTCCAGCCCCTCAATGTCTTTCTTGTCATGAGGGAGCCAAAACTGAACACAGGATTTGAGGTGTGACCTGACCAGTGCCCAGCACAAGGTCACTGCCTTGGTCCTTCCTCCCACCCAACTTGATGCCATCCACCTCTAAAGATACCCTCACTCCCCTTGTTCAGATCATTAATCAAGATGTGATAAGAGAAGTGGCCCCACTGCTGAGCCGTGGTGCATACACCGGTGACAGCCCCAGCTGGATGTAATTCCATTCCCCACCATTGTCTGGGCCTGGCCATCCAGACTGTTTCTTACCCAGTGAACAGTGCACCCATCTGAGGCACGAGCAGCCAGTTTCTCCAGGTGTCTTGGTTTGAAAAGACAGGTATGGTTTAAGGAAAGGCAAAAACCCCTTTTCTGCAATGCAGAATGCACTTCCCCCCCTTTTAATTATTTTAGGGTCCAAATCAGACGCTTTCAGGCAGGAGATATGGGGATGTGAAATAACAGTTCTTTACTGGTATTTAACAAGGCAGAAAACAACAACAGCTATGAAAATTGGCAACAGAACAGAACAGTCTAGCTCCGCTCCAGTCCCCTTTGGCTGCAGGCCGTGTCCCTGTGCTCAGTTACCGGTGCTGTGGGGGCAGGGCGGGTCCCGCGCAGTTGCAGAGGGCTGGAGTGATGGCGGCCGCGGCCCAGAGGTGAGCGGGGGTGAGAAGGTGTCTCCCCCCTCTCACGGTGTCGGTCGTGGTGCTCCGCAGAGTGTCCGGAGATAGTAGCGTGAGATGCGAGAGCGGCAGAGCGATGTCCCAGGCAGGGAGCGTGGATCTCAGCACGGAGATGTCAGGGGAGATGCCAGAGCGGAGCACGGGGGTGTCCTCTCCGTCCACGAGCCCAGCGAGAGAGAGTCCCCTTTCCAGCCCCCTCTCCCACCTTTCCTTTTCCGGTTCCCCCCCCCTCCTCCTCCTCCACCCACCCCCCTACGAGAGAGCATTATCTGTCGTTCTAAGGTGTAGCCACAACTACTTAACATAACAATGGGAGGAATTCACAGCAAGAAAAGGGGGGCAATTCAACCCTTAACATTATCCACCCCTGAATTTCTCCCATACTAATATGCTATATCAAATTAAACTGTTACATTATATATACATACATGCAGTTAGAGACAGAGGCACAGTACTATAGGTATTTCACCCTAAAACAAGGTCTCCTTGGGGTATACATCGGGTCTCTCCATTCTTTTGCATCACCCACCAGGTGCAACCCGGTCCTTGAGCGAATACAACTCCATGGATGGGATTGTCTTTGCTGGAGGCAGGATTCACCCAAACAGTTTTTCCTAGCATACCTCTCATGTGTACCACTGGAACCTTATCTCCATCTGATATTCCCAAGGGCTCAGATTGGGCAGGGCCTGCTCGGTTAGTGGAACCTCGGGTGTTCACTAACCAGGTGGCCTTTGGTAGATTAATCTCCCAGTTCTTGAAAGTTCCCCCACCCAGTGCCTTCAAGGTGGTTTTAAGCAGGCCATTGCACCGTTCAACTTTCCCTGCAGCTGGTGCATGGTAGGGGATATGGTACACCCACTCAATGCCATGTTCTCTAGCCCAGGTGTTTATGAGGCTGTTCTTGAAATGAGTCCCATTGTCTGACTCAATTCTCTCAGGGGTACCATGCCTCCAAAGAACTTGTTTTTCCAGGCCCAAGATGGTGTTCCAGGCAGTGGCATGAGGCACAGGGTAGGTCTCTAACCACCCAGTGGTGGCTTCCACCATGGTCAGTACATAGCGCTTGCCCTGGCGAGTTTGAGGCAGTGTGATGTAGTCAATCTGCCAGGCCTCTCCATACTTATATTTGGCCCATCGTCCCCCATACCAGAGGGGCTTCACCCGCTTGGCTTGCTTGATGGCAGCGCATGTCTCACAGTCATGGATAACTTGAGAAATACTGTCCATGGTTAGATCCACCCCTCGGTCTCGTGCCCACTTATATGTGGCATCTCTGCCCTGATGACCTGAGGCATCATGGGCCCATCGAGCCAGGAACAACTCTCCCTTGTGCTGCCAGTCTAAATCTATCTTCGACACCTCTATCTGTGCAGCCTGATCTACCTGCTCATTGTGTCGGTGTTCCTCATTAGCCCGACTCTTGGGGACATGGGCATCTACGTGACGGACTTTCACAGGCAGCTTCTCTATCCTGGTGGCAATGTCTTTCCATTCATTGGCAGCCCAGATTGGTTTTCCCCTACGTTGCCAGTCAGCCTTTTTCCACCTTTCCAGCCATCCCCACAGAGCATTGGCTACCATCCAAGAATCAGTGTAAAGGTAGAGTTTTGGCCACTTCTCTCTCTCAGCAATGTCCAGGGCCAGCTGAACAGCTTTGAGTTCAGCAAGTTGACTCGATCCACCTTCTCCTTCGGTAGCTTGTGCAACCTGTCGTGTGGGGCTCCATACGGCTGCTTTCCACTTCCGGTTCATCCCCACGATGCGGCAGGAACCATCAGTGAAAAGAGCATAGCGTGTTTCATCTGCTGGCAGTTGGTTATACGGTGGGGCTTCTTCAGCCCGGGTCACTTGTTCCTGTTCCTCTTCTTCGGCAAGACCAAAGTCTTCCCCTTCCGGCCAGTTGGTAATTATCTCCAAAATCTCAGGGCGATTCGGGTTTCCAATACGGGCGCGTTGTGTGATGAGGGCAATCCATTTACTCCATGTGGCGTCAGTGGCATGGTGGGTTGAGGGAACTTTTCCTTTAAACATCCACCCCAGCACTGGCAGTCGGGGTGCCAGAAGGAGTTGTGTTTCCGTGCCAACCACCTCTGAGGCAGCTTGAACCCCTTCATAGGCGGCCAAGATCTCCCTCTCCGTTGGAGTGTAGTTGGCCTCGGACCCTCTGTAGCTTCGACTCCAGAATCCCAGTGGTCGGCCTCGCGTCTCACCAGGCACCTTCTGCCACAGGCTCCAGGACAGACCATGGTTCCCGGCTGCAGAGTAGAGCACGTTCTTCACATCTGGTCCTGTCCTGACTGGGCCAAGGGCTACCGCATGAGCAATCTCCTGCTTGATCTGGGCAAAGGCTTGCTGCTGCTCAGGGCCCCAGTGGAAATCGTTCTTCTTGCGGGTGACCAGGTAAAGAGGGCTCACAATCTGGCTGTACTCAGGAATGTGCATTCTCCAAAAGCCTATGGCCCCTAGGAAAGCTGGTGTTTCCTTCTTGCTGGTTGGTGGAGACATTGCAGTGATTTTATTGATGACCTCACTGGGGATCTGGCGCCGTCCATCTTGCCACTTTACTCCCAGAAACTGGATCTCTTGGGCAGGCCCTTTGACTTTGCTCTTTTTAATGGCGAAGCCGGCTCCCAGCAGAATCTCAATGATCTTTTCTCCTCTCTGAAATACCTCCATTGCTGTGTCCCCCCACACAATGATGTCATCAATGTACTGCAGATGTTCTGGAGCTCCACCCTTCTCCAGTGCAGCCTGGATCAATCCATGACAGATGGTGGGGCTGTGTTTCCACCCCTGGGGCAGTCAGTTCCACGTGTATTGCACGCCCCTCCAGGTGAAAGCAAACTGAGGCCTGCACTCTGCTGCCAGAGGAATGGAGAAGAATGCATTGGCGATGTCAATGGTGGCGTACCACTTGGCTGCCTTGGACTCCAGCTCGTACTGCAGTTCCAGCATGTCCGGCACAGCAGCGCTCAGCGGTGGAGTCACCTCATTCAATGCACGATAGTCCACAGTCAATCTCCATTCTCCTTCAGATTTACGCACAGGCCAGATGGGGCTGTTGAAGGGTGAGTGGGTTTTGCTGACCACCCCTTGGCTCTCCAGCTCACGGATCATCTTGTGTATGGGGATCGCGGCATCTCGATTCGTCCGGTACTGCCGGCGGTGCACTGTCGAGGTAGCAATTGGCACCTGTTGCTCTTTCACCCTGAGGAGTCCCACTGCAGATGGGTTTTCTGATAGCCCAGGCAGGGTGTTCAACTGCTTAATGCCCTCTGCTGCCACAGCAGCTATTCCAAAAGCCCACCTGAGTCCCTTTGGGTCTTTGTAATAGCCGTTCCTGAGGAAGTCTATGCCTAGGATACATGGTGCCTCTGGGCCAGTCACAATTGGATGCTTCTGCCACTCTTTCCCAGTCAGGCTCACCTCAGCCTCCAGCAAAGTCAATTCCTGAGATCCCCCCGTAACCCCAGCAATTGAAACAGGTTCCTTCCCAACATGTCCCGATGGTATTAATGTACATTGTGAACCAGTGTCAACCAATGCTCTGTGTTCCTGTGGCTCTGATGTGCCAGGCCATCGGATCCACACCGTCCAAAAGATCCGGTTTTCCCGTGCCTCTCCCTGGCTAGAGGCAGGGCCCCTCTAGCCCTGGTTATTATTTCTCTCCTGGGCATACATACTAGAGGTTCCTTCAAGGGGATCTGACAGATCATCCTCCCTTCTGTAATACCCTGCACCTCCATGGGAGGCTGAGGCTACCTTCACTTTAGTGGAGTTCCCTCTGTTGGTGTTCCCCTCCCTGAGTTGGCGTACCCGTGCTGCCAGGACAGAAGTGGGTTTCCCATCCCACCTTCTCATGTCTTCCCCGTGGTCACGTAGAAAAAACCACAGGTCAGCACGTGGGGTGTACCCTCTCTCCCTAGCTGGGGGGCGTTGGGCTCTACCTTTGAGGTCCATGACTCGCACTGGTGCTGCACTGATCTTCCTCACCTCTTCCCTTATCTCCTTCATCTCCTCCTTAAACTCCTCTCTGAGGTCCTTAGCCACAGCAGAGACATGAGCCTGCATTGGGCCAGCCATCATACTCTGATAATTCCTGAGCCTGTTGGCAACAGAACCCACTGTCACTTGGTTGGTATCAGCATCAATCATTGCAATAAAGGAGGTATACTGAGATGGGCCCAGGTTTGCCAGATTCCACAACATCTGTCCTGTGCACCTGACCTTGTCAGGGTCATTGTCATGCTGTCCATCCCTCCCAAAGAGCACCTCCAGTACTGCCACTTCTCTCAGCTTTTGGATCCCTTCCTCAAGGGTATTCCAACGTGTTCTCTGGTGGTACTCCTGCATTCTTTCCCTGTGGACAAACCTCTCTCTCACGCTCATTAAAAGTCGCTCCCAGAGGGAAAGGAGACCTGTCTCCCTTACAAATACCTGGTCCACACCTGAGTCCTGGGTCAAGGGTCCCAAATTCCTTGCCTCAATACCATCCAGTTGCACACCTGTACCCATAAGGTCCCAGACCCGCAGTAACCAGGTTGTAAAAGGCTCACGGCCCCGTCGTACAATGTCTTTTCGCAGGTTACGGAGACTCTCGTATGACAGGGACTCGGTGATGATCTCAACTTCTGGCTCCCCTGCTGGTTGTGAGGGGCCCCCTTCCTGACCCTTATTATCTAGGTGCCTTGTTTTCATCCTAGACTTCCTAGTTTCCACAGGGGCAACTGCTGCTGGCTGTGAGTGCCCTTGCAGTTCAGCTGGAACCTGGATGGATGTAACATCTGTGGGTCCCACTGCTGCACCATCAGATTCTCCCTCTTGAAGGCAGGGGGAGGGTTTCTCACCAGCTGGGGAGAGGTGCTCCTTCAGCATCTGGCCCATCTCACGTATCTCCTTTGCTAGCACCCCCACCCATTCTGGGTGGTTCCTTTCCGAGGTGGGCTGTGGGGGAGGGTCAAACTCTGGGGTAATATCCCTAGTCTCTGGGACAAAATCAGACTCTGGGGTAACCTTCCTAGTCTCTGGGACAGGATCAGGCTCTGGGATAACCTCCCTAGTCTCTGGGACAGGATCAGGCTCTGGGATAACCTCCCTAGTCTCTGGGACAGGATCAGGCTCTGGGATAACCTCCCTAGTCTCTGGGACAGGATCAGGCTCTGGGGTAACATCACTAATCCCTGGGGTAGGGATCAGGGTTGTTATCTAAGTCAATCTCCCCTTATCTCTGAATGTTAGATAGAACAGATTTAACAGGGATATAAACAACACTAGCCACAATATAATGTCATTAGCATTTAAAGCGGATTGGAACCCCTTGAAGACTGGTGGGGTGAACTTCAAAAAACCTGTGATGGGTTGAGAAAAAATTTCACCTGCTGCCACTTCCTCACAGTAAGTACCATTATTGAAGTAGCCCCAGAAACACACACTTAGAGTGCGATAGCTCTGAATCCATGTGGCCATCTTCCAGAGAAAATTAAAAATCCATGAATTCCTCAACTGATCAACCCACATAATAAGTTGGATAATAGCCACAGTAACCTTGGTTATGAAACTCATGTTTAAAAAAGGGCTTGCAAATGGGAGAGATATAGCAGTGACCACATGGAGGCCAATCCAGGGTAAGCTGGACAGCATGGTGTCACCTACCACAAGCTTGGGTAATTCAAGAACTGTTATTCCCTTTTCTACCCCTCTCTCAATGCCCTCAGGCAATGCCCCACGTTGGGCGCCAAAATCTGTCTTGGTTTGAAAAGACAGGTATGGTTTAAGGAAAGGCAAAAACCCCTTTTCTGCAATGCAGAATGCACTTCCCCCCTTTTAATTATTTTAGGGTCCAAATCAGACGCTTTCAGGCAGGAGATATGGGGATGTGAAATAACAGTTCTTTACTGGTATTTAACAAGGCAGAAAACAACAACAGCTATGAAAATTGGCAACAGAACAGAACAGTCTAGCTCCGCTCCAGTCCCCTTTGGCCGCAGGCCGTGTCCCTGTGCTCAGTTACCGGTGCTGTGGGGGCAGGGCGGGTCCCGCGCAGTTGCAGAGGGCTGGAGTGATGGCGGCCGCGGCCCAGAGGTGAGCGGGGGTGAGAAGGTGTCTCCCCCCTCTCACGGTGTCGGTCGTGGTGCTCCGCAGAGTGTCCGGAGATAGTAGCGTGAGATGCGAGAGCGGCAGAGCGATGTCCCAGGCAGGGAGCGTGGATCTCAGCACGGAGATGTCAGGGGAGATGCCAGAGCGGAGCACGGGGGTGTCCTCTCCGTCCACGAGCCCAGCGAGAGAGAGTCCCCTTTCCAGCCCCCTCTCCCACCTTTCCTTTTCCGGTTCCCCCCCCCTCCTCCTCCACCCACCCCCCTACGAGAGAGCATTATCTGTCGTTCTAAGGTGTAGCCACAACTACTTAACATAACAATGGGAGGAATTCACAGCTAGAAAAGGAGGGCAATTCAACCCTTAACACCAGGGAAATGTTGTAGGAAATGGTGTCAAAGCTTTGGTCCTTCTAAATTTCTCCCTGCATAACCTCATGACATTTCTGTAGTCTTCCTGAGTTGCGTGCCCTTTCTTCCAAAAGTCATAAACTCTCCTTTTTTTCCCTGAGTTACAGCCAAACCTCTCTGTGCAGCTGGGACAGTCTTCCTCACTGACTAGTCTTTTGATATATGGGGACAGTCTGCTCCTGTGCTTTTATGAATTCCTTATTAAAGTATGTCCAGCTCTCCTGAACTCCCCTTCAGGACTGCCTCCTAAGGGATTCTGTCAACCAGTCTCCTAAACAGGAGAAAGTCTGCCCTCTGGAAATCCAAGTGTGTCTGTTTGTTGGACTCAGTTGTTGCTCTTCAGCCTGATATGAACTCCTGAGATTTGCGTTCCCTTTCACTTAGTCAATGTTTCAGCAACACACAGCTTAATATCTCTGCTTAACCATGTACTCTTGGTTAATGGTTCCCAATGTTCTGTCAATGGTCTCCTCAGTTATTTTGCATTTCTGTATAATTTGGAATATCATCTGAAGTAAAATCAAAGTTATCAGAAGCCCATTTTCTCAATGTTTGTGCTAGGAGACCAAAGTCCAAGATGTGAAAGGGAAACTGTGTCCTTGATTATCCCAAATAGCATTTTTACAAAGGCTGGAGAGTGTGTCATGCACAGAGAAGAGATCATGCAAGACTTCTGGAGTCTCATCAACACCATATTTGAACAACAGAAATGCAACAGAGGGACGAAAAACCTGTGCATGCATGTCTGTGGGATGATCAGCATGGACCATGTGATAGGTGTGTGCTGTGTTAGTTATGAAAATTCAACTAGCTAGGAAAAGGCTTTAAACCAGCAAAGTCTAAAAATGTGATTATTCAGAGTATAAAGAATAAGAGGTGCTGTGATTATTCAGAGTATAAAGAATAAGAGGTGCTGGAATGTTCTGGAGTACATGGAAAGAATATTAAAGCACAGCAACTAGGAAAACTTTTTTGGAAAAATCACCCTGCTTAAGGGACTAAACTCAGGCATGGTTCACAAGGCAAGCAGTGTGCTTCTGCCATCAGCAAGGTACAGGGCGTGGAAGACAAAATTAAGCTCAAGACTGAGTTGATATAAACTGGTAGAACACCTTCTTGTCTTGGATCCAATCATGTGGTTTATGATATGGTTGGTTTTGGTCAATTTGATTTGCACGCTGCAGCTTCTTTTAAAAAAATCCCTCACAGGATATAAAATACTTTGTTTGTTCTTAAGATTTCCATTTTTCCTTTCCTAAAAGGTTCAAAAGAATCTTTTGCTTGTACTCTTTTGCTCATACCATACTTGAAAGCACAAAAAATGTGAACTGTTTGTTTATCCTAAGGGCAGGTGCTTTGTAGATTATCAGAGTCAAGCTTTGTTGTTCTGCACTACAAATTCTTCAACTTTGACCTGAGAGGCTGTTTATTCCCATTTCCTCACCCTCTGAGAAAAGGAGAAATAAAGTGAAGATGGAAAAATCATCCTATATTCCTAAGCTAGTGCTCCATCTTGCTTTAGTAAAGCCTTTGTTGTATATAAACATATACAAGTTTTCTAGTTACATGTACCTGGTGTTACTCTATACCGAAGTTGGTCTGGGGCTAGAATCACTACCTTAGAAAATCTGAAGTGCGAACTCTTGTGGGGAATTCAACAGTGTTAATTGTATGACTTGGCAATACTCAGGGGAAACCTTCCACGTGACAAGTAAGGAAATAACACACATAGATCTTACTTCAGTATGAAAGAAACCAGAGTGCTCATCTCCCTGCAATCTGTTGACAACTTTACCCTTACACTGAATGATGGCACACAGGTGGAACTATCTTGTTCCATTAAGGATCTTTTAGAAAAACATATAAAACAATAAAAGTCTGCGAAGGTTTTTCCCTCCCAGACAAATATTGTACAAATCCTAAATTCTGGAGTAATTTCAAAAGAATAAATCTGTAAAAAATAAAAAAAGGTTTTCTATTTATTGGTGTAGGGAAAAGTAATACAGTAAATTACTGCTCCAATCCTATCCCCCGGTATGATCTGTGATACAAGATAAAAAAGCAGACTGAAGCTCAAAGCAGGAGGTGCAAAGGCGACTTTAGAAATCCTCCGATCCAAACCTAATTGCTAGACAGTCCCAAAGCATAAGTTAGAGCAGCTTCAAGCATTAGCATCTAAACATGCTTTTTGTTCTAATCCAAAGCTCGTCAGGCACCAGGAACCAATACCACAGGAGTATTCACTGGGGAAAGAATTAATAGGTTCAAGAGCCATTTGCTTCATCAGCCTGGAGAAAGCCTGTTATATTGCACTGTTTGTTTCGTAAGTTGCGCTGTTCATGGTTTTATATTGCACTGTTATGTTTCATATTGAACTGAGAAAATGGTTTGCCCTGTATCTCCCCGGAGCTTGTGAAGTTGGTTCAGCCCTCCCTTAGCCCCTCCCCATCGCCGGTGTCCCATTGGTCACGGGTCTGTTCCTCCCCTTTCCCTGAGTTTAAAAGTGCCCGCCATCTTCTCTCTCGCTTTTTCTCCTTTCTCCATGTGGACAGAATAAACTGTGGATCACCTTCCCACAGGAGAAAAGAGCCTTCTTTGGTTCTTTGCCTTTGTCTATGAGGATTTCCCACCCCTCTCTGGTCCAGAGCTAGCCGGGAGACTGGAGAGGAAAAAGGGATTTACCTCAAAAGCCCTATTTCAATCTTTGCATAACTTCAGCATTGATAGTTTTGACCATATCTTTTGAACAGTGGCTGCTATTCATAATTTAACATTTCTACGGTATCTTCTTAAAATATCCTCCCAATAATCCACGAGTGACTCTTTCATTATCTAAGTCTGTGAATGTTTCTGCTTTTTTGATGTTCTGCAGAAACTGAAAGGCTTTAAACAGCCATTACTTGCAGGTCTATAGACCTCAAACTGTATCTAATGATCTTGGAAAAATTTTCTCAGGCTCAGATAGACACTGATTTGAAACTTCTGACCAGATTGGTTAAATGGCTAAAGCATAAATATATCCCAGATGTTACCATGGATATTTGTCTTGACTAGTCATTAAACTTTGATATGCATAGATACTTGGCATCAAATTACATTTTCTTAAAATTCCTAGCTGTGGAAATTTGATAGTTATGAAACCACTTTTTTCCTATGAATGCTGAAATGTGGCAGTTACCAGTACATAGGGACCTGTTTACACAGGATATTCACATATGAACAAGGAAAATATTTATTTATCATGAGAGACAGAAATATTTCCCTTATTTCCTGCAGTGACAGAAGGGCAGATGAGAGAAATGGATTGGATTCTGATCACGAGGTCACAGCTTGCAGGAATGAGTACATGTGCGTAAAAATTACATAGGGCTAAAAGCAATCTGTAATGTATCTTTTTCTAAAATAAGACTTTTGTTGACTCTTGCATTTTAAAATGAGTCATAGATAGTCGGAAACTCTATTTGTACAAAATGTAGAAGTTAAATTGTTTCATGCTTGTAGGTTCCTTTGATCAAAGGAACTTTCCTAGTTGCAATAAAGAACCCTAAACCAACCCTATCTCTATGTATACTTTGGCTATTCCATCTCCTTCTCCAGAAGGACCAATACTCCAGCACCACATAATCAGGTGGCTGGCAGCTGGGCACCACTGTGCTCAATAGTCAAACCTATTAGATGTGAAAATAAAGAAACTGTATCACGGAAATCTCCATCAGCTATGCCCTCTATCTTAAAACCAGAAGTGCCAAAATGTGCTACTTTTGAATTCTTGCAGGGTTACAGGCCTCCAAAACAAATCAACTCTGCCAATTGTGAAACACCTGAGCGCATGTATTGGAAATAATCATTCTTTTAAAGTGACAGATTAAAATCTCTAGTAACAAAGTTCTCCTCCTTTCCTTAAGCAATCTGTAAGCAATTCCACTCTTGCAGTAAAGGATTTGGGTATTCTTCTGGACAGCATCCAGGAAGCCCCCCAGCCTGCTTCAGACTGATTCTGATCTTGCACCAGCAAAAAATAAATGTAAGTATACTGTATCAGAGGTACTTTTGTGTGCGTCCAAATTAGGCTCCAGCTGCAGACCTGTGTATTTTTATGCTAAGATATCCTAAATTGGGCATGCAGAAGAGATGTGCTGGAGGGGGCCAGGGAAGAGTCCTATTTGGGTACAGTAACTCAGCTACACAATCTAGTTTCTACTGACTATTTTACTTATGCTTCTGATGTTCGTCTCAATGCTGTCAGCATGCCAAGGCAGCACTGGGGACATAAAATCAGGAGTGCAAAGGCAAATATCATGTCTTACTATGCCATCCATGAATGACTGTAGATACCTGCCTCCAAAAAAAGTGAAATCTTTCTA
Source organism: Acridotheres tristis (assembly GCA_037013685.1). Taxonomy (NCBI): domain Eukaryota; kingdom Metazoa; phylum Chordata; class Aves; order Passeriformes; family Sturnidae; genus Acridotheres; species Acridotheres tristis. Next base: position 7,231,103 of record CM072889.1, on the reverse strand, counting down.
GACAGAACCTCCTCTTTATGTGGGTATGTGCAGTCCTCTGTGTTGAAGTGAGGGAAAGGCTATAAACAGTGTATGAGACCATAGCCAGACACAGCTCGAGAAAAAAGTTCCAAATACGTCTCTGCAGAAAACACCTAGAAAAGTCCTCAGTAGCTGCACTGGCCACAGGCCCAGCCATGTGGGGACTGTCCTCACCCCCAAACAAAAAAATATGGCTTATGCCCGGGGTACTGGCCCAGCAACAAAACGCTCAAAGAATGCAAGAACAAATCTGGGGGAAGTTATTCTTTAGTATAATTTCAGTTGAAAGAAATTATTTCTCAAACTGGGCAAACAGTAACTCACAATCATGACTTGAAGACATCGTGATTAATTCTTTCTGAGGTTGCAAACAACCGCTCCAGGAAGTACAAATGACTTTTTAATTTGTAATGGACTAACTCTGAAACCTAATGATGGCAGTTAAAAAAGAAAAGTTTAGTATTTCATTACCTGATAGCACTAGAAAATATTTAGCCCAGTATTTCTATCCATAAGTCCCATACAATCTCCCTCCATATGTGAAATTCATGTGTCACAGACATCAACTCTGCTCTCCACTGACTGTACATGGCATTTTTTTGATGCAATTAGGCAATTTCAACCCAAAAAACCAATCAGATTTGCTGTACCACGATGCAGATGGAAAATGGAGACAATGGATAAGACATTATGAGATACACTGAATATTATAGCAGAAGAAAAACCTTGGTGTGGCCCCTGTTCTGACTACATTATTAATTTTTATATTTGATTTATAAAAAACTTTGTCTAAATTCCACAAGGTTTCCACTTTGTCTAAATTCCACAAGGTTTCCAGCCTTTTGCAATAAAATACAGTCCTGGAATCTTGAAATCCTTCTGCAAAATTCTGGTTGAGCTGGTGACTTAAAAGTAAAAATACTAATTTTAAAGACAAAGCCCAAAGCCCTGATCACACAAGAGTTTTAATATTTAAGCTATTGTAAACAATTCTGGACAACAGTTTTGAAGAAGAAACTGCCTGTCTTGTCTACCAACATCTTTTGAAAAGCTCCAGGTTTTGACCAATATGTAATACTAATGTAAATCAAAAGCAATCTCCTTGAAGTTGCTAGAGATCAGATTCCAGGCTTATAATATTTTGCACACTGAATTTATCTGTCATGCCTGTGAGGTTACAGCACAGACCTAAAAGAAGGTATGGTGTAAGATCAATGGTAAGGAAAGAGTTTCATTTAAAAGACCATCTTTTCCTATCAGACATGATAGGAGATTTATTATTCCGATAGTATTATTGAAAATAGAAGAGAGAGAAAAAGTAAACAGGAACATATATTTTCATTTTATGACTGTGAACAACATTTCATACTGTAAACGTATCTTGGTCTATAACATTTACCCACAAAAAAAAATAATGTCAATACAGTCCTTATTGCTAGCTCAGCAGAGCCTCTCCAGAACATTGTGTTAATGATTAATATGAAGTCAGTGGAATTCCACAGTTGCTGAGAGTCTTGTGCCCAAGAATGAACTGCATTGCTAAATCAGCAAAGACAGTTGTCAAGGTAACCTCTGTGTAATCTATTTAACTGGCTCCCAAAACACCAATCAAGGTCAGATAACACACTCAAGCACCATATGAACACACTCATACAGCATAAAGCTTTGTATCAAGACAGCAGGGAGGAAAAAACCTCATTAGGAAGCAGGGGGAAAAAATAAATTCAGTTTTGAGAAGTGTTAATTGGGACTGCAGTTAGCTTTGCAGGGAAAGCATGCTGCTCATCTGAATATGTTTTATCTTTAGCAGAAGTAATTTCACTCCAGTTCAGTTTGAATGGTAATATTCTTCTACTAGTGTTAAAAAAACAAAAGACAAAAACAACCCACCCAAAAAGTAAAATCAGCCATATATAAATTATTAATTTCATTTACTGTTTTACTAATACTTGCCTGGCATCTACACTCTGATACAGAGTTCTCATTTTGTTTTCTTGGCAATAGATTATTGTGTTACTTAACCACAAATAAAATGCCAGCAGCATCTCAGGGCTGGAGATACAGCTTCCCACACAACACAATTCCACAGGTCCTGCTCTTCTGAGGCCTTTCTCCTCCTGCAGAAACTTTCCAGCCAATTCTGCAAAGGAGAAGAATCTATTTGGAGTTACAATCTGATGAGTACCCTGAATTTGTTGTATTTGTATTTGTAGTTGTATTTACTTGCTGTGAATTTAGATCTCTATAGCCATAATATGGGCTGACAAGACTCATTGGGGTCTGAACTGATTTTTATTCCAACAATTGCTTCACGTACAAATCAACATCCTTTGCTTGATATTTACTGCTTTGCTCAACATTTACTGCTTTGCTCATCCTGGAAGTGAAGGACAGTAAGCATGTTGAGAATTAAACAGGTTGTCTGTTTCCCCTGAAGCCTCCATACCCTTGTCTTCTGCTGGGAAGCTACAGTACACCACAACTTCTTACAGCCTCTACTCCTCAATGAATCTCAACAAATATCCCTATGCTGCTTACAGTAAAAGTACCTACCAGGGGAGCTGTTTCCTTCCTTCAGTTACACACTGTCAGTATCACAGAGCTGGGCTAATTCAGGACCCTGCTCCTGTTCCACAAAGATGCCAAAAGGTCTTGCTGTGGAAATGAAGAGCTAAAATTAACAGCTCCAAAACTGCAGAAATCAATTGCAGGAAACAGAAAGGTAGAAACTTCCATAGACACTGAAGGGTTTGGTTTTCAGCCTTGGAAAAAGCTTGGAGTAATGTAAAAATAGAAGTACACAGACATTAAGCAGAAAAATTATAGACTTAGGTTTCTATAGTTGTAAGTAAGTATATGCCTTAAGTAAGTAAGCAACTGTATTAGATGAGATAGTAAGGAGTTTTATAGTGTAGTAATGGAATTGTATAGGGTAGGCTAAGAGTTTGAGTGTTGTAATAGAGACATAATAGAAGCATATGTGTGTGCGTGCAACAATAACTCATTGGATAAGAGTATATGCAATGCGCTAAAATTAAGTAAAATGATAGGTTAGAAAAACAAAATATGCTTTGCAGCAACTTCCTGTTGGATCAAAATGTTATATATTGCCTTGTAACAAAGAAACTCATGACTACTTTTGAGCTATGGATGACTTCTTGTTTCTCTAAAGCTCATGCCTTGAGGCTGATGTGAATCAGAACAATAAATCAACCTTAGGACAATCGTGGTACCATCCCTTCATTTCAAGCGACGATAATAATCAATCACAGTAAAGATCATATAACATCTATGTCTTTAGACAATATCTTTGGCCAATGCCATTCATACCAAATAAAAACTATTCTTTAAGGGCAAAAGGTCTGCATACATCATACGTGTACATCATACATTTCAGATGTGATCCTGAGAATCAAGAGTCACCAGTAACTGCTTAAGTTCTAGATATTTAACATTTCTCAAGGTTTCCTCCTTTCCTCTCACTGTGTGAGACCCATATGCCTGTCTGGGATCAGTGCAGGATCCAAGGGCTATAACATCATGTACTACTAGATTAGGAAACAAGGAAGACAACTACACATTGTAGTCACCCCCAGTGTGGGAGGGTGTGATGGTGCTGCAAGCTGCTGCTTACCATGTTGCTGCTGAAGGCAACCATGTAGGCAGAACGCACAGCCTTCACAGAACTACCCCAGGACTGCTCCAGATCCACTAGGCTGGGAATAACAAAGCTGCTAAGCTGCCTCAAACTTACTTGAGAAAGTCAAGCTTCAGTAGAAGACAGACTATGTTGCCTGTCACAGCATCTCACCTTACAGATGTAGGGCAGATGTGCACCCATAGACACCCACATGGTGCACCCACACACACCACATGTCATGGTTGAGTTCCAACATATGCTCTGAGTTTCCATCTCAGGGAAACAAGACTAAAGGCTGGGAAGGACCTAAATGTTGTCTGGATGTGGAGCCAGGATAGATGAAACATGAACAATTCCATATGAACACCTTAAGGATCCAAATATTATTAAAGATATTTTTTTGTTAAAATAACCATCACCATAACACCTGGACACATTACCAATACTCAGGAATTCACTGCAGACCTATTTGCTACAAAAAGCTGTGGGCTCCATTTTGAGATGAAGAAGCTAATGAGGCTGTGGACTAAGCGACTTGCTCACTGTCAACAGGATGCATGTGGCAGTCACAGTAGGATGCCAAGAAACCCCCCAAACTCCAGCCCAGATGAAACACTGGTCTCTGTCTTTAAAAAAAAAACACTTGAGAGTGCTGAGCACCCACAAAACCTATTGATTTCAGATTTCATCCAAAGGTGAGAGCATTTGGCACTTGTCAGGTGTGTTAGCATAAAAGGAAGGAGCTTGTGTATCTTTTCAAGCTCTAGAGACTGTGGCTGCTTTCAACAAGAAATTAATAGGTTGTCCCTGGGTTCTGACATGTCAGACACAGTGACACTGACAGCTAATGAAGCTCTGAGACAATTACAGCGACTTTTCTATGATGAAGCGAAATCCACACCTGCATTGCTGGGCACTAGTGTAATGGAAGTTGGACTATTCCTAGCATATTCCCTTTTGTGCCACTACAAACACTGATCTGACAGTGCAGATAAAGAGGAAGGAGGAGGAAAATTGAATGCTTATTTCTTAGACAGATGATGTCAGAGATGCTGCATACAATCAATCAATGTAAGAGTGTTTCTTGTCCAGGCAAATACATAAGCCAAGTTTCAAACTAACAGGACTCTAAATATAAATATTTGTTGCGATGCCTAAAGTAACTTGATATTTCAGCTCTCAGAAAGTGGTTCTGGATTCACAATGACTTCAGCTCTTACATGTCTTTGAATGTGGATCTAGGTTACTTTTGAGTTAATTTTGTTACATGAACGGAACTTATTTAATTTCAATCAATACTCTGGCACTGTACCTTTTGTGTGTGTGTATGTAGGCTATGTCTTTTCTTTATTAATCCCAATTAGAATTGTAAACATGGACTGTACCAAACCCACTCTTCTTTGCTTCTTTACATACATAAAATTGCTCTTATATTTCTAGAAAGTTTAATGCAAACATGGGCAGCAGGTAGCAAGACTTGCTCTGTGAGGATGCAGCACAGCCAATATACGCAATGCTGGCAAGAGATTCTATGCGCTTCCTACTCAGAGACAGGATAATATAGTTCTTGTGGACAGCCAAATATAAATATACATATGGAATATAAAGTAGGGTGATTCTACTATAAAGCCACAGAAGTAATTTTAAAAACCATGAGTAAATGTATGTGAAACCATCATACTTACTGCACCATCTCTATTTTGCAAATTATTACAGTAAAGTCATGGTTACAATCATTTCAGTAAGCACTCCCTTTATGGAAGTAATTTCTGGAGGTCACAGCCTGAAAGCATGTTTATATGTGATGAAAAACATCATGCTTGGAGGTTTCTGAGACTTAAAAAACCCTTCAACCTTCCCCTCTACCTCCAACATATCATCAAAACTTATCTTGAACAATACTATTTGTTGACTTTATTAAATAAAGCTTTTTAAAAGGGATTGATCTTTTTTTTTCTATTAACTTTGAAATACTAAATTTAAAGACTTAATTTGCTTATTCCTAATCCAAACATATACAGTGGAAAGCCCTGAAGTAGTTCAAAATTGGAGGTGTGGTTTACATGTGTCTCCTTTCCATCCATACACTTCAAATACTCTGTTAGAGCTCTGTTTAAAACTCTTGAAATCTGGAGGGGAAAGGATCCCTACAGACCCAGCTCCATTCATGGCATCAAGATCAGCACTGTAGATTCTCACATCTCCAAAGGAACATGAACTAATCCACACAGTAAGACAGCATTTACAAGACAGACTGTAACAGCTCCTAAGATAGCTGTTACTGCCTCTGTGTTGTTAATGTGTTTGCAAGATTAGTATTAATTACCCAATAAGGGATATATCTGTTTTGAGAGCCTCTAATAAGTCTGTACTTAATATTAAGCAAATCACATACAAATGAAAGAACATACGGTATAAGCAAGAAAGTATTTAATTATTTATATGTATTTTAGGGGCTTATAATAAATAAATCTGTCTTCGCAGGATCTATTCTATGTATTTATGTATCTATGAATAGTGATTATATAAAAGATATATTCAATACAGACATTAAAGGTCAGATAAGCAATGGAAAGGTGATATGAATTTATGATTGCCAATACACTCAAACTTAGACACCTTTAATTAGCTGTTTATCGTTTGTATAAAGAATGGTGAGTACCTGTCTGCCCATCCAGCCCTCCGTTCCTCCAACTTTATAATTCCTGGCTTAGGATCATGTTCTGAACCTTCTTAAGCATCCTGCTTAATATGAGAATTGCAAGATTTCTCTTAGGTAAACAAAAGGGAAAAAATAACTCATAGAAGAAATCCAGTGTAAAGGAGTATAATTTCACTTCAGCCCACCAAGCAATCCTAACTTTTACCAGCTGGGACCCCAGCTAGAGACTCTGACCCCCCAGTTAGGCACCCAATAACAAACTGCCAATCCACTAACCAGCAGGAAAGACGCTGCTTCTCCTCCCATTCATCACATTTGCCAGCTCCTCTCCAGCAGCGGGAGAGGGTGTGGGAGCAGTGAATGCCCAGCTTGGCTTGGCCCCGACAGAGCCAGGCATGGGTCCTTAGCGCAGGTGTGGAGCTGCTGCCACTGCTGCCACCTGTGACTAATCAGCCCTCACAAGGCTCATGCTTGTTTATTCCACTTAGATTCTTCTGCTCCATATCAAAACACAACAGCCAGTGATACTAATTAATCTTCATTTTCTCAAGCAAAAAAACCAACATGGCAACTTGGGCATATATTTATACAAAAATGTGCTTCTTTTTATCTCTGTGACTGAATTTTCCTTCAGGAATATTAGATGTTTTAACTGTATCAGGTAAAGACTTTGCATGAGTTGGTGACAGAAAAAAGGATTGTACAGTGAGTTTTTCATAACATAAATCTCCCCCAAACTCACACCTGTAAAAAGTAATAAGAACATGCACGGCTTTTAAATAGAACATTAAACTCAGAAGTCCCATTACATTCACAGTACAGTATCCAGTTAATACATCCTTTGGGGTTTTTTTTCCCTTTGCCCCACCCACAGAGATGTTGCAAATTGGATTTAAATTAAATTAATTCTAAACACATATATTCAATCAAAATAAAACAGTGACAAATTAGCTTATTCAATTTAAACTCATTGTATGCTGAGGCTGAGAGCATTCTGCTCCACCCCACAGCCTATTTCCCTAAGGTCGGGTATTTAAAGAACTGATGCACAAATATGTGTGCAGCTATAAGCAGGGGAATTGGTTTGATTATTACATGAAATATAAGTTTGAACTGCAGTGTGTTTTAAAGTGTGAATATGGAAAAGGGTTGTTTTTATTATTGCATAAGTAAAAGAGTATAAAGGGATGGGTACAGAGTGCTGCAGAGGTAGGTACAGCTGTTCTAGAAAGGCCTACACTTATTTTTCCCTCTTTCTTAGATATAGTCTGATACAAAAAGAAACCTGACTGATAACTTCACTTTTAACATAGTCTGTTGTAAATCCATTGGAACACCATTCCCATTAGCCACCTTTCCTGTACAGGAATAACATATAAGGAGATCTTCTTGTTTGGTTGTGGGATTTTTCCATCACGGCTGGGCCCTTGCTAGTTTTAGCATTTAAAGAAAGCCAGAATGGGTCAGGTATGGAGAAAAAAGAACAAATTTGATACCACTCCTGAGAGAACTTGGATGGATTCCAAATCAATCTGTCTCAGGGGGTTGAGGGGAGGGCAGAAAATCAACAGGCATGAAAAAAAGATTCTTAGTGTTACCATGGCTGAACATCAACTATGGTTAGATCAAACACTTGTGAAGCTAAGGATATTGAAACCGTTATTTATAAAGAATAAAGCAATCATTTCAAAATTATGGTGGAATGTGTTTAGAAAATAAACATTCTCAATTTGCCCTAAAATTTGTTAGGCGTAAACAAACTCACTGCTTTTACCAGGTTTATGCAGTCTTTATGCACTGGGGATATTATGGAGATAATTCAGGACTCATTGTTAGAAATTTCTGTAACAGGTAGGACTGCAATGTCCCTATATGGGGATGTGCTTTAGCTATCTATTGGCCTAGGGTAGTTAGTCACAATTGCTAACAAATAGGAAAAAAGAAACAATTAAAATTCTAATTGGTTTGGAACTTTAAATCCCATCACAGCATGCACTTTCATTCCTCTACATACTACCTAAATCCTAGCAAACCTTCTTACCTTCTCTCTGTGGGCCAGCCATGCACAAATGAGCTGCTTCCAAAATTTAAACTCCAAGTTTGACTCTGGATTTAATCCTGCCAGTTACTCAGAAACTATGACGTTCCCCAAACATGCATCTTCCCCACAAAAAGAGCCGAGTACCTCATGGAATTGGCTATGAAGGAACATTTCACAGAATTGCTTAGACTGGAAAAACCTCTAAGAGCAAGTCCAACCATTAACTCAGTACTGCCAAATCACCACACCACCATGTCCCCAAGTCCCACATCTAGACGTCTTTTAAATACCCTCAGGGATGGTGACTCAAACACCATTTTGGGGAGCCTGTTCCAGTGCCCGACAACCCTTTCAGTGAAGGATTTTTTCCAAATAGCCAACTTAACACAAATAGCCCTCTGACACAACTTAAGGCCTCCAGTCCTATTGTTAACTGGGAGCAGAGACTGACCCCCAGCTCACTGCATCCTCCTTTCAGGCAGTTTTAGGGAGTGATGTGGTCGTTCCTTGGCCTCCTTTTCTTCAGGATAAACACCCCCAGCTCCCTCAGCTGCTCCTCATCAGCCTTGTACTCCAGACCCTTCCCCAGCTCCATTCCCATCTCTGGACACACTGTAGCCCTGCAAGGTCCTCCTTCTCAAAACTGAAAACAGGATTCAAGGCTCAAAACTGAAAAAAGGATTCAATGTATGGCCTGACCAGCACCAGCATGGGTGGATGGTCACGGCCCAGGTCCTGTTACCACACAATTGCTGGTACAGGCCAGGTGCCATTGGCCTTCTTGGCCACCTATGCACATCTGGCTCCTGTTCAGCTGCTCTCTACCAGCACCCCCAGGTCCTTTTCCTCTGGGCACCTTCCATCTCCTCTGCCCTGACTCTGTAGCACAGCAGAGGGTTGTTGTGTGTGTAGGACATGATTTATGGTAGCTGTTAGCTGAATTTTTTCCCCATATGCCAATGGTGTGAATACTGTGAAGTTCTTTTTTTACCAGACTCACTGCTCAGGTGTAACAACTCCTGTCACTAGTATATTTTCCTTTATCACACAATGCAGAGCTACAGAAGTGCAGATTACACCTTCACCAATAGCTGTTTACAGCTTCAGGATCTCAAAACACATTCCCCATTTTGCACAAGGTCTACTTAGCAGTGTTTGAGGCTGTACCATCTGCCCAAACAATACTTCCACATTATTGCACCCCATAAATCAAATACAATTGCAGGAAAGCAGGTGGTCATAAACCAACAGAAAAATCAGACCTATAGTGCACATATATTAGACTAGATCCACTCATCATGTTGCTCAGTGATTGAATGCAGACAACAGGCCAATTTATTTAGGTTATCTGGGGCTGACAGGTATGAAGCATGCATGGGGTGCTGGGACAGCATGCACATGTTCTGGATAACAAGGCTTGCATGTTCTGACTGGTCTGACAGGGAAATACCTTTCCTCTGTCCTCGCTGCTACTTGCCTGCTGGGGGTCCCAGGAAAAAAAAAACAACCAATGGAAGGATACCTGGGAGAAGGAACACTTAGCTTAGGAAAGAGTGAAGTGAGGCTCCTGAGATAGATAATGATGCTTAGGGAGGCAAGCAACTGCAGCCAGAGACAAGGGGAAGGGATGTCTCAAAGAGGTAAAGGAATTGATGTGGGTGAGAATTGCAAGTGGGGCAGAACGGACTTCAGCGGAGTGGAAAAGGAAGAGAGTTGATTGTAGCATAGATAAGTTGGAATTTTCAATAGCCTGTTCACTGTTCGACACCAGGTGTGCTGAAGAAATATCAATCTCAGTGAGAACTCTGCCTGAGCAAGGATTTCAAGCTGAGAATTGTAGCAAGCAATGTGGTTTTTTAGTTGCCTTGGGTTTTTGGGGAGGGGTTTGTTTGTTTTGGTTTTTTTTAATCATCAGGGAGCTTGAGCACCACCAGCAAGATAAGGACAAGAGACAGTGGCACATCCTCTGGAATATGAAATGTTGCCCATAGTACAGGATTATGGTGAACACCAGGGCACAGTCCCATGGCATCTGAGCCCAGCAAGCAGAGCAGGACATTGACAGTAGCGGGTCTTGGTGACAGCTCAGGGAGCCACAAGTGGACAGTACACATCTACTTCAAGGTCAATTGAAATCCAAGAGACATTCCAAGACAGGGCTGGGGCCATGCACACCCACCACACAGCACACTGAAACCCCAGGGATGAACTGCAGAGGGGTTCCTGCACCATGGATAGGCTGCCAGGGGGCTGGGCAGGGCCACTGGGGGTCGTTAGTGTAGGCAGGGCCCTGATAACCATTGAGGGGTATCTGTCAAATCTACCAGCAGACACAGGTGCATCTCAATGCAGCAGCAATTCCAACCACATGTCATATCCTAACGCTGAAGTAAGGCAAAGCTTAATACGCACAACTCATTCCAGACCAATGGAACTGCTCTGGTGAGTGCAGGTTACACCAGTCGGAGCCACTGAGATTCAGCCTCTCTTGATTCTGAGGTCAGATCCAGACACATTTTAATTAAAGGACAGAAGAGGAAGCAGAATGGTATGAGTTAAAACCTACTGCCAGCAAAAGCCTCATTTTAAAAATATTCTTTAAGACTACTTAATAAGTATTCCTGCCCCAAGGAATCAAATGAGATTATTCATATAAGTAAAAACTACTTACACAAGCTGCGGTTTGCAAGACACTTTACCAATTAAGGAGACAGATTTCTGCAACAAAGTCTTAAAAAATATGCAAAGGCTACTTTTTTCTACTATTTTAATGATAAAAATCATTCACTATCCAGAATTGCAAATTGGAGGGAAGAAAGGGAAAACATCAATAATAACCCCTCTGCTAATGGTGTTGTTTAAAAAATAGTTTCCTTTTAAAAACCCTATATATCCTCTTTACTTTCAGCTATTAGAGTATGAATTCAAATAGAAAGGGGCACTTGAAATAAGCACCAGGAGTTGCTTGGACACACAGAAATGTGTCTGATCACAAAATTGTTTAAAATGTTAATGATAAAACTGTTCCTGTTTGTCATGGCCACAAAAAACACCCTGTTTTTTGAAAGGATAAGGTCCTTTATGATGCTGATAAAGCACTCCTCTTGCAGAAACATAGGGTACCATCAATCAATAGCATTCGTCTCTGGCTTCTTTCGTTGACAGTCCAATATTGCAACAGCAAATCATAATCCTGGCAAAGTAAACAGGCTCTGGGGAAAAGCAGCTATAAATTGGGCCTGCTTGGATCAAATGAACTCTATCATGAAGGTCTGTTAAGCACTGAGTGTTTTACTTTCTAGCAGAACATTCAAATTGAAAAGAAATAGGTGAATTGAAAGTAAGAGGCAGAGTTAGAAACCAGACAGTCAAAGTAATTTGGTTCTTCAGTTAATTAGCAGCAGATCACCCTGAAAATCACTGTTGTGCCTGGTTTTTCTTTAGCAATTACTGATTTCAGTTTACCTCAATATTTCCACATTTATTCCTCCTCAGTTTGGGAGATTTCCTTAGGTGCTAAGCTTGATCTGAGCAGATATCATTCCATTGCTTTAATGAGCACTCAAAAGGCTGCTCTGGATTATACACAACCCGTTATATAAAACATCTGAGCTGCACAGGTTTAGGGTGGGTTCGTCAGGGTTTAGCTTGGGGTGATCATGCATCAGCCGAAATGAAACCCAAAGTTTTCCCTGGCACAGAAAAAGGCAAGCAAAGAGAATCTTGCACCAAAATATGCATGCTCAACTGATGCAACTTCATCACACAGGTAAGTCTGAGCTCTTTTCGTTGACCCTTCAGTATATAAGTACTAACCCACTTAAACATCTCCAATATTCATGAACAGATTTAATGGTGTTATCATAAGAAATCATCATTACAATTATTCCCTTCAGTACCCTGGAGTATGCTGTGTAGTGCAGTGTCAGGGTTCAGTTTTGATATGGGTTACACATACATCAGGCCTTGAGAAGGAACAAACACAGGTACATTACTAGTATTGAGCTGTTACTAGGACGAGTGCACAAGCAATCTGTCAATACATGGTGGGCAGCAAGACCTCGAGCCAGGGAGGGAGCTCACCTCAGAGGTTCACTGATGTTCACTGATGCCAACACTGTGCAAGAGGTACAGCTGAACCCCAGGACACAATCTAGACCTTGACTGTAGGTAAAATGTAATGATGAAAAGGGGGCAAAGTAATTAAAAAGAGCCAGTGCAGCATACTGACATGCTGCGTAGACACTGAGGGTGATGTCCCTCCACAGTTCTAGAGTACAAATTTCTACTGCCTGTGTACTCTCCCAGATCCATGCTTGATTTTCAAGTGCACTTTGGTGCACATAGGTAGTATATTCAAAATCCAATTTCAAATCACAATTACTATTATCAATTCCAAGTAAAGTAAAAAATACTCCTGGGGACTGTGAAGATGTATTTCTGACACAGGGAACAGGATCTAAAGGCAGATAGCTTACTTTCTGACTCAAGTCTTTACACTATTCACAATTGCTTTCCCAACTGCACAGGAAAAAAAAAAAAAGGCAAACTGAATTGTGCAGAAAAAGCAACTTTGACAGGTCTAATTTAGTGAGACTGATTCATGTGACAGCATAAACAAATAATTCTTTTCAAAGTCTATCTTGAAAATGGAGTAAATTGATCGTGGACTCAAGTGCACTAGTAATTTCAGGGAGTATTGTGATTTCATTTGTAAAACTATTGCAAAGAGGGAAAAACCTGTCTTTCAGAGCTGGCTTCAATTTTTGCACTAGTCAGAGCAATAGAAGAATATGCTGGTTAAGAGCTACTAACGGCACTTTTCTTGTGCAATCCTGTTACTGTGTATTCAGGGAAGTAACATGAGAAATCCCCTGACAGCTTTTGTACAAATATGCAGTGGAGATCAACAAGAAATCCTCAGAACAAACAAAACATTCTGTATGTGTTTTCTTACTGCTTCTGTAGGGGCAGAATGTTGTGACTGATTAGAACACCAGTGTAACATGCAGTTTTTACTGGAATTGGTTTTTATGCTTAGGAGCAATTAGACAAACAACATTATAAGAATGATGGTTTTTAACATAGGTTCAAATTATATAATCTCTGAAGTCATTGTTTTCTTGCTCTGCAGGGGAGAGTGCGTTCCTTAGAGTATCACTAACAGACAGCACTTGAGCTTCTTACCTGGGAATTCAAACGAAGGAGATGTAAACTTTGTGGAGGTAAGCAATAGCAAAACTCGTGTATAATGTATCCAGCAAAGCTAAGGATCCTCCAGGCGGAGAAAGTGAAGCCAATAAGTTACGCTAGACAGGCACTTACAGAGGTCTTCTGGGGTCATGTTTACTAATCTTTCTCTCTCACTCTGTCAGAGTGCGATGAAGGACCACAAAGCATGCAAAATACAAAGGTAGATAAACAGTGAATTATTCAAAAAATATCTTCATACTTTATATAAATATAACAAAAGTTAAATCCAGAATGCATTTAACCAATGAAAAAATTTTAATAGCCCAGATGCTCAGTACGCTAAGATCACAACAACTGGGATGTGTCTTGCAAGAACAGTTTTGCCCATTTTGCAACAAATGGATTTAATAACATGCCCCTGTTTTCTCCAATCCCTTGACTTGGTACAGCCCTTTGGCTTAAGTTCCAGCTGATCTCCTCTCCTTCCTTTTAAAAAAATACTTCCCCTTCCATACACAAGAAGGTACAAAACCTATTGTTTGTATTTCCAGGGGAAAACCAATTCTCTCCCAAGAATATTCACCTCTTGTGCTCATCTTCAAGCTTCATAAGGTCAACACAAAGTAGAGAAACAGAGCATTAAATTTCTAAAATCAACAGCGTGTACATAAATTGACATTCATTACTTTACAGTGATTTCCAGTTTCTCCTTGATTGATTAAAGCCAGGGGTTGAAAGTAAGTGCTTTTCCCCTGCCTGGAGAAATTCCCAATTGTCCATGCTGTGAACCTTCCATTATGAGACATGAGACAGCAGTAGCAGTACATGGTTCATTTCACACTGCCATAAAATAGACTGATTGATTCCACAATCAAAAGTAAGGAACCTGATGGAAGAGCAATGTGTCAAAAACTTGTCAAAAGTGGCCCATGCTTAACTGAGAACAAAGAAACTATATCCTGAGGTTTTCACTGGACAGATCTCACATGTGGGGAGCAGAACAGAAAAATTATCCTGTTAATTTGCTATATGTTAAATATGATATTGAATGGCAAATCATATTTTTCAAACTAATAAATTTTGATTCCACATTAATTAAGGGAAGATAAATATTTACAATACAATTATATTAGTTAATTTACAAAAGCAGAGGGGCAAAACCACTTAAATAAGGGCCGCTTAAATTAATGCTAAGAAAAAAGAGATATTTTCTCTATTCTAAAAATGCTGTAAAGCTAATGCTGCATTAAATGTCCTGTTACTAAGGGTTCTCTGTACTAACATGAAAAGTATAACAAATTGATATTTCATATGAATTATGTTAGATCTTGAGAAATGATAATGTCAAATTCTGTGGCACAGTGGAGCTGAACCAATTAGATGAGTAGATAATTTGGCCCTTCACACTAGTAACACATCATTAGTTAGAATATATTCAAAGAAAAACATGTATCTGGGGAATACTTTGCAACTAGGTGATGCTTTTAAAATGTTTATAAAGTGGAGTTGGGGATCTAATTTCTTAAATCTCAAATACTAGGAAGGCAATTTCATAAAGTGGGGATTATAACTATATAGAGATGACAATATTGCTGGGTTTACTAACAATTACAGAAACACATGCATGTGCATATGGTGTATATGCCTGGAACATTTTTCATGGATGGGCTAATTGATGATGGGCAAAGCTTCAAAGAGTCACAAGGATTCATGTGCATTCACAAGTTTGGCTGCTTATATCTGAGGTTCTTCAACGAAGAAAGGCTAGAAATGCCACTTAAAAAGGACTTAATGTTAGATTTACAGTACATCTTGGTCTAGCACAGACTGAAATTTTTGGAAGACTTTCCTCACAGTGCATTTTTGCATTTATTCTGCTGTCTGAGCACGTGGAAAACTTCACAAAAGTTTATATTAGATCCTCAAAAAGGATTAAGTCACTTCCTCAAAGCAAAGTTTAGAGGAAATTATACACATGCCAAATCACTTGACCCTGCAGGAACCTGCACGGGCAAGTCAGGCTGCCTTGAGAGACCTCCCCAGGTCACAAATGCCAGAACAGTATTGTTCAATGGGGATCCAGGGAGGTTTCCACCTGCATCCTATTTGGTTATGAACTTCTGAGTGGCTGCAATTTCCCTGAATTACATGTGTTACAAGAGCTGTAATAGCATCTAAGAGCAAATTCTTCCAGGTAACTCACATACAACTTGTACAATTCCATTTTTTGATCAAAAGAGACTCAAAGGCAGACATTCACTGAACCATAGGCCATCAAAGACGTGTAGTGCAGCACCACTGCTGGGGATACAGGACAGAATTTTCAGTCCTCTGAGGTTTATTTTGTCCATGCACTTCATGATCCTTCAGTGGCAAAGGAAGGATTAATGGATGAGTACAGTAGATAAAGAAATTCTTGGACGTTCTTGGATGTCTCTTCACTCCGAGGAGTATCAGGCTATTTACTTGCCAGAACAGTCTTACTACCTTCATTTGTCTCCCACAGAGCTTGTCATGGAGTCAGGTTTCCACTGGACATTTACAACCCATGAACTTTCTATACTTTTCAGGAGCTTCCAAGGTGAAGGGCAGAAATCAGTATCATTCCTAGTGACTCAGTTACTGGGTTGTGGGGTGTAGGGGGGAGGAGATGGTCATGAAAGCTTTCAGGAGTGTTTCCTGTGTTCATGGGGAAGTGGAGAGTTTGTGTGGAAGAAACATCTTTGGCAGGAAAGGCAGTATATGTCAATTCTGAAACCAGCCAGCTCTAAACTGTTCAAAAGTGGAAGGACGAATAAGGTTATATATACAACTCTTAGTCCACAACAGTACTTTAAGGAAAAAATAAATAAATAAAATCAATGTTAACATAACAAGTAACCTGAAACTGCTCTCTGAAATTATTTTCTAAGGAATATTTATCATTTCAAAGTGAACTGAATAGAAAACCCAAGGCCAAAAGAGGTCTTGGACTAAACCGAGCAAGCACACCATGCTTTGTTGCACTTTCTCCTAGCTCACTTTCTGGGAAAGGTTTTCCCACCTCCCATCTGAGTTAGGTTACTATTAGCCTTCAACATGCAGATCCACTGTGAATAGACCACAAGATGGTTGCTGTAACACCATGGGATTTGAAAGGAAAACCCAAGCACAAAGGAAAAACACAGAAAATGTGATGTGGGAATTTAGGAAAGCAGCTGTTTAATTCTGGGCCTTTTCTGCAAACAAAAAATCTCAAAAACAGCAAAACTCACAAGAAAATTTGAACTTTGAGGCAAAATTGTAGTTTCATTTCAGTAATATTAGCCAACACCTTGACTCCTCTACTGTACACTGAAGGAACTGTGGCTGTGGAGTGATATGAGAGTGGAGTGATATGCCTGTGCCTGGCAGAGGGGAGGGCAGCACTGATATTGCCTCTCAGCCTCACCCTCCCCAGAGCATTTACTCTGTTCCTGTTCTCAGAGCCATTTCTGTCTATTATCCTCCTGCTACAGACACTATAGAGTATATTTGGTAAAAAAAAAAGCAACAACAACAAAAACCAAACACCAAAAAGTTTTCCATATTTAAAGGATAATGAAACAATTTGCTGATTGAATAAACTGGTTATTTTAAGGGCATTTAGAAATCCATTCAAAAACCATTCACCCTATCAAGAAAAGAATTCCAATTGGTGTCGGGACTTGTCCTTAGGGATATACCACTCTAAAGCTCTCAGCATTGTGCTGTCAGTGTCTTTGTTCTTGACCTGACCTAAAAAGCATTCTCTTTATGAGTCACAGAGGATTTTATTTTCTGCCTTAACTTAGTCTCAGCTTCTTTTAGATAGAAAATGACAGTTTTGCTCAGTTGTGGCAAATGACCTGCACTTTTTATGTGTAGATGATTGTTCAGCAAAATCTATGCTGAATCTACCAGTGTAATTGAATTTAGGAGCACAGTTGCCTGGAAATGTTTACTAGAAACACCATTCTTGGGGGTGGCAGTAGGTTTTGGATTTTCGTAGAGATGTTTAAGCCTAAAAGTGCAATTTATCAGAATATTTTACAAGATACTCTGTTATTGTCCAATTAAATATTTAAAGTGTGAATTAGATCCTTAGTTCACACAAGTCTCTAAGAAATGTACGGGTTTATATTAATTTACACCGAGAGTCTGGTTGTATGAAAACTCTCCCCTTTCCCCAGTTTTATATATTAATTTGTCTCTTCAATCAGCTCAGAATAAAACCCTACAGTCTATATACTGAGTTCTGTAACTTGTTAGAGATTTTTGTACATCTGCAGGGAAACATTTTATAATCTAGGCATTAAAGCTTATTGATATCTGCTTTATGGCTTATAAAAAACTCTGAAAATATGTTTCAGGGTAGTGTTTATTTGGATTTAAAATAAAACTTGTGCAGAGAGAAGTCATAAACACTATCTACTCCGATAAATTTGAAGCAGTTACTTAAGAATTGTCTCTCCCAGATTACTTAAGGGGACTCTTTCCTTAAAATGATTCCTCTTTGAAATCTGAGTCCGGGTTATAGTCCTGTCTTAAGACACAGGAGCTTGATCAGAGACAACTCCTTTCAGCAGCTCACGGTAGGAATGGCCACATGTGCAGAGGGCCTGACCACAGTCCCTGCAGTGACATCAGTGTCACTTCATGTGGAACACAGTTACTCCAGGTGTGAGCACTCTGCTCCAGAGAGACAAAGTCCTTAAGCTGGTCCTAATAAAAGACTGTAATTTTCCTTCTGCAAAGCAGAAATACAGTTTGAATTCTTTCACTGGATCAAGAAAGGCTGATGGTTCCTGGGCCAGAACTCTTCAGCTAATGAAGTTATACTAATAAAAACACTCAGCAAATTGAAGTCTGAGGCAGTTTACATCACTGAGGAGCTGGGCCTATGTTTTTCAGGCTTGTTGAAGACTGCACTCAGCCTTCAATTTGCTGAGTGTTTTTATTAATATTTTTACTTAATTCTTGCCCTGCAAATTTTAATTTCCAGATCTCAGGTCATTGTAATCAAATAAAAATTTCATTATCTAAGTAGTATTGCTAAGGCTCAAAATCTATAACCCTAATCCCACAGTGTTGTAGTAGGCGATTTTAATTATTTTTCCTTTAAAATTCTGATCACATTCAAGAACTTCTAGTGAAAAAAAGTCCTGAAAATAAGACAAAACCATCTCAGAATAACCAAAAGCTATAAGAATAGAAAATTGAAGCATATTATTTTAAAATCCTCATTAATTTTAAGCAATCTTTCAACATGAGATGGCTGAGTAATTGATTTTGTATATATGGCTAGTTATTTACCTATTTTCCCATAAATAAAAGAGTTTAGACTTCTTTCAAGGTTTTACAGGGCTGTATTCTGTACACTATGTAAACAATGCAGTGCTAATACTTCTTCCCCCTCTTTTCATCTTCCCATTGGTTTGACATCTTGACATTTAAAAAAAAATGTGAATGTTAAAGGTTACCTACTTTTATAAGGAAGTCCTTTACTCTTCCATGCCGGGTAAAGGCACACCATTACGATCTGAAATATTAAATCACTACCAATTCATACCACGTGGGAGTTTTGTAGAGCAAATGGATTTCTCACTGATTGACACTGTTACTTTAAAAAAATAAAAGTGCATGTGATAGGGGAGAACCAGCTTGGGGACCCTGCAGTGCAGTGAGAGGGTTGACACTTCAGCCCTGCAGATGCACAGTCGTTTTCTGCCACACATGTCCACCAAGAGGGAAAATATAAAGTTTAGCATGGTGAGACTGGAGCTCTGCATGTTGTTCACCCAAGTTCCTGGCTAGCAGCCCAGCTGTGGCCCACCTTCCCTGTCCTTCAGCATCAGGATGTCAGTGCTGGACAGGATGTAGGTAGTACACGTTGCCTTCTCTGGATCCAACCCATCCCGATGGACCCACGGAGCTTCATTCTCTATGGGGAACTGAGCATGGTTGGGATGCTGCCCTTGGGTGTGCTCTGGAGCTTTGCCTAAATCCACACTTCAGCACAGACTTGTGCATAAACAACACTGATGATGAACAAGCTGGGACTTGAGAATCAGCTAAGATCTATATTTAAGCAGTTCTGTGGATTCCATACACTCAGCTTGAGAATTCCATTTCACCGTGTCTGGAGGAAGGGGTGTGCACAGGTGCTCAAGGGACTCCAAGGGCTCCAGAACCCACAACCTCACTGAAATAAACAGAGGCTTTGGATTTTAAGTTGTTTCTGTTCCATAACTGCTGGAATTTTTGAGATATGCAAGCCAGAGAAGCCCACAAACTTTCCATAAACAATATGAGAAAATGACAATACTTCTCTAACCACATCTTACACATTCTGTGTATTACTGCAGAACACAGGGTCCCGCTGGATGTTATTTATTTCTATGAGTATTTTCATAGACTTCCCTGGCTTAAGAAGCCTGTATGCCCAGATGCAAAAACAAACAGTGCCCTTTGTGGGTAATGTTTGCTGAACTGGCTCTAACCAGCTGTCTGCCTCCTTTTTGGTTCTCATTTTGTTCCCTTACAAGTGTACCCAGTGTCAGACATCATCTAGTCTTTGTGTGTTTCTACAAAAACCACATAAAATCTCTTACTTGATTACCTTTGCTTAATATGATATATACCAAAGCCCTACAAAGTCAGCTGTTTGTTAGATTTATTGTCCCTTTAAAAAATGTTCATCAATACCCATGAGATATTACTTTCAAGTGGATTTGTGCATTGAGAAACTGATGTCTGATAACTTAAGCATAAAGTAAATCTTCCTTAGCTAACAACTTCAGAAACAATTTCCAACAAAAGCTTTGAGGAAATATTCAATTCACTGTACAAGGATTCATTTTTATCTCAGTATTATATCACTGATGTGCAGAATTGTCTGCACTGATATAATAATATGCTCTTCCTTTCTACACTAGCCATTTGCTTTATTTTTCGTTCATACTCTCTGGACAGATAAAGACCATAATATCAAACTGTTCTGCCATCTCATCATACTTTGTTGTTACTGTTTAAAATACAGCAGATATAGCTTCAAAGTGATATGAGAATGCAGTCTAGTACCTAAGCACAATATACATCCCTTACTGAAGACTATTTATTGAGGAGAAAACATTTCACATATTTGTGTGTTATCCAGAATATGCTTTAATAAGGTTATTGTATTTGCCTGTCATACTCAAGTAAATATTTCCTGTACTGGAAATAGTCTTATTAAAGAGAAAGACTGTCTTTTCTTTGACCAGGGTCTTTGATATTTAGAGAAAGATAAAACAAAAAGAACAAACTGCTCAAGCATTTCTTTGACATTCTGACACACTATTTCCTAAGCTAATGCTCTTGAGGTGAAAGCTAAGAAAAGCAGAGAATGAAGTGCTTTTCCTTTTCTACTCCCTAGCTAGTAATAAGCCCTTTCCTAATCAGCAATAGTCAAAGATACTCCACTCCATCAAAACCAAACACAAGTCATCCCCTGTGGAGCCAACAAGAATTTTCAATTTTCCGCCCTTTTAGTACAGCTGCTTTTTATGAGCAACTTCGAAGAAGACTACTCAGTGCTCAGCCATCTGGTCATGTCCAAACCCCCAGATACTTTGTCTCAAAGGCTACTAGAGAATAGTTTTAAGGCAAATGAAAAAAAAAATAGGTGCAGCATTCCTTATTGTGAACTGTACTATGACATGCTGCTGTCTCACTAATTCAGGTATGTCCCCTCCTGAATTCTAAAGTAAGTTCCATCCAAGTCCTTAATTTTCCAGGATGGTGGCCACAAAGGGAATGAAGCAGAAAAAATGTGAGGATCTTCAAGACACCATTAGCAACTCCATTTTTTGTTCATACACATGCACGTACCACCACAGGAAAAGAGATATTTTACTAGAAAAGACATTCTTTCTTATACTCAAAATCTCTTGCAAAAAATGGTGGTAGGTGTTCCACCTTGGATTAATGTTCCATTTCCTCCATTATATCTCTGCATTCATTGTTTTTATCTTCCATAGTATTCTTCTCTTTTCAGAGTTTTCTCCTCATTTTCTCTTTTACCATCTTACTCATTTTTAAAACATCTTTTGCTATTGATTTTCAACCCTAACTACAACCACAACTGTGCATTTTATTTTCTCTCACACAACAGGTGAAATTTCATCACTGACTACAGTGAACCTGCACTGATGACAAACACAAATGGACTGCCAGTTGTAGCTCATTTATCAGCTGCTGCCATCAACCCATTTGAAATAAATATAAATGAATGAGTGTAAAACAAGTGAAAATTTCACAGAGCAGGTTGATAATAAATTCCATCCTGAGCTTCACCAGTCTTTCTGCATCTTATTTTCTGTTAGCTAAGAGAAAACACTCCGGTATCTCTCATGCTTCTGGCCAATCATTAGGATTTGAAAGCACCTTATCTCATGCTTATACTTTTGTCATCTTTCACCTGTGGAGTTGGTTTTAACTTTTGCTTCAAGCTGCCCTTTCTGATGAACTTTGCTTCAAAATAATTCCTTTTCTTTTTATGGTTTGTTTTTGTATGTGGGTTGTCTTTTTGTGCTTGGTTTGTTGTTGGTTTGGGGTTTTTTAAGTCTAAAAAAGGTAAAGAGAATAACAACAATGCTGCATAACAGTATAGAATAACCTTTATACACAGAGAGAATTAGGAATTTTCAGAATGGAAGAGTGATAACAATGAATGGATAAGATGGAGGGCTACAGACAAAGAACTCACCTGTGAACAATTTTTTTCCTCACATCCCAAGAATTTCTTGGTGTACGCATTAATTCAGTAGCAAGCTTAAAACAAAGAACAGAGAAGTACTTTTTCACCCAGTACGGAATTGAATTGCAGAGGCTCGTTTTCACAGACTGTTGTAGATGTAATATGTAAAGAGTGACAAAGTCACAGAGTAACTTCAGTGGCTGCTCTGAGCACAATGGTTCAAATCCTACCTCTACTCATGAGAAATGTAAACTGGTATTTGCAGGTCTGTTTCCAGCTGTCCTCACTCTTACCCTTCCTTAAGTATCAGACACTAACTACTATTCTAGTAACAATATAAGATTAAATGGACGTTTCGTGTGACCCAGGTCTCTTCTTGTGTTAACAATAAAACTGCAATGTAAACCTTTCAATTTGATATTGTTTACTGGAGAGTGGGAGGAAGATTATTTTCCCACATTCAGCACTGGCCTTACATGATCCAGATCCACCCCCACTGCTGTACCTGAAGTCACTTGCACATGAATCTGCCTTGCGAATCATGCCTAAGAAGCATATACCACTTGCTTTGCACTGAAGCGTACAGATAGAAAATGTCTTTGGGGGCTGGGGTTTTGTTGGGTTTTTTTGGTTTTTTTTATTATTTTTCCCCCCTCAAGTTTGTGAGTGGATGCGTCAGTTACTTGCAGAGATCAGGCACACAGCAGAAGTGTTTCGTCTCTTAATGGTTTGGTATTTTTAGAATATGACTAAGTTTCTAATTTTTTCCCCTGCCACTTGCATAGCTCAATACAGCTGAGCAATATTGTAGACATAGCAATGAAGATAAACGACATGCTGAAAATAATTTTTTACTTTAAAACTGACAGAAATGACATATAAATGCCTGATCCCAAAGCCAATATCACAGATCTATTTGCCTTGGCTGCTGAAACCAAACTTTAAATAACAAAAAAGCATTAATTCCCTTTCTTGAAAACATATACAATGAGATTTCATGAACACTATGGCAATAAGCATAAAGTAGTAACAAATTACACTGTTGTCCATAATAAACTAACCTATATATTGCACTGCATGTCTCTGCAGGTATGGAGATATGCCCATTCAGTAACATTGAGGCTGTTTCAAACTGATCTAGTCCAGCCTCATTTCAGCAACTGTCTCTTGAAACTTCACAATACAGAAACCTTCTTCTAGAGACTCCAGTGTATGAAGAAATGAAGTTTAATCATGCTTAAGATATGTTTACTCTTTGAGATGTCTTTTTCTCGTACTGAAATAGGTTTAAATCGAATGCTTGTTACTGTGAACTCACAATTTTATAAGCACTCCAAAGGACGTTTACAAACATGAGGAGCATAGAAGAAAGATTCTGGAAATGCTGTAAAAGACTACATGTTGTCTCAGATCGGCTCAGCAGAAATATATCCTATTAGCTTAATATGTATACACACATGCACAAAAACCAGTACCTTCACAAAACATACATTTTAAGGTGCTGTGCAGTTTAAGATAGACTATCTAATAAGATAGGTTATGCAGTACCCTTATTTTATGATCACCATTTATCCTATGTTTTGCACTGCACACTTATAGACACATGCTTCAATTAGTGTGAGACAAAAGGCATAATTCCAGATCCACGAAACCTCAGAGACCGATATTGTCACGCACTTTACTACTATCTAGGAAGCTGAATCTCTTCACCGCCTCCTCTTTTTCAAAAGAAGCAATTTCTGAATAAATGGTATAAATAAACCCCAGGCAGAAACTTAGAAATCACAGCTAAAACAGGCCATCATATATCTGTAGACAGTTTCAGTGAGGTGAGTGCAGAGAAAACCAGGTCTCAGACAGTGCAAGGCAGCTGAACAGTGTGCAGAGCTGCCCACTGTAGTGCTCACGCTAGGGAGAGACTCCTTCTTCCCAAAGGTTTTTGAGACAAGGGTGAGAGAGACTTTCCATCAATATCAGGCAACATCTAAAACAATCACACCCCTCAGAAATGCTCTGCAGTAACTTGAGAAGCTCCAGAAGCAGCATATTCTGCACAAACTCCATCTTGCCAGGCTTCACTCCAGTCTGGGTTTGTTTGCATTTGCATTTTGCTCTTTTTCTGGGCGTTTTTGTTTGTTTGTTTGTTTGTTCGTTTTTAAAAATGCGCTTATTCCACTTCTGATCTGGAGAGAAAAGTCTCCCCACAGTGCAGTGATCCTCTCTATCATCCATGTGCCTAAAACATTCTCATAACGTGTATGACACAGACCTACATGATGGGACACTGTCTCTTCTGTGTTCAGCAAATGAGGCCAACTACTCCTTCATTGGGGGCATTTCTGTACCAAGGTCAGCCTAGATCCATGTAGGAACTGCTCTGGAAAAGCAATGAATCCCTTTTATCAGTTACAGGCATGCTACAGATGTCCCCATACCAGCAGCAGCCCCACTGCAATGACTGCCCACAGAGCATCCTGTTCACTGTGCCCTCACAAAGAGGAGACGGTCATGCTAAAATCACTTTCAGGCTGCAGTACATTTGACAAGAGCACTTGTGAGGAGCTTGATGGCTGACATTTTGGAGCAGCAGCATCCTTAATAAGAGCAAGGGTCAAATGTGAAACTTTCAGGAGCCTCAAGTCACTGAAGACTGCGTACAGCAGAACCTTGTTGTACTGCTGGATCTGGGAAGGGGCTGCTAGGTACTGCCAGGTATGACAGGAGACCTCTATGCTGCAGGAAGAACTCACTGCTCTCCATGTTAGGGCTACTATACCTAAGCTGACCAAAGAACCCAGCCCTGGATAAAAGAAATATTGAAAATTGTGAAGTTTTCAAACAATGTCTTTAAAGCTCACTATGATGATAATATTTACCTCATAAACAATGTGGCATGTGTTTGAATATTAAATTTGCTTGGTAAGATGGAGAAAGGGAACAGAAACAGAGGAACGCTAAATAAAGTGATCTCTAGGAGCTGAGCACTGAATGAATCCTGTGTGTTGTCAATTAAGTGGCAGTTTTACTATTGAAGTATTTGATTTTCATAAATCTGTTGCAGCATGTCAGAGGAGAAAAGGAAGAGAAAGGTTGGAGGAGAGAAGCCACAAGAAAGAAGCACAATATTACTCCCCGCAGAAGCCTAACATTAATTTTACAATTTATTCATTGAACAGAAGCATCTTGCCACAGCAGCCATCCACCTAATGATGACAAAGCATGGCAAGTGCAGTGATAATGGCACAGCACAGTCAGGCAAGAAGACACCTCACATGGGTGGCTAATGCCACTACCCCAACACCCATGCTCTGAGCTTTGTCCACCCTCTTGCTGGGTGAAAACAAGTTACTTCAAACCTCAAGGCAAGGAATACAATAAATGAATACGTATTCAAACAGGAATCTGTGTTCCCTTATGGATTCCCTTAGGAATATGCTTCCTGACTCACTGCAAGGCGTGTTATACAAAGAGAAAATACATTCATATAAAATAGTCAATTAGGACTGTATCATAAATATATAATTTCATTCTCTAAAAACACCCTAAAATGACTGACATCCCAAGGAATTAATCTTGATGAAATTGTTCAGCTTTCTTGTCCCTTGTGAAGGATTCAAGTGGTTAGGTTTATTTAGCACAGAGATGGATGTATCAAGCCATGGCACAGGGTGAGCTGGAGGGAAACATTAAT
The DNA here is from genome assembly GCA_037013685.1 of Acridotheres tristis. Taxonomy (NCBI): domain Eukaryota; kingdom Metazoa; phylum Chordata; class Aves; order Passeriformes; family Sturnidae; genus Acridotheres; species Acridotheres tristis. Next base: position 7,205,118 of record CM072889.1, on the reverse strand, counting down.
GCACTAACTCTAACCTGTTTTTGTATCATGAATCTCTCTCTCCAGACCCCTCCCCCAAGTATGTAAATTGGCAGTAAATGACTGGCATTCACAAACATACCTCCAAGCAGGTTAGGGATAATTAGTAAAGCATGTAGACACTGTCCTAAGAGCCAATTGTGACAAATCCACAAAATAATGAATCTCTATCAATAGTTAATGATGTATGTCAAGAAGAGCCCAGACTTTGGGCTCTTTCCCTTTAAGCCTATGTGTTATCCCCTTGTGTTTCAGCTGGTCCACCTGAATGCCTCCTTCCCCGTGTGCTGTCCTGTTTTGAATCCCAGCCAAGATGAAGTAATTGAAAACTGCCAGCCCGAATACTTCAGAAGTCTATCATGGAACAAGATTCAACAAGTCTCTTCTCAATTTGTAAATATGTTGGAATATATGTAGTAAAAAGACTCTGATATCAAACAAATTTTCGTCACATTCCTTTATGAGTGCTACAGTGGTTTTTAATGCTTCATATATTAAACCCTATTAACATTGCAAAGTTACTTCATCCCCGTGTTCCTCACACTGTTTTGCACATATATATATTTTATATTATTTTTTTAATCATTCAGAACATTCAGTTATTGCAGTGATGCATATGTATTGATAGTTTCAAAGTCATATTTAGAGGTCTAGGTTCGCAAAACAAATTTGTATGATCTTGCTTGACACAAAAGAAAAGCAGTTTTAGAAAGAACTTGTGTTTTGTACATTTTGTTTCTAACATGGTAAGTTACATATTTTGGTTATATACATATTCATGACCCACTTTGGAGCTGTTGGAACATATTAAAATACCAAAGTAAAATGTAAACAGAACATAAACCCTTGCCATGTAAAGAGAGATCAAGAGTAACAGTGAGAATTGAGATGACATTACAATTTTAAAATGAATGTTTTTAAGTCCTCCTGATTGTTTGCAACTTATTCCCTCTTGATGCCCAACCATTACTGACAGACCATGTGCTGTTAATTGGACTGAAAAAATGACTCACTCCAAAATTCATCACTCTTAATAACTTAGCCTCTTTGTTGTCTTCACAATTAATCTTCTTACTACCAGAAAAGCTGCAAGAGCTAACTGTACACACTGTGCATCGTCAAATTTGAAACAAAAAATTTAACCCAAACTTCTAGGATGTGTTGATCCAGATCAGTGTCAGTTTATGTCCCTCCCTAATTATTTAGAAGAACAGCCGGCAGAGTATTTGTAATACTTGATTCCTTGTGGCATATATAGGAATCATGGGTTTTAATTTTGATCTCACAGAAAAGGCAGAATTTTAAAAGAGAATTCAGGTGATTTACTGTAATCATTGTAAGAGCAGTGCAGCCAGCAGTGATAAAGAAGAACTTTCAAATTATCAGATTTTAACATGACAGGGTCCCTTTTTGAAGCTTTTACACCCTCTGTTTAAAAAGAATAAAGTGCCTATAAAACCTAAGCAAATGCTTCTGAGTACAGCCCCTACCTTTGTGAGACAAGATTAGTGAATACCCATCCTTTATTTGCTTTTCTTTGTGGTCTCTGCAGAGACACATCACTTCAAGTCATTGAATCCTATAGAGCTATCAGAGGTAAAGAGCAGTTGAGGGTTTGAAAAGTGCCAGAGCATTAATTAGCTCAGAATTCCTGAATCTCCACTGATATAATGAAAGTTACTCAATCACAGGATTATATGGAAAGCCTAATAGCGGCTTTATACTTGAAGCACAGGAGTGGGAGGCAAGAAGTGCAGGTTCTGTTCTTACTGCCAGCACCTGTGTGCAACCTTCAACAAACCATCCGTTTTCATTGCTCATTTTCTCAGTACGCAAAGTGGGAATAATTGTGCTCACAGGACTCTTCTTAAGCTAACCTCCCCTTCATCTGAGGAGCACTTTGGGATCTTCAGGTTAGAGAAACTACTGAACTGTAAAATATAATTTAAAATATGTATTTTACTGGATGCGCTTAAAATAAGTATTCCCTGTGCCAGTTTAAAGAGGAATTTTGAGTGTGGGATACCAAGTCTAGATGATTTAACTGTTACCTTGAAATGTTGTTTGCCAAGGATTTTTCAATTCAGCAGATGACTGTAAAGCAGCACTTCAAACAGCTTTGCCCATAATATCTATTATTAGTAAACAACTGTGCCTTACAGGATTATTTGCAAGAATTTGCATTAGGTACACTTGAAGTAGGCTTCTGAAAACAGAGCTTCAAACATGTTAAAAGATAATATGTGTGCACATGAATAAACTTCTATGTTTTCTACAAACTTGCATTTCTATTCTAATAGAAACAAAAGTAATTTCAGAAATTACATTAAATATCTGACTCACTTTTATGCTCAGTAAAAGTGACACATTGCAGAAGAACAAAGCATGGAGATGGCCTGGCTTTGGCTATTTTCTGTTTCGTCAGAAATAGCTGTTGGAACTGTGTTTATACCTCACATCACATCAGCAAATAGCAATCCTCCTGAAACAGATCTGTCCAGTTGGTCCTGGATGTAAACACTGAAAAGTTCTGGTCTGTGTGACCAGTTTCAGGAACTTCTAGGTATGAAAGAGTAGGAGAACAGTTACTGTGTCAGGACTGCTAGGAGGAGTGGTGACCCTCTTCAGACTTTTCCTTTCAAACAGATGCACAGGTTTGTCTACTAAAATCATGTTGCTTTGACTTCATTCAGTATTGTGCACTAGAGCTTTTGTGCTCATCTCTGTTTTTTTTTCTAGGGCCTTTCTATCCATATAAATGGCAAACATTTAGTAAATATTTGTTGAAGACTTCAAACATCATCTACTTTGAGAATTCAGATTGTTAGCTAAATTAAAAAGGTATAGTCTGCATGCAATCATCAGTCTGACTCACAAGTAAACTGAGGCTCAAAGCAGGTCGAAGTCCTAAATAAATTCTTAGGCTCAGACAAAGCCTTAGTCATTAAGAAGAGCACAATAATTGGAAAAAGCAGTATTATTTGAATTTTAATTCCAAAACTGAAAGTGTTGCTACATGAACTCATCTACATCATTCCGCAGAAAAAAATAACAATCCTCACTTGCAACATCATCCTCCTTATCTCATAACTTTTATTAGAGAACTCTCCTGAAGTTCTTCCTCTACTGATAGGCTTTGCCCACTCAAAGGTAGACTGAGCCATACCCGGGAGTACAATAGGAAAGATAAGGCAGCCCTATTTTGATGAACTAAAAACACTGCCCCACAGTTTATCTTTACTACTTTTGCAGGAATGTGATTGTCTATTACTAGTGCTTAGCACCAAAGGACATCTACTGCCACCAAAACTGCTAGTAATAGACAGACACCCAAATCTACTAAGTCAAGGTAAATATAAGTGTAAGTAAAGAAAGACAAGTTACATTTTTTATTCAAAACTACACTTTCCAAGTCTTTTATATAAAAGCTCTCACACTGCACTTTCACCTGAAATCTAGTAAGTTGCATGTGTTTTAGGATTCCCCTTATTTCTTTTCAAACAAAGGGAGAAACAAATCACCACACAGGACAGACATGCACCATTGCGTGCAGCGTCAATAGGTATGGTGGTCCACTGTAAAGACTTTCTCCATTTTTGCAGTGGAAAAGCTCCAAAGATCTCTGCCAGCAAACATTTAAGAAAGAAGCTGAATCTCTACCTTTCCAAAAGAAGAATAACAAAATTACCCAAAAACAGTGTAAGAGCTATGCCTTTACTTTGCACATAAGCTGACCATTCAGGGACATCTATCAGCATTCTCCTGAAAAAGCTTCTAGAATAAGCTGTTATCTTCAGGCGAAGAATAGGACACAATTGCAAAAGCTATTTCTCTTCTGCAGCTTAGGCAGAAATACTCAGCTCTTTCCAGCATTCCAGAAATCCCTGACCATAGAGCCTTTCTCTGCCTTTCTTTGGCAAAAGCTCCCACTACATAAACCCCTCATTTTTCCAGGCAGGCAACCTGTTCGGTCTGCCAGCTGGGAATAGACCATGGCTGGTTCCCAGCACTTCTGCCATTTTACAGCCTTGACCAGCTGTTCTTGCAGGGCTTTAAAGACCAGGAAAGTGCCATCCTGCTCACCATATAAAAAGAGGATATGCCCTCACTGTAGGGGAATGACCAGTTTTGCAGTGCTTTGCCAAGCAGTATGCTGGCAGAGTGCACAACGCAAACCCCTGTAAAACGTTTGCTTTACACAAAAGCAAGCTGAGAATAGAGAAGTGGAAACTGTCAGATATGCCTGAATCAGGCACACAGCACTACCTTTATGCAATGTGACTTTGTCTCATACTGAATTAGGGCACAGCTGAATTTGTAAATAGCCTAGTATTCATCCCTCTGTCCTTGTGTAAATTAAACATGGACCTCTTAAACTACAATTCTGGCATCCTCTGCAATCTTTTCTGGAGGCTCCATGTGGAACCGCCTCCTCAGGTGACTGAGATCTTCCAACTCTCATGCCATGAAACACGTTGGAGATGAAGGCAACTTGTAGCCAGTGGTGAGATATGGTGACATTGAAATATGGAAGCCCCTATAGGAAAGATTTTTGTGGATACTTCTATGACAATTCTGCATGATTTGATGGTGATTTAAAACTTAAACTACATAGTAAAACTTTACTTGTATTGTTATATTATAGAAAGTTTTCCTTTGAAGTGGAATACTACATCAGTTATTTTGGGTTCAACTGTAACAGAATCTAATTTGGGCATCTGCAGTCCTGACTATTAGCTGCTTTTATGATCTTGTGGATGTTTTTGAGTTGAGCATTAATTAAAAAGCGTTACAGTATAAATATGTATGTATTTCTTGGAAAATGGATGCAGTCACCAGTCCCATTTGAGTTACTGCCCATGAGCCAGCCATGTTTAATCCCACTTATAGAGCAGAAGTTATGTGTCTCTAGCAGCTTCTCAGAGAGTGGTTTTGTTGAGAAAATGTAGCCCAAGCTTCCCTGCTAAATGTAATCTATTTTATTTTTATTTGATTTTCCCATGTCACTCATGTCCTTGTTTTGCCACCTGCTCTATCTAAGTCAGCATATAATTTATAAAAATTTGTAAGAGGGATGGAGACAATCTTCCTGTTACTGTTCTGTATAACATAGAGACAAAGTGATCCTGGGTATAGGAGGAATGCAGCCATACTATGGTTTCAAAACAGATCTGGAAAAAAATCTGACTGATTTTGTAACATTTAGATTTCTAGGTAGTTTAAAATGTGCCCATTTGTTTTTGCAGTGCAAACAGTTACCACCAAGAACATACAGTTCCTTGAAGTTAATGAAACAGGATCAGAAGGCTGCTGCTCCTGTTGAAATTGTTTGGAATTTTGCCACTGGTACAACAGGGCTGAGATTTCGTGCTGGCATCTAAATGTGAATGACGAACGCAATGCCAGAGGGGAAGCCACACATCCTTTTTTGTTTTGGTAGGCTCAATTGCAAAAACAGGTAAAAGCAAGACCATGTAAAAGTCACTCTGCCTCAAGGGTGAGATTTCCTGAGGAAAAAAATGGTCCTGACTCTCCATTTGCTACACTTCTCTGCATTAGCAATGATGTGTCATGACTGATTTTGGTGCAGATGCAAAAGAGGGAAAAGAAATGCACCTAATACATATTTCAAAAAAACAGGACTTCCAGGCTTCCACTCAGATACTGTGAGATGCCAAGTTTCTCCTGACCGTGCTCAACAAACATATTCTCTTTGCTTTTGTCTATGCCAAACTATGAACACTTGAAATAATTCTAAACTTTATCTTGATAGTATTTTTTCTTTTTCTCATTCATACTCTGACATGTATGATTTATAGTGTTTCTACTGGGAAAGTTGCATATGCAAGTAAACTTTCCCTTGTGAGAGTTCATACATTACCATTTGGAGGCATCTTTTTACTTCTACTATAGTAATATTTCCTACATTGATTTTCAGCTACATCATTACTGGAAATCGTCTAGGTAATAATTTTAAAGATGTTAAAGAGCTGCTGGTATTTAATGCAAAAGCCTGACAAATATTCCATTAAAAATTGTGCTGGTGATAATTCATCAAAAGGCACACTTTTCTAATCCCCTTATTTTATTACAGACTTTGCCACCTGAAGTTACTCACTTAACTTCTTAATACATGATTTGGCCCAGCTCCTCTTGTTTACATTTTCCCCAGAGGAAGATTCTGAGTCAGACAGAGATATAGAAAAATAAATTTCTATCACAACTAGTTATTCATTTGTGTTCAACCCAAGATAAAGAGGGTTTGGTTGCAACAGTCTTTGAATCTTTCTTTTTATCAGGATCGTGTAAAAACCTCATATTGAAACTTCCCACAAATGGAAAAGAAATAGCAGTTTTATTGGTCCTAAGGCAAGATCATCAGCCCCAGCTCATGTTACACAATGAGCAAAAATGAGATAGCAACAATGAGGACCATAATTTTCACTCCACTGAAGACCTTTTTTTCAGGCATTTTCTACTCATAGCTACCCTTATTATTATTTGTTTCCAGTCACTATTCACACACTGGGCATAACGTATTCAACTTTTTATCCCTATATATTTCTACCTACCTATTACTTCCATAGGTGTAACAAATAAGCTACATTTTCAGTTCTTTCACTAGCATGTTGAATTTAAACAGAAAGTATTCAGATTACATAGATTAATTAAATGTTTTATATTAAAAAAAAACCAGGAAAATGAGTTGCAGAGTATAATATAAAACACAGCAGGTTTTGACTTTCTGCCTGGAACCTGTTAAAAACATAATAATAATTAATAAGGAAATTAAGAGTACATTGCGTTCTATGCATAAATAAGAGATATTAAAGGCAAATATTTGCTTTTAGATTATGATTAATTCAGATTTACACCCCAAAAAATGGACTTGAGATATTAATTTAGCTAAATAGGAGCTCTAATCAGTCATTTCTCCTGCATCATCTTCCATGGCTATGCATAATTATAGTAGAGTTGCTCATACTGTAACACAACCTTTTACTGTAAGCTACAGCCTGAGGATGTTTTCTCCCCTTATCCTTGAATCCCCTTTGCACAACCCTAAGCCCCATCACACATTTAGAAGGAACAGTTCAAAAACTAGATGGAGTATAATAAATTAATCTGGACTTAGTGGGCAGATAAAAGGTCCAGCAGGGGTTTGTTATAGACCCTGGGGACAAGAAGATAGAGGAAAATGGAATACTGCACAATGACATTAGTAAGGCATCTGTGCATGCCTGTGTACATGTATTTGTGTGTGTCTGCAGAGTGCTGGGGGAAGGGTGGCATCAGTATTCTCAGCCTTGAATCCTCTCAGTGTAATAATGATTGAATACTGCCAACCTGCTTCCAGAGAGCAAAGGAAGGAGTATTTCTACATCCATCCTTAAATTATCACACATCACCAAATCACAGACATAAGAACTCTAGAGCAAAAAGCAGTGTTAGCAAGTCTCCATCCTGAACACTCCTAGGAATTTGAAACCTTTGTTCTCTGACCAGATCTTCCCAGAGAGGGAAGGTATACACAACCTGCATCAACTTATTATTTTACAACTTTATAGTAGGAGATGCAAGAATGAATTCTTTTGCTTTTGAATAACAAACACAAGTATTAGATACCAGAAACCACGTTTGTCCTGATACATAGTCTTACACATAGTGCCGTATCAGTGTTGAGAGGTAAGGTCACAGCTGCACTATGGTTGGTGCTACCACCTTTCCAAGGAAAGATTAAACAATAAAAATGCTTCTGCCCTACCCATAAGCTGTGAAATGGGCTCTCCTTTTCACAGATTTGGACTTCCTACAAGGTATGAACCATCTTCAGGAAGAACATCAAAGTGTAATTTCATAAAAGGAAACATTTCAGAATGCAGAGAAGCACACAGCAAAACAGAGTGCAAGGAAAGAAAGAGGGGGTTCAAATGGATTGAGAACTGCATTGTCAGAAGCCTGCAAACCAACAGGTTTGGAAAAGTAATTTCTGATGATCCATTTCAAATTTCTACCTAAAATACAAAAGGTATGAATGAAATATTCCTGTCTTGAATACATATTTATCACAACTCAACATGCAATATACACTTTGAAATTGAAATGAAACAAAACTAATGTAGTTGTAAAACATACCTAAATAGCAGGTGCTCTTCTTTCCTTTTTCCACATCTACTGTAAGCAAGGGCTTGAAAAAGCTCATGCAACTTGGGTCATTACACATTATATCAAAGACTATACATGCTAGTGCTTCCCATTTTACTTTTCCAGCAGAATTCTGGATGACATTTTTAGACATACATAAGGAGAGGGAGATATATATTGCACCTTCTGCTCTACTAGGATCTGAGAAAACAAGGTGAAGTGCCTTCTACCACTGCTTGCATTGACCAGATCCCCCTCTCAGCTTCCTAGACCTGTTGAGGAAAAGCAGGGACTTGAAGGAAGTCCACCTGGACAACACTCATACTCTCCCCATGTCCATTCTTTTCTAGAAACTCCCCCAACACAGCAGACCTATGCTTTTTGAAGAGGAGTTTCCAAGTTTGAGCCTAGCTTTAGTTTAAAACCGTCATTTTTTTGTGCATTCTCTCAAAAAATGCATCTACTATGGAATCTTTAGAGTGCAAGAATTACATGGTTTTTATCTCATGATCTCAGAACAATTTGGGATGTAGCACAACAACCAAGACTTCTGATGCAAAGAAATGGTAGCAATGCAGTTTTTCAAGTTAAAAATCTGGATATGATGCTGAGTGACTGGCAACATCTGACTGGCTGAAGACTGTGAAAGAAACAACTAAAGTACAGTAAAGAATGTTATCCAGAAAAGTACCCCAAAGAACTAGAAGTTGAAATGAGTCCAAGGTTATCAGCCTTTAGCAACATCTTACATATAATAAAAAATACAAAGATATGTAATTAACTGGACAGTGAACAACATTTCCAGAACAGGCAGAGAGTTCATTTTGAAGTCATAGCAACTTTCTACATCTGCTGGGGCTGCATCTGTTTCTTGACAGAATGTACTCAATGCTGAGTATCTCTATTCCTGCATAACTCTTATTCACAAAACAGAAAAAGAACACTGTTTTGGTTTGAAAGGCAGGTATCTGCCAAAAGAGACAAGGGCCTCTTTTTTTTAAAAGGAGAGTATAACCCCCCCCGTCCCTTCACTCCACTATGATTTTGAAACTAAAGGGCTCTCAGGTGAAGATATGGGGGTAGGAATAACAGTTCTTTACTGATATAGATATATATATATATGTAAAAAGAGACAAAAACCCACAACAACAATAACTGCGAGATCAACAGCAACAGAGCAGAAAAGTCAGTAAACAGTTTTCCCGGTTGTGGACACTTTTCCTCTGTGATGATGCAGCTACCGTTCTGGCGCTGCCTGCCAGCCCCCGGTAAGCAGGGAGGAGATGCGGCGATCCTATGTGTCTGGAGGGGCGCTGCGGTGCATGGTGTCTGTGTCCCAGATGGGAAGGACGGAGGGGAGACGCTGCTCACAGGTCCCAGGGCAGTGTTAGTTCTGATGCTCTAAAAGAATGTGTTGAAGTTGGTGAGTAGGGAGGTTGCGGGATCCCACAGCCAAGGAAGGCAGCTTGCGGCCTCAGCGTGGCAGAGCGGAGTTTTTAGCGACCGTCCTTCTCCGAGCCAGACCAGCGAGAGAGAGACAGAGAACAGGCCCCCTACCCCACCTCTCTTTTTCCGGTGTTGCCCCTTTCTTCCCCCCTTTGAGAGAAACTGTTAATTTAGCTATTTGAGCTTCTGGGTGTAGCCCCGAATACTTAGCATAACAATGGGAAAAATTCCATAGAAAGAAAAAGGGGAAAATTTAACCCCAACAAACACAAACAATGATCTTCCTTTTATCTATTTGTAAGTATGTTTTAGATAAAGCTATTCTGATAGTTTAAGACTATTTGTTCAGATTGCATAAGCTATTCGGTGCCAGAGCTATTTAAATCCTGGGAAGAGGTACTACAATAGATAGAAATTATGTATGAATAGTACATAAATTATGATAATGGAAGGGGTGATTTAATAAATGGAAACTTTAAGCTGAAAGGATGAATGAGAAGGCACTGGATCTCCAGCTCCACTGATGTGGAACGTGGGGGTCAAAAAAAAGCGGAGGGGAAATGCTGCATGTTGCCCTGCCAGGATTTATCCCATGCTCTGAAAACTGGACATTGTTGGATAAGCTGCTGGAGCTGCCACCTTGCAGATAATACTTGAAACTGACAATCTAATCATCTGCAGCACTTTTTCTAAAGAATAAGGAATTAGCTGTAGTGAACTGGCCTCATTTCAGCCTGCATAATTACACCCTGCACACCTATGATTCCTTTGCTGTTTCTTACGGGGAAAAAAAGAACATATTCTTCCCTTGCTGTAAGCCTTTTGCCTAGGAAATCTCGGCTATAGGTGTAATCATCTTGTTCTTAAGTTTGATATAAAACTGTTAAATTTACAATGTACTTTGAGATCATTTATTTTAAATCTTAAAATTATTATTGCCTACATCTCAAAGAACTACATATTCCCTCCCCCCTGCATGTTCCAACAATGAGGCATGAAAGAGTAAACTGAAAGTTCAGTTTCTGATTCCTCCCCCTTTTTTGCCCTGCCCATTTATATGCTTTGAAAACTGAAGTCATAATACTGTTGGAAATTTTTTTTAGTGGTTTAATAAACATGGGATCCTTGCACTTGCTTTGGATTTTTATAGCAATGCAGTGGCAGTAAGACAAATATAATGCATAAAATTACATAGGGTTTTAAGGGCTCACTTTTTCTCAGGCATATATATATATATATACACACACATATTTTACAACTACTTCTCTCAGTTTTCACGTTCCCATTTTGGGCAACTGACTGCCTTTCAGGTAGAATTTGAAGGGCACACACCACTTGGAGCTGTTAAGAACCAGATCTTTGTGACTCTAACACTGTAGTTAGCTTCAGCAGAAACTTTTCCATGGCACTAGAAGAATACCTATGGAAGCGGTCACATTGTTGATTTGACAGTTACTTCCATGAGGACAGTTCCAACATGAGGGATCGGTTCCCTAATCTGCATATATATACTGCTTCACATTTCTGCTTGATTGTATTTGTATTTTTCCTCTTCTGCCTTCTTTTAACTACTACAGTGCTCTCCTACATTTCAGTATACACAGCAAAATGTAACTTGACTGTGTCCAGGGTGTGTTCCTGCCCTGGTATGCTGTGTTTCAGTGTGGTGTATCTGGTGCTTGTGACCAGCAGATGGATGTGACAGAACACCCAGGAGCGACCACCGCGAGCATCAGTGCTAAGAGCAACAATGGCCAAGCATTGTTAACACAAGAAGTGTGGTTCAGGATTTTAGAGTCCTAAAGTATTGTAATGGCCTGTCCAGAGTTTTGGTTTGACCCATTTTAAGTATCTTGTGTCTATTTTGTGAGTAGACCTTCATTAACCTGCCCTGAAGTTCTTAAAAATTAAATTAAATCTCACTAGAAAAGATTCAAGAAGTAAAGTGGTAGCTTTAGTTCTAAGGGATGTACTGTTATGCTTCTGATTTTGGGCCATCACTCCTCTCTCTCTTGCCAGGCTCAGGGTGACATTTCACTCCTTTTTATTCAGAGGTAAATTGGATGACCAGGAATGAAATTAATTCCAGAGTCTGGCTCAAAGTGCATTAAAATAAATAAAAGATCTCATATTAACTTTAATATAATACCTACAACATTTAGTAGAGCATTACAGTTAACATAAGCCAAAATATGCACAAAGTTTTAAAGGAAAAGCTTTGGTATTCCATATCATCCTGACAATATTTAATCTATGTTTATGCTAAGCAGCATAACTTTATGTTTCAGATGTTAACATTCATAATTTTACAGTATAACATTTATTTTGCTTTTGCATTAAGTTCAGCTAGACTGTTATCCTGACAAACACTTTTAAAGATTTTTTTATTTACTAACCCAAGAGACTACAATCAGAATTTTTCTGCTACATACCTTCAGTGGTATAGAGATTATAGGCTTGAGCAACTTACATTGTATAATAAGCTGCCAAATGAGATGAGGTAAAACAGTAACTCCACAAAAGGATCTAATTCAGTGTACTTACTGTATTAGTCAGTTATTAGATTATTAAATCCTCTCTAATTATTATTTGAAGCTTTTCATAAATAGCTTTTTGCAAAATGGATCTTATCTAAAAATTTAATTTATTGGATGTTTACAGGCTTTAAGAAAGTGATTTTATTATATAAACCCAGAATTACTTCCTTTTTAAATAAACCAAATTGGTGCTGTAATTGAGATGAGCATGCTATTTTTTTTTTCACACAATAATCTGATATGGGACTTTCTTCTCTCAAGAGACTTGCTTGATCTGCTCTTTATAGACATTCAGTCTCTGTAAATATGCTTTTGGTTTCTTTATCAGTAATAGTATTAGACCTGAATGCTTCAGTATACAGTATAATGGGATATTAAAGGGCTTTCTGTATATGTTTTAGACAAGCTAGACTAATAGAAAGAAATGAATACATGAAGGATATTCTTTACAAGTAAACAATACCATTTATAAGGATTTTCTTCTACCATTTAATTATATTTTTAGAGAAAATCACATTGCTTTCTTTCCCTTTTTTTCTCTCTGTCATTGTTCGTCTATTCTTCCTGCTTGTACTTTGATGCTGAACCATCTAGCTATCTGTGTTGCCATGGGAAGGACTGCAATGCCACAAATTCAGAGAAGTTCCTGTGTTCACTTTTTTATTTCCATTTTATTCTTAAACAATCATAAGCACAGGTTAGCTACGTTCATAAGGGTGTTCTGGCACTAGAGGAGGATTGCAAAATATTCATTTCTGGAAAAGATACAGCAAAAACATTCTACTTGTTTCACAGAAAGGAACCAACCTACCCATGCAAAAGTCAGTGCTTCCCAACTTGCAGATACATGACTGTCTGAGAACGGAGCCAAATTTTGGGCAGTTAGCCATCTAGTCTTACAGTAGCTAATGTGAATTCCAGAAATGCTAAAAAAATGAGTTTAAAACATGTTGAAGTAAAAAAAAAAAAAAAAAAAAAAAGCGCTGGATGCCTCAGAGGATTTGTGATGCAATTCAGAGATTTTAATTTTCAAATCACTGGTAAACACCCCACAGGCTGAAATTTGCCACCGTCTAAAATCTTTAAAGTGTGGCCCATCCAGAGAGAGCCCAGTGGTCTCAGCTCAGTTGCCAGTGCCAGCTCTTGCCACTAGGGAAAAAAGCTTCATTATGCAAGTAGGCTCTCACTTTGAAAGGCAAAGGCCAGAACATCTACCAAAAGCAGGACCTCCAAGTACCTAATAACAAGTACCAAGTACCACTCTAATAACAGACTTGGGTTTGTCCAACAGAAAACTCTTTGAGCCACGAACTAAATGTCTTTGGACAATGGGTTCCGCAAGTCAAACCTACTAAAGTAAAAGGAAATGTACCAACTGGGCATGGCAGAGACAGAATCACACACTGTAATGGGATCAACCTTCCTCATGTAAAGCCAGACCAAGTGCCTTTACATGTCAGAGTAGGGTCCTATGTGCTGAACACTGCAAGGGCCAGTTAGCACCACCAGGCCATATCCCCACATTACCTACTTTTACCATCTTGGAACAAAACTGGGGGCTCACACTTACTCCCTTGGGATACAGTTCCAAAGCTCCAAACAGGCAAAATGAAGATCCTCAATTTTACTTGGCAATGAATACAACCTGGCCCTGCTTCTGTCGCTGTATTAATCATCCACTGCTGACATGAGGAATAGCTCATTTTGACCAGTAAACAAAAGAAACATGATTCAGAAGATACAGGGAGAGACGTGCAAGGCTCAGGAAGCTGACCATAGACTCACCGTCCTGTCTGGAGCCACATGCTAATCTCACATTTGGCTGATGGCTGTGTGCTGAGCTGCTTTCTTCAATATTTTGCATGTTGATTGGCTTGTTATTCACTTCTGCCTCTGCTGGAAGCCAGACTAACCTGTGAGGGAAGTGTGGAAAACAATTACAGTATATTGAAATGGTCATACAAGTGCAGTACACTGCAACACTTTACATAATTTATTAGGTGTTACTACGTGCACTGGTACTCACATGACAGAGATCTTAACAAGACCAACAAATAGGACATCTGCATTCTTATAAGAACATTTGAGATGAACATTTAACATTAAACTAAAACTGTACTTACTGCAGTGCAAACACTGCAATCAATTGGTCTGCCTTAACTTGCAGCACAGTATGGTTGCCAGAGTAAAACAGAAATGTTCATTACAGCAGCAATTAATTGCTTGCTATTTTTGAAAATTAACTGTTAATATATTTTTCCAAAGCAATCCAATTCAGTGTTACTCTGAATTTTCATGCATAATTTCTTTTTTTTGGTCCCTATTGTGCATACAAGGTCAATTAACTGGTAAATATAATTATTTTACAAACATAGCAAGCAGCAGCTATTATAAATAACAACTTATTTGCACATTTCCTTGTTTCTGAAGAGAGCAGCGATGTTACACGTCTGAAAACCTCTGCACCTCTAAAACAGCGAGATACTGTTTTTAAGTAAATCTTCTGTTTCAGTAAGTATTCTAGTAAATATGCCATTTCTTAGATGAAAATCAGCAAGTAGAAACCGGGTTGCAGATTTCAGAATTTGTCTCATTTGCTTCTTCAAAATGGAATGGAACTAAAAGCTTTCAAGCTTTATTGTTCAACTCCACAATTCTGCTGCTCTTTGTAAATGAAACAGAAAAGAGATGTATGTGAATATATTGCACATTTTAGGGTAAATAAATTTTTCAAATTGTAAATGAATATAATTGTTTGTGGTCACCTTCACAGCATTTCTGAAGTTGAAGCTGTGAGCTAAATTCTGACTGAATTTTGTGAAAGATTTGGGAAAACATGACTCATGGGACTTGAATACTAGCAGACAAAGACCCCTTTCTGAACTCTCTTTTCGATTTCCAGGGTGTCTTTAAATAAAGAAGATATTCAAGACTGAGGGACAATGGAGAACAGCTACTAGGATGATTTCTTCTAAAAGGAGAAATCAAAGGACAGCACTCCTCATCTGCACTATACATGGCAATCTCTTTGGTTGAATATCGAAGGACTGGCTGGTACTCACACGCTGTGCTGAAACTGTGTGGCTAGAGAGGTTTTCCTAAAAGGATTTCTTGATGACAACTGCATGCTGTTGGATTTGTTTCAGTAGCTGTGAATCTGTGAGCCATGCACATTGTGTTCCATTTGCCACTTCACAAAGAAAAAATGTTTAGTAAGCTTATGGCAAGCAGATCACCTCATTTGTGCTGATTGGGGTAGACAGGGTGATTTGTATATTCACACATGCTGAGCTTCAGGCACATTGAAAAAACTACATTGGGCGAATTTGAGATTTACGACCCAGCCCCAATGCAATTCATATGTTGGGGTGCTCCTAATGAGACCCACCAATGGGAACTGACAGCTGCATACAGTGCACTGGAAACGTTTTAAGGCATGCTGTAAAGAAAATAGAGCAGTCTTAGCCTAGCAGGGAGAAAAATCGATGAGTCGGCACTTGGCAGTGGTGACCAGCAGGAGGATGCTTCTGATGAATGCTGAGTCATTGATTTCCCTCCCTGATCATCAGCAGCTGCTCTATTCACACTGCAGAGCCTTCTTGTCGCGACCACACGTGTCAGCAGGCTTTATTGTCATTAAAGCAAGAAGTATTAGCTGAAAAGACACCAAATTTATGTATTTTTGGTTTCGATAGCACTACCTTACAATTTCTAAGTTGCTTCTCAGCTAGGGCACCTAAAAAGGCATTCATATCAAGGCAGGAGGTCCAATAGCACAGCCAGTTCACAGGTACAGACAGTATCTGCATGACAGATGTGTTAATGTCACCCAAGCCTTCAGGTTTTTTCTCACCAGGAGGCATAAATTTCCTAAATTAAGAGCACAGTCAAGCAAAAAGGTTAGGACGTCATCTGAGAAGGTAAGCTGCAAGTCAGCACAAAGCTTACATGTCTAAAGGCAAACATACGTGTAAATGTGCAGATGGACTGGGCTCTGCTCATGTGCCATGACTCCAGTGTGTGGTATAACATGGTATGGCTGAAGACCAAAGCATAGTTGTAGTTTACAATTTTATGACCATAAAAAAGCAACAGGTAAAGCAGGTGAAACTACACTGAATGACTACAATGAAAGTATAGTCAGAGCAGGTTATTACAAATCTCAGCATTTGATGAGGATGTATATATATTTCTTAACATGTTCTATCATTTGTTCTATTGTTTACATTGCCATAATTATTACTTATTAAGTTAATGTATTTATGTATCTGTTTGAATTGATCTGTGAGGAAGCAGTTTATGTAAGGAGAAAAAAAGAAGAGAAGGGGCTGTCATGAGATAAATGCTGCTTCTCAGGATTAAAATCGACTGAAATACACTATTTATAGTCAGGCACTTCACTGCTAGTAGCAATGCTAAGTCACTACATTTCAGGTTCCATTCATCACAGAATATGCATAACTTTGCCTCAAAAACACTCAGAAAAAGTCTAGGTTAGGCTTCTGTGCTTGAACTGGTATTTCAGCAAAAGCTCATATGGCCAGCCACAAAACCATTCTCCCTTAACTCTACGGGTGTTTGTCCTCTGAGAAAGAGCCTCTTCACCGCAGTGACAAGCCTGGATTCAGGAGAGCCCAGAACTGGCAAACTATTTTCCTAGTTAATTCAGCTGCAGACTGAAAATTGCTCTTTTATAGTTTGCTCCCAGCTTTCACAAAGAACAAGTCTAATTAAATTCTTTTGCTTTTTCAAGTGACCTCATCTCCTCACTTCAGTGAGACCTGAAGAGTCAGTCAACTCAGTGGTTTTAGTTTAGATAGATTTTGGAAAGTGTACATCAGTTACAACATCCACTCAGGTTGTAGTGTTTTTTGCGTTTATGAACTCTAAAATTTAAGATGAACATCACTGCCAGCACCTTTCCTTTGCCTTATCTCCCCACATTTCTGAAACTCTGCCTTCATTCTGCTGTGCCTGGGGCAGCTGAGCAGGCGCTCCTCATTATACTACTGGCTGCATCAGCACAGAAGCTTTCAAGGATAACTGCTGCTCCTCAGGGAGCCTCAGAATAAGAGCAGGCAAGAGCACTCTCATTCTTTTATTCCTTCACACATCTGGGGTCTGAAGTATCTTAGGCTGTGCTAAAAATCTGCTAACTTAAGAAATAAATCTTTGAAATCAGATTCTAAGCTATATTGCAGGTAATGAGCTGTGCAACTTCTGAAATCATACACATATCACTTTCTTTAAAATTGTTGACCAAGGGTCTGAAAAATACAAAACAAAAATAGCAAATGAACTCAAAAGTGTAATGTGACCCTGTCTCATGTCTGAATTTCTTTGATATGATCCACATGGACAGAAATGACTTGCACATTAGCAGTTGCCACTGACGCAAATAGCAGTGTTCCTGAAGTTCTCCGTTTAATTTGCCAACGATTTGACTAACTTTGCAATCTGAAGGCCAGGTTCTGGTACTGACTGATGACCAGGTGACAAGGAATAGAAGAGGAATCAAATGAAAAATAAAGAACACGACAGATACTAATTAATTTCATTATTGACTGAAAATTAAAGAACACTGTATTCAGGACAGAATTCAGAGACAATAGAATACTAAATGTATTTAATGTGTGTAAAATATTTTTAACTCCTATAACCCTGATCAGAAGGGGATATGCTACCCATAAATAATGAATATCCAATACAAATTACGCATATTGGACACATAGTCCAAGTTTTGGATAACAAGAAGTTTCATTAAATAGATGTTCCAATGAATAAGATTCTGCAATGTTTAGATCATATCTAACTAATAAAAGTAAAGATTTAGATAATTAATATATATCCAGACATTTGCCCAATTAAAATGAACAGGGTAGAAAGAACTGATTATACATTTCCTTATGAATGAAAATAAACATACAAATTAGTGTTCTTCTAAAGATAATATATAACGCTATTACAATATATAACTGTAATGCTTTGATGATAGAAATCTCTCATTATTTTTAATGTAAGATTGCTACCAGAAAAAATCTTTTTTGTTACAATTAGTCAGTCAGATTGTCCAAATCAGCATATGAGCTGATGGAACTATGACAATTTACCATATCTAAGAACCTGCTTGTTATCTTCAACCAAAGAGGAACACAGAATCAACATTTGTAAAGAGGAACACTTCCTTAGAAACACTATCAAACAAAAACTTTTTCAGATGAAAAATGAAAATCAATGATAACACTGCAGAGGCTGTCACCATCACCAGTACTCAAACAGCCTCAGTACATGTAAAAGAAGAAAATTTATCTGAAAATAAATTCAAAAAAGGCTTCCCATAATGATGCGTAATTATGAGAAGGGGTTTAAAATTTTTCTTGAGCTCTGAAATCAAGTAACATCCTTGAAAATAGACTTTATCTAGACGGGGTAACATTTGAAGTCATCATATTGTGTGTATCTCTTTCTGTTGCGTCCCTGAAAATAAAATCAGTGTACTCAAGAACAGCCCCAAATAGGCTGCCTTTTGGACACAGAAGACATCCTTAAAATATATTCCAAACACTCCCAAATGTTCAGGGAAACAGTTGTTCAATCTTATGTCATATCACTACACCATTCTTGTTGCAAAAGATAGAGACCTTGCATAATCAACATATTTTCCTGGCATGGTCTCCTATCACTCCCATTCTCACCCTCTAACGTAGCTGCTGCATTAACAGCATTTCTGTTTGACCACACATGCTGAAGATTATTTTCTAGAATAGACTTTCACAGTTGAAGCTTTATGAATGCTGCTGGTCAGAGCTGTCAAGATGTAACTTTACTTTTAACTAAAGACATCTGATCAATACTTGTTAATGCTTGTAGCTTGGTTTGATGATGTGGGACTAGAAACTTCGTTGATATAAAATTGATATAATTTTAATATACTCCGCAGAGATATGCTGAATTAACATTAATACAAAGTATGTCCCTAAAAAACTACAATATAGGAAGACATTAAGCAGGCATGTATCTTTTAGAAACTGATTTAAACGTAAAATCTTCACTTTCCCTAGATGTAAATTGGGAATATTCTAGCCCTTAAGCAAAGCTATTTGAAGGTAACATCAGATAAGAACCAAATTTGGCTCAATGTGCATTCACTGGATATGCTCCACCCTGTAGAAACACTTCTCTCCAATCAGTATGACAAAAATGTAGGACAGAGAGCAGACAGTACTAGCTCATTTTTGCTCACTTTTTAAAGCCTTCTTTGGAAGCATCTTTTCTCTCCCTCTGTGTATGTGCATGTGTCTACCCCTCCTCTTTCATTTGTTTTCTCTGTAGGGTATCAAAAGTGCTTTCCAGGTGGGAGGGAGCAGTGTAAAATTGACTGCCATTCTAGTCAATTTGCTTCAGCAGCCATTCCATGTGTAAAGCACTTTATACAGAAGGAAGCTTTTTAGACATGAATACCAAGAAATCTATTATTTTACAACCACAAAGTCCCTGTGAAATCAGAAGTTTCAAGAACTCATGAGAGGATAGAATTTGGCACAAAACCCACTGGAAAAAAAGAAGCTATTAAGATCTTGCAAAGATCTGTTTCCCCTTGTGTTTCTTATTAGCAGAAAGAAAATAATTTGTTCTAGGGAAGAACGTCTTTACCCAAGAATTTCAAGCCGGTTGTACACAGTACCACTGGAATATTCTTCACTGACTTCTACTGTCTGAAACCAAATTTTAGTGTTATTTTAAAATCAAATAGAGAAATACAATTATCTGTCTACATCCAGCTCATGTGTCTCATGCTTGGTTGAATTGGTATCATCCAGTGATAAGTACCATCCGTTTCAGTCTTCTGGTGTTCACTGCATTTCTGACCTTACATAACTTTTACTTAACTCAGTATTTAAGCTGTAAAGGCTGTACCTTTAATCACTTTTACTTAATATGTTGAGGACTGGTGTTGAGGACTAATACAAGAACAATTGCTCTTGTCGCTGTTGCTCTGGAAGGAAGGTCATTCTTACTGAAAACATGTGGTTGCTACTTGACATCGGAAAACCCAGCAGCCAGGACAACATCAATCTGGTCAGATACTTAGTGTAACAAACAATTATTTTAAAGAGAAACTGTCTCACTGATTCTTTCTCACAGATGCTTCAAGGCCATCATGTAAGAAAAATCCAAAACAGCAGCTAGTTGCCAAGTCCATAATGTAATCTCAATTATGGAAAGTCTTACTACTACTAGGTAGCCCAGAAAGTCGGCCAAAGAAATAGTGGGTCAACCTGCATCTCAAAAATATGGATCAGGCCTCGGGAGGCTCTTACAGAGTGATTTAAACCTACCAGTCAGGGCCAGCTCAGAGCATGCAGAGAAACAAGTCTCCTGGAGAGATTCCTAAAGCCTCTCATAACAAGTCAGAGAATGCTACAAAACAGGAAGGAACTTCAAGAAGAAATGCTGTGGCTACCCCAAGACATACCGAACTATATCCTTTTCATTCCAGACAGACACTTTTTCTAACCTTAGTTTAATGAAAAAAGGTAACATTTCTACGGTAATTTGTGTTTAACTAGTTTTATTGTCAAAAAAAAGCTCTTGCCTAAAAAAGCCTAGCTAAACACATTGTTTTGTGCTTGAATCACTGTGCTGATTTTACCTGGGGATGAACAAATTCAGAGAGAGGTTCTCTCAATGAGAACTTCCTTTGTGAGTTGATGAGACCAATTGAAGGCTGGTTTGGTTATTGACAGCCTGAGGAACCAATTGGAGAAATTTAGTTTGCTCTGTGAACACACATTTTGAAGGAGGTCACCCGGAAAAGAGTTCTCTTTCTTTTCTGGCAGCAGTGCAGGTAACACCGGCCGGGCCTGGCAGGGAGGCAGGGCCGGGCCCCCGTGTCTGGGGAGCTGGCATGGCCCGGCAGGGAAGAGGGGTGGCCATGGCAGTGACTGCTGCTGCCGTGCCCAGGGAGGCTGAGTGAGATCCCAGCCACTCCCCCTCCTTCCCCTTTCCAGTGCGGCCTGAAGTTTTTGAGATCTTGGCACAGCTCCAGCATTGCAGCCTTGCTTTCCCTGTGTGAAATCTTAACTCTTTTGATGCTCAGATAAGACTTGCAGAGTTTTCAATCATCCCCGGAGTGAGAAGGGAAAAATAAAAGAGCTAAGTTTCTTTAGATGGAAGGAGAATGAGGAGATGCTGTGAAGATGGCTGAAAATCCTTTTGTAAGATCGTAGGGATGAACTGATATTGCACTGAATATTCCTATAAACGATGGAGAAAACATGGGGGGTTGGAGATGTTCCATTTGATAGATTGTTAATCAAAAGCATCTGTGCTGAGAATCCTTTGCCCCGACGAGAAAAGCGGATCTCTTTCTGGAGATGAAGCATGAACAGAGAGAAAGAGAGATGAAGAGAATTTTTGTTTGGAACAGCTCATTCTTATGAGTTTGACACGGCCCATAAGCACCGCTTTGGGAAAGCTGTGAAGATGGGAGGAGCTTCACGATTTGCAAGTTTTTTCCAGAGCGGATACAAATTGTGAAAAGTGAAGCCACAACAGAACTGGTTTTTTCCCTCCTTGTGAAAAAGTCCCTATGGCCTGACAAGAGGAAACTTCTCTCTCCGAAGTGAACTGAAAAGGACTATTTAAGTTGGGAACTGACTGGAGTAGTTTTTTTGTATGTTTGTTTTGTTGCTATGAAGGTTGGGAGAGGTGAGGAGCAAGTGGTCTGAAAATCTTATTCTGAATTTCTTTCTTTCTTTCTTTGTGTAGTTAATAAATTTCTTTTTCTACCTTTTTAAGCCTGCCTTGCTCTTTTGCTCCTGGTTCTGTCTTACAACAGAAAACTGAATATATTTAAATTGGCAAATCGAAACTTTGACATTATTTGGTGCATTGGCTAGGAAATTAAAATTAAACCAAGACAATCACTCACTCTGTCCTGTCCACAAGGTTATTCCCTTTGGCTTTGCATCAGCTTTTTTCTGTATTCAAAGACTGCTATCGTGTTTCTACTCAGTGTTTTAACTCTAGTCTAAGCAACCCAGACCCTTCTAGTTTTTTCTCATAGCTTGTTATATTGCTCTATTCTAGTGCACCAGAGAATTAAACCTTAACTTAGCTTAGAACTTTTCACAGCCATAAGAGAGTAGAAATACTTCATTCATTTTGCAGACTGCTCTTGATCTTAGAACTCAAAATTTCTCCCCTCCATTTTTTTTTACACTAGTATGGCATTCCCCATTCATGTTCAAGCTGCAGACAGCTACAGCCCTTAATTCCTCTCTTCTATGATTGTAAATTGGTTGGTTGCTTCTCACTGAGTTGATTCTATGAATGATTCTTGTCTAAGTACTGAAACTGGACTTATTTTTAATTGCATCCTGATTTTTTTTTCATACCATCTTTCTAATATGTAAAGATCCCTTGGAATTCTAATCATGTTCTCCTGGAGTCTTCAAAGCTTTGTGGCATCTGCAAATTTAATATGAACCTTCCTTATCCTATCAATGAAGTCACTAATGAAAATATGTAACAGTATCTGGCTCAGGACAAATCCATGTGAAACCATATTTGATACATCCTTTTCTATTTCCAGTAAATCATCGGTAACTATTCTTTGACTGGTTTCCCAGCTCATTTTGCTAATACTCCATAGTAGATCTTCTAGATCTTGTTTTTCCAGCTTGTTTAAGGCAATGTTATGTGAAAAAAGAATGCTTTAAAGCATCTCTAAAGTTAAGATCTACAATTTCAAGAGATATGGGAGAGAAACACAGTTCCTTGGGTTCTAGTAGTTTTATACCTGCAAAGAGCCCTTCCAGAGCAGTTTTACACCCAATCTAGCCAGTTCCATCAGTTTTACCTCCTTCACCTCTATCAGTGTTTGAGAAAGGGAGTATCAAGACCCAGACTTGAGTACTAGCTTGGCCCACTTGGGTGATCAAAGGAAAGAATGTTGGCTTGAATTTCCTTGGTTACGTGCATCACATTAGGCCCTCACCGTTACTTTGATGCCAGTTTTTGAGGTTTAATCATATACTAAGAAGCATTCTTAGATAAGCCACGAAGAGCTGTCCTTATGACTCAACCAGCTACATTTTGGCCAGCTGACTGTACATTTAATTAACACCCTGGGCATCAGTTCTGCAGTCCTACCTCAGGCAAATCTCCCATCAAAGTGAATGGGAGCTACCATTGTGCAGGGCTGAACAGAGAGTCAACAGAACAGCACTACAAGTTTGGGCAGTCAATTTTAATGAATTTTTCAGAAAAGCTGTTAAAGTGTTTTTAGATTAAAATATTCCTTTTAGTTTGAAGAGATTAGTTTTTTCCCCTTATTAGTGTATTTGAGTCATTTGTAAGCAGTATATTGGTGAAAACATTAAGAGAGGTCTTTTGCATTCAGTCTTTTAATTTGTATTCCTTCTTTGGTGTGGGGACATATGAGCATGGTGTATCTCATAGACCCAGTGTATATCTACCACATCAAATGCATAGAAGAAAAGTTGCTCCTTTGACATAGATAATTGTGTGTTGAAAGATACACTCTGGTCAATGCCCAGAGGCAGCAAACATGAGGGTGTTTAATGTTTGGTAGTAGGTTAATATTTCACCCATTGAACTTCGTGGTAAATCTGCTCTCAACTTCATAAAAAAAAAAGAATTCAATTCTCAACTGACTCATTTCTCTCAGTTCTCAGTTCTGAAGCACTGTCCCAAAATTTCAAATTCTACTACTGGGAAACCTTAACCAGAAATAGGTACTATAAAATCAATTTAGTGATGGGTCACAACCATTTGGATCTTTCACATTACTGACTTTTAAGAGACAGTATAAGAACACAAACAAATCCATGACACTATTAAAGACTTTGGAAAAAGTCGGATTTAGAAGAGCTGAATCCCATGCTAACCTCTACCTTTCCCAATTCAATCTGATTTTGCTGTTACCAAGGACGCAGCTTCCGCAATGGTGCTGGGTCACTTATTAAACTCACCTCACCACAACCTCATCCCTCAAAGACTTAGAGACTTCCCCCACCAGTCACAACTCTGCTTCACTTCTGAGACGTTTTAGAGACAAGAATGTGCCTTGCTGGCTGAGAGGGACAGAGGAGCAGTAAAGCGCCAAGTCACTGCTCTGGAGCTGCAGCAGAGGGACTAGAGCAGCAGACAGCACTAATACTTGAGGAGAACAGAAATGGGTTGAAGACCAGAGAACAGGATATAACACTTCTACTGGAGCATCAGGACAGCCCAACAATATTGTGTATTCAGCGTGTCTAATGCACTTGTTGGTATGGGGATTGTCCGATGTGGTTTTTTTAAGAAGCTGGTGAAGTCTAAGCGCAGACCCTGCCAAACTCAGAAATGTAATTTGGATTGAAAGAATTTGTCATGCTTTGCCTCAGAAGGCAATACCTTAATTTGGTCCCCAACCCCAGTGACCACAAGAAGTAGCAGTAAACTGCATATGTGATTCAGGGGAGAGTAAAAACTCTCTCCTGAGAAAAGAAAATCAATGATGGACCAAAAATACCTGCAATGGAAACACACATACATTGTATCTCACATGTCTCCAAGAAAGGCTGTTCTTTGGCAGAAATAAGAGACACTGGTTTATTTTGTGGAACAGGAGATAAAAGATATTTTTTTTCATACTGAAATGATCAAAGAATGAATTCGGGTTTTAGTTTTCTCTGTATTGTGTTTAATTGGGGCAGGGGAAATGGGGAGGTGGAGGGAGCAGAATTTAAGAATCTAGTTGTCCTTAAAGAAGGTTTTCAACCTAATAGTTTCAACAGTGAACTGTGCTGGGTAGAAATCTATCTTGCACTTGTTACATCTGTAGTAAATTATCTACTTTTTTCATTTTACAAGGGAAGATGTGAGCAGAACATTACTCAGCTGTCAGGATACAGGGCTGTGCTGATGAGCAGAATAAAGTGAATATATTCTCCAAGGCTGCAAATCCAGCACAAAGGTACCAGCGGAGGGACTTATGTCACCAGTTTTTCCTCCTGTGCTTCTGGAAGGCAGTTTTCTGTTGGCTTTGTTGACTGCTTTTTGCTACGATGATATTTAAACGCAATCAATGGCCCTTTCTTCTGCAAAAACAGTGTCTCCTGATTACAGTGTTACACATAAGGACTGGAAAAATATTTTTAGCTTTCATCAAATACAAAATGACCAATGCAAAGCTACATGATGACTTATACAGATGGTCCTTGCCTAAATACCAAAGGGTAGTAAAGAACAATCCTTGCAACTCAGTTTTTACTATGTTTTGCATGCATTTTGGCATATCGGAAAATTAGTAGGTTAGAAGAGCATTAAGACACCTAGTAAGAACATTATAGATATTATATTCATACTTCCCTAGACTGATACAATAAAAAAGAAAGAAGACACAGAATTTCCTGATAATTCCCCACTTTTATCTTGAAATTTGACCCTGTGGGTCTTAGATTTCGCTGTAAGCAAATTTTCCCACTGACAGGAATAAACATGTAAAAGAGAGTCTTATATTCCTTGCAAGGACAATTTTAGACCACAGAGTGGTAAGACTCCCAGGATTCAAAAAATACCAGAAAGCTAAACCTGAGTGACTGAACTGTGACCATAGAGGGTAGACAGGGAATATGCTTGTGGACAGCCAAAAGCTGTATTATAGAAAAAAAATGCTGAAAATCAAGACAGTTTTTGTGCCTATCACTTCCTTCCAATTCATTTGCATGTATACTGTGCTTTTTCTTACACTTCCCTCTCTGTCAAGGCAGTACTGTGCTTCTGGGTATGGCAAGAAGTTGAATGAGATCTCTTTTACATGAGAAAGTTATGCATCATAAAAACAGAAAGTCATATTATAGTCTGCTAGCACCTTTTCAATATATGTATGTACTCAGTATACTGCAGAGGAACCTCCCTTTATGTTTACTGCTAGCTGAAAATATCAGAATGGGATGATAATACTATTCAGTTAGTGCTGTCCACATTTAAACCCTAATATATCATACAGTTCATCAGACAGAAAAATGACAGAAGACAAGCAAAAGAACAGAAGAAAAAGCAAATTTACTCCACTAAATAAACAAGCAACCACAAAGGCAAAATATCAAATACCATTCCTGAGACATTTTCCATAAAAATAGACACCTCAACTCTTAACTCTTGCTTCTAACTACCACCCTGTGCATGAAAAGCTGGACATTATTTGTTTGCCAAGAACATGTTTAGTCTAGAATCTGCAGGCTGACACCAGAGGTGCATGAGATGCACACAAGGCACTTCCCAAGCTCATTTTCAATAAGGGAAAACATCAAATCAGCTGGCAAAACAAGTGCAAATCTTCAGTGTCATCAGAAAGCACAGAACTTAGATTATGCCGTCTGTCTCGTGTGCTCAGTTTTGTTTCCCTTCTCACAGATTCCTTTCAGCAGTTGCACGTCATGTGGCATTGGGTCACAGAAGCCTGCTCAGCTTGTTTGATATTGTTTGTTTACCTTAGTCTTTTATAAACACTAAACCTATTTTCCAGCTTATGACAAGTCCATCCATTATTCTTTCTTTGCAGCATCCTAAGCATTCTAAATGCTGGCCACAGAAATGCTGCTGTTTTCTAGTATCCATTTTCTACTTTGACAGAAACAGCTACAGAGGTTTATGTGTAATTTGTCTTCTAAAGTTCACCAAGCTTTTGCAGTTCCTTACTCATATGCTGAATATGGAGACAAATATAATTTTTAGGGTTTTTTTTTTTAAAGTACTTTCGTGGAATGAAAAGGCAAATTGACAATTTGAACCCAACTATGTAATTCATCTCAGCTCAGCCTAAGTTGTGGTAAAATACCTTGAGAAAGGAAAGTAGGAGGCAGCACATCTCTTCTTCAACTAGATGTTTTTGCTAGGAAAAGATAAACTTTCATCTTTCAAATTAATTGTCAGTCAGGAGGGTCCAGGCTGATACACACTCTCTTGAGCTTTTTAGTCGGAGGATGCTGCTGAACCACCCCGTGAATGAGTTTCTGGAATGACACTAACAGTGCATCCCTGGACCACCTCCAGTTTCCACTTGTGCCAGTGGCATATCTCATGGATATCTGCCTTTCAACATTTCTCATTCAGTTGTATTCCAAAAATGAGGAGCAGTATTTTCCCTTAAAACAAAGACAGAACTTACAAGAACACTGATTGATAAAAAAGAACATTCTTTTGTACTGCTGAACATCCTGCACTATTAATAAATTCATAATGAGAATTAAAGGTGTTCAGCTCAGTGGGGAAAGGATAGATCCTTGTACTTCTTATAAATACAGATACATATTTTACAAAGATCATTTATAAGTCAGATCTAATATCTCTTTGCACCTTATGTAGTAGAATATTGGAGACAATGAGGAACTTCCCACCTAAACTCACTAACTGTGAGACTGCTAATAACCAGCATTCTAAGGAAAGCATCACCTTTATCTGCTTTGGAATATATTTCTATGTATTAGGATATTTCAAAGGCACTTCAAAGCCACACAGCAAGATCTCATTCCAACACTGACTCTGACTTTTATGGCAGCAAGAACTGGACTCTAAGATACTGCCCAGTTTGCAGAAGCAGAAAACTTTTTCCAAACCTGCTCTCTGAAACATATGAATTCAGGTCTTTCTAGTCATTTATACCACAACTTGGCAGAGCCACTGGAAAGCAAGAATGCTATGGATCTTCTTCATTACTGGCCTTTTGCCTAAGATGCTTTCCTTACTATTTGATATTTCTTCCTTTCCATGCTTTTCTTTAGCTTAAGACGCTCTGCATCAGTTGCTAGAATATGGACACCCAAGACCCATTGTGGCACTACAAAGTGTGCTAAAGCTCTGCAGGCTCATGTGACAGCAATTCCCTCCCCTTGCACATAGAGTGCATGGATCTGTCTTGACATCCATCCTAAAATTTACCAGACCTTCCCTTCAAGACATCAAGGGAGATATCTTTACAGTTCATGTGTCTTATCACTATTATTTTCACACAATGTGGTATGTGGAGGTAAATGCCCTCTAATCACTCAAGGGAGACAGGCAGTAAAACCAGACTGCCACTGTATGAATTAAGAGAAAGATGAAAAACTAGGAGAAAGTTGAAAAACTAAGAGAAAGTTGAAAAACATTGAGATAATGTTGTTAACCACAGCACTTGACAAAACATAGTACTGTCTCTACAAAAAGCTCACCTAACACCCAATACCAAGTGGTTTTATCTCAGTAAAGAAAATTCACAACATGTAGTAATTAAAATTAAATTATTAATAAAAATTAGATAACATGATACAGCTGAACTACAAATGACAGGACTTATCTCTATTCTATATTACTGATGTTTCTGGTTGTGGTTTTACATCATACTGTTATTTTTTAGCTCACTTCAGTTGTTTTGGAAAAGGATTGTATTTTTTACTCATTTAAATGTCATATATATGTACTTATTTACCCAGTAAATAATAAGAAGAGTTTATGATAATTTGGGAAATCCAGTAACATACTGTTTATGAACTCTACTTGAAGTTGAGGAAAGACCAAGAAAAACACTGAAAAGGACAGTTTTCCTATGAGAAGAAAAACATTTTTTAATCTGTAAAAATCCTGACATTGAAAGATGGTGACTGGAAAGCTCAGAGTACCACTCTATGTTTGAAGGAGAGGGCCTTAGCTAAAGAGGTACTTAAAGAGAAGGAACTCACAAATCCTGGCAGGACATATACCCAAATCCTGAAGAATAACTGTAAGCACTTAGGACAGGCACAGAAAATGCCAGGGGAGAGCTGAGTGTTCTATATGGATATGCCAATTTTTCATGCTGAAGCAAAGAGAATTTGCTCTTAAAATCCCTCAGCATGATGTGATGACTTCCTTGTCTGTGTTTTTGACTGTATGGCTAAAACTGGTCAATCAGATGAAAAACAGGAGAGATGATGAACCTCAGTAGGTTAAAACTGCTCCTGGAACTTAAGGCAAAGGGGACTGAACGACCCTCCTTTTAAGCAAAGATAAAATATCTCTGCCAGAGAGCATAGCAAAGGTGGTGCCTGAATCATAATAAGTGATCCTGGGGAAGTTTGGAGTCATGTCTGTAGATCCAGACACAATCCAGTGAATGCTGAATTTCAGGAATGCTACCAGAGCTGTGCAACAATCCTCACCAGTAGTGCTGCTTGTGAATGTACAGATAAAACTACTGTCTAGACTTGGAACAACACTTTGAAATAGCTGCTCGATGTCTCCAGAAAGAACTGATTAACTTGACCAGCTCCACCTTCCTGCAATTAGAAAACATTTACGAAATTCAAACGCCACAGAAAAGCATGGATATGAAAGTTCAGAAATACTTAGTAACTGGACAATTACTTGGCCATTTTCTAGAAAGTTTGAATTGTAATCTAAATTAATGGACTATACTATGAGTCACACAATTACTTCACAATATATTATCATCAGGCATCCATCCCATTTGTTTAACAAATTTTGTAAATATCCTAATGAAAGAAGAAAACAGTAAAAAACGCAATGTAACATCAAAAAGCAACTGCACTTCTCAGTATTACTGCACAGGTCCTCTACCTGCACAGCACTGTTTTATTTCTCTGGGCCAGCCTCCACATCAGGAGGCCATAGCTAAAAGCATGGCTGTTCTGGATACTCAGTGTCACATCCTACAGTTACAGACTTCACCAAATTCAGCCCCAAAGCTTCTTTAAACAGAGCTACATTTGCTAGTGCTTGTGCACAGCATTGCTAGTATCGAAACGTTTGATACTGAAATCTCACATATGCCCTTCATTCTAAAATAGTGATTGTAGTTTTGTCCCAGGCTACTGCACTGTCTACTCAGACACCATACACAAAATCCATGGCTGTGCCATCTGTAAATACATTTGAACAAGGAAGTTTTGAGCAGCTGCCAGAAAGCAGAATATCAGCAAAAAAAATACTTTTACTCAAAGAGAATGAAAATTTGCATGGTGGCAAAAAGAAATCAAATATTGCCATCACCATTATGCTGCTAAAGTGCTATTGTAACTGTGCATTGATTGTTTGTTCACTGACAGCAAACAAGAAACAGGCTGCTTATGTGGGAGCAGGTTACAGTCTCTTCAAAAAGAAAAGGATCTTCTACAATATTGAGTCAAACTGCTAGGAAACGGATCTGTCCTTTTTTATTTTTCAAGTGAGAAAAATAAGTGTGTTTGATAATTTAAAAACCCCAAACAAACCAACAATCAAATAAACAAACAAACAAACAAACAAAACACAAAGCAGGCTTTGTCCTGGAAGTTCCTGAGAAAAACTGTATTGCCTTTAGAGCTTAATTTTTTTTATTACCATCTATAATTGTTTCCCAGGGTGTAATCACTCACATATAGCTGGAACAGTACTGACTAGAGAATGTCTCCTATGTAGGCTTTATTTTTTTTTTTTTCCAGAGAAGGGAGACAGAAGCCTGAAGCCATGATGTTGTCTTTATTCTGTATGCAACATATCTCAAGGACAGAGCACTGGACTGTAAACAAAAGGGACAGCTGTAAGGTCATGAACATTCCTGGAAGCCTATTATACAAAAATACAATGTGGAAAGAATATGGAAATCAGACTGAGCTTTAGCAATAATAATTTTATGCAGAGTTTTACATGTTTCTAAGAACCTAAGTTATTTCAAATTCTATTAGATCTTTTGTGTTGTATCATTTAAGGTATTACAAAGCAGCTTTAGCTAACAGCAGAGGTGGTGGAGAAGTACAAATCTCACAGCAGAGCATAAAATAACCTTCTTGAGTCAAAATGTTGTCTTTTTTTGGAACAAAAAGTAGCCCTATATAAAAATGGGAGTTTCAGTGCTAATTACACTACATGGAGACAACTGAGGAAATCTGAATGGGAAAGAGATAAGAAATGCTACCTATGTGTTCCGTAGGTCATTTTAGTCCTACCATCTTCCATTCTGATTCCAGGCTGATCTTTTCAAACTTGTCCTTTAAGTAAATAAATAAATAAGAAAAAGGCCCTAATAGTAACAGTTTCATGGTTCCAGGAAGACAGGAATCCCTTGCAGCATATTGACCTTCTTTAAATTTTTTTTTTTTCTGCGCAGAGAAATATTTTCAAGACATGTTTTTCCCGGCATACTGTGCCTTTTGGTGGTGTTCCAATAGAAAAACATCTGCATGTGCAATTCTAAAAAGCTTTTCTGCAATGTAAGTTATTAAAGACACAGGGACTTTAAACCATACAAATTCAGTGAAAAGCAAAATCCCTGTTGGCTTCTGTACCTGACTGAGTTATGCATTGCTTTCTCCTTATCTTCATTAAAGTCTGCACAGGAAAATCATTCTCTGTGGACCCTCTTCTGTGTCAAATGCTCAGCCATATTCTATGTCCAAAGCACTGCCTCCTCACGCAACACTCACTAACTACTCAGGTTAGTATGGAGACTAGAGTAAAATTAAATGGATATTTCTAAATTCTTCAGCTTTTGAATTATCACATGTGGCTCTTGGCACTGCAATTGCAAGAACAATTACCCATGAATCCTTACCTATTATTTTACTGGATAGTACATGCCAAGAAGGACACAATGTCAAGTTAAAAAACATAAAATCTCTCACCTGTTCTTAATTCCTACTCTCACCTAACTCCCCCTTCCTACCTACTCCTTTTTCTGCCTGAAAGAAGAGATAGGCTTCACAGTAAGTCCTGAAGGTCAACAATCTTGAATTCCACTGGAGCAGCAAGAGCAGCAAATTCCACAATTAAGAACTAATATAGGAATGTCAGTCCCACATGTTTTCAGTGGTTGTAGTCGAGGTTCAACTCCATGCATGAAAGCCCTGCTTGTTAAAAATCAACACAGCAAATTACCCCAACAAAAAAACTGGAGGCCAACACCTCCTACAGATGGCAGTATCATACTCTTGAATATTGAGCTAATATTTATTTGTTGCTGCAACATCAAGTCTGTATGACAAGCATATGCCAAAGTGCCAAGAACCTCCAAAGACAGCACCTCTTCTGATCTGGTTCCTCCCCAACTAATAATTGGCATAAGGAATACAATATTGTTTCTGTAAGAGCTCAACAGTACGAAGTGACCTGCACAGACTTCGACAGACGGAAAATCACAGGCAGAAAATTCATTTCTCACTGAAAAGCATTTCTCACCACTTTTATTCCTTTGATACAATTATAATAAAGTATTTTCTATTCTAAGGAGGTCTCCTGAATCCACACATCACAGGCAGAGGCTAAGTATTTTATTTGCACTTTCTCCTTTAGCAGCTACTCAGTCCAATGAATCTGTCTATTCTACCTGCTCTGCACCACTCCCAGTAAAATGTGATCAGTAGATAAATGGGAGAACAAGGGGGAGGAAGCAGCATAGGTCTCAGTGCCAGCAGCTATTAGCCAGGCAGGTTTGTGTGCCATTAGGAGAAAGAAATACAAAGTGCTCTTTCTGTATGCTCTTCTTTGTGCTAAAGCAAAAGCTCCAGGGAGCAGCTTAAAACCAAATCCTGAGAGGGCACAGTGAATCTAAACAGTTATAAGACAACTGGGGAAGGACAGGCACACAGGTACAGAGTGGAAGGAGGAGAGGAAGGAGGAGATGTGGATACAGAAATAAAGCTGAGCAGTAAAGTACAAATCCACCTCACCCCTTCATCTTGTTCCAGCAAATGATGGCAAACAGCTAAGTTTAGTTATTTTAGAGGTTTTTTAGAGTTTTTCTGAACTCTGTTGAGATGCAAAAGTGCTTTAAGTGTGTCAGAAATGTGTGTTTCCCCGTTTTTTCTTTTTTAATTGTTCAAATACATTTAATGAAGCCAACATAAGCAAGCATTGTCACCAAAGTGCTGAGCAGTCTGAGTGGATCTACTTGCAAAATAGTTCCTATTTTATTTGCTTTCCGTGTTAAGAGTCCAGTGCCACAGAGACATGGCAAGCCTATAGTGTTCAGTGTTTATCATGAGGAACTGGCTTTTTATTTCTTCCCAGGACACAATGTTGACACAGAATGAATTCAGTACTGAAACAATGCCTCAGGATGACATTAGCAGACACTGCTGTGGCATATGAAATCTTTCAATATTTATTCTGTTCATATTCCCAGCAGTAACAATGTAGTTAATAAATTCACCTGCATTCTCCACTAGAATTTTTCATTTCCCATTCTAAGCTGTTTTAAAGAGCTCCTGTGCACTTTACAGTAGTTGCTCTCTTTTGTCACAAATTTCTTCATAAGAGTTGAAGAGTCTGATCCCTGTAGATCTCAGAATTACCATATCCTACATATTAATAAAGTTTGGGAATCTACTTAATATTATAAGATTAAAGTAACCTAAAAGTTTAAAGTATAAATATGTGTGTATTTATTTTTAAAAAGATCTGGAACATGTTGGCAGTCTTAGAATTCACAATATTTTCTTGTTGGGTCAATATAAAAGGATTTTCTCCACCAATATTTGAAACAGACTGCTGCTAAATCCTATGCAAAGTCTGGAATGCATCGTGCCTACACATGTTTACATTTTTTTATATCACCAAGATAGCTAATTACACAGCATTGCTTATTTATTTATAACTGTATGACTTTGATGTTCTGATGCCTGTGAGATTCCAAAATCAAGTGCAGCTTCAACACAGGTACCTACTTATGGGCGTAAGAACATGGACAGCAGGGAACTGGATCATCTCAGCTCATTTCAGGAACTAATTCAAAAGTAGTGTGACCAGTAGGTCTTCTTCTTCCCCTTCTCTTCTGCCCTTTTGAGATCCTGCCTGGAGTTCTGCATCCAGCTCCAGGACCTCCAACATAAGAGAGATGTTGGAGTGAGTCCAGAGGAGGCCCCGAAGATGCTCCAAGGGCTGGAGCATCTCTGCCATGGACACAGACTAAGAGAGCTGGGGGTGTTCAGCCTGGAGAAGAGAAGGCTCCTGGCAGACCTTAGAACACTTCCAGTGCCTAAAGGGTCTACAAGAGAGCTGGGGAGGGACTTTCTACAGGAGCATGGAGTGATAGGACAAGGAGGAATGTCTTCAAACTGCAAGAACAACTTATCCATGGCAAAAGGTTTGGAATGAGATGGTCTTTAAGGTCCCTTCCAATCGAAACTATTCTGTGGTTCTATGATGATTCAATGATTTCCTGCACGGAATATGGCTGGTCTTTGCATCATACTCCAAGTTATGATAAAAATTAAAAGCATAGATTAAAATCCTCTTCCATTTTAACTATCATATCTCCACTTGCTTCTGTGAAGCAATGCTAACTGCTAAAGAACTAGATACATTTTAAAATTCCTAACGAAAAATCACTTAAGGTTTCACCACTGGGATCATTGAATGCTGCTTCAGTGTGTAGGCTGTATGTGAATAAAAGGGTTTTCTTTAATACACGCTGAAAATAGAGACTATTATTAGCGATGATATTCTTACTGTGAGGCACTTTTCAGTGCAAGCTTTTACAGAGAGAAGTGATCAGGCCTAACATTGAATTCAGGGGTTTTTTTAAGCACAAGTCCCATACAGAAATCCATTAACTGTACTCAGTGTCCTACCTGCACCTCAAAGAAACATATCCACGAGAAGTATTCACCTCATGTTTTCTTAGTGAAATATTTATCCTGAAAAAGCACTTAGGGACTTAAGGACACGTGTATGTGGTTATTTGTATTTGTATAACACTTACAGGTAAATGTGGGCGGATCACTTCACCCTGACTAACCTAAAATCATCCTTTAAACTGAGCAAAACAAAAGTTTCAGAACAAAATTTCACTGGGGTTTTAGGAACTGAGGAATACTACTGTCCTGGCGTGACTTTGTCATGTTGAATTGTATCCCCATTTGTCTGTTTAGCCCAGAAACAAGTTTTGTACCTTTAAGTTTGGATTTGAGAGTGAAGGAGGGGGAAGGAGAAGCAGTAGAATGTCTGAGGCGGTTGTTTTCAAAACACAGAGACAGGAGTTCCATCTCTCGTCCTCCTGGACTGTGTCGCTGTGGTGGACAGCGGAGAGAGCTCTCCTTTGCTTTTTGTTAGTTTCTGACTGACTGAAGCAGAGAAGTTCCCCGGAAAGTTGTTTTTTTTTTCCTTTTTTCCTGGAATTATTTGAACCTGCTCTGGACTGGGGACCCGGGGGAGCACCAGGAGCTTGCACCTGTGGCCACCGGGGCCTGGCCTGCACAGCGGCATTTTCCAGCACTGGAAGGACTGAGAACAGACTGAGCCGAGCTACCACCCACAGGAGAGAGACTTTCTGAATTTGTCATCTCTTCAGAGCAGTGAGAGGTTTTGTTGTTTGGTATTGATTTTTTTTTTTTATGTGTTGGGCAGTGCTGTGCCTGCTGAATAAACAAGGTTTTTTCTATTTCTCTCTGAGGAAATTTCTTCTCGAACCAGTTGTGG
The DNA here is from genome assembly GCA_037013685.1 of Acridotheres tristis. Classification (NCBI taxonomy): domain Eukaryota; kingdom Metazoa; phylum Chordata; class Aves; order Passeriformes; family Sturnidae; genus Acridotheres; species Acridotheres tristis. The sequence goes on along the minus strand of CM072889.1, from coordinate 7,169,530 downwards.
GAGGGGCCTCTCAGGTTTGCTTCCCGGGAGGGGCTCTTTGGAAGTTATCTCCCAAATTTGTCCTAAACTAGGACAACTACAAATTTAAATTACAACTTGGTAAAAGGTAATTATCCTTGAGGAGATGCTTCCTCTAAAAGCAGTTCCTATCTTAAAAAAAAACCTGTCATATTGTAATCTCTAAAATATATGTACTTACAAATTTAAAAGACTGTTTAGTAAGACCTTCATGTGCTCTGATTCTTAATTTACATTGTAAATGGATAAAAAAGGGATATATTGTGAATTTAAGTCAGGACAAAAATCATGTAAACATGAAACAGCAATTTGAAGAACAGACAGCTGTCTGAAAAATTTCTGGGAGTTGTTATTAATCATATATAATCATACTTCTTCTATTTGTTTTACATCGCTGTAAATTTGAGTCGATTCAATATCCCATTTTTACAGACTCTTCACATTGCCAAACAAATGACAAAAGGTTATTAAAAATGGGTTCAAAATCACTGCAAGATCAGTGGATTTAACAGCAACTGCATAACAACTTACATTTAAACTCTTATTATACTACACCTCAAAAAACTTAGGCCCCGCCTAGGTTTATTTGAAAGATACAGAATAATGCGAAAATATTCAAAAAACCTATTCCAACAAACGACTTTCAAAGAAGTTCTGTGGTAAAGACATCTACCTGTTGCGGCAGTCTTTTCCTCTGTTCCTATTTTGACCTTTATTACAGGGGCACAGCAAAATCACAGCTAATGAATGAGAATCCACTTTATTTTCACCAGTTCCACCATGATCAGTCCTAATAGCTGAAATGTGTTTTCCCGGCCAGGATTTGACTTTCACATAAAAATATCAACTGTGCTGTATTCTGGTCACATACTGAGCCTGGTCTTTTTACATCTTCTCTTTAACTAGGTACACAGGCTATTGTTTTAATTCAACAAACAGAACTGTTAACTCTAGGCTGTTGTACTCGTTAATCTGCAATCTAAATACAGGTTTCTTTAGCAAATGTTCTGTATCTATTACCAGGAATGAAATGCATGCAGACTTTACACGTGAGTTTCTACTCACTTTCAATTTAATGAAAATAGAATCCATAAGTGTTTGAATATACAGTTCCCACTTTGTTTCTAAATTTGTACTTTAAGTTATTGTTTGAAGCATCTCTCCCTAAAGGAGATCAGAAGGAAAAAGGACAATGTCTAACTGTAAACTTGGGAGTTTTCTTTTACTCAGTGTTCTGCAAAAATCTGTTTTGTGGCATTTGTGGCATTGCAGAATGCAATGCAAGCTGCAAGCTGCAAGCTGAAAGGAAACCTCATCATCTGATCACCACTGTATCTTTACAAGCCATGAAGATAAAGTATGGAAAATCTATAACTGCAATGTTATGTCTGTTGCTGCCGCGCTCTTTATTAATCAATCAATGCCTCTCAACAAAGCTCTTTCAGCCTCCTCGTAGCAGTTAGACCTATAATCAGCTAGACAAAAACAGTTCAGAGATGCATCCTTTGTGCTTCTCTGCAATTTACATACACTAAAAAAACCCCCCTCAGCATGCTATTCATAACATATTATGTAGTACAGAACACAACACATTATGTGCTATAATCACAGACATTACTTAAATTGGCTAAAATGTTTTTTCTACATTCTGGAGTAAATTTCACTACTAAGACCAAATGGATTAGATCATTGCTTCCTTTATTTCCTCCGTAAGTGAAACACAATTGTTAAATAAGGCCCTGACCTTTCTGTGTATGTAAGGTAGGATGAGAATACTGTTACAGAAATGACTGTTGCAACAATTTATAAACATTTGCACCTGATATACAGACACCTTCTGGATAGTTTTTAATAATGAAAGGGAATTTTCTGTATTTTCTGAAACTGAACAACAGTCATCAGTGGAGCAAAAAGCATCCCATGCTGCATTGATAGGAGCTTCAGCTGCTGCCATTACCATGCCATTTCAGACCCTGCTATCCTACAGCACAGATCAATTCACTCACTTTTGCTTCACCATGGTTCTCTAGGGGCCTGTCTCACCTGAATTTAGCCCAGTCATTTTCCCCCACTACTGTTTGAATAAAAAGTCAGATTTGGAAGAGTTAGCACTGCAGCTAGTGACTGCACACCAGATTTTACTTCGCTTTTTTTGTAGGTGAATAGCCCAGAGGGGAGGAAGCCTTCATTTTACCAGCTTATCCACCTTGTGCAGCCTCTGCACAGGAGGGTCAGCAGACCTGCAGTGATCAGAGCTCTGGGCCAGTTGCAGAGAGGCTTGCAAAGAAAGTCATCTGTTAAGTACTCAGGGAAAGATTTATTTAGAAAGCTTCCGTAGGAGGCCAGTGATGTGGATACAAAGGGTGACAAGTCCAGGTGCTCTACTTGTTTTCAGGGCAGGAGCAAGCTTAGAGTGAGCTGGGCTGCTCTGGAAAGGAGGTAGGTAGAACCTTCGTTGCAGGTATGTTGTCTGACTCACAGAAATGTTGGGAAGCAATGAAGTTTTACTTTTAATTGAAAACACATATTACACTTCTATAAGCTTTTCTGAAGATGTCAGCACTGTAAGAGATTACTTCTGTCCCACTAAAATCAAACATCTGGCTGTTAGAGAAGATGAAAATACCTCAAATAAAAAAGAGGGTGTTAAATCATTACAAGAAACGTGTATCTTATACAAATCAAACTATAATACACTGTGGTCACAACATGCATTACGATATCTTCAAACAGCTGTTTAGACATTTTGATAAAAAAATAACACACAGAACTCGCCTAAAATTTAAATCCCTCCTTCTATAAATATCTTTATTTTCAACTCCTTGAAATAAGTTGTGATGAAATAAAAAGAAAAAAGCTAGAACAGTACAAAAGTTAAGATCAGAGAGAGTTTCTTCCTCTGTATTTTCATATCACACTTCCCTTAATAGTATCTGAAAATGTGAATTTGGATGGTTCCTTTGAGAACTTCATGGTGGAACACACTATTACTAAGAGTCTGAATTCTTAGGAACCATCATTGGCTACAAGTACAGTAATACACACTCATTTTGATTTTTTCAGCATGACACTAATGCCATTAACTACCTAAGTTCAAATCCACACACACATTTTACAGATAGTAAAAGCAAGAATCACCAAGCTACAATCTTATTCTCCAGACACTAAACTTCCCTGCATCATTTATTAGCAGATACAAAGCCAACAAAACACCGTCACCCTTCAATTCTAGTTTCCAAATGCTATCTATCATAATTTTGATCTTCAGTGATAGAGACTACCGGAGAGCAAACCCCACAGAACATTGCTCCTAAGAAGAAGTTCAGAACGTGGGCTCTCTAAAATATTGCTAAGCTTCCTTTCATTCCTGTAAGGCCTTAATCTCAGTTTTGATCTGAATAGGCCAGAATTTTGTGGAAGTCTGAATCTGGTTCTCTACTTATAGTTGAGGTCTATAGTGACTGATGCAAATACGGCACATGAGTTTTGATTCAATGTAATCTATATGCCCATGTAATCTTCAGAATACAGCACGGGCTGTATTGGGGAAGTATGGCAGTAAGACTGTCCCTGAGGGTGAGCTATATTGGATGTAACATGCTCCAGAGAGCTGTATCTAGTAGCATGGATTCAAACACACAACTAGATTAGCAAATCTCATTGGACAAGTCTGGAAACCAAAACAGATGCTGGCAATCACAGAGACAGCGTTGGAGTGAAGCCTAACATCTAATCCTCACACTTGGTACTGTTATGTTGAATTCTGACAGGGACTGACCTTTCACAAGCTTCTTTGGATAGAAACCGACAGAAGATCTTTTGTTTGTCTGCTTTCAAATAACTAGGTCTTAATGTGTACAATATTTTAACAGCAATATCTAGCCATGTCAGGAAAAAGCCTCCCACCAAAATAAGGTGACAAAATTAAAAGAAAATCACCTCTCTCAGTTATGTGATTACCAAAACTGAGAGAGCCTTTACATCAGAATGTGCTGCAGGCCTCAAAAGTCTGCAATCACTCAGAAGTTAGCTGGGAATTTTAGATTCATTTTCTCTACAATCTTCTTTTGTCAAGTATCAGTACATTTTGCAGTTAATATAAGAATCAGGTTGATTTGACAATGTACCTGAACATGGCACCACAAATGTGCCTCTTTACTGCTTTTATTAACTTACCAATTTGAAATTGTGGTATACTTCTGCAGGTGTTTTTATGAAATCTACAGCTGGAGAGGGAGCTGACTGACTTGTTGACTTCTAACAACTGACTACCCTAGTTAGCACTCTCCTTTAGGGTTGATGTTTTTAAGAGCAGCTAACATTCTTCCTTTTCCAGTCTCCTCTAACTCCCCGTTCTTTCTTAACCCTCCCCTCTGCAACCCTCACTTTTTCTCTTCCTCTCAGGAGCAAATGCTAACAGAATTTATATTCAGCATTTTGTCACATGGCAGACATCAATTTTTCACTTGTCAGATTGGCCAAAATCAAAGCAAAAGCATGTTAGTATCTAATAAATTAATACAGATTCTCTGAGTCAAATCATCATCAAAAATTAGTTCAAAAATACTTGAAAATTACTAAAGTAAGAATACTCAGGTTTGGGTAACAAGGGAAAAATTTCTGCATATCCATTAAGGATTTTTTCTTAAATAAACTGAAACAAGGCAGAAGATGGGCGCAGCTAAAAGCACATTGGAAAAACAAATAGCTGTAAACAGCAGATCCTTTTTAAAAAAATCTATCTGTAAAAGAAAACTGAAAGTGAGCAATTCTTTATCCTCCAATTAAGAGCTAAACATTTACATGTGCTGCCAGTTTGAATAGGACCTACCATGTTTAATATATTCTTAATATATTTTGCCCTAAATGAATCAATTAAAGGCAGTCATTCCCCAATGTGAAAATATACATCAAAAGGAAAAGATACCATGCCAAACAATCTTTCATTTATCTACGTAGTAGTAGTGTTAATAATAGCAGTAGTGGTGTTTTCCCATGCTTGCAATGAACTTAGGTGGATTTTGTCTCCAATGAAACATCAGTACACGATGTAATAGTTGTAAGGTTTGATAACAAAGGGCTCAGTTTTCTCTTATTGATTCTCCCACCTAAGTGGCCTGTATAGAACATAATATGCTGGTTAGATTATGCTCCATTACGTTTGAGACAGAGTAAGCCCAATACGCAAAAGGTTCCCAGCTGCATGAACAATCATACTCTGCTTACTGCCTGATATAAGAGTGACACAGATGTATAGATACACTGGTCTGGGAAAGCAGAAGCTTTCGCAGGAACTTGGAGGAAACCAGAAAGGAAAGAATCTTAAACAATATGCACCTGCTACTGTTTACAGAATGTGTACCATGAGAACTGTGTTGTTTACAGTGAAAACATCTGTGCAAGAGGTATTGCCCGTTCTGACCAATGAGCGGTATTCTATTCCTGGTTTAGCGATCTAGTTTATATAAGGGAATCTAGTTTTACAATAAACTGTCTTTTTCCTATCATGAAAAGAGACCGTGTCGCTGTTCCCTTCGCCGTTCCAACAGCTAATCTGATAGCTAACAGCGACACTTGGAGGTTCCCCCAAGATCGCATTCGGGAATTTACCGGGGCTTGAAGTCTGCCGAAACCGGGACGGATCATTCTGAGATCTGTCGTAACCGGGGCTACGGCCCGAGCTATAAATCCTGGCCAGAGTCGTGCTGTGAGTGGACTGGATAACCCAGAAAATTGGGACACAGAGCCTGGAGCCGAAACCAGCGCCGTGACAATCAGCCAGAGTTCGAGCCATCTGGGAAGACGTGGACTCCACCCCCTGGACGCAGCAGGACGGAGATCCACAGGACGTTGGACTGCTTTCTCCCTCATTAAAAGAGGTACTGTGTTTTTGTCCTCTGAGAGGATCAGTGTTATTGGAACATGAGCATAATGGCTCAGAAGCCCATTGGCTCAGCTCGGAACGGCGTGACCCCTGGTGCAGCTGCTAAGGGGGGAAAGCTCTCTTTAAAGAAAGGGAGCCATCTATTTAAAAATCAGGACACTGTGCTTTCCGCCTGGAGAGATGTTGTAGCAGGCATGGGAATATCGATCGCAGATGAAGCCCTGTGTGTTTGTTGGGGATTGAATTTTTCCCTTTTCCTTCTGCGGAATTTTCCCCATTGTTGTGCTAAGTATTTGTGGCTACACCCTAGCTAGTAACAGTTTCTCTCGAAGGGGCCGGGGAGAGGGGTAACACCGGAAAGGAGAGGTGGGGCAGGGCCCTGCTCTCGCACTCTCGCTCGCTTGTGGAGTCCGAGAAAGACAGCCGGTGCTGCTACCTAGCACCCTCGCCCTGCAATCCCAACACCGGGAGCCACGTTCCCTGTTGCCGAACATCGCACTGCTGCCTTCCCACTTCATCCTACTACCTCCGGGCACTCTGCCGAGCACCACGACCGACACCATGAGGAAGAGAGTCGCTCCTCCATCCTTCTCACACTTGGGTCGCCGCTGCCATCACCCCAGCCCTCTTCAGCTACACGGGACCTGCCCTGCCCACAGCACCGGTAACTGAGCGCACGGAGAGGGAGTCTGCGGCCAAAAAGGACTGGAACTGACTTATACTGTTCTGTTTTGCTGTCAATTTTTTATAGCTGTTGTTTCTTTTGTTTGCCTTGTTAGATATATTAGTAAAGAACTGTTATTCCTATCCCCATATCTTTTGCCTGACAGACCCTGATTCCAAAACTGTAATAATTGGAAGGGAGGGGGTTGCACTCCATCTCAGGGAAGGGGCTCTTGGCTTTTTCTTAGCAAATACCTGTCTTTCAAACCGAGACAGCGCTCTATTAACATGCACGAGATTCAGAGGCTTCTTGGTAGACGCAGATGTGATTTTTACCCCTGCAGCTTGGGAACCGCTTGGGAACTGTCTGTGGGCTGTGATGCAGAGGGGAAGAGTGTCAGGCATCCCTGTAATTGAAACGTGGGCAACTATTAACAACAATATAATGGGCAGAACCCCAAGAAATAGTGAGGCACGGGGTGAGGAAGGCTCTGCCTTCCGGTCTGATGACCGAAAGAGCCGCGTGGCGGTCCCTTGTTCCCCTGGGACCCCACTGAGCCCAGCAAGCGACAGCGTCCCGCCTGCGTGTCCCTTGCCAAAAGGTTGTATTAAACCGATTTGTCCCTCGCCAGCCGTGGCAACCACCCTCCTCCATCTGTGCTAACCCTTCCCCACAGCCGCTGGCGTTCGGGTTCCCTGCGCAGCGCCGGCTACCTGCTGATGTCATTGCGGCAGTCACTCCCAATGCTTCTCCACTGCCCACAGAGGCTGCGCATGCCCCGTTTTTCCCTATGGATGCAACAGAAGTCTGCATGGTGGTAGCGGCGGCAAGGCAGGCAGCGGTTGCGCTGCAGACCGTGGTCACAGCGTTGGCTGCTGCCCATGCCGGTGAGCCAGTGGCAGTGGCATCCCCGCCAGCCCCTCCTTCGTCGTTGCTGCCTGGGCACGGCTCTCTCGCTGCTACTGCGAGTGGTGCCACCCCTCCCCTCATCGGCCGGGCTTGGGCCATCTGTGACGCTTGTTGCGGCTCTGGGGGTGGTACCAACCCCTCTTTTGTCACTGCTGTCGTCTGAGCATGGCCCGCCCGCAAGGGTGGGGCCATGGGCAGCCTCCTCTGCCCCAGCAGGGGCGGGGCTGCCTTCTGCTTTGTTTACAGCATCGCAGCCCGCCCATCCTGAAGCGACGGTCCGCTCACTAGGGTAGGTGGGAGCAGGATTGACTCTCCTGCGACCCCCGGCTCCATGTCCTGCCTGGCCAGTCAGAGACGACATCCCTGCCCAGACGCACTGAGACAGTTCGGTGGCTTCTCCCTGGTGACATCTCTGGATGCTTCCCCCGTGTTCGGTCACTGTGAGATGCAGGGAAAAGCCTGGGGGTGCTGTCGACAAGGGTGTCCAGGTGGATGCTTGTGGGCTTGGTCCGATTTCTGGAGGGAGGCTGCCCCCAAGGTGGCAGTGAGGATGCCCAGAGAGTGGGGGAGGCCCACGTCTTTCCTGTGTTTACAGCTGTCCCTGATACAGCGGAAACAGGGGGAAAATGAGGGCAAGGCTGAGCAGAAGCCACAGCAGCGAAAAGTTGATGAGTCTGCTTTTCTGTGTTCCAGGCAAATCTTTTCTTTGCATTTGCTACTGTTTATTGTGTTTATTGCATATACCATGCTTCTTTGTGTCAGGTTTATGCAGCATGATTAACCTCACTTATCCATATTTTGAAAGGGAATTCTCAGCTGGATCCACCTTGGGGACTGACTTTTGCCTCCAGTCCAGACTTACATCCTACAGGTATCAGTGGTCAGTGGAATGATCCTTTGCACGCTTTAGAGTGGGTCTTTCTACCACATCTGTTAAAGGAGATGGCAACCACGGTGTTGGAATTGTTTGTTTGATTGATAATCAAATGCCGTCAACAATGCTTGCAATTTATGGCAGTGGATCCCACAGGAATTATTCATCCTGTTGCTTATCGTTAGCCCAGCCATGAGCTGTTGCAACTGGCAAAAACAGTCAAGCTGTCATTGAGACCCAGAAGTACTCAGATGCCAGTGCAAGGCCCTGCCGTCTTTACTGACGAGTCAGGCAAAATATAAGAAGTCGGTGTTACCTGGGAGGATGAGTCTGGTTGGCAGGTGTTGGAAGGCCATGAGACAGGTTCTGTTCAACTACGTGGGCTGAAGGCTGTCACCATGGCATTGTGAAGGTTTTCTCAGTTACCTTTGAATTTGGTTTCTGACTCCGTTTCAGTTGCAGGCATAACTCAGTGCTTAGATTGTCCATTTTGGCTGCTGAAGGCCTTGTGCTGCACAATTCAAGCCTGAGTTCATCTGTATTATATTCTGCACATACGGAGCCACACACATTTACCAGATTTTCTAATGGAAGGCTGATAGGTTGGCTAACCCTGCATGGGTAGCACCTCAGCCTGACAAGCTTGCACAAGCCAGGGCATCGCATGACTTTTTCCTTCTGACTGCCTGTACTCTGCGAAGACGATTTCATTTAATTGCAGTCAAGGCTCGTGGCATTGTCGAATCTTGGATTGGCAGCATTTTTGCCAGCAGGGGTAGACTCTAGAGGTCTAAAAGCCCTGCAGTTTTGGCATCCTGATGTTACTCACATCACTGATTTTGGCAGATTTAGGTACGTGTGTGTCTATTGCCACCTTTTCTTCTGCCATGTGGGCATCTGTTCACACTGGGAAAAAGGTTTGTGATGTGATTGCCCATTGGAGGATGGCTTTTGTGGTCCTGGACATACCTTCCGCTGTGAAAACCAGCAATGGCCCTGCTTACGTCTTTCAAAAGATGAGGCAGTTTTTGCAGATGTGGGGAGTCTTGCACAAATTTGGCACTCCATTCTCCAACAGGTCAAGCTGTTGTTGTACGCACTTTGGGTATTCTAAAGCATGTTCTGGACAGACAGAGAAGGGGACTGGCTGGTGAACCACCACACAGCCAGCTGGAAGGAGTTTTGTGTACCATCAATCACCTTATAGTGCTACAAGATTCAAATAATCCTGTTATTGTAAATCACTTTGCCTCATTACAGGCTTCAGATGGTACATGCCTGCCTTGGGCAAAGGTTCTGATACGTGACCTGACCACGAACAAGTGGGAGGGCCTGCATGAACTTATCGTCTGGGGTCGTGGGTACGCTTGTGTTTCAATGGATACCGAGGTACACTGATGACCTGCAAGGTGTGTCCGCCCTGACCTGCGACGTCAGAACCAAGATGTGGCTGATGCACAACCTTCAAATGCTGATCAGCATTTTGATGGCCTACCAGATGGTCCCTCTACAAGTAGAGGGTGAATATTGGCCTGCTCCTGTCTGAACTGTTTTGATATTCATGAGAGGTTCTAGATAGACTTCATTATGTATTAGATATGGTAAGATATTTTAGTTAAGAGATTTTAGTTTTACGGTAGATTTCACTATTGTATTAGAAATACTATTTTGCGGCCTCTTGCAAGGAAGAGCAGCAGGTGCAAAAATTTCCTGAGTACTCGAGGTATCTTCAAGTCTCTTGAGTTATGTCTGTCCTCCCTTGCAAGGGGCCCTGCATGGGACTACAAACACTTCTCTTTATTTTTCTTTTTTAATAAAGAAGGGGGACTTGCAGATACACTGGTCTGGGAAAGCAGAAGCTTTCCCAGGAACTTGGAGGAAAACAGAAAGGAAAGAATCTTAAACAATATGCACCTGCTACTGTTTACAGAATGTGTACTGTGAGAACTGTGTTGTTGATAGTGAAAACATCTGTGCAAGAGGTGCTGCCCACTCTGACCAATGAGCTGTATTCTATATCTGGTTCAGCGATCTAGTGTATATAAGGGAATAAACTGTCCTTTTCCTATCTTGAAAAGAGAATGTGTCACTGTTCCCTTCGCCGTTCCAACAGCTAATCTGATAGCTAACAGCGATGTAGATGTAGTAGCCTTGGCAGAGAATTATTTCAGATACAACTGCACTTGATTTATGTAGGGGAGCCACAAACATAAAGCCAGACCTTAATTTCTAGGAGCGGATATGGTCAGACTCACTTTATCTACTGCTGTGTGGATCAGTTTTAGTTAGACTGAACCATATTTGGGCAGATGAGTTCTGATAAACCGCGGCCCTTTAAGGACCCTGTCCTCTCCATATTCTACCACACCAATTCCTTGCAGCTCCACCCCTGCCATTCTGCTTTCTGTCTCCACTGCTGTACAGTCATCTCAAGATGACACAGCACTCTTAACTTCAGAAATGGCCAATAAAGCCACGAAGCAAAACTTTCTAGCCTGTCTAGCCACCCTCTTCTAGTTTATGAAAGCAGGTTTTCAGAGTTGACAGTTCTCTTTGATATTAATAATGCCTCCAGGGGCACAGGGAGACATGTGACTAAATTCTGAGAACTTTTCTTACATAGAAAGGTAACACTTTCCCAAGGAAGAAAAGTAGTGGTATTTAGTCTCTTATACTAAAGCTAATGTGACATAAAGCAGTTTTTAGGTTGTAATTTTAGTAACTTCTGTAAAGGCTGTAAAAGCAGTAGAGCCAGGCATATTTTCGATTTTTAAATGAACTATAAAGAGGAGTGTTTTAAAGGTCAAAGATTCTAGCAAAACAAAGGAGTTCAACTTCCAATGCACCCTGCCTAAATGCACAAGACTTATTTATATATGTAAAACAAAACTGAGTTATAAGAGTGGGTGGGGCGGAGATTTTAAGAAAGGAGGTTTAATCTCTGTATTCCAGGCATGAATTAACCATAAAAAACCACCACAGAGTGGGTGAAGCATTTGTAAGTATTAGCTGCTCCCAGAGAGAGTGCACTGAATTCAGTGGATCAGTAAACCTGTCCCACAAGGCAACTTTTTTGTTCCCTCACATAAAGCACATTTAAGCACATTTTTATGCAGGATTCAGGATTTGGTTCTGGTATTTTAGAAGTGATAAAATATCCGTACCATGTTAAATACCATCCTGAACTCAGGACTCCTGAGAGTCAGGAGTCCTGGGCTCTGTTCCCATATAAATTACCAGTTTCCACGTGATCTCAGGCTGGTCACCCAATCTTGCAGTCTTTCAGTATACCAGCCTGCAGTTGTGGGTATAATGGTATTTGTCTGTGTGAATAAGATATTTAAGACTGAGCATTTGCAGCACGGTTTAAAAGTCTCAGATGAAAAGTATTACATAAATCCAATACTTAATGCTTAGGAAGATGAAACATGAAAAATTCTTTTCAGTTATTTAAACTATTGACAAAAAAGTTTTAAAAACCCATTTTGTTAAATTTGAACATATATTTATGAGAAAAGGCTTTTGGGGTAAAGTTTCTAATTCTTTTTTGATTACCCATTTTAACAAGTTTGCTTCATTTACAGGAATGGGAGAACAATTGAAATGAAATTTTAAACCAACAAAAGTCAGAACACATTGTAGATGTGTGCAAAACCTACCAGTTTACAACCTGCAAGACCTTCCATTCAAAAAGGAAGGCAACCTGCCACACACTGCAGAAGCAATCCATTTAGATAAAATGCATGTCTTTGTGAATCATAAGCAGACTTTCCACAAAACTGTTTCTCTTTTTCTCCTGATTCCCTGCAGACATGTGCAATTTTCACTGCCTGTCAGTTTATCAAAGAGACCAGAGCATCAAATTCCAGCTTTGGATTGTCAGGTCGGATCCCTATTTCCTTTCAAATTCCAAAATATTGACACATTGTTTGGAATTCATAGTGTCAGACAACATTAAGAGACATTTTTGCTAAAATATAGCTTCTGATCTATCTTTTATGTTGGGTTACAGGTTTTTTTTGTTCCTTTTGCAGCCTCAGAAGTATTGATCTGGGACTCACTTATATATTATTTTCACCAAGTAGAAAGCAATTTGCTTAAACAAAACAGTTCTTTTGTATAACCTTTTAAAATGGGGCCCATCAGAGGGGATTGATCTAGCTTATTTAGCTTGCCAGGACATCCCCTTCACAATTCCATTAATTGCTTGGATTTTTAAGTTCCCAAATGCAATAAGAAAGATCTACAAGTGCTTACAGCTACACAGAGTGCTCACTGTGCCACAAAGTTCTGGCATCTTAATTACATGTAAAAGTTGTGACCCCCTAGCAACAAACATTTTTATACACACACGCGCACAGAAAAGCATCGCATATTATCTGTAAAGCATCTTTACCAAATATATTATCAGAGCAGATTGTCTCCATCAGATAGCATCTAGGAATAAAGTCTCAATACAATGTATTGATTCTGACACGGGGTCCTCTATAAAGTCTGGATCTCTGAGGTACTCGAAGAGTCATTCTGACAATTGCCTTTTCTCACTGGAGACTGTGAGATTGTGTTGGACACTGCCCACACCTGTATTTCTGAGGCAGTTGCAGCATTTGGGGTACTTCAGTAGTTCCACAAATTGCATAACAATGGATTTGAAGCGCTCTAATTCGTGTGTACACTGTAACTTAATGTAAATGTTTAATTTGATTCTCCCTCAAGTGTGGAAGTCAGAGAGAGAATGCTGCAGTGTTTCTCCAATTAGGCTAAGTAAGCTCACTTTTTTCCAAAAGTGCACAGTGAGGTGGCGTTTACTTCCTCCCTCCCCCCCACCAGTATACTTAGTGATTTGTGCAGACTGTATGTATTTGGTTGTGATGCATAATTAAAGACTTGTTTCTTTCTTTCCCTTCAGAGAAAACACTTTTCTTTTTTCTTAAATTTTTCATATTTAAACCAAGAACCCTTCAAGGGTAATTCTTCAATATAAATATACATGTGTGTTTTTTTAAAGTGTGTGTATATGTATATATGCACATACACAAGTATTTTGATCCAATAATCATCTTTTTCTGGGATGGCCATAGAGGAAGCAGAAAATGAAATATCTCTTCCACCATACTCTCAACTAGGCCTCTCAGGGACAAAAATTGTCAGGGCTATTGTTAAACTGTGGTCACACATGGGAAAAAGAGGGACACTACTTGTACTCACTGGATGGAAACTTGCAGAAATTTCTCAATAACGTTTGAAAGGAATAAAGCGTAAGAGTAAATGGGAAATTTTATAGAGTTTGAATTGGGATTAGAGAGCAATCTTTAGAACTTCCAAAGATGAAATAAAACCTAAAATAATGTAAAATAGATCTACTAAATTCTTTATGTTAAAGCAAAAATTGACTTATCTAAAATTCTTTGCAAGTTATTTACCCCCTTCAAGAATGCTGAATGAATGAAAAATTGCATTAATTTTATCACATTTATTCTTAAACGTTTTTGTATTGGAGCAGTGATATGAAAAGCTTTTGCACACTCCTTATAATTAATTTTCTATTCGTGTTAATTTCAGAGAGCTTCAAAACATGTATGTTATTTAAAAAAAAAGAAATACTAGAGAGACATTTAGGGTGGGGGAGGAGAAAACAATGCAACATTATATCTGCTCTAATTGGTAAAATCCTAAATTTCCAAAAGTAGAAATACTTTTGTTAACCACCTGAATGTAGAATGGAGAAAGATACTCCATAGGCAGCTCAGACACATCATGCAGCCAAGGGAAAAAAGTGTATAATTAACTGAAGAAGAGCCTAAGAAGTTGTGCTGGCAACACACAGAGTTAGTGGGAGCCAGCCCCGCACAGGCACACTGCAGTGCAAGCACAGATTTCCTTCTGCAGGAGCTGACCTACATTTATTGCACAAGCTGGAGCTGCTGTTTGCTCCTCTCAGCAAAAGGGATGTCTCTTTTAAGGCCTCCAGAAAATACTAGTTATATCCAGAACAGCCATGTACAGAACAATGAAAACATGAAAATATCTAATTACAAGGATACATTAAACATTTCTTGTTAATACACTGTATTTGGTTATTGTGTAGTCATTATAGCACACATATATTCAGCTACATATACTAGCTAAAAGATCTGGTTTTCATTTTGAGCCATGAAGGAGATTGTAAAACCTATAATGGCTTGAAGAAATCCCTTTTTTCTTTTTGCTCTTTGTTTTACAGGATCTAAAATACTTTGCTTCTATGTGAATATGGAATAGAAGGATAAACAGGTGAGTGACAATAAAGAATATGTGCTGCAATGTTCTCCCTTTATTACAGAACCCTGTCTTTAGGAAGGAAATAAGTACTTTCTCAAAAATGTAAGAATGCCTTTGGCTAAATGAAGGCTTGGTTATGAAATTTTCAACATTACTTTTGATCCATTAGCACCTGAAGGCCAAGCCAAGATCTGCATAGGAGTCTTGTTGGCAAATTAACTAAATTTACAATTTAGTTAATTAATACCTAAAGAAAACCAAGGCATAGAGAAGTTGAGTGACTTGCTTTATGACTCCTTGGTCAGCAAGCAGAGGCAATAAAAGAGCCCTAATTGATTTTCAGCCCACTTCCCACTGTGCCTTTCACCCTGCAACACACAAGTCCCAGTTTATTCCATGTGTTACTTACTCTGCCAGATAAAAGTATAAATTGATAAAAACAACACTGAATTCTTTCTACTGGGATTAACTGGCATTGGTATTTAATTTCTGGGAGGATTCTGTCATTTATCTTTCATGGAGTGAAAAAGAATTCCTTGTTACTCAACCCACAAAACAAGCATAAAAACAAATTAAAAACAAAAACCAAAACCAAACATTTCGAAAGATCTAAGATATTTCCAATGCCTTTTAAAAAGAGATGGGGCAGAAAGCTACCCTTCACAATTTCTTAATTCTTCATGTCAGCTCTTCTACAGTCAGAACCTCATTACTGCTAAGTTTTGAGAGATGCAGGTATGAGGAAGCTATGAAAACTCTCAAACTATGAATGCTCTCAAATGCAGAAGAATCTTCTGTTAGTATGGATGCACATACATGGGTTAGGATGTGAGATCTTTGCAAAGGCATAAAGCAACTGAGTGTGAGCAGGTCAAGAAATCAGATACTTTTATTTTCAGGGAGATGAATCAATATATGACTCAAATATTGTGCAGAAACAAAAAACACAAAGTAAAACATGCCTAGAACTTCCCTGGAATCACCATGGTGAGACAGAGCTCTTCCTTGCTTCATCAGCTGTCATGAATTGCTGTTTATGTGCAGACCTTCTATGCCATCTAGGAAGCACTTACACAATGAAGTGTTGGATTCAGCACTTTTCTTTCCTGCCTGTGCTCTAGTGCAGAGACAATTTTTCAGATCTGTTTCCAGTTAGGTCATGGTAAGGCTGACCCAGCTTCAATTGGACTAGGGTTTTGCCTATGCAACTCTTAAGTGGTGCAAGACCAAATCCACCTGTAACACAGGTTTCTGTACAAAGCAAGCTGTGCTCAGAGCAGAGCAGACAGCAGTGCTGTCAGCTGCCCACGGAACCTCACGATCAGCTGGCAGTCATGCCTCACTGGAATGGATAGGGAGCTGGGGAAGTGGGCACAGTACCACACCGACAGATGGGCAGGGGTCTTAGGCAGCCAAGAGACCGTGTATGTGGTCAAGTTAGGGTACTTAGAGCAGGATTCCCATGGCTATCCAGTCTAAACTCGCACTTTGACAAAGGAACGCGCCAGTGCTAATCCAGCATAGGGCGGGATTAAGTAGGAAGGAAAAAGAACAGCTTCAATGACCACTTGGGACTCAGAATGGCCAGGTGGCTGGAACAGAGAAAAGCCTATTGCTGCATTTTCTTTTGTCTTTTGCTGCAACACTCACATGGGAAACTATATTCTGAGCAGATACAATATGAAAACCAGGAGCTACTGTCTCCAATTGAGAAATAGCTTTACTTCCTCTTTTTAATATACATAAATATAAGGAATATTCCTCTTGCCAGCCCCCTTATTCATCTGAGCAAGAATATGAAGTGCCAGTAATAATTTCTCTTTTTCTGCTGTACTTCAGTTATGCAATCTTGGGAATAACTGCTATGCAAAACATATTCCATACATTCCACTTACCTTCCACTTACTCGATTTTTCCAGTCCCTGCATGGAATTAATGCAAGGTATTGCAAGACAGAGGTGTGGAGCAAAATCCCCATTGATTTACGTTGGAAGAAATTACGTTAGAAGTGAATATTTAGGTTCCAACCCTACCCTATTTTAAGCTCAAAGTACATCACAAAACAATCAATAGGATCACAGAAGTTTAAGTGGGGACTGGATGTGTAGCTTTAGTAACTTCTTAGTAACTACAGTACAGAAGTGATTACCTACATTTAATTTGATGTTAATGCATGCATAAACCTTCTGAAAAGAATGCTGTAAACAATCAAATATTCCATAATCAGGACTAGTTATACTTAGATGACAATGTTTAGTACTTCTAGGTCATTCAGGATCACGGACTTCAAATAATTACACTTCTAAGAGGTAAGAGGTATTATCACCATACTGCATATAAAAAATTGACACCACAAACAGCTTTAAGGAGTTGCTTACTTTGGGTGAAACAAGTGGCAGTTGTTATGGATTTACAAGAAAGTTTCTGGTTTGTAATTTTGTGGCCAAACCACTAGATCTTAGCTAAGGTTTTAGGGCCAGAAGAAGTAATTTTTACTAGCACTGCCAAGATTGTAGCTAATATAATGTCAACTATGAAGAAAAAAGCAGTCATTCTGAAAGTTAAAAAACAATAGGACTTGATTCACAATAGCATTTGCAGGGTTTGGAATAAGAAGGTCTGAGTAAGAAAGTTTGGAAGCTGCACAGAGGAATAGGAAGCAGAACAGAAAGGGACTGCACATCATTTGCAGACCTTTGCAGACCTTAGGGATCACTGAATACACAGAGCCTTGCAGCTAAGGTCATTGTGAATAGGTTTGAGCTTGAATGCAAGTATTTAAAATACTTTTAATATTGATTATCATCATAAGACAAAGTTATGTTTTTTATTATTCTGCTCTGTAAGAGGTTAGAAAAAAATTAGATTCATGTTCTTACCAGTATGTAAATCACCACGTTTGTCTGAAGAGTTCCCAAGACTCTTCTGAATTTAGTTGCATGCCCTAAGAAAAGCAGCACACATTTCATGAATGAAAGAATGATGTTCTGCTATATTATACGATTATAAAAAACCATCCTTAATTTGACATGCTGACCTTTCACTTACATCTCCTTCAGTCAGAAAAAACAGAAAGTAACTTGATTTTAAAGAAAAAGGTGCAGTGTAGGAATCCTCAGTTGTATTTAGAAACTCAACAATCAGTCTGTATTTGAGCTTTTTTGTGAATTATATTGATGGTTCAGTACAGCTACAACTAGACTTCTGTACCTCGGCTCTCATATTCCAGTATTTACATCATGGTGATTAGTTACAGTTTTCAGTGATTTACAAAGGGAATATTTTCTATTTTTATCACACCTGAATTTTTTTCATCAGTGCCAGTCATTCTGCAGAGCCAGGAAAAATATGGAGAAGTAACAGAATGCCAACATTTAAGACAAGGACAACCCCATTCTCTTCAAACATGGGTTGATGAGCAGAGGAATACAGAATGCTTTTGGATTTGCCTGTCTGTAAGTGGTTCTGTGAAGAGAACATAACAACATAAGCTTTGTGAAGCGCCCAGAAATGAGAAAAGCATGTTGTGCTGTATCTAATTTCTATGTAAAATTAATGAAAAAGAAATAATGCACTTCCCATGCATAATGAAAAGCCATGCAAAACTGTATCAACTTTTTCAGACTTTCCCTCTAGAGGGCTTTTAAATGAGGTCAACAGCAAATGTATCTTTACATTTGATCTGAGTGGGAACAGCACACAGTAACAGAGCTTGGTCATGCAAAGTGCAGTAGCAAGCTCTTCTCAGTTCTGGTGATGAAAAATAGAATACTAAATACTACCCTTGTATTTGTACCAGATACGGATTTCACAGATTCAGTTATGGAGAGAAGACAAGACTGTGAGAAGAGATACACAGTCCCCATTAACAATGCTGAAAAGATCAATGCTAGCTAAGCACAAGAATGACAACCCCATATGTCAGATTAAGTAGGACAAACAGCATGTGCCTGTTGAGGGGGAATACTATTCCTTAGAGAAGTTTCAAAGATTCAAGGAAAATGCTACCGTTCTGCCTCAGAAACTGATAATGATGATCCTATCTTAACAGAAAGCAGCGCCAGAATGGTCACAATAAGAAAAGGCAGCATTAATTAAGTAGAACTACCACAACAGCTCATGTTCCATTTTCCTGATTGAAAGCTGACCAGATCAGCACAGCTTTATTCAATATTGTACATTTTTTTCCTGATCCATGCAAAGACACTATTTCTTGTCTATGACAGATCACATTCTGGGAGTACAGTAATACACAGCAAATGCGTTGCATAACTCAAAACTTTTATTTTTCTGCTTAAAATAAATCAACTACTGTTTTATAACTTTTATAAATGTGCTTTTATTATAGAAGAGAAAAATTCCATTAAAGAAATTATTACTAGTGTTCTGGAGATCTCTCTTAGCCCTGGCATCTCCTGCTTGATTTCTCACTAACTCTGTTAATCCCTCTTTATGCCCAGCAGCCTAACATTGGTATGTCCCAGAGAAGTGACAGACATAGGAGTGCTGGGGATCTTTCCCAGATACGCCTAGGATCTGTCTCCTTTGCACTTCCCTTTCCAGACTGGCCTGGCTGTTTCACAACCTCCATTTAGGACTCATTGTGGCATCTTTGCTTCTGAGAGACTGCAATGTAGTGGCCATGGATAAAGCTGCAACACAGCAGCTGCAGGCTTGCCATGCACGGGTAAGATTAGAATATGTTGCAGTTCCCATTGCCAAAGCAAGATCAAATTGAAGCAGGCAAGCCTGCAGTCCCTGGGCAGAGCAGCTTCCTCTCCTGGAAGGATGCTCTTCTTGGCCAAGTAGTAGGATCTTACCCGGCCACTTGGGAGAGAGCAATTTGTGTCTAGGGAGTTGTACATAAAGTTCTTTTACAGGTGTTATATAAGCAGAACTAAATCAAATTAAGAACTAGTCTTCCACACCAATGGGGCTAGAATTTGAAGATAACATCCTCACCTAAAATTTTCAATATTAAGGGTCAATGTTTTATTTGTTTTTTTTTTGTTTTGTTTTTTCTTTGGGGGGGGGGACGTTGTTTGTTTTTTACTAGTTGTATTACTATTATTTTAATTATTATTAAACATATTTTCAGCAAAACTTACAATATCTGATTTCCATTGAAATCATACTGTGCTAGCTACTGTAAAATATAGTCCAGATCTCTTGTCCTGGAGGTCTTGTAATCTGTATAGACTGTTTTGTTTTGGTTTAGTTTTTAGATGGAGGACATAATCACTGACAGAGTGGTCTCATAGGCAGTCTCACAGAAAATGTCAAGAATCAAATCCAGATCTCCAAAGTGTTATTATAATATTTTAAAAGCAAGGCAATTACTTTTAAAGATATATTAAAGCTTTTTTGTGATTCTTACTATTTGAAATATTTCCTTTTTCCAAATCATCTCTGCCTCTAAAACTTTCTAACTCTGGAGTGAGAATGCTTTTATTTAAAGGCAATTATCCATGATTTTTCATTAATCAGTACATCTTGTGAAGTTCAAAGCAAAAAGGTTACACTTCTGTAAATTTACTTTCTGTAAATTTCTTTTTGTCTTCTATGCAGAGGCATTGTTGGAGTGTTTCTCTGCAGCCCCTTTTGCACCACTCACAGGACAAATTAAACCAGGCATCAGGATTACAGAGCTTGGCCACCAAAACTTTAAAGACATCTTGATTACAAACACAGATATTGTTATTTGCTTCTCAACAGAAGCGCCCATAAACTATAAAAGACTTCACAGTCACCTCTTAGTAAAGATTAATCTCCATTTAAAATGGCAATAAAAAGAAAGAGGTACCATTCCACCCCCTGAAATGCTGAATCCTGGAATGGGAGCCTCACAGATCTTGTCAAACTTCTCTTTTTTTTTGCATTTGCTCACATAATTTAAGACTTCTTGGGGAAAAACTGCTTATTATGTTTGAAATACAGGTAGTTCTTAAAATTATGAGAAAAACCTAATGAGTACAAACATAAAAGAAAGCTTCTTTAACTCAGCTCTTGTCACACTGCATTTATTCAGTCAGATAATTCACAGCCATGATGGTGGGAACACAACATTTTTATGTTGATCTTCAAAGTGATTATTCTAAATGGATGTTTCAACTTCCATCTTATCATTTAATTGAGAATTTGGAATGTATTTAAGTTTTTTTGTGGTGTACAACTTGTTAAATACGTTATTTGTATAGTAAATTCTAATGTACTCAGGCCTGCCATTAAAAGCAAAGACAATCCTCAGAACAATTACAGCTCAGGAATGTGAACTACAATGCCATACCCACTCTGTTCTGATATTCTTCTCATCTGTATGTCAGCATTTCTCCCCAGGACGAGTCAATGCAGTTGGTTTTGTAATTTTCTTTATACATGTTATTTAAAACAAAAGTTAGTAAGTAATGACACTTTAGTTGCACCAAACTGGCAGAAAGGGATTTGGAAGAAAAAAAACTTCCTAAAGTTCCCAGAGAAGAAGCTGCAACTATGCAAATTGTTTACAATCTCATCAGTCTGGGTGGAATTTAGGGAATTTGGGTTAAACCCCAAAGTGAGCAGAACCTACTGGGAAGGTGGAGTGGCTAGGCTAAGTGATCACTAATATGGGCTCTCTAAGGTAATTTACATTATAGTAATTAAAGTTTAGATTCCCTTGCTGTTCTATTTACGAACTCCATTAACCTATGACCTTTCTCTGAAATTTACACCCAACTGTTTCAGTTTTTTTTTCCTGAGCAAAAGAAAAGTAGTTCATATGGACGTTATTTCTCATAATAATTAATTGTATTTAGAGCCCAAGAGGTAGATACACACTTTAAGACAATCCAGGTGCAATGTTATGCTGTGAAATTGTACAACAGATCCATCTTTTTGATTCTTCAGATGAACCATTGCTAATATTCTTGGTTTTGTTTGCATTGATTTTACTTTAAGTACAGCCTGCCATATGCTTTTTATTTAGTTGAATTTGAAATGATGGGTAAAATTCTGCTACAAATTACAGAGATGCAAACAAAGAACATGCTTTGACCCTATATTCTTATTTGCCTGTTATTAACTCAAATTTAATGGCATTCTAATAAGCAAGTGCAATAACTTTCATGCTATGAATAGACACATTACACGGCAAGAATTTAAAAAAAAGTCTAGATCTCTGTATTGTGAGTCACAAACCAACTAATTCTAATCCACGGCTGAAAGGCTCTGAAGTAAATGTCAGTTTCTTGCTATGTCTTATATTTGTCTCACACTCTTCCAGCATGTTATGATTTGGAGAGTGCTGCTTCTGTATAATAGACCTTGAAAGCTCAGGGCAATTGTTCCCATCCAGAGGCTCATCCTGTGAAATACAATGGCTTAAGAACACAGAGTAGCATAAGGAGCCTACTTAGTAGTGTAGGGGAAAAATCCACCCCCAAGAAAGGGAAGGGAGTTAATCTGAGACTTTCTGCTTTGGGGTGCTGAAAATGGGCAACATGGATGGGGATTTCTGGAGAAAGGGGCACATGCTGGGCTACAATAAAGAGTGCACTGCTTCTCACAACAGGGGGAAGACTGCACAGAGAGAATTAATGAGAGTGTTGGGCACTAATGAATAGAATAGCATCATAAACATCAGTAAACAACAAAGTTCTGGAGTTGGTCTCAATTTATAGAAGACGAGGCCTCAGGAATGTATTGCCCTTCTACTGGACCAGCCCTTGAGGGGCAGCTGCATCAGGTATTGATACAGCTGCATCTTAATACATTTATATGCAACTAATGTGAGGAGCAGAGATATGTACACATTCACAGACACTGCCTTTCTGCTGTGGCATGTATGAAATAATATCTTATGCTTGGGTCCAGAATTATATTCATATAGATATCTCATGGATTTTTCCAGAAATAACTTATGACAAGATCTCTAGATAAAGTTTTAACTAAAAACGGATTTCCCAGTATCATAAACTAACTGTCCTTCCAGTTCACATTTTCCCTGAGAACCTGGATATGCTTTTTTCAGTTTATATAATTAAAAATACACAGAACGTTCATTTGTATCATTGATACAAAGACATGACCATCTTGCCATTCTCAAGATACCTACAAGAGATTGGTGTTTTTCTAACTAATCTTGGATATGATATATTCATATCAATTTTCATGTCTCTGGGAAGAGACACCAAGAGCTGGGACACCAGAATTTGAAACAAAAATGTAGCCTGCATCTATTCCTTTAATAAATCAGAAATTTTGTCTCCTCCAAATTGCAAGTAAATTTTGAGTTAGTGCAATAGATTATGTTAATCAGATAAAGTTGTCATGCTGTTAGTCTTGTCCTACCAGTAAAACATTAAAAGATGTAATGCTATTCATAAACAGAGATACATTTTCAACCAAAAACATGAGTTAATTGAATTCCACCAAAATTACTGTCCCTAGTCAATCAGAATACAGTTTCCTATTCACATTTGCTCACCAATATGTAAACAAGGTGAATGATGTCTGAGAGCATCTTATTTATATGCTGATTAAATAGTAATCATTCCAAATAATTTCCCAGGATGTAGTGCCACTGCTTGGGATTGGTTTATGATTATTATCAGTGAAAGTGCAAGAGTTTGTTTAATTAAAGTTATTTCAAATTATGATTAAAGCACTTCTATTTTGACTAATGTGCATACATCATAACACATGATATATGTGGTCTTCTATCTGTTGTTCTGATCTGTTAAAGGGTTTGTATTCACAGAGGATGGATACTGAGAGTGTTTTGCAGGAAAGACAAACATAAAAAGCACATCCTGAAGTAAGAAGCCAAAGGGATCTTATGTGAAACCCAAAGAGGAAAACTTATAACACATGTTCAGAGATATGGAGGAGAAATGTATTTGTGATAAATTCAGCAACAAGCTATATCCTAGGCTAACCTTTTCTCCTGACTAAAGCAAAGGCATTGCTGATAACAGAACAAAAACTGTCTCCAGATAGGATTTGAAAAAATACAGAACTTTCAGTTTTCAAATAACTCTTGCTAATTTTCTCACATAAAGACGTAACAAAATTGGACAAGATAACCACTCCTGTACAACTTTTAAACTTCTGTATAACTTTGAAACTTATTAGTCTTAGGCACATTGCAGAAAAACCAAGAATGATGTGAGACATGATTTCTAGTTTTCCAGGGTTTTGCTAAAACTAACAAACTAATTGCATTTTTGCATAAATTTATTTTCAAAAATCATATTTTCCATACTCCACATGAATAGAAATTACATTTTTAGTGTTGTGCAAGCATTTAACTTTTGATTAGAAAACAGAAGTTGCATATCCATTAGGGAAATAATTAATTCATAAGTTATTGAACTAGCTTAGTTACCTCTTTGCCAAACAACTGCACTGTCAATAATTTTGACATTTCACCTGAGATGAAAAAGAAAACACCAGGGTGTTTTTTTGTTTATTTGTTTGTTTGGTTTGGTTTGGTTTTTTTCACTCTGATCAAAAGCACATAGAAGAACTTTGTTTCTTGGCCCAGAAGCAGGTAACAGCAGTGACAGTACCTATGTCTGCAAGTGTCAGCAGAGCTAAGCCACTGCCCACTGTGTCCCCTTCTTCCCTCACCTAGGAGCAGTAACTCCTATAATAGCTATGTATGTGTAGTACATGTATTTTGTATATACATACATCTCACATGTATTATCATGAAGGAATACATCTAAACTGTAAAGGTTTTCTTTAAAGCATTTATATTGTGTCCCCTCTTCATAGACTGTTATGGCACTTTTTATTAATAATATGAAAATCCTCACACATTTGGGGCTGCAGATTACAGGTAGCCAAAATTTCAGCAAGAACATTGTAAGCCATGTCAAAGTGCTGGCTGAGGCTATGGAAACATTTACTATGTAGACTCTGGAGTATTCTAAAATTATTCCAGAATTTGAATCCACTCTTAAAGACGTTTCCAAAATGTGTGTAAATCACGTAAGTCCCCTTGGGCAGCAGGAAACCTATCTTTTTTCTCTGCTTGATTTCAGACTGTGCATACTGTGTGGTATCATTATTAGATATGAAGAACAAGTCTGATTTTCTTCCTTGGTGTGAAAAGAACATACAATCACTTAGTCCCCAAACTTAAAATATAGGCTAGACTAGGCCCCTTTCTGTTAGGGTAGCTTCAAACCTATAATTTCCATTCATTCCCTGCTGGCATTGTTACTTCTTATTTCCTCTCTGCTCCCCAAGCAACATATGACACACAGAAAAATAAATAAGTGGACAGATGAATGGAGCATTCCTCACTTTTAAAAGATATTAACTAAACCCCAAAACTAAATCTAGTCCCCAGTATTTCATAAACCACCTGCTAATATCCACTACAATGTGTTTTTTCACCATACTTAAATCAACAAAGCTTTGTAGTAACTATACCCCTGCAAGGTATAGTTACAAGGTTTTAGTGATGACCATTCTGTCAAACATACCACAGACAGCATAGTAGAGTTACTATTTTCTCTGTTTTTTTCATTTATAGTCTTGCTAGTTAAAAGAAAAAAAATATGTAAAATGCCACCCTAAACTCATCTCTAGATTTAGCACCACATTTTTAGCAGAGCTACAGATTGACTCAGAGTACTTTAAGGACAAATCTTGTCCTAAATACCATGTATGAAAATGTCTCCCCCCTCGTTTATCTGCTCTCTCTTGAGAGTAGTTAATTTTTATATTAAATATGAGAACTTTTAACTTACGTCAATCAATGTGGTTGTTTACATTAAAACAGTTAACAAATCAGTAGGTAGTTATTAATAACATCTGAACTAGTACCTGAATCTAAAGCATGCCACTAATCCCACTGGTTCTAGGATGTTTCTCACCTGGCTGTGCCCCATGTGCAGTGTTCACCCAGATCTGCACAGTGCTATGTGTGGCATGTGACCTTATCCACTGCAGAGTGATCCAGATGCTGAGGGATAATGAAACAACAGAACTACAAAATGTCTCATTCTGCATTCAAATGACAGTCCAAGAGATGAGAGCTGGCACAATCTCCTCCTGTAATTTTACCTACCAGTTTACCCTTAAAAATGTCTCAAAATCACTTGCAGTAAGATCTTGTAATCTGAAAACCAAATGCCCCATTTCTCTTATAGCTAATTAGTACACACATCCTGCAAAGCAAAAATATAATTGTCTCTGTGTAAAAAGCTATCTGGGGGGAGCCAGTGTATTTGCATGCTAATATAAGGGACTGCTTTTAAAAATAAGACCCCTCCATTACAAATGGGATATCAGAAAGGTGCCAATTACGAAGAAGGGGCATACTGCATTATAAACCAACTGCCTTGTACAACGAATTGCTCTACGTTGTATAAAGCTATTTTTGGGAACAATAAATCATTAACATGCCAAAAACAAGTGCCATTTACAAAGTGGGGAGTATGACCACTGTGACCATCTGCCTCCTAGGTGAGTGAGCTACACTTTTTCTGGGGGAGAGAGAAAAAGACACCCCCCCTCCACCCCCAAATCCTCTTTCTTACTGCTGTCCAAAATAAAACAGGGCTCATAGGAGTTTATGTATAAGGCATTTGCAGTACTCTGCAGTAGAGGAGTATCTTTCAAAGGAGTTTTCTGTTCAGCCTGAAATCCTGACAGGAAGGATCCCTGTCAATGGAAGGACTTATGTCTTTGAATACTGTTTTGGGTTGGCAGTGATTCTCTCCTAGAGGTGTTCCTTATTTCCACTTGGAGAATGGGTTCCACTGAAATACATGCAGAAAGGCCTCTAGTCAGGCAACAGGCTTTTTCCATTACTAAGCAATAAACATCAGTGAATAAAAGACACAGGGGAATGGCTTTCTTTGTACTTGGAATAACAACGAGACAGATGTTGCAGCTTATATGATCCCAATCCACTGTGATTAATCAGCTGTGCCAGAAAAATACCCAAGATTTTTATAATACATTTTTGTGTTTAGAATGCATTAAATGGTTCAAAACCACCTACATCTTTCACATATAAAGCACTTATGTATTTCCATGATCCAGAAATACTGATGTTTACATTAACCATTTTTGTCCAAATTTCTTTTGCATTGAGATATTAATGAGAAGAAGTTTCTTCTTCACGATTTTATTACCCTTAGGGAAAGCTGCAGAGAAGTTTCCATTAGATTGTACCACTTTAAGCAGCTCCTGGCAAATGCTTCTGTTTGTTTTCCTGGTACTATATATTCTGGTGGTAAAACAATCCAGATGTGTCTTTATAAGTGGACACTGTGAAGAGTCACTAAAAGACACTTGAATTATAAACTGAAATTAATTGGATCATGTTTTTGGAGATTCTGATGGGACCTGGCAAGAACATGAGTCCTCTCCTGCGTACATCTTGTAGTGGAGCAGGTAAGTGGAATAGAACTTATGAATTGTGCACCATTTCTTCTCTGTCTTCAAGGATTTCCCAAGATGCACTGCTCATTTGAAATAAATTCTACAGTCTGCATTCAGGAATTTTCACTTCTGGGCTTTGATTCACAGGCTTCAATTAGTCTTGGGAATGTGCCAGTAAAATCCCTGGTGAAAAGCAAATGAATAAACTTCTTGTAAAAGGCTTTACATGTGTATACAGAGGTAAGTTCCTATCAGTAAATATTATCTCACTAAACCCAAACATCTGTCCTGCTGTGGAGCTTAAGTAGTTTTGTTGCCTCACATTGCCTGGTCATATTTATTTGCTGTTTGTAACGAAATGTTTTTTACACACCTGTATTCCAGTTTTAACACATTTTAACAATTTCTTCTAGAATGTCTATAGTGATGTCGTTGGGGCGGGGTGGTAGGTGGGTCCCTTTGTGACTTCTTTGGTTTGACTGGATCAGAACGTGGCTATAAAAAATGGGACGGATACAACAGTGTGGTGAGAAATCCTTTAATCTATCTGTGACCATGTGGTCCGAGAGGCAGCATCCAAAGACCGGGGGAGGGGTCAGTTTAACAATACATAGGGATAGCTGAGGGCAAGATCCAATCACAAAGAGAACTAGGAACATGTCTGGGTATGCCCTTACATGTCCCCACAAGTCCCACTGTGTTAGGCCAAAACCTCTGTATCTTCAGGGCAGGAGTCTGCCTTAAATATAAGGCCTTGCTTTTCAACAGCCCACCTCCCAGGGCCTTCGATTTATGGCCTCTGTGTAGGGAGCCTGGGCCAAGCCCTGGTCCATCTTAGCCAATTCGACTACCACACAGTGACACTCTAGAATGTCTATAATTTACTCATTCTTTAGTAGGCCTTCACTTTAAACACAGAACACATTAATTTAATTACACAGTATTTCAGAAGAAGCACGTACCTCTGAGCTGTTCTTGGAATGTTTTGTTTACTTGAATTTTCTGCCTACCTAAGTGGAAACTGACAGACTGACTCAACAGGAAAAAGGAAAAAAAAAATCAAAAAGAAAACAAAAATGCAGTCAACAAAGATTTTCTTTGAAGAATGTTCACAATCTAAAATATCCCGAACTAATGATTAGCAAATAAAGGCTACCAATCTGGACACTGGAGCTTTCTTTTCTGTCACTATCCCTACTCTCTTCAACATGCTTACAAATACTTGCTGGGTTCCTCACATCAGGAGAAAGAGCAGATGAAGCCTGCCCTCAAATTATATTACAATAAATAATTATATTGCAATAAATACTAAATAATCAACCAGATTTACCAGGATAATTTTTTACCTCTCCCACACCATACTTAACTAATACACCAATTTATAGCACATATTCATTAATGAAAATATATTCTATTAACATAGCAATATGTATTAATAAAATTAAGTAGAGTTTTACAAATGATAAAAATTTTGCTGTCACCAGAACTTTGTGATAATTTTATTTTTCTAAATACACTTTTCCAAGTCTGTTGTGAGGCACTGGAATATAATGCTTTCCTATCTTTTTTTTTTTTAAGTAAGTGCAATTCTCCATCATTTTTTATTCATAACTTTACTGAGTAAGTGCCCAACTGTGGAAGGAGCAGAAAATATTAATAAAGAAGAAGGATTCTCTGTGTCCCTAGAACAGGCCCCTTGGAAAACCATAGCTTAAAGATAAGAAATGGTTTGTAAAATGACAAATACAAAAAGGAATCCAGCTTCCCCCCCTTGGTAGACCCTCTTATCTACCTCCAATATTAGTGGTTCATTTTCTTTTACTATCCATAGGCTAGCTTTGAATGTAAAATCCCTTGGGGATTGGTCAAAATGTAGAATTCCTTGGTAATTGGTGCAAAATGTGAAACCCTCAAAAGATATAAAAACCCCTGTAAAACAATAACCGTTGAACATGTTAGATTGGATGCCTTCATAGAATAAACTATGGATTTGAGCCTCCCTTCATGTTTCAATCTCTTCACCCTGCTGGTCTGAGAGCTCGCCGCGAGCCAAAATTCTATCTGGGCAAGGCTCGGGGACTTGCTCCGTCGCTGAGGGCTGCAGAAGCAGTCTTAGGGATCCCAAAGGGACCCCAAAAACCCGCCAGCAACACCCAACTACATCAGTAAAGGCAACCTCATTTGTACTGATCCCCATCTGACTTGAGAGTGCAAGCCCTGAGAGCAATGACTGTGAGCTCCTCTGGCTACAAACTCAGCAGCTGCAGTGACATAATCAACACTCCCTCTTATGTGGATATTAAGGCACGTGAGCTTTCCTTTCTTTTCCAGTTTCTGTTCTTTCCTAGAAACAGCAGAAATGTCTTGACCAAGTACTGGGGAAAGCCCAGCCTCTGCAGCAGCAGCACAAGAGAGGCTTGTAGGGGCTGCGTTCTGTCAAGAGTACTGAAAGAAGGAAGTGACTGGAGTGGAATACAGAGAACTCGCTGCTCTTATTCAATAACAGGTTTTTTGTTTCCTCTAATTGCAACAGCATCTGTATCTGATACAGCCCCATAGTCAATATCTGATGTCATCAGCTTCAGCTTCCAGAGCTCATAAACTTATCAGAGGTCACATCTCTCATAGACATCATGTGCACAAAAATTGTTTGCTCTGATATGAAACTCATTTTAAAATTCATGCTTCCTAACAAGCATTAAAGCCACGTCTAAAATTTCATTTACCAGTCTCTAAAATACAACTACTATTTTATAGGTCTATTTAAAAAAAAAAAAAAAATTTGCAGGAACTGTAATATTTTTTATTAAGTTTCAAACTGAAAAACGCAAATGTTTATACTAAGCAATTCCAACGTCAGGCTGAAAAACTGGTGTTCTTACACTCATCATAGTAAATCTATAAGCATTACAGTACATTCTCAAATTATCTTGAGTAATTCCAAACAAACTAGCCCAGTTTGCAAGACATAAAACATTTGATCAATTAAAAAAAAACAAACCAAAAAAACCAAAAAAACCAAGAACAGAAGATAATAGCTGTCAAAAAAATTCCCTTTTTTATGCCTTTAACTCACTGCCCCACTAAGAAAACACTATTTGACTTCTAACATACAATTAAAACAATGTTAAAATTCTATTCAGTGTTTCTGCAGCATCTGCTTCACTGATTTGCGTCAGCTGAGGTAAAATTTTAGCCTTTATTTTGTAGGATTCCATAGTGACTAGCAGATGCTTAGATATTGTCTCAAACAAGCAGAATCTAAGCAGTGAAGACAATCATATCACAAGCAACTGTTAAAATAGTCACATAATATGAATATTCAATGCACAGTCTCCTTCTGCATTTCTTAGATCTCACAAACTCTAAGGAAGACAAGAATTTTGTGATGTCATCCTTCTCCTTCACTTTCACATGGGGAATGTAATCTGTTAGAACTGTAATAATTCAATGCAATTAGATCCATCAAACAACATGTGGAAATAGGGCCCTCAAATTTATAAAGATATTTATTTAATCAAGTATCTTAAGTTTCAAAGCTTGAAAGGACAATTATTTAAGTTGCGGGTCACACACTGTACACCCTAACAATTCCCTGACTGTACACAGACTGCCTGGCCATGAAATGCAGGGAAAGTGTGAATTTCTTCTGTTAGAAAGTCTTTTTGTTAGTGAGATTCAGTTTGGCACCACTATTTCGTGGTTACGTAAATGAAAGTATAAAAGTCAAAATATTGGAAAAGGCTGTCACCTCTCAGCTCCATTTGGCACCTTTGGCTGAGACAAAGAAATAGCCCAACACGCCAACTTCAAAGATATCCAGAACTAGGCAAGAACTGTCCCTTCTCCGTGCAGTTCTGCCCAGGCACCTTAGTCCTGGCCCCCAGTATCCCCACGCTTCAGCTACCAAACCTCTCCTGTCGGAACAGTCAGTTATGGAAAATTGGGCCAGACTCTGGCTTGGTTTTGTAATTTAGATTATAAATGTCTTCTTGGAATTAAATTGAGTGCACCAATCTCATTAAGCCTGTCCTAGACAGCTTCTGAAGCCAGGTCACCAGAGGTGGAATGTTATGAATTAATATAAACATTCCAAAACTTGAT
Organism: Acridotheres tristis; assembly: GCA_037013685.1. Classification (NCBI taxonomy): domain Eukaryota; kingdom Metazoa; phylum Chordata; class Aves; order Passeriformes; family Sturnidae; genus Acridotheres; species Acridotheres tristis. Next base: position 7,138,435 of record CM072889.1, on the reverse strand, counting down.
GTATTCCTTCCTTTCTTTTTATTTTTTTCTCTCTTTTAAGAGTTATTTATGCTCATTTACCAAAATATTTGGTAGCCAAATAGGAAAATAAAATAATAAATAATAAATAAACATCAAATTAATGTTTTAAAGGAAATAAAAAATGGTACCTTGAACTTACTCTCTTCTTCATAGGATATGAATTATGAAGAAAGAAAAGATAGCAGGAATTGTCATACTGTTTTCAATGCAGATCTAAAGAAGATGCAAAGAAAACTCAAAGAAATAGCTTTATGATAGCTGATTTAAAAACGATAATACATAGGTAATCTCTTTGTTAGAGGAAACACTACATATTCTGGATTAACTTGAAAGCATATGAAGCGACCTTGCTGAACTTGTTTTAAGAGTTTCACAAGACCTTCATTCAAATGTTTTGAGATCAGCAGTATTTTTCTGGTTGGCAATATCTGTATTTTGATCAGACACCTGCAAAAAGCAACTGTGCATGTCCAGATGCTCTGAATGGATCCTGCTGCAGACAGGCTTTTGCTACTTATGGCCCGGTAGACATGCACTCACCATACTGCTAAATGTCATCCTGATTCAAGCAGTCCTACTGCAAGGAAATAAACTTTTGTTAGCAGTCAGGCTGTCATAGGCATTGTAATAACGTCCTTCTTTGGCATCTTTCATGTATTGAAGATGAAGCCTCTCTCCTCCAAAGCTTTACTCCAATCATTGAGTCAGGGTTAAGACTACAATCTTATAAAATGAGAACTGCCATCACAGTGATCTCATTGTTGCAATATCTATATATCGATACATTTATATAGCTATAAAATCCTTTCCCTAGCTCCTTTGCATTACTGTGCAGTATTACTATTCAAGGCTTCCGAGTGGGAGCTGCTGCTGAATTGTGTGGTGACAGGGTTTGCTTTCATAATCAATTATGAATTCCACTGAAAAAGGCAATCCAGTTAGTCCCTAGCTTCCAACTATGCAAGCACAAGCACTTATGAGGCCACACATTCAGTCAGATAAGGGAACTGATCCAGCTTAAAACTAACCTACCAAAGAAAATAGTTAGCCTTCATTTGGGTGACCTCATGGCTGCATGTCAATGGAAATGGGAAGAATCTTCCTACAAAAAAAGAAATTACACTGTCTCAATATCATCATTCCAATTCACCCATGGATTTTCCATTTTAACTTCTCAGAACACAGCCCCCGTTTTATAGATTGTGCTGCCTGTTCCTATCCATCCAGCTTTATGAGTCTGCATTTGTCTGTACTACTAAATGAATACATAGATTTGTTTGCATAGTCTGATGTCACAGAGTATCACAAACTGCTCTTCATGAGTGCCCTGACCAGGTCATGACCTGCCACTCAGACAATTTTTTCATCACTCTCAGGTACTCGTGATGATTTTATATCTATCTATATGTGCAGAAATGCAGAGTCAGACCTCCTACCATACCCACACAAACATGGTAAAAACTCTCCCATTTACATGATTCCCTATTAACAACTGCTTTTTGATAACCAGCACTTGATAACAGTGCAGTTAACCAGCACTTTATCCACTAAAGATGGGCTTTGCTGATATTGTAGAGTGTTAATTTTTTATCAGAATGTCACACAGTAGTACATCCACATGCACAATAAAGCCCACCCTGTTATCACCACAATTTAACAACTTGAGCTTCCAAAGCTGCTAAATTCTCTTCCTTTTTTTAACATTCCGCATCTAAGTTTCAACCTTCAACAGTAAGTGAAAAAGTGGAAATTAAGTAATTTACCAGTTTGAGATTCTAACCAGTAAATTGCTGTGATTTTGTAACTGCACTATCATTTTCATTGTCCTACATTGACCATTTAAGTGAATGATAACCCACGAAACAGCACCATGCAGGGCTAGCAAACAAGTAAATAATTTAGATTGCACACTGCTTTCAACTGAAAAAGGGACAGTAAATCTGTCCTGCCGTTGCCTTCTCTTTTGTTGAATTTTCAGGATGTTGCAGTCTTTTCACTGAAACAAATAAAAGAATTCTAGGGATTTAATTTATTGTCTGGGTTTTGCGCATAATGACTGAGGTTGACCAATGCAAGACAGCGCCCTAGAAGAATAAGCTTAGCAATTTAAGATCCTGCTAGATAAAACACACAGCTGGCTTTAAGCAGATGAGGAGAAAATTCTGGTTACAGCACGGCACCATCTAATGGCTTCGGCTTTAACTGCAAGAACTCGAACAGCATTAAGTTCTGGCCATACAAATTACCCTTCTATCACTGTTTTGCTCATCCATCTCACTATATGGCAAAGCCATATGGGAAAAAAAAAAAGAGGAAATAATGTGAGTTTAAAATATAAATCTGGGTTGACAATTTACATGGTAGTACCAACTGCAACCTAATTCTAGACCACGACTGAACACTTCAGTTCCAAGAGAAGTATTTTAACACAAACAAAATTTAGGTGTACAAAGAGCGTTGTCTATACACAGAAATAACAAAACACTGTATTTTCATAGAACCATAAAATGGTTTGGGTTGGAAAAGACCTCAAAGATTATCTAGTTCCAATCCCACTTCCATAAGCAGGAAACATTCCTCTAGACCAGGTTGCTCAAAGCTCCGTCCAGCCTAGTCTTGAACATTTTCAGGGATGGGGCATCCACAGCTTCTCTGGGAAACCTTTGCCAGGGCCTTGCATTCTCATAGGGAAGAATTTCTACCTAACATCTGATCTAAAGCTACTGTCTGTTAGTTTGAAGTCCCTCCCCCTTGTCCTGTCACTACAGGCCCTTGTACAAAGTCCCTCTCCATCTTTCTTGTGAGTTCCCTTTAAGCACTGCAAGGCCACAGTTCAGTCACCCAAAACCCTTCTCTTCTTCAGGCTGAATGGTCCCAATTCTCTCAGCCTTTTCTCATAGCAGAGATATTCCATATCTCCATCACCTTGGTAGCCTCCTCTGGACTTACTTCAACATGTCAGTGTCCTTTCTGTGTAAGGGACCTCAAATTTCTAACTTACTTTTGGATAATTTCTACTAAGAAAAGATATGCCTAGATTTTACGTTATTTTGCATGGAGGAATTTCACACTTCTTTGAAATTATGCTTAAGAGCCACATAACTTTGTACAATACTGTGACAACTTCTTTTTTGATTAGTTTATCAGCAAGTTCAAGGTAAGAGGTAATAAGAACACTTGGGTTGCATTCCCATCTGCTGGTGACTTCCTGTTATACAGAGCAGATCAGTATGGCTGCATGAAAATCGTTTTTGTTGCAAGTATGGAAATGCTAATATTAAAATTCCTTCTATGCATGCCAATGATTTAATAATCTTCTAAGTATATCAAGAACTAAAAACATACATCGTCATGACAAAAATAATATTGTTATAGCAATTTCCTTGTAGGAGATGCAGTGGCCAGTATCTATGCTCAGAATAGCTGCAACATAGGCAGAAATCTTCATTTGAATATTAAGTGCTGTTTAAGACCACAACTGACATTTAGATATTAATAAAAACCAAGTGGTACTTGAAAGTGAAAGTCTTCATAAGTTTACCATTCCATCAATTCCATTCAACAACGTTAAAACATTGTTTAAACCTAAGAAAAGGGTGACTGAACAGAGGAACAGGTTCCCTGGAGAGGCTTTGTGATCTTTGCTCTTGGATGTACTGAAAAGCCAACAGACCTTAGCCCTGCACATCCTACTGTAGCTGCCCTTGCTGTGAGCAGAGTTGGACTGGTTGCTCTCCAGAGGTGCCTGCCCACTTTGGCCATCCTGTGCGTCTGTGATTTTCTAAAATTGCTGCTGCTGCTTTAGAAATAAAACCCAAAACCTCAATGCAGCATTAAATTGTGTTCACCTCCAAATCTTGTGATTATCCTTCGCATCTTCTAAGATTTAGAAAAGTTCCCTCTCTTAGAAATATTTAGGATAATATCTCAGGCTAGCCAGGGAGTGTACTATCAGAAAGATTTAATACCAGATCTGGAACTAACTCAATGGTCCAGAAACAAACTAAACATAATGAAAATGTTTCAAAACACTGAAGTGGAATTCAGTCACAGCCAATATATTCCATAAAACACAGATTTTTTTCATTTAAAAAGTAACCCGTTGAATAAACCAGAAAAAATTTAAAGACAGATCTATAATGTAATTTAACTGTTCACACATATTGAAAATATATTTACAAAAGTTCTAAGAATTGAAATGACAATTCTTGAAAAGAGTGAATAGAAGTACAAAATGTAGTGATAAAGAAATAGAGTTAACACACATACCCCAAACCTCTTCTCTCTTATCCTTTAAGAGACACAGTCAGAAGATCTCCTTGCTACCATTTTCTCCAGACGGACTTTCACATGTTCAGCTTATGTCCAACTAACCAGTTGTTCTTGTGACCACTGCTGCCTTGGAGCCTGTTCATATCACTACTGCAAAAGCCTCTGCTGGCTCAGCTGTAATTTGGTTATCTCCTTTTACGGTTACAGTGTGAAACTTTAGAAGCGCAGCTGAGTCTGACTCATGTTCCAGGCAGCAGGATATGTATGGATACACACACTTTGGTCCTAAAGCACCATGACACTGCATTTCTGTGAGATTCCTCAGGTTAAACTGGATCCCAAATACAGGCTTGAGGTCTGTGCTTCAGGGATGCACTAACTTGTCTAGCTCACAGAAAACTGAGATATGAATATGGAGCTGCTGCTTCCAATGCTTTGAAAAGTTAAAATCATGATCACTTTGACAGGAGTGCAGTATATGCCACAACCTGCACAGATAGAAGTGTCTAGGAAAGGGGGTAGTCTGAAATACACTGTTAATAACTGTAAGAGTAGTTACATTATTCAAACATAAAACATTTTTAAAAGCAAAAATAAAAATTTATTTCGTGTACTAGAAGTACCTGCCTGTGAAAAAAACCTCAAACATAATTACTCAGTCACAAAATTATATACTATAACTTTGCATTTTTGCATGTAATATATTTAGAGGCCTGTTCCAACTATGGATTCTTGCAAACTGAAATTGAAAACAGCTCTCTGTCAAAATTTAAATATAAAAATGTAGACATAGTTCTTGTTTACAGGGATAGTTGTAGAAGCAAGAAAGAGAAACAGCAGCCTGAGGCATTGACAATACACAATACATTCTTTTCAGCTGGAAATGCCATGCACATAAGGTAAGCTGCTTTACAAGGTAAGCAGAGGAATAGATTTACCACTGGTTGTACAAGCACACAACAAAAGATCATTATAGAATATACATGGGGAAATAAGTAATAAGTGCATAAATGTCTATGTGTATTTTTTGTATGAGAAGAAATCAGAGCATTTGGCAATGACTAGCATTAAAACTAGGGAAAAAGATTCACCATCTTCCTATACTAAAGAGAAAACAGAACACAGATCCAGACCCAGTGGACCGCCTCCTGTTCGGTAGAAATATTTGTAGAATTGTAGCCCTTATGCTGACTTTAAAATGTGACTTCAGTGAAATTCTTCCTCTTCCTTTAATACATCATTCAAGCTTGGTAGCAAAGAACAGACTTTTCAATAAATAGCACACTTTCTGCATAAATTAGACTCATCTGGCTGGACAATCTTCATCCAGGGGTTGAAAAAACTGGTTTTGTGAGTATTCTGTACTCCACTCTCAATCAGAATCTCTGCTTTCCCCAGTTCTCTAAAATCGTGTCACATCCTATTGAAGTGTTAAGTAGAAAGATATAAAAATGCAAATCGCTGTTCATACTGAGTAACAGTTTAAAAGGTTTGTGTAGCACAGTTCAGAAACTCTACATTATTTTACTGCTTGCATGCCTATCCTCTGCTCCAACTACAGTGCCACACACTCCTTCTCAGAAAACAACTGTCATAATTTGTTACTTTCCTCCCAACTAGTTCCTCTAATAAAGAATATATTTCCCTTTTAATGTCCAGCCCTTTTTATTTTATACATACAAATATTACATTATATTCTGTGGTTTTAAAATTAATCATTTGGATATTTCAACAAAGAAAAATACTATTTTCTCCTCTGTATAAAAAGATGCCTTTCTGAAGAATGCTTGTGCAGATCTGATAATGCTCCTTGAACAGAAAACACATCACATCTACCCAGTAAGAACAACAGTTTCTCAGCAGCCACTATCTGTTGTTTCTCTTGTTGCTGTATTTTGCGTGACAGTAACCGCTCTGCTGACACTGTTCACTTTCCCTAAATTGCTATCTGTATTACCAGAACCTTTTCTCTGTATGTGCTCCCCCTCCACAAAGCTCTCCCAATCACTACCTTCTACCTGGTCTCATGAAAATGATGTCATATAAGTAATTCTACATTCAGCATATTTTCCACCTTATTTTAAACATCTGTTTATCAGGCAGACATCTTGTAATACAAACATCTTGTAATATAAAATGTAACTCAAAGGACTTTCACATATGATTCTCTATATTTTCTTGCTGTGATGATTTACCCTGGAACTACCAAACTAAAGATCAGTTCAGACTATATATTCACTACTGTAAGGGTTGGTCCAAAGTTTCCCTTGTTTTTTGCCTCCCGACCGTTGCAAGGAGATCTTGAGGACCCCCATCCAGGTTGGCTCCAAACAATGGTTTCCCGGCCTGGCCAAGACGGATGGTTGTCAAGTGACTGTGTGCTGGTGTATTGTGTTCACTGAATTGTGCTGTTGTGGCACCAACCAGAGATTGTGTTGTACCAACTGGAGATTGTGTTGTACCAACTGGAGACTGCATGTACTGCACGACCGCACCTGTCTCCCGCAGCACCACACAAAAGTCCATAAATCTTCCCACTTTTTGGCCAGAAGCCACTCACTTTAGAGAAAGACTATAAAAGAGAGACCCTCTGGAGAAGACCCTTGAGTACTCCCCACAGATGAAGACTCATCTATTGGCTGGCCCATGAGGACATCTGTCTCTTCTCATTGGTAGCTATTTTCCCATCCCCTTCTTTTTCTCTCTCTATACTTTGTTTCCTATATCTCTCCCCTCTATCGCAACTGAATTGTTGTCATTTAATAAAAATGCATTGCTGTTGTTGAATAAACTGATTTTGTCCCCTGCATTTTGCCTGTTTGCACCTCTGAGATCAAACAAACCATCATGACCGCCACTCTGCATTAATAGCGGATCGTGACAACTACTGACCAAAAACCTTTTCTCTGAATTTTCTTTCTAAGAAACAAAGGACCAGAATAGCATTGAGAGTCTGACACTATGCTGCAACAAACATGACTGTATCAGTTAGCATGAAATGTAGATTAATGGTTTGAAATTGATGCTGAAGAGGAAGTGTGTATTATACACCAGCTTTATGCCATACGGACCAGTCAAGTAATAATTTCCAGTTATATTTACAGCAGAATTAAGTTTTAGTTCAAGTGCTTCAGATGGCCAGGGGCTCATACACATGCCAAACTCCTACTACTTTTTTTGTCCCAGCTGGATGGTCTTGCAGGGCACTAAGCATTGTCAATGGCAGCACAGCCATGTTGTACAGTAACCTTCATAGCACAAGCACTATTTTGTTGTGGTTCATTATTTTATTTTGTTATAACCTTGTTTTCCCTGCATGTTAAAATGGTTTCTCCCTATGCTGTACCCCTTTTGTTGGTCTGTTCCAGGTTGCCCCTTCCCACCTTAGTTGTGTCAATTACCCCTAAACCCCGCCTTTTCTTCCAGACCCTTCCCTGTCGATCACCCTAGCCCAAGCCCGCTTGGTTGTCAATCCCCCCTGGCCCCACCTGTTGTTCTGGAAAGTTCTAAGTCAGTTACAAGTTCTGTGTTATACGACTGAACGCTGTATGTTGAACCCTGCCTATGTTTTCCCCCATTGGTTTATTGTATCTGAAGTCCCTCTCATTGTTACACCCCTAAGTTCTCCCTATTGGTCTACGTATGGTATCTTCCCATGGGGGAGGTCCTGTATTTAAGATCGTGCAGAGCTATTCTTTTCACCTTTTTCGGTTTCCTCCCTTCTCTTCCAGTTGTGCCTGTACCTGCTCCATCAATAAACCCTTGGAACCTTGAAAGGACCCTCCTGGCTCTTTACTTGTCCCCGACGCCGACAACTGCTGCTAAGGCTTGGTGCCTTACCCTCATGCCGGGCTCTGAGAGTCTCTGAGAGAGGGCCACTCTTGGCGCTTCCCCTGCCTCCCCAGCTAGTCGGGTGGAAAGAGTGTGAGTGGACTGAAGCGGGTGACGTCACTATTTCTTCAGCCTGTCTATTTTGATTTATACTGGACTAATTTAGGTGGACTTATCATTAATTAATACTACAATGAATACAGTATAGTCAAACAAAGTTCAACTCCTGACAAACAAAATATAAAATAAGGCACTGAATATGTTCACTGCTTACCAACTTCAGGTTCTGAAGATTCATTCCCAGTATTTGTTTTTCAGGCAGCTGAAATAACATTCAAGGAAGTGGATTAGATGTAATGAAATCGTTTCAGAGTAGTTTTATGTTATATATCTAGAAAGAATGTACATAAATTGGTTTTAAAGTCTCAGTAATGAAACAAAAACCTTGGGAGAAGGACTGTCATATATTTGTAAATAAAAAATCTGCTACTGTCACAGCTGAAAAAAGGCATTTTATTAGAGGAAAGGAAGAAAGTATAAATGCTGAGAAGACAATACTTCTGTATCTTTTTTCAGTAGCATCCCATGGCATACAAGATACTCTTAACCAAACAGTGACTAGATTTTAATTTAATTTCTACAGATTTTAGCAGAAGTCTCAAGATAGTGGAATAATCAGCACACAGAAGGGTGAGCTGTCCAGAGCCTTCCTGAAGGACATCCCTCACCCTGCATTTTAATCACTCAGGAATGTAAGCAGTGGTAATACTCTATGTAATACTTGGATACATTACAATGGTGCCTGCTTAAGATGATTCCACACTTCTTTACCTCTAAATTTCCCCACTAACTCTATTCTGGTACTATCAGCCAATCTGAAAGGGGCAAATAAAGCAGGACAGAGAAGCATAAAAAAGGCCATACCATTAACTCAGATATAATGAATAGTCATCTATAGCACTTTAAACCATTCTTAAAATTCATGGAAACTTTGCTTATGTGAAGTTTCACTCCTACACAGTCTTCTCTGAATTATTTTTCAGTGGGATTTTTTTTTCTGTGATCCGCAGCTCTAATAATCAGGCATTACAGACAGGTTCTGCCCTACTGCTGCTGGGGTGGTCACAGTGATGCCCGACAGACTGTACATATGACAGGATCCAGGTAATACTGGAAAGGGGTAGGAGATTATTAGTCTGTTTTCCATAACCTTTCTGTCCTTTTGCTTCCAATGGGATGATTTTGCAGTGGCATAATGCAGGGTTTGTACATCCCTTATATGAATATGGAAGGAGCTCAGGGGCTGTTGGGTACCTAATCAGCCTCTCCCATAAGCAAACAAGAGATTTTAAAGAAGGAACAAAAAAGGAATAGCCCTGTTTAATTAGTGCTCAGCTAAGAGAGCAGATTTCATCGAAGATACAAGGAGACCATACAAATAACTGCTGCCTAGGGAAATTAAATCTCTCAGGTATTGAGTTCAAAATACTCAGAATGTTTAGTCCAAAACCTCACCAGGTTGTATTTCACTAGAAGTTAAAGAGAACAAATGGAACTAAAGGCATCCTTGGTCTCCCATTGCTGTGTAAGTGTAATCTTACATAACTAAGTGCAACCCAGTAAAAAACTGGCAGCCCCACAACATTTCTTTTGGAGGAAATTATTATTCAGCTATTTCTTTTGGTTGCTTTCTTCAGACAATGCTTATTTCTTCAGGCTTCTCTGGGCTGAAGTTCAATTAGCTCTCCTCCAAATCTCGTTATAATTCATAGAACTGTTAATCTGTTAGGCTGGCTATCATTAAGACAAAAATGTGAACAAGAGTTTACTGGGGATATTTTAACACTTATTCCCTCATTTCTCTTACTACTAATCTATGACTGTGGAAATTAAGGGATGTTAGAGGTGGGTTTATGTTATTTTCCATGTAGGTTTTGGTAACAGGTGTTGGGGGTTGGTTTTTTCCCTTTTCCCTCTGTGGAATTTTCCTCATTGTAATGCTAAGAGCCTGTTGACTAGGCCCTAGTGGCAGGAAGGGGGGGAAGGGAAGGTGGAAAAACCGCAAGATCCAAAAAAAAAAAAAAAAGAAGCCAGAAGAGGAGAGAGGAAGCACTGCCTCGCCCCATTTTGCCCGTGGAGTCGGAGGACGACCGCCGCTGCCGCCCACCACCTCTGCCCATCCTAACGCCGGGAGCTGCCTTCCTCAGCTGTGGGACCCCGCAACCGCTAGCTCGGACGCCCTCCCACTTGAGCCTGTCACCTCCAAGCATCTTGTTGGAGCACCAGGACCGGCACTGCCCATGGGATCCGTGGGCAGCGTCTCTCTCCTTCTCCTTTCCCATCCGGGACGCAGCCGCCATCACCTCCAGCGCCCCTGCAGCCACGTGGGATCACCGTATCTCCCCGCGCACCGGGAGGTGGCCGGCGCTGCCTGCCAGCTAGAACGGTAACTGCACCACAGGGAAAAGGTATCCACAACCGAAAAAACTGTTTCTGGGTTCCTGTTCTGTTTGTTCTTAATTTCGTAGCTGTTGTTGTTTTCTTTGCCTTCATATATATATACATGTACATATATACACATATGCATATATATATATAAATCAGTAAAGAACTCTTATTCCTACCCCCATATCTTTGCCTGAGAGCCCCTTAATTTCAAAATTATAGTAAATTGGAGGGAGGGGGGTTTACACTTTCCATTTCAAATAAAGGCTCCTGTTATTTTTTAGCAAATACCTGTCTTTCAAACCAAGATAACAGGTCTTTAACTGTCCAGTAGCATTCTGTGAGATTTCCCAGAGAAAAAGAAGCAAGTGACTCCAAAACTATTTTCCCGACTCTTTAAAAGGAACAGCAGCACCACTGGCAGGTGACAGCACTAAGGCAGTACAAGGGGAATAACACATGCTCAGTACCTACAGGAATTGACTCCTGCGTTATGCTTATGTGATAAATGTGATTTGTGCTAATTAAATTGTAACTATATTAGCAAAATTGGATTTCGATCAATAGAAGACAATTGTTACAGAGTGAGAAGGGAGATGGGTAAGACAGGAAAAAGGACATATTCCAGATGTTGGGAGTCGAAAAAGGATGTTGGAAGGGAATAGTAAAAGGACATAGGTCTGACAAGCAGCATCTAGAAATAGAAAGTTTCGACCTTGAAATGGGCCAAAATGGGATGGTTCCAAGCATGGGACTCAATTAAAGTCTTGTTATGGAAAACATCTGCTCAGTCACACAGTGCACCTGCGCTACCTGCAGGTCACACCTGGATCATTGAGGAAGACAACGAGCCTTCATCAGAAATAAGACCCTCAAAAGGATGAGAGACCCCCTAACCCATTAGTAGAGCATGCGCCGTACACACAGCGACGCACATTTTAGGAATAGAAACTACGAGGAGTTTTCTAGACACTTCTGTAGCCTACAGTATATAAGTGGGATTGTTAGTCTTGATGCTTTGGTATGTGAGGAATGGTGAGCCACTCCCCGTATCCCTGGTTGGGGCGGGGGCCTCGGTTTTGCTTATGTTTTATACAAACCTCAATTATACTAAATTACTTACTGCCAAATTTTGTATATTCTCAAATATATGCACTTTGATTTTGTTAATCTCCAATACTTTAATTGTATTCATTTATAATTGTTACTATTAAAAATTTGCTGCTACATTTAATCTTGTTGTTTCATAAATTGGAAAAATAGAACATCATTCATAACATTTAATACCATGCCTACATCATGTATGAACTGATTGGGTTGAAAGAAATAGGAAAACTCCAGGCATTTCCATCTACTCACAAAATTGTAACGTTACTCCCATGCATGCCGCTTCCACAGAGACAATAATGACATAAATCCACATAAATTACCAACCCGTTGGGGAAAGCCCTATGGGACTCCTCACCCCCTATGGCAGCACAAGTATCTGTTACCACATTCTTCCACATACTTCTTTTTGCTTTTACTCCACTGCAAATCTTAATGCAATATCTTCAACACATTTCTCAGATTCTAAGCTACCATGCTTCATATGCTTTTTTTTTTCAGAAACTTCTTGGCATTGAAAATTGTCCTGGGGTACAATGCAAAAATGTGTATTCTATCACCATCTGTTGAAATGTGGGAGGGGTGGTGATCCTTATCTCTGTGGGAGATATCCTCTGCTGATGTGCCATCTGATAAGATCGGGGGATGATCATTATCTTTTCACAACCCATCCTTCCTCCAGAAGATATATTCTGTTAATGGGCCATTAAGTCCTATTGTGTGACTGATAAGATTACATCATCCCATTGGGAGATGCTCCAGTCAGGGGGAGGAGCCACACCTTTCCTACCTAGATAAAAAACTGGGGTTTGGGACACGAAGGCAGACCTTTGTACTGGATCCCAGAGGGAAGTCAGACCTTTTCCACATCATCGCTGGACCTTCAGAGGAAAACTGCACCTTCTACAGGAGCACTGCTTCAACAGAACCACATCTGTCATCCAGGAGGACTGCAGCCACCATTTATACGGACTGCTACCAACACCCTGACTGACAGGGTGTCAGGTTGTATTCTGACTCTGTCAGTGGTTTTTCTTTTGTATTATTGCATGTATTTTATTTTTTTTTCTCTTTTTTCGTATTAAATTGTATTACTGACTTGGAGTTTCTCACTGGTTTTGCTTTCAAACCAATAAAAAAAATAAACTTCTATAAATCTGACAATAATATAGGTATAATTCAATGCCCAAATAAAATTTCCTAACACTTGTTTCAATTTCCTACTACACAGTCTAACTAGAAACCGATTATCATCCATAAGAAATCTTTCATCTCTTAATATGTACCTATCTTTCTGTGAAAATGTAGTTGGATTATAAAACAGTAAAACAACAAAGTGGTATTAGTGAGAAAAATACTAATTCACTACATCCTTTGTACATGTTGAACATGCTGTGTTTATATGACAGTCAGCTCCCAAATAGATGGCACCAGAAGATCAAAATAGTTGCTTGTCACAGCATGCAAAGAAAAGGGAATTTTCTTTATCTGCACACATAGTTCTTTGAAGCTGTCCTGTGAAAGGTTATATTAATTACATATTATATATATTGTATATATACATGTATTATATATAATTATATATATATAATATTATTATATATACAATTATATATCACTATTTCCCTTCTCTCCCCACCAAAAAAAACCAAGATTGTAAACCTTTTTATTATGCCTAGGGGGATGGACGAAAAATTACAAACATTGTCAAGTGTATAACTAGAAAAACTGCCTTGAAGTGGGTAGGGTTGTTTAGATCTCGGCAGCTGTGTGTAATCAAAAGCTTTTACAAAAGCTAAGGTAATTTAAGTCTTGTCAGAGAGGCTCGCTGATTCTGGTAGTTATTTTCCTGCAGACACCTGGGGCTGTCATCTAGAGTGAGTGCCCTGTCCGTCCCCTCAACAGAACCAACACACAGAAAGACAAGATTTTTGAAACAATGCAGAATCCATCCTTTAAGAAGCATGAAATGTAGCTAAGAACTAAAACTCTGGCTATTTGTTTGCTAATTTCTTTAAGTCCTGTTAACCAAAGAAATCAGTAAGGTCTACAAAGGTACCTTCTGTGGCTGACAGCGATACTCAGTACATCTTTACTGATATTTCTAAGAGAAGCCATAGGCATTGAACACACTAAGATTTAATTTTTCAGCTGCATTTTGCTTAGAAAGTTGAACTTTCATCTAAACTCCTCACTTTCTAGGTTGTGAGAAACTGGACGTCCAGGATGGTGCACTCACTATAATGCCTCAGGCGATATAATAATAGAGAGTTACTTCTTTAGACACAGTGGCATCCAACTAGACTGGAAAAAGCTCTCAACACTCATAATAGCATCAGCATATGCAGATAGCAAGAATAAGGTTTCATGGTAGAATGGGACTTTGAAATTTTCTGGTTTTAACCTATAATTCAAAAGGACTATAGAATGTGGAAGTCATCTGCACCTGGGCACCTGGACAGAATTTGAATAGCACACCTGTATACACGGCCTGTGAGGAATTGCTAAGCATCAAGCAAATTCAAGTTTTTATTTAAAAGCCAAAGAGCAAATACAAAAAGCTTGAGCACAATTAAACAAGTGTTTTTTTAAAAAACTGAATATTAATCCTTTGTTGAATGATGGATTATAGTTTTGTATTTATAAATCATATATTCAATTGGTCAGGTGTCTTCTGAGATTCATATTGAGTCACATACCAACATGCAATCAAATGAAGTTAAAAAAAAAATCTATTTTTTACCTATGATACAAAATGCATAACAACTCCCAAGGAGAATGCCACAATATAAGCAGAACACCTACTTAACTTCTTCTTTTCTATGTGCAGAGAGATGTATGATTAAAGTCTGAGTTCCCATGGTTTTGATGCATACAAATATGCGCTACACACAGTCTCAGCAGGCGCTCATTATGCAGTCACAGCAAAGAAAAGTAAATGCCTCACTGAATAAGAAGGAAGGAGATTTTTCATCAGTTCTGTTGAAAGGCAACAACAACAACTTAAAGAGGAATTATTGCATATTCCCTGTTTATTCATCATTTGGGATAAAACAGTTTACTGATATAAATAGTTAAAACTGTAATTCAGCTAAAAATAATTTCCAGAAGCTATAAGCTGCAAAAATTCCTTACCATTCTATGGTGGCCTACAGCTGTCCTGAAGGCCTCACAGTTATAAATAATTCCAACTTTATAACTGAAATGTGAATGCTAGTATAAGTACCTCGACTATGTAACTTGATCAGTGAGGACCATTAGAGAGCGGGCCTAGGCCACTGGGTCAAGAGAGCAGCTATTGGCTGGTTGACTGAGTGACAACTGGTTCAGCCAATGGGAATTGACCGTGCAGTCCTTCTGATGTCTATAAGGAGAACTGTACTTAATAAAAGCTGACTGTTGTGCATGAACCTAGCGTGTCTTGTCGCATGTCTGCCTCCCAAATTGCGACACCATTCAAAGAGTAATTAAGCAAGTTCATAATATTAACTATGAAATGTAAAACCTGAGTAAATTATTAATTTAAATTAAGCCAAAAAAAACCCCAACAACCTGCCCTTTAATATTTTGGGGATAAATGATATCTGTTCAATTACTGAGATGCCCAGACAATGAAAGCAAGAGTTACTCCAGGAGATGTGGTCTGGTTCTTTACAGAATTTTTGTTCCATGGTGGATGTCAATGAACCTGTAACTTTCAGATATATTAAATAATACAGATTAAGATTCAAAGTACTCTAAAAAAGACATTACAATGATTTCCTATGTTTAGGACTGTATATCACACTTCAGCATCCACAGGCAAATCCTTTTATAAGGAATAGAGGGAAGAATTTATTTTTAAGAATGCAAATGCTGATTACGTATTTAAATTAATGAAGCATGTGATGTAGGTCAAGGACGAACTAGTGAGAATTGTTTTTAGTAGTTTTCATGTTATCTGCAGTAATTTTCACACATCCTTAAATTAGTCTATAGGCAATTTGAAGGTGTCTTGGTTTGAAAAGACAGGTATGGTTTAAGGAAAGGCAAGAGCCCCTTTTCTGTAATGCAGAGTGCACCACCCCCCTCCCTTTTAATTATTTTAGGTCCAAATCAGATGCTTTCAGGCAGGAGATATGGGGATGTGAATAACAGTTCTTTACTGGTATTTAACAAGGCAGAAAACAACAACAGCTATAAAAATTGGTAACAGAACAGAACAGTCTAGCTCCGCTCCAGTCCCTTTTGGCCTCAGGCCGTCTCCCTGTGCTCAGTTACCGGTGCTGTGGGGGCAGGGCAGGTCCCACGCAGTTGCAGAGGGCTGGAGTGATGGCGGCGGAGGCCCAGAGGTGAGCGGGATGGGGAAAGTGACTCCCCCCCTCACGGTGTCGGTCGTGGTGCTCCGCAGAGTGTCCGGAGATAGTAGGGTGAGATGGGAGAGCAGCAGAGCGATGTCCCAGGCAGGGAGCGTGGATCTCAGCACTGAGATGTCAGGGGGAGATGCCAGAGTGAAGCACGGGGCGTCCTGTCCGTCCACGAGCCCAGCGAGAGAGAGTCCCCACCCCAGACCCCTCTCCCACCTTTCCTTTTCCCGTTCCCCCCCCTCCCCCTCCACCCACCCCCCTACGAGAGAACATTATCTATGTTTTAAGGTGTAGCCACAACTACTTAGCATAACAATGGGAGGAATTCACAGAAAGAAAAGGGGAACAATCCAACCCCTAACAGAAGGTTAAAGAACAGTGAACTTTGAGAACAATCATGGAGTTCAATGTGAAGAACAGCTTAAATCATATGCTGGAATGGTGGCATTTCAATTTTGCCAGAGGCAAGGTAAAAACCTTAAAATCAACTGTGTTAAATGTAAATTTGTCATGTAAAAATACAGGTAAGAAAGAAGTAGTAAGACTAGAGCTGTGACTGAAAAGTATACATTTCTCATATTTCTTTCCTGCAATGTCTCTCCTTTTCAAGCTTTACAACCTACGGAGTTAAAGAGTGCAGTGACTGTAGAAATTAAAAAAGTATTTATCAATAAGGCAAACAACTGTAAAATTATGGAGTGGGATTTTGAAAGTATATATGTGGGAGATCAAATGCTTCTCAGCACATCAGGAATGACATCTACACTTATTATTACACACTGATTATTTCGTAAGTTCTACTTCCATCTTAACACTACTAGAGATTCATAGATTTTACCAAGACAATACTTCCACAGAAAAATAGCAGCTGGAACTACACTGCTGAGTCATTGAGCAAAATTCTGAAACTCCAGCTACTAAGTTTTACACTGGTACGCGGCCAGGCTTCAGCTCAGCTTGTATTGTGTACAGCCAGTGTGATACCATAGGTGCCTACACTAAAGTAAAGCATGTACTCTAAACATGGATACTAAGTCAAGCATGTAAATAACTTCACTAGCAGTTTTAGGGTAACCTTTTTAACAGATGCAGAGAATTAGAAAATATCTAGCATCTTCTTGTTTTTTAATCCTGGCTCTGAGTGAAGATAGAAGAAACTTCAGGCAAGCCACTAATTAAGTGATGCAAATACCACCCCGTTACAAGTAGCTACTTCAGATAATTTATTAAGAGAATACCAAATAGATTCTGTCTCTCTTTCCACATAAACATCTAAACTTCTAATTTCGCATCTAAATGCTAAGACTTACCAGTTCATGATCTGCAAATCACAATGACAGGGATGCTTTTAAATTATTTTATTAAAGTACATTTTACAAGATAGCTCATTTTGATTTGTGAGATAGGTAACCTAAAAAGTGCTTTCTGTGTTTCCAAAGGATGTAAAACAAGATGATTTTCATTCTTTGATGCTGTCAAATCATAGAACATACAGGAAAAGCCAGCAATATACTATAATTAAACAAATACGAGCAAGTAAATCTCAACAATGAGTTGTATAAGACCAACAGTATTTCCTGTTGCTGCAATTACACCTTCTGGCAAGGTCACCATTCATCGACTGAAGGTCTCTCAAATAAGAACCTCAGCCAACAAATTATTAAAACACTGTACCTCATTTTCATACAGTATGAGGGTAATGAGAGCAATATCAGTCACTTTTTCCTTTTCACCCTCACATACACAAACGGCACTGGAAGCACCAGTTAGACTTAGACCACACGTTGATTCCACAACTGCCACCAACAAATACTTCCTATAAAATCCCTAATATTAACTTGCTGCTATGAGCAGCTCCAGATCTTCAACTGTGAGCCATATGTGCAGGATGTGTTAATACTAAAAAAACTTCAACTTAGTTTGTTGAACCAGCAAGTTTCGATTACTATTACAGCTGGATCTTTATATGCTAATTAGTTTCACAAAATCAACATTTGCACATTACAGAAGATTCCTACATAGGGCAAACAATGAAAGTCACAGAACAAACATGTTTGTTTGTTGGGGCTTTTTACTGCTGGACTCATCAGAATCTTGTTTTCAGATAAGTCAGTTGTCTTTGAACAGATTATTTTTATTATTTTGGTAAGTAATCCCAAGAATTCATTAAACTTGAATAATCTGACACATCATTTCATGTTACAAATGCTACACACAACTACTGGTATATGGCAACACACATCACTGCTCAATGAGTTGTTTACAACAGGTGAGAGTATTGACAGTGTCTCAAAGGAGCGTCACTTGATGAGATAGACTCTCTGTGTCTGATCAGAAGTCCTCATACTAGTGTACCACTCTCACATCTCAATTCCAAAGACAGGACAAGAACAAGGCACAAGCACAAAAGCACAGCTTTGCTTCCTTGGAAACGCACGTCACAAGGAAATCCTACTCAAAATCCCCCAAACCCTTAAAACGCCCTTAAAACCCTTATGTGGCTGGGGCACTCAATTAAGAAGATGGACCCTAAAACTTTTTCCCAGGCCCCATGCATTCACACCTCCCTTGGGATAAAAGGTAGGTCATCATTTCTGGAATAAAGCCACATGTCTTCCAGTGCCCCCCCCGTATATTAGGATAGACCATCTCAGACCTAATAGGAGTGTTGAAAATATGTTCATTAATGCTTATATGACAGTTTCAAAATTAGGTTACAAAGGATATCTAAGGACTGTGAAATATAACATTTTTTGTTAGATCTAATTTCTATTATCTCCTTTCTTGTGGTTAGTCACCAGGTTCTAGCCCCAAAACTGTTCTGCCAAGCCTGGCTATCTACCTTTTTGCTCTGTTTCAAAACAATCCACTTTAGCTCAAGTCTAGACTGCCACCATCAGCATTGCTACCTATCCTTTTGTACAGCTACAGTAATGATTTATTATTCAATGACAATCATGTAGCAGAAGTGCTAGCATTATGAGTCTTCATATATATTATGAGTTCAATAAAATAATCTGCTGAAGATCTTTTTGTTTCTCTGATGTACAAAGACATTCTCTACAGATAAGACAGCAGATCACATAGCAGTAAGTATGAATCTGAGTAGGAAACCAGTATGCTTTATTTCAAACCTGTCAACATTTTTTATGGGGATTTCCCATCCACCTCTGGACCAGAGCTAGCCAGAGGGACCGGAGAGAAAAGGGAACTACCTCAGATTAACACTATAGGAATAACTGATAGCAGACTGCTTTCTCTTTGCAAACATACCTAAAGAAAGGTAACCCTTCATCTAAGCAGGCACATGTAATGAAAATGTACTGTATTTGCTAAAATGTACTGCTAATGGGGACAATAAGAAAGTGGAAATCAACACACCTGGCAACTGAGTCCAAAATACATATTTTTTAAAAAGTCCTGAAAACAAAGGACTCACAAAACTCATTCAGTAATATACATAAGAGCTTATTAGGAAGAGGAAGTCAGAAGCTTTTTTAAAAAGCTTTTTAAATAAGATTTTTAAATCTTATGTAGAATGATAAAACCAGTTTTAATCATCACACATCAAACCAATCAGTTCTGTATTTGACTTTTATACATTTTTCTAATCATCACAATCATAAACATGAACAGCAACTCTATACAGACATCTGTATGCATATATTTGGAAGTTTCCCCTTTATGGCAAATATTTTTAGACAGAAAGAACAGAAAAACAACCTGTATAATCTAGAAGCAACACCTTCCCTGAATTCTTTAATAATTTCCTTACCAGTAATATAACAAATCATTTATTGGTACCTGCTCTAAGAGAGACTATACAGACATTAATATTCCACAACAACCAAATAAAAATTACCTCAAAAGCTCCCAAAACACAAGTAAAAAAGCCTTCCCATCAAAAAGCCAAGAAGAAACAGAACTAATGTGAACCTCCTGATGTGGAACTCCCTGCACTTCTCTCAGGGAAGATAGCTCAGAGAGGAAGATAATTCAGAGGAAAATTGCATCTTCCATTTCAATTAGTTTTATCAATAGTCAAAGTAATGTTTTAGTCATAAAAGAACATACAGAACCAGTCAGAAAAAGCAATTGCTTCTGCACATGAATTATTTTTCTTACAGCTCTTGTCAGGAGTATCTTTTGTGGTTAATTCAAAATAGTGAGGCAAATAATTTTCTTTTTTAAGTGTCTCCTGATTAGATGGAATGAAAAGGTACTTAGCCAAACATAGTAGAATTTGTGGAAGAACTTCCAAGCATTTTAACTGTCACATAAAGCAGATTTTACTAAGGAAACAAAGGAAGTAATTAATATTTTAGTTTAGTAGTGCAAATATTCTATTACTTATCTGTTAGAAACAGCTCTTTATGATATTTTAAAACTTGCAGTAACACCTCACATCTTAAAAGAGATTAAAACCCCAAATAGTTATAAAGCTAGACAGACAGACAGCATCAATTAGATGAAGTAAAGATACCTAAGCCCTTTATAGCAGGAGTGCAGATTAATTTTTAAAAAGTTTTCAGCATTTCAGAGGGCATGAACCCTGGTTGAGGACTTATGGCCATAAAAAGGTGTTGAACAATCTTATCTTTTAAAATGTTTTATGCAGCCACATACAGCAGTCGGCTGTGGATTGGACATAATAATCAGCAGGGGAAGGAGAGTTCATTACTACAAGCTCTCCTTCCCCTGCACATTACCTCAGCACAAAGCCACGTATCTCAATCAGAAAAGATTGCTATGGAGAGCTACACAAGTTGTTTCTAAATCGGCTAGCTTGGGGCTCAGCCTATAGCTGCAACCTTCTTTTAACCTTCAGAAAAGCAGAAGGACCAGGATGGTCTCTAAATATTAGCCATCTATAAGTTTAGAAATAAATCACTTAGCAGATAAAAGTCACCAGCAGACCTGACCTGTCTCATGCTAACATCAGTGCAATCATATGGAAAATTCAGCAACAAGATCTAATGGAAAAGGGACAAGCAGGACATTCCACGCGTGGGG
Organism: Acridotheres tristis; assembly: GCA_037013685.1. Taxonomy (NCBI): domain Eukaryota; kingdom Metazoa; phylum Chordata; class Aves; order Passeriformes; family Sturnidae; genus Acridotheres; species Acridotheres tristis. Next base: position 7,117,400 of record CM072889.1, on the reverse strand, counting down.
GGCAGTAGGGGTCTAGGGGTGTCTAGCACATTGTAGAGTACTGAAAAGAATACTTAATGCTTTGGCCTGACCTCTTTAAAATATTTCTCAGACACAGGAAAACTTTCCTGAAAGTCACCAACAATCTATGACTATGACTATTTACAATTCCCAAATCTGTGACAAGGTTAGTGATGTCAGTGGTATGTTACAAACTAGAAATATGCTCTACTTGCAGGGTATGGGGGGCGAGATGTGTGTAAAAAGAATAAGAGCCAAAGATTGAAATTTTCAGAGACTCATTCAGAAAAGTGTTGCAACAAATCTGGTAATAAGAAAATCATCTAAAGAAACTGGAGATAGGTTTACTAAACTAAGCTTAAGACAGTCATAATTTCTTTTGATAAGTAAAATGAGATACAAAACAGCATGGCAAAATATAAGTATTATTTTAACTATAATGTTAGAAACTGAGTAAAATTAAGGCAAAGGGGGCAAAAAGTAGAAGGCTGGTAGAAGTCCTTAGGATGGAATTACTGCCAAAATAATGCAGTTGCTGCAGCACATTTCACATTGTTTGATGTTCTAAAATGCAGTAAAATGCAGTGCATGTTCAAGTATCAACACAGCACAGATTCTCAGGAATGTCAACTATTAAATAGTGACCATTCAATACAACTAATTGTATTGAATTGTATTTCATGGGTTTATTAACTGCTGAAATTTTAGTTTTCAACCCCAGTTTTCTGAACATACTGCACCACATCAGTCCCCACTCTGGAAATGAACTGTAGCTGATCAAGTCCCTTGACCTGATTTTGACACAAGATATCCCAGCCCCTACTGCTGTGTACTGTACCCTGTAAAATCACCTACTAACTGAATGTGACAAGGAACAAAGCAATGCTTGGCTATCTAGATGAGATCAGACCTGAGTCCTTATAAATTATGTACCAAGGATTGTTTTAGCTCCACAGAAAGCAGTAACACATGCTGTAATGGGAATTATGTAGTATTTATTCTATCAAAATTGAACTTAGAGACACCCTAAGAAATTTTAATGCAGAGGCACTGAAATGAAGTAGAGGTTACGGGAGCACAGACACAAGTGGAAGAATCTCCTGTTGGTTAGATTATATGTGAGGTACTGCACCAAGAGGAGATAATCTGGGGTTAGTGTTAGCATGTGAAAGCCACAGTGACCAGAAAACAATAAAGTGCATCTAAGATGCCAAGTGTAAGTTTATCATCTGCTAAGATCAGAATGAATTTTCTTTTTCATATTCACTGCTATACACTTTGAATCATTACCTTCAATCCTGAGAAAACCAGCTAAAGTCCCTTTACCACTCATCACACAAAAGGCTGAACAATACACAAGGATTGTTAATTACAGAGCCTTATTTACATGCTGCTAGAAATTTTTATGTCTTCTGGTGAGTGCTCCAGTATATGGAACAAGGTTTCCTAGAAACCAAGTAAGACAGTTTTGTGAGAGGAGATTTTCAATATTTTTATTCACCTTTGGTAGTAGCACATGTATCTTCTGCTATTTATAATTTAGTTAGAGCTGTCAGACTTGAGATTTTAAGTACCCTGGAGATTTTTCCTTAGATCAAGAAAAAAAATCCTATTTTATTTGTGTGATGAAACACATGATACAAAATCGTGCTTTAAGATACATGAATGAAAACAAAGCTACTTTCAAAACATGAAAATATTCTGGACCATATTTTCCCCAAAATAAATAACCCCCACATAAAATACAATTATACAGTGGAAAAACACTAAAAGCAAATGCCAACCCCCCCCATGAATGCTCATTATTCACTTGCTACTCTAAACAGATTCAACAGGCCCTCATGCTAACCATGCAACAGGTTCTCATGCTTCCATTTTCATATAGGAAGATGAAAACAGCTTAAAACAAAAAATGCATTTAAAGTAATGACCCAGTAAAAACTATAATGTATTTAAATTCACATCATCTATTAATTTCTCTTCTTATTACGATGTTATATAAAGGACTGGAATGACTCCATCTGAAATATTTTGAACAAGATATTGGAAATATCCAGGGGAAAAACGGGATAATGAAGCAGAAATTTCAGAAAATGGTAGTAAGTAAAACTAAGTCTCAACAGTTAAATTCTATAAGCCATAAAATACTTCAAAATATACAATATTCACTGAAGGTATATTTAAAGCATATGCCAAAACTGGCTCTCATAAAATTATGTGAAGGGCTTATCAACAGAAAAGAATCACTTAAACTCTGCAGTTACAAAATACTAAGATTACTTGTAAGGTTTTACCAATAAATACCCATTATTCAGAAAGTCAGAGACCTGAAAAAAACCCCATCACTAATCTTACCTTTTGCTACGTGAAGTTCCTCTGCCCTTCTAAGTATAGGATCCATCTCTCTTTCTCAATGTAATTCCAGCAGATCACTTTACTCTTTCCTGGAATTGTTAAAGTAGCTTTGAGATTTCTCATGGTTAAGAAATGTGGTTCAACAGAGCAAAAGACAAAAGAAAAGTCATCATGACTTTTCCCCTTTGTAAATACTACCATTTTTTCTCCTCCTTCTCTGACACTTTTCTTTTTCTTCTTGCCTGTCTCTCCTAACTCACTCCTTTTCGTCAACATTCTCTCCTCCCTTTGTCTCAAATGCTGCATGCGTGGTAAAGCTCCCCAAAATCTTGTTGTATTTACCGCCCTCAGCTGAAAGATATGGCTTTATAGGAGAGATGAATCTCCCATGATTTTTATTTGGACATAGATACATCTGAAGTTTTTTTATCTTCTGTACCTGCAGAAATTCAGGCAGGACTCAACTCTTCAACTTGCTATGTCAGTGGCCATTTTTAGTATCACTGTCTGCCTTAATGAGGTCACTTTGATTTGTATACCTTGGAAATTACAATGTACAAACAACGTGTTCACTGACATAAAATACATAGAGGCTGCCCCTTAAAACTGAACACATATAGTGGGACTATACATCTATTCTAACCCTCTCCTTTTCCAAATCATATTTTCCCTATAAGGTCTCTGATTTTACTGTGTTAACTAGGCCCCCACACATTTGCTCCCTGTTGCCAGGGGTCACAGTGGGGCCAGCCCACAAAAAACCTCTTGTCAAACAGTAACTACGTTGTTCAAAACGCTTATATTAGAAGGGCAAAGCCTTGATGCAAAACACGCAATTGCATACAACAGGACACAGGTAAGACTGTCCTCAGAGTGTAGGGCTGGATGAGAGCACTTTGGGAAATTCTGTCCCAAACAAACTAGTGGCTAAAGAAAGGAAGGAGGTGAGCCGGGCCGCACTGAATTTTCATGTGCTAAATGACTTTTAGTTTTGACCAGAGGCGTGAAAGCCCTACACCGCCCGGCTGCAGAGCCGGACAGGTACTCCCGAGGTGCTGCGGACACGGAGCTCCAGGAGCAGTAGGGCACCAACCCTATCGCCTAAACCTGGCCGTGTCGCACCGGACACCCCTCGGGGCAGGGCACACGCAGCTCCTTCCCTTTGTACCCACTGCCGGGCACCCGTCACTCCGGATCGCCGAGGACTAGGCCACAGCCACATTACTCCTCCCGGGACGGCCTAGAACCCACAGGAGCGGCGCTGCCGAGCGCCTCCGCCCGCGGTGCCGCCAGCTTCCCGGCCCGCCCCGACCCGCTCCCGGCACCCACCGTCCGGGCGGGCCAGCCGAGCGGAAGGCGCGGAGCTAGCGGCGCAGGTAAACGGCGGCCCCGGGGCCTCCATGGCCGCGCGGCGGCGGAGCGCTCCCTGCGGGAGCCAGTGCAGGGGCCCAGGCCGGGCCGAGCCGGGCCGCAGGTCCCCGGCAGTTCCGTGAGGCGGTGGCCGGGACGGAGGCTGTACTCGGCCGCGGCTGTTGGGGCGGCTGTTCGGACGGCGCGGCGCGGTAGAGGGGGCCCGCGGCGGCGGGCCCGCCCCTTGGGAGGCCGCGCAGTTCCCTCCGCGCGGCTCCGCGGCTCGAGCCGGCAGCTTGTCACCGGCATCGGCCGCTTGTGGAGACTGATTCCCGGGCGTATGTGTGTTTACAGGAAATAAACGGCTTCTGTCGCGAGGAACACGATGAAATTCGGTTGCCTTTCCTTCCGACAGCCCTACGCAGGGTTGCTTCTAAACCGAGTCAAAACAGTAGAGACTCGGTGGCGTCCTTTGCTAGCAGGCTACAAGAACTGCACCATTGCTATTCATATAGCTGTTAAGGACTGGGAAGATGAAACATGGAGAGAAATTCTTCTGAATAGGTTCGGCATGACACCGAAACAACTGCAAGATTTGTTGGATGAAGGGGAAAAATTTGGCAGAGGAGTTATTGCAGGTAAGCATCCTTGGGTTATATTTTCTAAGCAAACTTTTGGTTCCTTAACAGTCGACTCAAATACACATCTGCTTTATGTGTTTGCACTCATTATGACATTTCTTTAATACTTGGAAGGGAGTGGAGCATAAGCTGTGATGGGGAGGGTCTATTTCAACTCCTGTATGTTTCAGCATAATACATGTCAATTCCACACTTCTTGCATTTGGGGCTTAGGAACTCTTACTGAAACCATTTTGCAGTACTCGTGGTCAAGCGAATTCACGATCTTGCAGTGCTTTGCATGTCATTTTTAGAGTATACATAAATAATTACATAAAGAAATCCTATTTCAGTTTTACAAACCCCCCTCTGTCGCTTTTGCTATTTGGGCAGTGAAGAAGTTTGTTCCTGTAACACACAGTGCAGAGGCAGTGATGTTTCACTGCATAAATTGTGCTGACATATAACAGAGGTTGTGCACTGTACACTTACAAAGGTTTTATCTAGTGCTCATTTTGTTGCAGGTATCTTTGTTACACCATCTTTCATTGTCATTTGAATACTTCTGGCTATTCCTGCACAACAAATAAATTATGTCACATACACTGAACATCACTGTGGTTCTACAGTGCTGAAAACTGTAGGTCCTACCTAATATGTAGATTTGCAGCCTTAACATAAATTGCGTGCTTAATTGGGGAGTAGGCAGGAATTTCAAAATAGTTTAATGATTTAAAAATGTTAATAGGATAGTGGCTTGATAGGAGCAGATAAAGTTTTATACTTTACAGAAGCTGGTCCAAGGCCAAATGTAGCTCAGGAGTTTTGGTAGCAGCTGTGTCTTGTTAGATGCAGGCTGCTTTTCAAGGAGTTCTGCATCACTAGTTTGTGATGATTTTAACTGTGCCCTCTCCCTTGTCTCCACTCGAGTTGAGGCACATAGACTTTTGCGGCAAACAGCACAGGTGGGAGGTATGCCTCCCTCTGACAGTGCTCTTCTAGTAACAAACTGGCTATTCTCTGTGTTCTCAGGGAGGGCTACTAGTCTAAAACTTTTCTCTAGCTCATGCTGGCAACTAATTTTTTTATTTTAATTGTAAAATACAGGATTAATTGACATTGGAGAGACATCACTATATCCAGAAAACCTGCCTCCTGAAGAGATTCTGGAGCTGGAAAACAAAGCTGTCCTCAGTAATCTAGAACAGAAATTCTTGACTGTTGTTTCCAATCCTAGGTGGCTCCTGGAACCAATTCCTGCCAGAGGGAGAACAGGGGTGTGGCAGGTGGACATCCCTGAAGAACTGATTCCTTCAGAATTGTAGGTGTTGCCCCTTACTATTATTGTTCCTGCCTAAATGCAGACTTGTATTTAAGATGCTGATTTGTGAATTACATGAGCATCTTGTTAGGACTCTATTCCAAAACTATATAAAATGGCAAATACATTTGAAGAACTGCTTGTTTGAGGCAAAACATACAAGATGTGTCTTTATGACTATTACAAGGACTTACTGTCTTTCTAGACTTTTCCTGTATAAACAACTAAGTAAATGCCATTTTTAAATGCACAGTTATGGATTGTGTGCCAATTTAAATGTAAATTAAAATGATTTTTTGATTCCTGCATCTCTGGTTATAGGAAAATGGTACCTAAAAGCCAGCTGCCACAATTAATAGGACATCTGTCCCAGACCACACCTTGTCCTTCTTTAAGGACAGACTCTTTTCATTCACACCTCAGGCACACAAGATGTGCCTACGATAGATATAGCTCTGTGACCTGACAGACGTTGCAGAAAGGCTATTTTGAGAAGGTGCTTGTACAAAATGAAATTGAGCATTACATTTTTTTCTCTTATTTAAGATGAAAAATACTAGTTATTTTTGAAAATCTAATACTGAATTCAAGACAAGTGTGAAGAAATACACGTAAGAGCCATTAAATTTTGGCACTCTCAAGTTTTTCAAAATTCACACCCTACATTACAGTGAAAATCCTTTTGATTTTCTGGAGCAAATCCAGAAAGTTTTTCGTGCCACACCTAGGCACAGCTCTAAAAACAGAACAGGACAAGTAGCAGAACCTTTGTACTCAGACACTTTACTGGAGCACTTAGAAAACTGTTCCCTTAGACTACAGCACTTCTACCAGAGCTGTACACGGTACCTCGCACCCCCCGTGCTGGCACCCAGGACCAGTGCTTGCAGTTCACTGAACCACATGTGGAGCTGGGCGTGACCTCAACACAGACCGAGCTGCTCCCAGCAGAGCTGGAGGGGTGGGAAGTGACTGCAGGACAGGGCTGTGTGAAGCAGAGCAGCTCCCTAGCCCCAGCCAGGCACTGCTGTGCCTTGGCTGAAGGGAAGGCACAGAGGCTGGAGCTCCTCCGTGTTTGTGAGCAGCAGCATATGGAGTTTGGCCACCACTGCCTTGAAGACCTGCCTTGGCACTGTGCTTGGCAGGTGAGGCCTTCCCCAGTGCAGAGCTGTGCCTGTTCTCCCTTGGACCTGCTGTGCACGGACTGCTATCCTCCTGGGAAGTGGTTTCTCATGCAAGCTCAGCATCTGATTTTCTTTTCCGTGGTGGTGTGCAGGCAAATTGACATCCAGTAACAATCCCAGTGATGTTAGATTTTTGAACCAGAATGTAATAAATATGAATAAAATATATATAAATAAAACTGCAACAAAATTTAAACTGTGGGATGGGATAGTGCTGGGTTGGGTTTCAGGCAGTAGCTGGTCCACAGCCAAGAAAGGGGAGATCTGGAGCATAAGAAATGGAAGTGCTGCATCCAAGTTTTCCAGGCATCCACCAGGAACACATGCAGAAATGTCCATACACTCTGCGCTTACTGCCATGCTAGCACTAAAGAAATGAGACTCATGGAATTTAAGCTATCTAAACTGTGGGTTACCTAAACACAGACACCAGCTGCAAGGGCTGGGTAACATGAGACACCTGTTTTTATAAACTACAGGACTACACATTTCATAGACTCCATTTCTCCAAAGCACCTCCAGCTCCAAGGCACACTGTCAAAGCAGGTCTTCAGACAAAAAAATGCTATGCCAACACCAACAAGATCCTATCTTGAAAAGTTTAATCATTTACAATGACCCAACACAAAGTTGGTAACAAAAACCAAGCTATGATATTTATACCAGCTAACTAACAGCTGTGAAACCTACCACAAATGTTTCTGGCATAGACCACATAATGCAAGGAGGAACAGCTTATTAAACAGCCAGCCTAATGGGAGAATGGTTCATGCTGCTCAGGAAGAATCAAAACATGAAACTGAAAAGCAACAAAAACAACATGTAACTCCCAAGCCAGCACAAGTTGAAATACGTACATGAAAACTTACATAGCTTACTCAAGAGCATCATGTAAGTCACTGTATATTCTACTTTCCCCCCCAAAAAAAGCTTTCCAGTATTACCTCAGAAGTGCAACACCCTTGTGCCTCTGTGGTTGAGACAATGATTGTGGCTGAACAGAGAAAGAAGTAAAGAGGTACTATGCTAAGGCATCCCAAAGCATTTAAGAGAAACATGAAAACAAGTGTATATTTAGGACCTAAAAGATACCTGGAATAGCACAGGCATTTCATAGAGGGTTTTTAAAAAAATACTTTTGGATAATACTTACACTGTACACAACAGGACTTTTAAACAATATATTACACTGCTAAAAATGTTCATATAAATACTATACAGGCAAGCGTGCAACCAACCTGTTAGGAAGGTTCACAAATTAGACAACCACATATTCCTGGAAAAGCATTCAGATTATCTTCAAGATTTCTGATTTGTGTAATCCAAGCCACTGATTCAGCAATACCTATTTTAAAGGAATTGGGACAAGGCATGAGATGAAATACATCTGTCTGCTGATGACCAATTCAGGTTTAATATGCTACTGTCATCTTAATCTGGCATATCAATGTTTAACTTGGGAGGTGGAATCACATATTTTCCAGGACTCTGTGTAATGACCACTCCAGTCTTTTTTCGAAACATTGGTGCAATTTTTGGTGGTTCGGGCAGTGGCAGTTCTTCTGTCTCTTCATTATCTTCATGATGAAGATCATAAGAGATATTTCCATATTCTCTCAAAAACGGGAAAATTTCAAGCAGGAACTGGCAAAAGTCTTTGCGAATTCCAAACCACCCTAAAAGAAACCAGATCATTTTGCATTATTAACAGAATGAACACTTAATTAAGTAGACAGACTATTTAAGGTCTCTTGATTGTCTCTTGATTTATATTTGCATATAAATACAATTTGTTAATGCTGCTTCTCAGCGTTTCTTATGCCTCTCATAATATTATAATTTAGGTTATATACAGAAAAACAGTCTGTACAAGCATTTGCACAGTTCCATGTCTGCAAATGCATGCCTGTGAGTATATCCATCTACAAATATTAGTTACACTACCCTAGCAAGAATCCATTTCGTTTCACACGTTACACAGTGTCAGGTCACATCAGTACAGAGAAGGAACACAAAAGAGTTAGCATCTCAACCAAAGTAAACAGTGCCACAGGGGAGGACACTGTAAGCACTGAAACCTTACTACAACTGCTTGAAAACATTAGCAACAGAAAAGCCCTTCTTAAAAATACACATCTTAATAAAATACATTGATTTTTAATCTGTTTCCAGGATTCTGAAATACTTACAGTGATTGCCTCCTTTTTGTCCAAATGTTGTTGCCATTAATGTTATCAGTGAAAGCCAGAGAGGAACAAATATGGGTATGAAAGAAAAAGTATTATGCCCATCCAGTCTGTGTACTAGTAAGATCTAAATGGCAAAAAAAAATTATGTCAGTTTTATTGCAATACTCATTTTCAAACTGCTTAAAGCATATGCCGAATCTGAAATCTTTAATTTCACACATCTGTGAGGAAAAAATGGCCTTCACAGCAGCATGTTGTTGTAGTTCCAATGTGATGCAGATTTTACCCAAGAAACTTTAAAGGAACACAGATGTCTTAGGTTGCAATACAGGATGTGACCAAAAGTATGTATTCTATCACCATGTGTCGAAACCAGGTAGGGCAGTGATCCTTCTCTCTGTGAGAGATACCCTCTGCTAATGCGCCATCTGTTAAAACCAGGTGGGGCAGTGTTCTTTATCTTTTCCACAGCCCGTTCTTTCTCCAGGGAGATACTATCTGTTATTAGGCCATCGAGTCTGACTGATAAAATTACATCCTCCCACTGGGAGATGCTCCACCTAGGGGGAGGAGCCAAGCATTTCCTACCTAGATAAAATCTGAGATTTGGAACACCAAGGCAGCCTTTTTCTACTGGATTCCAGAGGAAAACTGCACCCTTCTATAGGACCACTGCTTCAACAGAACCACATCTGTCATCCAGGAGGACTGCAGCCACCATTTAATTACGCTGCTACCAACACCCTGACTGACAGGGTGTCAGGTTGTATCCTGACTGTCAGTGTTTTGGGTTTGTTTTTTGTAATACTGTATTACTATTTTAATTTTTCCTAGTAAAGAACTGTTATTCCTATTCCCATATCTTTGCCTGAGAGCCCCTTCATTTCAAAATTATAATAATTTGGAGGGACGGGGTTTACATTTTCCATTTCATGGCTCCTGCCTTTCTTAGCAGACACCTGTCTTTCAAACCAAGACAAAAGAGTTCTCATTTGTGTTTCATATTTGCTGTTAATATTTTATTCGAAAACAAAGAGCAGCATTATCATTTCAGTAAGTTCAAAAACCATCATTCATTACTTTCTGAAAAAAGAACAAGACACATCAAACTCATTATGGCTTTTCCTACCTCAAATGTGAGCAGTGGAACTACAATTGTCATCCAGCTGACAGCCATGGTTATGTGTGTCCTCCTCTGCTCAGCAATCACATCCATGGAGCGCAGGAACAGCACAGACCACACGATGTAATAGAGGACAACGAGGCACAGGAAGGACATCAAGATCCACAGTGGAACACAAACAACCTGAAAGAAAGATACCTTTTATTTGTTTCAGTTTGTTTTTTTAAATAAAGAGAGTCTACGTATTAAGCATAAACAAGAAAATTAGGTCTTAACTAATATAACATCTAACAGAAGGGCATAAAACTCATATGTTTTTTCAAGACAAATCAGTTCAGGGTTTTGACAACCTTCTAAACCTGATCAAGTTGAAACGATTTAAAATGAAGGCAATATAGTTCAACTTTGGTAAGACTTCTGTGATTTTGTGTGGGTTCAAACTGTACTTGAAACTGATTTTTAGCAAGTACTCCCTACAGTGGATACCTTATTTTAAAAGGTTTCAATCTTTTCTCAAGTTTTTTTTTTTTTACAATAGAAAGGACAGACATAACCATGCCAGTGTCAGTTTTATGGTAGTTTACAAAAAGCCAGACACAGAAACAGTGCTTTGAAGTGCTGTAAAGGCACTTGGAACAGGACATCGCAGCAGTTTTGACAGTGACTACTTGCACTTCATTTACATTCACGGTAACACAACAAATAAAACTAGTTATTTACCAATACATTCTCTAACTCACCAATCATTTTCATGGCTTGTTTAGTGTTCCCATTGGGAACTTTGGGTGACAATTTCCCTTTCAACTGCTGCTCAGAGATTAACTGCAGTTGATGGCACATTCCTCATCCCTCAGAGGATGACGTGTCCAAAGAACAGCCGCTGATTCCCATGACCACTGAATGAAATGCCAGACCTTCAGGGAAGGATTGCTAAGCAAGTAAAAATGGGATCATGGACTGATCACATATTAACCGTTCCCTAGAATAAACACTTTAATGAAATTCAGCAATTAAACAAAGATAAGAAAACAACACTGGTTACATACAAGCCATGGCCATCTGATGATCTCATCTAGTCTGAGTGCAATAAATATGAACTGCAGAATATTGACTGAACACAAGATTTCCAGCTAGGAAAAAAAAAAAAAAAAATTAGTTAACTCTTAGTATGATAAACTTACTTCCAGAATAACCAATGAACCTGTCAAAGCACTTCTCTGACCCCATTCTTATCAGTGAAATATGAAAATTTATTTGCATTTACATTTTCTATTACTAAACATCCCTAAATTTATGTGGGTGTGATCCTAACCACATAATGTAAAGCCCGCTATTTTCAAGATCCTACTATTAAAAAAAAAGGCACTTAGAGTACTTAGAGAAATAAGAAAAGCCAAACTAATCAGAATGAAAAAAGCAAGGCATCAGAAAACAACTGTATTTTTCATACAAGAAATTCCGCTAGAATTAAATTAAGTAATAAAAAGACCTTCAACTTAAAAGTAGCAAAATTAATCTTCTGGAATATTTTGTAGTTTCGGTAATGGGCAGAATTACCAACAGTCCAAATTAAAGGTCTAATTAAAATTAAAAGCTCTATCTAGGGGAAAAAAAAATAAATTGAATATTACATCCAAATTCAAATCATTTACTGTATAATTGAGAGATACTTTAAATGACACTGAAGACATGGGTTTTGTGGCACTAGAGAAAAGCAATACTTCTCATTAAAATTAAGTCATTAAGTTAGTGAAAGGTTTTGATGAATCCTTCTTGCCACTATGAGAAACAGCCCTTCATTATACTTGTTTTTTAAAAAGTCTGTGTCTAGCTTGAACAAAGTGAGACAATGAAACACCATCACACTTGGTAAGATTCCATTTCCAAAGCCTATGGACAGCCCTACAATGGGTAGGATTTTCAGAGACCACAGAATTATTATCTGAAAAGTCTAACTGAAGCTTTTGAATGCAAGCTAGAAACATTACTCATTTTAATAAAAAGCATGCAGTTATGTAAGGCTTTTTTAAAATGTAATACTTCTCTGAAGGCAGACACTACATACTACTTTTCACTAACACACAATTGTGTAGACTGTGATCTGTGATCTTTGCAGGGAGTCAAAAATCTAACAGGCAGCAGGCACTTGCCAGCTTCCAGAACCACACCAAAGTCTCCACTGTTCAACCGCTAATTACTTTGAAAAAACTGAAAAAGTAGATTTAAAATGTTTTACCACTGGCTTTCTTAAAAGAATAAAACACTACACCTGCCCCCCCAGCACAAGCATAAGACCAAGCAACCAGAAAGATGCAAGAGCAAAGACAGAGAAAAATATAAAAATCAGACTGTAAATAATTTTTAGAATCAAGTTGACATATGAGATCTATATGGCAAGTGCACACATATTTGCAGTGCTCACAACTTAATAAATTCAACATACTTTAAATAGTGCTTTACTGACTATAAAAGAGTGTAACACATAAAAGGCAGCTTTTTCTGAGCCCACCATGATACACAGACAAAAACCCCAGCATGTACTTAACTGATCACCTAATAAGATGCAGAACAGGAATGAAAAGATAATGTATTTCAGATTAAATACTTATGAAAATAATAATAGACTCTAACAACTACTTTGATTACTCAAGTCAAAAACGGATGTCCTGGATTAAAGGCAGATCCCTCATGTTTCTAGCACATGAAAGGGAAATAATGAAATCTTCAGAGTAAAGAGAAAGCAGAACAGCACTAAGTGAAGATGACTAAGAGTAAAAAAAAATAAAAATTAGTTGAGACAGCTGTTGCCTTTTATGGATTCCACTTTCTTCTGCTAGTACTTAGCAGCTGTGCAGTCATCTGTAAATCAATAGGCAATCAAGCATCATCCGGTAGATGGCAAGCCCCTCCACACAAATTTTACTTTTAGCAATGGTTAACTGGTAATAGAACCCTGCAAAATAAAATTCTATTGGCAAATGTTTCAAAATGAACTTAGGATATCAGTTTACCAGCCATCATCAACAATTACCAAAAATATTTCTCTCTAGTGAAAAACTCATCTTATGCTAATTTTAAAGAAATAGGCCCTTGAAATTAAAATACCTGAAAAAACTGAGCGTCATCTAAAAATCAGATTTTTAACTGTCATGGGGTAGTTTAAGAACATAGCAAAATGAAAAAATCAATATGAAATCTAAATTTATTGCAAAATATCACAATTGTGGGAAGACCTTGAGAATCCTTCCAAGGTTCTTCCAAAACCAAAGGGAGTTAGAGATAAGATAGAGGCAGAAAATAAAACTCTAATGTTGCTGCCTACCTTTCACACTCCCAAATTAAAGATGAAACACACAGATGGTGATATTAAGACATTTTCAGCCCTGATTATATGGGGCTCTGGAAACTCAATTCTGCCTAGAGATAGTGCTTTAGAATCAGTTTAATTTTTTTCTGTTGTTTCCATGTAAGTGTCTGGTATTGACCGATACTCCAGCATTCCTGGTGAGTTATTTTAACACAAAATAATAAAAAAGCAGGTTCAAAACATGCTGCAATTTGGTAGTTGAAAAAACTAGAAGATACTAGAAAAAGTTATATTTTTCCTGACCCTGACTTCACTCCCATTTGCAGGTGAGTGCATTTACAGGTGAGAGCAGTTAATTGGACTGATGTAGTCTTCTGTATTGTGCTTTCCTGAGAGACAAACTGCCACAGAATTGACCCTAAGTCTTGCACTGCCATGACTTTTACACATCAAAAATGAAGCCTCACCTCCAGGGACCTGTCATGTCGGAATCCCCACACACAAGCTGCAACTGAGACTGGAGACACAAAGAACAGTGGCATGAAGACCAGAAGCCAGAAATGGGTTCCTCTTTCAATCCTATCACACACCAGGACTTCAAACATAAGCAGTAGCAGGTGGATGCCTACTGCAATTAACATAGCTTTGAACTCCACACAGGTTTCTCCTTCTGCTCTGAAGAGAGGATAAGGAAGAATTTACTTGCCTGTAAGAAAGCACATTACCCTGCAAACATCCCAGGAAACTTCCTTGAGCTCCAGATGTTAACACTTGTTTTTAATAAACACACACATTATATGCATTAAACTCCACTGCTGATGACCTAATCAGATTTCTTGCCGATAAAGCTGCACATTGAAGTATTTTATTCAAAGGGTGCAGCAGGATTTTTACAATTTGAAAAATTTTTAAGGATTCCATAGCTGGGCAGATAGAACAGGATTTCCTTCCTAGTAAATCAACAGTAAGCTATCATGCAGGCTGTTAGAAATAAGCTAAATTTAAAATTATCTGTTTGATTTCTGCACCAGCATTCCTTGAATCAACATCTTTCCCTAGAATTTCTTCTATTTATCTAAGCCAGAGTATTGCAACAGATATTTTCTGTTACTAAAAGTAAAATGCCTGTAAAATGACAGGACACGCAGAGCTTCTCCCTACACCATTAGATCCATTACTAGAAGTAGCGCACAAGATCTGAAATCACACCACACGTGGGTGCATCAGAAGACCTGTGCACCAACATTTTTCATTTAATATTCACCACAGATAGAAAAGACATTTACTGCATTTCATTTAAGGTCATTTTTCTTTTGCCCTGGGACCTTTGAATTCACATTCTACTCAAATTACCAAAAAATGCAACACTGATGTATTTAAAGATGTGAAAGTTATTTTGTCCTAGACTGACAAGACACAACATTCCCTCTGTTTTGCCAAACAAACATCATCAGCTTACCGATACTGTGGGTTTCGGGCCCATACTCCTGTTCCCACTGAGGCACCAACAATCACCATTAACTTCCACAGCCATATTGGAGCAAACACAGCCCAGTAACTCCACTGAATTTTGTCATCCAGACGTAGAGAGAGCAGCACAGAGAAGAGCAGCAGGCAGGCATAAATAAGGAATTTGCTGTTGAACAAGCAAACAAAAAACCCAGTGAGGAATCAAGGCAGGCAACTTCACCTTAGCTTTGTAGAGGACAACTACCTCAATTGCAGCTGAAATTTCACTGGGATACTTCCTAACAGAAAACGTGTCAAGCTTATTTACAAAGAATCAACTATTTCATTGTAGATACAGTATAAGTGGTCATCTCTTTCGCTTATAAAACCATTGCTTCAAGGAAGCACATCAAAAGCATTTCTGCATAGCAATCTCAGTGAATGGACTGAGATAAATAGTTCCCTTCCACAACGATCCAGTCAGGAGCTGTATATGTTTTAAAAAACGTGTTCTGTCATACAAATCAAATGAAGTAGCTTTTGATATTCAAAACTGAGTTACATAATTTATGAAATTTTATCCACACCAATTTTAACTAAAGGTTAAAAGTTATTATGAATTGCAAATTCACATTCAGTTAAAAAACAATATTATAGAAAAGAAAAACCCAACAGGTTAAACTTTCAGCAAAGTTACCTATTATACACTGAAGTTTCTCACTAGAATATTGAGGATGACGCTTAAAAATTTAAAATAGCTACATTGATACAGTTTATAACATAGTCAATTTAGAATGAATAAACATATCCAGAGTACTTGAGCAGCGGCATATCACCTTCTTGTACCACCAAAAATCAGACAAAATAATTACAGTAGGCAATTTCTTCAAAGGACAGGAAGGGAAAAGTCTCCCACCCATCCACGAGAAGCTCACAGACTGCTTTATAAAACATAAAACTAGGTGAAGTAATCGTATGCATTTTAAAAATGCATAACCTAAGCAACAGAATAATGTAACAACAATCAGGAATACTACCACTTCTCCAACAGCACGACTCAAACCACCCACCTTCACTCATATAAAATAACAAAGCACTCATCAAATCAGGATCACTACGTTTGATATCAAGATGTTTTGTCTCTACTCAGAACAAGTGTCTCATCTGCACCTTAATAATGATAAACAGGTTTATTGTGTCAGCATCTCCCCACATGCTTGATGAAACTACCTCGGGATAGGATGATATAAACTGGTCACACTTCATAGCAACAA
This sequence comes from Acridotheres tristis, assembly GCA_037013685.1. NCBI lineage: Eukaryota > Metazoa > Chordata > Aves > Passeriformes > Sturnidae > Acridotheres > Acridotheres tristis. The sequence continues at coordinate 7,101,228 of CM072889.1, read as the reverse complement.
AGATGTCTCAGTTCCTCGGCTAGTCATCCTTTTTTGATATTCAATATTTCTGTAATTTGTACTTTCCCTGGCTCCTCAATAAATGCAGCAGTGAAATACCACTGCTCCCCAGGTGTTCCAGGTGCATCAAAACACGAAGACACCTGCAAAAGTGCAACATTCGGCTTGCTCATTCATCACTCAACACCCAAATAAACTGAAAGCACTGCTCTGCAGTAACAAAGCTTTATAAGCTTCTAGGACTTCTGCTCTTACTTTTCCATTACTCTGACCACACATATTTCAATTGTTAATTTCATCTTCTATAACAATGCATTTCCTGGAGCTTTGGTTGCCCTTTTGTTTGTCTAAACAATTGACTGAACACAGCCTGCCATAGCTGGCATCATGTAAGGCCTCTTTCGCGTGCAAGGTTTTTCCAGGACTCTCAGCATCTCAAGCCACATTCCATAACTTACTTGCAGGCCCTTAGTCGGTGGTCTTGAAATAGCTAGTAAAACCCAGTAACATTTAACTCATTCTCTCAGTTTCTTTAAAAGGTATATGTCCGTACTTGCTTGGAGAGCCACCAGAACCCCAGGTTGTAGTGACCGTCACATTGTTAATTTTAAGGGAGCCCGAAGGAAGAGCTCGCCTTCCCCGGTGCTCCCAGTGTAGCCCAGGGTTGTTAACACCTGCGGATACGGAGGCTCCGCCTCACAGTCACAGTCTGCGCGGAGGTGTGCAGTGCCCCCGCACCTCAAAGCACCGCAGTGAAACACTGAAACACCAGAAAGAGCCTGGGAGTAATCTGAGAAAGCTACACAATAACAAAGCAGATGACTGGAAGTGGAGCTAGAAAGCGAGAGCCCTACATCTGCTTTCCAGTCCCTGAACGCGAACCAGCCGCGAGGAGCACGCACCGACACCCGGGAAGCTGAGAAGGTTGGATTCGACGATCTCAGAGTTCTTTTCCAACATGACTGATTCAGTGATTCTGGACAGGAAACCGGCCGGGAACGGCGTGTTCCAAATGCCACCCGAGCTGGCGGTGCGGAAGGGCCACCGAGGCCGCCCTCCGCTCCAAAGCTGACGGGTCCCACACCCAGCGCTGCTCCCGACCGGGCCCTCGGGCTAACCCTGCCAGGCCGGCGCTGCCCATGCCGTGCTCACCTGGGGTTGAAGTCCTGGAAGAAGCCGCGCAGGTTCATCGCAGCCCCTCTACCAGGCGCTCATGGCGCGGCCCCGCCACCGCTCCAGGGCCTGGCCTCGCCGTCGCCCCGCGCATGCGCGTAGGCCTCTGCCGGGACCCGGGCGGGCCGAGCACTGCCGGGCTTCGCAAGAAGATGGTGCGCATGCGTACCGGGCCAGGCGGCCGCTCTGCCAGGAGATGAGCAGGGCAGAGCCGGGAGAGGCGGAGCTGGGCGGCGGGGCTAAGCCGGTGCTTCGGCATCTCGAGGAATTTTTTTTCCTCGTTTCTGGCCCAAATCGGCCTTCTGCCAGTGTAACCCAGTCGTGCTGGTGCTACATAGTCTCGTAAAAGTCCCTTTCCAGCTCTCTCGGAGCCCCTTAGGTACTGGAAGGTGCTCTAAGGTCTCCCTGGAGCCTTTCCTCTCCAGGTTGAGCAGAATTTGGATGACAGTTTCGGAATCTCTGGGACATTTCAGTGTCTGGGACAAATAAATACCCGGGCATTTTTTCACTGAGAAATGTTTCAAGTACAAATTTGAAAAACCCCAAACTATGTATGTACCTTCTTGGAGACAAGATACTGAGTACTAAAAATCTTCAGCCAAGCTAGAAAAGGCAAAAAGGGAATCAAGGTGGACTTAAGTGAAAGAAATTGTTGTCAGAAAGGAGAGAACTGGGCTTGCTGTTGTTTGGAGGTTTTTTGTTTGTCCATTTGTTTAAGTGAAAGTAATTAGCTGTTGGAACAAATGACCCTGAGAAACAGAAGCTTTTTCATTTTGAAATGAAGTCCATATGGCTCTCTGGGAGATAGATGCTAATCTAACTCATGGTGATGAGTTTGACAGTAACAAGACCTATTAAATTCTATAGCAGATCAGGATAGTTTATACGATGACTCCATGCCAGAGTAAATCATCTGGTGGCAGTTTTTTGAAGTGAAGATCCTCAGAGCTTCTCCTTCAGGGTTATATTGCAGATGAAATCCTAATAAAAACAAAATGAAACAAACAACCAAAAACTCTCATAATCATATCTTAAGCTTTAGCTTTTGCAGAAAGGTGAAATTAAGTAAATAGTCTACGTCTTCCACCACTTGCTGACAGAACTAATAATTTATACCAACTAAGAAGTTAGGTATACATGCAGTGTGATTTGTTAAATACCACAGCTGTTCGTAGCCCTTGACAGTACTCATTAGTTACTACAGTTCTACTCAAAGGTGTGATTCATCTGGAGATATTCACTGGCAGATTGTAGATACAACTGTAACTCCACTGGCAAGAGCACAAACAGCTGACAGACATCCACTCCAGGAGCTTTCTACACAATATATTCAAGTGATAAAGCAAGGGCATGTCAAAGGCTACAAGAAAACAAGGATATGCCAGCACAAGGAATGGCAGTGGGGAGCATGTGAGGAGACTGGGGAGAAATCGGGATAAGAGAGAGGCAAGAGCACATAATGAAAGAAATGGGAAGGAAAGGATGAAGGCTAGACACTCTTCAGAGACTGATAAGATGGAAAGAGCCACAATAGGATATCTGCCAGGGCAGTACAAAAACTTGTAAGGAGCCAAAGAATTAGTAGGCTTAAACGATTGGAAACTAGAACCTTGGTTTTCATTATGCTTTTGAAAAAGTTGAGCCTCATTAGTTTGGAAGAGAGAACAATTATGCATAATGTATTTGTCCAAGATAAAAAAGATCTACTGCAATGCATAAAGATAAGACCTGTAAGCATAATCTTCAGCCAGATGCAATCACAAAACAAAGTCAAAATATTAATAACAAAGAATTAGCTTGAGAACTTTTAATAATTCAGAAGGCTAATAAAGCAGCTTGGCATTTCTGAGAATATTCATGAAATTCCATAGAAGCAAATCAAGGAAGATTTGTTCTGCAGTTACAATGTTTGGCTGACTGCCCAGGCAGCAAAATAGTTCCTATCAGGTACAAAGAACTAAGAAAAAAATCCTTAGTTACAGAAATGAAAGCTCAAGGTACATACTTTTGTACCAGTACCTCAGGAGAGCTAGAGCTAAATTTTTTTGTTTGAAGTCAAGTAATTGTGAATTTTAGGAGCTTTCTTAGATTTCTTTTGTGGTCTCAGATTTCCTGATTACTATGGCTAGATACTACCTGCACATCTGAGGGTAATGTTGGGGAGAGTTGGAGAGCAAAGGAAACTCAAGCTCTTGTCTAAACTTAAAGACTTAAAAGATTTATTTTAAGTTTACATTTTATAGTAATTTAGGGGTAGTAGGAGTAATATGGGCAGCAGACAAAAGAAGCAGCAGGTCATCTGCTTTCTGTTAAGACTTTGTGTCTACGGCTGATCAAGACTTGAATGCTAGGAACTGAAGTGAATCCCCTGAGACAGTTTATGTTGGAGACCAAACACAAATTTTGGTTTACCTCCACTTATCTATTTTCTTAAATTATTCCAAGAAGAGATAAATAGAGTCTTTTTTATAGTTACTGCCATTACTGCTTTCATAAGCCATCTACTTGTATCCTTATTCTGCTTAAAAAATGTAAACTAGGAGCATCCCTGTCCTTGACCAAAATTAAATGCAGGAAACAAGACCTGAATCAGCCTTCTAAGTTGAAAAGCTTGCTTTTCTGTTGACAGTCAGCCTTGACTTCTTTCTAATATACCATATAATTCACATGTCCTGTTTGCTTTATAGACTTCTCAAAGTGCCCATGTTAAGTGACTGGAATACTGCAGAATTTAAAGGGAGGACAGCAGTTCAGCAATAACTGACTGATGTAGCTGACAGTGGAGTCATGAATTAGGATCATCTTTCATGGTCTATGACAGAACATCAAATTATTTACAAAAACAGATCTTCAGGTTTGAAAATCTCCATTTGAATTTCAGTTGATTTTGCTTAATAAATAAGTAGGCCTTACTTTATTCACAGAATAAACAGAGTTTGGCTGATAATTGACAAAAAAGAGATTGTCCAATCTATTATAATGTCTTTATACTAGCCAGTAATTTTGCACAGTTAAGAACAGTAATTATCTAATAAGTACACACTTGTTAGTGTCATTGGCATTACACACAGCTGCTTGGTTCTGAAATGAGGGCCTTCAGTTTCAATGAAAATTTCAATAATTCCTGCAATAATATTGTTTTGTGTCCTACTTGAGAAGTTAGAATAATTTAAAGCCTTTACCCTTGAACATTTTGCTTGTCTGTTGCATGTTGTGCCTCTCAATTACTGTCCTCCAGCCTGAAACCTATTTGTAGAGTTGTAGCAGTTCAACAAGTTGCTGTTTCTATTAATGTCAGCTATGATTGTGATGTGAAGCAAGTTACAATACTTAAGCACTATGAATTTCATAGGCTTTTCTGCCAGCTGGATGTTAGAAAATGCATTGTTGTGCAGCTGTTTGGCCCAAGCAGAATTTGACACAATGACTTGATATTACCTGCAAAAGGTATGTCTGTTTATAGTCTATGTTTTTGTCTTAAACTGTTCAGATGGTTTTATTCATTACTTGTTCTCCCGTTGAAAGGAAGGTCATTTAAGCAAGTTGTGTTCCATGCTTCTTATGCAGTCTGTGTGTTTTTTCTGCCTCACCACATCTTCCAAGTTAATTCATTTTTTATTTTGCTCTACTCTTGAGCTTTCTTGCATAACTTCTTCCACTCTGCTTAGTAGTTAAGATAAAACATGAAAAGAAGGCATGGGATAATAAATAAATAAATAGGTTCTATATAAGTTCTATATATAACTTACTATTCTATATAACTTATTCTATAAGCTCTATAAATAAATCCTATCAACTTCCTAATAGCAGTGATTTATAAGAGCTGATTCTTTCCTTCAAGGCCTTCTTAATTCCCTTTTAATTTCTTTCTTCATAGTTCAGAAAATCAGAAAGCTTCAGTTCAGTGGTCTAAAGATGGGTGCTAGATTACCAATTCTGCGCTCACAAAGGATGACTTCAGTAAGAGAATAGCATGAGGAGATTTATATTCCCTGGGCTTTCAGCTTTACAGAAGTCTACCAGCCATTTGGTTTTTAACTTGTACTGTAGTGAACATGTATATCTTACCAGGAAAAAAAACAAAACAAACCACAACCTAAAAAAATAAGTATTTTAAAGCATAAGTATTCTCACACAGCAAGGATGTGCAAAGCAGCTTTCAACAAGATCACATGCTGCTTTCCTCCATATATTCCTGCCATAAGTTGGAATTGTCTAGTGAAGCATCATCTTGGGTATGGTTTTGCTGCTGAAGGTGAAAGGTGCTCTGTGAAGGAGTCATAGAGGACTTTTTCAGGAGGAAAAAGAATGATCTTACCTAAGGCAATTAAATTTTACCTCGTGTCTATATGAGTTTAAGCCAGGCTTCACTTGTCCCTTTTTCCCCTTTGCATTTCTTATCCACAGGGTATCTGTGATGGAGATCCTGAGACCTACTTCACTCATACCTGCAGTAGTGATGAGTAACTATGCTCATTCAAACCTGTATTATAGGATTATGTAACAACAGTAAATTTGGAAAATCAAGTTCTAGATGGACAAAAGAAGTGGGACAAAATTTGTTTGTCTCTCATTTCTCTCTGTTCTGTAATTCCATCCTTTTATTAAAGGGATGAAATACTCTTAGTGAAGAGATGAACAATTCTGTGCTCCAAGTATATTGAAACAACATGATACCTTAACCTCTAATTGCCTCCCCACTCCCTGGCCTCCTTCCAAAGGCAGATAGAACATTGCCCGAGAGGCTGCAGTGCAGAAGGGGTAACCAGATCACAACTGCTTGCTTCTTAGCAGTTTATTCTGTGCCTCTCTTGCCATTGCTGGGAGTGGCAGAAAATTTTGCTCAGCTGAGGCTGGAGTTTCTGCTGAGTATGTGAAAAATGGTTTCTATTTGTTTATTTTTAAACGAAAGTTCGTAAAATTGTCACATTCATGGAAGTTGACAGCAAGATCAATACTTATTTTTGGTTGCTAATGCTTGTAAAGTTGTAATTTATATTTGGTTTGACATTTTAAAATGTGCAAGGGCTTTGTCTTTATTTTACTCCTTGGTTTTCCTTTTAAGTTCTCGTGGATATTTAGAGTTTTCATACCTTGCTGCTCCCTGTAATCACTATGACTACCTCCTCTCAGCAAATCTATTTTCCAAAGCTTATTGCCACTAGAGCATTTCATGGTACATATGAAAGTCCTTTGCATAAAAAGTGATCAGAGATATTATTCATTTGAACTAATATATTCTAGAACACATTTGTCCCTTTGTGGTTGTTACCTGAACCTTTTGAACCATAGAATACTGTTGACAAATTATAGGGAAGAGTGTTTGGAAAGGACATACTAGTTTGAGCTAGTTCATCAAACAGCTCTTGCAAAACACCTTTGAGTCTCACTGACTGAAGGGAAAACGATGGTTTCCAGAACAGACAGGTTGCTTTGCTAATGTGTCATGCTTAAAAGAGTAAACTCAGCATGGGGCCTTTGGGATCCAGTACACTACACTTGTTATGGTGGGAGATCAAGGATGCAGGTTAGACAGAAATAATCTCTGACTTTTTCCTGCTTTTGCACTTACAGAAGAATAAAATGTAGAATAATTATTTTAGTAACCAGACACAAGCTATTCCATCCTATAGTTGTACAGAGAGTAGTACCAATTCCTGAATATGTAGTGGAATATATCTTGGTATGTTACATATTAATTTGGGAAAATTACTGTGGTGCTGCTCAAGAACCAGAAGAGCACAGCCTCCTGTGGAGCTCGTTATGTACTGGGTTTATCCCTGGCATGCTGATGGGATGCTCCTGGAGGTATTGGCCATTTTCAGCACATGAAGCAGTGTTACTCATGAGTAGCTCATGAGTTACTCATGAGTAGCTGTAGATCACTTTGTATGTTCTTACAAACCAGAGTTTGGAACATACTAATATAGTAACAGAACCAGTGTTCTACTGTGTACACAGTAAACTCAGCAGCACAGGAAATGTCTACAGTCGTTGTGAGAAAAATGTTTTTGTACTTTTGAATTTTTTGCCTCACCATTCTGTTCCCAAAGGCGAACTGTGAAGTAAGAAGATAGTAGAGAAGCGAAGAATTTGATCTTATCAAAAAGACAGTGTTACACACTATTACAATTGTTAGTTCTATGTCTCTTGATCTTGCTACTCTTGTTTTAGTCAAGCATAATACAATGTGTCATTAAAAGAATCCTCATTAGCACGTCCTGGCTAATTTCTAAAAGGCTTTATCCTAACCTTGAGCAATTTTTTTTCTACCTTGCTCTGCTTAGTTACAGATCCACATTTATTTTCCCCTGTGCTTCCACCTTCATGACACTTACTTTACATCCCACAGTTTGCACATATGAGAAAAGTAGAATTTGCCCCTTCGCAGGAATCACTCCTCTCATACTTTGTAAATAGAATTACACTCAGAAAACATCACCTTAGTCAGGGGCAAAGTAGTCATGTACTTTGGTGTCCTTGTCAAATTACTCATTGCAAGGTTTTAAAGTTTGAAATTGAGAGTTGCTTAACAGAAGGTGACCTCCCTGTTAGCAATACCTGAATACTGATGAGCTTATTCACTTCCCTCTAAGGCAGCTGTAGAAGGGGGAAGAGAGGGTATAGAAGAAAAAGAGGGAATAGATTTCACTATTAAAAATAAATGGGGGGATGGGTTATTTTGGGGTTTTAAAGAATTGCAATGTTGTTACTATGCTGAGAATGCCATTCAAAATACCCTCGAAAATCTGCAGCAACTGTTAATCCTGAATAACAAACAAAACAGAATTTGTAGATGTTTAAATAACAGACCAACTCTTACCAGCTATCTACATTAAAGAATTCAACAGCCTTACATGACATCTTGTTTACACAGGCTTTCCTGTTTGGGGACCTTATCTTATTATTGTATTCACCATGTAAATTGAGAAATTGTCTGTATCAGGGCTTATGTGCATGAAAGTTATTTTTGCGCTGTGCTTTCCTGCCCTCACTAAGCACCTGGGACAGTGTGATTTCTTTGAGCAGTACCTGAGACGTAGGCACATTTCCTGAAATGTGTGTAGGGAGGGTAAGGAAGAACTCCAGTTCCTCAAGCCACCCAACTGTTCTCTGGCCAGCACATCAGAGTTGGAGCTGCCAGTGTCTAATTTGCCATGTTTATAGGCCCAAACAGGAAATGTAAGAAAGTAGGACTGAGGTATGCCTTTAATCCATTGCTTTTGGTGGTGATAACAGCATCTGCCTTACCCGCTGTCCAGTACTCAGAAGTCTAGATAGTATCTCAGAAACAGCTCTGATGTCCTTGGGAAAACTCTTGGTGTGAGATCACTGACCTGGGCCTTGGGGAGAGAGGAAGCATGCTGCAGGTGAACGGATCTGCATGACTCACTTCAGTTGCAGAGAAATAATTGTATATGAAATGAAGGCTTATAATGAGTATTTTTGGATTAGAAATGTTTATAACTGAAGTCTAAAATGTATTTTCTAGTGCACAGGTCTGCAATTCAGGCTGCAAGGATGGACTACAATACCATCTTATTGTAAGAATGTTAAAAACCTGAAAGTTTATGCAGATGCCCCTCATAAAATGTAGTTTTCCCTTGAGTGCTAACGTTCACAGATGGCTTAAAAAGTATGATTGGTTTGATTTTCAAAGTACAGCTATGGAATTCTTCAAAGATAAAAATGCTGTTTAGAGATATATCAACATTATGTCTCAGGGGTTGCTATTAGTATTTCACTTCCTCACTATATGTGCCAGAGGAGGATACAGATACAAATGCAGGTATAAATATTTTTAATAGATCTCTGTCTCATTTTCTTCATGGTAGCTTGTACTGAAATAAATTTCATCAGTCCATAAAATGAAAACAGTCCTTTCTTGATAATAATCAATTTAGGGATAAATAAATTTGCCAACCAGAAGCTTCCTGTAGTGATTAGTCACTTTCTATAATACGTGAGAATTAAATTATAATCGCTTTGTGATTATTTATATTGATTAATTGAAAACTGCTTTACTCTTTTGGTGTTTGAGTAAACTGACCGCAGTGCCCAACCATTTGTGAAAACCTGGTTTCTTAGAATTACTGAGTGATGCATAAAAATTCCTTAGGCTTGCTTCTGTGCTAAATGCCAAATGTGCTGGTGAAATCACTAGGGAAGATGCACAAGGGCAGGTTTCACATGTAAAGAGTCGAGACGTCCTTTCCAGGGGGAGCTCAATACCAGGACTGTTATATATTGCCTGACCATATTCACAGAGTCTCAAAACACACTTCCTTGTCAGAGGAAACTATTGGAGAGTGTACCTAGATATGGAAATGATATTTCATAAGATCTTTTATGGGTCTGATAGTACAGCCATTTCTTACAGAGTCCTATGAATAGGATTTTTGCCACTAAAAATATTGCTGTGCTGAATTTTTACCATGTCTTAATGTGAATGTGTCATAGAAAATAGTTGATTTTAAGATATTTAGCTGTTATGTTGGTGGCCTCACCTACAAAACTAACACTTGTGCAAGCACTGCAGTAGACCCCCAAAACTTTTGGTATATGCCTTAGTATATTGCTAAGCTAAAAATGGATTTGATCCTCAGTGGTGCTGGTAAGTGGAGGAGGCTGACATTCACCCTGGGACTTCCAGCAGAGTGACTAAGGAGGAGTGCTGTACAAGGTATTGCCACTTCAGCCAAGGTTTAGGTTTAACCTTTCCTGTGACACTCCCAACTCATCACACTGAATCCAGCAGTGGTTTAGTCCAGGAGCTGAACAACAGGCTGCTCAAAGACCCATACATCCGGGGTGGAGTGGACATCTGAGCTGTGATACCAGTTTGTCCAAGGTCTGTGCTTTCAGTACCTGCAATTATTCACTGGCATCATCCTAACTTGCTTTTTAGCACCAGAACTTGTATGCTGTTTGGAAAAGACTTTTCCTCTGGAATTTGTTCTTCTAGTGGACTGAATGTAATAAGATTGCTATATACTCATGCTAGGCAAAGCAGGAAATTCATATCAAGTACCACTTAGTGTATTGGCATTTGAAAGAGGCAAGCATTATGGTAATTAAATACATGTGCAATAGCGAAATAATTCCTTGGCTTTTTGCTTAAAAAGTCTCCAAATGAAGAGAATACAGTGGGGATACAGTGTTCAATACATTTCCAGCAGCTGATCCATGTTAGGAGAGTTGCTGATACCTGTGAGATATACTGCTTATACACAACATTAATTCCCAAATATGCAAACATCAAATATACTGAATAATATTAATGAGCTGATTGCATGTCATGTGCTCAATAGTAGCTGAACTTGTAGTGTTATTCATTTGATTCAAGCTTTTCCAGTGTGTGCAGGAAGGAAGATCCTGTGTAAGATCAACATAAAAATAAACTTCACTGTAATAGTTTAGAGGAAGTACACGTGGGTGAATATGTATGCGCACATTGTGTAATACACAACGTACTGCACTTTTGAGTCACACATCCCACTGAACAATAGCATTGTGACAGACCACTGTAGCAATCATTCCTAGTAATCATATGGTGAGTGCATAGACAGCCTATTTGAGGCCTCAGGTGTGAATCTTTATAGAGCAGAAAAGCAGATTATTTTCAATCCCATTCTCTGTGATGAAAAAGTGACGAATGAGAGCATTTTTGTCTCAGAACTTTTAATTTTGGTAAGAAAGAGCAACCAGTACAGTCCTGATAGACGCAAATTATAGATTCCCGTTAGAGATGCGTTAGTTTTATGTAAATGGGGCTTTTTTCTCAAGTTATTTTTGGGCTTTTTTAATAGTCTGGTCCCAAATAAAATTATATTTACCAGTATATTTCACTGTTAAACTTCCATTTGTATTCAAAGTGTACCCATCACTTGCTAAAATAGAAAAATGCACATACCATCACATGTATCATTGTCATAGTGGTTCCCACATCCAAGTGAGTTCATTGTTGACTGTTTTCAATATCGGTATGCTTGTCATCAGTTTACCTGTCTGTTAAATGTATAAGATGACATGGTTACAGTTTTTAAATTCGTTTAAAATCTTCCTGTCGGCTGCTTTATTATACATCTTTGTCTTTGATAATTTTGCAGTTGCTGATTGGGAAGCATATGTATAGTTAACTGTGAGTTTATTTTGTACCGGAATACTGGCAATAAATCGATTTTCTCTACTGCAGTTAAAGATAGAAACCATAAAAATTGCTGAGCTTTTAATAAAACTAGTTCTTAATGCAACTTTAAGTGTTACGGGGAGCTTTTTAGCTTATGTAACTTTTCATGTATTGGCGACTCCCTCGCTCCGCAGAGTGCGCACCAGCAGGCGGCTTGCGGGAGATCTGGGTGACCGGAAACACTGAACGTTTCTTTAAACACCACACAGAGTGTTAACTGATTCACAAATAGAATTGAAGTACTCAGACCGCTTCTCTCGATCCTAAACCTTGATTTCCTCATTCCCCAACGTTATTTCCACGAGAAAGAAATAACGTTGAGAATGCCACTGACATTCCTTTTCCACGGGAGCTGCGGCGGGTGCTGAGACTCGTGCAAGAACAAACGTCGGCAGGAACCGAAAGGAGCAACGCTGCGCCCTGAACAGCCCCGCACAGTGCGTACGCCGGATCCCAGTCCCGGCCGGGCTGATCCCCGCACGTCGGAGTCGCCGCTCCCGCCGGGCTCCCCCGCGCCCCGGGGCCGCTCGCTCGCGGAACAGCGGCGCCTCCGCGCGGGGGAGGGGAAGTGGGAGGGGAAAGGGCCGCTCCCGGCGGGGTTCAGACTCCGGCGATGGTTCAAGATACCGCCCCCGGGCCGCTTCTGTCCTGCCCCGCCGCCTCGCTGGGACATGGCGGCAGCTCGGTTGTGCCTGTGCTTGTGTCTGTTCCTGTTCCTGTCCCTGCTGCGGCTGCCTCGTGGTGCATTCGCGGCCGGTCCGGCGGCGGCGGCGCCCGGTGTGTGGGCGCGGGCCCGGGGGTTCGTTCTGGCGGCGGGAGCTGGGCTGGGGGGAGCGGGCGGCGGGAGCCCGGGGCCGAGGAGCTCGGTGTTGTCCCGAGGGAGGCTGCAGCTTCGCTCGCCGGCGGCGAGTGAGTCGTGCGCACGTTGAGCCCCCAGTACAGTCCGCCGCCTTGAGAGGGCGTTTAAAAAAGACGTGTGTAATTAACTGAAAAATAGTTTTATCTGTTGAGAGCAGAATTATACATTACTACAGTGTTGTTTACCTATGGTTTAATACCCTTCTCAAAGCTTGCAGGCCGTAGAATTCGGTGGTAGGTAGACCTATAAAATACCACTTTATTTGCCACCACCCTGCTTTAGCCACATGTAGCAGCTGGAGAAAATACCAAGGGTGCAAGCAATGAAATAGGAAGGGAAATGAAAACCACTGTATTTCTGTCTAGGCCAAATAAGAATTTCTGTCTTGAAGAATTAATCCCATTGTTTACATTCTCTTACAAAGATATTCTTGCTCATTTCATTTTTATTGCTAATTTTATTTTTGTAATCAAATGTATTTAAGGGTTAAAAACGGATAAATCGGCATAAAGTAACCTCTCAGGTTGACTTTCTGGTTGGAGATCAGGTTAATTTATTTCTAATTCTGTTCCTTCATAGATGGCATGAATGTGTTGTTTATAATTGTGGATGATCTGCGTCCTGTGTTGGGCTGTTACGGAGATAAGCTTGTGAAGTCTCCCAACATTGATCAACTCGCTTCCCAAAGTATAGTGTTCAGCAATGCATATGCCCAGGTGAGATAAATTACTTAAACATGTTTTCTCTATGTGAAATAATTACTGGTTTTATACAGTAGGTGTTAGTCAGGCCAATGGAAAAGCAAATATTTATTAACTTGAAGCATTTTCAGTAGAAAATAAATGATTGGGCTGAACTGTAGTGTGTAAACCTATCTTTACTAAGGTGAGAAAAACGAAAACAGAGCATTTAAATTATGGTATTTGTGTAGCCCTTGGAGGAGTAGATTGCCACTCAAGTATTTTCACTGTTAGCAGCCAAGTGCTGCTTAAAAATGCCATTTTACTAAATTAAAATTCTCTTTTTCTACTGTTTATAAAAATTATGTTTTAGTTTTTAATCTTTTGAGGAAATCAATTCTGTAGATTTCTATAAAGAGGCAGTTTTTGGGGTAAGCTAAACTCTAAAACAGAGGACTCAAAATGTCACTAATTGCTCTTCACTTGAATACTCTGCATAGGATGTCTATATTCCGAAGTTCCTCTCTGTTCAGAAATCAGAAGTTTGGGTCTAATTCCAGCTAGGGAATAGGACTTCAAAGCAATAACTGTTGAATTTTTTCAGTCTGAAGCAGAATTGGTCAGACCTTTGGACCATAATCCGGACCTTTTATGTTTATCCTTTCTTTATTCTTAAGGCAGTCCAGAGCAACTAGGCTTTTGGCTTTTATCAGCACAGACCACCTGCCACTGATTCTTAATTCTGTGTGATGTGAGCAACCAGATTTCAAAAGCACTGCCTTTATGGAACCTGACTTGCTTTTCTTAAAAGCTTGCAGTTTTGAATTGGTGTGCTTGATAAGAACACTGTTCATTCCAGCCTGAAGTTTTATGAAACTTGCTCCCTGTGACTCCTGAATTTTCAGATGGCCCAGCTATTGATGCCTGGAGAGGCTACCTAGGACAGAGCCTAGATAGTGTTAAAGGAATAAAGTAGGTATTTATTAAAAAGGCCTTCAAAGGCTACACCTTGGACAGTACAAGAGCCTGTCTGAGGCTGCACCCAAGATGGACGATGGATCACATGTTTTCACACTTCTATAAGTTTTGGGCTGTTTACATATTGGGGTTAATTGTCCAATAACAGCTCCAGGTTATGAAGTCCCATCCTCACAGTTTGGTCTCCTCAGTTTGCTTCTGTTTATACTTTTTGGGCCTGAAGTTGCAATGGTGTCCTTGGTTCTCAGGCTGGAGAAGGATTGTTTTGTCTAACTAAACTGTGAAGAGAACTTGCTAGCACTTTATATGAAAGTTCAGACACATACACTAATGCAGTACAGAATCTGGAAAATATGAAAGCTAAAACTTAAGGCATCACTATGCCCAAGTTAGTTGGTACGTGTGTTTTGGGTTTTTTTCCAAATTTCTTCTTGGCTGTCTTTTTCCTCAGCAAGCTGTGTGTGCTCCCAGCAGAGTGTCATTTCTCACTGGCCGCAGGCCAGACACCACCCGGCTCTACGATTTCTACTCCTACTGGAGAGTTCATGCAGGAAATTATTCCACTATGCCCCAGTATTTCAAGGAAAATGGCTACGTGACCCTATCTGTGGGGAAAGTTTTTCATCCTGGTATGGTTTGAATTGTCATTTGCTTAACATTGAAATTCTTGATGTGTATAGTCTCACAAACTTATGTAAGTATTGATGTGTGATTCTTATCTATATTAAGAACCTAAATCATAATCATAAGCCAGATTTTACAGTGGTTTTCATTAAGTCTTAAGGCATTAGAGATGAATGTATTAGATGACTTTTATCTAATGGATGTTTTCACATCTTGTCTGGGAACTGTGGGAATAAATGTCTAACATTCTAAAAATACATCTGGAAGTTAGACATCTGCTGAAAATGAAATTACTTGTTGGCTTAGTTCTGCCTGTATATGCTCCACGTTTCCTAGTAGGCTATGAGTCTGGATCAAAACGTGTCGAATATATGACTAATGCTTCAAGTTCAGTAGGAAATTAGTTCACTAGTTAAAAAGTGGTAACATTACTGAATTGAAAAATACTGTAATACTGATCCTCTTTTTGGCAGTTCCTTATCCTAGAACTAAACTTGTGTGGATAGTTTCAGTATGTGTTTCAGTTTATAGTAAAGCTAATCAAGGATATGCATGAAGACTTTTATTAATCCTGGGTGTTTTGTTTTTTTAATTTGGTTTGGTTTTTGTTTTTTGGGTTTTTTTGTTGGTGTTCCTGAAGTAAGGCTCTTCAACAGGCCTATGCCTCCCTCACTAATAAAAGGTGTATTTCAGGGAAAAAGTGTCTGGCTTAAACTTTTTGACTTTCATTTCTTGGTTGTCTTTTCCTCAGTTGCGAAAGAATCATTTGAAATGTTTCTTCATTTAGCATATTTGAAAAAAAACCAAACAATTGAAGACAAGTTAAACTGGTGTCTGAGCTCTTCCTGGTTCAGTGAACTATTAGAGCATTTTTAATGTCTTTATCCATTCCAGGGGTTTCATCCAATTACAGTGATGACTATCCCTACAGTTGGTCCATTCCACCCTTTCATCCTTCAGCTGAAAAGCATGAGAATGATAAGGTAAATGTGATTTGTGGCACTTTAACAGAGAAAGGTGTTCAGGATATAACCAAGTTCTTTGTATCAAGGACAAGCTGTGCTCTCTGGGTTTTGAGGCTGCACCCTTGTGCAGTAAAAACAACTAACCACTTCAATGCTTTGTTTCTGTGCTTTCTGAAAGAAGGCCTGGATTACCACGTGTGTGTTTTGCTAATCGATGCCCATCCTGCAGATGTTATAAGTATTTCTAAATTGGTATTTGGAAACTGAGCAAGAATGATCCCTATTTGTGTCTAGGTCATGAATTCCTTTATCTGAGAAGTTTGGTTGTCAACTTGCACCTGCAACTCATCTGGCTTTGCTTTAGTTAGTGACAAAACATTGTCAGTAGTCTTGGTAAACTTAATATGGTAAAGAGCTCAGGACTGAGTGAGCAGGGACCATAATTAAAATAATGTTTAAATAATCTGAAACTTTATAATCTGATCCAGTTTTCTATAATGTTTGTTACTCTTAAGTGTGACACAAAAGAATCTGGTTTATCTTTATGCAAACATTGCATTAGTGTTGTGTGTTGGAGTCTGTACACTGCCCAGCAGGAGCTGCAGTCATGAGGGTACAGACAGTCTTGTCAGTGCTTTGGTCTTGGTTTTACTGCCAGAAAAGACTGATTTTAACAGCAGTAACATTTGCATCCATGACATAAAGAGAAGTATGTTCATTTTGCACCCCTCCCAAACACCTTGCTAACGCCACCTTTCCCTGGCCACTGTTTAGTCTAATTTATCTCTCTTCAACCATTACACATCAGCCACTGCTGGCAATTTCTTCGAAACTAAGTCAGTAGCTTCCAGGTAGTTTTCCATGAACTCTTGGGATCAGAAGGAATTAAAATGTATGTCTTTATAGGAATACCAAATGCTGCTGCATCTCTTATTAGATCAGAGATTCTATTCATTATAGAAGGCCTTTTGACCCGTGTGACTACATTTAATCTTCTACCCAGCTTTAGAGAGGATTTCTGCATTTTCATAGGCATGGAAATTGTATTATTTTGTTGGTAGAAACAAATTTGTTTTAAAGTTACAGAACAGAGGATTTTGTCTTTGTATTTAACAGAAGTTATTGAACTAACTTTTTTTTTCCCATGAAGACTTGTAGGGGAGAAGATGGAAAACTTTATGCGAACTTGGTGTGCCCAGTGGATGTGACAGAAATGCCTGGGGGTACTCTACCTGATATTCAGAGCACTGAGGAGGCCATACACTTACTGAATATCATGAAAACCAACAGACAAAAGTTCTTCCTGGCTGTTGGTTACCACAAGCCACATATCCCACTGAGGTACCCACAGGTGAGGAGACGAACCTGCAGGAAAGGGAACTTAGACAAATGTTGCTTTTATTTTTAAAAGCTGTTCCCACAAATGCTTTATTGCTGTTTCTGGAAAGCAAGTTGGAAACCAGCCTTGGTTTGGTGTAACTTCAGGAGTCACCTGTGATGTATTTCAGAACGTTTAATGAGAATGAGTTGTGACTCCTCAGCCAAAAGCCAGGCTTCTGCCACCATAATGGTGACTGCTGCTGCATGGAGATGGGCTTTAGCTTGATGGAGTATGACATAATGAGTTCTTATATTTCATTTTCTGTTTGACGTGGTGGCAAAACTTCTACCAATTTCAAAGTGGTATTGGACCTTTTATTGCAGTGTTGTTTTTGAGATACAGGAGGCTGGGTTTAGGTATTTGTTAATTCAGTATTTTTCAGGAATTGGTTGGGGATGTCTAGTATTGCTGTGTTTCACACTCTGGAGGAAGGGGAAGGAAGCTTTGTAAACTGTAACATTAAAGGGTCCTGCAAGGAAAAATGATTGCTTTTTAAACACAAAATTCACAGTATCTGTTGGAGGTGAGGACAATCTTTATATGTGTTTTGTGTTGTAAAGGAATTTCTCAAGTTGTACCCCTTGGAAAATATCACATTGGCCCCAGATCCCTGGGTGCCTAAGAAACTACCTTCTGTGGCATACAACCCCTGGATGGATATCAGACAGAGGGATGATGTGGAAGCATTAAATGTTAGTTTCCCTTATGGACCACTTCCAGATGATTTCCAGGTAAGCTGTCAACACAGTGTGCTGAAGTCAAACTGCCTTCACTTGTTCGAATGCAAGGGAGGAGTCAGCTGCTCTTGGATCCTCCCAGTTATTCAGCAACTGACCATTTGCAGTTATGAATTCCCTGCCTCGTATACTGTCACCTCTAGCTCTATAGGCAAGCCTTCACTGTCACTGCCATTCAGTTTGCATGTGAGGGAATGGATGTAGCAGCTACCAATGCTGTGTTGTGTTCATTATCTGAGTCTGTTTATCTGTTTCAAGCCAGCACCCAGTGTATCTTCTTTTGCAAGATTTTCCTTGACTCTCCAGTGCTTACACCAAAATTAGGTGCACTGGCTAGACCAAGAGATGCAGAATGGATTGGTTTGCAGTGTTTTGCTTGAAAGCAATTCTGGGAGGTGGAATTTTCCAACTGCCCCCTCCCAGTTTACCTTTTCTGGGACATTAATTGGGCTACAGACAATTAAAATGAAAGGTTTACAAGTAGAGTCCTTTAGTTCTTTCACACAGCCATTCCCCGGTTCTGTTGTATGTGTCTGGGGAGAAACTTTTTTTTTCTCTCCTGTTTTCTTAACTTGCAGCGGAAGATTCGTCAGAGTTATTATGCAGCAGTTTCTTACCTGGATGTGCAAATTGGCCTGCTTCTAAATGCTTTGGATAACGTAGGACTCTCACATAACACAATAGTAGTTTTTACTGCTGATCATGGTAAGCATTTAAATCTTTCCTGAGCTTACTGTTAAGAACTTCATTGTGCAACTCAGTGCTGGCATATTAATCCAGTGTGTGTTTCTATAGTGTCAAGCAGAGCTATCATACCCTGTATTTCTGGTTTGTCTGAGCCAGATTGAGGGAACTGGCACTGGCTTCTGTGGCTGCACATTTCTGTCCTCATAGGTGCTTTAATCAGGTTGAGGATTTGCTGGTGAGGGATGAGGCTGCCTGCCAGGACATGGGGCTGAGCTCTCTGTATTCCCATCCCCCACGCAAGGAGTGATTCTTGCTGGGAGCTAAGTATGGCCACCACTTCTTTCCCCTTCCCATTTGTAGAAAGCCATCTGGTACAGTGGATAACAGGCTTTCTCATTAACTGCTCAAGTGTGTTTTCTTACACTTGTCATTGCTGCTTGCAGAGCATTTAACTGATAGGGATATGATTCCCTCTCATAACTGAGATTCTGCATACTCTGGATCCTAGTGGTAAAAAGCTTAATTTGAACTGTAGGATAAATACCTCAAGCATTTAATGTTTGTTTCAATACTCTAATATTCATTAAAATAACCATGATCCGTTTAATTGTGGGATGGCTTAGCTGATTTAAACCAGTTAGGATGTGAATTAACTGCATCAGTTTAAAGTTACATATATAGTTAATGAGTTAATCTGTGAGCATGTGTGTATAAACAAGCTCTTACAAGTTGCAGAGCAATGGCATTAATACTTTTGGTGCTAAAGTGACTCTAGATGTTCCTTCTGACTTGTTCGTAAACAGAATTTTTCTTTTCCTTGCTTTGGATAACTGTAAACAGTTGGCGTTTCTAGTACCATGGCTGGCAAAGTGATCAAGAAAAAACATATGTTAACATGTGTTAACAGAGTTCCTTTGTCTTCCCCCAAAGTGAAGTTGGCAGTGTATCTGCCTGGAAGGAATTCATGTTGGCATCTCTTTCAAGAGGAAGAGGAGAGCTGAAAAGTTTTATCTCTGTTGCTTCCTCAAGGGTAGCATCCTGGTATGGCAGTCTGGCATAGAGAGCAGCCTTCACATCCAAGGGATGTACAGTGTTAACAGGAGTATTGGAGAGCTGGCAGCTGTCCAAAACTTAAATTAATGCCTTGTGGAATTGATCTGGAGACTTTGCAGGCACTGTGTCACACCCCAGTTCCTCTTTTCTGCTGTTTTAATGCTAATTTCCTGATTCTAATCTTGACAATCTGGAAACAAGGAAAGGTGGAATTAGTTCCTTTATAAAAGAGTAGTATCAAGTTGCAAGATTTAGTTAGCTGTTGAAATAGCTTCCATATTAGAGAAAAGTCCTGTTACATCTAAATACAGAATATTTGCCTTTTAATATAACCTTTATACTAGTGGCCTCAACAGTCAGAGTCAGTTTACAGTGAAGAAGGAATGATTACTAGATTACAAACCAGTATCTGCTCTGAATTATGTTGTCACCTAGGGTGGTCCTTGGGAGAACATGGTGAATGGGCAAAATACAGCAATTTTGATGTTGCGACCAGAGTGCCACTGATGTTTTATGTCCCAGGAATGACAACTTCCCCTGTCAGTCAAGGAGCAAGGGTCTTCCCTTACCTCGACCCTTTTAGCCATACTGGAGGCTCAGCACCTCAAGGTAAATTTCCAGTGCTTATATTTGTTTGTAATGGGTACATAGAGTCGGTGATATATCTTCAGGCACCCTGAGAATTTACTTTGTCTTTCTGAAGAGCTCTTTTTCAAAAAAATGGATATGATTATATCTAAGGCTATTGGAGAAACATAAGTGCAGTGTGTTTTCTTGTTAAAAGTACATCATAAGTGCATGGACTGGCATCTTCACAGCTAACTGCCACTCCTTAATTGCCTTGATTTTGGTACCCCCAAAATTCCTGTACAAAGCACTTTGAATAAAAAAACAACTGAATTATTAGAAAAAGTTGTTGTCCAACCACTCTGTTCCATAACTGATATTTTGATTATTTCCTCTAGGGCAAATTGAAAAAGTAGTGGAGCTGGTGTCTCTGTTTTCAACGCTTGCAGATCTTGCTGGCCTGCAGGTTCCTCCTGCGTGCCCAGAGATGTCATTTGGCGTTGTGCTGTGCACTGAGGGGACAAGCCTTGTCCGCTATTTTAATATCTCTGAAAGAATGGTGGAGGAAGGCAAGGAAGGGTGTGATGACACTGACAGGTGTTTTAAGGAAGAACCTTTTGCTTTCAGCCAATATCCCCGGCCTGCAGACACTCCCCAGTGGAACTCTGACAAACCAAAGCTGAAAGACATCAGGATCATGGGCTATTCCATGCGTACCATTGACTACAGGTACACTGTATGGGTTCAGTTTGATCCCAACAACTTCAGTGCTAACTTTGAGGATGTCCATGCAGGAGAGTTGTACATGATGGAGAATGACCCAAACCAGGATTATAACATCTATAACAATACTTCACATGGTTGGTTTTCCAAAAAAATTCTTGACTTTCTAAAGCACTAGGGTTCAGAAACTTCCTTATGCCTGTTCTTGCAACTGAATTAATGCTTCTTTTTTTTTTGTATAAAACCTTTCTGTTGTACAGAAAACATTTGGATTGAATAAAAATCTGCTTGTATCAAAACTAGCTATTGCCTTTGTCTTGTTGCAGCCCTTATGGCATTGAAGTAGTCAGAGGGAACTTCTGCAGCTGTGTTTTCAAGCACAAGCTTGTAACACTTCTGAAAAGGGCACACAGAGCATCAGGCCCATACTGTGAAACATCTCCGTGGTCTTCTGTAGCGAGTAAATCATTAAATTTCATTATCTGTTGCGGTGTGTTGTTTCTTCCCTATGTTAAATGGTTTGTTCTCGGTTTACTCCCCTGAGTTCTGTGTAAAATGGTTCAATCCCTTTCCCTTGTCCTTCAACCCTACTCCCCACCTACCTTCCAGATTGTGCCCTGCCCGTCTCCCCAGTCTCCATCCAGAGCCCTATCAATCCTCCCTAGTCTCTCCCATATTTCTAGGATGTTCTAAGTCAGTTATCCCTTCTTCGGTGTATGATTTGATGCTGTAACTGCGTTCCCGCCCTTGTATTCCTTCATTGGTTTACTATGTAAGTTTCCCTGCCTTGTGTACCTCCCCGCAGTTACCGCGATTGGCCAATGTTTTGTACCCTCCCCTAGAACCTCCCCCGTGTTGAAGTTGGCGCACACGTGAATTCTGTGCCTTTTGCGGTTTTTCCTCCCCGAGTTCTGGTCTCCTCCTGATTCTTTCAATAAACTCTTTCCTTCGGGAGCGTAAAGGGTCTCCGCTGCACTCTTCCTTCTCCCTGGACGCATTGGCCAAGCGGTATCGTGGAGCCGCACCTCTACCTCGGCTTTCTACGGGTACCTGGGGAGAGGCCGCTCCTGACGCGGGCTTGCCCGGAGCTAGCCGGTGGCCCAGGCGGAGTGGGCGAGGAAGGCGAGCAGCGTCAATTATCTATGCTGAAACTGTTGGTGTGAAAGGTGGAAAACCAGAAGCTTACATGTTTGAGTGTCTTGTGTGTAGAATGTCAGTTACCAAACAGACCCTTGGTAGTGGAAAGGGCTAAGGTGTTTCCTCTCATTAGCCTTACCTCTTACTAGACCCCAAAGAGAAACTTCATGTGTTTTATCCAAGCTAATTATTTTAAACAAAAGATTTAATTTGGAATTCGTGCTTCTTATGATACAGCAGGAGAATCTGAATTTTTAGTTAATGTGTGTGAAATGAGTACTTTGACCACTGAAACACTAAATAAGACTGTCAGGTTAAGATAGCACCAATGTGTTCTGTGGATTTTTCTGAGGACTGGTCTAATGAATCTCCACAGGTGAGAGGAGATGTAAACCTATAGCTTTTGGAGCTGGCTGGTTGTGGAACTGCTCAGTGCAGTTGAGGATTGTCACATCCAGTGACAGAGACCTGATGTTTGCCTTCTTATGTACTAATGGGCTTGGCATTCTTTGTTTTGGACTAGGAAAGCTAAAAGCCTCCCATTTAAATTTTTGGTGTGGCATTTAGCAGCACAGGATGTGGAGCATTAGTTATCCTAAGCTATGCTGTAGGTAATGTCCAGATGGCCAAATGCATCAAGATAAATATGTTTGAGAGCTTGTATCTGAGAAAAATGGTTTTGCTGAGTATTTTATTTCAGTGCTGTCTGTACTTTCTGCTTACAGCTGCAAGATATATGATGCTTTAGTGTGAGGGTAGTAATTTGTGTTGTCTTCTATCAGCCTGCTGGATTTCTGCAATTCTGACTTGGTAATTGAGAGTCTCAGAATTTGTACCTTAAAAAATAAGAGCTTGTTCAGATGGTGTTAACTCCTGCTACGTTCCTTAATGAACTGTTCCAATTCCTACTGTTACAGATGAGTACTGTGATGGTCGGCTCTCACAATTAAGGGATGAATAGTGTGTTTATATTAAGATAAGTTTTGTGGATGTATATGTTATTGTATTATATCGTCCCCTAGTCCCCTTCCCCTCCCCGTTGTATTGTTGTTATGAGATAGCTGGGGTAGTCGGGGCATTTGGGGAGGGCTGGCTTGGTACTACACCTGACCTCCAGTCAAGATGTAAGAAAGTCTCCACCAATGGACTGCAGAGAAGGAGTTAACAAAAAAGACTTTGGGAGGGCCTAGGGGCATAGAAATCAGAGCATCCATTTTATAGGCAAGCACATAGTAGTTTAGTACTGTGCTCCCATTGCTGCTCTTTCTCCTTATTCAGTCTTTTGCTGTATTTTTGTTAAGCTTTAATAAACCTTTGAAATTCTGAAAATGAGGGTCGTTTCTCACACAACAAAAACCTAGCCATTACTTGTCTTCCTCACATAAATTTACTTTAATATCCTGGAGAAGCCATAGATATAAATTTATTTCATTAAAATCCATGTGACAGTCTTATTCCTAATTAATGTAGGGATACCCACCATACATCTGATTCTCTGTTAAAAACAGTGGTTGTTTACTGCCTTAAACTCAATTGCAAGAATGTTTTTCTTACGAACTTGTTATTTGTTTTAATCAGCCTGAGATCCTGTGTGTTCTGCAGCATTATTATTCCAGGTAAAAATGTATTTTTCCCTCATTTATGCATATATACTTAGATCCTCAGCTGGTGTAAAGTACTTCAGTTGTACGTAGCAGATTCAGTGAGCTATAACAGTTTCACACTGGCTGAAGGTGTGTTTTACTGAGAGCAGTGCCAGGCAGAGATTTGGAGTCTGCAGCTAGAGCTAATTATATCTCTGAAACATTTTCCTTCAAAGGAAAATCAAATATTGGGGAGGTTATTTTGGGGAATGTATCGAAGTGTTAAGGATGAATCTAAATCTCTGGTATGCTGGGTCAGTAATACAATATGCATTTAAAATTGTTCTGGCAAATGGGAGTCTTGGCTACGAGAACTTTGTGTTTTGTTCTGCTGCTAAGACATCTGCAAAAAAAACCCCACAGTTTTTGGGGGATGTAGAATTATAGTATGTAGATGAATTATTTAGGATTTTATTTGCATGGAAACATTTCTGTGCATACCCTGCCCTAAGACTTCTATCAGTTCAGGCAATTTAATTTTTCAAGTGGAGATAAAAGTCCTAGTGCTAGGTGATGATAATTCTTTTTCCTTAAGTCATTCTCTTTATATTGAAAGGAAAGAGCTGCCCTTGACCCTTCTTAATCAAAATCCAGTAATCTTTTGGGGAAACATGAAACAGAATTGTCTCTGACATGCAGTGAATCAAGATGTATCTGCAAGAGCAGAGCAAGGACATTCCTGAGTAATTGCAGAAGTCCCTGAGCAAGATTCCACTGTGCAACTGAAGAGCCGGGCCCTTCTGCCTGCTGCTGAGGTGGGGCAGTGTTTCTGGGGATGAAAGAGGCACAGCAGTAAAAAAATCTCTGCTCTTGCAAGTTCCTTGTTAGTTTTGTTATGGAACTGAGTGAGGGAGGTGCAAATCCAGCAGTGACAAACATAGAAGGGCCATTTTTCCAAGGAAACCAAAACGCTGCTTTTGCTGGAGAGCCTGAGCTGTGGGTCTTTCTGAGCTGAGCAGCCTCCACTGAAGAACAAAAGAGCTTAACAGGAGCAATAAAAGTAAAGTGTTCTTGTGAGCAGCTCTATCTCCAGAGGGAAGAGGTTGCAAGCCAAGCATCAGGAAATAAATGAGATGCCAGCGTTGACCCTGTTTCTCAGGATGGCACCAGTACAGCTGGAAGAACAGCACGATGCTGCCTCAGCAGGAATTATTACCTGTGGTACATGTATGGAGAGCCTCCACTGGGGACTGCAGAGTTGCTGCTGTAAGCACTTTGGCACAAAGCAGAGTCAATAAACAGACGTCTGTTAATAAGCTAATGAACAGCAGTGATTAAGCAATGGAAATAAGATTTTGATCCCTAAACAGCTGTACATCAGTCAGTCATAACTCATGATGTTTTTTTCAAGTGTATAGATGCACAGAATCCTAAAATCAAACTTTTTGAAACAAAGTAAAATACACACTATGTACAAAGCAGACACAATAGGAATCTTAAAAAGAAAAATGGAGGTGGCTGTGTTTGGGTGTTCTTTGTAGCACTACAGCAATGTGTGTGGTATGCTGTTTGCAAAACAAAGATTTGGGTCTAATTTCAGGCATGCTGTGCACACTAGTGTAGATGGAAATGCTGTAGCTCCACACTGTGCTGAGCAACAGATTGGAATCCCCCCCTTTGGCCTGTGCTTGCTGGAGGAAATGGGGTACCTTTTGGATTAATGCGAGAGTTGCAGGTGTGTTTGTGTGCTGAGGCAGGCAAAGGCAGCTGAGAGTCCCAGCTATTGGTCAGATGTTACCTAATTAATCACCATTGCATGATAATTATGTATTAGTGATTTGCTGCTGCGTTGTCTTGGTCAAGTGGAGTCCCCTGCTGGAACAAGTGTTCCACAGCATGAAGGATGGGATGTGGACTTAATGGTTCAATATCAAGGATGTTTCTTATATCCTGGTGCTAATGTGTATTTTCTCTGATAGGCAACAATATCACCAGTGGCAAAAGGACTATAATGTCATGGTTGGCACCCAGACTTGCAGGGCACTTAAATGAAACAGCTTAAGTTTCATATGCTTGGGAAGTGCCTAATAGTTGCAGCTGAGTTCCTTTGTTGAATGTGTAATTTTTTTTCCCCTCCAGTGGTTACTTAGCATTCAAATGTGAAACGCTACATAAAGAGTGAAATTGCCCTCCTGATAACTAGGTTTTCAAGCGCTTTACAGTTTTCTGGGCTATAGACATCAGAAACTCCCAACCAAGTTAAGATGACTCTGTCAAAACTTTTTATCTCTGTGTTTGACTTTCTAGCTAATGAAAATTATGTTCAGATCTGCATGGGTGGACCTTGAATCCAATGTTCTTCTCTGCCTAAATGTTCAGGTTTCCTTTTAAAGTCTGTGGGAGCTCTGCTTATGAAAGAAGATAGACTACCAATGTCAAGATCCACCATAGGAAGCAGCAAAAAGAGCTTTTTGCCCTCTATCCATAAAACTTGTCTCAGTGCTGAGTAGCACAAGAACATTTCTATCCAGCAGTGTGTGAAGGCCCCAGCTATAACGGGACCTTTGACTAAGTAAGAGGAAATGGCACAGTCTGAGATGTTTCTGTTGGTTCATTTAGATAGGGAGCAGGATAATAGAGTGAAGTGGCACTCACTCTAGTAGAGTGAGAGTACTCTCCTTTCTAGAGAAAGGAACAGTAAGATGCAATGAACAGTAAAATCAGATCTTAGTTGTGATCGGAAAAGATTAGGATCCAGCAAGAAAACAGAACAGAAATCTAAAGAGAACAAGATTGGGAGGACAAATATTTATAACTCTGATTTTAGTTTCTGCAGACATTTAGGGGAACTCAGATCTTCCTGTTCCTGCTCTAATTTTCTCCTGTGTTTTAAGTTTAAAATCTATGAGCTTTGTAAGTGTTGTGCTAGCACAAGCTCTTTGAGGTTATCTCTGAAGCACTTTTGAAAATCTGCTTTCATATGTTGTGATTTTTGTCCCAAGTATATTCCATCTGGCATTACCCATGCATTCAAAATGCTTGCCCTTTTCTTTTGGTCCCAATGCCACAGTAGATTCAGAGTCTATAATTTCTAGTATGTGACACACTTGTGCTGAAGATTCCGTCTGCTGTGTGACTGAAGAGCAGTTACCTGTAGGTTAAAAACCTGTAATGGTTTGTGCTCCATGGCCACCCTGCACTGAATGTCTGGCAGGCCTTGGGGTTGGATTCTGCTGAGGCTGCTTGGTAAGGTGGGGACAAATGGCATGTGGTCATGCTGCAGTGCTGTGTTGGGCTGCAAGTGTGGCTGCAAGTCTCATTAACAACGTCCTGCTTATGCATGTAGACATTTTAAGAGCTGCCTGAGTGTTACCTGACTGCAGCTTTTCTCTTTTTTTTCATCAGGGAAGTGTTGATTTGATTAAATCAAACTGTCTTATGTAGAGATATTGTTTTAGTGACAGCTATATTGAAAAGTTTTGCTTTGATAAGATCAGGGACTTTTGTTTCAATTTTATTTCGATTTTTATTATATTGCATAGTTTTGACATAATTTAAAAGGGTATTATAACAAATGAGAATGCAATTACTTTGCAAGAATAATAAAGTCAAAACAAAAAATTTTGATCTCTGAAGGAGAGTGTTCATCTGCATCAAAATGAAGCCACTCACTTCACAGGTGTCAATTCAAGTTTCTGAACCAGATTTTTTGTAACTTTGGTCTTGTGGGAAAATTTTGAAATTTTGGCAGCAATATAGTGATGGAAATTCCCAAATCGTGTATCTCCTTAGGGCATTAAAATGCCAGTTCTAATCTGGGTTCACAAATAATTATCCCCATTGGCAGAGTGTTGAGGACTGGAATTGGGTTTAGGCCATTTCTGTTTGCAGTACTCTAGGAAGAGTGGGCCAGGAGTTGGACTGGATGGTCCCTGCAGGTCCCTTCCAGCTCAGGGATTGTATGTTTCTCTTTCTTCTCTGAGGACTGGAGCAGCAGCTTTTTGTTCCAATTCCCATTTCACTGCCACCGTCAAGCTCTGTTGCACTGCCTCACAGTTCACCCCCTGCTGCTGTCAGATACTTCTGCTTCCAGGAAAGCCAGGCTACACAACCTCTGCACAGCCAAAAACTGCTTCCCCTGGCAAGAGATTTGCAGTGACTTTTAAGGAGGACATTTTTTTTTCCCCCCAGCAAATTGCCCAATAAGAGGGCAAATATTAATCACATGTCTGGAAAAAGTTTGTTTTGATCTCTGTGTCTGCTATTCCAGCTTTAAAGAACAGAGACTTTTCTGAACATTTTCCTGGTAATAGAATTAGGACACAATTCCCAGAAAACAAATCTTGGCAGGTATGAAGTGTATAATACCTATCCTTGACTGAACCTACAGCCTAGCCTAGTATTGCCACATTTTCTTGGTTTCAGCGTGAGTTTGATCTTGTGCTGAAGGAAATGATTCTCTTTACTTGAGCCCTCTTGAATATTTCACAGTAAGAAGAATGTGATCCATTACTTCAGGAGCCCTCATTACGTGCAGCTGTGGTAAACTCATCTTTTTCCTTTATCTGCTCTGCTGGAAAACTTGGATACTTTCTTTTACTATACAAAATCGAGACCAGGGATGTTAAAAATAGATTGACTTATTAAACTTGATGGAATAATCATTTTCTTGTTGCCAGCTTTATCTTTTCTTTGCTGAAATATGATTACCAGAGATTAAAGCTATTTATTTTGAAGGTATAGCATTCAGGTCAGGGAAGCTATGATGGGTTTTTATTTAAAAGGATCTTCATATTTTAAGAATTTGCAAACCCTCATTTCTTTTGAGGATTGTTTGTTTCTGGAACTACTACTCTTGCTTGCAGTTACTCTTTTCCAAGAAAATACTTGGTAGAAACAGCCAAGTATCTTCTGTATTTGTTCCATTTTGCTCAGTTAAAGCAACAATGTTCTTTCTGATATAAAGCCATGCCAATAAGATGACAATTTTTCACTGCCTTAATAAGGGATGGTTTGTCTAAGGATTCTTCTAAGATTTACTTTGTGAAAGGAATACGCACTAAACTTCATTTACATTTATCAAACACAGTGAGGGCCTGACCTAGTAAAGCATTAAGCCACACACTTAAGTACATTCCTTGTCAGTAAAACACTGAAGTGTGTTAGCTGAGTTTGTGTTTAAAATGCTCTGATGAGTTCGGGCCAGAATTCTCTGGCACAACCATCCCACTGCTAGTGCCACCAAAGAACCAGTGGACTGAACAGACCTGCTTGAGTGGGAGACTGTGTGTTAATCGGTAAGATTACATTTCTGCTAGAAAAAAACTGTCTTGGTGCTCTGGGTTTAAAGGTCAGTTGTTCACTTTTGAGGAATGTGTTGGGTAAACATGGCAAGGTTTTGGGAGCACAAGATGGAATTTCTGTGCTAGTTAGGCTTTGTAAGGTACCCACATCTCTCTTGCACCTCTCCCTTCAAACTTTCTTGTAGTTCTTAGTTTAAAAGAAGAGCCAAGTCTGGATTTCTCAAAACCTGTTGTATCCTTGATTAAAGATCAATAGTACTTCACTTTTCCTGAGAGGTTTAAATGAGTAATAAGACATTAAAGCTAAAAACTAGGAAATGCAAACACACAATATTCTATATAAAGTCTCGCCCACAAACCTCATGTAAACCTTCCCTCTGCTCACAGACAGTGGGCGGCTCCGCTGTGCATCGCCTCTTCCTCGAGACCACTGCTGGGAGGAGGCAAGGTTCCTCTGGCTTTGCCCTGCTTTGTTAGGATTTTGAACGAGTTCTTCCGATGCCATCTGCAATGTGAGAGCGGCTCTGCTCTGTAATTTCAGAGGTTCTCGACTAGAGGTCACTAACACGTCAAAGAACAGGAGCCTGAAAACCGGAAACTCTGGGATATTAGCTGCCACTAAACATTTCATTTTGCATTTGAAATAAAGACTTCTCATTTGGTTAGTCAGCAGCAGCTATAAGTCATACAGCTATGGGATAAGAGTAGTGAAGTGCTTCTGTTCTCTATTTTTTAAATTCCTTTTTTTAGTATTAGAAGCATCTTTTAAGTAGTGATTCCAAATTTTAAACAATAAGAAAAATTATCACCCTTTTAATATCACTTGGTCTTATGTAGTAAGTTGGACATTTTGACTTGATATGTAGTTTAGAAAATAAATCTGATTTTCAGAAATTTTTATTGCTAATTCTTTATATAGTCACTTTAGCTGCATTGGCATTTTCTCCTGATGGGACTAGCTAATTAGCTTGGAAGAGAATATCACTGTCTGGAGCAGAGATGGTTAAAAGTAGATTATAGATAGGCTCAGAGTCCTATTTCTTGTGTCTATAACTTCAATCAGTCACTGTTTAATAAAGGGCAGTTTGAGGAATGTATAAAGGTAAAAGATTTGTTTGTTTCGATTGACTTTAAAAATAACCCTTACTGTTTTATAATCATTCAATTCTATTTTTTTTCCCTGATGAACTGTTTCTACTCAGTGGTAGAGGAATTGGTCATCTGGACAATTAAAAGCAATTTATGGAGTATCTCTTTCTCGTATCTCTTTCTCATACAGACACATTTCTTTAAAGGATGTCTTGAGCTGTACTGCCATTTAAATAGCAAATTGATAAAATACATACTCTGAATTATTTATTTGTAAAAGCAGACACAAAGGATTCTGTTTGTATTCTTTGAGTGTGTCCCATCCTGAAAATACTAATTTCCTTTATCATGACTAATGCCATTACTGAGTGGTTTTGCTGAGGCATTTAGTTCAGCTGTATTCATGACTGTGATTAGTGCATTTATCTCCAGCTAAAATGTTGATTCCTGTTTGAATACTGCACCCCTAAGAAATGTGCTCTGTCTTTATGAAGGAGACGTCTCTATTTCCAGCATTTTTGTGTCAGTTGATGTTTTTCCCTGCAGACAGAAACCTAGACCAAGGCATTTTGATATTCTTGTTACTCAAGTCCTATTTCCTCCCCTCACACCACTTTTACACTTGCATGATACATGATGATTTAGGCTACAGTTTATAAGAGTGGAACCAAACTTAGTATTCCAGAAAAGTACTATCTGTACAGATAAGCTCATAGGGAACCTATTGAATAGTGAGAATATAAAGTCATGTTTGCATTTAAAAACTCGCGGTGTATCTTGAACTGAAAATTTAAGGAAATAAATCCATGTGAGTGAGGCTTCTGTTGCGAACTGAAAACGCAGGTACCTCGTGGGCTGGAGCAGCAAAATACATAAGTCTAAAAGTGGCTGTTTTGAAGAAATAATTATGCCGTGGAGATGTTACATGCAGGACATGGAGCTAAGTTTGAGGGATGGTATTTAGCTTTATAAGAATGTTATTAATAATAGTTACATTTAGAATGGGGATCTGGCTGTGAAGATGTGTCCTTTTCTTCATTTCTCAGGCAGTCTTTGGGCTGCACAGCACCTTCACTGCTGTGGCCAGCTTGCACTCCCATGATCTCTTTGTCCTGGTCAGTAGCACTGACCCACTTGGTGCAATACCAGCACCTCCGTATTTAGCACCAGCAAAGCAAAAAGATCTTCACAGCCAGCAGTCACTGACAGGGGGCTGAATGGTTTAAGTGCTCTTAAAAGCCCAGGGCAGTCATCTCTTCAGGTCTGGCATCTCTGTTTCTTGAGCTTGCACATTGGCAGAGCGCTCCCTTCAGCCTGCCAGCTCCAGAGTGAATGGTGACAGCCCGTCATCATTTGCTATACCCTGTCATTCCATTGGGTTTAAAATGGAAACCTGAGTTTGTGGGGTACAGTCGGGGACTCTTAATGTGTTTGATCATTGAATGAGTTGGGGAAATGAAATATAATGGGAACTCTGCTTTTTTTAGCCTCTTTCATAAAGTAAATCAAGTTTTCTGCTTGCGTGACTGCATGAAAGGCACTGGGATTACCAGATTTACATTGTTTCACTCAAATGACAGAGGTAGATTACTAGTTTAAGCGGTGCTCTGGTTTGTTTATTATCTATAGTAAATGTTCAGTGTTTCAGATCTCCCGTTTGCAGTGTACACCATACAAACCACCAAGGGGAGAGGTTTGAGCTGTGGCTGAGCCAGCTGCCAACAGCTGAGCAGGGACTGTCCCACGTCTGAGCCACTGTTCACAGCTGGCTGGCCCTTTTTTGGTGCATGTCTGATTCCTTAGAAACCGGTTCAGCTTCATAACCCACCAAAAACCACTTTTTTCTTTCCCTTCCTCCTGTTGATTTAGCTCACCAGTAAGTCAGAGTAGGAGCAGAGCCAGAGCAGGAAGGAGTGAGTGGCCTAAGACACATCTCCTGCCTTGCAGAACTGGGCACCTATGTGAAAAAAATGGATCAAAGTAATGCAATTGCCTTCCCTTTCCTAGTAATGTTTCTGAACTTTTCCAGTGCCTTTGCAAAGAGTGTGGTGTTTGTATGGAGGCAGCAGTGCAATTAGTCATGTCCATTACTGTTTTGTTGCCAGGGTGAAGGTGGTGGCCTGGCCAGATTTCAGAAGGTTATGAGCACCAGGTGGGCAATGGATGAGCTATTCATATAGTGATACTCTCACTTGCTAAGTGGGCAGTATCAAGATCCAAAACCAGACTTTTTTGTCTGGCATAAAAGACCATTTAAACACTGCTGTTTTAGCATATTACTGGTGGCTTGGACAACAACTCAAAAAAAAAGCATAATACTCCCATTGGGATGTTGCTTTATCCTATGTTGTTCTGAAGAATAATTTTTGTACAGTATGGTTTTTACCATTATGGATCTATAGTCTAATCAGAAAATGATAAAGTTGTACAATATTAACAGACAATTAAGCCAATGTTTGCTTTAGGGTGAATGAGTTGTTCCAGCTCCAGGTGGAATCTGTAGGCTGGAACATATCAGATTTCTTCTCCTTCTCCCTGAAACTCTACAATCTGCTCTTACAGTCTTAGTGTCTTGGACTAACAAAGAAGGTCTTTTAGCTCTTTGGTAATACACTGTCTCAGAAAGCCCAGCTTTAGTCCTATAATTGTCTTATCTTCATAGAATAATTTCGTTATTGTTTATAGCTTTTGAAAATGGGCTTATTGCCAACATGAAAGCAAAGGGCAAAACCCTCTCTGTGACAATTTTAATACATCTGGTATCATGATAAATATTTTATATTATTATTAATAAATAGCAGTTTTACAGAATTGGTTACCTTTTATGGGCAATGGTAGGACAGCTGTCTAGCTTGTAGTTTTATAATTTGTTGTATAGGCAATTTTATGCTTATGGCATATTGAATTCTACTTAAAACTTGGTCACTCTAATTCCATGAAGGCAGGTGTAGGCATTTGTGTTTCCACTGTCAGATCCCTGGGTGCCTCTCTGGAGAGGCTTTGGAAGAAGGAATCAGTGGGATTCCCAGGTGTGTCCTGCATGTGAAAGGTGAACTTTCTAGGAGTAATTACAATGATCCACAGTGTGAGAGAGTTGGAAAGTTATCTGCACTCCCCTTAAGAATTGTTTTAATCTCTTCAGAATCCCTTGTGACTTTGGCATTAGGAATAAGATCACAACTTGGATCAATGTTAATGAAATTGCAGCAACAACTCAATAGTTTATCCAGAAAAGAAGCCACATCATGCTGATACTGTGAAAGTAAAAAGACCTCTTTCTTTGGTTTCCTTATGTGTGCTGGAAGACATGTCTAACCCTATTAATGGTTCTTGTGTTTTAGTGGGATTTGCTGTGGGGAAGGGATTACTGTCTCTATCTGAAGGATACCCTGATTCATCTAAGTGGCAGTCCCAGCCCCAGAGAACAGCCACTGACAGTGAGAAAGGCTGATTGTATTTTGCAGAGCTCTCCAGGTCTTATGATCTGAGCTAAGCTGCTGTCTGGCAGGTGAATTGGAAAGCCTGAAAGCAGTAAGGACCTGGAAGAATTGCTAACAAGATCCTGACTGCTAAGTTAGGTTTAATACTTCTAACATTAGTGCAAAAATGCTGCAATTTACAAGCTAGTTCTCGGACATAAACCAGATACCAGGGATCCAGTAAAGAAATGCCCAAGGCTATTGGGCCATTTTTTCACTCTTTCAAATAACCTTGTCTCTCATAAATCTGTTGCTCATTTAAAGCAAACTTTCTGCTTGCATCAGAAATTACTTCCAGCATTGGATATGAAGCATTCTGCAATATGTTTTAAAGTGAGGGCTGGATTCACTGCTTAAATAAAGAAAGCCAGTTTGCTTCAAACAGAACATTTATTGCTACCTTCATGCTGTATATTTATTGTAAGGATATTGTCACATTTCTTTCAGTTTTGAAAATGTAAGTTGGATTTTCTCTTTCAGGTTGCCATCTGGTGTATTGTGAACAGTCTCAGAGAGTAAGAGGCCATCTGTTAATACTTTTTCAGGAAGCTTTTTATAGAGCAGTGAAGTGGCAAATCTCAAAAACACGTTGTAATGACTTACGAGATCTTGGGTATGTGTACAAGTAAAGGCTGATATTTTATTCCTATCAACAATATAGTTATCAAGCTGGGGAGGAAAGGAAGAGAAGAAAGACAACTTGCACACAAATGCATATGCATTTTAATGACTCTATTGCATATATTACTTTTTCTATTTTTACATAAAATGTAAAGTGAGTTTCTGAAGCTCTGATTCAGTTTATGCTCATGTACTTTAGCAAGACTGATTGCCTCTTTGAGAAGCTGTTTCCTTCTTTAATCATCAACAGAGATCAAATTACTGAGAATTTTGCCTAATAATACTAAGAATGTAGCTTGTGTACCCATAGTATGTGATTTTACATCTCTAGTGCTTGGTACTCACAAGAGGCTGATATGTCCATTGCAAGATTCTGCCATGTAGGAAAGCCTCCAGATCTGCCAGTTAACTCGGGCTGATATTTGGTGCATTTCTAGGGCAAAAGGTTACTTCCACATTCAGCTCTACAAGTAGAGAGATTTCAACCCAAATTTTATATGCCCATTCAGTCACTAATAGTATCAGTGGAGGACATGACTGACAGAAGTGTTGCCTGAGTATTCTGGCTGTTGTAGGAGTAGGTACTGGCTTTATTGAGAGCCTCCCTGTGGGCTGCATATGTTGAGCCATTTTTTTCCACTCACAT
Organism: Acridotheres tristis; assembly: GCA_037013685.1. Lineage (NCBI taxonomy): Eukaryota > Metazoa > Chordata > Aves > Passeriformes > Sturnidae > Acridotheres > Acridotheres tristis. The sequence continues at coordinate 7,066,754 of CM072889.1, read as the reverse complement.
GGACTTCCTCCATTATTTTGTGGCACTGTAGAAGCAAATAGAGCTACATCATGTACCAGCCTGCACAGTGCTGTGGTTTATCTCAACTCTGTTCTGGCCTGTGGGAGAGGAGACATTGTTGCTTTTAGGATCACATGCTTTGAAAGCACTCAGAGAAGCATCAAATGACTGATTGGTTTGTGGGCCTGACATGCAGAGGAAAAGGGCGAGTGGTGATTATCTGGGCAGGTGACTCCAGTTTTTCTACCAAAGAAATAAAGTGGGTTTTGGGTGCTCAAATGAATCCTTCCTGGATGTTGTGTTCCATTACCAGCTCTGCATCATCTGAAGTGTCCCAGTCAAGCACATTTTTCTGTATTTTAATACTATATGAATTTTCTGTGCTTTGAGTTCTGCAGTAAAAAGATTCTGTAGTGATGTTCTCGGGCATCCCTCTGTGGAACAAGCCCTGCTTCAATTAAGTGTAATACTAAGATCTTTTTCTCTTCAGTGGCTCCAAATTTGGTAGTGAGACATCAGAAGTATCATCCAGGTGTCACTGTTAATAAATGTCACTGCTGGTGCATGTCAAGGTCATAAAAACCTGTGGTAAGGGCTGTTCAGGCTGGCATTGTGCTTAAATACTATCATCATTTAAACATAACTAGGCAGCTCTAAAAGCAAAGGCAGCATGAACATCATCATAAAATTAAGCCCACTAGCCAGTGGCGAGAGAATCTGAAGCCTTGTCTTTGTTTGAAAAGACAGGTATGGTTTAATTTTACTTTCCCGGCCAACGCACCAAATTAATGTCTAGGGTTTGAGTTGCCAATTTAAATAAACTTATTTCTTTCTGTTGTGAGACAGAACCAGGAGTCAAAGAGCAAGGCAGGCTTAAAACTTTGAAAGGGTATAGAAGAAAATTTATTAACTACACAAACAAAAAAAAGGAAAAAAAAAGAAATTTCAGAATAAGATTTTTCACATCACTCCGTCCCTCCCTCTCCCAGTCTTCACAACAACAAAACAAATATACAACAAATACTTCAGTCAGTGCCTAATTTAGTCTTTTTCTGTTTACTCTTGGAGAAAGAAGTTTCTTCTTGTCGAAGTTGTAGGAGTTGTGTTCCACAAGAAGAAAAAAAAGTCCTCTTGTAGTTTTACCTCTCACGATTTGCATCCGCCCGGGAAAATCTGCAACCGTGACGCTCCTCCCAATCTACAGCCGTCCCAAAGTTGTAGATATGGGTCATGTCTATTCCATGGGGTATTACTTTTAAGAATTGAAAATGTCCAACAGCAACGATTTTTATTTGTCTCCCTTTTCTCTGCTCAGGCTTCATCTTCAGAAAAAACTGCAATCCCCTTCTTTTCTCAGGGCAGAAATTCAAATTTCCAACACAGGTGTTCTTTAATCAAATTATCTCCTAAGAAGGAACATTTCCATCCCCCCATGTCTCTTTCCATGGTTTAAAGGAATATTCAGTACATTAGTTCATTCCTACAATTTCCCAAAAAGATTTTCAGCCATTTCAGCATCTTCTCACTCTCCTCCCATCTTAAAATACTTAGCTCTTGCATCACTGACTTCAGAACTTTCCTTATTTCCTTTCATATCCAAAGGGAAGGCTGGAGGCTTTGCAAATCTTATCTGAACACTAAAGAGTTAAAGTTTAACTTAACGACAAAAGTTGAGCCAGGCTCGGCCGTGCTGGGGGGGGGGGGGCGGCAGTAGCGCCACTCAGCCCCTGCGGGGCTGGGCTGCGGCCCGCGTGGTTCATGGCCACCTGGGCAGGCCCAGCCCGGCCAGCAGCATAAAAAGCCAGCATCCCCCCACGCCAGAGCCACAAGCTGGTGGAGGAAGAATCCGTGAAGCTTTTATTACACAACTTTTCCTCCCCTCAGCCATCGGGTCCCCCTCGTTGGCAAACGGGGCCCAAGCGGCCTCCGAGCCGTTCCCCCCCCTCCCCCGCATGGGGGAGAGGGAAAGCGGCTCGGCTTGGTGTTACCTGTTCAGCCGCCGGAAAGACAAAGAGCCCGTCTTCCGGGATTACCTTTTTTTAAAATGTGTGTGCACGGAGCGAACCGACTTTCTCTGATTGGCTGTTACAAGTATCCCAAAAAAACCCCCCACAAAGGAAACTCCCCCAGGAAGAACTTCTGAGTTTCTTCCTCCCAAGTCAACCTATCACAAGCCTGTATGTTGGAAGAGTTCTAAAAGCAAGGCAGGTTGGTTTATCAGTGCTAAACCCCCTCAGAAATAGAGAAACAAGTGATCCCAGCTGTGTTTAATATAATGTGAGTCAATTGTGCATAATGGCATTGAGCAGTGGTCAGAGTATCTTCTAAAGGTTTTATTTATAAAAAATAACTTTTCTTCCAACTTATTTTTTTCTTTTTATTGAATGAAGAAAAACTAATCTTTGTCTTGTTCTGTTGCGATGTGTTTTTTCCCCCCCGTATTAATGGTTTATTCCAATGTTGTTCCCCCGTCTTTTGTTGTGTTATTAGTTGCCCAAGTTGCCACCTTCTCCCTATCAATCTGCCCTTGTCCCATCCCATTTTGCCAGATTGTTCCCTATCAGTCTCACAAATCCCCTCCCCTGGCATTGTCAGTCCTCCCTAACTCCTCCCAAACTTCCAGAAGCCTCTGTGTCAGTTACCTTTCCCTCGAGATATTATTTGTTGATACATGTTGCTCCCCGCCTAGGTTCTCCCTCCCTCCCAATACATTGATTATGTATTCATCCCCACCTTGTCTTCCTCCTCCAAAATACCTTGACTGGTTGATGCGTTGTTCCCTCCCTCAGGACCTCCCCTGTATTTAAGTTGTATTGTTGTGTTTTTTGCCTTTGGCTGTGTGGGCTCCTTACTGCCTCTTTCCCTTCGACCCTACAATAAACCTCTTCCCTTCCCTGGATCAACCAAAGGACTCCCTCTCATCCTTTGCCACTCCCAGATGTGGATGCTACTGGAAGGGCCTCGTAGCCCGAGCTGCATCTCTGGGACATTTGTGTCCGGAGAGCAGCCCGCTCTTGGAGCCGGTACCTGCCTGCAGGAGCTGGCTGGGCAGGCTGGCAGGCCAGGTTGTGTAGACGCAGGTGGTTTGCATCATTGTTCCTATATTTTTAGTGTAAAAGAAAGAATGAACAATAAAAATTGAGGGAGGGTTTTTTTTCGTCCAAAAAGATTTAGTATCAGCCAGTATTTTTAGTTAAGAAGCATGTTTTTTCCCCCCAACTCGCACTATGTTGTTAAATGATTATTAACCCCAGGCAACAGGCAGTCGTAATTTTTTTAACCATATTATTTGGGAATGCTACTAGAAAGTCCTTGAATCCAGGGAAGCATTGACAGAAATTAGTTCTGTTGTCTCTATTATTTCATCTCAAAACAAGCCTAGGTGGTCTTGACTGGCAGCTGCCCTGGGCTTCAGCATCTTTCTTTCTTTGTTAAACAAGAGAAACTGCCAAGAAGTCTCCTGAGATGTCAGGAAGTTAAGTGCTGATGTGAAGATGTGCCTTGTGTCATTCATCCATTTCATGTCTGTTAAGTCAGGTCACCATACAGATGAAAAAGCTCAAGGCTGAAAATAGTTCCCCAGGGTGGAGGCTTATAGAAGTTCCCTAAAAATTACCTGCTGACAGCTCAGCACCGAGAATTATGGCTTATTGGGTCACTGTGGAACAGATTACTACACTCTGCAGATGAGTGGATTGCATTAACAGTGCATCCCTGATGAATTTTGAAGTGCCCTAGTATATGGGATACTGCATTTTGCCATCAGAACTGAGATGTCACCAAAACATCTGTGTTCTACACCTGAGTTGCAGTGGTGTAATCTGGAGCCCAGGCCTAGGAAGTGTCAAGAACAGAAATTTCCTGTGTTGTGGTTTGTCTTACGTTTCTGTGTGTCAGGTCTACAAGCTGGTGGTGTGTGGATTTACTGGGGTAATGAAATATGAAAGATTGATTCTAGTCCTGTTTAGGGGTAAGAGTCTGTAAATCCACTATGCTTGCAGAGACCAGGAAAAATTTAAATACTGCTCACATCCCTGCCTCCACAGTACGGATGGGTATTTTGTTTTGAGGATTTTTTTCCTTATCTCAACTGCTGTACCATTTGGCTATCTGAAGCTTTTGCATGCTTCACAAACACCATCTGTTACAACCCAAGACACAAACACTGCAAGTGATTATTAATATAAGACAATGTTGCAGCTGTATGTGGCGTGGAAACCTGATAGAACCAGAACTTTCTTTGTAAGCCTGACATGCTGAATAGTGTGTTTGTGATTTGTCTAAGCTTTTGCATTCGTCAGGTAAAGATTAACTTTCTGCTGCTGTGGAGACATGACGGAATAAAAAATATTAAAACAAAACATTCTCCCCTGCCCAAAAAACTCCAATCAAAACCAAAAAACCCTAGCCTAAAACAAAACAAGAAATTCCAATAAAGCCAAAACAAAGCCCCAAGTGTTCCGTTTAAGAATATTCTTGGAGTTATTACAGCATCTCAGATAGAGGGAGTCCTTAGCAGGGAAATATTTCCAGCTGCCACATCATAATACTGTATTAGATGAATCTTTTCTGGAATGGCCTATACATTCTGATCAATGCCCCTTTAAAGCCACAAACTACTTAAAATATACACATAATAGGGACTATTCAGCTATTCTGGCCATGGGCAGATTGCAGTAAATACCAATACACTTCTCCTTGTATTGTCATTCAGTACACGTTATTGGCACAGACTGGTTCTTCCCAAGCTCTGGTATTGGTTTTCCTCTTTGTTTTATCCTCCCGCCTTGATTGCAGTAACAGATGATGAACTGCTTATGCTGGGGGGTACCAAATTAGAGAGGAACACCCTGTGTGCTCATGAATGTACATGAGAATGAACAGGAAAGGAGAGTAAGGCTTAAATTTGGCTGCCTGAAGGATAATTGTGTTACTGTGTAATAATCGAGGGCATGGTCCAACTACAGAGACAGAAACTCTGAATTGGTGAGATGAGTCCCTTTTTAATGTTGTATAAAAGAAACTATTCAAATCAATAATGGTAACCATTCTGTTATTGCTAATCTTCCTCTCCATCCCTAAGATATTCATGTGTCTTTGCCATCTCTAGGCATTTGGAAATATGAGGACAAAGTTTGAATCACTTTTATATTTCCTCTTTCTACACTCAGATCCTTATCTTGTTCTCATATAACATAGTGCTTGTTTTGAAAATAAAAAAGAGTTTTAATTCTAAAAACTCTTTCATTTGTGTTAGACTAATAGGTCAAATTTGGAAGAAGGCAGGTTTCTGCTTGTGCAAACTGTCTCTCTATGTAAGAAGTGCACTATTGTCCTTAAACTTGTGTTTAAAAAAAAATATCTCTTGTCCTTGAAGAGAGGGCAGGAAGTAATGCCCTTAAACTAAAGCTAAAACTTCAAGCTAGATACTAAGGAAAAAACCAAACTCTCACTGATGGAAAGGACAGCAAAAAGGGGAGACTCTCAGGGAAATTATGATGTCTACATCGTTGGAGACTTTTAAGAGCAAATACCATATTTACAGTTTGTCTCACAATGAACAGAAAGATTAACTAAATGACCTTCTGGAGTGTCTTCCAGTACTATGATTTTGAAAGCTTGTGACCCAGGAGGCCTTTCCCAGTGCTGTCTGTAAGGAAGGTCAGGATAATTGGTGTAGAGTGAGCCCTGCATGCGGAGACACCCGGCTCCTGGGTGCAATCCTGAGCAGACTCCCGGGGGCTTTAGCATGTGCAGGAAAAGCTTAATGCCCCCCAGTGGACCCTGGATACGGGGCTGGCTGAGCAGGGAGGTACTTAGTTTAGCTAGTGGGAAAAGCTCAAGAATGAGCAAATCTCAGTTCTGTTTCTCTGGAGCTGTGGCAGCAAGAAAGCAGCAGTGTCAGATCAGTGTGTACAGTGGAGTCTTGCCTGTATCGTGTTGTGCCTTGCTAAAATACAGTAGATGATACTCTGATGGAGGAATCCAAACTTACTTGTGACTTTCCCTGTTCATGGCTGCAATCTGGAGTGTAGATTTGATATGGTAGTTGGCTTGTGAAAAGATAAACCCACCTTTTCTTCTTTCCTAAGTAAGTCTTAAACTCTACTGAGGGTGCTGTGGCTGGCTGGGCATTTGCATTTCACCACCCAGGGGTCATCATGCTGGAGGAAGGCGATGAGCCACATCCCACATTGTGAGCCAGGCGTGTTGGAAAAGAAAAAGTGCTGTCTTGCCAGAGGAAGTGCTGGTGTCAGTGCTCTGACCTGCCTTTTATTGTGGGCTGGATTGCAATGCAGGGAGCTGGAATTTTTGTAATAGAAAATCTAGAAAGCCTATTCTGATGGTTTAATAACTGATATTTAAATAACTGCAGCATATTCCAGAGCACTAAGCAGGCACGTGTTTATGCTCTGCCCTGCCAGTTGTCTTTTGCTGTGTATTATGAAGTGTAAGATAGCAGGATTGTGAGAGGTTGTGATTTAAATGACTAAATTTACTCTAGATTAAATGTCTGCCTTTCATGTTTAATTTCTCATTAACTGAGAATTTACAAAGTCAAGTACACAGTCCTATTATTATCAGTAAACTTGCAGCTTTCTCTTTTAATTCCTAATAGTAAGTTCTCCCTTCTGGTTGTTTAATGTATCACTTGTGAATCCGTTTTGACAAATCTCTCAGTTCAGAAAACTCTTTATTATTAGGAAATAAATGTCCTGCTGCCTCAATGGGAAAGAAATGCTTTTTGTCCTTTGAAAAATGTTGCAGCCCTGTAGGTTGGTCAGTGTTACTTATCTGAATAGTGCTGTTGTAGAGACAAAAAGGGTTCTTTATGGGCCTGAGAGCATTCAAGGGTACTAGAGTATGTAGGACAAGGTTATCAAGGCTTTGCTTTGGTAATGTCTATTTTTGCTCTGAAAGATCCTCTTACATGTGATATTTGTCTCTGTTAAATACATTGCCTTTATTATTGTAGTAGCTTTTCTTTTTTAATTACAAAATGCTGACAAGATGTTTTGCAGTGACATATTATAACCACATTAACCAGGTGCATTAGGATCTGTGTGTATGGCAATTGATGCTTTCTCTTTGTCACTTACATAATGAACCTTCTGCCTGCACAGAATAAAATATTTATATAGAATGCAAGCTAAAGCAAATGCTGGAGACTGGAGGAGGAAAAAACAGGCTGCCTGCAGTGAATAATCGTTATAATCTCATTGTCCTTTGCAAAGTTGATAATTAAGGCCTTTACTAAGCAGACTGTGCTTGCAGGAGTCCCACAGAAGTCAAGTTGTTGTGCTCTTGTGCATCTGTTAGCTCACAATGGTGAGCAAAGCTCCCCAAGTTTCATCCTCAGAGAGGCTGTGTGTTGGGGGGGGGTGTCTTGTAATGTTCTTCCCTATTTCTCCTCTTCACTTCTTTCTTCAAAATAAGAAAGAAGATTATACCTGAAGGAGGATGGTAAACTAATGTATAGAGCTTGAGCATCCCATCATCAATATTGGTGTGTAAGCCTGCTAGGCATGTGGGGTTGTTAGTTTATTTGAAGGTGCTCTCTGGAGTTTTCTCTGCAAGGAACAACTAGTATAAATTGTGTGTACTTTGCCTACTCTAGTTCTAAATTCTTTTTGTTATTTAGTATTTCTATTTCTATAGCAGCTATAAAATCCACTTAGGGATTTTGACCATTCCTGGTAGGCAGCAGTGTAAATAGTATAAGGAAACAATATTTTAGGTGAAGAAATTTGAGCAAAAAATGATCTATTGTTGTCATATTTTTTGTAAGTATTAATGGAAAGGAAAATTTTTGAAAACCAGAATGAATTAATTTTTAGGTTGTTTCCTGTGTGAGGAGACAACATGGAAGGAAGAAAAGAAAGCAAAGAAAAGCCTGATTTTAAAAAGCATCAAATGGAGAAGTTTGATGCCAAGGGCTGATTGGAGGCAAGAACCGACATCTTGGGAGCAGATGAGAGGAAATGGGATGTGTCAGTAAATCATGAACAGTCTTAAAACTCAAGGAGAGCAATCCATAAATAATAGAGAAGAGAGAGCCAAAAGAGGTAGGGGAAAACCAGCAAGATTTGAACTCAAAAAAGGTATTTGCAACAAGATTTGGGAGGTAATGGTATTGGGGAACAATCTCATTAGGAAGACCTGAGAGAAGAATGTTGATGTGGCAGTAGGATTGACTGATTCCTGTGTAAAAAAGCAGGGGAAAAAATCCCAGCATTATGCAGACAGACTCAGCAAAAGAAGACTGAGTAGGGATGAACCATCAGGTGGAGAAGCAAGCAGAATCACTGTGGAGGTTTCTTGAGCAGGGACAAACTGAATGTGGTAATTCTGAGTGTAAGGAGATACAGAGGAAAATAGGAAATGAGATGAAGATGTGAAAAATTCCTGAAGAACTAAAAGCTGGCAGAAGCGAAGTAATTTCTATGCCTCTTGGGAAAAGAAAAGAAAGAAGGGAGGAGAAAGAGTAAGACATTCAAATGTCTAAAAGTCTAGTGTCCCTTCTTTTTCTTGGTAGAAAGTTGGCAAAAACCTATGTGGACTAGGTTGTGGAGGTGGATTTATTTGTATCAGAAAAGCCGACTTTGTTAGAAACATACCAGAGAAACTAATGGAGCAAGTAATTCTAGTCTCCACGTTTCTACTAGAACAGCTTTCTTTTCTGAACTGAGCTGATATGGTGTGAATATAGGTGATCTGGGATGGAAGCTTGGAAAATGAGGTCTTGTTAAGTGAGAAAGAGTGAGAGAGATCTTATGAATGGAAAGGAAGGCAGTGAGGAGGAGGCTGAAAGCAAACAAAAGTTTTTCCTGCGCACTGGACATGTGAAGTAATTGAGCTGTGAAAAAGCTGACAGTCATGAAGTAGGAGAGAGGTGGAGAAAGTGCTAATAAAGGCATGGTAGAACAAGGGCTCTGCAGCAGGTCAAGCCAGACCTGCAGGTGTGAGACCAAGGAGATGGGTGACAATAAGTACACATAGCTCATTGGTACAGAAGTTGTCTTTGAGTTAAGTTTAAGGAAAGCCAAGAGCCAGTGGCAGAGGAAGGTGAATGATGAAGCTGGATTTAAGGTAGCCAACAGCAACAGTGAGGAGGAGAGATTGCAGGGCTCCTTGTTCACTAAAATTAAGTATCTCTTTGCTGCTTAGTTAATCAATTGTTTTGAGTTAGAACACATATTTCATAGTTTTTGGCAGTAGGATTTTTTAAAAAATCAACAAATATGTATAATTGAAAATGAGCTCTGTTACTAACCTAGACAGCTATTTGGTGTTTGGTGAATACAGGGATAAATCTGGAGTCACACTGTCCATTGCTGGTAGAGTAATCCAGTGGAGTGAAAGTGGTTGGAGCAGCCCTTCCAGTGAATCTTCAAGGCCCCTCCAGGCTCTGCCTGGCTGCTGAGCAGGACCAGAGCGGCACCAGCACAGTGAGGGGAGCAGTTACTGCTTCCCAGCCTGCTGGTCCAGCAAGCTGGATTTTCTCCCTCATTTCTGCTGTCTCTCTGAAGGAAATGAGTGCTTGGAGGGGAAACCAAGCTTCCACCGGCAGAGGTTGCTGCTGTTCTCTTCACCTCCTCCACTTCTCAGGCTGGTAACCTGTCATGTCAAGCGTTTAACTGAAAGCAGTGGGAATTGTGAAGGTTTAATATTTCCCAGACGGTAGTCTGCCACATTAACAAATCTTTCACTTTTCAGATGATAGTGTCAATCACCGTGACAGACTGAAAGACACCTTTCATTGTTAATTAATTATTAGGTGTCAACTCAAAGACTTTGTTGAACTAAGAACATTCAGGCAGTTTGTGGATTTCCTCTTTTTTAGACTTTATGTTTAAAGGACACTAAATACCCTTAATTATCAAAGTAAGTTGAAATCCTTTCATACTTCTTTCTTCTTCAGGTGACTGCTTCAGGTACAATATTAATTATAAAGAGAAGGAAGATTTTGTAGCTTCTTATTGCTGATTTATATTTTCATAATGGGTGAACTAAAAAGAAATAAGTTGCCTTTTTGTTTTGCTTTGGTAACAGCCTGTGATCTCTGGGCTGCCTCTGAGTTTTGGTGTTTGGAGGAAACAAACAAAAGAAAAGGAACTCATTTCTTGAGAGGGTCTGAGGGCTGTATGACCTACAGCGGGGACCATGGCTTTGTGTCTGACTCCACCACTGAAATCCTTGGATTTGAGTTGTTGAAATATTTCAGTTTGACTTTTTGGACCAAGAAATTGAGGACAGCTTTCTCACTGGGCTTCCTGCAGGTGGGAATGAACGATAATGGCTTTTTCCTAGGCAGTGATCTGAGTTCCCAGCCACCCCTGCAGAGCTGTCTACGACAGGAGCCTTGCAGTGAAATGTGAGGATGTGGGCACTGCTCTGGCTGAGGGCCATGGGAATGCCCAGCCCAGGAAAGCAGCTGGGGCACAGAAGTGCTTCCAGAATGTGCCTGCAAGTTTGAAAACACTGGCCAAGCCTCTCTCCATTTGGGCCTGCCAAATGCAGAAGCATACAGTAATGCTTACCTACCTCACAGGAGTGCTCTGAGACCTAATTAATGCATAGGGAAAAATGCTTTGAGATCCTCAGGTCATAATGATACTTAGCACTTTAAATCTTCAAAGCCCCATACCCAATGCGAAGGAACTAATCCCAAACTAATTAGGCAAAAGGCACTATAAAAGAGCCAAGTGTTGTTATTTGCCTTAAAGTATTATTATTTAATCACAAATTGCCTCAAAGTGTGACTGTATGAGATTAGAGACATAGTAATTAAGGCCCTGATTTAATATTTTAAATTTATTCAGCATACTTCAATGCAGCTCTTGAATTTTTTTCATTCTTTCCCAAACACTCAGCACACATTTTAATTTTTATAAACACTGCATCCTCATCACTTAATAGGCTTTCCCACTTCTCTCAGTTGTGTGCCCCTAGGATGTTGCAGTGCTGAGGGAAGATAGTTTGGTGAACAAGGATTTGGCAAAGTTGGAACGCAGCAGACTGGGTGTGTGCAGGTATGATTTAAATATGATAAGAAGGAAGTGTATAAATAAAGCCTTGCATGCGTAGTAAATATATTTATATATGTGCTGTGTAAGTTCTACAATGCAAAAACATCTCTGAAAGCATCTGTCACCCCACATTACTTATTCTGCCTTTGAGATACAAGCTGCAGCAGCCCTTCAAAAAGACAGCACATCCCTGCATGTCAGGGAGCAGCTGTAGTTGGTAGTCTGACTTGGAAAGCAATGGCTTTGGTAAATAGTCTGGTGAAATTCACCCCTCTGTACAGAAACACAGGCACCACTTCCCTCATAGATAAACCTATTTAAATGATGGAAGGGATTGTGAAGACCCCATCTACAGGATTAGATTTCATCCGCATGGTTATGGTGAGTTTAGGGAAACTCTTAGTGGGTAGTGACTATATTTGCTCTTCTGTCTAAAGCAATAGGTTTGTTTTCAGATGCAATCGACTTGAAGTTCATAGGTACATGTGGATTGGATGCAGCACAACAATACTGTGCCACTTTACAGACCTTGGTGGACATAATCCTGCCTTCTAGTGCTGTGAGACTACAATTAACAGTGAGGCTGAACAAGGAATTTTATGTGATAGGAAGGGCTTCATAGTGACAAGGGAGCAGTCTGCACACTTGGCACTGAGTGAGCCTTGTGGTGGCACACAGCCATTATAGTGACAGATTGAAAACTCAGTAGCAGCCACACAGACACTCACTCTACAATCACCATACTGGAGAGAAGACATGTCTGTAGCAGGAGAGATGGAGGGAGGCAGGAATCCCCCAACTCTGGATTGCAGCAACACTCTGCTTTCTGAGTAACCTCATTGCAACATTGCAACAAAAGAAAGTAATGCTCAGAATGATAGCAGCACCACTGACGGCCTTTTAATCCTTGTGTTTGTGTTTACATTTATAAGTTGTAATTATTTAACACTTATCTAATGAAAGGAAGCTTTCGGAAGTATGGTGTTCTTTTGTAGAGCAATGATTTCTCATGAACAATAGTAAAAGCTTATAAGGGCAATTTCCTTAGAGCTGTGAAAACTCATTGTTTCTGCTCTCTTGCCTTCTCTCCATAAACCTTCCCTTACAACTTACAGATTTTTTTCATGTCTTGAAAGTTTGTGAAGCCTACTTTAGTGGGGAAAGCAGTTCTTTTCCTGACTGATTTTAGAAGAGATTGGAGACTAGGAAGTGTTGACACTGGTCTGCATGAAATCAGTCAGAGAATTGCTTAGGTAGCAGTTGGTGAGGCTAGCCTGAGCTGGGGAAGAAGTTGCAGGATATTTGTGGCTTCGTTAGTCTGAGATTCGCAAAGTGAAATTCAGTTTTGAAATGGGCAAATTTTGAGGGGGCTCATGACACAGCCACATTCAAGGCTCAAACTTCTATTCCTTGTGCTTTTTACCTTTCATGCTACAGGAGATTCAGCCAGGGGAGTGCAAACCCTGTTTGCAGAAACCAGATGTTCTGTGAAACTGCACTAGCTTCCCTGCTTTCTCACCAGCTGAAGATGCAGTGTTGTACACTGGGACTGAACTGCAGCACACAACTCTTTGAAGACAAAGCTTGAGAAGGTTTCTCAGCATGGAGGACCAGAAGGTTTCTGTTTATTTTTAGCTTGCTTTCACTGCAGTGTTCAGCTGTCTTTTGCAGTTCAGGAGCATTGTTTTTACAATGAAAGCCAAATAACCTTTACCTCCTCCTGGAAGAAAAGCAAAAATCCTCCATCCAAACTAAAATCTTCAACATCGCAATGAACTTTAAAATTAATAACTAAACTAGGGACTTGTGCTTAAATAAACAAGCGTGGTTTTGTCATAATCTTATTGCCAGCATATATTTTGATATAACTTCATGGTAGAGAGGATTTGTGTAAAGAAGTGACATTTGAGTGCTCTAGACAGGTTGCTTCATTCTGGAGAATTGAAGCTCTCATTGAAGAGTCTGACAGTAAGCTCTCTCTTGAAGCTTACTCTTGATGCTAAGGGAGGAAAAAGTGAAGAGATGAAACAATGAGACCTGCTGTACTTGGGAGCATCTTTTGGTTCAACTTCAAAAGCTCCTTTTGTGTTAGAAGTAAAGGCACCTGTGGGAATTGTGAGACAGAGAGCTAAGACTGGTGAAAATCAGAATGATTCTGCTAAAAGAATGCCAGCGTTGACCAGCTCAGCACTTCCATCTGATCTATCTGCCCTTACAATGACAAAACCTGTTGAGGGATCGAAAACGTGCTCCTGCCACACCCAAACACAGGCTGGGGTGAGAGGCATTAATGTCTTCCCACTGCTCACACACCTTGGAGAAAGATGAGGTACAATGAAGCCCTGACCTAAAAGACAAGAGCCTCTGAGGAGATAGGTGCTATCAAAATGTCATCTAGATAAATAAGGACCTGAACTCCTAGTATCTTAAGTAGCTGGCTATTGATCAAAGAATCATGATAAATGAGTATAGGGCTGTGAATTAGATCAATACCATCAACCTTAAAAGTCAATCTCCTGTACCAGCTTGAAGAGAGACTAGAAAAATGCACTCGGGAGAACCACAAATCCTTGGGCTGATAGTGGCCTTGAGGCTTTGAGTTTTTCTCTGGCATTCCTTTTTCTTCCTTTGTTTCTCTGAATGTACTTTAAAGATCTGATAGAAGAGCAGTTTATGCCTGGTAAATATTTCACAGTTCACAAAAGTGGGTAACACTACCAAAATCCAGGCCTTGCAGTAGCTATGAATGTCTTTAGGACATTTTTAGACTACTGTAGAAGAGAAACTTTTCTGTGGCAAGTGTGCTAAAAGAAATAGGTCAGATCGCTAGATATGCTGGACAGACATTGATTCTCTTGGGACAAGTTCACACCTGCAAAGACTGTAGAGTTTCCTGTTTTGTTAAAAAGGAGAACATGTGCTTGGGATATTATGCAAAAAAGAAGTATTTCTACGGGGATGAGAAAGAAAAAGAAAGAAAAAGAGAAAGAAAAAGAAAGAAAAAGAAAAAGAAAGAAAAAGAAAGAGCAAGAAAAAGAAAGAGAAAAAAAAGAAAGAAAAATAAAAAGAAAGAAAAAAAGAAAGAAAAAGAAAAAGAAAGAAAAAAAGAAAGAAAAAGAAAGAGCAAGAAAAAGAAAGAGAAAAAAAAGAAAGAAAAATAAAAAGAAAGAAAAAAAGAAAGAAAAAGGAAAAGAAAGAAAAAAAGAAAGAAAAAGAAAGAGCAAGAAAAAGAGAAAAAGAAAGAGCAAGAAAAAGAGAAAAAGAAAGAAAGAAAAAGAGAGCAAAAAAAAGAAAGAGAAAGAAAAAGAAAGTAAAAGAAAAAGAAAGGAAAAGAAAGCAAGAAAAAGAAAGAGAAAGAAAAAGAAAGAAAAAAAGAGAAAAAGAAAAAGAGTAAAAGAAAGAAAGAAAATGAGAAAGAAAAAGAAAGAAAAAGAAAGAGAAAAAGAAATAGAGAAATAAAAAGAGAGAGAAAGAGAGAAAGAAAAAGAGCAAAAGAAAGAGAAAGAGAGAAAAAGAAAAAGAAAGAAAGAAAAAGAAAGAAAAAGAAAAAGAGAGAAAGAGAGAAATAAAAAGAGAAAGAAAAAGAGAAAGAAAAAAAAGAGAGAGAAATAAAAAGAGAAAGAGAGAAAGAAAAAGAAAAAGAAAGAAAAAGAGAGAGAAATAAAAAGAGAAAGTGAGAAAGAAAAAGAGAAAGATAAAGAAAGAAAGAAAGAAAAAGAAAGAAATAAAAAGAAAAAGAAAGAGAAAGAAAAAGAAAGAAATAAAAAGAAAAAGAAAGAGAAAGAAAAAGAGAAAGAAAAAGAAAGATATAGAAAGAAAAAGAAAGAGAAAGAAAAAGAGACAGAAAAAGAAAGAAATAAAAAGAAAAAGAAAGAGAGAAAGAAAAGGAGAAAGAAAAAGTAAGAAAAATAGAAATAAAAATAAAGAAAAAGAAAAAATAAATAAAAAGAAAAAGAGAAAGATAAAGGAAAAGAAAAAGAAAGATAGAAAAAGAAAAAGAGAAAGAGAAAAAAGAGAAAGAAAAAGAAAAAGAAAGAGAAAAAAAGAGAAATAAAAAGAAAAAGAAAGAGAAAGAAAAAGAGAAAAAAAAAGAAAGAGAGAAAGAAAAGGAGAAAGAAAAAGTAAGATAGAAAAAGAGAAAGAAAAATAAAGAAAAAGAAAAGAAATAAATAAAAAGAAAAAGAGAAAGAGAAAGGAAAAGAAAAAAGAAAGATAGAAAAAGAAAAAAGAAAGAGAGAAAAAAGAGAAAGAAAGAAAAATAGCGAGAGAGAAAAAGAAAAAGGGAAAAAAAGAAAAAGAAAGAAGTGAAATAAGGAAAGAGAAAGAAAAGGAAAGAGAGAGAAAGAAAGAAATAAGAAAAATTACTAGATTTTGGAAAATTAAGTACCCTTGCTCTGCGTAATTCTCTGGTTGAAGCTTGGCAGTGGAGAGTTGGCCATTTTTGCAGAGCAGGTTTTGGAACAGACTTAAAATGCTGCTGCTACACTGAAGCAGAGCTTGTGCCTTGCAATAGGGCTCTGCATGGATAAAGGCTTCATTAAAGGCCTGTTTCTAGGGCCATGTTGTTCTTTTTGTGTAGCTTCAGCAAAGTCACATAAACTTTTCTCCTCTCTGTTTCTTGCATCTACAAAACAGAAATGTCATGTGTAAGCCTTATTGGATGCTGGTATGTTTCATTTGTATCACTTATTTTTGTTATTATCGCAGAAGATTTGCTCCAGGGTTTCTCAAAGTACCCTCCTTTGTCTGCCTACATCTCTGCAAAATGGAGTTGTAGCAACCACAATTCAAAATCAATGGCTGTTGGTTGTAAAGACTAGTAAGGATGTTCGTAAGAAGTATTTCCTTTGTTTTCTTTTTGTGGCAGAAATCCTAATATACACAGTTCTTATTCTTGACTTTTGAAGTCTTTTATTCATTGATTATGGTTAATTTCAGAGGTTATAGGTATGGTATTTATATCTCATTGTGAGGGAGATACTTTCATCAGTGTTTCTGCACTCAGAACTCAGGACAGACGTTACTTGCAAACGTGTGCTTTCCTGGTGCTGTTTTTGGAAAGTTTTATACCAATCAGACTCTGAACAACCTATTTCTGACTGTATATAACAATTGCACTGAGAATTTTTTTTATGATGCTAATAAGAGTCTTTCCCAATAATAATATGAGAACTGTATCTCTGCTGATAATCTCTGTATGTGTGTTGATTTTAATAGAGCAGTCTCTTGTCATCTGACTTCTTAGGATGAAATTAACGCCCTGTATCGATATCTGGCACTTGTGATTCACTTGACTTGCCTTTTGACATGTTAATTGTAATTGAAATGATACCTAATACTTCTACTGGTTTACTTCAGAGAATTGAATTTCCTGAAAGCTAGGTAGCAACTCTCATACAGAAATCACCTCCTTCCCAGAAGCATCCTCATCTTCACCTTCAGTGTGCTGATGCTCCCACCTGAAATAAGGATATAAGCTCTCAAAAAACTGCTGAAGAATAGAGGTCATGGGGATAGCTTGGGAGCAAGCTGTCATTTGTGATCATTTATAGAAGGCAAGATCCTCAGCAAGTGTTAATGTGTAGGAAAGGGAACTCCATCTGAAAGTAGGTGTCTATTCTAGGGAGTTTCAGTCTCCTTTTCTGTAGGGGCAAGAGTCTTTCAAAATGATAAATGATGCAATGATGCAGTAGGCCATCAACTTGCTTTTAATGTTTACATAATTCTTCTTAATGGCAGAAATTTGTATTAAATAAGGAAAAGTTAAAGAAATAGTTGTTGTTGGGAATATTTTTTCCAAATCGTGATTCTAGAAAACTAAAAAAAAAAAAAAAAAATTAAAAATTGTCTCAATTAGAATTGCTAAATGAGGACCATAATGTGTGGCTGTCAGGCCCAGAAAAACCTCTTGTGAGATTTTTCCAGTCCAACTTTCTCAGGCTCTGCTGGGTTCTTTCCCAAAGCTAGCCACTTTTCTCTAATGTAAACATAAGAGAAGAATTGAAAACAAAGATAAACACCTGCTGGATATGCGAGAAAAGGCTGGGAAAGTGGTGTGGCTTTCTCTGGACCAGTGGGCTATGTTTTGGTCCTGAGTTAGTGTCCTGAGTGTATTTAAGCAAGGTGTGTTAGAATAAAGTTGTCTCTTTCCTATCTTGAGAGAGACCATGTTGCTGTGTGTCTTAATACCGCTGCTCAAAGGGTTAATCCCCTAACATACAGCCACAATAATGAGATATCCAAAGTCTTACCAAGTGAATTTAATCACTTTCTGATCCTAACAGCCACACAATTCAACTCACTCTTAGCATAATTAAGCAAGTGACAATGAGGATACTATTCCAAGACCTGGTAATGAGATGCTGTGGGGCCTGCCTGAATTCAGCTGGAGGTGATTTCTTATTAAATATTTATTGTATGTGCAGCTTCTTCAGCATCTAGAACTATAGAAGAGGAAATTTAGCCAAATTTAACCTCTTTTTTGAAATTAATATGTGAAAAACTGAAAATCTGCGACCACTTGATTTTGGACTAACTATTATTTTTGGCCCGTGGACTGAATTCAGCATCAATAAATATCATTGCTTGTGCAGGAGGAAAATAAGTATGAGGAAGCTAGAATGCAGGAAAATGGAAAGGGGTTGAGAAAGAAATAGGAATGTTTTACAAACCAGTTAGGGACAGTACAAATGATAAAATTCAAGAGGAATTAACTAACGATGGGCTGTAGAATGCTGAAAGACTAGAAGGTTTAATGGGAAAAAATCCAAGGTGTAGAAAGGAAATGGATAACAGAGATGATGGCATAAGCCAATGGACTAAAACATAATCAGGCTTTTAAGCATAGTGAACTTTGAATTTTGGATCCAGGGACAAGTAAAGTATGCTTTTATCACATTGCTTTTGACAGTTTATGGGCGTTGTGGAAGTCATGGGCAACCTACATGTGACTGAAACTGCAGGAATAAAGCTCTGTTGAGGCCCTAGGGATTTATAACACATTTGCACATATAAGCCCAAGAAGAATGTTATTTAGGCTCCAAAAATAAGCTTCTTAGTCATTGATTTCTCCTGAATCCAAAAAACCAGCTTGCTTTAAAACTCTTCAAATGTCCTGATCATCTTCCATAGTGACTTATGACACTTATGATAAAGGGAAAAATTAAGTCAGAGACGAATTTTGTCTTTATTAAACTTGGAGCACCCAAAATAAATTTAGGAGGTGTTGAGAGTGGCTGGTTTTGTTTTGAGGGTTTTTTTGTTTGTTTGGGGGGTTTTTGGGTTTTTTTGGTGTTTTTTTTTAATTTGTTTGGTTTTTGTTTGTTTGTGGGGTTTTTTTTGGTTTTTTTTTGGTTTTTTTTGTTTTTTTTTGGTTTTTTGGTTGTTGATTTTTTTTTTTTTGTTTAAATCCAACCGGTGCATAAGGAAATGTACTCTTAAATGCCTTTTTGTTCCAAGCTGCAATATGCAGGGGCAACAGGTGCTGGGGGTGCAGAGCATTGCAGGTGCAGGGGCCTGAGGACACAGAGGTGGCTTCAGCCTGTTCTGAGATGAGCCCACCAAGCCCCACTGCTGGGGGAGGCTCTGCCCCTGCTCCCCTGCCTTGCCCTTTGGAGTTGCCTGACTTGTAGGGACTGCAGATCTTCCTGGCCTTTGGCAGAATACACTGGCAGTTCTTTGCACCTTTATGTTCTCCATGACTTTGTGAAGCAAATGGATGGCTGAGAAATGAATGAGATCTGGAAAAGGAGTATATCATTATTAGCTCCCATGCAGAAACTGTAACCTTCCTCTCTTTGCTTCCTCACCCACCTGTTCAGTTCTTGGGGTTTGCTGAACTTTTTTCCATGTGTGTTGGAGTGATGTCTGTGCAGTATATTGGAATTCCAAGGAGAAACTATGTAAATAATAATAATTCTTGTCATACTTGTTAACTGACACTCATAATTTTAAAAAAGTTTTTGGCAATAGGATCAAATTAACTTGATGAGAAAGCTCATTTTTCTTGCAAAGTACTAGGAAAGCTGTGAGACAGGAGGTGCAATTAATTATCTCACTTGGATTAAAAGCTCTTTTATTTGATGTTTGATCTCTTATTACTTGATTTCCCACAATATTGCTGGTAACGTGAAGTCCCACTTAATAGCTCATTAGCACTCCGGTAAGGTGGTCAGGTTTGTGTATAATAAAGTAGTTGCTGGCTAGCAGTGAATGACTTCAGCCATAATTTATTAATTAATTAAATGTGTGTAAAACATGGTTCATTAACAAGGTGTGTGACAATCTCATGGTGTCCAGTGCTGTCCCTCTAATCATGTAATGGCCATGATGCTACTGCAGCACTGCTTCATTAGTTTCCAGCTTCTGCTACTGTTATTTCGGTAAAAGACCTCTAATTTCCAGGGTTTGTTGCAATGACCTGGTGCTGTTGGCAGGAATAGTTTGCGGTAACCAATCGAACATTTCTTCCTCTTTTCACTTAAAACCCACACAATTAGAAATTATTGCTAAAGCTTAGCAGCAGTAGCAGAACAATTGCTAGGGAAGCTGGAAATCTCAGTTCAACTGTAGTTCAGGCAATAACTATTCTTTATACTCAATTATGTACTGTAACCCATTAGGGAAGTCTGTGGTTTCCTGATGTAGTTTTTTTCCCCTTCTCTGTTACAGCAGGGTTGCAACTGGCTGCAAGTATATTATAAATTGGTATGGTTGTACAGTTATTCTGCAGGCTATCTGACTTCTGCCCACTATATTTATCTGGCACATTTAGAGACAGAACAAAGCCAGGAGGTTCAGACCTTTAACGCAGATGTTGTTAAGTGTGGAGGAATACTAATCTGCAAAACTGTAGTGTAAAGCCAATAGAAAGTAATTCTTCAGACCTACTGGATCCAGAAATAAGTTATTAGTACTTTTGGGCCATGATCATGATTATCTGCTCACAAAAGTTTGAGGAGAAATTTACTTGCATCACTTGAAACCTTTTGCATTCAATCTCTGTGAAAATGGGATTGACTGGTTGTATCAACATCTTGGTTTGCTTTCACAAGCAAGGTAAAAACATTTCTGAGTTTTTGAGAGAATCTGTGGGTGTGATAATAACAAAATCAGTTAGGGGAGATATGATAATCCCCACTGTAGTGAGTGAAGACATTAAGAATGCTGGTCCTCCTTGGTTTTAGTTTGGTTCAATTGTACTGACCATGTGGTTCTTGTTCTGATGCTTGTGCATTTGTTCTTGTGGAGGTGTTTCTCTGTGCCATGTCATTTTGTGGTTAAGAGGGAAGGGGGGTTTGTGGTGTTTATGTTATGGTTTTGTGCTGTTTTGTTTCTGAATGAATTTCCAGAGAGCTTTGCCACACTGTGATACTGATGTTCAAAGCCTGCAGTAATGATGGCTCTGGCTGTTGTTCAGACATATGGTTTTACAGAATTACTGTCATATTTGACTGATTTTTAATTAACTTACTGTTCCTGATGTTTGCCATAGTCAGAATATGCACAGGTGGTTTCCTTCTCAGTGGGTGCATTGGAGGTCATTAATGAGGTTATGAGGGAACAAGAAAAGAATAATGTATGCGTCCTGGTTCTGGTGCCTTTTATGCAACCATTTCCACACTTGAGGCATAGCTAATTTCAGGACTGTGTTCATTTTTGAGTTAGCGTGTTAAGATGTCTCTAAAAACACCCTTTCTATATTTCTCCTGTCCAGAGAAAGTCCCCTGCTTCCTCTGGAGGAAGGACTTGCTTATTCAATTGTGCAGATTATTGTGGTGTGACTTTGACACAAGATTTTGGATTGGGCTGTCTGAACATTGTGCTTCATGCAAAGGACTTGCTTATTCAATTGTGCAGATTATTGTGGTGTGACTTTGACTCAAGATTTTGGATTGGGCTGTCTGAACATTGTGCTTCATGCAAAATGTTAGTGAAGCACTGCAATACGCACAGAGGTTTTATCTTTTTGCTTAAAGTACGTCTAACTATCAAAGATAAAGAGAAATAAAGTAACCAACTGCAGGGGAAATGTTACTGAGAAGACCACCTCCAGTTTCAGGAGTTGTCTACTTGCTCCAATTCCATTTCACGAATGTAAGTGTGGACATGAGCAGGTAGTTTCAGGCCAAATATGAATGTGCAAAGCTGCTCTTCCCCCTTTATTTTGAGCATCCCTCATATGCCAGTTATGTGCTGCCAATGCCTCAAAAGACATTAGCCCTCAATGCAGGGTTTCAAGTCTTATCTTTCAAAGTTCCCCCATAATATGTTTCTTTCCAGAGGCAGGCAATGAAACTTGTTCTTTTTGAGTGTCAGTTTCTGAGGCTTTTCATGGGTCTGTAGTTTTTGGTATTTGGGATTCTTTTGTTGATTTTTTTTTGGTGGGTGGGGATTTGTTTGTTTCTTGTTTGTTTGTTTGTTTGAAATGCAGAACGTTTTTTAAAGAAGGACATATTATTTCCTCCTCCTTAAGTCTTCTTTCCCTCCATTATTACAATTTTCAAAACTGTAGATATTTCCTAAATGTCCTGGGGTACAATGCAAAAATGTGTATTCTATCACCATCTGTTGAAATGTGGGAGGGGTGGTGATCCTTATCTCTGTGGGAGATATCCTCTGCTGATGTGCCATCTGATAAGATCGGGGGATGATCATCGTTATCTTTTCACAATCCATCCTTCCTCCAGAAGATATATTCTGTTAATGGGCCATTAAGTCCTATTGTGTGACTGATAAGATGACATCATCCCATTGGGAGATGCCCCAGCCAGGGGCAGGAGCCAAGCCTTTCCTACCTAGATAAAAAACTGGGGTTTGGGATGCGAAGGCAGCCCTTTCCACTGGATTCCAGAGGAAAGTCGGATCATTTCCACATCATTGCTGGACCTTCAGAGGAAAACTGCACCTTCTACAGGAGCACTGCTTCAACTGAACCCCATCTGTCATCCAGGAGGACTGCAGCCACCATTTATACGGACTGCTACCAACACCCTGACTGACAGGGTGTCAGGTTGTATTTCTGACTTTGTCGGTGGTTTTTTTTTTATATTATTGCATGTATTTTATTTTTTCTCTTTTTTCCTATTAAATTGTATTACTGACTTGGAGTCTCGCACTGGTTTTACTTTCAAACCAACACACTAAATGTTCCTAATACGGAAGACACTGTTCCACAGCTCTGCCTTTAATGGAGTGAGCAGATTGCAGTAAGAATGCGGTGCTGCTCAGTAAATTTAATGACTCTATGAAGATAAATGTTTCCCTTCCAAAACCTCTTCTTGTCAGAATACATTTAATACCAATATTCCTTTGAGAACTAAATTCCTGTAGCACTTTGCAGCATATTAGCATGTTTTTCTCACCACATGAAATTGCACTTCAAGCAAGAAATAATAATGTTTCTGCATCCCCTTGTACATTTTTATTACTGCCAATGAATAGGAGTAAATTAACTGTTATGGCTAACATTATTCACAGGGACAAATTCCTAACTAATTTTACAGAGAATAATAAATAACTGAATAAATAAGATGCCTTTAATTTCACATGTGAATTGTCAAGGATTCCTCTGAACAGGAGGAATAAGAGCCAACTGATTTTACAAACAAGATGCAATCTATGAGAGAAGCTAGATGTGTGTCCACTCATCTTTATTTCCTTTTTTCCTCACAAAAGTATAATAAACATCCTTATTATTACATGTGATTCCTATGAAAACTAGTTTCTCCTGATTATTTGTTTTTGTCTTTGTTTATCCAGATACTAATCTGGGAGATGAGCCACATGTTACTCTTGATTGCTGGGATGCTGCTCTGATTTATGGCAATTATTGTATGGTTTGCTTCATCTGCAGACCTCAGAGTGCTTTTTAAAGGCAGCTTCATTGTAGCCTTTTACAATGAAGGAAACAGGCTAGGAGCGATTGGGGTCTTGTAGCAGATACTCAACACGTTCAAGTCAAAGCCCCAGTGGATCACAATGTCTTAGGCCATCCAAAGATTCCCTTGTCACTTGACTAAAGAATTAATCCCAAGAAAAGACTATTTTTAAAAAAAGTAAAAACTATATCAGTATCCACTTCATTAGGGATGACTCTGCACTCAAGCATTTTAAAGTGTGGTTAAAAATGATTACCAAAATATAAATATACTTTTGTATTATTCACCAGAAAAACCAATTTCAATTAAAATAGAGTCCATATTTTTGAATATGGAAAAATGGGAATATTTGCCCATGAATTTCTTAACCATGGAGAAAAAAAACCCATAAATAAGTTTCTGCTTATTCAAAATCTGATGGCAACAAAATTTTTCATTGAAGAGAAATGGTATTTAGCCAGAACATTCTACAGTTGTTATCAAGCATTTTAAAACTATATTTCAAGTTCATGTGCTTGATCATTATCTTTGGTTTTCCATCTGTATTTAGGCACATGCACACACACATAAATCTATTTCGCCTTCATTCTGAACTGATGCTGTACTTTTTTTCCCAATAACACGTGGGGAACCAGCATTGCCCTCCAGGATGAGTTTGGCTGCAGGTGGCAGTGGTGGGAATATCCCTTCTTAACCATATTTGCCACCTAATTCCCTTGACTAACCCTCAAGGGTCTGCCTTAAGCCTTCAAACTCAGGATATTGAATTTCCAGGTCTGTATATTGAGGTGAAAAGGGCCAGGTTTAGTATGAATCTGTTCTGATAATTCTGCCCCTGTATTTAGGAGGTGGAGGAGAAAGAAGAGTGTATCCACATCCCATAATGAAGAATCTGGCTCCGTGTTTGAGGGACCTGTGTGTGTAACAAGAGTTGCTGTTCTTAGGCCATTGCTCATTCCTTGAGGAGGGCTGCAGGAAGGGTTGAGTCTGTATGATTTAACATACATCTCCACTGTTCCTCTCTTATAAATTTATACCTCCATCCTGTAAAGGTGAGCATGAAGATGCGTGGGTGCTGTTGTTATAACTAGAGCTATTTAAAGACAATCTGTGAAAAGTGTTTTTTACTAAGTGAAAAATTGCGTCAAAGATTTGGTGAAAAATGTCTGTTCTCCTTGAAAAATTCTTTCTTGGAAGCCGCACACACATACCCCTCCAAGCCCCCAGCACGGAGCAATTTTTATCACGATAAATTATTTTATTTGGCTTATCTTAATTTTGTTACAGAAAAGAATTTCCCTCCCTAACTGGTTTATTTCAATCTGAAGAATATTCAGAATACCACAGGGAGAATCAAACAACAGCTTGGGTTGGTAGGGGCATTTAAAGGCCACTTAGTCCATCACCTTCATGTAGATCATGTTGCTCAGACCCCCATCCCACTTGACCTTCAGTGTTCCCATGGATGGGGCATCCACCACCTCTCTTGGCAGCCTGTGCCTGTTTCTGTGGCTCTAATGTGGCAGTAATGAGCGTCTTTGAGTCCCTCAGTCACAGAGTTTTGTTTCTTCCCCTCCTCTGTTCCCCTGCAATAACTGTTGTAAATTAAGCAGTTACTTCTTTTCCTGCAGTTTCAAAGTACCGAAGATGTCTGTGAGCCCTTTACCTTTGATGATTTCCTGTCAGAATGTGTGTTTTGGCATTGCAACATCCTGAAACAGTTTAATCTGAAGCAGAAGAACTGTAAAATGAAAAGAACCATTATATACAGCCCATAACCCCAAGCAGCTGAAATGACAACAAAGTTCCATCTGTTTATTAGGTTAGCTCTATTTAGGACAAAATGCTATTAGCAATTTATGAAGAGGAGAGTAGGACTTGGAATATCTGTCAATTGAATCTGAAAATCTTAATATGAAATGCTTTTAAAAGTCAAATAACATCTATTAAAACTCCAGATTTAGTAAACGAGAACAGGCTGTACTCTGGGTATACACTGAAGTAAAACCAGTGTATGACAACAGAATCTTACCTGGGAATGGGAGGGGATCTCCTGGAAGACAGAGAGGAAAAATGAGGAATTAAAACAGCCTTATACTCTTCAAAGAGAATGACTATGTAAAGATGGCTACAGTTGTCAAGGCAACTTTGATTTTATGAGTGCTCCAAATATGAGCTCTTAAATCCCCTCCTCCCCCTCTTCCCCCACTCCAAAAAAGACCCCAGACCCAATCCAAAACCAAAAAACAACCCACAGAGATGTCTTTAGATAATTTGTATTTTTCCATACACAAACCTTGGGTAAAAATAGCAGAGAATTTACATTCTTTCCAAGAGGAAATAATGAAAATTCAGCCAATATTTGGAATTGATATTTCTGTCTGTAACTTATTCTTGGTATTTTGTGATTAAGGTCTGGTGTTTAACAGGGTGGATTGGGAATCCTGCTTGGAGTATGTGGAGAAGAACAATAGACATTGATAATCTTTAATATAGAAGCAACTTCTGAGCTATTTAGTTTAAATAGTATCCTTTTGTTCTGTGTTTGCACACCACTCAGCTCTTGTAAAAATCTTGCTCCAGTCACTGGGATAAGTCACTAGAAACCTTTCTTTAGGCTTGAAGGTAAGCATGGAGAAGAGCACAAATCCTTTAGCTGACTCTATTGAAGAGGATGGCAGGGCAGCCTGGGTGAGTGGGATTTGCTGTTCCCTTTGCTGCAGAGTGCCTGCTTGACTTGTCCTGCTGGGTGGCCTTTTCTGTTATATTGCATTTTCACTTGCAGATTGAATGCTGAGAGTGACAGCTCGGAGCTACTGTGTTTACTGACACATGGATCTTGCAGCTCTGCCTTCATGGGACACTTTGCTTTCCAGAGCAGAAACTATCTTTTGGTGTGTGTAAATGTCTGCATGTTTACAACATCAGCAGCAAGGGCACAGGGTTTGTGATCAGCACCTAAAGTTCGACAGCAGTAGTATCAGTATTTTCTGTCTATTGGCCCACAGGCATGGAGAATACTTTAAATGGTTTATATACTACAATATAATCTTCACTGAAGCTGCATCCGATTTTTTTATTTAGTCACAATAATACTGACAATGATCCTTGCTTATACTGATAATGCAAAAAGGAGGACAATCTTGTACTTAAAGCCCAAAGTTCAGCTTTCTGACCTATATTACAGGAATATGAATAATTCTGTCGCATTTCCGAGATGCATTGTGAATGGTACATTCCGTGACCCCTGCTATGCCCTAGCTTGGTCCCTCTCCCCTCCTGGCCATACAGGGCTGGCTGGGATCCAATTTCTCCCCACTCCACTTTCAGACCCTAGAAAAGACCTGTGCCCCCTGAGCTCTCACTTTTTCCCTTTCTCTCTCTTTTCCTCGCTACCCACAAGAAATAAACCCTGCAACTTCATCAGGGGAAAGAGCCTCTTTTGTTATCTTATTTACATCCATGTGGCAAGGGCCCGGGAGGCTTCACCCTAACAGCTGAGCTAGACTGGAGGAAAGGGTGAAGACCCCGTCTAGGGCAAGAAAAAGCCACAGTTGGCACCCCAACGTGGTTGGTCTCTACAGAGCACCCCACGTCCGGCTGTGACTCCTATTTTCGGGATTCAAGAAGCCTTGGAGCTGATCAGCTAGCTTAAATTTCTTTTAGCTGCATTTTGTGCAGTTTGAAGACTTTTAAGCATGAACCGGGAGCCTGTCAGGAGCCCAGGCAGGTCGGTTCTGGACGGAGACCCACTACAGTTACACAGACGCCTCTGCCTGCAAGAAAAAAAGGTGAGTGGAAGCCTCCTTTTGCGGCGGGTTGGTTCCCGGAGCCCCGCGGGGGGCTGTCACCGGCGCCATTTGGCCGGCGCAGCTCCGCTCTCGGGAGGAGAGGCGGCGCGGGCGTGCGCGCGGCGTGCGCGACTTGGCGTCCCGCGGCCACGTGGTGCGGCGCGCGGGCTGAGGGGGGCTGGACGCGGCCACCTCGGGCGCAGCGCGGCAGGCAGGCGGCTTTGATCGGTTTCAAAGCGGTGGCACGGAGGGTTTTTTTGCGGTTTTTGCGGCGGGGTTGGTCCCTACAGCGGTGCGGGCGCCCCGTGTGTTTTACCAACAGAAATGGCGAAATACACATCAGCCCCGCAGCCAGTAAAGCCTGAAAACCGTGGTGTACCTGGCATGTTTTAACAACTAACTCTCTTCCTGTGTTTTAACCGTAGTGGGGTAGATATAGTGGCAAATTGTTAAACATCATGGGCTTACAGCAATCTGCCTTACAAAAGAGTATAAAAAACCGACTAAGGGAAACTTTAAGTTCAGGAAATGTTTTAATATCTAAGAAAAGATTAGCCCGTTTTGCCAGGTGGCTGTCTGTTGAAAAATCTGACCTTGAATTGCAAAATATAAATTCGATTTCATTTTGGGATGAAATAGGAGATTTATTAACTTTAAAAGTGGAAAATGGAGATAAAACAGCTTTTGTATTCCTCCCGATATTCTTACAAATTCGGAAACTTTTAATTCAGACAGAAAACAACAGGCAGCAGCAGCAAAACACTTCGGATTCACCTTCCCTTTCCCCAAAACCCTATAACCCGAACCTGGAGGGTGAAGTAAATAAGGGGCCAGGAGATCTGCTCCTTTTGAAAGGCCTTTATTGAATATCAGCTCTTTTATTGAGGATCAGCTGTGGGTGGGGGGCTCGAGGGGTTGCACACGCTGCCACTGCTCCCACTGGACACCACTGAGGAGGAGGTGCAAGTCGAATCTGCTGCTCACGGTGCAAAGTCGGGGTTCCGTCCTCATCGGGGTTCCCAGGAACACACTTTGGCTCATGCAGTCTAGGGGTATCATACTTTCGTGGTGTCCTCTAGGTGAAGGAAGGAAGATGGAAACTCTCCATAAGTAGCTTGATGTTCTGCCCGCATATTAATGCCCCTTTTAGATCTAGTTCTCGTGCCTGATTGTTGCTTTTAGGAATTTTGGGTGTTAATCAAACTTCCGCATTAGCGCTGAGCGTCATGGGAGTCCCTCAGTTGGTTTATTAGGCGGTGTCAGCGGTATGATGGGCAGGTGGGGAGCAGCAGAGGCCTTGCTCGACAGAAGGTAAGGGGGAAACTGGGGATACAAGAATTTCTGAGGGTGGGGGTACAACTTGGAACACAAAAGACTGAAACTGGGGAACACAGATTTAACGAGAACAGTTTAAAACAACTGGTAAGTAACAATACAACCCTCCAACAACACAACAAACCATACTCAACCAGGCAAGTGCCGCAGCCCAAGGCTTTCTTAGGTTTATCCATTTCAGTCCCCCCTCTATTTCTTTGATCGGGCTTTTGCCCGCATCAAGTTGCTATTTCAGGTTCTCGGGAATATACTTTTCTTAACCTTTGGTATTGGTTATATATTCTTTTTGCTGTACTGAGCTCTCCTTCTTGGGACTCTAATATCATTATATTTGTGTGCTCCTGATTGGTCAATTCAGGAATCTGAAAGCTTGCTTGCACAGTGGCTGTTATAACCCGAATTAGGCAGGGGAGTAGGCAGGGGAGAAGCAGGAGACTGGCAAATGCACTTATTACTATAAATACTATCTTTTTCCACCAAGCCCCTTTAAAAGACCAGAAGTTTTCCCACCAATCTGTTTTAATCAGGGGCTTCCATTCTTGGGTACCTACATATGCAATTTTCCGTATTTCTTTGGAGGTGTTTCTGATTACATTGCTCTTGTCATCAATTTCCAGGCAACATTCGGATGAATTAAATTTTCCACAAATGCCACCTTCGTTGGCTAATAGGTAATCTACTGCCAACCTGACTTGGTAGACTACTGCCCTTGTCTGTGCCACTTGATCACTGATATGATCAAGGGCTAGGGCTGTTTTGTTTGATATTATCTCAAGCACTGCTTGTAGCCTAATGATTCGATTTAACATATATATTGGGGTTCGGTACCCCCATGATCCATCTTGTGCCCAAGTTGCTGGTCCATATGTTTTTACTATTTCCTCGGGTGTCCAAATTTTGCCCTTCCATGTTTGAGTACTACCTAAATCGATTATAGTTCTCCTTTTTCGATTTTTTCTTTTCAAATTATCGTACAATGGTACACCTAGATGGTTCCCTGATTCCCGTGGGAGCAAGAAGAAGGCTGGTTTGATGATCCCTACGGTGCAACTACCTGCCCAGTCTCCTGGCAGATGGGTGTAAGCCTTGTCCCCACAAATCCAGAATAGGTGTTTTGGGGCTTTCCAGGATGTGGTCTGGATATTAAAGGGGTATTCCCAATATTTAGATATTTCTCTGATTCCCCAGAAAGGGTTAATTCCTTTGTCAGCACATTCATATAGACTATACCCTTCATTATAGATGCACCCTGTTTTCTTCTTGCCAGTGGCCCAATATTTATCAGGCTCCCTAGGGATCCATTTTTGTTCTGATTCCTCTATCACCAAGTACCTTTTACAAGCTGTCTTCCCTACAAATGTTTTATACCGTCTCCCTGTTCTCCTTATGCACTCCTCCCCGATTACCTTTGAGTTCAGATCCCATTGTTCTCTTCTCCTTTCCCGTTCATTTGGAGGTTCTTGTTTCATGGATTTCCACCTCAAGATGTCTACAGGTGCTAGACTTGTTCCCTCCCAGGGCCATATATCAGACATTTGTGTACTTCCACATACCCAACAATTTGTTATATTCAGTTCATGGCTGATTCTTTCTATCAAGTCGATGAATAAATTTTTACCGAGGGGTTTATCTATTTCACCTCTATTCACGACAAGTGGTTTCTCCTTTATTAAGTCTGCGGCTCCTTCTGGATTGTCTAACTCTTCAAGACAGAACCACTCTCTGATAGGGCATTCCCCAGTCAAGCGCTGCTTAAAAGTGGCAGCATTTCTGGCAATCCAGTATTGTTTCCCGTCTTCTTGACAGGTGGATAATTGTGTTATATCAAAACACGTGGGATTCACATGGGTGCGAACTCTTATGAGGGATTGTAGATTCTCCCCATCATAGATGGGGGAGTAGCATTTCAAGCAAGCTCCCTTTGTGGATTTTCTGATCAATAGGACTGTTATCAGTCCTCCCAAGAGTCCAGTATGAACCATTTTGCTTGTGGGTAACCTCATGGATTCCCCTTGGTCTCACCTGGTCTTCCCTCTTAGGTCAGGGAGTTCTTAGGCTCGATTGTGGAGTTTTTCCCTCGTTTACTCCCACTTCCTCATTAATTTCAATTAGCTTTTCCAGGATGTGCCCTATGGGAGACCTGTAACTTCATGTGCTAATGGTAAATGTTCTTAAAACCTCAACTCTCAGCCTGACAACAACTAGCACTTTTTGATAGTTTACAATACCAACTTATTAGAACTTCTAACAATAGTTATAATTGCTATGGTTCCTTATGGTCCTCAGCTGGTTTTTGGTTGCTTCCTTAGAGTTATCTTGAACATGTCCGGATCTCGAATGGTGACCCACTCGGAGGAGATCTCTGATGGTGTAGTAGAGCTCGACGGGTTAGTTGGGGGTGGTAGTGGTCCTTTTACTCTGGTAATATGCGTCCAGCCCTTCTCCTGCGTTCGTACTGCGGTGTGAGTGGTGAGCAGAACCTGGAACGGACCTTCAAATTTAGGGGTCAACGGGGTATTGTTCCAAGATTTAATTAAGACCCAGTCTCCTGGTTTTATTTGGTGCACATCAGTGTCTAAGGGGGAGCTTTGAGGAAGATACCCTCTTTTCTTAAGATCTGTCAGTGTTTTTCCAATTGTCTTTATATATTCTCGAGTAGCTGCCTCTCCCTCTAAATAATCCCCGGTGCTATACGGGGTTAGTAAGAAGTGGAGTCCAAACATCATCTCATATGGTGAAGCCCCAATGTCAGACAGCGGTCGGGTCCGAATTCGCAGAAAGGCCAGGGGCAGAGCTTTTAGCCAATTCATTCCTGTCTCTGTGATCAGTTTTGTTAACACGTTTTTGAGGGTCTTATTCATCCTCTCCACTCTCCCCGAACTCTGGGGATGCCAAGGTGTATGCAGCCGCCACTTGATACCTAATGCTTTGATGACATCATGTAAAATTTGAGCTATGAAATGGGGGCCCCGGTCTGAATCGATGTTATTCACTAGTCCATACCGGGGAATGATATGTTCTAGTAAGATTTGTATCACTACCTGCGCTGTCTCTTTCTTGGTAGGGAATGCTTCCACCCAATGGGTCAAGTGATCAACTATAACCAGTAAATGTTTGTACCCTTGTACTGGGGGCATTTCGGTAAAATCAATCTGTATGCTCTGAAAAGGTCTTAGTGCTATCTCCCTTCCACCTGGTGTAGGCTTCCTCATAGTCTTTTGATTTACTTTTTGGCATATTAGGCATCCCTCTGTCACTGCTTTTGCCAGACTGTACACCCCAACACATAGATGTTCTCTTAGGAAATGATCACATAGTCCCTGAGTGCCCCAGTGAGTCAAGTTATGTATTTCTGCTAGCATTTTTCGAGCTAGGGCCTTATTTAGAAATTTCCGCCCATCTGGGGTTAACCATTCTCCCTGCTTTCCTTGATGTAATCCTAACCTTTTTATTTCTCTCAGCTCATTCTCACTATATATTGGTTCTCTTCCTTCATCAGCTGGTGTATTGCTTAGATTAAAAATTTTTATTGGCTTCCCCGGGTTTTGGGCTGCTGATTTAGCAGCTTGATCAGCTGCCTGGTTGCCCCTTCCTTCAAAGGTGTCCCCTTTCTGATGGCCTCTGACATATACCACTGCAATTTCCTTGGGCTTCATGAGAGACTCTAATACTGACTTGATTAGTTCTTTATGTATTAAATCCTCTCCCTTGAAATTTAGATAACCTCTTTCTTCCCAAATTTTTCCAAATGTGTGTACTATCCCAAAGGCATACCGCGAATCAGTGTAAATAGTACCCTGATCTTGTTCCAACAAGTCTAGTCCCCTTTTAAGAGCATAGACTTCACAACATTGGGCGGACCAATTTGAAGGTAACTTTTCTCTTTCTATGATTTTCAAACTCTCCCTTTCAATACCTTCTACCACCGCATATCCCGATATCCTTTTTCCCTCCACTACCCTGGATGATCCGTCAGTGAATAACACCCTCCCATATGGTAGGGGTGAGTCTTCGAGGTCTTCCCTTGTTTTTGTTTGTAAGTCTATGATCTCCAAACAGTCATGTTCTAGCTCGGATGTAGGCTCTCCTAGGAGGAATTGTGCAGGATTCAGGCTCTTGGATGTAGTTAATTCTAGATCACTAGCATTTATCAGAATAGCTTCATATTTCAGGATTCTGGGGTCAGTTAGCCATTGATGGGCCCTTTGGCTCAATACTGTCTTAAGATCATGAGGTGTGTGCACAGTGATTTTTCCTTGCAGTGTTAGTTTTTGTGCTTCTTCTATAAGAATCGCTGTGGCCGCTATAGCTTGGAGGCAAGTTGGCCACCCCCTTGTGACTGGGTCTAAGAGTTTTGAAAGATATGCAATAGGCTTCCTATGCCCTCCCCACTCCTGGGTCAATACACCATAGGCAATTCCCCCTTCTGCATTGATGAATAAATCGAACCTCTTCTTAAGGTCTGGAAGGCTTAGCACCGGGGCTGAGGATAATTTGGTCTTTAAATTCTCTAATTGTTCCTCATCCTCAGCCGTCCATTTCACTGGTTCAGGTTGGACTAGCTTTTCATATAAAAATTTAACATTCTGTGAATACTGTTCTATCCACAGCTTACAATACCCAAATAGGCCTAGTAATTTTCTTATGTCCCTTTTGGTCTTTGGTGATGGAATGGACAATATACCTGAGATTCTTTCAGGACTTAGTTTCTTATATCCTTCCCCAATAAGGTGTCCAAGGTAAGTAACTTGGGGTTCTACGAATTGCAATTTATTCTTAGACACTTTAAGACCTTTCCTTCCTAAGAAATTCAGAAGTTTAATACTGGTCTCTCTTACTTCATCCTGCCCTTTTCCTGATATTAGGAGATCATCTACATACTGCAGAATTTGTACTCCATCTTCAGGGGTAAATTGTCCTAATAATTCCTCCAATGCTTGTCCGAATAAGTTCGGAGACTCTGTAAAGCCTTGGGGGAGACGTGTCCATCTCAGTTGCTGCTTTCTCTGACTCTCAGGGCATTCCCATTCAAAGGCAAACCAATCCCGGCTTTCCTTAGCTAAGGGGCAGGCCCAAAAAGCATCTTTCAAATCTATCACTGTAAACCAAGCATGGTCTCTAGGAATCTTACTCAGAAGAGTATATGGATTTGTTACTACTGGGTGCCTGGTGATTGTTCTTTTATTCACCTCCCTTAGGTCTTGCACTAGCCTGAATTTGTCCTCTGTCTTCCTTATTGCTAGAATAGGGGTGTTGTGGGGAGACATGCAAGGTTCTAATATCCCCTCAGTTAATAAGTGTGTTATAATCGGTGCTAGTCCCCTCCTGTTTTCCACCGAAATAGGATACTGTTTAACTCTAATGGAGGACACTCCCTCTTGCATTTCTATCTTTATGGGTGGGATGTCTGTATATCCATATTTCCCTTCTTCAGCCCATACCTCTGGCTCAACCTCATTTAGATCTTTTGTAGTCAATCTCATCATCTGAGCCACCATTCTACCTCCTTTTGGAAAAACTCCTACTCCGAACTGGACCTGTAGGTCCCTTCCAAGTAGCTTACCATCCAATTTAGGTAAATATATAAAATCAGCGACACATTGTCTTGAATTCCCTTTGATCTCTACATCCTCTATAATACAAGCTTTGAAGGGTTTTCCTTCTGCTCCTAAGATGTCACAAGTTCATTTCCCAACTGTAGTTCTGGTTGGGAGCTGGTTAAGACTTGATCTATCAGCACCTGTATCAACCACAAACTCAAACTCATCATGATTGGGACCCACCTCTAACTTTACTATGGGCTCTTCTTGGTGTTTCATTGGGTCCCCTAATACATAGAGCCCATGACACCCCTAATCTTCATTGCCCTCCCCTTTCAACAGTCTCTCTAAAGCTTCTTGCTCCTTTGCAATAGCCTCATCAAAGGAGATCTTTTTGCAGAACCGCTTTATGTGGCCTACCTCTCCACAGTAAAAACATATCCGGGGTTCTCCTGGTCTCTGGGGAACAGCCCTGGGTGGCATGGTCTTTCCTTTTCCTTCCCCAGATGGAGACTTAGGGTTTCCCTCTCCTTGTGGG
Organism: Acridotheres tristis; assembly: GCA_037013685.1. NCBI lineage: Eukaryota > Metazoa > Chordata > Aves > Passeriformes > Sturnidae > Acridotheres > Acridotheres tristis. The sequence continues at coordinate 7,032,641 of CM072889.1, read as the reverse complement.
TCTCCATTGGCTCCTACACTCTCCCTAGCCACTGCCACCATAATCCTTGCCTTTGCTCTGTTTTTTTCTTCCTCCCTTCTTAGATAGACTCTTAAGGCTTCCCTTAGTAACTCATTTATCCCCTTCTCTTGCCAGTCCTCAAGTTTCTCCAACTTTTTCCTTATGTCTGGCCAGGACTTGGTGACAAACTGTAATTTCAAAAATACCTGACCTTCAGGGCTATCTGGATCTAAATTAGAATACTGCTGAAAGTTCTTTCTCAGTCTATTCAACCAAGCTGCCGGAGTCTCATCCTTTTCCTGGGCTCCATCAAAGGCTAGTTTTGTATTATTACTCCGGGGAGCTGATTCCTTGATACCTCTCACTATCAGATTTCTATATTCTTCCATGTTCCTCCGGCCTTCATCTCGATTTGGATTCCATCCCGGGTCAACTACTGGTAGCTTATGGTCACCTGGGGGACCCATCCGATTCTCCCTATCCCAGATCCGTATTCCTGCTGTTCTGATCAGCCGAACCTCTTCGGGGTTAAAGAGTATACTCAAGATAGAATTCAATTCCCCCCATGTATAAATGTTTGGTCCTAAAAATTGGTCTATTTGATTAGCGATCCCTACGGGATCCTCAACTAGATTCCCCAGCTCCTTCCTGAAACTCCTAACCTCTGAGGCTGTTAGGGGTGCATTTACAAAACCCACTCCTCCAGCCATGCCACCCATCGGGACTTCCCTTAGAGGAAAGAGTTTCGTTTTTGACCGGGTGTTACAATAGGGCCCTCCTGGGGTTTCTAATACTTGGGATGAGGCCGGTAGTATAGGAGTCTGTTGGTCCCTGGGAGAAGAATCGGTACCAAAGGTTGACAAACCCGGCTCCCAGTTAGGGGGAGGTGCAGGGACTACAGATGGAGGAGGGGAAGAAACTAAATTAGAACTAGGGGGTATTGAAGATGGGATTGGAGAATAGAAGGGGTTAGTTTTTGAGAGGGTCGCGTTAAGCTGAGGTGGTAGAGGGGGTGTAATCATGGGAGATGCACCTGTTAGGGAGCTAGCTTGAGGAGAAATAGGGACCATAGTTTGGGGGAGCGGAGAAGGGTTTGCAGGTAAGACTGAGGGATTTGGAGGGGTAGCTTGGGGTATCACAGGGTAAGCAGGAGGAGGAGGTAAATGGTCAAGGGGATCCCATATATGGCTACTCCCTTCCTCTTTCTCTTCTTTACCCTTCTCTTTCTGTCCCTGAAGCTTACAAATTCTCGCTGTTTCGCTCTCAGTTCTGTGTTTCTGCCAGCAGGCAGCATACAATATCTGCTCAGTGTTAGTATCTCCCTGGGCTCTCAAATATTGATTTAACTGTGAGCACATCCAAGGGTCTCTGGTCCCACACCATGGCCACTCTCCAGGTAGATCTAAGGTGGGCCAGACCTCTATACAATAATGAATCATTTTAACCTTATTCAGATCTTTAGTGACCTCATTCATTTCCCATTGTTCTAACATTCGCCCAAGTGGGCTGTCTGGTGGGATATTTTTCACCTTTTTCTCTTCCTTTTCCTCTGAAGTTCTTTGCTTACTCATGCAAGCCCCCATTCTCACTAGGTATAGAACCAAAATAGTACGGTGCCCTTACCCCAACAGAAATTTTAAGATAGGGCAACACAAGTTATAAATGTCTTTCAAAATAAATTTTCTTAAACGTGCCCCCTTCTCGAACTCAAAATTTAAGACGGGCTACAAAAATCTTAATTTTTACTATCACTCCTAGTACCTCCTGGTACCCTCTCTCTCTCCTGCACCCCACGAGCACCCCAAAAGTAGTCCAGCAACCCACCCCTAGAGTTCTGGCAACTACCCCAGCCAATGCTCGGGCATACAGTACACGATCCACCCTCTCTTTCCCTGCTTCTAGGCCTCTCGTGCTCTGAGACCCCCCTCAACTTTCGCTCCCTGCACCCCGACAGCCAGTCCGGACCGTAGCCTCAGCCAGTGCAGCTCTCTCACTCCAGTACCCTGACAGCTACCTCACCCCCTCCGCAGCCCTTTCAAAACAGTCGGGCTGCCAGTCCGTTCAGAACAGTTGAACTGCTACACTCACTCCACAGCCCTTTCAGAACAGTCAGGCTGCCAGTCCGTTCAGAACAGTTGGACTGCTACACTCACTCCACAGCCCTTCAGGCTGCCAGTCCGTTCAGAACAGTTGGACTGCTACACTCACTCCACAGCCCTTTCAAAACAGTCAGGCTGCCAGTCCGTTCAGAACAGTTGGACTGCTACACTCACTCTGCAGCCCTTTCGGGCTGCCAGTCCACACTCATACCTCACTGTTCTGTAGCTTCAGCCAGTACTCCCTCCACTCCCCCCACCCTGACAGTTACCCCAGCCAGTCCTTTCGGACCCCAGGCCATAACTTCAGCCGGTACGGTACGTGTTCCACACTGCTCTAGGCCCCCCACGAGCTCGAAGTGACCCGAGCGGCCTACCCCTATGGATTTCAAGGTGGGAAGGCCTATACCCTGCGACGTGCCACTCACTCCTTAAGTTTCCTCTGCACGCCCGGAGGGGGGCCCACTACACCCCTGGAGACGCCTCACACGCTCAATAGGCCTTGGTAGGCCTCACTTGCTTCCCCCTGGTCACGGCTGGCCCCCTCGCGGGAGTCCAGAACCGCGGTACTGAGGGGTCCACAATCACTTCGGGAGTCCGAGCTGCCGGCCTCCGTCTCAGTCACACACCATTTGCTCGTCTCCACCCCCGCCACCGGTGGTTTACCAGTGCTCCTCAGTGCTGTCCCACGCTGTCCTCTGGGTCCAGGGTGGCCAGCTATCCTGGAGGCCCAAGGCCGGGTGGTGCCTTCCTGTCTGGGGTCCTCTTCAGGCGGGGCAAATATCCCGGACGAGCCCCCAAGCTGAAGTAAATAAGGGGCCAGGAGATCTGCTCCTTTTGAAAGGCCTTTATTGAATATCAGCTCTTTTATTGAGGATCAGCTGTGGGTGGGGGGCTCGAGGGGTTGCACACGCTGCCACTGCTCCCACTGGACACCACTGAGGAGGAGGTGCAAGTCGAATCTGCTGCTCACGGTGCAAAGTCGGGGTTCCGTCCTCATCGGGGTTCCCAGGAACACACTTTGGCTCATGCAGTCTAGGGGTATCATACTTTCGTGGTGTCCTCTAGGTGAAGGAAGGAAGATGGAAACTCTCCATAAGTAGCTTGATGTTCTGCCCGCATATTAATGCCCCTTTTAGATCTAGTTCTCGTGCCTGATTGTTGCTTTTAGGAATTTTGGGTGTTAATCAAACTTCCGCATTAGCGCTGAGCGTCATGGGAGTCCCTCAGTTGGTTTATTAGGCGGTGTCAGCGGTTTGATGGGCAGGTGGGGAGCAGCGGAGGCCTTGCTCGACAGAAGGTAAGGGGGAAACTGGAGATACAAGAATTTCTGAGGGTGGGGGTACAACTTGGAACACAAAAGACTGAAACTGGGGAACACAGATTTAACGAGAACAGTTTAAAACAACTGGTAAGTAACAATACAACCCTCCAACAACACAACAAACCATACTCAACCAGGCAAGTGCCGCAGCCCAAGGCTTTCTTAGGTTTATCCATTTCAGAGGGGACCCACTAGTCCCCCTGGGAAATGCAGGGCACCCAGCACAGCTGTAGCTGCTCTAAGTCCCTGGGTCCTCCCCGGTATACCGGTTCTGATAATTTTTTGAAAATTGTCAGCCCTTCTTCCTTGTACCCTTCCCCTCCAGGCCATGGCCACATGGCTAAGCCTGAAGGGTTCGGGGTCAAGGTCCAAGATAGCTCTGGCCATGCGGTAGACCGAGTGGGGGGGGGTCCCATATGTTGGCAGTCACATGTTTCCTCCTTCATCCCGCAACCCCCTTTACCCTCTGGTCCCTGCCCCTAAGCCTTTCCTCTCCCATAACCCATCCCTGCCCTCAGCTCCACTGGCCCCTCCCCCCTCCAAGACCCTGCCCTGCATGGCACCCGGCGACCCCGCCCACACGTGTTGCAACCCTGAATCCCACCACCACACCCCTGCTCTGGTTTCACATGCCTGCCCTCCAAGCTACTGCAGGGTGGGGGAGGGCAGTGGAGCCCCTGCTGGGTTCAGTGCCGGTGGGGATGGGGAGGGATCAGCTCACAGCCCCTGCGGGACGGATGGTGTCCCCGTGGTGGGGGGGGGTGGGCAGCCTCCCAGGCCGGGTGGGGGGGGTTGCCCAGCCCTGTGAGTCAACACTAGGGAAAAGAGTATGTACCATCAGTTGCTCCTGTAGTTTATCTCGGTAGGAGAAATGGTAGGAGAAGTTATCAACCTTTGTCCTATCAAGATAAAAAGGAAATTTGTAAAGTACAGAGAGAATTTGGTAGAAATAGTGAAATCTTTAAAGGCATGATGAGAGCCACCTTTAGCTCAAACGAACTGGTTCCATATGATATCAAGGACCTTTTCCGATGTCTGTTAACTCCCTCAGAATATGATCTATGGGAAAGCCTGTGGAAAAGATCTTTGAAAGTGCTTTTACTAGAGCTTTTAAAAAGCTCAGATGATGCCAAAGATGCTGATAATAATGACATAACATATGAACACCTGTGTGGGGAAAAAAATTGGCATTGCCCCGAGAGCCAAACCAGAGTACTATCCAAGTCTGTTCTGGATAAAATATGCAATGTTGCAGAAAAGGCTTTTAATCAATTACCAACAGTAGATGCTAAAGGCAGTTATGTTAACATTAAACAGTCTGCTTCTGAGAATTTCTTACAGTTTGTGGACCGCCTTCGGGTGCAAGTGGAAAGACAGGTGTCTGATCCAGTGGTACAAGCTGAATTAATTAAAGAGATGGCTCAGAGGAATGCTAATGAAACCTGCCGTAGGGTTATCCTTGGCCTTCCCCTGGAGCCAGTGCCTAGCTTAGTACAGATGATAGAAGCCTGCGCCAGGAAAGCAGAACTGCTCAGTGGACACGAGAGAAATCCAGGACTGGCACACCCAAAGACCATGGCGGCTGTAAAACCAGAAGCCAAGAAACAGCCAATGTCACCAGAGCAGCTGCAGCACATCATCTGCTTCCAGTGCAAGCAGTCAGGACACTTCACCAGAGACTGTCCACACAACCAGAAACAGAAGAAGACCAACAAACAACCTCCATTAACACAATCGCACACTCGGCTATAAATATGGCGGGCTCCACAATCACAAAAGACTCTCTCTTAATAAATAAAAAGGGGGAGGATGGAATAGAGGGTGTGGGGATGCATGGCAATGAAAATATTAAATGTTCAATTAACAAGGTTTGGAAGCCACTAGGCCGTTTTAGGCTCGTGACTACCAAAGGTTTTCATTTCAGGTCACCTGATTGGACAGTCATAACAGTGGACTTGCCTTACAGTACACAGGACGTGACGTTAAACCACATGAAACTGGACAGTGAGTGCTTTGTTGTCGGGGACACAGCACACACACCCCTAGAGATTGAGGTGGTTCCCATGACCATCAAGGGAAACATAACTGGCCTCATTCTCCTGGCACGATGTCCTCTACCACCATATTACCTGGCTGAGGGACAAATCCTTGCCCAGGCCATTCCTGTTCCAACGGAGGTCCCAGTAGATGGAAAATCACCTGAAGTCTACTGGGCAGAAGTGGTGAGTGAGGACAAACCTTCTCTGGCATGAAGCCTAACCTGTGGATCAGATCACCTCCATGTGGAGGGGGTACTGGACACAGGTGCTGATGTGACTATCATACCCGAGAGGATGTGGCCGTCACATTGGGAACTTCAGCCTGTGGCAGGCAGAATCCAAGGTGTAGGAGGAGTAAAATTGGCAAAAATATCAAAAAGCATAGTGCAAATTGAAGGGCCGGATGGAAAATTAGCTAGTATCCGTCCATTTGTTACAGACTATAAATGCCCTCTATGGGGGAGAGACACCATGTCCCAATGGGGGGTGAAATTGATTATTCCTAAGACTCCTCAGGATTTTTAGAGGCGGCCACTGTAGAGCGCCCTACCCAAAAATTGAAATGGCTAGATGATACCCCAAAGTGGGTAGCACAGTGGCTGATGAGTAAGGAGAAGCTCAGGGCGCTTGAGGAGCTTGTGGAGGAGCAATTGGCTAAAGGCCACATAGAGGAGACCACAAGTGCGTGGAATTTTCCGTTTTTTGTGATAAGCCGGGAAAGGACAAGTGGAGGCTGCTTCACGACCTCTGGGAAATAAACTAAGTAATTGAGGACATGGGGTCTCTCCAACCTGGGATGCCTTCTCCAACGACACTTCCCAGAGATTGGCAATTGGCTGTTCTAGATATCAAAGACTGTTTCTTCCACATTCCCCTACACCCAGAAGATGCCCCACGGTTCGCCTTCTTGGTTCCTACCATCAATCGAGAAGCCCCAGTGAAGCGCTACCACTGGAAAGTTTTGCCCCAGGGATTAAAATGTAGTCCCTCCATCTGCCAGTGGCATGTGGCCCCATTGCTGTCCCCGGTGCGTGCCCAGAGAAGGGAGGCCATCATCCTGCATTACATAGATGCTTGTGTGTGCCCCAAATAACTCTCTACTCCAAGACACACTTGACCTAGTGGTTAAAGTTTTAACCTCTGCTGGATTTGAATTTCAGGAGGACAAAGTCCAAAGGATGCCACCTTGGAAGTACCTGGGCTTGGAAATTACTGCACGGACCATTCTTCCACAGAAATTGGAAATTAATTGTAATCCAAAAACCTTAGCAGATCTCCATTCCCTGTGTGGGTCATTGAATTGGGTTAGGCCCTGGATAGGCCTCACTAATGTGGACCTAGAACCTCTCTTCAATTTATTGAAGGGGGAGAGAGAGCTGGTTTCTCCCAGGGAACTGACCCCAGAGGCAAAGACTGCAATCGAAAAGGTACAAAGGGCTTTAGGAGAGAGGCAAGCTCATCATTACCAGCCTGAGCTGCCCTTCAAATTCATTGTCCTAGGAAAACTGCCACACTTACACGGGTTAATATTCCAATGGATCGAGGGGCAGAGAGAGTCACTCTTAATCATAGAGTGAGTCTTCCTCTCCCACCAAAGATCCAAAACCATCACTAAGCCACAAGAGTTAATAGCTCAGCTGATTCGGAAAGCAAGGATGAGACTGTATGAACAGGCTGGTTGTGACTTCACATGTATTCACCTCCCTGTTAAACTGTCTGAGGAGGGAAGGAACTCTCCTGAAAGATTGACTAAAGAGATGTTTGAGCACTTACTCCAGAGCAATGCCAGTCTCCAATTAGCCCTGGACAGCTACAGAGGACAAATATCAGTCCATGCCCCATCTCACAAGCTGTTTAATGAGGAATTCCACCTCATTCCTCATGAGGAGTCGGAGACCACTCAAAACTCTCACAGTGTTCACGGATGCATCCGGGGTGTCCCACAAGTCGGTGATGACTTGGAGAAATCCCCAGACTCAGCATTGGGAAGCTGATGTTGAGTTTGTGGAGGGATCACCCCAGGTAGCTGAACTGGCAGCAGTGGTAAGAGCCTTTGAGAAGTTCTCAGAGCCAATCAACTTGGTAACAGACTCAGCCTATGTGGCAGGGGTAGTGTCCAGGGCGGAGCAGGCAGTGCTCAGAGACATCAAGAATGAGCAGCTTTTCAGGTTGCTTTCCAAACTAATTTGTTTGATTTCTCATAGAGAACATCCATTCTATGTGATGCATGTGAGATCGTACACAGATTTGCCAGGCGAAATTGCAGAAGGGAACCGTCAGGCAGACTCCCTTGCAACCCCAGCAGAACAAGCAACCCCAGCAGAACATGCATGCCTCCCTGACATCTTCCAACAGGCAAAGCTGAGCCACCAGCAGTATCACCAAAATGCACCAGGTCTAATGCGTCAGTTCCAGCTAACACGGAGTCAGGCTCGAGCCATTGTGGCCACCTGTCCCAACTGTCAACTCCAGACCATGCCCTCAATGGGCATGGGGGTTAACCCCCGAGGTCTTGGCAGTTGTGAGGTATGGCAGACAGACATCACACACATTTCTAGTTTCGGTTGCCTCAAATATGTGCATGTTAGCATTGACACATATTCAGGTGTGGTCTATGCCTCTGCCCATGCAGGAGAAAGGGCAATGCACGCCAAATAATACCTAGTGCAAGCCTTTTCAGTGTTTGGGATCCCTAAGGAAATCAAAACTAATCAGGGAGCAGTGTATAAGTCCAAGGAGTTCCTGGAATTCGTCCAGCAGTGGGGAATGGAACATAAAACTGGCACCTCCCACTCCCCCACAGGCCAAGGTGTAGTTGAGCGTGCCAATCAGACGCTCAAGCAGGTTTTGGCTAAACAGAGCAGTTCAACTGCGTGGATGTCTCCACAGCAGAAGCTCTGCAAGGCCATGTTTGCTATCAATTTCCTGAATTGTTCATTTGAGAACATGAGTCCACCTCTGGTACGTCATTTTAACAGTGGTAAACAGTTCAAGTTATCCCAACATCCTCCAGTCTTGATTAGGGACCCAGAAACCTGGGAAATCAAAGGTCCCTATGAGCTCGTTACCTGGGGGCGTGGCTATGCGTGCGTATCCACTCCCTCAGGCCCTCGGTGGATTCCCCAAAAGTGGGTGAAACCGTATGTCCCCAAACATCCTGCTCCAACTGAAGGGAACGAGGAGCAGGTGGCTGTGGCTTCAAAAAGAAGATGCTGCCGGAAAAAAAGAAAAAGAAATCCTCCTAAAGGATGACATTCTGGCAGATAGAGACTTTAAACAGGTTTTATAATGTTTGTCTTTCCTTTTAGAGAAAAGCTTCCCTCCTCTAGGTCCTGTGATGAACCCCATTCAAGTTGTCTTCCTGTTAACACTGAACAGTTTGGCAGCTGCATGGATCGTCCCTCAGCCACGGCAGAACATCTGGGTGACCCTGGCACACACACTCCAAAATCGTGCTGCTATAGATTTTCTCCTACTACTGCACGGACATGAGTGCCAGGAATTTGAAGGACTTTGCTGTATGGACCTGACCTCGAGAGCTCCTAACATCCATGCTGCCCTCCGAAACATGAACAACTTGATTGGACAAGTGAAGCAAGAATCTGAAGATTGGTTCAATGGACTGTTCAAAGGCTGGGGACTCACAAGGTGGTGGACATCTATAGTAAAAACAATTATGTTAATTTTTGTTATTCTTTTCCTTGCAATAACGGCGTTTGGAATCCTACGCCACTTGGTTTTCGAGGCTATTAATGGTCTCATTCCCTCTACCTCAGTACTCAATCACATAGAAATGAAAAACTTAGAACAATCTAACCCTTCCGCCAACTGCAAGTGGTGGACAAAGTCATCATTTAAATGAAACTAATATCCTTCTTTCAACTTTGTTAAACAAAAAACGGGGAGATGTTGCATTTCCGAGATGCATTGTGAATGGTACATTCCGTGACCACTGCTATGCCCTGTAGCTTGGTCCCTCTCCCCTCCTGGCCATACAGGGCTGGCTGGGATCCAATTTCTCCCCGCCCCCCTTTCAGACTCTAGAAAAGACCTGTGCCCCCTGAGCTCTCACTTTTTCCCTTTCTCTTTCTCTCTCTTTTCCTCGCTACCCACAAGAAATAAACCCTGCAACTTCATTAGGGGAAAGAGCCTCTTTTGTTATCTTATTTACATCCATGTGGCAAGGGCCCGGGAGGCTTCACCCTAACAGCTGAGCTAGACTGGAGGAAAGGGTGAAGACCCCATCTAGGGCAAGAAAAAGCCACATAATTCCTTTTTCTTTGCGTCTTGCAGTACTTAAAATGAAAACTCTGCAGGGCAGATGCTGTATCTTAGTATGTGCCTATATGGTACCTAGGATATGCTCTGATCTCAGCTGAGCCATCAAAGTGATGCTTTATCACCTGTAATGTCAAAGAACAGATGTAGCTCAGTTTTTTCTGGGCTATAAGAAAGGTTTATATCCTTCCTGTGGTGCCAAACTTGAAAATCAATATGGAAAAGCTGTTGGTTTTGAGCAAGTTAATAATGTACAGAATTTTTTACAATCCTTATGTTAAATGATGGTTTCTGTGGTTTCATGTATCTTTGTGGTGGTAGTGCATGACAGTACAAAACTTTTCTGAACAAACGCCTTACATTTTTACATTGTTCCAGAAATTGTCTTTGCCATGGTACTGGTTGCTGGTTGAACTTAATTTCCAGAGACCACACTTGCAGGGACCACTACTCATCCTTTTTTTTTGATGACTTTCTGTTATGTGTCATGTACTATGTTGTATATTCCGGTGTGGGTCCAAAGCAGGACTGTAACACGAGGTAGTGAACACCTGTCACAGGGATGTGATTCTGATTTCCAGAGCAGATCAAATAGTCCACTGTTGGATGCTTTAAAAGATACAGATAAAAAAAAAAGGCATCTATATGTGGGAGGCTGTGCAAATTTGCTGAGGCAAATTAGAAAAAATATGGGTAGCTGTGATGCAAAATATTATGATACATTGTATTAAGGAATTCCAGGATCTCTATTCACATTGACAGAATGAAGTTTGTCTTAGGTTGCAATAGAGGATGTGACCAAAAGTATGTACTTTATCACCACCTGTTGAAACCAGGTGGGGCAGTGATCTTTATCTCCATGGGAGATATTCTCTGCTAATGGGCCATCAGTTAAAAGCAGGTGGGGCAGTCATCTTTATCTTTTCCACAGCCCATCCTTCCTCCAGGAAGATATTGTCTGTTAATGGGCCATTGGGTCCCACTGTATGACTGATAAAATTACATCATCCCATTGGGAGATGCTCAGGGGGAGGAGCCAAGCATTTCCTACCGAGATAAAAACTGAGCTTTGGAACACCAAAGCAGCCTTTTCCACTGTGTTCCAGAAGAAAACTGGACCTTTCCACATCATCACTGGACCTTCAGAGGAAAACTGCACCCCTCTACAGGACTACTGCTTCAACTGAACAGCATCTGTCATCCAGGAGGATGCAGCCACCATTTAATGGGACTGCTACCAACACCCTGACTGACGAGGTGTCAGGTTGTACTCTGACTCTGTCAGTGTTTTTTGGGTTTTTACTCTCTAATACTGTATTTCTATTTTAATTTTCCTAGTAAAGAACTGTTATGCCTATTCCCATACCTTTGCCAGAGAGCCTCTTAATTTCAAAATTATAATAATTTGGAGGGTGGGAGTTTACATTCTCCATTTTAAAAAGAGGCTTCTGCCTTTCTTAGCAGACAATTGCCTTTCAAACTAAGATGGATGTCTGGTGTATTACACTGTAATGGTTCTATATTGCACTGTTATGTTTTTCTATTGCACTGAGAAAATGGTTTGCCCTGTATACCCCCAGGGCTTGTGAAGTTGGTTCAGCCCTCCCTTAGCCCCTCCCCACCGGTGCAACCCCATTGGCTGCGACTCAGTTCATCCCCTCCCCTTACCCTGGGTTTAAAATCCCCCCCCCCATCTGCTTTCTTTCTCTCTCTTTCCTGGACGTGGTTTGAGGATGTTATCCTGGGAAAGGGAGCCTCCTTTGTTTTTTTTACCTTTGTCTATGAGGATTTCCCATCCACTGTGGTCCAGAGCTAGCCAGAGGAACCAGAAAAAAAACGGAACTACTTCAGAAGTCAATTATGAATTTTCTTTGATAGAACCATTGATAGGTGTAAGACTACACAGACATAGGAAAATAAATTTTTGCTGTAGGAAGGATGTGTTCTTTCTAGGAATTATCTTCACTGTCTCAGACCTGGTTCGTAGACAAATCATAATCTAGGACAGAAGGTGAGACTATTGCTTCTGAATTAGTTTGGATTACCTTTACAATCTATGGAAACAATATGTTTCTGATTTACCTGATTCTTTTTGATGTGCACTTTAGGGTAAAATGAACATATGAAAAAATCTTTCTAGAGGCTGTAAAGTCATACTGGACAAGTAGCATGAATGAAGAATTCCCCACTGGCAATCCAAATTTGGTTTCTTCCCCACCTGTTGGGGCCATATAATCCTCAGGACTCAGTTGCCTAGAGCCTGGACTGGAGTTGATGAAAAGGTGTTTCTGAGACATCCTTGTTTCTCAGCATTTCCCGATGCTGTCCTTTGAAAGCCCAGCCTTGAGTGTGAGGCTGAGCTGCCTTAGCTGAGTTCTCTCTTCCCAGGGAGCTGTTACTGCTCAAAGGTGTCAGTGGTATCCAACTGCCAAAGGACAAATACACTTGTGCCAAGGGGAGTAAAAATTCCCAACCTTGTGCCCGAGTTCTTGACAAGTTCCCATCTGCCAAGTCACTTTTTTTTTCATGTTTATATGACTGTCCTGCATGTATGTTGGTTTTGTTTTTTGGTGGAACACATAAAGCAGTGATGCTTGTCTCTAGTCCTGCAGGTTTGAATGTGCCTGTGATAAATAATTAAGAAAGACGTTGTAGTATGAAAAGTGTAGCTCAACCAAAAGTTAAGCTACATTGGTACTTGCTACTATGTAAACACCAGTTGTTAGGAAATGATAAACATTATTGATATCCCAAATGTATGTATTAGTGGGAATGATGTTAGGAAAAATGTTAACATCTGTCAAGACAATATAATCAATTATAAGTAACTTTCTTTTAATGATGCAATTAAACTATAGCAAAAGGTGCACTGTAAATTAACATGACACCACACTAGGTTTATGTTTTTCAGAGCATAAATTCCAGTCCAGCTAAGAAAATAAACAAAGTTTCCGGAAAATCCCTTCAGGAAAAAAAAAAAAAAAACTCTGCTAAAGCTTAACGAAATAAAGTCTGGGAACTGAGATTGTTATTAAATCTGACCTTGATCAGATTTTTATTATGTCAGAAAAAATGGTTCTTGAGAGACAGAGTTGTCATGGGATTAGAGTACATCTACAGCAAGATGTTTCCATGGCAACAAATCAAACACCATTTCCTAAGTCTGCAGTCGTCTTTCTCAAACCCATGAACTTAACATTGAATAATTATAGAGAGATGCTGTAATGTTATGTAAAGAGAGGGAGGAAAATAAATCAATCTGGAGGCAGTGATTTATTTTAAAATGCCAATTAACCCCATAAGTGTGATTGGAGCTTCTGTTGGTGGCGACAGGTACTGTATAGGTATTTGGTTTTACAAATTGAAAGCATAATTTTTTGTCACACATAACCTTAAAAAAAGTGAAAGATGAATCATAATTCCATCAGAATTAATGAAGTCTGAAAGTTACGTATAAAAGCTGTAATACAAATTCAGAGTTGTGTCAGAGACTCAAGGCAGCAGCAGCACAGGATACTCTACCTGAATTCTCCTTATATTTGAAGGATCTGAAACATACTTGATGTGGGTACATGTTTAGTCTCCTACAACCAATGAGCTATCTAAATTCATAGACTCCAATGTCACACAGCTGTAATCTTGGTGGAAAGGTAAACCAGTGAACACATCACCGCTTAGAACTCGGGGAGTGAGTTAAGGCTATTCAGTTTATCAGTCTTTTCCCCATGTTGCCATAACTGTATAATGAATGTGTTGTTCTCCTCCAGAAGCTGCACCTTCTGAGTTCTGGCTCTGTCTCTCTCTTCCTCCTCTCCCCGACCCCCAAGATGGAATGTGCTCTTCCTCCCCAGTTACTGAGAGGTTTCACAGGTACCTCTGAGACATTTGTACCACCAGTTTAGAAGACAAGCTGGGTTTTGACATTGCACCTGATGAATGACCTTTAATGAAAGGACACAGATTCAGTATGGAGGCACATTCCTTGAGGACTGAGTGCAAATAACTTATGCCTGCTTCCTACATCTTGGGTACCTGTTACTCCACAATGTGGAGGCTGAAAGAGGGTGTTAGGAGAAGCTTTGGAAACCATGAGTTTGAGACTTAGTAGTGACACTTTGTTCATGCTGTAAATGCATATGGTAATTGTTAACACAGCTGCCTATTCTCATCTTCAACAAGGTCTCTCTAACAGAAAGATTTTAGGATGGGCCATTACTGTGCATTTATTCCAGCTACTAATAATTTGATTAGTAACAGTCGATGTCTCATGATTAAGCTGCAGAAAACCAGTGAAGAGAGAAATATGTTAATGGTGGATTGTAGACTGCAGCAGCAGATCTACTGTCACAAGCTAACACTAATTTGGTCTCTGAGTGCAATATAAATTCTGATGAAAAGTGTGTATTTTATTTTGCAGTGTGAGTGGTCTTAAGAGAAACTGGTGTAGCCTTGAATCTCATCACAGCTGCTGCTTTCTCCTTTCTATTGGTTGATAGATTCATTCAATCAACCCTGTTTCAGCTACCCTTGCTGTTGGTGTGGCCCAAGGAAATTTGTTTCCTGATGTAGAGATGAATCAATGTGGTGCTCCAGATCAGGTCTGTGGGAGAGTACCAACGAAATTTTCTCAAGACATGCTCATTTTGATGTGGAAAAACTGTTAGAATTGGGATTTGTACAGTGTTACTTTGCCTACCTCAGGTGGTTAACTTCACACTCTAAACCAGAAGCTGTACCTTATTTTAATTCAAAAGATCTGTGGGGGCATTAATGTAATTTTAAAAAATTCTGCAGCTGAAATTTTCATGTAGATTGAAATGATAGGAATCTTTCACTTCTTATATATGCACAATTTACAGACATTAAAAGTGTATTAGTGTTGTAGAAAATGGGAAAATTGTTTATTCCCTAAAGGTGTAAGGAAAATTATACTCTTTTTGTTCACAATAGGGAAGTATTAAAAAAGATGGATAAGTGATCCTTCTCTGAAATATATGCTGTTTTTAACATAGCTAAAATATTGCTAATATTCTGAATTTTTAATGGAACATACGTGTAAATATTTTTATTTTCTTTCCCTCTTTAATTTTTTTACAGTAATAAGCCCATTGATGAAGGAAGTAGCCAAAAATCATTACCATGGCATCATAGATTTCAGTTAATTTCTCTTTCCAGCACCGTTGTGAGGTGGAATGAAATCTTTCTCGTTTTTACTACTGGAGAATACAGTCACTGAGAAGAGATGTATGTTTTTTTCTAGTCACTTCCTTAATAATTTTACAAATTCCAGGTGATGCATAGCTGCACCATTGGCTACATGAAAACTGGAGTCTAAGACCTTCCCAACAATACACCAGCTATACTTAGCAGATAATGGGTTTTAACCATCATTTTGCAAGGCTATGGTTACATTTCTCACTGTTGTCCCAAACTTTTCAATGAGGCCCACACTCTTGGGCAGTGATAATCTGGCATTTGGAGGCCACTGTGCCACATGCATATGGACACCGCGGGAAGTGGGTAGGCCTTTGCTAGAAGAAATTAAGAGCTGAGGTCACTGATTGCTAGGCTTCATCCCCTCGTGATGAAACAAAGTTACACGAATGTGAGGAAGGTGAGAGTGTCACTAGAAGCAGTGTGTTGCTGCAGGTGTAGCAGAAGAGCCAGGCGAAGGAAGGCTGCAAGACATGCATCCGACTTGGCGAAGCCCAGTGGGGCTGTTCCATGCAGGTCGCCTCTGAGTCATTTGCCTCCAGAAATGAAGAGGTGATGGGCCCTCAGCTTGTGTACCACTTGGGTCCTTCATGATTGCCTAAGTCTCAATTTAAAATATACAAAATATGAAAGCTACCAAAAGCTTATGAAAATGGGTTTGTGGGTGGAGTGTGGCCCATTAAATTACATTAAAGTCCTCTAGGAGAACACAAAAGATCTGAGCCATGTCCTTTTTCTGGTTTGACTCATACATGACCTGTATCATGTATAAGTTTCTGGAAGTGTCACCTTATTATCTTTTGCCTACTAGTTGTCAAGTTATGTTTAAGATTTGAGACATGTTTCCAAATGCCTTTCTTTCCTGACTTTATTTCAACAGTAGAAGTGTGTAGAGATGCCAGTCCCACAAACAGCTAGATGGATGTGTCATCTTGATGGATTTTTACAGCAGTGGTGGCTTATATCAACCTGTATAGATTAAAAAGCAAGAAGCAACCAGAGACGGGACTTTCTTGACGTGCTCAGGTCAAACTGCATGTTTATTACTGTTTGTTTCCAAGATGGTTGAGATACACAATCGCTATTGATTATTATGTTGTGGAAATATCTAAATGTTACTTTCCCCCCCCCCATTATCCTCAAACTGAATTCAGCACTTTTGCCAGGAGACTACTCTGTCCTCAAGGAATAGAGGACACAACCCCATCCATAACCATGACTCACTTGGTCTAAGGAAGGAGACTGCACCGCACAGATCCTGAGACTTTTGGACAGTGAGTTTCTGGCTGGATGCGGCTGCTGATATTGGGTAGCTGTGGTGTGTTGAGCAAATGAAGAAGTTCTGGATAGTGCAGGATTGTAGTTCCTCCTGTGGAGCCAGGTCAGTGACTCACTATGTAGTGAGTCAGAAAACCTACTTTCCAGTATGACATCAGAAGACCTACCAAGTTTTCAGGGTTTTCTAGTAAGGTCCACCTACCTTCTCCCTGCAGGCTCAGAAATGCTCCAACTCTCATTCTTCATAATTTTTGGAGATTCCTTGAGACAGATGCCAGAAGGAGGGCCCATAGTTATGTGATGGGGACAGTGATGGTGCTTCTTGGTCAAATGAGAACATTCTTGGGCAAATGATGTGAGGTCAGAATTCTGAAAAAATTAGTCTGGATGAATCAGACTACACTGAGTCCATGTATTTATGTGTAACATTTCTGGAACATCTTTCTGTATAATTAGATCTTAGATTTACAGGTTGGGTATCCCATATGAACACTGAGCTGCAGATGAATGCTGGAACAACCAAACACAAACTGCAAGGAGTGATCAGAGTGATTTTCCCTCTTTAAATAGAAGCTCAGGAGAAAACTTTAGTGTGAGGAGAGACTGAAAAGTCTGGGCTAGTTGAAGAGACTGAGAGGAAACCTCATCATGGTCTCATAAGTGGATGCGGAGGGACAGCCACTGATCTCTCTGGTGCGCAATGACAGGACCTGAGGGAATGGTATGAAGCTGTGGCAGGGAAGGTTGAAGTTGGATATAAGGAGAAGATTCTTCACCCACAGTGTAGTTGGGCACTGGAACAGGCTCCCCAGGAAAGTGGTCTCAGCACCAGCCTGAAAGAGTTCAGAAGTGTTTGGACAATGCACAAGGTGGGATTCTTGGGGCTGTGCTGTGCAGAGCCAGGAGTCAGACTTGATTATCCCTTGTCAGTCTCTTCCAACTCAGGATATTCTATGATTCCATGACTATTAACTGAGATGATCAAGAAAGGAAATAAAACAGGGACTATCAAAATAGGACTATCCAGACGGATACAGGCGCTGGTTACTCCTGTTTGCCCTTTCTCCAGAAGATATCTACAGGTAAAGATGTCACAGTTAAAATTAGCTGAGGCCACTTGGAGCCCCGCGACTCGCTGGTCGCGTTTATATCTTCGGGCTGTGACTGAGGCTCTGGCCGTGGTTGCAGAGAGCGGTGGTGACAGCAGGTGGCACTGTCCCCCGCCGCTGCTGCCGCGGCTCCAGGCACGGGCCGGGGGCGCCGGAGCCGCGGGCCCGATCCCGGGAGCCGCCGGGAGCCGCCGGGAGCCGCGGGCCCGCTCCCAGGAGCAGCGGGGCCGGTCCCGGGAGCGGGGCGGTTCCATGTTCAGCCTTGAGCCCAGATTTTCAGCTGCGGCCATAGAACCCTCAGTGAGAACCTGCTGCAAACGCCAACTCTGGTGACAAGAGGGTTTTCTATTGAGGGTGACATTTAACAATTAATATAAAGGAGTTAAAATAAACAGTGCGTTGCTTGTATTCTTGCTTTGTATCTTTAATATATCTCCCGTTTTATGAACACCTTTAGGACCCAAGCGCCAGCAGAGGCCACCTGGACCGACGGCTGCCATGGAGGGAGGGACACATCTGGGCTGGGGCAGGTGTGACCTTGCAGATCTAGGAGAGTCCCCAGAGGAGATGCAGCCCCTGCTGTGAGACACGGATATCAATACAAACATTTCCTAAGAGGTCAGTGGAGCACTCACAGCCTTTGGCTGACTAGTTGATGGCTTGACTCACTTGACATGGCTTTTTGGCCATGAAGGCTTGTGCACAGGCATCAAGGTGCTGGACTTTTTTCCTGTGCCCCTATGGGCAGTGTCCTGGGCCCAGCAGGAGCAAAAGTGTACAGTACAGTACAGGTATCTTTTACCTCTCATCAATCTACCTCTCTATCCTCTGCACATATTGACTTGCTCTAAGGGAAGGAGCTGTAAAATATCGGCCAGGGGTTAGTTCCGGAGAGAGAGTGTTATGTTGTTTCTCTGTCTTTAGATGAAGACTGAAGACAGTAATCAAAAGGCTATTTTTAACCATGGGTTGATTTATTTGTTTTTCTTGTAAAGCTATTGAATGTGGAGCCACCGATGATGCTTGATTAATTCTCAGTGATTTTTTTTCTCCATCTTCCTCCACATGACTCTTTTGAGTGGCATGAAGTTACATTGCAGCAGGCACAGTCTCTGGGCTCTCCCCTGCTGGCCAGCTTTGGGCTGGTTAGTGAGGTCAAGGATCCCGGAGCTTTGTCTGAATTGCCAAGTGGGTGGTACATGTGAAGATAAGTCAGCTGAGAGGTTCCTTCTGTTCCTCCTGTAGCCATGAGTAGATACAAGCGTGTCTTAACTCACTTCAAGCCACATTCCTTGTGCAGGGTGAGCAAAGAAGTGGCTGCAAAGCTCTCCCAAGAAAGTGGGTGAGTTGGTGGTGATTATTATCCAGTCTCTGGTGGATAATGTGCTTCTATTATCACTGTGCTGCTGGCTGTACCACAGCTTGTTTAAAGTCAGGTTGGTTGTCCATACAGCATGGTTATATTGACTTTGTAAACCTGCACTGAAGAAAAAAGATTGATCCGGAGATTTTTTTAGATTCTTTTCCATCTGAGAGCATTGGGCAAATGCTGAGGATTCTCCTTTTCTTTGAGCTTGTTACTTCTGGATGGGGAGAGAGGGTGAGATGGAGTTTCCCTGCCATATCCTGGGGCTGAATCTGACAGAATTCAACAATACCTGAATGCAGCAATACATGTCTTGACTCTTGTAGCAGCACAGAGTGCTATGGAAATTCAAGGCTACGCAGTTATTGGAGCATTGTGGGAATATATAAGGAACCAAGATTTTCAAAAGTGTCTGTGGATTTTGAAATCTCAGACTTCAGGGATCTATCCTGAGAAAACCTAAGGAAACCCGCTGGCAAATCTGCACTAAAGCAGCTACTTCTGCAAGCCCAGTGCTGCCAGTGTGTCTGTCCCATCCAGAAGCCTTTTCAAAATACTCTGCCTCCTAGGATTTTTTAAATTCTCCATTCGTGCCCATAGTAATTCACACCTTATTTCTTTCCCCTCTGTGACTCTGTAACAGTCAGCTCCCTTTTTTATTTTTCCTAGTTAAAGGTCAGCTTGAGCTGTGTCTTACTGATGATGAAAGGGTGCAGCCCAAAGCCAGCCTAGGGGCCCAATTTAAGTTGTGGATCTCTCCCGAGGGCGCCTCTGTTTGCAAGTGTGTGCCTTGCAACTTCTGAGAAGCCTACAGAAATTACTGTTGTTTAGGATAAGTTCTATCATATTTATTATTCACTTAGTAATTTTTTTTCATATTTTCTTCAGAGATCCCAGTCATTTTCAGGCTGCAGTTTTGAGCCTACTCACTTGTGCCAAGTGCCAGGAATGACTTTTTGTCCTCAATGCTGAGGAGACATTTCCCACCAATGCAGATGAAAGTGTCGCTTCCCTCTAAGGATATAGAGGAGAAGAGGGCAGAAAGTGAACCAAATTCTGTTGTCACACTTATAGATAAAAAGTTACCAGATTTTGTCCATCCACACATGTTCCATAAAATCTAACCTCGAGGTATCTGTTCTAATGTACTTGAGCAAACAGTAGATAGACGTGGTGGGAGGGAGTTCAAGGGCAGGTGCAGTAAGCCCTAGGTGTAAATACAACTGAAGAAAAATAAAGAAAGGACAGTGTCTTACTGAAGCCTACCTTTAAATGACAGAACCTCTAAGGACCTTCTAAAAGAAAAAGACATTTTCACCATCCTAATTTTTCTCTGTAGCTCATGGTTTTTACTTAGGCTGCCAGGTGGATGTTTACTTCCAGAGCAGATGTTTCCTTCCCCCAGCTTGGATCCCAGTGCCTGTGGACAGCGTGGCTGCTGGCACTCGGAAACACCTGGCTCTCCCCATGATTAATGCTCAGAGCTGTATCAGTCTGTGGCTCTGTGGATGAAATCTGCGGCATTGTCATGTGTATCTGTATTTTAATTTCCAGACAAGCTATGCAGATACACGTGGTAGAAACTTCATATATACACCTTTGAGATGCGCACCTATAAAGGGAATACACCAAAATCTTGTAACCTTGTATCAGTTGTAAATAAGGAATGGTATCTCATGTATTTTTTATTCTTTTGAGGGGATTTTATCTATAGGTTGAGAATGTTAAGGGAGTTTACCTCACTGCAGGTGTACCTAGCACTTTTATTGTGATGGAGGATAGACTGCACCATGATTTCTGAAGAGGCTGCTCTTTAAAGAGAGATAAAAAACAACAAGAGCATTCATATAATAGATCATTATTTAAGGTAACACATTCTGCCTGACATCTAGTGTTTTGCACATTTTGAATTGTCTTCTGCCAAAATATTCAGGCCTGCAGCGGGAACCCCTATTGGGAACACAGGACAGATGGATCTGAATCCAGTCATGAAACTCCCTGGGGCCAGCAGTGTGATGTTAATGATCGCACCACAGTAAGATGTAAAACATACCTTTGTGCAGCTCCGTGTAAACAGCAAATCCAGTATTGTGATTTAAATGAGAAACCAGCAAGAGATGATGTGTGAATGGAAACACAGCAAGGTGCTCTGAGGGAGCAGGAAGCACAGTGCAAGGGGAAATTCTGCACATTTCAAGTGGAGGTGAAATTAAATCATGGGCTCACTTCATTGTAGAGATAAACTTCAAGTACTCCTTGGGCTGATGCAGAAGGGAGGGAGCTCACCAAGCTATATCTAACTCCACCCAGTGTTATGGCAGGGCAGTGGTTGGGTTACAATTCGGCTTGGGTGCCTGGGCTTGCTAGTAAAGATCTGGAAGATCATGCCTGGGTCCAAAGGGAAGATGAAAATCTCCAATAAGCCTTATTCTGATGTATCTTATGGTCCACCTTTCTGATCAAATAAGTCTGCTGTCTTTGAAGTTAGGCAGTGTTGCTCAGGACTGTCTGATTTTCAGTTGTCTTCAAGGATGGAGATACCTCTCTTGAAAGGCTTGTTCTAGTGTTTGGACAACTTCATGGTGAAAACATTTGCAGTAGCATTACATAAGTCTGAAATGGCACTATGGTTGGAGGGCATGAAAGATGAGAACAATATGCAGAAATTCAAGGGACTTGAGGTGGTACCCACAGGTGCACAATGTGCAGCTGGGTCCTCAGTTTAATTTCAGAAATCCCTGGTGCCCCTCTGGAAGTTCTCCCCTGTATGGGTAGTGGCAGCTTGACTTTGAGACATGATTTGCATTGGGTCCTGGCAGAACAGAAGGTGCTGTCAGAGAGCCTGGTGTCGCCATGGAAATTTAAAAATGTGCTGGGCAGCAGGAATGGTGCTGTGTCTGCTGCTGGCAGCATTGTAACAGTGATGTGCCTCTTTGTCCCAGAGTTCCTTGTCCTCTTCCTCTCATCTCTAGCAAACGAGTGAAGGGCTTGCTGGGAAGCTGAGCTTGAAGCTAGAGGAGGTCATACTTAACTAACCTCCTGGAGTTCTTTGAAGATATTACTGCCAGGCTAGATAAGGGGAATTCAGCAGTGTGCTTAGAGTTTCAAAGAGCATTTCACGAAGTTGCACATCAGAGATTAATAGCTAAGGCAAAAGGTAAAGGAAGAGGAGGTAATAGAGGCTGTTGGATCAAAATCAGCTCGAAGGCAGGTATGAGACAATAAGCACAGATGAAAACTTTTCAAGCTGGCAGAAGGCTGTTCTTGGGAGTGTTTCAGGATCTCTGTGATGTGTAATCCTAACAGCACAAAGGTGTCCCACCATGCTCATGTCTCTAAGGCAGCCCAGATTTGGCAACACCAGCAGCAAAGCATCCTAGCAAGACCCCCTTCTGATTTCTCAGCCCAACCAGCTCGGTGTCCTTTCATGTCTTTGCTAGGTGGGGAACAGTTGTCAGCAAGGTCAGGAGTCACAGGTGCCTCTGGGGCTGTGGCAAGGGGCTGCCAGCCCCGCTGTACTGCGATGTGTTTCAGAGCAGTCTGTGTTTGCTGGACCTTGTAAAGAGCAAGCCTGCTTCTCAGAAACACTGTGTGCATGCATACTGCTGATGTGTGAGGAGTTACTCCGGCTTTGCAATGGGCGGAGGGAAGAGATAATTTGGTGTAAGCTCTCCCCATGACTGCGCACAGCCTAAGCAGATTCACCAAGGCCAAAATCTCTTCAGATACTCTGCTAACAAATGGTAAAATGGAGTTCAATGTGGAAAAATGTAGAGTAATTAATCTTGAAGGAGGGAATCAGTCTGGGGAATATGCCTTTACAGAGTGAGTATTCAGCAGTGGGATGAAGAGAGAGATTTGATGTGATGGTGGGTTAGTTTCCTTCAGAAAAACCCTTGAAACTGTTTGCTTAGATCGCATCTGTGGCAAAAGGGCAAGCAAGAGACAAGGCTGCGTTAATGGAGGGGCAGAATAAAAAACCAAAAGAGTCAATATGTCTGTTGCTGGCAAAGGCATTGAATCCCACCTGGAATATCGTCAACAGTGCTGGTCACTGTACCAGTGTGTTGTAGCATAAGACAGAAAAGAGCAGTCTTGCAGAACCTGTGCACAAAGGTGAAAGAGCTGGGTTTTCCTCCGCAGGCTTCTTCCCACCCCATACACTTACCATCTAAAGAGGAAGTCTGAGGAGCACAAAAGGTTTCCCTTTAATAGAGGCTGGGAGTTTTGAAGTCAATTATATTTTTCTACAATTGTATTATGTGTTTTATACAATTATATGTTATATTTATGATATATGATATATGATATATGATATATGATATATGATATATGATATATGATATATGATATATGATATATGATATATGATATATGATATATTATATATTATATATTATATATTATATGCTATATTATATTTCTCTCTGCCTTTCTCTTGCTCTCTTCCATCAAATTCTTCTTTTCTTTTCAGTTTTCCTCTTTTCTTCCTTCTTTCTCTCCTCTCCCCAGCTGGGGGTTGATTTATTGTTCCCTAATACATTGTTTCTCTTCCACCCCTGCCTGGGTAGAGAGCCTATTCAGTCAACTTGCTTCGGGGTCCTGAAGACACACACATCTTCAGTGAAGGGGTTGTTACTTACAGGCTGGGCAGCAGGATGAATAACACTTTTTTCACTTAGATTTGTATGAAAAGAAATCAAAGTTGTTGCTGTAGAAGAGGAAAAGCTCGGCAATTAAACTGAAGGCAGGGCATGGAATATTACGCAAACTGACCATTGTAACTCTCAGATGTGGCTTTCCTTCCACACTCAGAGGAGTTCACAATGTGTTGGCTGTTTCAAATCATAAAAATTCAGTACAAAAATCCTCCTTTTTTTTTTTCCCTGGTGCATATTCAGAGCAAGTTGAGCAAGTTGCTCTGAATTTACCCAGCTGTAGAAGACAGCTGGTTTCATTTGAGCTGTACAAGAGGCAATCTTATTTTGCTTTCCCTTGGACTGTGGTAAGCATGTCAATCAGTGCCCAGGGCCAGTCCATACAACACTGTGCCAGGTAAGAAATGCACTTGTGAAACTGTCAAAATGCTCATTTCTTCTGCCACACTCTTAAGCAGCCCTGACCACTGAAGGAAGGCTAAGCCTTTTAGACATGTATGTACATTAAGTACATATAAGTCACAATCCTGACAACACCCTAAATGACAGCAATTAGTATTTCTCAAAAATAGTTCTTTTTTCTTCATTGACTGATACATCAATCAACAGACTGATGCACAAAATGATAAAATAGGCCTCTAATAAGAAAAGGAAAAGCTGTTATTCTTGCTTTTTAAATGTTTTGAAGCAGGACTGGCTATTGCTGTAAAAATCTGTTGAATTATCCTTGATATTTCAACTTGCCAAACCAACCTTTTATCCCTTTATGTTCAGGTCTGTAGAGTAATTTACCAAAATAATCTCTTGGCACCACTTAGGTGAGGATCCACTTTGTGCTGCCCATGTAACTTCCCTGCTCATAGAACCATTCATCCCAGAAAGATTTTAACTGGGAACTCGTTCTTTTAACTATTTTAGCTATTTTTAAAAAATACTTCCTTGTTGACTTGCAGGAAATGAGCATGTTATAATGTGCCATGACAATGGTGGTTGTGGAGAGTGTAAAAAAACATTTAAATAGAAATTATAGCTAGAAATGAAGGCATGTAAGGAAAAGTCAAATTATAGGATTTACCTTCCTGTTCTTAAGGGCAAAGAGATTTGTTTGGCCCTTTTCTTGGTTGTAGCTGGGCAAGGGAAAGAAATGACAAGTGTCATATGATCTTAATTATACACTGCTGGTGCCAGCAACTTTCAGGGTATGTGTGGATTCTTGACTGATGCTCAGTGTGTGAACTCTGTCAATAGAGGAGTATGTCACACACAGAGCTGGGATAGAAGCCATCATTCACAATTCAAACAAACCCCAAGCCCTTCAGAGATTGAACAGAAGTATTCAGTTAACCATCAAAACTGTGTCATGATTCTCCATATTCCCATGCCCTTTGGAAACAGAAATACTTCAGGCTGCAAAGTCAGGCCCTTATTGTGAGGCTTTTTGACTGGACTGGAACCATCAGCTATTCAAACCATTGTATAAAATCCCACTCTTTTGCAGCTCCCAGCAGATTTTTCTAGACAAGGAGCACTGTAATTCTAGGCTATGGATGCAAGTCCACAATCTCCCTCCAAAACATCCTCCTCGATTTCTTGGGTGTCTTGGCAGAGGGAGACTTTGGACACAACAGAGTCTGGAGGTTCTTGCCTTGCCGTGGGCTGAAGCCAGCAGCAGGGAAAAGGAGCAAGTACTCAGCAGAGGATGCTGATTTTTACTGCTGCAGCAAAAGAGCCTGTTTCTTGTCAAGGTTCAACGAGAAAATCTGCTTGAAAGAGATGATGTTGGGAAGATTTCATTTCTGGAAATATCTGGTCTTTATGTGTTGACTGAAGGACTGCAAGACTTTGCCTGCCTGGGTGTAAGCTCCTCAATGGGTTTGGCAACAACCCTTGAGCATGAGAGATGATACAGCTGTCTTCATCCTCCCACCTGAGCCTCCTGTGCTGCAGTGGGATGGCAGGCAGGCTGCACCCTCACCCAGGGGACACCTGAACTTGGTCTCCCAAAAGGAATCTGGTTGTGAGGAGCAGGGAAGTGTCCTTCATGTTGCTTCTGGAAGTGAAGTTAAACGGCTTCATATTCCTAACTGAGCTGTGTCTGGGAGGAGGAGAGTATGTAGGGTTGCTCTTGTGCTCCTTTGGGATTGCATTCTTAGCGGAAAGCTGGGGGGATGTTCCTGTGACCAGCCCTGTGATGGCAAAATTACTGCTGGCATGGTCAGCAGTAAAGGTTTTACTGCTGTTCAGAAATATACTGAAGGTTCAGACCAGAGTGAAAATCAGTTCTACCCATGGTTGTTTGCATTGTGATCTCTTTGTACTGTCTTCGGGGGAAGAAAGTCTGATGTGGAAATCCATCCTGCCCTAGCTATTTGAAAGAATTAGAGGGTTACCTAAAAGAACAAATGTGAACATTTGGAGATAGTATTTTTTTCTCTTCTTACTTAGGAAGTACAAGCAAAGATTTTCATTTTTGTAAATTGTCTTTTTTTTTAGAGCAAAGCCTTATGGAAAAGTCAAGCTTTTTAAAATGAAAGATGTGATGGAAACTATTACACCTCTGATCCTCACTATTGCTAGAAAGCAGAGGTAACAACAGAATAGGAAAGTAAGCACTAAAGGTTATGTTTGAGCCACAGGAAAAATGATGTGGCCTCATCAGAGTTTTCTTTGGCTTCCTGAGGTTCCTCCCTGCCCTTCCAGGCAAGAGGGTCCTTTCTTCATTAGCTCCTGTGTGATCTGTCCTATGATGGCTGAAAGAACTCTACTCAGTAGTAATCAAACATGAGAATGACAACTTTGCTTGTGAGGATCATGTCTAGCCAACTACTGTCATCTTTGTCCTGCTTGCCCTAACTCTTGACTTGGAGGGAGAAAGTTTGGCTTTTTGGTGTATGAAATGCCAGCTGGGATGAAATCAATAGCATTGATTTAATCTTGTGTCTCCAAAGAGTTGGGATTTTTCTTTTAATTTTTTTTCTCTAGCTCTATTCTTTGAGAAGTAAAAGAGTGAAACAAAGGCATTGAGTGCTGCCAGTGGTCCTCAAGCATAGGGGCCAGTGCCAGAGCTGCAAAGCCCTCCATGAGTTTGAATAGCTTTGCTCTGACTGGACTAAATCAGCTTTGGATGTAGGAATTCGATTTTCACTTTCAGGGTTGGTTTAGTTCACTGTTTGTGAGCTCTAACAGGACAGAAAGCCTTTGCTTGGTGGGACCTGCAGCCAGCCCAGGGCCAGATGCCCAGCTGATGTAGGTGACAAACCTTAGAGTCTAGAGCCAGGTTACAGTCACTGACATTTTTCTCTATATGATTTTGGACAGATTATAGTCATGCCTGCACAGACTGTTAAAGGCAGTCACTGGTGACTTTTTTGCGGCCAGAGCAAGCCCTCAGCAGCAGTAGTACAGGAGGTTGTTGATGGAGCCCCTTGCAGCTATGGAATAGGCAGCAAAACTGGGAGGAGGGGGCTGCACCCCTTGCTGCTATGTTCCCTGCTTCTCAGGGCAGTATGGACATGTAAATCCTGTTGTGGAGCAGTTGTAGTTTATCATGTTAAGGCCTGTAGAGTGGTAATGGATGCTAATGTCATGCCAAGATCTTCCTATGGACTTGTTTGTTCATGAAATATCAGAGGGCAGCAGAGGAGAATTCCTAGTGAGGCAACTAGAGTAAAATATAACTGGAAAGATGCAAACTTGATAATCCAAATGAGTCTACTTTTTATACAGTAGATGTTGTTTGACCCAGGAGAAAGAATAATATTATAGAATCTGGGGGGAAAAAATAAAGTAGTCTAAAAATAAAACACAAATAGCAGCTGCTTGAATTGTATTTTTAACATATTAGTGTTGACAGCTCTCTCTTGCCTCCAGTTGGCCCAGGAATCTTATAGAAGTGGCTGGTAAAGAAGAGATGTGGAGGAATGTGAGCAGATGTGATGGAGAGGTAGAATTCATACTAATTAGTGTCAGTGTGTGTCCTGGGAAGGAACAGTCTGAGTGAGGGGATGTGGACAGTGAAAGTGCCCAGCATCTGAGGGGCTTGGGGTCAGAGGCTTTTGCTGTAGTATGTGACACTTCTGCACTTGGGAGTATCACTGGAATAGGGTAATAAAGTAATCCAAAATTATGTTGTTGCTAAATCCCCACTTAGAGTGATATTTTTGAGTTGCATTAAATTGGTATCCTGTGAGTATCTATGCCAGATGAGGAGTTGAGTTTACGTAAGAGTGGTGGGTGAGGTTGCTGGGATGTAGGCTCAAGGCAAGTTTCTCACTCTGTAGGTCAGTTTGTGGGAAAAATACTACTGAGAAAAAAGGAAGAAAAGATCCTGACTTTACAGTCCAGCAGCTAGTGGTTTTGGACTGACAAGCTCGGGCTGCTCAGCCAAGATTGTGTGCCCAGGTCTGATTTGCAGGAAGTGGTAAAGACCTCTTCTTTAACAAGTGGTCTCTGACAGGGACTTGAATTGAACGCAAAGAAATCAGGTGTTTCTTCATTGTTTGTGAACAGTTGGACTGGAACTGGCACAGTGAGGCTGTGAGAAACACTAACTGTGCTTTCCCTTGTGTGTGAGGAGCTGTGCCTTGGGCTGTGTGGCGCTGGGAGCCTGGGCAGACACTGTGTAGGTCCCAGTGTCTTGTTCGCAGTGCGCGCTAGAGCAAATAATACATTTTTATTTTTATACAAAAGTGCATAACTTCATCAATTTCTTGTGGCTGCTCTGACAGGAAAAAGGAAATTTATGATGCACATCACCCATTTATTTGGCACAGGCAGTGTTTATTGCTGAGGGAGGCATT
Source organism: Acridotheres tristis (assembly GCA_037013685.1). NCBI lineage: Eukaryota > Metazoa > Chordata > Aves > Passeriformes > Sturnidae > Acridotheres > Acridotheres tristis. The sequence continues at coordinate 7,004,480 of CM072889.1, read as the reverse complement.
CTCATGGAATTGATTGCACAATTTCCTCTTGGTGTACTGTTTTCAAGTAATATCCCAAGACCTCAGTGTACTAAGATACAGAGGCACTTCTTTAAGGCCCACAGAATATTACAGAAGAGAAAAAAATGAGGCCATATAGTGGAAAATAAAATGGAAAAATACAATTTTAATTACACTGTAAATCTATGGTTCTCTTCACTCTGCTGGGAGTGTCTCTGAAAACACCCATTCCCAACAGGTTAGATTTCTGAGTTTCTCCACAGAACTAAGAATAGGCTTGGATTTTATCACTGTTCTGTTTTCACAGGTATGAAAGGTGGGGGTTTTGTCCAGGGTTAGTTGTAGTTCATGCTTTCGTCATGCCTGGATTATGGACATGTGGTGGGGAGAGAAATTCTGCAGTTTGGAAAAAGAGGAAGGTATATGCTTAGTGTGATGGCTTGCTGAAAGGGTGGGATTGTTGCCTGTCCCAACAGGCAAAAAGGGGTTGAAACTATTAATGTCACAAAAGGCAGGATAAGAGGGGTTGTTGTCTTGATTCAAAGAACTGTGTGACAGTATGTATTTTAAACACTATGAGTAGCACACAGTATGGAAAAAGAGAGAGAAACATCTGTCCTGAAGAGGACTCTTAATTTTGTCTGTTTCTTATTTTTTAATTTAATTTTATTGTTTAAAAAAAAAATTTAATCTGCCCATGCACAATTATTTTGGTATAATAGTTGTCTCATTTGCATGTGGAGAGGCATGGAGTTGAATGCTTGCACACAAAAACATGGCAGGTGATAACAGCAGTTACAAGCAATCATGGACTGAAGATCGCAACCAGAAAATTTAGAGCTCTTTTATTCAAAGATGACTCAAAGTCCAGGGACAGAAGAATGGTGGTGGGTAACATCTGTTATGAATAATAGATTCTGATCCCTTCCACTCTGTAGGGAATGTTAGTGACAACCTGACACGTGTCTGCATGCTGAAGGTATAGGTCTGCTTCTGAAAGAGATGTTTGATGAATAACTTTTTTTCTTTCCTGATTGCCTGGTGAATGGCTCCTCACCTGCTTCACTCTTCTATTTTTTTGAAGAGGAGTTTGACAGCCAGCACAGCTTTAATTTTATAATTTCACTTCTCTGGTGTCTCCCTTGGTTTCTGCTAACTTCACAATTTTTCTTTCAGGCTCCAGATGAAAGCGATCTCCTCTTAAGCTTCTGTTTTCACACTTCTGAAGGTAGCTTCGTCATTTTAGCCTCCTGATACTCCACCTCAGGACTCGAAGCTGAGGACCAGCTTGAGCCCCAAGCTGCCTATTCTGCAGCTCTTGAGTGTTCAGCTGTGTCATGGGTTGCATTGGGTGTTTGTTAGCACAGAGGAGGATGTATCACTGGTAGTGGCCTTTTGTATGTGCTGATCTCTGAACCAGAAACAAGATACGAACCTCAGAGGAGACTGGTTGTTAATCAAATCAGGGATCAACTCAACCTTCAGATCCCCAAATGAGGTTGTGTCCATGGCTGACTAAAAGAGGAAAATACATTTAGCTATTTACAGCTGTATCTCCCTCTGTGAGAGGACAAGGCACCATGGATAAACATATTTATATTTGTTAGATGTGCAAATTGTGATTCCTTTGAAAACCTCACAGTTTATCATAAAGCCTCAGAAAGCACAGGGCTGTTTATTGATGCTACAGGACTTCCCAGGACTGTGCTGTGGACATGTCTGCTTGGAGTATTTGACACAGGCAAGTCCGCAGGGGACAGCGCTCAGGCACTGCCATCTGCACATGAAAAACTAAAGGTAGCTCTGAGCAGTCCTCTGCAGGAGATAATTTTCTCCCTCAGTTAGGCTGCACTTTCTAGATGCTGTACTTCAGAAGCCTACATTCTTCCCAAGCCCAGCTCTACAGTCAGTTAGTGATGAACAGAACATACTAACTTTCTATTGCTAATATATTTCACAGTGCTGTGTGATATTAGCAAACTCCAAATAGCTGTCAGGACCTCAAGGTATTCTGGAACATCCTTTGATGTTACAAAGTAATGCATTTTCCATATTATTCCTTTGAATGCATTATATATGCAAAGTCTAGCACTTCTTACGCAGGAGGTGGAATTATCATACAACAAGATAGTTTTTCCTCTAGTTCTTTCATGGCTCATAACATATAAAATTTCTTCTTAAAATCCAGGCTAGAAACTCAAAACTAATTTATACAGTATTGAAAACATTACAGGCCATAAATCAGTTAAATTTTTAAAGTTCCTGTATGATATTTTCAGAGCAGCCAAATGCCTTCATTCACCTGGACTCCTTCCAAAATTCTGCCAGCGCTCGTGGAAATCGAAATAACTTTGGAGAAAAAGCAGGTTTTCTTTGGAGGCTCAGATTACCATGTCACCCTTCCTCTACTGCAGACAGGCCTCTGATAAACATGGAGAATAGGGACAGGGAAATTACTTCATTACTTCATGTCCTTTTCAATTACAAACATCAAGAAGTCTGAACCTCCTGCCAGCTCACGCCCCAGACACTTGCAAATTTGTGGCTTTCAAAAGCCAACAGTTGCATTTCCTTGCTAGCAGGGACAAGCGATAGAAAGCAAGCAGGGGAGCTCACTTGAATTTTATTTCTGAGTGTTATTTAAAAATTTTCAAATCTCAGCTCTGTTTATTTAAACTAGGACTTCAGCTGAAATGTAGGTCTGTGAACCAGAGAAGTGATCAAAACAGGACTGCACCTTCTTTTATTTTCTGAGAATTAATCACTCAGTGGTGGTACGTTACTGTAATCATTCTGTGATCACTTAACCTGGAACCAGTATTTCCAGAGAGCTTTGGAATATTCTCCTGCTGGCATCTTCGGGCCTACTAGTTGTACCATTCACCTGTTTTCACAGCACATGAGATTAATGCATTGTTTTTCTACCATCTTTGCTTTGTGTTTTGGTTTACACCTAAAGAAACAGGTGTATTTTCTTTGATGTAATTTTTCCATTACTGATGAACTAATGTTACAAAACCAAAGCTGTTTAAGATCTTACTTTGAAACCCCATTAATTGTACAAAAAAAAAAAGCAAACAAAAAACAAACAAACAAACAAAAACCCCAAACAAACAAAAAAACTCCAACAAACAAAAACCCCCAAACCAGCACCCAAGCAAAAAACCCCCAAACAACCAAAAAAAAGGGAACACCCAGTTTCAGAGCATTGTGTTGCAGAGGTGGGGGGAAATGTTGCAGGAGTGAATCTGATTTCCAGTTTCAAGCATAAATTTTACAGGCTCAGTTTCCGCTCAGTTTTTAGGTCTGTGCTAAAAGTCATTGAAATAGAAGCCCATGTTTGGATTAACCACAGGTGTCTGTGTATAGGTCTGGGAGGGTTTTCTGTGATTATTCTTCTCCTCTGGTTTTTTACAGCCAGATTCTGCAGTGTGAGCTCAGGTCACTTGGTATCTCAACTGGCCAGATGTCTGCACTGCAGTGGTACATGACCCTTGTGATCATTGCTGTGATCAGGAGAGAGGGAAGGGAGACAAGGACTAGTAAAAAGTTTATGGGGTTCTTCAGTGCTTCACAATCCAGGTTTTGCTTTGATAGGAATTCAAAAATCTAGACATTGTTGTGAAATGAACCTGAAGTGGATATGGGTAGAGCAAACAGCTGATGACATGGAAACCAAGAGACTATCCATAAATTCTTGATACAGCCTTTCCCAGGTTTTACATATTGCTTACTTGCACATTACTTGAATGCTTCTGTTGAAGTTAGTAGGAATTCTTTTAAGTGAAATTGAAGTGTGGGGAGAGTTTAGTTAGAATTCTTGCAGCATCTTTTTCATGCTATCAAAGCTTCTTCCCTTGGCTACAGCTCTCTTGGATTCAGACTGTCTGTGGGTATGTCTGCCTGTGTGCGTGTGTGTATGTGTGTGTGTACTTCTTGAGATTCTCTGCTGCCTCTTGGGCCATAAATATTGTGTAAACCACAATGGAGGCCTGTCTACTGCTGGTATCAGCCCAAGTGTAGAAGTACATAAAACAAAAAGAGTACTAAGGAAAAGTTCACTACACTTGGAAAGTCCCAGCTGATGAAGCCTAGACTTTGGGAGAAGCCTGGAATGAATGATTTGGAATAATTTTGTGTACTCACTGACTCCCTTAGATATGATGCCAAAATTGGGTTTTTTGCATAATGCTAAGGTCATAGTGATGTAGATATTTTTTAGTTAATGGAAATTTTGGATGCACTGTAAGCAATGTTTCCCTTTAAGAAGGAAAACTACAGATGGACTCTCATTCTATTTGCTGATATATAGTAAGGAAAGGTGTATCACCCCAAGAATGCCTATTGCTGTGACAAATTACAAGAAGGGGAGAAAGACAGTGCCTGCTAAATTTAGCCTGTGCAATCCAGTACATTCCAAATCCAGAGTGAAATATTGTTTGGAGTGAAATATGATTGAAACATTTCTGGAAATATAACTCTACTGGCTAGTTCACCACCTGGACTTAGTTTCCATATTGTAGGAGAGTAATTAAATTTTTATTATTTTTAAATTACAGCTCTCCCCCCCCTTCCCAAATATCAGTTCTCTTCTCTTCCCACTGGAGCAAGCACTGTTAAGCTGCTATAACTTTTAGAGCATGAAAGCAAATGTTGTAAAGAGGTCACTGTAAAGGTCACGCAGCAGGTTTGATGTGTCAGTGGATAAATGATGGGATCACATCTGGAACAGTTTGGTGAATAAATAAAATGTGAAAGCTCATATATCACTGCCCACCTTCCAATCTGTAAGGAAAAGAGAAAATAAATTCTCTAAGAACCTTGTAAAGCACATAAAAGGTATTGAATAAACTCTTGGAATTTTGTGACTAAAGCTGTCTGTATTAAATAATGATTTTAAGAGTGGCAAAAAGCTGGAAATACAGTACAAGTCTTCCTTATAAAATGTCATTTTATTTTATAGTTTATTTATTAGACTATACTTGGATAGCTTTGAAAAATATAATTTTGAGTTTAACTATGTGTTATTGAAACACTCTTCCTTTAGATACATCCCCCAGGGGTATTTTTTATTTACACTTAGGGAAAAGAATTTTCAATTTTTATTATGCAGTGCTGCATTATTGCTCATACTGCCACTATATTCTGCCTTATGCAAGTAACATTAATATATGCATATTTTACTGCCATTACCTTCAAAAGGCCTTAGAAAACCCACAGGTCTGAAATAATTTCTCTAAGTTGGTCATTGCCAACTACTGAATTAAGATACAATAGGCTGTATATTGTTTTACTGGGCCATTAATAATAAGCCCCTATGAGCTGTTAGATGGTAAGCTAGAAACTGAACAATTTCAGGCATCAAAGGAATGTACAGTATTAATAAAAGGCTCGTAGAAACCTGTTCTGGAGTGTGAATGCCTTTAATGTCTGATGTGAGACTCCAGGCAGAGGGTGGGTTTTGATCTCCACACTCCTACAGGCAGGTCCTTGGGGCCAGTGGCAGTGGCTGGTGGGGCTGCATGGGGAGGAATCACACTCATGTAGGGAATCAATCCATGAAGATGTGTGTGTGTGTGATGTACAGGCACTGCCAGCAGCTACTCAGAGTTCTGCTGCCCATTCTCCTCCCTTGCACAGACGATGGCAGTGTCCCAGCTGTGCTCTGAGGCACACAGAGAGCCACCCTCTGCTGCAGGCACTAGGTACACCTAGACACAGGCCATGCCGTAAGGAAAGCAGACAAATTAGTCATGGCACTGCCACTGTTTTGCTGGGAAGGAAGAGCTGAAGCCAGTGCCCAATGCAGCCATGGAGAAACTACATCATCTACTTCAGCTGGAGACATCTCATAGCAACAGAGTGAATGCTTGTTGTTGGAGGGTATGAGTGTAGGCAGCTGTGGGGTGGATGTGGAGTAGGTGGGTTCCTAGGTAGTTCTTGAAGAAACCTGAGATGTCACTAACCAATGCTTGTTTCACTCCTACCTTTCACACATGCAGTTCAAGGCATTTACCTTCTGAGATGATGCAAGAATAACTAAAAATGAATGTAGGCAAAATCTAAGCTGGTTATATCCACAAATAGAGCTTTTATTCTGAAAGACCATGTTACCTTTAACCTAAACTTGGAAATCACAGATCACCTTATAACATTGCTGGACCTCTCTGAAACTGATGCTAGGAAGCAAGTCAATGACTTACAAGAAAACTATTTTCCCAAATATGATCTTGTTGCAGATAAGTTAATTGTGCAATTTCTCCAATTCATTTATTGAGTTGCCCCTTAATGTAGGTTTGGTTTCTTATCCCTGTCAGCTGTTCTAAATATCTTATTCCTTCGATGAACTGAAACATCTTCAAACACCCAGCTCATACTTTATGGCCAACTTAGCTCCATTAAATTTTTGGCAAATATATGGTCATGTGGTTTTTGAAGACAGTCATACTTAATACAACTCTGTGCAGTTTTTTTTTTCCTCAGAGGGAAGGTAATTTAAATTACAGAAAGAATTTTATACTTTAGCACTGGTTTCTGACTCCCTGAGCAGACCAACAAGTGTGTCAGTCTTGCCACAGTAACCTGGAGCTTTGGGCTTTTCTCTTTCATTTTTCTGTGAAGGATTCACAGGAATCCTTAGATTACTTTAAGGATGAACAGGACAATGTGAAATTATCTGCAGAGAGTGACAGAGTTGGGGCAGAATGTGACACCTGCTCTAAGGCAACAGAAGTTGTGAAGGGAGCAATTTCTTTAACAGACACGTGATGAGATGCTCTGTTGAGAGAGTCTTGGCCAGTAGAATTGATCCACGGGGTTTTTTTTTCAGAAGTGAAACTTACTTCTTACTGAACTTTATTCAGCTTAAATTTTTCTTTTTTGCAAGCTGATTTGTATTCATCTAGAAGTCCATCTGGGAATCTGCACCCAGGATGGCAGTGCAGCACAGCCCATGGAGAAAGGGACATGACACAGACATTGCCTGTGTGATGACAGAGAAAGCATCTCAGCATGAGTGGCTATCAGAAGCTCATTATTTGTTGACAGCTGATGATTTTGTTATTATCTGCTTCAGAGATGCAACGTCTACTTTCAGCAGTGGTTCTGAGGTTCAGCCCTTAGCTGAGAGCCAAAGTTACACATCTTGCATCCATGTCCCCCAGGCAAGCCCTTTTAGGCTTCATTCTGCCTCATTTCACAGCAGTGGGGGAAGGCAGAACACAAACTTAAGTCAAGTGGTTCAAAGTCCATAAACCAACCTTTGCAAGCCTGCACTGAATTGTTATGCACACAACCTTGTTGGTACAAATTGTGAAGCTGGGAAGAAAAACCAGGAGCCCTCATTTCATGGCTGGATTTCTGGCTCTCATTCTAGCCTAGCACAGGACAGTGTCTCTCAGATTTCAGTAGTGGCTAAGCACAGAAATATCACAATTCATCTGGCCCTAATCCCGCAGTTCTTTGCCCCACTCATACCCTCACTGTATTTCTGGAGCCAGTTACTAGTTTTCTGTGAGATGTCTTCAAATTCCCATACTTTTCTGAGGAGTTTTAATCTTGAGGGAATGTCTGGGTTTATAGACATGCTCAGCAGAACAACTGCTGTGAAGAATATGGTTTTAATCAGAGTGAAGCAATGTTTCTGCTAATTATGTTGTGTAGTGTGTGATAGAGGAGATCTTGCTCAGTTTCCTCTTTCATACTATGTGAATTCTTTTATTTTCTATTCCCTGCCTGAAGCCATCAAATCTTTTTGAAATTCAGTTGAATAACTGTCCTTGCAAACAAGAAAATATTAACAGCTGATATTCTAGGCTCAAGGAAAATAATGAGATTGAGGAAGAAAATATGAATCTTTCAGAATTATAAAGATCATGGCAAATACTCATAAAATTTGAACTGGTGCCATGCTTGTCTTGGTTTGAAAGACAGGTATGGTCTAAGGAAAGGCAAGAGCCCCCTTCCTGAGATGCAGAATGCAACCCCCCTCCCTTTTAATTATTTTAGGTCCAAATCAGAGGCCTTCAGGCAGGAGATGTGGGGATAAGAATAACAGTTCTTTACTGGTATCTAACAAGGCAGAAAACAACAACAGCTATAAAAATTGACAACAGAACAGAACAGTCTAGCTCCACTCCAGTCCCCTTTGGCCTCAGGCCGTCTCCCTGTGCTCAGTTACCGGTGCTGTGGGGGCAGGGCAGGTCCCGCGCAGTTGCAGAGGGGCTGGAGTGATGGCGGCGGAGGCCCAGAGGTGAGAGGGATGGGGAAAGTGACTCCCCCCTCACGGTGTCGGTCATGGCGCTCGTCAGTGTCCAGAGGTAGTAGGGTGAGGTGGGAGAGCAGCAGAGCGATGCCCAACGGCAGTGCTGGGATGGCAGGGGGAGATGACAGATCGGAGCCCGGGCTGTCCTCCCACTCCAACGAGCCAAGCGAGAAAGAGCCCGCGCTCCAGACCCCCCATCCCACCTTTCCTTTTCCGGTTCCCCCCCTCCTCCACCCACCCCCCTACGAGAGAACACTGTCTGTCCTTTTAAGGTGTAGCCACAACTACTTAGCATAACAATGGGAGAAATTCCACAGAAAGAAAAGGGAAGCATTCAACCCCCAACAATGCTGTTAGAAGATCCAATCATTTTCGTTTTTAAAGATTTTAGCACATTGACAAACTGTGGTCAGCTAAACATGCTGCTAAATCCATACCTGAAACACTTAGCTTTTTCAACTTAGTTCTTGCATCTGGTTTTTCTGGGGGAGGGTGCAGGTCTTCGAAAATTTACTGTAACGTAACATATATGAGGTGAGATCTGATGCATGGCTGAGGGGAGGATTGGCCCAATAATCCATGGTAGGGCTACATTATGGTTCTACAATCCCCCATCCATCTTTGTCGGGTGAGTATGCTTTAAATGGGAAGTGGTAGCCATTGGAACATGTAAGATTAATAGGTGATGTGTATGTTAATTACAGGATCATAGATGTTGGGTTTGGAGTGGCCTTTATAGAGTGTTGAGTCAAATCGTGAGATCTCTTGTGGTTTACCCCAGGTATTTTCCCTCTGAGAGAGCTCGCTGGCCTCAACTGGGGTGTGTCTGTTGATAAGGCTTGTGCTGCTTCTCTCTTCAGACTGCTACTCTGTTGAATTACTGTTCCTATTGGAAAGTTTTTTCTTGTTATCTAATCTAAACTTGCCCTTCTTTAATTTAAAGCTATTATCTCCTGTAGTACATTTCATTTGGCCAACCCTAAGTAAGTCTTTCTTCTCCTTTACATTATTTCCTCTCAAATATTACCTCCAGCACTTCTCTTTATTTATTTAAGTTATTTAAGTTAACTTCCCTTAACCTTTCTTTGAACCCTCCTCTCAAAGGTTATGTTAGCTGACATATTGTCTTGAAAATGTTAACTGTTGCTAAAAGCACTTCTTGTAAAGCACGCTCCTACCGAGTGTGCAGCTGGATAAACATGTTGTGACCTTTTTTGTAGGACCTCTCGTGGCCATAGCATGGTGATTTAGATGATTCTTAACTACTGATTTCCCAGCAATGTACTTGGTGTTCTCTGTTTTGTTTGTAAATAAATCAGGGTCCTCTTAAGAGTAAAGGAACTGACCTGAGAAGTACCCAATACAGTTGCTCAAAACCTAACATGAAAAACTGAGAGAGGCTGGATGGACTGGCAGTAAAATCTGAATTGTGACCTTCTAGAGGACAGGCTCTGTTCATTAATGCCTCAAGATTACTGAGGAAGCATGGAACAGCATGGAGGTTTTAGTGCTATGCACTCTTCTCTGTTAGGGGATCAGGGAGACTAGCAGCTTTGGTTAGCTTTCAGACCTGAGTTCTTGAACCTGTCTGTGGTCAGGACACTTCAAAGTCAGTTTGGTGGAAACTGAATTGCATAACTGGGGTTTGGAACTGATGTGGACCCTGTAACATAACTGCTTATAGTGAAGCTGCCCAGAAACCCCTTCCTCTCTGTCCTGCCCTTGGTAGGGTTATTCCTACCAAGAAATGCCTGCTTCCAGTAACTCACAGAGGAAAGTGTCTGTACTCTCCTGGGCACATGGGCTGATTTTTCAGCTTCTAATGTAGGGTACTGATGGAAGAACTGGCTGGAATCTGGTCCTTAAGCAAGAATCATTATGTCAGGACGAAAAAGTTTTGCTCTACTAATCTGAGCAAGGGACATGAATATGAGGACAAATTATGTTATCCCTTTAACAATCCATCCATTAAACTCCACACTGGAACATCTGTTTCCTTCTCGTTCTTCACAGAGGATAGAGGTTTTGCTCTCAAAAGAAGGAGCTTTGCTATCTTATTTTATATTTTGTTCTGTTCCACTCTTTCACTTTTTCTGGAGTAGATTTGAGGTGTTATTTGAAACCTGTCAGAAAAGAGCTCATCTCTTATAGCATCAGCTTCTTGTGTAGCCTTTGAGACCCTCCAGTGCTGCTGGTTCCATCAGGGAATTAAAACATTCAAATTGATGCAAGCAAGATGAGAACAGCTGAGATTCTGTCAGAGGGTTTTTGTTAACAGTTATTCCCAGGCCAATAAAATTTGAAGACCCCCGTGTTTGGGGGAGAGTAGAATTTGTGAGAAGCCACCTCGATGTCACACATGCATCCTGTTTGCTGGCTGACAAAAGCTGCATATCCAGCATGCGTTGTTTCTTCCATGTCTGACAGCAAGCTCCTTGAGATCTTGTTTTAGAAGCATATGAACAGTGGTAAAACTGAGGTTTACTGAATTCTTGCCCATAGCTTTTCTGACTCATCATATGGTGTATTCACATGTAACTCATTTTTATAGCAAATCTTTACTCCAGACCTCAAAGAGGATACAGGAATGAATGAAGAGTTACTGTTTCTTAAAGTTTATGTGGAAACAGATTCTTTCCTATTTCTGTGGTCCTGATTGCATTTTCAAGCCTGGTGCTGCTCTTTGTGCTGTTTTAAATCCCATACTCCAGAATAAGTTCCAGAATAAAGGGAAATCCCTGTAGTAGTTGTGCAGCTGAAATGATCAGGTGACAGGCAATAATTCGGTGTAAAAAGGGAAATGAAGGTGTATTTATGAATATGCCATTCTCTCAGGACAGTGAGAAAAGCAGCCCTTCTTTTGTTTGGTTGGTTTTTTTTAAACTTCCTTATGTGCCACATAATAAAAGAGCAAAAAAAAGGCTAATTCTGATCTCCAGACCACTTTGCATCAAATGTTTTACCCTTGCAAGAGCTGTTCGCTTTTTCTGATAGAAGCCAACTGGCATAACCTTCCAGTCAGAGATGAAGCATGGAGGAGCTATGGGATGGCCCAGGGCCTGGCTGGCTTAGCGGTGCTGTTTTCAGCTACCAGTTGTGAGCCTCAGTCTCTTGTTGCCCCAGGTTTCCTCCTTCCAAGGTGTGTTATTTTCTGCTGTCAATTGGTGATCCCTGCTGTGGTAGTATATTTTCTGTAAGGAAATCCCTAAAGGGAAAATTCAATACTACTTTTGAATCCTAAAGCTGAAAACATATATCAGTGCTACTTTACCACTGAAGACTTCCTTATGCAGGAATAGTGTAATGGGGCCAGGATACCAGGGCGTATAATGGTGAGGAATACTGGAAAATCTTTTATTTCACTAAGCTGGGCTAAAGTTTGGGAAGCAAATTTTTTACATCATAGATTAAAGCTGGTCTCTCTCCCTATGCAGGAAATTCCAGAATTTTGTGCAGAATCAGCACTCCCAGAATGTATGGAGTGTTTGTGATGAGTGCACATATCTGGGCACTGTAGCCTCTTCAGTGGGTACAAAGGGAGCAAACGAGTACAGCTCAATCTCCTGTTCACTGGATTGCTCTCTGCAAATAGGGAATGGTGGAAATGTGGTGTTACTGGTCATGTTGGATTCCTGCACCACAGTAGCACTGTTTGGTAAAGGAGGTTTCTTTTGAAACTCCCAGAACTCCTGATTTTGCAAACTTCCTGATGTCTGCCAACACACATGCACTTCTAGTCCCATCCCATAGAAGAGAGGAATCACTGAATCATGCAGAGACATCTCTGGAGGATCATCTTTGGCATGTAAATGTTCATACAGAATGTGAGAATGGGAAAAATAATTGTGGCACCCTCTTTAATGGGTTGATTTATGATAGCAGAGGAGTTGGGAAGTACAAAGCTGCCTTCTGGGACCAGCTAATTTCATGTTTTAGTTGCTTGTAAATAAGTGAGTTTCAGGTAAATGCACCCATCTAGCTGACTGCATGTTTCATTACAGGGAGGATTAAGCCAGTTTAAAAGATTTAGGAGACTGCTGTGCCAAGTTCATGTTTTTTAAGAGTGAGGACTGCCAAACCCAGTGGGTGTAAGAGCTACTTTGGAAGCACTTTTATGAACTATTCCTGATGCATATCTTCAAAATATTTAAAGCAACACCTGTCATAGGCCGTTCTCTCTTTATTCTCTCTTCATGCCAAGTAATGGTGCTACGTGGTTTCTACAACTGAAATAACTCCTGGAATACAGCATCCTGCAGCTTGGTGTGCAGTATATGTTGGCAGGACTTATCTTTTTCCATTTTTTCCCCTCCAGGATTTCTTCATATTGGGTATGAGTGCTAATAAACTGCTTGGCAGCCACTATTATTGTGTTAATCTGGATTTGGCATTGAAAGGGTATGAAAGATATTCCATTATCATCTCTGTGAATATAAAATACCATGGACTTTTAAATGTTTACATTATTGCAAGGTTCAGGCCCAAAGGTATGAAGGGGATGTATTCAGGCCTCCTACAAAGGAGTCTTGGGTGTAAAGAGGGATTTAGCCTCCTGACTATGCAGGATTACCACATCCTGTCTCCCTATATAATGAATGGAGAATAAGGGATTTTGTTGGCTAAATTATGTGGTTTTTAGCTAATGATAATTTTTTTCCACTGGTTTTAGAGGGAAGTGGTGTCTAAACAATAGGTTAAGCCCTTCTCATTATTCTGAATGCAGCCACCTGAAAATCTTCTCACGTGGCATCCTTGAGTTCAGGTCTGTACCAAGGTCAGGCTGTGCAGAGCTTCAGTTTGGGTTCCCCTGAGCCCAGACTTCAGGTTTTTCTCAAAGAGCACTTTAAAAAGAGGAAAGCTTTTCCAGGACAGTTGTTCATACCAACACCATTATGTTATTTTAGGGCATGGCTAGGCATTTTATCCAGGAATTTTTTTTGTTGCTCTCTGTACCTGGTGGTGCAGGCTGGGTGTCGCTGCCACAGCACAATGTTGCTTCTCTGTGCTGTGCAGAACCTCAGAACACACTGCAGGCCATGTGACCAGTAATATGTAAATCATCATTAGCAGGTGTTTATTGTTTCTTTTCAGAAAATCAGATTTGACTAATCAGCCTAAGTCAAACATATGCTGAAATTAATTAAAGTTAGTTTTAAAATAATTTGAATGCTTATTGCTTTTAACTGATTGTAATTGGGGCTTTTGAATACTTTTTAACAGACAGAGTCACCTAGGTTGAGCTTTTCAAAGCACCCAATGGCATGCCACCATCCATTTTCCACTGCTGGCTAAATAGTATGTGTTGCACTGACTTCCCAATCCCACTGAAACACGATGAAAAAGAAGGAGCATGTCATTGTTCCCCATTTTGCTATGGTGGTTTTGTAATGGGTACAGTTGCTGAGATATATGTGCCATGATGAAAGATGTGATGATTACAGAGTAACAGAAGACAGCAGAGCTTTTATAACTAATACACAGAGTTGACAGCATGCTTGAGCATTGTGTGTGGCGGAAGGTCTCATTGTTTTAGCAGGATTGCTCACCTACAGACATAAATTCCAGCCAACACTAGCATCCCCCCTGGACAGTACTGGGGAGACTGAAAGACATGCCCGTGGTGTGAGGTGGCCCTACAGGTAAGTGCCCTGGCCAGCCAGGCTGTGCAGGAGCACAGCCAGAGGCCACTCTGTTTTGAGCCTGGAAGAAGCCAGCTGGCTCTGCAGGCAGGGACATTTAGGGTGGGGAGGGACTGGCATCCTCTCAAGTTTTGCCCCAAAAGGCAGCATGGCTCAACTGGCTCAACCCACTTGTTTCTGGGAATCCAGCAGAAGAGCCAAAGGCAGCAGCAGCCTTGCTAGAGGTGTCTTGCAACCAACACACCTGGGTTCTGTGTCTGGTGCTGCTCTGTTGACTTACTGCTGAGCATTGGGCAAGTCACTTCTGTTACGCTCTCCACGCTTTTCTAGCTGAAGGAAATAGCTGGGACTGAGAACTTTGATAACAGCAGGTTATACAATGGGGGTCTGAAAAGGACATGCTTTTAACTCTGGGCTTCTTGCTGGGAGCCGATGAATCATGTGCTCCAGGTTTTACATGGGCTTCTTAATGGTCTCCAGGTGGAGATGAAGGTGTGGGTTATGACGTATAACTTCCTAAATGGCCCAAGTCTGGCCTAGCAGTGGGACTGCTTTTCTCTGTGTTGTGTCCTGCCATGGTAGGCAGAAATGTGCTCCTTAACAGAAATAACAAGGTGGCTAGCAGTGTGCAGCCAGTCTTAAGGAAGGGGCCCCTTTTCCCCCACCTCCTCTTCTTTGGTTTGAAATTATCAAGAAAGAAAATGTTAAGAATGGCCCTGGGAAAAGAAGTATTTGAGTGAATCTAGAGCTCCTAGGGGCAAAAGGCTACTCTAGTCATCAGGTGAGCTGCAGTGAAAGGCCTCTCAATAAGGCGAAAGTTGTATTAATTGAACTTAAATTTAATTGTATTTAGTCTCATACATCCGACTGCCCTCATCTGGAGAATCTAAGCAGAGCTAGACTCGGGCTCCTTTATGCAAAGTAGGCCCATCAGTGGAGCCATGTATCAGCATCCTGCCACTGATACATACAGTTCATCCCAGCAGAGGATTTGTCTCACTAGCACTGCTTACCCTGCAGCAGAACTTGCAGGATTAGTGCAGGACTTGGTTTGTTCTTTTCATTCATTAGCTTGCTTAGATTTTCCTCAGACCACAATGAAGACAAGAGGCACTTAATAAGAGCAGCAGTTTGGTTCAAGTGCTTTCTTGAAAGTTTTCAAATCTTTCTGCTATAATGTCATGGCATCACTGGCTCCTGTGATGGAGAATAACAGTGGTTCATTAAGCTCATAAATCCAAAAGGAAGAAAGACTCTCCTGGAGACATGAGTAGCTTTATAACCAACAGAGCAGCAGGAGAGCCTGGAAATTATCCACCCAATGCTTTATAAGCATTCTATCATCAGTTGGGGGAAATTTCAATAAAGAGCAATGAGTAAGTGAAACATAAACTATGGCATAAACATGCCCTGTGTTCCCTTCTGTCCATGTTTCATGTAAAAGCTTATTTGAAGTCATGGCAACAGGGTGAGAATCCAGGAATGTTTCAGAAGCTTTTTCTCATCCAGAGATTTGCCCAGGCTGGAAATTAAACAGGGATATATGTTATGTGTACAAATTCTGCCAGAAGAGTGAAAATATATGCAACATTTAACAATATCTCCCCCATTATTCCAATGCAAGTGCTGCATAACAATGAGCTTGATGATGTTTACACCCTATCCAACAGTTTTGTCACTACCACATTTTTAAGTGTGCAGCTTTGATATATGACTAGTGATACTAAGATCCCTGCCTGTACATTTTTACAGCAAGCAGACCTGAATTATGTGTTAAGTCTGCTGCACTGGATCAAAAATGTTCAATATCCTCTCTGGGAAGATTTAAATGTGTACAGTCTCTAAGCCATGAAAATATTGCTCTAATGTGCCTATGTGATTTTTAACAGATTGTGAGTTCAAATCCATTTATCAGCTGATGTCTAATGAGTTTGGCAGGCCCCTACTACATTAAGTATAAGAAAAACTATGAGAATAATGATGTAGACTGAGGAGAATTTAATGAACAAAATAAGTGACCTTCATGTTTATGTGAGGAAAATATTTCATGCCAGATTTTGCATAATATACGCTGGAGATAATGGAGCATTTATTAGATTTCTTCTCTCCTTTATCCTCTTATTTACACATTGTTTTTTCCACAGCAGACCTGTTTCACTCATAGTATATGACTGGGAAGAGCGCAGCTGGCCTATAGTGGCTAATCCTTTTAATTCCACTTGGAGGAATCTGACTGAACAAAATAAAGGAGTAAGTCATCCAAGACCTGTTTCAGGGTGGCAGCTCTGCTGGGGGTCAGCACATGGTTGCCACATTTCCTGGGGTTCCCCTTGGTGCCTCCACTGACATCACTGCTTGTCACTTCTGCAAAATCATGTCACCAATTTTCATGCTTGAGTATGTATTTAGGAGCTTAATTACAGACACTTATCTCTGCAAAATGCATCCCAGCATTCTGGTCTGAGTCCCACAGTGTTTCCTGACAAGTGACCATTAGTGACTGGCTCTAGCTTCTTTGAAGAAAGGACTATGCTTTGGATGAGGAAATCTTGAGCCCAAGGATGTACTTAGAGCTGGCTGATTTGGGCTTTGTTTTTAGGGCTGCTTTGAATGATGAGGCTTGGAAGAGCAGGGTAAGGCTCCAAAGATCTTCCCATCCTCCTTCCATGCCACCTCTAGTTACGCTCAACTGCTAACTGGTATTTAAAATTTGCTTCCTCTCTTTAAATGTCATGCCCTGCATGGTAAGCTCCTGGCTGTTGTCTCACCCCAGGCCAGGGCACTGACTGCACAGGGTTCTGAACAGCAATGAAGGTGGCAGACCTGCGTGTCCTGGTGGTCCTTTGCAGTCCCTACCCTGAGCCCACCACACACCCACTCATGGGAAGCCTCTTCTGCATCCAGATCAGCTGTAGCTGTGCCTCCTTCCACACTGCACGACTGCATACCAAGCCACAGCCCTGTTTCCAGACAGGTGGGTGGGTGAAATGCTGTTAGATCAATAGATGCTGACTCCACAGCTCATCCCATGTTCCATGGGAGCAACTGGTGCTGTGTCTGTCTCAGTGCACTGGCTGCAGAACAGCAAACATGAAGGACAACTTGCACTTTTCCTTTCCCCAGCTTCCACCTTTCCACAAAGGTGTCTGGTGGCTGCTACCTTCCCACGGAAAGCCTGATGAACAGACCACTTGCAACAGTCCTGCTTGCAACAGTGAGCTAGACTGACAGAAAAAATACTTTGCTGTTTCTTGAGTCTGTGACATTGTACTTTCATTAAAAAGTAATCAGTTCGGAGGATATTTCCACCAGAAGCAATGGGAGATTTTGCTGAGGCTGTCCAGCTTAGTGGGAAGGATAGAATCAGAATCTGGTAATTATTATCTTACTTACCTTTTCCTCCCTCATCCTTGTCTTTGTTTATGCAGGAGCAGCAAAACCTGACTTCATTTTTCTAATTGAAGTGATCCATGGCTTTGCTGTGTGTCCTGTAACTCGGCAGGTATTACAAACTTATTCTTAACTAATGAACTGAGTGAATAATTTATTTAATGTGTCAGACATGGCAGAAGGTGCTGCAGCCGGTCACTGCTCAAGAAGCTAATTGCTGAACTAAGAAAACAAATCTGTGCAAGTCCTCATTTCAGAGTTATTTCCAAACATTAACTCAAAAGTTATTTCAATAATGAGGCCCCTTAAAAGAAGCATCACTTTTCACAGCACATGGCACAGCTCTGTTGACCCTCAAGCACTGCTCAGCTGGGAGAAACATAGTTCAAACAAAACTTCAGCCATAAAACTTGGGCAAGTGAGAGGCTGTGTAAAGTCTGTGATTAATTAGCAGTTAGCAATATTGAAATGCAGTGAGAAGGGAAAGAATTTGTTCTGTGCAGACATTTTGGAACCCCTGTTTGTGGTCTGGATGACAAGATATATCCAGGCAGAATCCCCCCTTCTTCTGTCTGATTTTTTTAAGATATTACACGCTACGAGCTCTACCTACTTAAAGTCACTCTTGGCTTATACTGGAGAGGTTTTAGGGTATTTCCCAAATCATTCCTTGACCTCCTAACTTGCTGAAAGGAATAAATATGAAAGAGAAATCCTGGGTAAAATAATTTTTTTATCCCAGGCAGCAAAGAAAAAAAATCAAAACTAGTTGTCAAAACTAGTTTGTATAGACTAGTTTTCTCACAAAAACACCTAGGCAGCAGATAGCAGGTAACTGGAAAATGAAGAGCTGGTAGCTTGCTCCTGCTCACCGTAACTGTTCCTGGGAAGCACCACAGAGAGCTGAGCTTTGCCTCCCTTTTCTCTATGGCCAAGGGATATGTCAGCCTTGGTGTGAGAGAATGCAATTCCATTAATTTCCATTTGCATTTGATTACACCAAGACTGAAGTTGGTCCATGGTGTTTTATTGTATTATTTTATTTGATTTTGTTTCGTTTATTCTTCCTATAGCATAGAGCTGACCAGCTGAAGCATACAGCATGTAGCAATTTATAGTAAACCGTCCTTGCTCTGCTCTGTAATGAATGGAAACAATTCCAAAGTTAATGGTATTAGTGAGGAAATACAGTCATTCTAAACCAATCTTGTAATGCCCTTTTGGAAAAATGATACTTAAAACTACTTTTATGATTCGATTTATAAGTCACAGATTTTTGCAAGAAACTTGACTTTAAGTCAGTCACACACCTTATAAACTGTGCAGGGCCAGTTCACAAATGGTTTTACAGTTCCATACACTCCCTGGAGGAGCCATCTCCTTTCTGCTGGCCAGACACATTGCCTTGAAATGCCTGCCAATTTTTTAAGAGTTCCTTTTTGGCTATATTCTTTTCATAGCAGCATTCATGGCCCAAGCCCAGGTTCATAAGGAACAAAGTGTAAAATTAATCAATGGATTGATGCACTGTTTAGAATAAGAACAGCCTAGTTTTGGCTGCATTTTCTGCCCTTCCAGCCAAAAGAGTGCATGTGTGTACATGAAATGTAATTTATTTTTTCATTTGCTGCCTTTTGATTTTCCCCTAATAAATTTTCCTTTTGCCTGTTTTTGAGTCTCCTCTTGTCTGAGTAAGCTTAACCCTGTGGTGCCTGGTCTGTGGAGCACAGAACAATCGAAGGGACCCTGTAGGTGGGCCCTGGGATGGTTACAGGCTTCATTAGCCCCTGGAAGGGATACGACAATATGCAGGAAAAGGGTCGTGTGAACTCAGCAAGCCACAAGTGGAGCCTTTGGTAGGTAAAATCTACCTGGAGTTTTAATGACTTGTAAAGCCCTGAGAAAAGCTCTCACTTGATATTTATTGCCTTGAATGTCTTCCAACTGAACTTTATCTAAAACATAGCTCAGCTCTTTTGAAAGCGTGTGTGCCTTGGTTGGAGCTGTTAGCACACAAAGAGTTCTGCCCCTCCATGGACAGAAACCACAACCCATTCACGATGGGATGTACCTTGAGATGCTGTGTTACAAACATGCACATTCACACTTTAAAATAACACTAGCAAATATTAATCAAACATCTTGAAGCAGAAGGTCTGAAGCAGGAGGAAGTTTTGGGTGGGCTGGTGGATAATTGCATACATCAAACAGATTCCAATGAGCCCTTTTCAGCCAGGGGAAAGTTGACAACAGCTGTGTTGGTAACCTTAATTTCAGAAGTAGCTGGTCTGGGAAAAAGTTAATCATATTTTAGGCACTGCCTACCACCACTCAATCTCATTTCTATCACTCTCAAAGTCATGTATTTTTAAAAATAACAAAAGCAATTTAAAAATACATCTAACAGTAATCACTTCATTGGAAACAACACACTGCAATAACATGAAACAGCAGCTACTTTCCTGTGAAGATTTATGAGACACACTAGTTTTCTCACAACTTATGTTATTCCCGCCTTATTGTTTTGTCAGCACTGGATGTGGAAAGTGGATGATATGTGAGCACTCTCCAGCACTAGAAAGCTTCAGAGTTTTGATTAGGTAGCAAAATTGAAAAAGCGAGTCTGCTTTCCCTGTTCAATCTCTGTAATTTAAATTTCAGTATAACAAAGATGCCTAAGCAGTGAGCTGCCTTCTCCCAAGCCCACACTGGCTCTCACAGTTCCCATCCAGAGCCTGATTCTGAATTTCCCCTGCTGGGTCTGGAAATCCAAATGGATTTTAAATGTCAGATGCTGGCTTTGCAGTGCAACGAGAGGTAAAATGATAGCAATGGTGAACAAATGGAGACATGAAGATATTTCAGAGCATGTAAAACCAGATTGAGACAGACCTTGTGATCACATCAGTGTTTGGCTCATGCTGTGTCCAAGGAAACTCTGTTCCATGTTTGTGATGGCTGGCTGCTGCTGTCCCCTAGAAATCAACAATGTGAGATGACAATGATAGGCCAGAAATTAGGAGCCTGCAGGGAAAAAACTCAGTAGTTAATGGGAGAATTTATACCTGTGAAAGCCTTGAGAATTCAGTATAGCATCCATCACTTGGAGGTGGAAGGCTGCTCAGTGGGACACAGGCTGCCAGCTTTCAAAGTGACAACAGAAAGCTCTGGGTTAATTTCGCCCACCTATTCCACTGAACCAGAATGTCTGCCCTGCATGGACATACCAACCTCTGTTAGATACTCAACACTCCCTTTTATAGACATGCCTCTCATAGCTTACACCTTCTTACACCAAATGCCTGCTACATCTGTAGCAGTAATGCAAAGAAACAGCTCTCTGTGGCTTTTAAGACTAAAACAGCCATAGAACTGAATTTATATTCATATGTATATTACATATATATCTCTAGTTACAGAGAGAAAATGTATCAATAATAATATGGGGTTTTCTATATGCAGTTTGCCACCCCAGAACATATTACAAAGCACTTCTATTATAATCAAACAGGAGCCAATAACATAAAAGAGCACTAGTCTGATATTATTGCTCTTGCTTTATCACACCTTTTAGTTTACTTCCCCAATGGCACTCCCAATAGCATCTTGTCTGTTGTGTTCATAAATTAATTGTGAGATTGTGAAACAAAAATTTATTCTGGAAATGTCATAATTTGGTATATTCTCTACTGGCATGCTGCATGTCCCAAGTTCCTTGAGTAGATCTTCAGACTGCACAACTGACTGACATCTACCAGGTACACTTACTGATGGGAGACCATTTTTTCAGCTCAGGCCATATATTCATTATAATTTGTAGCAATTCAATCAAAATAAGTTTTCTGCATTCCTAACAGAACAGCAATTAATGTATATTGAAATAGTGATTGCTTTGCTGTAGTTTATTAGGAAGTCAAATTTTAATTCCTATTTAATTACAATTCAGTTACTACAATTTATTACCAATAGTTCTGATGAGGTAAAGAAAGAGGTGTATTGAGGACTAATGAAAATGTTACAAAGGTTCATTTGGAATTCACACAAAAATTCCTATTTAATTACAATGGAATTATTTCTATATCATTCACATGGAGTGGGATGTAGTGTGATTCCTGCTGGAGGATCAGCCTCTGCCAGTCATAGGTGTTTGTTCATGATCCTCTGAGCTTCAACCTCCTGCACATGGAACCATGTCTGCTGGATGTTGATGTGCCAGGATGCAGGAAGGACACCTGCTCTGCCTCACACAGAATCTGCTTCTACACTTTGGTGACATGCAGGGCTACAGGTGCCCAAAGCCCCGGTCTACCCACAGTGCTTTCTCCCAAGGCCACCAAGTTTTAGACAGAGCTCTAAAGGCAGGGCTGTGATCAGACTGGAGGAACTGCAGAGTCAGGAGGAGAAGTGCAGAGGAGGATGTGATGGTAAGTTTCCTCTGACTTGGGTCTTCTGCAGGGAGGTGGAGGTCAGGAGATGAAATGGAGAGCAGCCCCCCTGACCAGCATCCATGTGTGGATCATTTCTGAGTCACAATGAGATGTGAGTGGTTGTATGTAATGGAGGAGAGACTGAGATGTGTGTAAGAGGGCACAGTGAATTCAACAGGGATGTAAAGCTGGACAAAAAAGTGGAAAAATGCTGTCTTTGATTTTGACCTGAGCCAGGCAAGAACTGTGCTTGGTAATGGGACTGGTGATGAGGCTTTTCTCTTGTAAGAGCTCTGCTGTGCTCTGTCTTTGGAGGCATCAGGGCTGCAGATCAGGAGATATTGAAGTGAATTGCCCACTGATCTCTGAAAAATTTTAAGAGAAGACTGAGATGTTTTAAAAACAAGCTTAACAAGGAAGGGTACCGAGCCCCAGGCAGGCTTCTTAAGCCTGGCTCTGAGGGTCTGCCTTGTGCTTTCTCAGAAATGAGGATACAGTTCCTTAAGTAAAACCAAGAGAGTGTGTGGGATTTCTTCCCCTTCTCATCCCCAGGGAAGATAGGCTCTAGTCTAAGTTTAGTCTCACCTTTTGAAAGAAAATGATAGGGTCATTTCTCATTTTGCAAAGCAAGAAATTGGGGAATTTGAGGATAGTAATTTTTCCTTTGAGTTAGACAGACTGAAATGTTTGTGCGAAGTTGCCATGTGCTTCCCTTGCTGGCATTAAGGTTTGATATCTAACATTTCCCTTAAAAGCAGTGAGCCAAGTCTGTCTCTGGTGTAAGCTGTTTGCTACATTCACAGGCACTCCACCGGGGACTGATTTGGTCAGACGTGCCTGATGCCACAGTCCTAACTCAGCAAAAGTATTCCTGTTCTATATGCAGCCCAAGGCACTGGATATTTATAACACCCATTTACTTAGCCCCTCATATTTTCCCTCATTCTAATTTCCCCCTTCTCTTTATTTCCCTGTGTGTCTACCACCTATTTTCTTGTCTCTCCAGATGCATTTCCCAGCATAAGATAATTGAAAGTCAGTGAACTGAGTTCCAGGTTATTTTGCTAAAAGATGCCTATTATTTTGATGAAGTAGGTGCACAGAATTAAAAAAACCCCTCATAATTGCTACTTTACTATCAGGCTTCTGATGCCTAATCTTCTTTGATGTTGGTAGAACAAGCTTTCCATCTCTTCTAGGATGATTACAGGGAACATTGCTCTATTCCTCCTACAGAATCCAATCCTGCTGGATATTAAACCTGGGTTATCAATTAAAGTTTCTTTATGTGCCAAGTGATTAGAGGCAAGATTGTGTGTGATTTCTAGACAAAGCAAGTTTGAAGTGATTTCTGCCATTAATATTAATTAATCATTGATATTCCTAGTACTAACAAATGAATGCATATGCAATTTAGCACAGTAACCTGGGATTGAAATAAGAACTGAACTGCTTTAATTTTAAACATTTGGCAACAGTTTTTATAAAGTCTTCTTGGTATAATTAACTAAAAAAAAAAACAAAACGAGAAGCCAAATGAGTAACTGGGTTGGTAAGAGCATGGCTGTAGTGCTGACTCTTACTAAAAGGTTGGCTCTTGCCCTCATATGCTCTGTTCTCACTTATGACTCTGACAAGCTTCAAATCATTAAAAGAGTTTAGTAAAAAATTGTAGTAAAATTTTTTATGCTGGTTGCTAGTTTATATGTGTGCAAATATACCCAAATATATGCACACTGAAAGTCTTAAAATGCATGTGGTGGTAAAGAGAGAAAGTGCTTGGGAGAGGGCACTTGAGACAGTATGTGTACTTGCACAGACTCAGATTTTGGCAGAGTCAAAATCTAAAAACCATCTAATGTCACATCACTCACATCTCAACTTCTGTATGGGACTGGGCTACCCCTGAGCTTGCTGGGGACATGTACATGGGCATGCCAAACACTCATAGAGGTGAAACAGTCTGAAATAGGTGTCCATTGACAATTTTAGGCCCTCACTGAATATGAGTAAAGTTTACTTGCATTGAGGGAGAGGGTAGTGACTGCCTTTTCATCCAGGGTGACACATTTACACATATTCAAACAGCACTTAAATTGCAGTGTCTGATTGCCTCCCAAAGGGTAATGAAATTGGGCAAGGAATCATTAAAGGTCTTTTCCAACCTAAATGATTCTCTGATTATTCCTGCCTTGGAGATGGAAAAGATGAGGACAAAATAGTTAAATTGCACCAAAAACCAAAAGCAGAGTTGGAATAAAGAATCTTGTCAGTATCAATCCTACGCTTCAGATGATCCTGAAGTCAAAAGGTCATAGGACCATATAATTGACATAATGGCAAACAGGCACAGAAATGACCACTGCACCTCTGACAGATGAATAGCTGAAAAATGAGATTTAATTATCCCACAATACTAATTACGCAGTCCATTCCCACTTTTAATCTTGTCAGGAGTATAAACAGTGCTGCCAGGCATTAAGGACCTGTTTTTTCCCTCCAAACGTGATATTCTTTGCACATTCAACATCATCAGGTGCAAGTGGAAAAAGAACCTGATGCTGCACAGCTGTACACAGGACATCTTCCAGTTGCTGTTGTCAAGGTCCTCTTTTCAGCTGTGAACTGTTCACATGAGTGGTCTCTAAGACTCAAATTTACTGCTAGAGCTGATGCAGTACCTTTGGCCTCCCTGGAGCAGTTGCAGCAGTGAACATAGCCATGTGCATGTGGTAACTTGTGGCTTTTGCAAATTCTCCCAATTTCCAATTGGAAATTCTTTTCCAGTTTCTCCCAAGAAATGCATCTCCTAGTTGGCTACTTCCTCATTTGCATCAGCACATCTTAAATCTGAGTCTTGTTCAGCAAATGCCCAGTTTACTTGTTACTCACATTGTCATAAATCTTACAGAAAAGCAATTATGAGGAAATCATATTTCATACATTTATGGAATTCCTTAAAGCTGATGAGAGCAGCCAGATGGCTATTTTCATCAATGAACCTTTGATAGAGCATTAGGAAACAGAGATGGTGTCTTTTAATAGACCATTATTACCTGCCTTGGGTGCAAGGAGCTCTCATGCATTCTAAAAGTATATTAATGGTAGAGTAAAACATGACTTAGGAATACTATCTCCATAAAAGGCCTTATTTTCCATCTTAAAATAATTTCAAATGGATTTAGCTTTCACTAACTGCTGCACGCATGTTCAGCATGGGAGGCTGATGAGATGAAACTACATTTCCAGTCCCCGGATACAGAGTCATGAGGCACCTGCCCTGCACATGAACCACAGCAGGTACTCAGTGTAGGTGCCAAGAGTAGCTTAGGGCTGTGCAGAGATGAGGGCGCTCAGAGCCCAAAGGGAAGACATGGATCCTCTCAAAGCTGGAGTAGGCACAATAAACCAGCAAACCGTTGGCAAAGTCTTTTGCCTCACTTTCCACCTTCTTCCCCCTCCAGCTTTCCTGCCCAGCTGTCAAGCTTCAAGGGGGAAAGATATTAGGGAATGGAGTTATTTCCAGGACAATGGGATAACATACATTTGTGAAGCTAGGAGTGCCATTGCATAGCAGGTTTTGCTCTCACCTATTTCTGACCATACTGAGCTTATTTTATCCATCTTCCATGTGAGGGTAGACTAGGAGAGAGTGGGATGGGATGGGATGGGATGGGATTGGTTTTGAGTTCAGCAGCTCCTGGATGGAACACACAGGCAAAGGAGCACCTTCCAAAGAGCTTCCCTAGAGCAAGCACTGAGGAAATATGTTCCAGACACCAAACCTGAGAGAGAAGAGGTTCAAGCAAGGCAATAGAATAAAAAGAAAATAGAGGCAATAGAAAATCAAAGAGGTTAACTTGGAATACTGACAGCCTCTTTTGGTTTTAAACAAAGCTGCTGATTCCAGGGAAGGCCAAAACCAAAAGCTCTGGGGAAACCCAAGACAAGATTTGGCTGCATCAAGGAGTAAATAGGAAATTATGTGCTGCTTCCGGAGGATATTTGAAGGAAAGAGATTGACAGAAAAATGGATTTCTCTGTTTTAGGAGAGATAAAGCAAAAATGTTTCAAAGTCTAAAGGAGGGAATGATGAGAAATGTTTACAGAAGTGCTTGCCATAATTATGGAGCACAGTGTGCACAAGCACCCACAGTGACTGTGCTGTGTTGTGCTCCTTCCCACAGCAGCAGTGGGAAGGGATGAATCCAGCCACAGGATACCTCAACCCCTTTACCTCCATCCATGGGCAGGCAGGAAGGAGGTGAGCAGCAGGGCCTGAGCTGCACATAGCCTGTGATTCAGGAGATGAACATGTGTCTGACAAGAGACGTACATTAACTGGCATTATCTCCAGAAACAGGAAGGCTGCAGTTTCCCAGCTTAGCAACAACAAGGCAACAGCTTCACTCAGGGTTGTTGTCTGAGGAGTTGTGCTGCTGCAGATCAGCCCTGGGCGCTGCCCCTGTAGCTGCTGTCTCCCCTGGCCCTCAGCCACCTGTCTGCACCAGTGACACCTCAGGGAGCACTGTGAAGAAAAGCTGGGAGATGCAGGACATTTGGAGCAAATTAACAAAATCAACAGTAATAATATTCACTCTCATCCATCACTATTGATTGAAGGTAAATTAAGTTTAGCTCTAAACCAGACTAGAAGTCTTTCCACATGTGACTCTTAATTAAAGTTATGAATTTTAAAGGGTTGTGGGTTTTTTTGACTGCATGAGTTCTTTCTCTTCCTTTCTGCTCAGGTAGCTTTTCCTTTAATAATCTTCACAAATCATCTCTAAGGAAGAGGCAAGCAAGCAGTTAATAAAAGTGTGAACAGGTGGTTGCTCTACTACTAAAAATTATCAGTAGCACAATAATCTCCTAATTATTATTATACCTTTTAAAGGTTTTAAATACATTATAATATATTTCCCCATTGCTTCTTCTGGCACCCCTCTTGCTCCTGGCATTATTTCTCATTCAGAATAATAATTAATGAGAACTGAGGTATCTAATATATATTTTATTTCTTCTGTTTCAGTCCCTTAAGTAACCATCTTGTCACATTTGTTATGCAAATTTTCACACATTGCATGTAATTTCAGCGATATGTGATAATGCCTCTCAAATATGCCTTGAGTATTTTATTTTATATATTTGTAAAAAATTATCGTTCCTTTTTCTTCAAAGCAATGTTTTTCCGGAGCCCTTGAGAGAAATGGATGAAGCTTGCATAATTGCTCTTGCTTTATTGTAGTAAAGGACAGGAACATTTCTAAGTATAAGGTAGTGATAGCAATAGCATGATAACAACAATAATGATGATAGTATTTTGTTTTCTTTTTTAAGAGAGCACCCTCATCTTGCTTTAGGGCTGCAAAATGTACAAGTATAAACAAAGTAAGTACAGTCTTCACTTGGATAGGTAAGTATCGTGTACATTTTTAACTAAAGTTATTTAATCCAGATGATGGACCACATCAAAGACATGGTGTGCTAGTGAGAGTGCAGCACATCCACTGTGCATTTGTCAGCTTGGTCTGTTTGCTTCTAAAAATTTTGTTGTCTAACAGAAATCATCCTCACTGTAGACTGAGCAAAAGGATATTTAGGCGCAATAATATGGAGGGATTAATGGAGCTTCTGAGCAATGGAGCAGCTTTTGGAGCAGAGCAAGGCAAGGGAGCTTTTCTCACTCCCCGTCCAGGTCACAGTGCAGGACACCAGTGTGGCAGGAGCACATCCCTGGCCCTGGGCTTACAGCTTACAGCTGCTAGGACTTGGACTGCACGAGGAGAGCCAGGCATGGCATTTGTGCAGGCAAACTGCAGCCTGCTGGCACTGGCACAGTGCTTGAGGTTTGGTGCCCTTCAGAAGTTCAAGTTCAGAGCTGGTCAGTTGAAGCAGGTGATATCCAGGCTTGGACTTACTCATATGTCCAGACATCCCTGACTGAGCTGTGCAGATGCCATGCAGATACACTCCCTCTCTACTTCTCATCACCCTGGAAAATGAAAGGCACTGACTGCCTGATTTTACCTGCCCCATCTATTTTCTCAACAACCACCTCAGGTAGGACTTTCTGCTGTTCTGATGATGGGTCAGTCTCAATGACCAAATGATAGAATTCCTCTTCCTTGCAGCAGGAGCAGGATGCAAACCCAGTGAATTTCTGAAAGCATTTTCTCACAGACTGTCCTGGACCAAGGATTACTTCAACAAGTGATTGATCTGGGAACTCATCTCTCATGTAGTCCTTGTAATCTATTTCCACTACTTCTGGATGTCACCAGGTGTGTCTACCACTCATTCCTTGGGATCTGCAGCTTATATGTGTGAACTTCAGATGAGAGTGTCCCTGGTTCAAAAAATAGATTCATGGGCTCAAGACAACCTATTTTCCTGCTGAGTTGAGCTGTATTTTTCCTGCAAGAAGCTATAGATTTCCCTGTTAAATTGCAGCTTTTTCTTAGATATGCACAAAGCAGAACACTCATCAATTAGGGCTACATTTTGGATTTTGCAGACAGCAAGTGTCCATCTGTGGGATGGCATAAGGTAATTTGTCCTGAGCCTGTTTAATTTTAAACATGTGTGGGCAGAAAGAATACTTACTGGGATTAAACAACTGTACTGAACACCTCCCAGAACTGGTCCTTACTTGGAAAGACATATATCATGTGGGATATCTTAGCATACATTCCAGAAAGAGTGAGGAAGAGAGATATCTGAACTGAGTGGCCAATGTAACCTTGGCATTCCTGAAGAGAAACCTTCCATGTGCTTGCAATGCTTGCAGCCATGGAAAAAGAAGGAAACTTGGGCTTCTTACGTGGCCGTCTAATATAGATGTTATGAATCTATAAGTGCTGTACAACACAGTGAGCAGAATTTTCCTTAAAGATTTCATGTATTACCTTCATTAGGAGTCATTAGGCTTGGAGTACTTATTAATGTTTTCACTATGGTTTTTTACTGGCAAGGATCCTGGGGTCATGCAACTCTCTCAACTGGTTCTCTCTTTTACCCTTAATCATATTTTTACAGTGTTGGTTAGTGGCAGCCATTTGTCTGCAGAGTCC
The DNA here is from genome assembly GCA_037013685.1 of Acridotheres tristis. Lineage (NCBI taxonomy): Eukaryota > Metazoa > Chordata > Aves > Passeriformes > Sturnidae > Acridotheres > Acridotheres tristis. Next base: position 6,975,688 of record CM072889.1, on the reverse strand, counting down.
CATCAAGGCCTTGGCAAGTTATATCTCGTGACTTTTCCATACTTTGTTGGAGATGTGGTCAATGTTAGCCTCAAATTAACCTATGAAGGGAAAGATTAATTAGGGAAGTTTGAGGGGAAAGTCAAATCTATTTTTAATCTGTCCCACTTTGCTGAACAGTGGAAATTCTCTGTAGAAAAAGGATGGTTGATTTCTATACCAAAATATCCAGGGTGGTTATATGGAATGAAAGCTGGGAAATGTGATATTGTCAGTAGTGTAATGGGTGAATATGGAGAGTTGAGGTTCGAGTTTGGGTTTCTGTACCCTCTCTGCTCAAGTTCAAAACTAAAATTTGTTGTGAAATTAAAGATCACTATGTTCTGGACAACTATAGAATATGTCTTTTAACATTAACAATTTGGCTAGTGAGGGAGGGTGAAGGGTGGCATGACTCTGTGTGCATGTATATGCCAGCAGCAGAGCGAAGCAGCTCTTGGTCACCCTGTTGCAGTCCTCAAGCCTGGCATCTCTCAGAGGTACCTCAGGTGGCCTACATTAAGCCAGCAGACCATCCTGTGAATGATGCCAAGTGCCACACACACCTTTGGCTGCCGTCTCACACTGCCCTGCAGGCCTGGTCTCTCTGGCATTTCAGAGGCAGTACTGTCCCTATCCACTCCGAGTTACTTGTGGTCAATGCTCAGCACCCTTGAGGGCCAGCATCGGGGATCAGTGTCTCTTTTAGCATCACTGATAAGATTTTCCTCCTGTACACAAAGTGAGAAGTAGCAGGTTCTGAGAATCTGAATGCCAGCTTCTGTGGGAACCATCACTACCTCCAAAACAAGCCCCTGGAGTCTCAACAGCTGCACTTGGAGCAGAGCCTGGTGTGGGATACTGTCACTTAAACAGGAGGAATCTGGAGGTGTAACTCAGAGACTTCTTAATCTGGTGTTTTCTATTCAGGAAAAAACTCCAATATAGCAAACCCCTAATTCATAAAGATTTGAAAAGGTAATTGGGAGAGAGCTAAAATCAGTCTTGTATATAAATAAGGAGCGGCAGCTTGCCCTCCCCATCCTAAAAATCTGTGCAATAAAAATGTAAATATATCCCTTAAAGGCTTTCTTAATAAACCCTGTAATTTCCTTAAAATTCTTTCTATAATATCAAAATCCTAAACCACTTTGAGATGAGCTATATTAGACTGCAATTGGGCTATTCATTCCCTATGCATAGAGAGATCCTAATCTAATATGTAACAAGAACTTAAAAGCTAATCAATAATGGAACACGATTCTCTGTCAGTAGAGCTGCCTGTTGACTCCTATGAGAGGGATCTTCACAAGACAGCTCGGCTCTGATGACAGCCTTATATTTATTTTAAACATGAAGTTGAAACATCATCTTTCTCTGTATTGTCGCTTCCAATTATTTTTGGAACAAAAACACCAGGGGAAATGAGATCCTCATCCTGAAGTGTACATTCATATTTGATAAATAGCTACGGATTCTGGGAATGTTTACTGAAATGTGAGTTTGAAATGCTTTCTTGTGCATTTTACTAGAGCCATTGATTATCTGTTGTAACACATGTCCAGGTCATTTTACCAAGCTGCCCCTTTCCTACGCCTTAGAGGTTGAGAAAGAAAAAGGGCTGATTATCCTGGTGTGGGCTTCCACGTCTTCCCTGAATAAAACTAAGGTAAAATTAGCATTGAGAGGGAATCAAAGTGCACTGTTCTTCAGTGGAAGTCAAGAAGCTCTTTATACCCTCACATACAAAAGACAAATTCCCACTTTTCATGTCTAGGCAGCAGTTTGAGATGGAGAGGGTGGAGGAAAGGGTTAAGTGTGTACACAGATGTGCCTAAACCATATCAATCATAGGCATGAGAAATGCCGCCCTTTTAACAGGCAGACCGAACCAAGCCTCACAGCTGCATTTTGAATTTTATAAGCTCTCTCAGTAAAATGCAAATGGAAGACATCTTGCATCATTCCCACAGCTCTGATCATTTGGGCACTGCACCACTTTCCCTCGAGTCATCCTGAGGAGGGAGGAGCTGAAGCCCTAGGGTTGAAGCCATGTACAGCCCCCTTGCTGTTGTCTGGAGACAATTAACATGCACTGCAGAAATACGGCATAGGTTTCTGATGTCACATTCACTTCCACAGAGGCAGTGGATTTAATCTGGAATTACTCAGGGTATAAGGGATCAGGAGCCAGCTGGGAAAGCTCCTCTCTAGAGGGTCCTAAATGCCAGCAATTTCACATGATTATTTATTGAGCTTCATAATAGTGCATATATCCTTATGCACATCCTTTCTCCTACAATTTACCTTACAACTTTCCAGCCTTCATTGCCTTGTAGAGGTTAAAACTTTCCTAAGTAATCAAAACATCCTGGAAGGAAAGCTTACTAAATGCTGAGCTAAGCTTAAACACTGACCTTATCTCTTAACTGTAAAAAGAACTTTATGTACACCGTAAAAAGTAATAACTGCTGTGGTAACTGCTCATTCATATTAACTAAAGGGGTAAATAGAGCTGTGTAACATAGCCAGGGCTAATGTTGGGTGCATAAGGGAGGTGTCCCCATTGAAAGGTTCAATTGATACATGTGTCCTATAGGAAAATGTTTTTACCCCCATAATAGGTATATTTAAAATCTTTTAGTCAGTTTTCTTTCAATCTGCTTCCACTCCTGCCTTGCAAACCTTGAGTATAGAAGGCAATTAGACCGTTCCAAGGAGATGACAAATAGAACATGAGCTGTGTTTACCTTTGTTTCACTCCTGGTTTTAACAGTGCAACAATTCAGCCCTGTCCTTTTCTCAGGTGATGCCCCGTATTTCAGCTGTGCCACACAGAGGGAGGGAGAGTAAGTACATGTTCCTCCTTTTTGTGGTGCATTATTCCCAAGCTTGTACTCTGCTATCATTGATTCTTCTTTACATCCTTTTGCCAGTATTTTGATCACTTCCATAGTAAAAAATAATTTTAAAATGAGAGATCTGCAGGAAACAATGGCAATGAAATGACGATGAATTTTATACAAGCCAGTTCTGGACCTGCAACTACACTGGGCTGAGACAATGCTTTTACCCCTCCTGCTCAATGAGACATTATGGGTCAAATTAATTCCCCATGCAGTTGGTAAAGTCACACCCAATGCATCCAGCCCAAGAAGCAGAATGAATGTACTTAGATTGCAAAAGATATCTCCTATCTTTACACAAACACACTCTACATAAACCTTAGTTTAGAATTTTCCCTGTGCCTCACTGAAGATCAGTCTGAACCTTGAATAATACAAGTTTTTGATTGACATGCAGTTCTAAGCATTTAACTATCTTGATGTCTTGTCAAGTCATCCTTTGATAAAAGCATTTTAGGTGCCATGAAATGTAGCCACTTCACTGCAGCATTCTACATTGCAGATTCAAGTTTCTCTGCACATTTTTCAGCTGAAGATCTTGGCAGCGTCAATAGGTCTGTTCCATGGGCGATTTGGGATGGATCTATTAATATTGCCTCTAAGAGTAATAAGTCCCTCTCCTTTACAAAGTGAATCATCTGTCTCTCCTGCGGACAAGTGAAATTCTCTCTCACTGGAGTCGTAGTCCACAAGTTGACAGGGTTTCCTGTTTTGTTAATAGTCTTCATACAGCAATGAAGTAATTTCAAAAGATGTTCAGCCTGGTTTTGGGGTGAAGTAGTATGTCTTGGCTATTTGTTCTTCTAGACAGGCTATGTCATCATTAGTCATCCTTCAGAATGATGGTTTACTTTCCTTATTCACTGACTGCACTGCTTCCAATTCAATACACAGAAAGATTTTCCTGTGCTAATTCATCTGAATAATTTCTAGAAGAGTTTATATCAAAGGACACATTCTCAATGTTAATAAAGTGCAGCAGTTTTGAAACAGCTTGTAATTCCAGTTCTTTAAAAATGTGCTTTGTAGAGATGTTTATGCTATGTATGTGAGCACAGTGTGTGCCAGTAGGGGTCTTAACATGATTGATAGTCCTTTCCATTTTTATTTACGTTCTATTTGGGATCCTTAGCACACACTCACTGTGCAACCAGGACTGGGATAATGTGGCTTCAGACTGATCACTGAGGCTACTGCAGCAAAACCAGCAGCCCCAGCCTGCTTTAGGACATGACTCCCAGAGACCACCAAGCACAAGACTTTAACCTGGCCACCTGACACCATTGTTTCACCTGATCACTCACTTCAAATGAGGGTGACGGAGTGTCCCGGAATGGCTCAGTGCCACAGACTTTTGGTAGGGCTCAAGTGATTTGTGTGCACTGATGTGGGTCCATCTCCTCCCATGTTAGTTTATTGGGAACAGGCAGTTTCTCTGGTACACTTCTGGATCTATATACTTGGAACTCAGGACTGGAGCTTTCTTTTTTTGAAATTGTTTCATTCCTGAATAAGTTTTCATTCACTCGATAGCTTCTTGGTTTGGTTGTCATTTCTGAGCTCCCCCCTCAAACAGAAGTCTATCAGGCTTTCTGTACTCTCACATTCCTGGGTTAACATCATCTAGTGTGTCCTGCTTCGCTGAAGCCATCTCAGAAATCTAAGGAAACAGAACAAAGGACATGCTTTTACTCAGGCTGAAGTTTTCTGAGTGCTCTGGGGAGAACTGAGAGAAATTACCCTAAAACTGGGGAACTTCTGGTGTCAGAGTGAAGACAAGCAGAATTTTGACAATTTAGAGAAGAAAAATTGCTTTGGAACTAGAACAAGAGTTGCTCAAATGCTCACAAGAAACAGAAATGAATTTATTTTAAAATTTTCCAACTAATGCTAATCACCAAGAGTATGTTGAGCATGTGATTCCATGGTAAGCCCCAAAGACCCTTAGGATTGATGTCTATGACCTAACTGAACTCTTTATAAAGCTCATATGCCTTGAATTCCTATGGAGTCAATGAAAAGAAAGAAAACATAACATCTATAAACAATTATTTATTGACCTGAGTATAGACTTGTATTCAGACTGCTTTGAGTAGCCTCTTGTCTTAAAAAAAAGCCAAACTCAAGCATCAGATTGATTAGGGTGAACCAGTTTATCTGAAGGTGCCAAGTTTCTTCCGTTGGTGATCAGTGGAAGGACTTGTGTTTCCAGTCAATAAATGCTTTCTTCTGAATACCTGGATAGGTTTTGTCTTGAATTTGAAGGTGCCTGTTGATGTTAGGTGCCTGGAGATTATGTATGTTTGCAGGGTGGGAGGTCTGCTCAGCTCACAGCCTGATCAGCTCCCTGTTTTAAAGAGAGACAACACAGACCTCAGCTCTGTCCATCACTGCCCACCTTAAGAACCTGGCATTTTCCTTTGGCAATGCTTGAAACTGTGCCAATTTTCTCCCACCCTTCCATCATCCCTCTCCCATCTCAGAACATTTTTTTTTGGGTTTTCTCATTGCCATTTGACATGGCTGATGTCTGAGCCCTGGGATTACTGATTGTGCTTGTTGCTACTCAGATCCCTTCAAGCTCTCCAAACCAATACAAAACTCTGGGCTTTCAGCCAATTTACTCAAGGTTTGTCATATGCTGACATAGTTTCTCCATAAATAGGTCTACCTTTACTGACATTATTGATCCAACTGCCTCTCTTCTCACTAATTCTCTTTTTAATGTATCCAACCTGCCTTTATATTTCATTTAATGAAAGGCTGAAGTCAGAGGGGTAGAGGTTGAAGAGGTTAAACTGTGAGCATAAAGGTCCTGGACTTTAAAGTCAGAGTTTGCTATGGGAGACCCACAAGCTTGTCAGTGAAGCAAATCTGCAAGTCCAAGCACTATTTTCCACCAGAGAATATAAGCCATCAAATCAATTTCACATTCTACTACTAATAATTTGAAACAAGAGGAGATTATTTTGGAAACTGCTCCATCTGATACATTTATGGATTAACAATGATAACACAGACCCTAATCCGCCCATCTTTGGTAAGAAGGAGCAAATAGTCTCTCAGAGATAGGAGCACATCTCACTTGCTGTTTGTCTTGGAGTTAATACAAATGAATAGACCAAAGATGTAGTTGTCTTGCATGTAAATTAAACTCAGCTTTAATAGAAAACTTGTGCATTTTGTATATATAGGGTTGGGGGTTTTTGTGACTATTGTGGCAGTTTCTGTATACAGCACAGCCCTCCAGTGCAGTGGCAGCAGGAGTGCTCTGCAGTGCATCATTCATGCAGGCAGCAGCACGGTCCTGCATGGTGCAGGGACAGTGCTGCACCCTCACCACAGGCAGTGTGGTGGCCACGGGGTCATACATTGTTCCCTGCTTGCAAAGCCAGAAATTCATTACACCCTTCCAGAAACAAGTTCTCCACAGCCAGGTTTGTGGACTGAGAAGCAGCAGCAGCAGGAGCAGCTGAAAGCTGGAGAAACCCAAGCTGCAGAGCAATGCTCAAAAACCAGGGAGGTGACGAAGGCTGGGATCAGGGCTGTGCAGGGAAGAGAAAGTTGCAGAATGAGATTGGTGTGGAGGAAAGTCCACTGGCACACAGGACTAGGAGCCATTCAAGATGGCTGGTAGCAGTCCTGCTAAAGGCTCCAGAAACCTCCAGAGCTGCTGGGGAAGCTGCAGTGACCCACAGCAGTGCAGTTCTGACAAATCTCCAGGGACATCCCTGAGGATGTGGCTGGGAGTTGGCAGCTCAGCATCTTCACAGCACAGCTCTCTCCTGTCCTCTCTGTGCACTCATGCCAAGCTGGAAGAGCAAAAGCCCACCTTGGTTTTTCTTGTGACATTTGGGCAGCTGGCCTCAGCTCTGGCGTGGCTCCCCAGGCCATGGAGGCCACTGGCAGCCACCCTTTCCTCTGTCAGGCTGGGAGCCCTCATTCTCCTGGTGCCACCTCGGAACTCCCTGTAGCTAAATGTTCTCAGTGGGGCAGGAGAGTGAATTAAACACTCCAGCCTGGCAAAGGAAACTGCCAAGGTTTCCAGAACAATGTCATCAAAATCCATACTGAAACCAAACAGCGTCTCCCTCCCCAAATAAATCATAAGAAAGAAGAAAATATTCCACATTTTAAATTTTTTTTACTATCTCTGACTTCAGACACGTTGCCACTAACCTGGGATTTCATCAGGGATTTTCATTTGCTCCTTGTTCTGAACTATAATGAGCCCTTTAACAGTGTAAATAAAAAGCTCTAAAGATTCAAGAAACTATAATGTCACAAACGGCAATCCCCTACATTGTAACGCTTCAGTGTTAAAAAGCATCTCACAGCTGGAAACAAATGCTTCTGTATAACATTGTAGATAACCTCTAAGCTAACCACTACTAATTAAACTGAAACCTCTCTTCTCCTGGGCATTGAATATATGAACCAATTAAGAAAATACAGTTTCTTTTCTGACAGACCTGTGCTGTACCTTTAAAAAAAAATAGAGGAGGGGGAGAGACACAGAAAGACACAACCACAGAGAAGGAGAGGGAAAGGAGAGAAGGGAAAAAAAGAGTTGCACAGGAGGGACCACACTGATGTGCTGGGGTTACAATAATGAGACATTTCTGCTTTAAGCAAATTTTGCACCTGTAACCTGCAGAAATATAGCCATAGCACTTGAAAAATTACTTCAATGCTGCACAGTGCCATGAAAATTTATCTTTGAGATGATTTTATTGCATGGTTACCCTAGGCAATTAAATCAATAAATCTTAACTGTCAGAGAGGTTGGCCTACTGCCAGGAATAAATGAAATGCATGGAATCAGTAAATAAAAGATTTCTGACAACTCATTCTAGGAATTATTTAGCAGTTGGGCTTTTTGTTGGTGATGGTGTTGGTGTTCCTTTTGTCTCCAGCATTTATTGACATTCTCCATGAGAAATGATTATACTAACATAAACAACCTAGCTCAGGAATGTAGATGGATGCAGGAGAAGAATCAGGCTCTTCAGGGTAATAAATTACTCTCCTGGAATTGCAGACAAGCAGCAACTTTGGGGGGCTGATAGCACTGGAAGAGGCAATTAGAGAGCAGGGGCCTGAGCCATGGGCTGGCAACACATTGGCAGTCCCAGTGCCAGGTACCAGGAGCTTTGTGTGCTGGCCCACGGTGCCTCATTATTAACATAAATGTGCTTTTTTCATTGATTGATTCAGTGATTATTGAGATTGAAATGCCTCCTTGAGACATGGAAGTGATGTTTTTGTTGATCTAGAGTCCAGCGTTCACCATAGGAGATGCCAGTTTTGACAGTGAAATCACAGTTAAGCCTGTGTAAACCCTGAGTGGTCAGTGCAGCTGCATTGTTTCTCATGCTGGTGTTACAAAACTGAAGGTCCAAGTCTGTTTTCACTTACCCTGGGATTTGACATTGACATTTGAAGTTAGTGTGTATTTAGGTTTAGGCTGTGTCTCTCTCACTGTGGTGAGATCAAGTGACCTGATTAATAAACTGATAAATTTTTAGTCATTGTGGTCATCTACTCTGAGTACTAACAGGCCACCAAGTTCACCTGGTAAGTCCTGGTTGAAAGTTTCCTTTACTGGCTGAAAAAGCCCATTCCTCCAGCAAGGCAGCAGCTGCCAGAATAACGATGGAGGCAGCCCTGGCCATGGAGGATCTGCATATTCCTAATGTCACCAGTGGCAATGACAAGGACACCAGTGGCAAAGCAATCTGCTACGCTGAGCACTGAAGGAGGCCTTGCCTGCCTAGAATAGAACTAATTAGACTGTTTGCAGGGCCAGTCTCTCGCCGCCATCATTGGGGCAGTCTGGAGTATATGGTCTGTCCTTGAGCCAACAACACCAGCTCAGTGGAGACAAGAAGGGATTTATCTGAGTAGTATGGAAAAGAACCTGCTGTGAAACGTCTGCGTCCAGTCTCTGGACGCTCAAGTGACCTTCAGTCATAGGAGCCCTTGGGGGGAAAATTCATCTCTCTGCCTGAAGCTGGCAGAGGCTCACCAAAGCCTGGGCCAAACCAGAGATATCATGCCGTCTTGGCTGGGCAATACTTAATTTGAAAGTATTTCCTTCAAGGTCCTCTATGGTTTCTCAACACTAGAGTGTTAGAGTTTCCCAGCCATATTGCTCCTCCGACATGTCCAGGCCCAGTCATGATTTTGCAGCCTTTGTGCTCCCCTGTGGCAAATTTGCTGCCTCCCACCCCGGGTGTGTGGAACCAGGAAGGAGGACACTCAGGACCAGCAGCTCAGGCTCAGGGCTTCGGCAGCGCTGGGTGCTGGCAGGGGCACTGGGAATGCCCTGAACACTCATCTGGAGGAGGCTTCTCTTGGCTAATCAGCTCCCAGACCATAGAGAGCATTAGACATCTGAGTGCTGTGCTGAACTGAATGAGTTGCACCCATTTCCAGGTACAGATAAACCCAATGTAGTTTCACAAGGCTGACTGGCAGGCAGCTTCTCATTGCAGATAATTCCCTGTCAGCATATCCTGAACACACAGGTGATTGCTCTTAAACTGATGGCTTGAAGCCTTCTAATTTAGCTCCTGCTTGATAGGCAGCTAAGGTGGGGTTGCAAGGAAAAAAACCCCAAACTACACACATACACAACCCCCCAAAAAATCAAAAGCCAAAACAAATCCTAAAAAGAAAAAAAGTGCTGCAGAATTTGCTGTATGTTACACCTCTCTAAGGGTGAAATTATTTGGAATAGAGAGTTAAGGCTCCTGGTGCTCCTCAAAGCCTAGGATCAACACTAAGGGATATTCAGGGTGTGCTGACTTTTCCAGCAGCCCCTGTCACAGTTGGGAATTGCCCTTCAAATGCAGCAGTTATTTGAGGGCTTCACTCTCCCCACATATTAGAGCTGGCATGCTGAATCTGAGAAGGAAGCTGGCACCCTGGTACTCTGGCAGCATGACCCAGCTCTCTTAGCAGAAAATGGAGCATTTTTCTTGTGGCTTCATCACTTCCAGCCACACACATTTCTCACAGCATCCCGTGCCAAAAGGCTGAACCCCATGTGCTTGGAGCTGGCTGAGAAATGGGGAATAAATGGTTGTGGTGGTAGTGGTGGCTGCTGGGCATTTGTTTTACTTTTATATTCAGGTTTGCCTTTCAAAATGTAACTTCTTGAGAAAATAATCCTACAAATGGGTATAGTTGGAATCTGATGATCCTGATGGGTCCCTTCTTACTCAACCGATTCTATGTTTCTATGATCGTATCTTTCCTTCTGCAGTTCAGTTCATCAGGTCTGAGGTACTAACTCACATCTTGTGTTTGGCTGGCCTCATGTGCTCATAGGTGTACAGGTCCCTAAAAGGCCAATCTACATACATGCTTAGAAAATATCAAGAGGGGCTCTTCTGTAGCTCATATAACCAGAAAATTTTGCTTAACATTAACTTGATGTGTGGTTTGTTTGCTGAACACATTTACATTAGCTATAATGAAGTCCTTCCAAACGTGTGGACACAATATTGAGGAAAAAAATCCCTCCCATGCACATGTGCTTTTTTCAATAAAAAGGTATCTAAAATCACTTTGAAATGCAGCTGGTAAGTGAATTTCCTCCCTATTATGTAGAGTAGATGTTGCATTGCTTTCCTTCTGGACTCTGTTTGTAGGAGGGGCTAAGGAGTTCAGCTTTTTAGTGACAAGTATTTGGGCTGTGCTTTGTACTCCTTAGCTCTACAGACCCCACTGGGAAACTCCAGCCAGACTTTTTAGATATAAATAAGTCTTCACAAGCTCTTCGTCTTTCATGCTAGCAATGAAACATCCTGTGGTCTAGAGCAGCTTGTCATGGGCAAAACTCATTCCTGAGGGAGTTTTGCAGTTAAATCGTCTTAACTGGCTGCCAAACTGTAGTGCTTCCTTCTCCCACTTGAGCTTTTCGTAGCCCTTATGAACATCCTACTCTATTGGCTCAGCTCCAGCCAGGGAGGGAGGGAAGATGTCTCCTTGGCTGTGGAACAGGGCACATAGTACCTTGCCTGAGGTTGTAATGAAATTGTGTATGAAAATGAGCATCCAAATGCCCATCTTCCATTATCCCTGACACTGCCATACATGGAGGAGACATTTCTCCTTCTACTGAGCAGGGTGGCATCTTTTGCTCCTGTGGGCGTCCCATGTACTGGCTGTATGAAAAATTATCCCTTTTTTATTTCCAGAGGTTTTGAGGTTTTTTTCTGAATTGAGCAGTCACACTATCAGTGCTGTATAGCACAGGTTTATGTGGAGCCATTCATCATTCATAGCTGGGAACACAAAACACTTCACAGCTGATTACAAGGTTACATATGCAAGGAATGACATGAGCTGCCAGTCTGAAGTCAAGCTTCAAGTGAGTTTCTGGGCATGCCCAGAAGATGAAAAGAACTCAGGGAGGAGTGAATGGCACACAAAGCATCAGACCTGCCCTCTCTCCTGCTGACCCAAACAGTATCTCTCTGAGATATCCACAGAGGATATTTTCTGTCTCCTTGGACACAAAATGGGCACCTTTGGCACACAGTGTGCTCCAAACACCCATTCCAGATTTCCTTCTGAAGTGACTTATGCCTAAGAAGGACTGGGGCTCCAGCACTCACTTTACAGGTACCTATTCACACAAGTGGGATGATGAACTGAAAAAGTCTAGTCAGAGCAGAGAGCTTTAAGCTGCTTCCTAAGGTCAGAGTGATGCTGAGAAGTTGGAAGATACCAGCTACTGGCCCTTTGTCCTAGGGGGGACATTACACCAGATACTCAGCCTCAAATCCAGACTAACACCTACTGGTGTGGCTCTCCAGGCATTCTTCTGTGACACTATCTGTACCCTGGGCTCACCACCCCCTCCCCAACACTGTCTGGGATGAGATGTCCCCAGTAGCTGCCTCCCAGCTGTGCCTTCCGGCAGCACCTCCAGAACACGCAACTCTCCATCCTGAGATTGAAATATTTTCAGCAGGACTATGAGCGTGAGGGGCCACAGAGCAAACCACAGCGATGGCTTCTTTTGCTTGGAGACAGCAACTTGAGATGGACTCCGTGTCTGTGTCGGGAGAGCTGCACTTCATCTCTCCCTACAGGCACCTCGACCTCACTTGCCCTGCCAGCAGCAGCAGTGCTCAGCCTTGCACTGGGCAGCCACATCACATGTTGCTCTGCATATCCGAGACCTCTTTAAATCTCTTCTGAGCTGGTATTCTTGGCACTGCCTCTCAGAGCTATTTCTGCAGTGATAACATAAGACCTGGCATTCCCAGTTTTGTCATGCTGGGAAGCCCCCAGGGACCAAGGCACCCCAGCAGAGGGTCAGGGATGGCACAACTTTAGTCACGCTGGAGCCCTGGACTGCTTGTCCAAAAAAGCCCTCCTTGGATGCCTGGCCCCTCTGCTCTCTGGGTTGGGTTTGGGACAGACAGGATTTAGGCTGCTGTCTTGCAGCTGAGGACCCTCAGGGATGGGGAAAGCACATTATTGATCCCGTTACCTCACAGCTGGTATCAGCACTACATTATTTTCTAACATCAAGTCATTTTAAGTTGCCACAATTACACAAACACATTGATTAAAAATTAAAACCAATGACAGCTCTCCCGCAAACAGTACTTACTGTACCATACTTATTGTATCCTGGGAGGAGAATGAGAAAATAGCAGAAGACAGAATAATTTATAGTGATAAAATGGGTTACATTTTCATAAAAATTTTATTTTACTTTTTTTTTTTAAATAATTCAATGCACTGGCAGTATAATTAATCCCTCTATGAGAGACACAAATGTACCAGTTCAACCAATATTATTTGTACAGAGACATTGTGTTTAAAAACAACAAAAGTACATTTAAAATGTTTGTACATAAAGTATTACTGTTATTTCTTTTTTTTTTTTCTGAAGAAGGAACAAATGTAAACAAAATGCATAATTGTGCAACACGTTGGAAATACAAAGCAAAACAGGCAAGATACAATTTTATACATATAAAGCAAAAGAAATCAAACTTTTATAACTATACAACATTTCAGTAATTGGTTGACATTTTAACAGTTACCTTGGTCTGTACAAAACATCGTAACTTATACTTAAAACTTTACAAGAATAACATGCTTGTTGAAAACAAAGACACCTTGTGGAATTGCAATGATTATTGATATGATACTTGCACACATGAGAAAACAAGAGGCTACTTCAATAGTAAATAAAAAGTAAGAACATAAGATCATAAGATCATAAAGTAAAAGGCCATTTAGTAAACCATAATCTAATTCCAATAGCTAATTAAGTTGCACTGCAATGCAGAAATTAAATCTAACTTTTGCTGGAAGACCATAAGGTCATAATGTTGCTCTATTTCCAGGAACAAGAAGAAAGCATATATAAATTTTCCTGATATTTTGGTTAATTATACATGCGCACGCACACGCACACACACACAAAAGAAAAAAAAAATAATATTTGCCACAACAGCCAGAAATGGTGGGTGAGAAAACCCATAGACTAGACTACTCCCAACATGGCAGGGTTAAAAAATCAGGACAGCTAGGAAGAGCAAACACCCACCAAGTTTGCCAGGATTGCTTTTCCTGAGCCTTAGTTGCATTTTGCCTTTTCTTTTTCTTTTTTTTTTTCCCCAAAAGACATGAAGAAACTTGCATTGAGTTGAGCCATTCCAAAAATTCTGGGAGTACCATAGACAAGCCAAAACACAAATGGAAGGAGAGCTCAAAACCAAAGCAAAACATCACCAGATCTTTGACTTGTTTTCATATTCTGTGATGGTATGTCCTAGACCTTTTAAATGTGGGTTTACAAAAACCCCAGCATTTAAGATTCAGCAGAAGATATGCAATCCAGAGATGTCAAAAACACAGGAATAAATTATACAATATTTTATGGAAATACAAGGACTGTCAGCTTGGATAAAATGTACATAATTTTTAAGTGTCCTCAAATGACACATATGGCTAAAACGAAACCCCTGTTTGCAGCAATCTAACATATTCAGTGCCTGCTTCTGCAATCTGTATACTGAGCACCAATACACACAGTTACTTCTGTGGACTTCAGTGGAGCAACCTGCTGACCAGGATGCTCAGGGGAAGAACAGAATTGAGCCAAGATAAATATTTGCCATGACTTCTAAATGTACAGAACCCATTTGGCTTAGAAAAACCACTTTAGCCTGCTGCACTGTCTTTGAACTAAAGTAATAGATTTCATCTCTAGACTGAGAGCATTTATGACATGAATTTATTTGCCATTTTTCTATGCAAGCTAATGTTGATGCCAGTAAATATTTAAACTGGGAGGTAATGAAATTACAACATGCCTTTGGTTAAAACCAAAACATGTATGTGCAAACCTAGATGACAGGCAGAAATTACCGTCCAATTCTTTTAGCAGGGATTATCTGCTGCTGAATCAGAATAGTTCAATATATGCTCAGCCTCAGTGTGCATTTATAAAGCTTCATTAGGGCATGCAGCACAGTATGAAAAGGGAGAGGACTGGTTTTTCAGCTGGTGTAAATCAGCACTGACATCCACAGAGCTACTTAGAGGCACATCAGCTGAAGCTTTGGTCCACAGTCATCAAAAACATGCAGCCATCACTCAGTCTGTATGAAAAACTCAGCTGTGGAAGTGCATAGTGAGGTGTAATCAACATCAGATCAAAAGATGATCTGTTTATCTTGTTTCTGATAACATGTCTCCAGACTGTGGTCTAAAGCAGTTTTATGATGTGCTTTACACTGCATAGCTTTGCAGGTTTCCTCACAGGCAAGGATTTTGGTACATTAGTCATTTCAATGGCATGATCAGTAAAAAGGCATGATAATAAAAGCTTCGGGAGTTTATCTGCATAGAGGTACACTGGCAAAAATCAGTCTGGGGTTAGAAGGTTTGCTCCTTGGTGTGTGCATATTGGATTAACTCCACTGAAATCAGTACTCCTGTACCAGTTTACATGAGCTGAGGAACTTGTACTCTACCTCTGTTATAAATAAAACATTTGTGTTGCTATCCACTATTCAGTTCTTTCATAAATTCAAGGGCAAATGTCTCCTGCCAGTGGGTCAGAGCTTCTCCATGTCCACAACATCGTTACTTGTCATTGAAATAAAAGGTGGTTTCCCTGAGCAAGGTCTGAGTCAACACATGGTCTAGTTGAAGAGCAAATCTGCTTGAAGTTATTCGAGCTTTAGTCCAGAGACCTTGAACTACTTTCAGTGAGATGAGTGCCCAGCCAGAACAAAAATGGATGGAATTCCATTCAATTAATTGGGTTAATGAAACTTAAGTTCTGGCCTAATACACCTAACTCCAGTAAGGCTATGACATTTTCGTTATCCAGCTTCTCCTTTGATAAACAGTACTCAGAAAGCTCCCTAAGACTTGCACTAATGCAACATGACAGCAGAATTTGGTGCCATGAATTCTACAAGTTGAGCCAAGTTACTTTACATTTGCTTAGCTCAAATTTTGGCCCATTGTAGTTATTGTTGTTCAATAAAACAATTAAACTCACCTCAGAATCCGACCTTCCTTTGAATTCTGAAAAGAAAATAACTGAGTGGAAATTAAGGCTATCTATACTTGAAGGATCTTTCAATGGTATTACAGCCAGGGTGACACTCACACAGCTGTGAGTAAACTTATATCTAGCACAGAAAACTTATGGAACTTGCAGATAGAGGAACTCAGTTAAAATCAAAGAAGAAAACAAGTCTCAATCAGCTGCATTGTCCACTCACATAACTTTTCACATTGGCATCAGTGGGTCTTAGTTGGAGCCCTGCAATCATGAGTTGTCCTGTGGACACCACAATTTAAATTCCAATTCTGTGTACAGAATTGTACTGTGACTGAGTTCTATGCTGTCACCATGTGCATGGCTTCTGTCAACTTGATTGGCATTTCCAGATGCAGTGTAAGTACAATTGAGTGCTCAAATCCGAGTCCATCTGCAGCTGCAGCGAACCAAGACTTGAAAGCAATGCAGAGCCACAGCTCTGCTCACCCAGGTGGTGGGGCTGGGGGCCCTCAGTCCTCTTGGGCACAGCACTGGTCTGCTAGTACAGTGGGCAGGGCTATGTGGGGATTCACACCACACAGTCCTGTCATAGTCCAACACGGGTGTTGGAGCAGGCTGAGGGCTCAAGGAGCTCTCTATGTGGCTCCACAGCCTGTGGCAGGCAACATCAGGTCACACAATGCTGCCTAATGTGGCTGCTGGGCCTTTGGGCTTGGTCCTTGCTTCTCTTGTAAAAATAAAGTAAAAATAATGGTTTTAATGGATGGTGACTTCAGGGTAGTGACAAGAATTACCTCTCTGTGACATGATGTGCCACTCTGAGGTGCACTGAAGAATTGAGATGTGGTGGTGCTGTATTTTGATTTCACAGGATACCATGGTATAGGTATTATAGGACAAAATAGTAATAAGTCCCCCTTCCCAAGAAGCACACTCAGCTTAAATTCAAAATGTCAGACACAGCAGCTTGCCCCACTTTCTTTAAACTACTCTTGACATCTTTACCATTGCCTAATATGATTACAGTGCCAGTGAGCTGCCTGGCATGTCACTACACACCGTGTGGTTCTGGAAACAGCTTTTCATCACAGTATTTCTGCTGCAGTGCCTCCAGATGAGGCCACGTTTGATTCTCATCTAACACCAGTTTTACGTAGTAACTCATCTGCACCTGAATTTGCTCTCATATCTCTACAGAGCCACATCCTCCCCCGAGTTGAACACAAGATCTGAACACAATCTATCCTGACTTCAGCAGCCACCACAAGAGGTTTAAACTGGTGTAAAATGATCAGAATCACTGATCTTGGAAGACAAAACATCTCTGAAACAAAATGGCTTAAGAAAAGCTACCAAGTCCATCAGAAAGGCAGGTCTGACAAGGGTACTGGGGAGAAGACTCTCTAAGTCAGGCAGGAAGGTTGCAGAGAGATTTCAGTAATGAAGGAGACCATAATAGCTTTTAGCTTATACTTTTAGGCTAAATATCAAGTGATAGAACCAAAATATGCCCCTAGACATATCTCATTAGACAACAGAGAATGCCTATATGCATTGGTGTGCTCTGGTTATATCATGGAAGTATGAGAGGATTATTGGAAACTGAGGAATTGAGCTCTCCCAACATTAAGACTTGTTATATTTTGTATTTATAAACTAGCATGTAAAGTAAAGCTGGAAGATGTCATAAGGACAGTAGATTAGTTTCCCATCATAATCCCCTCTGCCTCACTCCCTGGGCATTCAGGTGAGGTCAGGGAGATGCTGAGAGGGAAGGCCCTTTGCAAAGACCCACTAATCTGCAGCCTGCCTACAGTTGGGACACTTTCACACTTGCTTCAGAATGACAACTTGATTTTCTTTGGTGACTTGTTATATATTTTGTCTTTCTTAAAACTTCAAGACACTGGTCTATGGCAAATGAGTGAACCTGAAAAACAGCACGTTGACGTAGCATACTCAGTTCTTACACTGACTTTAGGGACCACAGGACTAAAATGACAGAGTTGTTGCTACTTTCTGCACACCTTCATTGTCTGCAAGAGGCAGTATATGCAAACAGGACTATGCACAAACTACAGAGGAGCACCTGAATAATGCCACTACAACGAGCAGTGGTAGGAATGTTTTCTCTTTACAGCTACCATATCTTTTCTCCTGTGCTATGAAATAATGACCAGGGACTCTCTGCTGCAAATCCACACATAAGTCTACACAGATATGTATACATAGTCCACTCATGGGCTTGCTTCAATGCTGCATGGAGTTTCTCCTGAACTCCAAGTAATGAAGTACGTTAATACTTGATCAGAATCCTTACCAGCCCCATTTTTGTTATCTGTTAATTTGCATTCACAAAACTAATAATTTGATTTAGACAGCATTAAATGCTGATAAAAACTTCACCGAAACAGTTTTTTTCCGAAGTACCTAAAAGCATCAGTGAATCTAAACTATCATAATAGAAGAACATAATAAAATCTGTGAAATTTAAAAAAACATGGAAATTAAATTCCAGATTCAATCGGCTTATTTTGTTTCTTTAGGAGGAATGAAGATCTCAAATGCTATTTTTTAAAAATCCCCCACATAACTATCAACAGATCTGTCTCTATCTTTCAAAGGAGATAATTTACAAATGAGGCAATCTATTCACAGAGAGAATATTTAAATAATTGAACATCCAAAGAACATGTAAGAAGAAGTGAAATTAAGCTGTAAGATGCAAGCCATGAAAGTTGCCACCAACACTATCACAAAAAGGCTTTCCCTCTGCTCCCTGCTCTCGAGCATCCAACGCACATCACATGGCTGGAGCTGTTCACTGCATTTGGAGCTGGATATTCTGCCTGCACATTAAGACCTGCTGCAGCTCTTGAAGTGGAGGTTAAGTGCTATGTAAATGCCTCTCTTGAGCATTTAGGACTTTGCTGCTGTTGGGTCTTGCACCCCAAATGCCTGAGTTTAGCCCTTCACAGGCCTGTTCCCTTCACTGCTGAACTCTTGATATTGCTCCAAACCTCCTCAGGCATGGGTCACAAATGACAATCTTGTCAGTTCTGGCAATGTTTTACAAAACTTGGTGTCCTTCTTAAATCCAGCTACAGAAGTCAAGAGATTACATCACTGTTCCAGTTTATCATTATTAAAAACAAATGTGTCAGTTCCTGCCCTTGGCATGCTTGTAAAATGTCTGAAAATGTGTCATGAAATCAGTCCCAAACCTCAGCATCCAGAAGGCAATAGAAGGACCAAAGAGTTTATTTAAAAAAACCCAAAAAACAAACAAACAAAAAAAAATCCCAAAAAACCAAAAAAAGAAACTCCCCCCCCCCAAAAAAAAAAAAAACTTAACCACATCTTTAAGCCAATCTTGTAATTTTTGGTGCTTGGTTCATGAGTTTGAGAAAGCCTGAATTGGGCAGTTTTAAGTGCAAACATTGCAAATGCCCAAGCACAGTTATGCTGCTTCCCCATGAATTGAAACAAACAAACAATCTCATTTGATTAGCTCTGCTGGAAGTAATATTTTAAGGGGTAAAATGATTCCATTAAGATGATATGTTGGCAATTGAAACGAGATGAATATAGTGCCTGTAAAAGTGCAATAATCCTTAATAACTAACCCAAAAGAAGCATCATCCCCAAGGATAAGACAGTAATTTACTCTCCATATTTAAGCTGCTTTTGAAATAAGACTGCTAAACAGTAAGTTGGCTTGTGATCCTAGACTTGACTGCTGGACTTATCATCATGCCATTGATTCAGCATGCATTTCAACCTAAGTCACAGGATACAAAATCAGGAGGGCTAATTCCTTAAGCCATTTAAGCAAAAGATTGTGAACATGGAATAAATTTTGAGATAGGAGCCTGTTTACCACAAGCAATGGGAAAAGATAATACAGGGTGATCACTGAGAGACTGCAGCAAACTGAAGAGTCCTATGTCTGAACACTGCCTTTCAAGACATCGCTACCTCTTGTAAATGCATGGAAGTCTTGGATTCCAACCTACATTAAGGAGCAAGTCATGACAATGTGCTTAATTAGACTGAATAGTTACTTGCAAAAATGGAAAACTCTGGCTTATGACAAAACCAGCCCAACCTTCCTTCATCTCAAGTACTCAATCTGTTAAAAAAATTATTTCAAATGTTTCATTTTCTTTAAAAAACCCCCGACCACCACCATTCATCTACATTTCTGAATAGTTCTCACTGCCATTTTATTCATTTTATTCATTAGCTACAGGGGCCACAGTCGGTGTGACCAATGTGTCAGATTCAGGTTTCAGCTGTGTTACTGAAACCCTCAGAGAACAGATCAGGGTGAATCAACCGCTTCAGGAACAAGAATGTGCAGATAATACAGGATGTGCATGTTCTGCAAATGTCCTTTGCAGAAAACCCTACACTGGATGATTTCTCTAATGATGCACATTGACTATGTTCAGACTTCCAGTCTTGTGGAACAAAATGTTAGGAATTATTGATTTTTAAGAAACAGTAGTACTACAGGGAGCTAATATGCAATACTTACAGAAATGTTTGTCTGGGCAGAGACCTTAAATTATTCTTATTGCAAATATCCAAGGCCCGATTTAAAAATCTTAACAGTCTGAACCATTTAAATGCAAATTTGTCCTATTTATCTGGTCTCAATCCAGTCAGTAGAATCTAATAACTCACCAGATTAAAGAATACACAGTTTATATAGCAGAAGGTAATTGCAATTAACTAATATCTGGATGGCATTTAATACATATATTGTATTATTTCAATGAGATGAGACAGAATAATATTTACATTGCTATGAGCATTTTCTGTTTATAGAAATGAAATTTACAGTTCAGTAAGGTATGCAGGCATTATAACAAGAATGAGATGAGACCATTTAAAGTTTTGTGAATTATTGATATAAATTAATTTTGTTTTGTTTCATCCACCAGTGCTTCTTGCAGTGGCACCAGAAGAGCAGTGCAGTTTATAACAGGGAAAAAAATAGGAGGAAAGAGCAAATGTGAAATGGTGCAATTTATTCACAATTGCTTTGAAATTCTATCTGAATTGTCTCATTATTATTCCCACATTAGAGGAATGGTCCAAAACATGACAGCATGGGTAAACAGATGCAGAGCTTGGAAAAAAGGTAATCTGACTGAAGTATTCATGGCCATTATTAAACAAATGTTATATTCCTTCTGGGTAAATCTGGTGATTTTATTTAATTTGACATTGTTTTCAAGATAGCAAGATAATACTGTTCATTTCTAATGCTCTGAAATGAACAAAACAGGTGAAAATTGATGCCACATGGACTTATAATGTTTCAACAGTGGCTAGTTAGTTAAACTTCTAGATAATTAATGAAGAATCTGCATACACTTATTAATGGACTTCTACATACAATATCAAGGCTAGAGTGCAGCAGTCCTGTTAAAATCTGCTTTCAGTGAGTCACTATGCAAGGAGAGATTGTTCTATGAAGAAAAATCTTGGATAAGTATTTGTTTGAGACTAAACAGTAAAACAGAAACAAAATTCAGGAATGGTAGATAAGACTAAGAAAGCTAGTATTTTGAAACTGCCTAAAAACTTCAATAAATTCTGCTGCCTACTGAAATTATTAAGCCAACAATAAACAGGTAGAATGGAATATCAAAACCTCATTGCATAGTGTGTCATCATTCTTTAATGAGGCCTTCTTTCAATGTTTTACCTCTTAACACCTTTGGTGATCTTACATTATGTACCTGTAAGATATTCAACATTTGCTTTTAGAGATTAAACCTATAGGAAGTAAGAAATTTTAGGAATGTACTGAGTCAGGTAATGACACCAGAATTAAGCGTCGAAAAGCTTGGTTCAGGTTCAGAAGATGATTTTGAATGAATAGCTATAACTTCTACTAATTTATTTCAGAAGGGACTTCTCATATATACCCTCAAATATTTCAGATGCTTTGTACTATTTCTCAGGAATCCGTATCTTCTCAAAGTGCTTTTCTTGTTTTTACTTGAAGGCAGCATGGACTTAAAACAATACTGCAGGGAATGTACCGTTCCATAAAGCACATAAGGATGGCAGGATCCAGGAGACACAAGGCATAGAAAATTGTCAAAAAGGATTAGATGGTACAACACATACTGCTCTTGAGTCATAACTTTCATTTATGGTGACTTCTACTTCCAATAGATAGGGTATTAAAAAAGGCAATAAAAATGAAGTTACATGAATAAACTTCCAAAAATGAGTGGAGTTCCACCAGTGATCGTCTCTGCGCTGGTAGAGGTAGAAGAATGGAGATGTCATAAACAGGGCAGCAGTCACTACAACAAATGAGCCTCAATGCGGAGCCAGTGCAGACCCTGGCGAATGTAACGAACCAGATTGGTCATACTGCTGTGTTGTGTTAAGGGTCCCATCACTGAGTCCAGGTCTAGAAAGAACTCTGCAATACACAAGAAACAGAAGCAATTGTTTCAGGCAATGGTACAGAAATAGAGGTATTACCATGATTTTCCATTCAGAAGCAGCACAGTGTAATTAATGAGTTCTAAAGATAGTTGTGCACATGAGCACATGGTTTGTAAAAAACAATTTAAACAATAATATACTGAAACAAAATAAATTAGATTATCTAGGCTGGAAGTCTACCACAGGACGGTATGAGTGGTTGCCAGCAGTCTTCCTTCAACTCTGATCATCTGCACTATCAGTTTTTTGAGATTAGGTTTGCTGACTGCATGATTTAAATAGCTGGCAGTGAAATCTTGCATTACTTTTCCATGCTGTACTCTTTCCCAGACATGAAGGGCTAGACTGGATCTTTCCAGACTAGAAGACTTTTCTTGCTCTTTTCCTCACCCTTTAATTTCTGTTACTGACATTGCAGCAGTTTTAGCCATCTGCTAATCCTGCTGCAGCTGCAGGCCACAGAGAATGAATGTGGGATGGGAGTGGGGAGGAAGAGGAGAGAGATAACACAGCAGGAAAACAACACCTTGGAGATGGGAACCTCTAATGGGGAAGAATCCCAACCTTGGGATTCCTAGTCAGGAAGGGTTAACAGGAAGTCACTAAACAGAGAGCCCCAGTTAGGAAGCCATACACCAGTTACTTTATGTCATGTGTTAGATGCTCTCTGGGTGAAAGACTAATCCTGTTAGGGCCAATAGACCTTTCCTAATTGCTGTCAATGGAGAGCTGATTTGTGTTCTGTATTCTCCCACAGTTCTTTGTGCTGGGGCACAGGCATTCCCACATATACAACACTTACACTATATTTAGGCAAGTGGGAATCCACTCAGTTAAAGCCCCTCAGAGCTCAGATAACAACCAACAATCACAGTAAGGAATGGCTGAACCCTCACGTTCTCACCCTGTCTGCAATCCAGTGCACTGAGCCAGCCAGCACTGCATTGGCTGCACTTCAGGAGAGCAGATGCCAGGTGCAAAATCATTATCAGTACTTTCTTCAGTGAGTTAAGTGTTGCTTTGAGGTCTTCTATCCAAGTCTTGACAGCCTGACCCTGGTCAGCTTGGCAGCAGCAGTATCAGAGCACAGAGTGATTTGGCTGGAGGCAAGCATAATGAGAGCTCAGGGCTAGCACCAGTGCTGCTCAGATGCTGCAGCCAGCAGCTACTTTTAATCTTCCTTTCTCTATCATTCATTCCCCTCCTTCAGTGTAAAATCAATACATTTTGAAATGAAATAATGCAGTATCTTTCTTGCATTCTAGAGATCTCATTCTAGGCTCAATAAAGAATAATTGCTTTAAACACTGAGAATCCACCTTAAAGTCTAATTTCAGGTTAGCATTTCTTGAAAAAGCTACAAGCACTGAAGCCATTTAATACGTTTATATGTGAGAGAACAGGTCTTGCTCCCTACAGAGCTGATAGTTTCCTATTGTAGAGAAGAAGTCCTGCTTTCTTCAGAAGCATTAAAAAAGGATCTGATCTTGTAAAGTCAGATGAGTGTTTGATGTTATTAGATGGTGAACAACACCAGTTTAGGTGATCCAACACAAACCATCCTACAGGCTTTGGGAAATCTGAAGTTTAGTTTGGCCTGATACAGATGCAGATTTATGACAAACTCCATCTATTCACTCCACACTCTCAACTCTATGGACCAGGGGAAATTCCACCAGAGGTACATGGCATTATGTTCCTGCTTTCATTTTCAAACCAGATCAGATTGGCAGGTCACAGTTCTGCTGTTCTCTCTCGCTATGCATTTTTATTTTAATGGCACATCTTTTGTCAGGCAGGCACAAAGAAAGGCTTCTGTCTTGCTGCTCTGAGCCAGCTGGAGATGAGTCAAGTTCAAACTGGGAGTGTGCGGGCAGACTCAGAGGAGCACAAAGCCTAAGCTGACAGCTGTGGACAACGGGCAGCTGCACAGCTCCTACAATGTGGAGGAACTTTCTTGTGGCTGCATGGGCATGACCTAAGAAACATTTATGACAGCAGTAAGACCCGGAGGTAATTGCTATTAGGCCACAGTTTTATACCCATCTCAGGACAGACCATGAAGGACATATTCTTATGCAAGACACACTCTTCAGATCAGAAGACAACAGAAACAATGAGAACTGACCACAAAAACTCACAAAAATGACTGAACATGTTTTTGTTTTGTTTTTTTAAAGGAACTAATTTTTTATCTTTTTGTAGTTTCTTTGCAGGTTTGTGTGGTTTTTTTGGTTTTGATATCATTTCTATTTCCATGAAAACGGGGAAAATCTCATTTTTTATAATGAACTGACTGCCCAAGCTCCTGAGAGAGAAACCAAATGACAATCTGGGACTCACAGCAGAGTCGGGGGTTTGCACTACCTGTTTGCTGTCAGGGGGCAGTTTTGAACCCCCAGACCACAGACCAGTGCACCAGAGTTTGGGCAGTGCATCAGAACTGAGACAGCTGGCAAAGATGGACTGGAGATCACTGCAAAGAAAGGGGTGATTCCTGTTCCAGCCAACAAAATAAAGGTGCTTAGAATTATTTGAGAAGTGCAAATGACATCTACTAAAACAATTACAGCCAGTTTTCATGAAACACTGTAATATTTCTCACATCAAAGTGTCTCGAATACATCCTTTTTTAAAGAGAATCTCTCATGTGGTATGATGACCTGTGAAGTATTACAACAGTCCTCATACACTTTTTGCTACACCATGAATTTTTCAAATTGCAATTTGTGTTTAAGCATGCAACTTTAAATCAAGTACTTAATTAGAAGTGAGGATCCTTCCAGAAAATATATAAAGGCAGACATGCTATAGCATGTAGGAAACTCTGATCTCTCTCCAATGGTTTATAATACTTAAATGAAATTTGAAGTAACATGAACTTTGCATTCCCTGTAACGTGTCTGCAGGTTGCAAAACAAGATATGAAAGAACAGGTCATATCCTTAAATGTCTTGCTCATGTGAGAAATGCTTATTCATGCATCCAGTTCCAGTAAAGTCAAAGGGACTGCCCATTTGAATAAAGAGTATTCCTATATGGCTTTGTAGAACGGGGTTTATTTGACTGTAAATCAAGCTGAGAACAAAGAAGAGAGTAGGGAGGAAAATACAGAAAGAGAGTCAGCAGGTTTTTTCTCATCCAGTTCTAGGAATGATAACAGCAGTAGTTGGGTACATTTTCTGTCTGTTGGCTGAATGCCTGAGCTATTTTGATTTAATACCAAGTAGAACATTTAACAATTCCACAACACACAGGGCTAATTACAAGATTATCATCATCTCTTCCTCCTATCAGGGCATCCTTCTGCATTCCTGCTGTAACATTCTGCATTACATTTGACAGGGAATCGCTTTCACGTTTTGTGAAAATGGATGCAGCTATAGAAAAAATTCAAAATGACTGCACTGCTACTAAATTAATCAATGTGAACAAAGACAAGAAGCAGTGGGGAGGACTGGACAGAACTTCAATTATTTTTCCTCATCTAGGGATGGATCATAATGACCCATCATTCAGACCTAAAACTCTATAAATATCAAGCTCAGTTTCTCTAAATCAGTGGAAATTTGCCACTGACATTAACAGGAGTAAGATCAAACTGCATACAGCAAGCACATTTGTCAGGACAAGTTGGCCATCTGAAATCTCACTATAATTTAAGAGAATGAGCCAACTCATGATGAGACTATTTCCTAGTTAGGCTCTGCACCTCTAGTGTCAAATGAAGCTTTCTCAGTGATTTGTGTAAGCCCATAGCTGGAATCTGAATAATTACATTGTCATGAGGAAGTTCACAGCTGGCCAACAATAGGCCAAATTTGTCCCTCAGTTAAATCTCAGCCACTTCACTATATTTGTTATAACCCAGTCACAAACTGCTTGCCAAAACTCCTTTGAAATGACAGTGGTAAAGACTAACATTTTGTTGTTAGGAATATAAAAACAGATTTGCAATCCAATCATAGGAGAGTCAAGGTCATGGCTTTCGCTGGACATTTCCTAATTGGACTCCCCACATAAACATAACATCTAATGCTTGCTTATTATTCTAGCTAGCATTTTAATAGTCTTAAACCCATTGACAGAACAGTCTGAAAATAACCTCGGTGCTCTAGAAGAGGCTGAAACTGTGAACGAATTTGCAGACTTAAAAGCTCTCATCACTTGGGGCTTGAGTTCGCTAAATTATTTGCCAGCTGCTCTGATAACCCCATGTTCAGCATGTGTTACACATCCCCCTCTGTGCCTGACAAGAGAAGATACGCATTGGCTACAGCGACCAGCAAGTAGATTTGGTCTGTTTGCTCAAGCTGTCACAGTTGCGAGCTTAGATGCAGTGGTTCTGGGTCCAAATCCAGAGAACACAGGGAAAGCTAAAACTGGGGAGCCAAAGGGGACACAGAAAAGCAGAGGGCAGCACCTTTGTTCTCCTTGGTCAGCTTGTCAGCCATGTCCCAGTGCTCGTAGCTGCGCAGGACATTGTTGGTGATGTTGACGTGGCTGGCAGCCATGTGGTGGATGCGCTGGGGGATGGTGATGGTCCCCACCGAGGATGAGCCGGCGGTGCCCGTGCTGCTTCCAGCAGAGCTGATGGGGGATGGGCTCAGGGACATGGGTGAGGGAGTTCCTGTGCTCCTGAAAGAGGGAGAGAGAGAGTGAGACCCCCTCATACCCCCCCCACTTCACTGCCGTCCTAAATGCACTTGAAAAGTTAACTCTGCACCCCAGTCAAGGGAGAGTGTGCAGTGGTACCTCCTGACTTCATGAGAAAGAACAGCTTATAAACTGGGGATGACTGAAAATAAAAAGGGATTTAATTCTCCCTTTTAAATGAAGCTATTATTAAAAAAAATCTATCATAAAAATAGAGCAATCTTTCAGAGAAAGAAGCATCTCATAGCTGTAATGATTTTTCTACCTGCTAGAAGCTGCAATGGCAGTTAGAAAACACTCCATGTGCAATATTGGCTTATTATCAAAGTATTTTCTGGAAACCACAATGACAGTTTGCTCCAAAAGCAGTCACTACAATAAGCAAAGAGCAAGTCTTAAAAGCACCCTGCAGAGCAGTATTAGGACTTGAGGGTACTGCAGGATTATGAATATCTCCATAGGATTCTTTAAGGCTATGGAGATTAGTTCTAATTGCCTACAGTTCATCCACACAGCTCTACATAGCATAGTTTTTAAAGTTACCTACGTTGTGAGGCACTTATGTTCTAATATAGATTTTCCTTTAATTCTAACACCATCAATTAGGAATCACCTGCTGGCTGCAGGCAGTGCAGCAGTCAGCACATCACACTCTTGTTTAGAGCTGTGTTGTGCTGAATGCTCACAGAACAGCTATTCTCTTTGAAAATTAATAGGATGATGTTCAGGTTGGAAAATACCTTTAAGATCATTGAGTTGAACAATTAATCCAGAACTATCAAGTCCTCCAGTAGCCCATGTCCCCACATGCCACATCTACACCAAGACACTTTAAAATACTTCAGGGAAGGCAGCTCAACCAAGTCTCTGGGCATCCTATTCCAGTGTTTGACAACCCTTTTGGTGAAGAACCTGTTAAGACTATTTCCTCTTGTCCCATCACTTGTTACTTGGGAGAAGTAAAAAGAGCCACCCTTCAGCAGATCCACACTCTGGCCCAACTTGGTGTCATCCACAAACTGAGAGTGCCCTCAATCCTCTTCAAGATCAAAGGGGCTCTGGATTATCAATGAAGATATGAAACAGTACCAAGCCCTGGGGAGCACCACTGGTGACCAGCCCCAGCTGGATGTAATTTCATTCACCCATTTGGAAGCATTTGCCTAAAAAAAAGTATTCTATTTAATGTAGAATACACTTGAGATGCAGGACCAAGACACTCATGGCACTCTTTTCATGAAGCAAAGAGACCAAAACTCTCCAGACAGGGATGTTGCAACATCTCCCTGGACATGCAGCTGTAGATGCCTCATGCTATGCAAAAGCATCAAGCTCAGTCACTGAGCCTGATCCAAAGCACAGGACAGATGGGCTTGGCCTCTTGGCTTTAAAGGCCACTGTGAGTGGCCCTGCAAGAGCACAGATCTGCTGACACCTTGCAGGTGCTGCAGGACAGATTGACACAACAGCACAGCCTTGGACTGAAAAGCATCGATGGCAACAACTTTTGCTGCAGATTTTCCAGCAGTACCCTGCTATTACCTGAGCTCAACAACCGGCCCCGGTGATACATTCTTTTTCCAGAGATGGAGATCACATTGATTTGGCAGCTTGTAGCTTTTTAGTCAGCTTATGGCTTAGAGTTTAAGCATGTCCTAATGCACAAACACTTTATTTTTAAGTCTCAAAACATCCTGGTTACCTGACTTGCCACAGTGTCTTTATTGCACAGAAGAGCTGAACTATACTAGATTAGGTCTGGGAGCAGTTAAAGATGATAAGTATCTGGGGAGACCAAGAGTATTTTGTTAGAGCCACTTCCAACTAGCTGATGCACTTCTGCCAAATAAAGCACATTGTTCATTGGATTTACCCTGTTGTGCACAGCCATTATTACTGTGGTGAGTGTACTAAATCGCTGTATTTTGTGCTTTCTGTCGCTAGAGGTGGGAAACATTTCTGTAATGAAAGCAGGGAAAATTTGTTTCATTGCCAGGATGGAACCCGGGCCAACTTTGTAGAGGTACACATCCCTCTCAAACGAGTAGGCAGAAATTCCAGTAAGCCAAGCTGTGATTTTTGATGGATCTGAGATCCTGACTAGACTACACTCCATGGAAATGGATAAGCTTTGCTTTGTAAAAAAAGTATTTGAGATTACCCCACAATCCCCCCATCTTGCACCAGATGCTGCTCCATCTCCAGTGATGCCATACACCGGATGGTGTTTGGTCTTTTTTTCTGTGGTGTGTGAATTCTCTTCCCATCTGACACAGATTTTCAGGGAATTAAGAGAAAAGTGTAGAGCAAGCAGCCCTGGGGAAGGCAGAGCACAAGTTCCAATGGCAGCACCAGGCCTGTGACAAACCCTGGAGCCACTGGGAGCCGCCTGAGATAGATGGCACCTCTAAGCCAGCTGGAGAGCTGTTTTCTTCTAAGACCCCACATAGAGGGGACACAAGACCTGAATGTGGACTGTGGTCTTTGTGTGTTGGGTCACAAATGTCACAATAAGGCTGTTATAACAAGGCCTTGTCACTCAGTTACTTTCACACGTCAAGTGCTTCCTGCTCTGAATAAAAGACAGAGATGTGCACTTTCAGAGCTTTCCTGCCTTATCTCCAAAGTTAGTGGGAAGAGACTGATCACCTGGGTGTTGTGTTAGAAGTGATGCTGACCCGAAGGCTGGGTTTTTGCTCAATACTTTGTGGCCAAACAAGAATTTTCTCCTCCAGTCAAAACCCACTTATTCTCAATCCTGGACACCTAATAGCTCTTTTAAATAGCGAGGGAGATGACATCACCTGCAGAGCACACACTTCATAGGGGTCTATAATAGGACAGGAATAAAAGGATAATTTCTGCTCCATGAAATGTTTATGTATAAGCCCCTTCTTAAGGAACAAAAGAGATGTTATGCTCCAGCGGTCTATTGATCACTAAAATTTTTAGTTAACATTTAAGTATTTTTATTGCAATACAAGGTTTCACTGACACTTAAATGTCTGGAAAAACTGGCACATAATAAATTATGTAATTTAGTAGTTGCTTTTCCAGTGTTAAAATATCTTTTCAGTTTTTATTTAAAGTGATTTCTTATTTCATCACTTTAGTTTGTGTTACAATCTATACTTTATTAGCTCTATACATACATATTCAAAATAACTTTGAGTATTTGGGGTGTGTACGTATACACGTCTATACCCCAAAATATTTTGAATTATTTGAGGCAATACTTTGAGTAAAATGTTGGAATTTTTGGTTTTGCACTGACTGAGAACAAAGTGTGTTTGAAAGCTTCAGTTCTTTGTGTGCTAAACTTCAACCCCTCCTTCTTTGCTTCCTTGGTGTGTCTAAAAGCAATTTCTTCTTCTGAACCACCAGAAAGAGACCATTAACAATAGCAATTTTCACCTAGAATTTAGCCTACTCAAATAAAGATGGAAAAAAGGTGAAGTCCTTCACCTTTGTTTTACTTGTATCTGGATGAGTGACCAGGACAAAGAAGCAGGAGAAATGTGCGTCAGCTGGCAACAGCCATTGCAAGATAAAGGCAAGGATGCAGCAGCAATGCACCTGCACTGAACAGAAGATCATATATGCATTACCCTGACTTCATATCTGAGGTGAGGGTGTTCAAATGCTAATGATACTGATAACTGGCTGACTAAGTGCCTTCGCATTTTCACCACTATTATACCTTCAGTTTTATTAAGCAGCACTTACCGTATATCAGTGAAATATTCATTGGTCTTTCATTGCTGAATGCAGCATTGAAAAATCATTGCAATGAAAATTAACTTTACTTTGGCTTCCTAAAGTGACATGGTACTTGCCAGCTAATGAACTGATATTTTTATGGCCTTCATCTGGCTTGAGAAGTAAACTGTCAGAGAATTCAGCACAGACCCACCACGTCAGATTTTAGACTTAAGGGGGCCTTGTACAGACAAAGGTGTGATTCAGCTCTTTGTTCCTACCCACACTAGATGGCTCACAAGAGGATCTGACTTATTCCAGTGGGTGCCCCTCACCCCCACGAGCCCAAGGCAGCTGTATGATCAATTCTGTAGCTCAGAAGAACAGTTTCTACATGATATATGTTTGAAATATACGTGCAGCTCCCAAAACAATGATCTCATGACCTGCCCTTTGCCTTTAGAGGTGCAAAAACACCTCCCCTCCTTTTGTTCCCAGACAGAAATACTAAGCAGAAAATACTCACTTTCCATTGCTGCCCCAAGGCGAGGGGGCCTGTGAGGCTTTTGAAGAATTCTGTAAGTACAAAATCAAAATGTAAATACAGGTGATGCAAGTACATGAATACTGATGACACAAGGTTGAACATTCCCCCTTTTCATTGCAAGAGCTACAGTGCATGGAGCAGAAAAGCTCTGCACATTGGTCCCGTAATTAAGTGGCTGGTGGATGATTGGTAGGTTCTGACAAGTAGCTTGAAAATAATTTGATGAAAGGGAATAAATTCCAGCAAAAGCAGATGTGGGTCACAAAGAAGAGGTTTAATTACTACTGAAACTTAATCTACAAAATAAGTTCTTCAGAGTGCAAATGACTGCTTATCTTTAGAGGGACCTTCAATATTTTTATAAGAAACAAAAAGAATTTGGCTTGATGCTTTAATGAAATTGATCCCTCCCAAGTTGCTTAGGGAAGGTGGCTTGGGATTCAGACAGTAGTATAAATAAAATTTTTAGTAAGGATCTGCTTGAATGCCTTTGTTTTTATATATTTTAGTTGCACAGATTGACTTTCCTTACCTGCTTACTCATTCTGCCTTTCACGTCTGTGTAGCACCTTGTAAAACCCTGTACAAAAAGATTGCCGAGCAACAATAAAGCCCAGGTTTTTCCAGTCTTGCTCAGACTGAGTGGCATCTTAGTTCCCATACAAAGTGGCAGTATCAGGGCTGAGGCTGTGTGTGCCCTCTGAAAACAATCATTCAGCTCCCTTGCTGAGAAGTCAGCATGCACAGTGAAAATTCAATCCAGTTTTACAAGTTCTCTGCAAAGTATTACCCACATTATTACAACACTCATCTGGTTACTGTAATCGCTATTTTGCATGGGAGACACAGAGATTCAGTGGAGCACAGATAGTACCCTTGACTTTAAACCACAGCTCATAGCCCAACATCTCTGAGCAAAGCAGAAAACATTATCCAAACCAAATGCTGCTGGTCTGGGCACTTTTGCACAGCAGCCACTGCTTGTCACAGAGGACGTGAGCATGACTTGGGGTGTTTCACAGAGCATACGGAGCATATGTGGGAAAAGGGGAGATCCTAAATTGCCCTGGAAAGTCTTCAGAAATGATGAAGAAGCTTTTATTGTTAATTTTTCCTGTCTGGGGATTGTTCCGAACAGAACCTAGAGATAAATAATACCTCTACCAAGATTAAGACTAGATCTCAATTGTCTAGAAGCAGCTAGTTGATAATGAAAATATTTAGCAAAAATATTTCAATGACTACTGACAACATATTTTCAAAACCATGAAAATCTTCCTCAAACTTTCAGAGGAAATACATCACAGGATGTCACTTTTTCTAACCATAAAAGGTTTGATTTCAATTTAAAAAAATTATTACTTTAGTGGTATTGTACTCCAAGTTGCCTCTAAATTTCAAAATTTCTTTCATGATTAAATGGCTATTTTGTTGTTTAGAAATGTCAAAAGTATTTTGAAGCTTTTAATTGGAAATTATTCAGAACCAGTTCTGTCCACAGATGGTTTCAATTTGGACGAACTGGCATTTTGAGGAAAATATAAAGAATAATTGAGCTGAAAAATTCCTCCCCAGCTCTGCTGTAAACAGTAGGCTATTTCTTGTAGTTAAAATGGTGTAAAAGTTTGAGTAACAACTCCATTCAAACAGTTAATCTGTTTCATTTGTATTACAGATTCTTGCTAGTGAACGCAGAGAACATGGTGCAGCAATACAAAACTAGCACATAGTTAATAACTCTCATTCTTTTCTTTTCTCCTCCTGTGCCTTTATTACAGAGATAACCTGAACATATAATCTGTATACACTCAAACACTGGTTCTAGCAAACGTGTTACAGGGCGCATAGCATGCACACTGCAACTAACTGAAACAGCTTCAACTGGATGCCTATGCCTAGCATTCCTGATTCGTCTATTTTATTGCATTTTTACTTTTTTTCTCTTGTTTTAATTTACATTAAAAGACATTTTCTTGTGCTGGGAGTAGTAAATATGTTCTTTATTTTACCTATTTGCTTAGCTGGAGAAAATAAAGTGGCTTTAAGGCAAGAGAATCTCCCCTGCTCCTGCCTTTTTTTTTTTTAAGAAATCATTACTTTCTGCAGAAAAGGTTTATTTGTCTAAAAATCCTTTTTAAAGATACAATCTACATTCATCCTGGATAAAATCTAAAGTGACTGGAATATATTTCATGAAAATGCTGAGGTTACAAATGTGTGTAGTTCAAATTTAATTTGTTCTGCAAATCCCCGACTGAAAACTCCATGAACACAACAGAGGCACTCCTAATGGTACAAGAGAGCCTCCATTTAAGCACAAGATTAGGACTAACATTACTGAAGTTGCACAGAGACACACATAGAGGACACATGGGTAGTCAGGACTATGGCTCCTACCATGACAGTACTGGAGTTTTACAGCAGAAGGACCATTTTATCACCATTTACATGAAAACTGCAGTGTTAGAGGTTTTTACTGGTTTGATGTACTAATATGTCAAAGCCTGGAAAAAATTCACAGAGGCTGAAAACCCCAACAAAAAAAGACTGATGGGCTGATAAGCCAGTAAAATTAAATAATTATAAAATAATATATAGTAATAAAGTAAAATAATTAATGTATGCTTCAAACAGCATTAACCAGTAAAATATAAATATTAAAACGTCAGACCTGAAGAAAGATTCTATTTACCTCTTAATCTAGGAACAATCAGGATTTGTCATTCTCACACTGGGTAAACAGCATTTGACAAGGTAAAACAAAACATCCCCAAGTCATGACCTATTGGATCTCCATTCAATTTAAGGTGAAGGAAACCTTCAGGATGTAGATAAGGAAATTTGAAGTTCCACAGGAATAAAAGGAGAAATCTCTGAAACTGCAATAAGCTTCAGGAAATCTCACTGAATCTAAAATCTAAATTTAACTAACTACAGCCTAAATAACTGCTTTATTGTGGTTCATTGGCGGTCAGTTCATGACACTTGCACATTGAAACCTTGAAAGAATCAGAAACTTGCATAAACATTACACGGTGTTGAGAATAATTTTATTTTTGTACAATTACTGAGTACGGTCCTTTGAATCAAGTGACTAACCAAAAAATCCCCCAAATCACTTCTGTCCCCATTCCCTGGCATCCATCCTGACTGCATTTCCCAGGGGAGAGGTTAAATGTGGGACTTTTAAGTCATGCAGTTATACTTGTGAGAGCTCTCAGTGCTGGTATGAATTTCATTTCATATCAATAAATTAAACAGAATAAAGATTACCTTAAAATATTCCATCAGAGATCTGGAGTACTTCATAGCATGGTCCTTCTTTAGTTTAAACATTCTCAAGTAGAGAAGTGATAAGCATCGGTAGCTGCAGTAATTAGGAAAGGATTCTCTTAATTCCATTGCTTAATGAAACATATGAACCATTAAAAAAAGCAAAAAAAAAAAAGCTGACCTATATTTTGTAGTTTCTGTTCTAAGGTTACATTTTGAAACATAAGCAAATGGAGGGAAAAAAAAAGTGGTCAAAAGCATTAAAATCCCATCTTGATTAAGAGCGTAAATTAGAAGAATAAATAGTTTAGTCAGCTGCTGAATAAATCCACTAGTTATCCTTTAATAGTTTAATGGAAAACAAGAATAATGATCTTCTGTAAGCTGCTTAAGTAATTCAGTACTTTAAAAGTCCTCCTGAAGATTTTAGGTGCTTCTCTCATTGTCACAAAGGTACTTACCATAAAACTGCTAATTTCTTGTCTCCTTCTGTGGCAGAAGAGCCTGTGAAATTCTTGAGTCTCATTGCATACCTTGTCAGAAAGGTGAGAGATAAGAAATGGAGAGTTAAGATGTTTCCAAAAATAATCAGATATTATTTTCCAACTGCAGCAATTATTGGTCACAGTGCTCTGTAATGAAGAGATCAATGTAAAACTCAACAGAAAGCATCACCTAAAATCCAGAGGCCTTAAGTAAATCACCAACCAATTTTTTGGGCCAACAAAGTGAACTATTCTTGGGCATATTAATGATATTATAGCCAGTCAACTAGGCTGAGTCCTGCAAACATCTGGGATGAGTGTTGACCAGAAGGGTCTTGGTCCTATATATACTGAAGTGTAAAGTAATATAGGATAAGGTTTTACATATAATACTTTGGGCTTGAGTAATATCTTCAAAATCCTTCTCATAAATGCTTCTTCAAAGCTTTTAATATATTTTATACAGAAAATGATTTTACGTACAGGAAAGGTCACGTTCACAGCTTTTTTCATTCTTGGGTTCATTAATTTATGAATCTTGTGTACTTGATCTTCCCTCTCTATTTAACTGCTGCTGTCCAGCATTTGGATGATCAACGATTTAGTATTGCTGTCTCTGTCTTTTTTTCCTTTAAATGAGCACACTCCATTCTATGCATTAGTCTCTTGAAAATCAATTCATTGCATAAAATCATTGTTCTGAGCCCTAATGCAATTTCCCAGGTACTTGTGTTAGAATAAGTAATAAGGTTCAGTGTTGCGTAAGAAAGTTTTAAGGTATCCAGGCAGTCTTGATGAGTTCTCATTTACAAGAAGGTAATGGAGTGCAGGCAGCTGTACTGCTCTCCCTTGCCTTGCTCCCAACACCCATCCTGAGCCTCAGCCTGCAGCTGCACCACCCTACTTGGAGTGCTTCCTCCATGCCCTGTCCCACCTGCTCTTGGGTATTGTGGCTCTAGTCAGATTGGATGAATGTGATCAAACACAAAGATCTATGTCACTTTGGGATTTCAGCATTACCATTAACTTAGAACACATTTGACAGTCATATCTCTGATAGTCCCGATCTCTTTGATGCTCTACTTGCTTTCACAAATAGGTGTCTGATGCAGATAGTCAGGGCAGACATAGCTAAATGCAAAAGGGGTAAATTGTGCTTCTTATGAAGGGAGGACTAAAAGTGAGAAAAATCTCTCTCTCTCTATTTGTTAGCTCACACTAAAAATCTATGTTAATATTAATAGCTACACTGAGAAAGCATTGTGTGCACAGCCACATACTTTGTTTGTACATTCAGCGCCCACTGTAGCCCATAAGAATTGTGTCTTTGTCCATGGAGTTTTACTGAGCCTGTACCAGCCTGCTGCTCATCTGGACAATCACCTTCTGTCCATGCCCGACCATTAACAGCAATTAAATGGACAAATCAATCTCACTGGCTGCTACAAGATGCTGCATGCAACAATTGGTGAATTAAACTCTAGTTTTGGTGGTAGGTGGTGGAATTAATCTCACCTGATTTAAGCTATTTATATATTGGAGATCTACTATAACAAATTCTCCAGATTCTTCCACAGCCAAAAGCAGTTCCAGAAGCAGTTCAGATGCTGCTTCCATGCCAAGGTCGACCTGCCCATAGCCTGCAGCAGGACTGTGCCAGGAGCAGAAGGCAGCAGGGCTGCTGATGCTGAGGAGTGCCAGTAACCCCAAGACACAGCTGTGCCCTCACCTGATTCCCTGCAGGTCCTGCCCTTTTGTGAGCCACTCCTGGAGCTGCCATTCCCTGATTTAAGTAGTTCACATGTTGTGAGTGAGAAAAGCTTTTTGGTCTGTGCACTCCGAACAGACTGACTGCTAGACTGAGGAACAACAATTTAATTGGGCTGTGTGGTTTTCTTAAAAAATCAAAAATAAATGCAGGTTCTTATGAATAAGCACTCCCTTCATTAAAGGAAATTTCTTTAAATACAATTTATTCTGCCATGCAGCTGCAACTGTGTAGTTCAGGACCTGCTGTCAGACTGCAGGATGATTTAGGCACAACAGAGCAGAGGCAGGTGGCTCCTTTTCTAAGTCCTCTGCTCTCCAGGGTTTAACATGGATCAAGTCTTGGGTGAACACTATTTTTTTCTTGACTGATTTCTTTAGATTTTCTTCTTCCCTTTATGAAGTGTAGAATGTAAAAACTATGTTTTTAAGTACTTAACAGGCATATTATTTACCTGAGACTAAGAGCTTAAGATTTGATATATTTTATTATGTAAATACCTACTTATTCAAAATGTAAAACATATATTATCTTGGCAGTCCCTAATAGCTAACCTGGCATGTTAAAAAAACACCACTGACATATTAAAAACCAAATATTTAGGGGTTGATTTGCCTCTTTTTCTTTCACTTGTGGAAACTGGCAGTAATTACACTGACATTAACAAGAATATTCCCAGCATTCACTAGAGAAAGTGAAGGTGTATCAGTGAAGAGGAAAAATCCTGTTTTTCTACTTACAGGTGAATTTAATCTGGCTTGATTTCACTTTGCTAATTTACCCAAGTAAAGCAAACTTAGTTACTCAGGAGACTATTATTTCTAAGGAGCCAACACTATGAAAGAGCTGTATGAAGCAGTAGCAGATTTTAGAACAATAATCACACATTTTATTATTATGTAAAGACTCTCTCATCCATATTATAGCCTATGAGTCTACAAAACTATATTAGAATTAATTCAGCTCGTTCACATTCCTTTAACATTACAAATACACTGTTTTCAAGACAATATATGCAGAAGCTTCCTCTCTGCCTATGATCTTACATCCCAAATTTCAGCTTTTCTCTTTTTTAATAGCCAAGTTATAAACCTCTAAAACAAGGGTTTGTAATAGAAATCCTGATAGACTCCCTTTAATGTTTTGAATTATAAAAATACACCTTTTAAAAGACAAGTGTCATTGCCAAACAGTGAAATTACTATACTTTACTTCCACCCACTACATTTCAATTTTAATTTTATGAATATTGCAAATTATAACACTCACATTATAACCTCTAAAGGGGATAATTTATAAAAGCAGGGTCCATCAATTATAAATTTTCCATGACATTAATAAAATGGCAAGAACTAATTATGATGACTTCCGAGATGAAGATGCCTTGAACAAATCATTAATACGTTGAAATGGTATTTTTTAAAACATAGCAGGTTCTAATTATGACTGAAATGAGATGATGAAAATGATCACAGAAATGACATTAACCTGATGAGTTCCACAGTCTCTGAGTACATGGTATATGGCGATTTAGCTTCTAATGGATCTCGCTCCATAGCGTTCCCGCACTCGATGAAAGAGAGGGCAGCATCAGCATAATTCACTGCTTTACCGAACTTCTCCAGCTGAAATGGGAATGACACTGTCAAGAAAATCCTTCAGCTTTGACTTCTAGGTAGGCAGATTATTCTACAAAGCAACACTAGCATTAGGATGAAAGCAAAGTGACGCTGGTAGTTAAGAATGAATTCATACAGTAATTAAGACAGGGACTAAGTTTTACCAAATCTTTTCAGGGTACTACATGGCTGAATGTTCCACAGAGGAAAGTCAGTGTATGTCCACTGTCACTAGGTATTTACACAGGCAAGAAAGAGCACTAAGCATGTTTGCGCACATCCATACTGCTTGACAGATGAACTAAGTTTGAATGCCACTATGCAAGGGTTAAGTAACAACCCCATGCCATTTGGAATCATATTCTGTGTTAACCATTGGTCAAAAAAAAAAAAGTCTCATCACTTATGAGTAAAAGAGCAGGAAAAAAAAAGGGAGACAATATAGCTTAATATTTCATTTTATGAGGGTTTTATTGCAAAAGGTTTTAGCCCTCATAATGCTTGTGATTAAACTGACTTAGACATACTGATTTCTTTTTTTATGTGTAATGAATATTATATACGACATTTTTATAGCATGCACTTTATAATAGCATTTAATATTCTCAGTTTTTGACAGCTGAATGTAAGAATTCTACTAATGTGGCATTTGATATGAGATCCAATATACTTTAAATAATTTAAAAATGTCTTTCTATGTCTCTATCAAAATATTTTTGATGCATCTGCATATGTTTCCATTCACAAAACAGAAGCCTATTCTAACAACATATTAAGCATAACATTTATTATCCATCCAAGATAACAGTATACTTGTCTTTGTGGCTCCTACTAAGCCACAATTAGTTCTCTCTGCCCACCTTTAATTTCAAGTACTGCTCTTGTGCATTGATTACATACATAGCCTTTGTATAATTGATAAGTATTAACTGAATGATCAGAAAAAGGGAAAAATGTTTCTGACTGCTCTCTCTCTCTCTCTATTCTAGTGCCTGCTTCTCAGTATATTCTTCAAATTCTTTTTTTTCATTTTGAAAAAAT
This sequence comes from Acridotheres tristis, assembly GCA_037013685.1. Taxonomy (NCBI): domain Eukaryota; kingdom Metazoa; phylum Chordata; class Aves; order Passeriformes; family Sturnidae; genus Acridotheres; species Acridotheres tristis. The sequence goes on along the minus strand of CM072889.1, from coordinate 6,936,643 downwards.
TTCCATGCATTTTGGAAGACAAAAAGTTTTCCAAAGATGACTTTTTGTGGTATGGAATAAAGAATCTGGCTGCAAGCAGATTCAGTAGATACACAGAATTTGAGCCAGAAATGGGATCTGATTTTCTGGAATAAGTGGAATTATTCCAGCTCATCAAATCTCAGACAGGAAAACAGTGAGGTCTCCAAGATCTCTTCCATATGGTACAGCCAGTTGCCACTGCAGCAGCCTACTCAAATTAGCTGATCCCTTACTACAACCCCAGACAAGGAGAGGTTTCCTTGGGGTTGTTCCCATAAGATATGAAACGTCCTGCCCTTCACCAGAAATCTATTTTCTCTACAAGCTCAGGAACACTGCTGCCACAAATCTCATTAACATTTGCTGACACATATTGAGGTCACATGCATTATCTTTTTATCCACTGCAACACTACAATCTTTTTATGCTCCAGGTGCTCTGTCCTGTCAGCACCAAGTAACCAGCAGCCATAGTACAAGTAACACTATGGGATTGCACACTAAATGTATTACATGGAGATTATTTATGTGCAGCTGCATTGGGTGGGGAAAAAAATACTTGAGATCTAAATAGCAGAAAGAAAAAGTAGATACTTTGTTAACGGATATTTATGCCTGCCAACAAGTTGATCACAGTGGATGGCCTCACATTGGGGCACTTGGGTTTTCAAACTGCATGTGACAGGCAGGGCCTGCCTGCAGGCAGCAGTGGGATGGACTGTGCCTGCTCCTCTTAGTGCTGCTTGAGAAATAGCCCTGACCCTGCAGGCAAAGGCAAAGGTAAGAGCAGGGGAGAAGGGTCTACACGTTGCAGCTGTGTCTGGCTGCAGAGGGAGGTGAATTGACGGAGCCTGTTGAAATCACTGGGAGCCTGAGCCTGTAAATATTTGCTACTGTGGAGCAGGTAGCCCTGTGCCAGCACTATGTGTGCTTTGTTTAAAGGTCACCCAAGCTGTGGGAGGTGTTGTGAGACTGCAGACACCAGGCTGTGGCTGGATGTGCTCTGCGGAGCTGGCTGGAAGCCAACAGGCTACCTCCTGTAAATGGGCATGCTGGAATGACTGTCACCTTGATGATGGTCATAACAGGTGCCAAAACCCTGAACCCACCTCGTACAGAAAACACACTTGGAAACACAGTGCCCCAAGCCAAAAAGGAGCCTGGAGAGCTTAAGTAGTCAGCTTGAAATGTCAGCTCTCCTTCGGCTCACTGACAGCAGAGGGTGAGACTTTTCAATTAGACTAGTTTGCTTTTTAAATACATAGCATGCAATTGGTTTTGTTTTGTGGGTTTTAAAATTTTTTTTGTTTTGGTTTTTTTTGTTGTTTTATTTTGTTTTTTTGTTTCTAAGCACAAAATCTCTAGTGTGTAATGATAGAATATACATGCAAAACCTCCAGAAACAATAAAGTTGAGAGGTGAATAATCACCCAGGTCTTGGAGGGACAAAGTGGATGGCCACACTCCATTTTAGGTATCTTAGTTAAATTAAGTAGAGGAGTCAAGTTCCACTAAGTCTTCCTAAATGAGCCACTGTTCTGCACCGTATGTAGCACACAGGACCAAAGTCCCTTTCTACAAATGGTGCTTAAGGACACTTCAGAACTGGCAATAGCTTGTATAAAACAAATCATGGTAAAATACAATCTGTTGGATTTTGTAGTCTTACCAAAATCAAAACACTTGGCAAAATTAGGCCAATCTTACTGGAATTTCATCTGGGGTAAAGCAAGCAAAAAAGCTTTCCCAGCATTGAACTACCTCACTACCAGTTTTTTTTGGGAATAAGTATGTTGGAACTTTTGTTATCAACCTAAAACCATCCAATAAAAATGAATATAGTACATAAAAAGTCAACTGTTTCAGATTTTAAACAATCAGATTGGAAATATCAAACAGTTTTACCACATGATAATGGGGTGTGGGGTGATTTGCTTGTCTTTCTGCTATGGGATATTTCAACACTTCTGTTTTAGGCTCAAAACAAACAGAAAAATAAAATTCGAATACACATCAGCTTTTATAAAACCATTTTACATACTTCATAAACAGCATGATTGGTACTCCCCTTGGAAGAAACACCAGCTATTTTAAGTAGCTTTTTTTTTGGGAACAAATACTTAAACATTAGGAATGGTGTTCAGGGCTTAGCTTGTGCACAGCGTGTTTATGGAGCACAAACTGAAGTACAGTTTAGTCAATAGCCAGGCTCTTCTTGGTTTGAGAGGCTTTAGATCTTGTGCAATAATGTCCACTTTTTAACATTGAGTTTTCCACAGTGGAAAGAGACAAAAAAAACTGTGATAACCTACCAGTGCATCTGCTTTATGCTTCAGCTTCTTAGCCTCTTGCATGTAATAATCTGCATTGTGAAGCCTAGACAGACAAAATCAATTAATTCAAGTCTCTGCTTTCATATAGTTGGACAAACGTTGTTTGAAAAAATTGCTGACTGCTTTAAAGAAGAATTTTGACATATATGCCCACTTATCTCTTTAAATCTTAACTTGATATCAATCTGAAGCTGGTGTATGCAGAGATATGATGGGTGACCAGAATGTAAAATAAGTAGCTGTAGAAACTGGCTGTCCGAAGGACTTATTAATGTGTGCTGAACAGAGGAAAAGGAAAAATATTTTAAAATAATTTAGTATAAGAAGTTTCCATTAGAGGAGCTAAAATAAAAAAAAAAGGATTACCGTGAACCAACATTCATGATCTGAAAACATTTATCAACAGAATCTTCATTCATCAGTGACAATGGTTCATTTGCCAAGATTAAAACTATGTGTGCCTTTGTGCAGCACTATTCACACAGGTGCCCAATGCCAGTACTGTAATCAAAGATACTCTTTTTCACTGGGACCTCTGCTTGCACAAAAATCTCAATCACAGAGCAGAAAGTCAGTAAAACTTACACATCATCAAATGTTATTTTGGGTCTTCTGGGCTCAGAATTCCCATTGGAAAGCCTTGGCATTGTAGACCAGACGTCTGGTTCTAGATGGCTGGTGTCAAGAAGAGTGTTGGCTGTGGGTGTAGTGTGACATTCTTCTTCCTAGGAAACACACGACTGTTATTCATAGTTCAAACAAACACCTTCCAACTATGTAAGTGCTCACATCCATCCTCTCTGCCAAAAACCCTTCCCAACAAACCAAAGGCTAAGGCACAAAGCAGCCCACCTACCTTCATGTCACCTCACCAAACCACCCTTCCCTTCTCTGTAACATGAGACTAATAGATTAATAAGGGAGTATGACTCCGCTTCTGAGTTCTCACCTGAACTCAGTAATTTACTCAGTAATTACTTTTAGGTGTAAGTTTTAGGTGGCTACCATGGTGTTACTGACTAGAGACACTGGTTAAAGCAAGGGTGGGGAGATCTAATGGGCCAGGGCTAGATCTAAACTGAACTTCCTTCGAGGTGTATCACACATTAGTAATGTCACCTTTTTTTCTGCATTACTAGGAGCTAACTGTTAATGTAGACGAAGAGTCTGCTTGGATTTCAGCAGGGAACAATTTCCTTACTCTTGCTACAAAAAGAAGAATGGTAAGCTGAAGTCAGTTGTGACTTTGCAATGATTAAAACCAGAAGCATAACAGAAGATTTAAAATCAGGCAATTGCAACTTGCAAGCCTGGGTCCCAACCAGATAAACTAAATTACAGATGTACCAATGAACTAGGGAAAGAAGTCTAACATATTTTAGGGAAAAAAATATTTCATGTATCAAGATAATAGATTAACCAATGATAGATATGACTAGAGATGCTGGGATGAGAGGAAGAGGCCCTGCTGTTTACATAGCACTGTTTATTTGCTGACATATGCAGCTCATTTTGGCACTCATTTCAGTTGAAGGCATGTGTATTACTGGCGCAGCTTGAAGGGACACAATGATATCAGAAAGCAACAGAGATGAATGAATAAGGTAAGTGATTTGTCACCTACAATTCAATGCAACTTTTGAGTTTTATTATTACAGTGCAGGATAACAACCTCTCTCAAAGTGGTGAACTGTGAAAAATAGGGCTATGCATGGCCTTTTCTGTGACAGAATTTTCTTTTTGTCTTTTAATTTTGACAGTGATACTAAGATATAGTTTGATACTATAAAGTAAGGATGGGTTTGAAACTCTAGAGGAAGGACTATTTTCTAAAACTGGCCAAAGCCCTGGAGTTTCTCAGTTTAATCCAAAAAGAGGATGAAAAACTAATGTGAGATTTTACATTGTTTTAGTGAATTTGTTATGCAGTTTTGGCTCTTTTCCATGTATTTTCAGAAAAAAACCTACCTGAATCTGGTGAAAAGCAAGCAACAAAGAACTGTCTCTGTCAGAACCACTGATAGGGAGATGGCCCTAACAGTGTGATACTTTTCTGGGGAGAAAAAACCCCTATTTACAAATTGTCTAAAAGCTTACACATAATTAATGAAGATTAAGTGTAAATAAACCTTACTGTTGTAAGCCTGAAAACCTGAGAGAGGTTATTAACATGCCGAGTGTACTATAGACAAGAATTTTTTGTTATATTGTCATTGTCTGTTTAGTTTAGGCCATAATATTCAGTGTGATTACAATGCTTAATTCTGGCTGACAATTTGGGGCAGTTATTCAGGTGATATTCTGGAAGTTTTATTTTCGAAATGTGAGTGTAGCAGCTACAGAATTAAAGGACTAATTGCAGCTAGCTGATAGCTGCAAAGTCTTTTCTTTGAGGCTCAGGGTCCAGGTGCTTCAGAGAATGACAGACAACACCAAGTAGATGCCTCATGCTGACCTAAAAATGGAGCTTGCAAGAGCTGCTTATGCCTGGCTCTGCAAAGATCCACTTCCCCCTAAGTGGGGCTACACGAGCATTTAAAAATACACATACTGCGTGTAAAAAAAAAAATCTAACAGAACTAATTTCATTTTATGTTGTTCACTGCCACCAACTGAGGCTAGTTAACTTACACAAATTGCTTTGGGGTTAGAAGAAGATTTATTTTCATTCTTTCTGTGTTTAGAAACAGAGGAGGAAGAGCTGCTGGTCTGTGAGGTGCTCGTGACAGTGGGTTCCTGGCTGAAGGAGCTGCTCTCACTGCTGTGCCGCCGGTGCACAGGGTCGTCCAAGAGTGGAGACAAGGGAGGAGGGAACAGCTTCTCTTCTCTTTTCTTTGTCGCCTTCTTCACTGAGCTACTGCTGCCCCTGGGACACAGAGAAAAACCAGATGCACTTCAAGAATATTGGTTAATTCCCCACAGCACAAAGCCCTACATTTTATTTACTGAGAAGCCAGCTCTGCCCTCGATTCTGCCTTGCAGTCCTGTGCCCTGCATGGTAAGGCACAAGGGGACAGCAGTGAAAACAGCTGCCTCTGCCTTTTCAATGACTGCAGAAACCTTCTGCTTTGGAGGACAACTTGCAGCGTATTAGTACAAATTGCACCCAATTTAAATGCTAATTTGAGTCATTCTTCATTTGAGAGGTCATAGAGGTTCTGACTCAGCAAAGTGCTGGAAAGTTTTATGCACAGGGTTAGTTCCTTTGACATCAAGTATGACTATGCATATAACGTTAAGCATATTTTTAAGAGGTGGATTAGGGCTCACACAAGCAACCTTTGCAAAAAAACTGAAACAGCCCATGGCAGCATATGAACCAAAACCAGAACTTATAACAACTAAAAAATGATAATCATACAATAACAAGATAATAATTATTTAACCTGTAGAATAAAACCAATGTTCAAAACTGTATTAAAATGATACATTGTAGCTGGCAAAAGCCCTTGAGCAAATATTGGTTGATGAATTGAACATGATTCAGAAAATGAATGTGCTTTTGACATGAAAGCTCAAGTAACATGATAATCTATTGTGTGTTTTATGTACAGAAATTGTTAGCTGGTTAGCAATGGCAGCTGTGATGCACAGTAAAACCAGAAAAAACCCCAAAACCTGGTAGACCTTTCTTCATTCAAATTCATCAAAAAAGAAAAAAACAAACCCAAGACCTCACTGATTGCTTAACAGGATAATCTACTAATAGATTTTTATTTCAGGTACTGTCACAGCTCAGTCAATGAAGATAATCTGAATTTTAATCTTTTGTTAGACATCTAATATTCACTACATGATAATTTACTTTTCATGATTATTGACTAAAATTTCAATAATAAATTAAGTCAACAATAATTTATGTTTTGTTCCCACTTTCAGTCAGTGTCAGGAATTATCAATCTACTTTACCTCAAAGTAACCTGGGAAAGAAGAGGAGGTGACCCAAGTTTTCTTACTTCTCATTTAGGGGCTCTCTCTCATTTCCATCTGGCCTGTTCTGCAGTTTCACTGGCAGTATCAATATCTACACCTTGGTCACTGCCCTAATTGGGACCTTTGATCATACAGCAACTGTGAAACCACAGAGTGAAATCCAACAAATTCCTCGTGTTTTATAGCTCCTCTACCCAAAACTACTTTAATTCAACTGAAGCACTGTTAAAAATATTTGAAACACTTATTTGAAACCCTGTGATATTAAAGATCTTCAGACTGAAGAAATAAAACAAGCTCAAATTTATATTGCCTTACTAGGATATATGCTGTCTTTCTTGGAAAACACATGGGTCTGAAGAAGATCAAAGGCAAACAACCATGTTGGAATAGACCAGAAGTTGTTTGAGAAGACTGATTTTATGCACATGTGGCCCTGCAATATGTCCTCCAGAAAATTCTCACTCAAAGCTTCATCTGTTCACTTTCTGACCTCCAAAGGGCATTTTGGAACTCAGACAAGTTACCACAGTTATAGCTTACAACACTCTGAACTTTTCCCAGAGGAAAGTTTTCCAAAGGAGGGTGAGCACTGCCCCGATAAAGCATGCACGTGTTCTTGGATTGTACAGCAGCAAAAACGCAGTTAACCCACAGAAACACAAGGAGCAGAACTGAAACCCTCTGCCTCCCAAGCACATGCCCTGCATAGGGAACCCTGAACATGCACTCACGGGGGGAGCACAGAGCAAAGTGCTTTTCCGTGCCACTGTGCACAGTGGAAGTTGGAGCTCTTCACTATTTAAAACTTCACCAGCTCACTTCATCTTTGGGCTGATATAAGATGGGGCAAACCAAGGAACAGGTGCAGCTACTCAACTCTGGCACGTAAATCACTTTGTGGGTTGGAAGAATTAATCACAAAAGAAGAGGCACTAGAGGATGTTTTTTCTACATAACTCATGTTTAACTCCACCCTCCCCATAAAGGCAATTTTAATTGTCTGTTGTTTTTCTTTCTTTTCTTCTCTTCTCCCTGCCCACTTAATCCTATAAGTTTTTGCAGGAATTAAACTGATAATTTATTTAACAATGTTACCTCCCTCAGATTTACACAAAAGCATTTACGTTAATAATAACCTCCATGAAATAGGTTGTTACCAGCAGTTAATCAGATTGTCACTTTGCTTTGGGCTGTTAATGGCCTAGGAAACTGGTCTTTGATTGCAGGAATAGCTAATTTTGAATGAATTTATTGCAATAATTACTGAGACTCAATGGTTTAATTTGCTGACGTGATTGCTAGCTAAAATATATTTAAAATCTAGAGAGAAACACAAAGTGCATGGAAAAACTACAAGCAGAACTGATGGTCTTGTGGCTGCAGGGTTTAATCTTTTGTGTCTAAAAAAGGCCAGTTATCAAAGAAGGAGAGGGTTCCCCATTTTTTTCCAGCCTGGTTTCTTTTAGGGCAACAAGCAAGCAAACAGGTAACAAGAGGTCATTGCATGAAGAAGGGAGAATTTCCAGCTACTCTGATATTTCAAGCTGCTTTTCTTTGCCCTTTCTTTATCCATTCCTTGTGGTATGCAGTGGGATCTCTGGCCTCTTAGTGAGACAAAGCCACTCTCTATACTCTCTCTTTGCCTCTACTCCCCCGGCCCACAATGAAATGCTGCACATTGATGGTGTATCTAACTTTCTGCAGGGAGTTTACAGGGAAAGGTCACTCCCATGTTAGCCTGGACCATTTGGAAGCACCTGAATAGAGCTGAAGTCATTGTCACAGATGTGAAGGCTGCCTGGGCCGTGAAGGAACCCCAGTGAATGCTGCTGTGACTACCCAAGGGATCGACTAATATATATTGCCAATTACAGGTGCATCTTCAACTAAAGATCAAACAAAAGAGAATAGGAAATTTTGAAAAACAGAAATGCAGAAATGCTTGCCTCAGACAGATTTCTAGCATGCTTGCTAGATAGAGGGCATATTTCATTGGTATGAGTCCAGTTTGACTCACAGTTTGCATCAGCAATTAATTCCCTGTGTTGTTACAAAAAGCCAAATACTGGTGAGTAGTGCTGTCTGGACTGGGTCTACCAATCAAATATTCATATATCAGTAGGATTCAGCAGCACATACAATTAATGTTTAAATTAAAATTTCTCTGTCAAGAAACTAAATATAAATAAGTAATCCTCTGCTCTGCAAAGCAGGCAGCTGATCTGACAAAAATTCAGCTTCACAGAAGTGTTTCAATATATTCCTACAAAAACACTGAAACAGCTATTCCTTCATTTGCTGTAAGTATCAGAAATAAGGAAAAATACAGTGACAATAGTTTGAAGAGTATATTTTAAGTGACAGATCAGATTTTGGAAAAGGCACCAGCCCCGGAGTATGTGAGGGAAGGAACAGAGAGGTGACTATGGCTTATGCAATGACTACATAGTACAAACCTATTCTGTGGTTGTGCAAATGTCTTTTAAGTTCACAAGTGACCATTTGAAATTTCTAAACTCAAATAGTACATGTAGTCATAGAAACTTGTGGAAGTCAGTCATATAATTGCCCATATTAGACATGCGACCCTTTAAAGATTAATTGTACATCTTTGCTTCTTTATTGAGCCCATATATTTAGGGGAAGATTATAGAGAAATGTATGCTAGTGCCGAAACCACAGCAATGCAGACAATAGGAGCTGTGACCTATCTTTTGCTGATTGCTCCAGACTCCTGAATGCCTCCAAATTTTGGCCCAGACTGTGGTCTTTCTGTCAAAACACTCTTGTACTTTTAAAAAGCCTAATAAAAATCTCATGCCTTGGGGAACTTGGCTTATTGGCACAGGGATCAAGTTCTAATAGGAGAGACCTAAGTTTCCTACTAAGTGACAACATCCACCATGAGACTTAACATATCATTAAGGGACTGAAGATCATCATCACACCTGTAGCTGACACCCTCATTTCTCAAAGTCCTTATATAGAGAGTTCTAAAAAAAAATTAGAACTTTTGGAAATAAAAGACCAAATGGCAAAGCCTATCTTTCAACCTTTTACCCTGGAAGTGTTATTTGCCCCCACAGCCTTGAACAGTGGACTTTCTTCTGTCTCCCCTTAAAAATTTACTTAATCCTCTGGAGAACAGAATCACTCCTGACTGCTTAAAAATTAACGTTTAAATTTCTAGGAAATTGTCTTCATATAGTTCATCCAGCTCCCTGATCTTTTGGGAAATTGATCTATATTCAGTTGCATGTCTATGGGAGTTGAAAACCTATAATGAAAACATGAATCAAAAAAGTATTGCATTTTTTTCAAGTAAACTCAGAAAACACTAGTAACAACAAATGTAGTGTGATTCAGGTCTCGCTGAAGTGGAAAAGAAGTCAGAAAACTTTGTTTCAAAATTTCAGGCAGATTAAAGAAAAATCTAGCATATGTAAATAACTATTGATGGACACAATTATGTTTTAAGAGAGATTACCAAAGGGTTGAAAGCTCTGAGGAATCAAATTAATGACCTGGAAAACAAGCTCAAATTAAGAAACATCAGTTTGGGGGTGGATCCTTAGGGCCTGATGATGACAAGAATAGAAAGATTTTTTTAATAGATTGTGGAGGTGTTAGGGATGAAAAATCCTTGATTCCCTCTGCAATATATCTCTGCTCATTGTATTTCTAGCAACGACAATCAGGCAACACCCATCATGATGTTTATCAAATGTGCAACATGTTACAGATCCCACTGTAACATTCAACTCATCTTCCATTCCCAGACTCCTGACTCTGATTTTCTCAGTGGCTGAATGAGGGGCTAGTTCACAGACTGAAGTTACTCCATATTGACACTAGAATAAATAAAATTATGCTCACCTTTCTTTAAGAATTTTAAAATTAGTGTGCTATTTCATAATTTATTTTGGAACTTTATCTAAATTTAGCTATATTATCCTCAAATTCTTTTCAGAAGCACACTGTGATTTTGATTCTTTGCTTATCCTCATGCAAAGCAGAAAGAAGGGCCTAATCTCAGAATCATAAAAACACGGAATTAGTAACAAAAGGGAATTGGGTTCTTTGGCTATTTATAGAATGTTAACCTTTTAACTCTCTGATCAGAATCATTATTTATGTGGCACCTACTTGCTCAAGCATTATAGCCATCTCTGAAAGACACTCTGAAAGGCACGAACTATTGGATGGTGTGTCTGCTGAGATACAAAACACATGTCTGAGACACTTGGGATGGGCACCCCTGGCATTGCTGTATACACAGGTAAAACAAAGAGGCAATTTCACTATTTTGTTCAATAAAGCTGGGAACTGTCTCTTATGAAAAATTATTTTTAAAAATTAATTCCAGGCAATCAAATAAATCCCATTTTTAGCAGGATTCTCTGTCCACAGAGGTTAAAGGTAATAGAGGCAAGAAAGAACATTGAAAGGAGTTCAATGGAAAGGAGTTCCTGGAATCCATCAGGATTGTGGTAGCATTCTGAAGTCCTGCAGGCCATCAGAAGGAGGAATGAATTTAATCCAAAACCATGTGGATTCTTTTCTTCATGGATGGGAATGGAATACCAATGCTGTGTCACTTAGGCTGATGGGCTGTAAAGCCCGTCTGACTCTATAGCAAAGGTATTTACAGAACAGTACTGTGAAATCTCTCAAGAATGTTATATCAAAAATCCACTTACTCTTTAGTGCTGGTTATTCTGTGGTTCGGTATTGGAGAGATACAAGGTGGGAGCAGACAGGAGGCTGGAGGGTCCTCCAGGCGCTGCTTCTTGCTTTCAACGAAAGTATCCAGGCTTTCTATCTGCTTAAACAAAAAATGGTAGAGCATAAAAGATCCAGCACTTATGCACAACTTCACTGGCCATCGAGAGGACCTATGGAATCTCAGTGTATTGCCTTAATAGCAGCAGCAGTTAAACTCTGGTGTAAGAGAAGTGAAAGTCACCTGAAATCAGGGCTAAATGTGCTCCAAACACATGACATGAAGTTATATAACAAGTGACATAGCAGATAATTGGAAGCAAAATGTCTCGTGTGCTAAAGTTATCTTCTGTAGTGATCTGGAATTTAATTAATAATTTAGATGCAATGACTTGATAGCACCAAACCTTATTCAAGTAATAGCTTTTACTCATTCACCTAATAGAAGTTGATGAAAAAACTTCTCTGAGTAAATATTCCTCACAGGACTAAGAATAGAGGACTGAGTTGGGGTAATCATTAACAGCAATTTGAAATTTGCTTTGGAAGACTCCCTGATGTATGACTTTTGTGCCTGAACTAGGATGATACAAGCAAAGCTGATTATTGCTCTGTCTCTGAAACGTTCGTATCAGTGCTCAAGCCCACTAGTAGACGGCTAAAATAAATCTTTTAATAGCATGATTTAGAAACACAGATTAGTCACTCCCTACCCTGCTTTAACTCTTGGTATACCCTTGAGTCATCCTAATTGGCTTGTTTCCCCTTGGTAGCAGTGAACAACCACATTGCAACTAAATGGGCTGATTCAGAGTCTAGCTTATGTTAGCACAAGCCCAGAGCAAGATTCTCCATTTTGTTACTTTCTGATTCAAAGTCTCAGTTAAGGAAATGACGAGGTTCCAAATTTCATATAATCTCCCTTATTTTTTTTCTTCCCTGGGAGCCCTCACTTTAGTTGCCAGTACTACACTTGTGTTTTAGTTAAGATTCCTTCTCCATGATACAGACACTCCACTCAATTACCCAGCAAGATTTATTTTTAGTATAATTTATATGCACCCTGGTGTACTTAGACATATGTAAGTATGGTCATTTATACATCCCTCTTTTTTTTCTCCTTTCTTCTTGCATCTCTGCAGTGTGCAGCTAGAATATAAATTGAATAAAAACCTGTTGAGTTTACTCATGTGATTATTTTCACTTAATTCAACAGGAAAGGAGCCAGTGCAGTGATTCATTTAGGCAGGAGTGTTGACCCTGTGTCTACCCAGCATCATCTGTCTTTGTCTTGCAGTAATTCTCTCATACCACTGGACTCCTCAAACTCAGGATTTCAAGTCCACCAAAACAGACAGCTGAAGTCATATTCACAACGGTTTATAAAATTTGGGGTATAAAAAAAATACACTCTGATGACTTTCCACAGGCAGACCAGAGTAAAGCATTTCAGCTGGAAAAACTGACTACAAAAATTAATTTTGGATATAAAACCTCAGTTTCTTTTCTGAAAACACATTTAGTTTGAAGTGCAATGTCATAGCCCACATGATAAAACATAATGTCTTCAGTCAAATTATATTTGTTTTTTCAGTTAGCTGTGCAGAGAAAGCAGCTAGTTAAGTAAATTGTATTTCTATAAATCATATTTGTTCATACTACAAAACAATATAAAAACTAAATTCACCAGGAACATAAGCAAGCACCATTCCACTGACTTTGATGAAGCCTGTTTAAACCAGTGTTGAGAACACCTTAATTGTGCAAACAATGAAACTCCCCCTTCCAAACAGAAGTCACATTTTCTGAGTATGGCTGAAACTGTACTAATATGAACTCATCACTTTCTGCAGATTGCCAAACACTGGAAACTAATAGGTAGGTGAGTGAGCAAATACAAATTTTGTCAGCTGGGGTTTGCTTTTTACTAGTTTCTTATGTTAATTTGTAGTGCACTTGTAAATGCCCGTCCTTTGTAAAACCAATCAAGCCTCAGCGTTGTGATGCCTCCCCACAGCCCAGCTGCAGGTGCAGTGAGGAATCAATGCCTCTGACCTCCAGGGTGCTCAGAAACACGTTTTCCTTTAAACAATGAAAATTACTTACCTTGTGTTTCCTTTTGGATTTTGTGGAGGGTTTTTCAGCTGCTGGGGTAGGGGATTCTCGAGATGGTCGCCTGTGTTTCACATTTGCCTCTCTTGGTTCACTTTTCACGGACGTGGTCTCAAAAGTTTCCTGTCCAGGTATCCTAGAGAGTAAACTAAGGTCTATTTTGACCCACAGAGATTTGAGTTCTTCATATTCTCTCAGTGGGGATAGAAGTTCATTTTGTACAATTGGGATAGGAGAAAAGAGCTGCTCCTCCAGGTCATTGCTGGTCTGGTCAATGGATGTGTTGCTGCCATTGCTGGTTAAGCTACTTACGCTGAGGATGTTACTGCCAGAGTCCTTCACCTTGACACCACTGCCAGACCCAGTGCAGGCTGGCAGCACCTTCGCCTGCAAGCTCTCCTCCTGGTCTGTGTTTGAGTCAGATGTAGATGAATCAGTTTCAATGAACTCCCGGGACTTTGGGATAATTTTGCTAGGGCCTCTGTACTTTTTCTTCTCTGAAGTGAGACCTGTGCTAGTTCGTGGTTCTTTCCTTGGAGCTGTCTTCCCAACTGCTGCTTTAGTTCGAACCTTTGGCTGCTCGGGGGGTTCCTGTGTATCTTTTTCTTTGGGAGTGTTGCTGGTATTATTTGGTTTTGGCCAGTTATACTCTTCTACACTGGAAGTCCTTTCTACCTTTTTGGGTTGCTTTTTCCCAGTAGTCCTTTGTGAAGTTGGCTCATTATGAGCTGGTGACTTCTGCTTGGAGACTTTTGCCTCTGGGGTTTTCTGGGCAACCCGTGGTTTGGCTTTCTCTCGGATGGGACTAAGGATTGCCCGGTCTTTGGAATCATTTGGGGGCAGGCTGCTGTTGAGCTTCCCTTTGTTTGGCCCTTCGGCCTGCTGGCTGCTCTGGGCCTGGGAGCTGCTCTCACTGTGAGGCTCATTTTGATTGTTGATGATGGTCTTGTTGTGGGGGTTCACCTTATTTAGCCATTTATCCAGCTGCCATTTGTTTGTTGAGGGGGGCTCGGGCTGCAGATTGAAGGATGACAAGGAACAAATCTCAGACAGAAGCAGTGCTTTTCCTTTTAAAAGAGAACTTTTTAAAAGTTTCAGGTAACTTTTATTTCAGTAAACTAGTGGAAACTGCTAGTTTTATGGGAGTATTTATGGAGTATTTATGGTTAATTAGGCTTCCTTATCTGGTTTACAATGTGGCCCTGGAGAAATTTAACCCAACTAAAAAGTTTAGCTAGTCCCTGAAGAGATACTTTTGTCATGTTGCCTTTCCTTAGTCCCCTTAGTCCCAGCTAAATACTGTGTCAATAAAATCTTCTCTAGCTACTGGCAAAAATCTAAATATTTCTTTAAAGGAACTATAATGTAGGCCAGAAAGATTCTTCCAAATACTAGAACGAGTATGTGGGTCATACATGTGAAACGGCAAAGGGAAAAGAAGTCAACATCATCAAACAGCACAGAACTCCAACATCCCCTAACAGGGAGTTGCACTTTGCTCCCCTCCACGCTTCCCCCTCTGGGGAGACCTGAGAGTGGCCTTACCTCTGGTGTGGCACTGCGGGACTCCTCGTTGCACTCGCTGTCGCTGGAGCTGCTCTCACTGTCTGAGTCGGACTCGGAGCTGCTCTCAGACTCGCTGGAGCTGTCGGAGCCGCCGCTGGAATGGGTCAAGCCAGTGGCGTGTGCCACTGGCACTGGCAGGCTGCTGCGGGGACAAGATCATTTCTTAGCATGCTCCTGGCTTTTTGCAAGTGTTGCCCAGTGAACCCCATTCACACTGAATATCCTCAGTGTCACCTCCCTCTCCTGCAGTGCAGACCCACAAGAGCTCCAGGGGCTGTGCCATCATGGAGCTACCAGACGAGCTGGTTGGGTTCGTGACTCATGGGACACAGGCATTATGTTAATAACATTACCATCATTATCACCCTTCAGTAAGAAACACTTCACTGTCACAAGCTTGAGCTTATTAGGCCGATGATTGCAAAAACTAACAATCACACTTAAATAAATCATTAATGGAATAATTTCTTCATTTTTTGCCAGTTCATTTATAATTTATGATTAAAGGAAGGACATCAGGCAACTAATATTGGACAGGACATTTAAAAAATTAATTTAATGAATACTTTTACAAGGCAGTGTACAAAAACTATGTACTTTTGACGTCTCCAGGGAGTGCCTGAGAATTTTTTATTTATAGCTTTTTTCCCCCTCTCATATTTATGATAATGCAGTGAGAAAATAGCATTCATGCTGAAAATAAGCTTCTCTGTGAAATCTATTTTTCTGTGTGTTCAACTGTCCTCCAAGATGTATTTATTAGCAGTGCACTGTGTGTCATTGTTTCTCCTCAGCGTTTGTTTCTAATCTGAGAGGTCACATGACCCCAGCTTTTAGCACTACAGGATTCTGCCAGACGGAGTCTTTATAAACTCATCTTTAATTTCAATTTTTTTTTGTCAGGGAGATAACCATAATGTTATATGTCTCTTCAGCTGATCTGTACACAGACTTTTTGATGACTGATTTTAAATTTGTGAAGCTGACAAAGCAGTGTTTGAAAATTGACACCATTTGCTAGTACACCTTTATGGATATTCAGCACTTCACCTTAATACATCATACACCGTGTGTGTCCCATATTGAGTGATCCAGAGATGCCTACAAGGTATAACACAGCCTTGCCTCTGTTTCTATCTGCTTTTCTATTTTCCTCCCAGAAGGATTCAACTAAGCCAGGAATATGCTTTCCTTCCCTTTTCAAACCAAGATGCTCTGTGCAACAAGACACTCTCTTAAAAAAAACCACAGTAACCAAGAAACTGGAAAAGCCAGGGGAAAAATCAAAAAAGGAAAAGCCAGAACAAACTGATGTGTGACCCTGCTCTGCTAGAATCTTTACAAGCATTAGCATTGGCTTCCATGACAATAATAGATGGACTTTAATTTTCTTCTTACACTAAGCTACTTTATCTCCCTCCTTGTTGGTAAAACCTAACGCTTACACAGTGGTTGGTAACAAAACTGTCTCTTTGTGCTTTGCAATGGCCCTGCAGTGCCCATTGACGAAACAGCTTGGTGCTTTAGGGTGCATTAATGAAACAAAATTACTCACTTGGGTAATTTCTACAGATCACTAACTTTGGTGCTCATTAAGTCCATACACTTCTTACTTTTTTAATTCTTCTAGCAGCTCCTTTACTCAACTGACTCAAGTAGAGCTACTTAGAAAATTTCAACTGGATGTAAAAGGCAACTCAAAGAACAGATGATGGAAACATATAGGTATTTCCAAAAGTATTATGGGAAACTAACCAATGCTGAATTAAAACTGATCTTACTGATTTTGTATTTAATAAAATTATTTTTGAAAAAAGTTCGTATTTCTTCCTTTATCCCTTCTTTTCAGTAGAGCTCAAGAAAGTGTAAGAAAACACATTTTTCATGCAATTTTTTTACAAGTAAACAAGGAAAAAGAAAAGTGTAGAAAAAGAAAATGTGTTTGTAGGGGTGTTGGCCTTTCCCATCAATATCTTGCAATTTCGGTCTCATATTTTCTACTTGGAAAACACTAATAGTAGATGAAAGCTGAGCTTTCATATTTCATTGCAAATACTTCTAGGAAGAATAAAATAGAAAACAGCACAAGAATTCCCAGACTGAGGAGGCAAACACGGCAATTCCATTCTATAATGCCAGAATGAAGCACCAGCCTTGGAAAAAAAAGTGTTATTTATGGAATTATCATTAGTTTTAATTTAAAAACAACTTCCCTCTAAATCTGAGAGCTTCTCTGGAGTGCTTTGCACCCAGGTAACCTCAACACAGAGGGGTGTGCATGGGGCTGCACACATCTGCACACATCTGCCTAAGGACTGTTAGGCTCTCCTCTCAGCACTGGCACATCTGCTCTCATTAAGACAACTGATGTAAAGAATAACACCTCTTACATTAGATCAAAAAAGGAAAAGGCAGTGCCTCAGCCAGACCTTTCTCGCCTTTAAACACAACTTACCTCTCTTAGCACTCTGAGACTAACATTGTACCTGGGATGTGCTCACAAAATAACAGGAGTTGTTCTGGAGCAGACTACAACTGTCTGACAAAGAACTCAAAGGGCAGGAATAAAACCACGGAAATAGCAGCTCCAACCTGGCCTTATTTTCTTTCTGCACATCAGCCTCAAAAAAGCTACCATTTGCCAAACGTTACCAAGTAACATAGCTCAGCAAGCATGCAGGAACCAGACAGGCTCAAAGTAATGTTTTTCATACAAAACAAAATGAGGTCATATTTGTCTTTTATCTGGGATAATAAAATTATGCCTTGGCTACACCAGGCAGTTTCATGCTGAAGACATCATTGCTGATCCTCATTTCTAAAGTAGAAGCATTCATTTTCATCCTTTAGTTTGGTTGAGAGCAACTGTGTATGCTTTGAAAAACAATCAGCTAAGACCCAAAATGCCTTTCCTAGCATGCTTCTCACCATACTAAAGACAGATCTTGTACATAGCTACAAGCACAACCAACTTCTTACAATGCAGTTCATCAGAGAAGAAAAAGGTATACATATGTTTCACAAACAAACAAACAAACAAGAAGCATAAAAAAGTGCATAAAAGATGAATATCTGCTTCCAATAAAATAAGTTTAGTAGATATTCTGGATTGCATTCAAAAATATTTGGTTTGCACTCTTTCCAGAGATTTCTGCAGATTTAAACTTCAATCATGTTTTGAAAGATGTTGGGCTAGATTCTGCAATTCAAGCAGCAGTTACATAAATAAACTGGGCTTCCTCACATAGGTTTCAACTACATGAACTGGGAGTTGCCTCTTGGAGAGACTTTGAAGGCAAGCTTTGTTATGTTTCTAAGATCCAGACAAGGAATGCCAGTCCAGACAAGGTTTAAAATGGATTTAAAGCATTTTATCCACAGACACAAGTCCTCAAAGTGACTAAAGAGGACAGGAAGGACTGATATTTGAAACTACTGAATTTTTATTTCCCAGCAGGAGATGAGGACTCATATTGTTCCTCAGTGTTTGGGTGACAATGTTTTATTTCATGTGAACTGAAAAAAAACCAACCAAACAATGCTGCACAATGGAACACAGCATTGTCTGGGTAAGTAACACTTATAAGAAAGCCAGTTCATAATTATCACTTGAGATTGGAGGCCCCTACTGAGACCAGTGACTCAATGTGCTGGATTTGTGGAAATACATGATGAGGCACAATCCTTGGGCTAAAGAGCTTGCAGTGTAAACACACGAAGCAAGCAGCAGAGGTATTACAGTCATCCTCATACTCAGTGTGGGTCTGTCACATTCTCTAAGTGCAAGGCCTCTCTGCAGGTGATAGAAACATCAGTTTTGCCCTTCTTTTATGTTTGATCTTCTAATTTTGCAAGTCTCGTGCCCAGCACTTGAGCTGAGTCCTGAGGAGCAGTCAGAGATGCTCTGCCCTGACCAGGAGCCCTGACCAGGCTGGGAGCAAAGATACAAAATAACTAGGCAGGGAGACCTCCGTGACTCAGGCCAGATGGATCAGTGGCTGCAGTGGCTACACACCCCTCTCCCGAGAAGCTCCTCCTGTGCTGTGGAAATGAGAGCCCTGGAGTGACACCCACACTGCAGGGGAAGGGGAACCAGGCCTTTGTCCCTTGGAAAGGTCACCATGATGATGTCTCTAGCTGCCTGCAGACTGGTAAGCTGGGAGTCTTTCTGAAAGAAGAGACCTGCACATCTGGAAGTAAGCTCTTCTGCAGCACCTTCACCCATCTCCCTTCTTGTGCTTTTGCAGTGCAAGCATTTCCCCAGTCCCTGCTAACTGTGCACAGCACAGCCACAAATTATGAGATGAGAAATGCCTCGAAGGAGGGGACAAGTACATGGAGTATTTTTCAGCTCTTCTGAGCTCAAACAACTACAGAGCAGCTGAGACTTGCAGGTGTGTGGCTGCTGATGGCTCCTGGTGAGGAGCTGCACTGACTTTATTACACACCAAACATCTTTCCCTGCAGTTCACTGATACAGGTGATCTGCACAAATCACCCTGAAGCTTGTCTGTTTTTAAATTCATGGGTTATTTTTCCAAAGCCAATTAAAGCAGTCATGGAATTATGATGTGTCTGGATCATTATGCTGCATAGAAAACCAAAGGCCTGATATGTGGCTTATTCTTTTTTTATTCTTGTCATCTGGACCATTATATTGCTTTCAACATATAATTTACTCTACTGTTGTTACAAATGATCTTCAAAATTAAACCTGGTAGCTACAACAAAGATAATGTAAAATACTCCAACTCATTAACCTCTAATATGAAAAATAATAACATTTTAACCTTGTAAATACAGATGTAGAAGAAAGGTATAATTCAGCCTACAGCTGTAAAACCCACCAAGGAATGAAACTTCCTAATCACTCCTCAGCTATCTCTCTGTACCTTTTCCCAGTTGGATGTAGTCATGTTAATTGCTGTGAGGAGAATTTGGCAAATAGATGGTGCCCTCCAACAATAAGTTTATTCATTCTAAACCTTCCTTTTTAGGGTAATGATGAATTGGCCACTTGTTTCACTGCTCTACTCAGAAATCAAAATGTAAACTTAGAGAAAGCAGAGTTGCTGATCAGTGGGAAACTGAAGATGGGAACTGACCAGTGAGTCAACAGTACATCCGTGTTGGTAACGTATTTCCATTAGAAGCAGCACACTACAAAGGTTGTTTAACTGCACAAGCCTATATTTAGGGAAAATTCAACCAATGAAATCTGGATGGACAAGGTCTATGCTAGAAAACTGACTACAGACTTGACAGAGTAGCTGATCTTCCTGTTGAGGCACTGGATTGGGACTGAGATGAATTTTGCTTTTGGTCTGAGAAGAAAATATGTCTGTGCATCAGTTCCTGCAGAGTAAAAGAAAGGTTATGTGGCCTATCCTTAATCTGGCTTGTCTATTTAAAATGCAAATTCCTGATAACAAAGAGTTTGATTGCACGGGGCACTGAAAATTGGGCCAGCTCTGAGCAAGACTTTTGTGCACTCAACCACACTGCGGCATCTACCAGAGCAGGCAGCAACACTTGCTCTTATTTGGATACTGCTGCCCACTCCCTACATTTCATTTGAACAGACAGGAACAAACTCTCTGGAGTTGCTCAGAAGCCAGCCCAATCTCTTCTTTGGATCTATTTCTACAGTAAATTGAAAATCTGATAAGCATTACTTCGAGTTGCTGGACTCACTGAATTCTGCATAGAAGAGGCTGATCCATTATTCTAGCAGATAATAATAGTGCAGCACCTAGCAAATTAATAGTTAGTGTCAGAATTTAATACCATAACTGTTCAATAACGAAGTTTTATTTCTCTTCTATTCTTACACCATTATCAGGAAGTAATATTCTCTTCTGATTTGAAAGAGACCTGCCATTTTTTAAAAATAATGAATTGTTCATATTTTTATCTTCAAGCTTATATACTCCTGCCATTAGATTGCTTTTTAAAGAAGGATTTCTCTGTATGATTTGTTCACTGCCTTTCCATTGGTTAGTATTAAATTATTCAACATCAGGCTGATAGGATTCAAATCTAAACTTTCAAAGTTTGGGTTGACATAGGAACTGAAAACCTGTATCAAGGCTTTTAAAATATCAATCAGCACCCAGGTCAATGAAATGAAAGTGTGGAAATTGTTGTTTCAGCTAACATTAGCACATGTAGTAAGACATCACTTATGATGGCTCCCTCATGTCAAAACACATGGAAAGGGAAAACCTCTCTAATATGTTATTCAGGATGTGGCAGCTGATCTGCCTGTATCAATCCTGAGTACGGTACTGCAAGTAGGAACTCTGATTTATTTTAAGGGGAAGGGTAATTTACAAGATGTTGTATGTAAAAAGCCACAGTCTCATTTTACTGTGTTCAAAAGTAAGTGTTTTAATCAAAGACTGTTTATAACAGGTTGGTAGAGTTACTGAAACAGATTTTTTTCATATACATATAACCCTTTTATACTTCCAGATTTAAAGAAGATAAAAAAGGATAGTAAAGATGAAAGAAATAAAAAGAATGACAGAGATAACTCCTATGAGCCACAATCTATGTCGAAGCAAAACTAAAGTGATTGACAGCTTGCATTAGTAATGAATTGAGTGGGGAAAAGCTGCCAAGAATCTGTAACAAGGTCAAAGCCTTCCAATAAAGAATTACATTAGCCACAAATCCTAAGTGGAACTGTGTATATACATCTGCAATGTGACTTTCACTATGGCTCTGTTTCTACTCTCCTATTCTATTTTCCAGTTTTTATTCCTGGGCTTCAGTAAATTCTGACTCCATCACATCTGTGATAAAGAACAGGTGTAATATATCAAACTATGACATAAAAAAACAAACAGGAGAGGAGGAATTTTAATGCCACATCTCTAATGGTGCACGTAAAAAACTTTCTGAACTATTGGTATGGTAATCACTCTCCTTCCGATATCACAGTGCTGTTATACACACTTGACATGGAAGAGAAGGGGATTTTGTATATTAAAAGCGAAATTGTATCTATGTTTCATGCATGCATCACTCTGCTCACCTCGGAGTTTAGAAACAATTTTGTAAGCATGATATTATTCAGGGAAATGCAATGTATGTAGGCTTTTTGATGTACAATTATTTTAGTGAATAGATTCAAATGTCAGAGAGCATTATATGTACTGTGCCCTGATGTGCTACTATTTGCTTGGCATCTGGAAGAACAAGAACACTCTCTCTTACTGTGAGAATCCAAAGGGTCTCATTTGATATAAATGGAACCACTTTATTATATCAATATTGCCCCACTGAATCAAGCTAGATAGGAGGACTGACACATAGAAACATCTTTATTTTCTGCAAAGGAAATCCTGGAATACTGCATCTTTCAGTACACTTTGCAAATCTTCTGTGGAAGTGCAGAAGCACATATTCCCCCCTCTACAGCTCACAATTTATAGTGAACATAAAATGTTTTTTAAGGAGTCAGTTATTTACACTTTGATTTTATTTACTACAACAGAAAGTCTAAGCAGAAAGTCCATGAAAAAAACCATCCAAAGTGAACCTCTAAAAGCAAAGTGTTGTGGTCTTTGTCATTCATGTATGGCAGAAACTTGAGAACGTAATGTTCTAAATGAACTACTCTTATTCTAACTCAGTTCTGCTTCACTTCTAACTGAAAACAGAATCCAGCTTGCAGAGCCCAGTGGGAAGAGAACTGTGGGCTCTGAGACCAAATCACACTGGTGCAGACAGATCCATGTGATGCCAACAGATCCATGTGACGCCTCCAGGTCCTCAACATTTCCAATCTCATCTGTTATCTGAGGAAAGCTAATTTTACTATGCTGAGCAACCAAGAAGTAAGAAGAAAATAGAAAGTTGGAGGGTTTTTTTCTCTCTCCATATAAAACAACCCCTCTGAGCTTGAAAAAGTGCCAAAAGGCAGACCCTAATTTTCCAAAGCTTTATGGCACACATGCAGTCCTTTACACCTGAGTGCTGAACAAGTGTCCCAAAACAAGCTCATGAAACCACAGGAGGATTTTCTCTCCGGGGGAATCCCTTGGGAACAGATCAGCAGTACAACCACTTTCAGACCAGAGCAAACAGGAGGAATTGGGAACAAAACCCAGAGGTGGGGAAAAAAGCCTGTTGCAGAGGCAGAGATAAAAACTGAGTATAATCACAACTAATTGGGTAATATTCTACTAAATGAGCTTCAGCTGCTGACAAACTGGTAGCAATCTCCATGCATTATGCACTGTAGAAAGCATGAAACAGCAGGATTGGTGCTACAGGCATAGCTGGTCATAGGCATGTGCTCAAATGACTAAGGCACAAATAATCCACCTCTGTGGAGATGACTGCTGCATTTTTGTAAAGAGAAACAGCCCCGTGGTTATAGAACCAGTTCCACACTTCAGAATACTGGTTCAATTCCTGTGTCTCCCTGGGATTCAACAGGCAAAATAATAGAATTCCTGGCACTTTTGCCTGTTATTAACACATATAGTATTGTGAGACTCCAAGCATATTTAAGTTAATCAGATTGAATTTGTAATAACAGGGACCACGGAAGTACACAGGCACTCATGAAAACCACATGTAGACACTTTGTTTCACTGCTACTGCCATAACAGTAAAAAGGAATCATCATTATTAATAATGGGCAATTACTCTGAAATAGTTTTTAAAGAAGTATTCCTAAAGGAACATGATGAATTTATGGCACACCACCATAGCCTTTAATGGATATAAAGATGTACTTCAGCACACGACTTGTTTTTTGAACAAGGAGAAAGCTGTCTAGTAAAATATTAATAAAGCTGAATGCTGAAACATAGGTGTCTTCCTTACAACTAATTTTAAAATGGGGTAAAAGGCTCCATTTAGAATGAAAATCTTAACCTTCCGTATATTTATGTTTAATATGACCTCCTTTTAATGCTGCTGATTTTAGATAGTTACATAACACTTTGTTTTACAGACTTAAAAAAAGGTATCAAATCTACTTTGAATGCTCTTATGTTAAGAACAGAGCTAAATCGTTAAGCAGCATCCACCCTTAATTATGACATACGTAGGTATTAAGGAAAGAAAGGTGCTTCTCTGAGTGATAAATGGACCTGAAGATCTTTCACAACATTCATTATAAATCACAAAAAAAGTTAATAAACAGTCAGAAAAAAAAGACAGTTGCTACCAGTATCTGCTCTCATACTTTGCCTAATACTATCACTGTCATGTTTAAACCTGACATCTTAAATCTTTGACATAAAAACCCTTTAAGTCAAAAAGGCTCATCTATTTTAAACAGAATTTTCTATGCTTGGTATTTTGAATGACAGCAAAAGGAAACAGAGAATCTTTAATTCTATAACCTTATCTGTCTGAAAATCTTTCCTTTCAGCCTTTTACATCAACCCCAAAGAAAAAGGGAAGATCCTAAAAGCTCCTGCAGTTACTTGCTGGAATCTTGTGGGCAGAGCTCCATGTCTGCCAGAGGGAGCTGGTGGTGCTCAGCACCACTTGACTCTGTGGGAGCCAAGTAAAAACACTGCAAACACAGGGATTGCACTATCTGTGTGCAGGATGAGGACAAGTTCGGAGCCAGCTTTCATTTAGACAGGAAAGAGTAATTGGGACTTCCAGAATTAACACTGGATGCCCTCCTGAAGTGTCACACTGCTTGCTTTCTTAATGCAGGCTGAGAAACTGGGATGCCTGGCAGAGGCACTTAACATCTGCCTGGGAGTGGGCAAATGTATACTCCAAGAGGGCTTCAGGGAAAGAGTGACCATAATCCTGAGCATAAAGTGGGTTTTGTCAAGGGAGTGGTGAAAAACACTCAATATGGACAAAATTATTTAGGTCTTTAGGATTAGTTATATTATTTTTTCTTAAAAACCTTTCACCTAAGATGCTTTCTTTCTGGACATTTATGTTCCTGAGTGACCAGAAATGGACTTTTCAACATCACCACCATCCATTTACCCCAGACTCAAGAAGGGTTATTGTATCAGCAACGATTTGTTGAAGGTCTGCCAACAAGCAAAGGTCAGGAAAACCCAACCTCCTCATGCATACAGAGGTAAACAGGCAAAGTTCGATCTCTCTTGCACTTTTTATTGTTTCCCACTTGACAATCATTCCCTTAGTAAGGTGCAAATGTCTTCTTCAGACATCTGCCTCAATCTCTTAATGTTCTAGCGTGGCATGGAGGTTACAGATTACATGAAACTCTTGCTTCTTAATGACAAAAATTAGTAGTGAGATCACACTCTACCAACAGGGAAGTGGGGAAGTAGTGACTTATTTTCAGCATTACACTTAAAAAATACCCCACCCTCTCGAATTCTATCTGCAGTACTTGGGATTTCACAGGCCATAAAGCTACATTAATGAAGGACAGTGCTCAAAAGTCAGCCCCTGCAGCAGATGGTAACACAAGTGGTCCAACACTGAGCATGACCAATTGGTTCAACAGCAAGATCTGATGTGAACACCTCACATCAGTGCTTGCATCCCTGAAAATATGTAGGGAGAGACACAGACACTCTGGCCCAGGGCTAAAAGCTCACCCTGAATTTCAGATCAGCACTTAGCTGGATCTTATCCAGTAATAACACTACTTGGCTGATCTCTCTTGTTTTGCAGAGCAAAACCTACAATACCAGTCAGTAAATTCAGATAATGGCTTCAACATACTGGAGCAGTTTAGCATCTATTCACTGCTTTGTTTCCTCTTTTGCTTTTTGAGTGAAGCAACATCCCAAAATATTTTTTTAAGTAATTTGTGCAGAGACTGCTGAGAGAAAACGTAATGTGGCAGTTATGTTCCTTCCACCACAGTCAGGATGGATTCCTGCACCAACAGACTGTCAATGGGAGTTTGACATGGGCAAAGTTTTGAAAATGAAAGCTCTACTTAGGAGATTTGAAGTGGAAAGGCTGTTACTTTTGAATCTGAAGTCATAAAACATCACTTAATGTCTAGGTTACTGATGGACTCAGGATCCCATACTTGGCTCCTGAGTGGAGATTACTCACACCGCATAACTGGGGTTTGGGTTCAAGCCCATCTTGAATATAAGTTTAGAATGAAAGAAATACATGCAAATAGCAGGCAAATTATAAGGCACTGCCAGCTGTTTTTTTCCAGTTACAAGGCCGTTTCTGAGAAAGCAAAGTGTTTAAGCATAGGGTGGAATACGTGAGTGATTACAAGCTGGTATCCCTGAGTTCAATGTGAACCTGACATTCTCAAGTTTAGGGTGTCTCTTGTTCCTGACACATGCTTTCCTAGACATCTGAGGCTACACTCTTTATTAAGTTTGTTGAGAAATGGAACACTATTCTCACAACCCTTTTTTTGGATCTCTCCTTGAGAAATATCTTTGTTCTATCTGTACTTTAATGACAGCCCGCTGCTCATTTTCCACGAAAATCCATGCCAAAAGTCTGGATAACACTTAACTCACAGGCTGGTATACAAAGAGCTGGCCTTGCAGGTCATGTTCCCAACTGAGTAATGGACTCATTATATTATCCCTGGCGAGTCTTGCAGGTTGGAATTTTCAAACAAAAGCAAAAAAAAAAAAAAATCAACTTCTGTTTTGTTACTTGGTTATTTTTTAATGCCACAGCTTATTTATTTTGGTTTATTAATTTGTTGGTTCAATGGTTTTTATGTGCTGCAGTTCAGAATAGGTCTTTCTCTAGTATCATGTTTTATATAGATATGGGAAATGAAATGTAAGTTTGATAAAATTACAGTTGTGTGCCATGCAAGACAATACCGTAAGCATGACAACAGCCTGGAAAGCTGCTTAGCAAAATGATCTTAATATACAAGGCAGTGTGAAAATGTAAAAAGAATCTATAATGACAACAAAGATTAGCCATTTGCTCTCTAACCTTATTTACAGAAGCAATCAGAGGTATTCAGGTCGAGTTAATGACCCTGTCTCCAATTAATTCAATTGTCTACAAACAACACTGATGCAGTGGTTGTCTCAGAGTCTGCCACATAGTCTCTGAGGGAATACATAAGACTCCATTAAAAGTGACAATAATAATGCATTTATTACTGCAACACTATTGTATTATAAATAAATTCCTGATGTTAAATTATGCTCCAGGATTTAACAGAAATTCAATTACTGAAATAATAAAAAAGATGGTGTATTTGCCAAGTGCATGGACTATAATTTGGATGCTTAGTTACCAGCAGTTGGCTGTTTTGCAATTTCTTGTTCATAGAGTATTTCTTTTGAATAAATGCCAGACTTTTTCATACAAATTTCATGAACAAGTTGCAAAATGAAATTTTGAGCTTTTGAATCCAATTATGAAAGACACAACTAAATCTATTATTGAAAAATATTCTTGAAAGCCCTTCTTGCTCTTGTTCACCTCTGTGTAGTAATTTAGGTGAGCACAGGTGCTGTTCATTATGGGCCATTGTGCACAATCTGAATTCTGGGAACTGAGGAATTCAGATGGTTTCAACTCTTTGTGTGAATAACAAACAGGTGTGATTCAGAGGTTGGTTGTACAAGCTTGCACATCGCTCTTCTGGGTCTCCTAAGACACCTGCTCACCCTTTTAAAGCCGAAACAGTATCATTTACGTTCTGGCTATTCCTCCTACTGTGATTTTTGCAGAAGCAGCATATTTCCCACCCCTCTTCTGGCAGGCGGAATAGTGGAAGCAGGAACAAAAGAAAACAAAGGAAGAAACCATTATCTAGTGGGGACAAGAAGCCTTAGAGAAACTCTTTTTGCCTTGATGAGATTCTGGCACAGAAAACCTTGTGAAAAAAGAACTGCTTCTCACACTGAGCATCATCCCCCCTCTCAAGCAGTTTCCTGTGGTAGGCTGTTAAGCATAGAATTAATTTTTTTTTCCTAACACCAATCTGTATTCCCTCTTTGGGGTTTGGCTATGTATTTATCTTGCTAATGCCTCTCCCACTGTCTACAGATACTTTACAGGGAATACACGACGAGGTGCATGCACCTTGCAAATGAAAATCTGCTGACAGTCTTCCTACTGGATCCCACAGGTGCCTGCAGCCATATGCCAGTGTGTACGCAGGTCTTGGCTCTTCAAGGATAACAAACTCCCACCTCTGCATATTTCAAAATGTGCTGTCTCAACTATATATTTCTGGTGACAGTGATTATTTACTTCGCACTTTTATTTGTTGATATATTGCTAGTACTTATCAGCAGAGATGTTATCAACACATCTGGGGATGGAGTATGTGGAGAGCGGCTGCCAGGCAGCCCTAAGGAAGTAAACATGGAGGGGAAGTTCCTCCAGTCTCAGTGTTAAAGATACTTTTTATTTTTACCCCACACCTTACACTGATTGCAGTGCAACTAAAACTACCTCAGTTCAAGTACTCCTGGGAATATATTGAACTGTTAGCAGATGCTATCATACTACTAGGAGATGCTAGCATACTACTTTGCAGAAGTTAGCAGGCACAATAATTCCTTGAGCATGTCAAATATTGAGCTATAATTCAACACCTGCAATATGATCTCTGAAAAATTGCAGCGACCAAAGTTAGATGACTTATTCTCTGAATTAACCTCTGTCACAAGCCATGTACAATTACAACAGCAGATCTCAGTGCCACCTGAAGGTCAAGTTAAGACTTGAAGAGGAAGAGGAAATAATACCATACAAAACCCAAAAAACTGAAGAAAGGCAACTACTTTCCTGAACTTCAGGAAAAACAGATCTTCAGGAAAGAAAGCTTGGGATTTCAGGGGGCTGCCGGGCTGAACACTAAATCAGAAACTGGCTGGCAACACTGCAGAGGACCATATTTACATAGGATAAACCTACAGACTCCTAAAGGAGGTTGAGCTGGCAGTGAGGGACAAAGTGGCATGCCATTCACAGTGTTTGAGTTAGTGATGAATGGCAGAATCTGCCTCCAGCCAGGCAACCAGAAGGAATCTGAGCAGAAGTAGGTAATTCCATCTAGATTTGTGATCTACTAACCACACATGGATAAAGGAAAGGGAGAAGGAAAAGGAGAAGGAAAAGAAAAAAGAAGAAGGAAAAAAGGAAGAGGAAGAGGAGAATGATGAAGAAGTTGAAGGAAGCTGAGAGCATTCATCAGTTCAAATCCACTTCAGGAATTTGAGGTGAAGGCAATATTATAATAACAAATTACAGATGAAATTAAGTTCAACTGCAAAACAACATATGCAAGGATGAGAAACAAAAGGAGTTTTGTTGGGGAAGGTGGAGACCAAAATTATGCTGGGCTTCAAGTGCCAAGTCTAATATGGAGACAAGCTCCAAGAACAACCAAAAAGCTACAGAGTTCATATACAGGTACTGTTTTTCCCTAGGAGTGTTCCATGGTTTAATACACTGGTGTCAATTATTTGGGGTTTGGAATGCAAACTGTAAGAAAGCAGTAAACTAAATTCCTGGAAAATGTATCAACTCTGAGAGAAATCAATTCTGAGAGTCCAAATCTCTGGGACTAGGTACAGTCCTGATTTTCACTGTATTTTGTTTGACTTGTATAAACAATTACTTAGTGCAGCCATCCCCACAGTCACTTGCACTTCTGTACTGCAATAAGAGAGACTCAGGAGAAAGACATTTTCTGTGGATCTTTCTCAGCTTGGTCGCTGCTGGTCACACCTAGGACAGCTGCTGATCATCTGAAGAACAGATATTTAAGTGGGACAGGCAAGACAACTTGCCACTGCCATTTCTTTCTTCTCAGTAAAGCTGGCCAACATATGAGGGGAAATAGAATCTATGCTTTAAGAGAAGGGGCATGTGAGCACTGGCTTGGTATGGCTATGTGGTACCTTCATAGCCTCCACACCATGCCTTGAACCTGTGACAACACTGCTACAGTGCTGGGCTGTGCAAGACCCATGATGCCACGTGTAGGGGGCATAAAACACAAAAAAGAGATTATCTGCAAGTGTGGCTTTAAGGAAGAGTTCACGAGAGAAAAGAAAACGAGAGCTTAAAGATGCAACTGATGAAAGGGGCAGTGAGACAGAGCCTGAAATAGGACAGAAAAAATATGAGGACTTGAGAGGAGAGCTGAGAAGATACAAGAACACGAGTAGCCACAGCCAGGGCAGGAGAAGTAGAGACTCTTGAACAATTTGCCATTTTTGCTTGGATAGGAGTCTTGGTTTGAAAAGCCAGGTGTCTGCCTCCCTCTGAGTTATTATAATTTTGAAATTAAGAGGCTCCCAAGCAAAGATATGGGAACAGGAATAATAGTTCTTTACAAGGAAAATTAAAATTAAAATGCAGTAATACAAAAAAAACCACTGACAGAGTCAGAATACAACCTGACACCCTCTCAGTCAGGGTGTTGGTAGCAGTCCATATAAATGGTGGCTGCAGTTCTCCTGCAGTGACAGATGTGGTTCTGTTGAAGCAATGATCCTGGAGAAGAGTGTAGTTTTGCTCTGAAGGTCCAGTGGTGGTGTAGATGGGCCTGGTCTTCCTCTGGGAATCCAGTGGAAAAAGGCTGCTTTGCTGTTCCAAATACCCTAGATTTTTATCTAGGTAGGAAAGGTTTGGCTCCTCCCCCTGGGTGGAGCATCTCACAATGGGATGATGCAATTTTATCAGTCATGCAGTGAGACTTAATGACCCATTAACAGAAGATATCTTTCTGGACAGAGCATGGATCATGGAAGAGACAAAGAAAACTACCCTACCTGGTTTTAACAGCTGGCCCATTAACAGAGGATATCTGCCCCCCTGCCCCACCCTGGAGTTATGAGGGATGTGTCATGGAAAAGATAAAGAACACTGCTCCACTTGGTTTTAACAGATGGTGATAGAATACATACTTCTGTTTACATCTTGCATTGCAACATAAGACAACAGGAAGGAGTAGCCCACAGTTTGTAGATTGAAGATTGTCTTATATTTTACATAGCCCTTGACAGTAAGATTTTTGGAAGGTTTTATAGTTAAGTAACAGTATGGAAGGTATAAACATTTGGCCCAGCAAAAGCTATGGGAAGACTTACTTGGCCCTCAGATTGCTGCTAGGGAGACATAAGAGTTCACTCTCATCACACCTCACTTCTGCTGAAGACTCTCCCTACTCTACAGAAATTTAATTCACTAAACATCTCAACACAGCCAGAGAAAGCAATGTATTACCATCACCTTCTTTATGTCAGCATAATTCTGTATAGTTCTTGGTAGAGCAAAGCTAGGACCACTGCATGATGGTGAGAATAAGTTATTTAAATGTGAGATCTAAAATAAGGCTTGAGATGCACAAAGATAATGGGAAGAGTGTGACACTAACAGCAGTACAGGCAGATTATAATTACTTAAGTGGCAATTTGGCTATGACATCAGGATTAACACCCTTCACTCAAATTCTTATGAGAAAGCAATGAAATCTTAAATGGGAGGACCTTTGCTTCATAACAAATCTGAAGCAGCAACTCTTACAGCACAGTGGCCTCTAACACAATCTAAGGTCATTGTTTCAAAGGTAGCATGGGGACAGCAGCCACATTGTCAGCCACTACCAGCACCTGCAGAGCTGGAGGCACCCCAAGGGTGTGTCTGCCCCATCTCTGTCAAATCCAGCTCAACACAGCCCTGGAAAAAGACTGCAGGAAAACAGCACAGATGGGCATGGCTGGGGGCCAGCAGAGCATTTAGCTGCCATTATTCCTGCAGCAGATTCCCAGGTACTGCAAGTAGGCATAATGAGGGAATGTTAATTTATATCCACTCACAAGAGCGTAATGGGGCTCAAACAGTGACCAATCAGGGGCCTACCAGGCTTCAAAATTTGAATATGCTCTGGGATCCGAGAAAGTTATAGACATGATAATGTCTAATAAATCAAGTAAAAATGGATAGCAGCCAAAGTAAGTTCCTGCATGTCAGATATTAAATATGACTAATGTTGTTTGACAGTGTTTCACAGGAGGTGCATTGGAGTCTCACTTCTTCCTTATCATTATCACAGAAAGGTAAAGCAC
The DNA here is from genome assembly GCA_037013685.1 of Acridotheres tristis. Classification (NCBI taxonomy): domain Eukaryota; kingdom Metazoa; phylum Chordata; class Aves; order Passeriformes; family Sturnidae; genus Acridotheres; species Acridotheres tristis. Next base: position 6,904,948 of record CM072889.1, on the reverse strand, counting down.
TACAGGAATATAAATAATTTGAAAAGCCTCATAGACAATATTCTACTGTGCACCTCATTTGCACTTAAAAAAACCCTGCCCTACAGACCTTATGTACTTTTAAGATTCATCTGAAAGATACATGAAGAAGTCTTCCAGTCAAAAATGTACATATTTAATGGAATTAGATCTCTAGGCAAGAAAATGTCAGAAGAAAAGGAGAAATATTAAAGTGAATGCAGGGTGCTCCTTTCTCGTGCTTTCCTGCTTTGATAAATATCTTCTGGGATGTCATTTACTAGAAAGTCATGATTTAACAAAAAGAAAATCTGCAGTATAAAATTTACTCTCTTCATTGCTGAAGTAAGTTGCTATTTTCATATTTTCCCTCTGTATTCAGCTTTTGTCAGCCAGAGGCCTTGATATTTGCTTTTATATCACCCCATTGAAAATGCAGTGATTATTGTGAAATATTCAATTGCAGAGCTCTTCTGATTGCATGGCAAGGGGAGATCATAGGAATCTCTACTGCCACAGCCCTTTCTCTGCCTTCCAGCCTCATGTGAGGGCAATCAAACGTTAAAAATACAAGAAAAAGTAAGAGACCCTGATTGTAGTGTTCAGTACTCACCCTGGGCCCAATGGGTTTGAAAGAAATCCTCTTTATTCTGTCATATCAGCTCCAGTTGCCTGAGCTGAGCAGCTGCTGAGCATCTGCAGAGCTCCTCACCCTCCACTGCTAGCAAAGCAGAATCACCTGAACACTCTAGCACTTAATATAGCTGAATTCATGTTTCTGTCTCTCTTCTGTAAAAAGTTGTCAATTTTTCAGACTACACTAGAATTTTCCTCATTCTTATGCGTGATCTAGTTATGTTTTTTTCACATACTTTCCCAAAAGACCAAGAAGAATCTGCTCAGAGTTTCTAGACTCTTCTCTACTTCTAGGTTTTGCAGTGATGTAACTATTCAAGTATTTTTCTCGTGCACACTAGCATGTCATGCACGATATATATATTTCACATATATAAGAAGACATTTATTAATATATGAAGTATTCAACAAAATGCTTTATTCCAAATTCCTTTGCATTTCCCACAACAATTCACCAAATCCCAACTTCTTGTGTTTGTTTCTGTACAGATTTTTAGGATGGCTACATCTTGGCACACAGGCTGGAAAGTTCTGAATTGTCTGACCAATACTACAGAGATTATTGGGGGAAAAGGCAAACATGGAAAATTAGGATTCCTATTTCAAGTCTTGTTTTTAGGCCACTGGAATAGACTTTTCCAGTTTCTCCTACTTTGTAAATACAGAATGCTGCTGCAGTAAAATGCAACCAGAGACATCCAGGATAACACGCGTATCTTCTTAAATAGAGCCTGTGCATGTTCACATCCAACTTCTCCCACACATACTTTTCCACAGATTTACTTCCCACAGTATAAGTGGAACTCACCCAAAAAATGTCCACACTATTTCCTGGAGAGATGTTCTCTCCATTCTGGCCATGCTGATCATTTGGGTAATAGCTGTTGATCCCTGAAACATCCCTGTCACCATCTGTATCAGCCTGCACTACATAGCGCAGTATTGTTTGCTGCTCAGAGAAAAATGTTTTCAGGCTATTCACAACCCAGCCAGACATTTCTCTATAAGTTATACTCACTTCACATTTTAATGAATTTTTAAAAATGCTCGGTAAAGATTTGCCTTTTGCATAATGAGAAGTGTGAAGGTCCTGCTGTAGCTGCCTGGGATGTGTTTCATCACATTTGCCCGCTTCCACATAGAACTGAACTACAACTGCATGTTGTGGAGGAAATGATCCAGCTCGCATTAACTTGACTGAGAGGTGGAGCTGATCCTAAACCGTACCCCAAAGTGTTGCTGCTCTGAAGTACAAAAAAGTAATGCAAAACCACCAAACTTCCAAAACTTCATAGGGAAGCATGGTACCCTTGTTTCTTCTTTCAGTTCAGCTATACTGGAAGTATTCACTGCTTTATTAGAAGGTGTCTCCAAACCCTTTTGGTGGTTGTAACGTGGCTGAACTCTACCTCAAAACATGAGCTACAGATTCATATCACTGACACAGTCCCTTAGACTCATTCTTCATTGCCAATACTGTCTGTTGAAGTCAATGTTAGTACTAAAAAGTTTATTTTGACAAGAACTCCTAACAGAGTTAGAAAGAAACATTTTAAAAAATGTAATAGATATTTCCTTCACTAAACTTAAATTGTTCTGGATTACACTGGCTTGGCTCCTGTGACTCCTGGCACTGCTCAGAAAGTCTAATGCTATAAACTTAGCTATGCCAGGCAAACTTTTATTTACACCAAATAAGTAGTATTAAAAAACTCAAAACCTTTAATTGAAGAATTAGCTTGTTGACCCCCAAGTCACAAACTGTCTGTTTTCTCTATGTCTTGTACCTCATGGCTTCAGCTGTTAGCCCCTCTTATCTTGTCAGCTTTCTCTATTTTTGCAATGTTTTGGAGCAAATAATTTGCTGGGGTAACTCCAAAGAAATTATTAGAGATACTCCAGAAAACGGTAATTCATGGGGCAAACCCTTAATTTGTGTAAAATGATGCTGACCTAATGAAGTAAATGCATTAGTCGTGTAATGACAGAGCAACTACCAGTAGCAGCTGTGGTCCTTTGCATCCAGCCTGTGGAAAACTTTAGGTAGTCAGAAGAATTTGCTGCTGCTATTAAACAATGTGAACTTCTCTCATATGCTGGTCAGCCCAGCTGCAGCACTGCACTGATCTTCTCCCTGATGTGACAAACACAGACTAAGCGTTCTGGTTCCCCACAAAACAGAGCAAAGGATTTTCTAATGGCAGCTAACAATCAAGATTTCTTTTTTTTCTAGCCTGCAACAAGGGACACTGCTAGAAATGGTAGCGATGACGCACACCAGTGCTCACTAATATTCACTTGGGGAAAGAGTTAATTTGCCTTTGCCTTTCTGAGCCATGTTGAGAAATTTATTTCAGTAGCATCAGTCATATATGATGATAAAAATGGTGCAAATCATGTAAGGGAAAAGAAGCTGCCCTAGCATGATTTGACTGTATACAATGAATAAGGTTACTAATTAATTGGTAAAGTGCTATTTGTAATTGTTGCTCGCTGATTAAATGGATTAGAACAGATGTTTTCATGTCAATTCTTTTCTCATTGCTTCACACACAAATATATGCGTAAAACTGAAATAAAAAAGTGGTGATGCAGAAAGCAGGCTCTGGGAGATAAATGGAGGGTTTTGGAAGGAAAAAAAAAAGCCACACTCACTTCCTGGAAAAGAAGTCGCCCAAGGAGTCCAATAACTTTCCAGATATGTGCAGTAAATGATGACATGAATGAAATGCATTGTTCATAAACGTAGATAAGTAAAGCTTAATCACTTCAAGCACTCATTTAGTTTCTCTTGCCCAGGACTTGAACAGCTGAGGAGTGAACAGCAGCACCTTAGGAAATCAAAAGAACAACTCTGTGTTATCCTGATCCCAGGGCAATGCTTGTCCCATTGTGGAGCTGCTGGAGGCCTGTTCTGCCTCATGCCTGGTACCTACGGAGTCCCAGCATGGCAGCGACTGGGAATCTGCATGGAGAAGAGACTCTGGCAATGACACACAGGGTCAGGCAGCAAAAACCTGTAGTGCTGCCACCACTGGGCAGCCACACAGTCTCCCAGGGCTGGTGAGCTGGGTGTCCTTGCTGTGGTGGCCATCCAGAAGGGAAGTTAAAAAGTGCAGCCGCCATGGTTGTACTCCATTGTAGAGAGGGGAACTCTTTAGGACTGACATTACTTAAAATACGGCAGTCAGAACATGATCCCGCATAACTGAATAATCCTTCATAATCTCCTGGATCTCAGAGAGGTGCAGGAGACTGTGTCCCATTCCATAGGCAGCACTGTAGGGAGCATCCCTGGGCACGAGTCACACTTGCTCACAGCCCCTTGCTCAGCCCAGCCCTGGCTGTGCTTCCTGCCCTGAGCTCTAGGCTCCCCTGAGGTGGCAGCAGTGAGGAAAATAGGAAGGCTTCCTTCCACCTTATCCCTGCACCTCCAGTGCCCACAGCTCAGCACTGAGAGATCTCCCAGTGACACAGCACAGGATGGCACAAAGGGTAAAGGCATCAGGCCTCTAATGGCCAGTGCATGGCCATCTGAAAAGAATCCTGCAATATCCACGCTTCTAATGGTATTAAAGGAGGCACCATTACTTTTCATTTGCACAAAATAATCTGATTGAGTACAATATAGCTAAAATTTCATTTCCTATATCTTTATTAAAGCAGTGCTGCCATTCTTTAAACCGAAATGCTAGCAGAAGAATATACAGAAACTATTTTTATTGTTGAGGTTTCTTTTTAAAAAAAAAAGAAGAAAAGAGGAAGATGGACTGGCTCCATATTAGCTTCTAATCAACCATGAATCATGAAGACTTTTTAGAAAAATATTAAAGGAATTGTAACTGCAATATAATTAAGTTTTCAACCTCTGGGGGGAATTTGTCTAAGTCTGACCTGAACTATTCTAGATGTCCAGGTCATCTGTAAGCTCTTACCAAAGGACAACGATTACATACTAATTCAAAGAGTGTGTACAAGACACTTGTAGAATTGAATAGGTGTAACAAAATTAATTAACTAATTAATTGTGGTTTTTTGTTTTGTGACTTATGACTTCCTCTAGAATGCTCCGCTTCTATTCTCCTGCACAAAACCACAATCACCTTTTAAGAAATACGTAGTTTTGTGATACAAACATGTTCGAAACAGGGTGGAATGCTCAGGTGGCATTTGTTCACAGAAACATTCCTTCTAATGTTTTCAGTAGTGTCCTTATTGTGCATAAAGTATGAAAACTTCACTGAAAAAATACTATGAGACTACAGGAAGGCAAGCCTCAAAATATGCTCAGATTATTACTGACAAATGCTACTGTGTGATACCACCTTGCTCAGTAGTAAATGAACTAAAGAAGTGCTAATTGCTTTGGAGTTAACAAAGACTATATTGCCTTTCAATAATTGGTGTTTGTTTAGCTACTATGATTATAGCTATCTCTTTCTTGTTGAGCAATGTAAGATGGCACAAGTTCCACCTTTTACAAGTTTTAAATCCCTGTAGAATTGACAGAAAAAGCTGTAACCACAAATTGGTTTGCGATTTTCCTTTCTTCCCAGCAAGCTCTGTATAGTTATATTATGAACCTTGCTTCAAACAAACTGCTTTTGACTTTTATGATCCTTTTGTGATCTAAATGGCTATCTCATAAGATACTCCACTGCAGCTTCTTTTTCAATTGCTTTTACTGTGAAATGGCATTCTGGAGATTTCTGGGGACCATTTCACACTCTTATGGTATTGATTTGCTAAACCTGATGATAGGTTTCTATTTAAGATGCAGTCTAATATATGAACAAAGTGTAAAGCTTATGAAGAGGAGATCCAGGACTTTCAATAACCCCATTTTCTTGATGGAGTTTGCCTCTTTAAAGAAGGTTAGTGTTTTACCCTGAATTTCTGAAGGCAGGTTGCTATATGGACTGTGTTTCTAATTGTCTTGGAATGTTTCCATTCCACTGAATTATGGTCAAAGAAAAAGTACGGATAAGATGACTGCCAGTGACTTGTAACTCTTCCCAACATAAGGTCAGAGCAAATACACAAAAGCACATGGGAACCTAAATGGAAAAATGTATGTGAGATTGTTCCCAGAGCTCCCACTTGTGAGGATGGCAGAGGACAGATTTACTCCTGGGGACACTAAAAAACTGACAACAAAACGAACTCCTTTGCCCTTTGGTGTTGGAGATATGTGCTTTTTCTTAAAAGACTTATCATTGTAAAATGATTACGGGCCAAGAAAAATCAGCCTTTCATGGAGTTATAGCATAACAATGAGTGAGAAACAGTTTTATGCACAGAAAGACAATTTTTTCCTGGTCCAAACCACAAGCCCATGCCTCTACCTTTACTTTGGCAAATGCTGTGAATTTAAGACATGGACCCAGGTAACCCAGTCATAGCAAAATAAAACAACCAGGTATTCACAAATGTAGTGAGGAACACCTAATGACCATGGGAGTCCCAACAAGAGTTACAGGACATTTTGTTTAGAAGAGCAAAATCAATGCTATAAATATGAACATCAATATATACATATATCCAAGACAACATGTCTGTCTAGTTTTCTTCAAATGCAAGTTAACTCCTGCAGAATGGTGCAAAAGTAGGAGAATGAAGGTCTGAGATAGCTTCTGATGTGGAGGCAGTATTTAGGCCTCTACAGACCTGTATGTTGCAAATTAGGGAAAGGAACTAAGAAATTCACAGCAGTGGAGCGTAAAGCACAGAGAGTGTGGGGAAACCTTTACCCTGTAGCCAAGACGCTTAGAGCAGTAATCAGAGATCATGTGACTGTAGCATAATTATATGCTAAAAAAAGAGAATTAAACGGTTCCTTTGAAAAGAGAAGCTGGAAAAAGTATGTTGGAGTATAGGTATGTAACAATTCACTACATATATTATTAAATGAATGGCTTTAGTAATAAAATGTGTGGATGTATTTTGTAGTATGTGTGCCTGAGCGATGATATGATTGCATACGTCTGCTGAGTGAAGTCTAGATGAATTGCTTGCTAATATTAAACAAATGAAGAAATTCCTCTAGCAATATCTAGAATAAGTGAAGGTAACACTAGTTAGAGCTGACCAGAGTCAGCTTTTGCTTACACAACAGCAATCTTGCATGCTCATTTCTAAGTCTGGCCTAATGTCTGACTTATTTCTCTTTGCTTCCAGTCAACATTATTTATTTTTCTGCTTTGTTTTTGCATCTCTGTTTCCTCAGTGGTGTAGGATCTACACTAATCTCTTAAATGTCACATAAACTAGAAATCTGGGATTTTTCTCAATACAATTTTCGTGACAAAAAGGTACAAATAAAACTAAAGAATTGCCAAGTGCTGCAAGAACACTGACAGTGGGCAGTACTTAATGAAATTCTCATGTGGTAGGTTAGAAAACAGTCAGAGCTGCAGAGCCTTTAATTGCTGGTGAGGGACTTTGAAATGTATTGGAGGGAGTAATTTGTAAATTTCTATGGCTTGCTAAATAAAAGTTTCACATGTGTACAAAAAAGCTGACAAGTTCATACCCTCCAAGATCTTCAGATTTCCATAAGAAGTCCTGTAAGATTTGCAGCCATTTCAAGAGTTTAAAGACTTTATCCATTCTGGTAAACTGTTACAGATCACATAAATCACTCAAATCATTGTCAGTATTTTATCTCTTTGCTATTACAGATCTGGCAAGAAACATCTGCCAAGACTACAGCCTAGCTACTGCCACAGTAAATAAACAATAAACATGAACATTTTAAAATACCATGACCAGTTTGGATGGGAGAATAAATAAGCTAAATAAGCAAACAACACCCATGTGAGAAGGTGTACAAGTATTTTGCAAGACGGGTCAGAATATGAAAAGATCCTGATGAAGTGGAGGTAAGATCTAAAGAAACTGTGTAAAATTCACTGTGGACAAGCACAATGTACTAGATTTTATCACAAAAACTCAACAGCAAAAATACAAGGCAAGGAATGACCAGTGAGGTAGCTTTCTACAGAAATATCAGATGGTTAGAATGGATTACACACTACACATCTGTCAACAATATCTGGTGGCTGCAGAAACGGCAACCACCCTCATGGGATGAATAAATAGAAAGTTAGCTTCCAACATGTGTGGTATAATTCTTCTAACTGATTGCACAGGTATGGCTTAAGCCAAAGAATCTGTTTACCTGGGAAATAAAACTAAATTTTGCCTCCCTGCTTGTAAAATAGAAGCAGGTTCTGGTTTTGGGTGGCACATGAAATCTGCCTCTCTGCAGAGATGGGAACTACTGTCTAGAGCAAGGAGATGCTTTTCAGGTCTGTTCTGTGGTATCCGCACAGCTGCTGAGGAAGATTTCTGCTGAACCATAACTATAAATTTTCTTGTTAGCAACGAATATTTAATTCATATTTTTCTCATTTGCCTTGTTTTACTATAAAACAAAAAGAAAAAAAAGAAAAAAAAGAGAAAAAAAGCACATCTATATGCCCTAACCTCCCATATATCTGGCTCCCCTGTATCAAATACCCCTATCTACCTGTCTGACTGCCCATCTGCTTGTCTGGCTCCACAGAGATCTATACAAACCAGACCTATACAACTGGATACACTGGAAACACCATTATACTGCATTTCTTCATCACATCTAAAACTTTCACGTTATCATCTCAGACCTTTTTTCACCAGATTAAAATTCATATTGCAACTTAGATAATTTTTTCCTATGTATGTAGTCAAAGTAGTCTTTGTCCTGTGTACATGTGATTGTGCACTACAGGATTGCTGAAGGCACATTTCAGAACAGGCATTAAGGTAGTATAACCCCTGGGTCATCTGAGAATAAACTAAAAGTAGAGCCGGCAAGAATTATTCTGTGATTTCCTCTGTGAAATGATCTTTTAAAAACTCAACCAAACACTCCCAAAGCAAATTAAGTAGATGACATTATCCTTCTGTCTTGACTTCATGCCCTTAAACACTGAATGGAGACATTGTCAGGGTCAGATTCCCAGCTCCAGGGGAGATACACTGACTGAAAATCAGTGCTTGTCAGCAGAATAAGAATAAATAATGCTCTATCAAGGAGGGACTCAACATCCTGGTTCCGAGAACACCACTTTACAAAGAAGTTCACCTTCTGTAATAGTAGGAAGGCAGTTTGGACTACCAACCTGAAAAATTTGTTGAACCAAAATCACATACAAGAATCGCTTTTGTCCCAGTACCTTTGTCTGGATATGCTGGCTGTCCTTATTTTAGGAAATCAAACTCCTGTTATGCTTCTTAAAATAACCAAAGACAGACAGAGCATATAAACTTTACCTTTCAGATTAAAAATCTTTATGCAAATACACCAAAAGGAAATGGAACAATACAAAATATACAATGTTAATTTTCTATGGCTATTCCAGATAAACATTAGCAACACATGGGCTACTTTTCAATGTTGGTTTCAATATCAAAAGACGGAAAACTTTGAAACACTGTGCATGTTAGCAACTGCCAAATTTGCAACTGTGGAACTGCTAATTCCATATTTTCCTGATAGATTAATGGCGACATTTATCAAGAATAAATAAATGTGGAAGGCCTGCCTTCCCCCTTCCCTGTACCTCATCATGTTACTGATTTCCACCAGACTACTGAGCACATTAATGCAAGTAAGCCTCTGTTTACATTCAGAAATAAACACATTTGGTAGAGAAGTGTTTGACATTGCCAGTTTCTTAACACTGAAATTGAAAAGAAATATATTCAGAGAACTCCAGACTACAATCAACACAGATAAAGTGCTGTTGAAGGATTTTTCTTTCCTTTCCCTGACTTAAATGTAACCTAGTTGCAAGAAAGCAAAGATATTTCACACACAACTACTCCTGTTTCACAATGTGCATTTATCATATTTCTTTTGAGAGACACGTCAGACACATATATTTAGACTCCTAGCTTGCTAATTTACGCCAGCTAGTGTAAAATTATAGGGTGGAGAATAAAGTTGCAGCATCAAACCTTTGTATGTGCATTGAAGGAAATTTTTCTACTATACAGTTAGACTTCCACAATCCACTGTATGCTAATCTTTCCATTTAGCAATTTGCATTCCTGTGTGCACACACATGCATTCACAAACATACATCCTTCACACAAAAGAATGGTATTTCAGTGAGCTCTCACATTATTCAGACTACACTGATTCCTATAAAATATATTACTGTATCTGTGCCTCCTTATATCTAAGCGTGTTTAATCTACAAAAATCTAACTACATATATCTAACACATTATCTGTCACTAGGATGACTTCACTGTGTGTTCACGGGGTGATAATTGCAAATTTGGAATGAAAATAGTATATAGCCTTGTTAAATATATTTCTTTAAGAGGAAGAGATATGCTTTTGCTATATATTTGCTGTCCCCACTCATTGTAGCTCCAGGTTTTGTTAAGAGGTATAAGTTGATAAAGCCTGTTGGTGCATTTGCTGACATATCTTATCCTGAATGACATTACCATGACATATTACAGCTAAAAATAAATAAATTGCTAAGGACTGAGCATCCCATTGGCAAGACATGAGCTTGCCACATGCCAAGAGAAGCATGCACTCCATGGATTTGTAGGAGCAAGGCAGAGCATTGCCGCCATGCAAGCTATGACAGAGATGTCTGTTGAAGTTCTTTGCTACTTTTGTAATAGTCTCTGTCATATCTCCTTCCTTGTAAATATGTATTAGTTTAAATACAAAGCCTGGAAATTCCTCCAAGTGAAGTACAAGTGAGGAGCCACACAAGCTCCCTAATCCTAACAGACAGAAAAGGAAGGTAGAGCAGCATATTTCACCTTCAGCCCAAAGAACTAACAGATGAAGCATTCTCGTTCTATTTTCTACTTTATATTCCACTATTTACTACACCATTGTTTCTAATATGCTAAACTAGCAATATTAAGGTTAAACTAACCTAAAATAAATAACTAAAATAATCAAAGAAAGAAATGTAATTTCCTTCTCTTCAGGATGCTTTTCTCTATCTTACTTATTTTTCCAAAGACAGATGCAAAAAGCCAAAGTCTTATACTTTCTAAATAGCTTTCAAAAGCCTGGACTTCTCTTGAAACCTTTTGGGTTTTTATTTCATTGCCTGCAATGTTCTGTGCTAGATTTACTTGCTATTTGCTTAATTTTTGCATATATAAAATTTTCTTTTTTGGGTGCAATTTCTGTATATTTACATCAGCGTGATGAGCAAAGTCAATCACATATATCCATAAATTAATGAGAATATGAAATAGAACTTTAATTATTACTTAATAATAAACTCTGATGTTAGTTAAGTGAAAACTTAATGGGGCTTAGTGGGACTTCAGGAAATGATGAAGTATTCTTGAAACATGGTTATTTCCTATTTATGGTTTTTACAGCCCTGACTGGGTCTAAAGTGACAAGCACCAAGCTGTAACATTCAAGAAGTTGAAGAAACAGTATATTCACAGCTTTAGAAACACTGACTGCACCTGCTTGTTCATGCACACAGTGGCAATGTCATCATTTTGAAGGAAACAGGTTATTCAGTTAAACAAAAACATCCATAACTAGGAAGAAGAAGAAGAAATTCAACAACACAGAAGGCAGTTAAAAAAATAAATTAAAATCTGTTAAAAAAAGTGGAAGTCCTCAGTTATAGCTTATCCAAGATTTTATGGAGGGAAGAAAGCTTGACTCTTTTAAGCCAATACTGTTTACAGTTGCTGCAATGAAAATTCTAATTTTGTGCTCTAATGAACACAAAATGATCCATAGTCAACCTTGGCAAAACTTATAATGACTGTGTAATTGAAGTGACTTTGTCACACCAAGAAAATATTTCAAAAAATTGCAGGAAACTGCCAAGAAATAAAACTCTGGGATGGATAGTATGTGACACAGGCAGCCATATCATCTTTGCTGCTTGGTACATGTCGGGATTATAAAGCTGTTAGGTATTTGTCTGCAGTTGCTCTTCTTACAGCATATTAAGACTAATTGTGAATTACAGCAAGTGCTTTGTGGTGAATATGTGACCCAGAATTTTCTTTTTAAAGACACTGCTTGTGCTGTTACACTCTCTGGCACAGTCCTCATGCATGGGACATGCTATATGGAAAGTTGCCAGGTGAATCTCTATGCACAGATTATGTGTAACATTTGGTGGACCTTGAAAGAATTCCTTCATTTTGTAAATTTACAGAGAAAGGGCAACAAAGAGAGAATGGGATTGGCCCATTAGGGAGGATACAGCTTCAAGCTCTGGAAGGGGTAGAACATTCTCCAAGACACCAGATTTCTCCAGAAATATCCCTGGCGGAAAATCTGAACACTTGTCTTGCAGGTTTATGCTCACCATGATGCATGTTCTGGGCTTTTTACTCTTTTGACTCTCTTCCTGCTCTTCCCCATATCCTGACCTCCGGCAGGGTCAGTGCCTTCATCCTCCAGCAGGCAAAGACCTTGGCTCCCTCCCTCTGCCTGCAAGGACATCTCCCCACTGCCCAGGGATGGGCCAGAGCTGATGGAGAGAAGGTAAGGACCCAGAAAATAGCAGTTCTGTGTTAGTAAAGCATGTTCATATTTAATAGATGCCATGCTGAAATACAGAGGGATCAATTAATATTTGAAGTCCAAATTCTCCTCTAATCTAACTCCACTTACACAGAACTTGTCTTTAAATATCATAGTTCTGATTTCAAATATGACTGACCAAATATTTTCTATTTACTTATCACAACAACAACTTCAGCAAGCACTTGGGTAAATCCTGTGAAGCACTATAAGACCATCCCCAAGTGCAGTTCTAAACCCTCATTTTTGAGTTTTCCTGAATGACCCTGGGATTGGGCACTGAAACATCTTTAGGACAAATAAATAAAAAATCCCTTCCCATTTTCACTGTGGTAGGAATTTTTCCAGACATCAGTATTTCAGAAGATTTTTTACAGCCCTCTTTCACTTGAAGGACAAATCTGATTTGACATGAAGTTCCATTATGAAGAAGTTGTTACATGTGATGACTCTGGTTATTGAGAATTGAAATGAAGTGAGAGGAAGCTAACACCAACTTGTATGAAATTCTGCTGTCTTTGAACGACACAGGGAACTCAATATATCTAATCATCAAAGTAAAGCCCATTGGGAACCAAACTACAGTTGTATTGCAGGAGGTTGCTACTTGATTGTTAGACCCAAAAGTGCTAAGCCATATGCCACTTATTTCTGTATCTAAATAGCTTACTGTGATTGATACAGAGAGTGACTCTCCTCTTCACAGTGAAACAATAGTGACAACAACAGGAACTAAGGTACAGTGGATATAGATTATTTTTTACAATCCTAATTTTCAACCCTGTCACTTCCCTGAGCTTAATGTAATTTTTTCTTTAATGAATTCTAGCACATGCTCTGTATTTTCCCAGCAGAACACTAGCTTTTGCATAGACCATAGTGTGCAAGCTGGATCCAGTATTTTTTCTCTTGCTGCTGTTGGTGTGTGGCCAGATGAGCCTGATTATAAGGGTTTGCTGTTGGCCTCGAGTGCAAAAAATTTTCCCTTCTTTCTTTAGAAATATTTTTTTCCACTGTCCTTGTGCCAATCTTTTTGATTTTTCTTCCTCACTAATCTGTCTCTCTGAATCAGCCTTTTCCCAGTGCCCCTGCAGCCTCCTCACACTCAAAGTTGCTCCAAGGTCAGCAGCGGGCCCTGGTCCGCCGCACTCCACGTGTTCCTGCTCCCAGCTGGAGGCAAAATGTGCTGTGTTTACAATATGCTCAGTTTCCACTTGACGAGGCCTGGAAGCCGCTGCACAGACCTGAACTCAGGTGCCACGGTCAGGGAGCATGTCACGACATGGTCTTTCTGCAGTGACAGGGCCAGTGAGCTGGCAGGGCGACTGCATGAGCTGATGCTCCCATTACAGTGCCATGGGAGAACTGCACAGCTTAACACAGGCTCAATGCAGAACACAGCACAGAAATCAGATGCGACATCCCAAGCACCCCCGCTCCAACTATGCTAATCTCTTCTTTCATCCATGATCTCTGGTAGTCACATGGTGTTACAGCAAAGCGCTCTGCACTTAAAGGAATATCTGCAGCTTTCCTGCCACTATTGATAAAAATGTTTAATACTCTTGTTAGGAGGTGCAATTTGATTACCAAACTGTTATCCAACAAATCCTGAAAACAATTCAAAGTAAATTTCCCTAATATGTCTATTTTTCTATCCTGCCAGAAGGGTTGCTAATGAATTTGCTGCTTGACTGCACAGACAGATTGGGAACTATAACTGTGCTGGCGTGGGCAACATGGCACTGGCACAAAAAACTTATTTGTACCCATGCAAAATTCTCTCCAGAGTATGTCTTTCATCCAGAGGTGATTTTCCAATAAAATCAGCCTCGATTATTGCAAGCACAAGAGCAATCCCTGAGGGAGTATATAAGGCAATTCAATACTAGGAAATGTTGTACTAGGCAAAATTAACCTTGTAGCAGTGTTATTTTGTGAAACATTATCTAGCTTTCTTTCGTATTCATTGGTCATAAATGATTGGAATATTTTTCTACTTCTTTCACTTAGAACAAGATCATTATTTTTTGTAGTTGTATTTTTTTAAAAAAAGATGCTTGAAAGACACCTGTTTTCCTTTTATTTCACTTATTCACTGCCGAAGTAAAGGACCTTTTGCAATATAGCAGCATGTTTTTTGGGGCATTGAAAAGGTGATAACAAGGACGACCATGTTTACTCAGACCTGTTTTCTTGATCATACTAAACAGAGGAGCCTTACTAGATATATAACCACAGGACCACAAGCCAGAAAGAAAAGGAAACTTCATTGTCCCCTTGCACACCAAGAAGAAGTAGGAGAAAGGCCAGGGAAATTTGTGAAGTTTTACAGTCCAAAGGACAGCAGACACATGCCCACAGATTTCAAAGATACAGCTGGGGAAATACAAATTTCAAAGATACAGCTTCAGTGAAATCCCACTGCATTGTAGTTTTATCCACTGCCTCTTACCAAGCTCTCCAAGGCAGAGATCTTCATCTGTATAGTGTCTAGAAAATGCTTGAATCTAACTAAACCATATAGTCTTATACATACTCTACCAGTAACAGTTTTGCTCTGGTAATTTATCTTCCAGTAGCACAAAAATGGTGTGACAGTGAAATTCAGGGGTATGAGATCTGAATGCTGGTTCCCATGCTGGATTCAGCCAGCTGTCCTAAAACCAGCAGCACAGGTTCTCCCAGTTATATCAGGATCAGGACTTTCCTTCAGTTTTCCTAGCATTTGTTGATTGGTTGCAATATTGGAAACACATTTTTAAAGCATTAATGTAAAAAAAATCACAGGTACTTCGAAAATAGTTGTTATTTGATGCAACGTCCAAAGCAAATACTTGGAATAATGGTTTAAATAGATGCTAAGTAATTTAAAATAAAAAATAATATCCAGGAAGACAAATATAAAATCTATAAGTATCAAAATCACAGGATGAGTGAGTAGGAACAAATGGGTGCTTCTTTGATCAACAGCAGATACATACTAAAACTACTGAAAAACTAAAAATATTGATATTAACTAACTTTTTTCCCATCAAGAAGAGTCAGGCAAAATAAGGTTTTGTTTGGCTCTTTCATTTTATCACCACTTTTAAAAACGGACCTAAATTTAATCTTGACAAGCTGCATCACAATGAAGGTGTAAAAATGTTTTGAAAAATAACAAAAGTGACCCAGTTAAAATGAAAATACCTTTTTTTCCCATCAGCTGCAAGACTCCTGACAGATTTTATAGAAATGCATGATTAGCCTTGATCAACTGGTATATACATGTCTCTGTAAATACAAGGATCCAAATACAAAGGTTCTCCAGGTGTCTGAAGTTCTGTGATGGCTACTGAGCACCTCAGCAGCTGAGGGACATCTCACAGATGGATATAGCCAGTGGTGCTTGATACTGATGGTGTGCATTCAGATTTGTAAGAGATAGGGTGAACATCTATCCATCTCATCATCTTGTAAGCAAACACTGTGCACTACACAGGCCATGAGGTAATTTAACCATCACCTATAAATTACACAATCAAATTGGAAGCGTTTCACTATAAAAGTGCATTACGCCCATTTGAAAAACATGTTCTCTCTCCAGGTACCTGTTGTGGTGGTAGCTGAAAACCTTAATAAAGCACCACCTGTTTCATATTTCAGTACTTAGACAATGTGACTCATTTGTACATTTCTAAGTCAAAACAAACTGCTAGTCAACTAAATTTTAACTCATTACCCCAGGCTACAGACTTTTAATACATTCTGTGGTTGGAACAGGACTGATTTACTGCTTTGGGCACGGCCAATAGTTATCATGCATCATTTCCCTAGAAATAAAAACAGCCCTACTGTAGTTATCCTTTGGACTGATAAAAATTTCTCTAACAAGATGTGTCAGAGGAACAAATTCAGAAAATAAAGGTAAAATATTAAATACACTTATTATTTTATATCTAAAGTACTACATCTTCTAGCTGCTGTGATAACTTTGGAGTAAAGCAAATGGTACTGTAAAAAGGAAAAAAGATATAAAGGAGCAATTGAACTCTGATAAAGCACATGGGGATAGCTGAATTGTCAGAGCTTTGCAAGAGTCAAAATTTACATAAAAATCAGTATTTAGGGATTAATGCAATATCATTAGAAAAGAATTAATATGTGCGTTTCTTTGCAAACAGTTGAAAAGCAGGAGTTCTACAATCCATTTCCAACACTAGCCTTTAACTTGTGAGAATAAAGTAATCCTTTGCAACATTTCTAGAATTCACATTCTGCTGAGGAAATGCAGCCCCTAAACAAAGCTCACTGGGAATAAGCAGCAGCCTGTGCCTCTTGGTTCCAGAGCGACACTGCAGGTGCCAACTCCGCTGTGAGTATGGTGGGTCTCTACAGACTCCAGCTGGCAGTCTGGGGCATTTGGAGATCTTTTGAAATTTTGGAGGGACTTTATGGCTGATGCAATAAACCAATCTCATTGACCAATCGTTGCTCCTGTGAGGATGCTACAGTGGACAGACTAGGAGGATCAGGGGCTAAAGAACATTGTCTATAACTGCCTGTGAGTAGGCTTTTTCCTGATTTCTGCTGGAGATTTGAGTGCTTTTGCATGCTAGTGTTAAAGTATTAAAATATAAATATGAATGGATTTCTTCGAGAAATTAATATGGGCAGGCAGTTTAGGCACTATGTTATAATGGATTTTTAGAACTAATTGAATTGGTGCTTTCTGATTTAGTAGTTTGCCAGAAATAGTCTGAAGAGAAATGTGAGGAAGGAAGGTTTAGAATCAGAGATAAACAGTGACATGTGGAAATTGCTTGGGAGCTTTACTGAGAATAAGTTATAGCAGGTTTGGGTTTGTTGTTTCTTTAAAAGTGGTTTAAGTCCTTTAGCAAATGTCCTGTCCATATAGACAAATGTCCATAGGTAACTATGGCCCACAGGTGTCTATGTATTCATGTATATACATATATATATATATATATATATACACAGAACGATGGAAGGGTTTGGGTTGGAAAGGATCTTATAAAGGTCATCTGGCCCAAACCCCCTGCACTGAGCAGGGACAGCTTCAACTAGATCAGGTTGCTCAGAACCCTGTCCAACCAGACCTCGAATGTTTTCAGGGAAGAGGGATCCACCATCTCTCTGGGCAACCTGTGCCAGTATTTCACCACCCTCATGTTAAAAATGTTTTCCTTATATCGAAGTTAAATTGACTCTCTTTCATATACATATATGTGACCATCCTCCCATACAATTATCCATGAATGGGAGGCTTTTTCAACCTTGTCATAACACACTTTTTTCACCCCTTTTTAAACACAGGCCAAGAGATACCCTGCAGTAGAAGAGCTCCATGTGTACCAATAGCATGCTGCCTCTTCCCTACTTCTGTTGGGTACAAGTGCCTGATCTGGCTGGTCAAAAACAAAACAACTTTCAGAGCCAGCCTACTGGCCTGCATTTTTGCCAGTGGGAGCAGGAGATCTGTTTATGGTTACTTCTATTGCTGCATACATTAACTGACCCTCAGAGCCTGACTTGCTCACCCTCCTGCTTGGTGAGTCAGTAAGAAAATCTTTTGGCTCTGCATGACTTCCTTAGACTTCAGACCTTCCATGCAGAATAAGGTCTAGCCAGGGAGGCAAAAACAAGGTGCCACTCCAGCCGGTAAAACAAACATATTTTTAAAGTGCAGTCAGGAGAAACAGGCACTCCTATCCCATGTATAATCAAGGATGAAAAGGCCATGAAAAATACCACTGCGCTTTGCAAATGAGAGGTCAATTGAAATGTCAAGATATCAAATGTTAATGGATTGCATTTCCAACGATGGTTGGGACAGAAAACCATACCAAGTCAAGTCAGATGCCCTTCAGAGGAGAAGATGAATTTTATGGCAGGAAAAGACAATAAACACCAGAAATCTTTCTGCTTAACAAACTTGTGGCTGATGGAAAACAAACGTATTTTGAAAAGATAAAAAGCAGCAGGATTTTTACACAAGCTATAATCTCAAAACACATATCTGGAAGTCATTAAAACTACAGTAAATTTAAACATATGCAGGTGTTTGGGGAAAATGACATTTCTTTCTACTGAAGATTTTAAAAGGGACTATAAAAGAAGGGAGTATAAAGGTCACTCAAAGAAGGCAATGTTTTCTTCCCTGAAGCAAGAAGTCACTTCCAATATTTTCACAGTTCTACAGAATTTAATGGACTACATGACTACACTCTTAATAGCATTCATTTCCAATTTAAAATTCTGATTTCTTTCTTACAAAACCCTTGTATTTCATAGTTTTGGATGATATCAAGTTTTAGCCAAATCATTCTTTCACCTGCCCACATTTTCCCAAGGAATCCATCTGGCCATTTTCACAAACAACTGAGACGTGTTTAGAGCGACATTATATCCAGTCTGTAGTCAGAAGAGCATTACCATGCAAATAGCTCCTTGTATGGAAAACCTGAAAATAACATGTTTATCTCACTAACACTGTCTCTGCCTAACAGAGCAGACAGAATCTTCCTTTCCAATTGCAGAGAGACTTGCCTTGTGTCTATATAGCTCATTGGTGGGCTATATTATATTATATAGTAGGAAGACTCCTTGGTCTATACAACAGAGGGATGTAATATCAGGAATGAAGAACAATGACTAATCATATTCTCTTTTCTGAAAGAATAACTACTTGAGTGGATTACAGTGAAAATATAAGGAAAAGTGTTTAAAACAAACAAAAGACTTTTTCCCGCCACACAACATTGTGGGGACAGGAGGTATAAACTGACTGCAGGAAAGACTTTGCATTGAAAGTAAGTCCATTGGTGCCTCCTAAACACAGGATGTGTGTTTCTGGAAGTGCAAAACACTGTGTGCAGGAAAGTTGGAGGATAGTCCCCATGGAGGACGTCTCCGTAATTGCTGTTCTTTGCTGCCTAACTTCTGCTTCTGGCAGAGATAAAGCTCTGGGCTGGTTGACCTCCAGTCCACATTAATGTAGAGGCTGCCAAGCCAAGTGCATTTGTACTTGAGATTGAGGACTACCCTGGATATGAGGGACCCTGCAGCTCATCCCGCCTCAGGACAAGTATGTGATCCAAGTCAACATGAACATGATTCCTCTAAGTTTTATGCTGATGTGGGCTCCCATTGTCTACACAAGTTTGGAAAAAAAATCTGGGTTTCAGAAAAAAGCTATTATGGTGTTTTAATGATACCACTGTTTCTCCCTTTTTGCATCAAATAACAGGATATATAAGAGATTAATTCCTCTGGATGTGCCCTAATTTAAAACCATCTCTCATGTAACAGCTCTTTAGAAATCATAAACCCTCCACAGTGTGAAATTATTTAAGACATGTGACCTTTTTCAGATGCAGGGATAGGAACAGCTTGATAAGCAGGTAAAGAAGCATGTAGGATTTTACATCCAGGAAATCCCTTTTCTACCACAGACTCTCAGTGTAAACATGGATAAAATCAATGGGAGAAAGCAAGTGTTCCTTACATAACAAGGTCAGTAAAGCATAAATCAGTTAAATGTAATGAATTCAGCAGTTATGGGGTCCACTTTGGTGTCATACACCGACAGAAAAGGGTCTCATGCTTTTGGAAAAGCTACTTTCACAAAAAAAAAAAAAAAAAATCTGCAGATACAGAGATTTCTTAGCTATTTTCTGGGTGCTTATATATACTAATATTATGTCAGATGATGCTATCAGTACATAAAGATGAGTTCTGAGGATACCTTGTGTCTTCCAGTACTACAAGCACCACGGAATTGAAGCCAGGTCTTTCTGAAGGAACCAAGTGCCACTGCACCTACTTGGGCCATCAGGAAATTCCTACAAGATTGTTGTATTGCACTGTTTGTTTTGTAAGTTGTACTGTTCATGGTTTTATGTTGCACTGTTATGTTTCATATTGAACTGAGAAAATGGTTTGCCCTGTATCTCCCCGGAGCTTGTGAAGTTGGTTCAGCCCTCCCTTAGCCCCTCCCCATCGCCGGTGTCCCATTGGTCACGGGTCTGTTCCTCCCCTCCCCTTTCCCTGAGTTTAAAAGTGCCCGCCATCTTCTCTCTCGCTTTTTCTCCTTTTGCCATGTGGACAGAATAAACTGTGGATCACCTTCCCACAGGAGAAAAGAGCCTTCTTTGGTTCTTTGCCTTTGTCTATGAGGATTTCCCACCCCTCTCTGATCCAGAGCTACCCGGAAGATCAGAGAGGAAAAAGGGATTTACCTCAGCTGGCACTCCAAACATAGGGCTTCCCATACGGTGAGAGGCCCCATGGTAAAGGCTGGATTCCACTCATGAATTATAAGCCTGTGGATCGTACAGCTACTCTGACATCACGAGCTGCCTTTTCTTTTTTACACAGCAGTTGCCGACAGAGACAGACTGGTAGCTCGCCTGAGCCCAGAGGCGGGTCGGTCTAGATGGGGACTTTCTTTGTAAGGACTCTGCAGCGCCGAGGACCCCAGGAAGGATGATTATAGCCCCTAGCTGTGGTGGAAGCGGATTCCTGCTGGGGGGATAAAGGCGCCACATGCGTGGCTGGAGCAGTGCAGGGGACAAAGGAGCGGCGCGAGTTCGGGTGCGGCGCAGGGCCGGAAATAGCGTGGCGCCAGGAACAGAGGGGCTGGTGCAGGCAGTGGAGCAGCCATGCAGGTCCCACAGGGATGTCAGCAGAGCGGTGCAGGGCAGCCGGTGTGGTCCAGCGGCACAGCGCAGGGCAGCTGGCAGCAGCAGCAGCATTGCAAGCAGCAGTGGCAAGGCTCTTGCTGGCGGTGGTTTAAAAGGCGCGCGGCATGTCAGTGCAGTCACTCCTCCTACACCAGAGTCATGTGGGGAGGGGAAGGCAGCGAACCCATCCCTGCCTTGGTTGTATTGCAAAGAAAGGTAAACCAGATTTGCATAGATTGCTTTTAACATCAAAATGGGCTGTCAACTTTCTTCGCAACAAAGAAGCGTATATTCCCAAGTTCGGGATATCTTAAAAAGTGGGAATGTTACCATCTCTAGGAAACAGTTAAAGCGATTTGTGTGCTAGTTATCTTTTCACGTCCCTCAAGATACCCTACAAAATGTAGATTCTCTCTCTTCCTGGGATGAAATTGGAAACTTCTTAACTCTCTGAAGTAGAACAGGGAAACAAAACAGTATCAAAATTTTTTCCTTTGTTCATTTTAGTTCGAAAGGAATTGATAAAAACGGAAATAAAGAGACAGTCACAGGAAATAACCCCGGTTTCCCCTAACCCTCCTCCTAAGGCCTCAGCCCCTGAGCTGGATGAGACACACGGGGCACCCTGAGAAATGCAGGGAACCCAGCAGAGCTGCAGCTTCCCTGGCCCCTCGCCTCCCACCCAGCACCCTGACTCTGGCAGTTGTCCTCAGACTAAGAGGCCACCCCTCTACCCCAGTTCTTACACCCTGGCTTCAGCGTAAAGATGAACCCTTCTACCCACATGCCAGTGACCACATGGTGGGGGTCCAAAATGGCGGCAGCCACGTGGCCAATCCTCCATCTTACCTTTCTTCTTCCCACAATCTCTTTTACCTGCTCATCCCTGCCCCCAACCCTTTCCCCTCCCGTAACACTTTCCTCCCTTTGGACACTCCCCCTCCCTCCTCCATGTTCCCACCCTGCATGAAGTCATCCTGCAACCCCTCCCCCATCTGTTGCAATCCTGGTTCCCACGGTTGCCACTCCCTCCTGGGTGGCTCCATGTTTACCTGCCTCCGGGTTGCCACAGAAGCAGGGGCGGGGGTGTGGCGCTCTGCCTCCCGATTCCCACGTGGGGAGGGGGTGGGGGGGGCGTCTCCCTTCCAATTGCCATGCGGGTGGGTGGAGGGGGATTCCTCCTGATTCCCCTGCAGGAGCAGGGAGGGGCAATGCCCTGCCCCTCGGTCCCCATGGTGAAGGGGTGGGGGGCCTGCCTCCTGTCTCCCATGGAGGGGGGGTGGTGTGCTGCCCCATCCCAGTGGGGGGGGAGGTGGACCCCTTCCCAATCCCAGTGCAGGGGGAGGTGGGCCGCATCCTCGTTGCTGCAGGGGTGGGCAATGCAGTGCCCCACTTCCCGATTCCAATGGGGGGCGAGGTGGCTCCCTTTTGCCACGGGGTGGGGCCGCCTCCCATTCCTGTGGGGGGGGGGGTAGGCCCCTTCCTGGTCCCCATGGTGGTGGGGGCGGGGGGGTCGACCCCGGGGGGAGGTATCCTGGGGATCAAAGCCACGTAGAGGAAGCCATACCATCAGCTGCCCCTGCCATATATACTGGTAGAAGAAATGGAATTAGAACCTATCAGCCTTTCTCCTACCAAAACAAAAAGGAAATCTGTAAGACCCAAAGGGAGTTTGGCCGAGGTAGTGGGATCTTTAAGGGAATGTTGAAAGTTACCCTAAAATGCTACAAATTAGTCCTGGCCGACTTCCGAGATCTCTTCCAGTGTCTCCTAACCTCCTCGGAGTTTGACCTCTGGGAAAATACTTGGAAGCAATCTCTGAAGGGACTCCTGCGGGAACTTAAGCAGAACAACCAAGGTGCAACAGATGCAGATGGAAATGACATCACCTATGAACATCTGTGTAGTGAAGGGGAGTGGGCTAACCCCCGAGGACCAAGCTCGGGTGTTACCCAAATTCATTCTGGATAAAATCTGTGGGGTGGCAGAAAAGGTTTTTAACCAGTTACCAACGGTTGAAACTAAAGGTAGTTATATTAATATTGAACAATATTCCTCAGAAAGTTTTTTGCGATTTTTGGACCTCCTTCGTGCACAGGTGGAAAGAGAAGTAGACGATCCAGTAGCACAGGCAGGACTTATTAAAGAGATGGCTCAGAGAAATGCCAGTGAAGCCTGCTGCAGGGTTATCCTAGGTCTGCCTATCGATCCTCCACCCACACTAGCATAGATGATCGAAGCCTGTGCTAAGAAAGCAGAATTCTTCTGTGTACCAGAGAGGAAGCTGGGACTGTCAAACCCAAAGACTGCAGCAGCTGTGACATCAGGAGTAAAAAGGCAACCGATGTCACCAGAGCAGCTCCAACATGTCATCTACTTTCAGTGCAAGAAGCCAGGACACTTTGCCAGAGACTGTCCTTAAAGCTAGCAACACAGGAAGAAAAATCAAAGAGAAGGAGACACCAACAAATAAAAAAACGAAGACCTGAGCGCGGACCCGCCCAGTGCCATGATATAAATACAGCAGGCTCCACAGTGGGGAAAGCCTTTCTCTTAACAAAAAAGGGACAAGGGTCCACAGTGGGGAAAGTCTCTCCCTGAACAAAAAAGGGAGAGGAAGGGAAGCAGGATAAAGGACAGCTGGAAAATAAAAATGACAAACATTTACTTAACAAAGTTTTGCAGCCTCACGGGTGTTTCAGTCTCATGACTTCCAAAGCTTTTCTTTTCAGATCTACAGGTTGGACGGTCATTGCAGTGGACCTGCCGGACAATTCACAGGACAGGACGATAAACCACATGAGACTGGACAGCAGCGAGTATTCTGTTATCAGGGACACTGCACACACACCCCTGGAGACTGAGATGGCTCCTATGACCATCAAGGGAGATATAACTCACTTCATTCTCCTGGCACGCTGCCCTCAGCCACCCTTCTGTTTGGCCAAGGGACAAATCCTTGCCCAGGCCATTCCCATTCCAGTGGAGGTCCCAGTAGAGGAAAAAGCACCTGAAGTCTACTGGGCAGAAGTGGTTGGTGAGGACAAACCCTCTATGGCATGCAACCTAACCCATGGGTCAGACCATCTCCATGTGGAAAGGTTGCTTGACACAGGGGCAGATGTGACGATCATACCTGAAAGGATGTGGCTGTCACAATGGGAATTGCAACCTGTGGCTGGCAAAATCCAAGGTGTAGGAGTGGTCAAACTGGCAAAGATTTCAAAAAGCATTGTACAAATTGAAGGGCTGGATGGAAAATTGGCCAGTGCCCGTCTGTTTGTCACTGACTACAAGTGCCCCCTGTGGGGGAGAGATGCCATGTCCCAGTGGGGGGGTCAAATCAGTTATCCCTAAGACTCTCCAGGATTTTTAGAGGTGGCCATAGTGGAGCGCCCTACCTAAAAGTTAACATGGCTGGATGACACTCCAAGATGGGTAGGTGAGTGGCCACTAAGTAAGGAAAAGCTTAAGGCACTCAAGGAGCTTGTGGAGGAGCAATTAGCCAAAGGCCACATAGAAGAGACAACTAGCCCCTAGAATTTCCTGATCTTCGTGATTAAGAAGCCAGGAAAGGATAAGTGGCAGCTCCTCTATGACCTCTGGGAAATAAAGTAATTGACGACATGGGGTCCGTCCAACCTGGGATGCCTTCCCCAGTGATGCTTCCCCGAAATTGGCAATTGGCTGTCCTGGACATCAAGGACTGTTTTTTCCAAATTCCCTTACACCCAGAAGATTGCCTTCTCGGTTCCTACCATCAATCAAGAAGCCCCAATGAAGTGCTACCACTGAAAGTGCTGCCACAAGGCATGAAGGGCAGTCCTTCCATCTGCCAGTGGTACGTGGCTTCACTGCTGTCCCTGGTGCACGCCCAAAAAAAGGGAGGCTGTCATCCTCCACTACATGGATGATGTGCTTGTGTGTGTCCCGCTGACTCTATACTCCAACACATACTTGACCTAGTGGTTAAAGTTTTAACCTCTGCTGGATTCCAGCTGCAGGAAAACAAGGTCCAAAGGATGCCACCTTGGAAGTACCTGGGCTTGGAAATCACTGCACGGACTGTTGTTCTGCAGAAATTAGAAATCATTAGTGATCTCAAAACCCTAGCAGATCTCCATTCCCTGTGTGGGTATTTGAACTGGGTCAGGCCCTGGTTAGGCCTCACCACTGAGGATCTAGGCCCCCTTCTCAATTTATTGAAGGGGGAGAGAGAGCTGGCCTCTCTCAGGGAACTCACCCCAGAGGCAAAAGCTGCAATCCAAAAGGCACAGAAGGCTTTGGCCGAGAGGCAAGCTCATCGTTTTCAGCCCGAGATGCCTTTCAAATTCATTGTCCTGGGAAAGTTGTCACACTTGCATGGTTTAATATTCCAATGGGTCAAAGGGCAGAAAGATCCACTCTTAATCATAGAGTGGGTTTTCCTCTACCATCAATGATCCAAGATCATCACCAAGCCACAAGAGCTGATGGCTCAGCTGATCAGGAAAGCCAGGGTAAGACTGCGTGAGCTGGCTGGTTGTGATTTTGTGTGTATTCACCTCCCAGTCAAACTTTCTAAGGAGGAAAAAAACTCTCCTGAGAAGTTGACCAAGGAGATGTTTGAGCACCTGCTCCAGAGCAATGCCAAACTCCAGGTATCTCTGGACAGTTACAGTGGACAAATATCAGTCCACGCCCTGTCACACAAGCTGTTTAATGAGGAATTCCACCTCATTCCTCCTGAGAAAAGGAGCCGTAGGCCACTCAAAGCTCTCACAGTGTTCACTGATGCATCCAGGGCATCCCACAAGTCAATGATGACTTGGAGAAATCCCCAGACTCAGCTGATGATGTGTTTGTGGAGGGGTCACCCCAGGTTGCTGAACTGGCTGCAGTCATGAGAGCCTTTGAGAAGTTCTCGGAGCCAATTAATTTGTTAACCGACTCAGCCTACTTGGCGGGGATAGTGTCCAGGGTGGAGCAATTCGCTGAGCAATTCTCAAAGACATTGAGAACGAGCATCTCTTCAGGTTGCTCTCGAAACTAATTTAGTTTCACATAGAGAGCATCCATTCTCTGTGATGCATGTGAGGCTACATACCGTTTTGCTAGGTGAAATCACAGAAGGGAATCATAAAGCAGACTCCCTTGCTGCCCCAGCTGAAAAGGCACGCCTCTCAGACATCTTTCGAAAGGTGAAGCTGAGTCACCAGCAATACCATCAGAATGTGCCCGGTCTGATCCGTCAGTCCCAACTAACACAGAGTCAGGCCTGGGCCATTGTGGCCACCTGTCCCAGTTGCCAGATCCAGATCATGCCATCAGTGGGTGTTGGGGTTAACCTCTGAGACCTTGGAAGCTGCAAAGTGTGGCAGACAGACATAACACACATTCCCAGTTTTGGTTGCCTCAAATATGTACATAGAAGCATTGACACATATGCAGGTGAGGTTTATGCCTCTGCCTACGCAGGAGAAAGGGCTGTGCATGCCAAACAACACCTAGTGCCTTTTCAGTGCTGGGGATCCCTAGGGAAATCAAGACCAATAACGGCCCAGTGAATACATCTAAGGAATTCCTAGAATTTGTGCAGCAGTGGGGAGTGGAACGTAAAACGAGCATCCCCCACTCCCCCACAGGCCAAGGTGTGGTTAAGAGTGCCCATCAGACGCTCAAGCAAGTCCTGGCTAGACAGAGCAATTCAACAGTGTGGATGTTGTCACAACAAAAGCTCTGCAAAGCCATGTTTACCATCAATTTTCTAAATGGTTCATTTGAAAATATGAGTTCTCTGGTGGTATGTCACTTTAACAGCAGTGATCAGTTTAAGTTGTCCCAGCGTCCACCTGTCCTAATTAGGGACCCAGAAACTTGGGAGACCAAGGGCCCTTATGAACTTGTTATCTGGGGGCATTGTTACGTGTGCATATCCACCCCCTCAGGGCCATGTTGGATAACCCTAAAAGTGGATAAAACCTTACATCCCCAAAAACCCAGGTCCAGCAGAAGGGGATGAGAAGCAAGTAGCAGTTGCTTCAAAAAGAAGACACCACCAGAAAGAGGAGAGAAAACCTTCCTGAGATCTGGTTCCATTCTGGCAGACACCCTGACTTTTAATATGCTTTAAATTGTTTGTTTTTGCTTTTTAGAAAAAACCTACCTCCCACCCAACCTCACAATAAGCCCCATCCAAGTTGTCATCCTGTTCTCACTAAGCAGTCTGACAGCTGTGTGGATCGTCCCTCAGCCGCACCAGAACATCTGGGTGACCCTGGCACAGACACTCCTATGCCAGGAATTTGAAGGACTTTGTTGCATGAGCCTGACCTCAAAGGCTCCCAACATCCACACAGCCCTCCAAGACATAAAAAGCTTGATCAGACAAATGAAGCAAGAATCTGAGGATTGGTTCAGTGAACTGTTCAAAGACTGAGGACTCACGGGGTGGTGGAGTTCAACAGTTAAAACAATTTTGTCGTTTTTTGTTGTTCTTTACCTTATAGCGTTGACATTCAGAATTCTAAGTTGCATAATTTTTTAAGCAATCAACGGCTTAATTTCTGCTACCTCAGAAGTCAACCAAATGGAGTTAGCAAATCATAAACAGTCTAACTTGCCCACAAATTGTAAGTGGTGGGTAAATCCATATTCTGAATCAGAATAAGTCCGACGCCTTTCTTTTAACTTTATTTAGCAAAACACGGGGAGGTGTTGTATTGCACTGTTTGTTTATTAAGTTGCACTGTTCATGGTTTTATATTGCACTGTTATGTTTCATATTGAACTGAGAAAATGGTTTGCCCTGTATCTCCCCGGAGCTTGTGAAGTTGGTTCAGCCCTCCCTTAGCCCCTCCCCGTCGCCGGTGTCCCATTGGTCACGGGTCTGTTCCTCCCCTTTCCCTGAGTTTAAAAGTGCCCGCCATCTTCTCTCTCGCTTTTTCTCCTTTTGCCATGTGGACAGAATAAACTGTGGATCACCTTCCCACAGGAGAAAAGAGCCTTCTTTGGTTCTTTGCCTTTGTCTATGAGGATTTCCCACCCCTCTCTGGTCCAGAGCTAGCCGGAGGACCGGAGAGGAAAAAGGGATTTACCTCACAACGTAGTCTGAGCACCAATACACACTCGGACATTGAGAAACCAGCTGCTTTGGCTGCCTTACTAAACTGCAAAAAGAAGACTTCCTTGTTTTTCCCCCTTTCCTTGTATTTCTATAGGGATTCAAGAGAACATAAATGAACAGTAAAATTCCTACCAAACATTACACCAGCTACATTAATGAACTCAGCAATGGAAATTAAACAGACCATTTCTATAGAAATTTTCATCATGCTTCTAAACTAATACATTGAATGGTGGCACTATTGGCTCTGTCCAAGGACCTATATAACCTATGGTCTTTAAAAGGGAGTAATTTCTGCTTCCAGTTTTGGAACACAAGAACTATGTCAGCATAAGGTAAAAAGAAGGAAATTGTTTATGCTAATGAAAACTGCGAATATTTTATATATATATTTATATATGTAAAAAAAATATATATTATAGCAGATGTCAAATGTAGTTAGATTCGACTCTACTTATGAGTACATGGCTTTTAGCCAAAAGCAATTCACATTTGAAGAAGTATACTATCACATATGTATTAATAATAAAAACGTGTTTTAAAACATGTATGTGATAAGTCACATACGGTAGAAGGAATCTGTACAGCTTTCAGCCCTTATGACAATGGAAGCCACTAACTTTACATGGCATAGCTGAAGAACATTAAAATTCAAGTGAAATTCTTGACATTTGAGAGCGACAAAAGTAGCAAATAAAAGCTGGCCAAGTCTGAGCTCTACCAAGTGTGGCTCTAACACATATAAATGCAATCCATAGCTACTACAGCTTTCTTAAAGACACTATTCTTTCTTTTGCCCTGAGAGCTTTAGCATACAATCATAACTGTATACAGGTACTTTAAGTAGATATATGTCACTGAACAAAACTAGGCAGATTTTTCAGCTGTTTTGCTATGCACAGTGTAATTAATAGGTATAATGGATCCCCCTAGGGTACTAATTGAAACTGCAACCATGAACATAGTCAAGGAGAAGTTAAACAACCAGCTGGGGGAAACATGACAGGGTGAAATACACACATGTATGTGGAAAGAATGAGAATGTCCATCTGGCTTTCTTCCATCTCAAATTTTTACCCTTACTCAAGTCCAATAAAAAATTACTTAACCTAAATCATCCTTTCCCCCTAACTCTCAAATATTTCTGGTGGATTAATTTGGCATCAGTGTGACATACATGCTGTTTAGTAACTGCAGTGCTCAATGTCTCTGTTACAAGTGGGAAGATACAATTCAGTTAAGTCATTCCTGAGAATTTGATTCAAAATATTAAAAAAAGTGTAGGAATGATAAATGATTATTTTGGATCTGTTCCCCAGGAATTTCATCACTTTGCAACTCCTGGATCCCGTATAATGTGAGGTGAAACACAGCTCATTTCACCCTCTATTAAACAACCAGCAGCTAACAATGACTTTAATTCAGCTTGAACTGAATTTGAATTAGCCCTATAGGCAAGAAAAGTCCTTTGTCTTATTACAAGTTTCACATGCTATCAGGTCCCTGCTGGATCCTATATCTATTTTTTTATCAGACTGAATGAAACATAAAGAGAGAGTGATTTATGGTCATCTGACATATTGCCTAATCACTCCAAGGAGTGTTCATACACATCTTGTGTTCACTTTTTAAGGTGTAAATTACTATATATGATAGAATCCAAGTGACAGACAGAACTGTCCCTTTCTGTTATGGGTGCTAGAACACAATGATCGGGGAATCCTGTTAGTGCATGTTCTTACAAACACAAACCCACTCCAGTCTAGAAGTCAGCAAGGTCAGCAAACTACTATAAAAATAAGAACTCTGTCTGTAACAGGAATATACAGTTCCTGGGATGCAGTTAAACTGCTACAATAACCTACTGCAGTAAAAATATATGTTTTTATTGGTACATAAGAGTCCATTAGGACTGAAGTATTAATTATTTAAACAGAATAACTGTTTAATAACTGATGCTGTTAGCTTTAACTGAAAATGCCTTTTCTCAAAGACCAAGACATCTATACAGCAACTTTCTTAATTCAAAGATATATGATTGAGTGTTGCCGCTAGTGCCCTAAGATTTAAGAACTTATCATAAAATGCCCCTGAAATTGCTCCCTGGTACCTTGCTCACCCTTCACAAAGCCCTGCTGCAAAGTGCAGAAACATGTATGTGCATATGGCGTAACAGAGGGGCATGCACAGAGGGAGAAAGAGCTCTTAATCAGCAGGATGGCAAAGCCTTCACAAATAGGTGCAAAATATTCCCATGTGTCTAGAAATTATTTGGCACATTCCTAGTTATTTCCCCAGACAGACCTTTTCGAGGATTGCAATTAAAAATCATAATCTTTTTAGCATGTACAAACCTCCCCAAGGCTGGAAGCACTATGTATTGAGTATGATTGTGATTATTTGGCAGCTATTCATGGACAACACATTAATTTATGGAAACTGAATAAAACTTGAGGAGTGCAATCTCTGAGAAATCACATGAGAAATCACATGAGAAATCAAAAGCTTTCCTCAATGATACTGATCTTTTTACTCCTATGATTAGGGGTAACATGAATTCTATTATCTCCTTCATCACCCTTCTTACTGTCTTTTTAGTCATTGTATACAACAATGTTGTTAAACTTGCATTTTCAAAGGGATATAAAAATAACTTACTTTACAGGAATGTTTCTCAATTTTGTCTTTTCGGCAGCCTGTAAACACAAGAGGGGTGGGGAAAACAAATCATTAAGCCACACACCAAAGCAAGCAAACATCAGCTCATGGGAGCTTTTCACCAGCAACATCCCAGAGCTGGGACACAGGCTATAGGACCATTCAGAGAGAGAGTGCTGGGTCTGAAATGCTCCTGGCCCAGTTTGTGGTATCAGCAGGGTTTGTTTATTTTTAATGACCACCAGTCTTTGAGAACTGTTCATTCAGGGCTGCTACTTCATTTCCCACTCTGAGGTCTGGCCACTTTGTCACAAGCTATCTGTCCCTACAGCAAGAACAACAACAGGAAAAAATAGAGGGAAGAATAGAGGGAAGAACGGACTCCATTTCCAAAACTGTTTTTATTCACCAGCAACAGAAAAGGGCAAGAGATGACCAAATGTTCAGATCAATTTCCTCTTGTGAAACCTTTAAGAAAAAACACTCCAAATCATCTAAATGAGTAAATCTTTGGGCCTCTAGGCCTGAACCACCTCAGACATGGAGCCTGGTTCCAGTTTATTGTTGAACCCATTGATCTGTGTACAGTCCATTTATCATTCATGAAAAGAGCCAGTGATCTTCACAGTATATTAGAAGAAACAACTCAGATCATCTGTCAACGGCCCTCTTATTTCTGTTTCCCTCTCCACAGGGATTTCATCTCCTTCGATTCTTCTTGAATTAAAATGTTGCTAAGCAACACAGCTGGGGGCACCGATGGCAGTGCTGCACCAGTCTATCACACGGGTTAAGCTGCTCAAGATGTTAGTGGAGGCTTTTCCCTTTAATGCTTCTCTGGCATAATTATGTAATCTGAAACGACCTTGCATCCCACTCTTGTTTTCTTCAGAATAGGTAAATAATATTTTCAAGGAAGAGGGCTGGAAATATCACTAGCAGAAAAAGCTAGTATTCTATAATTTTAGAGAATTCCTCCTGGTGTTTGCAGAACAAGGCTGTAATAGATTTAAATGTAGAAAGTGGTCAGATGGTTGGTGAGATTACAAGCACAGAGAGTGGCGAAAGGCAGAATTAAGACAACTGATCCATAAACCCATTATACAAAGGAAAGTTTTAGTGCCTGATTACCTGCAGAGGTATTCTTAAAAGCCTTCCAACATTTAGGAGAAGGGTTATGGTGAGGAACTTTAACCTCTGCTATACTTAGAGATGGAAATAAAATGGTTCCTACATAAGAAGTGTGAGTATTAGCGGTTCCGAGAAATGCTCATATAAACTCTTGACAAATTAAATCCTTTATGAAAACTGATGAACTTTTGAAACCTCTGGGATCTGCACAAGTGGGCTCCAAACTTGCCAGAACAAATTTTCCCTTGGGCTCTATGATGGGGCTGGTTTTTCAAAATTCCTGCTTTTGCCTCCCATCACAGCAAAGGTAATATCTGTGTTTAAATTCATGGAAATCCCTCATAATGAGTTTAAAATTTGGGAGAAAGTGAGAGCTTGTGAGAGCTTGGACGGCGCAACAGCAATCCTCTGGGCTGACTCCCAGCTTGCAAAGAAAAATGTTTTTGTTTCATTTAGATTATATTTTGCATCTAAAGAATAAATCAATGAATGCATGACAGGAATCAACTATACTAATTGTACAGTAGGCCTGCTAAATAAAACAAATAAAACGCCCCAGGAAATGCTCAACTTCAGATTGCACAAGTAATTGAGAAAAACCCAAGCCTAATTATGCCTTCTCAAACAAGCTTATGATGAAATGGGATCCTTCCTCAAAAGTGAGATACTGTGATTGTGTCTCTTTCCAATAGTTCTCTTCCAAATCTCCCTTTTTCAGCGGCCATATGCTAATGCAGAGTCACAAGCATGCTATTAAGAAACTTTCTAAGTAATAAACTACATGTAACAACACACAAACGCTCCATTTTAAATGAACTGAAACACCATCAAAAATGGCATTTCAGTTTCCCAAGCTTCCCACTAAAAGCCAAGTTTCAGTCCCACCCTGCAGGAAACAATTATTTTTAAAGCTCATAAACATTATTCCACAATGTCAGATTTTTTTTGACTGTAGAGTGGTATTTTCCTTGACTCTTCTATATACCAAATAGCTGGACTATAACAATTCTGAGTTCAAGCATGTGAAACTTGCACCTAAATCAAGGTTTTCCCCTGAATTATTCAAAAATCACTACACAAAAGCAGGTATCAAGACACAGAGGAAACCGCAGAGAGGAGTGTCTAGGATCACAGGTAAATCATGATAATGCAGTTGATTTAATTCAAAATGCAGCAGAATATATTCTGGAGAGCACATGCATGATGGTGTGAGCTAAACTGTTTACAGGAAAGATTAAAGAAGATGAAGATATTTCAGAGAGTGAGAACTGGCAATGTCAAAGTCACAGAATATGAAAGAGCAGAGTCTAAACCACATGTTTGATTTTGACCACTTAGCTATGTCGATCACAACCATCTACCCTGAAAGAAATGTTGCAGCTTCAGGAAGAAAAAATTATAGATATATCTTTTGTTTTCTTGGACCATGAACATTCTAGCACGTATCTTTCCCTAGATTTTTACATGGAGAATTTCCACCTCCTTTTTCCTTTGTTACCAGAAAAAGGCATTTTCCTAACTCTTAAGAAAAGGCACATGCTGGAGGAACAGTGTCCTTCACACACATGCTTGCTTATACAAAACTGAAAAACCATTGCAAGTGCTTAGGTTAATCTACATGTCGGCCCAGTTTAATGCTGGATCATCAGGCAACTGGTCGTTTCCTATTACAAAGGATTCACTTTGAGTGGTATCACAATGATGTTAAACACAGCACACAATACATCAGGGATTTCATCTGAGAAAGAAATGCAGGATCTGTCCTTCTGCTTTTATTTGTCTTGTAGGTGTTGCTCATTCATGTTTCAAAGCATATTTGTTGCGATATCATGAGCATGCCCAGTGGCAGAAGATAATGGAAGGCAAAATCAAAGTGACAGTGAGTATCTCTACACATTAAGCTTTGATGCAGAAACATATTGTTTGAAAATATTTGGTGTGCAGCAGGTCTATCAATTAGAGCTAATTATTTTTCTCTGATCACAGGAAGAATGCAATCTTGTTTTAGGCAGGTTTCTTTGAAATGTACATCTTTTATACAACTTCATTATAGGAAAATACTTCTTCCAAATTACTTCTTTTCTCAGCTGCTTAGCTATTGACTCAAATTTTCTGTGTTGAGTAGTTCTCTCTGCTTTGATAATTAACTTTTGATCATTACTGAATTTCGCAGCTCTAGTCAGATGCGTTTGTAGCCGTCCTCCTCAACTATTGCAGTGTTCATCGCCTTTAATCTTTGAACAAAATGATCTCATTGAGTCTCCATCAGCCTCGCTACTCAGATATAATTCCTGTTTCTCATCTTCATGACTGAATTTGATTTGTTTTAGACGTGATGCAAGCTTTTGATTATTAATTTAAGATATTTCAAAGACAAACATGTTTTAAGAGTTATTTTTTAATCTTACATTCCTAGGCCTTTACAAGTAAGAAACCGATTTTAACTTCACAATGACTCCTAAACTTCATGTATTAAAAGTACTATCTAGAAACAGAACAGGTGGGAGGTCCCTAAACCCCCATATATGTGCCCTGAGTGACAGTTGCTGCTGCCAAAGATTGAAATGAAATTGGACTGGTATAATGTAATATTCAGTGGGTGTTAGGAGAATTACATCATGGGACCTTTGCTAATTTTGAGCTTGAAAACGTACATTAACATAATTTAGGATGATTAGAAAATGGAAGTCAGAGTGAACCAGATAATCATTCCACTTTAATTTGTAATTTTCTTCTGATTTTTTAAAAACAATTATGGCCTCTCAATAATTGTGCTTCTGTTCCCTATGACCTTATTTCAACAGCCGACTGCAATATTGAGTAAGAAGGAAGAAGATGAGGAACGTGTGAAAAGCAGTAAGACACAGAGGCTCATCCATCAGAAATTTTTGCCCAGGGATGTTTTACCCTGATTCTTGTAGCTGTGAATGACTCCTACCTCTACACCTCATTTTGGTGCTAATTGTATTACCATTAGCTGAAGACGCACCTGCACTGTGCTGTACTTATTCTGTAGTGTGGATTTACCCATAAACTTACTTTGTTAGAAGGCATTTAATTATTCCACAAAAGATTAAACATGGGAATAAGCATAAACTACTTCTAGATTGTGAACAAGGACTGCAGAACGTGAAAATGATGGTTTTATTCATCATTATCAACTACCTGACTGGTTTTTGGATTGAATGAACCAGAAAAAGTATTCCAGTCAGTACAACTTTCCTACATCACAAATGAGAGATGAATGAACTGGCAAGAGGATGGCTCAAAAATAACCAAGTAAAATAGCTGGCATCTGCAAAATGCAAATTATATTTTTGGTGAAGTGCTACAGGTGAAGTGTTTGCTATCCAAAGAAAAGATGTATTTTCCATTGCATAACTGAAAATCCAGAATTTTCATTGGAAACTATTTGATTTTGAGAAAGTGAGGTTAGAGACAATTTTTTTTCCAGAATGCCTCCTCACCCTCTTGATTCAGAAGTACTGGTGAGCCAGCTAAGAAGGCAATTGCTGAGCTGCAAAGTATCTCTTAGGGTGTGACAGATGACACTTCATGCCATCGAATGTGTTGGCAGAGGAAGGCAGGCCTTCATGCTCAAACTTCTCCCCTTTTTCCTTGAGCTGCTACAACTCTAACTCAGGACACTCACTTAAGAGAGCTAGGAAAATTACAGCCTGGAAAATATTCCAGGCCGGAGCTTCTCAGCTCCATTCTCAGGCTGATAAGATGGTTCAGCTGCAGCCAGGGAAAATTTATCCCAGGATGATAATCTGGTCAAAATAGAATGGAATTAACAACATTGATTAACACCTGTTTTGGTGCATGACCAGGCCTGGGAAAGAGATGTAAATTTCTCTGACCCAATCATCTTTATTCTGCCCTTGGAGTTGCAAGTTGTTCTATTTAAGCAAGTGTGTTTCTGAATAAAGTTGTCTCCTTCCTATCCTAAGGGATGATCATGTAGCTGTGTGTCTTATTTCCGCCGCATCTAAAGGGTTAATACCCTAAACCTCAAGGCTACGTTTCCCAGTTTCTAACCAGCTCTGTCTGCTTGGGTGAACAGCCAAGTGGCTACACAAATAAGTTTACAACTCACCACACTCTTCTCCCTTGCTGTAGGTACAGAAGAGACTCAATTCAACAGTACAGTAAAAAGAAAGATCCTTTCCACATTAGTTAAGTTTTGTACATATAGTTTATATCTCCTCCTAGATTGTAGTTTGTTTTGGAAGTTATACCGTGCTTTTATTTATACAGAATGCCTTCTCTATGATCCTAAGTAACCAACTGACAACGACAACTTATCGACTGTGCTGTGCTCTGATTCTCTGATGATGCAGCTGGATTTCCTCTGGAGGAGGAAAACATCCAGAATTGTGCTGGGAATCAGAAAGCCAAAACTCAAGGCCTGAAGGATCAGTATGTGTATGGATAAATATGTGTGTTGTGTTCCATATTTTTTTTCTTCTTTACTTCCCTGGTTACACTCTCTACCTGTCCCCTAATGTCAACAGAGGAGATGGCATTTCTTTCTTGCTAACTGCCTTTGACATTAAATTGGCAACCTTGCATTTGAGATTCTGTGTGTGATGTTTCCAGTCAGTCTCACCTGGAGGACAAAAAGTTCAATGTTACTGTATCTAGGACCAAAAACAATGGCGAAGATACTGTCCTCATGTCACAATTTTAAAAATGAGTATTTTTCTTTTAGGATTCAAATGTATGGAATGGATTAGCCAAAACCCATTTTTTGTAATATCAAGTCACCAAGCATGTGGTATCTGCAAATCAGAATAGTTTACTGAGCCCTTGCGTGTATGAACCACGGAGAGCTCTCCACCATTGCTTTCAGCAATGCAGTATGGCTTCACAGAGAGATGCTCAGGAGTACTTGAAATACTGCAAATTTCATTTCTATTGTTGCAGTAAAGGTTGGGTAAAACAAAACAAAACAACAACAAAAAATGTTTAAATGACCAAATCTAAACCAGTCTGTCTGTGGTTTAAGAGTCACTTTCATCCTTGACGAATATGAATTGCTTTTAATTGAGCAACAACACAGATATATTTGGGTTTCTATCAGCATTTTTTTCCAAAACCCTGCTTTCCATTAGTCTAATGGTGTAAATCAAACTAAGAAAGTGTGTGATAACAAATGTGGCCACTTCCAATTCTTCTTTTTTTTTTTTTTTTTTGTTAAACAGGGAAAAGAGCTACACACAAACTGAGTGCACACTGCACTTGGAAGAGTGCTTGGCTGCTTATGTAGACCTATCTGAACTGGTTTTAAATTAGCCAGTGTGGATACTGTGAACATTGTTGCTTTTGCCACACAGGTTTCAGTTTACTCAATGACTCCGTTAAACTTTACAATAGAAACTGTTACAGCTATCTGTCAGTGAGCTTCCGTACTGGAAAGACAACTCACATAACATGTTTGCTAATTTTAGGACTTCAGTACTAATGTACCTTGACAAAAGAGGCTTGCAACAGTGTCTTCCTGTCCATAAAAAATGCTCTTGATGAGAAGCCGCTATTTGTACTAATTTTGAGTCCTCAATCCAACAAAGGAGAAATTGTAACATGACATTACAAAATCTACTGATTCTGCTTATGCAGCCCTATGAACCATTGTAACCTACTGCACGTAACTCTGCCTTGTCAGGGGAGTTGGACTTGACGATCTCCTGAGATCCCTTCCAACCCTGGAATTCTGTGATTGTAAAGTTAATTTAAAAATGCTAAACAATGTTTCATAAAATCTAGTAGATTTAATCGTTCTAACAGTACTGACTATGGCAGAGAATGGCACTCTGTCTAGAGCTAGACCTGACTTTTCATAAGAATTGATTTATTTGTAAAACAGCTATACATCTCTGGTGAAAATTCAGAAATCCAGAAAACTGTACTGAATGGTCCATTTTTAAGAAAAAAGATCCACATTGAAATTGTGGTTTGAAACATCATTTCCTGGAAATGAATTTGTTACAAATTGATCACAAATGACCAAGGTTTAGTGGCTGATAATCCAATTGTGAAAATATAAAAGATCTATTGGTAATTAAAACTCAGTATTTGCTATTATCTTATTTACTGATGATTTTTCTAAAATACATGTTTGGTTCAACCCTCCAGAAGGCTAAAAAATAATTTAAAAATACATTCCTTGCTGGGTTTACTCCACAGCTGTACTTCATCATGTTAATCACATGATTAAAAAATTGAAAAGGCAGAAGAAACATAGAAAAGGTCAAGAATCCTTTATAAGGGAAACAAAAAGTTTTCCCCAAACTTCCTTCAAGGAATAAGAGCAAAAGGATATTCTTTGTTTCAAAGAATATAGTGTGACCTTACTCTCAGCTGCAGACAGTCACCACAATCTGTGTAAGGCTCAGTTTCCCAGTTCTAGCAGGAGAACTATCTTTTGTATCCCTGAAACTTATCTCAAGAGTACTGATATTTTGTGGTCTTATTATTAAGGTCTCTCTCTCTCTGTACGAGGTGTAGTTTTAGAATGCAGTTCCAGATTGTTACTTTTGCAATGTACACTTGCTCTGCCACAATGGACAGGCAGATACCTCAAGACACAGCCCTTGTACCCCTGCTCATTTGCAATTTATGCCCTTAAGTTTTCCTTTGTGATAAAGGCCTTCATCTCATTTCTTTGGGAATTCAACCTATCCTTAGTCTTCTCCCTACTTTAAGCAAATGAATAGTTCCCTAGACCTGAGACGCAAAAGGGCAGAGTCATGGAGTACCAGCAGTGGCAGTGAATTCATGTTGCTGCTGTTCATGCTGCCCATTTATTTCCTGTGCAGGAAATACAGACTTTGAGGATTTTAATTTATATTGAACATTACATCTATACTGAATGTTAAATGTATTAGAAGCAGACAGCAGAGACAACAGAGGTAAACACGCATGAAGTAATTCTTTGCTGACCTTGGTCTGTTTTAGTACATTGCTCAGATGACTTACCCAATTAGTAAATTGTGCATTTGCAAAAATTAGACTTAATAGTATTGCCATGAAATTGGTAATTTTGAAAAGCAGGCACTCTACCTCTCTACCCTGCTCAAATCAGAGCACCCTGCTCAAATCAACTGCACTGTCACACTGTGGTCCTGATCTGTCCCTGTGTGCAGGGAAATCTGCTCTGGGAAGATTCATCCTGCCAGCACAGAACAGAGCAGCAAACCTTGCAGTGGCAGATGAATTCATCCTAAGAAATACTAAGGTGTGTGTTTAGCTTTCATTACTGTTCGCTTTCTGGAATACCTCCAGGAGAGATCAACTTTCACTTTTCTCCTTAATTCTAGCCGACAGAAGCTAATTACTGGATTTATCATGCCCTTTCCAGCACCTACTTTAAGGTTTTTCTGTACACCTATGAGTTTCTCCTTCAGCCTTTTGCAACTCTCCCTGTCTCAAACCGAGCACTAGCACTATCCTCTATTGGTGTAAAAAAACTCCCAAGAATTCAGATTTTGAAGTCCATAGACGGTTGCTTAGGCTTTTACAGAAGAGCAATGCTTCAGGATTGCCAGTGTAAGAAAAACAGACACTTTCTTCACCAGAAATCTTCACAAGACCTTAATGACAAAAATCGCACTCTCCTTCTGAGGAGAAAAGAGAGTTAAATGTGTCCTATGTGGTCAGACTGGGGAGTGTTGAGCACAGAGATGGTCTGCAGGCATCACAGATTTCAGATGTATTTTACAGGACAGTGTGACCAGGGCAGGCTTTTCTCTTAGAGACAAGGCTGGGGTTGATCAATTCTCTCACCTGCTGGTGTCTCTGCTTTGTTGCCAAAACACTACAGGGCTTTTGCATAAGTAGCATACATAGCAAGAGGCTCTGGTGAAATGTATTTTCCTCATGCTTATAATAAAGACTCCTTTACAAAAAATTGTGTGCACAACCATGCACACATACACAGAGTACCTGGCCTGTCCTGTGGACCAAAAGCCTCATGTACCTCTTCCAACTCAAAAAGGCTGGCAGATCTCCAGCATCAGGTTCTTATGGCTGTAGTGAGGAACAGCCTCTATTTAAGTAGTGACAGAGGCATCAGGGGTTCTAAAGCTTCTCTCTGACATGAATGATGTCTTACAGTGGGGCCGATAGAGCTTGGTAGCTTCAGGCTTGTGGCAGAAGTGAACCCAAGAGCAGCCCCTGTTAAGAGTGCTGGGAGATTATGGAGTGCCTGCTTACTTCTGGGGAAGGCTGCTTGAAGATGTATCATGTAAAACTTTTCAGCTAAGGCATTTCATTCCCACTTCATTAGGTCTGCCTGCCTGCCAGCATTTCTTTTCCTCTATTGTTTTCTTTATAGTGGTGGAAGGTTTTTGACACTGAGCTGCCAGTGTCAACCCATGAAAACACTTGGAAAAGGTGAAGCAGTGGGAGGGATGGAGTTTCTCCAGCTCATGTGCTGGTCTGGGCAGATGCTGCCCCAGAGCCCAGGCAAGAGCACAGCTGCAAGCTGCAGGGGCAAAGTCCTTCCTGATCTGTACTCTTGTGTGCTCTACAGCAGCCAGTTTTCCTGAGGGTTATATTAATTTCCTTCCTCACTGATGGAATAATCCACAGTAACAACATGTGTGAAAAAAATTACATGTGATTCTGTGAATTTGAACAAGTTAAAAGCTTTTGATAACACTGTGTGTTTCAGTGGTGAAAAAAGCTCAGCCCAGATCTCAGGGTGGCTACTGAAAGCTTCTGCTGATAATAAACAAGTGATACGAATCTACATCATTACCATGCGAATTATAATCTTAGGTGTGTCAGTCATCAAATCTTTTAGTACCAAAGATTTGCTTAACAGAAGCTGTTTCAAACAGTGTTGTGCACAATAAAGTATTTTTAAAAACAATTTAAAATGAACCAAGGTAGCAAGAAGGGAAATCCATGAAAGGATTTTTTGTGGTTAAGAGACTGACAAGGTTGGAGAATTAGGAGACTATGTTGTCCTAATAGCTTCTATTTTCATTAATGGCTTAATGAAAACATTTCCCTACAACTATAAAGCATGACTGCAAATTTTAAACACTGGAATGCGTATTCTTTATCAAACTCACACTGCTGTGGCTACAACTGATGCTGCACCACTCTGGGATTTCAATGGAACCCAATGACAGATAAACTGTTTACATTAAAAGACTTTATCAAAGTTATTTTGCACCTAGTTTCATCCTAATCCATCTGATTTTTCTATAGCTTTGACAACATGACCTCTCTCACTGTGTGTGCAGTATTGATGTCATTACTGAAGAGCCGTTCTTCAGCTTTTCTGCTGATAACAAAGTAAATGGAAATGTGGAGAATTCTTGGGGAGGTAAACAGCATGTTCAGGATCCAGCTAAAAAATGGAAAAAATACAGCAGGTAAGGATATCTATTGTTACAAGGAAAGTAATGACTGTTGCACTTTAAAAAGTGTTTATATGGTATGATGAAGGCATATTATGTCTTAGAACTTCATTAATTCTAAAAAATTTAACTTGAATAAAGGCATTGAAAGCTCAGCATGTATTACAAGAATTCTTTTCAGACTCAGCTAAAAAGTCCAACATTTTAAATTTAATTACCTAATACTAATCTAGCAAAAAAGAATTATGTTTATGTAAAATACAAACAATAGAGCAGGGCCATGGATAGCATCCATGTCTTGTGTTTCTAAGGTTTTCAGAAAAGTGGCAATCACTAAGGGAAGAAGAAAAAAAAATCAAGTGAAAAAGAAAAACATCTTATTGATTTGTTCTGCCAAAACCACTCTATACATGAAATACTGAAAATGTAGCAGGTCTGTAACTAGTATCAAAGTTTCTTTGGTTCAAAAACACACAGAACCCTAGCAATGTGCTTTAAATTCAGTACACATTTAAAAAGGTTAACAGGACTTCTCCTTAGGCAGAAGAACAAAGAGGAGCTGGTTAAAGAAAATTGGGTACACCACAGCTACTTAAAATACTGTATCCAGGCACAACTCATTTGGATGTCTTTGAGCTCAAAGCTTATTTGAATTATACAGAGGTGTTTTAGAGAACAAAAATACTAACCTGTGTTTTATCTAAGCTCTTTCAGCTGAACTGAGCTACTAATTAAAAATCTTCACTATTATTCCTAATTTC
This sequence comes from Acridotheres tristis, assembly GCA_037013685.1. Taxonomy (NCBI): domain Eukaryota; kingdom Metazoa; phylum Chordata; class Aves; order Passeriformes; family Sturnidae; genus Acridotheres; species Acridotheres tristis. The sequence goes on along the minus strand of CM072889.1, from coordinate 6,863,010 downwards.
TGATGTACTTTTTTAACAGAGTAAAAAAGCCATCTCAAAAGCTGTGCTCGTCCTCAGAGAAGAGTGTTAATATTAGTATCTCTGAAATGCCTTATCATCTCCTGGTTTTACTAACAGCATGTCTGTCATCTGCCTTGATTATACCTCTTGTAGCCAGTCTGAACATCCTGTGCCATACTGAATACAGTACTGATGCATGTGCCAATGTTCCTCTCAGTGACACCACCACAAGAATCCACAATCCAAGCAATGCTTACATGTAACAATATCTCTCAAATAATACATTAAACAGATGTGTACCTGATATTATAAATATGTGACATAAAAATCTATTGGGTTGGTCAGTGTACATATTAAAAACCATTCAAGTAGGTCTAATTGTGGATAACTTAGAACTTTAGAGACAGCAATTTTAATAAAACTGTCAATACAATTTTCTTTGTAAAAACATTTGACACTAATTATTCTGCTTATATTGAAACACAAGGTCTATAGCTTTAGATCTCTTATTGAACTGTGAGTGCAGCATCAATAGCTGCTTCTCAGCTGTAAATGAAAACTGATTCCAGATCTAACCCATCGTTTTCTGTGTATCTTTAATCCCCAATCACCCACAATGAGACGTAAGAATCAGAATTTTGTCTATGGGACAGAGCATGTGTCACTGGAGGGACAGTGGTTGTGTAAGTAAGATGCAAGTGGGTAAATGCAGCAGCACCTCAATGCGAAGGCCAGAAGGTGGTAACAGGAGTTGGTAGCTGGGGTGAAGTCATTGTAATTTGCCTCTTGCTCTACTGTAATGACTTACATAGTCCAAAGCTTTACAGATCTAAAATCTGAAGGCACCTGCAATGAACATCTCACTGGACCTCCTGCAGGTTGCAGTCCAAAGATTTTATCTCAAAGATTTCTGTATCAAGCCCACAGCTACCAGAAAGCTAAAAGAAAAAGAACCCACAAAATTTCCGTGCAATTTGCAGCAGTTTGGCACTAGGAGGTTGAATTTGCAGTCAACTCTCACTTGCTGAAGCCTCTTAAGGCCTCTGAGGTGAAATGGAAGTGTACAGTCTCAAACATAATTTTCTTGGTGATATGCTGCTAGGCCATCATCATGTATGCCTTAACCAAAATAAACATAACACGTCAAGCAGAGTTCTCCAAACCATGTTTATAACTTTTAGGAGCAATTTCTAGTTATTCAAAATTCTATTTGAAAAGGGAATGCCAAAACTGGGCAGCACGATCAGTAACAGCCTTGCAGTATCATCCACTGAATTAAACCTGGTAGTTCCTATCATATCCAGAAACAAAGCACATCTTTTCAGTTACATGACTGACTGGAGCTATTGTGTGGTTGTGCTCCTCCTCAGCAGTGAGGAGAAAACGAAGGAGATTTGTGACACCTGAAATAGTACAAGGCCCACAGACCCTTGAGTAAATGCAATATAGTTCATAAATAAGGGTGCTCATTCACAGGAGTGAGGAAGGAAAACAGAAGAGCTTTGTTTCTTGCAGCTAAGTTTCTAACAATCTTCCACCTTGACAAATGTCTAGTCTCAGAACACAGGCTGATAGATCGAACTCTCCCCACATACTACAGACTTTCACAAAAAGTTGATATCCAAGTACATTTATGGATCAGTGTCACTGCTGTCCTATAAAAATTGAAGGGTCCAAGCAATTCTCAAAGGACAAATCCTAGGGCTCCCTGCTGAGCACTGTTACCAAAGAATTTTGAGTTCCTTAAAATTAGAGTAGAAATAAAGGAAACAAACTTGATTTTTACATGCTGCGTTGTTTTAAATAAAAGTGAATAAATGCCAGCTCATGCTTCACATTGGCTGCAGGCTTATAGCAGAAAAAAATCATAAAGACTGTAAAGACAATGATTCCATTTCCTTATAGAAATGCTGCACAGACTGCTAGAATGATTTTGGGTTGAGAGTTTTAATCTTTTCTCTCCCTGCCAGAATGAGCACGTGTACACCTGAATAACAATGGTCATTTGACTGCAAAATATTTATGTTGAAAAAGCCCTTGAAGTTTTTTTTGTTTTGTTTGTGTATCTGACCAGTGGGCCAGACCAATCTTTCTTCCAATTTCCAATCTCCTCTCCTCAAAGAGATATGGCAGAGGCTGCTGAAGTGTAATGAATGAGAGATGCAGCAGAGTCCTGCTGCTCAGCATTGCAAGGCCTCAGCCTGCCAAAAATTTAAAGGCAGACACTTACAGTCATTAATTCAGGAAACTTAAAAAGCTGTGAGCTGTGTAATTTTCTCTATACCCTATTTGTAATACAAATAGAAGAGATGCAACCACACATATGTAGTGTATACAGGAAAGGAAAAGGTTCCCTCTAAGTGCAGAGCATTTAAGAAAGGTTCTCAGTGTGCTTGTGTCCAGTTACTTTATTTGGAATTCCTAAGGATGCAGGTCAGTCAATAGATGACAACAAACTGGGCGATCAATGGTGGGCTTGGTAGTGCTCAGTTAAGAGTTGGACTTGATGATCTTAGAAGATACTTTCTAACTGAAATGATTGCATGAAAAAAAATAAAAAAAAATTTCAAAGTAGTACAAAATTTTGAAAAACGACATGAATGGTCCCTATGGTGCTCTCTTGTTTGTCTGCAGCCTATGCTGTGAATGTATGACTGGGAAGACACGTGGTGGTTTGGAGCAGTCTGAGGCTTCCTGCAGCTTGGACACATCCCCATCACTGAAGAGCCCAGGCTGCAGGCCCTGGCAGGGACACTGTTCATTCACACGACGCTGCCTTGGTGAGAGGCATGTCCCACACTGTCAGCAGTCAGGGCTCCAGAGCTGTCAGAATGCCTCTGTGCACTGTGTTCTTTCCTGCCTGGGATTAACACCAGAGATGGCATCTGCTCAAGTCAGTGAGGACTTTTCATTTGATGTCAGCAAACACTGGTCCAGGCATTTGCTTCTTCATTCACCAGTGATAAGGGATTTCATCCTAGCAGTATAAACAGTGTGAATTCGGAACTCTGTAAATTCTACTTAAGTCACTAGAAAACTATTACTGTAGGAAAAAAGCAGTAACTGCTACCTGACAATATATTTCCGTTTTTGTATTTTAGGCATCCCAGGATCACAGTGTCATTTTACAGGACCATTTGGGGAAATTTGCAAACCTGATGGTGTCATAAGTCACCATGTTTGCACAACACTGCATTGCACAAGTACAGGATTTTGACCCTTTGGCTTCAGAAGACAGTGTGAGTATTGGCAGTGCTAAAAAATACTGACTTCTATGACTAAGGGGTCAACTTTCACCAGAAGGTAAATCTTTCCTGGCATGACCCTGAAGGATGGATGAGGTAGGCTGAAGGAGAACATTTATGGCAATTTAAAAATAAGTAAGAAAGAATGATTAGCCTATAATTAACATTTCCCAGACTGAACAGATGATCTTATGCTGAATTATAGCATTACCTTCTTCTCTACTACAGATGTTTAAACATTTGAGACTATTGCATATATAAAGTAAAATGAAGGATGAATTTAACAAAAAGTTTCATTTTTTTTTCTGATAAGCATGTTGAGAATATGAGTTTCACCAGCCTTCTTTCCCAGCATTATCCATAAACATTTATAAGGTGGGAAAGATAGAGAATTACATGAATCAGTTTTCTGAAAATGATTCTTCATTAACACCCCAAGTATGTGGAGAAACTTTCAGTATTGATTTAGAGCTACATGCTGAGGGCTTTCCCTTTCACAAACGGGAGTTACTGGATCACTGCGGACTCCCAACCTTTACTCTCTGACTGGAACAAAAACTTACAGACCAGATTTTCTTGTGTGGGCTTGTATAAATGAATTGCAAAGTGCAAACAAACTGTAGTTGTGTTGGTGCTCTTATGTGGCCCTTTTACACACGCTTCCAAAAAGCTCATCAATTTAGAAAATGGGTGCAAAGCAAGGGGAGGCTGTTCCACAGTTAGCTCGGTACAATGCAGTACAGAGATTCAGAACAAATTAGCTGCTCCTGGGTGATGTTCCATGTGGTCTCTAACTCAAAGATAAATAAGTCATATTTTGGTTTAGTTTAATCCACTTCACAAAGTTAACCAGCAAAACTGAAATACATTCCTGTTTGAGAATGCTTCCTCTAATGAGAAGGAAGTAAACAATGTTTAAGCTAATGGATTCTGCAGACCACCAAAATGCTTTTCATGCAAACATAGTATGTCAACACACAAACAGATCCAACCAATAAAATAACCTGGTCAGTTTAAATGGTCTATGCACTTATATTAGATGTATTGACCTGTTCATTGTCATCTTCATCACTGCTGAGTTTTAGATCATCCTCAAGCATCCTGAAAAAAAAGAGAAACAATACAGAATTACATTTAGTGCATTTACTTTATGTACAATGGGCCAAATCTACACCTCAGCAAAGTCAAAGGAAAAACTCTCTTCCAAACAGCAAAATCAGACCTGAGGTAAGTAAACTGATGAATAATCCACATATGTGTGTATTAGTGCTTCTTTGTGATTCTAGGGAAGAACAAATTACTTTAAGACTCATCCATCATGAAGTTTGGCAGTCAGCTGCTCTTTCTTGTCCTCTTTATTTCCACATTGTCTCACAGGGATTAGTCCATATACACCTACATGTGTTTCTAAATCAGAAGAGAAATTCAGCTCTGAGACTGATAAAACCTGAGAAAAACTCATCCATGTTTCATTCTCAGTCTGGGGCACCACCAATTTCCTTTCTGGTAATCCTTTCTCAATCTTTACTTTATCAAACTGAGAATGCAAAGTGGATAACAGCAAGAAGAGAAGGTGCTTGTCTGAGGTTTGATGGGACCTCACAATTGTTAGTGTCCAAAGACAGAGTAGACATTTTCCAAGCTGGGAACCTGCCAGTTCATACCACCATTTTTATTTATTAATTTATTTATTTATTAATACAGGGAAATCTCACAAGCCTGCACCCTGCCCTTGGTTAAAGGGGAAGGAAGCTCCTAAAAGATATAGCTGTTCCTATGTCTCCTTCTCTTCCTCTGGCAAAAGAAAGAGCTGAATTGCAAATTACTGTATTAACACTCATACGACTTCTTTTAATCCAAGACCTGGGTACAGGAAAATACATGGGGTAAGAAACCATGTTATGTGCTACTACAGAGACAGAAAAGGTCTCTTATTTGGGGATCTGTCTACCTAGAGAGAAGACCACCAGTAAATCATGGAAGGCTCCTGACACACGTAATTTTAAAGAGGGAACAATAATCCCAATGTGGAAATTTTTGAACATTTGAAGCCCTGATGTGCCCTTAAAATTGAAGGAGATCTTTAAACTGGTTTGTGAGTCATCTGTCTTTCAGTGACCTCTGTTGTTAGGCAACCCAGTGGTTACAGAGTATCTGGACACATAACTACCAGTCATTAGCATCCTGATAAATGGCTGATGCCTCCCTGTAATATGTGAACCCATGAAAGTACAATGGCAGCATGGATTAAAAAAACCCCAGAATCTTCTAAAAGTTAGTATTTGTGGGGCGTTGATCTTGTCTGGATGCCAAGTGCCCACCAAAGCTGCTCTAGCTCTCCTCTCTTCATCTGGGTAGGAGAGAGAAAATGTAACAGAAGGTTTGTGGGTCGACAAAAGGACAGGGAGACATTACGCAGCAATTACTGTCATGGGCAAAACACTTGATTTGGGAAATCAATTAGAAGTATTGTCAATGAAATCAGAGTAGGACAATGAGAAATAAAACCAAATGATAAAACACCTTCCCCCCACCCCTTCCCTTCTTTCTGGGCTGGACTTCACTGACAATTTTCTCGGCCTCCCCTCTCACAGTAGTGCAGGGGGATGGGGAATGGGGATTATGGTCATAATTGCACATTGTCTCTGCAGGTTCTTCCTCTTCAGGAGAAGGACTCCTCTCACACTTCCCTTCTTCTTCCAGCATGGAGTCCTGCCGGCAAAAACCAGCCACTCATGAACTTGTTCAATTTGAGTCCTTCCTACAGCCTGCAGTTCTTCAGGAACCATCCCAGAGTGCATCCCTTCCGTGGGTACATTCTCCAGGCACAGGATGCTCCAGTGTGGGTCCCCCATGGTGTCACAAGTCCTGGCAGAAAACCTGCTCCAGTGTGGGCTTCTCTCTCTACAGGGACACAGGTTCTGCCAGCAGAGGCTTCCCACGGGGTCACAGCCTCCTTTGAGCATCCCCTGCTCTGGTGTGGATTCCTCCCCAGGCTGCAGCTGGATCTCTGCTCCCCATGGATCCCCATGTGCTGCAGGGACACAGCTGCCTCTCCATGGGCAGCACCAGGGGCTGCAGGAGAACCTCTGCTCCAGCACCTGGAGCACCTCCTGCCCCTCCTTCTGCACTGACCTGGGTGTCTGCAGGGCTGTTCCTCTCACATACTCCCACTCCTCTCTTCTACATGCTGTTGCACAGCAATTCTTTTCCTTTCCAAAATCTGTTATGCCAGAGGTACTGCCACTGTCACTGTTGGGCTCACCCTAGGCTGGTGGCAGGTCCATCCTGGAGGTTGGCATTAGCTCTCCTGGAAATGGAGGAAGCTTCTGGAAGCTTCTCACAGAAGCCACCTCTGCAGCCCCCTTGCTACCAAAACCTTGCGATTCAAGCCCAATACTCAATTTTTCAGTAATTATTAATCTTTAGGGGCCTAGACTTTGGTGATGAAAGAAACTTTTAATGCTGTTTATCTAGCAGACATATTTGTTTCCCCAGAGCCATTACTTGCTGTACCATTCTCAGTGTATCACTGTGCCTTGATCTATCCACAGTCCCTGATTGTTATCTGCAAGTCTCATTACACCAGAAGGACAATATCCCCAGGAAACCGAGACCATTTTCATACAGGACTGTATCATTCTGACTCTTAATCCTAATTCAATCCTACACTCCTATTTAGAAACCTACATTTCACTTTAATGTGTAAATTATCCACTGCTTTAAAGAATCACTGCTAGATAATGCATTCTATTGTTATTTTTTAAATGCAGATTTAAGTGGATATAAGGCAAAGATCTTTTCATGAATGAAACCCAAAGGGTGGTATGTTTTTTTTCTTTCAGCTATTGGGTGGTTTGAGTTTTGGGTTCTTTTGGGTTTGGGTTTTGGTTCCTTTTTGTTTGTTACGTGTTTAATTCCTTTTTGACATACCCTGGTAGAAATAAACCAAAAAGGACAAAAGTAATTCCATATTGGATAAATGGAAAGAACGAAGAAGAAAACATAAAAAAGATAAATGGATACACTTACTAAACTAACCCTACAGCCATCTGAAATAGCTGATTAATAACTGTCCTCATACAGCTTATACTGCAGATACTTTCTAACAAGCACATTAAGTGCAAGACGTTTACTGAATATTGAAAAATATAAAATTGATATAAAACATTACTAGTAGGAAGGACAACTGTTAGAGTTGGTTTCAGAGAAACTAAATTTGCAGTACTTAAAAGTTCCCTTCAAGATACTAATAGATGTTTAGCAACTGCAGAGAGGAAAAAACTGGATTTTGGCATTTCTTTAGCAGTTCAAAGCTTATCACTTGGAGTATACAATTCTTCTTAGCTCCTTCTGCTAAATGAAGAATATGTCATGCCATTCAGTTTCAAAACTCAAAGCTTAAACAGCTAAACCAACCAGCTTCTAAAATGCATCACATTCTTCTGGCAGATGGAATAATTGAAGAGAAACTGAGTATCAACCAGAAATATATGGTAGCCAGAGAAGCAAGGAAATAAATTAAAAATACACAGTACACGCAAATGTAAAATGCTGAACATTTCACATAACCTGCTCCCAGAGACTACTGGTAAGAAAAAGTAGTATTTTACAGAATGCAGAGGACTAGATGGTGTTCCGCAATTTTAAAATGTGCTTAATATTCCGAAGACAGGGGTCACAGTAGCTTGTTCTCTTTAATGTTTCTATTAACTCTCATTTATAAGCAAGTATCATCTGATTGCACTCAAACCCCAATAAGGACTTTTAAGATTGCCGGCAACCTTAATTCAAGGTAACTATTTCACTATCAAATCTAGAAAGGTATTTTAGCTTCAAAGGTCTGAGACAGAAGAGCTCTGTATCTACAGCTCTCCAAAACACTGTCTGGATGGTCTGAATGTGAAATTAGGCACTCTTGAGTGAGAGGTCCCTCTAAATACCAATATGATCTATTCTGCTCTATGTAATTGTTCACCTCAGAAGCACCCGGACTGCAGATTACAGAATATATTTGTTATTAAGGTCAGGACAGCTATTAATAAAGGCCAATTTGGAGACTATGTTAAAAATACAATGAATACTGCCAATGAGGACAAATCAAAGAGAAAACTGCCTGTATCAGAAAGCTACCTCCAGGGGTGTTACGAATTCATTTTATTTCCTATTCTTCTCTGACCCAGCTGACATTATTGAATATACATGTACTTGTTTGTCTTTTCATTCATAGCTAATGCAAAACACCACTTTAGGCAAAGAATAGGATTAAGTAGGATTTTTTTATTTCATTATTAGAGCAATTCCATTTACTATAACAGCTGAAGTTGCGTCAGCACATTTATTATAATCTACAATTTTCAGAGGTTTATAATTTGGAATGTGAAATTATTGCAAAGCAGGAATGTTGGGACAAAGCAACATAGTTATCTGTGGTGTAAGCAAGGGATATCTCATTGACTGACTACAATACCCACTTCCTCCAGGGATGAATTTGCTCCCAAAGCAGATTGTTCCTACATTACAAATTTAGCTAGACAAATGGTTGAATAAGGGCTTTATTAGGATGGGTTCTGTAAAAGTCACACTAGAAATAGTAAGAACATGAACACTGAAAGGAGACTTGTAGCCCATCCTGACTTCTGAGGTCAGTGGATGTTTTGTGTGACTTTTTTCAGTGGATGTTTTGTGCACAACAGACCTGCTGATTTGGGATCCTGTCAACAAGAAGGTGAGGATTTGATTAGGAGACATGAGATAATTAATTCACTGCAAAAAAGCACTGCCACTTTTACAGAAGACTCTATACTTCTTAAAGAAGGATTTTCACTGTATCCTTTTTTTGGTTTAATGTATAATGTATTTAAATGCTTTTAACAAATGAATAAGGTCTTGATTGCTGATAGATGTCTGCACATGCTATACATTTCTTCCTGTTTGGGTTGTGGACGGCTGGGATGAGAGTCTGCTGTGTTTATAGTAACATGTTTGGTGATACAGCTTCCTTAAGGGGGAAGTGTTTAAAAGGAAGCATGGATAGGATAAGGCTCTGCATGTCTAATTTTCTCTGGGATCAGTTCACCACTGCACTGGGTCTCACTCCAATGAAAAGAAGCCCTGTGGGAATGAAATGGATGGAGGAAAGGGAAGAGGGTGCTGCAAACAGACAGCCAAGGGAATACTGGGCAATTCCCTAATCCTGAGCTGCCCAAAAAATTAACTGTCTCATGTCAAACTACATCTGTACAAAATGCATATCCCATCTGAGTCATATCACAGCAAACATAAGTGTTGATTCTGCAGGAAGAAGGACAGGCAGTGGTGTTAACCAGACATACAGACATGCCATTCTTTTCTTGCCAGGTTTGTCGCTGGCAAAATGGGAATATATTTCTAAGATTTCTATGCTACAACTAGTTATTGTTATATAGTTATTTCATTTGATATTAAAGAGAGAGCTCAGGCTGTTATAGCAAGTTTCAAACTTTTGAAACTTATTAAGACTTAATCCAGAAAAGGCAGGGATCTAGTAAATATCTTTGGCGTGGAAAAAAGTCGTATACTGCAGCATGAGTTATGAAGCCCTTGTCACTCCTGTCTGCAGCAATATTCCTACAGAGGGAACACGGTCCATGCAAACAGTGACTAGAACTGAGATGCAACTTTTTCTGCCCCTGAACTTGCATGGAAATAAGGCCATCAGTTTAACATAATGTGTGCTGGCTTACCCTATGGACTTCATACCCAACTTGTTTTTCAGTTTCCAATGCATTTCTCTGTAGTATATAAGGCTTCTCCAAAAGTGGTAACTCAAAAGGTATCATGCAAATGACAAACTGCATAATGGAATTAAGATGTATTTCAAGAATGTGTTGCACATACTGGAGCACAATTTTATCATTTATCAAGGGGGAAGAAGGGGGCCTATGTGTGTGAAAATATCTAACAATAGATTTCCCGAGAGAAGTTCATAATACAGTGAACAAAAAACTGAGGAAATGAAAATAAATGGTAGAGCAATTCCAAAGGAAAAAAGAAGATATTTTGTTTAAAAACACTCCATCAATAAATCTTGAAACCTTATATTCATTCTTTTGCTGAAATGTGCAAGTCATCCTTACATTATTTCCTCTGAGATACTGTAAGAGTTATGGTAAAAGAAAATCTCAGAAGATTAAATGGAATTTACAAGCACCATTTACCTTAATAGTCAGGACCACTTGTCCAGCAATTTTATACATACTTAAATATAATTTATTAATTTTCCCTTCTCTTCATCCACCATTTTCTTTCATTACATTTTTGTCAATGATGAAGTCAGTCTTGCAAACTGTTACTCACAGAAGTAACTTCTGCTCATTAAAGCAGTTTCAATGGCCTGAATAAGGCTGATTTGTTTAAGGTATAGATCAACTCCTCAGCCTATGGCCTTAAATCACCTCCCCTTAGAATGGACTGAAGTCAAGTTTTGTGTCTGCACTGCAAAACAACCTGTGAGCAATAGAGGTGCCTGTTCTCTTCCCTGCCACAGGAAAGGCACTCTATCCTGCTGACATGGTCAGCCTCCTCCTGGCCAGTGATGGAGAACAATAGCTTGCTAGGACACACCCCACTGAGTGTTGTCACATGCAGCTTGCCTTAGTGTTCCTGGCACCATATCAGTAATTAGTGTAATTACAGCTGGAGACAGAGAAGTAACCCCTGTGGCTTTCTATTAGGTACCTTACAATTAGAGAGTGCACTTCATTACCCACCTCTCCGTATCATCTCTTAATTTCAAAAGGATTAAGCAAAATTAATTCTTTCTGTAGAAGAATTTCTTTATCCAGCCATCCATTAATGTCTATGTATAAAAAGCTCTTCAAGGCAACCAAAAAATTAAGTTGCTAAGTGCATTATAACTACTGCTCTGTTGACAGGCATTTTGTGTTTCATTAAAGCTGAGACAAGAACTTTGGGAGGAGGGAGAAACCTGCTACCAAATTTTATGGAAATTGGTATGTTTAGAACAAATAATACTCTGGTATATCCAATAACTTCACCTATCTACTGAGTTTAATTCTGCTTGCAAACAATGTGTCCAACAGAATGGGATCAGAACTGGGTCAAAATCACAGAGAGCAGTATCATTTTGTTTCAAGCTGGTGAGTTGGTATTTTTGCCTTAATAATACTCACACCACCGGGTTTGCCTTCTGCCTCAGAAAAGCTCAATCTCCTTCATCTTTGTGTCTCCCTCACTTCCCCGCAACTCTTCAAGTACAACACACATCTCTGTTTGGCAAGTTCAGAGTGTGATGTATCATTGAAGTGAAAAGAGGGAGAAAAAGAGAGAGAGACAAGAACAAAGAAAAGTATGGGTGCAGGAAAAGCACAGGGAGTGACTAATTGATTCCAAAAATACCAGTATAAAATGTGCATTCTTACAGTTTATGAAGAATAAAAATGAGTACCCACTTCTTTTTAGTGTATTCAATTCTGACAGTGTGCACAAAGCTTTTACTATTTTCCCTCTGATAAACTGCAATGGCTGATATAATTTTGGGTTCTTCTATTTGTCAAGAGCAACATGTAGTCCAAGAGCCATTTCTGTGATACATACTCATTTCCAATACATTCCAGATGAAAAACACCTGCTTACTCCAACCATATTTGATTAAAACTGTCTCCTACCCAGAGCACCACTATTTGCTCTGGTAAACAAGCCTTCAGTTGTCATATTTACACACAAAGGCTATAGGAACTTAGCACACAGTTAAACAATGATTGATAATTCTGCCACAACTTGCAAAGGTGACTTTAAAAAATCATACCAGGAAATATATTAAAGAAATTTGTTTAACAAAGAACAAAATAACACAGGACTGGCTCATCTATCCAATGTTCTACAGTGCATATGACCCTGTAAGTGGGTCTGGCTTCTTCATTTCTGTGCAAATGAAGAACAACTTAATAAAACTGTAAAGGAATTCTTTACTTGTTCAAAATAAAAACTCAAGATGTTTCATGAAGACTGGTAGAAGGGGATCTTCCAGATGGAGCTACTGAAAAGGCAACACAGCGCAGTCATTACCTGGCTTTCAGTGATGTTATGGAGAATGGGAGCTTTAGCTTCAGAACCAGTCTTTGTGCATATGGAGCAAAGCAAAATTTGCCACATCAAATTTTTAAAGAACACTGTAGGATTAATGCCTGGCTTACAGATTTTCAAGAGTGTGCATAACCAAAGAAGTATTCCAAGCAGGAATCCAAGTCCTCTGTACTGGCCTGCTGATGGTTCACAGTGAATAAAGAGCAGGGGTCGGCCACGGGAAAGATATCCAAGTACCAGGGGCTTCTGTTTGCATGGGAGAACTGACCAGGACTTTCAGGGCTGCAAAGGCACTACACCTCTACAAAAAATACTTCTGGACCATGCCTGGTACAGAGGGTAGCTCAAGGATGATCATTAGCAAAAATCCCCACAGAAAGCAAAGATAAGGTGATCTTGGGGAAGGTGAGCTTCATTTTCACTGCCCTAATCTGTGAGCAGTTTTTAAAGACACTTTTGTACCTGCAAAATCCTACATCAAGAATGCACGGCTATCCCACAGATCTCATACAGACTTTCCAAAGACAAATGAATCTTCAGTAAGACTGTTCACTTCTATCCCTAAATGAACATTCTGTTGATCAGTCTAAAAATGTATAAACAGATGAATCCAAGCAGTACTAAAAATTATTGTAAATATAGGGGATAAAACCAAGCAAGACTAAAACTAATATAAATAGATCAGATAAATGAAAAAAAAAACCAAACTTAAATAATTTTGGATGAGGATGATTTATAAGGCACTGCATATGCATGAGAGAAATCAAGTACCAAGCACAGTGCTGAAAACACTGACTCATGCAAATAATCCTTGCTCCTGCAAGCACTATTTTTCAGGCTCAGATCCAAACACAATGCCTGACACTGTTTGCTCTGATAATCACTCTAAGATAAACAGATATGAATAACTGCAAACACTTCCAAGATTTTCCTTTCACATATAATGTAGAAAGAAAAATTAGAGGATAAAATGAAAATGTATGTTTCCACTTCCAGATTTCATACATCATTAATTCTGTAAAAATATATCCATCTTCATGTTGATAGTTCTCTTTGCTTGGCAAGCTTGAAGAATGCAATATGCTAGATAACCTGATTGAAAATTTGATCCTATTGTTTTAACAAAACGAGGACTGTTTCATAAGGGGCTCCACCATGTCTGCACACGTTTTCCCCTAAGCAACAGGGTAAGACTTGTATTTCCCCAGGCAGCTGAACATTTACATCGATGTACTTGGCTACAGATTCAATCTTGCTCTGACTATAATACAGGAGAATTTTCCTCAGCATTTTGAATTACAGTGCTGAAGTAATTTAACAGTGCCTTCTGTGCATGTTACACAAGTTTTCTGTTACAATTAGCTCTTACTGAAAATTTGCTTACCCTATAAATTGTGCCACTTGATTAAACTGTTCTTTGTCCTGAAAACTCAGGATATTGTTTTCAGTATCACTGCAAATGGTGGAACTCTGGAGAAGCCAGCGTTTCCCCACAGCCACACACACCCTGGGTACACACTCCCTCCAATCTTTACAGTCCCTAGGAAGCCCAGGTTGCTTTTGAGCTCTCTGCTAATTTGTGCTTGCAGAGCCCCCTACAGTGTTGGAAGAATGAAGCTGTGAAGAACCAAGAAAGGAACACTAAGAGTTAGTTTAAATGGCTACATTAGCGATACTCACAGACACTATTTATGTCCAACTACAGAATGGCTGGGGTGGGAAGGTACCTCTGGAGATCATCTAGCTCAACGGCCCTACCAAAGCAGGTTCACCCAGAGCAGGTTGCACAGGATCACATGCAAACAGGTGTTGAATATCTCCAGTGAGGGAGACTCCACAACCTCTCTGGGCAGTCTGTTCCAGTGTTCGGTCACTCTCACACCTAAAGAAGTTTCTCCTCCTTTTCAGATGGAACTTTCTGTGTTTCAGTTTGTGCCTACTGTCCCTTGTCCTCTCTTCTTTAATATCTTTCTTCCAAATTCATCTTGAGACCACCCTGGCCTTCCTTTACCACAAAGCCTTTGAGGAGCATTGTGGTTGATTCTCTGAAAGGCAGGTTAATATTATTTTTATACCAAATTAATTATGAGATGAAATACATGTTACCATTGAGAAAAACTGCAAAATATGGTCCTCAGTGCTAAAAACATTATAAAAAAGAAAATTCCAGACTACCATTTTTTTGCCTTTCTTTTTGACCATTTATATCATGTCTGGCACTTGGTTTCTTTGTCCATGACTTAAATACCTCAACGTTATTTTCACACAAATAAACCAACGTTATTATCAGACAAATAAACAAGAAAATTAGCACATGAAATTGATAAATGTATGCTCAGTGTTTTCTTCAAAGGGCAAAACTTAGGGATGATGCAGACTAAATTTAATTGGAAAAGTCTAATGATATCATGACTTTACAAAGACAAATAATAGAATAATAATATGCCAAAATTGTCAGACTGGATCAGGTCCATGGTACATACAGGTCTACATCTTGTCAGAAGATGTTGTTCGATGGAATTATTTGCTACTACTATTTTCCCTAATACAGTTGGAATGAAAAACTGATTCGTTATGCTCATGAAGCACATATGTCTTCCCAAATTCTTCATTACAATACTTTTTCAGAGTTTCTTTGAACCCTGGCTCCACGGTTGGCAGGAGCCGTAGTCCTAACTGTAGGCTGTGTAAAAACCTATTTGTTTTTCCTGGCCTCTTTATCCTAACATTTAAATTGTGAGAAAATAAATGGGAATTTCATAGGTTCTGAGTGAGTCTAGGTGCTTGCCTCCAATCAAATCTCAAAACTTGATTTTGTATCAGCATAGTTATAAGGACGTAACACACCTTTTTTTTCCTAAGACTATTCTTTTGTAGTTTCTCATCTTACTCTACACAGCTGCCCTTAACAAGTGTAAATCTTAGTGACAATTATCTTCTGAGGAACATGTGTGTATATTCACCTTATGCCTGACTGGCAAGCTGCAAAGCCCTCCCCACATTGGATGGGGTTTTGATGTTACTTCAGTTGAAAAAGGACAAGTCCCACGAAGAGGAAATTGCACAATTCACCTTGCACTTGGTGCACGAGCTGCTAATCTACAGACTAATCCAGTTGATACATATGGTTAGGCGGTTGGATAACTATCAGGGACCACCACCACCTTTCATCTCCTAAGCTAATGCAAAAGTTATATCTCAAATCCAATTTAAATTGGTGCTCCCTTGAGCTCAAAGATAATTTCTCTCTAATCCTCTTCTAGTTGTCTATAGGGTAACCTTCAAAATCTCAGAAATGAAACTATAAAAATGATCAAGTCATAATTTTTTAGCACAAAACTTAGCTGTTTTTCCTGGTGGCACTATGTTCCAGCTGTTATCAGATTCAGTAGTTTTTCAACTGCCTTGAACTCTGCATTTATTTTACTTTTCCAGACTTCTGCCAATGAAAATACCTCAGCACTGCTTGAAGAGAAAATAATCTTATCAATTTTATTGTGCCATATCTGAGATGATGAAGGTCATGCTAACTACAAGTCTGTTCCAATTGCTATGAGGTTGGGTGAGGTGAGCTTTTAATTTTATTTTTGATTTTCCCCTAGCTCCTTCCACAAAGTAATAGGGATTTTCCCCTTTCATTCATCTTGTCTTTTGTTGTTTTTAATCGACCACCCATCGGTGCCGAATTGCCTTGTAACTGTCTGCTGAGCTTTCATTTGACAGAGATAGCTGCTATTGTTAGCAGGAGCCTTCACTTCAGCCCATTTAACTTTCCTCAGTTTGACAGCTTCACAATAGCCACCTTCCCTCTAAAGAAAACTGTGATTTAGTAGAAAGGGAATGTGGGACAACAGCCTGATCTGTCACTCAGTCTCCAGTGAGTTCTCTTGGCAAAAAGTTCCTCACAAAGCTGGAGGATGAAATACTACATGAAAGTAAGACGGTCATGAGGCATGTTCAGTTATATATTCTGACAAAATCTAAACAGCAATCACACTTAAAAATACAGCCCTTTCCTTTCAGTAATACCCCACGATGGCCAGCAAAATAAATATTTTTACTAATTCTAAATTTCCATTTTTTACTTACATTCCAGAGTAATACTTGACTTTCCCCCCCTCTTTTATTCACCTAGTAATTGTTCTCAGATTGATCTACAAGAGCTCCTAGAGGAAACAATATGCCACAAGTAAATTAAAGCTTTCATTGGACCAGGCATTGATCCCACTCCATGTGAGTCTACATGAAAAAATGTTGATGAATTAAGAGCCTGGATGTCCTCTGTTACTGACAATTAAAAATGTCAAATTATAGCTGCCTCAGCACAGCCCCTGAATACCTCCCAGCTCAGCTCCACACCGATGCCCTGTGTCATATGCCCTTCGGAAATACATTTTTAGCTGATTTTTAACTGTTATCCACTTATGCCTAACACCCTTTTGCATTTAAGCTTAAATCTGGTTTTATCATTTGGCATACATGACAAGCTGTAGACATCCCACTATTAGATTTTCAGGCACCATTTTTTTCCTAGCCAGTTAAGTAATGTTATTTTTTTGTCCAAAATCTTGGTTCCCAGTTTGATGAATGCTCTCTTGCTAAAGTATGTGTCTAGAAAATTGAATCAGATTACCATAAAGCATAATTTATTTCAGTCTATCTATATGCCTTTCCTTAACCCTCATTTAACTTCACCAGAAGAGGTATGAAAAACAAAATTGGTAGAGCTGCATCCTGCAAAAAGAGCCCACTAAGCTGACTTTTACATTCACCTAAGTCTGAAAATAATTTCCTGGTATTTAAAATAAGTGAGTTTGGTAGTGGTGACCAATCACTGAGCAACATATGAACTTTTGTTTTGCACTAGTCATTCAAAACTGTGTGAAGAAATGATTACAACTACATGGAGAGGAGTGTACAGAAATGGAGACATAAAATCAGATAACAATAGACTCCCATAAAAAGAGAGATAACAGTTACTAGAGAGGCATCTTGCCCAGAGTTCACTTGTGAGAGAGTACCCACGAGGCTACAACTAGGAAGAACACCAGACTACTCCACTGTTTCTAATTAGAGAGGACATCCTTCATTTTATAGCTCCTGTGGTCTAATTTGTAGAGAGCCATATCCCCTAAAGCTTTCTGTAAACCAAATTAAAACTCGTTCCATCAAGAAGTTTTAGCAATATATGGTCTTTGATCACAATATATACTCATGGTGATGGTCATGGAGCTGCTGTAGGCAGCAGCGGATGAGGGGTGTTGGCAGTTGGTGGGTTTTTTTGATGGTTTTTTTTGTTTTTTTTAATGGAAACAGCAAATTTCTTCTAGGAAAAAAACATTTTAAAGACCAGAGAATCTGGTTCTGTTTAAAGAGTCATTCAAGGGAAGAAACAGTACACACAGTCTCTCTCTCTACTGATTTTCCTAGTATTCTCTGACTTTTAATTAAATCACTTTTCTCCCTCCTTTTTTTATTCAAGACACCTCAAAGGTTCAGCTCAACAAACATTGCTGGCAACTTCTTTTTTTGTCTAAATTAAAAAAAGTTAGCTTAGGGCTTTTTGGAAGCCTTAAGACTCCATGAATGCTTTTGAAGTTTGCAGTCCCTTCTCAATGCAGAAAACATTCATATAATGTGCAGCAGTAACACAAACACCCTACTGGGCTTTAACCCAGCTCTGCACAAGGAGAGGAAATTCTGCCTCTATGCCCATTCAGCCCTTGGCCTCTATGCCACCACTATCAAGAGTGCCAATTAGCATTACAGCTCCTGGCTTTGGACACATGTCCATTAGACTCTACGGGAGAACTTCATTTCACACAGACATTGAATAGCTCTGAGAGTGTGATGACCTTTGTTTCCTACAAATCTGCTTTGAATTTGAACTGGTAACCTGAAGGTGAAAGGATCCATCTTCCCAATGTTAGGGCAGCCCATGCCAGCCAGAGTACCCTTTACACCAAGAATTAAGTGTAACTTAGTGGTTGAACTTCCTACACACACGCAGTTCCCTGCAGACATGGCCCTCTCCCATCCCTGTGGGATCTGATATAAACACACAGCTCTGTGTGTATCTGGCATAGCTGCTTCTATCAATCAACACTGCAAACACCAAGTCGGATCCTTGTTTCCTCCCACATGCAAAGGGACTTAGCTAAATTTCTTCAAGCAAGATTTCAAGAAAGTATTTATCACTGCTGGTGTAATTACAGAAGTACTTCTGAAAACCCACAAAGGCTGAGGGATCTAATCAGTAAGTGGAAAACTACAGCATAATATCAAACAAAATGTCTACAGTCAAAATATTCCACTCAGTAAAGGTCACATACTACCTGCCTTGAGGAACAGCAGAGCACGCTTGGTATGCAGACAGGTGAGAGCTTTGCCTATATTATGTGAGGAGATTTTGATAAACATTCCAACCTATTTTGACAACGGGTGGCCAATATGGCAAAGTAGCTCACTGTGGTTCATAGTAGCAGTTTGATATTAAAAACTGACCAGTAAGAAATTTGATAGGCTGGCCCAAAATGCTGAGAGTTATTAACCTTGGGTAGCTTCTGGAAATGGGAAGCCCTGGGCAGCCACCACTGCCAGGGAAGAGTCCTCAGATCTCCAGGAGGTGGCTGCAGACCACTCTGCCTGCTATACCCAGCTCCCTTCTCCCCACGCTCTGTATTTGTCTCTTCCATTAAGCCTTTATCCACTCATTTCAAACAAAACAAATATATTCACTGTTGTGTAAAGGCTTATCTACATTTCCTGTGAGCTATTTTCATCAGTAGCACTCTATTAAAGTTATTTCAAAGTAAACTAGAGAGAGAGAAAGAGCAGAGACTGTGTAGCACTATATCATGTGTCTTCTCAAACCAGTTAAATCTCAGCAAGAAGTTAAAATAAAAAAAAATCTATTTAAAACTAGATTAAGCTCAAGCTGCTAAAGCATAATAAATTGCTCTATTTTAACTGACTGAACTGTGCACACTTAGAATACAAGGGCATATTTCATTTGGGTTCGTGCAATTGTTCAGTCTACTTTTCTCCCATTTCACCCATCACCAGATGAGAGAACTTGTCAGGCAAAATTGTAGTTAATGATGTTTAATGGTAGCTAAGCCCGATACACTTGTTTATTTCTTTTCTTCTTTTTTGTTGCTTTACTCTCATTGAAATAAGGAAAATATTACATGTAAAACTTCTATATTATTTGCAGGAAAAGCTTCCATTACCAATGCCAGGTAACATAAAGCTTTATTTGGTTTATACAGCAATCTATATAAATCTACTTTTATGTTTTATTTGATTCCAGCCATTAGGCTGTGCTAGGAAGTAATTCTAAAATATATATCATTGTGTCAGTTCACTGTACTATACCAAATTAATCTGCATAAATCTATACCTGTATGCAGGGAACCAGCATGGTAACATCACCAATATGGAGAAGGAATGGATACCAGTAATTCTACTTGTAGCCTTTCTAAGAAGTTCAAGCTTTCTCTTACTAGTGGGCAGAATACAAATGTCCCCCATTGACCAATTTTCTCCATCTAAATTAGTTATACCATCATTAACATAGCACTTACATTCTAAATTTCAGAATATGAAACTGCATGCTAGGAGAGGTATTTCCTCTTTATGACCGATCAGTCATAAAGTCAGAGAGCTGGAGAACGAATGGGCCGTTTGAAAAGGATATCCTTTTAAAAACCTGTATTCCTTACTGATTCCTTACATAGCTGAAGCCAGTGTGCTCTGCACAGCTGAATGAGACCACCTGCCAAAGTAGGAGCGTATCAGCATTCTGACTGCTTTTCTTTTGTTTCAATATTACCTCAGTGGCCACACACTAAACGATGTGAACTTGATGGGCTTGACTATGACCTCAGCTAAACTGAACAATACGAAGCTGGCACTTCTGTAACCTCAAGCTTGCTATTTTTCAATTTATTTTTCACCTGATTTGTATTAAGATGTGGTTCAAATTGTAAAATAAAAATAAAAAGGTCCTTCTGCATTCCAAAGCAATCAGCAAATGCTGCCATGCCAGAAGGCAGGCTTCATCTGCCTCTTCACACCACATTTGGTAGATCCTTGACTTATGAGAGGTTGATTTCTAAATGTTTATGCAGAAAGAAATGCTTTACACATCCACTCCATCTCAGATAGCCTACGGGGATTACTGGCAATACTTCTTTTTTTTTTGCCTGCCTTCCAGGTTTTCTCCCTGTGGATACATAAAGACAGTGACAGCAGGAGTAGGCTCAAATCGCAGCAAGCAGCTTATTACTGATATTGACTAAATGAGGTAAGCTGGACATCTGTCTTTACTTTTAGCAAGTTCTACAAGGATAAACATGAACGTGAATGTGCGCTGCCCCATGGACATTATACTGGCGCTCTTTTATACTCCCAACCCATTGCTGGGCTTCTGTCAGTTTTGTGTGGGCTATATTTCAGCCTCGGGTCACAAGGGTTCAAAACATAGTCAATTAATCAAATGGCTTCTATGAACACTATGATTCAATAATGGTTTTCTATTCAACATAAGCAAGGAAACGAAAGCAGGAGGTTAATGTGAAGATAGCTAGATTACATGTGGAGCTTTAAGCAGCAATCCTTGATCAGCCATCATCAGACAGTGCACTTTATTGGAGCAGTTATTTTATGTGAGACAGAAGAACAAACCCAGGATGTTTATGGCCTGATCCTGTTCTCAATAAAGTCAAGTCAAGCTCTTCTGTTGACTTATGCCTACTAGCTCAGGATCTTTGATCTTGGCAATAAAATTAACACAGCAACAGAAAACAACTGAGAGAGACAGAAAAACTCCCATAGAATTCTCTGTCTTTACACTAAGGATGACAGAGGATTTAAGTCTGAGGTGAAACAACTACTCCCAAGAGGAGGGGAACTGGATTTGGGACATGGTAGCCAATATGCTGAAGTGATGAGGAAAGGGGTACATCAGTGCAACAGGTTTACATGTGTTGTATCAGTTGTATGAGTTTTATGAGGTTTGCAAAGCTGCTGATCCCAGCAGGTGGGAGTGGAAGACCCAAATTCCTCAGTCTTTGCTGCCCAAACATCACCTTTCAAATGGAGTGGGAAGTAGTGTGCTTAGTCTGCCAGCCACCCCTTTAGGAGGGCTTTTCTCTGTCTCAGCTTCAGGAAAAGTGCTGGGATTCTGCTTGGTATCCTCCAACTCTTCTAAAAAGGAGCTGAAAAAACCCTTCAAAGCAGGGTGAGAATTCTTTTTGACACAATAAAAACAGTAAATATGTTCTTCTAACCACTGAAGATAGCAAGCTTTGGAGGGCTTAAATGAAAAAAGCTAGTTTAGATTGAGCCAATTCTGGGTATTGCCACACATGTCAAATAGCACTTCACTTGATAAATGGTCCCGAAGAAATCTATGGAGCGATTCAGGGGATACAGTGATGTTTGGTATGAGTAAGGACATTAGAATCTGGCCCTTGCTTTATTTTCAGAGAGATTTCAAACATGTGTTTGTTCTAATTTTCCCTTCCTTCTAGAATTGCTGGTATTCGCTTGGCTCAGCTAGAGGGATGTGAAAAACAGCACAGTAAAGAAAATTATAACCTCTCTAATATATGACCAAAATGGATTTTTTCCCCGGTAAAATATGTGGCATAAATGAATTCCACAATGATGCCATGTGTTATAGAAATTTTACTGGCACTCATTTGGGATTACCCACATAACTCACTTGTGAGTTCACTACTTGTGGGTAATGCATTCATCCCAAATGCATGCTAAACATCAGCTTATGTAAAAAGTCCTATTAGAATTTAACAGAGATTAAACTAATAGATTTTTTTACAGAAACCTCTTATAGCACAGAGGTCCACAGAAATTACAAAAATCTTAGTCTATAACAGGCAATGTTTTCATTAGGTTTATTCTTATCATCCCATATTAAATTCTGTAAATTGTTAACCAGTGACATGCATATCCTCTCTGCAATTTTAGTTTTCCTCTCTCTATGCACAACTTTGTGTAGTATCACAGACACTTGACTGCATTCAGAGACAACACAGGCCCTGGTGCGAGGTCAGTACAAACACAGCCTCTAGGAACCCTTACTTTAGTAACTCTACTTTCTAAACTGAAAAGGCAGAGAACGAATGGGAAAAAACCACTGTTCATTGTTCATATTTACAGACTGAGAACAGAGACATAATTTCCTAAAGGTCATACAGGAAGTCCCTGTTTAGGCTGGAATGAAAATTAAATTGCTCCTAAGCACCAGTCTAATGCCTTAACAACAAATTCATTTCCCCCCAACATCTGTGTATTTTGTCATCTACTGTATTCCATGCTCATTCCTGGACCATTTGAACATCTCTCTCTAGCACTATGCCATCATTAGTAGCTGTTTGGACTTAGAGCATTCCCCCCCCTCCCCCAACCTGGGGCAAGTTCATAAAGAAAGCTGCAACAGAAACAGGAACAGAGCTGATGCTGGCTGGGCACAGGTAAGCTGATTTTCCTGTTTTTTTCCTGCTTTCCTCTGTTTTCTTCTGTGGACATCTTCTGACTCATGATGATGCTTGTGAGGACTATACAGGCAACATGCAACATCCTGTGCTGCCAAGTTCAACCTGAAATACCACCACCACCCAAGGAGTTCCTCTGCACACTTCTGTGGTTCCAACCACACATCCTTCTTGGACAAAATTAGGGAGAATTTCTGTAATTAACCTAGGATTTATTTTATTTTTTTCCCCTGAAACAAATGGAAAAGGGGGCAGGAAGACATCCAAAGTACCTAATTGTTTTCTCTAAGTATATACCTCTCAATATTCAGATCAATGTTCTGTGACAATTTATGACCAAAAATAAAATTTTAGGCAATATTTTATGGACGATATTTTTCCATTAACTCGCATATGAGAGAACTCTAAACATTAATATGAATTAAGGTTAACCCTTAAAAGAAACACCAAATACACCATTATAGCAATAGATTAAAATTAAAGAAAATGCCTTGATAATTTGCTAGGCATATTGAGTATTAATGTGTTGTAGTTTGATTTCCAAGGAAGGTGGAAACAGTAAATAAGGAAAAAATACTTCTCTAATTTTTAGAATTATTTTCTACCTAAAGACAAACATATCACTTGATTTTCAATCACTTCACAGCAAGTAACTTTCTCTAAAACCTAAAGAACCTACCTGCTATCAGCAATCTCAGAAATGCCTAACAAAAAACAGTTAAGCACAAACTGTACTTAATTCATATGATGAGTAGCTGTAAGTTATCAACCCCAGATTTCTGTGCGGAAATTAAATATTCAGTTTTGCTTTACTAATTCAAGCAAGATTTTTATTTCTTGATTGTGCAAGCTTGACAGTGGGGGAAAATGAGTCAAGTCAATCTTCTACTAAGAAACTGTATCATGGAGTGTGCTGGGAGGAGGAGAGACACAGAGAAGTCAGAGAGGTGGAAAGTTTACAGACTTTCAGAGCATTCTCAGTTGTCAATACAAGAATAAACATGTCATCTGTTTTCACTGAACCCACTTGCAGAGATATGAAATTGCTGAAAAAAAATTTCTTTACAATTTTTAGCCTAGGCAACTCCATTGCTGAAAAGGATTAGAGCAAGAGTGGAAAGTGCCTGAATCAACAGAACAGATCTGAAGTGCTGGATCAACACTAAGGGAAAGCTGTAGGAAGGACAAACACAGACATTCTGCTTAGAATATATTGCAAAAGAAACATCAAAAGACTGGTCAGTCTGGGAAAGGGGAAAGAAAGAAAGAAGGTAATAAAGCAGTAATTTCATTTCATGCTCTGGAATTACCCAAAATCTGCAGTGTTTTGTAGGGATTTTAAAGAGCACGTTTAGAAAATTTCTTAGGAATTAGGAGAGCAGGGCCAATACAGTTAAACTCTGTCAATAGTCACTCTGTAATGTGTACAAGGATCTTCCACCCTAGTGCCCAAGGGCTACCCCTGAACTTAGGACTGAACTTTACAAGTTTAAAAAGAAGGCAGTCATTTGAGAAAATCTTATTATGGAAAAAGGCCTAAAAATAAAGCTACTTTTTTAACACTCAGGACGGAAGCCCCCCCCCTCTCCCCTTTCCTCCCTGAGACCCTTTATGAACCAAACTTTGCCAAGAGGAGTATTTAATGAGAAGTTTTTAAGTCATTAGCCTGGCCATAACAGGGCCTGGCTTGCCTGCAGGGGCTGGGGAGGCTGGAGCTGGCCACACATGGAGTGACCACCTGATCCAAACAGTGGGGTCAAGGGAGCAGCACCCACGGGTGGAAGGGAAGGAGCAAGAATAGCTCTTTCCCACACCAGCTCACCTTCACACCTCTGAGGCTGGACGGCCGCATCCCCAGCATGTCCCGGTGTGTCAAAAGGGTGTTTTAACCTGGTGCTGAGCACACAGTGCCAGAACACAGGTACCCCAGCACCTTGTCCTGCTCCCAGGGCCGCTGTGGGCTGTGGGGACACACCAGCTCTGCCCTAGGAAGCTCTAAGGCACAGGGACAGCACACCTCTTCCCACGGCTCTCATCCTCATGGACACTTCGGGCTATCACCCCAGCTGCACAGGCTCAGCCACAGCTTTAGGGATAACTTGGTATATGGCTTTCAGGAAGAGAAGGGATACAAGAATTCATTGCAAGCTTATGTTTTACTGGAGTATTTACATAAAGCATGAGGTCAAAGTTAAAAAGCCCTCCACCTCTATAATTCAAAACATTGTGGCAGTATAGGACACTATTAATGCTGCATTTATACAGATACCCACTGCCTGAGATTGTAGGCACTTGAATGGTGAAAATATCTAAGAGAAAGAGTGGGAGCTGTGTGCTATGTAACATCAAAGATCAAAATAGGCAGCTTTTTTAAAAAGAGAACTACCTAAATCATGGATGTTTTTAAGAGGGCTATATGGGCCTAGAACTCTATCTTGCTCTTTTTTTTTGCAGATGACATTCCAACAGTCATTGTTAAATAGCTCCAGGGTGCTAATCTGCAATGGTATGTTACCAGAAAACAGAAAATGCCCAGAAACACTTGATAAACATGGCTCTTGAAAAGGACCTTCATATCCTGCAGATGAATGAGTTGGTAAATTCACTGACATTACATTTACAACTAAGTGTACTGGGATCCTTCTCCACCGTTAATTCACCCAGTTTATCCAGCGACACAATAAGGCCACTACAGTTTATACTTGTAGCAGATTCAGCTTTTGGGTGTCACATATGAAAATACCAACTTGATTGCAGAAATTTCAACTTTAATTCCAATTTCAGTCAGAACACACTGCAAAGAAAAAATTTGTCATCCCTCATACCAAACAGAGTTCTGCTGTTGCTTTAGAAACAGCCTCCAGGACCTCAATCCTAAAGGTGCTTGCCACTGAAGTCCCAGCCTGGTCAGGCATGAGATCACATGCACATGAGGTTACAACCAGGAGCTGGCAACACAGCACAATTGTGACCACCTTCAATCCTCCCTTTTCCTCAGCAAGACATTTTGTTTTAGCACAATTTGAAAATTTTCTTGACAAAACTCCACTGAGTCTCCTACAGGTGCATGCGTGTGAGTGCCCAAACACATTGGCACCATCTGGACTGAAGTGAATGCACTTGGGAACTGCTGCAGCACCCTGAGGGCTGTCATGGGCATGCACAGCAAATCCCAGTACTCAGTAAATAAATAAAACGTGCATGTGTTTCTGCATGAGAAACATGACAAATGTGTGATAATCCCACTGCACTCTGCCCAGAAATTTTGTGGGACTTGGTGCTCATAAGCACTGAATAATCTGCAGTTGAAAACCTTCAATGCTTAATTCTGCACCACTGCTTCATTCTGCTTACATATGCTGTTCAAAACCCAATGAAATCGACTGCAGTTTGAGTACCCAGATACTAAGTCTAAACATGGAGTTTTTTTCCTGAATACAAGCTCTGAAGCTGTAAATTATTAATATTAATAATGGAAAAAATCTGCTATGTATAAACAATGTAAGCAAATAGTAACAACCATTTAAGTTTGTTAATTTGAGAATTTCTTTTCTCTAATTCTCTTTCATAAACAAAATATTTTTTTCATCAGGCAGTATTCATTATATTCATCCTTGGTGTAGTTACAAGGCAAAAAATGTGGATTATTGATGAAATAGATCATAATGACTCTTCCCAAGCCATTATCATTTATAATTTAAATGTGTATTCAATGAGCTTTAATCTGCAAATTTTTCAGGCTTGGGAGACATTATGATTCAACAGATTAATTGTGTTTGCTTTATTCTTTTTTTAATACAACACATGGCACGTGTTCTGCAGACTACACATGAAGTAATTGAACCTATCAGAATGTACTTTTAAAAAGCTTACTAGAGAACAGCAGCTGATTATTAAGGCCTCCAGTCTCCAGAAACACAACAGTGCTGGAATACTGTATCATTATACTAATAAATGAGTCCTGCAGAATCTTCATAATCTGGTATATTGGCCTTTCTTCTGAAAAGTCTCAGTCTCCCATTACTTCTAAGGACAGCACCTCAAGCAAACACACTTGAGATTTCAACTATATACATTTTCTCTAATCTCCTAAACAGGTACGTTTTCTAGTGACTTAGATTAAGCAAACAAAATCAATGAATGCTCTCTCATTGGTATTAATCAGTCTGAGTTGTGTACCATATATTACCAGGGATCCAAGCAACATCAGTCCTTGTGTGTGATTTTTTTTACTGTTAAGAGTCAATTAATAATAAGAATTGCGGTTAACACTTCGGCTAAAGCAAAAGAGCATGGAAAATTCTGTCCCTTGGAGAAGGAAGGTGATATTGGATTTTTAGGTCAGTGTTTGCATAGCTGCACAAGTTACAAAACTGCAAGAAATTTTAGCAATTGGCAATACATGAGCTCTTACCAGGTTTTGGCTACAGCAGATTAATTCACTTAACACCCTTTCTTACTCAAATTTTGAAATTTCCTGAACAAAATTCTTCTGAAAGGGACCTGCACTCTGAGCAAACTCCCCTTGTCACCAGCAGCACTGCTATTTGCTGTGAAAGACATGATGGGTATATGCAGACAAGCTCATCAACAATTCAGACCATCCCATGTTTGTGATCTCCTGTTCCTTCTTGACATCATCCCTGACTGCTGAATGGTGGGAAGGCTCCCCAGCCAGGCATGAGGCAGGATGCCAACAAGGGCTCAGAACCATTCGTGTAGCACAGCTTCCCTCATGCCTTTTCCATTTACAGCAGGCTGCTCTGAGCTGGTTCAGGGTTCTGACATGGAGACAAGTGATATGCACATGACTGACAGTCGTGCCAAGATTAGTTAGAAACTGTGGTCTCCAAAACATCTGTAAGACACTGCGCTCCTCCTGGGGAAGCAGCCAAAGCCCTGCTGCCCTGGAGCAGCTGGGAGTCACCAAGGCACCAGCGAGCTCCAGAGCGAGGAGGCTCTACCTGCCTCAAGAGGGGAGCTCTGGCCACCCTCAGGCCATGCCTGCAGGCAGCTGAAAGGAATGACAGTGCTGAAAGCTTTCCTCATTATCCTTCACAATACTGTAATACCACAAACAGCCGGTGGATAGCTGTGGCAGGACTGATGCACACATGTGAGGTGCACAGGGGCACTTTCATTCTACCCTCAAAAATGGTTTGCCCCATGCTCACATATTAGTGAACTATTCATAGATTTTGTAAGGACAGCTGACTTTTCCCTTAAATACGAGTATTTTCAAGTATTTAAAGATACGCATTTACAAATAAAAAAGGAATCATCTCTTGGGCTTAACACAAAACAATTTCACATAAAATGAAGTATTTTTTAACAGCACACATCTACTTTATGGCACTGGTCTCTTAACTTCATGCTTATGAGTTAAGTAAACAGCCCCTTGGTGGATTACTTTTCATAGTTTGCTCAGTAATGTGTTTACAAAGCCATTGTTGCAACTAGATGCTTATATATTTTGATATACAGTCTGCACTACAACCGTACATCTTCAGAGGTTTCATGCTTATTTCAAAAACCTATTTAAATGGTTCTTTACCTGCCCTCCCAGCAAAACACAGGTTTATTGCCAGATACTCCAGGGCTCCACAGTCCAGTCTGACAAGTAATTACGGCAGAATTAGTGGTGTTTTGCAGGAAATGGTAACAGTGGCAAGTGTAAAGCTGGATGGGCCAAATTAATCTCTGGCAGCAACTCCTCTGAAGTAACTACCTTACTCTAGGAATTAATTTGACACTTGAAATTTCAAATAATGGCCTCTATTTTTAACTGTCTGAAGCACATAACTCAGAGCCTGAGGAATATTAAGTGGCTTTCATTTTCCTTTCTTAAAAAACTGCTCATCTACTCACTTGCTTTCTACTGTGTATCAAGTTTCTACTCCAGAAATGGGGGTTTTATTAAGACAATATTGCATTATTTGTTAAGATAATATAATGCATTATTTCAATGCAACTTGCACTTGCTTAATGCTTATCTGCCTTGATAATGGACACTATTAGTAATAAACATTTCTCTAAACCATGCAACGAACAATACAAACCCCATTAAGCAAAATTCTGTGTTTGTAAACATCCACAACATTTCCTCTGATCCTGTAATTCTATGCTACACCAATACATAACAAATCCAGTACTTGGGCAGCACAGTCTTAAGAAAACCAAAGGTAGTATTTTTATGTGCATGCCTTCTACTTAAACTTAGACTCCAAACGTGGTCTCAGGATTTGGACATAAGCTTTGGCAAAACTATCTCTTCCAAAATCTTACTCATAGTGGTTAAATTTTCACCTAGCTCTATATGGTACCTACAATCTAATCTGATTTTGCAGCTGTTATCTAACTCTACAGAACAGCTTATCCAATTCAAAACCATTTGTCCATTAAGAAACATCCTTCTTCTGATATGGAAAATCTACATTTTTATGGGTTTTGGTCTGGTGTTTCTTGGTCAAGAATCCAGCAATCCCTACCAGGACTCTAGAAAGATAGGCCTAGCTGCTGCTAGGATTTAGCATTCCCCTGTGTTATGGGGGGTGTTCTGGTCCTTTGCAACCTTGGGAAGGTGAGCAGGGCCCTCAGAGCATCTTCAGAACCGTGGGGAGAGTGAGGAAAGCCACAGGTTTACACGAGATTGTGTTGCAAACTGACCTTCAAGATTATTTGATTTTGGGATAAGAGGGATTCCCGGATAAAGGGAAAAAGAGCAAGAAATCCTTTAGATGACCCCGAGCACCTTCTCCCTTCAGGCTACAGCTACATTCTGCTCTCCACGGGGAAAAGAACAACCTCCTTTAGGAGCAAAGGACTTGCACTATTATCTCCTTCTGACTGTTGCATTGATTACATTGGAAAATGAGTAACTTTTATCACACTTGATCTGAAATAGCACTATCTAGCTTATGTTTATGACTTTCCATCTACAGAACAGATAATTGCATGGATCCTTGGAGTCAGACAAAACACTGTGATGTCTCTTTTGATCCCTGGTATCAGGAGAAGAAAACAGAAAGTTAACCTGTGACTTAACACTGGCCACTGTCTGGCTCCTGCTGCCAGTCTGGTCTGGGGGTTCAGACCTTTGCAAGTGCATGTCTGGCTCCCTTCTCATCATGCAGGTTCACTTGCTGCCACCTCAAATGTCAGACTCTGCTGGATTCAGCAGCATGACCTCTGAATTGTAATAGATTTTTGCCTAAAAAAAAAAAAATCAAGTCACAATTTTTTTTTTTTTGCATTTGCATGTTTGTTTATTTTTTGCCTTTCATTTCTCTCTTACTTTTTTTTTTTTTGGTACAGGGGAAGGCAGATTATTTCAATTAAGAGCCCATCACTGACATTTATAAGCAACCTTTCTTCAGTTCAGTGCAGCAGTTGCAGTTTTAAGTTTCTCCCTGCTTCTGTCAGGATCTAATTTTCAAGGCCCGTTGCCATGACAGCAAGTTGGAATTTTAATCCAGTACTAAAGGTCAAGACAGGTCACCAGTTTCAGTTCCTCTTCAATCTCCCCATAAGGAGCCACAAAAAGAAGCTGAGATAAAGGTCTGACAAAACAAAAAATTCCAGTCTAACACACGGCCAGACTTGAAGCTCTATGATTTGTATAGGCTTTCGAATTTGTCTGGAACTATTGAAATTCATGCTACATCAAATATGGCAGCACTGATTTGCATTCCTCTTTCTGCAAAAAAGCACATCTATGTCCTTAAAACACAGTTGCATGCATTGAATTAAGTAGGGACACACAAAAAGCAAATACTTATCACAGTCTAACAGGTAAATAGCTGTGAAAGCAATCCTCTCATTACTGCAGACATTTGCTGCTTCTGCAGACTCAGATGAGCCTGACAGCTGTACTTAGATCTTTCTTGACAATATGAGGTAGATGAGTCAACATCTTTCTTTCCAAACCTATAAAGATCTTTTTGTGAAGCATTTTGACTAAACAAGACTTTCCAATAAGGGACAATTTCGTTAAAGCTAAATCACTTCCTACTGTGTTTCCACAACATGGATATTAATTAAACAATTTTGGTTTGTACCTACTGAAGTAAGGCTGTAGACATCTCCCTCCTCCTGGGCTACATAATTTTCTTGGAAAGCTGCATTTGCAGCATTAGGAAAGTCCCAAAACACATTTTTCTGAGATGTATGGACATGAGTGAAGCAGCTCTTCCTCTGGGAATTTAAAGAAGTAATTAGCCCAGCAGCAGGGAATATTTTCCTTTTTTGTTGTTTGGGAGGATAAATTTGTAAGGTACAACTATTCTGAATCTGTGGCTCCAAGGGCTATCCAAGACAGAGGATAATGCAGTGAGCGTGGCCTAGCCCCGTGGGGTGTTGTGAGAACTTCACTTCATAAAAAATAAGCCTTCTGGCCAGAAAATTGATAGGCTTTGGAGCCTTGCTGAGCCCTCTGCCCAAAGGATAATAGTAGCTATAGAAGTTCCTCTGGATAAAGACTGTGAAGCTGAGAAAAATGTGGCGAATTATTGGGGCTGTCAGAGGGATTCAGGGGAAAGATGCAAAGGATTAATTTGGAATATTAGAAAAAGTGGCTGTTAGTCTTACCTAGGGTATTTAGGACACAAATTGGGAGCTTCAAGTCCACTCTGGTATTATGAATACCAAGCTTCCTGGCAAAATCCATTCTTCTCTCAAACTTTTCACCCATTTCTGATTATGACTATTTTGCAGCATGGTGCCAATTTTCTCTGTCTCAGGCTACTAAAGTCTACAAAGCCAGTAAGCCATGACAGGAAGAATGAAAGGGACTGGAGCAAAGGGCATCAGGAAGAAAAAAGTCAGAGAGAAAAATGGCTTGCCTCTGGACCAGAAATTTACTGACAGATCAGAGTTAAGATAAAGGGAGCATGGTGATGTCCAAATCATGGCAGACAGAAAACGAAGCAAGAAGTTCATTTGTACTCTTTTATCAGCAACTGTGGGGGTCACAAAACAAATGGGTGGGTGAGGGACTGAGTGTGGTGGCTTCCTACCACCTCCTTCTACCCTGACTTACATTGTCGGATTTACTGAGTACATTTGTTTTTCAAAATGAATGTCTGTAGTTGTGCTGAAGTTTGGAAGTGACTCCATCCCACAGAAATGTAAATTAGAAGGTCAATTTGAGACTGGCCTTAAGCCATAAAGGCACAACATATGCTGCCGCCTGTAAAAACGTTCTTTAAATCCAGGGAAACCTGTGGCAGATTTGCAGTCCAACCACTTTCCAAAATGGGAATTGATATGCAGCAGACAGGGAAATACATCAGGAATCCAAACATGTTACAGTGTCATTTACCTCTCTCTATTAATGCTGACATTTCAGTGGTTGCAGTTCAGTGTCTGCATGCACTCGGCAGTGACACAAGAGTGCATCCTGCTTGAGAACAAGTATTTCAACTGCTACTCATTAGTTAGGGCAAATATATGTTGAATTTTTAATGGGGGAGGGTTATACAGTATCAGAGGAAATTCAAATGGTTCAGTGCTCGCTTGAGTCGCAATCAGTAATGCTGGCAAGAATACAGCTAGTTAGCTTGTTTCAGGCAGTCTTAAAGGAAGTATGTCTCTGATAAGCAACAAAAATTATTAAAAATTGATCAGCAAAATATCACAGAATTAATTTAGTTCCGTTCCCACAATTTTTAAAACTGATTTATAAACATGTCAGGAGAAAGAGAATGGAATAGAATGTATTAGGAAAAAAATTTTATTTTGAGAGGGAGATTAAACTGTATGTGAGCCAGCTGATTAATGAAAACAAATTAAAAGTCTAATTTAGAAATTATTTTGAATAACGGGGCTTATCTTCAAAGACACAAGGCTTTTAATTATGACACTAGATTTTCACATATTTCACATCAGCCAAAATATTTTGCAAGTTTGCTTCTACAGGCAACTGTCCATAGGAAACACTTGCATATTTTATTCCCAATCACTTCATACTTTGCTCAAAAGGCAAAGCCTGCAGGAGTGAGGAACAAAACAACAGTCTTGACTATCACTGTTTCAAACCCAAGAACTTACAAGGCGAAAGGATTCAGAGAAAACTTCTAGCTTACAAAACAAAACAGTAAATATGAAAGATGAGTGACATTTCTCAAAAGAGAACCTTCTATTTTCATCTGCTGTTTGTCCCTTTAATATAGTGCACTGGAACTCTCTAAAGATTAATGGAGTTCCAATTACATGCCACTGTTGTTTCACTTATAATTTGTACATGGTAGTGCGAGGCCCTTGTAGTCATGACTTTCCCAGTTTATCCAGAGGGAACATCTTTGGAACTTCCTGTTTCTAACAAACAGCTGGCTGACACCACTGTGGGCTCAACTAGTGTGCTCACGCTTTGTTATGGTCAGCTAAAAACTGTAATTAGTAATACGAACATTTCAGCTTCTCCTGTGTATTACACCTGGGCTGCATTGTGACTGCAATACTGATAGAGAGTTGATTCATAAATAGAAACCTGCTTCCTATGGCAGTTGGAGATGAATGCTACAGTTTTGGTTCCTGGTACATTTTTGGAAGTTATGCATGAACACTGAATGAATCCCTTTTTTTGCTGTTGCTGTTCACTGATTTCTTTCCAGGTTAAGAATTCATCAGTGCTTCTTGATTTGAATGTTCTGAATAGTTCTGTAGAATGACATTACTTGTTGCAATATTCAATACTTGGTGTAAAATCCTCTTGATATCTGATTACTCTCCATAAGGACCTCACGCTGATTCATTTCAAACAGAGAATTACCTTTAATTCATAGCTTGCACATGCTGCCAATTTTTGTTTTCTATGTTCCCAGGTGGCTGTTCCTGACACAGAGGAGATTTTCCAAAAAGCCATTAGATACTTATAAAAAGTATTTAGATGTCAAGAAGCACATTTCCATTTTCAAATATGCTTCCATCAAGTATTATGGTAATATTTGGGATTAGAAAAGTACTGGTATTTTTTGGAACTTTGAAGTGAAATCCTGGCCCAACTGAAAGCAGTGCTGAACACACTTAAGAAAATCCTTGCTGCAATATCTCAAAAGTATTTTCAGCTGCTTGTTTTAGTTTTAAGCTCACTGTATTTAACTGCTTTCTAGTCCCCACACAGTTTGTGTATCATTAAGTATGATGGATAACAAAAACTCCATAAAGATAAAACAAGCTGGTTTTGTCTGATCCATAAAAATTAGCCGCTCTAAGTTTTTAATGGTTTCCGGTAGCTCACTGAAGCCCATGAGAAGGGCCTTTTAATACTGTATTAATACAGTAAGTATAGAAAATAATTTTATGACAGGGGAAGAATACCATTACGATTATACTCTTCTTTTTTGCTAGGCTTTTATGGAAACTACTCAAGTCTACTCTGCAGTATGATTTCAAAACACAGGATGTGCTTGATTAAAAAGGTTCTGAGTAGTTTCCAACTGGACAAAGGCCAAATGCTAACAACGAAAACAGAACAAAAGGACTGGATGTTTGAGGATTACATATTTGCAATGGCAATTATATAACAGAAACCCAAGTCATGAGCTGAGTCCATCCCCTCAAATTCATGGCAGCTGACAGAAAATCCTTTGCAGTGCAATTGGTTGCACCTTATCTGTTCCTGCTTACTATGCTTCATAACAAAAAAATCAGAGCAGACTGACCGCACAATGCCCAGCAGAGATTTACAGTGAATTTGAAATCACAAAAAGGGAAACCAAGTGCTGCAGTTCTACATAGCCTGATTTCAACTGTGAAAACTCACCACAGTACACACACATGCATGCATATCAGTGTTCAAAATTTCATTTTCAAGATTTTTGAGTGTAACTTAGGATCTGAGGTTAGTTGCTAAGTACATGTTCTCATGTACAACATTGGTGCAGAATTTAGACACAATCCTAACTACTCTGTCTTCTATTTTATCCACTGCACGGGGGATTGGGTTTATTCAGCATGTGGATGTAACAAAGCATACTGAAACATTATAAAAAGGATGAAATTTGTATTTCAGAAAGCTTTACTTGGACAAGAAGCCATGCATCTTGCATTCCCCTACAGTAGCAGCACATTGGTAAATTAATCTACCTTGCAGTATGTCACCCTCATTTTTCCCCCGGAAGTGTGCACCTGAAAGGTTATCTTGCAAAAATCATACATCCCTTCGGTCTGATCTTCTATGATGCCAGTGTCCCTACACCTGAACTCTGTTGTGATTTACAGAGAGCTTGGTTGCTGGAGCAGGACGCAGCATCATGAAAGTAAAGTATTTCTGTTCTGCATTTACCCCTTAACTAGTCATGATATAACTCAGTGATATGGTGAATGCAACCACATTATTGCCAGCTCCTTTGGATCTCTAACAAAGCCACTGGAATCTACATGACTGTCACTAGGGCCATTGTAAATGGAAAAGATAATTTAAGTTTCACTTAAATTGTACCTGAACTTAAAAAGTTGGGTAACAGCTAGAAACATATCCAGGTTAAGATGACTCTAACAAAGCATACAGATGAACAAAGTAAAATTCAGCCAGATTTGATCAAACTGAAATATGGATGACAGATCCTATTGACAAAATATGTAATTGGTGGGGGATAGAGTTTTAAACAGTAAGGCCACACTGTGTGGCTGAGAGCATAGCAACATATATTACTGGGGATAAGCTGGACTGCCATTTCACTCATACACTCCAATATCCCCAAAACCAACTAATGTTAGAAAGACTAAATCCTCCTTTATACAACTGCAATCTGATAAAATTCTGTCATTAAATAAAAAATGACTGAAGGAGCTGTCTACCTATCAGGGTTTGTTTGGACTGCACTATCTAGCTCTACTTGATACATTACGTCTTTCTGTACCACTACTGCTTTAATTTTATTATGTGCTCAAGTACTGCAATTTCCTATGAAGGTGGTGGTAACTGCACACATACAGATCAAAAGAAACACATTGGCCTTGTAATACCAAGCCTCACAGTGGACAGCCTTCTAACCTCCCAAAGCCCTGTGGAAATTCTCAGAAGCTGCCTTAACCATTTTTCTGCAGTAAAAGAGAAAAAGTGATTCTAATGGGTTAGCAGATCTTCATTTGGAAGCTAAAAATAAAAGTAGCTTTATTGCAGCTCTGATCTCTCATGTGTAAAATCTATCACCTACCGTAAGAAGGCAGTTCATTGCAGCAGAAATCTGATTGATAGCACTGGAACTTTAGATCAAGCAGCAGAACAGAGAACAGCTGGTTCATAAAATGTACTCAGTGTCTTTGGGTTTTATATCAGGCTTCCTATAGAGAGCTCTGGTCCCATTAAATGCACTATATACCACTGAGCTCTGAAGGACTGTTCTTTTGAAATTTAGCTTATAACTATAAACCATTATTGACAAGTCTATTACTGTTGGTTACAAACTATTGAAATATTGTCTTTTATGATATACTCACTGAAATATTTTTCACAGTGAAATCCAAATACATTTGCTTTTAGAGAAAAATAATTTTAAGATGTAATGATATTTTTTCCTTTTTTTTTTTTTTTTTTTTATTACGGAATGTGCTTGATGTTAGATTTGGATCACTTTGATGTTCTGAAACATGAATGTACCAATTCTGTTACCAAGAACTGTGGGTACAGTGGCCAGCGTCTTCACAAAATAACCAAGTCATTACTGGAAGCCAAACCAACCAAAGTGCAAAAATTAATTTGTTACTAAGTTTAATAGATAAATGCTATTAATGGAAATTAATCTAAATATCAGTAGCATTCCTATCCAACTCTCATTTAATCTGAAAAAAAAAAAGATTTAATTTTAAAATTTGATCATTTGCTCAGCCACATTTTGTAAGGGCTTACTCAACCAACTGTAGTTGGATGAGTACTTCCATGACTTGAGTTTATGAGTAAAGAACTGGACCTTCAGAGACTTCTGAGTACATCAATGGCTTCAGCACCCACATCTACTCTAGTCCTGTATCTCTCACACAGTCACAGACACATCACTGAACTCCAACAAGCCCTTTTGTGTATACAAACTTGCACTAAGAATTAGTATATTTAAATTAATTTTTAAAACTTGTGTAGGTATCTCCACACTGATTTTTCTTCCCCTAAAGAGATTTTTTTAAATTATGTCTTTAGTAGATTAAGAGCAACCACTAGAATAATTTTGAAGTAATTTTAAATGAACATATTGTATTTACACAACTGTCAGTTAAGCTAGTGCAGTTCTGCATTCAGTACTTTGGAACACTTAACACTAAAAAGCCCAGCAGCTCTAAACTGAAATCAGACCCATACATTTTTTTAAGTATAAAACAATAACATACTGTTCAAAGCTGCTATTTAGCTCCTGTCTGGAAATTAGAGAACCTGGGATAAAAGAAAAAAACAATTCAATCTCCACTCACTGCTACACTACTGCAGCCTTACATCAGAGAAGCACCAAAGAAAAATGGTTTAACACAATGAAGAATTAGCTCTTTCACAATTTTCAACTGCCATATTTATAGATCATCTGTGATTTACAGTTGTTTCAAAGTGTATGAAACTCAAGACCAGCTTTTCAACACCAGCTAGCAGAATCATTCCGTATGATGTGTTTTACTCTCTCTCACTGTATGAATGTAAAAATTCCGGCATTATCTGCTCATTGGGTTGTATTTTCTATTGTAAGAGGCTTAGTATCTGATGAGAGAAGCATAAAAGTAATTTAATTTTGGCAAGCTGTAGAACTAAAATTAGCATTATTTCTGCTTAATAAACTCATCTTTCACACATACCTCTGTTAGCTAATGTTTAAAAAGAAGAAACAGTAATAAGCACTGGAAACATAAAACTGGTTTATGGCTAATGTTTAAGGACTACAGAGAACACGTGAACACCAGGACAAGATTAGGAGCAGAGGTAGGTTTTAGTTACCTTTGGAGAAATAAGCTCATTATTTATGATAAATTTAAAATGAGATTTAAGGCTTGAAATAATGATACTTACGACTTTTGTGCCACTGACTTAGTTGCAACTTTCCCTGCTGGATCACTCCACTCTGCAAACAAAGAAACACATTTTGAAATGTCAAAAGATTACTGTAGAATTTAAATGCACCCAAAACTGTCAGCCCATCTAATTATACTTAGTTTCACAACATGCCACAATGCATAACATGTAATAAAAAATGGAACTGATCTGCTTTAGCACCACAGAAATTAATTTCTTAGCCTTTGTTTTAATGACGTTAAGCAGACAAAAAAACCCAAAAAACAAAAACCCAACCCTGAATGTTGGGACTAGGCTGATAAAAACCTACTTTGTACATTGTATCCTGAGGTCAGATGCTGGGAGTCCTACAAAGAAGAACACACAAAATGTCAGAATTAGTTAAATAAAATGAAGAAGGTAAAATATATCTTGGCTTGTCAGATTAAGGGCACTGACGTTATACAAACAGGGAAGGAAATGGCACAGGGAAGGGATCATGGGATTGTTAGGCAGCACCAGTGACGTTAGTTTAAAAAAACATTAACTGTGGAGACAGAGCACCACTAAGGGACCCTTCAGAGCTCAGGCAAGAGTCTGTCCTCAGCTGCTGTAAATCTACAACCCCTGCTTTATGGAGACACTGCAAAGATTTACACCCACAGCAGCCCAAGCCTTTCCCAGGCTTGGTCATGGATGTGTGTAGGAGCCATCCAGGATGTACAATTTAGAACAGAGCATGAATGCAGCTATGCATTAAATTCAGTGCCATTGCCTTCCTTTTGTTTGATCTCACTGCCTGGAAATACAGTGATCTTTTATTGGTACTCACTGTTTTTATTTGAACTGTGACACACAGGATTTGATAAAGATGCGGGAAGCAGATCTTCACCTGATGGAAATTGGTCCAAATCCAATGAAATCAATGGAACTATAACAACTTAAAACCAACAAAGAATCTGGCTTGCAACACTGAGTATGCTCATGCCAGGATTCTTGTTGGCTCACAATAACTAAGCTGTTTCCTTAATGTCACAGTGTTTTCTGGTTTAGTTTTTCTCTAGGCTCTCTAGTCCACAGTGGTTGTCATCAGCTTTCCTTCCAAGCCGAGTTTGATAAGCTGAAATTAAGGCACTATTTACAACCTCGTCCTACAGCCAGACACTACTTTGCGGGAAATATTAGTTCTGCAGAATGGTAAAGTCATTAAAGCCCTCACTGCACTTCCTCTTAGGGCATTACTAGTTCCTAATATTATATTGTGCTGTCAGTCAGTCCCTTGTGAAGTAAATAATGCCCTAAGAGTAAACATGGCACTTTAAATTTGAATGTCAAAGGGATAAATTATTTTGATAAGTTCCACCTCTTTTATCATACATTTTAAATGTACGTTTCTCATGAGAATACCTTTATTTTAATAGCTAAATTGAAAACAAAAACCCAAACAAAATATATTTTACTTGATGTAGAAGACTCCTATAAAAACAGAGATAAAAAACTCACTTTGTTTCTACTGGGTCTTCTGCAGCTTTAAATAAGCAGTTCTACTAATAGCGACAGTCTGATTGGGAATTTCCAACTAAAAATAGTATCAGATTTTTTTTAAAATGGGACCAACAACAAAAATAAACTCTCCGGCAAAGAACACTCAACAGAACAGAATGCTAATCAGGTCATTGGTAATAGCCCACTTGTACCTTGCTTGGGATAGAAAACTTGGTCTGCTCAGCCTTGCCAGGAGTGTGAATAGCAGTAAGAGGAGGAGGCCAGGAATGGGTCATCTCCTAGGGAAGAAAGTAAAAGTTTAGAAAACAAATTCATGTACAAAAAGAAGAAAGAGAGCTCAAAATGGTCACATCTGCTCCACTGAGCCTGGAGATGCAATTGCTCAAGGAATTGGCCCCACCACCTTACACCCTTAGGTCGCAGATGAGCACCTTAACAACCTCACAGGCAGGACTTCCTCAGAATGCAAATAAGGACAGGTTTTACTCTTGAAAATTGTGACCATCCATGTCTTCATCAGAGGGCAACTGGCTTTACCTCTGTGGTCAGCCTGCCAAGCCGTATGAATAGAGCAGGGTTTTACCTGCAAAACCCAAGGAGGAAGGGGGCCCTCCTGTACAGCACTGGGTGCAACCAGTGGGAGTGCATGGTGGCAAGATGCAGCCCTATCCA
Organism: Acridotheres tristis; assembly: GCA_037013685.1. Taxonomy (NCBI): domain Eukaryota; kingdom Metazoa; phylum Chordata; class Aves; order Passeriformes; family Sturnidae; genus Acridotheres; species Acridotheres tristis. The sequence continues at coordinate 6,823,012 of CM072889.1, read as the reverse complement.
AAACCGCAGAGTGGCAAAAATAAACAAAAGACAGGTCTAGAAAAATCTGGAATGGACTTGCAGCATGAATGCCTGGTGTAGCAGAGAGCAGGGACAGCACCACAGCATCCTCATGTAGCATTGGCCATAGGCTCTTACTGTGGTAAGCAATGTCACAACCTCAGAGCACTATTGATTCCACTTTAAAAATGAGGGACTGAGAAATCAGGTGAGTTGCACAGAGTTACTCAGAAAGTCTGCACTTAACCAGGAAATCCAAGTCTCCAGTGAAACTTGCCTACCAGACCATTTAAACAAAAGCCATCCATTTTTTGTATCAGTGTGTTTATTCATCATTTGTACACTCATATCCCAATTACCTTTAAAGAAACAACCTGGGTGCCCATGGCTATGAAGCAACAGCAGAAGAGCAGCACACACCTGCTCCTTCCCACTGCAGGGAACCGCTGGCCCAGCAAGCCCAACAGGAGCACACTGGGACTTGTGCTCATTGGAGCAGGGGGAAAATCACTAAAACCAAGGAACTGCACAAGTGCTAGCTTAGAGAAAGCTGTAAATGCCATTCTAATGAGTGTGTTTTATGGGACACACTGCTTCTTTCTCGCTTATCTTTGTTTTTAATTTAATAAATATTCAGAGAGGCAGTAATAGCTGTCTCTGGCATACTGTTGTATCTTTGTCTTGGTTGTTCTTCTTTGCCTAAAAAGCTCAGACAGAATTCTTTCTTGAGACAAGGGAGGCAAAGAGCAGAAGAGCATCTGATCTCGGAAATCTTATGTGCAGTGGCCTAACTGCAGTAAACTACACTTCCTAGCTGCTAATACACACTGGTCAAATCCAAGGCTAGTCACAACAAAGTTCATAAATGGGCCAGTTTCTGTAGTTAACACGACAACCACTCAAATGCTCCACAAATAAAAACATAACATAATGCAATTGATTAAGAAAATATAGGTGTTGTCAAAAGGGCAGTGTGGTGGATTAGCATTTTGGCTAAACACATGCCCTAGGTGGCTACAGCTGATACTAATTATAGTTCCCCGAAGACAGAACCAGCAAGTTTCAGAACTACAGTTGTCCCTTCCAAATTATGTGTCATACAGGAGGTTAGGAGAGAGAAAGAAAAACTATGCACCATGGTCCTCAGTCAGTGGGACAGGCAGACATATAAACTTCCTTGGGCAGATGGGCCAGATGGCACTCCTGAAAGAACTTCTGGGTTTCTGCTGTAGAGCTCAGGGCTTGTTCTCACTAGACAAAGCCCAAATGGTGGCAATGAGGAGGAAAGGAGCAATTGTTGAATGGCTCATCCCTCCTGTGAGGGATGTGTGAGACTGTGGCAGCACAGTGCCATGACAGGAAGAGCACTATTAAATGGCATTGATTGTCTGACCTCTGCACAGGGGAAGGCAGAAAAAAATGTCAGCATCCCATGAACTTTTCTGGGGGATAATACAATCCAAATCCTGCGTGTCTTGGCCAAAGCCTATGCCATAGAGGTTGTTTTGTGGCAAATCTCTTCATAGCAAAATGACGAAACAGAGAATGTATCTCAAATTAAAAAAGGGCCAGGCATTCTGAGTGAAGGCAGAAATGAAGAATATTCTAGAACTGCAATTATAGGCTTGACCTCAGTCTCTTTCTGCCCACACAGAAAATGCTGTACAGAGAGCCTGGGATTCATGGGGAGGTGATGCCAGCAAACATTTCAGAATATTGCCTGTCAAAACACATGTAGTAAACACTGCCTCCCTACTTGGCAAGCTGAAGTGTAAGTAAACCTAGTCATCTCCCTATTAGGGGACATGTGAACATAAAACAGTGGGAAAAGGAGCCTGCTATTATTTGAGGAAATTCAATTACAAGGTAAGAAATCCTGCCTTCACTGAGATTAGGACTATCCAATCTCTGTGTTTACAGAGTGACCTCCTGAGCACCAAAATCTTTTACAAAGGTAGAATCTAGCTACGTTGAAGCATTTCATTCAATTCTCACTGCAATGAAAATTATTGGACAGAAAAGTCCAGATAAGATCACACATTCATAACAGCACAAACATTTAAAGGTCAGCATATAAACCAACACTGTGTGTGGAAGGAGTGAGAAAGTATACAGTTAGCTAAAGAAATATACCTACATCTACCTATAGACAGGTGCCAGAGTGCTGTCAACCAAAGAAACTTGAACGGTGGTAAAGTTTTGAGTTTACTCATCTGAAAAATGTCACTTCAAAATGTCTGGACAGCAACCCCACACCGACCACCACACAGCTGCATGTTTCCAGTCACACAGAGCTGACCTGCAGAAGGACATGCAAAAATTGCACTGCACTGTTGTTAGTGAAGGGTCAAAATCCAAACCCCACACCCTGCAGGGATGTGACCACTTAGCTCGCTCCTACTTGTTCCTTAAGCACAGATAGTTTACTCTGGAGTATCAGAAGAAAATATGTTATTTGTTTAATAAGCCACATGACTTCACCATTCTTTATTGCACCCCAATTTCTTCTGGAGGTCCCTTATCTTTAAGTACTTGCTAAGCTCTATTTTGTTTAGCTTGTGAGATCTGATCTATCTACTTTCTAATATGTTAGGACTATAAAGAGCCACACAGAAAGTGTGTTTTGTGTATGCATCCATTAAGATGTGTCTGTAACCTCCTTAGTTTGTAAATACCTGGGAAAATAGACAGGGAATTAAACTCACTTTTTTTTTCCTGGAAAAGTTATAGAACTTTAATCAATCCAAATTCGGAAGTATTTAGAAATTCCTAGAAGTAAAAATAACAAAAGCAAGCATAGGAAACACTTTAAAGAGGAATTTAATGGAAACAAAGTAATCCTACAAAATTGAGTTAGGATTTATTTTCACATGGTTTGGACTTAAAATAATTCCAAAATCATGTTAACTGTTGGAGTGGGTTAGATCACTGCTATAGAAGCATGCATTTTTTTATAGACCTGGAGATTAAATGAGAAAGTAAATCTGCACGTTTTCTTGGCTTAAAAGTCACTGTGATCTTCTGATGTAGTAACATCAAGCATCCTCCTTTCTGAAAATTATTTAAACATTGTTTTAATTGACTCCATGTGTTTTATTTATTAGAGCTAGACATGCTCCTCTCTTCAGCTAAGTCTGGTTTTCTTGGCTATAAAAGCCCTCAAGTAAGTAACTAAGATGAACACATGCAGACACAATATAATGAATCAACCAAAACACAAATATCTCAAGCAATCCTCCTAATGGATGCAGAGGTACAAGGCCAAATAATGATTTAAATGGAAGAAGAGGACTGGGGAAGGATTTAAACTTGCAAGTTTCTAAGGAAGAGGTCAGAGAGATAGAGAATTGAGTACAGGGGATATGGGGCAAATGGTAAATAGCTTTATAAAACCAGTCCCTAAAATTAATAGCCGCCTTCAAGATTTATTTCCTGTCTCTGTATTTCATTTTTCCATCATTTCCTTCTTGTTCAAAAGAAAGTGTACCATGTTTTTAAGTACAGGCAAAAGTACTGAGTCAGGCTCTAAGAGATCATTATGGAAAAAAAGAAGCAGAATTGTGTACTCTGCATTCCTACTGAGGCAGCTTCCCTTCCTACTGTACTCTGAACTGCTTTGCCTGATCAAATTTGAACTCTCCCAAGATATAGGGCTCATGCTACTTCCCATGGGAGAACTGAGGGGAGACATGAGAACTGCCTTTTATTACAGAAAGAGCTGTTCCTAAAGGAGAGAATAATCTGTTCTCCAGTTTTATGGAGGATATGTACTTCAACTGCAGCCAAAAAAATTCCATTTAGATATAAGAAAAAGCTCTTTAATGGTAAGGATACTGCAGCACTGAAACAGCTCAGAGGACTACACAGACTCCACCTGTGGAAGAACATGCCTAAGAACAGATAAGCACAAATCAGTCAGGTATAGCTTAGGCAGAATTGATTCCTACACTGGGACAGGAATGTGTAGTAGATTATGAGATTTCTAAGACCCTACCCAGCCCTTCTTCTTGTTCTGAAGTTTTGATAGATCACAACTGGTTAGGCCAAGCCCTACCCTTACTGCTTCTCTTGTGGATACCGCCACAAAAAAGCAGAAAAAAAGCGCAACAGTCCCATTTTTTTCCCTTCTGTGGCCACAAAGGCAGTCTCAGGACTTTCTCACATCATTAGAGGGCACCCAGTGGAGTAGGAAGAGGGCCAGCCCCACATATATCACTAGCAATAAATTCATTCAATCTGAGGTCACTGCTGCTAAAGAGACCTTATCTGTGATATTCTCTCTGTCAAATGGCCCTCTCAGTACTTTTAAATCTTAGCTAAATCTATTGCTTTAAACCTCCTCCAATTTTTGGAGACACAGCACGTTAAAGTTGCGTTCAGAAAAAATTAAGATGTGAAGAATAGATGTTCTAAGGTTATTACAAACTTGATGCTACAGCTGGTGCTAAGAAACCTACTGCCTTGATGGAATAAAGATAGGAATAAAGACAGCCAAGCGATTTACCATTTATTAACGATTGTATTAAAATTATTTATTAATGTTTTATTAACTATTTATCAATGCGACCTTAGTAAAAAGCCTGTCTTGTTTCTAGTTTCAGAAACCAGCATCTTTCTGGTTTCTGCATTTATACAAACCTAATCAAACTCTGCCAGGAAACCAGTAATGCATGAGGGGCATCCACACTTTTTGTGTGTGATGCATACTGAATTAAAAACCATCTCAGCCTGTTTCATCTTTGGGGGAAAGGCTAAGGAAAGAATGAATATATAGATATATATTTATACATGGAAATGACAAGCGAATGACACTAAAGCCTAAAGTAACACAAAGACAATAAACTTACGGGTTGTTTTTATTCATATTCCTTATGAAGGAATGGATAATTTGCACAAGTGGTTGGAAATATTTTGACTAGTAATCTGGCCTGCTTTATACTGGGTCAAAGGCTTCCTTAGGAAGGGATTTTGATACATTGTCCGTATTGACATGGACGTGATAGATAAATTCATTAATATACATTTGATTATGATTTCAGCATTAAAAAAAAAATCTCATCATCAAAGGGATACCACACCTCTTTCCCTGTAAGAGGGTAAAAAAAAATGTAAAATACTTCAGGGATGGCCTGCTATGAATGTTCAAGCTGAAAACCTTTTATTCATGCAATTGTTTTAGCATAGTTATTATTATTGGCTAGTGCCCAGTGAATGTATTTTGAGGAACAATGTGGTGGCATCTCCAATAATGTCTTTGTCATACTAGAATCTATCTTGTTACTCTCCCAAAAACTGCTTGAAAGACAACTGGAAATACAATGCATACATGCCTGAGTTTATTATTGAAAAACTAGAGTTGATTCTACAAAGAAGCAACCCTTGTTCTGCCCACAGCCTAAACCACAGTGTTGACCTGTGGGTTTTATCAGTGATGACTAGTAAGTTCCCTTTGGCAGCAGGGGAATGGGATACATTCCATATCAACCGATGATAAATTAATATTTCTTTCCATTTTAACAAGAAGGGGACATACAAAAATTATATTCCATGAAAATTAATATAGAACTTGCTTTAGAAGCCAATTGTGGTTGACTACGAATTTTACAGTATATGTTATCCTTTCCTATTTTGTTAGCATTTGGAAATCCACAAAGAAATATGAGTATTTTCTTTTTCTGTTGAGTTTCTCAGTACTCTATGACTCCTGTACACCTCAAACTTTCCAATATATTTTCCTCATACTGTAGCTTTTGTAATTAATAACACACATATTCTTTGCTTAGAGGACTTAAAAGACAATAAAAAAAAAAATCACGACTGATGCGCTTACTGCTCTAACCAATCTCATGTATGTAAAGAAAAACAATGCTCCATTACAGTGAGAAGTCATCTCAGCTCAAGAGGCTGTTTCAGGGGTAGAGTAATGAAGGCAAACCACATGACTCCACCACTGGATTCAATTTCACAAGTCTGCTACAATCCTAAGGAAACCATAGCCTATATAAAAGTGTGTGCATCCTGTCAAAGGGTTCAGCTCTCTGCTGGGCCTGGCCCCAAGTGGTCCATGCTGTGCATACAGGAGTTCGTTCCCAAGGCTCCTCTATGGAACAGGTTGAATACTTTTCTCCAAGGTGGATCAGGATAATTTTCTTCAGGGTTCACCTCAGGAAGATTATATGGTCAAAAACTGGCTTGAATTTATTACAATGCTTAGGACAATAAAGTCTTCAGTTCAATACCAAGCAAGTTTTATGCCTTTCAGCACCTTCTCACTTAGCATTTTTAGGAGCATGCAGCACAACCCCCCTATGGACCCACTACAGAAATACCGTTATGATGAGCTGCACGGGACCAAAGATCTGCAGCAGCTCTATCCCTACTCCTGCCAGGCTTAGGCTCCCAGTATGAGTAAAGTGCATGTAGGACATTGGGAGCTCATAGACTATAACTGGCAAAAAAACTCATATAATGTAAAAAATGAAGCATGACTTTTTAGCAAGCACACAGGACAGCTTTCTTGACAAGTTTTATGTGATGAGAGATCAAAGAGTTCAGTGGAAAATGAGGATGTTGGAACTCATGAAGTCAAAGGTAGATACATCCAGCATGTATGACATCCTCTCTGAAACACCATGTCTTTGTCTTCCACCACTGTCTGAGAATCCACCCAAAGTCCAGGAAATGAGCAGGAGCCAGTGTTGTCTTTCTGATGAGCCATGAGCTTCCAAAGGGTCCAAAGACAGGCATGTACCGACCAGGAATAATGACACTGACTGGAGTGGTAACCCTGCTTCCCAGCCAGGAAAGGCAGGAGGAATCTTGTCAGCTGCAGCAATGTGGGGTTTGTTAATGACAATTGTTGTGTGCAAGGAGAGGATGATCAAAGTTTTGCCAGGCACATATGAGATGGTGAGCCACAGGAGGCATTTCTATTTCCATATAACTATTCCTCTGTACAGACTTACTGGCAGGTCAGGAACATCAACTGTCAGAATGGGTCAGACTGGAGATCCCTCTTGTCTGGGATGCTAGAGACAGTGTTTGGTGCTGCATCTTTCACAGAGCACTTCAGGAACATCATGGCAATCATGAGGGCAAAATCCTGATCTTCCATACTTTCAAATTCTCAACTGTGCTGAGAACTTTTCTGTTTAATATAGCACCCAGAACTTGATATTGGGTTCACACCATCTAACACCAGTTTTAGAATCTTAGAAGTCAATTATATGCCCATAAATATTCAGGTACTTGCAGTCACGAGTACCACACCCAGTTCCAGGAAGCGAGGCATCCTTCAGCTGTCACTCCTGGTAACTAAACTAATGGCTTTGCTGCCCAATACACAGAACCAGAGCCCTTCTGTGGACAGTACGGCCAATGCAATGCCTCCTGTTCTTGGCAGCTTTTCATCCCCACTGAGATGCACATCCATATCCCAGTGTTTTTATTTATTCAAAATAATACTTGTTGGTAACCATCCCCAGGGATTGCACATCTTATTGTCACAAGGGCCCCACGAGGTAGGAAGTATGCATTGATCTGTTAAATACAACATAACATCCTGGCACTACAACAGTACAGTATAAACAAAGGCACAATAAGTTGTAAAAAGTTAATTCTTTCAAAAGTTACCAATACCAACATATAATTTCATCTCTGCAATTTAAAAAACATTGGCAAAAAAGCCATTCTCCAAGCAAATAAGCAACTGTGTTTTGAAAGTATTCACTGCTGGCACTTGTTTAAGAGAATCTGGTAATTTGTTCCATCCATCCTCATCCAACTTCACAAGCAAGAAAGCATGTCTTGGATTGTCTGTTTTCTTCTCTGAAACTTAGGGTTCACACCAAGAGGAGAGCAAAACTATAATTAACAGTTACAAAACAAGACTACTCCTACCCTGAGGCACTCCACTGTGCGCATTTATACAATACATTACATCATCTCCTTTACATTGCCAGATGTAATCAATTAATGGGTTTTTTCATACAAGTACAACATGGAGTTACACAGTCACAGGACAAGACTTTATCAATGGAATTTATTATAAAATGCATTAAATTTCTGAAGCAACTTATGGCAGGATAGTGAAAAAATAACATCTCCAAATTCAGTATCAGGCAAAATTAGATTACTAAACTTCAAAACCTCTTGTTCTGTAAGCTTAGAACAAAAACTGTGTAAGTTTTATATTATGCAATAATTTTTAGACCCATGTAAACAGCTTAAAATTTACATCCTGACAATATGAGGAAACTAAGTCAAAATATCATCAGGAATTTGAAAGCATTAATTTGTGCCCGAGTACACTGGCTTTAACCTTAAAACAGGAGCATTAATTACCTGAAATAGCATATAGGGAAAATTAAGAAGCCAGGTTAGGCAACTTATTTGAATTTAAAGCCCAATTCTTTTGTTTAAGTCATGATTTGCTTTCATTAAAATTGGACTCTGAGTGTTACTCATCAAATGCAAAGAAATGAAGCTACCACACGCTGCTGTACAACATACACTGAAATCCTTTACAAAAGCAGTTTCTTTGCCTTCCAAACCAAGACTCTGCCAGATCTCTTATTCTGCTTACCACACAAGCAGTATTGCAGCAGGGTTTTCCTGCATGTGTGTGCCAGGGTAGCATTTGTTTTTGATGCTGCTCTTATACAGTCTCATCACCTCCACTGTAATGCTGTTAAACCAGCAGTCTGAGGCTGAAGCAAAAACATAGTGAACACCTTGAAAAGCTGAAACCTGCCCTTACAAAGCTGTCTTTTTTCACCATTCCTTTTCCTTGCCTATGTGATTATCTCCCTGCCATGTGTCTCAGTTGAGAACTTGCTTCTCCCTTCATGCATGAAAAATTCACTTTCCCCTATGAAGCATAGTTATCTTCCCAGTGCCTATTTCAGAGACTATGAATGCTCTGCGGGGCACAAACTGTCTCATTTTTGTCTTATGCAATGCCTAGGGCAGTGGTAAAACTTCTGAATATTGGCTGAAAATTTGCAACAGAGACTATGGGCTGAAAAATCCAATGTATGTGTCCAAAATGTATGGATAACACAGGCACAGCTTGGTCAATATTCAGCAAGCCCAGGATGTACAAAGAAACTCCAAACTTAAGCCTGATCACTAGCGCTTCTAATTTTGTCACCTTGGTTTCTTTTATAAAGTTAAAAAGCTTAGCATGTTTGTCAAACAATACACTATGGGTCTTCATCTGTAACACAGAGATAGAGTCGTTGCTTCCTCTCATGTTCAACACTTTAATTGTATTCTCTTACAGAAAGACCTAACCAGCCACCTGAAACCCTTTCAGGCAACCTGGCATTTATTATAGTAATTTTACCCTTTAGAAAAGAACAAACATTTCAGTCTGAATTTCCTTTTCCTCACTTGTGCCTTGAAGCAGGTCTGTTCCTGCATCTATGTGTCCTGTAAATCATGCCAACACTCCCTTTGATCCACTTCTGCTAAGCTAACAGGTGTAGAAAAAATGGATGTATGTTATAGAAGATGTTTTGATACAACATGTACTCTTTTGGTATGTCAGCCTTATCCAAATAAGCCAGCTTAAACAGTAAAGAAAACTGAAGCCAAAACATGCTGAGGTCTTTTCTGATCTTCTTTAAGGTATAGCGGCTTCAGAGTGTTTCTGGTAGACAGATTCCCACTGTTGCGTACATTTGATTCCTCATTTCCCAGCATGTTTTTTCTTACAAAGCTAGTTGGAGGCTGGAAACGTTAAATATTCGGGACTGCCACTAAGACATACGACAGCTGAGGATGCCTGGTCCCACACAGAGCGGTCCTAGTGCCTGAAATCAGCGTGTTCTGACTGTGCACCAGATCGACAGAGCCTCCTGCGTCTGCATTTTTAAAAAACTTCTGACAGCAAACTACATTGAAACAAACTAACTCCTAAAAACAGGGCTAAAAAAGGGCGAAGTCCGTAACCTTCCTGTCTCAAAGCACTCCACTACTTCTTTTCCCACATGAAGATTAATGAATAGGACACAAAAGCCACACACTGAAATACTGTAAATTCAGTGCTCCAGCACTTAAACATCTTATCTCTACATTACTAGATGATGACATGTATTGTCTTTTTTGCTTCTAGATGGCCCAAAAGGAATACCAAACTGTTCATTAGTAACAGTTTATCAGGGAACGTATGAGCAATTTGGAACAAACTTGGAGCAAGCCCAAGAAAAGACCACCCAGCAGACTCATGGCTGCCTAGTTAGCTCCAAGCAGTGTGAGCAAGTCACAGCTCCAGCTGGTGTCAAACACTGAAAACTACCAGTTACCAAGCAAAGATGAACTGGAGTAAACACGCCAAAGGATGTTTTGTTTTATTTCTTCTTTTTAAAGTACAAAGTGCAATATATTATTATGTTCAAGCAACTACCAAAAGGAATTGTTGATCTTTGCTGGAGACACACAAAGGCCGGATGCAATAACACAGCATTCTTTTTGAAAGGTAACTTGTGTTATAAGTGAAAGATGGTAGAAAATGACAATGCTGCTGGTAAAGCAGACAGAATGATACAAATTAGTCAAATTCCCAGTCTAAGTCTTTTCAAAGAACACAAGCAGTTAGTGCAACATTTCTTGGGGTTCCTGTGTCCTTTCAAACATGATCATTTTCTTGTAGTTTACACTTATCATATTAACAAAAATGGTAATGAGGAGATCATGACAAATTCTTTTAAAAGAAACAACGACTCAACTGCCAAGTAAAAAAAGGAGTGATAACTATTTTCATGGAAAGAAGCCTGCAGTGAACGCCTCACTGCAGAAGCTCTGTTCTTTGTTTTTGTCTGAACTCAGGAATGACAAGGGGCTGCTCTTCAAAGAAAAATCTCAGCACCGGTTTTCATTTGATTGGTACAACATTACTTTTTCAGATAAATGGCAGTTCAGACCTCTTGTTGAAAAGACTAGGGACTCGAGAGGTTAGAAACAATAAAATACTGGAATAAGTGGGAAGGGATTAATTGGCTTGATTTAAAAAATTTTTAAAAAGTCACTGCTGGGGATATGCCTACAAACCATATATGAAGTGTTTTTATCCTAAGGCTCAGAAGAGTATATTTTAAGGTACCTGTACCTTGGTGTACACATTTTCTTTAGTAGGATATACTCATGGCAAAGAAAGTAATGACTACAAAGTCCAAAGGGGCTTTTAACACTCAGTGCTTGTGAAATAAATGCCATCAGAAAAATCTCAAAGCATTCCTCACAAAAGATCAGTACATGCCATTTTCCAGCTTGGATCCAGAGGTGAAATTTGGTCCACACTTTAAACCCCTCAATCAACCCACAGCAAACAGTGAATACAAGTCTGCCCATTTTTTTTCCTGTTAACCACCCATGCCAGTCTCCTATGCCTTTGCAGGTTCATGTTGCCCCTGTTTCACCCTGGAAAGTACTAGTCAGTATTTCCACCTCCCTCAAAAATATTTGCTTACACACTGAACAGAAATTTTGGAATAGAGAAAACATTTAAACAAGAGCTGTAAAGTGTCGATAACAGGTTTCTAAAGACATCCACACCAGGGCCCAGGCCCCAGGAGCTCTGGAAGGCCATACAGTAACATTTGCAGCAGGTAGAACACAGAGTATAAGAACATTGAAAAAAACTGGGCACTTGGATCAGACCTTCAGATTCTTGTTTGGAGACAGCTTTTCTCTCCTGCCTCTGAACAATGGTCTACAAACACCTCAAGGCCCTGAAGTAATAAAATCATCTTCATTCTAATGCTAGAACCTGACATTTTCTTCATCTGACTCCTGCAAGGCTGCATGACTGCTTTTAAATAAAAATGTGAGAAATTCCTTGAGAAAAAAGAAAATACAAAAACCATTCTGGTCAAAATTTCCAGCTATCCAAAGAAATAGTTACACCGCTGACAAACCAATGTAGCAGGATCTACTGGCTAATTAAACAAATGTGACAATTTTAAAACACTCAAAAGTGCTACCTATCCACAGTGTGCATTCTTCTCAAATATATATTAAAATCCATGTAGTGTAATAGGAAATTGAAAGGAACTTACATATTCAATAAAAACACAATTATAAGCATAATTTGAAATGTACAGCTAAAATAGATTGGAAATTCATAAGGTTTCTAGAACATTAAATTCAATGACACACTTTCCTTAAACAAATATTAGAAATTCAGATAAACCACCGTATGTAGTATAATTTAAAATATCTGATAGAGCCTTGCTTTTGCCCAATTATCACACTAATAATTTCAGCTGGGGACATCAATGCATTTTGCTAACAACTAATTTAACTTTCAACAATGGCAGTGTGGATGGGGTCCTATTTCACCATTTCACAGAAGGAAACATAGTGGAGCAAAGGGTTAGTGGAGCAAACATCTCAAGGTTATTCAGGAAGATCGAAGGTAGGATGTTTTATACGAGTCTGTGTATTCAAGAATTTATTGACGGGGTGTTCAAAGACATGAGAAGACGAACCATACCAGTCTTTCACTGCCAGATTTGAAGTGGTGTATTCTGAAGACTCTAATAGCTGGAACAATCTCCACAGGTAAGAAGAAGATGCCTTCAGAAAGAGCTCTGCTGACTATGGTGCATGACAGACCAATGACACACAGCAAAGTCATGAATTCTCCTCCCCAAAAGGCAGCTTCAAGAACTATTCTCACTGCAGAATGTGGAACAACTTGAATTTAAGACAGATGATGACCACAAGACTGCCTGACCATGTCAGGCTGCTTCCACAAATCTCATGGGGGCTGGCAAGTCTGACTATGTGTCATCACATGACACTTCCCAAGGTAAAGTCCACTTTTTTCTCCAAGGGGGGGTCTCAGGAGTAAATAAAATAAGTTTTGGTCCATACATCAGTTAGTGTCTGCATTCTTGCCTTAAGAAGAAACTAGGAGTGGCTTCAGTTAAACTCAGACCTGAACTGCAGTGCATTATGAAAATGGCAACAAGCATTCCTGGTATCTGCTGTAACAGAACACTTCCACCCATCATCTCCTCTGAGCCCAACAATGAGATTCAAAGTTGAAACTTCAGGCTTTCTCCAGGTGTCAACTTTGTCCTGTTCTCTTTACTTTTCTTCAGGGAGCTCAAAGCAGTAAACCATCAAAAGTTGTGACATGCAGGTGTAGATAAAGCATAAAGGGGGAAACTGAGATGCCTCAAGTACCAGGTGTCTTTTTGATCCATCACTTTAATTTCTCTAGTGCTTTCCTTACATATGTTTATTTTAACCATCAACTATTTTTTGATTGTCATGGCCAGAAACTTCAGAGGAGAATTCAAAAAAATGTAAGCTCTTGAAACTATCTCTGAAGGTTTGTTCAGTCCAGTCTTCCCTTGGATACTGCAAGTGTCCTAGCCTTTTCCTAGTCTGCTTCTAGTCTTCTTCTAATTGTGATTAGGCTAACTTATGCTTCATGGACCTCATGAGCCTCCTCAGCAGAGCTGACTTATGGGGAAGCTTTCTACCAGGATTTGAATCATGCAACACTTGCCCTCAGGGCTGCAAAAATGGAGCTCTTCCCATTTGTGAGAGAAAGAGCCACAGATGTTACAGACATTTCAAACTGAATTGTTTCTAAAGCATGCATTTGTCGCTGTAAGGCTAGGGAGTGGTGAAGAAACACAGCAACACAAACTTCTTCCAGAAAGCAGAAGTGATTTATTGCAGAAGTAGACACGTTTTTATAGACTGGTTCGCAGAACCGAGGATACAACAAGCTTATTGGCCCAAGGAAGGCAACATCTCTTGTAAACATGCTTTTACCAAAACATCACGTTCCTCACGCACTCATCTTGTCAACAACATCAGGTGCTAAACTTTGTCATTAATTCTTTCCCTTTTGTTTTCCTTCGAGTAGCTTCGGAAAACTCAGACTACTGTTTTCCCTGACTCTCACCAGCATCCACAAACATTCATTTAAGAAAGCCTAACACAATTTTAATATGTTTTCAATGTCTTAATTCTGTGCCGAAAGCAGTTTGTTATGTAGAGTACACATTATTAATCTATTTAAATGAAAGGTAACATTGCATCATGTCTAAAGCAGTTTAAACACTCAGTGCCCATATTTACCATGTTTCACTTTGACAGGACAAGATGAAATAGCAAAAATTATTAATCTGAGACCAGAGGAATATTCTACTACTTGTATCTCAAAATAGGACTAGATTTTTTTGCTTTATGCTGACAGTAAGCTGTGGAAGTGGAGTATGGAGCTTCAGATGGCTTTTCTGCTTGGCCACACGGCAGACTGTCATTTTGGAATCAGCAGCAGCACTCCAGGACAGACACACAACAGGTTCTGGAGTTCTTAATCATGTTTTTATATAACATAAACTCATGCAGTCCACAAGGTCCTTAGGAAGGGATACCTAGTACAGCTAGAGCCAAACACTGTAACACTACAGCAGTGTTTAAAATTTTCCATCCAGTTCAGGACTTGGAGCTTTTTTCTGTTCATGGGAGCATAGAAAAGGTCAGAGATGATCTGGCATGCCAGATTCCTTGGATCTGTTTTCTTTTGCTCTTTCACTCCAAGATAAGGGACTTATTCTTTATTTGCAAGGATGAAAAAGGATGGGAATTCAGGTCCCATGGGTCTCCAAATCAGGAGTAGGAATCTTAGTTTTATGACATTCTCCACTCAACTACAAGATTCCACCAAATTATTTTCCCACATTTTTTGTCTCTTTCACTTATTTCTGGAACTGCAAAACAGTGGTACTTGAAAAGGTAGTATATAAAATAATCAATGTTTTTAAATTCTGTGAAGAGTCCATCTGATCTTCCACAGAGTTGCAAAACTTACTTTTTCTCTAAGAAAATGACTTTGCTTCAATTACTTTCTTGTTTGAACTGGCTTTAAAACAACTACTTTGTATAGTCCCATAAAAAGTAATTATTTTTATCATAATAGAGTACTTAATCAGAGTGAGGATGCTGAGCATGTAACATTGCAACACATAGTGAATTGTTTCTGAGCTGACTTTCAATGAAGCAGAGAAACTAAAAATGGTTGTTTTGGTGCAAAAGAGATGCTGAAGAGCTTGGAAAACAAACTTCACTACTTCACCAGCAGTCATTCATTTATCATGGGAGCACTTTGTTTCTCTTCAGTAAAACATGTCCAAACTCTTGTGATGCCAGCTCATTTTACAGTAACTTCAGTAGCAATGGTAAATCTGGCAATGATGGTGGAATTATATAATACTACTGAAATCAGCAATATTTCAATTTGGTTGTACAAAAATATGTGTTAAAATATTATGGTAAAGCAGATAAGAAAACAGAATTGAATAGTGAGTTTGAAATAGGCGCACAGCAATCTCTCTCTCTTTTCCTGAATACGTTTTGTAATTTTTTGTTATTGTTACAGTGTAGATGAGCTTCAATAGACCCACATAATGATCAGATTTTACATTTCAAAGTTCTTTGCTAAATAATTTATTTAATACTGCTATGAAAATAAAACCTTTATTTGATAAATGTACCTGCAAGCTGGAATCAGACCTTGCTTGTCTGTCCTGACAAAGGTCTAATCTTTTGCTGCATTACATCTTGAAGAGGCATTTATCCCTGTAACAGACAGGTGCAGAACACCAGCTTTCAAATACAGGAAACTCTGCACACCCACACACATTTATTAGATCAGACAGTCAACCTTTCCTCCTTGTCACCTCCCCAGCAGAACACAGTCTGCCTTGCCTTCAGCTGGCAGCACAAAGCAGATTTATACCATAGCTCTACACAAGTGCATCACTCCCCTCACATGTAACCTGTGCCAAGTCAGCCATGCAATGGGGACCCACAAAACAACTGCCTCAGCCAAACACTTGGCGTCGACTCGACAGCTTCCCACTCTGCCAGCCTGAAGTTAGCTCTGAACTGTAGACATGATACACCCTCAAGTTAATGCAGGCAGCTTTGGGACAGTGTTCCCGAGGTGCCTTTCTCATGGGTGCCACCATAATGTTGTCACTTGTAAGCGTGAATGGCCAAAAATTTGGATAACCCTGTTCTGCCACAGTTAGGGGTCAAGGGTGTGCTCTAGGCTGGGAAGACCCAAGACTGCCTTTTCCAGTTACCAAAGAGCCTTTTGCACTCCAAGCTTACATCAGGCTGTCCTCAAATGACTCCAACTATTGATCTCACCCTTCCTGTGTGTAAACTGGACAGTGAACAAAATTCTTGAAAAAGGCTTCCTTTGACTTTCCTGGAATTATTGCTGAATGCTTGTGGTGATGCTGAGACCAGAACGGAGCTGATCACCCAACAAACCAGGAAGGAGCTGTTCTCAAGGAAATATTCAGTGTTTCCATTTCCTGGAGTGAGACCACATCTGGAGAGTCATCAGAGCAAAAAAACTGGTCTCTGCTTTTATGTATACCTAAAGTAATGCAGAGGTAACTCATTTTTATTTTATAACAGCAGCAGCAATGTAAGTGGAGCTGCTGCCAATTTATACCAGTGTGGGAGGAAAAAGAATTCAATGAACTCAAATGAGATCAGAGGTCAGTGGATTTACCCTTTGATTTATACTGATGTGAGAGCGGAAATTGGTTCTGCCTCCATTGACAAAGTGCTGATAAAAAGCTTGAAAATGCAATGGCTTAGAAATTGCTAAGAAATTAATTGTTTTTATCCATCGAAATCTTCGTGTACATAAGCAATGCCCAAAGGAAAAAAAAAAACCCAAGTCTCAAAGCAGGCTATTACCCGTTCCTTGCATGCTTTCAAAGGCTGCATGCCAGAGCAGGGACAAAGGCCACAGATCCACATTGACATGTGGGTTAACTTTTCAATCCATTTTTTCATTTCAATAGAAATAATATATCACCTTATCCAGGAGAAAGAAACAGCTTGACACAAAACATAGGGTCCTGGGCTATTTTTATAGTATACCTAAGACTTATACGGATTCATTTATTTACTTAGCTATTTAAAAGTGGCTACTCTTACTCATTTTCTGGACAGCTAAATGCCAGGCTGCTAAGTTACTGTTACTTGACATAATCTCCTCCCTATCATGTTCCCACATTTGACAGCTTCACATGATTTACTAGGCCAGTCAGCTCGTTATTCACTTGTCCAGTGATGTCTGGATAATCATTTTAAATTCACATCATGCCCTCCCCAGTAAGCCCCCAGACTCCACATGAAAATATTTAAACTACCCATCAGCTACTAAGTCCACTTGTAACCACACTGGACAGTGTACCTGTATTTTTCAAATTACAATTATTATAATTAGATTTAGCATAATTCTTCAATGTTGTTTGCATTTTAGAAGAGAAAACAATGAGGGGCAAATAATGACCTACATCACTTACAGTCTAAGTTTGCTAGGTGAACAGCTCACCTCAGCTGCAGGTGAGACTTAGTGCTTTCAATTGGCATGAGGAAGGTAACCCTACATAAAATTTGCAGAATTAAGGGCATTTTCACCTGCTGATCAATTTACATATTCTCCGATGTCATTAGACAGGAGCTAGTCATCAGAAGACGACCATACAAATTACAGACTTTGCTCATTTAACTCTGGTCTTTTTTGCACTTATTATAACCTGAACTGTATTTGGGATCTGTTTTGGCTTCAAGACTAGAAAGCTTCCAATTAGTATCACAGCTGTCCACATACCATCAGAAGTCCACCTAGCCACTTGATGCCTTCCTATAGTGAATATGCATTCTTTTGTTCGTCTAAGTGGGGACAGATTTCCAGATAGCAGTGCCTGCCCAGGTGGTTATGATACAGCCACAAAAGCTTTAGTGCACAGACCAGAGCCTTGCTGCTGCCAGATCATGCCCAACCAATTGCCTAAACACCCAGCCCAAACTCCCAATTCACACTCCGAGTCCTCCAGAACATGTTGTTTAAAAAATTTCCTTTCTCTTGCATGCAGTGTTGTGCATTTATCAACTCTTTAGCCAGGGGTAAACCAAGGCTAAGGAAGGTCCCTTCTGTGCTCTCCACAGACAGGAAAAGGATCACTGCTTGTTCGCCCTCAGTGTCACCTACACACTTCCTTTTCCTGGGCCAGGATATGGGTCACATCACATGCAGTGACAGCAAGGTACACTGATGTAAAGCACTGGTACAAGTGTACAGGTAAAGTTTAGGAGACTGGTTTTAAATGTCAGCTCTCTCACCCCACTTGCACTTTGGATCACAACATTTAAATGAATTCATTTTTCAGTGGATGCATATAGCAAGTGACAATTTAAATCCATATTAATAAAATGTGAATTACATGCACATACTTTTAATTGCCTGTCTTCCATATTATCCACACTTTCAAAACCATTGCATTGGTTGGGGAAAAAACCCCCAGACACATTTTAGAACAGAAAGAAGAGTAGGCCACAAGGTATTTGCCTTTATCTTTCAGTTTGGTATTAGCAACCTGTATGAAATGCATTCTGTACTATCATTATTGTTTGGCCTTAGTTGTAAAAGAGATGATGATGATTACTATTTTTTTATTATTTATTATTATTTTTCACAATCTTCTCAGTTATGCTGGTTGGAAAAGTAAAATCAACAAGAGACTGGTCTGCCATTGACTTTTGCCTGTAGCACTGGGAACAGTCCTTAAAACATTTACACAAGATGAAATCAGTAGCTAAGTGTTTCAGGAAATCTACAGGACTGTGAAATTTTGTCTCTGAAGACTTAAGGGTCTGAATGGAGTCAAGACCTTCCCCCTTGAAAATTTTAGAGTATAAATTCAGTTAAATCTTTTTTTTTAAAGACTGAAAAAAAAAAGAAAAAAAAAAGGCAACAGATTAGGAATTACAAACCTCTACAATTACAGAAAATATTAATCAAGTTCAGCTTGAAAAAAGAGCTATGTAAAATCAGAGGTCACAGACCTTCTCAGGAGTACCTCTTCCTTGTAAAGTCTAGCAAAGAAACCCTTGAGATTTACTGAGTCTTCCTGAGGAACTAAATCACTTAATTCCCCAACTTAAAAAAACAAAACAAATCAAAACCAGCAAAAAAAGCAACCTTTAAGGTATGCATTGCTCCAAGGGTGAGTGCCACGCAGAGCACCCTTCCTCAGCTCTTTGGGGAGCACAGCTTGGCAGTAGACACGGCCCAGAGCAGAAACTGCCAGGAGTTGCCAGTGGTTTGGTTGGGCAAAACTCAGAATTACAGCCCAGTTGTCCACCTTTGGGGCTTAACTGTCTTGGAATCCTTTTTGTTTACCTCTGTAACATCCCTGACAGGACAGAAATATGAATAACCTGGTGTTTTTACTAAGTGAAGCTGCCATGAGGGAGCATACCAAAAGTTCATCAGAGCCTGTGTAAATGGCCCTGACAGGCCAAAAGGTACCTGTTAGGGCTGGAAACTTAATTCAGATTCTCAAAAATTTTTAGCAAATTTCTGCTGAAACCAAGGGTCATTCTTTCATCTGGAGCATCCAGCCTAAATCTTCTGACACAGGGTTTCTATGGGGAGACCAAAGACTGGATTTTGACCACTGCTGGGCATCACATTCTCTTACCTATTTTCTCTCCATTTCCTGTCAAGTAGAATATGATACCCTGCGTGCAGCCAAAACACATTTCCAGCTAGCTTGTTCTGCAGCATAAATTTGAGAAGAACAAAGTAAAACACTGACAAAACCCTGACACTTCTAGTGCCAGGTGTGCTTCAGCACCACGTGTCATTGGAATCCTCAGCCACAGCCCTGAGGGCATCCAGCTGAGGCTGGAGCCTGCTGGGTCCTTGCTGGGCAGACCCAGAGCAGCTCTGTGGTTGCTGTGCTCACACAGGCAGGGCTGTGCAGCCCAGTGCAGTCAGGTGACAAAAGACTGAAGGCAGCCTGTGGGTGCCCCGAACAGCCCAACACCATGCCAAGGGCACAGAGCCCCTGCAAAGCAGCACCAAACCACCCTCCTGCACATGGAGGGGAGCACTCTGGGGGAACCATGTCTGAGGTCCACATGCCAAGACTGTATCTCCACCCCAACACAGGTGTCACGTGCTCCAGGTGCCTTCTGGCCATGCCAGTGCCTATGGTGGACAGGTTTACCCTAGGACAGGCATGAAGGATGCCTCTAGGCACCTGCAGCCATAGTCCAGAAAGATCTGCTGGTTTGTATTCCTTCTTCACATGCTCATTACATGTCCTTGTGAGAGAGATCTCCAGAGGCACGGAATTCTGCTAAATCCCTGCTCTGTCCACCCCAAGACTGTCCCAACATTCAATGGCCCACTGGTAGCAGGAGCAGGGACTCTGCAGTTCATCCCCATTCTCTAAAGGCAGCAGAAAGTCCTGCTCCAATCTCAGCAGGTTTCAGAAGGAAGTCCAGCATATTGTGCTTTTTTGTTGACTCAAATTACAGTCATGGTGTAGGAAACAGGGTCACCATCTTGATTAGAAAAAAGACATTTCTGCTTCCTGTGATTTACATACACTGTTCCCACATTAGAAGTGTCACCTGGATGACTGATCCCTGAAATTAACACCATCACATTTTCTTTTGATGCTGTTTACTGCAAACAACTGCTTTCCCCAGCCAACAAGTAATTTATTTCAAATATAGTAATGAACCTAATCGAAATATATAAAGAAGGAAAAAAGACATTTAAAATGTACCAAGTATTTCGCACAGCCTTTCAACATTTCCTTTACTTTTGCTCCCTTAGTGTTCTATAGGTAATAAACCTCTGCTCCCTTTGAAGGTTGAAAGTAAATATTATTTATTTCCTTGCATTCATTGCTCCGGGGTGCGCATGCAGGATCTTCTCCGTTACTTCAGGTCTGCACAAGCAAGCCTGTCTGCTGCCTCAACACTCTTCTGCAGCAACACTGCCAATCCATAAGGACATCTAGAGCAGCCCAAGATAATGTGTGTGCACAAACCAGGAGCAAGTTTTCCAAGCTCTTTAACTGTGAATTGCAAGGAATAGTAACAAGCTTATTTTATTTTATAAGCAAGAATAAGTCTTTGCAAACAAGCTGGCATGACTGTTACATATTATTTCAGGTCTGGGTAAGCCTGCAGCACTACCTCCTAGTAACAAGGACATGGCTGGCACAAATTCCCACTGAAATTTTAACTCTTCTACACCAAAAATCAGCTGGTTGGCTGGCAATCCCAGGGAGGTAGCTCTGACAGATTGGAAACTCAACCCATGAGGACAAAAACCTAAATCTGCGAGTGGGACTGGTGGGTTGCAAAACTGTCCTGAGGCAAATCTCACAGGGAAAAGGGAACCCCAAGGTTGGGGTGTCTGAGGAAAAGCCTATCTTACACTCAGAGTAAGGCATACAACTTGTGCACACTCCCTTATTTCTTATGACATGATCTTGTTGCAATTAAGCCATTCTCAGTTTGGAGTTGCAATTTTCTGTATTCAACCGCTGACCAAAGATCACAGAAAAAACACGTCTGTAAGTCTTTAACAAAACCATGAATGATGAGCAATTGTAGTCTAGAGGAAGATTGTAGGTCAGTTTGTGAGTAGAAGAATTAAGGCAACTGAACCTCAGGGTAGGAGAGAAATGTGTTCTGGATAGACTCGGGGACTGAGAGCTTGAAAAGAACATGAACATGTGTAAATCCTGACTGAAACAAGCAGGCAGATGCAGAGTATTAGGTGAACTGATCTCACTAAGGAGCACCATGGGCCTACCCCCCGTCTGTGTCTCTTAAAATAGACCCATTGATATGTTATTATTTAACTACAGTGTTGAAGACAGCCCTATAAACCCTTTCCTTGGAAGATGAAAATAACACTACAATTATACAGGAGATAAAAAAGTAAATACTTACCCGAAGTATTTCTTCCACACAGCTGGAGTCATTGGGAAGGGCAACCTAGGTTTAAAGAAAAAAAAGAAATGTTTAGTCAGGTGCTGGATGCAAAGTTCAACCACACAGGTGAACAGTTAACAAGCAACTGCCTCTGTTTAAAGACTGCTATATCCACGCTTGCTGCCTACCAAGTTTTCTGGTTCAGATCAACATAAACCACCAGCAGGACCTATTTTGTCAAAAGTTGTTTTTGTTCTTCCATGCTGCTTTGTGTTACTAACAACACTTTTGAAGCAATAAAGTATTCTGACTTCCTCACAGTTGAGAACTAGTAGTGGAATTGCCTGAAACGTCTGTGATTGAAGAAGACCCCACTGTTACTCCTATCAGCAGCCTTCAGAGAGAGGGCGAGGTTTGGTTTAACTTGCCACATGCTGCAGCGAAGGACAGAGGTGATAACAGGAGAAAGCTGTTATCATCAACTATCTTATCCTACATCTTAATAGGCTAACAGCCCAGATAGCTCTTAAATAAATACTGTAGGAAATACTAGTTGGACTGTAAGGGTGGTTGCTGATTTTGCTGTCCCTCACTCCATCAGCCTGTTACAGGTTCAGTATCTTCTGCATCCTGCGCAGCACACAGGTATCCACCTCAAGACGCCTGACGCCGCTCCTTCTCCCCTTGGAAGATTCAATTTATCTCTGCACCCAACCACACACACAGAAAGTGATGCTGCTAATATATTAAAATTGAAAATACTTCTTAAATGGTACCTTACAGCATTTTCCACAATCCCTCATTCTAAGGATATGAAAGAGCACAAAACCTTTAAATACAGTGAACAATTACAGAAACAACAGGCAGATGTGACCTGTATGTACAGCCACTCTGTGGCATTTGTAGAGAGATATGGTGGGCTCTTATCATGGGGTAAAGCAGGAAATATTCAATGAGATTTTCTGAATGATTCTTCTACCTTATTACGCTTAGTAACTAGTTTGGTGAAAGACAGTCATGACTGAATTTAATCCCTGTCATCCTAATCTGCTATAGAGCTTGACCAAAACACCAACCACGGCCTTCTGCCTGCATTTCAACCAGCACTAAGCTTCAAGAATAAATCCACATAGCTACCGAAGTCAAAGATCACAGAGACCTCTTAGATTACCACGATAATTTAGCAAATTTTCCCCATATCTTCTAGTACTACAGCTAGTCTGACCCAAAAACCCCAAAAATGGGTCTTCCATTCCTTCCCTTAATAATATGTAGTGTTGGTACTTTCTTTATAATGGTTAAAATTTTGTTTTCAGTGTCACCTCAGCTCTTCTGTAGAGCTCTTCCCACTACTAGAATTCATTACTCCCCTTCATATTTACATCATTCATAGACATGCAGAATTATATTTCACTTTTCTCAAATGCTGTATGTTCAACTTTTACCTTCTTTCCTGATAAACAAGACTTTCCTCCCCTTTGGATTATTTCATCACTGTTCTCTAAATTCCCAACAGTTCATCAGTATGTTGATAAGGATTACCCATGTGAATAGGACTACGCCACACGGGTTTTAATACTTTTTATCTATTATAGATTATAATTTTCCACAATGTCACCTTAAAACTGTCAACCAACCAAAAAAAAAAACCCTTACCTTTTGTCCCCAGTTTCTACTCAGCTCAAATTGCCTACAAACCCGGCTGAGAAATGTCAATGAGTGGTCAGAATGAACTGCACCAGGCATGCCATCCACCCTTACACCACAGGACTTGGACTTGATGGGAATTCCTTCATCTCCCTACTTTTCACTTAAATTACTTTTTTCTCTCTCAATACTTTTAAGTTCTCTGCTCATCTGTATTTTCCATTCCTCATACCGGCTCCCCATTCAGTAAGGAATATGGTTAATCAAAAGGTTTGCAAGCAGGGGTGTTACTGCACTATGCAGTGAGACAGAACACGTGTCTCTAATACACGCCTCATTTTTATTCATTGAAAACTAGTATGTTAGAATATGAGAAAACAAAACAAACAGTCCTCCAATAAGTTTACAGTGAACCACAAAATTTCTCACCGCAGAAACAGGAGCAACCCAAAATCCAGCTGAGTGAGTCAGACTGGGAAGAGTGAGAGCAGCAGAGATACAGAAGCTCTCTTTATTTAACACCCTTCCCTACCATTACACATGCCAGCTGTAATGGTTAGCCAAGGTACTAAGTGTATTTCTTTGCTTAGAAAAGTGATGACTGTGTCCCTCACTATTAATACAGGACAGAGCATGTTCTTGGTTGTCTTACAGTCCTCTTCCAATTCACAACTCTGTTTAGGTTTATGTTACTTCAGTACTAATGATAACAGTAACAGTAAACATAAACAGCAAAGCATTTTACTTTAATAAAGCCCACTATATATTATGCAATTGTAACCAGCTTCTGCTGGCAGCACGTGCTAATAATTTTAATCGCTCATGCATCAATTTAATTGTGTTAATGGCAAAGAAGATTTTAATGGCTTGACAAAACTTTTGTTGCCTTTGGCATTGCTTTGTTTTGAGTCACTGGTATTAAAGTAATGCAAGATGTCAAAGTGCTGTGATTTTCATACAGGGAGATCCAACTAGGAGAGAGCATAAAAAGATTTAGATTGATGCAAACATTAAAAGAATAATTATTACAACATGGCTATCAGAGAGAAGATCAATGTAAGAGTCTTCCAGTACATTACTATTAATGGATTTCTAAAGAAATGAAACTATTTTTCTAAATTCATGCTGCAGTTGCACATTCTAAGAGACTTGAAAGGCACAGAGATCTATTATAAATTTAGTCTGTCTTGAAAAAAAAAAAAAGAAAAAACAACCTCTCAACCCCTCAAAGTGTGAACTAAAAATTGCAAGTTTAATTGTCCATGAACACTTGCGTTCAGCTAACAAGTGTGAGCAGGCCCACATGGCACACCATGGCATCCAAGCACAGATTCATCGGGGGGACAGAATGAAATGAAACAGAGCAGATAGAATATTTATCACTCTCTCAAGTGCTAGCGCTGTAACAAATTGTTATTAGAATTGCCATTAATAAACTGCAACGTTCTTCCTGTAGTTTAGTCAAGATTGGACATTCATCCCATACTACTACTTTCCTAATCTAATAAAAATCAAGCATTTTCAGACCCATTATGTGATTCTCCATCCCTTCTCTCTCCTCTTCAGCTTTCATCACTAATCAGAGCCTAAAATGGACAGCACAGCTTGCACTTGTGCATGCTTTTGGTGCTTTTCTTCTCTTATGAGCTGCATGGTCTAACTCAGCTGAATGGACAGATTCCAGGAATTTGGCTTCTGCAGGACAAAGTGGTTGCAATTCACATCATGAGCTCTTCTCTCAGCCAGCAATGCATTCACAAGACTGAACAGTGAATGCTACATAAGCTGCAGACAGTTGTCCTGAGATAATAAAACTCCAATCAAAGTGAGAAGATTTCACAACAGCTACATGATACACTGAACTCTTCTTCCAATTTCCTTTTAATCTGGCAAACTTCTTTTATATCAAAATGCTTCATGTTTAGTTTTAAATACTGCTTGCTAAAAAAGAAAAAAAAAAGAGAAAAAGGGAAGGTCAGATGGTCAGAATATTCCACCTACTACAAGCCAGTATTCTACAGCTTTCTTCATTTTTTGGTCTCACAGGAGAGAAGAGAAAGCTTAAATGATGTGGAACCAAAGGGTTTAACATATGGCTTGGGTGGCTAAGTTCTGAACTTTAAAGGGAGGGAAGGAGGGCAGAAATCTAAGCGAGGGAATAGTAGCCTTTAATGTTACATAGATCAAATGACATTGGGTGAATGGTTACAATATCTGATGAGTCAGGTTGGTCTAACCTTCCATTTATTCATTCTACACTTACTTGACTACTCTTACCTCCTGGACAATTTATAAGCTGCATGAGATCAGATTTTGTTTTTGTGGCACAGAAATATTATACAAAGACTCTTTCCCTGTAATTTACATCCAACAGCAGACATTTCTCAGAAACGTTAGCAACACAATCTTCCAACAGACTTGTGAAAATAGTTCTGAAAAACCAAATGCAGTGCCATAAAGCAGAAATACACCATGAATAATGTCTTTGCCAGAACTGAGCAACTACATTTTCATCTGTATAAACCGTTCATGAACAATCCCCCTGGTTTTATTGATGCACAATTGGCATTCAACAAGTAATCTCTTCTTCTTATCTTTGTTTTATTGAAAAGGTAAGTGTAGCATGTAAAATGAATGTAGGAGCCCACTCATTTCTTGCACATGAGCATCTATGTGCTTATACATCAAGATCTCAGCTTTCCTTGTCATCTCCTTTATCAAGGAATCCATTTTTACTCTGGGGAAATGAAGCTCATGATACTGTTTACTCCTTCAAACACAAATTGATTTTTCACTTGCCAGCATGAAAAGATCCTGTGCAGGAGCCTTGATTGATCATTTCCAGTGTGCATCACAGAGCGATAAGAGGAAAACACTTAGAAAACCAGAAACAGCAAAATGAGGACAGTCAGCAGAGGCCTTGTCCTCTGAGTGCCTTCAGCTCCTGCCAGGCTTCCCATTAACAGAGAGTGTTTGGTTTTTCTGATTTTTTTCTGATTAATACAAGTGGGAAATGGATGGCAGAATAGCAGAATTTCCAGATACAACACATTGGACTAGCTGATGTTTGAGCATCCTTCCAACCTGTATGAACCTATGGTTCAATTCTTGCAATATGCTCATTACGAATCTGAGAACATGCAATATTTTACCTGCACTTGGCATACGCACTCATGTCCTTCCAACACCACCTTTCCTTTGACTGCTGTCAGTGTTTTCTTGCACACTCAGGCTTAATTTCTCTGCTTTAATGGCTCCCAACATTCTGCTCAGCTGCTGACTACACATTTCTCCTCCTGAGAAGATTATTCCATATTTACTTCAAGTAAAGTTCACATCACTGCTCAGAGCCCAGTGCTCAAATCTCCTTGGATTGTTTCACAGCTCATGATCCTGCTTCCTTTCTCAATACTATGTCCAAAAAAAGTGTCACTCATGTTAAAGACACCTGGAATAGATGCCGACTAATCTCACTAGCTGGGAGGATCTTGGCTCTTCCTTAGAGCAAATGTGTAAGAATAGAAGGAGCAAAAGGGCAAGGAATAAATATTGCAACCTGACACTAGGGGTTTTTTTTTTATATTTCTGGAGATATCACCAATATACTTTAGGGCTGTATATTTGCATTTTGGAGGAAACTGAATGAAGTCAAACATGGTAGTATTAAAAAACCCCCAAAACCAACCAACAAACAAACAAACAAACAACAACAAAAAACCAAAAAACCCCCCCAACCCCGGCCCCAAAAACCCCCAAAAACCAACCAAACAAACAACAAAAAAACCAAAACCAAACCAAAACAAAAACACAAAACCAAAAAAAACCCCAAGAAAACAAACCCCAAATTGCTCCCTTGGTATTCAAGTACCTACATGTGTTTTTCACAGGCTTATTCATTTTCAAGGGAGCCATTTGTGGGTCCTAAATAATGCATATCCAGTGTTTTAGTGCCTCCACCATCCTGGAACCAAAATACCCTGAGAAGACTACTTTACCCATTATTTTAACCCCAGAAATGTCTCCTGGGGCTTATTAAAATCTCTGTGGAAATATATTTTCTCATATAGTAAAAATTAGGAGAGAAAGAAAAACTATTGCCTAAAACAAAATACAGAAAGCTGCTCCTCTGTTCTCCTTTAATACAAATACTGCAGAAGCTGTGTAAAATACACATTTACTGGAGAACAGGAAAACACGAAAGAGTTTTCAGGAACAAGTTAATTCATTGGTTAAGCTAAGGCAGCCTGGCCTGCAGTCAGAACTGCTTTTCCAGAGGTGGTTAGAGAAGTTCTTGCCTTTTTCCTCAAGTAAAGCACCTTAGCTAGGAAAAACAACTTACTAGTGTGGTCCAACACATGACTGAATCAGACTCACACTGATTTTAGTGACCTTCCCAAAAGGTCTCTAGTTCAGAAGCCAAAGCTGCCCACAATGGGTATCTTTAGTTTCATACAAAAGCCAGTGACTCAGATTCTCCTCTTCAGTCACCAAGAGCCAGACAAACCTGTGCAATCACACGAGGAGGGGTGACTAACCCCCCACACTGAAAGGGATTCAGTTTCATCTCCCTACAAAAAACGCAGCTTACAACGACCTTTTTTACCTGTCTGAGCAAGCCCAACTACAAGGACAATGTTTTTTCATTGGCATTTAGTTCTGCTACAGCAACTTTTAAACCAGACTGACCTGGATGTGACAATTGCACTTTTTTCTTCTTCTCAGTATGTGTTAAATTTAGTTCATTTTTTCCGTTTTTCATTTCTTTGGTGTTTTCTTTTAACAACACCATTTCAGTGTTGATCAGCATGAAACAGTCTCCATGAAAGCACAATATGCTGATGTTCAATTTAAACTCAATGGTTCACCATTGTTTTCATGCAGTAAATTGCTAAACTCTATTAGAGAGAAGACTGATAAAATGATCTCTCTCTTCAAGGTCTCCTGGGAGTTTCTTAATGTAGGTAAGGCAGCACGTTTTACTTACGGAATATTCTGAATTTAGTATTTTAGAAACTCATCATAATGATAATACCAGAATATCTGATAAGTATTAAGCCAGGCCCCAACAAAAGTGGCTTTTGCAGTACCTAATTTATGACTGTTTTGCATAAAGGCTGTTACAACCATTTAACACTGACAAAGGCAAAGGAAATTTGGAATGCTGAATTTCTTTTTCTTCCTTCCTCTCTTTCTGTTCCTCCTTCTCTTATAACTTCACGTGCGTATTTACTTACATAAAATACAAACATTTGCTTATGTGCCTTGGCATTTTCACCTTATTCTGGAAATCGTTACCTTATATATTTCCACTAAAGTGATGATAAAAGGCACCTTGACCTAAAATGCCACTATGCACTTGTCCACTTGAAACATCAAAGCCTGACTAACAGACTGTGCAACCCTCTGCTGGGGTGAGATATGTGGTATGGCAGAAACAATGATCCAGTGTCTGTTTCTTGTCTTCCTTTTGCCAGTGTGAATGAAATTTAACTTCTCCTAAGACAATGAAGCAGTATAAAAGGCAGGAAAGGAGCTTTGCTTAGAAATCCATTTGCTCTTAGTTAGGGGGATGCAAATCAGACACCATATTTATTCCCAGTGTAACTCCTTTAGCAGAACCTCTTGGATATCATGCAAATTCCCTTTACTGTACAGACACAGCTGTCTAAATTTAATATAAATTAGAATTGGATGTTCTTTAAATCTTTCACATTAGTGGAATGTGGTGTCTGTTCCCAGTATGTGCCAGGACAAGAGCAGCATCAGGCAGGAGTTGTGTAAATTCCTGCTAAAATAGTATCAAAGTCACCAGGTCAGACTGTGGCCTTGGTGATGGGTCTAAAACTTCCTCGATGCCAGTGAGGTTGCATCAGTGTAACCTGAAGCATTATTTGACCCTGTGAATTCAGATAACAACATTTCTTTGGAGGTTTTAAAGAGGAACCTTCTTAAATATGTGTTTACATCTGACAGTACTCCTTCTGCAGTTGCAAGGATACAGTAGGTGATTGTGTTGGTTACCTGTTTCACTTCTGGTTTTTAAAAATATCTTGAAATATCATAAGGTTTAAATACCAACCTGTTAGCATAGTTAGTCTACATAGATACATTTTTAACACAAACTTCAATCAAATAAATTAAATTCTTATAGGAAATAAAAGCTATTTTGCTTTTATTAACACAAAGTAGTACAATTATTGAATTTGTTTTTATTGTGATTGCATCCAAACTCAGACTACATTAAGAGCCAGATCTTATGCTCATTAAATAGTAAGACACGCAATTATCCCAACTGCCACTGAATGTCATGGTTATCCACAAAAGGGGAGTTAAATAACACTTTTTGGACAGTACAGAACTTAGAACAAGGAAAATCTGATTTTGAATGGGATCTTTATGGCCTCTCTTTTAGTTACATTTCTAATTAAAATGCTTTGATCTATTAATGCCAAGGGACACTGCTAAATGTATTCAATGCAGAAATTGCATACTTTTCCTGAGCGCCCCAAATCTCTTAGATCTGTGCGCACTTATGCCGTGTGCAGTTAAACTGCTCACTAAAATGAAAAGATATCTAAGAATAACTCACTTCCATTCGATTTATAAATCACATTAATTAATTCTACATCTCCAGTGGTGTAGAGACCAAACTCTAATGCAAGATCTAATTAAAGAAAAGGGGAAAAAAAATTGCAATTGAAACACAGAAGTAACTGTTTAGCCTCAAATTAATGAGGCGCTATGCTAAGCAAGAATGTCCATAAATCCCTAATGAGGATTTTAAGCACATTAAAACTTCCTAATACAAAGTGTTTGCCTTCCTTTTATCCAATAACAAATAAGCCAATAATTTTTTGCCTCTAAATGACACTATTAACTGTCATGGCATGTTTTATTTGATAAATCCTCCATTCAAATACAGTAAAACCAATTAATTCGCCTGCTGTGAAATGTGTTTCTTGATAGCTTTTATGTGATTTTTCTTCTCAAAGAAATGTAAATAGGAAGTCAATGTAGGTGCCTGATTTTGCTTAAAAATACGATGCAATAACTATAGATTTTCTAGTCAGTTTGCATTTCAAATGAATTGAAAGATAACCTCCATTTTCAGGTCATCAATCACATAATGGTCTCCTGATAAGTAAACAGTTACAGAGTAATAGTTTTATTACCAGCGAAATGGCCCCATATTTGAGCCGTGATAGTTGCAAAATCACCACTTTTGTTCCTCTATAAATAATGGTTTGCAGTGGGGCCACCTGGCCTCTGCCACCCCCGGGCACCCACCACCAGCAATATCAACAGACCTCTGAGTCCACACTACAATTAAACCAAATGTCTTGGAAGGGTGAAGATGGGGATGTATTACATTTTTTTTGGTCAGAAAAATCTATAGAACAGATAAAATATAATTCTGTGGTTTGTGGTAATTCCTGGGCCCCACTTAGCAGATCTCAGCAAAGTAAGACCATGTTACAATTGCCCCACATTAAGTATCTGAATCTCTGAAACTCTTCTAAGGTTTTGCAACTGAGAGGATCAGCCTGCTAAAAAGTACATGTTACATGTCAGAAATAGACTTTTGTCTGTGCCCACTACATGAAGTGAAGGCAAAGCAGAGGCTAATGTCCTGCTTTATGGGTTCTAACTGAATGCCAATTAATCTTTATAACATATGGACAGTCTCATCATCTCCTGCACTGCATCATGATCACATGGAGACTGTGGTTTCTTTGCCTTAAGATGGAAACCCGACTGAAAAAAATCCTATTATACCCCACATACACACGGAGCAAGAATTAAATAAAACAAACATCTACCAGTGCTGAACAGGACACAACCACTCATTTATTTAATCGTTTGTAATGGATTACTAAGCAGAACCGGGTAATTTATGTAGCGTGCCATGATGGCTGATTTTCAATTTGCACTGTCCTGTATGCGTGTTTGTTATTGAAAAAAGCAAAGCAAATCTGCGACTTCACTTGTGGAGCAGAGCCAAGGCTGCCTGACGTGAGGAGGGCTGGGAGAAGTGGGGCTGGAATGGATCAAAGCAGCAAAGGTGCTCTGGAGCTCTGCTAGCCACTGTCCCCATAACTGAGACACACAGCCCCAAGCCCACATTTGTTCCTTTTTCCCAACAGAAATTCTTGTTACTATTGCTACAAATTTTTGCATAGTGACCCTTTCCACAGGGATGTCTGGAGAAGCAATTTATATTTATACATTAGAATCATACAAAATTATGTAAGTATGTATTCAAATAAGTGAAAAATGCATTCTGCAAATATCTGTATTTTGCTCCTTAACCACAATCTTATTTAACAAGCTTAGGAATTGAATTGCAGCAGCTTCAAAAAGTAAATTGAAGAGACCTCTTGCCCTCCCTCAACAGGGAGAAAGACATGGTCTTTCCATAAACTCTCAGCTAATAAAATTTCCCAAATTAAACTTTAAAAATATTTAAATGAACTATCCTTGACACAGTCAAATATCAGGAAATCAATTTCAGGTTGATTGAAATCAAGCTTTTGTGCTTAAAGTACCACGTATTGTAACCTGCATTTTGCTCACTTTGCAACCCAGTGTTCCTGAAGGTTGAACTAAGCTCCAGCTCTCCCAAATGCACCTGTCTCCCTCCAATTTCTATTACAAAATGTAAATAAAAATATTTATATTTTAGAAAAAATCTGATATGATATCCCAGATCAACGACTTTTACATCTACTTCTTAATCAAGACATTGAATTGGGCTAAGATCACCTGACATTATTTCACTTCTGACCTTTTCAACTGTCAAAGCAGACAGATTTTTATCCTACAAGAATCGAGCCAAAGCCTCAAAGGTGCAGTGCCAGAACATTAATCCATTTCACTAGACAGTCATTGAAATTATAATTGAAAGTTCAACTTACTTTAGCATTTTATAGTGAAATACTTCTGGCAGCCCAGGGCAGAAAGTCGAAATCTGGTTTCCAAGGGAGACCATTTCCAATGGTTTTTAAATGCTGGCAGTGAAATTCCTTATTGTCAAAGAGATCAGCAGATGCCGGCTTCCATTAATTTACTTTCTGTGACTGCTGCTCACTTCAGGAAGCCTTTCTTTACCTAAGGATGCTGACCTGCTGCCAAATACCATCAGAAATGGACTAGGAAAGACACTGATTTGTTAGGAGACTGGGGACACTCCAAGAAAAGCCCCTACAGCAGCCAGGGCAGATCCTATCCCTCCATTTATTCTGACCAATGGCAGAATAAATAAGCAGAAAAACAAAACTGCACAAAAGACAGGATGTAGATCTGCGAGAGGTCCAAATTCAAGCTAAACAACCTGACCTACATGCACCACACTATCAAGAGTAACTTCAGAACCTGAAGGATCAGTAGACAGCTTTTCCTCTTCACCAAAAGTTGCAATAAAGGCAAAAGGAATCTAAAATCTTGAATCTGAAAATAACATCACCTTTTTAAGTAGTCACTGGGCTGTAAATCCTTTGTTCTGGTATTCTGGAGCTGCCCAGAGGTCTTTGTCCAGGAAGTTCCATATAAAGACCAGTTCTTATTCTTAGACTAATCTCAAAAGCTATCTAAACAAGCATTTAAGTTAACTTAACAGACATGTTTCATTAAGCTTAAACATCTTTTTTTAATATTTCAAATTGGGATTGACTAGTAATTTTTTATTCTAACTCTAGCATCTTATCCAGAGGCTAAAAAGCTTCCTATTTGGGAGGAGGAAGGGGGAAAAGGGAACAGAGCATGAGTTCTAATACCTATTATGCAATGATAGGTCAGTTTATCAATGCTTTCTAGACTATTGTTGTATTTACTCTATAAATTCTACTGTCTTTGTCTGTATAAGGTCCCTTAAATCCTTAGTGCCAGGATATGAACCCCTTAATTCAAAGCACTGAGAAATCATTCTGCAGCAATGCATAAGCAGTAGGAAGAAAGCAGCCCTGTGGACCACATTTACTGGGGTTGTGGTTGTGCTGGGTCTCCTTGAGGCACAGCGATCTCAAGGCTCAGCTCTCAAAATCACACCATTAAGGCAATGAGATAATCATGGCAATGCAAATCTCACAGAGGGCATCAGAGACAAATACCAGAATTGCATGATACCTTTGGGACATTAGCAATGACATTAGCAAATCTTCTGTACCCTTGTAAAGTGTGACTTGGCACTTCCTGCTTCAGCACCTTTAATTATTTCGCTGCTGCCAGCCTATCTAGGTGTCTCCTACTCTGCACATGCCAGTGGGTATTTGTGCATATAACTGAGTGTGTATTTCTCCTTTCCTTTCCTCCTCCTTAGATGCCAGCGGCAAAGATCACCTACGGATCTCTGGACAGCTGCTAGGGTTCTTTCACACACAGTGTGATGCTCCTGCAGCACTTTGTGTCCAGGTCCTGAACGCAATACATGTAACAATTGCTCTCTGGATCTCCGTCTGGGCTCTTAACCGGTTTCGGCACTGCACTCAATCCACAAACTCTGTCAATGACCCAATGCACAACTCCCATGCCTGCAACAGGATCAGGATACAAGTGCTTTAATACTGAACTTTCAAAGAAAACAGTTAATTTCAAACAGTTTTACTTCACAAAAATATTCTGACAGAATTAATACAGTAAAAGATAAAATAATTTTGAAGCCACAGAAAGAATTTGGGAATTTTCATTTTGCTAGATGTGTACTGCAGCTATGGGCAAGTTAATTAACGCTGCATTTCTATGTTTAGGCATCTGTAGAAACAGAAGAAGCAACAGATAACTTGCCATCACCCAGGTAAAGCAGGAAACAGTGGCTTGGAGCTCCTCAGCAGGATGGTATCATATAAGAGTGACATATATACGCAAAGCTGTATACAACTGGAGATTCCTGACTGCTGTAAATGTCAATCCTCAATAAATGGTTTGACCTTTTTTATCTATTATTTCCATTTCATAACTGAAATCAGGTCTGACACACTGAGCACTTCGGGGGAATAAACGCAGTTTGGGGATGACTTTGCAGTCTCATGTCTCACATCACACCCCTGAAATACATAATCTCCACAGAAGCACAATGCTGTCTTGGTATTTAAGCCCCCAGGACCTTCAGCATCTGTTTGCTAGCTGACCTAACAAGCCAATGAGCCCATTATCAGCATGTCTCTGTAAGCCAACGAGGTTTCTTTTAGTGAAACTGCTTAAAGCACATAGCACCTTGATCCTAGAGAAGTTATTCTTTAAGCATTTAGTTGAGATATTCCATGGGCAGAGTCACCTTCTGCATGAACCCACTTCTGCACTAACTACAGAGAGAGGCCAGGGTCACCACTCTGCTTAACTGGGGAGCCTCAGCTAAAGACTGAAAGTTAGGTAAATTAAATATGGATCACAAACCCCACAACTGTGCAGTAGGCTCATGTACCAGGCTGGACTCACATTGTAGAAATGAATAAATTCTCCATCAGACTTGGAGATCTGAATGCAAGATTGAGAGCCAATCGCTCGTGTTAAGCCAGACAAAGAGCAATTTGTTGCTTAATGACAATTTTGAACTGGAGGAAGGAAGGGAAATTTCTTTGATTTGGACTTAAAATAATATTTTAAAAACTTTACAGATATATGACATTTTGAAATTATTTGATGATTAAAAAAAATGGAGGGGTTTCCTACCGATTTCAACCTGTTAAACCACTTTCATGAAGGAAACAGAAACAAAACAAAATAATGGCAGGAGCTCCGTAAAGAAACAATACAGAATTTGTTTTAGTAAATAATAAAGCTAATTAGGAAAATGCCTAAATGTCTGCTCCTGATTGTCACAATTTCCTAGAATTTTTAAAACTCAATAAAATAAAACAATATTAAAAGAAGTGGCAGCACTTCTAAATTTGATCTTTCAATGTAGAAACTGTGTCGCACAAGTTGCAGAGCTACAAGGCTCAATTTCAGGCTTTCCTCACCAACAATTTTGCCAGTGGGATAAGAGAAAATCCAGTTTCCCTTCCACATACAACTCAGTTTATTAAAATCACAACATTGTTGCAGGGCTAAATGTGTGGGTGGTGTTTTGTCACAAATGCTTCTGTTTGTGTGCAACCAGTAAGCTCAACAAAATGAAATGGAAGAAACTCTCAGATATTATCAAATTGCCAGATTTTTCTCTTTGGCTTTTCCAGAAAACAGCCTTGCTTTAACTATCTGAAGAAAAAAACCTGTTGTATCTGAAATGGCCAGAAGAGAGAAAAAGCTGGCAGAGTTATGTCTTCCTAGGTGAGGATAGTCCAAGACTTAATTCCATGTGTCAGCTCAAGATAACACATAGTCATATGCACATGATCTCACCAGCCCTTCAGGAGAGAGGATTTTACTTGATATTTGGTAATACTATTTTAGAGACTTTCTTAATGTGCTTGCAGAACACACAAACAAGGAAAAAATGCCATGTAAACCTCAGTCTAGATACCACTTAAAGGGATCTGTAATCACTATAATCAGAGTAACTGCAGCATTATTAGCTATGAGCGGAATAACAAGGAAAGGACAATCAACCAGCAGGAATTCCATGTGTAGGCAGAAGCACTTGCTGTCTATCATTGTTGTTCATATCTCTCCCAAGACAACCCCCATGTTTATACATGTGCTCCACTAGGGCCAGTAGAGTACCAACATGTACCATTTCTGTGTGTTATTCAACAAAACAGAGTGAAAAACATTCCTCTGCCCTGCCACTGTGAGCTGTTTAGAGGGCTTGTGCCCATCCAGCGTCCAGCTGGCCTCCAGCAGCCAGGCAGTTCAGGCCATTTGATGGTTCCTGGTATAGCACTGGGGTATGTTTTGCAAAAAGGCTTCCCAGAGCATTGTACTGACTCAAAAGGAATTCAGGGTCAGTTACTAAATCACTTACATTTCTTGAGACACTGTAGACATTTCCAGTGCTCCTGTCCTGAATGTCTCTCTGCAGGGACCCCAGCAATCTCCGGGCAAACTTGACCTGGCTTCTGTTGCCTTGCCCAGCTCCATCAGGGTTCACTGGTGCAGCAGCACAACCTGAGCTGCCTCACACGAGTTGCCCTTTGGCTCCCACTGGAGCATCCTGCCAGCCCTAAAATGCAGGAGCTGGCCAAACCAGCAAAAGAGGTCATGCAGGTTTGGAAAGTTTTCTTTTGAGTAACAAAGGTCAAAAACTTAGGAGTTGATTCTCTGTTGTAATTTGACAGCTAGAAGGGAGGTAATAAAACTGCACTGGCAGAAGTTCGTTCTCAGAGATGGCCTGGCCAAGCTCACAGGAGCAGGGGCTGCCAGTCCCCTGCTGAGCCACATGCGGCTCCCCTGCAAACTGCCACCCCTGCCCAGAGCCTGCTCAGGCCCCCAAACACAGCACAATGTCACCCTCAGTCTGCCCTCACCAGGGTCAGGAAAGTTAACAATCAGAGCTTTCTTTTCAGCCATGAAAGCATAAACTCTGCAATGCCTGACAGCAGCTTGCACTCCCAGCTAAGCCATCAGACTTTCCAAGCCTTAGGGAGGGACAGAGATACTTGTGGGATTTTATATAGTCATACGTTTGTGTAAATACTCAGATGATTTCCATATATGCCCACTAGCCACACAATGCAATAATAAATTATTTTAATAAATGGCATTACTCTAAGAAAGCATGAAGGATAAATATAATTGCACAAGGTTTAAACAGAATGTAAATCAACATCCCAAAAAAACCCAAGTTAACATGAAGCTGTTTACTCCTAGAGAATCTCCACTGCTCTGACATTTCAGCAATAGCCTCCAGTCGTGAGCGTGCTGCAGGCTGTAACAGAGAGCGGTTCAGCAGATGAAACAAAGAGGACCTAATTACCATGCGAAGCACAACATCCTTCAGATGTGATGAGAAACGTGACTGCATGAAAAACTGGTCCTGGGGAAATTTCAAAATATGACCACCCAAGCATAAAGAAGAGAGTGGTGAAAACCAGAAAAAATGCAACATAAGGGTACAGTATTTCTATACAAAGAATATTAGCTTAAAAGCATTTACATACAGATATTGTGCATATACATACAGCCATATGTACAGAGGCCAATACAAGTAACTGTGCAATTGTGGGTGAAAGTTGTAAGAATACAAAAGCTTTCTAACTACATGCTACATATTAATCAAAAAAATCACATAAATTCTTCATATGTTGATCCATGGAGATTCTTGACAGAAAAGCAAACAAACAGCCAAATGCATGAAAAATAACCAAGTAGCCTGACAATCCAGCACTATCCTTCCATTTTCATTATACTTGATCATTTAATATTAATTTTTTCCTACAATTCTACAGTGTGAATGTAAATAATTTATGAATATTGGCCATAAATTATTTTGGGGGGTTATTGTGTATGTGTTTTTGGTTTTGTTTTCTTAAAGAATGGGAACATGGATGGTAAGAACTGACATCTTGGCACAAGGTAAAGCCTTGATTCTCAGTTACAGGTGGAGGAGTCGTGTCATTTGCACAAAAGTTCAAGGGGGTATTTCAAGCCACAACAGAGAAGAAGCTGGCTTGTGCTGCCACTGGGTGCAGCACAGGGGCCACACTGCTCTGCAGGTCAGCTCTGCCAGCCACACAGAGCACACGGGTCTGATACCAGCACAGCTGGGGAGACTGAGACCCCCAATACCAGTATGTATGTGAGGCTGTTCTGGAGAATGGTCATTACTCTCTCCAAGTGGAAAAATAAAGGCCACCAGTTCTGATTGTGACGTAAAAAAGCATGCCCCTTTGAACGGGAAATTGCTAAAAAAATGTGTATCTCCAGAATGTCCTTTTGCTAGAGAGCCAGAGCAAGGCAGAAGCTAACCTGCTCATTTAGTACCCCAGCCCAGGGGGCGTGGGTGTGGTGGGGGTGTGTATGAAGCTAATGGTGCATTCTGAAAGGCTGTTCAAAGTGTGCAAAAACTGAGAAATAGAGCTTGCAAAGTCCTTGGTACGATCAGTACTGCTCTCCAGCTCCAAATTCCCGTTATCGATGACAGACTCTCTTGCTGCAGTGATTAGAGATGCTACATCTTTTAATCACAAAGAACATGACAACTACACCCTATCTATAGCTTTGAAATTTACAGCAATTGATGCATGATCAAAATTTCATTAGTGATAGCTTTTGGGTGTTACCCAAGCAGCTGAATTTAAATACAGTTGTATTTGTGACAAACTGACATGGAAAATCTGATGTTTGAAGCCAGCACTGATTTTAACCCATTCAGCCTCCCTTGACTTCCTCCACCTGATAGTGGCAGGGATGAACCATTCTTTTACTGCCTCACTAATTCTAACCACAAAAAAGGGGAAAGCTGACATGTGGACTAAATAGAGAAGGTTGTCTTGTGTATGTGTTAACAGATATATAAGTTTCAGGAGCAACATCCCACTCTTCTAATAAGTATTGACTCATTTTGCTATAAGTGAGCAGATTTCAGCTTAGCCATGTGTAGGCCTCATTTTCCACCTTTTTAGGCAATTCCCTAGTTTATACCATGAAGTCATCTGAACACTGATGCTTCTTTATAATTTCAGGGGATTTGTTTGTTTTATTTTTAGCCTGATTCCTGACAGAAGAGACACCCACGGATTGTAGTCATGGGAGTCTGAAATAATGCATGTGTTTGTGCTCTCCTACAAAAAGGGTGTTCAACTCACCCCTGCTGACCAGCCTCAAGGTCAAAAGATATGGAAACTCTTCGGAGTGAAAAGAAGGCAGTGGGGGAGAGGAGGAGGACCCTACTGCTGTCCCATTTCAGAAAAAGCTAATAAAACACACCCTTTGTAAGATATCAGAGGATCCACATAAGAGAGAGAGACATTACAAGCCAGGCTTCATTAGCTCCTCTGCTCACAGAGTGACTTCTTTTTATGAGAGAACAGAAGATTTTAGTCTCCTGAGCTGAAAGAAAGCGCAGCTTGGCAGGGAAGAATGAGAGTAGATGAAAAGCAGGTTCTTTGTATCTCTTTCTAAATATTTTCATACAAAGTATTGGCTTGCATTCCCCTCACAGTGTCCCACCTAACAGCACTCAAAACAATGAGCAAGTGCCAGAAGGTGGAGCCTGCTACTTGCAGGCAATAGGAACTAATTCCTATGGGCAATCTGCAGCTTTCCCCAAGGACTGCCCAATGCCTAAACGGCTGTACTGTGTGTAACAGGCTTCTCAGGAGACCCCAGCTTGCTGCTCTACCAGATGCTTCCGCTGCAGTCCAGGAAACTGCACTCCCTGTCTGACCCTCAACTCTCCCCAAAGGCCAGAACAATGGCACAGGGCCTCTGGGAACACCACATCACATCTGACCGGGGAAGTCATTTCAGGATTCCCTATACCAGCACCTTGGTTGCAGGCACGTAGCCAGCCATGTAGCGTTTCTTTGTAAATGCTTTGACTTTACAGCAAGAACCCAAAAGCTGTAAATCTAATATGAGATTGAGGACACTCATGGTGGCCTAGATGGCTGTAGCAGAAGGGTCCCAGCACAACCCTGCACAACCCAGCACAACCCAGCACACCTCACAGTGTCTCCATTCATGCAGTTAAGGGCTGGCAAGCACTGCCCTGGCACCAGCTCCAGCATTCTCAGCTCTTGTCAGGGCAATGGGCAGGGCTGGCATCACTTCTCTGTACGCTTTGGACACAAAGGACAAGGCCCAGAGTGACCAGCCTGGTCACCACACTCACAGCAGGGCAGAGGGAGAGGACATAGGGAGACTAATTTCCTTTACATTGACATGAAGCTTCAGAATTAACCCACAATGTGTTATTAAACTGTTAATTTAGATCTAATGTCCTGGTAATGTTTCTTGAATGTTTTTTGAATAACTGGGGGTTATCAGGACCTCCAGATTTCAGGCAGGAGTATATGAAGCAGAGATACCTGGTCCCTCCCTTCCTCGCCAGTGATCCTCAGCCAATCTGTCCACACACTATGTTCTCCTCAGCTGCTGCCTTCTAGGAAGGTCTACTGAGCAAGGTCTACTGGGATCAGCCTCATGAGTCTGGCTGTAAACTTGGCTTTGCTCCTGGAGCTGATCATTTTCTCCTGATGACAGAGCACAGGAATGAGACTGAACTGTGTGTTTCATTTGGGAATGTTTAAATAGCTGGAAGGATCCCCAGTGTGCGTGGAGCATTTATTATTATAGATTGAAAGCCAATACATAAACACACATCTTTTAAAAAATCCACTCTTTATTAAAGCTCTGAAAACACACCCAGGTTATTAAGTCTCATCTCTGGGATAAAATGTCTGTCATGGCTGCATGCACAGCAGGACCATGGCAATGCTGGAAAAGACTAATTTTGTGTGCAGCTGTACTAGCCTTGTGCCTACCCTCTCTGCACTGCCTGAGCTTCATCTCATTGCTCCCCAGGTTCCCACTCAGAGACACAGAGCAGTAACTGTGCTGTGACCCAGGTGTACTGGTAGACTTGCCCAGCCCATTGTCTTGAGGCTCTTCTGCTGGATATCCAGTCTGGATATTCTGCTTCTGGATAGAGCTTGAATAAACAACTGTTGTAATCACAGTAAAATAAATACTTTCTTGTAGCTGAATGGTGTTGGTTCTAATTACAGTATCATTGATGTATCTTCCTATTAGAGGAAGATTTCCACTTATTCTTTTCTATATTTATTTACCCAAAACATAATACTCAGAATGATGTTTGCAATTGGGCTGCTGCTGTTCTTTTTTTCTGCCAGTTTTACAACTGGTTATTAGGCAAAGTTGATCTCACATCGCAAAATTTAACAGGTAAAAGCTTAGCCCAGACAACTGTCTCAAAAACGGCTTTTCCTATGCCTTCTGAGGGTTAAATCCCCTCCAACTGCTCTAACATCTGAATGGGAGTCTTTTCCAAGGAATTGAAAAGCCTTCTGGATCAGAAGGCCTTAACTTTGTTCTTAATGCTCAATTGGCTGTGTTAGGAAACTCAGGTTGATATTTTGGTATAACTGGCTCTTTTTTGCCAAGAAGATACCCTATGGATTAGCACTTAGTATGAAGAGAAAATTGTTATGAATATTGTTCCTTCAAGTTCTTTTTCTTTATTTTCTTTATTTTTCAAGTTATTGGTGCTTCAGGGGAAAACTGCAACCACTTAAACATGGGACAGACAAGGCGTTGAATGAGCCACAGCTTTATTTCTGAGAGTAGGCTGTGGCTTACCTGCAAAGTCCCAATAATGTGTGACTCAGCTGAAATAATATCATATCTATTAGTACAGGTAAAAAAACAGCTGATATCCTGTTGCTCCTTCCTAGTGGTGCTCTGCATGTAAGCTCCTACTGACTGCTCCTTCTCACCCAGTTCCCATGTGTTTGTTGGTCTGGATGTTCTCTGAAGATGTAGGGAACTCAAGATTATGACCTGAAATCTCTACAAATGTAGGTTTATAAATGTAAAGACTCTGTCAGGGGTGAGTTATACAGGAAAACAAAACAAGTGTTTCTACTTATTCAGGCAGTCCATCATAAAACTAAGCTCAACGAGAACAGGATGATAATAAAACTGGAAAGTGGAGTTTAACATCAGAACTCCTTCAGCAATGATGACAACACCATACCATAACCTCAGTAAACAACTGCAGATCCAGATCAGGGAACCATTGTGATACATGGGCCATCCACAGGCTCAAAACATATTTATATAAGACTCAAGGTCTCTGGATAAGAAAAAGAAGTTGAAAGGAGATAATTTGTTGATCTCCATGGCTTTGAGAACACACTCTGTATATGCTGCACTGCCACATTCATTCAGAGAAAGCCTCAGTGTCCTTCTCTCCTGATCCACCTTTTCTTGGAACCATTGCTACCAACAGCACCAAGATGTGAAGGGGCTTGCTGATGCACTGAAGTAAAGCACCTCTAAGGACTGTAGAAGTTTGCCTTGGGCTTAATTCTTAGCAGATGAGTTGGTATGCAGGGAGAGAATGGAGGCACGGGAATGCGACAGACAATCGCTGCTCCATAGAGCAGGGGCAGCAACATATCCAGCGACCATAGAGCAGCGGGAGTTTTCTATAGGTTAAGCAGGAAACTGGGAACTGAACCCAGGGTCTGAGACCTGCACTGGCAAAACTGTCAGTGACTTCAAACACCACTGACTCATAACAGCTGCGACAATTTACAGGAGCTGAGGACCTGCCCCCAGGAGTCCTGCCCGTGCCCTCTGCTCTTACTGCTAGAGATTGATGACTCTTACAGGTCAGAATTTTTGTTTTGTTTTGTCAGCCTTAGATTGCTTCTTTGTACACTGCTGAGATCAAATCAATTATTTTCCACTCCAACCATCTGACCAAAGTAATTCTAATGGAGCAGAAAGCAGAAACTCAGATAAAAAAGGGACAACATATTTTTCACTGTTATCTTTGCCCTAAGCGTGATAAAGAAGGAATGAAGGCTGAAATAAAGATCATTCTTAATAATTACCCCTCACATAAGAGTAAAGATTTTAATCCACACCTTTGTTGTGGAGACTGGGGACATGAGTTTAGATGGAAGATGAACCCTGTAAGTCCTCAAACAAAAAACACTTATAACAGAAATCCTGTTTCTCTGATAATAATATCCAGGAAAACTATTATTTTGGAACATGACTGCATTTTTCAGCTACCTTAATACCATTTTTACTGTTCAGCTGCATGAAAAATTACCTAACCTGTTGGAATGGATTTCTTGACCCACACATAGCTACATTAAAGGGTGTAATTTAATGCAATCTAAGTAAATTAGCACCAATTAGACAGGCTAAATTAAAGGGCATGTCACTAATAAATTTTATGCTAAACATATTACTGATAATAAGCTCACTAAAAATTGCATAATGAAATAAAACATTCTTTTTAACACTGCTCAGTCTAAATATGAATATATAAAAAGTCACGAAATAATGAAATACAGAATGCTAATTCCCAGTTGCCTTTCAGGGTAACATCACAGCAATATTAAAATGCATCAATTACAGTGGAGTTTAAAAACAATAGGTCAAATCCTAGAGAGACGTGGAAAGCCAGGCCAAATTCCATGCAATACATTGGATTCTGTTCCTGCAAAC
Source organism: Acridotheres tristis (assembly GCA_037013685.1). Lineage (NCBI taxonomy): Eukaryota > Metazoa > Chordata > Aves > Passeriformes > Sturnidae > Acridotheres > Acridotheres tristis. Next base: position 6,779,482 of record CM072889.1, on the reverse strand, counting down.
ATTTACATATATATGTCCAGTTCCTTTGAACTCAGCAGGTCTGCTCCTGTACATGAAGTTGTTGGCTTGCTGCTGTGACTGCTCAGAGAGATGAACTGCAGCAAGGAGCAGGGTGTGATGGAGGGCTGAAGAAAATGCCTGGATTTGCATTTGGATACTTTATGTGGGAGATATTTTCCAAGTTCTGCTTTCCAAAATACCATGTTCTACAGTACACTCTTCCTAAGTCCTGTATGTGAAGGTGTCCCACAGTACAAAAACTGAGATGAAGGAGGTTATTGAAAACTTGCAGCCACCAGTTCTTGATCAGTGAGAAGAAGGTGGATTTCCCACAGATCTGAGTGTGCATCTGCCTGTCCCTCCTCTGTGACTGGGTTCTCTAACAAATTATGAGAGCTGAGTTCATACCATGTCCCATTTCCCCACTACAACCTCGTTAGGCTCTCTCTTTCCCAGCTGACCGCTGGTCTTCAGAAAACTTTCCACTCTGAAAGTGCTGCTATCTATTCCAAGTTTGGTGTACATTGGTCAAGAGGTGCTGGGTGGCAAAACCACAGAAACACTGCTCCCCTCAAATGCATAATCTCCATTACTACCAGCAAGGGGTGGAATTTGGTGACAGCCATAAGCACAGTCTGAGAAGTGCATGTTTAGCAGACTGAACACACTGGTGTCCACATTTACAGCTATGCCCCAGTGAGCAGCTGGGAGAGGTGTAAATAAACCATTTGTGACTCCATTCACTTCCATCCTCAAAGCTCTTGGATGTCCCTCACTTGCAAGGGCTATTAAATTATCAAATAAAGTCAGACAACCTGGCTGCATCCCCACTTAATGCACCTGTTCTCTGCTGGGTAGACCCAGAGGTTTTATGACCCTTTTGCATCTTCTTTCTGATCAAAAGGTCAGACAAGCTCTGGCATTCTATGTACCATTACTCTATTCAATATTTCTTAATCCATAATAAAATAAATTAGGGATAGTAAAGTGGAAGTGACATCTTGATTAAGACAGACCAAAATGTCCTGAATAATATTGAGGATGAGCTTCTAGAACATATGCTCTGCATTCACACATTCACTGATTAGGGCCCTCAGCATGGACCTTGATTACAAGTTGTTTTTTCTCAGACTGGTAGTCTAAAGTTAATAGGCCCATTCACGTGAGTAACATCTGTAAAAGCATGTTCTAGACTCCTAGTCTCTGTCTTCAGCTCCTCAAAAACCCAAAATACTTTATGCAGAAACAGAGGTGCTGTTTCAGTAAACACGAAAAATATGCAGAAAATCTGTATTCAAGTCCATCTGTTCTGAACACATTGTGCACAGGTTGTAACCAATTCTTGACACGAAACTGAGCCTTAAGCCAAAGAGGAAAAGCAATAATGTACAAGTAAAACCATAAAGGGAAGTTTTGCAAGTTAAAAAATTAACATACATGGACATTTTCTGCTTTCTGGAGCTGCAGCCTCTTCTCAGAAAACAGGAATATTTCATATCAGAGCATGCTTCCCTCCCTCCATATCCTTCCTCTCTCATAAGACAACAAAGAGGATTTTCTGGATTCTGTTCAGACCATAGTGAAAAAAAAAAGATGTAATGACATTGCGCAGTGTCCATCAAAATGCTAAAGGCACCTGCATACTTGGTATTTCCTGCTCAAGTTCTTTCACTGTTGAAACAGATTTTTAAAAAAGCTAAGAAACCATGCTAAAATGATCATTGTTAATCAAACACTCCTTTTCAATTGTATGAAAACAAACTGACGTCAAAACAGTAAACTGCACACCTTACTACATGAGAAACTGAAAAATGAAATAATTCACACTGGTGCATAATTTGAAGAAAAATGTTAGCTTTGGAATAAAAGGCATGCATTTGGGAGCTTTTTAGGAGTGCTGTGATTTTATTTTAAGAAAATTAATTTCCGGTTTTTAGAGGTTTTTATTTTCCCAGCCAGTCTTCAGATCAGCATCCATGTGGATGTGAACTGCCATAATTGTACTTATTTCAGATCAGTTCTAGGGGTATTAGCCCTGCAAAATCTAGCCCAGTGGAGACAGGAATACCGTTCCAGGACACTTCTGTGCAATGTGCACTGTGCAGCAGAGAGCCCCACGTGGTGGCCACCTCTCTGCAAGGTGTTAAATCAAAAGCAGCCCTCTAAACATGCAGCTTCACTATCACTTCAAAAACAATACACAGGTGATTTATTCTCCTTAAAGAAATTATCAGTTTGGTTCATTAACCTATATCTGTACAAAAGCAGGAGTCAATTACGTTGCCACATCAGATGCGTGTAAAAATAATTACCCTGAAAAGAAGATGTAAAGGTGTCCATAAAGGCAGTGAAATGTGACTATTAAATCAAGCTGTAACCTATTATGGGTCAAAAAACACATTTGTAAGGCCAAGAGGCTCATGGTAATGGCCAATCTAGCATGAATTCTGCAGGTGTCCTTTTCAAATAAACATGCAATCTCTCCTTTTTTATTCCTGCCATGTCACTGTCTTCTTACCTTCCACACACACTTTACTTGATACACATATGCAAAGGATACACACAAATGTCTCCTCGAAATTATGCAAAGGGCATGCTTTATATGAGCAGATATGACACAAAGTAAGAAAGAAAACCCAAAAAGAACATAAATATCCTGCTGTTTTACTAGTCCTTTCATAATGCCATTAGTCTGTCATCTTACACAAAATACCTGAGTACTTAGTAATGTAAATCTGCATTGGATGGTCAAGATCTGACCCAGCTGTCTATAAAGGCAAATACAAATCTTGTAAATATTCTGAAGTTCTTTTTTTTGTGAAATTCTTCAACATTATCTCGAAGTTATTAAAAAGAAAATTAGCTGCAACTTTCATTGTCTGACTAACTTCTGAGTGATATTCCTCTTGATTGATTTAAACCACTTCATTTTCAGCAAGCACCTCTAATACTTGAAGGACCTCATTGAACCAGTTTAGATTATATTTTGTTTCATTTGTACTCACTGCAACTAATGGGTTGAAAACAATCTCCTTTATATCACATGCTAAAACACACAGGTATCACAGAGATTTCTCAGAATGCCTCTCCTTTTCAGCTCCTTTGGGATCACTCTGGATAACCTTCTGGGTTATACAGGGCTTGATTCTGCTGTCACTTGCATCAGAGGTCTAATCAGAAGTAATTAAATGGAAGTCACCAGAGCTCTTCCACGGCCATCCCAGTAGAACTGAGTCTGTAATTAAACCTGCAAATTTTTAAAGAGAAGTACTGCCTTTGTACAGATGTACAGGACTGAAGCAGAAATACTGATACCTTGTAAACAGTTTCACCTCAGTGCTGAAGACTGTCCCAGTGTGGGAAGCAGATGCATTTCTGATTTATGGAGCTGCTGTGTCAATGGTTCTGACTGCAGTCGCTTTAACAGAGCTAAGCCAGATGACCACTGTGGAGGGTCTCACCCTTGGAGGGGGCACAGAAACAAACTGCAATCTGTGCAACACAAGAATAAATCATGAGAAACCCACACTAAGTCACCAGAGCTAATGGTGTAAAATCCACACATTTAGGTAAAGACTCACGGCCAAAGTATTTAATCTTTAAATGTATTTACATTATTAAAAATATGATCTGATTAAGGTATCCTTCGAAGAAAGAGCATACATGTTTTTGAGAAAAAACATCTATCCAAAGCATCCAGGTGCTTTCTGGACTAGGCAGTATTATGGGTAGCAGACAAAAGCCCACCTCAGTCTCCTTCAGAGTTATTATATTTCTATTCTTATCTAACATACTCCATACTCCTTTATATCCTTCACGCTGCATAGCAGGCTTTTAACTGTTCTAAAAATAACAGTCATTAAAGGAGGCACAGAGATGTTCCAGTCTCTGCTGAATGTGAATTCATACCAGCCCTGTCAAGGAAGGTTGGCCACAAACCTGTCTGCAGCAGGTGTGAGGCTGAGCTCCTTTTTGGAGAATTAGTCTCATCTATCATATAAATTTGTTTTGGGTTAACTGGTATGTTGCTCACAGCAAAAGAAATTGAGAAGCCTCCCACCTAGAGCAGGAGAAGTTTAAAGTATTGGTCAGTAAAGTGAAATGATACTGCAGAGATTTCTGCAGAGATAAATTGCCCACTTTGCCTACCTTAATTTTAAGACACATCAGGTATCATATAAGACATTATTCCTAAGGGAGTAAGTCACCTTCATAATCATCACAGAGGTGAGATTGTTGGGTGAACACTAAATTTAAAAAGTAATAATTTTCTTCAAGGAAATATAATTTGTGTAACTCAGAAGTCCAACAAAGGCTTAACAAATCCAGTATCAATTGTTTGTTTCCCTACGCATATCGTTATCTGGATATACGTCTTTTAAGAAAAACACACTTAATATGGTTATGATGATAGCAACACTATTCTTTGTGTTCCTTCTTTTTCTTAAGCAATTCCAGAGAAGAAATTAGGTATTGATTGTCTCCCTAACTATGTCATCTTTTCTCTTTAATAGATTCATGGCTCCTCAGGCTTTAGTTCCACAAACCAGTAGGTAGCATCTAAACAAGATTCACTTTTCTGAAAGGAGCCCGGATTGCTGTTAATTGTTACCCTTTTCTTTTTTATCTCAAAATGTTGTTCAAGTGCCTTTCCAGAGAAGTTAAGAATTAAATAATTTCAAGTTTCACAGAACAAAGCCAAGAGAGTTTCTCCTTCACATTCACACCAGACCAGTCCTGATGCCAAAATAGTCTCTTACAAGCTGGGGAACTAATTTCAAATTTCAGTCCCAGCCAGCATTTAATTATCCTGCAGAGAGAAGAGCAGTTCCAAGATGCTCGGCAAAGAGGTTCAAGCCTCTAAGTTGAATTCAAGAGATTGGGAGCACAAAGCTTTGCTATCACACACAAGAGTACTCCAATTGTCGGATGGTTCCTCACCATCCTTACCAAAATGGAGTCCCTCTCCTGCCCAAGCAGGGACATGTATTACAGTGGCAATCCCTTGTATTTCTTTCCTGTTCAATTAATTCCTTCAAAGAGTTGCTGTCACTTTGCTGATGCTGCACACCAAAGAGGCCCCAGCTGTTGCAGTGTCCAGTCTGAAACTGAAAGGTCAGATTTCAGCCAGAGGTGTTCAAGCCAAGAGGTAACCATCTTGCTTGCCACAATTTTACCTGTATATAATAAGCATTAATCTCAAGAATTTCAGCTGTGCTATCAGGAAGCCCTGTCCTGCAAAATGAATTCCATGGGAAAAAAGGCATTTGCTGTTAATTCTCCAGTTTACCTCTGCCTCAAGTCAGCTTCAGTGGAAATGGGCTGGTTTATGTCAGCTAAAGATCTGCGCTTGTTTCCATTCAAAGACAAAACAGACTCTTCTTCTGATCAAGAAGTGAAATTTTATAATTCACTTAAAGAGGAAGATCTAATGTCTATAGAGACCCTAGTGTTTAATATCAGATATGTCAATCAAAATCTATTAATGTTGAATCTCTAATTTGATTTGTGAAATACTGTAACAAAGATTCATATAATTTATCCTTGAGGGATATTTTTTGGATGTTAAATAAACCTAGTGGATGTTTGTCCTGTTTTCCAACAAAAAAGAAATGTGTTTACAATAGTTTACCACACAGGGCAAAGCCAGTGAGTATACAAAGACGGAGAAAAATGCTTTAACATTCATGCTTACTCCAATTGTGTGATTTAAATTTGTCTTATCTTCCTCAGCTCTTTATAGAATATCTTAATATATGCATTCCTGGCAAGGTTAATTTCAAGAGTCAACAAACAAGGGTTGAGCTTTAAAGAAAACAAGGCATTTAATAGACCATTCTGATCAATGAATTCTTGCTGGCATAAGGATGTCTACATTTTGGGTCTCATCTGTTACCAGGTTCACACTTTAGGACACTGCAATATGACTGTTTCATCAGAATTATGCTGTTGTCTCTACTGTTCTGTTCTAAACTAAGGACTTGAGAGTCACTCTAAATCTCTATTCAGTGTAACAATAAAACACATTGAAAATTAGCCGATTAGTTTCACAAGCAAGTATACCTAGGCATAGACTTAACTCAGGTTAAGCTACAGTGAAGTTCTGAATTCGGGAAAAAATGTAAGGAAATGAGAACTGAAAGAACAGCCTTCCTTCATGTAGCTGTATAAATTTACATGTGGCCATTTTTAGGCTTTGGACAAATAATACGTACGCAAGAATAAATTTTCATTTTACACAGAAAAGCAGTGCCCGGACTATGCTGCACTGTGCCTGACAAAAGCCAGACCCAGTGAGCTAATACCACTGTGTATACTTTGAGCTGATCTCCAACAAACCATCCTAGGGCATCAGCTGAATGAAATTCCTAGTTGCTAGATTATTTCTTTTAGCAAAGTGTGCTTCAAAAATTACCATAGTCATATTTATCATTTAGAGACTAGTACATTGTACAAACTCTGCTCCAAGTGTCTTTGCACTCCCTGATTTAAGTGGGACACTCCCCAGGAGACAAAGCACTAATTTGCAGCAGTTATGGCAGCACAGGGCCCACAGAAATGCTATAGTTTACATTTGTTTTAACCACAATGGTTATTTTTGTTACAGCTAACATTAAAAGCTACCTTCTCATTCATATTTGTCACTATTTTATTTTTATGTAAAATAATAATAATTATAATAATAGTAATTCTAGATGTTCATGTAAAGGCAGCTCATTAAATTACAGTTGTGCAGTCTTCCATGTTGTAATTTGCTCAGATAAATTCCCTTTTTTTAAAGCAGGTAATAAATATATGAAGCTTTTCTATCTATATATCTTTTAATTGACTGCAGTCATTTAACCTGGACCTTCTAACAAAATTAATAATAGAAAATATGTCATAACAATTCCTTACTACAGGATGAATTATCATTGTTTTGGCATTGAAAATCCTTTCTGCTACCTCAAATTACCCTTCTTTTCAACAGTGCACAATACATGAGTTGCTTCCCAATCCTGCATGTTACTAAAAATCACATCGCAGTACAATAGAGCCATCTGACAAGCTACTGTCTGACAGCATGCTAAACTATTGAGGTGGTGAATTCCCAGATCTGGATCTGTTTCATTAATAAGAGCTGCAAGTGAAAGCCAAAGGAGGAACTGCTCAGAGCCTGTGACAATCCACCCAAAGGCTGAACTTCACATCCCATCTCTTCCCACCATCCTTAATGCCATAGAAACAGCTTCCCTTGTGCCAGGGAGGTGTTAAGCAGACAAGCATCATTAGAGCTCCAGTTATACTTCTTTTGAAATCTAAAAAATTAAACATCTGGATTTTTTTCTTTTACAGCTGGGGGCAATTACAGTGCCATTTCCATAAATGTGTGTCTATCCACAGTATTATATATACACAGGCTTTGATTCTCAGCTGCCTGTTAAGTTAGTCACATTTGACAATGTCAAGCGAGTCATATTGGATTTATAGCACCTGAGAACCCAGCCTTCCAATCTGCAACTGTTCATAAAAGGATGAGTGATCTGTAGAGCAAGGGTATAGTTGAACACCAGTGAATTACAATTTTCAGTGTTGATTTTTGTTCTGATACTGATACCCTCCATGGCTTCAACTAGTTCGTTTTCATTTTTTTTTCTTACAGCTACTTCATAAACCGTATTTTCTTCTCTGGTACTTAAGGAATAGGACTTAGGCCCTGCATCAAAAAAATCTTCACATTCAAAGATCTGCAACACACTTGAATTAGTGATACCAAGTCTGTTTCAATTACTATTGTTTTTGAAAATATAGTAAACCATCTGCCCTCTTTATGGTCTTCTAATCAGAATCAATTTGTGCTTTTACCAGACAAGTATTTAAGCGACTTTTTATTGCAACAAACCAGCATTCATCAAAAGTGGTGTATTTTTAACACTAATTCTAATTATAACAAGCAGTGCATTTTGTGTGCTTTCCAATTATGCATGAGAAAAGTCAGTGTAAGTGTCCTCTCTTATCACAATTATCTGTTTCTAATTTCAATTTTGGCTATGACTTTGCACTCAGTGATGTAAATGTTCCTGTCAGATAAAGATTAATTTGATTTAGGCCCTCTTTGTTCTAATTATATATTCTATTTCTGCTCACCATGCAAGTTTCATTTGAAGGCACATCTGTATTTTATCACAACAATGAAGAAATTCTTTGATATTTAAAAAGGTAACTACAGGATTTCATCTAGTCCTGTCAGGCACTGTTGTAACGGTGTTGGACTGTGCCAAATGAATTAATATTTTAGATGACTAATGCATGAGTTACTGTAATTATTACTTAACTACTAAAGTATGTGAACTTTTATCAAATGAAATAAAACTTGTTGCCCTAATTGCTCTCTGTACGCCACAGGAAACATGACCTTTATGAGCTTTGAACCTGAGCACACCAAAAATACTGAATAGTACCGCGTAGTCAGAATAGGAGATTTAACAAGCATAGAAAAATCATTTTAACTCTGACATATCTCCTTGATATTCTCCTGTCTGGAAGTCAGGGTTTTAGGAACAGTCTAGAGAGATTTCTATCTTTCAGCACATCCATGCTGTGTGGACATCCCAGTAACGAGTTAACAGAAATAGCAAGTGGGTAATTCTGCTGTATTAGTCCAGACTTAAGTTTTACACTTACAAGCACCTAAAACTATTTAAATACTGAGTTTTGTGGGGCCTACCCTCTAAGGGAACAGTTCAAAACCACAGACTAGTCCTGGGTTTGATGAAAATGGGATGTGATCCACAGGCCATGTCTTCTGACAAAGCTCTTCTGGAGGCAGCAACAGAGTGTGTTTTGGCAAAGAGGTGATTCAAATATTGCCAAAGCCTACTGTGTCCACATCCTAGAATGACACGAGTTTCCAGAAGTGAGGGCTAGCTGGCTAGTCAGGTCTCTAGGCACAGCTCAGAGAGGTTTCTGACGTCTAACATAAACTGAGTTCAAATTTCAGTGCTAATACTTACAGGGATAGTAAACACTCTTCTACCCCACTGCTTTCACAAAACTTATAGCAACTTTAACAGTATTCAACAGCTTCACTGACATTTGGGTGATCCCGCCCTACAGAATCAAAGCCTAGAACACAACCACCTACATGAAACTCTCCTTTTCTAAGAAGTTTTATTAATAAGACTTGACAACTTTTAAGGCCTCACTAAAACATGCACATGTGGCATTCCCTGTTCTGCAGTTGCAGAAGCTTGGCTTTCCGTGCAGAGTCTGTAGCTCATCCTTCAAGCTGATGTCTACTCCCAGAACTCATTTCCCTTCCCTCTCTGCAGGAAGAGCTGTGTACACCTCTCTGCTGTACAACTCACAAAGAACAGATGATTGCATATAATTTAAAAAATATAACATTTCTAGGATTCATTAGAAAGCTAAAAAAAATAAAGTATTTTTAGCTAAATACTAAAAAACATTTAAAAATGCCTATGAAATATTACAGCCACAGTCAAGACTCAACAATGCTGTTATCCAACAGCTCAGTGGTGCAACATCTCTTTGAACAGTTTTCTCCTGACATTTCTGTCTACTTCAAGGGGCAACCACTCAGATAAACAATCTAACTATTTGAGAGATTGAGATTTAGACACTTACCACACACTGACATTCAGACTTCCCACTGGACCTGTGCCAACTGCCATTTTAGACACTGACTTCTGAGCATGCCACAGCTGCAAATTGGCACATAAGTACTTCTGACTGGCTAATGTCTTCAGAATGTATTTTACAGCATTTTCTGACTATTTTTATATTTCTGGCATAGAGAAAAACTAAAACTAAAAGTGTTCTTATAAAATGTCTCACCACTTCATACTATTTCATTTATAAATGAAAGAGAAGATGCACACGAAAGTGTTGTTTGGGTTGGTGCTGTTTTTCAATTGTTTTCATTTATAAAAATAGTGCTGTTTTACTAGCCAAAACAAAAATATACTGCTGTAATATTGCTGTGATCTTGGCACAGTGTTTCCGGACAAGGGGTGACCTTCTGTATTTTTATCTGGAGGAATTTGGCCCAGAGAAGCAGAAACCAAGCAACATGTGATTCAGAGCTGCTGCAGAACCCGTCACCTCTCATCAGCTTGTGATTTAGTGTAACCTGAACAGGGACAGCTCTGTTATTTTGTATAGGAACCAACATGACATTATCCAGAGCCAGGAGGTCATTGGTTTAAATCTCAACTAATCTGATGTGTCAGACCAAAGGCTCAGATTAAGCAGTTGGAGAAAATGGAAACATTCCCCTGCAATTTAATATCATAATTAACTACGGACAAAGGATACAACTACTTCAAAAGAAATAAAGCTTTAACAAGAAAAGATAATGGGTTTATGCCAAATCCACTGTTGGCATAAACTACCAGAACTAAGCTGATCTCACAGATCTCTGTCAGCTTTCACTAGTGGCAAATTAGGCTACAATTAATGAATTTCAGTGATCAAATTCCAATTAAATGTTCGTTGTTGCAGTAATCCAGCTGGACGTGTGTGTGTGCAAACACTTCACAATATCACTTCAACAGTACTTCTGTTATCAAACAACAACAGCAAGAGGCACTGCAGCAATGGTCTGTAATAGCCAAATTTACCTATTAATTTTGATTTAGTTGATGTTTTAAAAACAGTTGGATACTTAATGCTAACAGAAAAATATTCTACATACTGGGGAGAGAGGAAGGATATGGATTGTAAAGCTTTATCTAAAAGTCCAAATATTCCCAATAAAGGAATGACTTTTATTGAAATGGCCTGGACTGCATCCATCTGCAGATGAATATTGGCTGCATGTGCTTTCCTGGAGAGCATGCAATGAAGCGATTGAAATGGTGATAAAAAGGAACACATTAGTAAAAATGTCTACTATAACTTTATAATGTACATTTTTACACTGAAATACCTCTGAAACATTACAAACATCATTAAAAATTAGCAGTGGGACCAGCTTCAGGATACTTGCTACCTTCTGCTGCAGACCTGATTACCTGAGCTCTTTCCTGATCAGAATGGATATTAGAATTTGTTGGGACTTACCTGTTAGAAAATACATTATTTGGAAATAAGGTCTTGATTTAAGAAGGCATTTAAACACAGGGTTGAATGCTCTTTCCAACAAATATGAATTCTACATTAGGACCTTGATTTGGCAAGTACCTGTAGACTTTCAACAAAAACATAGCTTACTTGACTTCAATTCAACAGCTTGAATACTCCAAATTCAGCTTTTATGTCAAGTGTTTGGAGAGGGGGCTAACACACATTTTTTCATCTTGCAAATGTTTGGGCTTTGAGGAAATGAGCAGATAAATAATAATTGAAACTTTAGCAAACACACTAGTCAGTTTGTATGAAAATATAAAACCTAGACCTCTGTGGAGCTTCCTGTAAAGCCGTAACTCAACAGCCACTTCTGTTCAGGGGAGAACCTCTGGACTGATGCAAATGTAATGGGAAGAACACTGACATGCTGCTCCTGCTTCCTAAATATATTTTGAGAGGAAAGACAAACAGATAACAAAAGTACTGACAAAGGTCGACTGCTTCTTAATGACCTTGAATGCCTCTTCCTAATGCTACCCTTGCCCCTTGCTCTGAACTACTGAGTTATCCCTTAAATTAATTATTTTTATTTGCAGCAGCAGTCTCCTTTGTCAATTTATAACTACACTTAAAATTTACCCCATAGTGTGTAATTTTCTGTGCAAAAAACATGGACTAAAAAGCAACCATAGAGCTAAAACAGCTAGTGAAATCATTTCTACTCAGAGTTTCTCCTGGAGAATTTAAAATACTGTCACCCTAAAGCAGCTTTTTAAAATAAAACAAATGCAAACAATATTTTCCATAACTTCTGCATACAAAGAAATATAATTACAAAAGGCACAGTATGAAAACCGTGGAAAGGAATGAATCCCATCATATTCCTATTTATTAAATCCTTATCACCCCAGGACCAAAATGCTAACTCTCCACCACCTCCCTGATGTCAGCCAAGCAAGATGGCAGAGTTACCCATTCCATGAACTACCTTCTGTGGATTAATGAAAGAAAGGAGACTGTGCTTCCCAGGTGAATGTGGGACAGGACAATTGTTCTTGAAATGAGTGATATTAACTGTAGCTCAAGGCAAGGAAGAAAAAGTGGATTTTAATGCTGTTGAAAATTATGGCCTTAAGAAACACAGTGGATGACTAAAAGTCCTCTATTCAAAGAAGAAATCACTGAGAAGTTCTTGGCAGGATGTCAAAACCTGCATTTAAGAGGACAATTAAAACAGTATAATGCAAACACTATAATTAGAACCATATCTGGTTGAGCAACATACTATTTGTCTTCTAGGCTGTTAGAAGAAAAAATCCACATGAACTGCTGCCAATATTTATTGGGGTATTTACTAAATAATACAGATTTGGCCAGAAGATGAATTTTGTTACTATAAAGTGAAAAATTGCATCCACCTTTGTACCTTGAAAGATTCTTCTCTGATACTCATTTACCTCCCACAAGTAACTTGACTTACAAACCCATGTTTATGTTATTTTACAGGGACAATGACCAAGGCCCCCTTCCAATTATGCAAACACACTGCTTTCACTAAGGTGTCAGAGTTCTGTGCAGTTTAAGCGGGCACAGTTTAATTTGCACCAGTTGAGAAACAGCCCAGAATTTAAAGTAGAACATGGGAAACCTGCCAGAAGTGCTACAGGGAGCCCAAATTCCATCTACACACAACAAAATAGGGCATCTCTATCATGCATTATGATACAGACACCTTAGAAGCAGTAAAATTGTAAGAATTTGTCTCAAAAATAAATTTTGCACTTCCCAGTTAGTGAACACAAACATTAAATGGCACTTCCATGATACAGGAAGACATATGAGGAAAAAATTTAAAACCAAGTGCAAGCCACTTTCAAGACAAACTTCCCTCTTCGGGAAACAGTGAAACCCAGGTTCAGCACAGCTGTGAGGAGTGAACCAGGTGGTTGAGGCAGTAATGAAGTCAGGGACTTCCAAACATGAGCAGTGTCTCCACTCCTCAGGGAGGATCTTTCCACCTGCTTCTCTGAGCAGTCCCTTGTGGGCTGACATGAGAGGGGCTGGTGCTGACAGGAAGCAGGTATCGCCATCTATGGTCATTCCATGGATGAAAACGATGATGGAAATGAGCTGGATTCTTCTCTCACATCCAGCACTGGCACAGCCACATGGATCTGCCAAGGGCACAGTGGCTTTCCACTACTCCCAGACCAGGCAGGAGATCTGTTCCAGCCTGCTATGTGTGAAGCACCTACAGGAGCCCACGAGCCATTGAAGCTTCATGTACTCCGGGGCATGACTAACAAGGGACTTCAATGCTTCGAAAAAGCTGAATTTTTTGACGATTATCTGAACTAAATTTCAGAATCTTTTGAAGATGGCTTGTCTCTACTCAGGGGATGCATTTTACATGGCATTGGGAGAAGTTTCAATTGACTAACCTCACTTTAGCGTGCAGCAATTTTACAGTGTGCTTTCCTCTCTTAGTGTTCTTGTTCCAAGCCTAGAGGTTTGGGTCCCAATGTGCTGGATATCTGAGACGGGGGAACATGAGAAACTACATGGAAACCATGAGAAGAATCTAGTTATCCATGGGTCTGGGAATCCTGTATCTCAGATGCACTCGCCTTGTGTTCGATACTGCCTCTTTGTGGAAAAATGCCATTATACATGGTACAGTTTAATTGTTCGGAGAAGCTTTGGATCTGGGTTTGCAGGACAATTTTTTGGAATTTAAAACAAAATCTCATGGAAGATGTCCTAATATGGAGTTTTATTTCCTGTGGGAACACTTCTGTAGAGGAAGAGACAGAGGAATACAAAAGAACGAGTTGTGAATACCAATGGTACAAATAATCATAATGTTCAGCACAATGATTATACTGAGCACGACGCAAAATCCAGCAGAGAAAATCCACACATATGCATTTCTCCTACTGAAGAAAAACTAAGTGTAACATTGAGTCTTAATCCTTGATGGCTTTCTGCTTTCTCCTGCACTCTGAACTGCATAAATTCTACAGCATATTCTACTTTTCTTTATGGGTCCTGGTTAATCTAGGTGAGATAGAGTGATTTTTTCCTAAGCCCAAGAAATCAAATGTTACTCTCAGCAGTGAAACATTACAGAATTAATTGACGGTCTATTAGGAATACATCCCCATAATAAAGAGTGCTACCCTCCCATTCTGCAAAGAAAGCAAGCAACAAATTTCACAGTTACTGTAGCCGTCAAACTAAATAATAAGTCTATTATCTTCAGCAATGTATTGCCTTATACACATGAAATATAATAGGTATTAGTGTGATACTTCTTTTGGAACATGATAGATTACTTCAGATTATTTTGGCACTATTGAGATCTTTCAACATCGTATCAGTTATAAAAGAAAAAATATAGCCCAAATTTGTAAAGGTCAGCGAGTAATTGTTAACCTTGGAGGGGAAAGAAATCTTTTACTGACAGCACTCAGAGCCTCTTGTAAACCATATTCATATTCATATACTGAAGCACTAATTTACATAGTTAATTTCTGACAGGTTGACAACTGCAGTCCTTCTATCCTCTTGGTGAAAAGCAAGAAGTCAATTGTTATTCAGTGTATCAGTTACAGTGGTAGTGCCACTAACTGTATTTTATATAATGTGCTATCTGCAGAAAAGCAGATAAGAATTTGATTTAACATCCAATTAAAAGCCGTCATTGAAAAATTACTTCAAATAAGCCTTTTATTTTCTTTAATCAGTCCTCAACTCAAGCCTTCCTTGGACCTACTGAACCAAGCATCAGGACTCATGAATTTTGATTAAAAAATTTGAGCCCATTTCTAACTTAAGCAGATTTTTTTTGTTGCACTGTTTGATAGAAATTTAATAAATCTATGCATCCTTGCCAGTGTCATTTATCATCTTTTTTTCCACAAGACTGGCCTATTATGCCTTGGCAGTAAATTATGAGGAAGCCAGCAAACCAAAACTTTTCAGTCCGATACTGAAGAAGAGATATAATCACTTGCATTGAACCATATAATTACAGTAGAATATGAATATCTGAAACATTAGGTCCTGTTTTGAATATGTAATGCCCATGCTTTGAAAGCCTACAAAGATTTCTAGCTGATCTCGTACAGTTCAGTTTAGCATCATATTGAACAATTTGCTGTTAATAAAAATGACAGCAAAAGCCATAAACAACAATACTTCTTACTTCAGTAAGAAGTATTAGGGAAATTTCCCTGCCTTTGGAATAACAAACCAGGAAATCAAATAGTCACCTTTTAGGGTTCCAAGTAAAGCACTTCTATTCTAAATAATCACAAAGAGCTTAATCTGGGGCCATGTCACCAAAGGTTTGCTGGTTTAGGCACAAAGTTGGGATGTGACTGAGCCTCCCCACCTTCCCTAGAGACTCATAGGAAGAGAGAAGCCCCTTCTGGGAAGAATTTGTATAAAGAGTTGAATTATCTGCTCCAGTTCACACTGCAGAGACGCCCATCTCTGCTTATACTGATCTATGGGAGCAAAGGAGACTCTGCCTAATTTAATCCCTAAATTAGGGGTTATGGCTCAGAAGTGCAAATGCCCCACCCCCAGCTGCTCCCACTTTGTGTTGGGATCCCTTAATCTACAGTGAAGGACACCTTGCCTGAGGAATACCAGGAATCCATGTATGCACACTTGAACATAGACACAAGACAGAAAAGAAACTGTGTTTAGGAAGAACATCCAGCCCAGGTTTTCCATTATTTTTGAATGGAGGTCCTTTCTTTGGTCAAAATATTTTTTTTCCCAACCAGAACAAGTTTTTCCACAATCTGTGGAAATGCCAAGGTCTGGGTTTGTGGCCTATAGTCCTTGCAGAGCAGAAGAGTTCAGCCCCCCACACTCATGCTGGACAGACAAGGCCTATGCAGTACCCCTGGCTAACAGTAAACATATGCTACCAAAGTCATCACAACAACTGCTCCAGTCCGTGACGCTTACCAGAGGGTCTGACAGTACCCCATCTATCCCTTAGGAAAATTATCCCAAAAGAACTTTAATTTCTTCAGCCATCAAAAAAGAAGGTTGACTTAGGTCCATTTTGGATCTTACCTAAACTGGTTCTTCCACCACCACTTGGAAACAATATTCTCAGACTATCGTAAAACTAACTTTGTAGAATAATCTCATTTGTCCAGGCTTAAAGGTTTTTTCGTAATATGAAAATAACCTGGACTTTAGTTTGGCTGATGCAATGAAACTCACTGTATCAGAAGTGCTGTTCTCTGCTGTAAAGCAACATCAGTTTCTTATTTTACTTTCAAACCAAATTGGAACTTCTGTGTGAGAGTCTGATGATATAAAGTATTCATTCAAAAAAGAGAAAGTCTCAAAAAGAAAAGTTAGGCTGAGCTGTAATAAAATTAAGTACCAATGCACAAACAAAGACAGATATTCAAAGAGGGAAAACAGAATTTTAAATGAAAAAGTCTGTCAAGTATTCAAGAATCAATTAAGAATAGATCTAAAGTACATGAATATTCTACTTCAGTGGCTGCAGTATCATCAAACTTTTGCTAATAAAGCAGTCATTTCTTTTGACACTATCTCCTAAAGATTGGTATTTCTTACATTACAGCTGCTCTACCACTTTTTAATTGAAGAGATATTTTGTGACCCTGTAGTCAGGGATGTGTAAATACATGTTATTTCAGTACTGCCCTGTAACATAAAAGACACTGATAAGATTGATGCACTTCATTATAGCCTGGGGATTCTTCAGACTACTGAGTTGCAGGAGAACCAAACAGTCTCCATACAAAGCTGGCTTCACAAATTTGTATTATGACTTCTTTACATTCACATATGTCAGACTCCTGAATGGAAGACACTAGGTGTGAAGTTGATTTGTAAATATATTGCTTATTGCAGGCAACCAAGTGAATCTTTGCAAATTCAGCTGGTGTATGGACACTGAGGGTAACCAGATCCAACCTATCTTAATGGGATTCCTGACATAAACCACTCCAGCTACCAGGCTGTTTGTTTTACAGAACTTTCTGATCCCTCTCCATCAGATAGAGCTAGACACAACCACACAGCCTTGGATTATGTCTTAGGAAAACAGTCCAGCAGTTTCAGATTTCACAAATACCTGTGCAGGAAAGCATGCAAGTATCTGACTGGTGGAAAGCTGACAATCAGCCCTGCAGTTTGAAGTATTTTGAAAGCTTCTTAAAGTAAAAATTATGCAAACTGCCTTTCCTCTCCCCCATGGCAGAGAAAAAACGTTTCTTAATTTTTTTTTTTTTTAAGCTTTTAATAAGCTTGGTAAACAAAGTGTAACCATACCTGCTAAATTACCTAACTGCTGATTTCCTGGCACGGAAAAAGGTTTCTGTCTAACAAAAACAAAACTGCCCATTGTGGGCCATTTTGCACCAGGCTTAGAGGAGTGCAAGGAGTACAGTTTCCTGCCCTGATTTTGATGCTCTCTACAGGAATTGCCCTCTGGCCCCTTGGCAGGAACTCCATGACCCAGCTGAGCTTTCTACTGAATAGCTCAGCAGGGTGCAGGAGCCAGTTGCATGGCTTCACATGGTGCAGAAAGCTGTGGAGATTTTCTCCTGAACAGCACCTCAGCCATTTTGAAACATCTACAATAGCTACTATTCAGGGAATGGAGGGAGAGGGGAAGAAATTATCCAGCTGTTATGTCTCTGTTGAAGTTTTCTTTATTCCCATCTACTTCCTTCATGATGATTTTGAAGGACACCAAATGGTTTCCATTATTTAGAATGAAATAACATCTGCTCAACAAATATTGTTACTCCTTGGGAAGCACCTCATTCAAGTAACAGCTCTCTTTACAACATTACAACACATTTTGTTTTATATTGTATTTAGAAGACACAATCTCACAGACACACCAGAGAAAGGAAGGGGGGAAAGTAGAAATAGCTGCAAACAAAAAACCTTAGATGGTATTTGAATTAAAGATCTTGTTCTATAGTTGAAGGGGGTAGATAGACCATGTTCCCACTTCTAGGGTAAATCAAGAGGGAAAATGACCTCTCTTCACTGCATCAATTCATACACAAGAGGGAAAACTATCACAGGGAGCTGACCATGTGGAGAGAGGATATGTGAACAGATGGATATGAGGTCAGTAGCATGGAATAAGTCCAAAGAGATCAGTTCTGGGTTTTATTTAGACTTTAACTAAAAGATAAAGAAGAGAAATGGAAGATACTGAGCCTCAGTTTCTTTGAGCAGAAAAAGAAATCAGCTCGGAGCACTGAATTGCAAAGACTGGACTTCACATTTCTGATAGAAAGGCTGCTACTGAAATCAAAAGGTCCTTTTGGGCTGCTATGTCTTTCACAACACTCTTTTTAGAGCAGACTAGCTCAATAATCCAAAAACTGGGTGGCACTTAACATAGAAATTTGGGTGCTGACAAACCAGAACCCAGATACTTGTTGAACTTCACCCCCTGACCTGGTCAAACACATTAATCTATTCCAGCAGTTTAATTAAAATTATAAAAATCATATGAGGATTTGCCTGCTTAGCATGTGGACACCTAGATCTATTTATTCTAATTTTGCTACTATCAGCATCATCTGGATGAGGAATTGAAGAAAGAAATAAGATTATGTGAAAGAATAATCCAGGATTAAACTGATCTAGAGGCATACTTCTTAGCTTTGTAATTTTTTTTGTTTAGGGGACGAGTGAATTTAGCAGTATCACCAACATTTCAATTTACTGAAGCTCCACTAATCCTGTAGTTCCTCAGCAACTTGTCAGAAGGGCACTTCCCAGGACCTGTCTATGGAGATACAGTCATCAAATTACAAGAAAAATCACAGACATCTGCACAGACAACCTCAGAAGAGATCTTTGTAACAGATAAACCCAGTAGTTATTTATTGTACTTCTGGTGAATAACTATTTGACCAGATTCAGGGTAATTTTTGGACTAGAGATAACATCTAGCTAATGCTTATACATATAATTTCTGTATGATCTCAAGTTGAATCATTTGTACATACATTCTTTATAAAGCTTGTGCATTTAATGTTATCTACACCCTCATGTAGTGTGCCAGATAATGTAACCTGCAGTATTTAAAAACATCATGACATAGAAAGGTCTACTTCCACAGCTATTAAAGCTGTTTGGAGGCACATAAAGCAATATAGTCAGATTGTTAAAAAGAAATCTTTCAAAGTTTATGTTTTTTAAATGTTGATTCTGTAACACTGTGCCAATTCTTACAGATCTGGATTACTGAACAGGGGACTACTAAGTTTTTTACTTGCTAATTCATAGTGTTTACAGCCTCAAAAGAAAAGCAAAAGACATTCTCAGCTGTTTGTAAACCACAAAATTCCTAACAGACAGTTAAAAGTCATATCTTTAACAGTCACCTCTAGGTTTTGTTTTGTTAGCACATCTAAGTTCTTTTTTAAGGGAGGTAAAAAGCCTCAGATGCTATATGAATTTTTAAAATAATAATTCAAAAATGTGGGTTTTACATTTCTGCTAGCATTTCATAGCAGTATTTTAGTTCAGAATACATTAGAGCATATCTGCGGATTACATTAACATTACAACTATTTTTAGTGGAATAGCTCAAAAATAATGTGTTTAAGGATAGCTTACTGCAAAGGAAGAAACTTGGCCCTGTGAACTCATAACAGATTAAGCTGTTGGTAACCTCAAAGTCAACACCTAAAGCAGCTCATTGGCTGCTCGTATCAGGAAGGGATGTTCCTCTCTGGGGTCCAGCCCCTGCTCGTGTAATGCATCCAACAGCAGAAGAACCTCATTAACAGCAAAACCTGGGGACGCTGTTGCCAAAGTTCATCTCGTGGCTCCTGCATCTGCCAAGACACAGCCTTTGAGTACTGAAGATTTTTCATGGTCAATGACTGTTTCAGGAGAAGACGAGAAGAAACAATAACTGGAGTGAGGGCAGGAAACACAAAAGCCCCACAGAGCAGCAGGAGCATGGCAGAGGTACCAACAGACTGACATTCTACTCTCTGAGCCATTTAAATTAATGAGCTCTAGAAATGTGGGGTCCCACTGTATTAATACCCATTCCATAATGTGCTTCCTCCCCCAGTAAACAGAGGATTCAGGATGCCTGGGGTATAGACAATCTCTTACTGAAGATAATGGGCCCAAACTCATTTTAGACACAGTTCCCTTTCCCTGGAGACAGTTCCTAATGATCTTCAGCATTACAAAGGCATGACAAAAATATAAAGCAGTCACATTAGCCCAGATAGATCTTTTACAATTACCTTGACTCCTGGAAACAGTCCATCATATCTTACTCACAAAATTTGTAATTTTCTCTGTTTGCACTTACATAGCTTTGGTTCATTGTACTACAAATGGAATATACATTTATTTTTCATGTGCACACCAAAATGCCTTAGGTAAAAGAAGCAAGTGTTTCTCAAAGGCTGTCCTTAATTTTACTTTTCTTCCCTAATAGTTAATAGTACTGTGTTTTAGCAAATTTTACTACTGGAAATTGCTAATATTACAAATACAAATTAAAATGGATGTGGAATTTATTTGCTAATACAGGTTCCAATTGGATATTTATTCATGCTGTAAACTCTGTAAAGGCTTTCTTTCCTTTTACACTTACCTCCATTGCAAAGTAGGTGAGGGTCTGTCCCAAAACAAATTGGTAATTTTTTGTCCATATTATCAAATTAAAACATTTCTTTATGCTTGTAAGACAGAAAGCCACAATTTTCAAACATTAATTGCATTCACTGGTGGTAGCGAGCACCTATATAAACCCTGATACATTAAGAAGTTGCTAGCTTTCCAAAAATGCCTAGCAGCCCAAAAAAATTTAAGATTTGTAATTTATAAAAAATGGTTCTGAGTTCTAAGAAAATAAGAACTTTGTGCTCAAATACATTTCTAAAATTCAGCATGCATAAAAACCCCCGATCTTCCTAGCAAATTCTGCAGAGGGAAATGGGGCTTTTGAAACATCCAGGAGTACGCTGGTTTTGATAGCTGTCATGACACTATGGGTGTCTGATAAGAAGGAACTCAACAAAGACATTATGTCTTTCTCTTAATGACCTTCCTGACCCCTGTGAAACTCAGCTGGAGCCCTGCCACCTACCATGAGGAAGCTGGTGATGCTGCCTGCAGGACATCTGCTGCAGGACTTCATGGACAGGTACCCCCTGAGAAACTGCAAGAGGAAGCTCACCCCAGAGCAAGGACAGTTCCCTGTGCCACATTACAGAGTATTCAGTCATGCCAAATGCAGCCAGGCAAGCAACCACCACTACCTCCATCCTCACTTCTGGTTCTCTGCTTATGCCTGTACATTTTTCAACATCTCTCAAATCCAGTTGAACCAGTACAGCCAGGAAAGAAAAAGGCAAAGGGGCCTGATGGAGATAGGAGCAACAACAAAATTTGTTAGGCCCCTGCTGTTTAAAATACCTGGTAATAAAGCAGGGAAGGATGGTGAAATACATAAATAGAGTTATGGACATGAGGCCTATCTGCCCAAGGTGACAGGCCTTGGTCCTTTTTTGACATGCAGCAGAATAAAACTTCCCTTTGGACAAGAGAAGCCAGCGTTAGGGTGCGCGAGGTGTTGGTGCTGTGCAGGTCCGAGTGTGGCTGGTGGGTGCCCAGCAGCCCCGAGGACATCCAGGGTACCTGCCAGCTTCCCTCCTGCTCACAGTAACCTGGGACAGGTAAGGCACACAGGGAACCCACAGTTAGCACCTACCGTGGGTCACAGATCTGCCGGACTTGGGTTTGGGCTGTCCGTGTTACAGGTAAAACCCACTACCAGCCACCTACCACAGCAGCACTGGTGTCTGCACAGAATTAATCATTACAGCAATTAGTCTTGGCCTCTAATGACTGTTTGATTTTAGGGCAGGTCTGGATTCCCTGCTCAAGACTGATTGATTCAAAAGCATTAATATCAACACCAAAAGATTTGGCTGTATGTTTGTGTATTTGCTCTAATAATTCTCCAGGACAAACTCAGAGGAACAACATCTGCAACATTTACAGTGACAAAGTGCTAGCATAATGTGCCTCTCTCTGTGCTGAACAATTTGTAAATGTCTCATTAAAATGTATTTTTTGTTTCTTTCCTCTTTACCTTAAACTGATTCATCTCCTTGGTTTTTACTACTTTGTGGGAGAAAATGTCAAATTGCACAGTATCAAAACAGCCATTCTAGTTTGGTTTTTTGTTTTTAAAGACATCCTTAGATGCATTATTCTGACATATTTTGTGGTCAAAGAAATGGTTTTGAAATTCACATGTTTAGAAAGATCTGACATTTCCATTTTGTTTTGTTTATTCCTAGAACAGGTTACTTGTAACAGCTCCATTTGTCTCTAACAACACAAACTAGATAGAAATTAATATAAACAAATACTGTACGTAAAGCTTGCTGTGATAACATACTCTATTACTGCAGGCTTACACTTAAAATGTGGAAATATAGTGGAAATACATCTTCAATCTATTTCAAAACAATGAGAGGGAAAATGATGTCCAACGGAATTGAAAAAGCTCAAAGAATAATTTAAAAAGCTATGGAAGAGAAACACACATATCTGGTATTGCATGTCCAGCGGACACCTTTAAATGGCTTTGTTACTTGCCATCTGTTCTGCCATTTTCCCTTAGTGTTATATACTTTTATAAAAATTCTGCCTATAGATATGCAATAGATTAGTTTTTACAGGAATGAATAAAATATAATAGCAAAAGGAACTTTATTTTTATATGAAAGGTATGACCAGAAATACAGTGTAAGAAAGGTAGGGATGTAGGACTGTTCTTGCCCATTGAATAATCCTTTTTATATGTCTGATAAATTGACCAAGGAAACTGAGCATGCCTCCTGGCCTGAAGCAGGCAAAGTTTTACTATTTTCCCATGAAACATCCACCCACTCTGTTCCTGTTACATTTCTTTGCAGCTTCTGATTGCAGGAGAATATAAAAACTGTAACTAGGTAAGACTGAAATGAAGCAGGGATAGAGCAAAGCCATAACATCGGGATACAAACTTTCCCAAAGTCTGAAGGTATTTGAACCCAAGATTTTGGCTCAAAACCATCCTTAATTTGAAGCAGCATCTGGCAGGCCAAATGCTCTGCAAACGCTGGCACTATGAAAGATGACGATTCATATGACACAGAATGTTGGAAGAAACATTTCCTTCACAGAAGAAGCCAGGTCACACAAGGAAGGGTGAATGCAGGGAAGCTGGGATTTGCAGCTGCACAGAGGGACACAGCTCCCACCATCCCTGTGGTGCTCACTTCAAAGGAGAACAGACCTCCTGACTGGATTAATGTAGTGCTTGTCCTCTTTGCTGATCCTCTTGTTCCCACCCTGTTCTTTCAGGGACCAAAACAAAGTCAGGGACACAGCTGCCAAGGAGACAGTCCCTGGCACTGAGGTCTGTGTCACTGCACTCCTGGTTCAGCTCCACCCAAGCCAAGCGCTGTGTCCAGAGCCAGCAGAGCCCACTACAGCATCCCAGGAGTCTTTCCACACCGGGTTTTCAAAAGCATTTAGGTACCTAAGGATGCATAGGGATAAGAGAAATTTCAGACACCTTGAGCCTGGTGTTCCCAGTCACTTGGAAAGTCCTGAACGTTTCTGAAAACCTCAC
This sequence comes from Acridotheres tristis, assembly GCA_037013685.1. Lineage (NCBI taxonomy): Eukaryota > Metazoa > Chordata > Aves > Passeriformes > Sturnidae > Acridotheres > Acridotheres tristis. The sequence goes on along the minus strand of CM072889.1, from coordinate 6,755,721 downwards.
TCAGCATTAACCACATCTTCCATATATGCACAAGATTTGTCTTCTGGCCTTAAACTCACCAGTTCCCACCCAAAACAGATGCTTTATCCTGGTATTTCTGCATTTAGTGTCAAATGATACTTAATTATAGTTCGCAAAAGCTATCTATGTATTTTAACAGCTTGGATACGGCTGAAAATAAGTGGCTTATTAGCTGCTGTAACATTTCATAATAGGATCTGCATTTTTCTAGAACTCTGTAATTAAAAGTATGTGCTATCGTGGCCACAACGTTTTTAAACAGCTGGCACATGGAGCTGAAAAAATAATTCGTTTTCAATTTTAAAAAAAGTTGCTTTTTATTACCCAGGCAAAGTTCTCCAGTGACTTTTAAGGATCTGCCAAGTGAAATTCAAAAATGAAAATAGAGTCTCTATGTTGGCTGTTATCCAAGCTGAATGAAACATGAATACACTGATCTGTGCCAAGTATTAGATATGCTGAACTGAGGCAAAGTGGTTAAGTATCTCCCTAGGTTGAATGTTATACAAAACAGTGTATCTGCCCCCCAAAAAATGCTGTACTCGGCGGGGGGCGGGGATGGGCACTGCTGTGGCTTTCACTCATTACAGCCTTCTTCTCCCAGTAGTAAGGAAATGAAAAGCAGTCCGGGAAACAGCTAAAATACTCTCTACGAGGAGATGAGGCCCTTGTCAGCAAACCCTATATATATCTAGGATTAACTGTTACATAATTTGGAGTAGGGCGGAGCAATTACGGTAACAAGGGGAGGTTGGCAGCAACCAGGTGAGCACTGCCCCAAGCTCACCTGTGCCACACACCCACAGCCGCTGCCAGGGCCATGGCATAGCTTTGGCACCAAGGGGGCTGCAGGAGAGAGCCCCAAAGGCAGTGCATCTCTGTTTCAACACCTTCACTTTGCTGATAACAAGGGAACTTGGGAGACTTTTTATTTTATGTTATCAAATCTATAATCCCAACAGCTGTACCTGAGAATGAGTCTATGGACATTATCAACTCAGATAATGTTTTTTTACGTAGCTCTTCCAGCAAACTCCCTTTGCATTTATATTAATGATAATATCTTTAAATCAATGCAACCTACACAGAATAAGGCAACCATGAAAAGCAACTTCACTGGTTGACTGGTTGACTTCACTGGTATGTGCTAAAACAAGAGGTTCTATAAGAAGGGGAGACCTTTAGCAGAAAATCTATATATTTTTGTTTTAACAGTTAACTAATCATGGGTAGGGGAAAGCAAACCCAGTAATAAATAAAAGATGGTACTCTCAGATAAACAGGCACATGAAAGCTACACTATAGCAATTTATGGACATACTGAAAGTCTTTCCAGACTTTCCAGGTGTTTTCACCTTCCTCATTGCTTGACAATATGTAAAAAGACAAAAATTTGGGGAAGTTGTGGTGTCTTTCCCAGCTCTCATTTTATCACCACCGTTTATTTCACAAATACTTAAATAACTGATCACTTGAAAACTTATAATTTATCATTCACAGCTATTGGGAACTCACAGGGCCAGTTCTTCCAAGTTATATGGTAGAATTACAATGGCAATTGAGTGTTTATCTGAGAGCACCAAATACACCCTGATTCAAACCAGGACCTAAAGGTACTTTGGTCCACTCCATCCCACAGCGGCTGTAAGAGTTATTTTTATAGTACAGTTTGTCTACTGATTTACTACTGTTGTTAAATGAATTCTAAAATTTGTTTAAGCATTTGTGTTTGAAGTTGAAGGAAAAACAGCTTCGTTACAAAGGCTGAGTCTAATAAAATGCAAATAGACCGTCTGGTCCCCAACACTCCCACCTACCAGCTCTTAACAATTAGGCAAACTGTGAGACGGCCTAGATGAGTTCCAAGGACAGGGGGAAAAGAGGCAGATTTGTATTTCATGCTCCAATAAGGATAATTACCATGTTATCGTTAATTTAATATATAAATAAAAGCAGAATGGAAATATATTTCAGAGTTAGAGTATTCTATAGGGCCCCCTTTCACAGCACAATGCAAAAGAAAGCCACACCTGGAATCAGTTATTTAAATATATATTTGAATTAAAACACATGGGCTATTTTCAGGTGGATAAAATCACAGTGGATTCAATGGCAAAGAACTGACTGAAGCTGCATTTGCACACTGAGCAAACCCGGTGTTAAATCATTGTAGCAAAGGTGCTCTGTCCAGAAGGCTTTCAAGTATTGCAAATAAAATAAGTCTGGGTTGCTTAAGTTCTTACAGCTGATCCCCTTTCATGGAAAAAGCCAATTACAGATCACAGATGTCTTGACTAATCCTTTTAAATATCACAGAGGCAGGAAATAATGTGAAAGTGCAATAAATGACAATTTGTATCGTTTGGGTAGGGACGGAATAAGACAGCAAATGTAAAACAAACACAAAAAGGCTCAAATGTACAAAGAAAAGTAAAAAGAAAAGTAAAGGCTTATATTAACATTCAAGCTCAGTATGGCAAGACTGAAGACCATGGGCTAGATCCTGTTTTGATTTACAGCCTGTAAATCCCTTTCAATTGCATGAAGAAAAATTAAGCACAGAATGTCTGCCCGTTCTATTGAATGGCTTATTCCTCCTTCTTTCACCTCCTTCCCCTTTATTTTGACACTGCATTTTATTTTAACTTTTCCATAATTTCTGAAATTTATTTTAGAAAAGAGAAAGGAAAAAATTCTGCTTTCTGATAGTGCCTGCATCTTTCCAAGGCATATGTCTGGTAATTAGCGTGGTGGGATCATTAGATAAACACACAAATAAATTTGATTTTAGAACACAAATACTGTTTTTGCTACAGAGCAATATAGGAAAGGTGACAGGCCCAGCTGGGAAACCTCTTTTTCATTTTTCCATGACCACAAATCAGACATCTTGGGCTCACAGCAGGACAGGCTCTACTGGCAGTAATTGGCACCATCTGCAGCTGTCAGAGCAGTGCTTGGCATTCCAGCATTTCATCTTTCCAGTCAAGGCATTCATCACTAGTCCAAAATTCAGCCAGCTGACACTGAAAGATTAACTTGCATTGATTTGCTTGGATAAACTTGCCTGTGCCTCAGTTGGTACTGAGCGTTCCTGTTAAATAGCCATCACCATCACAAGATGTTTACAAGGTGATTGTCTACTTAGCTTTTTTCACTCCCTGACTTGGTCCTAATGTGTTTTCAATTATTACAATTTGCGAGATAGTGAATTAAAAGAAAGTGAAGGTAGCCAGCAATCAGGGAACGTAACTTAATTAAAGGATTAGAAATTCACAGCAATGGCTGTTTACTGGTCTTAAATGAGCAGTTTCTCCCATCCCTGTGTGTGTCATGAGAAAAAACTTGTTGATTTGGGGGTTCAGCAACAGACTGAGTCTCCTCCAGCTGCCAGTCTTGATGATAAAACTAAATGAAACCATTATTTTCAAATGCAATTTTCCAGTAGTGGGGTAATTTGGTTTGCATTTTCCAGGAATGCTTTATGGCAGCTACACCAGATGCAAAGTTCAACCTCCCTCTCTTAATCACCTAATGCTACAGCTACTTATCAGTGATTTTAAGCCTCTGATGTGTTCAAAGCCCAGAGCTTAATCTTTCACAGTCATACAAGGGTCATTACTATTTCAATCTAGAAACCTAACATATTCTGTAGAATGTTTTTGGGTGAACAAACTGCAATTTGAAAGTTGAAAATTCACGTCTATTTTAGCAAATGACAGACAAGACCTTGCAGGTAAACCTAAGACAGTGAAATTTTGAGTTTCACATAAATGACAATCCTCTTGCTAAAAAATTAAAGCAATGATGCTTTTGTGAGTAAATAAAGGGGATTATTTGGGTCTTTTAAATCTCCTATTATAGCTCTATCAAAATCCTGCTCAGAAATCCTTATTACTGCTCTCTCCCAGACATTTCCTCATTAATGACTTATTTTCCACAGCACAGGTGATATGTCACAGCCCACACAACGTCATGTACAGCTTGTTGATAGTTTTCTTGTTTTGGGGCCTTCTCTGTATATCTATTTCACACCAAAAGATCCATCATCTCATATTTCATTTTACACCCATTATGGGATGAAACTGTACGGAGTGACAAGTTGGAATTAACACTGAGAGACACCTGAGCTGTTGATGTAGTGTATCTACAGAGCACAGTAAAAGAGGATGGATATAAGAGAGGATGGTGGCTGCAAATGCCACCTCACTTGAAGGTGAATCAGCTCACTTGGTGCAGAGGGCACACCAGTCGAGGCCAAGCACCAGGCTCCTATCCCTGTACAGCACCCAGCACCTCCCCTAGCCTCAGTCTGTATTGGGCACAGCTGCCTGACACTGCAATGGGCTGCAGAGACATGCCTTGAGGGTGTCCTGCTCACCTGGGGGCACTGGTGGAAAGAAAAGCTAAAAAGTAGAGAGGGAGCACTGTGGGGGTGCACGAGCTACTGACATCAAGCTGTTTGAAAGTGTCCAGGAGGACACAAGCATGGCGCAGGGTCTGGAGGAGAAGCCCTGTGAGGAGCAGCAGAGAGCACTTGGTCTGCTCAGCCTGGAGAGAAGGAGACTGAGGGGAGACCACACTGAGATTTTCAACACTCTCAAGAGGGTAAGCAGAAGAGCAGGTACAGATCTCTTCACTCTCACGACCAGTGACAGGACTCAAGGGAATGACAAGAAGATGAGTCAGGAGAGGTTTAGGTTGGATATTCGGAAATGGTTCTTCACTCAGAGGGTGGCTGGGCAGTGGAACAGGCTCCCCAGGAAAGTGGTCACAGCACCAAGGCTGACAGCTCAAAGAAGTGTTTGAAAAACACTTTCAGGCACATGGTAGCATTGTTGGGGTATCCTGTGTAGGGGCCAGGAGTTGGACTCTGATGATCCTGATGGGTACCTTCCAACTCAGCATAGTCTTTGATTCTGTGATGAAAGAAAACAGGTCAGAAGTGGCTGCAGAGTCCAGCTGCAAGATCCTGCAGAGTGAATGGAATAGCAGATCCATCTATCAAAGCCCAAGGTTTGGCTTTAGGGATGGCAGTCCCATCTGGGCATGGGAGCTCTGCAGGGCCAAGAACTACCAAAAGCAATTTCAACTTTGCAGGAGGTACAAACATATAGGAGAAGGCAGTACTGTGTCAGGGAACATGAAAGCAGAACAAAACAGAGGCTCAGTCAGGGGCCTATGGCTCCCACAGAGCTGAACTTGCGCTTCTAAAGGTGATTCATTTTGTCCCTGAAAACAGGGTATTTTACATAAAAGGGAATATTGTGGCTATGATTAGTGGCCCCTGTCTCAGCTCTGACATGGACTGCCCTGAGAACACCTTAGAGTTGAATGTAAAACTAGGCTCATAAGTTAGTGGGACTTGTCCTTTTCTGAACACAAAAATAGCAATTTTCTCTCTTTTTCAAATGAAGACAGGATGTACAGTACTTCATCGAACAGAAATGAACTTATATTGCTTATATAAATTAGATCTATTTTCAACTATCTTTGCTAAAAACATTTTATCTACTACAGAACACTCATGAGTGTTTGCAACACATGTGGAATAAAAAGAAAAAGAGTTAAGCATAAAAGAGTATTAAGTCATCTGGTTTGGAGGGATTTTTGTATTAGATCTTGTTCATTTATTAAGTGTAATGTGATAGTGGCCAGATGATTAATACAGTGTGGCGGGAGTGATGCAACAGGAAAGATAAAAACGGTATCATGAGCAAAGAGGATGGGGATGTGGAGGAGGTACACAGAGACGGTTGGGATTAGGAAGTTGGTGTTCACAGTGTCTGAGTGTGACTGACTTCCTTTGGAATAGGCTTTAGAAAGTATTTACTCTTTTGGATGGTGATTATATTCCACAGGATTTCCCAAATGAGGGAAGACAGTACAGCATTACTCTGCTTTGAGAGAGTTACTACCCCTAGCCCCAACATGCTCAAATCACTTTCCTGCATCTCTGGGGAGGGAGATTTTGGTTGCCTCCACCCATTTTGATCAGTTCCCACCAGGTCACCCTACTGCAAGCCTGGCAGGGACTCAGGGCAGAAAAGGCAGAAGTGATGTTCTGTGGATAAGAGAACTGCTGAGAAGACAATGACTGAAGGGTTCACATCATTGTAAATTCCTGCTATTAATTAATGGGACTAGCTGCCTTTGGCGAGAAATACCTGGAGAGCAACATTAATTATCAATAGCGTTGACTGACAAAAGATCTAAAATGGTGGCATTTATGCAGAAAGTCTCATTGCTTTCAAGTATGTATTCTACTACAGCTGTTGAGATATGTTATGTCTAACTGTACTTAGGATAGATCCTTTAATTAGCTTGAACCAGAAACTGTAAAACTCAGTGTTTAACCAGGTGCTCTGTAGGACAGTACTATAGAATTCAGTTACAGCTGTGCTCACAGTGGGACCCAGGTCTGGACATCACTACCTAAACATTCTATCACAGAATCCTTCTACTGCAGGGCCTTCTCATCAAGGTCAGATTTTCAGACACATTCAGCATCAGCACATTTTACTGGTGATGTCTGGGCAGATTTTCAAAGAAAGCCTGATCACCCAAGAACAGCTACTGAGTACCTAAACCTGAGGGAGACACAAAAGATTTTTTAAGTTGACCAGATTGTTCACTTGCAATTTTACAGTATGAACATGCCAATTCAGGTTGTGTAAGATGATGTCAACACACAGGAGAAAAAAAGAAGTAAGGAAAGTGCTTCAGTCAGCCATGGCCACATAGCACTGATGTGCTGAGATCTCACAGTTCTGTCTCTAGTAAGCACACTTGACAGGTTTCTCCCAGACCAGCTAGGAACATGAAACCACTGCTGATTAGAAGAGAGGATTTCCCTTCAGAGTGGTAACTGCTCAGGGGAATCAGATTTCTGAATTGACTTTTACATATACAAAAGGTGACTAAAGGAGTTAGGCCAGACTGGATTGCTGCAAGGGGATAATAAGCCCCATGGTTAGACGGAAATGCATGTGGATTGTTCTACATCCTTCTCTAAGCACTTTCACATACTATTAAAACAAACTGTACTTTTGTTTTTAAATAATGGCTATCTCATTACTACAGTTGCAGCTGGACACAGACTCAAGGAGATGACCCAGTGCCGTAAGTCCCCCTGATGACAATTCCATGCAGAACTCATTGCCCTAGCCAAAGCAGTGCAGGGTGTCACCTAAGGAGAACTATCAGCTGAAGGACAGCCATGGTCCTGCCCATGGAGAAGCAGCAGAGCCCAAGCCAGGCTCTCTGGCCACAGCAGTGCAAGAGCAAGAACCCAGAGGAGCTCAGCTTGCCACTGACCCAGGGGAACCAAATTGACCTGTGCTCTCTCTGATGCAGCTGGCACACTACTGGTAGCTGCAAGACCTTTTACCAACTCAACTAGCAACAATGAAGGTAGTAGGGCAATAAAGCCTACACAGACGAGAAATTTCATACAGCATGGAGTGGTGGGAGGTGGGAGCTGTCAGCCTTTCTTACAGTCTTCAGAAGGTCAGTATGTATCTATGGTGTGCCTGCTCTTGCATTACAACACTAAGGACTCTGCCACTTCTGCTCCCCTCTTCTGATCTTTCCACATGCAAAGAGGCAAAGTCAGGGCCACATCTTTAGAGTGTATGAGCAGAGCTCAAGAGCAACTGCTACTGACAAGGAGTCAGAGTTATGTGGAGTATGGGCATAATGGTTCTAAAAAGACAGCTCAGTGAGACACTGAGGAACTAAATACAGGCTCTGTTTTTATGAACCTTAATATTTTAGCACGAGAAAGCTTTATACTCAAAATCTTTATTTCCATTAACTAGCAGATTCTTTCCACACCTTGCTCTCCATGCACATGCATGTCCACTCCCTTCAGAACAGCTCAGTGTACAACAGCTTTTGAGTTACACAGTAAAACAATTACTTTCATTAAGATTAAGGTAATTATAGAACAAAAGATGCACTCTGAGACCCTTTATAAAACAAAACACCTTATTTATGGAATCAAACAGAATCTGTTTGCTATCAGTTCGACTGCAGGAGTAAGCAACTTTATTTTTAAGACAGCAATGACATTCTTTTTTAATGGTATTTTCCTTTATCTAAAAAGAACTAATCTACCAACTTTGAAGAAACAGTGCTAACCCACCAGATTTACACAGAGTTCTGAGACATTTGGTGTTTCACCTAAAGCCTAAGCTACTACATCGTTTATTCACATGAAGAACACACTTTCAATTTATTTAAGAGCTCTCTAGCTTACACAGTCCCAAAGAAAAGCTTCAGAATGTTATTCTTACTCCTTTGGAAACCAGAAAGCAAATAAGAGCATATAAGAATTTATTACATTTTAAAATGTCACGATAACAATGCCAGTCTCATGGTTTTTAAGGAAGAACCTTTGTCATCGTTTTTTTCTTTTCCTTTTCTTTTTTCTTCCCTTTTTTTTCCAACAGTGACAACATCCAGTTTGCTAAATGGTTGGTTGCAAAAGCAGCATAGGATCATCGGCATTGCAAACCACATTTTCCAAAATTATTATTGGTCTATGTGGTTTAATTAGGGAAGTCCAACTTTAATTTCAAAATTACTGAATGTTTCCTGTAAAACCAAAGCTCTTTTCATAGTCCTTTAGATTGTTCCACTACCTCCTGAAACAAGCATTTGAAATTGTCCCATGTACCTGAGTATGAGACGGAAGTGTGCATTAGAGTGGAGTACAGCTCTCTATCACACAGACCTGAATCTCTAGGGCGGGGGGGTGGGAGGGGAAGTTGCCTGGAATTGATGAAATCAACTATTTCACATGTATTCTGCAATAACATAGCAGAATTTGCTTCTCTTCCAGCTGCAAGATTTTACTGATAAAAACTCTGGAAGGACAAATTAGGAAAATCTATAACACAACCCTAATTTATAAGAGATGGTGACTTTTCTATATTTTAAGCACAGTAATAACAGTAAGAAAATCTGTGAAATCAGAAAGTCTGATATAGTGTTTTACGTGCTTCACATTTGTCTCGGTTTGAAAGACAGGTATTTGCTAAGAAAAAGCCAAGAGCCCCTTCCCTGAGATGGAGTGCAACCCCCTCCCTTCCAATTATTATAGTTTTGGAATCAGGGTCTGTCAAGCAAAAGATATGGGGATAGGAATAACAGTTCTTTACTAATATATCTAACAAGGCAAACAAAAGAAACAACAGCTATAAAAAATTGACAGCAAAACAGAACAGTATAAGTCAGTTCCAGTCCTTTTTGGCCGCAGACTCCCTCTCCGTGCGCTCAGTTACCGGTGCTGTGGGCAGGGCAGGTCCCGTGTAGCTGAAGAGGGCTGGGGTGATGGCAGCGGCGACCCAAGTGTGAGAAGGATGGAGGAGCGACTCCCTTCCTCATGGTGTCGGTCGTGGTGCTCGGCAGAGTGCCCGGAGGTAGTAGGATGAAGTGGGAAGGCAGCAGTGCGATGTTCGGCAACAGGGAACGTGGCTCCCGGTGTTGGGATTGCAGGGCGAGGGTGCTAGGTAGCAGCACCGGCTGTCTTTCTCGGACTCCACAAGCGAGCGAGAGTGCGAGAGCAGGGCCCTGCCCCACCTCTCCTTTCCGGTGTTACCCCTCTCCCCGGCCCCTTCGAGAGAAACTGTTACTAGCTAGGGTGTAGCCACAAATACTTAGCACAACAATGGGGAAAATTCCGCAGAAAGGAAAGGGAAAAATTCAATCCCCAACAACATTGCATAACTTTTATTATGGAGTCCTGCCTGCTTTTTACTCTGCATCAGTGTTGTCCTCATTAAAAGGATTTATGTGTGCACATGGAAGCAAGAATGTATGCCTATGTGTTTGCAGTCTCACCTGTTATCTTTCTCTTGCCATTATCTAGCAATTTCCCTTTCAAAGGACATTCATAGCTCATTGGTAAATATAAAGCAGGTAAATTTTATGTACTGAAGCAACATGAGTGTGAAGTTGGTCTGACTCAATCGTATCACACCAGCTGAAACAGACACTGTGTACACAACAGACAAATCTCTGGTTTCAAAGTCATCATAAGGAAAAATTCCTCTAGGCAAAAGAAATCAAAACATTGGGATGAAATACATTGGATCTCAGGAATTTCCTTTGCAACTACTAGGATCCACACAAAAATGAGCCATTAAAAAGCAATCCGTATTTTCCAATCCTATTAGCTATAGCACATCATCAAGAGTTTACATAATTCTTAAAAACAGACACAAAATGTCAACAGACTGCAGCTGAATGCATTATGGACACAGAATACTCTTGCAGAGTTTTCATTAAGTCTAACATGATTTACACGACTTAAGACACATTGCTTCAAGATTTTTATAACACTGCAGTTAGTACTCCAGGGATGTTTCGACCCACTCAAAATTGTTTTAGCTGTGTTATTACCTGGGTCAGAACTGATGGCAGCATATATCAATTAGACTGCAGCAGTTTAATACCTGTTTCTATGCATCTGGTCACTCAGAGATTCACATCTAAGATTTCCATACCCTAAAAAGAATATTACAGCAGAGCCCTGAAACAGGCTAAGGTTACCTCATTTATTTAAGAAGCAGCCTTAAAGAAAAGACATCAGGAGACTCCACCCATTCAGATTACAGATGTCCCTTCCATTCACCACAGAGACTGGTAATACTTATTTTTTCTGATTACTCCTAATGTTTGCCTTGACCATTTTGTAGATTATGGTGCAGCACTGTATCTAATTGGGAACAGTGGACTGTAGACTTTTTGATAAACTCAACTACTATCGACACTGATTGACTCCAGTTTTGGATCTGGATTCTTTATTAGTTTTAACCCTATTAAATAGAGAACATTTAAAAAATAGTGCTACTTCAGTATTTTGTCACACCTAAAGTAAAAAATACATGGGTGTTACTTCTGTCAAGAGAGGTAACTATAATTAATGACTGTGTCAGTGATGATCACTGTGTATTTTATATGAGATGGCAGCAATGTAGATCGCCTTTGCTACAAATTGTTAACAGACGCTTTTATTGGCAGTGGACCTGCCCCTGAAACTTGCTAAGTTTGAGAATAAGTGCCTCTGTGACATAATTTTATTATTCAAGGAGCAGGTTTACCCACAACTTTTTTCACTTATACAGCACATCATGGTTACAGCTGCCTTTTTAGTAATACCTGAGAGGCTCAATTTCTCAGGTAAAGAATTTTGCCAGGTGCCAAGAGGTGAGGCATTTGAGAAACGTCTGTTACTTTCTTCTCTGCTATAATAGTGTGAAGTTTTAGATTGTTGGAAACACTGGATTTACCTGGTCTACATAGCAAGAGACAATTTAGCCAAGTGACTTCACATGACTGAGAGAAAAACCTAAGATGACTAACACTTTATTGTGGTTTTGTCCTTAAAATCTGTCCTTTGCTGCTCTGTACCTGTTACTCCACAGAGGTGCCATTTTTAGCATAAAAAATCAGAAAAAGACTGTAAAATCAGTCTCTAGAGAGCTCTTCCTGTCTCCTCTTTAAACACTCAGCATATCTCTCACAGAGAGGGCCTTACTCTAGCAACACTAATATGAGCTTTCAAGACCTCTTGCTCCCTACCTATGGGTGCCAAGATGTGAAACAGAAACAAATACAATTCAGAATAAACACTAAAAATATGCTTAAGCCTCATGATCAAGACAAACATCAGGCTTAAAAGTATTCTGTTAGTGCAAAGGACTGCACCTATAAACCAACTCAAAATCTAACTTACACATTACATGGCATTAGCAGTTTTACAATCAAGCTTCTAAGAGTTCAACAAAACCTTAATAAAAGATGAAACTAGGGCAGAAAAGATGAATTAAGGGTAGAAAGTTACAGGATTTTCCCTCCAAACTTTCCAGTGGGGGAAATTCATCTATTTTAGCATAAATGTGTGCAGTTTTACAATGGTCCTGCTTCTGCATGAATTTCAGAATACATTTACTAGAAAATTCATTACATGAAACATTTATCCCATGAATAAATTAGAGACTCTGAATTACAATGCAATAAAACTTTTTCTGCTAGAAAGATTTTTATGGGTGAAATAATGTGAAAATTAGTAACATTAAATATGATTCTTCTTAACCCAGAATAGTCACCACACAATTATTTTGACATGTTCTGGCATATATCATCATAGATCTAGTCAAATAGTGTTATAGAACTGATTTGGAATCCTTTTATAAAGCATTAAGAAACACACAGAAAAGACAATGGAGAGGCAAGTTTTCAATCCTGAACTGCTGAAGAGAGCAATTTTTTCCAATACATTCCAGAAAAGCAGGATGACTTTTTTTCTAAAGGGTTTTGCTCAGTCCTTGAATGGATGAGCAAATAGTTTCACTTTTGTATCTGTTTGTGTGTGTGTGTGATGCTCTAGGATGGGGTAAATGCACTGAGGGTGAGCCACCCATGGTATTAAATGGGAAGTCTGCATGCTCTCCTGAGGCATAGGCTCACTTCTCTAATAAAAAATTCTAAACTTAATACATACACGGAGCTGCTCTGTGCTATTAGGTCAAGCATCGATAAATCCACTAACAAATTGTCAGTGCTTAGCTTTTTGGAGGCCAGATCCCATCACCCTTCTTCATGCAGAACAGATATCTGCATTGTTGAAAAATGCTTCTACTTCCTATTAATAAATTCATCTGAAACTTTAAACCCTTATTGGAAGGTATAGTACCAGGTCAGTGTACCCTGAAAAGTAGCCTCAAGCTACACTGACAATGCAGGTGAGATCTTTCACAAAAGATCTCACTTCTCACAATCTCTCACAAAAGATTTCACTTCTCACTCTAATACAACCTAGCCCTGGACAAAATGCTTAATATTTTAAGTGACTAAAAATCTGCTGGGATGAAGGATATTGCCAGAATTTAAATCTAACTTTAGAAAGCAGACTTATCCTATACTTTCCAAAGGCTGATGGAATTGCCATGCATCACAGAGCTGCTATACTGCACTCAGTTGCTTCCAAACAATTGTGCCAGGCTTGCAAGAGAGGTGTACCTGCTTCGGAATGCTTGTCTGTGAAAGAAAAAAGATTATTTCTGCTTTATTGTGAAAGCTATTTTAGGAGAAGGAGATGGAATCCATGTTTTTTCTTTGGGCATTTCCCTATTCATAGATTTTTGTCTAGTTAGGTGGACCTTGGATTCATAGCAGACTTTGCTTATTGCCTATTTTGAAAAACAGACATTTGTGTGGAATGTCTTCTGGAGGTGCTCCTTCCCAGACTCAAATGCTTAAATAGATGTTTATAGATGTTTATCTTTCTTAGGAGAGAAAAACCACTGATGCAACAGAAAGTGCAAGGCTGCAGAGCACTCTGTGCAAACCAGCCATTCCCACCCAAGAGTGAATGAGCATGATTGTATTCAAAGGAGGTAAATCAGACATCCTTGAATGCTTCATCTTCCTCTCTCTCTGTTTGGTTTCCCACAGCATAACTTTACACATTACCTCATGACATCTTTATAGTGGTGGAGAAAATTATTAGACTCCAGTCCTTGAAAAATCTCAAACACACACTCATTTGTAGCATTTGGCTGTTCTAATTAGCACATCACTGAGGGGGTAATGAATAGAAGTCCGTGAAGAAACTTAAAAATTAGTACCACTAGCAATGTGAGAGTAAAAATCAGAACTGTATGTAACAGTACTCAGAGGATTTGGATAATTACTGGATACTCCCAATATAAGGTCTGTCACTTGATCCTAAGGGACTCTAAGGCTTCAAGAGGCCCCAGAGGCCAAATATTCTACCCCAATAAATGAGGCTTACAAAGTTCACTCAGAGTTAAAGACAGCATCACAAGTCTATTGTTCTTGTTTCTTTTTTTTTGAAGGTGGCTCTTAAACAGCATGGAATTAGACAACCTTTTTTTGTACATCAATAACTGGACTCCTCCATCTGTAATGAGATGTTATAGCTTCCATGTGTGTCAAAGCATGGAAATTACATCACTCCAATAACCACATGGATTCCTAAAGCCCGACAAGCTGCAGTATTTGTGCTAAGGTTCTTTAAACATTTCAGTAGTCTCCAAGCAATTAAAAGGTTGGGGGGGGGGAAATATTACCCTTCAGAGGATGGTGAGAGACCTTGAACATGTAAAGAATGAGTTGTATAACTGCTGTACTATTCAGCACTCAGGCCACCCACTCCACCAGCCCATGAGCAATGGCACAGAGGGTAAAACATACTGCAAACGAGGTGCACTCCCCCCTCCCAAAAAAGAATGACCACTGGCCAGGGTACACCAGCCCACATCAGGCAGTCTGGGGCAGCCTCCAGAAAAGACCAAGCTGGCTGTCCCCAGCTCTGGGAAGTGGTGCCAGCCTGGCACTTCAGAGAACCCTCCCTCAGCTAAGCAAGGACTTCCTCCTCCCCTATGGTGGGAAGCTTTCAATTCTGACTCATTCTCAACCTGATGTAAAAAGGCTCCAGCCTGTATTTTATAACATACATTTTAAAAAAGCCCCGTAGGATCAACAACTTTTATTGCAACTTTCAGCTGCACCGTGCCCTTGTAAAGACAGATTAAGCTGGGGTCTAAATGTCATGACCCTTTCCTCTCCCTCCTCTCCACCTTCCATCATCTTTTTGTTGGTGTCTAAGTGATTTCACTCAGGATTAAATTAAAAAAAAAAAGAAAAACAAAATCCCAAACCAAAACAAAAAACCCAAACGAAAACAACAAGTTCTGTTATAAAAACAATGGCAGCTTTCAGGCTTGCTTTTCATCCTGAACCGAATGGGCAAAAAGCATCCATGCATTTGCAAGCTTTTCCAAGTGAGCCTAGAGGGGCCTGTTTACCAGAGATCAAATCTCTGGCAAACAGTTCATTGCAGCTCTTCAAACAAGCTGAAATTATGACCTTATGTTATTGTTTCTCAACAACTCAAACCTTTGATGTAAACTAATGTTGACCTTTCCAGGATAAATTTGACATGAAGCCACTTTTGTTTCAAACGCCTCAGGAAAATTCAGCTACAGTCTTATTGGATAAAGCCTTTTTCTGAGATAATAAATAATAGATAATAAAAAACTGGAGCCAATTTACTCATTGAACTATCTTCTTTTCCTGACTGACTATCATAATGGAACTTTTCTACCTTGGCTTTTCTTGGGCTGTCTCACACCACACCATGAGAGCCATCCAACCTATGATAAATCCTAGTGAAGTCAAAGGGAAAATTCAAGAATTTCAGATCCTCAGCCTCTGAGTGAAACCTAGGTTAAACTAAATTAAACTGCCTAAGTCCCATGGATTTCTGTGGAGACATTCCTACCACTAATTTTAGTGTTAGGTGGGTCTCCAAGGTAAGCTGATGTCTCCAGAAATGACCTCAATACACGTTGGACAGAAAGGCTCCTAATTCAACCTTAGCAAGTGCTGACTTCTGTCAGTAACAGAAAGCATGGAGAGGCGAGTTCCCAACATAAACACCTCTGATCTATAGATCTGTTGACTCTGTTCAGTCTTGTTCCACCATACCCACCCCGGTGTTCTGCACATCTTCCCATTCTGCCCAGGAGTCACTCATGACTGGTGTTTGTAGGCATCTGCACACTCTGTTTCAACTAATCTCTATCCCTTATTGTTTTGCCTATTAACTTTTAAAGTAGTAAAATGGAATCAACAGACAAAAAGAAAGATAATACTGTTAATTTTTCAAAGTGCTGCTATTAATATTTAGTGCACTCCTTGCCAGCTTAGGAGGTTTAAAAACCAGAAATTTAGTTGGACAATCCAGATAAAAAATGTGCAACTTTTATGTGGAGTCCATTAACTAATCCTAAATTAAAGTGGCATTGAAATGGAACTAGAAGGATGTGTACAAAAAAGAACATGTGATGAGCACATGGATACCACACGAATCCATTGTGATAAGTATTCTTCCAGTAAGAGCAAATTAATTCATTCTGACCACAAATTAAAATGAAGCCAAACTTGTTGGGTTTTATCATTTAACTGTTAAACTAAGCTTCTCTTTTGCTGGGACAAAAGACTTGCAAGACAATGCTTCAGAGTATTGTATTCAGCTATATATAAGCATAACTTACTGTACAATCACTACATATCAAATAGTAAGAACCTCACTTTCTTCTTTCGCATTCCAAATTGGGGATTCAACCCTTAGCCGCGCCTGTTACAATAAATCTGCTTTGCTGTGTGAGACACACTTGAAGTGTCTGAATTCTGTACTGCAGAGAGCTTCTTGTGCTGCTTCCCTCAACACCTGAGTAAATACAAGCTGAAAAACAAAGGTGATGAATTCAAGCATTTCAGGTAAGCTCCACTGACAGCATCTCATTGCCTAACCTAATAATTATTTTCAGAGATCACCTGAAATAACTTTCTTTTAATATTAGAAACATTAAGCCTAGTGTCTACAATCTAGTTTGGGAGGGCCAGACTAAGAGGCCATGTACTTTTTTTAAGATATGAGATCCATGCAAATAAAACACACACTTGTGAATTTTGCTTGCTAATCATAAAGCAAGTCCCATGCAAATCACAGAAACAGCAATGATAAATTTCATGGGTTAGTCATGGCAAAAATAGCAGATTTCACAGCATGACACTGATAAAAAGACAGACAGTAAAATCACAAATAAAGATATTTTCGCTGCCAAGAAAATGATTATTTCTCTATTAATACAGTCATCCTGGATGCATATTCTCCAAAGCAGTAAAACTGTCACTAAATAAATCTGTAACCCAAAAGTACTCTCAGTTTTAGGAACTGTTCTGTCTTCCTAATTCTTAGTTTAGATACTGCTGAATAATGAAGTGGACAAGAATCCAGGATGACAAAATTAATTTCACAGAATTTTATTTTCTGAGCGCAGGCTTTCCTGAGCTGGCTGCTCTAGTTTTTATGCCAACATCAGTGTAAAGGGTGCATTATACCTCTCTGCACAAGAAGAAACATCAAGTCGTGTCAGATCGTAAGTATCAGATAAGGTCCCAGGTCTCCCTTATGGACTAAGACTTCATGTTTATTTTTAGAAGCATTGACTCATCAGTCATTGCACTAATTGTCTATGTCCAATTGGTTGCTCAAAATGTATGAAAAATTCAAAGCCAAGACAGCACTGTTGCTTCAGTGCTCAGGTCAGTGCAAAACTCCTCTGTTTTGGTGTGAGAAGGGAGTTTTCATCTAACTGGAAAGCTGAACCAAGGAACAAAAAGTTGAAGCTCAAGTCTCTGTAACAGTCCAGAGACTCTGGTGGGAAGCCAGACTTTGCACAAAGCCAAGTGGTGGTCTCCTGCCCTATCCTAGTCCGTCTGCACCCCCAACTCTTCCTGCTGTTCTCCACACTCTGAAAGAGGCTGCAAAGGGAAATTATAATTCTGGAGGAAAATAACCCAAACTGCTTATTATGTCATCATTCTGTGCCCTGTGCCTTGGTTAGAAATTAGAATTTGCACTCAATGGAAAACTTTGCTTTCCAAAAAAAAAAAAAAAAACCAAACAAGGTCAGAAAGGAAAAACCATAACCAAGATCAAGATAAAAATTCTCAGGAAACCATTATAATGTCCATTAATATTTTATATAAATTCACAAATACTATGATATTATGTTCCAGAAAAAAGATTTCAGAACTAGAAATATTTTTATCTGAGAATGAAATGTGTTTTACTTCAGTTTGGAAAAAAAATCTATTCCATTTCAGGTGCTTACTCAACCACATGTATTCCATTTCAGTAATTTACTCTATCAGTTCTTAAATTTCGGCCTTTCAGCTCCTCCAGGAGCTCTGTTGGAAAAGCAAAGAGAACACAGCTGCACAGTTCCCACAAGCACAGCAAGGAGGCAGGCAGATCTCTCCACAGCACCATTCCAGGGTTCATCTGAATGTGGCCCTATGCTGCAGGCTTTTTTTAAGATCAGAAAGTATGGTCCTAAAGGTGGTCTCTTATGAGAGCTCAGCACTCCCCAAGACCATGAAGACAATGCAAAAAAGAATTCTGTGAAGGGAACTTCGGCTTTCCATTTCCATATGGAAGGATCCATATGGATACTTTTAATATAAACCTCTTATGGGGCATCTCTGAGCAAGGGAAACTCGGACATCCTCCCTTCTCAGGAATGTGGCATGATGCTCTCAATTGAGGAATGTGAGAGCAGCATGTTTAGTAGAGAGAACTAACCTGAGGCTCTTGCCCAGAAAAGTACAGTGTGCTGGCTACTAGTTTTTATACAAGTTCTTTTTAATAAATAGTGCCAAAAGCCAAAGAAAATTTCATAAAAATGAATGGTTCTAGCACTTCCTGATGAAACATAGACAACCTCTCATGCAGAAACAAAAAATTACCCCATCACTCATTTCTCAGAGGGAGGCATCAATTTCATGGGATAGTAGCCACACAAGGGACAAAAAAGAAGATCTTCTTCATTATTATCCACCTCCTAGTTCTGTTCATATATATCTGATCAGACAACAAAAATGTTCAAATTTCTTTAGAACTTTAAACCTCTGCTGAGGTTCAAGACTTTAAGCCAACAGGCTGTTGACCAAGAGTGGAAAGCTATAGCTGAGATGGTTTATGGTCAGAAGTGGGGAAAAAAGCACTCTCCCGGGGCTGAGTTTTCTCTTGTTTTTTACACAATTATTAATTACTATCTATTTCAAATCATTATTTATTTTTCAAAACCTACTGCACCCCTACATTTTTCTTGACACATTGGTAGTCATTACTGTGGCAACTTACTTCAAGCCAAGAGATATAAATGTCTGTCTCTGCTGACTGGCAGGATGCTGTAAAACAATGCTGCCAGCCAATCAAACACACACCCTCTCTTCCTCCTTGGCATGACAATATATATTTTCAGTGGTATAGCTGGGACTGACTGCCATCAATCAAAACTTGGATTTCCAGTCCATCTCCACAGCATACACATGCTGAGTGAAAGGCCAATCTATCCTTTGGTAAACTCCTGAAACTTTATTATATTGACATTTTAGACAAAATAATAATCAGTTCATCAATGCAGGAAAAGAGCTCAAAAGTCTAAATACCTCCAAAATTTGATTGTCTCTGTTTTTAAAGGTAAGTAGATGGAAAACATTTGATTCTTATTTATTACCGGTTAAATTTATGTCCCTTATTTCACCATAAACTACTTCACAAAAATGTATCTTATTTCACTGATCTTTAATAACCTGAAAACTGGTAACAGAAACCTATAATGAAGTACCCCATATACTGTAAATTAAAAATAAATAAGAGACCTCAAAGAGGTTTTCTTCAAAAGCTGCTTCAGTTTAGTGTTTCATTTTATATATATACGCTAAAAGAGAGACATCTGTAAACATTTCTGAAGTATAATACAAAGGAACTAGCTGTGGTATTATCTATTCTAAGCACATGGTTCAACATTTTTTTATGCAAACTGTATAATTGGAAACTGTCCATTTTCTGCTTGTGCTAAATATTCTGTGTCTAAATACTTTTCATAGTAGATAAATAAGGTTTTTATTTAGGTCTTATCACCTTCATATTACATATTCATTGATTTCTAAACTGCCTTAAACAGCTCTGTAGATGTGAAACATTATGAATTCAGTTTTGGCACCTTGGTATTAAATTTGCATATCAGGTCATGCACCACTTGACATACATGCAAAATTGCACTGCGGCTATTTTATTACAACCCACAAAATATATTCAGAAACTGCATGCAGCATCAAAATAAATTAAAATGGATAAAAGATACAATAGTAAGCCACATTTTTTTTTATTGTTTAGTAGTGCCTAAAGCCACTTATATGTTCTAGTCAATAAACAAAAGTTAGACTAAAACAATTTTTAGTCTTTCTGTTACTGTATTTTAATTGCAGGGGTAAATGTACTTTTCCCCTTACCAACTGTATCCTACTTAAGGCTTGAATTCTTTTAAATTGTATGCTATAAAAAGCAATGTATATGGATCACTGGCAAGCCTTCATGTTTCTCTGTGTATGTCAGAATGTATATAGACACTATGTATCAAAAGTCAGACATACAAAGCAATATATTTGTCTAGTTGATTTTGTAGCTGAAATGTTTTTGTAACTTACTGTGTATGCCAGGACTGCATTTGCATGGCGACTGCATTTACACAGTTAAAAGTGCACCAGTCAATGCTGCTCGGCCATTACAGTGCCCTCAATATATACCAACTACCTTTGGTGTTTCATCTACAAATTGCCCTCTTTATATTCAATAAGCTGCAACAAAGACATTAGAAAATTAAATAGTAGGGGACACATTTTCCAATTGCTCCTCACTAGGGCTCCATTTCCATGTCCACAACACTTCCGGATAAATAATTTGGCACTTCTATTCACTTGTTCCCAGGCAATGCTCACTTGGCTGCTCAGGTACCTCATCACACCTGCAAATCGGGGACTCAGGTGTCTCACAGACTCTCCAGGGGACAGAACAGTGCCCATAAGGCAGCAGTGCCAGCCCAGGTGACTGGGGCCAGCCTGGCCCCTCTCCCAGCTCCACTGCTCACACTGCAGCCAAGCCATGTGCTGGAAGCCTGTGCTGCTCAGCCCCACGGCTGCCTTCATCACCCTTGGAAAAAACAATTCCCTTCCACGTAAAGAAGGCAGTGTAAGCATCCTCTTGCTCTGTTATGGGTAACAAGTGTCCGTGAGCACAGGGATGAACCCATCTTCTTCAAACAGCCCAACACCGGACCCTGAGCCAGAGCACTGCTGCATCCCCACAGACAGACAAGAGCTCAGGCAGGAACCCTTGTCTGACCTAGAGCTGTGCAGACACCATCGCATCCGTGCTGCTCCCACGTGTGCCAGGGCACGGGTGACTTTTCCTACATCACCTGCTCTCAACCATTACTGATTCTTAGCCTTGGGAGATCCATTAGAAAAAGAAAGCTGGGGGGTGGTTGTTTAAGAGATTCTAAATGGCATCCTCAGTCAAGGCAACAGCACAAATGAGGGAAATCCTGTAATTAACACACAACGAAATTTAGAGCGCATTTTACTGAGTCTAGCTCACACTAACATGGAAATTACATGACAGAGCACCCCCATTAAGTCAGCAAACTGCCTTTGGCCACACAAATGAAGCAGGTGACAATTGCACTGGGCAGTATCTGCACTTGGGCTCTCAACCAAAATATCTAGAATCTAAGTTTGCTCTGTTTCTTCTCAAAACATCACAAAAGAAACCTGAAAATCTACATTCCACAAGAGAAACACTCATTGAACTTAGGGAGAAGGATCTGTAGTAGCCTCATCTGTAGTAGCTGGTGGACATACACAGACCTCTTAAGAAACCTGCATGACTGCACTGAAAATCTAAGCTCATCGGCACCACTATGTTTACAGCCAAAAAAAAATCAACATAATATAACAGATTGGTTCAAAGCATTGCTACAGACCACCGTGCTAAATTCCCACATCCTTAGCAGTTTGTAAAAATGTTTAATTTATGTTTATGTATTCTTATTCAAAATGTTAGTTAACAGCCTTTAGGGACCTGGTAATAGGATCCTTTTTTTCTTTTTTATGTTTATTAGCTACATTAATGACTGTTTCTGCAATTCTGCTACAAAGACTTGCGTTAATGAACACCAATTAATTCTGAAATGATTTTAAACAAAGGGTGATGAGAATAACCAATCAACCGTGACAGTGTAAAGAGCAAGCAAGCTGCTGTGACCTAATTTTTCTGTTTTGATTCTTTGCTGTCAGAGTGCATTGTTATTCATCAAGAACACCTATAGATTTTGCATATACATACTACAGTTTTATAATTTTGGAAATGCTCTGTTCCTTTTCAACATGGAAAATTACTTCTTTTAAAGTACAGGTTTCAATAGTCCTGACTCATAGACTGCTAATACCTCAGAGGTCAGGGAGATCTTCAGCAATATTAGAAGGACCCTACTAATTTCAGCTTCTAAAAATTTAAGGTACGAACTGGCTGGCTCAAGCACTTGGAATATCTTGCCTTTCAGTCAAAAATATAACAAAGAATCATATCCCGGTTTCAACTTGTTTAATTAGAGGCATTATATCCATCAATCTGTTTATTTTCCACAATAAATTAATCTTCTAGCCATTTAATGCAATTCACAAGGATCTGAGTTTAAAAGAATTCTCTGAAACCAGCAACAAGTTAAATGAAAACACTCCTGAAATAACACCTATATGTGTCAAATCTGACCTAAAAAGTAAATAGACCATACAGGCAGATGTGACTTACACACCTATTGGGTGAACAAACATCAAAAAAGCTATCCAAAACGGTTCTAAACTTAAACAAAATGAACTGAAATTGAGAAATGTCATTTGCTATTTCACCTGTGCCCAGTTTGTGCTTCCACCACAAGAGCCTTGCTAATCACAAAAAAACAGGTATTTTAAATCTAAAATTTCTATAAATCATAGAGTGTACAAACAGACCAGATTCTACCACTTCATTTTGTAATGGACTTACAGTAGAGAATGTACCTTCCATATGAACATTTATAAATGTCTTCTTTTGTCCAACATACTAAGTGACAAAAATCTATCACACAGCAAAAAATTCATTTTATTGGCGGTTTTTCAACAGAAGTTAATACCATTGCCTGACAAACATGGATAAAAACATTAAGCCCACAAACTGATAAGGCCTCTACCAAAGAAATTACATGACCAATCCTATGGGATCATACTACAGAACACAGAAGAATACGGCACAGGTTACAAAAGGTACTACTAAATGACAAAGAAGTAGACAGAAAAACTTCAGCAGCAAAAACGCTTCTATTTTTTTGAGTTTACTAACTGGTGTCATGGACAGACTGTAAAACAGAATTAGTGGAGGTTCAGAAAGGGAACTCCATCTCCTAAGGACAACACAAGTTTTGCGATTACTGGCAGGTGGATATCTGTAGTCCTAGTTAACAGAGGCAGCATTTGTACCATGTCTATCCCCTGTGTCATTCATGCCCTGTTACAGGCAGGATCCACAGCCACCCCTTCTTTCCACTCCACCTGTGTAGTCACATCTTTTGTGAGCTTGTGCTTGTATCTCCAGCCACACTGGCATCCCTCCTGGACTTGTAACAGGTAGTCCTCCAAAGATGGACTCCAAAAGTCTAAATTCTGACAAAACCTAAGTCAGTGTAAGTATTTAAATACCTTAACAACTTAAATGTTACCATCGGGTCGGATATAATATACGCACACACACTTGAACAGAGTAACAGCTTACAGGCTAGCTGTCAAGCTTCTCCATACGTAAACTTTAGTGCTGAAGCTGAGGCAACTTCTCCTTCTACCCCTTATTTCAGGAAAAAGAGAAGGGAAATGTATATGGGCCTATATATAAAGTTCTGCTCTTGAAGAGTTACACTTGAAGAATTCTTCATGTGTCCACTAACATATTTCAAATCCAAATCTCAGATCAGCTTTAAGCCTTCTCTGTGCAACAGCAGGTGCTGTCAGTTTACCATGGGAATGCCTTTTATCTCTCAGAGAAGCATGGCTGAAGTAACTTCCTTGCAAAAAAAAAAGGTAAGAAAAGAATAAGACAAGAAGCTCTGGCATACAAATCTTTTTGTTCTCTTCTCTACATGCAATCCAGAGACTGCTATTCTCAGCACAGTATGAAAAACATTCTCCTGAAAGAGAGTACAAAGGGCCGTATCAGTTTTATTGGGAAACACTCGTTTTTACTGCAGTAGGCTTTACCTGAGTAAAGACAGAGGGCTGGATCCCTGATACCAGAAGCACAGACTGAGATGGGCTTTGGTGCCTGTGTGAAATACAGGCACAGCATGGGGTTATGTTTAGAGGACAGCAGTGCATTCAGCCTCGTGCCCTCCAAACACAGCAGTGCCAGCCAGTCCCAGCCTAGGGTGCTACCTGATCCATGAGCAGCATTCCTCCCTCAACCAACCAACCAACCAACCAACCAACCAACCATGCTCTCCCCACGTTCTCCACTTGTAACACCCTAGCAAACATTTTAGTGGCAAAATGTCAGGGCTTTGAGAGCCACAGTGCCATCTTTCAGCAAACAGGTTTTCCTATGTCCATTTACTGAAGTCAGTCCACATTATTGCTGACAGATTCATATTTATAATGACAGAAGTTTTGCATTAACATCTAGCCTTCCACAACGGGTTTATTACTGAAATGCCAATTCAACCATAGCTGTAATGACCCTATTTTATAAGGCACGCATTTCAGGCACTTTTGCAAATGGTTTAAAAAAAGTGGAGCAGTTAAATTATGCTGCTAACATAATACGAGTGTGTCATCACACCCTATCAAACAATTTTATATCAAAAAAGGATGTGATATGGAATTTTGCTGTTACGATGCAAAAGAAGGAACTTGGAGAAAAAAGTGAAGTATTAGAACAATGACACCCCTCTCCACCTTACACTCGGCAACCTGTAGTATCTTTTAGTTATGAGACAGCCTAGGACAGCTAAAAGATAAAGCTGGACTGATGTCTTATTAAATTTTTGTTTGGTTTGTAAATATTAAATGGAGGGTATCTAATTCACCATGTGATTTCAACCAGAAAAACTGTGAAACAACAGATATCTCAGCCCTAGCAAAGCTGTATTCTCAAACTCCGAGTCAAAAGGACAAAATGTCAGCCCTCGATGGAAATTAATTCCCCACTCTTCAGCATTCAACACTCAGCCTTTGCTTAATTTAAATGTGTTAGATTATCAGTCTGTTATTCTTCCAGCATTTTATAATGATTTCTAACACTGGCCAGACATTGTACACCTGGCTGGAAAATGTTTCTTTTTAAACAATGCAAGAACTAACCAATATGTAAACCCAATAATTTAATTGCATTTAGCTGCTGGCCATTGTTATTCTGCACTCCTTTCCCACTGAGAAGCTATAGTGATCCGATTTAAAAAGCAATCTAGCAGAACATTTTTCATTGCCCATGATTGTTGCACAGAGTAAATTGGCTCACATCACATTTGACTCTAATTTGGGTTTCAGAACAGTTAATTTGAACTTAAGCACTTATGTGCTGTTAACAAGAGGTGCCTGCACTGGAATTCTTCTCATTGCAGTGCTGTTATAATCCAGATCCTTATAGATCATGTGTGTGCTTTCTAGCACTCCACTTGCAACGTTAGGCATGTCAGAAAACAACTTAGCAGATATTTAACAATGTCAGAGGAAAATAATACAGATGCAAATAGATTCTTGCTATATGCGTGGCAAACAGAAATAAATACATTGCTTTTCAAACATTCAGATACCTTGTGACTTAATCATCCCATCTTAGTTCTTTATTGTGGTGTTTTGGTGTTTCAGCAAAGCAAGTAGGGTTAAGCTCTGCTCATTCATAAGTTACCAAGAGATCTATGGAAATACCTAAGGGTTGAATTTTATCATAATTAGCTGTTACATTAATAGCACTAATGTAATAAATATTCTGTCTCATTAGCTTAGGTAAAAGACTAGCCAATCAACAGAATTTATAAAGGCTTTTGTTTTGTTTTATAACATTATCTCTCTTGCAGTACTGGTGGTTAGTACAGACATTAGATCATAATAATTCTATAATTAACAATGGAAATATGATCTAACAATATAAATACAAGCTCTACTATCCCTTTAGTCAGACAGAGCCTAACTTAATTTTACTCTGTCATTAATCAAGTCTGTTACCTCTATCCATACTTAATTGGTTGATGATTATTTTTTCCCCAACAAAAGTACAATGCATTTAGAAGGGGCTGAAGGGAATCTTGGTTTTGAGTTTGGATTTGCCTGTTTTCCAGCACATATCAAGAAACAAATTATTGTAAGGCTCAGAAACGGGTCTTTTAAGTGACAATGCTGCCTACAGAAAAAGTGTGCAGAACATATCTTGACCACCAGATCCAGTGGGCAAAGGCAGACTCCTGTTATTGTGGCATCTCATTAGAAGTCTCCTACTATCTTTGGTGTCTAAATGTGATCACAAACAAGTGTAAACTTAACCAGAAATTATTCCAACAGACTGTCAGAAAGGAGAATCCATTGTGACAAGTCTGGCTCTTGGATACACAGTAAACCAGAGTCAGGGCATACACTCTAAACCCAAATGTAAATCCTATATGGGTATACACAGAGAACACCACTGATTATGATGGAATTGAAAACCTGCAAAGAACATTCCAATTACAACGTCAAGCACCATTAGAGCATCAGTTACTGCATGGATCCAAGTGATGCTTCTGCATTCTAAGGGGGCTGTTTTCTGTTGTTCTGCTCAGTATAAAGAGACAAAATGTCCCGAACCCAAAGTTGTGCTTGAGTGAGTGGGTGTAGAAATGTATTTAAGAAATACATACTTAATTTTGTTTGAATATTACCCTTTTGCATCCTGCAATGAATTTTGAACTGTATTTTTAAGTTCAATGTAATTAAAATAATTAACAATAGCAACACAAACTATTTATTACACGATTAAAATACGTTCTACACTGTTCTTCATGTGTACTTGTTCATTTTCTCCAGACATAAGTAATGTGTAGACAGAGACATTGTTTATTTACGACCTCAGTGACAGTAAATGTGGCATATGTGCCTACAATGTTTGACAGATAAAATGAGTTATTTACAGAAGCTGGGTTTATTATGTATGAATACTGAAACAGCGACAGTATTTGTAAACTTCTCCATTTATTTTCCCAGAGCTTGTTTCAGTGGAAATTGTGTTTTGAAGTACTACATAAAAGGACAGCACAAATAGTCCACTCCACTCTGTAATGCAGTCTACACTGGTATCTGCTAATTTTAGAATGGTCCTTTCTGACTTTATTTTACAGGTCTTTATTCAAGCACTACAGAACTCAATGACAAGTTTTCTATAAGCAACTGTGGGTTTGGAATTCATTCCTTATAAATAATATCTCTGCAGAAAGGTAGGTTCATTTCTGGGTCTCACTGTTCAGCATAATATGGAGAAGGTACAGATGTGTGAGAGCAGGGAAATGGAGAACATTTTTGATCTATTAATCTTAGGTATGAGAGAGGGAAAAATGCAGAAGACATTTGATCTACTAAGCTTAATTCTTAAAGGGCTAAAATTTGTTTCCAAAAATTGCTTCCATGAAGCCAAAAATAAAAATCACACTGGCTTTGGCAGGAAAACAAACAGATCCTCCTGGAGAAAATGCACTGATTATTCCTTTTTGGTAAAACTAACAAGCTTAGACACCAGATTTTGAAAAAATTATGTATGTATCTTTTACTTGTGCACGACTGATGTGTAGTGGGATATTTTTCTCCTTTTTCCCCAACATTTTCTACCCTTAGTTTTGGAATGGCTCAAAGCACTCTCACAAAACACTGCAGCCAGTGGCAGTGGCAGTGAGCACTGCCCTGGCTCTAAACCTGCTGCAGTGAAGTGCTGCTCGTTGTGCAAGTGTGTTATGCAAGATGCTGCAAGTTGGAGAGCCCAGGGTCAAAGGTAATCCCTATGGAGCCTTGCATAACAGCCACATGCAAAATGACACTGGTAGCTTTTCATTGTTTCTGCATGTGGGTTGTTTCTTTTTTTGGTTGTTGTTGTAGGTTGGGTTTTTATCTTTTCAAATGAATTCTGCAATTCAACTTTTTTTCCCAAAATCTTGATAGAGCTGTGTGCACATTTTGCTTAATTTTCAAGTGTCTTTATACACAACCTGTATGGCACATATTTTTATACACACAAACTCTTGTCACAGCTATCCAGGCCTCAAAACTTTTAGAACCCTTTCAAGGAATATTTGTGCTGTCTGTTGTGAGCAGACCTGACAACAGACATGAGTTATCTCAGTCATTGATTCAGGCTGGAAAAAATGAATTGTAAGCCTGAGCTGAAGATCTCAGCACAGTTTATTAGTTCAAACACTAAGCTCTGGCTTCCCCCCCCAACCCCCTTTCCTCAGAGCAGAGAGAAAACAATCATTCATGAAGGAAAACTGCTCCAAAATATCTGCTATGTTCTCTGCCCAATGTGACAATCCAAGGTGAGACTTTGCTACAAGGATGTAGGATTATAATAATTCAAATGCAAAGTCCAGCCTTCAGCACTATCAAAATACACAAATGGTGGGAGAACACATCTCAATACCTTCTCTTATGTACCTAAGTACAGAAGCTTTGGCTCAACACCTCATACACCTGTGTTATAATCACATCAGGGCTTAGGAGGAGCTTGTTCACTCAACACTCCATAACAAGAGATATTGGATTGCTTCTCAGGTACAAAGCACTCAACTTAAAATGTTCAGACTTTTCTATGTCAACAAAGTACATTGTGCTGCTCTCACAACATCATAGCTATCTGCAATCTGCATCTATCGTACAAAAGAAGGAAACAGGGGAAACAGTAAGTCCCAAGAGTCATGGGATATCAACATTGTGGGCAAAATGGATCTTGCTTTGTTTGGAAAGGGACTAAGTATGAAAGTAATTGTGGGAACAAAGAAGAATTTAAGAAATAATTGTATGATCCTACTCAGTAAGAGACAAACAATGGCAGTAAATTTAAGCATTGAACAGAACAGAAATCCTTCAGCTGAAAATTCATTCCCTTGGGTCTAATCTTTGGTGGAAGGACCAGAAATGACAATTGTTAGGACTTGTGATATTTGTCTATTCAGGGCCAAAACCAGAAATCAGATGCAGTGAAGATCTCCATGTAGTTCCATTTCACAGGAGACAAGGCAACAACATCTGTAATTCCTTCCCACTTTAATCATGTGTGATCTATTGTGAAATCACAGTAGCATACCAAGAAAAGCCTTTCCAGACTCTGTAAGTGTGGATGTAGATTTAAATGTTCACCTATGTACTGCTTATTTATAAATTTGGATTTGTACATATGCACAAACACAGAGAATACAAATTGGTGAAATCACTGCCAGAAAAACAATCATCTATGAAGTCTACAAAAGCTCAAATTAATACAGTGCAGAAGTCAATTTTACTTCCAGTACTTTGAAGAAACAGGTGCCCACAGTCACATCCCTCCTCACCATGCAGTGGCCCATGCTGACCAATAGGAAAACAAATGAAATATAAGGCCTTACCACAGCCAGGATCCTAAGAAAATCTGGCTTCATCCTTTCAGTGGTTCATCTGAGATCAATATTTCCTATGTATTTGACACAAGCAGCCTTTTCCTCAGCATCAAAGCTGCTTATTTCAGCTATTTCTTCTTGAACAAACGTATTTTATGTGGTTAATGCAAGGGGAAATCCTTCTCTCTGTTCCCTTCTGTCCTTCAGTGATCGGCCATCTGCCTTGTCCTGGAAAGTAAAATGACTGGAGCAGCCAAGAACATGAAGAAATGTTCTGAGCAACCATTTCTAAAACCCCATCCAAGATTTGTGATGGAAAATCTTCCATGTTTGGCTGTAAAGATCAGTTCCCTTTTAAAGTGCTTAGTTATGAAAGCTGCCTATAGCAGTTACAGAAGTTTTCCCTTCTCAAAAAGCTGGAGAATGCAGCCCATGGTGAGGAGAAGGTAGGGTCTTCTCCATTCCTGTCACCTGCTGATACAGGTATTTATGGTTCTTACAGGGAAGCTAGAGGAGGTGCCCCTTCTCTACTACTAGGACAGGTAATTTATCCCAGGTCACTCACTACCTGTCGCAGGGCCAGAGAATGAAGCTGCATCTCCACTAGCAAGAAGTACAGCACAGCAGAAGTCAACCTATGGAGAGAGTCATGTCAAAAAGCCAGAGAACACAGGGTTTGTGTCTTGGGAGAAAGGAGAGAGAAGGGGCTGTGTGGCACTACTGTGACTTCTCCTGGGCACCAGAGAGCATCTGGAGCATGTTACTGGCGTCCCTGCAGAGCTTCTCGTGTTTTCCTTCCAACCTAAAAACTTTATTTCACATATTCAGAGACCACACCTCAATCAACCAAAAAACAGCAACTGGGAAGCTGAGATTTCTTTCCTAAGTGTGCTCCTCAGAAAAACTAAAATGCTAACAGAAAGGCAGTATTTTTTCTTTCTAGCACCTGGCTCTTGCAACCAAGCAAAGCCAATAGTACTATGATGTCCCTGATTTAGTTAAGTCATTTAGCATCTGAAATCTAGTTGCTTGTCTGAAGTCTTCATTATAGCTAAAATGTTGGCTCTGAAAAAGGGGGATGAAAATTATAAGTAAATAGGCCATCTCTTACAAAATCTGGTATTTGGGATTAAGAACTTATAGCATGTAGAATAATAATAAAAGCAGGAAAAAAACCCCCATGTTATAAAAATAAATCAAATATATTCAGTATATCAAAATATATTAAGAACTAAATAGCAAAAAATGTTCTTGATGAATTGCAGGTGCAGTTACATCTTAATAAAATGTGTTTACAAAACCAGCATTTGCAAATTTTCATTTTTCTTCTTCTCTGAAGAGCAATAATTCTCTACACCCTACTCTTGCTTTCAGTCCTAAATAAGTTTAATTCAGACTGATTATTTATGGCCCAATTTTGCTTCTTCTAAACAAACTCAGAAAGCCTTAGTCCTCATATAGAATTATTTAGATTACCAACAGCAATACTATCACAAAAGGGCAGGACAGGTCTAGCTTGGCTGTATCTTACCATCACCTCGACACTGTACAGAAAAGTGTCTGCTTCTCAGCCTGGCTTATTTTGTTTAGCTTTAGCACAGTGAATTGGGTATTTTATGTGTCAAGGAACTGGCAAGAACCAGTTTATCACTATGCAGAGGGGAAAAATAATAGCACTTGTATGTAAAATTTAGTGGGATTTAAACGTATTTTTTCGTATTCAGTATGCAGAAACTTGGTGAATGCAGCCCTGCCTCCATTTCACTCTGCCCAGTCATCTTCTATCCAGTAGTGGAAGAAACAATTTACAACAATGAAAAAATGCCAACCATTGGCACATGCAATGCATATCCCCTTATTGGCTTTTTGTCACTCCACAGACCTCAGGAAACTTTAACAGTCAAGTTTTGCTCTCAGATATACTGGCAAAGCTCAAAATCCCTGATTTCCAAACTTTGGATCTGCAAACCATTTGTGGTCCATCACAGCACAGTGCGTGGTGCTCACCATAAACCCATGTTAAATGGTGATCATTGTGATCATGGGATTGTGGAATAAATGATGCGATTGTTAGGATAATTTTTTTGGAATAAAAAGTATCCTTTTTAGTATTTCCCTAGCTAAATTTGTCCTATATTTCATGTCAATGTGTAACTATGTGTGTTGGTGGGAAGGAAAGATGTTACAATCTCTCTTTATTCCAATAAAAAATAAACTGTAAAGTTTTTCTTCACAAGGAAGCCACTTAAGAAAGCTACTCTGGGATGCAAATAGAGGTTCAAAATTAAGCATGTTCAAGTGTAAGTAGCATATGCTAGTACTAATTATATTTTTGGGCAAAGCTTCAGGTTTTCTGATGACATGAAAGTTAGGGTTTATTGACTTCAAAAAGGATTAAACTGAATTAAGGTTACTGACGGGGATGGAGTACTCTGGCTAAAAAGGTAGAAAAAGGCTAACTGGCAGATTAAGAGGAAACCAATCTAAGTTGTTGATGAGCAGAAAGACATTGACACTCAAGTAGAGAAACTGTCTCTGAAAGTCCATCATGCAGATGCCCACGTCCCCAGGAGTCAGGCTAATAAAGAGCATCAAAACAACAAGCAAGTAGATCAGGCTGCAAAGATAAAAGTGTCAAAAATAGACTTAAATTAGCAACACAAGGGAAAGTTGTTCCTAACTCAATGGGCCCATGATGCCTCCGGTCATCAAGAGGCAGAAATGCCACTTATAAGTGGGCATGAGATCAACGGGTAGATTTAACCACAAACAGTATTTCTCAGGTTATCCGTAACTATAAAACATATGCTACGATCAAGCAGGCCAAGCAAGTAAAACCCTGTTGTGGGAAACCCCTATAATATGGTAGGCAGTAGTCCAAATAAAAGTATAGGGAGACCTGGCAGAATAACTACATCACACTGCCTCAAACATGCCAAGGCAAGCACTACATGCTCACAATGGTAAAAGCCACCACTAGACAGTTAGAAACCTACCCCGTGCCTCACACCACTGCCCAGAGCACCATCCTGAGCCTTAAAAAGCAAGTCCTTTAGAGGTACAGCACCCCCAAGAGAATTGAGTCCAACAATGGGAGTCATTTCAAGAACAGCGTTATAAACACCTCGGCTAGGGACATGGTATTGAGTGGGTGTACCACATCCCTTATCGTGCACCAGCAGCTGAGAAAGTTGAACAGTGCAATGGCCTGCTTAAAACCACTTTGAAGACACTGGGTGAGGGGACTTTCAAGAACTGGGAGATTAATTTGCTGAAGGCCAAATGGTTAGTGAACACCCGAGGTTCCACTAACCAAGCAGGCCCTGCCCAGTCTGAGGCCTTGGAAACACCAGATGGAGATAAGGTCCCAGTGGTACACATGAGAGGTATGCTAGGAAAAAATGTTTGGGTGAATTCTGCCTCCAGCAAAGACAATCCCATTCGTGGGGTTGTCTTTGCTCAGGGACCAGGCTGCACCTATTGGGTGATGCAAAAGGATGGAGAGACCCGATGCATACCTCAAGGGAACCTTGTTTTAGAGAGAAATATCCATAACACTGTGCCTATATCCGTATCTGCTTGTATGTATGTATATAATTAAAATAGTGCATGTGTATATATAATTTAAAGCTCTACTTTAATGTAACATATTGGTATGGGAAAAATTCGGGGTATATAATGCTGGGGGTTAAGTTTCTTTTCTTTTGTTCCTTCTTACCTATAGAATTTTTCCCATAAGTTGCTAAAAACCACTGACAACTAAGCAATTATAAGTACTTAAGAAAACAAAAAAGCTAAACCCAGGGGGAAGGAGGGCATCTGCTTGCATTTTCTCTTATCTAGCGCATTTCTCTCGGAGGGACAAAAATACCATGGGATCTGGGGAAGAAAAGGAAGGCTGGGGCAGCTGCTAGCTCTCTCGCTCTGCGGCTTCAGAAGAGGACGCTCAGAGCTGCTGTTATTTGGAGGAAGAAACTCACCACAACCCAGCCCAGAGCAGCTGCTGCTGCTGCTTCTTGTCCTTCTGTGGGGTGAGCCTCTGCTCGTGAGAGCAGCCACTGCCTGGGACCTTATTAACACCTACCTCACTAAAAGAGGGACCTATCACCATCTGCTCATGCTCCCGAGAACCCTGAGCTCCCTGTCCCTGCCCTGCTCAGAGCCAGGCTGTCGCTGCCCCAGTCCCGCCGCTCCTTCGGCGCTGCTCTGGGTTTGTCTGCGCTGTAGCCCCGCACCGCCTGCCCTGCCGAGACATCCCTCAGTTCCAGCTACTGCCGCGGAATTCTCTCATACATCTTGTCCACCAGTCCGAGACCTTTTGCTCATTCCTGCCGTTCCAGCTTAGTGCTCTTCAGAGTCCTTCAGGGGCACCGGGACTGACTGCCCCAGGGCTTTGTGAAGCAAAGCCTCTCCTTCCTTTGCCGTCTGGGCCAAGAAGGCTGTCACGGGGTCCTGGTCCCAGTTTGTTATTAATTCCATAGTTGTTGTAGTTTGTTTGCCTTATTATACATACTAATAAAGAACTGTTATTCCTATCCTTATATCTTTACTAAAAGCCCCTTAATTTCAAAATTATAATAATTCCGAGGGTGGGGGTTTACATTCTCCATTCCAAAAAAAGATCTTACCTTCCCTAACAAACACCTGTCTTTCAAACCAAAACAACATGCTTACCTAAGTTTATGCTATTCTGCTACTCTTAAGATTCAGTATGAGAAAATGGAAAACAAACTTTGCAACGACCCAGCAGGAAGAGAAAGGCAGAAGTGAATTCCTCTACTCAAAACATGAGACCTGGTGTTGGTAATTGGTACATCACACTGATTTTCAAAGGAGAGATTTAACAATTTCTTTTGGCCTGAGATGAAACTCTTATAATTTTTAAACTGTTTTTCTCTCGCTTTATTATATGAGGGAACAATCCAATGTTTCTTTTAAAATGGAAAATGGTATCACTCTGCTATAACAAAAGCCTGTTTTAGATTGGTTTATTGCCAAATTTTTAAATGCACATTGCCACAGCATTTCAGAGGAGTGTATTTACATTTACCTTTCTAAAACATATAGTATATTATATTGCAGTTAAAAACCCACAAACTCAATCTGATATTTCTTTACTAATTTATTCCCAAGCCGATATGTATTTTAATGTTCCAAACTGTTGCTAATTAACACATGGAAATATTTTAACATGGATTTTGATTAATTCCATTTAACAGTCTAACCAGTGCTAAAGCATATGTGCTGTGTCATTTCTTTCTTTTGAGGAAGGCAGTGGCATTAAATCTTTCAATCTTCCTGAGCACCAAATGCTAATTTCAGGAAGATTAAATAACAGACTGCAGCTACAGTTTTCTTTCTTTACTTCCCAGAAGGTGAAATGAACATATTTATGTGGGAGGAATTTCTTTTCTGCACAAGCCAAAATCCAGAAATCAGATTTTTTTCCACAACATTGCTAATACACCAGCAATTGCCTGCCAACTAAATAACTTCAACCTATATCTGCAGTTCATGGAGTATTGCCAGGTTATGTGCTCAACTTTCCTTCACTGTGGTTTTTTTTAATTAAAGTATTCCCATATGATGTTTTCACTTGCAGCTCCTAAATGCTTTTCCATACTTGAATCTGAGACTAGAGCTTATAGTGGGGTGTCTCTGGCTGTAACACCAGAAATGCTCATATAAGACCTCCTCTGATTTTCACATTTTCAAGGTATATTATACATATAATTCATGTTGCATTGCTGCAATGGTTTAAAATCTGAGTGTAATTCTGCATGTCAACAAACCAAAGAACAGAAAAATACCCTGAGATGTGCATGTGAGTAAGCACCTTGCACCTGTGAGAATGCAGGAGATAAAGCACAAGAGGATGCCTGGGACCAGGGGCAGTGACCTGAGTATCAATCCAGCTTTTCATGAGATGGAGTCTCATAATAGCAGTTAATAGCAGTTAAGCACTTCTGTTCTTGTGATCTCCATCAGAAAGGTGACCACACCTGAGTACTGCAGTTCCTCTTTTCCACATGCTGAGTCCAGTTTCGCTGTGCTTACACCCAACTGTCCGTCCCTATGGTCAGCATGTTCCTACAGGTAGCTGAAGCAGAGTGCGTACATTCACATCACACCTGCACATCCTTCATGTCTTCCTCACCTCTGTTGTCTAAGTAACCTTTTCTTCTGATTCTTTCTCTGGGTCTTGTTTTATTTGTTGCAATATTCTCTATAAATCTTCATTCAGCTTCTAATATATGCTGCTGTCCCTACTCCCTTATCTTTTTCTAGCTGTATGTCTGTCTCAACTGCTCGTGTAACATCTGAAGTGTTTTATGTTTGATTTCCTCCTTCGGCTACAATATCCAATCACATTCTGCACCATTCAGCTGTCCGGATTCTTGGCATTTGCAAGGAGCATTCCAGTTGTTCCTTACTGATCTTAATAGTCTAATTTTCTACTTGACTACTGTTTTCATCAGGATTAAAACTTTCTTCTCCAAGTCTGCATTTACAGCTCCTGATCTTCTTTATGCTTCTTTTTACACACTTAACAGGTGTGTGCTGGATGCAATGTTAGCATCATATTCCCTAAATGAGTGACACTGGGAGAAAGTAAATTATAGCTTCTAGGGAGAGTCCCTGCTGTCGTTCAAGAAGCAGAGGCTGTCCAGAGAAGCCCCAGGTTCAGTCCCAGTGATGATTCACAACAGCTGTCACTACCCATGCAGAAATGTGTGCAAACTCTCCTGCCTGCACTTGAAAAAACGTGACTTCTGTGTTCTCAGATTATTTAAAACCTTAGTTTCTCTACAAAGAATAAGAGTTGTGGAAAAAAATATCTGAAAGTTATGACATGAATGACCAGTAATTATGTAGGCAGTTTTTTTTCAAACTAGCTGTGTTATTACTTTAGAGTTTGCATCAGCTAAAATAAAATTTAACATAGCTGATGGTAAAGTTTAAAAATGGTCATTCATTGCAGTACAGAAGGCCAAATGCTGATACCTGAATATCTGCCCATCCTGTTCTCAGAAAGAAGCATGCATGGTATTCACTCAAGGACTGATCACAGCCCAGACTGAAAACACAAATCACGAAACATTCAAATACATGAAAATGGCGTTTTCCCATCTTTTCTTACACGGGCATTGTTTATTTCACTGTTCAGAGAGAGTATTTTTATTAAAGCGGATTATATTCCAGAAGAGTATTAAAAAATAGTGCAAAGGCTTCAACTCTGTTCCACCTGCTAGTCTGGTCCTAAAATAATGCCCTTGTTAGCTCACAACTAAGCAGACTACTAATACTAAGATCCAAGAACATCCTTCCTTATGCATTTGCATGCCAGAGAGATGGATACAAGGTGCTGAAAAATTAGCTCTACCAACTCCTGATTATTATTCAAAAGGTACATTAACAATCAACATTGAGATAACGTAACACTTAATGCTGGTTTTACACTGCTTGCAATATTTTCCTTAAAAAAAATTATTGTTCCATAGTCAAACACCAAATTTATTGTCAAATTTATGCATACACCCTACAGTCCCCCCACAGCCTTTGAATAATGCCTTCACATCTTTGCTCAAGCCAGACAGATTCTTCTGCTGCTCTCCCCAAAGCCTTTGAGGTCATTTTACTTTGTGACATTTCATAAGACACCAAATGGGACAAGCAATTACTCTAGCACTAGGAATTTCAAAAAGGTTAAAAAAAAATCACTCTTCAAGACACCACAGGTCTGACTCTTCCTTAGTTAACTCTAACTTCACTCAGACTTTTTTTCTTCCTTGCAAGTCAAAATTAGGAATACTTTGCAAAACAAAACCTACTGACAAATGAACAATGGGAAAGAAGAAACCTAACCCTTCTTTCCCCAAACCAAACACAAAGGGTCAGTTCTTTCAGCCACACTTACTCAAGCGATATTAAGTGCCCTGTTCTGAAATGCAGACTTCCCACTGGTCACAGTGGTTCAAAATTAGGCCCTAAATATGCATATTTATGTTTGATTTGAAATAGACAAACTGTCCTCTTGCTATCCCTGCAAAACAGCTTTGCTAGCCATTGTCCAGACCATCAGACAGTAGCCTTCAAAAGGCCACAATAAGAGGTCTTCAGTCGAGTGATGTCATATGGTCTTCATTTAGAAGAATCAGAAGAACATTACTTCTCACAGTATTTACAAATTAAAAACATATGGCTGTAACCTCTAATACTGCAAGAAATAACTGCTCTTTGGGTTTGTTTTTGGCCTCAGACTTTTGAAATATGAACCAAGCAAAGGGATTTCATCTTAATGTGTGATTCAGTCCATTCTTCTTCCAAGCTCAAAGTTGGGGGGACAGCTAAAGCTGGCATCTGAAAAAAGTGATTTGCCCAGAACTATGGTAATGTACTGCAGCTGGCAACTAGAGAAGCATATATATCAAAAAGGGGTAGGGCTGGTTAAAGGCATCCAATTTTAAAAGAAAGGTATTATGCTGGCTTTGGTTCCTATAGAGAGTTTTATACGTCGTATATAAGCCTCTTGCATTTACTATTTAGGTTCAATCAATATGGTTATCTACCTGTCAATTTTTCTTGCTCTTTAATGCAGAAAGAGAACAGCCTTTTTTATAGCTAGCTCAGAAAGCACTAAGCAAATCAATACATGCAGCGATAACAGAATGATTTGAAACACGTAACAGAAACTTATCACTTCGCAGTATCCTGAACCCGTCAAAATATTTCCCTAGAAGTAAAGTGAAAATAGAAGTTCTCCATTTTTTATTCCTTAAGTGGGTGGTGACATAGATGTCGTAGGCCTTTTGGATTTGTTCCTAGCTTTGTATTTTCAGGAAAATTTTGTACATGAGCATTTGCTACTTTGCAGGAACATGAAGCCAATTTTGTAGTGAGATTTAAAAACTCTGCCTTGAGAATCAAAAATTATCTCAATTGCTCTTGATTCCCCATTCCTAAACATTTAATGGAAATCCATACATTGTTCTGGGGAACTGGGCATAAGGTTGTCCAGGAACACAGCATTCTGATGTTCCCACAGACCTTAAAACCCTCTGCTTTACTCAGTGCTCTCAGTAATTTGTGCTTGAGCCCAATCTGAAAAGTACAGGCTTTCTTTCAGCTGTCACCTCCTGCATTAGTCAATTCGAAACAATTTGTAAGAATCTGTTTCCTGGAGGTTTAAATATACATATATGTATCAAGATTCTGGATTTTAAAGCAGCAGAGAGAGTATCAGCTGTTACTGTGGTCTCTAACATCTACTTTTTTAAAGAAATGCATAGGATTTAACTATGAAGCTCTCTTCGAGTAGTAACAATCATCTGCCATCACAGGATTTAAGTAAGTGGAATTCTACATAATACAAAAGCTCTTTGTAATATTCCTGGCTTGCCACAATTTATCAAATGTTAAATGCAAGCTCAAAATTAATATATATGCGTGTGTGTATGTGAGTATGCATGTAAATACATACTAAAGAGAAGAGAGTTAATAGGAAAGGAACAGGAAATAATGTTTACAGATTGAGGCAATCATTTTCTCTCCCAGTTTTAGCACGAAGGCCATTGCTATCAACTCTATGTCATGAGATCTGGTGGATTTCTGCACGTGACCCAGGAACTCACATGATGTCACTATGGCTTCCCAGTTCATGAATATCAGCTCCACAACTTCTAAACCCCGGGGGCTGCCAGGCCTGGGCACTACTGGTTACACTGGGTTTTGCTCAAGGCACCAAACCATAAAATGTTTTACTTTCACCGTTACAAAAGAAAACTGATATGAAAAACAAAGCAAAAAGTTAAAAGAAATCAAGAGAATCACAAAATCACAAAGAAACCCTTCCATGACATAACTAAAAGTTTACAGAGGCTCTGCTACTTCTGTTTCTCTACCAGAAATGGCCACTTACAGTGCAGTTAGGTCTGAACTAGTTCTGTGTGCATGAGCCAAGGTCTGGAAATCACACAGCAGCACCCACTCAGAAGCAAGGATTAGTACACAGGTGTGTAAGAGCTGCTAACTCTACCTCCTACCCAACCTGGTGAGTGTGCGTGAACTCACTATGAATCTCTACGACCTTGGAAATCACTAACCCACGATCCCTTGCCCGGGATCTTGCCAGCAGCGAGGCATTAACAATGCTGTCTGCTCCAGGGGAGCTGAAAGATGGATGGGCATCTCTGATGGCAGGATTAGGCCCAGCAAATGAGCAAAGATTCTTAGAGCACCACCTCAAGTGACACAAATTATGTTATAAAATTGATCACTTCCTTACACATGGCAGAACGCTTCCAGGGCACTCAACATCTTATTCCATTAAGCCATGATAAATGACACTGTATTTCCACATCAGTTTCAGCACTTCTTTTAAATTTGCTTGTTCAAATATTTGGTTACTTATTCCCCTCTCTCTCTATAAGATAGCAAGAACACTGTAAGTCCTAATGGGCACCATTATTGCAGGACCATCACATAGGAATTTTATTTCTTTACAGAATTCTTCATCTTAAGAACAATAAAACCTTGGAGAGAATCAGTAAAAACCTTTTGGTATGCATTTTATCTACATACACTCAGCAACTTGAAAAAATGGACTCTGACATACAGGAAAACCACAGAACAAATTATGGAGAAATGCCCCAAAACAGTAACTCTCCAATTGCTAGCTTGAAGATCACCACCAGCACCTGGAACAGTGTTAAGATGGAAACCTGTGGAGTAGGAACAAAAATGTTTCAAGCAGATACTATGGCTCGAGGTGGCCTGGGAAGGTCCATAAATTGATAAGCACCACCAAAGGATCATAAGCCTCCACATCAATTGTATAAAGATTACAACAGAGCTACTCACTGCAGTCATTCTGAAAAGGTTATGGGTTTCACAGGTGTGCACTGTCAGTTCTGATTAAGCTTAAACTAAACCAGTTATCTATAATGTCGGATTGGAAGGAGTTTTATAACTGAAACGCAAACCAAATTGAGGGTACACATCTGTGGAAAAACACAGAGGGCCAAAGTTCACAGTCCTGACACAGGTAAAAAATTTCAACCCTCCAAACTCAGGAGGAGATTTATAAAAGATCCATCAGTCTGGCTGTTGTCCTGTGTTCTGTCTCAGAAAGGAAAGTTATTTTGTCACAGCTTTGGGTTTTCTTTCCCTCTCAACTTACCATTCACTCTCAAAATGCAGTCTGCTTTAAGATTATTATCTACTTTCATTTCTAAATTGCCTAGAGTTTACCATTTATCTGAATATAAATTAAATTACACACCTATACTTTTCATTACACAGGATATAAACTAAAGTAGCAACAAATTCATAATGAAATTTTTCATCTTTGCAACTTAAGAATCTTTCGAAAAACAACAGTTCACATCAGAGGTTCCTAGAACTATGCAAGAATGTGGGTAAAATTCTGCACCCAAAAAACATTGTTAACAACTCAATCAATTTCATAGTGCCAGGATTTCACTCAAAAAGTAAAGAAATTAAAAATGCATTCTTAATAGTCGACACAAATTGCAAAAGGTACATTTTATTTCCAAAACCACTTTGCATTAATGCTGCACTTTAAAGTGCTTCCATTGACTCATAGCGTTAATAGATGGCAAGAGCGAAAAAAAGTATTTGCTTTTGCAACATCATTATTTCCTTTGCGTGCAATTATTTACTCGTGAAACAATGCTAGCGACAAATCACAGCAGACTCTGAACTCATCTACACCAGCAGATTTTTAACCCAAGGTAAAAATAAACAGAAACATCTGTAAAGTAATCTTGCAGAAAGCTACGTTTATTAACAAATACATTTTCTAATAAAACACCATCTGCAAGCAACCCTCAGCTTCCACTTGATATAAATAGGCCTTTTACTGTTTTCAGATGCAGTTCCCAGAAAATTATTCCAAGCTCTACTGCAAAACACATCAGTCTTTGTTGCTGCCTGGAATGTTAATAAATAACATCAAGTTTTAAATAGTCAAACAAATTATTGGCTTGAAACAATTATTCCAATAGAAAAAGCTGATCTTTTGCAATAAAGTGGTTTAAGAATGCATCACTCCTCATTCTTAGGATAAAAATATTAAAAAGCAGGGAAATATTTTTGGGAAAACAGAAAGCTACAAAAAACCCATCTTCCAATTCTGCTCATATGTACACTGTACACCTACCTTCCACAGGTTACTGGTTTAGAGAAACTCAAACTAAGAGAAAAAATATACAGAGTATAAATACTTCAATCTGTATCCTTATCATACATTTGTGCTTGTAATGGACACGAATGTGAACCAACTAAAATGCTCCTCACAGGACTACTGTTCTGACCAGCAACACAAAATTCAACAGCTTAAACTGTTGGTTGCAGAGATTGGTACTGAATCCCAGTATTAAGAGCTCTTCAAAATGCATAAAAGCTTCACTGGGACACATTTTCATAAGCATTATTCACAAAGTAAGTCACATTAATTCCAACTTAAAAAAAAAAAGGAATTTAGCAAACTCTGCAAATAAACTCCTTACTGGCAGGACTGTTTAGTACCACTGAAACTTGAACATTGCCATTTTTCCTTGGAGTTTAAAATAGTAATCTGTCCATCAAACTACCTACTAACTGACAACTCAAGAGTGAAAATTGCAGACGAACTGAGATATTAGAGTTTCCTGTCCAGAACCGTTATAGCTGGTATACATATATTACACCCAACAGAGATTGAGCCTTTTAATATTAATCGTAAACAAGAAATGTAGTATTCCAAACTGTGCTTTAAAATCGACATTAAATATTTCTACTGGGACTACCACATCAAACTGCTAAAGGAAGTCATGCACATTCCAGAAAAAGGTAGGTTTTACTCTGTAATTTCTGTAAATGAAACTGCATATTTCCAGAAAAAAAAATTTAGTGAATGTAACACTCAAGCAGTACTAGAGAGAAGATATTTTAATCCACTTACTTCACTAACAGGAGGAATGTTGAGCTTTGGTACTTTGTTCTTTGAACTAGGAATGTTCACTTTTCCTTCCAGCAGTGTTCCAAAGGCCTGATTTCCATATCCACTCTCAATTTCTACTGGGGGTTTCAGTTCAGGTGAGTCATTGGGTACCTGGTCCTGGCCATCCATAGGCCTGACATAAGCTGTAGGCTTTTGCTGGACCATGCTGTTTTTACAGTGAAGTCCTGGTGGGAAATTCTGAGTTGAAAGACCATTGTTTGCAGTTAACAAAGAAGTGGAAGGAAGTGGAGATCCAGAACCATGGCCTACAAACTCAAGCTCTGTGGGTGACTTTGAATGACTGTTTTCTTTGTAAGTGTGTTCTCCAGGTGCTGACTTTGCATGAGTGTGCCTCCTCGAATGTGAAGATGTTGCCACAGCATTTGCTTCCTCAGTTCCCCCACTTTTATGCTGCTCACTCTGGAAATTATAGAGATCTTCATACCTGCCCTGTGACTGGTCATGAGAAGAGCTGTGCTTTGTCCGGCTCTGCTGACCACTGGATTGGTTCGGCTGAGCTCCACTGGAGTTGTGACCACTGCGTGACCAGTCTGTCCTTGACTTCCTGCTGCTCTGGTGGCTATGTAGCAAAGTAGAATTAGATGACAATGAAGAAGGTGGAGGCATTGATGTTGATGAGTTGCTGCTGATCTGATGAGACGGAATCATCCGGTTCCTCGGTTCTGGGAAAAAGTTCTGTTCATTTTTGTCAATGGGTGTCTGTGGGACAGAATTCTTTGGGATTCCTACAAGGTGGCTCTGGTTGGAGTGGTTGGTTAACAAATCCTTCATCTCATCATAATTTCCCAATGTGTTCTGGACACGGTTTGCAAGGGCATCGCCTTTATTTGTCTAAAATATCAAAAAACAACAACAAAAAAAAAGACAAGAAAAGCATGAGTAAATTCCTGATTTACAAGTTACTGCTCAGAATAGTTTTCATAGAAGATGGCAAATGTTAGCTGTTTAATGGTGTCATGCTGACATTTAATTAAATTTCAATTACATTTTGCACATGTTATGTAAGAAAAACCTATCAATAACTGTGTTCAAAGAATCTTTTGAAATGGGTTTGCATCAGTAACACTTGTCTACTGCTTCCCATTTTCTTAAATATGCTCTCAGAAAAGTGTTTAAATTGCATCAGTTATGGATGTTAGGCGCAAAATAAGCCGGGTTTATGTTAGAGACGTTGGGCACATTTCATATCGTGCAAAACACAAAAGTACAATTACTGGCTACTGAGCATTTGAATTGTAATCACACAGTTGATATAAGTATGTTATTGCTCTTTGACCCACAGTCTTGCCATAAATAGAAGCTGGGTATCTGTAACAGCACCAAACTCTTCTCTCCTGTTTAACTTCAATTATTTTCCATAGAAAATACAGTTTGACCTGAAGTATCTACCATCTGAATCCAGAGAACAAAAAGCTTCTATCACATGCTATGGTAGGTTCAACTAAAAGATCATTCAAAAATATTTTCTTATAGAACATAAACAGACATGATTGCCACATTGTTAAGCATCAAGATTCTTCCACTCTCTGCAAGCTGGTTGTATTTCTTAATCCTGCTTTTCTCTGATTTCCAGTAATTATTAAATAAACACTGAGTCATCTTTGTTTCACTGCTATTATACTTCTCCTTTTAAAGCATGAAGTTTATTTTTCCTCTTCCCTTTCACTTGTAAAAAGCTGGACAAATAAGCTGGAAGATATAATTAATACTCAGCTGATTTCTTCTCTCTTTCTGTTCTAACTCACCCCACAGAGATGCAAAGCAGCAGCCTTCCTACTGACCTTTCTGTTCAATTGAAGTGACCAGCAGAGAACTAAAACATCTTATTCCCCATGCTCATGGCTTTACAAGAGTCAAAGGATAAAAACCAAAGCCGAACTACCATTCCTGTTCATGCAGATGGTTCACTTCTACAGTCTGGAATTAAATGACAAAGTTATGTCATGATACAGCCAACTCTACTTCTGTTTGGAGGGGTTTTTTCACTCAATAAAACAGGTAGTGCCACAGTCCAATGGTGCCTTAATACCAGGCCATAAAGATGGGGAAAATCAGCATTAGGAGCTTGTGCTTGGTTAGACAGTGTCACAGTTCTTTGGTGAGGGATCCTACTATGCTCCTGATCGCATTTTCCTCAAGTATTAAAGAGAAGTTTGAGTGATGAAAAAAATTCATGCATGGATTTCTCCTGAAATATCTACTTATATTAGCCACTGCTGAACTAGTCAGAGGATGAGAAGAGTATTGAACATGCCATAAAAAATGTTTTAAAAAAGAAGGTCATAAATGCAAATTTCCTTTTGCTCATTCTCAGGGA
Organism: Acridotheres tristis; assembly: GCA_037013685.1. Lineage (NCBI taxonomy): Eukaryota > Metazoa > Chordata > Aves > Passeriformes > Sturnidae > Acridotheres > Acridotheres tristis. The sequence continues at coordinate 6,711,278 of CM072889.1, read as the reverse complement.
TTGCAACACATATTAGCACTGCACTGAGACAGTGATTTTAAAATTGACTGTTCAATGTTGTTTCTGTCCCTATACATTTTGCCAGTGCTCCTAACTGACACAGTTAATAATCCCAGTTGTGGAGAATCACGAATCACTTTAATTCACTAAGTCCCTAGGCTGGTCATTTTAGTGGCAAAAATTATATTCTAGCTAAGCCAAGAATAAGCTCTTTGTATATGAGCAGTCCCCTTCAACTGAGTTGCACATTGAGCTGTTTGGGTAGCAGCCAAAACCAGGCTTTCTCTGTTCAACCCCCAAATTTAAAACAAGGAGATTCCATTGTGCTTAAGGGCCCAGCAGGAATTATGATTCGAAGTCTAAACACTTACATACTTGTTCTGTCTCCTCCTTGCTCAAACACTTTAACTCCTTATAAGATAGAACATGGGAAATAACAGTATCAAAAAAAGCCTGACCACCAGCCTTCACTGCTGTGGTTCAGCTACACTTCCAGGGAACATTTAGCTTACTTCCCAGAAAGCACAAGTTAAAAAAAAAAAAAAGGTACTGACAGCATACCATAACTGCAACACTTCAACATCCCAGCACACTAAATGGCTCTTGTCTAGATCCTCACAGAGAAAATGTTTTAACTTGAAAGCAGATCTGTTCAATAATTTTACTGGAAGTACCTAATTCTCTCAGTGTATTTTATTTTACATGTCACATGATGATAAATACAACTTTGCTAGATATTAACTCTATTTTATGCCTAATATTCACATCGTGGGGATAGAAGACATTGTATAAATGTTAGGTATTATTAGTAGTAGTAGTCATAGTCCTTTACAGGGAATATTAACAAAAATATATTTATTGAAAGCCTTGGAGATTAAATTATTTTAAACATCCTTAGTGTATTTTAAGTACACTAAAGCTCATATCCAATGCTAACTTAAGTCAATGGAAGGATAATTACTCTCTTCAGTGGCCTTTGAATCAGACTGCAAAGTAAAAAAAGATATTATTAATGGTAATTTGGTTTACATTCAAATAAAATTAGAGCACACACAACTAAGCTCAGACTTAGGCATCACATCACAATCTGAACAAGCTCAGCAATATAGCGCACTGTTCTATCAGTATATAAGACATAAGGCATAACATTAATGTTTTTACTTTATTTCTACAACAAATTCAAGGCTCTCACAAGAAACACAGGATTCTTGAAAAGCCTGGATACCAGCAAGAGAAACAGAAAATCCAGTCATAATTTCTGCTTGCTCTTTATTACTTCCAGACTGGGGACAATTTCTACCTTCATATGCTGGATAATTGGCTGATTACTTAAAGAAAACCTCTGTACATCTTTTTTTTTGAACAGCATGCTGAATCACAATTTTGTTGGTACCAAGGAAATGCAGTATTTTGAGTATTCCAAGGCATAAATTATATGCCTGGTTTATGACTCATGGTTAATAGCATTTCCCCTCATTCTGAGCTTCTGTTAATTTATGAAAGGCATATTTTCCTGCATTTGCTTCTATTTCTTTCAAAAGCTATCTGTAATAGAATCTTACTGGATGACTAATTTGCTAGCTAGCTATTGCATTATCATTTTACAAAGAAAAGAACTAATGCACTCAAACTTATAGGCCCCATTTACAAGTGTTTTGTGAAAATTTGTGTGAAACTTGAGGTTTCATAATTCATTCACTTCCTTATGCCTCACTGTTAAACTAACCTTCACAGATTAGAAGCTGAGATCTTTTTTATGCTTGAAAAGCATGGAGGGGCTTTACCTGAAAAAGACAAATGATTTAATGTTCACCAAAGGCTTCACAATGGAAATGCTGCCCATTGGGTTCTCTTTCTCAAGCTGAACTCCTCTGAGGCAATTCCTTTGAAAAGTAACAAAAATACTCCTACTGTTTTATTTTAAAATACTTATCTCTGCATAATTCAAAACATTAAAAGGTATCAGCAAATCAGTAGTAAAATTAGAGCTTCTCTCAAGAAAACTCTGACACTGCTTTTTTCAAATGTCTGTTGCTGTTACACTGCAGGCCCTTCTCTCATCCCTTTTGCAAAATCAAGCCTGAACAGGTTGCACCACGGTTTGAAGGTAGGACCTGAAACTCACATTAAAGAGCAACACAACCCCTACTGCCTGACCTTCCCAAAATAATGCTGGATGTCATCACATTGTCAAAGGTGTTCTTTTCCCACATGAGATAGTGGAGCTTCAAAAGGAGACATTTATCCTTTAACAAGCATGGAAAAATGTATTTTATACACCCACAGAAATAAGTACCTCTTTTCATGTAAGTGCACACATACATAAACTACAAAGAATCAGTGTAGAAACATGTATTTGTCCAAAACTATAATGAACACCTACATTTTATTTGACAGAGGGAAAGAAAGAGACTGCAACAGCTAGAGCAGAGATGATAGATGAAGGCAGATACTCCACACATCTCATGATACACAACGGCAGTAGGTTCCACGAGAAAATCTGAGCTCCTTTCTCTGCAACTTTTAATATCCTCTATTTCTTAGTGCACTCTTAAAACAGCTGCCAGTTGTTCAGTCTTTAAAACTTCAGAAACAGCAGTGGTGGTATGCCCTACCCTGACAGTCCCTCCTCTGGATACTGTTGAAGAAAATAAGGAAGGAATGATAAGTAAGGACACTAGGTGTGGGAATAAAAAAAAAAAAAAGAAAAAGAGATGTTTCCTATTCCTGAGACCTGCTATTCCCAACTTTCTCTTTGTCATTGTAGTCTCCGTGTTAGCTCCCACCTCCAGATCTTTCAGAAATGTATCAGCTGTACCATGAGCTGATGCTCATCAGCAGAGCCAGCCCAGTGAAGATGTGGACCTTAGGCCCATCACAGGCCACAACACTTTGCTGGGCAGTGTTTTCTCTCACTCTGCTCCCACTGAGTGCGACCAGAAGAGACAAGTGCAGCTTCTTGTGTGCACAAGCCTTGAGTCTCATGAACGTAGAAACATCTGAAGAAATTCAAACTGCACATGCAGGATATTTGTTGTCATGTCAAAGTCTCTTCATTTTGTTTTAGAATAAATGCAAACAAACCCCTGAATTTAATTTTGTACTTCATTAAGAATAAAAATCACTACGTACCCACAAAGAGTTAGATTCAGCTGTTATTAGTGCCTAGGAAACTACTGTGGCTGGGTCTTAGCAATACAGAACTTAAAAAGGAAACTGGTCTATCACTTCATCCCTTTTTTCCTCCTAGTGTAAAGAAGGCAAGACCTAGCTTTCCTATTTAGCTTTGCTTCTACCTGTTTTTCTCAAATTTAAGACTGATTTAACTACTATTTAACTACTTTTGCATGCAATTTTCTCTCAGTTTTTATCGTTCACAATTTATAACACTTTTTTAGGGCTGTATTGTATTACATTTTGCTTAATTACACAAAGTTACAAACTTCTCTGCCAAGTAGGTGTAAAGCAACTAAAAAAATTTGCCCAGAAAGACCATCAGGATAATTTTTGGTTTTTCACTCATTCCGATTTTGAAAAGAAACCACATGTTCTGTGTACACTTGGTGAAAATACACATACACTAAATAGATCTAAAATTGTCATTCTTATTATACAATAGATATTGGCAGTGTATGATTTTAGTTTTTGCCACAAAATTTTGCAGTGTTTTGCATATTGGTCTACCTCCTGAAATTCAAATGACCTCTTATATTAGTCTAATGGAACTATCCATACAATATTTACATAATATTGAGTAGCTACATGGACTAGTAATGTTCATCATGCTATCAGTCACTTACCAAGTATCTGCCACAGGTAAGGAATCTCTCAGCCTTGGGTAAGGAAGGAATCTTTACCCCTGAGAGGTATCCCTGCTCAAGCAGAGGGTCACCTGGGGTGCAGTGCAGCTGCACTTCAGGGAGAGATCAAATTGGGCTCATCCTGGTGGCGGTATTTACAGGGTAAAGTAGTTGGCTGCTACTCAATAGAACGCACAAGATAGACGTCTTCACTTTAGCTCTGGTATCGTGTTCTGTACTTTGGTTGCCTTCCACTTCGGGGTTTCAAAACCACCTTTTGAAATATTTGTCAAGATACCTTCACTCCTTGAACATGAGCCAGGGGTTTTCCAGCTTGCAAGTTCACACCAAGGAAAAAAGGTCTGCTGCTCCTCAGCATGCCTGAACCAAAGTACAGCCAGGAGTTGAGTGCATCTATCATACTTTGGTGGTCTGTCATTATTGCACACCATTTGATAATAATGGCAGTCTTTTCTCCTCTTTTTTTAGGTGATTTTCAAAGAGCCCTCATGCTCCCTTACAGCTGCTAACAATGTAAAATGGAAAGATGAAGTGGTGGCCTTTCAATGGATGTCACTGATTGGGAGGAGAAAGAGATAAGGAAATTTACATTCTGACGAATTCTTTAGAGAATGTCTTACTGAAAATCAAAGCAGTGGAAATCATAATGGGGGATATCCCTTGGTGATGAAAATCTCAGGCAGCAAAGCTCCTTAGAGAGAATAAGACTTGTAACTAAAGTCCCTTTTATACCCTTATGCTCCCCAAAGATTCAATCCCCCAAAAGACTTCTTTGGATGGTTAAGATTGCACAAGAAAGATTATGGACTCATTATTTATATAGAGGACATTGGTTTTAACAACTCAGATATATTTTCTTCCTAAAAATGAAAGAACTTAGTGCTACCTTTGTAGATACAAACTCACTTGTAGAAATACCAGCTGCACATACTTCTACAGCAGGAATTTCCTGTGTGTTAAGAGGAACAAATCTTGAACTGGACTGTAACCAGACTCCTGATTCGGCCAATGCAACATGGGCAGCACGTTCAGTTTATTCTGCTGCCATATGCTGATTTGGATAATCAGTATATTCAAGAATGCAAGGCAGATGCAATACTTCAATTTCTTAGAGGTGATGAGAAGCTTTATTTGTACTTGTGTAAGACATTCTGAAAACGCAAAACATAACAATGTCATTTACCTTATAGGGTTCCCCGAAGAGGTTAAAACCTGAAGCAAAGAGATCTTCATCTTGCTGGACTTCCTGGTTTCTTCTCTCCCATTCCTTCCGCTTAAGTGCACTCCGGTCTTGCTCATAGTGACTGGAGAAAGACAAAAATGACAACACATTATTTTCCCCATAATTTTGTTACACGTTTATTACTATCAATAATAGCAACAAAACATCAGAAACAATGCAACTCCTGAGGACAATTCTGAAAGAAACAGTCACTGAATAATCTTCCCAAATTTAAATCTGGAATCAAAACTATGTAAAAATGGGCAATAGGGCAGTCAGTACACTTCTAAAATGGAAAGTGTTTCAACGAAACAATGAAAATATTGTTTACAAATTAACAGAGCATAATACAGAAGAATAAAACACTTTTTGACATCCTTGTACTAACAGCCTATAAACACGGGCACCTCCACACAAACACACACAACATGTGTCCACAAAGCATGGGTCTGTGCAGGGAAAGCAAATGTGAAGGCAAGGAAACACAGAAACACCTACAAATCCATTACATTAACCATCCATCCTAAAGCTCCAGTTCAACCTCATGTGATTTAGACCACCTAATTCTGTCCCACTTCTTAAAATTTATGTATAGCTTCATTGTAGATGTCAATGAGGGGTTAATAAGTGTTTTGTAGAAACAGGCTGCTGGAAGAGATTTTAGGATAGTTGATTCCAGTATCAGATAATTCTACACACAAACACGGAAAAGGATCTAACACCTCGGTGTAGCAACGGTGAGTGGCACTTATCTGTGTGTCAGCTTCCTTTGTGCACCTGCCAGATCTAGATGACAGGCTGAGAGACCACATTCACTTCTCCCCTGAATAACACTGAAGTACTTTGGTCGCTTGGCTCTGCAAACTACCTCCTGCTCCTCTGAGAGAAGAGATATAATTAAAACCCTGAAGGAGAGGGGAAAATAGCAAAGGAAAGAGGAAAGGAAAAGATACGTACTTCAACTTGCACTGACAACTTCCCATGTGACAAGCATTAAGGAACACTTCTGTGCTTTCAATCCGCATTTGATTTGTTATGGGGCTTTTGGCTCTGCTTTGTGTCAGTTAATTAGCTAATTGACAATCTGAATAGCAGATTCGGTGCATGCTCTGATGCTATCTGCAGTAAGCACAATCTCCCTGATAGATCCTGGCCATACATGCACACATCCACACACAGCCTGTACGCACAGATGCTTACATACAAACACACATATTCCAGCTGTAACAAAAAATAGTTAATTCTCCTATCTCTGGCAAGAATGAATTAAATCTCTATAGAGCTCCACTGCACTTGGAAGATAACCAAATATCTACAACTTTTGCCTTTTTAGCTCAGCGTGATGTTGTATTGAAAGCTTCACACCGAGAGATATAATGAGGAATGAACTGCACAGTGATGAGGCTTTAACAGTGTATAAAGTCACTGATTTCTGAGTGAAACCACAATTACTAATTTGAAGCACAAGCTAATTAAAACCACAGCTATGTATTTAGCCTCTTGTTATACCTACTGCAGTTTATAATTATGAGGACCTCTTTATCTACTCAATTAAAGTTCTTATGATTCAGGCAGGATGTGTTTGAACCTGCAAGCCCTGTGGAGAGCACAGGAAAGCATATGTCTGTTGCCTGATGACTCTACGTAGCCTTACACTTAGACACTTGTTTTTTTGTACAGGCAAGGAAAGAAAAAAAAAGAGAAAGACATGCCACAGTAAGATATCAGAATAAAAAATATGAATTAATAATTGGTTTAAGCAATTCAAGACCACTCAGACTTGGATTGAATAAGGCTTGATTATGGCTTGCAAACTGAATGCAAAGCCACCTACATAGGCTGAGCTGAATGATTTCCATCCATGTTTTCTTTCTACAAATTAGAAGGCTGAAAATATGCCATGTTTTGTTTTATTTAATTAGTTTATAACACCTCCTGATGTACTGACATCACTAACATCAAGCACATGCTCCAGAACACTGTTATAATCAATGCTGTATTTTTGCAGAAGGTATACTACTGTTTGCTGGTTTCCTGAGGAATATAGAAGGAAATCTGTTGTAAGGATAGTCACTTTACTATTCTACACATGACCAGATTGCTAATGTAACACTATAAATCACAAGAAACTTGTTCACTAAAAGGTGAAGGGAGAATGACCATCCATTCCTTTCGTACCCTAAATCAAGATTATAATCCACAAATATGGGAGTAAGTGAATGCAAGCTGTTTCCCAAACTGGTACCAAAAGACGAGGACAAGGCTGATTCCATCTCTCCCCATACGTTTGCTGGAGTAGGGGCTGGGGTTAACCCAGAAATAATCCAGCCTAGGAGCAGTAAGAATAAACTATATTTATCCCTCTCATGGGGGATCTTTCAAAAGATTTCTCTGGCAGTTTGACCCACAGAGTGTGTTATGGATGGGTGGTGAGGTAATTGGCTCTCGCAATGATTTTGTGTGTTAAAGAGGTTTATTAAGGTTTAAATTTCTTTTCATATGTGATTCTGTTCTTGTAGTTTGGTTTTGGATCCCTTTTTGTTCTCCCTTCAATCCTCTCTTCTCTCATCCCTGTTGCCATCAGACAGCTCTTGTCATCTCAGTGCTGCCAGAGACATGTCGGGGAAGGGCTTGTATACCTGGCCCTTGCATGATATAGCCGGGGATGGGGAAAGCTCCTGGCTGGGGAACTTGGCTTGGTAACACCTCACCTCCAGTCTGCTTGTGAGAAGGTCTCGACCAGTGAACATCAAAGGAAAGTTAACCGGCAGACTTTGGGAGGGCCAAGTATAGATAAGGAAATATTATAATATGTATGACTGCTCATAAATATTCATGTGGCCGATGCAAGCCCCCCCCGGCGTATTAAAGGTGGAACTGACATTTTGGCATCAAGCCACACTCCCAGCGCTGTCCCTTTTGCTTTGTGTATTTTTATTTGGTTCTCAATAAAATTTTCATAACTCATTCCCACATGGGGTCTGAGTCACTCATAACAATTTCTGGGGGCTCGTCCGGTATATATCCACTGGTTCTGGGGGTCTTGAGAGCACTCGTGTGGGGCGGCCCACGCCGGGCTTTTACTGGACCCTTAGACCCGAGCTGGGTTACCGGGAATGAAGAGAACTCGCAAAGCAAAAGCAAAATTCCCTGATTTTTTCTTTTCCGTGGTCACTAAATTCACATGACAAAGACTCGATCCATACGCATAGAAGGAAGTTGGCCAGTGCCCATAATCCAAGTGCAGGAACCTCAGCTCTGCACGGTACTGCACGGGAGCCGTACCTGAGTCAGAGCACAGAGCATGCTCGGGCAGACAGCTGGACCGAGGGAAAGCTCCAGCGCCGCGGCGGGACGCCCGGTAAAGGAGAGGCGGGGGAATCTCTGAGGGCGGGACGAAGGGCGACAGGCAGAGAAGCGACAGAGAAGCGCGAGAGAGAGAAAGAAGGAGGGAGCTAATAAGGGGTGGGGACGCGAAGTGGGAAGAGGAAAGCGGAAGCGAAGCGGCGAGGCTCAGAGGGGAGGATAGAGCCCCGAAGGAGCCCCGGAGAAGGGCTCGGCTGCCTGGCGAAAGGGCAGCTGCAGCAGGGCGGGAGAGAGAAGGTGGCAGGGAAGCGGGAGACGCGGAGGAATGGACCCCCAGAGGAGCCCTGAAGGAGGGCTCGACTGTGGAAAGGCAGTGGTAGCAGAAGAGGTTCCCAAATAAAAGAGGGGGGCTGACTGCTGTACAAGAGGGCAAAGGCAGAAGAGGGAACAGAAGGGAGCCCCAGATTTGTAACATGGGACACGGGGGTAGTAAAGCAAAGTCCAGGAAGAAGAGTAAAAAAGTACCTATGAATATACCCCCAGACTCTCCCTTAGGACTAAAGCTATCTCAATCGAATTATAACCCTGATACAAGGGGGAAAGATAAAATAAAGATGATGCAATACTGCATGATAGAGTGGACAAAAGAGGAAATACGACCTGATCACGTACATTGGCCTGAGTATGGGTCATTTGAGAAGTGGATTTGCCAAGCCCTACAAATGCATGGGAATGCCGAAGAATGTTTCAGTCGGGAGGCGTGAACTTGCAGCCTGCTGGAAAGGGGAGATTTCTCCCTCAGAGACCAAAACTTCTAAAGTATCTGAGAAAAAGGAATGGGACCCTTTAGACCACTTATCTCCGACATTCCCCATTGCCCCAGGTGCACTGGTACCTCCAGAAGTATCACCATTTCCCATTGCCCCAGATGTACCAGAACCTCCAGCGGCACCTGCACCCTCCATTGCCCCAGGCACAATGACACCCTAGAAGCACCAGTGCCCTCAGAGAGGGTAATACCCTTAGATGGACCCAGCTAGAACACCAAGAGTAGGGCAATATCAAAGTGTGAGAATGAGAATCACCAGGTCAGGGTATATCCCCTCAGAGATGTACCGATGGGTAGGGCACAAGGAGGGGTAGGTTTTGTAAATACCCCTCTCAACTCTTCCAAAATACAGGCTTTTAAGAAAGAATTAAAAGGATTATTGAATGACCTCACTGGTTTGTCAGAACAGGTGGATCAGTTTTTTGGTCCAAACACTTGAGACAAAATACAGTCCATCCTAAGTATACTATTCACCCATGATGAAAGGTAAATTATCAGGATAGCAGGTATGAAAATCTGGGATAGAGAACACCAAAATGGACTGCAAAATGGGGGGAAAAAATGCCCATACAACACCCCCCTTGGAACCACAACAACGAGGAGGGGAGATGAAATATGAAAGACTATAGGGCATTGGTAATTAGAGGAATAAAGGAAGCTGCTCCCCAGAATCAGAATATTAGTAAAGCTTCTGGTGAATAACAAGGGAAAGGGGAAACTCCCACAGAATGGCTGCAAAGTCTCAGCAAGAATATGAGGCAATACTCTGGCATAGACCCAGAGACAGTGGCTGGTCAGGCACTATTAAGAGTCAACTTTGTCACATATGCCTGGCCAGATACCTGGAGAGAGTTGCAAAACCTTGAGGACTGATTGGCAGGAACAAGGGTTGAATGAACTATTGAGAGAGGCTTGGAAGGTTTATGTTGGAAGAGAAGAGGAGAAGGTAAAGAGAAAAGCCAAGGTTATGTTAGCATCAATAAGAGCAGAGAATTGATCTGTTAGGAGTTGGACCCCTCAAGAGGATAGGGGGGGAGATCAACAGAGGATGTTCCAGGATGATAACAGAGTGGAGGGAGAACAAAAGATCAAAATCAAGGTCCCATATGTTTTTATTGTGGAGGAAAGGGGCATCTAAGGAGGGATTGTCTTCAAAGGAGGAAGGAAGTTTGTTTAAGAAAGTACAAAAAAGAAACAGAAGATTAGGGTGTCAGGGGCTCTATACCATCATAAGCTCTTGATAACCCTACAATTAGGTCCCCAAGGAGAATAATTTGAGTTTTTGATTGACACAGGAGTTGAGAGATTAAATAGAGTGACCCCTGGGGAAGCCATGATACAGAAATGGGAGATCTATTATTAGTACCAGGGGTGGGATGTGATCTCCTTGGGAAGGATTTGCAAGTACAATTGGAGTTGGGATATTCCCAAAAGGAAGGGGATGGTAATCAAACTGTTCAAATGAAAAGAAATAGAAACGATAAACCCAATTGTATGAGCAGGACCAAAGAATCAGGATAAATTAGACATGATGCCTATTATGATTTAAATAACTGATATAAGTCAACCAATCCAAGTTCATCAATATTCTATCCTCTCGGAAGGGTGTAAGGGATTAAAATCTGTTACTGATTTTCTTATCTTAAACAGAACCCTTGGGCTGTGTATGCTCCCCCTGTAACATTCCTACTCCCACCTGTTAAGAAATCAGAGTTGTGTATGTTGCCCCGTAACGTTCCCACTCCACCTGTTAAAAATCAGATGGTGCTCATAGACTGGTACAGGAATTAAGGTAAGTAAATGAAAGGACTAAATAATTGACATCCTGTAGTCCCTAATCCATATACCCTTTTAAATCCTGGAATGAACAACCACTGATGAAAATTGGAAGGTCCCTTTCAGGTACTGATAAGATAACAACCAAGACAGCCATCAGAACCACTGGACGAAAGTGAACCCCGCCAGTGGAGTTAAAGGACCTATAAACGAACTCTGCCAGTGGAATGTAACATCATTGCCCGGACAGTTGAGGGTGACCCTAATGTGGGACACTAACCCCTGATGTGGCAAGCAGACTGCCCTTCCATTGACAGACTATACTGGTGTTTCGGGATCCCCAAGGGATAAAAACTGTATCAACTCCAACATCATCCCTGAGACACTCTGATCTCTCCACAAATGTGGGGGGGTGGGAGGGGATGTCTGGAATTACAACCTTGGAGGTCAACAAGATTTTTGCCTTTGTGTGCCAGATAAAGCTCTGCTTGGACTTTTGAAACCTAGAGGGTCCTTCCTAGTTGCATGCCTTGTCTGAAATATCCCAATGTAACACATTCTAGCTTAGTGTGGCCAGTATTGGTAGGGTAACCCTCTCAACAGACAATCTCACCATACAGTAATTTTGTATTGTGGATTTGAACCATTGTGAACTAACCAAAAGCCAATGAGAAGAAAACATCAACAAGAGTCAAACCCTGTATTTCCAATGCTGCCAGGAACTCTGTATGGTATGAGATGAGTCTACAAGACCAGAGGGCAAGACCAGATGGATACTCCTATTCACCATGTGTTGTATTGCGTTATTTTATTGTTATTAGATGTTTTGTTCTATTGTTTGTACCCCCCCCCGTTATAATTCAGTTGCCCTAATTCCCGCCTTCCCTTGATCAATCAACCCAAGTCCCAACCCACCTTCCAGTACCTTCCCTGTCCCTCACTCTAGTCCCTGCCCCGAAGACTGTCAATCCCTCCTAGCCCCCCCTATCCTTCTAGTATCTTCTGTATCAGTCATCCCCTTCTTAGCATATGATTTGATGTTACATGTATTTCCCCGCCTATGTTTCCCCCTATTCGTTGTATGTATAATCAGCCCCGCCTTATGTTACACCCCAAACTGTAGCCATTGGTGCTGTATTGTACCCTCCCTTGGGGGAGGGCCCCTATTTAAGTTGCTGTACACCTGTGTTCCCTGCCTTCTGCGGTTCCCTTCCCCCGATCCCGGTTGTCCTCTCTCCCTCAATAAATCCCGCTTCCCCGGAACCTCAGAAGGACTCTGTCTCGATCCTTTGCTCCTCCCCGGACGCGTGTACGGCCGTGAGGGTTCAGAGCCCTACCCACATTCCGGGTTCCCCTGAATCCTGGAAGTGGGCCACTCTCGGCACTGGTCTCGCCTTCAGGAGCTAGCTGGGCGAGTCGGTGCGGGGTGGAGAAGGCGGGCCGCGTCAACCATGTAAGGGGCCAACTATTGGCAGCAACCCCATAGGCTGTGTCAGTGGGACTGGGAGTCCTACTGGACCTCTGGTGCTTATTCCATTCCTTATTCTACTCTTTATCTACTCAGAGACTCAAGCAGACCCCTGCCGGAAGTATTATCAAAATCTGTATTATGAAAATACCTGTGGTCCTTATCTGGTGGCCCACACTTAAGTAGGGTTTGTTACGACCTGAAGAAGCTAAAAACTTGCAACATTCAAGGACAAACCTACTGGGTGGCGAAGAATTTAGGACCAGGAGGAATAAAGATTGGGTTGAGATGCCCACGGGGAGAAAAATGGATCTGTTTCTCTAAGACTGGACGTTGTGATATCTCAGATGGAGGTGGAGTATAAGATCTGATAAAACAATAATAGAGGATACCGCCAAAAGGCTGACATGTCCACCTGAATCCACCCATGAACAAAAACCATATATATAAATATACAAAGATACAAGACACACTGGAGAATGAAATAGAGCTACCTAAATGGGGATGGAACCTATTTGTGGACCATGGGAAAGAATAAGCCGGGAATCCAATCTCACTAACTGTGAGTATGTGGAGGGACAGTGAATGACCAAAGAGTGGCCCTGGAATGGGGTAAGCTTAAGTCCTGTGGAGTTACTAAAATGTAATCAAACTGAGGGACAAAGGACTGATAGACTCGAAGGGTGAGTACTAAGCTCCAAGACTATAGGAGAGGAGTGCATTTGCAGAACTGGGAGGGCCTTCTCTAAGAAAGTAGAAAAGACTCCTTGTATTGTCATAAAAGGTATAAGATAACTAATGGAACAAACGTCTGGTGGGTTCCCTCAGCTCCTCAGCAGCTGTGGAGAATGAACAATGACTCACAGTGTCAATACGGTAGGGAGGAAATTCTCTTCCAATGCAATGTGAGTTCTTCCCCTGAAACAATCAACCCATATGAAGATATTCCAAGAATAGCTCCTTACTGGTCAGGTATAGGAAACACCTCTAAGATGTGGATGGCCCCAAATGGCCTGTTCTGGAGTTGTAGAAAGAGAGCATACACAAATTTACCCCCAGAATTAAAGGAAGCTGCACCCTGGGTTTAATCTAACCAGGTTTTTCCTACTGCCTTTGCAAAAAGGGGATAAATTAGGAGTACCGGTGTACGAAGACGTAAAAAGGTCTCAAAGAAACCAGAACTGGAGGTACCCAAATGTGGGGAAAGGATGAGAGGTCCCCAGAAAGGATCCTAGAGACCCTATGGACCTGCCACCTGGCCTCAAAATGGCAGTTGGGGTTACCAGACTGCTGTATACATACTTCATAACATGATTACAGGCTGTGGTTGAGATAATAACTAATAGAACTGCCTGAGCCTTGGAGTAAATAACAAAACAAAAAGGCAAACCAGGGCAGCTGTTTATCAAAATAGATTTGATAAACAGCTATCTATTAGACTATCTATTGGCCAAGGTGGGAGGTATGTGTGGAAAATTTAATACATCAGATTGTTGTTGACAAATAGATGATAATGGAGGGGCAGTGATAGATTTGGCAAGGGAAATAAGAAAGATCGCATACATGTACCCATTCAGAAGTGGGAACCCGTATTAAACAGTGCTTGGTGGAATAAATTATTTGGAGGGGCTTCATGGAATAGGCCAGGATTTATAATATTATGTTCTTTGGTGGGATTCCTGTTTCTTCTCTGTCTAATACCATGTTTTATCAGTTTAACAATCAGTGTGGTACAGAACATGCATTTGGTAGCTATACTTGCAGATCAAAAAGAGTTTGTAGGGCCTCCTCAGAGGGTCATGACAAAATAGGAGACCCGCTAGAGGAAACACAACTAATATACAAAAGGTATGAACTAATGATACGGGAAAAGAATCCAACATACAGCCCAAACCAAATAAAATCAAATATAAGAACAAATTAATGAAAGCTGTCTTTCACTGGATTTTGTATGAATTGATGTTAAATTATTAATTGTATTGTTAATTAAATATTGTAATATTGTTAGTGTTGTGAGATAGTGATATGTGTTGTGGGGTGGTTGATGCTGTTGTGGTGGCCCAGTTACGAGGTTGATATTTGCAAGGATAGTTTTGAGTGTTGTGGAATAGTTTTACATTGAATGAGAAGCAGGAGTGGATTACCAAAATCAAAAATGAAAATCATTGCTTGAGCCACATGACTTATCAAAAGGAAGAGAAGGAATTGCTATGGATGGGTGGTGAGGTAATTGGCTCTCGCAATGATTTTGTGCGTTAAAGAGGTTTATTAAGGTTTAAATTTCTTTTCATATGTGATTCTGTTCTTGTAGTTTGGTTTTGGATCCCTTTTTGTTCTCCCTTCAATCCTCTCTTCTCTCATCCCTGTTGCCATCAGACAGCTCTTGTCATCTCAGTGCTGCCAGAGACATGTCGGGGAAGGGCTTGTATACCTGGCCCTTGCATGATATAGCCGGGGATGGGGAAAGCTCCTGGCTGGGGAACTTGGCTTGGTAACACCTCACCTCCAGTCTGCTTGTGAGAAGGTCTCGACCAGTGAACATCAAAGGAAAGTTAACCGGCAGACTTTGGGAGGGCCAAGTATAGATAAGGAAATATTATAATATGTATGACTGCTCATAAATATTCATGTGGCCGATGCAAGCCCCCCCCGGTGTATTAAAGGTGGAACTGACATTTTGGCATCAAGCCACACTCCCAGCGCTGTCCCTTTTGCTTTGTGTATTTTTATTTGGTTCTCAATAAAACTTTTATAACTCGTTCCCATTTGGGGTCTGAGTCATTTGTAGCACACTGTGTGACTCTTCAGCAAGATGATGTCATGGTGAAGTTATAAGACCAGTCTCACGGATCTAGTCTAAGCAAGATTTTATATCCTGTGTAAGTAATGTTTACTATGAAAGCATTTCCATCCCAGGACTGTCAGCATTCACTTCAGAAAAAATTATTATTCAGAGTTAGAACTGCATTTTACAGCTTCACAATGGCTTCCTTGGCCTGGGGTTTCAGGCTGAAATCTTGGGCACATTCAAATCAAACAATATGGCTACTGAACACAGAGATCACAGAGCACCAGCACACAACACTTCTTACCCTTCATGTGAGGTTACAGCATTTTGTTATCTAAAGACAGCTCAGGTCACAAGCATGCAAAGTATTTAGGAAACCAAGTGAGGCATATCCTATCTGAGAAAAAGCAGCAAAGACTCCAAGTCTACTAAATAGTCTTTATGACACATTACAAAACCACAATTCAAAAACCATGAAAACAGCACGGGCATAATTCAAAGTGGCATAATCACTTTAAAATACATTAACTTAAGCTAACACAGTGTTTAGAATGTTAATATTAAAAGTCTGAAAATACAGTATTTTCCAATACAACACAGTGAAGTATTTCTCTTTTATTGTGTTTATGAAACATTAATATTTCAGGCACCCAAGGGGTAAGTACAAAGGCACACCTCAAGCCCTAGATCCCAACAATGTTTACAGACTACAAAACTGTGAGAATCCATGTTACAACACAAGCAAAACCCTAAGTAAATTGTTACCACTGCTTCAATTCAAATCCCACTCTTATATATTCTCTTGTGAGAACAAGAAAAAAAAAGAACAAAATTAAAGCTGCATTTTAAACTTTCTATTGGCAGAGTCACAGGGAAGCCTTAAATGTACAAACTATCTATGCAGAAGGAAGTGGTTCAACCTGTCAGGTACATTACTTGGTTTATTTCTCTGCAAATGCACTTTTGCTATGAGAATGCTTGACACGGCACTGATTGTGGCTATGGGAAGGTAAATATTGTAAGATCATAGACAGATTAGGATAACAACTTACTTGGGTTCCATGTAATTCAAAGAGGGATGCTGATTAGATCTTAAGGCTGCAGTGCACTGAGAACCTAATGGGATGCTCTCCTGAAATTCTTAATGCGGCCACAATGCAATCTCTGAGATTTGCGTTTAATTTTTAGCTTAACTCATGTTCTGTGAAATACAGATATGTGATTAGTGGTGAAGGTGTCAGTGAAAACTATTGTCAGATACTGTGAGGAACATCAGAGTTCAGTCTGTCTCACTAGTATGAGAAATACTTCATGACTCCTCTAAAGCCAGAAGAGCAAGATTTCACAATACAGACTTTCTTAAACATTTTATAAAAAGAAATATAGAAGAAAACAGCTGTAGGCCACAATATCCACTATATCCGAGAGGGCAGTTCCCTAGACAGAACTACTACATGACAATGCAGTTTAAATATGTGAGCTTTATTGTTTTGTTACCACTTATTAGATTAATAATTGAATTTGATTGGGGAATCCTGTACGTTGATCTGAGAAGATGAGGAATGGTGAGCAGTAAGAATAATACAAGAGCATGTGAGACCACCAACCTACAAATTACCAGTATACTGGATATGGCAGAAAGAATAGCAACTACAATGGTAATGTTGTTTTGGTATGTTAACATTGGGGCAGGCTGCAAGTGCATTTTGAATAACAGCATTTGATATTTAATGCCTTACAATCAGAGCATCACACATCCATTTTCCATTCTTCTCAGCTACAGGCACCCAAAGGGACAGTGGTGAGCTGATGCCCTATGATAGGCCAGGTGCTCAGCCGTGTGAGTCTGCAGGGCGTCAGCAAGGACGGCAGAGCTGCACCTTCACGCCCACTGCAGCCGGTGGTGGCTGCAGAGATAATCTGGCCCAATCCCTGGAGAACAGAGAAGAGGTGGCTGAGACAGAAGGAGGTTATATCAAGGCAAAAGATAACAAACATGCACATAGGTTTTGGACTGGAAGCTAAAAATGTGGATTTGGCAATAAGAGATGAAAGTCAGATATGCTCTACCTAGAAAAAGGAGAACTAGAAGGAGAATAAAATTTGGGGCAGTGGAAAGTACAGTGCAGCCATCTGTGGTGAAAGTTAGAGGATGTTGTGCAAAATAACTGGAGGAAAAAGCAAAAAACATTTTAGGACCGACTGCAACAAAGTAAGAGGTTATAGGGAAGAGTTAAAGGAAAGCTGATGAAATTAGACCAACAGCTAAAGTCTGAGCCCTAGTGTTTGGGGTTTGTTTTCAAAGTTGTGCTAACGAAAGCCACAGAAGTCTCCCAAAGCACAGAAGACTAGGAAACAGCCTGAAAGACTGGAGAAGGAGCAGAAGAAAGAAGTCAAGACCAGACAAGTTTGAAGGGGTAGTCTCTGTGATATTAAGAAAAGCAGAAGAGAGAAAAATAATCAATCACCTCATGTTGCAGATAAATCATGAATGGAACAGAACACGGCTCTGTGGATTCAGTCAAAACAAGAGCCCAATAGGGAAAGAATCAATAAAAAAGCAGGAGCAGAGAGTGACAGAATACATCCATGAAGATATATGAACAACATCCAAAAAAGCCAGCATTTACCCACAATTTAAGGAAGAAGTAGTTGCTCTTCTCAATAATATGTCTCAATTCACAAAACTGCACACTACATCCAATCAAACATTTCCCTTTACTAGCTCCACCCCCCCCTTAAAATATCAGATATGCCTGAATGATG
The DNA here is from genome assembly GCA_037013685.1 of Acridotheres tristis. Lineage (NCBI taxonomy): Eukaryota > Metazoa > Chordata > Aves > Passeriformes > Sturnidae > Acridotheres > Acridotheres tristis. The sequence continues at coordinate 6,693,302 of CM072889.1, read as the reverse complement.
AAAGAAGGTCTCAAACTGAAATGTTTGTAATTTGTAGAAGCAAGATAAAAACACAAGCTTCTAAACTAAGACACAGTGGATATAAAAGGATACAAAATTTGAGAACTGAAAGTCCTTTCTCAAGGTTGTTGCTTCATAGTTTTTCCTTTGCCCGCAAGTACTCAGGAAGCTGGAGAAGTAAACTCGGAAACTGGGCTTCCTCAAAAACTAACTTAAACGCTTGCCCAAGGTGTTAAACATCCAAGGTATTAAACATCCCAAATCAAAACCTACTCATGAGTATATTTAACTTACAGGAGATATCCAACTCAAGTCAATGAGAATTGACCCCATGCTTCAAATACATGCTTTTCCTCACCTGTGCAATTCTTCTTCAATGTGAGTTAAAAACATTAAGGCAAAAACCATTTCACCTAGCAATCAACTTAGGTGAAAGATTACTTCTAACAAGTACATTAGAATGGGAATTCACCTCTACATAACTCCAGTTTTATCTCACCATAACTCCACTGATTTCATGTAAAAGCAGAGTAACACAGCTCTGTGCAAAGGAAGAGAAACTGCCTTCTATGCAGATTCTCCTAGTATAAATGCTGGTATTTTAATGCATTTATTCCAGACCAAAAAAAGAAAAAAAGAAAAAGCCTAAGGTCTTAAATTTCATTGCAGGTCATAAAATGTATTAAGTTAATGAGAGGAATTTCAGAATCTGAAATTTAGGCAGAAACATGGCCAACTTAACATATCTTCCCTGCTGATCTGAAGTCTTTGTTTCACTAGTGATAAACAATATAAGCACTACCACACTTAAAATAGCAAAATTCTTCTTCCTCTGTTTATCACCACTGAGCTTACATTTTTGTCCTGATAATTTTCCTACTTGAAAGAGACAAATCAAGCCATAGCAAGAATAGCTTTAAAAGTTCTTAGTATTTAATATTTAATGTTTACTTTAATGTTGTCTTCCTTTTAATAGCATGAATAGTTATTGAGAGTATCTAACACAGAATGTATCTATCACTGCACTTCAAGATAAATGATTTCTTTTAAAATACAGAATATTCTGTCTTTGATGTTCAACAGTTCTGCAGAGAAACACTTGAGATGGTCACTGGTTATCTATCCACATGAGCAAAATCTCTTCACAATTTGCATTAAAAACAATGCAATTCCTGTCACAGGTTTAATAGAGAATACAGAAGATTAAAGCCTCCAAAGAAAATAACGCCCAAGAGATCCCTGGGGGAATTATGGAAATGTAAGCTAAGGGTTTGGCTAGTATTTGTCATATTCCTCACTCTTTTTAGTTATTCCCACATATACCAAGCACCTAGAAAATGTTATTTTTACCTCAGTTTTCTCCTGTTTTTAGTACTATGCAGCCCCAAACCTTTCTTGAACACGAATTTGAAAGGTACGATTCTGGGGGAATGGATGGCAGAGATAAGCTCCTGAATAGTAAGCATATAAAGAATAGATGGGCTTTCAAAGGGGAGCATTTATTGTTTCGTGTATCATAGCACATTGTCTTTCAATATGATTAGTTATCAGTCTGAGTTATCAAAAACTGGGATGAAATAAAGCGCTAACGCAGTTATGCTTCATTGATGTCAGCTAGGGGAGCATGAAAATCTCCATGAAGTTGGGTAATTGATGTGTAAATCAGAGCTCAATCACTCTGTAATAGCAATGGCCCCACTGAAAGTATGGTTGCTGAACAGTATTGCAGAGGGGTGGGGAAGAAAAGAGAAACAGATTCAAGACTTATTTATTAGAAAACATAATAACTGGCAATTTACACAATTTTCTCTTCGAGGGAGAAGTGCTGTCAGAGACATTTAAATGCAAGCTGCAGATCACTATATTTGGGTACCCTTATTCAGCAATAATTAACTGTTTCTGTTTTATTAAAATGCTTGGGGACACTGTTATGGATATTTAAAAAGCAAATTAAATGAACATGTTCATCCTTTGAAAGGCAACACGTGTAAATGACATCAACAATTGTAATTTGCTTAACAGTGTGTGTTCAAGGTATGTTTTGGAGTCCTATTACAGTCTTCTTGTCAGTTTAAATTTGCAGTATGAGAAACAAAAGCAAAACAGAAAGAAAAGGGGGGGGGGAAAGAAGCCTAAAGAGAAAAATGGTTATAACCACATCTTCAGAAGGACATAAAAGACAGTCATTAAAACATCAGTCACATAAAATAGCTTTCCAACATGCGGTATTTCTAAGAGCAAACATCTGATTCATGAAGAAAAAAGCTAGATTATGGGGTTATTTTTGTTGTACTTTTTTCTTTAAATAAATGAATGCACATTAAGGTGTTGATACCAACGTCCCAGAAACACCTGGAATCCAGTATTCAAGTTATGACTTGCAGTAAACCACTGATAAACTCTAACAAGCATACATAAATATGAAATTTAAAAGTATTTTTGGCATCAAATGAATTACGTTCAGGACACTAGAGCTGGATTAGGAGGCTTTATTAGATGGGTAATGTGCTGTAACTCTAAGGGGACTGATTACTACAAGGGAGGTGAATAGGAAAGGAGGTTCAACCTTAACTCTCAATTTCACTGCCTGAGTTTAACAGAATATAACATATTTCTAAATGTTTTTTGGTTTGGGGTTTTGCTGTTGGGTTTTTTTTGTTTGGTTGGGATTGTTTTTTGGTTTGGTTTTTTTTTTTAATTTGATCTCTCCTGGGATTTGACATTTCTACAAAATCCACTGAAGGCAATGAAGCCATGAAGCCTTTCCCAAACTATGTACTATGTTTCAGAGACAACTCTTAACGACTTCCTCACTGCCATCATACTTCACATGTCCATCAGCACCAGCACTCTGTGTATTAATGTACTAAGTGTGAATATAGTTGTGTTTAGTTGCCTACTGTGCATTATTTTTCACATACATTAATAGCAAATGTGGCACAGTACTACTACAAAGAGTGTATTTTACATATAATACTCCCAAGACATAACACTAATTTGAATCAATAAAAACCTTCTGGCAGTGCTTGTTACAGTCTGTTTTTCCTTCACCTGAACACCTCAAACATTCCTTGGAAATGTCCATTTATTTTTTGTACATGTACCATTTTCAAAGATTAAAATGCATTTTGAAGTATAGAAACTCAAAATCTTTAACTTATCACTTAATGTGTACAGATTCTTATACCTAAGCCAAAAAACATTTTGGAACTCTAGTTTTGTCTTTATCTTTTCTCATTATTATAATTTTATTTTTTTTAAGTACTGCCACGCAAAACTTCCTGGGGACCTGTAGTATGCTTCCTTAAAAATGGAGTCCACATGTTTGTATTTACTTGAAACTTTGGCAATGATCTGCAAAAGATAGCAGAATAGACAGAAATAAATCTTGTCTTTTAAAAGAGTCACAAAGCAATCACTGATTAACACAACCTCTGGGTACAGATGAATCAGCAGAATCAACTGCTTGGGTATTTTATTGCAGAAATGCTCCTGTGTGCTCCTACAGCTCTGATAAATGCATTCATTTAATAATAGGCACCTCTGCTCCCTTGAGCATTTTCACATGCTGTGCAGCTCTTCAACCACGTTTTTAAACTTAACATGTGCTGAAGAATACCATCACAGAAAAATTAAGAATTCAGTAGGATGACTATTTCATTCATCACTTTTAGACTGAGAGAAGTCCATGCAAGTCTCAGTGTGCAGTGCACACATACAGGCTGATTCAGACTACAGTGCACAAAAATAGTACTCTAAGCCTAATATAATTTAATTGCTTGTTATTTAGGATACTGTCTGGCTAAAGAAATTATCATTTACCTAAATTATTATTCTTCTCTCAATTGAAATCCTATATAATTGTCTCCATGTGTTTTGGTATAACCAGAGGAAAGGAAAAAATTGACTGAATAAATGCAAGGTCCTTTCAATTTAAATTCAAGTTCAGCCGCATCCCCTTTTCAATGCTGTTGTAAAATATATTGCTCATCTTGGGCTCTACCAAGTTGCAGGAGATGCAATGATCTTATAGTTTCATAAGGACTAGTGCTCATCAGGATGGAAAAAAACCTAAAACATTTCAAACTCTGAATTTTCAGCCTTCTTCCGCCAGATCTTAAAAAGCCACACAGAAACATGGTGCCTGTTACACACAGCTTAGAGGAGAATAATAATATTTTGTGCTTATTTTTCCTATCTGTATTCAGAATCAGCAGGTCAATGGATTATCATCATCTTTGGCTTCTGGTGAGGAAGATAATCTATAACAAATACTGTTCATGCCTTCAGCAAACATATAATGTTTATTCCTCATTTATAAACACAGCATCAAGTATGACAAAATAATTTAACCAAACCAGCACAAAGTTCATCAGCATTGCTGAGGTTGACGTCCTCTCTAAGGGCATAGATCAACTTCAATTGATGCTACTGGCAGTTTTCCCAGTGAATTAAATGAGGGTTGGATGGGACCAAGCCATTTAATAATGACAAAAAAGCTAGATCTCAAAACACAACCAGCTCTGAACTGCAGCAACTTCTTGTTGTAAACTAGATTTTCTGTTATATTCTTCATGCTAAACAGAGATTTTTTTTTTATCCAGTGTCAAGATTTTAAAACTCCTAAGTACAAATCAGCATATACCAGAGCTACAGAACTTCTATGGTCATTACTTAAAACCAATATTGACTGAAGAGATTTCCTGGTTGACAAAGGTAAATAAACAAAATATACAAATGCCTTGGGGAAAACAAAACAAAACAAAACAAAACAAAACAAACAAACAAAAAAATAGAGATCAAGTGAGATACCAAATGAGTTTCCTAATCTACCCCACATGCCATTATCACCTTGAGCTAAAGACATACATATACATACTTATTTTTAGTGGTGTCACAGATTGTATACATGAAACCACAACCAGCTGACTGGGGAATAATTAAATTTGCCTCTATACCACAATGAGCACTGACACAGACACCAAGCAGCAGATCACAGACCCTGTCACAGAGAAAAACTAAACCAAATATAACATGCTCCCTGAAAAAAACCACCACCCTTAAATTTAACTCAACATGGGAATGCTGTGCAATTAGGGCTATGGCATGTAGGTGTTACGCAGGTTTGAAATATGCTCTTGGAGTTGAAAGCTAAAAATGAGCACTTAATATTGTAAAATACTTCTTCAGACAGAGTAAAATCATAACAAAAAATGTTATTTAGACTGGGTAAAACTACAGATTCATGTCTGAAATTACCTGAATTTTTAAGGAGGGTGTGATGCAAATTATTATCCCAGTACTGCAACTCTATATCTGTCTATGCAATTATGTTTTGAATGTGTTTGAAACCTCACATCTATACATGACTTCATGAATGACTGAAATATCACAATGAAGAAAAACAAGACCACTTAAGGCCAGACTCCCAGAAAGAGGTGAGACCAAAGCTCTGTTTAACCCATTCTGCCTGTGACAACAGGCACCAGGCCCAGTAAAGCCCCTGGGAACAGGGCAAAGCAGTCTCCAAAATACTGCCACTGCCCTGAGAAAATATGGGCACATGAAGCTGTGTGTTAAGTATAAAGAAGCAGGTGTATTTATATTTAGCACCTCTGGAAGACTCTTCTCCAAAAAATGCTATCAAACAGAATACACTGTAGCAAGGAGTTGCACAACTCATCTGAAAATCACTGCCTTAACTCAAAGGAGGTTTGCTGCTCACATCAGGTCTGAAAACATCACGGATTAAAAAAGACTCTATTATACTGAGCACACGAGAGGAGAACTCATGGGTATTTTTGAGGGGCACTGACACTACAGGCAAACAGAGAGAAAGCTCCTGTCCTCTTTGGAGAACCTCAGGTGCACATTCCACAGCACTAATGATACACTGCACTTTTAAGATCAGACACATGGGTTACTGCATCCTAAATAACATCTGTTTGCACTCCAAAAACCTATTTCTGTCCCTTCTGCCATCAATCAGCAAATGAGTATCACTTATTTTCACAACACAATACAATGTGATACTTAACAAAGTGCATCCTTTTTTTAATTCTCTACCATCAACGTTTGTCTAACAGAAATATTATACTATGTAACATGCACAGCTTAAAATGCAATGTAAGTTGAATCATATTCATTGGAGGCTGGCCAACTCCAGCACACTTTAGCATTTAATAATAAAATAGTCTAGTGTAAAAATATGTAAACTAGCTACCATCCTGCTTTAATATTCACTTAACATGAAAAGCAAGTGAATGCAATGTTGTTTAAATATTAAACATTACATTTCTTCTTTTGATTATTGAAGTATTATCAAAGTTAAATGAAAATGTGTTTGCAGCCTCCTTCCTCTGAAATCTTACAGGTCACTGTTATCACTAATATTTTGTCCCTCTAGATGGATTCTTTGGGGATCTTAAAGCACTTTAGGAATCAGATCAATCCATGCCCAATTACACCTACAGGATGGAGCAACTACTGTCAAGCAAAACAACTGAGGAAATAAAAGTTTAAGCGAGGTGATGACAGTCATTCAAGAAAAGGTGGCTAAGGAAAGAAAAACTGAGAGTCCCAGCTCCTAGACATCAAACTTTACCCTAAGACCAGCTGGAGCTTGCAACCTTTCGTCCACCTGTGAGCTCTGAGATGACAACCACCAAGTTGAAATTTAAGACTATCTAACACCACCACATAGCAAGGAGGAATTATCTTTGTGTGCCTTTCCAGAGCACTGGGTCATACACCGTGAGACAAGTTTTCTCCTGCTGAATGTCACTGGGAGAGGTCAGAAAGGATGTTCTTATTACATTTGCTGGAAGGATGGAGCATATCAAATGATTTAATTTTGTGTAGTGCTGCACTTACTTTGACAAACTGATACTGCACAGGGCATAATGTCATTAGGTGATTAATGTACAAGAGCACTCAGCTTCCCACCTTATTTCATAACAAGAGCCTGCTAGAACTACTGCAGTAGGCTCAGAACTGGCAAAAGTTGTGGTTGTAGAGGCAAAACAGGCCCAGGACTACAAGACACCAAACCCCTCCTCTAAGCAGGAACTCCCATCCTGGCAGCAACCAGAAATAAGCTTCGTAGTCCTCGTGAGAGATCCCACCTTCCCCTTGGGCTCTTGCAGCATTTTCAGCCCTGGCAAGAGCCCAAACCCAGATGTGACCTTCAAGCGTCCTATGCCCGGCCCTCTGATCCCAGCAGCAAAAGGGGTATCCGAGTTCGGCGGTATTGACAGCAAAGTGACATGATACAATCATAAGGATATGATGTATTTCACTTTTCAGCTGCTTTTGCCTTTGAAAGTAATAAATGTTGAGTTCTCCTCATTACGCCAAGTGTATTAAAACCTCAGAACCCATGGTAGGAAATGTGTGTTTTGCCACACATGCCCTTTAAATTTATGTTTTCTTTCATTCAAATATCTAAAGGGGTCTGAATAAAATAAAATCTGCACATCACCATGTGGAAATTAATTTTAGAGAACTCTATCAATTTAATTTCACTGATAGTAACAGACAGATTTATGAGGCAATGAACTAAATATTTGGGTTTTTTACATTTTAATTCATTATAGTAAAACAACAATTTTCCACCTGAAAGTCTTGCACTGCTACACTGAAAGCCTAAAAAAATGTGTGTATTTCTGTTGGTCTAGGAAGGACTCTCTCATTTTCACAATGTGGATTATTCTCCTCACATTAACTTAACATACTGTATATGTAATTCAACCCCTCTCATTTCTATATTACCATAGAATCTGTTATTCCTTAAATGCCAGTTTCAAGCAAGCAGACATAAATAAAGAATAATTACAGCTCTAAAGCCAGTGTAACATCTGCTTAAGAAAACAATCCTGCAGAGTGGATTTTATAGCCACATAACACCCACCTTTGGTTCAGACTCCTGAGAGACAAAACCAAGGGTGCTGACAGATCCAACCTGACCCTGAGCCATGGTGGCAGCATCAGACCATGAGCCCTGACAGAGGCAAGGGAATGAGCAGAATGAACTGATCCTAACATGAAGTTAAACACCAAGTAAAAAGTTCACTCTTTTCCCTAAGGGGTATGTATAGCCCCATTTCACATCTACCTTTACTTATTCTGATGATTTAAACATCTGAATTAATGATTTCCATCTTCAAGGAGGTCATCTGGCCATGGCCACGTAGATCTCTTTACCATTGCTGGCTAGATATTGAACACATTAAGGAGCATTCCTAAGACAGAACTACAACTTTATGTTCTTTTAACTGGTATTATAGCAAATTAATATCAGGAGGAATATACTCTATAAACATAAAAGCACCTACTCATATGCCTCCTTGGATTCTTTTCTCCTCTGTGTCAGTGTTTCACTACCTGAGCAGAAATAGTCTTGGTCCCTCCATATCTCAGTTGCTCTTATGGAGAGCAGGATGTGTCAGTTCTTACTGATCTCATAAGTTTCTGCCAGGTCAGCTCATCAAGGATAAATCCTCTGGAGGAAACTCTACCAACTATATTCCTCAATTCTGCAGATTCTGGTTAAGTATTTCCCTGAATAAAACATAGCTTACTATTTAAAAATCATCCTGTTAATTCACTGGATTACAACACAATCACATCAGAGTATTAGTCTCAATAGGATTTTGTAGTCAGATCTGATCTAGAAGATTTAACATTTTACAGCCCTCCATCTCTTAATGCAGACAGAAATCATCAGGCAAAGGGAGAAACTGGGACTGCATGTCACACCAATCGTTGGAAACCAACCCTGGAAACTACCAGATAAATCCCCCAGCTCTTTCCATTGTTAATATTTACAAATTTGGCAACAAAGGCTCTCCTGACAGCTACTAGTTCAAAACAATACGCAAACACCAGTTAATCAGTTAATTGCCATTAGCAACATGCATTGAGAAACCGAGGCATGGAGAAATTAAAGGACTTTTTCATGGTGATAGGATGCATCAATGGCAGCAGCAGGATTGGAACCACTTCCCATTGCCCATGTCTTAGTCCTGGTATCTACAGCTCAATTAACCTCCCTTTTCAACAATAAGGAGTTACTATTACAGCATCTCTATTTGCAACACCTGGCAGAAAACATACCCCCCCCCACTTTTCATGTTGCAAGGGTTTAGGCATAAACTGAATGTCACCATAAATACTCTGTTTATAGTAATTTTCGCTTTTTAGTTGCATTATCACTGACAGCAAAGTAACACTTCAATTTTAGCACTCCGGAGGTTAATAAATATCAAATTAATAAAATACTAACAAATGCAAAATACTCCAAGTGGCTAGTAGAGAAACATTCATTCTTGATAAATGGTCCATGCATTATTATTATTTGTCAAGTTTTTAAGCACTGCTTAGTATGTCATCAATCTACCAGATTAAAACAGATTAAATAAATGTTGGCACAGTATTTGAGGATCATTAAAAATACAAACAACAAATTGGTAATGCCCTTTACCTCTTTTCGCTTTAAAACAAACAAAAAAAAAAGAACAATCAAAATATTAAAAAGAAAAAAAACCAGTAAATCAGTGATCTGAGTACAGGGCATTTTCTGGAGACTAATGATGGGCTAGGATAGATTGCCCTCACTTCTACTTTAGGTTTATCAACTCCTGCCACACAATCAATTCCCCAGAAAATGCCTTTTGCTTCAATAACTTTTGCTTAAATAGATCACCAGTGAGAGGAAAAAAGTCATGCCACTAGAAATGAACTACTGTAGAGTCTCTGAGCCGCACCTGCCATAATTTGCACATGAAGATTTTACAGGTGACTTGCAAAGGCCATCTTAATTGTATTTCCAACCCCTCCATTTTACCCTTAGTATGACAATAAAAGGAGCCAGTGGGCAGATTTGCGATACTCACAATAAGTTTGCTGAGAATGTCTGGAAATCTTAAGATGCTTTTGTTGAGCTCTCATCAATTAAAAGGTGCAGGATACTGAACCTTAATTAAGAGCTTATTTCTAACAGTGGCTATTTCTGAGAGATGAAACAGCATTAGGCCCCTTAACTGGAAGGGAGGGTAAAGATGGGAGAGAAAGAGAAAACAAGGTTTCAACCCCTTGTCGAATAAGAAAACAACTCCTAAAAGAACATACAACCAACTCATTAATCTTTTTGCAAGACATGTTTAATACCAAGATTCTGTGGAGAGGCCCTGCACCACTGAAGTTTCATTATCATTACAAAATATAGCAGAACGTCTTACTCACAAGTTTATTATCATAAATAATTGAAACAAAACTATCCTTATGGTACGACATAAATGAACAAAGTAAATTATGTTCCATGTTTTATAGTTGTTTCCTGTCTTCCTACATCAGAAAATTCTTGAATTTGCAGTCACTCTCCTGCTCATTAGTCCAAATCACGAAAATTTTACTGCAGCTGGTTCAAATTACTTGTTCTGTCAAAAACAGGACCATAAGTGCTCTTTACTAATTGTATATGCAACATACATTTTTTTGTGAGAAATCAGAGTATGTGATATGCAAAATGTTAAAAGAAAATCAAGGCATAGGATTGATTGCTGAGAAAAAGAAAGGAGAGAAAAGAAATTCTACCTCTAAAATTGACTGTCTGATTTCCAATTACAAAAATGTGCTAAGGTACAGATGCAATTATTAAATCACCACAATAAGCACACTACCAGTTTGTTCTCCTAAGCTTGAAAGTGTTGGGGACACATACAGTCTTTAAAGTTTTGCTTTGTCCCTTTGACTTATTTTATGCAGGTCAAAGATCACTATCACTGCACATATCTGTCACTGAAGGATAGTAACACTACAACTTAGTTTGGAATCAGGCTAGGCTGGCATGTTAAACCAACAATAGACACATCAATCTTGCTGCTCCTGAAGACTGCGAGTTCAGCGCCGAGAGAACCTCAACTAATGATAGTTACTGGTTTCTGCATCTTGATGCACCAGGTTAAGTCTCTCTTCTTTTGAGCAGTCTGTCTTCACAGACAAGCGGAACATGCCAGGAAAGCAAATTATCCCACTAATCCAGCAAACACTGACAGAATCCTACTGGAAAGCAGTAGGATTGCAGGGAAGCATGCAGAGACCTATGGCAGAAAAAAAGAGCTTTCCAGGGAAGACTAAGAAAACAGAACAGTCATCAGCAGTTGAGTAATAATCATAATTTGTGAGAACTGGAAATAGTAGTATTATTCGTGCAGTAGCATACAACATGAAATACTTGAGCTTCCCTGCTGTCTGCCAAATAACTGATCAGCACCAGCCAACAGGCAGGTCAAAATACAATCCCTCACTCATCAACTGGAAGCAAATTTTCTAATGTATTACTTGACCATGATAAAGAGCAGAATAGTTTTTATTTTTACCAGCAAGCAATATGAATATATGATGCATTTCCCTGCCAGTCCTTCGCATACAGCAAGTCCAATTAAACAAATCCAAGGGGATTTGGTACCTGATGAAATTCTAGTCTCTGTTTTACACTTACAAATAAATGAGATCAATGCATGCCTGTAACAAAAAGCAACCATAATCTTGCCCCACAATGAAACTCGCCTGCCATGCCAAACAGAAGAATTTTATACATTAAGACAATGGCATTTCTTAGTGCCAAATGCAAGGGGTGGAGAAGTGATGGTCATATTCAGTGTTCGTACCTTCATTTGTCAACACAAGGTTTGGTGTAAAACACTGAAGAGGATGTCTTTGCTGAGTGTTTTTTGGTTCAAGTGAGCCAGATTTCTGAGAAGATATATATGTGTAGATGTGTCTACACTGCACCAGTTCCTTGAGAGCCCCCACCTTACACTTCACACTTCCCACCACAAGGGTGGAAATTTAGAAGAAACATATCATGTAAAGATCATACATGCAAGTGCTTGAGAAACCCAGGAAGCAAATAGGGACCTTCTGTATTGGAACTAGTACGGCATTTTAAAGCAAGGAAAGGAAAAGCGGCTCAAAGTTCAAGCAATGAGTATAATGGGCAACAACTTTCTCATACAAAATAGGAATTGAAATGGCAAAAATATCAAGAATATATTTGTTTCCACTTCCACTGGGTCATCTCCTCCAGGTGCCTAGAGGCAAGTACCACATTCCAGTGTGCAGTTTCTATTCTATCTCAAGCACAGCTGAACAGACTCATGGATCAACTATCTCTCTTTGTGCACCAGAACCAAATCCCTCAAAAATTAAGTCAGAGCTCTCTGTTGACCTCAACAAACATTAAATCACGCCCTACTGAAGTCAAAGGATGGCTTTATTTTGCAAAGAGATGGTACTTATCAAAATCACATCAAAAAACATACTGTAACACAGAAGAATAAATGATTTTTAATCAAACACAGTCAGTTATGTATTACATCCTTTACACAGATATTTCCACTGAAACACTGTTGAGAAGGGAGGTGAGAGGAATCTCTTTGCCCTCAAAACTCCCATCCACTACTATTCCCTTGGGAAATTCTGCACAGAGAAGTACTCTAGGGAGCCAACTACAGCTGTGTAACAGAAGAGAAATAGCTAGTGTAGTTTCCTATTTACAATTTTTAAAAATTGCACTTAAAATGTGGAACTAGTAAGAGAGAAAAATATGATTTATACATGTAGGATTTTTCAGGGAAACCCTGAACAGAGCCATCACTGGCTACTCTGTAACCACAGCACATAACAGCTGAAGTTGTTACTAACGCTGCAGAAACATTAAAAAAAAAAAAAAAATTACAAGTAACACTGACATTATTAAAGACAGTTTGATGCCACTAATAGAGCCAACCTCAGAATCAAACAAGCTGTTGGTATGTTGGGGCAGAAGATGAAATACCCTTCAGGAGTTTAAATTCCAATCCTAGCTCAGGAGTTTCTCTTAATATCAAAGTAGCTCCTTAGGAAAGCAAATGAAGTACATTACTTCTGGTAATGGCAACCATTTACTCCTTGAAAAGCCTTGAGAGAGCTCTCAAGCTCTCATGCAGGATAGCCTATGTTTTATTAAATCCTTTTGCACAGTTTTATTTTCAGGTCATATAATCTGAAGGACAAAGTATTTGCTTAAACTTTTTTAAGTATTCTGTTTTTATCAAGGATTATTTGTCCTGATTCTTCAATAATTCAAGCTTCACCCTAACTATGTACCATGTTTAAATGTGAGCAGCATTAAATCAGAACACCGTCACACCATATTTCCATTTAATCCCAAATGTTCAGCACAAACAAACCGCTGGCAAGACAATCAACATTAAGACCTCGATAAGATCTTCAATTATTCACAGTTGTTATTTACACCGATGAACATCATATGACAAAAGGATTATTAAAAATTATTTAATTGTATGGCATGAGGATATGGCCACATCTGCCTATAGGCAGTTATTTTTCTATTTAGAAAATGTGAAGCTGAAAGAGGGAGTCAGATATTACCCCAGCTCACTGGTTTACAGTTGTATCAAGTAATATACCATTATTTGGTACAATACTTGTGCCCTAAAGTTGTACAGTAATAAACCAGCTAAGCTGTGCATAAAGATGCCTTATTTCACAAAAGCAGACAGGGCATCTATTACATATATTTAAAGTAACAAAGTATATATTATTTTATATATACTTTATATATATAAAATAAGTAGTATATATTATTTTAAAATAACCCTTAAAAGAATTTAAACCATGGAATATCAGGATGCTTTTACTGGGATCCTCTCATGGTCATTTTAATGTTAATTTTGGCATTATACAAAGCATAGAAACTTTACCCCACATATCAGAGGACGTGAGACCTGATCCACACAGTTCAAAACTGGAGCGTGATGGCAAGTATGCATGACTAAGGCACCAAGAAGGAGAAACAACTACAGTTTGGCTGGAATTTCTGCTAATGACTGAGAAGAGAGGGCTGCTTAGAAAAGCAATGCTTGACAGATTCCCCTCCATTTGCCAGATGAAACATGCTGCTTTGTTATCCTTCTTCCTTACGATGTACCTCTCAATCTTCTCAACAGGACCAAACAATTCCTTATACCAAACTGCTCAGTCAAACAAAAGTGGGCCTCCCCTGCTTAGCTGGCTTATTCCCCACCTCCTCTAACTAACTAACTTGGAAAGGATTCCAACAAGAGCTACAAGAGTGATTAGAGCGCCTGGAAAACTTGCCTTACAAGGACACACTACAGCTCAGTCTTTTTGGTTCATAAAGAAGAAGGTTAAGAAGCAACCTGATCACACACTATGAACACTTACACAGGAAAGAGATTGCAGAGAGCAGATGGGTATTTAATATAGCAGAAAAGGGTGTAATGAGATCCAGTGCTTGGAAGCTGAAGACAGTCAAATTCAAACTAGTTTATGCAGCACCCATTTTCAATGATAACAAAACAATAACCATTTCCTATAAGAACATAACTAAAAAGCATGGGATCCACAGCCATGTGCAGTTTTTAAACAGGCATTGGAAATCTTTCTTAAAGGTACATTACAGCACAGAGCATTTGGCACAGGTTGTGGTAGAAGGGATGAAATGAAACCTCCAGCCAAGTAGCCCCGAGGATGCACTCCTGGCCTGAGCTGCAGAGAAACTCGGACTTGTTTAATTCGTTTATAAATGTCCTCATCCACCTCCTTGACACACATCACAGGAACACAACAAAACCACAGGACCAGACGTTTCCAGCATGCCTTCACATTGACATTTGTACACTTGTACATTTGTACATCTTGTACACAGGAAGATGCTGAAGTTCTAAGCCACGATACAGAAAGAAATTTGGAAAGGATTTTAGATAAAAAAACCCAAACACATAAAACAGCCTAGCAGACACAAAATGTACAAAGTGATGCACTTGAATCTACCACTGTCATATTAATCCACAAGACAGCAGTTATTCACATAAGTATAATACAATGCACTAAAATATAGATTGGGCCATTCCACTCCCCCAGGCAGCAAAAGCAGCAGCATGTGCCCATCTGCAACTGGGCCACAGTGCTGGTACACGAGATCCTGTGGAAGAGCTTTGCACAGCACCACATCTTCTTCTATAAGGCCTGGAATGACTTGTTTCAGGCAGCAATGCAATAGTTAAATAGTACTGACTTGCTAGGAAAAATACCATCAAACCAGTTTATATCTTACCATATTTCTGCTCCATTCAAACTGTATTATGCTGCATACCTTTTCATCACTTCACAATGCCACAAACTACCTTTTAAGGCAAAACAAAGCTTTTCAATGTAAAGCCCCATATTGTAATCCAGAAGAATTTTCCTTATCTATTTCGACAGCAAACCTTTAGTGGCAACCACATGTTATTGTGTTTTAGGGATTGAGACTTTTGTATGAACATGCTGATTGTCTCCTTGAGACATATATAATCAGCATTTTGTGCCAAGAAAGACTTAAGCCAACAGAAACTTATACCATTCAGAAATGCTGTTGGAATTGAAAATGTCTATTTTGGCTTATTTCCTTAAGCCTGCAAAAGCAGGAATTTCTTAGGGGGTTTTTATGATTTTATTTTAACTTAATGCTCTTCTCAAACTCTCAGTGATTGAACAAAAAGTCAAAACACATGTTCTGAAAGAAAGGAGCTACGCCAGGAAAATAATTAATTCTGATACACCAGCACCACCTAAATACAGATCTCTCCTGACATAGGGACATCTACCTCAGAAACTCTTTGGTCACCTCTGTCTCTGTCCATGGCTGAAGAGCTGTGCCTATACTCACTTGCAGGCAGCCGTCAAAGTGGAAAGGAATGCACTTTTTCAGATAAGCGACTGAGTGCGGATCTTATCCAGGAACAGAGCAAACACCAAAGCAAACAAGTGTCTATTTGTGTGTTTCAGCAGCTCTTGAATGTCAGTTAACGGCTCAGGCTCAGAGGGGTTGCAGGAGTAGCGTGTTCAGTATTCCAAGAGCATCCACCACATTTGCTACAACACTTATTTTTAACTCCCATTTGCTCCATATGTAGAATGTGCAAATACACAAAAGAATGTCTTAATTGGTTCTGCTTTATATAAATGAATAATGGGCTAAATGGGTTGAAGTGAATGTCGTATTTATCTCTCCACTTAGGAAAGATATAATGATTCAGAAACAGTGAAGCCAAGAGGATTCAGAGCTGTACTCACAAGTGGAATATGTATCTCCTGTCAATACATTATGTATTCCATTTCTACTACAGCCCCTTAAAGGCACAAATAGAAAAAGAGAAGCAAAATCTAAATGTTTTGTTTCTGCTCAACATACATTCATAGATGTGGGAGGTTTTTATACTTCCTTTCAGGACTGAGGAATCAAATCTCTGGAGCTCTTTATTTTACAGGGTTTTTGTAAATACTAAATTCTCCAGTGTTAGTTGTATCATTCGATATTACCACTGCCAAAAGAAATTTTATATTCCTAGGAAGCAGAGGCACAAGTAACAAAAAAGAGACCCAAACTTGCCCTGGCTCACTTGTGCAATCCCACCCAAGCACCCAAGCTAACAGCTCTAGTTTGCAGCTGCAGCATCTTTCCAGTTAAGTAGAGACACTTCCTACCAGGCATCAGAAAGCACGTCAGGAAAAACAAAAATCCTTAAAGATTTGGGGGTTTTTCCTGCTTACAAGTTTCCACATACAACTACTGACTTAAAAAAATCTATGTAAAGAGCATATGCATTTTATATACCCTTCTCTTAAAAATACAAGCATCACAAAAGAGCTCCAAGAAAAATAAAAAGCAGTGTGTAAGACTGGGCTGATATTTTGATTCTGATGATTCTGGAAATTGATATTTTCAAGTGCTGCTGCTCTGGTTGGATTTAGTAACTATACTGAGCAGAAAACAAGTCTCCTCTGCACTCAACCTGCCAAGCAGGGTATCACTTCTAGGGCTGCTGGAAAAGTCGAACATCTCATTTCCATTTATGTGGCTCATAGCTTCAGATTCATAGATGGCATTAGCAGAGCACCACTTCCAGCCATAGTGGAAGTTCAGCCTTGTGTTTAACTCTGCATTAACTTGAGCATCACAGAGTAAAAATGCGGGAAAGATGGCAAAAAAAAATTATCTGGTAATATTTTTTCAGCAGAAGAAAAAGCTATACAAAATGTATAGCTTCAGTTATTCCCAAAGCAGTGTTTTGTTAGTAGCATAGTTGTGCATACAGTGCCATGGCTAGAGAATCTGCCTTGCTCACGGCAAGTAAGGTAAAGCCTCAGGCACATGTAGTTTAAAATTCATTTTTACTCTAGCAGACAGCTTCAGACCAGCACCTATGTTTGTTTTACAAATACAGCACTCTCAATTTGCATTTCTGTAGTCCCTAGGAACTAACACCAAAACCATCTCATGTTTTAGAAAATAATGCACAATTGTGTCTTTAAATCCATCCGCATAGGTTGCAAAGGATCCATCCGAGTTCCCACATCACTCAACATCTGCAGTAATTTCTTTCTGGACACACCCATTAGGAAGTGACATTGCTGGCAGAATGTATTTGTCAGATTGTGCCCAAGCCAAAAAAACCAGGTCCATCACACCGTTGATTTTAAACTTTGTTTCTTAATTTAACGGAAAAGAATGCCCTCCAAACTTCAGTAATTCTTGTCTCATCAGTTACCACAGGTAAGCTGAGGTGTGACATCTGGGACTGCCACATAAAAATGGTGGGCAAATAACTTCTTGTTGCATTTCCCTCCCCCTGCTCCATTTCATTATCCCAGTACTCACATTATCCAATATTTAAAAACAGGTAACTGTCAGTAATGACTGCTCTTGACAAAGTAAATTATCTTTTAGGAGTTAAATTCAGAGGGATGGTTATCAAATTGACTTATATCTTACCCTTGCTAAAACAACAGACCACAAGCTGCCCTCAGTCACCTATGGCCATATACTGCTCTAACAAAGGACTACCAAGTACAACAAGATAAGAGAATTTTGGCCTACATACTCTTGTACTGATCAAGTGATTAGTTCATTTTGTACATTACATTATTCGAATACAGCTGAAGGTCCTCAAATCCTACCAACTTCCCTATGAAGACAATTAGGGGTTTTACCTCACTGTGACTCACAGGTGGGAACTGTAAGTTACCTCTTACAGTAACTATAAGTAACTGTAAGAAGCAAAGAAACGGTCAACTCTAATGAACTGCTTATTCAATTTAGTATAACAACAGTCATGAATAGTTTTGTTGACATTTCAATAGTCTTCTTTTTAATATAAATCTTGGGAAAAAAAGATACAGTAGTGTCACCTACTGATTTCTATATAACAGGTTAATAAGTAAACAGAATTAGTAATCATAGAAGTACCATTATCCAAACACCATTTACAAATTACTCTTGATTTCTAAATGAGAAGTGCCTGACACACCACAGTTACATACATTATCCACCAGATCACCTCAGCTGGGTTCTTAACCATAAATAGTTGCATAGCCTGAACAAAGGTCAATGAGTGAATTTACTGTTGGATGACTCCATAAATTGTTAATTCAGAACACCTAAAGCCCAAACTACACCTGCAGGCATTGGAGACAAACAGTATCACAGTCTCAATAACAAGGGAAGACAAGTGAAACCTGGTCTGCTTGAGTGTTTGACACGGATGCTTCATTTTTTGAAATGTTAAAGTATAAATACTATTGCAGAAGGAAAATTTGCAGTTACTGCCCCGGGGACTAATAAAAATATTTTGCTAACTCTTGCAGATCTGTTTAGAACAATTAGTCACAGGCAAACACCTCAAAGAGCTCAAAAATTAATTTGGGTTTTCATCTGAACATACTTAACAAAACGATTAATTGGTATTTCAGCTTATACATCTGGCATCTACTAAAAGCTGGCTTGCTCTATCAAGGAAAATAATACAAATGAAAAGCACAGGGTATCAAATAAGTTGTTGTGTCCCAAGGATTTGGACATGATAGTGGAGATTTGGTAAGTCCCTAATTGGTTTATTCAGTCATAGCTCAGATACTGAACAGTTTCAACTGCATTTCATATGCTTAGCTCTGCACCTCATGATCTTATCAAGATGCATGAGCCAGAGAGGTCCCTGGCATCCAAAAAACCCTGGCTACTAACCCAAGACCAGAATGCTCAGTATTCAGCAATTACAAGGATTTAAAAGCATCTTTCTTTCTTTCTTTCTTTCTTTGTACAGCTATGTATTTGCTGAAGGTGAGGCAACAGATTATCAGTTTTAATCCATTTTAACTTCCCTGCCTGCATGAAAGCCGAGGCTGAATTCACAGGGTATCAGTTAAATTGCCTTACTTCTGAAGAACATGGCAGGAAACCTGAGATTGAAAGACGAAGTGAAAAAAGGGGAACCAGGAGATACAAGATTCAGCCAAGGGTGGTGTACAGCAGAGAAACTATTCAAATTCCCAAAATAATATTTGGTTATTAACTGTACTTACATTATAAGAAAAGACATTATGTATGCTGATGAGATTTAAGACCCCTTATAATCCCTTGGAAAAGCAACTCTCTCCAGCTCTGCATTTGGCAAGAAAGGAACATATAAGCAATATCATAAGCCTGGCCTGTACTCTAGCACTCTGTGCAATATTTGCTTCCACTGTTCCATCAGCAATTAATAGTGCCTTCAACTTAACTAGTTCATTAAAAATACATTCAAGAAATGAGGTGGCAGCAGTCTACACTAAACACAGAGAATTCCCTTGCACCCAACAACAAAGGGAGGACCCCAAAGGTGAATCATTTCAGCCTGAAATGCATCTAATTGCCTGTATGCTTCCATGGAGAGGGTCGACAGAATCAGAGAATATAAATTGATCAAGAGGAGCCATGTCCTAAAAGTCTAAGGAGAAATGTACTCAGAGACATAGAAGAAAATGCATATTTTGGAATATTTTCCTGTAAATAGATATGTCCCCATGTCCATAAACACCTCCAGGTCCCTGTGTGGTATAACAAATTACCAGACCAACCATTTGTTTCAGCAGTTGGTGAAATCAAAGGTTTGAAATCACTCAAAACACAAACAGACAATGTTGCACTCAATTTATATCTCTCATTGTGTGAAAGGCATTTGTCTCATTCTTAGCTCTGGCTTCATCATGCCATATTTATGTGTACACTCCAAACACATCCATACATACCCTAACTAAAAGCTTTCCTAAGTAGCACCGGCTCTCCATTAATTAATTCCCATACTGGGAAGCAGTGCTGCAGGTCTCTTTCAAACAGAATGACATTTGCAGCGGAGTCCAGCTGCCGCAATCTAACCCGTGCAGATGGACTAATACATTCCTTCATGGGTATTATCTGAGCTGCAGGGCCAGAAAGCAGGGGAATGTGTAATAGATTGAGCTCTTGCCACATTGTGAGAAAAGGTAAATTGTCAACAAACATTTCCTACATCTGATATCTTTTGTATGGAGAGCTACGCTTTTAATAAAGAAGCAGCTGCCACTGCTGAACGATTAATCAATACTGGTAAGCTGACATCTTAAGAACTTGCTGAACTAAAGCTTTTCTTTTCCTCCTGCATTTACAAATAAAGTGCTCACTATTTGACTAAAGCCTGTCTACTTGACTGGAAAATATCAGAGTTCTATTTAAATGACATTTGCAGAGAATGAGATTTTATCCTGGTTGCTGCTCCTTATTGTTAATAATAACATCAGATTAGTGGACTTAGGCCAGCCGAGTAGCAATGCCTTTTCTGATCCCTTCTTAAAGCAGCTCTTTCCATCTGTCTAGCCAAGCTTTCCCCTGCTTACATGGGCCAATGATTAAGTCTTAAATGGAGCTTCAATTGATACCATGTGGGATATCTATACAGAGGTTCATTGTGTTGCTAAATTCCAGCCAAGACATTTATCAACTCTGACTACTGCTTACTTCAAAAGGGCAAAACACATGGATATTTACAGGTGCAAATATTCCTGTGCTGCCTTCTCAAATAAGTACTATAATTAGACAATCCAATTTCAAAAATGCACAATTTACTGTAAGATCTTCCAAAAAAGATACAGGATCAGACACCAAGCTCATTTAAGATAGCATGACTCAACTGAGTACTCCAGAGTACTGGCTGAATAGCTTTCTGCACATTCAGGATCCATCCTATAACCTATCAATTAATGGGTGATTTACACTTAAGCAGAGTATGTCATGCCAGCAACAGTGGTTTTCACCTGGGGCTTATGAGGTTATGACTCAGGAATTTGGACAGTGCCAGAAAATAAACTGCACACCCCCCCACATATACACTCACAGCACAGTCCAACTTTTTTAAGAACTATTATCAGTTTTGTCATCATTGCTTTTAATAGTAGCTGAATTTAGTAGCATAAGCAAGATGTAATATCCATATGCCAAACACTCTTAATAAAAATTACTAAAGCCAATTAGAAAGCAAATTTGTTTTATTTCTCCTCTTTTTTGTGGTTATTAGTTTAAAGGTCACTTTGTATTCCTAGTGAGGCCACTTACAGTATGTTAGTAACTGACATTTCCTCTTCTAACATATAATGCAGGCGTGACAACTGCTGTGCGCTAAAGATAAGATGTGAAACCAATAGTTCTCATAAGAAACCAGTGTTTCTAGATCATGCAAATCTCCTAACTCCAGTGCTTGTTTAGTTTTTAACAAGGTCTTGCTCATTCCTAACCTTGATCTAAAAAGTGTTTCCACATGGCAGTCAGACTCATGCCAACTATAGCTACACACAGAAAGTTCCCTGACTTAATCAAGCAATGCTGGAGACATGAAATGAATATTTAGCAAGGTCAAAGTCAGACTGCTCTTTGAGAAGCAGCAATTGCTGACAGTTGAATGAGCAGCACACAAATCTGGGATCCTATTTTAATACCTAAATATTTTCACTATTTGTCATTCTGTTAACCAAACCGTATTAAAACACAATATTAGAAATCTAAGAACATTTTTTATAGAAAGGATACAATCTACTGTATATTTATGCATGTCATAAAGCCCATAATGTATGTTGCATGAAACCATTTATCTTCATTTCACAGGGTCACAAGTACACACCATTTTTCCTTCAGGAAGCCTGTGGCATGTTGAGCCAGGCATCAGTCATAATAAAAAAGACAAACTTATTTCATTAAAAATTGGTGCATGAAGTAAAATGGAAAAGTCTAAATTTTTTAATTAACAGGATTGTGAGCATCGCTTATCTTTGAAAACAGCAAATTGGAATTAATCACATTTCAAGACCAAGTTAATATTCTCTGTCTCTCCTCTACAAAATGACTGTGATTGATCTAAATCTAGTTATTTCATTCAAAACTAGGTTAAATACTGTAGATCTTCATGACCACACAGAAAGCATTACCATGACTGACTATGCTATTGTATTTCTGGTGCTGGATAAGCCGCAGTAAGTCCAACCGCAAGTGATCGAAATGGGGAAAAATCTTCAAGCTTTGAGAACAAAATGTTTGCCTGATAACTTTTTCACAGAAACAAACTATAGACGTGTCTGGGCATCCAGGTCCAGTAAGAATGTCATTCATCACAGCCCCTTCTCTCCTTGGCACACATGAAGGCACAGCAGCCAAGGACAATCCCCCTACCTCACAGCACAGACATTCACAGGCTGTTTCCACGTCTGTGTAGCCATCCAGAGAGGGTCACTGAGGCACAGAGGGCTCCTATCACGTGGCCTTCCATGCCCTCTTTCTTGGGGAGAGCAATAGCAGCCCACCTCACCTGCTCCAGGTATGGCCAGATCAGTAGGCACGTTTGTCCATGTGAAGAGAAGCTAATCTTTTGGAGGTACCTTTAGGGAGGCACGGAAGTCTCCGTGTCTGGGCAACTCAGCTCACGTGCACAGAACTGTCAGAAATGATGCCATTTTATATATATATATGTATTTTTAAATTTTTTTACACATACACACACATTCATACATACATAAAATTTATTTACTATCTGTGAGTTACCATGTAATGAAATATGCTGGTATCTCAGTATTGCTAGCTCTGTGACCATGCAAAACACTGTTAACATGTCAGTTACTGGGGATAATGAGGACCAATAACATCATAAGAAATTATGACAAACATAATTGTAAACCTTTTTTTGATTCGTATGTTATTTTTTCACACACACATAACAAAGCTTCTTTAAAGCTTAAACAATATTTAACATCACAGTTCAACAGCCTGATTTCAGAGTTTAACAACTGTCTGAAGCCAATGTGAACAAAGGCCAGATTTGTTTGCACATCAGAAAAGAACTATGTACTGTCAAAAGAGAGATCTATACAACATCTGAAGAACAGGCAGCAAATGCTGGTTTTACTGAGTAAGCTGATAACTGGGTATTTCCCAGATGTAAATGACTTCCTATTTGGTGAGCCTTCCAGTTAGATGCTCAGAGTGCAGCTCACCATTTCTCTCCTCAGACTCTGGCAAGATATCCCACCCCTGCAATACAGTTTTGTATAAAATCTTACAGAACTTCCTGCTAGCAAGAAGGCAATCTCAGGGATGTGGTTGTAAGAAGATAATCACATTCCTGAGGGAGTAAAGGTCCTCTTTTTTTTTTTTTTTAAATCCTCAGGGGAGCGATTTTCTCCTAACACATCCCCTCTACCCGATTGTGTCTTACTGCTTAATTAGCTACCGCATAAGATGTGGTTCTGTTTGCACCAACTTTATGTCTACCATAATTGCCCTGAATTGCAAGAAGAAAAAATTGATCAAACAACTACATATTTTGCTTGATTAATAATGAAAAAATCACTAAGGGATTAAAGTGAAGCCATTTCACTCCTGTTGATCATGTTCAGCAATTTGAAATTATTTTATGATCCTGATCAATGTAATTAATGAGAATGGCTGCTAATTAGTTACACTAGCAGGTGGGTCACGTAAAAGTATTCTCTTAATGCCATGGAATATCATCCAATTAGAATTTGGGTCAATTCTATAGCATTCCCCAAATAAGAGTTTAAAAAAATGCACAGAACCGTGGTCTTTGAATTTTCTGCACATGCACCACACAGACACACATGCACACTCAGCCACGCAGAATGACTGTCATAAAGGCACCACAGACACACAGTTGTTTGGAGATTTAGGACCATAATCAAACATTCTTTTTGCAACTGTCATCTTTATGACAAGTCCCTACACCCTCTCACAGAAAACCCTCCTCCTGGTACACAGGAACGAAGCAGGTTTCAGTATAACTTGGGGCTTCATTCTCAGCATCTTGTTAATTCAGTCACTCTCATCTGGTCCTTTCTGGTCTCCCTCTAAGGAGAGGGCTTTTTTCAAGAGAAATAACCTCTTGGGTGTGAGCTGAGACAGACAATAGAAGTGTGAACTGCTTAGCAGTGCTATGTAGCTAATTAGCAGTGTTATGAGTTTAAGGGTGGTTTTGATAATCATGAGGCCTGTGAGGGTTCCCCATCCCCTAGGAACACAGGCAGATAAATACTTTTTCTTTCTTTGAGAGGGAAAAAAAAGGCAACAAACTGAATTGTGGAAAAATGTGCATATTTACACAGGGGGATACAGTTCACGTTTGCATTTCTTGTAGGACCAGAGCAGGCAGTATAACATTACCCAAACTGAGGCAGCAACATAGCTCCTAGTATTCCTCTCCAGCCAGCTTATGGATTGGGTCTAAACCCTGCAACATCTGGAGAGAACACGAAGTCTCACAAAGGCAGAAGCCATTTCTGAAGCACACTGGTCTATTGACAGGGCAGCTCAGAGAAAGGGCGGTCTGAGCACATTAACAGACTGGGGCAGGACAAGGGCAAGAGGAGGCGATCCACCAGAGCTGAGCACAAAAATTCTAACCCCCTTTTTTCAAGAGCTTGGTGAGAGTCAATGATAACCCTCCTTGCTCTGCAGCCTGTTTTGTTCAACATCTGCAAAAGTTTTCCCCTTCTTCTCTATTGTGCTATATTCCTCTCATAATATCTACATCAGCCTATGTATAGAATCTCAGTATGACACCCATTTGGCTACACCTTGTAGTCACCCACAACCACACTGCTGTACTAAGACATAACTACATCTGATAACCATTAAACTTCAAATATTTCTTTAAAAAACATATGGCCTTGCAATTAAAATAAATAACCACAGTCAATCAAACCATCACAAGTCATCAAAATAACAAGTGCACTAGAAATAAAGATTTGAACTTACTCTCTGCATATTAAGAATATCCATGATTAGAGACTCCAAAGGCAGAAGTGATTAACAGCCACACAACTAAATATGTGGCCAAGCTGTGTTTGCTGTTGGTAGGGAAAACGCCAGGTGAGCTTGAGCTCCTGATGAATCCCTGACATGCTGGGTCAGTCCATGGCTCTGAACTACACTGTTTGCAGAAGGCTTTTTTCACTATTATCATAAGAAAGAAGTCAAGAGCGGTCTCCCTTTCAAATAGGATGATATATCAATGAAGGAAGAGACAGCAGAGCAAAACTACTGTGGTAAACCTTAGGGGTAAGCAATCCCTCAAGAGCCTGGTTCTATCAGGACTGAAGTTTAACAACCTCTTCAATGGCTGTGACCCCGCATCACCAGGGACACTGGGTGGAAGAGGAAGGGCTGTGTTTTAGAGAAAGTGCTCCCTAACAAAAAGAACAATTCCTTATTTACAAAAGAGTAAAAAAAAACCCACAAAGCAAACATCACCATTGTTTCTAGAAGGTCTTAATTGTAATCTCAGTGGACTGGATCCAGATTCTGTGGAATCAGCCTCAGTCTTTACCTGCTGGTTCCTACACTAAATATTACACATACATAACTGCCAGCTTAAGCCAGTGTATATTGGCCTCTTCAGATGAAAGAAAATTGGTGTCAGCAGCCTCCTGAGCACATTTTAATAATCAGCCTGATCATGGGTGCATGGCAGCTGCTCGATTGATGGTGTTAGACAGTGAATAAAGAAAGATGCCAGCAGTGCCCTCAGATCTGACATAACAAGGGAAACATCAGTCATTTGGCTAAAAGGCTCATAAAGGCTCCATCAGCTGTGACACAGGAGTCTGTCTTATGCAAAGCTAATGAGGAAATGCGGCAGTGTTAGCATCCTCTTTAGACAGTAACAAGTTGCAAGTGAGCTGCATTTTAGATGAAAAATTCATTTGAAAACATTGCAGTTGTCATGATCTTTGGCTAGATAATATCCTGATGTCCGGGGCAGACTGTTAGAATTGAAGAGATTTTGAAAGGGACAAGCCACTGCCAGTCCCAGTGGCCTGTGTATTGCTTCCCAGTTGATACTGTGTGTACATAAGGATTAGCTCTTCTGACTAGATTTTGATTACCCTCACCAGGGATGTCAGACTCCCTTCAATGCTGGGAAACTCTGGGTATCCACTGGTCACCAGTGAGCAAGGACTGGGCACGAACAGGGCTCTGCAATCAATTGACGCAGACCTGAATGGGAAGCAGTGAATACGCAGCTGCACAACCCAGCCCTGCACCAGCCAGCTGCTTTGTGCCCCCCAGGGCTTGGGAAGCAGTGATTTGGAGTCATCTGAGAATACGACCTCGTCTTCTGTGTGAATATTTTAAAGCAGTTGTTCTTCAGGAGGGTACAAGCAGCTCACCCTGCCCATGGATTGGGTTGCAGATCAAGCCTGTATGAACAGCATACCCTGGAGCTGTCAAAAGGGCTGCTTTGGAGGGTAAGGTAACAGTAGGGAAATGGGGAAGAAGAGACTCACAGATGAACTTTCGCTTTCAGTCAAATTTCCATTTCTAACAACTTCTCCCATTTCAGTTTCCCAGTATGTTGACATATTACACTAATTATAAGAACGACTTTCTCCCCTTCTACATTTTTTTCTTCCATCCACTGCTCCAGTCAATGGATTTACAGTCTAATGTTATTTCTGTGCATGTCACGAGAGCCATTCCAACTGCAATAGGGCATTATGAAAAAAGCAGTCAAAAGGTAATTAGAAATCTTGCTGAAATGTTATGTTTGTTATGTGAGGATTACAATGAATGATTCAATGAGCCTCGAAGGTCATCCTTAACATTGATAAGTGGGTTTCTGCCAAGAAATGCACAGCTGGTAACAGCAGGGATTCAGGGTTTGGGAGGGACACACACTTCTAAGGTGAAATTTGAGACAGGGATTAGAATCAGAGAAAACAAAGGAGGTCTTTATTCCTGGAAATGTTAAAGTCATTTTTCAGTGGCAACGGAAATGCCATTTTTATAGCACATACCTAATCTTTTCCCTAGTTTTGATAGCAGATGTTTAGTTACATAGGTACAAAGTGGGATTCCAGAGCTAGAACAAAGAAAATGGCCATCAGGTTTTCTGACTTTGTTCCTCAGCCACAACAGTACCATATCACATTGTGCCTTGTATGTACCACATTATCTATCTGTACCTCTATTTCCACATTAACAAAGCATCTAGAAAAATAAAATAATGATAGGCAGGGCTAAGTTGTCAAAAAAGAGATCCCAGCACTCTGGAACTGCAGATGTGCGGAAGTTACCCACAGGTAACATTCTATTCCTGACTGCTCCCGCCCAAAGTTACAATGCTAATTGCCACAGGAATATTCAATGTAGCCTGCCTGAAAAGGCAATCCGCTAAAACAACTTCTACAAGGTTGTTTCCAAACACTCTCAATTGCTCTAAGAAATGTTCCATTTTTTCTTAGTGGTCCATCTCAAGTGCATTTTTTCAGTCCTCTGAATGGCCATTTACAATAAGTTTCAAAATAATACCCATGGATTGCAGCTGCTATTAAGGTTAATTAATGTTTCTGAAGACTGAGGAAGTTCTTGAAAGAAAGGTTACACATTGTGTATCTGCTTCACTGATATTACAGGAGGCAAAAAATACATGTTTTTCTTATGAAAGTTAATTATCTGGCCTCTTTTTAGACCTCTGTACTGTAAACTAACTTTGTCTAGCTACTTTCTATATAGTAATGACTTACAGACTGTAATACCTTTCCTGGGAAGAGACTTCAAAATTGTACCAGCACTTTGGAACACCCTGTCAGCATCAGAGTTACACTGTAAATGGTTTAAGCACATAGTTTTTTAACAACAGGACTTCATTTCTGCTGAAAGTTAACACCACTGAGGTATTTCACTATTACCTAACTCCATTTGCACTTACATTTGCTTGATAATATGGCTTTGCCAAGTTATACTAATATAACTTATAGATTATGGTTTTGGGATATACTCTTTTTATTCAGTTGTATTTTAGAGCTGCACAATTTGTAAGTGGCATTCTTTGCAGTTTACTTTCGACAACATATGTGGTACAACCACACTGCCATTTAGTATAATGTATTAGGTTAAGAGCATACACTGCCTAGTTTTTGAGAAGGCAGGAAAATTTTCCTGAGAAATAAATACATGCCCTAAAGCCATTTCTGGAAAATACTAAATGGTAAACAATTACAATGCTTATGCTAAGCTCCATGTTAACAGCTGCATGTATTATGGACTGACACACCTAACATTGATACAGCAGGGGCTGTACAAAACATATTTAAAACCATATTTCAAAACCTGTAACATGCCAACATGCAAATTAATAAATTTTTCTTTCCAAATGTCACTGGCATGGTGATTTCCTGCCAGCCTGAGCATCATTTTCCTGAAGCAGTAAAAGCAATACAGCCAATCTCCTCTGAATCCTATCTCCCCTGCTTCCTGCAGGGTCCCTGGGAGTATATGATTCATATTCCAAAAGCTGTACGCAATAGCCCTTTGGGGGTATATATTAATGAAGAAATTTTCTCACGCCAGAGCTGCCTCTTTATTGGAGTACAAAGGATACAGTCTGTTCTGAGCAGCTTTTTAATTTCTCATAATTAACTCTGCCAGAATTAACACTGGTGGCATCACTGACAGCAAATTAAAGAAGCTACATCAGCAGAGTTAAAGCTTTTTCTACCTTCCCCTATCCCTCCTCCCCTTTTCGGCACCACCACCCTCCACCCCCCCCCCCCCCATTTTCTGTGTGCTTAAAGAAGAAAGTTCTCAAAAGTCTGACAAGACCATCATCCTGTCATTGCACTAAGAGCCCTGCTGGGAGAGGTATGATTAGAGCATTTCCAGACTTCCCTGTCCTTAATACCAACCTATTTCAGCTCTTAACTGGCCTTGTGCCATGTAGACTTGTGGCAAAGAACCATGGTTTCAGTTTCTTATGCTCTATGAGGTACAGTGGCTCACCTGATCTCCTCTGTGGGCTGATGGAACCAAGATCTAAAGCCCTCTGCAGCATTCAGACAGCTTTTTCTACTGACAATGTATTAAAAGCCAGATCAGCTGGGCTTCGAGTCTCTTTAATCTAGCTTCATACCAGCCCCTTTTACACAATTCTGGGCAGAAGATGAAAATATACTAGGAGCACCAAGATACCCAAACAAACATTTTTTCTTCTGTTAAGCCATAAATAAATATGTTAAGTTTTGATATTCCTGCAGCCACAGCGACTTAAATGTATAATTTCAGAGAAAGAGAAAAGGGATGGACTATCAATGTCCTACCTGATTTTCTCCATTGCATGTCTGAGAGGAGAGAGGTATCCTGGAGAATGCCAAGGTGGTGAACACCATTGTAAGAATTACAGTTCAAGCCCTCCTGTCCTGTTTGAGTGCTCTGAGCATCAAAGCCCTAGAGGTCTAAAGTAGACTGGCTTACCTAAATATTTACCCCATTGTTTGATCTTTTGCTAAAAACTGAGGAATTATGAAGCTGAAAAGCATACCAACGGCAAGACAAGATAAAACTGCTGCTGTTACAGTCACATGTGAAGTAACAACTGATGAACCAAAAAACAGTGCTCTTCATTCATCTATCTACTGATTTCCTCTTATTCTCTCTCTATAATCATAGCCTCTCTTTAGCAATGAATGAAACTTGTGATCATGGTCACTTTGCTTTCTGCAGAGGAGAACCTAAGGCACATACATCTTTGCACATGATCACACTAGGAGTTGGTAATTTTAAAGCCACAAGGAGAATTTCCAGTATTGCCCTGTTACTCTGCACTTCCCTTGTTTCATACTGCCTTCTTCCCATGAGCCTGGCATTGCACTCCACTTAGACTTTTCAAGTGTTAAAACATTTGCCTGGACTTCAAAATGTCTATGTAAATATAGGATGAAAATTTTGCATAACACTGTATGTGAAGTATCTTCCATTATCTGTTATGATGTTATTGTAAACATCAATCTAAAAACACCAAATCCACAAAGCCAATAATATTTTCAGAGATCTGACGGCTTAGGACCAAGAATAGGGATTTCCATCAGCAGAAGTTGAAATCAAGAACACAATGGCTCTGAGAAAGCATGTGACAGCCAACAGAGGTGCACACACATTTTCCTTGACAAACCACAGATTGCACTGTAAAACACTGCAGTTGGTGTAGCACTGGAAATGTGCCAGTGAACCAGAACAAGGATATGCTTCCTGCATTGTCATCTCACTTCACAGGCACTGTTCGAACACAATCTGTGAGCAATTTCAGTGTGCCACAGAACCCACCAAAGGGAAAGGATCTGATTTACATTCAGCAGTCTGAAAGGTCGCAGCAATGATGGTGCTGCAGATTACTTGCAGATATGACAGCAGCATCAATTTCTTGAGACTGTAATATAAAGTGTTTTTGTGTGTCTGTACATAAAAATATATGTATAGTTCTGTGAGGAGGAAACTAAATTGCTAAATAATTTTCTGCATTAAAACCAGGGGACAATTGGATTTTTGCAAAAGTTCTCATTATCTTAGACTTTTTCTATGATTGGGGAAGCAAAACAACCCTGAGAGGGAAAGAGTTTAGGACAGTACTGGTTCCATGAATGTCTCAGTTCACAACGGAAGAGGGATGGTACATAGCACCAAAGTACTGGACACCTACCTGATAGGCAGCAAAAAATGAGAGCCGAATATGCTCTGAGGACAAGCTCTTCAGTTGGTTAGAATTCCCATGTAACTGCAGATGAGAGTTTTATGGGAATGTCAGTTTTAATAATAAGTAAATTGTCCTGCATGCAGTTATGGTCCTCGACCATATTCTTGTCCACCTTTAACTTCTCTGATCTGTCTAAAAGTCTCAGCATTTTAATTAACTCCCTGTGACTCTTCCCAATAAACACTACAGCTGAGAAGACTATCAACTACAGGGAATTTCTGGGGTTGAGTCTCGATGGTCCTGAGGGAATTGCAAGAGGTTTCCAAAAGGTAACTGATATTCACACACCCTTCTGAGTTGGTCCTCTTGATTTTTTTACTATTTACATTACTAACATACATCTTTTTAAAGGTTTACAGATGGATAACTTAGCTGGGAGTGCTGTAGCATAATAAGCCAGGAAAGAGGGAATACACATGAAAAGAAATAGGCAAAGAGTGCTCAGAGTAACTAGGAAGGTATTTAGAGGTTAGTGTAGAAAAATCTCTGAAGCCATTTGTTCTGTGTATGGCTGCAGTATAAGAAATAGCAACAAGGACACAGATGCATCAAGGGCTGCAATACAAATCATAGGCAGCAAGGTGATTTCTCTGGTAACTACTTCACAACTGGAATTCCATCCACAATTTTAAGCACCGCACAGTTAAGTTAATTTTACTGTAGAAGGGATGCAACTTCATAAACCTTGGCTAACCTTGGGTACTTAAAGATCTCATGCCAAGACAGGCCAAAGTGATTGAATTTATTCTTGCTAGGGAAGAGATAACTCTGAAATGATTGAACGGAAATATTTCAGATTAGGAAAAATTTTCTTTTTTCCATCGAGATATGGAAGATGATAAGAACCTGTTCATTACCAGTTAAAGTAAAATAAAGCAAAAACTGTGGCCATCATTTCATATTTGGAAATAAAGAGCCAGTATCTGCTGTCAGTGACAGCTATAAAAGTCTCATTGATTTCAATGAAAGCTGCAAGTGTGCATCTAATTGAGGAATCCAGATCACAAAATGTAAAGAAAAATCATTTTGCTTAGAGAGGAATATGCCATATTATGCTGCCAACTATTGCCACAAAGTCTCAATGAGTTTATGAAACACATTGATATTTTTATCAGTAGAGAGTAGATTGAAAGAGAGTGACAAAACAAAATGAGGATGAAAAAAGGTAAAAGAAAGCAGGCTTACTGGGCCAAATGCCTTTTTCATGTCCAAAAATTGCTAAGTGTATTTCTAATTAATTTCCCAATTCAAACAGCCAGAAATAAAAACCAGGCTTTTGAGTGTGCTGTGAACTCAGGAAAGACTCTGTAGACGTGGGCAAATAATAGTATAAAATGGTTTATGAAACTAGAGGGTTTATGGTCTATAAATAACTTCCATGTATTTTTATTCTTTACACGTACAATATTACTGAGGACTAGATGATAGCTTTTCACCGCTGCCTGGTTGACTTTTTCCACACACACACCCAAGGTAATGATGATATTGATCCTGAAGAGACATTTTTTGAGACAGATAAAAAGCCATACAACTGAACTAATAGAAAGGGCCTTAGCAACTTTAGTGGTAAAGCTGCAGTCCTTTAAGAGAACAGCAATTGGCCATACAGTTTAAAACCTACACCCTAATAACTTCAGGGGTCTAGGATGAAAAAAAAAGGAAAAAAGAAAAAAAGAGTAAGCCATCTAAAAGATGATTTATGGCAGTAAGTGCCTTTAACAGCCCTTTAGATAGCTAACATACACATTTTTAGGAATCCAAGAATTATTTAAATTTAAAAAAATACTTAAGATACATGTATTTGTCAGTGTAAACAAGAGACTTGCTGAGAAAATGCTTCTGATCATTAGATTTACAGCATGCTCTTTTTTGGCTAAATGTGCAATTCGAAACGTGCCTAATTCCTAAAATCCATATATGTGACACTGCCTGGGTTTCCATGACTACTGCTCTGAAAACCATATTAATTATTCAAGAGGTCCATGCCATTCTCCCTGTGTTCCATAAGGAATGCTGGGAAGCACTGTCTGCCTTTAAAGAGCAATACAGATATTTAAAAGGACGGCATTGCTGGCTCTAAATACCACAGGTATTTTCTTTCGGCACTATGACATCTGCATGATAGGTCCCATAAATATTATCTAAACACTCCAGTGCATCAGTACAAAAAGAAAAATTAAAAAAAACAAAACAAAACCTCCAAACCAGAAAAACTCTTCTCTTTGCTTTTTTCCTTCTCTGTTTCAGCAATCTTCAAAAACGTGCTTTAATTCTACTCCCTGTTAATCATCCTGATATAATCCTATTTTAAACAAAGTCAGCTAGCTTGCATGCAGGAAGGATTAATCGCCTGTGTTTTTCTAGAGGATATCGTTTCAAATGGTGAGACTTACATTAAATCAAATTTCTCACATCAGCTGTGACTAAGCAGCTGTTTGTCATATCTGTTGATCTCTATATATTTTAAAAACCATAATCAGTGCAGAGAACATTCTTTACAGATAACATTATCAAAACACTCTGTAACGAAGTGAGGAGTGTCAGTGTTGGAGCAGTACATACCACCGCCCATGTCCTGTCACAGCAGAGTGATCACTGCCAATCACACCACAGCAGCACTGGTGCATTACAGGGCCAATTACCCAAAGCCAGACAGGAGAGGAAAGTGGACCCACTCCTCTTCTAGTGGGAGCAGAACAATGGAGTTATCCCAGATTTACCTATGTGACTGAAAGCATAATCTGGCCCAGCATCAATCTTGCCGAGAGTAGCTTGGGATCTCAGCTTGGCATATATGTAATACTCAGGCAGCCTTTATGGAAAAAGTCCTTGGGATGTAAGAGAAAATGAGGGCTTTTCTGCAGAATTTTGTAAGTCAAACCACTATAGAAAATGCCACTGTCAAGACATACTCTAGACCTCAATTAAACACTCTCTATTCCTTCCATATTTTAGCTGCAAAAATAATATTCTTTTTTCAATGACTACATGCTTAGGGAATATTTTTCTGCTAAAGAAAATGTATTTCTTTTTTCTTTCCAGAACCTTCAAGTTCAGCTATATTACATTCTCCAGTAACATCTACAGGATATCTGCTGCACATGCTGCTGCTCTTTTATCTAAAGTAAAAATAACTGGTTTAACCGGTAAGGTGAATCTGAATTTCCCCAAAGCAAGGATACAGTCCTGTCACCACATAAAAAAGTGAACAACTGGAAAAACAGAGCTCCAGATTCAGAGCCTATCGAAATCACAATACCATGAACACATCCCGGACTGACACTCCCTGAGCATGATCAAATACACAATAGTAAACAAACCAAAAAGTGCAGAAATATTTTCAAGTCTCAGAACCACAGGAACACCCACCATGCCTGAGCCTTCCTATCCCCATGTCCTGTCTCTTTACAGTTCATCTCTACAGTACATCTCATTGTGTCAGCTGGTCAGCATCCTGACATGGGCCACAGCACAGCAGAGGTGCAGGAGCAGGACCCAAGATTGAGAAGGCAGTTATGTCTGAGATCTCCCACAGGTTCTAGCATTGACTCACCCCCTCTCCACATCTGTTCATGTTTGCTGGATGAAGATCTGTGCCACTCTGGCTGTGTACAGCCACAAGCACAATCCTCATCCTCACGCAGTTCAGCTCTGGCAACAAGACATTGTTATGATACAGCCACTACACTACTACATTCAACAATAATTTCCAGTTGCCTATTTTCAAGAATTTGTTTTTTTTAATCTTCCCCCCAAACACATTTCACCAACAGAGCACCATCATTACTATTATTATTTACTATTCAGATTACAGCTCTAGCGCCCACAGTGAGCTTTCTTTATTACTCCCAAGTTCTCACTTGCTGTATAAAATGCTCCATCGAAATACAGATAAAAAGTAATTTCCTCAAGAGCAAGGTGTGAACTGAGCATACTTAACTGTGCACTGTTACATCAACTGTATAATGTTGCAATAAAATTCCAAAACAATGTGATTAAAAATTATACCAAATGAGGATACCTAGGTGCCATAGCCAGTCAAAGCGCATTTATCTAATCTAAATTATATGCTAAACAAATAAAATAAACATCCAATTTACTAATTAAAGTGCACTCTCATGAATCCTGTAACCACCATAAATTATAAAGCAACATTTAATTTTTTGACTGTTTAGCAATGCTTATGACTGCTTTACTATATTAAACACAGAACGAAGGGGCAAATTGGTAGGAAAGCAGTGCTTTTCCCCATTTCCTTTCAGATTTATTTTTTCCCATCATTCTGTTGTTCTGGTTTTCAATAATTACACCTTCCTATAACAGCATATTGATTTTACTGTGGATTTTCTCCATTTTTACTTCCAAAATTCTATTCTATTCAATACCAGCTACTTGCTTTTGCAAATTCTCTCCAGTATGGAAGTCAGTTTATCTTATTTGAACAATCCTTTCATAAAAACTCCATGCTCAAAGTCCCCACATTTGGACAATGACAAGAATCATAGGTTGTCCCCCACAAATAAGACAACAATATTTCAATCCTTTCATTTCACCCAAAACCTACTGCCCAAATCACAGTGAGTTCTAGTTGAGGCTGTGAGCCTTCCATCATCTGAAGTCAAATGATGAAGGCATTCCTGGACTCCATTCGAGGGGAACTGTGAATAGTTGGGGTTTGCTTTCTTTTAAAGTCTAAGAAAAATCTCAGACTCTGTTTGCCTGACAACCAGTTCAGGTGCGTTTTAGACTTCTGATACACAAGGTTTTATCCTGGAATAGGATCAGGTAAAGAGAAAAAGAAGTAGGGGCCAGAAGCCACTGTTCAATACCTTAGTCTACTCTTTTCTACAACAGAAATAGTTAAGGAATCTGACTCTTGCCCCAGTTTCTTTCTTCCCCCTCTTCTTCCCTTTGCACTTAAATGGAAGGCAAAACACCAGTAATTCCTAACGATGGAAGTAGAGGCTTATTTTCAAATCTGCACCTAACACCCAAATATCAAAATTCTTCAAAATTGTCTACCTACCTGAACTTCACAGACCATTAATGACTAGTGTGCTCTTGTAAGTTGAAATGAAAGTATCAGACCACAGGACAACCTTTGTAGTTGGCCAATACCTCAGCAACATCAGATAGACACTGTTCAGTAGAATTAGCACTGGAACTGATGTTCTGGACCCAAGAGTTACCTGTAGACTCCCCCAACCCCTACATCCCACTGGCACACTAAACCCTCTAGGAATGTGCAGTTGATCACACACTGTCTGGCTTTCCTGGGTGGCAGTGCTCCTGAGACAAGGCGATTCTAATGCATTCAGAAGCACAATTCCAACCCAACACACTATTGCCAATACACTGGAAAAAGTTTTATGCAATTTAAAAGATGATTAAGGGCAAGAAAATCTTTCAACTGAAGCCAAGGATCACTGCAGGAAACCCCAGATGGATGTATCCAAACAGGGTACATAAACTGCTACCAAGAAAACCTTCCTAGAGAGGTCAAAATGCACAATGTTAACATTCTAATGTCAGTAAATTCATCCAAAAGTTAGAACTTTTGCTGAGCCATTTTTTTCTACGATATCCTAGAACTGAATGCTATCAGAAACTGGTCAGCAGATACTCTGCACAGAGTAGGGCTTCTAACAACAAAGCAACCAAGGAACACTTCCTTCACCTTTTAGTTGCACTTCAGAATAATATTATAGTTTCATACAGGTCTTTCATTCACAGCAACTGAAATGAGTGAATCTGTACTTTCTTCGTTACAGATGCCTTTTTAATTGGTACTACTTTGCTGGGAAGATCAATGAGTTACCTCAGTAACTGCCCCATTTGCAGTTTCGCTGCAAGACCTTTTCTCTCAGAAATACTCCTAAATTCCTGTCTTCAATGAAAACTGCCTTTCACTAGAACAAGGAAATAATTTTGCTATCTAATCTGCCTCCTGAAACCTTGCCTGAAGACAGCTCCTGCCTCATTGGTAATTTATTTTTTGGGAAATGGCAGGAAAATGCATTTCTTTTTGTCTTTCAGGCCATCCTTTTTCTAATTTTTCCTGCTGACTGGCATTTAATAATATTGCTTCTGCAATGAACAGAAAGCACTAGATTCTCTTGAAAATAAAATGTTGCGATTTAGGGGGAAAAAAGTAAGTCAATTTCTTCTTCTTACACATCCACAGAGATATGTTAGCTAGAAAATATCTTCTATGCCTTGCCCATGGAGGGGTATGACACCATGTCTCAAACCTCTGCTTATGCCATGTGATGTAAAATAATTTTACGTACTAGACAGAAACAGTCCCCGCAACCCTACAGGTTTAAGGATGAATCATAGTTTCTGGTCTCTGAATTATGTCTCCATCTGCTTTGATTTCAGGGATTGGAACTCAATCTTGGACAAAGAAAGTTGATGTCAACAGCTCATGAAGCCAGTGCCCATCAGAGAGATGTGCTGGCTTTAAACTGAATGTCAGTAAATACTGTGAGGCTGACCACTCCAGTGCAGGGACGCCATATGTAAATTGAAAGGAGTTACAAAATGGATTTATAAAATGGATTTACTTAGCATTGATAAGGTTCTAGACTCAGTAATATTTGGTCCAGCTGTTTATCAGACTTAGCACATTTACATATGACCTTCTTCAGTCCCTCCTCCCCTCCTGCCAGCTGCGAAAAATCAATAGTGCTTTGTTGTAGGGTTATGAGAAATTCCCGAAGTGCAAGATAAGCTACTGTCTTGGTTCAACCCTAATAGCCAACGGAACTCAAG
This sequence comes from Acridotheres tristis, assembly GCA_037013685.1. Classification (NCBI taxonomy): domain Eukaryota; kingdom Metazoa; phylum Chordata; class Aves; order Passeriformes; family Sturnidae; genus Acridotheres; species Acridotheres tristis. Next base: position 6,655,581 of record CM072889.1, on the reverse strand, counting down.
GGAACTCACAATTACCAGGGCTATGGCTCAATATTTCTGTGCTATAATAACTTAATGATATTTTAATGCTGGAAAAAAATAGTTGCCATCATTTCCAAATTTCCAATTTTTTTCTGCAAGATACTTACATATGATCTCCTGGGAAGCCCTCATATGAGGCCTGAACTTTTGGACAAATTGAATCAGAACGTCTCTCACCTTTTCCTTCTTCTCCCAACATGAAAGAGCAAACTTATTGTAAAGTAAGAAACAGTGGGAGAAAGCATTTTAAATTAATTCCCAAATTACTTAGAAGAGCCCATTTTATGCGAAAAATAAGCAAGTGAGTTGTAAAGAATTCAAACATCTTATTTGTGGATTCATCTCTGTTTTACCACCGTGAAGCCAAAGTAACACCACAGGGCTAAACTGTATTAGACCAGACTTCCCAAAAATAAAGATCACAGCCCTGCCTGCTGACCTCTGTGGGATTTTTGCCTAAGTGACAACTGCAAAATAAAGCCTTTTGACATAAAGAGGAATTAAACTGAATTTTAAAATAAAAATGTGTAACAGAAAATGCAAGGCAATTATCTGATTCTTAATAGGAAGAGGTACAGAGCCACAAAGTATAATGTTCAAGGGATTATCCAGCTTTGAACAATGCTTGCTTAACAGCTGCTACCGAACTGTGGTTTGTGTACTTGGCAGAGTTTCATTAATGATAATCTACAGTGTTTACAGCCCATAGGCCTCTAAATATGTTTAGAACCTTTTTTTATTTGTATTTTGTAATTATTTTCCTTTATGTTTTATGTTTTTCTTGATATTTTTGAGATCTGAGGGGGATTTGTGTTTCAAAATTATTCATTCTGCTCTGACAACTGCGGAGCAAGACTGCAGTAAATGCTCCCTTGTTATCAAGACTATGTATTTATATACAGAAAGGAAAACCATCTAAATTCATACCAGGATTTGGATCACTACCAGCTAATACATTCAGATGCCAATATACAGTGCTCCATTGTTTACATGCAAAAGTAAATGTCAAACAGGGGTGTCTTTGCCAGTTACTAGATATTCCTCAGTCACTCCTTGGATCTATCAGGTTGCAGCAAATTGAAACTGCCTTATTTTTGACATTGCATGTGACCTGAACTTCATTTAGAGGAATCTTGCAATTATTTTAAAGGTACAGTATTGATTAGGACCTAGATTTGCTTTAAAATTTGGTTTTCAAATGCTTCCCTGATCTGTTCTCTATGGCAACACTTAGGTAACATCAGGAAAACAGAACATAATTAAGAATATAATTTTGTTGTGGAGGGCATTATGTATTATGCAGCACACTAGGAAGATCATCACGATTCAAATGCCAAGTCACTGAGTCCTGGCTACAATGCTCTGAACACGCACTGTTTCAGTGGCCATGATTCTCTCACGATAAAACCAAAGGAGATTATTACTTCAAAGCAATTAGCATAGCTAATTCTGAGACAGGGCATCACGCTTTTCCTTCAGTCTTTTCCCCTCTTTTGTGCTCTCCCCCTCATTGCGATGGGATTTGTGCGAGTTCTGTGGCGGCGGCCGCGCTCGGCTCCAGAGCCTCCTGCCTAGGCTGTGCTCCCGGGGACGTGGCACTGCAGAGGCTCCTGCACCCACTCGGTGCCAGCCAGGGCTCCCAGGGACATCTGATCCTCGTTCCAGCCAGTTCCAAAGGCTCAGGGACACCGCATATCAAACTATGGGAGCTCTGGGGTTTTCACACCGGTCCTCCTGAGCGCTGAGCTGCTGAGCTAGCCTCGCAAAAATGTACACTTGAAAGAAATCCTCTCCCCTCCTGATCACTATTGGTTTCTATAGAAACAAGAAGAAACCTCTGTTCCTCTCTAAATTTTTCCCCTAATGATTTTTGCAGACTGTGTGAAACCAATTTTTCTAAGTTTATTTCTATTTTATTTTTTAGACTCCACAGCCTTCCATTTCTAACCTAATTCATCCAATTAAAGAACAATAGATTAGATAAAAAATGGGCATGGGGTTTAAATTTTAATCAACTCAATCCTATGCATTAACTATCTGTGGTCAATCTGTCTCTCCTGGGTCATTTTATGACTCAAGCATTTCAAAGTAAATAGTTTAAAACAACGGTACATCACAAGAGCTAAAAGGGGTCAAGAGGATATTTACTTAACCACTAGCTGACTTTTAAACTTAGAAATATTTCAAGAGTTACTGTATTTAAATGAAATCCATCTCCTCAGTATCCCCATAAATTATTCTGAAACTCCAGGGTTCCCATCCACATTGTGAGTCAGCACCCCAATGTCTGAAACTTCTTATTTAGAGAACTGTGATGTTTGCTTGCTTTGTTATTGTGCCCTTCTCTGGAGACTGCATTTGCACAGGAATTGCTACGGCTTGTAAATATTCTATCTGCCTTGTTGTAATCATTACACAAACATACTTGCAGTCAGTCATATAAAAAATGTAAGGGCTGTTGAGCCATGAAAAATTGCTCTAACACAGGTTTGAGTTAAAAGAATTAGAGAAGAAAATCTTTACAACAAATAGACAACAGTAGCCAGAAGTGAAAGTAGTAATACAAAGATATTATTTGGCATCTACTGTTCTCTTCTATGACAAAATAAAGGAAGCAATAATCATTATTCACACCACGATGATGCAATTTAATGCTGTTTTATAAAAACAATGAGCACTCATTTTCAGCATACACATATAACTTTCTTTTATTGTCAATTCATATTTACTCACACGTTTACTTGGGAAGTTTAATATTCATGCACATACAAATCACTTATTATAGGTAGTGAGTTGAGCTAAACAGAATAGAGGATGAGTATATCAGGTGATTGCAGATGGGACCAAATTGATTCCTGATGTTGTACTAACACAGTAAAGTGACACACAGGACAGCTTCTGTTCACAGGTCTGAAGGGAGAATTCAGTACAAATACTAGGTTTGCTACTGTTGCTACCACACCGGCACTCTCAGATTATCAGCAAAGATAAGAATGGGACAATCGTGGAGCTGCAATCTCTGAAGTGTTATTTGTTTTATAATCCTATGTTAGCCTGTATTTTTCTTTAAACAAATTAAAATCCTTCTGCAGGTGCTAAGATAATATGAGAGTTGTAAACTGAACAAAGTGCTGTGTCAGGTTCTTCCCTACTTAAACTCTAAGTCAGCACACAATTCTTGTATCACTATATATAATGTTATGACTTTCAGCACCAGCTTTGAGGGTCTAGCACAAAAATATGCAGGGCTGAAGTCACCTCAAAGCCCTTGGTGGGTCTCATTAAGGCCATTATCCAAAAACATATTTTTTCTTAAATAAAAAGAAAAAAATGCACTTATTTTACTGTTTCTTTCAGTAAATAACTTGTGTCATGTTTTTTAATCTACTTTTTCTTGTTATATTCAACATGGCAGCTACAAATACAAAACTAATTCAACACAAAACTAATGAATAAAAAAACACGCCAATGTTATATTTTTTTCAAAACAGTCTGTCATAGAAACAGCTGTTCAATATTAATTGTTTCACATTTCCAGAGAGAACTTGTCCCATAACTAACATATATTCAATTTCTTGGAAAAACAGTTTTGAAGGGCTTGCTCCATAGGCACTAATCACACTGGAAGTCATAAATTTGCAGAGGTTTTGTTCCATTTCACTATATAAAAATATTCTGTAACTATACAGAACCATTTTCAGCATTCATTCCACTTTGTAACATTTACAACAAAAAACAAAACAACAACAACAACAACAAAACAAACCAAAAACAAAACCAAAGCCAAAAATCAAACAAAATCCCCAACAGTTCCAGCACAGACTGGCACTCCTCAAAGGTTAACATGAGAAAAGAAGTATATGACTGGCTTATTCCAGCACTCAGCAGTCTATCAATGATACACTGATATTAATAAGGATGGAAATACCGAATGCCTGGTAATCTGCCAAAAAATTGTGTGGTACCTACTCTGCACTTTCTCCTCCTGTCTCTCCAGGGAGAAACAGCTCTCTAGAGCTTCATGCACAGAAACTTATTTTAAGGGATATATTGGTCAAAGGGCAGGGGAGGATGAAAATTTCATGCCAAGAACCAGAACAAATGTGTGTGCCACCACGAAGTATTACTCTCACACCGAGAAAGAATTTAATATGTGCTAAACTCAAAGTGAACAGATATATATGATGTAGAAGAGTGCAAGACTTACTAACTAATTGTTAGTTCAGAAATCTCTGTGCAAGTGCAGAAACTCTCGTTGTCAACATTAGGCTACAGTGAGGCTTACATGCTCCCAACACGGCAGTGGGGGAAGAAAAGCCACCTTATTGAAAGTATACAACTTCTAGAAGTAGAAAAAAATACCACCATAAAAATCCCAAAAACTTTAGAAACAGATGCAGTGATATACTTTGTTTTAGGAACAGCAGATCATGCCTTCATTCTTTACCTTACTCCTGGTCTACCCTACATACAACTCCAGGCCACACCTCTGCGTGGCCACCTCCAGCTCTCAGACACAGCTAACAGAACCCTCTGCCTCTTTGCTGTGGCTGCTATTACAAGACTATGTAGCAAAACAAGAATATCCAGTTGTTGGTCATTGATTTATCTATAAAGCAGTAACTGTAAAAATGATAGAAGAGGTTCTGTACTAGACAGTCTTGTGAAACAGTTTATTACTTAAGCATTAATGACCCGTTTAGAGGTCTTTACTGGTCAGGTAATGACCGGCTAAAGGAGTTAAGGGCCCGAGGCAAAGCACTCTAATAAAACCCTGCATACAGCATGTGTTTGGTTCCTCTAAATTCTATTAGGAAAGAGAAGTGTAAAGGGTAATGAAAGACATGTCCAAGAGGCATCCATATCAGCCCTCTCATTTTATACTTGGCATAACACACGTGGCCTTATTCCAGCAGCACAAATCATTCCTTGTTTATAGTACCACCTATCATGGAGCAAAGCAGTAACTACAGCTGAAAATGGCCAGCCATGATGTTAAAGACCCTGTTGCTTTGGGCAAATAAACCTTCCTCCAAGTGACAGAACCTATCCTGGTATTGGAACACCCACTGTCCTCTGCACCTACAGAGAATGTGTGCTACAAAGGAGAAGGGAGCCAATACATGCTGCAAGGCATCTCAGCCAGCCCTGCCAGTCCTAAATCCTAAATCCTACTCCAGTCGTATTAAGGGTGGAGGGGTTAAGTGCTTTCTGCATTCCTATGCAATTGTACTTGAGTATGTATGTCCACTTGCTTTTTACTGTTTGTATTATGTGAAAAGGCATATTAAAACAGCAGTTTAATATTGATATCTCCAATCTGAGACAGAACAGCTGTATATATATATATATATATATATATACTTGCCAGTAAATTAGAAGCAAGGGTTGGAACACTAGCCAGGGTCTCACTCTTGGCTTCAGAGGCAGGTAAAACACTCAAGTCCACACAACCACATCTCACTATTACAACCCCACAGCAGCATTGATTTTGGTGCTGATTTACAGCATCATTTGTTCTTGAGAACACTTGCCAGCACTACTCAGAAAAAAAGTAAAATGCAATCTAGAAGTGGAAATTAGAAACAAGAGAGGATAAGAGGCTAAGAACTGCTAAAAAAATGGGTCAAGATTCTTGTATTTGCAGGACAACATGTTCTAGGTACAAGCAAGTTTATTTGCTCAGCATTTATTACTGTCTTCTCAACAGCAAATGAGGATAAAGAGCATTCTGATGACTTAGTCAAAAAGTTACTTAATTTCACTGACACTTCTTTGCCTACAGTATATTTCAGTGTTTATTTTAAAAACCACTCGGCAGTGTTTACATAACTAATTGTAATAGCTTCCAGAGACTATTTCTAATTTTTTTGTGTGTGTAAACAGCCTTTTAAGCCATGCTTAAGGCTTATTTCAGACTTTAACAATCCTTCAGAGCTGTTGCAGCTAATCATATAAACACACATTAAGCCAAACTTAACTCATCTACTGAGTAGTGAAATGGTGGCTTAACACTTGCACCTTCCAGCTTTCAAAGCTAAATATCTCAGTGCTTTATTTCAGACCATCTGAAGTGATCACAACAGTCTAGGCATTTACTAAAATTAAATTCTCCATCAGAAGTGGGCAGAGCAGAAAACATATACAATGTTAAATAGATATTACTTCTACAGCTATATAATTTGGAGAGCTAAGGATACAAAAATAAAACACAGGCCCTAACGAGAAGTTGATTCAGTGCATACAGCAGAAAGTCTGTATTCAAAAAAGAGGATTTCTTCATTTTTTAGAGCCAAATTCCAATTTTTGCAACATGGGGTTAATGGCAAAGTGCTGACACAACACAAAGTGTATAGTGGCGCCTGCAAGCAGCACTATAATTAATCTAAGTGTACTGTCATTACACTAAACACTGCTTCTGCAGGATCATTCCAAATCATGAGGCTCTTTCTCTTTTTCTCAGATAACATGCAGTTTATTTCCAATCATGTGCGTTTCCAGTCGTGGCATGATTTGCTAAAGTAACATTAGGTCTTGAAGCAGTATCTTACTCAAATCAGAATCTTCTGTAAAACAAATCTTCGGCTTTTGGAGAATTAGTAACATCTAATGCCTTAGGATAGAGATGTGAAACTGTGAGCTGAAAAATGCACTGCTGGAGACCATACTCAACCTTCTTGCTTCCAGACATTTACAAGTACATCTATCTAGCCTCCTACCTACACACCTCCACTTAATATGGTCATAAACCACCAATGCAATATCTAAATTATACCCTGAAAACTCCAGGTTTGAAATGGGTTGTATGACAATTCACCTCATGTGGTTTATTCATTTCTGAAAGAATACATGGCTCTGATTCCTTTTGGATGGAACTCATTTAAACAAAGCCCAACAGCAAACACCCATAAATTAAAGCATTATTGGTTTTTATGACAAGACACATGTAAAGTGAGCGAATTTTTTGTAAAAGGCTTAAAAAAATGAAAGAAATGGAATCTTGCAAGTTAAACACTAACTGCATTCACAAAGTTATTAAGTACTTTGTGAATTAATACTTTGAAATATGCATTACAGGGAAAGAAATAAAAATGCATCCTGTTTGGAAACCTGTTTATTCACACGCATTTCTAATTTCTCCTAATGCCTCCCACATCCACTGAAGTTATAATGTCTTAATAAACCAAGAAAATATGGGAACAGAAGGAATTTAAGTATTTCACAATATCTGTCTGAAGCTAGTAATTTATAATGGATATAAATTTATCCAGAATATATTCACTTTACTTCAACAAAAGCTATATTTGAAGCAATTGTCTGCTTCAGTGAGCAAGATACTATGATTATGTTTACCAAATTAAAATATATATACCAGAATTATTTATTCTTTACTTTCCATATGCACGTCACTGATTAAAGACCAAGCAGAATTCTACAGCAGGATTTCTATAGTTGTGACTTTAATATGGAATTAGTATGAAAAATTCATGTGCATCTCTTTGGAGAACTCTTAGACTCTTCAGTGTAGAGCTGGGTAAATTTATTGAAAAAATACACAGTAAAAGTCAATGACCAGATGAGAAGCTATGGCCAATGGGCCAGCACTGACCACTGAGTTGTTCTGCACCTTCACCCTTGGCAGAGTTGAAACACTAAGAATTAGATACAACATCTTCAGAAGCACCTGTGTTTAAAAGACACAAATACCACCAAGCAATCATTCATGCTAAAGGCTGATGTGCTGCAAAGTCAAGCCATATTTTTCCACCAATAAATGTATTTCATCCAGTAAACAAAGAGGACTGCAGTACACATACACACACATACAGACTCAGAGAAGCCATTAAATACGCCAGGTAATTATTCTACATTTCAAGAGTGATTAATGATTACAGGCATATGGTCTTAGACCATAGTGTGTCAAAACCTAGAGTAAAGTAATATTGACAAAATAATCATAGTTATTCTTTTATATCTAAAGATGGCAGTCTAGAAACATTTTAATTTAGCAGCAATTTTGCTCTCCTCCTTGCGTTGGCAGTGGCATTCATGCAACTGCACAGGCAGATAGACCAGGAAATTAATCTGGCTGCAAAGCAATTTCCCTCCCTTCCATTCCCACCCCCACAAAAGAGAATGAGCAGGACCATTCAGCTGATCTGATTCACAACATGACATCCCAAAGCCAGTAAGCAGCACAAGGCAAACAGAACAAATGCATGGATGGGGTAACACTGGAAGGAAGGACAGCATTTGTCATGTATATGTCAGATGTAGCTATGAACAAACACCAAAAATTGACAGTGTCCAGGCTGTGATACTTTAAAGACACTTAAATGAATACCCAAGGTTCACTATTCCCTTTGTCTTTTCAAGCTTTCCAGCTCTCATCTTTGGAAATCCAAACTACCTCTGGCTCAGATAACCACATATGAAACATATCACTGCAACAGCTATCTACATGACCATGTCCTCTGTGCCAGGCAACAGCAGCACATCAGGCTATTGCTATTGAACTGGAATGGCCAAACACTGCCAGCTCTGTTAGAGCCTGTAGAAACAACTGTCATTAGGGAAAATTAAATTTAACATGAACAGCAGAGACAGAGTCCACCAATTTGCTTGGTAGGGTGATTCTCTGAAGTACAGAGACCACCAGAAAGCTGCTGAGAAAAAACATCCTAGGCCAATGTCCTAAAACATTCAGAAAGAAAAGCCCAAGGGTACATTGTTCCCTGTTGACTGAAGAGAGACATCAGCATCAAGAGACAAGGTGGTTAAATTGTTTGCCAGGTGATATTCTATCACTAGGCACACCTGGTTAACCCTCCACATCACCAGGTCACACGTGTCCTGAGAGGACTCCTGAGGTGAGCGCAGCAGGTTTTGGGAGACAGAGACAGGTCCTCAGCTAAAGCCTCCACATCTAACTTAATCGGCTTCACATTTTTAACATTCTTTCTTCAGCAGCATGAAAGATCTGCCAAAACCAAAAGTAGGCAATGACAATGGGAACCAAGGAGTGCTTGGGACTCAAAGCACTCCACCATGGTGTGGAAGTCACGGTCAACCAGGTTCTACTGCCCCTCAAAGCAATGTGTTCATTCCTACAGCACAACACATCTGTCACATCTGTCAGCCAAGACAAGGAGGAATCCTGGATATTGTGTCCCATTCCTACCAGCTAGAAAACACAAACACTTCCAACCAAAGACCAAACCACCCTCCCCAGGTGAATCCCAGGCCACAGAGTTACAGGATCAGACTTACTTCTGGTGCTGTGACTGCTGCATTTTTGGTTTTGCTGTAGCTCATCTTCAGGCAGGTGCACAGAGGATGGTTCCTCCAGGTTACTCTCTTGCTGGTGAGAGCATCAGCCTCTGTCCTCTCAGGGTGCTGAGAGTCCCAAAGTCATGCTTTCTCTGCCACCAGGTTATTACAGTAAAGCCACAAAGTGCTATTATGGTAGCAACGCTTTTTGAGGGTTTTGCTGCTTTCAAGGAGACAAGATGGGCTCAGATATCTCACATCAGAAGAGGGCTGTAGGCATCAGATCATTAGTGGGCAGATACAACCCTGAGTCAGAGCCGTACGGCAGCCCTAAAAGGCAGGAGCTCAGACATCATCGTGTATCCTGCATTTGCTAGTGGCTAAATCCAGTGATTAGTCAGCACCGAGAGCTGCTGAATCACTCTTCAAAGGCACCTATCTCCCTGCTGACATCAGCAAGGCAGCCATGCACTCCACTGAAATAGCCTGGGCTGCTCAGCTGCAGACCAGACCCTTTTACTAAGCTGGCACAAGGCCGGAACTCTGGTTCAGAAATCTGATCCCTGACCTGCCGCAATATACTTGCTAATACAATAATAATATTCACATGCATAGAAAAAAGATGCATGTAGTCTTCTATTAGTTGTTCATATAATTTTTCTGATAACATAATTTGAGATGTAATGCAATATTTACATTCAATCTTAAAAATGACTAATATATTTCAAATCCTTTTAAAGTTCTTTTCAATTAGAACTCTATCTCTCATTATTAATTGTTTGGGTATTAATTATTTTAGATTAAGTGAATGTAGGCATTGATATTCATAGAAGACAAATGACATACTAAGCAGATGAGACAATTAACATTAATTATTTCAGTCAGCTTGAAGTCCTCAAATGCTCTTTTTGATTAAATATAAAAAAATTCACAAGATTAATACTGCATTTTATAACAGTGATTCTTTAACATTTTACTGACCATGGCAGACTTCACCTGGTTAAATCGGAATTCTGTCAACTCTCATAGTAACAAAATCCAGTCTTAGAGATAACGTGCTCTCCACAGGGGCCAAACAAAAGCTAATCAGTATTTTCTAGCTAAAGGACAATCTTTGAGTCAAGATCTGTGCAAGGAAAATCTTTAGCAATTTCTTAGAGGAAATCAACTACTTAGAAATACATACTAAGCAATTAAACTTATTGCTTCAGAATTTAACAGGAGTTCTAAAAAGAGGCAATTATTTTTCCATGCTAGTGGATGAAAGTAAGTGTAAACATCACTTAAAAATGATGCATGAGACAGAAAGTATTTGTGACATAAATCAGAAAAATTAATAAAGTAAAACTCCTGTTTCTCAGCGATAAAACTGAACCAAGGCATGCATGTTAGTGTACAGGGGCTTTGCTCATGAGAGAACTTTGGTATTATTTTAACAACTACACTGATAGAAAATGGCTGTTAAGCCCTGTGTAAAGAATCTATTTAAATTTTTTCTTCTTTTCTGTTTCTTTTTTTATATCTGAAATCAATTTAACAATAATTAAGAATTTATTTTGGAATGCTTAATCCTATACATTTGTGCAGGGTTGTTGTTTTGGTTTTTTTTAGGTAGGGTTTTGTTCCTTCTGGGGAGACTTAAATATCATTGAACAAAATCCTCAGGACTTTTCTTACCAAACAGTGGGATTTATAATAGAGAAGGCAAATCCTTCTCTTTTTTTTTTAGAGGAGTGCTCCTGTCAAAGTCAACGACACTGCCGCATTCTTGAAAAGCAACAGAGCTCTGTTGCTTTATACAGCTCACACTGTATCACCCACTGGCGTCGACGGGAGTGCCAGGAGGATGATAAACGGAGCTATGTTTCAGAAGCACTTTAACACCTAAACAGAGACAAATTAGAAGCGCTTAGGGGAGGTGTGTACAAAAGAGGTTAATACAATTCCATGGAACGTCGCAGTTCAGTTCACATCCCTAATCTGTCCACTCATGGTATGGCAAAAAGTCAATATATGTATTTCAAGAACCATCAGTAACTGCCCCCACTAAATTCTGGTTGTAATACGACCATGGGAGGCTTCCAAAAGATGCAAGTTACATCAAACAGACACATCTAATATATCTGTGCTTGAAGACTGTGAGAATGGCCCTATCTGACCACGAGAGGGAGAATTGAATCATACACATTGTTTATTCACACACATTTCCATCTCAAACCAAGTTCACAAGGAGGGCAGTTCATAAATTCAGTATAGTCAGGGAACTCTGGGCACACCACTGAGATCCCTGCTTGGATGTGCTTAAGGGAAGAGGGAAGAAAACCAAACCCCAGAACCTCTCTTTTATCAAGGGATGTTGAAGCACAGTGGGGAATGCTGGGGTCAACAGGGAAATACCATTTGAAGACATATAGGGTATGAGCTTTCCTAAGGACCTTAGGGAAAGATTCAGGAAAGCTGCCACAGATTTTTTTTCAGATGCTGCCATGCTTTGTGGTTTCCACTCAAAATAGATATTGGTGTTTCTCTCCTGGGACTAGCTATTTCTGAAGTGCCACTGATGCTCCAAAGTCTGCATGGGCAGCTGGCTAATTTTGATATAGGCTTCTAGACACTGGGTTTAGCTCCTAACACTTCTTGTTTGGATTTTGTCAGTCCTGTTCCTCATATGGAAGACACCAACAATTATGATCTCAGTCCCCCAAAACTTCAGAGATCCTGATGACAGTATTTTCAACGAAGAATGTGGACACTTTTCCTCAAGTCTGCAGACCCAGAGTTTGCTGAAAACCCCTTTTCAGACATTCTGCAAAGTTAATCTATTTTCTGGCTGCTGGAGAAGTCACAAATTGAGGAATGTATTAGACTGTTGTGAGAGGTTTATGTTTACTACATTTATTGCTGCTGATAGCAATAACTAACAACAATCCCCACTGTACAGGACTTTGTAGATCTGCAATAAGTTCTTGTGTTCTGGTCGAGTTTCAGTGCAGAATAATGGATGTAAATTTAAAAATTACAACATGGGCATTTTTTCACCCAGCTTCAAAACACACTCCTATTCTTCATTTTTCAGCATCAACCATTCCTCACACTCCCTCCCGAGGATTTGCTTTATTTACAGAAGAACTCATAACCACATGAAAAAGTTTATCTCAAAGCTTTCCAGGGTTATTTTTGACTGGAATAATCACAGACCAATTATGAGAAATTTGAGGCAGTATTAAGTATAGAGCATGTTTTGTTTGTTGGCCACGATGTCTGGACCTTTTAGTGTACTCAAATATATTATGTAAATCTCCAGCCAGCGAAAGGAGATGGGAAGAAAGCTCTGCTCAAGCAAAGCATGTCACAGCAGACGTGCTGCGTCCCAAACCTTACATGTCAGCAGACAGATCTGGAAACCCCATCTCAAGCCAACATCAGCTTTTTAACCCACTGATGTTTAATAAACATCTACTTACCTTCAAAACAAAAATACATTATTTACGTACATACTCCTGCTTTGTTGTTGTTTTTTTTTTTTCTTAGAACACAGCTAAAATCGAATTCTGCTTGCAAATGCCAACTTGTATCTGACATGAAACACCCAAGCCACCTTTCCTGTGCCACCCGAGCGGCAACAAAATGACCTATCTCAGAAGGGAGTGAAAACAAACTATTCCTGCACAATAGCACAAGCACTGTTCAGAAATAGGTCTACCTAGATTATTTCATGTAATATATACTTAAGCATAGGAGAGGGCATTTTGAAATCCAAGACACAGAAAAGCAACGGCTGCTAAATTACTATGCCATGGCTGTAATGAAGCTTGGAAAACCACAGATCACCAGCCCATTTTCCAGTTGTGTGGAGAAATCAGCTGCAATTCCATCCTCCCGTGTGATGTTGCAAAGCATCATCTTAAGAACATACCGAAATACTGTACATAGATGATATGGTAATATACATGCCCTATACCATGCATATGTATACATAATGTATATATGGATATTATCATACAGCACACAAACAATACCAGCAGCTACAAAAGTGTGTGCACACATTTACAGAGCTATATACGCTATCTCTAAAGCCCGAGAACTCTCCCGAGCACACTCTCAGGGCCTATTTATGGACAGTGTATCCCAGACAAAAGTGCAGCATGTCCCCAGAGCTATGGGGCAGGGAATGGCATGAGGCTGGCACATGCCTCCCCATGTCCCTGGAGCAGAGCATGCAGGACAGGGCTGAAGGGCACAGTCACCAATCCACCTCCCTGATCAAAGGGCTTCTTCATAGGCAGAAAGGGAGAGGTCCTGCCCCCAGGAACTGCCAGCACTGACACAGCAGAATCAGTTTATTTAGGTGGGTACTTTCTGGAAGCTCCAGAATCTGCAAAGAAATTTTAATGAGTTTTGCTGAAAGCAGAAGCTCTCAGTGGACCAGTAAACCTGGCCAGTGATACTAGAAAATACCAATGCCAGCACTTCTGATAAGCAGGTTAGCCTGCAATGCTTCAGCTGCTATCCCTGGTGTCACTAACTGCTTCATCCTGAGTGGAATTGACTCCAGGCGAAAACAAAAGGGGATTTTGTTTTGTTTTGACAAATCTACTGCAAGGCACCACACTAAGGTGCCAAAGGCTACTTTGTATTTACAATGCTGATGATAGGCACTACTCAGACGTTTCCTGACCTCAAGTACAAACACAACATGAAAGGTGATATATCAAACTGACACTATCACAGCTAGGAAAGAAAAAAAGAGAAAATAAAAGAAAAGAAAAACACCTCAGATTTATACCAGGCTTGCCTGCCTAGCGTAAATACTAACATCAAGCTTGCAGATTTTGTTATTAAGCTTAAAAGTTGGTGTGATACAGCACAAGGGCAAAACAGTACAAAACCAAATGGAAAGTGTTTCCAAACATAAACTTAGAGGAAGAGAGGAAGAAATTTGCTCAACCCAGAAAGAAACTTCAAGTTCACAGAAGTAACAGCACATTCAGGCCTCCAGTACCTTCCCTTCATCTTCATGCCACATCTTACCTCCAACCTGCAGGCTCTGGCATCCCTCTCAATTGCTCCCTCACTTTTTTTCCACCATGCCCTTGTGCACGTGTGAGTCCTAGCCCTGCAACAAAGGGTTTCAAGCCCTTAAAACACACACCTCCCAGATGGTCTCTGTACCTCAGGCTTCTTTACATTGAGGCATTAATAAAACCACTACTAGAAAGCCTGAAACAAAACAGGCTTCCACCTACCCCCCATCAAAAAAAAAAAAAAAAAAAAGAATTCTTGCTGGTTATCTGGAATCAAATGGAGTGATCCCATACTCAGACTGGCACTCATTCCCCCTGTACATTTGGGGCATTTTAATTTTAATTTTTAAGAAAGAGCACTCATGGATTTTGAGCTGTCTCTCAATCAGGTCCAATAACACAGGCCAGAAGCTGCTCACTGTGCTTCAGGACAGTCCAGTACAACTGAGGCAAAAGGGAACTTTTTTTAATAATAAAGTAGGGACAGATAAAAATAGCACTGCCCAGCATCTAAATGGAAGTAATAACGAACAGAAAAAAATTGCAGTTGTAATTGTACTTAATGTCTAAATGACCTATTTGGAGAGAGACATTAAAGTAAGTCACTCACTTTATAAAAGATAAAATAAAAGCATTGATCATAAGTGTGAATGTAGTAAAAATTTTAGTGCTTTATATAACCTTTCACACAGACTAAACCGTGATATTTTGAAAAAATTAATGTTAATAACATGGAGATAGTATTGCGTTTCCTCCAAAGAACATACATTTGAATGAAAATGTTTATAATATGAGCTCTGTATTGTAATTTAATTTAACCATGAAACCAATTTCTGCCTTCAACATTTTATGTTTTACAGAATGAAACAGAACATTATTTGTTGTAATGTAGTTTATTTAACCTTAACCTGATGTGGTGCAACAGTGAATACAGATACTCTCAAAATGTTAATAATATGACACACTGAGCTGATTAAAATTTCAATTGTGTTTTCTCCATCTCCTTTGGAAAGTTAATGAATTAATGAATCTTTAAAGGACAGTCAGGGAGGCCTTAGAAAGAAGATGCCTTTTTGAGTAAGGACAGAAAGTGGCAGATTACAACTTAATGGCTTCAGAATAATGGTAATTTCCCTATTTTCTTCACTTGCCTTAGCTCAGCTAATGGCTTCATTAGTGTCCACACTCTCAAACGAATAATAGAGGACCATGTCACATCCATCTTAGTCACATCACAATAAAACCGTTAAATACAATTCAGCTACCTTCCTTCTGCCAGTCTGGGCTGCAAGGCAGAATTAGCAGCACAATCAATACAGAATCCTGTTATTAGATTCTTTTTCCTTTAAAGAAGTATATCATCAGGTATAATCATGCAGTGCAATTTAACTGCAGTGCACATTTTATGCTGATTAGATAACTAGAATTACTCAAAATGGACATAAAATGAATGCAAAAAAAAATACTCCTTACTTTATACCTATACATAAAAAAAAAAACAACACCAAAATTATGGCTCTTTATTTGATAAAACTGATGGGTTACCTCACAGTCACCACAGATGTATCAAATTTTTCATGACATCCCCTCTACCAAATCATTTTACAAATAAGGCTAATTAAGCAGCTAAAAATCTCCTTGGCTTTAGCTACCTCTATCTTGGGAGAAGAGATTCCATTTAACCAATTAAAATTTTGGGAGAAAATTCAGTGTAACTGAATATAGTTCCATCAAAAGATATCAAGCCTGATGCAACAAGTTCACAAACTAATTTTAGCACTCGAAAAACAAACAGGAATTATGATTTTTAAAACATATATTAAACGTTTTTAATTTTCAAAGTAGTTGAATTTAAATTATTTTGTGATCATTAATTTTAAACTGGATTTAAGCAGCATTGTGCTTTTTTTTACTCATTATATGGTTTGGCTACTCTGTGCAACATGAAATCTCTGCTCAAGCATATTTTTCTCATTATATACATATTTAGTACAACAAATAATATGCAGGCTCTTTAACAACAGTGGTTGAAACATGCACACTTGGCAAAATCTAATGCATAAGTACTATTATTCTCTACCTTTTATCTGTGGAACCCAAAGGAGCAAGCTCCAACTTCTACCTTGCTGAACTGTAGCTGGCAGCAACACATAAGTAACAGGGGGAGGAAAATGGCCTGTTTAATATATCAGGAAAATCTCAAATGCTTCAGGCAAGATTCTGTTCTCAGATCTACACCACAGATCCTGACTCCAGCCCTCTGCCCCTTCTTGACCCGAGTATCTAACGCTACCAAAAACTGCTACAGACATGTAGAGGCAGAGCTCTATTGGATCATACCAATCTAAGGCAGGATTTTGCACAAAAGGATTCCTGGACTGATTCCCCAAGTCTCTACACAACCCTGCCATAACCACATCCAACTGACATCCAGGAAGAAACTGCTTTGTAAATCTCAGCACACATGTCATGCTAGGCATCTGTACTTGTCAGCGGAATAAATTTTTCTGACAACATAAATCTGATCCCACTGAGAAACCTTTTTAAAAATATATTATTGACTAAAAATATTTATATGCACCACTTTTCCTGTTAGCAGAGGTAATATATTAACTACTTTGCCATTACTGCAAAAAACTATAGGCCTAAGAGAAAATATTTCTGCATGTATGCTATGTATCCATTTCACATTAAAACAAGATGCCAATATTATACTAAATCACAACAGAAGTCTCAGTCCTAAACAGATCTTGAGTGACACCTGCATTTTAATTTTTTTTGCAAGTAGTTTGTCAATGATGAGACTTTAATGAGAAGTACTGCTTTCAAAATATGTAGCTACGGGTAAACATGAAATATCCTCTATTTATCATTTCAGTTCTTAGTCGTTATTTTACAAAGAAGTAAATGAATTCCAACAGACAGGTAGAAGGGATGCAGAAGATCACCTACTTCTTGTCTATCTTAGGATATTAAAACCTTACATATAAAAAACCAACTCATAAAATAACCACAACCCAAAACCTCCCAGAGTCAGCCACCACTGTGTTTCTCAGATTAGCTCACTAGGGAAGGATTTACTCCCATTGTCCAGGTGTGCCACCTTGGCCTAATCAAATTCCCATCAGAATAAAGGAGGAAAACTCCAAAAATACATTTGCCAGTCAGACCTTAGAATTTACTTCACTACATCATGGCATGCTGCAACTTTCTCTAATGTGTGTTAGGGTCCTAATTAGTTCTATGACTGGGCATAGAAAACAGGACAAAATCAATGGGTATTAACTTTAGACGCTTTAGACATCAGCATTATAACATTACCAGGCCCAGACACTCCAGATATCACACTTATTAGCTGACATTAAATGGACATAGAATTGCCTATGCTTTAAAAAAAAAAATTGAACATATAATTGATGCAGATTATTCAAAATATGCTACAGTAATTTTAACATTTTACAGGCATCCGTAGGAGCTCCAAGTGAACTTTTTCCTGTTCACTGCCCCTTTAAGATCTCTGCGTCACCCCCCTCTTTCATTTAATTGCCTGTAGGAAGAATATTTACTGCAGTTAAAAGATGCAGGAGGGAGATTACAATCTGTAGGTAAGTTAGGCAAGGAAGATGCATTTACAACTTTTCTGCTTAAACTACTGCAGAAACCAGTTTTACACAGAGTAGAGGTCCCCTCAGAGTACACTTGCTTAGCATGCAAGTACACTATCTGCCTAAACTCTGCTTTTCTGATTAAAGTTTTGTATTTAATTAAAATTGTCTTTAATTAAAATGCAAATATTCTAGGACTTTAACAATAAATTGTTTACACTAGACTGAGAAACAGCCCTCAAAGGCTTTGGAAAAAAATAGTTTCAATTGCAAGCTGTATATTCAAACTTCACTGCTCAGTGAAAATGGGTAAAGATGCTTTTTTCTCCTATTGGCTTAATCTTTTGTAAACAAATGGAAAGATATCCTAATTTGTATCTAGAATTCACACAGAAAACAATTCCCAAAGTTATTGGCTGTTGAGTAACTAATTAGGCCAGTTCAAAACATCTATTGTGTTTGAAACAATTCCTTTAGCCAATTTCTAGGAAATGATACTGACACCACAAAAGAATTGCCAGTTAAATGAACGATAGTGCAGCCCCTTCCCTGAGTGATAAACACGGAGTGCTCCTGTGTGCATGCAAGGATCCATCTGCATTACCCCTTCACCAGAAACATCCTGCTCAGGGTCCAAAAATAGCCATTCTGTTTACAAAAGAGCACGGTTTAGATCCAGCAGATATACAGCCTGCTCATTTCTTTCTTTAAACAAACACAGAAACACTCTGCACCCCAGGTTTTGATTTAGCACAAGGCAGACAATGTGCTCTGCAGCATCAACAGTCCTTTTCTGTATGAAGTGGTGTGGCGCACAGGTGAATTATCCTTACGGCCTCTTCATAACCATCCTCCACTGGGAATCAAATCGAGCCTTTGTATTTAATCTGACTTAATATCTTGAGAACTTTAATTTTTGTCCAGAGAAACTTCAAACTGAGCTCTTAGCACTCTAGTGCAGTAACAAAAACTACAGTTATGCATGGCTTGGAAAGAAATTTACCAAATCCTAAACCTTCCACAAAAAAAAAAAAACCCAAAAAAACAACAAAAAAACCCCCCAAACAAACAAACAAACAAACAAAAAACTTTAAAAAAGTAAACAGTGTTTGGAAGGCTTTATGGTTCATCAGCAAAATACAGCATTATGCTCATCACCATATCCTTGTCAAACACTGAAGAGCAGTGATAAAAGTTAAATTAGATAGTAGCATTTTAAGTTTGAAAAATCCACTTCCAGAAGCCAGTGGAACAAATTATACATGGGAACTTTCTAACTGGAAGTACTAGCTAGAATAATGGTATGAATATGACCTCTAGGAAGTAACAAAGTATCCTCATTCTTGCAGAGAAATTCTTACAAAGACTCACTTGCTATAAATTTGAATTTCCTAAATTCACTGCGGATCTGAGAAACCAAAATGAAATAAATTACCACAGTTTGACACCATCTCCTTCATCACAGTAATTCCAGATTTCAGTATAAAAGCCATTACTTAACTTACATGACATAATTTACACACTCTTTTACACAATAATTTTTGATCCAAGAAAAGATTAATTTTCTTTTTATAATTATCTCATGTCAAAGTGCTTAACCTTTTCATCTGAAAAGCCAGACCTGGATTCCTTCTGGAAACATATGCTCCGAGTTCAGCTCCTCTCTTCATGACACCGCAGGAAGGGGCTGGACACGAGCAGAAAGCAGACAAGGAGAGCAGCCAGCACTGGTCTGCAAACCAGGGCACCTACACCCAACTACCAACAACAGCTGCTTTCCAAACACTCTGCAGCAAAACCATTTATTGTAGAATAAAACCTGTGTCAGCCCAACATGAAGTTGTGAGTACAGCATGAGAACCACATAAACCACCGCGATGCTCAACTGCTGATTTGCATAATTTATACAAATCAATGTAGATTCAACAATTAGCATTTCAAGAGGGTTTCTTGGTACCCAGGAAAGGCTGGTGTGAGCCTGAGCAGCCTCACCTGACATGATGCCTGTGCCACGGGGTCTGTCCACACACAGGCATCCAAATCACGTCCTTGTCACAACATGCAGGCGAGGTACTTTGTTCTGGTGCTTCTCCAATGTTATGATAAAGATAGAGCAGTATTCTATCTCACTAAAATTCAGACAACTTAACTGGATCCATACACACTTGCCTTTTCAAGATAGCACTTTACAGTCATAGGCAGGAAGGCTGGGCTGGCTCCAGCAACTTTGGGCTCACTTCAGGGTAGGCAGCAGAATAGCCCCCAAAACCACAGGTTTTTCTGAAAAAGATCTGCTCCATCTCCACCCACATTTGGATCAGCAGTGGGCTCCTGTCCCAGCAAGGCATCCTAATCATAATTCTGCATCACACACACCTGGCTGTACCCACATTTCACATTTCCTTTACTTTGGGAACACACCTTTCTGCACCGAAGGCAAGAGGCCACTGTATACAACTACATGGTCTGTGTGCACATGCTTTCACCTGAAATCGTTCAATAAAATGAAAAAGAAAATATTTTAAGTGATACAGCAATTGTGTTCCCCATTCCTAAAAAACACACCATTCTGTTACAGGGCCTGCAATTAGCTCTTACTTCAGGCACCTCTGCTACCTCAGGAACAGACTGCTCATTTTTAGCCTGTTTCCAATTTACCTGCTGGCAGAGGTGCACAAGAAGTCGCTAGCAATGAAGTTGGAAATCCACGTCAGTATAAATTTCCTTTTTGAGAAGTTTCAATCCTGTTTTATCTCAGACCAGCGCCCGTGCTGAGGAAAGCCTACAATGATTTCTCTTTTTCAGGCTTATTGCATCTATTTTGGGGTTTTGTTTAGATCTGTCACAGCTTTCATCCCGTTGATCATGTTGTTTTTCTAACCCGCCCTGAACATCTGTTGGCTCTTTCTGAGGCTGCATAATCCTGTTTTTTTTTCTTTCTCTTATGTATTCCACTGCTATCAGCTGGCTGTTATTCTCGGTTTTTATTTTTCAGCGTAATTTTATTTATTTTAGTTTGGGAAAAAATATTATTTTAAAAGCACTAATTCTTTTTCGCTTCATCTTATGCAGCACCATCCCAATTCATATCTACCACAGCTTTCATTTTGTTCTGCTGGTTTGTTCTTTTTTTTTTGTTTCTGCTTGTTTTTTTTTTTAAATGTATTGATATAAAAAATCAGGTTGCAGCAGACCTAAAGGTGGAGTGAGAAGACGATGAAGGATCTTGTTTTCATAATGATAAAAATCAGTACTTATAAAAGATACAGGGCTGGTAGAAAACAGAGCAAACACCGTTTAACCACAAACCAGACACACGCACTCTCAGCACGACCACTGCAAGCACTGAAAGGGGAAACAACAGTCAAGCCCCGGCCTCCTCATCGGGGCTTCCAGCGAGGGCAATAATTAGTGCCAAGCGTGGGGGTGGGTTTTTCCTGACGCTGACATCGGGAACTGTTGGGAGACTACAATTATTTTGCATAGCCTAACAAACAATTATCAGATGGCAATAGCTTCTGGTCAACACCAGGCTGGATTGCATTCAAGCCTAAAAGAGATATGTATCTCCTCAGCCAGCAAGTCTCCCTACCCAGTGACTACAAAACAAGTAAGATTTTGAGGTTGACAAGAGTCCCTTTTAGCAGCATTTGGATTATAAAATTGTTCTGACTCACTGCAGCGTATTGCTCCCTCTTAATTAACAGAGCTGAACTTTGTACATGTCTAGACTTCATCCTGCAGAATAGCAGATTTTGGCCTTCATGAATATCATTTGAAGTCATATTATTTACAGAGCCTTTGTTCATTTCAGTCATTTGTTTCAAACATATTTTCCACAGAAAGAAAAAATGCACTAACTGCTGGGTCATTTAATCCAAACTTAACAGTTAAGATGTTTTATTCAACATTTTTAAAAGGATTGTCTTAGGGAATTTTACGTGCTGCATTTCTAATGTTAACTTTACAGATTGTAAAGTGCCTTGGGATGCACAAGCATGAAAGGCATTAAGGTATTGCAGGATTTAGGCAAATGTGCATTGCACTAAAAAGAACCCTTTATGAAAGCACATACACATCAAAACCACAGTAAAGCTAGTGTTTATTAAGAGATGCTCAGATTTATTTCTTAAATCAAAACTATTTACCACCTCCACTAGAAAAAATGATCATTTTCTAAATTAAAAAATTTTCCAGCTGTACTGACATAGAATTGCTGAAATTTTATGCTTTATGGAGGAAAGTATTTTCCCATTTAAATGTTCAGTAGATTCACAAAAAAAAGGCTTTTTCTTTGAAAAAAAAAAGTAGGATTTTTGGTTTGTGGGTGGCCAGCTTTTTCCTACCAGTTATCATGCACAAATTAATTAACTATATTAATTAGCTTGGCTATTGTTACAGAATTTGATGGGTACAAAGAAGGATGAATCATACATATTGATCCATGCTACCTACTACTATAAAAAAGTTGCATTTCAAATACAAGGAAAAGCTTGTACATCTGAATCCCTTGATACTCCCGGAAATCACAGAGTAGGTTGCACACCAGTCACTTACGATAGAGGATTTAATGTCAGTGGGTGAAGTTCAACACAGCAAGAAGGAGCAGCATTAACACAGCCAGAGCAGCCTTATCAACGAGAGGTGGGGTACTGCATCAGGCTTTATCTCTACCCTTTAAATGGGAGGGTGGGTTTATCTCCACCACCTCCCTCCATGTTTTCCACCTTTGTAACACCCAAGTATTCAAGCTCCGTGGTCTCAATCCAGAGACTATTACAGCAAAGTATCAGTTGATTTTAAAAGGCTACAAATAAAGCCCAAAGAAAGTGTCATGGATTTCAACTCATAGGACTAAACACAAAAATCGAAGTTTAAGTGCAGAATATATATAATATTATTTTTTTTTAAAAGTAACACTGCTGGAACTCCTATCACTCTAACATCAAAAGAGAAGCAACAAACAACAACTTTATAACGTATGATCCACCTTTTCATTAAAACTACATTAAAAATAAATCATGGTGAAGAAAGTTAAAAAGCAGCATATGACTTCTACCAAGGAAGGAAAGATTTGTCCTTTGTATTCTAAGTTTGAAAGTTAATATGACAGTCACAATACCTACTTAGAGCCTCAGATCATTTTGAATGATAGGAACATTTTCTCAGTCTTTCAGCTACAAAATAGCCCTCAAACAGATTTGTTTCTCTAGAGCACCTGTAATTCAAAAACATTACTGACAAATAAAGATGAAAGCATTAATTTTATTTATAAGTGAAAAATTTCAGATGACTGCCCTGAAATCCAATAATATTCTCCTCTTTCAAGAAAAACAGTGGAGCTATTTACTCTAATTACAGTGGGTCATAAAACTGAATTAAAGGAACAAAACTGTTTTAACTAATGATGCTTTTTAACTACCTCTCATGTCTTTCAAATACTATGGCATTTTCAGTTACGTATTTGTCACATTTTGTTTTCACACAACTGCTTTTTCCACTCAAGTTCAAAGTGAACTTTAATTTAACTTAATCTATACCTCCACTGTAGGCATGAAATACCCATCTCAGTCTGTTCCTCACAGATGCATTTCCTGTGAAGAAAATCCAGACAATATATGTCAGCAAGATATCCTTTGCCAAGCCACAAAGACCACATCTCAGTAACTCTAAAATGGAAATACTACTGTCGACATATTTACACCTGGATTCATCCATATTTCTTCAGTGCTTTGTCCATGCATTATTGAAAAGACAAACAGTTTTATTTACCAACAAGCTACATAGCAGGTTGAAACATGCAATTGTTCTTCCTGTGATGGAGTTCAGACTAGGAGACCTGCACCCTCTAACTCTTGGCTGCTCCCATAAACTACACGTCAAGCCCTGTTGAGATCCTGTTGCAGATCTGGGTCTTCCCAAAGACACAGTTATCCATGTTTCTAATATTTCCTATCTAACAAAGATGTCAACCAAAAAAGGCTGATGGAGGTGTTTCCCTGTCACTGGACCTGCTGACACCCCTGCTCACCGGACTGCCAATCGAGACATGACTGCAGTTACTTTTACTCTGATGTGGTGTAACGTACAGTTGTTACTAAAAATACAGCCCCCTGCTTAAACCTATTTTTTATAAACTGTGCACCTGTGTAAGGACAGAAGAGCAAATGTGGGGACTCCATGACAAGCAGTCCTGACTCCCTGATTGGATTTGAATATGAGACTCAAATACCAGTGACTGAAACTGTGGCCACACACAGCATCTTTCACCACAACTTCTCTCTTTGTCTATGTGTTTATTTTACACTAATCACTAAAATATCACAGCACAAAGTGTTATGTTATCTCTGTATCTATCTCAATATCTGTAATTACTTTCTCTTTTGTAAAATCTAGGATAGGGAGTTGTAGCCCTCAAAGATTACAGATACCCATCTTCCTAAGCCTGACTAAGCCTAAACACACAACAATTATAAGATGGTAAACAGCAGTAATTGTACACTAAATGTTTTTTTAAAGCCAAATGTGCACTTAAAGTTTAACTCCCACTCACTGCTGTTCTAGAACAAACAGTAAATTAGTGAATACAACTTAAAAAAAAAAAAAAAAAAAAAAAAAAAAGCCCTGCAGCATATTCCTCAGGCAGGAAGTAATTCTCTTCTTCCCCCCCTTTTTTTTCAACCTTTGTAGACATAATGCAGGATAGTTTCAATAAAGCACTGCCTGCAGTAAAAGCATGTGATGATCTTTCAATCCAAACTGAAGTGTGATAATTAGTCTGCATTAATAGAGAAGGGGACACACAGAGAAATAAATGACCCTCAACCTGAAAAGAAACGCAGCTGCATTCTAATTTATCAGGTCAATTTATTTATTACCCTATGTACATTCAAACAGGGGTTTTTTCTTTGCACCTGTATGTCTCAGTAAAGTGCAGCTAGTTTCATGACCATTACAAGCAGTTAAGGCTTCCTCTTTTAATTGGAACAGGTGGCGTGCACAGAGCACAAAACAACTCAGCTACTTTTATCCCACGCGCATCAAAACCAACTCTGAGTTACCACTCCAGCCCCCTTCTCAGTGAGACTATGGAGTCCTAAGACACTGCACAAGTCTCATGATACATTTGCCTTTTGCTGGATTGGTGGGAGATAGTTTTGGGAATGTTTTGGGAAGGAGAATATTATCTAGTAAGAATGAATATAGAAGTCAGTCCCTAGAAACATGACTGAGATGACAGTGGGCAACAAGTACAGGACTAATGGATTCCTCAACTTCCTTCTGGAAGTGGCCAGACCTGAGCACAGAGGAAGAACCTTGTTCTGGCAAGGCCACTCAATAGGCAGAGGACACCAGTTTCCAGAGCTGTTTGCCTTATCCATGAACATGTGTAGGGAGAAGGGGGAAAAGAATTAAAACATCTTACAAAGTAATAAAATGTAGCTGTGAAATGATAAAAGCTGACTGTTCTTGCAGCATTTTACTGTGTGACGGCTCTTCTGACAATTAAAATGGCGATATCTGATTATGGTATATGTAAAATACACTATAAATATTCCAGCATTCCCAGGAATGTCTGTGACATTTATCACTAAGAGGTATCATGTTTGCTTCTTCTATGTCCATTTCCATGTCTCCACTTATAATACTGGGCACTTAACCAGGAAATTCCCTCCTCCCAAGTAAAAGAACAACATTTTAATACTGATATAGTTTTGCTTGGACATGTGAAAGCTATTTGAAAGGTCATTATGTATATTCACAACTACAAGGCCCACAGGTCTCTAAAACCAAGTGTATGCTCCAGTGTCCATTTTGGAAACACGCTGCGTAAGGTAGAGAGAGATCATCTGCCCAAAAGATTCTACCCAAAGCAGGGCACCCTCTAACTGGAACTCCACATCTACTCTACACCCATCAACCCATGGTTGGTGCTGCTATTTATTTTTCAGCATTTACTACTGTAATAATGTCATGAGACAAACAGGCCACACTACCCTGTGCCATGCAAATACGACAAATGGCTACAAAAGGATTTAGTACAAAAACTGTAAGAACTAACTTGTCCTCACATAAAGTGTCACAGGACAGGGGAGAAAGGCAGAAGATATTTTGAAAACTTTAAGTTTTTCTGTTTTAGGAGTAAAACTCGAGCATTTGAAGTCTCCCCAAAATTCAAGCGTTAGATTATTTGATTATTTATTTTGTTTTGAAGCATACCCTCACTTGGAATATAGCAGTTAAGCAAATCAGCACCTGTCAAGTCTACTGAACTACTCTCTATTTAACCTGAATTTACATTTCATTCAGTCAATTTATATAAGCTTTATCAGGTTCATGATAATTAGCATACTTAATAAGAGACGTAACAGCAGTAGAAATGGTGTTAAAGAAGCGCTTTTCAGTAGTTCAGTGGTTACCACCAGAGACTCCTATCTGATCTCACCTAGTGATCTACTTGCTCTTGTACTGCCAAGGAGACACACTTATTCTGCTCTTAAACCAGACAAATTACTGTGACAAGAAGCAGGCTTAGGGTAGCTTCCATTCCCAGATCACTTCAAGTACTTTACAGGTCATGTGCTATCAAACTACTTACTTTACCAATTTCTTTTAGCTTATCCAAGGCTAAACTGTTTTATGTGGAGAAGGATTACTTTTTATTTGTTTTGTTTTCTTCTTTTTTTATTCTTCCCTTCCTGTTTTATTTTTACCATGAATAGTTGAGGACTGTTGGACCAAAAAATAATTTTAATCAACAAGGAAAAAAAATCAACTTTTGCTTTCCTTTGCTTCACATATATTGCTGA
The DNA here is from genome assembly GCA_037013685.1 of Acridotheres tristis. Lineage (NCBI taxonomy): Eukaryota > Metazoa > Chordata > Aves > Passeriformes > Sturnidae > Acridotheres > Acridotheres tristis. The sequence continues at coordinate 6,628,851 of CM072889.1, read as the reverse complement.
AGTGTACTTTAGCATAGGCAGATCTCTTTAAGCAAGGATCACTTGGAGCGATCAATAAGGCCACTTTTTGACAATCTGTTTTAAAGCATTAATGGACGGTACAATTTAGATTATTCACACAGTAGATGCCCTCTTGCCTGCCATTCCAGAACTTTAACTTAAGAATTTTAACAAGAATTGTCAAATTCCAGATGATTGCTAATATACATACACATTTTTTGTGACTCCCTTGAGCTGCAGGATCATAAGGGTATAATTTATAGTGCAAAGCAGTGTTTTAAAAAAATAGCAACTCAAAGCATAATTGCTGGGGTTTTTTCCCCAACTTGAACTGATTTTCCTTTTCTCTTAAATTCATTACCATGAAGCCACATCATTAGTCCAAATTATTCTGAGAATAAGGCTAAAAGTTAATATACTTTGACAGAATTAGCCACTGGTTTAACAAGAAAGGAAGTATTGTGCTATTCTTCACTTATCTATTTGATACCAGATAAGATCTGGAGAAAAATGAAATCCATAAATTGCCCTGTATGGCATATTGTACAGGCAGACAAGAGACTTTATAGAAGGTGAGACAATGCTATAAACCAAAAGTCAAATCAGAAATTGAACCTTCATTTTAGATTCTTGGGCTTTTTAATGTTCAAGATAGACTGCAAACACTAGTTTAACATTCTCTGGTTTTGTAAGAGTACCTACAGAAGCAGAGACAATTTAATACAAGCTGAGTTGAACTGCAGTGAAGGTTTTCCTTCACTATGTTTTTAAGAACATACTTGAAAGACTGGCAGTGCTCTGGTATTTTCACAAATTCAAAACAATGAGATACTTAAGACTCTATTCACATACAAAGAAATAGAAAAAAGAAAAAATTGAGAGGAAAAATAGAGACTTAAATGTCTCTAAGTGGAAGAAACATTTCCCATTTCAACTTTAGCACTTTACTACTGATATACAAGGAAAAAAGTGTATGCATATAACCCAGCCATGTCAGCAGTAAAATGAATCTCCAGGCTGTGCAGTGATCTAAGAAAATCTGAATGGGCATATGGGAACAGCTCATTTTGCAAGTCCTCCGAAATCAACCTACTGATAATCACCGGAGGGTGCCTGACTGCCTGAATACTCACATGCTTATTTGTTGTTATTCTTATTCATTACTGAGTCATTATTATTATTTAAGTGCCGACAATGCACTTGTGAACCAGAACAGATGCAAAATATCCTGTGCTAATGAGAAAATCAAAGCCTTTCTAATATTAGCAATTTCATATTATAGGATCTCTTTATTTTTGCCAATAAAGCACAAAAGAAATTAATACAGCAATATTTTCTTATTGTTCATGAGTAAAGCAAGTAAAACTACTCAGATTCCGCTTTGGCTCTCACCCCTACCAGCACAAAATACAATAAATACTATTGAAGAATTTCTATTAAGACAGCTGCCAAACAAAATACAACAAAAATCTCTCATAAAAGACTGTTCTCTGTTTACTCAGAGATACAGTAAGTATTCCTCACTGAAAATGAACAGTGTGGCAGTGCTCTTTCATATTTAAATACTTAAGCTATGTTTTATTGCTGTAACCATCTCAAAGGATAATTTTTTAACTGGAGGCTGGAAGGTGGCATTAGTCCTCAGTGTATCACCAAACTGTGGGTCCATTCTTGAATAACAATTAGAACAATACCTAACCAGCACATGCTTTTCACCCTCAAAATTATGCTACTACATACATGAGGAATCTGAGAAATAGTTCCATCTGAATAATTGAGCACACAGAAGGTGTCAGGTTTGGACATTCTCTGACAGCAGCAATGGATGTGGGCTGCAGCCATGTCCAGGTCCAGGATGACACCTCCAGCAGTCCAGGTTTGATGTGAATGAAGGTACCTGGGGAAGGCCCCCTGAAGAGTCAACTTCCCTCAGTGCTGCTGGAGCTGTGTCTGCTTCTCATGACCACATAGTCTTTAAGTAAGGTCACAGATACTAGAGCTGCTTCATTGTGTGTAGGTAGCCCTGCAGCAGAGGATAAATTTAGCTGAGGAAGTTTCAATTTGGGTGCAGTGTCCCTTATCTTGCCTTCAGCAAACCAATCTGCGCACACTCCCCAGATCTGGCCCCAGAAACTCCCCACCTCAGCAAACATTACTGCCCTTTTGAGGACCATTCTACATCATGGGAATGTATACAAAAAAAATCCCTTTTGTGAGAAGAAAAGGGTTTTTTCCTTTAATTTCAGTAGCGAACATGATTTAAGCACAAAATGACTCAGCCATGACTGCAGGGCTCAGCAGTGAGCACAGCACTGCTGCAGAGACAACGGCCAGTGCACAGCAGAGCTAAGCCCTGCTGTCATTTCTCTTAAAGCATGAAGAACAGTATGTGAGTCCTAAAGTCTTGCTAAAGAAGCTTGCAGGAGTCAGAGACAGGCCTAGTCCTGTGCTGGGAGTCAAATGGGTAGAGCTCTGTGTAAACTCTTTGGCAGCCCATCCTGGTTCTCCCACTCTATCTGCAACCAAAGCTTACAGGAGTATCCTGAGAGGGGAGCCTGACCACACCTTTTATATCAAAATTCCTACCAAATTAAAGTATGTGGGCAAAACAGCCAAGATTTAAATGCCAGAGCCAGTTCAACTAAAACATGTATCAACAAATGAAAATGTGAGTGAAGAAGTTTTGTCCTCAGCAAATACTCGGAAGAGGGAACTGAGATCCTCAGAAGCTGCCTTGACTAAAAAGACAACTGAAAGAGCTGGATAGTACCTTCTGTTCAACATCAGAATCCAAGACAATCTCATGTTCAGAAGACCAAGACTGGCCCTAAACACTTAATAGAATTAAATAAAAATTGCAAGATACTTACCTAGAAATAAGAAATCATCTATGAAAAGATATACTGATACTACGTTTTGAAGGTCTACGTGGAAACAACTGCTACAACTGAAGTTGTAACACCAGCGTCCTGTCAGTGACCCACATTTGAACAAAAGGAATAAAATACACAAACAATAAATCAAACCCTTAGCAACGGTGGATAGAAAATGCCTAGATTTCTAACTTTCCATTGAATGCTAACTTGATAAAATCAACAACCATGCATCTGAACTAGTAGACTGTTTTTAAAGCCAGCAGAAGTGTGACAGACGAATGACAGCTGATCAAAAGTGACAATTCACATTTAAGTCCAGAGGAAGGCTCAGCCTTCATGTCCTCTTAAATCAGCCTTAAGTCAACACCCACTCATCAAGTACACACTCAGTGCCCACTGACGCAAGCACACCCACAGTGAAGGGCTGGATTTGCTTGAGTACCTGCCGAATTCTGCCCCGCAAACATACACACACACAGCGCCACGCCACTGCTACAAGCCATAACTTTCAGATTTTTGACAGTCACCCTTTGCCCATATCCCCATTTGTCCCTGGCTGGGTATGTTCTGGGCCAGAACATTTATAGCCCCTGGTATTAGCCCTCCAAAGCTGTGACGCATTCTTAACCACGACTCTAAGAACACACCGACATTATAATATACAAACGTATGGAAGATATACACACTCAGACACACCAGGGAATAAAACAGACTGGGAGGAAATGAGGAAGTTTATGTTACTATCTTTTCTAATGAAGTGGCAGATGTAAAGGTTTCATTCAACCAACACTCTCTTTTATGATATGAATAAACTACTAAAACAGATTTAATCCTTTATAAAATCAGATTATAAGAAGCAGACAAAGTCACAACTTTATTCAATACGCCATCTTATCCAGTGTGACTAATGCATTATTTGTATGAAGTTAAAGTGGCACGTTGGAAAGCTATGAAATAAATCAAATGCTCTACTTTATATAATCTTAACAGACTGATCCCATTAGGATTCTACTATGCATAGCTGTTGGTTAAAATCATTGACCAGTATCCTTATAAATTAATCAACTGAGGTAATGCTAGCCTGGCTGTCATCATTTATTCCTAATCTACATTTAGAATTCAATTCAACTTTTCAAGCCCTTTAGAACAGGTTTATCAATTCCCTCACCCTTGCTTTGGCCATCAACCTAACCGCTAATTGTTTACAAAAGACCCAATACAATGGAACTGTATCTTTTATGCTCCTTTTCCTTCCACAGATATCAGAGCACATATTGACACTGCATTATAATTAGTTAGAAAGATATGAAATCTTAACCAAACATTCTAGACTGCTTCAATTTTTTAATGAGACCTTTTATCATTGAAGTTTAATTCACAGGCAGATTGTATGAGTTTACACAGGCGAGAATCATTACAAAATCTAAAATAACCCTGATCTGGTTGAAAGGCAGCTAGAAGAATATTTTTGGTTATAGATATATGGGAGGCAAAAAGCCTCCTAGATATCAGGTTATTTGTGGAGCTCTAATGTGTTTTCAAACATATGACTTCTGTGTTATGTCTGTGTATTTTATGCAGTTTCTAGTCATGTTTGTTAGATGTCTGCATGTCATGTACTGCAAGATTCATGAGCAGTCTACAACAGGCAAAATTCTCACACAACAGCTTGTCTTGGCTAATGGGGAAAGAAACAGCAGAGTGAAGTGACAGGAAAGTGTATTATTCATTATCCTGATGAGGATAACACCTAGTCATGGTCTACAATCCAAACATGCTCAGTGTCCTGCTGATGGAGCTTATGATTCTGAATGAGCGCACAGATGTTTCCCTACACAAATACAAAAACTCTCTTTAATTATATTCCCTTAGCTATGATCCCTCCATGGGCACACTAAAAAACAGTCAGTTTGGGCAAGGGTTCTTTAAAGAGAGAAGGGAAGACAGTAACAAAAACATTGCAGTAGATTGCATAATATTTCTGGAGCTTTGCCACAGAGTAGGTAAAGGTCATCTGCTCCAAAAATGAAATGAGAAGGAAAGGGAAGCTGTGGCTAAGTATGGGTTAGAGTTTACTAAATCAATGAAAAACTTCAACCAGCTGCAGTGGCCTCCAGCTTAGCCCTCTAGCGCAAATTTACTGGCCCACAGACAACTATCAAAGCCACAACGACAGTGCTTCCAAGTATGTACAACAGTAATCATCTCCCTAATTGTCTAAAAATGATACACAGGATTTAATCAAAATTCATTCCCTTCTTCAAAGGCACATTGTTAATTTCAAAACCAAATTCCACAAACATAGTCTATTATAACACATATATGAAAATACCTCTTACTTTTCAGGGACATAAAGACCATTAATTGTTTTTGCTGCCTGTTTTCCCTTGAACCTTGAAAGTAAGGACCTTAGAATAAAATTTTGCCCTGTATTCTTTTTTTGTCCAATCACAAGGATGTTCTTTTCCTCGTGCTTGCTGAATGCAACACAGTAATTTGTATCCCCAAGTGGTATAAATAGAATATATCCTCAGTCTAATAACATATGTGAAGAAAGCTCATGCCCAGGGTTAACCAACAAAGCAGCAACGATCTTCTAGAAACAAAGGCAGCTGGCTCAAAGAGCAACAGTGCTTCTGAAAAACTGTGGATGTACTATTCAGTCAATCATCCAAGCAATGACGTTTACTTAAGCTACAGTTGTATATACAAAGCATTGCTATAAGATCTGGTACACGACAAGTCTTTTGGAGTAACAAGATGGTTCTGCCTCCAAAACGTCCCTAGCCTTCACTGTCCAGCTATACTAGCAGGGAAAATTACATTAAGTATACACACTGTAAATCAATTCTGCCCTTCAGAAGAGTTCTTTGCTTTATCTTCTCTTGCACACATGCTCTGCCCAAATCCCACTATTTCTCTTTACAGGCTTGCCTTCCCCCTACTATTATATCTACCTAGGTTTCTGTCTTCCTCTATCACCGTAAACATTCATAAACATTAAGGGACTTAACCTCATCATACCCCCATGGAATAGGAAAACACTCATCAGACTTGGCAAGCAGTGAAGTGTAACTCAGCTACATTCCCAGCCAAAGACAAGTCCTCCTGCAAGTCACTTCTCTGTTCCCATTCCCCACTGTATAAGGAAGGATGGTGACAATGACTTCTCTGAAAGTCTACCAGTAAAAATTGGATATGTTACACTTCTCACTTCACAAAAGGAGGTAAAGCAGAGACATAAATCAATATTGGTGAAGGGTCTGTGGCTAGAAATATCACCTCTTTTCTCCAAACACGTGTCTGATATCATCAGCACAAATCAGCATCCAACACAAGGATCTCTGTGCATCAGCTATGCCACAGACAATCAATACCATTTGCTTTTCTTGTAGGTAATGCTTCGCAGCAAGCCAGTGAAGGACCATATAGCTAGAGTGAAGTTCAGAGTAGAGAAAATGTCAAAACCAGTTCCCAGCTGACATCCAGAAAGATGAAAAAGTGAGCAGAAAGACCAGATAAAGGTAAAAAGGTGACTACAACTACACAGCTGGCCCTTCTCTCCCATGCTTTGCACCTGAACAAAACAAAAAACCAAAAAATACTCAACCAAACAAACAAAGAAAAAAAAATGGCAAATCACCACAGAAGTAAATACTATTGCCTCCTTTCGCCAGATACCAAGTGACTTTCCAAAGGCAATAAAGTAGCTAGCCCACAGTACCAGTAGAGAATCTATGTTCTGTTCCTAAAAATACATATTCACCTTTATTTAACAAACTTAAAAATGACAACAAGCCTATCAAGTATTACCAAAATAAAGCAATGCAACTTAGTTCCTTCTCCAAGCAACCACTAGTCGTCAGCCACTGGCCAATGCCTCAATTCCTCCACCTACCCCTCTTCAAAGGCTTGGTGAAGACAAAAGGTCTTTCCAGTGTACAACCAAGCAGAAAGCCATGAAAATCAAAGTCCTGCTTTTTGAGTAAATATGAGCTCCAAAGCCATTGTCCTCTCCCACAGAGGAGATCTATGAAAATGCTTACTGTAGCATATGCAGAGTATTCTTCACAGCTTTGCCCCCCTGCTGACCACCAGCCCCAGGGCTCAGTCCACTTCCCATTACAACTGGCTTCACCACACCCACTGACTTGAACTGGAACTCTTTCAGGGACCCTAACTAATGAGTTTTTAAATACTTGTAGACTGAGAAGATAATTCCTCATCATTATTCTTCATAGGAAACACCAAGAAGAATGTCACTCCATTGTTCTACAGGAAACTCGAAGAAAAATCACCCCCACATTCAAAAGAGCAGCCCAAAGTTTTCATTTGTGAAATGGCTGCCCCCCAAGCTATGGGGTCTCATCTGAGAGTTCAAGACAGGGACCTAAAGCATGTGAAACCTTCTGAAAACATATTTTCCTCTGGCATCTCTGCAGACAAAGAGATCCATAACCAACAGACACATAATGTTACAAGACAGTGTTCTCAAATACAAGTGACGCTACTGACAGCAGCATAGAAACTGACTCACCTAAACACCACCATACTGCAGGACCTCAGTTTCCCTCATGACATGAGACTGAAATAAATGGGAACTGGAGACCTTAATGATGGTTTATATTTAAAGCTTTGCATTTGCTTTCTCTTCTGACAGTTGTATGGTTTTTTTCCCTCACAAGAGAAATTTTGACCTAAACCAGTAATAAAGGACAAAAAAAAAAAGAACAAGTACACTTACATAACATACTGTTACCCTCAGACATAAAAACATTAAAAAAACCCACAAAAACATTCCATTATGAAGCCATCTTCTCAGCACAGATCATAAGCCACCAAGGACTGCTCTGCTTTTATACCCAGTGTCACTTTCAGGTGTCTCAGGATACAGATACCATCACCTATCAAAAGGGCCTACACTTGGATGTCCAAGAAAATTTTTGAGCTACAGCTGAATCCTGCCAACAGTCCATGTAAATATAGGGTCAAATGGAAAAACACTAGTCTCAGTAGTAAGTCTTCTGCAGGTTTGAGCGCCAGGCACTGGCAATGTAGAGCTACAGAATTTACTCATTCCACAACATCATGTACACCCACAGCATACAAAAATAGCTATTATAATACTTGTCAAAGGAACAACTCAGTGATTTTTAACTTGGTGGTGCTCTATCTGTTTTCCGTCTTTTTCTGGTTGTTAATAACCCACCCCTATAACTACATATAATTATGAGTGGGCTATTCACGTCTTACTATAACTGGTAGCACCATGCAGCATGTGAGTCAGAAATCTGAACTGCTGACTACAGCTCCTCACTAAACAAGTCTTACATGCCATACACAGTAAATGGCATTCCCAATTCTCTGCTCCATCTATAAGGAAAATCAGCTTCTAGTTGTGGTATCATCTTCAACTCTCCTTAAAACTCACCATCCCAAATCACATGAAATAAGGACTCAATTATAATCTCCAGTAGAAAGACACAGATCAACAGCTGAGGTCACAATGAAAAACTTTTCCAAGTGAGAGTTTTCTTCTCTCAGTGGTTTGATTTGAATACATTCATAAAATGTTATTAAAACATGATATACAGTTTTATTAAAGAAACTACTGACAAGACCTTTGCTTAAAAGTTGTAACAATTTATGTTGTAGATCTGCTATATACAAGTTGAGAAATAGTCTCTTCATGATAAAACAGTTTCTAACAGCTGGGAAGTTAACTGCAGGAAGTTTTGGGTTATTCCCTTACCTCAGGTCTCTTGCTCCACATTACTTTTTCAGCACTATGAGCCCAACCTTGTAAACCCATCAAACTGACTGCACCCAATAGCAGTCCTGTTGAAATTCAGGACCAATATATAATTTTTTATAAAGTTTCTTCGAGACTGGACTCCAGTACAGTGTATTTGAAAACAAACCCTTGAGCTCATTCCCACACAATTTCCTCACAAATAAAGATTTAACATCATATGCCCTTCATAAGAGTCTCTGGTCAAACAACTGTCTCATTAGAAGTTATTCAAGATGGAGCTTAAAAGCTACTGACACACATACTGCCATCCTTCCTCTCATTTTTTTTAATCTCTACAATTGTCCATTAATCAGGAGTAATGTACCTTCTGACCTCTGACCAAAGCTATTAGAACAATTTAAACAAATATTTTGGTTACAAAGCATCAACACTGAACATTCAGTAACAATAAAAGAATGAAAGAGCTGTCTTTTAGAGTCACTGTTGTGACTTCCTGACTACGTTATGTTATGGAAGGTTATACTAACTCGACATCTTACTTGATTTACTATCTTCTTTTTCAGTGCTTAAGAACAAATTCGCAACATTCCAAAACCCAGAATTGTGGCACATTTTCAGTGTTAACAGATGTTTGATGGCTTTAGAAAATCCATTCTGTTAACTGCAATCAAGAGAAAAGATTCAAGATTTCCCCTCCATTTTTCTTTTCTTTCCATAAGAGAAAGGCAGTGAATTTGAATTGGACAGGTTCAGAATTGGGCACTGAGGAGTTTTTCCACATGCATAGTATTAGGCATGCGCACAGTGCCTTGCTGATCCTGGTCATTAGAGAGCTGCTCCACATTTAAAGAAGTCTGCCTTTTGACCAAAATGGGCAAATCAAGGGCCCTCTCAAGTCAACTGGGAGCACCTTCATTGGCATCACTGGCCATTGACTCAGGCCGAAGCTGGAGGAAGACATGGGTTCTTTATGGTATTTATTGACTATATACATTTCACAAACATTCAGGAACCAAATCCCTCAAGTCTTTAACACAAAAATAATTTCATTATTTCAAACTAAAGGCACAAGGAAAATACAGGATAGGGTCTATCTGTTTAGATGCTTATTCTAAAGGGTTTAGGGTTCATGGGTTTAAGGTATAAAATGCTTTCTACAATCCCGCTAATTGTTTTTTTTTAAATGAGATTTAATATTTGCATTCTTTCTGACTGCCCAGTTATTTGTGAAATCACGTAAAGCTGCTGTAGATTTCAGGGAAATGGATGGGTATGTACAGTCAAAAATAACATCAGCTTTCATTACCAAATACATCAAAAACTGGGGTTTAGTCATTACTAAAACACATTGAGCATTTTGGGAGTGATCAAGAACCCAGTTTGGTGAAACTTAACTTGAAATCAGAGTAATTCTAATAGGATCTTTTGTGTGCTTAAAACTACCTATCTGTCTATGGGCCCTGCTAAATTAGGGCCCACATGCTTTTTCTAAGTTTAGCACAAATTTTATCCCGTGGGCATGGTTTCTTTACCTAGATAAAAACACAATTTGGGCCTCATAACACAAAAAGCATCACAACACTCTTTCCACAACGCTGGAGCATATTGTCTCAGTCCTAAGAAGCACAAAAAGACCAGCAGCATCCATCCATTTTTTCAAAGACCATTTAGTATATTTAAATTAATACTTTACAGAACGTCGCATTTTCCATTCCAAATTATTTACAAAATTCCACGTTGCTGAAGTACTCCTGTCAGACAAAAGGAATAGCTTTGCTTTACTGAAGGACCTGCATCATAGTACCATCTTTTACTAAAAAAGAAAACCCCAAACAATATAACTGGCATTCATGTACAAACTGCGTAAATGCTCTTAAGTTCTGCCTGGCTTCAGAATAGTGAACAGTACCTGAAGTATCTACTCTCCATCCCAATTTGTATATTTTAAAAGTCTTTAAATTCTTGAATGAATCATTAGGAAAACAATTCAAATGCTATTAAACTTATAGTAATTTTGCCTCATAGGACTGATGCGAGCTTAATGTTTGCAAACAGCCAAATTCTTTTAAGATTTACACTACGTGAAGTTCAGTATCAGTCAGGGAAGAATTACTAAATCAGGATGTACTTCAAGTAGAAGTTTTGGCCCAAGACTATTTTTGGTCTTCTTCAACTGCTTGTTTTGACAGCATCTAGTCCCGCTCATACACCCACCAGCAGCCACGCAATCTATCCATTTACACTTTCAAAGCAAATTGAAAATGAAACATTCTCAAATAATTACTTGCGGTTGTCTGTAATACAAATCCATAAAGTAACTGCAATTCGACTGTAATATTTCTTCGGGAGAAGAAAGGGACAGGGAGAAAAATCTTACAGAAATCCATTCAAAATGTGACTTTTTCCTACACTAATGCTCTCACCATCACCCCATAAAAATTAAAATAAAAAAGAAAAAAAAATTACATTTAACTCCCAAAGAGCTTATCTACTCTATTTCACACATTACCATCAGAAACACAACACAGTCTCCACGTTCAGAAGACTTTTCATTCAGTGAGTCATTACAAACCCTGGTGAAAAAACAGTAACTGAGGTGGTCTTCTGCAAGGACACAAGGCAAAGAGGGAAGCAGGAAGGTGGGTGAAGAGGGGGAAATAGCCAGGGCTGGAACTGAAACAGTTCACCTTTGTCTGGAGAGCAGGATCACCCCCTCCAGGTTGAGGTCTATGCTGAAAGAGTGTGCTGCTCTGGCGGCACGAGGTGTGTTTCTCCATTCACACAGGAGAGGAACCTGGCCCACAGATGGCCTGTTCTCAGCTTTGTCAGCCACAGACCTTTGAACTTTCTATTTATGTAACAGTTTAGTGAGTTTAAGCCTCTTCCTGTATAACTGGCAGTTTGCTGGTTTTGCTGTAATTAGGCTACTGGTGATACATAATATAAAATAGGAAAAAAACAAGAGGCTTGTTTCTCTGCAAGGGAGAAGTCTTCCTCCTTGCAACCACACAGCTGACACTGTTACCTGCTCATCTTACTTTACCTTGTCAGGTTTTGATTTACATACCTCAATATGCATTTTTCTGCTAAGTATTTTCTTAACTTCCACTTTTTTAAAGACTGGAGGACTTAAAAATATTAATACCTATGACAATAAATATAACATAAACCAAGATTTTTTCTGCCTTTGTTTATGCTAGTGAGGAGTATATATTCTGGGGCAGCTGGGTCTTTTTTGGGTTTTGTTGTTTCCCAGCTGCTGATTAATGACACCACCTTACTCTGTAAGCAGATTCAAATCTAGCCACATGGTCCCAGGCCACAGCAAGATTTCATTTACTTGGTTACCACGGACAAGCATGGAAAGTGATTTAAAAGATGAAATTTGATTTTTAACAGCAAGTGGTCCCCTTGGTGCACACAGGCATTCAAGCTTTTCATTATATCCATCTCCCTTCCTTTCTCCCTCATAGAATGGCTCATATTAAATGCAAGCCCAGGTGAACACTTCTTATTCATCCAGAAATCATAGCAGACTTCAGCTTTGGCCCTTTCATCTCATCCTGAGTTTACATTTATTAAAATTGTTTTGGATATTTTTCAGTTTTTACAAGTCTGGCAAAGCATCCATGAGGATATTCGTGGCCTTAGTTTACACATTTTACCCCAGTGTGAATAAAAACCCCCACATCAACTCTCAGCTACCTACCTTCCCAATCACATTCTTGATGAAGGGTCAATGAAACACCTCATTATTGTACTACTGTGGTCTCTTCTAATATGGGAAATGAAAGGGCCGATTCTGCAGTGTATATGATCAAGACAAAGCTCCCACTAATCATCGGGAAGACCAGGTGAGAATTTCAGCACATGTGTAGTGGCACTGCACGATGTAACAATCACAGCTCTTGATAAAATATGTTTCAAGAAGTGACACAAAAATGTACCTCCATTGGAGGGGGGGCGGAAATTAACTGTATTTTTCCCATCAACGAGTAACTTTCACAAAATCATTTCCTGGTTGAAAGGCAAGGCAGAGAAAGTTTACCTTTACATCTTTTCATCAGATTAAAAAAAATCTGCTCAAGCTATAAATATTTTTTTAATATATTTCTCAGGCTAATGATGTTTCTGTTGTACTTTGCATACAGATAATACAAACACCTACACACAGTAGGCCTGAGCTTGCCTTCTTGGTGATTGCAGCACAGATTAGGAGAAGTTTTGGGTTTGCAAGGAATGCAGAAGAAGGTACCTAATTGCTTTATAAATGCTTGTGAAACATGTTTTACAAAGGCCAGCTCACAGGCAGAAGGAGGGCAGCTTCAAAATAAGAAGCAGAAATTCACACATCATGTTATATGTACTGATTTGCAAATATTGCAAACCAATCACACCATATTGGATACACAGACAAAATTAATAAATCTTGATGGATGCGCATGCATACTGCTGGGTGTGTAGTGATGATGTATGTATAACATATTACATACATACATGTGTTTGTGGAGAGAGGAGCTAAATTTAACACTCTTTAAGCTTCTCAACTATTTGTCAGAGACAAAAATATTTATATGTACAATAAAATACATGTCACATGTCATAGACATGTAGATTATGTATGCACATATTATATATGTACTTACATACACTAATTGGATTAATAGCCTAAATGCAATTTGATCTCTGCAATAAATGTGTGTGAATGCCTGTGCCACAACAGAGAGTTTGAGCAGATATCAAACTGTTTGAAACTGTCAAAGTAAAAATGTTCTTACCTCATGAACCCTAAAAGAATACATTTCACAGTGCAAAAAACATCAAATAGAATTTTAGAATGAGGGGCAATATATTCATATTTTATGGAAAAACTGAGGCACGAGAGTTCCCTTCTTTCTGATGCACATTTCTAAATCCACATAAAACCACAGTCAAATGAAAGTAAGTTATTAAGCAAACACTAAAACTCAATACCTATAAATGCTTAGTATTTGAACTACACCCACATATTGGGTTGTAACAGCTTCTATTAAATTAATGTCACTCACATTATAAATTAGGGAAATCGTATGCAAATATTATTTGAGTGGTAATACGGTGGTTATCAGTTGTCTGCAAAATAAATTAGTGTAGCAGGGTAAAGATACTGTAGTAGAAGCATAATATTTAATTGAGCACTAATTTTATTGAGCTTATTACTTTTAAATAACAACAGCATGATTATTAAAAAGATGTAATACAGTGGATTATGCTGATAAAACATGCACATGATCGAAAATGCCTGCTTACAGATTAATATTGATATAGTGTAATTTATGGTTGCAAGGATGTAAAATGGAATGTGACAGGTATTTGGTCCTGATTACTATGGATTTGCAAGTATAGCTGCTAGACCATATTTGGCAAAATGATAGTTATTAACAAGATAAAGTACCTTTTTCCTAGACATACCTTTATATTATTAACAAAGTAAAGTAAACCCTCTGCAAAACACGAGGTCCAAATGCACCTACATACACATATATAATCTGTGTGGCATTTAGAGAGTAGGATCACAAAATACAGTATTTTAGTCTCTTCCTTGACAAACTGCACTCCAGTTTTAATTCATTTAAGAAAGCAGTACCCAACCCTTGAAATTACCCATGCATAGTTAAGGAATTATATTCGCTAAATTGAAAAGTAAAGAAAGAACCAATAAACCAGCCAAAGAATAAGCATCTCATTAACCAGCCACAGAAGTGACTAAATACCTACCCAAATCCTAACTTTCTCAACTACTCGTCACTCATCAAAAAATTCCTTAACATTCAGGTTGATAACAAGTTTACAATGCACTTAAACAGATCCACCGACCTTTTTAAGGTGTGCGTCTATTTACAGAGCAATATAAACCTAAAATTCCATTCTTAAAATAAATGGAAAGAAAGAAAAGAAAAATGAGGCAGAGACGGGCAGGAAAAAAGGACCTGTTATAGTATCACGGGTACTGATCTTCCCGCTTCCAAAACTAACTTCAATAACGCTTCATCTAGAATAGGAAACCAGCAAAACACCAACAGAAGCCCCCACACCGATCAGAGCTACAGCCGAACCATGCCACAGAGAAACTACAGTTGCGGTTCTCCCCGTGAAAGGAACATTGTCAGTGACAGCAGTAAACACAACATTAGAAAAGCCGCGATCCCGGGGAACATCGCCGCCCCTGCTCGGGAGGAGGCTGCCACCGCTGATCGCAGCCGGCACCCGGCACCTCTCGGCGCTGCCCTGCGGGCCAACTTCGTCCCCCGCCGCCGCGCTCCGAGCGCTGCTCCCCAGCCGGGGCCGGCAGCGCGGCCGCGGAGCGTGGCTGGAGCCGCCGGCACCAGCTCCCCCAGCCGGCTCCGCTGCCCGCGGGCGCAGCGCGGACCCGCTCCCCGCTGGCACAGGGTGCTTCGCCCCTCAACAAAGGCTACGGCACCGGGAGAGGGAGCAGGGAAGGGTAGGAAGGAGGCAGCTGGAAGAAGGAGAGGGATGGAGAGACGGGGAGGAGAGATGGGGCGGGGGGGGGGAGGGGGACGAGAAACCAAAACCAAAAAAAGAAAGAAAAAAAAGAAAAACCGAAAAAACCTACCACTGCTGCTCTAAGTCCCAGTCCCTGAAAAAGTCGAATAGGTCCATAACGATGTGGTGGGGAGACTCAAGAGAAGTGGTGCCCCCGCCCCGCAGAGCCGAGCCGAGCCGGCGCGGCTATTGCTGCCGGGCCCGCATGAGCAGCGGCGCCGCGAGGAGCGGCGGCCGCCGCGGGGCCGTGCGGAGCCGCCCGGGGTGGCGGAGCGCCGCCGCCGCCGCCAGCAGCGCGGCGCGGCTCTGCCCGGCTGGGAAAGGCAGCACAGCGGCGGCGGCGGCGGCCCGGCGCACACACACACACACACAGACAGGCGGGCAGGCTGCCTCGCACACCGCGAGGGGAGGAGCCAGGGCGGCCCGAAGCCGCGGCATGGAGCCGCCGCGGCAGCACCGCTGGGATCCGGCGGAGCCGCGAGCCTCCGCCGGGAGCGAGGGGAAGTTTAGCTGCAAGGAGGAACTGCGGGAACGCGTGGAGCGGCGCGTCTTCGCGCTTGCGAGAGACCTGGAGAGGCCTGGCTGGGGTGTAGAGAGGGGGCGAGAAGGGGGAATAAGAGAGAGAATTTTAAAAAAAAAATTAAAAATTAAAAAAAAAAAAAGAGAACAACAAAAAAACCACCAAACACAAAACCCACAAAAAACTCACACGCACAAAACCAGGCATCTATAATCCTATCATTTAATTGCCAAAGCTCCTGCGTGTGGGCAAACACAAACCTGCCTGCAAGGACATGGCAAGGCCAGAGCTCCGGGTCAGCCGCACTGGGAGATGCAGGATGGCAGGGAAGGGTCAGACCAGAGTCAGGCCTGGGCAGCCCAGGAGGGCTGGATGAAAAAGGCCCTCCCGAACCTCGTGAGGCCTGGATCCAGGGGAGCACCCCTCTCTCCCGCTGGGATGATGACCCTTCCCTCTTGCCCTGTGATGGGCGGTGGCACAGCTCACCTGTGGGCATCAGTCCTGACAGAGGCATCCCAGAGCCCACCCCACTCCCCGCATCAATCCCAGGGAGAAGCCAAGCACAAGTCCCAGGCTGCCCGTATACAGAAGCAGAGAGGGGCCCACTGCTTCCTTTGTCCTCTAAATGAAATTATTCTCTACCCAGATTCACACTTTCATATCTGAATTGCCTTCTTAACAGTAACCAATATCTTATGACTTTTCACATCCATTTAACATTTATAATACTCCAAATATATATACCCATTGAGCAAACAAGTGCATAAATTGGTTTTGCAAAGACAAGACCAAAGCCATCTTCATTTTTACTCCAGTCTTCCTCAGAACCAATCACTCCATGAGCTTCCCTGCAGGCCAGCAAGTCTTGAAGACTTGGTGAAGTTTGAAATGACCCTTATTTTGGTGATGTCCCATCTCCACAGCCGTGTCCCAGCCCCAGGAGACTCAACACAGCTGGTCATAGCAGCCAACTCTGCCACCACAGGCAAGGCTCCAAAGAACCCTCTGGCAGAAATATCTTTATGGGCTTCCTGAGAATTAAGAAAAAAATTAAGATTATAAATTACATCACTAGCAGAGCAGATAATGTAATCCACAATTTTTTGCTTTTCTAAGGAGTACACAATTGTTTTATAAGTGCTATTGTGTTAAAAATATTGCTGAGGAAAAGCTGTGACACTGTTATCAGTGGAAGTCAAACATGACAGAGTTCATCTTAACTTGGGCTTCACTGCAAGATTCACATTTGCATCATGTGTCTCGTGGGCCCCCAAAGGGAGGGACCTCAGGCAAGGCTGTGCTGCTGAAAGTCCACATTCACACCCAGCAAACCTAAAGCACTTCTCCTCTCCCTGCCAGGGCAGGCAGGTGCACGCAGCATTTCCTTTTTTGCATGTGTTTTCACCACTGACTCAACACACTACTCTGGCCCTCGAGCTTTAAAATATCATGAGTTGGGCCCCTCTATTTGCTGTTTCTTATTTTAGCATCATCGTTGGTTTTAAAGACCCCATTCAAAATCATAATTTGTGGCCAATACTTTTAGACCAAAATGGGATGTGGAGTCACACCTTCAAAACATTTCTCCAGATGCAGGTAGGGAGAGGCTTTTTACAAAAACAATTACTATTAATAAAACTAAAAGCCTAGTGTGTCACCTAATCACTTACATTCAATATCTTGGCTATTTTCAGTACATTGAACTTCAACCATTAAACTCAAACAATGTACTTAAAGCGCTGGGACTTGCAGAAGGTGGCAGTTCTGCTTCCTGCTTTCTCAGAGGGTCTTTTGGCTGCCAGCCAGTCCCCCCTGCACCAAAACAGTCTGCAAGGGGCAAAGGGCTCTTATCACTTCCCAGGTATAAGCACCTTCACTTTCTTAAAGCAAACCCTTTTCAATTCTTCAGAAACTAGCAAAAGATGCACAGAACAGATCCTGAAAAGGCTTTCAGAGCTCATTCCAGCAAAGGGTGGGAGATCCTTCATCTCCAAGGAAACCTGCTGTCCCCATGACATTCAATAGCAGAGGTAGTCGATCTCCTCAGAAGTTGTATGTTTGGTACCTGGAGCTCTCCAAGCACCCTCAGGTCTGTGACAAAGTTTGTGAATGAAGCTGCTTTTTACTGTCAGTTTCAAAAAGCATTTTGCAGTCAGTTTCAAACCCCCAAGGATGCACCTGAGTGCCACCATCACTGTGGACACCCAGCCCACGCTCCACTGGAGCCCTGCGCTGGACACACATCTGTTACCACGGGGGGGAGGGACAGTGCTTTGCCCAGCCCTCTACCCAGGGACACAGCAGCCCTGCTGCCAGCAGCCACACTTGGCTACACATAACCAGGGCACACACCAGTGCACCACGAGCTGGCCTGCTCACCGAGACCTGGCCTGCAGGAGCAAAGGGCTGCAGGGACATGACGGGGTGTATGTGTTCACCCAGTGCCTGGCTGCTGGCACAAGGATCCAGCGCCCTCTCCAAGGCTCCAGCTCAGGGGCAACCACAAGCATGAGGCTGTCGCAGCTCCGGCTCCACACAGCGAAGGGTTCATTTACCCGAACTGTCAAGAACAGAAAAATCAGCTGCCCTCGGCATGACCTCTTCTACAGTTATAGTGGAAAATACAACTGCACCTGCAACAGCTCAGAACGGGGATAATAAGATCAGCAAGGCCTCCTGGCCCTGTGCACTGCAACCCGGCCCTGCAACCTGCTACAAAGGGGAATGCTGGCTCAGCACGGGTCAGGCTCCGCTTTTGCCGACGAGGCTGCAGGCAGGAGCCCTGCTGCCATTGCACTGGCCGGAGCCTGCCCTGTGCCAGCTGCCCTGCCCCTGCCCAGCCTGCTCAACAAGCCCAGAGTCAGCTTCCCGGCAAGATGCTCCTTGTAGGTGGCTTGGGCGGTTGTCCCCATACAGGGTCAGAGGAGAAGGAGTCCTGCTGGAGTGTCCCTCTAATGAAGGCACAGATGCCCAGACACCTCTGGTGGCTGCTGTGGCCAAGGCATAGGTGGACTCACAAGCTGAAAACACTATGCAACTATTGGAGCTGCTAGGGTTGCACCAAAACAGTCAAACTTCCCACCTCCTTCATCAGGTTTAGCAGCAAAGAGTGGAGAAGAGAGTTTGAAGCAGGGAAGGGACATCCCAGCCTCATGCTTTCTCTTTCAAACCTACCTACATCCCTTGAAAATCTCCTTACCCAAAAGTACATTTGTAGTCTGGATGAAAAGGAACATACAAAGGCAATGAGGAAAGAGTGAACTAGTAACAAGGGCCTGTGTAGTGCTCCAAAGACCAGGGTGCAGCTGCCACCACCTCCCCCAATGTTCCTGTTCCTGAAGGAGGAGAGATTAGACTGTCCATGGCGGGTCAGGTGAGACAGGCCGAGGCCGCAGTCCACAGTCACAGAGGCAAAAGGTAATTGAACTGCACCCCTTGTGAGACAGCACAGAAACCTTTTTTGCTGAGAACACTCCATTTTCTCCAAAGAAAAACTTATTTTACCCCAAAACAAGAATAATGAAATCCCAGTTTTCTATCCAGAAAATGTGAATGGAAAATTTGTGCCCAGCTATGAATACAGATTGGAGATATTTGGATTTCTGAGGAAAGGAAGGTCAAGTAATTTTCACAGTGTGAAAAATGAAGCTAACAGAGTTCATATTTCTCTGTGAAGCAATGATTGATTTTTCTTTCTGTGGCTCATTCATACAGCACTAAACGTATAGAGAACAAACTTATACCTTAGATAAAGCACACAGATTACATTAATACATTGAAAATTAAGTTAATATTAGCATCTGTTTGAAGGTAGGCACAACTCTATGAGAACAGGCAGGAGATGGCATACATAAATCTTATGGATACATAAATCTTATGTATTCTAAAGCTGCTATATCACAAAAAAATCACCATTGAGATGTGTATACATAAAGTAGGAACCCATCATATTCTGCCTCTATGGCTAAATTTCCCCTTTGGAAGTGCATAAGGATTTTAGTTACTGACAACATGTTGTTACTCAATTTCATGTGTATGTATAGGCAATCTTTATTTTCCTACCATCTTAATTGTAATTATCAACTCCACGCTGCCTGAGCGAGTTGATTCATTTAACTGTGCAGAACTATTCTTATTAGAGCTACTACTCCTATTTTATGAAAAAAGATTAATTTAAAACAATAATCACTTCTAGAAATATATTGATAATGTATTCTTACAGTAAGAAGGGGGAATGTTTTCATATCCTGTTTAATAATCATTCCTTCAGTATGTTTCTCCAGACTCCTTTAGGAAACATGGCATTTTGACATTTTTGTTGTAGTGGAGTTCATAATGGCAAGCTCTTACATATATTAGGATGTGTCCGCAGTTACCTGCCAGGACACACTGAGTTTTATCACACTCTGATCCTATAGGGCTCACAGTGGATATTATAAGGTCCCACAATGATTGGAAGTGAATTGGCCATAGGGGTTTTCAGCTCCCTCTTTTGGTACCTCTGTTTCTTGATCACGTGTAACCCAGGAATGCCATTCAGGTGGTGAGAAAGTAACACTTTCAAGAGATGCATGTTGATAACTCAGCAGCTGTGCTAGAAGTCTTGTGGTGCTAAAACTGTGACACTGTGACCCTACCTGACCAAGGCACAGCTCCACTTGATGTTTTGCCACTGTCAGAAAAAATGAAGAGGAAAAAAGGCAGCAACAATAAGATTCCTACGTATTACCCTCAAACAGCACATTAGCCAGGCAGCTCTTAAAACACTGTCAGGATAGTCTAAACTTTCAGAACTAGGCAAGACAGACTGTAGTCAAACGCTCCAGTAAAGTAACTTCTGGAGCAAGTAAGCAAAAAGATCTACTGGAAAGCAGATGCAAATCTGCAAATCTGTGAAAAGCAAATGGGAGACTCACAGAACTAGGAATTTGGAGGGCACCACTGGTGAAAAGTACAGAGGCTTTAGGAGAAAAAAAATCAGAACCAACTTTACTTTGAAGTAGACATTTCATCAATGAATTAGAATCATCACAGTTTGATCTTTTTCTGCCATCCATCCCCCTGCCTTTTTATTTATTTTTTTCTTGCTTTGATGTTTATGACCAATGTTTTGTTTTGCAGGATTTAAAGCAGCTGGCTCCCTTCTTCTAATATTTAAGGAACAAAACTTTATGTCATGCTTACCAACTGATTGTGAACAATGGGTAATAGGGAGTAGTTGAAGAGTTGGCCATGTGTTGCAATCCTTCCCTTTAACCAAACCAATTTGCTTTGAGCTTTAGCATGGCTCTCACTGTCTCCTAGCCTGGCACACAGAAACAATCCCTATAGTAGCTTTAACCAATTACATGATCATATGTTCCTTATGAGTAGAGCTAAAGCTCATAGACACTGTAAAAAAACCTACCAAACCAACTTTGAAACACAAACATAGCCAGAAAAGTGGAGTGCAAAAGCATGGTAAAAAGGCTTTTCTTTCTGTTACATTGCTTTCAAGGCAGAAGCACTTTACAGCAATGATGTCTACACATAAGCTGCTGAAGTACTGTCTTGTCTTCAGTGATTTTTAAGATGATATTTTCTAATGCACTTTACAGAAATATAACACTAGTCAAAGATTCATTTTTATGAAGGAAACAAAAAGAATAATATATGGCACATAGCATTAGCATGGAGGTAGAATATCAGACAACAAAAGCTGATCTTGTTTCCTTTCTCTTTCCCCCCTTTCTTCTTTTATTCTAATAAGATCACTCTTCATCCCTTTCAACCTCAATTTTCTGGTCACCCTGTGTTAGGATAATAAGACTTTCCTATCTTCTACTAACATTAGAACATGGTATCTCAAACATATTTAGAGCAGATCCTGTAGCTGCTCAGGATTAACCATGAGGGACCAACATAATTCAAGCAACAGCTTGGGTATTTTTCTAGCTGTTTAATATCAAACAAAGGAATTTGATGATAAATACAAAACAAAACTGAAACTCATAGGACTTTCCCCAAGATGAGGTGGATAAATACTTACTGTTTCTTTCCTAGTAAAACTGCATTAATAAATTATGTCAAATTAATTGCAGGATCCTTGTGTTTTCACAAATACATTCCCAGTGAAGGTAAGTGCTGTTTTTGATCACAAAATTGATGAATTTCACAGTATTTTTGTAGCATTTTACAGGTGCATTTGCGGGGGGAACCAGAGGGGAGGCAATAGACTTGAGTCAGTTGCAAGAAAAACAGAAGTGTCTGCTTTCCTTGGGGAGACACAGCCAATCCTCCAAATACTTCAGCCATTAATGGTCAGATCCTATGGACATGCTACATCCTAGTTTGCTATGATGTGACAAATACTGTGGTGTAGAATACAACTTTACGCTATCTGCCCACATATCCATTTGACAAACTCAAGCACTGCATGACCATCAGTGGGTGTGGGTGTTCATACCCTCCCAGCTTATAAGAAACAAAAGGCAGTTCTGACTTAAGAAGATATTCAGTCCCACTTAGAAGACAAGAGCAGAGAACTCCCCATTTGCACTCCTTCTGAGCCCTGGAGAACCTGGTGCAACTGGTACTCAATACAGAAACATCATCAGGATTAGAGCATCTGAGATGTTCTGTCAAAGGCCTTTGAGAGGTCTTGGAAAGGTTCTGCTGAGAACAGTGCAAGACCATTGCAGCAACTTCTTTTCATTCAAGAGATGAATGTCTGGCATATTTACTTCATAAAGTAAGAACTAGTATCCCAAACAAATAGCTAGAATGAGTATTATTCAGTCTTTTTCCTAGCAACCAACTTAAATGACCATGTCTTGCTTTTCTGGGAAACCTGCCAGGTGGGCTTTGAAAGGATTGTAGTGCTGACAGCAAGTCTGTAGGGCTCGTTCCATGCAATAGCCAAAGGTCTGCTAAAATAATCAGGAGGAGGAGGCAAGGGCTTCATCCTGCACAAGAGAAGAGGGCTGGAGCATAATGGCATTGCTGCGGGGAAACCAAGAAGGCTGTAAAGCTCACTGGGGCATGGACTGTCTTTTACCATGTGTTTGCACAGCTCTAGCACTGAGGCACCCCAGAGTAAAGTCTTTAAATGTGATCAAATGACTTATGCTCTTAAAATCTATTTCCAAAAGTGAGTAGTATAACTTCCATTTACTCCCCTCATTGGGCCTGGGGTGCAATTCCACTCCCACTTGCCTTTTTTTTTCCTCATTCCTGATGAAAAAATTACTGCCTAGTCACTTACCCTGTTCACTTGTGACTCTGCTGCTTTTAGTGACTGTGCCTCATGAAATTATCTCTACGGCTAGAAGATGGGGGTGGCACCAAATGATGTTTTACCATTTTGTGATGTCACCACATTTATTGAAAATTCAATTCTGAGGAAAAAAAAGTGAATAACCAAACAGAATTCTTGAAACAGAATTAATCCAAGCTACATAATGAAGAGCTGCAAAGTGAAAATTTTGCTACTATGACTTACATATTGAACTGATTTAAATTATCTAATTTAGGAGAATGCATTTTAGAATGTTGATCTGTCAGTGCCGAAAACTGGTGCCATAAGAGTCAGTGATCATCATCATTCTGATAGTATTAATGTGAATTTTCCAGTTCTATGGTATAGATTACTAGCTGTTTCATCCATAAGGAAGACACTTATACTGACAAAGGGAGAATTTCACTTTGAGTGGAAAAGACACATTGGCAAGGAGTTTAAAAGCAGAATAGTATTTATGTAAATATAATGAGATTATAGCTGATCTCCTTGACGTTATTCTTCCATCAAATGATGGAAACATTAGAAATGTATCTGAACTATGCTAAAATAGTTAAATATTGAAAGGAAACCTTACAGCCAGCTACATTGAGGCAACGCCTGAAAAGCCTATTGTCCACCCTCTTAGGAATAGATAACTCTTTGTACATTGCAGGTGACTAAAACCAAACAGAGTTTATTGCAGGTAACACTGCAAATCACCAAGGAGCAGCTGGTGGAAGAATTGACCTAGGTGATCACAGACCCTTGCTTTTTCACTCTGTTTGAATTTTAAAGACCCAGAAGTAAAAATTGAGGCCAATGATGTATTTCCTTAAAGCAACTGAAACATGGTATTCATGAGTATACCATATTTATGTATTTTTTAAAAGGCAGAAGAACAATAATGCACCACTACACCAAGTTACAAGAGCAAGTCTCCAAGTCAATGGTCATACTTGCAAATTAATTTCAGGTGCCTGGTAGACATAAAAAAATAAGTCAATCAAGAGCAGAACTGCTAATTACCAGCATAAATGTATTAAAGATATAGAACAATATCTATCATCCCAGTTGCAGCTTTAAAATTGCATAACAGATCATTGTTGGGAGAAAAAAAGTCAACAACAGACCAATGTAATCAAGAGCCTGATAATTTGACTGAGGAAAACATTAGTATATTAGTATATTAGCATAGAGAGATTTCTTTTTGGCTTATAGTGACAAATGCTTCCTGATCTTTCTAAGACCTGCACATATTTGCTGATGGTTCATTCAACAGCCCTTACAAGAGGCAAGGATTTCCTTAAGTAGGTGCTTGAAATCGTATTGGCATTCTTAGAGAAAAATCAAAACAGTTCCTTTGGTCCTGGTTTGTGAATGTAATTTCAAGAATGTATTTTCAAGCATGAAAGTTTTAAAAATTATGGCAGGAACCTTTGGGAAGGCTGTACACGAAAGAGACAATACAGTAAGCAGATGCAAGTAACTAAACAAATTAAAACATGCTTGGGTCAGGACAGCTGCTGTAGTTTTCTGCATGTTATTTTTAAAATCTTTATTTATTTTAGATCTTTTTCCTGATAAATGTACTTTATACCTTTCACATTTCCTATTAGTAGCAAAGCCACAAACTTCTGAGTACTACTGCCACTATGCAAAAAGAGTCATTTTAGTGGTTGGTTCAGGTCTTCAATTTCTGAAATCTATGTTTCAGGTCTTCAATTTCTGAAATCTAGTCTTATTGTCATTTCAACTTTCCATTTTCCTCTGTCACAATATATAATTATTTGAACATATTTTAAAATTAGTTATGTTAACCTGTACTTCAAGAGCAGTCACAGTGTTAAAGGATAGATACTCATTAGAAGGAACAAGTTGGAGTCATTGAATCCTTTACACAACATTTTTGTAAAAATTTAAACATCATTTTGAGAAGCAGAAAATGTACCAGTCCAGTGATATCTGTCATTACTCATTTTTCATATACTTGACATGATTATTCATTACTCAGAAGTGACATAGTTAAATGCTAACTCTTGCTAAAATATTGATCATAATATGTGGGGGCATATAATTTATCTGAATCAAGTGAAATATGTTTTCCTCAGCAAGATGATGAAAGCTTGTCTCATTACAGCATCATTTCTACTGAAGTTTCCCCCATTAGTTAGTTTAATGACTCTGTGAACATTTTAATTGAGAAGATCCCTGTGTAAGTTGCTCATTCAAGACACATGGATGGATTTAGATTTGAGAATGAGAGAAATGTGCAGTCAGCTGTGCTCAGCCTGAGAGTGCAAGCAGAAGGCGGAGAACCAGGTACAACAAAGTACCCAGATATGGAGGGGCAGGAGAATTTGGAGAGGAAAAGGTAAGGTGTTGCAAGCCATGAGATGTTAAAGGATGTAATTTGCAAGTAAGAATACTCAGGCTGGAAATGTGGTGTAGTGTTATGTGTTAGTTTAAATCGTTCCCACACCCTGAAAAAAAAATGCACTGAGGCTAGTGGAAAACTACACTGCCCTTTGAAAGTCAAACCTGATAAGAAAAGGTAAACGTGGCTATAACCAGCCCTGGTTTCACTCCGAATATGTATTTCATTAAGGAAAACAATTTAACACACACTCTTGCATCATCCCCTACCTGCATATGATTCACGTACATTCAAAGGAAAAAGAGTAAACCGCTATTTAATATCAGCTGCATGTAGCTGGTGAACAGATCAGTTCTAGTGGTGCTCTGCTGTCCTCTGTGGAGATATGAGCTGGGTTATTGGACTTCCATGAAGTCTGGTAGTGCTGTCAGGAGTGCCACACCAGAGTGCTGACACCAAAATGACTTGTGGCTATCTTGTCCTTGTGACTGATAAATTAAGGAAGGTGTTACTACTGTACGCTGCATTCCCTCTGAGTAAGTGGAAGTAGGGTCGTTCCTACCTGTACATGCACTTCTCTGAAAATAGAGTAATCTAGGAGGAAAATAGATACAAGTAATGTCCTTATCTAATCAGAAAAATAGCCTAGGGATGGTGAAAGATTTTTATTTCTAACTCCTAGCTATTGAAACAAAAGCTGAGAAGAGTGTGAGTGATTTTCCTGAAATCACGATGTCCTACATATTTCAGTCTGAATGTCAGATCAAGCAAAAGGGCAAGAAGAAAGAGCCTCAAGTTGTACCAGGAGAGGTTTTAGATTTGGTATTGGGAAAGGTTTCTTCACTGAAAGGGCTGTCAAAGATTGAACAGGCTGCCCAAGGAAGTGGTGGAGTCACTGGAGGTATTTACAAGATGTGTAGATGTGGCCCTTGGGGACATGGTTTAATGATGAGCTTGGGAGTGTTTGGGTAACATTTGGACTTGATGATCCTAAAGGTCTTTTCCAACCTAAACAAATCTATGATTCAGCTACACAGAAGCATTGCTACCACACTGCATCTTGTATTTAGGAATAGAAAGAGCAGAGAAAGCATAGCAGTTTAAAAATGTAATTTCTATTAGGAAAACAATGGAAGAAGATGAATCTGAATATTTCTCAGAATGCTGTTTTATTACATGCATCTAAACCTAAAAATCTTAAGCCTAGAAAAGAAGAAAAATATTAAACCTAATAGGATTCATTCTAAACAACCACACATTCTACATAAAGAAAATTGTGTTTGACATACACACTTCATAAGCAAGATGATTAACATTATTTGAACTTTGTTTCTGATTATTTGATACAAAAATATACAACCCTGCATTAATTTCTAACTTCTTCTATAGAACCTGTGCTGAACCTCTCTATGAAATCATGCATATGCTGGATCAAAACAGAGATGGGAAGTAGAATGTGCGTCCTTAAGGTAAGTACAGCTCATATCCTCCTCCACAGTACAATTTATTAGTATCTAATATAATTTTAATGTTTCTAATTCTACATTTTTACAGCTGCATCAAAATATTAAAGTATGGATTGCAATTAAACTCACACAGTGCTCTTAGCATAATTTTCCTTGTATAAATACTTAGCAAACCAAGATATTGGCATAATATTATTCTTGATACTGGTTGTCATATAGGGATAAAGCCTCCAAATAGTAATAAAGTATATTTTACTGGAAAGAGAGCAGCAGTACAAAAAACATATATTACTGGAGTTGTTAATTTCTGTGGAAGGGGATGGGGAAAGAAAGACTTTTGACTCCTTAAATTATAGCTTGCAGGTTAGTACATCAAGTCACTTTAGTATTACTAAACAGGTAATTTACTTGCTTTCTGAAAGCACCCATGTGCAAGGAAATGCTAGTGGACTCCAGGGATTATTCTAAGATTGATCACTTGGCTCTAGTCAACAATAATGGTATGAATTCTGCTAAGGTCCATTTTAAATGTACCTGAAATATTAAAAGGTTTCAGAGGGGTAAAAATGGAGAGGCAGTATTTGTTTCCTGTAACCTCAATTTATGCATGTGTGGTCAGCTTGACTAAAGAATTTTGAATCAGAATGGCTGAACTACTACTTGCAAATGGCAATATGTACCTTGACTCAGGATAGAAAAATTGCAGGTGCGATACCTCTGCTTATGTTATCCCTTAGGAAATTCAGAAGTTATTTTGTATTTTCCAGTTTCACCTTAGATTTGCAGTTGGGAAAAGTTTTTTGTAGTTTTCAGTTTATAACTGAACTCTGCAAAAATGTGCTCATGGGAGAAATGGAGAACTTCAGTATTTTCTTATGGAGGGAATAAAGTGCCTAAATTAAATGCCCTTAAGTAGACATGACTTTGATACGATTGTCTGTGCTGGATAGTTCTATAAAAGCATCTGGAAGGAGAACTTAAATGTCAAGAATTACCTTTTTCCTGCTTCATACAGGAACACACGAGGTAAAACAAACTTTTTCCTATTCTAAGTGCTGACCCATAGTAACCAGAAGTGGAGCTACAGGATGGGCCAATATGTTTGATCAGGCTGTGCCTGCCTACCAAAGGCTGGCAGCAATGAGAACTTGGCCATGCAGGCTGCAACCAAAAACCAAGTGAGGTTGTTTTCATGTCATGAAAACAAAAGACCATTTTTTAAAGTTAGAAATAAAATCCCAGTCTCAGGGTGATGCTGAAGGAGGTTTTGAAAGATTATCATGACTTATTTCAGATAGGTTTGTGGTTTTGCAAACATCCAGTATGTGTTATTGATAAAGACCCAGTTGTTTCTTTCCAACTTGCAAAGCTGTTTCTGTCAGTGGAGATTTCTCTCCCTTACAGAGTAAAGTCCCTTTGCACCATGATTAAATACCACTGGATAGGAGAGGTGAATCTGAACAGAGCCCCAGATTCAGCTCCATGTGTTGTATTGCACTAAACAATTGTTTTATATTCGCACTGAATGGTTTTTCCCGTTCTTCCCCCTCCACCCCCAAGTTGTGGTGTGGTAGAGTCCTTCCTTTCCCCCCTCCCCATGGGCTCGTCCCATTGGTCACGGGTCTGTTCCTCCCCTTTCCCCGAGTTTAAAAGTGCCCGCCATCTTCTCTCTCACTCCTTTTCTCCTTTTGCCATGTGGACAGAATAAACTATGGACCATATTTTCCCACGGGAGAAAAGAGCCTTCTTTGGTTTTTTGCCTTTGTCTATGAGGATATCCCACCCCCTCTGGTCCAGAGCTAGATGGAGGACCAGAGAAGAAAAGGGACATCATCTCATCCATGCAGTTTCACACATCATGGAACAAAATACAAATAAACCTTCCAAAACTGCCGCAACCTCCAATCTTACCTTCCATTGATGTTAGATTGTTTTTAACAGATTTGGATTCTGTCTGTGACAGTTACTGATGATAAATCCTCTGATCTGGGTAGGCTGAACATGAGGAGTTGTATCACCACCCACAGAATCAACACTGTGGTGTCTGGGATTTGCTGTGTCATTCATGAACTGCCAAGAGAACTGCATCAATGCAATGTGCCACACATCTCATATTTTGCTTCTCGTTTTCTTCTCCTTCCCTTATATTTTACCAGAAATTTAATCTCTCCTGCCGAACCCACCAGCTACCAGAATAGACCAAAGTACTTGAATATGATGAAATGGCCATTAATTGCCACCAGCCTGACCTCCCATCAGAGTTGTCTCCCTCATCACTCAGCATGGAGAGGTTAATCTCCAAATTCTGTGCAGCTGTGCCCAGCACAATAATGGCTTCTGAGCTGCAGTAGTGGTGACACAATTTTTCTCATGAAGCTATGAAAACATGGCGAACTAAAGCCTACAAAAGTAGTATGGTGACAGTCTATTAAAAAAAAAAACTGTTGTATTTTCAAGGATCTAACCCAAAGTTTATTTAAATTCAGTAGTGGCCCTTAATATCTTCAGCACATCTTAGAAGAACCTTGAGCGTCCAGGGCTGTCACTAAGTTTACCCACCTAAGCTTGGCTGAAAGTAAAATTCTCCATTTCTTTTCCTGTATTCCTCATGGCATGTTTCCTAACAGTATATTTTACAGAAAAAAATGATCAAAATATCATTAAGAAATGTCAGTACTCTCAGCCGAGCTCCTTTCAGACATATAAGCAGTTGTGGCAGGCATAATAAAGTCATGGTTAGGAGTGTCCTTTAAATCACAGGAAGGGGAGGCAGAGTAAGTAGATGTACCCTGTTCCATCTCTGAACTGGCTCTTTCTGGGACTATGAACAAATACGTAACTAGTAAATGCCAGGGTATAACTCAATTCTTTCATGCCTGTAAAGATATTTGCACTTCTGCACTACCCAGCAACAGCAGTAACATCAACATTTTCTCCCCGTACATCAGGAACCATGGGCAAACCTATCTAGAAGCTGATTCCCTGCTCAGCCCACTGTTGGGGCCAAGGAGAGGCAAAGCAGCAGCAGAACCACTGAGCACAAGAACAGAGGCTGATGGGATCCTGGACATTAGCAATGGACACAGTTACCTCAGATGAGATAAGGGCAAAGGACCTAAAAGAAAGAGTCATAGTACTAAAGAATGTGTTCTTCATGAGCACCACCAGTTCTCAGGCTTCTCTCAGTCCTGTTTCTGCTAACAAGCCCACACACACAAACCAAGGCAGACGTACATATGAGAAGTGATCCATTTGTCCCACAACAATGTTACTCAAATTAGCCATTTATCTATGGCACTTAGAACAACATCTGAAAAGAAAAATATATTCTTCATTGCCTGCTCTTTTCCTACAAAGAAATAACAACATTACTTCTGTGGAAAGCACACTTAATAAATGAATTTGGCTAACACCAGGAGCTTTGTTAAACGGTGCTTAATAGCAAGTCTGAGAGAAACTGAGAAGAGACTGTATGCTAAGATAATCAAGCACATCTCTGTGTGCAGCACTCGGTTTGTGTTGACCACTTCACATTTTGAAGGAAAATCCCATGAGACAACAGAACAGGGTGAGCCCCTAAGAGCATTATTCTGGGGAGTTATTCCTGACTCATTCCCAGAAAGGATATTCCCAGCATGGATATTTCTATTCTAGGACACAAATACCTCATTTTGGATTCCTTTAGTCTTCTTAGAAACAATAGCTCACCTGTTATATTTGGCAGATTGTGCCAAATCCTCTTCCCTGGGTAGACAGCCTCTTTATTGTAAGGAGCCTATTCTTAGGTCCAGGTAAAATATTATGTGACCAATATAGACATGAATTAAAGGAAAATATGTGCATGAAGTGTTTAATATATATAACACCTGTCAGGGACGTTGTGGAGTTCTAGATCTTAACTGTAGCTCCAGCCTCCAGGATAAGTGGATGGAGAGATATAGAAGCTCCAGTTCAGTTGTAGTAACATTGCCATGAGTATGCCTGTGTCATTGTCAGTCACAAAACAGGTACCCCAGGACATTTTTGGACAAGGAAGCTCCTGATCCTCAGAAACTGTAAAGAAGTGGGGTCAATCCTATCAAATCCTCTGTGAGCCTGTTCTTTTCTCAAAACAAGCCCTCCAAATCCTAAAGCCACCTATGTCTAGGTTGCCAGATTTGAAAGCAGTTACCAGATTGTTTTCTTTCTACTTTTGGACATAGTAAACAAACAAACAAACAAACAAACAAAAAAAAAAACCAACCTGTTGTAACTACCCTCTCTTACTCTGGCTTTCGGCTAGCTCCTAACCAGGGAGGAGAGGATATTCAACAAGGAAAAAGGTAAAAGACTAAAGGAGGCTCTTTTCTCCCATGGGAAAAATGGTCCACAGTTTATTTTGTCATCCACATGGTGAGAGGAGAAAAGAAGTGAGAGAGAAGATGGCGGGCACTTTTAAACTCAGGGAAAGGGGAGGGGAGGAACAGACCCGCAAAAGGAAGGATTCGACCATGTCACAGACTGATGGGGGAGAACGGAAGATACCATAACAACCATGAACAGTGCAACTTACAAAACAAACAGTGCAATACATCTCCCTCTATTTTGTTAAATAGAGTTAAAAGAAAGGCATTGGACTTATTCTGATTCAGAATATGGATTTGCCCACTACTTATGGTTTGTGGGCAAGTTAGACTGCTTTTGGTTTGTCAACTCCATGTGGTTGACATCTGAGGTAGTAGAAATTAGACCATTAATTGCTTTGAAAATAAGCGACGTAGAATTCCAAATGCCAACACCACAAGGAAAAGAACAACAAGAAATGACGGAATTGTTTTAACTATTGAAGTCCACCATCCCAAGAGTCCCCAGCCTTTGAACAGTCCACTGAACCAAATCCTCAGATTCTTGCCTCACTTGTCTGATCAAGCTTTTTATGTGTTGGAGGGCTGCATGGATGTTGGGAGCCTTTGAGGTCACATTCAGGCAGCAAAGTCCTTCTAATTCCTGGCACTTGTGTCCATGCAGCAGCAGGAGGATATCTATGGCTGCAAAATTTTGGTGTGTGGCCTGCCTGGTAATTTTCTCATCTTCTAGGACGGAGCTGATGGCAGTAGATGTTAAGTTTAT
The DNA here is from genome assembly GCA_037013685.1 of Acridotheres tristis. Taxonomy (NCBI): domain Eukaryota; kingdom Metazoa; phylum Chordata; class Aves; order Passeriformes; family Sturnidae; genus Acridotheres; species Acridotheres tristis. The sequence goes on along the minus strand of CM072889.1, from coordinate 6,596,950 downwards.
CTGTTTGACCACCCAGCACTCTAGGTGGCCCAATTCACCTAGGGCTTTGGCTGCTGCAACCCATGGAAGGAATATGGATGCAGCAGCTCTTTTTGACGTGGCCCAAAGAAAAATTTCAGCATCACAATTTGGGTCCAAATTATCAGAACTCCTCTTTAGAATTTTGTTGGCCGAATTGTTTTTATGAATCCATTCACCAATTACGGTTTGGTTGGGTGCTAAAAAGGACAACTACCCAATGGTACGTGACCCTCCTAACAGCCAAGAAGGGATTCCTGCCCATGCCCAATCTCCTCAAATCAGGAACAGACCTTTAGGGAGGCTTTTGGGATTTGAATGGTAAGGATTGTCTGCTGTAACATGGCTCAGAATATCACACCACTTTTTGGCAGTGAATTCTTCTCGATACTGCAGTATGTTGTCAAATGCTTTAGTGCTAGATAGTGGGGTGAATGTAATGTGAATGCTTAAAGTATGGTGCTGGGGAGGAACTCAACAGCTCCAATTCTTGGGGTTCCTGAGCTGCTTTGGGCAAATTTGGTAACCATTCTTCTATGGGGTTCTTAATCATTACAGCTCGCCAATGACGCTTTTCGCATTATCTGAGGTTGTATGACTCAGGACCTGGGTTAGGCATAGGTGTGTCAAAGCTGGTGGGATATTCTCCAGCTTGCAATGGAATCCCTATTAGGCAGGTAGACAAAGAGTCTTTTGCTGCTGCAGTGGACAGGCATATATTTTCTTGTTGGAGCATCTATACCAGGGTCACTCAGATATTTTGGTGTGGTTGACGGACTATCCACGCAGCTGTCAGACTGCTCAGCACAAACTGGATGACAACTATGATAGGGCTCATCGCGAGGTTGGGGGGAGGCAGGTTTTTTCTAAAAATAAAACCAAACATTTTTAAAACATACTAGAAGTTAGTGTTTCTGCCAGAATGTGACCAGATCTCAGGAAGGTTTTCTCTCCTCTTTCCGGCAGCATCTTCTTTTTGAAGCGACTGCTACTTGCTTATCATCCCCTTCTGCTGGAGCTGGGTTTTTGGGGATGAAAGGTTTTACCCACTTTTGGGGTATCCAACGCGAGCCTGAGAGGGTGGGTACACACACATAGCCACGCCCCCAGGTAACAAGTTCATAAGGGCCCTTGGTCTCCCAAGTTTCTGGGTCCCTGTGCTGGTTTGAAAGCAAAACCAGTGCGAGACTCCAAGTCAGTAATACAATTTAATAGGAAAAAGGAGAAATAAAATAAAATACTTGCAATAATACAAAAGAAAAACCACCAACAAAGTCTGAAATACAACCTGACACCCTGTCAGTCAGGGTGTTGGTAGCAGTCCATATAAATGGTGGCTGCAGTCCTCCTGGATGACAGATGTGGTTCAGTTGAAGCAGTGCTCCTGTAGAAGGTGCAGTTTTCCTCCGAAGATCCAGCGATGATGTGGAAAAAGGTCCGACTTCCCTCTGGGATCCAGTGGAAAGGACTGCCTTTGCGTCCCAAACCCCAGTTTTTTTATCTAGGTAGGAAAGGCTTGGCTCCTGCCCCTGGCTGGAGCATCTTCCAATGGGATGATGTCATCTTATCAGTCACACAATAGGACTTAATGGCCCATTAACAGAATATATCTTCTGGAGGAAGGATGGGTTGTGAAAAGATAACGATGATCATCCCCCTGATTTTATCAGATGGCACATCAGCAGAGGATATCTCCCACAGAGATAAGGATCACCACCCCTCCCACATTTCAACAGAGGGTGATAGAATACACATTTTTTGCATTGTACCCCAGGACAGTCCCTAATTAAGACAGGTGGATGCTGGGACAACTTAATCTGATCACTGCTGTTAAAGTGACGTACCACCGGAGGACTCATATTTTCAAATGAACAATTAAGAAAATTAATAGTAAACATGGCTTTGCTGAGCTTTTGTTGTGGCGACATCCACACTGTTGAACTCCTCTGTCTAGCCAGGACTTGCTTGAGCGTCTGATGGGCACACTCAATCACACCTTGGCCTGTGGGGGAGTGGAGAATGCCGGTTTTATGTTCCACTCTCCACTGCTGGACAAACTGTAGGAATTCCTTGGATGTACACACTGGGACATTGTCCGTCTTAATTTCCCTAGGGATCCCCAGCACTGAAAAGGCCTGCACTAAGTGTTGTTTGGCATGCACAGCCTTTTCTCCTGCTTAGGCAGAGGCATAAACTACACCTCAATATGTATCAATGGTCACATGTACATACTTAAGGCAGCTGAAACCGGGAATGTGTGTAACGTCTGTCTGCCACACTTCACAGCTCCCAAGGCCTCGGGGGTTAACCCCAACACCCAGCGGTGACAGGTAGCCACAATTGCCTGGGCCTGACTGTGTTAGTTGGAACTGACAGATCAGACCTGGTGCATTCTGCTGGTATTGTTGGTGACTCAGCTTTGCCTGTTGAAAGATGTCTGGGAGGCGTGCCTTTTCAGCTAGGGCAGCCAGGTAGCCTGCTTTACTATTCTCTTCTGCGATTTCACCTGGCAAATCAGTATGTGACATCACATGCATCACATAGAATGGATGCTCTCAATGTGAAACTAAATAAATTAGTTTCGAGAGCAACCTGAAGAGATGCTCGTTCTCAATGTCTTTGACAACTGCCTGCTCCGTCCTGGACACTATCCCCACCACGTAGGCAGAGTTGATTACCAAATTAATTGGCTCTGAGAACTTCTCAAAGGCTCTCATGACTGCAGCCAGTTCAGTGACCTGCAGCGACCCTTCCACAAACTCAACATCAGCTTCCCAATGCTGAGTCTGGGGATTTCTCCAAGTCATCACCAACTTGTGGGATGCCCCAGACTCGTTAGTGAACACTGTGAGAGCTTTGAGTGGCCTACGGCTCCTTTTCTCATGAAGAATGAGGTGGAATTCCTCATTAAACAGTTTGTGTGACAGAGCGTGGACTGATATTTGTCCACTGTAGCTGTCCAGAGATACCTGGAGTTTGGCATTGCTCTGGAGCAGGTGCTCAAACATCTCTTTGGTCAACTTCTCAGGAGAGTTTTTTCCCTCCTTAGAAAGTTTGACCGGGAGGTGAATACACACAAAATCACAACCAGCCAGCTCAGTCTTGCTCTGATGTTTCAAATCAGCTGAGCCATCAGCTCTTGTGGCTTGGTGATGGTCTTGGATCATTGGTGGGAGAGGAAAAACCACTCTGATTAAGAGTGGATTTTTGTGCCCTTTGGTCCATTGGAATATCAGACCATGCAAGTGTGGCAGCTTTCCCAGGACAATGAATTTGAAAGGCAGCTCGGGCTGATAACAGTGAGCCTGCTTCTTGGCCAAAGCCTTTGTGATAGGTTGACTTGGGAGGAAGAAACTCAAAAGTTCTTCCTGGGGGAGTTTCCTTTGTGGGGGTCGGTTCGCTCCGTGCACACACATTTTAAAAAAGGGTAATCCCGGAAGACGCTTTCTTTGTCTTTCCGGCGGCTGGGCAGGTAACAACGACCCGAGTCTCCCTCTTCCCCATGCGGGGAGGAGGGGAGACTCGGAGGCCGCTTGGGCCCCGTTTGCCAACGAGGGGGGACCCGATGTCTGAGGGGAGGAAAAGTTGTGCGATAAAACTTTCACGGATTCTTTTTCTACTGGCCTGTGGCTCTGGCGTGGGGGGATGCTGGCTCTTTATGCTGCGGCCGGGACCGGGCCTGCCCAGGTGGCCATGAACCACGCGGGCTGCAGCCCAGCCCCGCAGGGGCTGAGTGGCGCTACCGCCCCCCCCAGCACGGCCGAGCCTGGCTCAACTTTTGTAGTTGAGTTAAACTTTAACTCTTTAGTGTTCAGATAAGATTTGCAAAGCCTCCAGCCTTCCCTTTAAATATGAAAGGGAATAAGGAAAGTTCTGAAGTCAGTGATGCAAGAGCTAAGTATTTTAAGATGGAAGGAGAGTGAGAAGATGCTGAAATGGCTGAAAATCTTTTTGGGAAATTGTAGGAATGAACTAATGTACTGAATATTCCTTTAAACCATGGAAAGAGACATGGGGGGATGGAAATGTTCCTTCTTAGGAGATAATTTGATTAAAAAACACCTGTGTTGGGAATTTGAATTTCTGCCCTGAGAAAAGAAGGGGATTGCAGTTTTTTCTAAAGATGAAGCCTGAGCAGAGAAAAGGCAGACAAATAAAAATCGTTGCTGTTGGACATTTTCAATTCTTAAAAGTAATACCCCATGGAATAGACATGACCCATATCTACAACTTTGGGACGGCTGTAGATTGGGAGGAGCGTCACGGTTGCAGATTTCCCGGGCGGATGCAAATCGTGAGAGGTAAAACTACAAGAGGACTTTTTTTTCTTCTTGTGGAACACAACTCCTACAACTTCGACAAGAGGAAACTTCTTTCTCCAAAAGTAAACAGAAAAAGACTAAATTAGGCACTGACTGAAGTATTTGTTGTATATTTGTTTTGTTGTTGTGAAGACTGGGAGAGGGAGGGATGGAGGGATGTAAAAAATCTTATTCTGAAATTTTTTTTTTTTTCCCCCTTTTTGTTTGTGTAGTTAATAAATTTTCTTCTATACCCTTTCAAAGTTTTAAGCCTGCCTTGCTCTTTAACTCCTGGTTCTGTCTCACAACAGAAAGAAGTAAGTTTATTTAAATTGGCAACTCAAACCCTAGACAGCCTTCTGCGCCTTTTGGATTGCAGCTTTTGCCTCTGGGGTCAGTTCCCTGAGAGAGGCCAGCTCTCTCTCCCCCTTCAATAAATTGAGGAAGGGTCCTAGATCCTCATTGGCGAGGCCTAACCCAGTAAAGACCCGCACAGGTGATGGAGATCTGCTAGGGTTTTGGGATCACTAATGATTTCTAATTTCTGCAGAACAACAGTCCGCCCAGTGATCTCCAAGCCCAGGTACTTCCAAGGTGGCGTCCTTTGGACTTTGTCTTCCTGCAGTTGGAATCCAGCAGAGGTCAAGTGTGTGTTGGAGTATAGAGTCATTGGGGGTGCCACAAGCACATCATCCATGTAGCGAAGGATGACTGCCTCCCTTTTTTGGGCGTGCACCAGGGACAGCAATGAAGCCACGTACCACTGGAAGATGCAAGGACTGCACTTCATGTCTTGTGGCAGCACTTTCAGTGGTAGCACTTCATTGGGGCTTCTCGATTGGTGGTAGGAACTGAGAAGGCAAACTGTGGGGCATCTTCTGGGTGTAGGGGAATTTGGAAGAAAACAGTCCTTGACGTCCAGGACAGCCAATTGCCCATTTCAGGGAAGCCTCATTGAGGAAGGCATCCCAGGTTGGAGATGGACCCCATGTCCTCAAGTACGTTGTTTATTCCCTGGCGGTCATGGAGGAGCCGCCACTTATCCTTCCCTGCTTCTTAATCGCGAAGACCAGGAAATTCCAAGGGCTGGTTGCCTCTTCTATATGGCCTTTGGCCAATTGCTCCTCCATGAGCTCCTTGAGTGCCTTAAGCTTTTCCTTACTTAGTGGCCATTGCTTTACCCAAACTGGAGTGTCATCCAGCCATGTTAAGTTGTGGGTAGGGCGCTCCACTATGGCCACCTCTAAAAATCCTGGGGAGTCTTACAGTAACTAATTTGACCCCCCACTGGGACATGGTGTCTCTCTCCCAAGGGGGCACTTGTAGTCAGTGACAAACAGACAAACACTGGCCAATTTTCCATCCAGCCCCTCAATTTGCACAATGCTTTTTGAGATCTTTGCCAATTTGATCCCTCCTACACCTTGGATTTTGCCAGCCACAGGTTGCAATTCCCATTGTGACAGCCACACCCTCACAGGTACGATTGTCACATCTGCCCCCGTGTCAAGCAACCCTTGCATGCGGAGATGGTCTGACCCATGGGTTAGGTTGCATGCCATAGAGGGTTTGTCCTCACCAACCACTTCTGCCCGGTAGATACCAGGTGCTCTGTCATGTACTGGAACCTCCACTGGAATGGGAATGGGCTGGGCGAGGATTTTCCCCTTGGCCAAACAGAAGGGTGGCTGAGGGCAGCGCGTCAGGAGAATGATGTGAGTTATGTCTCCCTTGATGGTCATGGGAGCCACTTCAATCTCCAGGGATGTGTGTGAGGTGTCCCCAGTAATAAAATACTCACTATTGTCCAGTCCCATGTGGTTTATCATCATATCCTGTGCTTTGTCTGGCAGGTCCACTGCAATGACAGTCCAACCGGTAGACCTGAAAAGAAAGGTTTTGGTAGTCACGAGCTTGAAGGGCCCACGAGGCTGCCAAACTTTGTTATTACAGTTTTCATTTTTATTTTTCTGCAGACTCGTATCCTGCTTCTCTTCCTCCCCCATTTTTGTTAAGAGAGAGGCTTTCCCCACTGTGGAGCCCGCTGTATTTATATCATGGCATGAGGCAGGCCCATGCTCAGGTCTTAGTTTTTTTCGCTTATTGGTTGCTCCCTCTTTTTGGTGTTTGTCTTGGCTTAATTTAATTTCCCCAAAAAATGCCTTCATTTAATTTGAATTTCCCGGCCAATGCACTAAGTAATGTCATGGTTTTGATTTGCTAATTTAAATATACTCATTTGCTGTTGTGAGACAGAACCAGGAGCAGAAGCAAGTCAGGCCTAAAACTTAAAAAGGCATAAAAAGAAATTTATTAACTACACAAAGAAAAAAAACAAATTCAGAATAAGATTTTTTTCATACCACTCCTTCCTTCCCTCTCCCAACCTTCATAACAACAAAACAAACATAGAAACAGACTACTTCAGTCAGTTCCCAACTCAAATAGTTCTTTTTTCAGTTCACTTCGGAGAGAGAAGTTTCCTTTTGTGAGGCCATAGGGATTTTTCCCCACAACAAGGAAAAAAAAAGTCCTCTAGTGGTATCATTTTCATGATTTGCATCCGCCCGGGAACCTGCAATCATGGCACTCCTCCCAGCTCCACAGCCTTCCCAGAGCTGCGCATGTGGGCCATGTCAGATTCATGGGGTATTACTTTTAAGAATGAAATGTTCCAAAGCAAAGGTTCTCTTCATCTCCTTTCTCTCTGTTCATGCTTCATCCTCAGAAAACCAAGATCCCCTTCTTTCCTCGGGACAAAAGATTCTCAACACAGGTGCTTTTTGGTCAAAATTATCTATCAAATGGAACAACTTCAATCCCCCATGTCTTTCTCCATGGTTTATAGGAATATTCAGTACATCAGTTCATCCCTACAATCTTATAAAAGGACATTTCAGCCATCTTCACAGCATCTCCTCATTCTCCTTCCATCTAAAAAAACTTAGCTTTTGCTTCACTGACTTCAGAATATCTCCTTCTTCCCTTTCACTCTGGGGAGAATTGAAAAGTCTGCAAGTCTTATCTGAGCATTGAAAGAGTTAAGATTTTGAACAGGGAAAAGAAATAAAACAAGGCTACAATGCTGGAGCTTTGCCAGGATCTCTGAAACCCAGGCACGCTGGAAAAGGGCCGGGGGGAAAGCAGCTGGGATCTTAAATCAGCCTGAGTCTCTGTGGTCACTGTCCATGGCCACCCCTCTTCCCTGCCGGGCCATGCCGGCACCCCAGACAGGGGGGCCCGGCCCTGCCCCCTTGCCAGGCCTGCAGTGGGACCAGGCCAGGGCCCTGTTACCCGCACTGCCACCAGAAAGAAAAAGAGCCTCAGTTCCGGATTACTTCCTTCAAAATGTGCGTTCACGGAGCAAACTAACTTCCTCCTATTGGCTGTTGAGGCTGTCAATAACTAAATCAGCCCTCAATTGGTCTCAATCAATCCAAAGATGAAGCCCCGATAGAGAGAACTTCCCTCTGAGTTTCTTCTTCCCAGGTCAACTCAGCACAGTGTTCCTTCTTCTGCTGTTGGCTTTGAGGGCAGTCTCTGGCAAAGTGTCCTGGCTTCCTACACTGGAAGCAGATGACATGTGGAAGCTGTTCCAGTGACATCTGTTGCCTCTTTACTTCCAGTGTTACGGTTGCTGCAGGTTTTTGGTTTGCCAGTCCAAGCTTCTTCTCTGGTGCACTGAATAGTTCTGCTTTCTTGCCACATACTTCTATCATCTATTGTAGGTGGAGGATCAAGAGGCAGTCCCAGAATAATCCTGCAGCAGGCTTCATTGGCATTTCTCTGAGCCATCTCCTTAATTAATTCTGCCTGTGCCACTGGGTCTTCCACTTGCCTCTCCACTTGTACATGAAGACGATCAACAAACTGCAAAAAGCTTTCTGAGGGATATTGCTTAATATAAACATAACTTCCCTTAATTTCAACTGTGGGCAACTAGTTAAAAACCTTTTCTGCAGCTCCACAGATTTTGTCTAAAATGAATTTGGATAACACCTGAGCTTGTTCCTCGAGGTTAGTCCACTGCCCCTGCTGCATAGATGTTCATAAGTGATATCATTACCATCTGCATCTGTAGCACCCTGCGTGCTTTGCTTAACCACCCCTATGAGTCCCTTCAGAGATCTCCTCCAAGTGCTCTCCCACAGATCAAACTCTGAGGGGGTTAGGAAACACTGGAAGAGATCTCGGAGGTTGGCTGGGACTAATTCATAGATGTTAGGGTAGCTTTCAGCATTCCCTTAAAGATCCCACTACCTCAACCAAACTCCCTTTGGGTTTTGCAAATTTCTTTTTTGTTTTGATAGGAGAAAGGTTGATAGCTTCTACTTCCATTTCCCCTACCAGTATATATGACAGGGGAAGCTGAGGGTATGGTTTCCTCTTCCTGATTTTGACCCTCAGGGTTTCTCCCCCTGGAGTCCCCCCACCTGGAGTTCCCTCCCCCCCAGCCCCCACTACTGTGGGAACCAGGAAGGGGCCCACCCTCCTCCCAACAGAAAAGGGGAGGCAGCCCACCCCGTGGGAAATGGGAGGCGCCCCACCCCCCACGGGAACCAAGAGGTGGAACACTGTACCTTCCACCCCCGCAGCAACTGGGAGGGTGCCCTCCCCTGCACAGGAGACAGGAGGCAGGTTCCCCACCCCCTCATTGGGACTGGGAGGGGGAGCATGGGAAACAGTAACAAGAGAGGGAGTGGAGTTGCCGGGGAAGGAGGAGCCACTGTGGGAACAAGGATTGCAGTACATGGAGGGGGCGGTTACAGGTTGACATCATGCAGGGCGGGAACATGGAGGAAGGAGTGTCCGAGGGAAGGAAGGGGTTGTGGGATGGGAAAGGGTTGGAGGCATGGACATGTGGGTGAAAGGGATTGTGGGAAGAAAGGTAAGATGGAGGATTGGCCACATGGCTGGTGCCATCTTGGATCCCTGCCATGCAGTCACTGCGATGTAGATAGGCAGGTTCATCTTTATGTTGAAGTTGAGGTGCAGGAGCTGGGGTAGAGGGGTGTAGGGAAGGTACACTGTCAGTGTGCAGACAACTGCCAGAGTCAGGGTGCTGAGTGGGAGGCAAGGGGCCAGGGAAGCTGCAGGTGTTCCAGGTTTCCTGCGTTTCTTGGGGTGCCCCACACATCTCATCCAGCTTAGGGGCTGAGGGCTTGGAAGGAGAATTAGGGGAAACTGGGGGAGGCTGTGGCTTTATTTCCCTCTTTATCAATTTTTTTCAAATTAAAATGAACAAAGGAAAAAATTTGGATACTGTTTTGTCTCTCATCTCCACTTTGAGAGGTCACCGATTTTGTTCCAGGAAGAGACAGAATCTACATTTTTCAGGGTAAACTGAGGGAAATTAAGAGATAACCAGCACACAAACCCCTTTAACTGTTTGCTAGACACTGCAACATTCCCACTACTTAAGATATCCCAAACTTGGGAATATATACTCCTTTGCTGTGAAGAAAACTGAGAGCCCATTCTGATGTTAAAAGCATTCTACACAGTCAAAATCTACCTTTTCTCTGCAGTTAAATTGTTTACAACCAGCATGGGGACGGGTCTGGAATCTTCTCTTCCCCGCGTGATGCTGGGGTAGAAGGAGGGACAGCACCGACACACGCCACGGGGGTTTTAAACTGGCGCCGGTAATGCTGCTCCGCCGCACCACTGCTGCAGCTCACAATACTGGCACTGCTTGCTGCCACTGCTGCCAGCAGCTCCTGGCACCAAACCGCCACACGTGCGCCACTCCACGCTGGGCCACTCGCTACATCGCAGCTCACTACTGCTTGTGGTGCTGCGCTGCCTTCTGCAACTCATGTTGCTGAACTGCTGCAGCCACTGCGTTGGCACCCGGCTCCACACCGCCCTGTGCTGGGCCCCCACCGCCGCTTCGAGCCACCACTGGCCAAAGCTGCCGCTTGCGTGCTGCTCTAGGTGCATGGAAATTATGCGCAGCCCATGCATGCTGCCCTGGGCCGCGGTCACCACATACCACCGAAAGCACGTGCAGCCAGTCCAGGTGCACAGACACCACATGCAGACCCCTGCTCCTGGCACCAAACTTTCCAAAAGCACACTGTGCTCGCCTCCACTGCGCAAACTCTGGTCCCGTGCCACCACCATATGTGCGCTGCTTCAGCCACGCGGCTCCTTTGTCCCCTCAGTGGAAATGCACCCCCTCCGTGACCAGGGGCTATTTCGGAGTCCCTGCTAACACACACAAGAGGTACTCACTGCCTCCTGGGGACCTTGCCTGGCTGTAACTGGTGCAGAGAAAGTCCTCTGTCCAGACTGACCCAGCTTTGGGCTCAGGCAAGCTACTAGTCTGTCTCTGTCGGTGACTGCTGCGCAAAAGAGCAGCTCCTGCTGCAGAGTAGCTGAACAATCCAAAAGGCTTATAATTCACAAGTGGAATCCAGCCGTTTCGTGGGCTTCAGACCTTACGGAAAGCCCCATGTTGAAGTGCCAGCTGTCATAACTAACCTCTCTTACTCTGGCTTTCGGCTAGCTCCTAACCAGAGAGGAGAGGATATTCGACAAGGAAAAAGGTAAAAGATTAAAGGAGGCTCTTTTCTCCCATGGGAAAAATGGTCCACAGTTTATTTTGTCATCCACATGGTGAGAGGAGAAAAGGAGTGAGAGAGAAGATGGCGGGCACTTTTAAACTCAGGGAAAGGGGAGGGGAGGAACAGACCCGCAAAAGGAAGGATTCGACCATGTCACAGACTGATGGGGGAGAACGGAAGATACCATAACAACCATGAACAGTGCAACTTACGAAACAAGCAGTGCAATACAGCACCAGCCCAAACCCACAAAGTAATACACATGGGATATGTGAGCTTTTGTTAAAGCTTAAATGATTCTTTAATAAAACAATATATTTCTGTTTACCCACTCTTGCTGTAAATGTAATCAGTGCCAAAAAGTACATTAGTTTTCCTAGCCTCATTTGTCCAGCTTAGTCATAAAATGGTAAAGAAGCCAAAGCCTAGGTTCCAGCTAAAACTGTGGCAAAGCCACAGGTGCAGACAAGATTGTACTGTCCTTCTGGTGCAAAGAGTGAATTAAGGCACCAAAAAAGGATTTGACTTATAGACAAGGTGACAGTATTTCTGAAATAAAAGATTCTAATATTTTCATGATGACTTTTTTAGGGCCATAAAGAAGACAAAATGCCCATTTACCAAGGATGTGTGCTGGTGGTGTTATTGCCAGCCCGTGAGGTAATAGCAACACTTGCATATTACTTCCAGTGCAGGTTTATTTCCTGACACTCCATGTTCTGGAGACATTTATCAAATGCTGCCAAACTAATGTTAAAATCCACTTTGAGTAAAAGAACAGATTTAAATGTCTCTGCAGATCCACCTTTTCCCTCTTCTGTTCAGCAGACACATCATGTGTTCTAATGGACTGTTTATTCCTGGCAAACATGGAACAAATTCTTCTCATCCTTGGAAAACAAACAGCTTGTAGTTATTAAGACAAAGAGAAGCAAAAGAAGAAAATTGAGTCACTGAGATGTCAGGAAAAAAAGAAATTGCTTGTATATCACAAAAGAAGAAAAAAAACCAAGACTGTCCCAAATTTTGTTATAGAGAAGACAAGCAGGAAGGAGCTTCAAAAGAAGGTAAGGATTACATTACAGTGCTGATACTGTGACATCTCCCAGCTGCCAAAGGGATAGCAAATCCAATAGCACATGAACAGAAATAAAGAGCAATTGTAGCTGGGCAAAAGAAAATGGATACCTTTAAATATATAAACTTTAAATGTATTATCTCTTATGCTGGTGCCTCCCAGCAAAGAACAGAGGCTGAACTGGGGGGTTTCCAACGTAAACTTATGGCATCCTTATGGATGGATAAGGATCCTTATCCTTAAACTTATGGCTTAATTCCACTTCTATTTAGTCCCTCTGTCCTTTATGTGGCATTAGCTTTAATGTAATATTGAAGGCTTTGGGGCTTTTTTAATGGTGTCATAAGTGTAAATGTAGTAGTTATATAACAATAACAATAAATCAAGAATGTACTAGAGTCACTGCAATAACTTATAATAACATTAAGACGCAGTTTATGATGTATCTAAAGTTCAGTACCTTAGAGAGTTAATTAAGTCCTAAGTTAATTGGCAATGATCTTATTCCTAGACAGGAAATGTAACCAATTAGCTTGTTTATGCTTAAACAGGTAACAGAGGTCATAACAAGACTTTTTGGGGTGTTATTGATTGATTTGTAATTTGTTAATTAATTTTGATTGACTTTACAAGTATCCTGCTTAATTTTTTGCTTCCAGGGAGATGAAGCTACTGACATGACTGGTGGCAATATAAAGTCACAGTCACCATTTTCACTGTATGAAACGTGTAGTTCTCATAACTCTGCTTGTATGATGCCACACTTACAAAGAAAAAGCTTTTGTGATAAAGTGCAAATCAACTTACTGTTTTTATAAATTCATGCCTTCATTTACCCATCATAGAGTGCACAGCAACATCAGAGATGCCAAACTGTATTAGCCATTCTGACAAGCACTGCTTTGCCACCTCATTGTTTCTGTTGTTAGTTGCACAACATTACCATCTTACTGCTTTAGGAAATTATTATGTTGAAAAAATAATTAATGGATAAATATATGAAAACCACACCCAGATAATGTTTTCCAGATTAGAATTGTAGGGAAGAAAACAAATCCTTTGCAAGGTAACCTTTTCTCATCAAGGCAACATCTTGAAGTTTTTTAATTGCAAGCGGCTTCTCCCCACATAGCCTTACCCAGAAACAATCCATCAGTTATTGCACAGATTTAAAAAAAACTAAGCATAGTGTTAAAATTCAGCTCATGGGAAAGAAGGATCCCAGAAAGACCTTTAGCTCATGGCATCTTCAGTGAAGAAACTCTTTAGCTGCATAGTCACATAACATGGCGTAAAATTAATAAGTCATTTACCTTGTCTTCTGCCGCTAGAGACTAGAATAGAGGCCCAGAGTAGTAAAATGCCAGCAGCAGGTGATGGTGCATGGATGCACATCTGCCTGGGACAGGCAGAGTGGGGTGAATTGGGCAGCAGAGCTTCTGCTGCTGCGAATTCCCGAGTCCTGTGGGAGAGACCCTCAGCAGCACCGCTCATACACTTCCTACCTGCAGTGCCCCAAGGGCCCCGTCACACAAATACACTTTCTGATCCATGCAGACTGGTCTGGGTAACAGATATGGCCTCCCTTTACGAAGCAGATTAACCCTGAGGTAATTAAAGGTCACGTGTGATACGCAGGAAATTCATATCTAACACTATAGAATCAGAGGGGACAAAGCAGTTCCAGGAGGACAAAGAGTCTGAACTGAGAAAAAGTAACAAGACTTTTTTTAAGATCAGAAGCGTCAGTTGAAATGCTAACACTTCATAAAAGGCCATTAAAGTGCAGATATGATCATATTTCAACCACTACTGCTCAGGCAACAAACAGCAAATGGTATAAAATGGAAACTACTTTTCTGCTGTAGATACAGAGCAGTTCCACAGTGATAAAAATACTTTCCTTCCTTATCTCCCTTCCCTCTTGAAATTCAGTCCCCTTTTTTTCCTCATTAAAAAATCCCATCATTCAGGAAATAATGGTAAACCAGTATGATTTTTTCCCCGTTTGTTAATGGGCTTGTTCTCATGTAACAAAATATTGTGTCAATTTAGAAATGATTCTTTACATTAACACAGCACTCTTCTACTTAGTTCTCTTTTATTTCATTGCTGGAGTTTTCTGCTTCCTTCAAGTCCCACTTCAGTATCCCCTGAGTACCACTATTTCATTCTTATTCTGATTTTGCACCATACAACTCATAGCAAAACATCAATTTTCAATTTTATCATGTATTCAGTGTTGAACACAACCAGTCACTCCACTCTGACCCCCTCTGTAGCTGGGTCAGTACTTCTCCAGCATGACCAGTTTCTCCAGTAGTGAAAGGTAGAAGTTATCCTTTGGATAAACACTTCCCTTGTAAGAATTATATGGGCTAATTTACCACAGTTGTCTTCTCCTTGCAGAGCTAGCACTAACTTTCTAGATCAATCTGCTTTCAAAATTTGTAGCATTTTGGAGGCAGCTGCCCAAACACGGAGGGAGGACATTTATTCACATGTGCTGAGATTCAATCCAGAGCTTAATTTGTGTTAAGGCAGATTTCCTAAGAATCATAGGACCAGTTCTAGTTTGAAACTTGCCTTTATTGCCACTCTCTTATCCAGAATGCAAGTCCATCCATTTAGGAAACTAAGGTATGGTGTCCCCAGTATTACTGTGGGAAGGTTCAGGAATAAATTTTATAAGGAAAGGCTGTGGGGTTTTTGTCCTGCCTATCATAATTTTCCCTACTCTTATGGCATAATTTGTCACAATTCCATCCTTGAAGCTTCAGACTCTGGCATGAGCAGTTACACTTTCTTTCCACACTTGCAGCCTAATTTTTAAAGTATTAAGGTAAATTTTTATTTCACTGGAGAGGGAAAGAGCTTCCTTGCTTATCTTTCAGCTTTTGTGGTACAAGCACCTTCCACCTAGCAATCTTCTCCCTCCACTTGACACACGGGAAATCCCTCATACCCAGAAATAAGATCAATCCTCCCCTCACCAAGAATTTTGCTTTTCCTGCAATCCAAAGCAAATGTAATGAGACCAATGTTCTGGGGTGGCCCTATCTGTACCTTTATACTATGTGAGACAACTGAACCTCTTTTTTCTAAGCTGGAAAATATAATCATATAAAACACCGATGGTTTAAAACCAAAATTACTCAGTCAAGTAGTTATAAAAATAAAATACACTTTAAAAAAATAACAGTAATGTCCTCAGGCTGTATAAGACCTAGAACACAGACAACAAGTTGTTATCAAGATTTTATTGTCATATATAGATACAAAAGTTAAATATGCAACAGAGAGAAATCCTTCACAAATTTATTCATGGGGTAAAATCTGACCTCAGATGTACTTGCACTGTGCAACACACATCAAAGCAGAGGAGTCCTGACTGGCACATAAACCCAGATCCAGGGGGATGAGCCACATGTGTGAGGTGTCTCATCAGTGCTCATTTAGGTTTATTAGCTGTGACAAAACACTCTGCAGCACAGCCCCATAGGGCTGGTATTTCACTGCTGGATCTGGGGGCAGGTTTGGCCCAGTGACTCCACATGTTTTGCATCAGGGTTAATTTAAGTTGCTCTTGCTCCCCATACACCATTTTATGGATATTCATATTTCTGTATTCCTGAAGGCAAGGGCCAGCACAAGGTGCTACTGCTAGGGAACGAACAAAAAAAGCACTATGACAAAAGACAACAGTGATGGCAAATTCTTCTAGGTAGGAATTTGCTCTCCATGCCCGGCCAGGACTTAGACTGTTGTCTTTGGGACAGCCCTTGCAAAGACAATGCAATAGAAACATCTGCTTTTATGATGTTCTGCTTCAAAAGGTATCCAAGTTATGAAACTGTTATGCCACCAGTTTTTCTCTTTTTGTGGTCTATGCTCTTTGGAGACAAGACTGCCTGTAGCATTTCTGCAAACCTCTCTCTTCTTGCTTAGTCAACATATACTCAATTAGAAATATATTTATAGTCACAATCCTCAAATACATTCATTTACATAACAAGAGGGCCAAATGGTATCTAATCTTATGTGTCAACTTTTTTTAACAGATGTCAAGTGCTTGGAGAGCACTGTAAAGATTTGGTTGTTTCCTAAACAGTAGTGTTTGCACTGATGCAGTTTCTAGTACATCTGAGTTTGCTCCCATTCGTCTTAATTACAAGTGGGACTTCAAATAAAAAAAATTAAGTTCTGATGAGGAATGCAACTCTTAACAAAACTAATACCCTGCTCACAAATGCTATACAATTCATGAGTAGTGTCCTCCGGGTAATGACCAAGACAAAATGCAGAGCTACAGACACACGAGAAGTTAAAGCAGATTGGCCTAAATTTGATTCTGGGGTTTTGGTTGGGGGTTTTGTTTGTTTTTTTTCTTTTTAATTATGTGTGATTTTAATAACTGTGACTAATCATGGGTCTTTGTATAAATGTGGGGAGAAAAGGCAGGGTCATCAGGTCATCTTACTTCTTGAACAGAAAAATATATAGGTAAACTTCATCAAATACAATCTGTTCCCAGAAATCATAATTTTATGACCTGTTGCAGCAATCTCATTTAATCAGCCATTTACTTGTGTTGCTGATAATGGGTGTATGAGCAGCACACGATGATTCTGCCAGAAATAAGTGTTACCCCTTTCTCCAGCCTTGTCTTAGCCAATTCTCTCCCTCCCTCCCCTCTCTTGGTTATGGTTTGATACTTTAATTTCAGAAGTTTCTGGTTCATTGAAGATTTTTGGTTGGGTTTTTCTTTTGAGGCAGTGAAGGAGAGGGGGAAGAAAATTCAGTTTATAAGCTAATGATCTTGTTATCCAACCCCATCCCATTTTCAGTTTTAAAGTCATATACAGCTGCCCTCTGCAAATTAATATTACCATTGCTGTGTTTCAATGCTTTCTATTTCCAGCCCCTTTAAACCACTTACTTTAGAACACTGTTGTGCAATAACATACTGAATAAACGAGTAATGAGTTCATTCTCTTCTTGTATTTATGAATAGCCAGAGAAGTTTCTTTTTTGAGAGTGAATGAGAAATTAGGTGTATTTTAAAGGCTTCTAAAGTGTATTTTCAGTTTCTGCCAGATGAAATCAAAGACAAAATTACTTTTTCCTACTTAAATATTTCATTGATTTTTCTTAGAACACCATGCTCCCTCCTCTCTCTCCAAGGCATGTATAATGATTCCCTGGCTATACCATAAGGTAACCTTGCTAGATCTAGACCTGATCAGCATATTTATAAAGAATGAATCACAGTAATGTTGAATGCATTTTAATGCACATATTCTACCCCCATAGTCTATTGCCCAGGAATTTCGTAACAGAAGAACTGAATTTTATTCTCTGCCTGACAGGCCTGTCTACAAGAGTTGTGTCTGCAGTGCTAAATTTCACCCTTAATCTGGCTGACCGTGGCTTCACACACCCCATGCACATTAATTGCTGCAACCAGAAAAAAAATTGAGAAAAGCATGTGGGACTGTGCATGAAAGGGGGCACACTTACTGAAATTCATGGATTGCTCTGCTTGATTCCCCAAGCCACACATGGGAACACTCAGCCATAGGCAGCTGCGTCACTTTCTTGAGGAGAAGGAGGAACTGGGGCAGAACAGTTCCATTGAGTGGTTTCACTGTTGGTCACAGCTTTTCAGACATGCATGGCATAAACCAAGAACCTGGCCTGTTGGGTTTCAGTGCCTGCAAACACAGAATAAAATTCACCTAGAGCTACTGTGGCAATTGCGTACCAACTGATGTGCAGTTAACCTCAGCTATTTTCTGAAAGTAAAATGCAAAGCCTTACAAGTTCTCATTGCATAAAAGCAAAAAAAAGCTTATGCCTTCCTCCAAACTGAGATCAAACTCTGTCCCCTAGATGTGCCAACAACCTGCCCAGCATTTTGGTGACAAACTTCTTTAGTCTCTCCAATGCAGAAACAGCAAAACACAGCATTTTCAAATAATGAAAAAAAAAGTTCCCACTGCAAAGAAAGATCACAATTACAGCAGCACCCATGTAAGTGTGCTTGTGTGCTTTGGCTCTCACCAAAGCCTTGCACAGCCGTTTGCTGGCACTGTTGCCTTAGAAGCACTGGTTATTTCAGCAGGAGACTCTGCACAGGGGCCATCCCTACATCAGAGTGGGCTTGAAAAGAAAGATTCTTTGATTTCAACAGCCCATTTCTTAATTCTTAGCAACTGGTGTAAATCAGGAGCTCCATTACAGTTGCTCCAGTGTAAAACCACTTTAGAGGTCAGATCCAAGTCTAGTCTTTCAACTTGCAGAAACACATGGACTCCATCCAGGCTGGACTGGTTGGCTTTTGTGCAGTTTGGAACTGAAACAAGTACACACAGTTTCACACAGTACCGCTGCTCATCTCTCTGAACCTAACAGAATACAGGCCTCAGGGAGTTTTACAAGTATGCTTTTTTTTCTGGTTCGAGTGAGTCTTGCAAGTGTAGATAATTTTTTAATATTTTAAAATACATTTTGAATTACAACTGTAATTAAGCAAGGAGATTTTTCCCCCATAATCACATAAAATGGCCCAAGCAATTTAGTATTTTAATTTTCATATTCATAGAGCAAATATTAGACTGTCCAGTTGCATTATTGAACAATAGATTAAAACCCTAGGTCACACTATATGTTCTTTTTAAGAAGACACGTAATATTTTTTCCTCAACATTTTCAAACCACTACTTTCAGAACACTGCAACCCTGAGCTAAGACAACCACATATCTTCAAATAGTCACGTAATAATATTTTTATATTTATGCCAGACCGCTATGAACCCATTAGTCCAAAACTAGAGGCATGGTGTAAGATTGTACGAGTGTCACTGCTAATTGAAAAAAAATTTAGCTAATTAAGTATATATTTGTTCACCACAAGTTAGGGGGGAAAAAAAAAAAAAAAAAATCATTCTGCCACTCCTATTTCAGACTCCATTTCGTAAGCAGTCCTTTCAAACATCTACTTTGTGACAAATCATATTTTTTGAGGATCCCAAAACCCCACATTTTCCATAAATGTTTTCTTGAGCATTCTGCATCAGTTTTGTGTTCATACTTAACTGGCTCCTATCATACTACATTCTTCAGGAAAGCAGCTGCTTTTCTGTCTTTGGTATTTTAAAGAAATTAAAATGAGACTTAACACTTTTAATTAGATGTTTAATTCATGATTTTGTGAGCTATTTCCTTCCACTATGAATTTTGTCACACAACTGTAACAGTCTTTCCACTGCCAATTTTTTTTAAATGCTAACTCAGTGTCTCAAAGAATGTGTATTTCACTTTCAAATTCTTTACCAAATTGTGCAAGTCTCATTTGTGAGTAAAGTAGGAATGCCTAGTAACTGGCACAAACTGTGGATGTAAAAATATGCAATGTTCAGAACAAAAAGCCCTCCAAAACCAAGGGAACAGTTTAAAGACATTTCATGGAGCATACAGTAAATACTAAGTTTAAGAGATTTATAAGAGCAAATTGAGCAGAACATGGCTTTTATTGATGAGATACAAGTATTTTACTACTTTATGGTTTTGCTTTTAAAGAAGCAAATGCAGAAATACTCCTCAAAAACCAAATGAAATGCGAGTCAGCTGTTTGAAGAAGGTGGCAAAGTGGAGCCCAGTTTTCAGAAGCTTCCCCTTTCTGCCCTTCCTGGCAGTCAGCACATTCACAGCATTGCTTTCCAAATCCTTCAGCAGCAGTTGAGTGTCATTCAGCCAAAAGATGTTCCCATTAAGAAAGCAACACATACCATGCCTTTTTCTCAGCTGTCAGTTATTTTTTCTCATCGGAGGATGAGGGTGAGCAGGATTTGGCCTGTCCTCAGGACAGTATAGTGGATTATCATTACTGGCAATAACAATGTTCTCTAGGCCAAGAGTCCTCATTTTGCTGCACCTGGTGCTCAGGCCCAAAATGAATAGCCCTGTTAATCCACCTGCTAACCTGGCACACCTGCTCACCCTCCTCTGAGCTTGTTGAACCCATACAGCCCCTACTGTGCAGACTTGGGTGAGTCTCTTCAAACTGCTTAACAGCACGCCCTATGGCTTGTGAAGACACAAGCCTTGAGCTGAAGGCAGCTTCTATTCCACAATGGAGACAGAATTTTGAGGACTTTCCTGAGATACTTAAGGTTGGTTGAAACTGCTGGGTCTGCCTGGACACTACCACTCTCCTTCAGAAAAGGTATTTCTACATATATGCTCATAAAAGCAGATTAAATTACCTTTGGATAGGTTGGCTGAGAGTTTTGGCATGCTTTTAAAAAGTGACCATAGCATCTAAAATCCAGGCAGGCTAATAAAGTACAGTTCTGCCTACAAAATATTCAGTGTCCTAGTGCAGTCTGAGAGCCGGAAAACCCCACCAAAACAAACATGATCCAAAAGTTGTGCTCAAAGCCTGGCTCTACCAGAAGTGTATTGACCAGCAAAACTTGGTGGCCATGTTTCTTCACCAATCCTCCTTTTGTACAGACCCTGTCACCTGTACTTCAGCTGGCAGATTCTGAGCCTGCATTCAGTTGTAAAATCGTGAACTACTATTGCTTGTGCTGCTGAACTGACAAAACAGGCAATGGCAGCAAAAACCTCCCTCTGTCTTACACCAAAGCATGTGCAGAGACAGGGACATGGATGCTGAGTATTACCTGGCCTTGGATGCTAGTAAATATTGCCAAAATAACTACCAAGTGCTGTTTGTCAGTGTGGGCACTCATATAATATGTCATGATATTATCAGCATCACTAACCAATATTGACAGTGCAGCCAGAACAGCCTGAGAACACACAGGTTCATACTTTGTCTGATCTCTCCCTCTCCTTGAAGCAAGGTAAGCGGGTCACTAGCTGAGTGGCCATGTTTGCATTGCTTCAGGTAGCACCTTAGGTCAAAATTTGAAAACATCCACAAAAATCTGTATCACAATCAAACCCTTAAATAATCAGAATCTTCATTTCACTCCAGGTAACTGTGCTGCATCAATAATTTATATACTTACATATTTACTTCAGTCAAATTCTTGGCAAAAGCAAGGTCAGAACCTCAGCAGGCAGATGCTGCAGAGCTTCAAAGCGCCCAGTAGAGATACACACATACAGAGGTTTGCAATCAACCCCTCACTGCAGCTAGTGACTATGGGCTTGTAAGGGCACATTGTGCACACTCACAAACATCTTTAAATTTGTCTTTCTCATCTGGGTGGCTGAGTTCAGAAAACCACTCCAGACATCTCTCAAAGTGTTTTCTCAACTTGAAGCCAAGTTAACTCACTTCAGGGGGAATTTGAATCAAAGATGGTTTTCTCCATCCAGCTGAAATGGATTTTTAAAGAGATTACAGAAATACAACGCTTCAAGAGGGCTTGGGGTTCTGTGGAGAGGTAGAAAGGCTGGGAGTGGTCTGCATGAAAGAGAATAAATAGTTTTGTGGGGGAAACACATTTTTCTCTTTTAGCACTGCTACTAATGAAATAGCAGGAGTGGCTTACAAGGAAAACATACAAACATTAGGCTGCTGTGAATTATGCAGGTTGGTAAGAGATAAAATAATAATCAGCTCACCATCAAGACCTAATCCCCAAGCTGCTTGTAGGATCATGATCAGAGCGGTGTCAAGTCATTTCCTTTGCATACCTTTGGGAACACGGCATTCCCAGCATACCAGAGCAGCGGCCCCGGCGCTGGGAGCGCAGCCCAACAGAGCAGGCAGCGCTGGCCCCCACGCCAACCCATCGTCTCTCGGAAGGCACATCTTGAGCAATCCACAACTTCTCCCACTGCTGCCTTGCAGCTACCTCTTCTTCGTTTATATCCTCAGGAATCATTTCCCACTGTCCCTCTCACACTGGTGAAAGGCTGAAGGCTTTCAGTCACCGATGGAATGGTTAATGGCCAACTGGGCTTTAATTTGTGGGTATAGGGAGGTGTCATTAGCTCGAGGAGCCCTCCCCGGCTGAGTGCATTTAAGGACCTGTTGCAGCAGTTCTAGACTGCCTGATAATCTCGTTGTCACCTTCCCAGGCAGCTGTAGTAAAAGTGGAGCAATTTTCATTAGAAGTGCAGGAACATGCAAAAAAATTAAATTTGTCAAGTCAGTCCAGTGCGTGGAGACCTCAGGGTAATTTGCTTCCCTTTATAAACCTGAAGTTGATTTGCTTAATTTCTTTCTAGATGAACCTGAACACTGGCTTCAATTCTCATGGCCTCTTATTTATTATTTTTTAGACAGTTCAGCTCTCCAGACACAAATCATAATTACCAGAGACTGGAGGGAAAGAGCCCAAATTCAAATGAATACATACATACATATATATGTGTGCATGTGTATATTAAACTGCTGCCTGTCAAAGCTGGAGGGAAGCTTTTAAATAAAGTCATGGAGAATGTCAAACAACCTAGTTAAACACTCAAAAAATCTGTCCTTCCTTTTGTTTGACTCCTGATTTATGTCAAGCTGGAAAACATGATAACAACACAAGGCTATTAGATTCTTTTGTAATATAAATATGAAGTGTATGCATTTAGTAACCTTCAGACTGTAAAACACAGATGGAAGTACATCTATAAGTTTCAAACCACCTCATTTAAAACATAAACAAAGCACACCAAAAAGAGAAAGCATGAGAAAAACACTCAAGTGTCAGTACTCTCCCTGAAGCACTAATTTTCTCTACGAGCCATATTAACACAAACCTGTTTGAAGGCAGAGACCAGCCTATATACAAGAACGTCAAGCTCGTGTTTAATTTTCATCAGATGTTTAGCAAAACCTCCTGCACACGGATTAGTTTTACAGTTGTGAGGAGGCATGACTCCCCCAGGACACGGACACCCCTGTTCAGGAGGGTGAACCCTCTGAGCATCCCAGTGCCACCGTGCTCCTGTGCCACAGCCCTGCCAGGAGGCACCTCTGCCGTGACATGGCCCGGACATCCTGCAGGGCTTTTGGGCTCCCCACATCCTGTGCACACGCGCGGGTGTCAGACTTGCCCTAGGGGCACAGTGTCTGTCCGCAGGGTGGTTTCCTATTGCCTAATCATTCCCCTCACTTTCTCGGGTGGGATATCACTGTAAAAAACTTCTCTGAACTTACCTACACAACATGAATTTCCAGGAAAGTGGCAATGCTGTTAGTAGTTCTGCATTTTCTCAACCTCTTTTGCAGCAGAGAAGTCTAATAGTGAATGTATTTGATTATAAATAACAATAAACTCTACAGAAAGGAAACTAATATTTTTCTATATCTTCGTTCAACAGGCTCCAGTTTAATTCTAAGCCCTTCATTCGTTCAACATGCTCCAGTTTAATTCTAAGCCCTTCATTTGAGAAATCAGTTGTGAGGTTGATTATATGTCAAAATATCCAAGCCAATGAGTCATCTGCCCTGGGAGGTGGTGGAGTCACTGTCCACTGTCTTCAAAAAAAGACTGGACATTGCACTCAGTGCCATGGTTTAGTTGATGAGAAGGTGTTAGGTCATAGGTCAGACTTGATGACCTCAAAAGTCTTTTCCAACCTAGGCCATTCTGTAATTCTGTGATTCTTTAATGTTGATGCTATTTCAAGAACAAGTGGAAAGTGTAAGTTAAAGAGTTAAGACCAGTGAAGAACAGAACATTTGAATATCATCTTCTGCAGGTGACTAAAGAGCTAATTGCTGTTAGTAAAAGCAAACCCTTTGTGTCAGAAAGAGTACTTACTTCAGTGGCTGCAGATTAAAACACTCTAGTTAGTTCTTTCTATATTCAGGAAAAAATTAGCCCATAAATTCTTTTATACTTTCAGTGAAGATATTTTTGGAACTGCAATAAATTTCTCATTACATATAATGCACTACTGTCTGATTATTTTTTTTTTATTTTTACCTTAAAATTATGTCTAAATGGGACAGTCCAATTATGTCTGATTTAATGTTCTAATGTAATCTTGTGTGTTTACAAGAAAGGTCTCAAATTATTTAACAAGTGACATTTTGGATTTATTACCAAAATGATATTGGAAGTATAGGACATGTGGGGAGCCAATTAAACTTTCCTGGACATCATCTGCAGTGTCCTCCAGCCACCAATATAGCCCCTTGCCTGGGAAACTGGAGTTTAGTTTAGGGCTGTATTCTTCCAGAGAGCACAAGAGATGACTAACCACCCCATGGAAATAGTCAGGCCGCCTTGTCTGTGGTATTCCAGAGGGTCAATGCCAAGGAGAGTGGGCCTGAGTAAATATGTAAGTGAATAAATCTTACAAGGCAAAGAAATGAAGCACCTGAACCAGGTTTACTCCCTTTTGTACAAAACTGACATGAAAGCTGAAATTATGCCCCATCCATTCTTACTATTTCAGTGCATCTGTGTGAGAACCCATCTAAGGCAGGACAAAATACTACTTGGAAAGTCCTTATGGCTGGAAGGGATGTGTGAATAAGGTTTACCCTGGCTGGACGGGGTAGAGAGCTGCTACAGCTGGCAATTAGAAAAGCTAAATTTTAATTGCAAATGAAGAATATTTTTTAAATGATAGACATGGAATTGTGTGATGACTCTGTTATAGAGTAATTTTCAGGAGTGGAACTTGCATTTGAAAATGGATTTATTAGAAATTTTATAGCTCTGTTTATCATTATGAGATATTGATTTTTCAGCTAGATATAAATGAGTTAAAGGGGAAAAAAACCCCTAAACTTTATCCTAGTGGCCAAAATGATGTCAGCTATAGAAGTTTTTTGCTCATACAGGCAAGCTGGAAGTATTCAGTCCTTCCACAGCAGTCTTCATGTGACCAGGCCACACAAGGAAAGTTTCATAGCACTCCAGTGAAGTCACTTGCAGAAGTAGAATAGGATAGGCTTCCTAGAAGAAATGCAATTTTAGCAGAATTATTCTGTTTATATAGCAGCTTTCACTGGTGCAATTATGATGACTAGATATTACACTGCTCTGTCTGCACCTGCGAGGATTCATTTCTGTGCCAACAAAACCTTCAGACCAGGCCAGAAGCAAAAGTTGAGTTAATTAGAATACAGATGAGCACTTTATGACTTAGCTCTGTTTTGCCACTCTTATTACAATGAAATGAAAGTCATCTCATTATGCTAAAACTGTACCAGCACTCAGCTTCCTGCTACTGGTTTCTAGCTGGAAACCAGCTACATTGATGGACGGAATGAAGAATAGACAGGTACAGACAAGGAGAGATCCAGGGAGTGGCCAGTGATCACAGGAAATATTATAATCTTTTGATCTCTTGCTGTATGCAAATCATTTAAACATTGCAACTGGGAAAAACAGTACCATATGAAAACTCTCACTCTGCCCTGATGTGCCTTGCAACCATTTTTATGTTTCTCTTCAGCCCTCAGAAGTCTTATGCCCTTGTTATTTCTTTATTGCTTGTTTGTTTTTCTCTCCTTCACTGCAGCCCAGCTCTGGCTGTATCAGGCATAAAGCAGAGTTCACGATACACTTCTTCAAGGCATTCAAGCATGAACTATTTTTCACTCTAGAATCCCTCTGCCCTGTTTTGCTCCATAACTTTTCCCAGTGCAGTGATCAACTCGTCCTCCAATCGGCTTTACAACCTCACCAAAAATACTGCTCCATAGATCAGCCCAGGTTGCTGCAGGATCATGATGGTTTTATGCCTCCAGCCTGCCACTTTCCACTGCCCCTAACTACCCAGCGAGTGGAAGTCTCAAGGTTGTTTGTAAGCTAGTGTGTGTAATACAGCCAGCAGGCTGGCCTGGGCTGTAAATTTCGTGTGTTTCATACTTAAGTAGGACTGTCAACTGTTAAATCTATTCCTTGCTAAAAATAAAAGCTACATAATAAGTCTGATACTATAGATCACTTTAAACCAGATACTGTAATCCTCACTTGAGACAGATACATGACCTATTAAATTAAACATAGATTCCCTGAAATTACATGCAGAACCTCTCTCAGATCAGACTGACTCCATTACTTTACCCTGTAAATAGAAATATTGAACTTGTGTATATATTCAGACATGATGCATGTAGTCATTTACCAGCTTTTGTATATGCATGCTGCATTAGCAGAGGTGTGCCTTGAAACAAAAACTGTTGACATTTTCAAAGCAAAATACCTGATATTATCTTTCTAAATATGTACTTAATTTTGTTAACAAAATAGGTCTCTATTTTCTGAACAGGTGACATCAATGGCAGCTGAGGAAAAATAAAACCATCTATATTAAGGTGTCAATCAATTATTTTGGAGATGAACATTTGAAAACAGATTTTAAAAACTGGAAAACAACAAAATCTAGAGCTGAAAAGCTTGGGAATGCCCTTATATTTGAATAGTTCCACTGTGAAATTTTTTTCCTGGTAAAATTCATATTTCTGTAGTATTTGCAGCTCAATAAACTCTGTTGCTGTAGCTGTATTTTGCAACTTTCTAGATATCTTCACTCTGTTACTGAAGGATAGCTTTGGTGATTCATGAGATGGAAATGTTGAGGACAGCACCAGGAAAGAACACAGCCATATGATCTGGGGTGGAGAGAGGATCTGATTACACCAAGACTTCAGCCTTATCTTCCCATGGTTCCCGAGATGGACAGAAGAATGAGTACTATCTTCATGTCTACTATCTTCTTCTGATTACTGCAGAAGGAAAGAAACAGGTTATGTGTATTTTGTGCCTGTGTGGCACCTACTTAGTGAGCTTTAGCACTGGACACTGCATTATGTCATTATGTATAGGGTTAAACCGGATTACTGCTGAGTATCCACACCCAGCATTTCACAGCTGCTCTCTTGCTTTGGCACACAATCAGGGCTTTCTTCCAACATAGCTCAGCAAGACTGCTACCTTCATGTCTTGCAGCAACTCTCATTTATTTATTCATATTTATCACCACACCTATCAAGCTCTTTGCTTTCACATGTTTCCTTTCTCTCGTTTTTTTTCCCTCTCAAACTTCACTGCCTCAGCTGTTTTTCTGAGGACTTACTACAAAACTGGGGCCTTTTCTACTCTTTTGGAGCAACTCTGCTATTTCCATATAAAGCTCCAAACTGGGAATGTCAAATGGAATCAACTGCATGTGAAACACAACCAGCCAGCTGACCAAACAAATGAATAAGCAGAAAACTAAGCAGGTTATATGAGGCCATCATTCAGGTGGATGCAGAAAATAATACTCGTGCTTCTAGAATGAGGATAAATCAAGGTGCTGCAGTCTGTAACAGTATTAGAAGGGTAGCATTTTCCCACACAATAAAATGAAGTTCTCTTGAGCATTTCCTGCAGTGGATGAGTCACTGTCTGTCTTGGCAGGTTTATTCAGAATTATTTCTGTTCACCAAGAATGAAGGAGAAATCTAAATCTCCCCTGTCTGTGAGCCCTCAGATTTGCCAGACTTGTGCTGATGCAATGCATTCCACAACCCCACTCCAGGTAGTCTGATGTCTCAATGAGTCTGTAGTTTTCCAGTCAGCCTATCTATGCTGGAAGCAAAGAAGCAGAATGTAATCTGTTTTCCTTTTTTTGCAGAAAGCCCTGCTCCTGAGCACTGAGGCTGTTCAGGTGGGAGCAGCAGTTCTGTGAATGGGGAACAGCAGCTGATGGCAGTGGGACTTGTGACGCCTGTCTCGGAGGTCATAGCTTTGGGGAGTAGCTGTGACTGGGAGGAGCTGAAACCATTCTTTTGTGAGAAAGTGTGAAGCCAGTGAAGCCACTTCAGGGATATGCTTCAGCAGAAAGACATGACAAGTTGTGAATTGCAGTGCATTAATTCAAGCCTAACATATTGTCAAGTATGGGGCCAAAGGGCTAAGAGCCATCCATACAACTAGGTGTGAATTAATTCACACTGGTTCACACACTGAAGTGTCTTATTGTGATAATAGATTTAATACTCCTAAGATGTTATTTTAAAATATATATATATTATTAATTAAGGTGCAAGACTTATGCCTCCAGAACACTGAATTATATCTCAATGAAACCATTGCTCAAAATTCTTATTAACCCAGAAGGTCACTCAATTTCTCCTGCCCGTTTCATAATAATAAATAGGATAAACTGTTCTGACCATTCCATCTCTTTGTTACAGGAACTGTCATCATCAAAAAGGGAATCCTTCTTCTTGTATGCAAAATTAATGCTCAAGTATGTGGTTGGATAAGTGCTTCCTGCATGTAAATGTTCAGCCATATGTTTCTGGATTTCTCTTTGATAAATAAGTGCTGGTTACCACTGAGTGATCATGTGCAAAACCTGTACCAAGAGGAAAGGTGCCTGAACACAAGTGCTAATCAATGAACTTTGCTACCCATCAATTCATCGTGCTTGCATTGAAATGAAAGTTATTTTGGCTATGCCAATTAGTAAGAAAAACACACTGGGCTTTTGTCTCTTGCCAGTGGAGGTCAAGGTACTCTAATTTTAACAGGATGTCACCCAGAGAGGAGCTGAAAAACAGATTGGGTGGAGCCCAGCCCTGAGGAAAGTTTATTAAAGCTGATGGGAACTGCCCAGAGTAGGTCAAACTCATTCTCTTCTATCAGAAATGAGTTTGGTCCCCAAGGAACCGTTAAATATTAAATCCATTTCTGGTTTTTGTTTTGTTTTGTTTTTAACTGAGTCTTGGCTTCTGAGCTGTTTATAAGACAAAATTATATAGTAAATTATGTAAGATAAATGATACAGTCTGGCAGTGTGAGAAATCTACTATTCATAACTAATTCTAATTTTTTAAGCTACTATATGTCATAGCTAAAGCAGCACATTCTATCACTGAGCTGTCTTCAAGATTTACTACTTGTGTTAGTGTTTCATCTGTGGTTTGTTTCAAATGTTTGGGGGGCTTGAGACTACGGTGCTGTGCTGAGGCTGTGAGCTGCATGTAAAAGGCTGAAAATGCCCTTCCTGCATTTGGGTGGTGAGTGGAGAGGTCCGCTGTGGAGGCAAATTGAAGTAAATGACCAACAGTCAGTTAAATGTTTCTCTATGAAAGGTAGCTCTGTCAGGGTGTGACACTGGAAGACCTTGGCATGGGTGAAGACAAGATTTTGTGGACCTGAAGGGAGCAAAGACAGCCAGATCTGAGGCTCAGTACAAAGGTAGCCACGAGAACATGTGCCCTCCACACCCTGGCTAAGCAGACTTGTCTCCTCTTAAGAAAGAAGTCTTCCCAGTAAAAGCTTTTACATTTCATTGATCTTTGTCTTTTATATTCCTCTGCAGCAAACCTTTCCAACAGCACAAACATTTTATTAGACAGTTACACCATTATGGCTACTGTATGTTCCTTCCAGAGCACACCTTTTCTATGCCATGCTGGTTTTGCCTTACAAACCAAGTTAATAAATTATATAGTGATGAGCTTTGATTGCTTCACTTTCATACTGCTCTCTCCCAGAGGCTGTGTTACCCAAGATATTAGCAGAGAGAGCTGCTCTGACCTCGTTTAGTGGGCAGGCAGGAGCAGTGCTGAGATGCAGCCCCTGAAGCATAGTGAAACCATTGTCTCCTTCCAGGACAAGGCACAGAGCCTGAACCGCAGAAGCAAAACCTTGGGTGTCTGTTGGCGTTTCAGGCTGTGCTACACAGTGAAAGAAGACTGTATCTGAGCATCTGGGAGAAAAGCCCATGACAGGTTTATTTGATATTTTTACTGGAGACTATACAATTACTGGAATACCTGGATTTATTTCAATGGAAGTATTATAGAAATATTCTCTCCAGTGGTTTCCTGCATGGAGAGGAAATTTCATTTTGCAGCCAAAATTTTGTCAGGGGGTCACAACCTCTTTCTCAATGCTGAAAAACTGTTGGAACTCACCCTGTAATAAAATGAAAGTCTTCCAAAGAAATTAACCTCCCTTAGCCTATGATGGAGGGTGTCTCCACACTGATGCTGCCCAAGGCTGGTACAACATGTTGAGCACTTTCTCATTGAAAGAGGCACTGAGAAGGGCAGCATTATCACCAGGACTTGTGCTGGAGCAAGACAGGTACAAAAGGTAAACATAAACATGTAATGTATGTTAAGCCCATTTCTGAAGGCAGCAAACTCTTGGTGAGAGAATGTTTCTCTAACTCCTGTGCTGGCAGACTCCAGGGGCTTCAGAGAAAGAGCATCATAACTACAGGTGAGGAAAAGGGGTACAGGATCTTGACTTAAAATGCAGTCAAGGTTTATTTTCTCATGGAATTACTTCTGGTTGCTGTCTTCTGAGAAAAACCTTTTAAACATGCAAAACATGTGGCTAAAAGAGGAGTTCAGAAGTACTGGTCTGCGCACTTTGACGTAAAACTGAAAGTTTTGGCTTGGAAATTTCAATGACCTAGTACAGCCTTGCGTTTCCTTTCCGTGGAAGCAGCTGCCATGACCATTTCTATGCTAGAGTGAATAAAACCACAAGTGAAAGACAGAACGAGCCTGTCCCCCCTTTTTTTTATTTCCCAGCATCTGAATTGCCAGATGAGATCAGAGCTAGAGTCCATCTAGTCCAGTTTCCTGTCTGATAGCAGCCAGAACTTGATTCCTTGGATAAAGACATAAGAAATCTCAGTTCTTTCAAAAAGAGAATAATTTAGCACCCCACCGCCCCCCAGTGGGTTCATCTTAATTTCTAAGAGTGGGAAAGTGTTTGAAACTTCGAGGTTTGAGCTTTTACAACCTTTCTACGACTCTCTTAGCATTAATTATGATAACTCTGGCACCTCTAAAAACTTATAACATACTCTCAACTGTGTTGCGAGTAAGGCATGTTGAAAGAAGAGAACTGGACTTCTAAAAACATCGAGGCACTGCTGGGATTATTGACTCAAGGACCTCAGTGAGGGAACATAACATAGGGTCATGTTTCCCAGTAATAACATGGGTGGTTGACTTCCCAGCATAAGGAAAAACTGGAAAAAATTGAAACTCATGTTGTTTTGGATAGAGCCCAAGAAGTTACTGGAGATTTACAATTAGGTAATGCAGAAACTGTGGGTTGATTTGGTTTCATTTTTTCAAACAGATGTTGGAGAGGTTGCACAAGAGGTGGTGTGGAGGGCACTATATTAGTAACTGAAATAAGTGTAGCTAATTCCAATTTAATAATGTATTTTATGCGTTACAATCACTTTCCTAAGTGTAAATACCGAGCATATTAATTATTGAATGGTAATTTTCTAGCCCTATAATTTAGTTGCTTTCCTTGAAAAGAACCTATGGAGTCGTGGTGCAGATTTTCAGGAGGCATTTCTCCTATTGCTGCTGCTATTGGCAGCAGCATTATCTATCCCATTGTCATTGATGAGCTCTTCTGACTAAGAGGGAAAGTGGCAGAAACATCTATATCAGCTCATCTGGAATGGGCCAACTGCACATTTCATTAAAAAATGAAGTGGAGAGCAGTACTCTGGGGCCAAGGTTAACAGTTCCTTTCCATTTGTAATTTCTGTCATTTCTGGGTGCAATCTGTAAGCTGTCACATAGCACAGGCATTTGTGGAGGATACAGGAATTACCAAAACTGACCACAGCAAGCTGTTCTGGGACTACTGGTCAGTGTGGGTTTGTACAATAGAATTTAATTTTCATCTGTGACACTGAGACTGTCATGGGGTGGAGGATGTCACATGGAATGGTATCTAATAGACTTTTTCAGATTGTTTTATCTTATTTGCTATCTCAGGTGGTCATTTCTGCTTTCCTGTGCTTGGATACTGATGCTACCAGTCTGGCTTTACCCAATCATCTTCGAAGACAATTATTCTGTGTGGTTGTATACTTAATTATATCATACAGTACCCAGGAAGCAAGTATGTTATTTTCTCTGCTGTCCACTATTAACAAAACCCCATATCACCACCAGCACTAAGCACTGCAGTAAGAAATCATATTACTTAGGAAATAATCTCATTTTCTTTTTCCTAAAAAAACCTACACAGAACACAACCAAAGCATGGTTTTGATGTTCTCTAGTGTTTGTTTTCTAAATACTGGAGGACACAGAGAGCCCTACCAAGCAAAAACCTCAGCTACCCCTCACAGACCTCTCTCCAAATTCCCTGGATGTTCTGCACACAGAGCACAGACCAAGCATATCCCTCCGTGGCTGACTCTGTCTTCTTGTACAGGCACCTACTAAGAATGTATTACCCCCCTCATTTTGTCAAAGCACAAATAAACTTCCAGAAGTTTTGCAGTGGTATCAATGTCCTCTCTAAATATAGGGCTTCATCTCTTACTGAGTGGAACACCAGGAAGTCATCAGCACCTGAGAGCTGCCCAGCCTGCTGACGTGGTTTTCCTTCCATACTCTGCACTGAAGATTAGCCAACTCTCTCATCCCTCCATTAATCACCTCTCATATTTAGAAGACAGTAACCACAAAATAAGCAACCTGGTGACTCTTGCAGCTGTTTGGCATTTCTGTACTTTCTAGCAAAGCTGCTAATATTTGTGTTTCCAAAGCAAAGGACTTGGGGGCTCCTGACACATTCTTCCTGTCTCACCCCACGTGGGACAGCTATGCCACATATTACCCACTGTCTGGAGGTGAGTAAGGTTTGGTGCTTCAGCAGCTCCAGTCCACTTTTATAAAGTTTATTGGGAGCTGAATGTACTCACAGCCGTGAGGCTGGGGCTCAAAACATCTGAGCTAACCTTTAGACACCGCTGGTCTGCTCTGGTGTGTATTTAGTGAAGTGAAATGAAGACTATAGAATAATCAATCCTTCTATACTGTGATGGGTCAATTGCTTATTTTAGAACTGTCTTGGCTGGTTGATTATTTAATTTCCTTGAAAGCAAGAAAAATAATCATTGTGAAAGTTACTAATGTACTCCAGGTGAAATGCAACTAAACCAATCATTCCAATATTCACATTAGCCAAAATATACTTGCAGTTTTATATTTTGACCCCTTGCTCCTTCCTTGTCACAAAATAGTTATAAAAACGACTAAATTATTTTAAACTACTGAGTTCTATTTTTTTAGTGATTGACTTGGCATTTCAATTCATAGTTCTTTACTTAATTTAAGTTCCAACTTTTCTGTTTACATGATTGTCACTAAATGAAGCAATCATTAACCAGTGCTTTAATTGTCATGCTTTGTATGCAGTGCACTATGATAAGACTCTGTATTCACTATTAAATGATCAAAACATAGAATTTGACATTTCTTCTCTTTTTCTTCCAAATTTCAATACAATTTGGGGTTTTTATAAAGCTTTTTTGGTAAAAGCACAGGTTCATATGCACTTAAATAATGTTGATGAAGTCATAAAGAGAAGCTGTAATTATACTGTCAAATTTCTTTTATTCTTTCTGTGCATTTCTAGTAATATTTAGAACTACTCTATATTTCTACTGAGATAAACCTGATTTGATTGCAAACTGTGTAAATTAAATAATCAGTCACTCTCTACATGCTGTGTCCTTTCACAGTTTCTGAGCTCACTTGTACTGTGGTGAAAAATCACCAATTTCCCTTTGGTGCTACTCTCAGGGGTGATTTGGGGTGAGTTATATCCAGGCCCCTGAATCTGAACCTTACACGCTTTCACCACACAGCTGTTGAGGGGGAATGTAATGTCCACTAGGGCTCCAGTGGGAAAACTCTCCACTGCCAGCAAAGCTTCAGTCTTCCCAGAGGTGAATAAATTTGTGTTTCTCCATTCCCTAAAGCTCCCTGGGGTGCATAAAGCAGATACTTCTATCTGGCTCTCTTGCAGGCCATGCCATGCCATGCCATGCCAGGCCATGCTACATCCTACCAGTGTTGTTGGGGCAGATCTGAAGGAAGTCCAGGCAGTCCGTATTTTATGCCATTTGGGCAAACTAATGGACAAGATGAACTCTGAGGCTTATCTCTAGACCTCTTTTGATGATAAATATACACAGGAGTAAAAAACACCCATGAGCAGGAGTGAGCATAGCTCCCTGAACCTGTTGCTGGACCAGTCATTTGTGGAGTGGAGAGATCCAAGCTCTGCTCTTCACCTTTTTGGTTTTTTTCAGCACTGGCCCTGTATTTCTAGCACAGCTGTGCAGCAATCTAATTACAAACAAACCAGATTTTATTCAATTCTTCTTACATTCAAGTGTTTTCTTGACCTATGGGTTGGAACAGGCAGGTATTTTTCAGCCCATGACTGCAGTAAATTTCCTGTGCACAGTGTACAAAGGCTGAGTTCTTCCAAAACAGGGGTATGGCCATGGAAAGGATCCAAGCAAATCAAATGGAAGACATTTCAATTATATAATCTAACAGTTATATTTTATTTATAATTGTTGCCACAGGGCAGCCTAGGATTACTTTGTGTGAACTTCTACTTAAATGTTTATTTCTGAAGAAAAGCATTATAAGGCATCTATGGCAATTTCATTATTATTAAGAAATTAAAAAGAATCTATAGTTAGGTAAGGGACCAATAAAATTACCTACATCATCTTTCAGAACAGTAAAATGTAATAATAAGCCACAATGAGAAACTGGAGCCTTAGAAATGAATGAGATGGAACTAAAAAAGGTTCACTGACAGGGAGCTCAGGGCTTACTGAGCTGTTATTTATTGCAGGGCTGGATTTTTAAAGCTACACTAGTGAAAATAGAACAACAAAAAATATTGTAGCGGAATTAATTGTACAGATTCACTCTTCAAACCAAAACAGACTACCAGGAAGTAGTCTTAAAATGAAGTAAGGAACACAGAGAGTTTAATTCATCTCCCAAAATCTCCAGGGAAAGCATAGTTTCTCTGACAGAGGGCTGAGCATGACTCAAATGTCCCTCCTCTTTAAAATCCACATCCCACCCTCCACTCCACTCCCATCCCTCTCTCCACTCCTCTGGATGGTCAGGGAAGCTCTTCTGAAGTCCTCTGACGTCTGCTCCTACCAGTGCTGTGTAAATATGCTTTGATGAGTGCCTGCCTTCATGTGTTCTGATCCATAAGACAAGCATTTTGACCTTTAACAAGAGCTTTGAGTAAAAGGAAGGCTTTCAGTGGGAACCAATCCATTGCCATTGCAATCCAAGTGGACAACAATTTGAATATAGAAGGAAAGTGCATTTAATTTGATTTTAGACTTTTGATGGAGTTTTACAATCAGTAGAATGCAGAGTTCAGGCCTTCTGCCCTCTCCCCATTTCCCCACTTGGTGCAGTCAACATGGGTAAACAACAGGTGCCTTTAAGGCTGGGAACCATGGGCACTGAATTTCTTGAATACTCTGAAAGCCTGACCATATACCATATTCCATCATATCAGTCTGCAGAAAACCCAGGCCTTCATAAACTGTGCATGAGGACAGAGGGGAAACTGCAGGAATGCACCCCATGTCTTGCAGAGAACCTTTTAACCTCTTTCAAGTAGGATTGTGCTCCACAGATGATAAGGAACAAAACAACTGTGGCCAACACCTTAAGAAATTATACATTTTCTGAACAAGGAATGTATTGATTGGGAAACTAAAGCTGCACTGGAGAATGTAGGAAAAAGAGAGGTTTTATTCAGTAGCAACATACCTACTTTGTTTTGGATAGGAACAGCAGAATAAACCTCTTGAGAAAGTTTTTGGTTTATATTTAGTGTTGCTCTTTTGGAACAAAATTGGATTAGACAATAGTTCATTCTTCATTTCTTAACCCAAATTGTCATCACACTTTTGCATCAGCAGCATGATTTGGCTGTACTTTGATCAGCCTGTACTCAACCCCAGTTACTCATCTCTAGACCTGACCCATCACTGAGAGGCTTTGGGCCGTGGGGAAAATATTTCATTTCAGTCCTTGGACTGGAACAGAGTTTTCCACTGATTCAGACCTTCAGTACTTTATATCAGACCTTCAGAACATTCAGAACAGTGCTTTATATCTGCACACAGATTTTTTCAAAATAATGATGCAATGGAAAATCATGTTGGAAATCATGTCAATATTTCAGAGTGGAAAAAGTTAAAATAGTAAAAAAAAAAAAAATTTAAAAAGGTAGAAAGAAAGAAAAAATTTAGAAGATTCAGTTGGATGCACTATTTACCAGGAAGGACAAAAAAGGAAGTATAATATGGATTCTTAATGTAAATTTTACTTGCTTTCTGCAGTAAGTAAAAACTAGAAACCACCCCAAAATGCTCTAATTGCAGGGTGAGGCCAGTCTTTGAACAGCTCATTGCCGTGAGAAAATTTACATTTTGTGTTCAAAAATAATTGCTAGCCTGGATCTTAACATGTCTTGGTCTGTAGACTAACCTATGCAAGTGCTTCTACTATTCCTGCTGCAAAAGAAAAAAATAAATTCCAGGAGGGCTCTGGAAAAATTGCAGATGGAGAAGCAGTTTCCTGATGGATCTTGCTATCTTATTGACACTCCTCAACCACTGCATCTAACACATCAGCTTCTGAAGCTTACTCTCACTGAACATGCTGTTTTGCCTCTTATGCAATTGCTATTAGCTTTAGAGCTATTGTTTTTTCTTGAACACACACACTCAGAAAAGATGTTTCATGTTTATTATATAATTTAGTCTTGAAAAGTATTTCTTGCTTGAACCACTGCCAAATCGCTGATAGTTTCACTTTACAGTTTCATTTGATGTCGGCTTTATATTATAGAAGGCACATAGAAAAAAGTGCATGGAAGTTTTATTGCGAGATTACATTCACCTTCTTCATATACAAGCTTACATTAATCCAGAACAATCCAACTTTGGACATCTACCACATACAACAGCATCCTTTAATTACCAGATAATTACTGCCTTCAATGAGAATCTTTTCTGAACAATATCTGCTCAGCCTGGAGGCCTGGAGGAATAGCACAAACCAGTTACAGTTTCCCCATTTCATACACCAGTCTGTGCCAAGCCCAGAGCAACCTTGGAATGATTTAAGAAAGAGTCGCTGTTGCCTCATTTCTGCCACCCCACCCTGAGAGCCAGCTCTCAGTCTTTCTGTTCCATCCCTTTTCCCCAAACAGTCTTCCTAAATCTCTTGTGTGCATAGAGCCAGGTGCAGGAACCTGATTTTTAGAGGATTTGAAAATGTCCCAATCCAAATATTGTGTGTTTCTGCTTGTCCTGGTGGCCTTGAGGTGTTTCCAAAGCCAGTTTTGCTGTCACTGTCCTGATATTAATGCTATGAATAATGCCACAACATGTGACTATAATGGTGGGCTTATAGAACAACACACAGAGCTTTGCAGATAATCCTTTAATGCATCTTATGTGGAAACTCTCAATAAGACATGACCTTTCCTCTGGAAATAATGCCTGGAACCACTCACCCTCCCTGCAGGCGGAACAGGCAGAGCCAGTTCATTTACATAATCTCAGCACAAGCTCTCTTCCCAACGTTTGCATCAGAACAAACTCCATGTACAGCATATTTTTAAGATATTATCAGACCATATGCAGCATAGGAGCTATAATCCTCCATAGGGAAGCTGCTTTACTGGCTGTACCCAAATACGTAATTTGTTTTGGCTAGAGGTGTTCTAGTAAATCTGCCCATGGTTGGGTACAGGTGTGAACATCAGCCCTGTCAGTCATCAGCCACTCTGCAATATCTCTAACCACAGTCAGGGCACAGATCATTTCAGCACTGTAGTGACAGCAAAGTTTTTGATGGACAGATGCTTAACTCTCTCTAAAAGCTGCCTCCTTTTTGAGTGTCTGAGGTTAGGATTTCTAAATCAGTAGCTTGGTTTAGATACTTCAAATACTTTATGCCCATTGAGTAATTTTTAAATTTTTTGTATTTTGTAACACTTGTATCAGATTTACAGTTTTTATTTAAGTCACGTTAAAAGATGTTGAGAAAAGGGACCAGTCACTAGCTCTCTTTTATGCCCTTAATGTCACTGACTCTGGTTGGAGGAGATTTTGGCATCCCAGAAGTGCTGTTTTGCCACTTATATTATGCTCCCCTCACCAATAAAAGCTGAGTCAGCTTTGATGTTCTGGTGTTAATTGTTGCAGTACATTATGTCCCACAGGATAGAATAAGACACAACTGTACATAATGAAAAGAAAAACACCAGGACACTTGAAGAACATTTTGATACAATTAAAGGGAAAGCAGGCAAGTGAGACACATTGCTCCTGATATTTAGATTAGCTGATCAGTGATTAATACATAAAATAGGTCTGGAATAGAGTTTGAATAAATAGGTAATTGAACAATAGTCCAGCCAAAAAGTGCAAGGCACAAATTTGGTCTAGCTAACCAATAGGGATAGGGCTGGAACACATCACAAGGCACCTGATTTTTTCAGTGCTTTCTTTCTAATATTTCCCATGTCACAGGTTTCAAATAAATCCCTTGAATGGGATGAAAATTTCAATTGCCAGAATTTTTTCTTACTGAAATCAGAAAACCATAAAGGTTAAGGTTAATTCAGTATTTTGGTATTTTGGCCCTTTTCTGTAATTCTATTCTACTTCAGTTTAAGTCAATCCCCCAAATTTCACAATAGAAAGTTGTCAGTAGTAGGGATATATTTTGACAGGAATGTTTTGAGTTCTGAAATTCCATAAAACTGGCTTTCTTTCCAAAACATTTTGGAACTGATAGATTGGCATCTCTCAAGAATGTGAAGTGAAATCAAATCCTCTACCACATGCAGTCCCCTATAAAGCAGAGAGCAGCAACTGTGGGACCTCGATCCTTCTGCATAGGGATGCACAGTGCAGACACCCCTCCGTTCCTTGCCCTAAACATCAGGAGACAATAGCAGAGGCTACAGGGTAGTAGGGAAATAAACAGCAGTGTGTTCAGCTAAACAGAAGTTCTGCCTGCATTTTTTTTTAAGGTGATATATTGACTCATGCCCACTCTCTCTGAGGATCTTCCTAACCCCTTTACAGGTTTAAGCTCATTTCTAATGAGAACTGGAAATATCCCTGTGCATGGCCCATTTGCACTTTTACCCCTAAAGGCTGTGCCCTGTGAACCAGTTCAGCCAACCCAAAC
Organism: Acridotheres tristis; assembly: GCA_037013685.1. Classification (NCBI taxonomy): domain Eukaryota; kingdom Metazoa; phylum Chordata; class Aves; order Passeriformes; family Sturnidae; genus Acridotheres; species Acridotheres tristis. The sequence goes on along the minus strand of CM072889.1, from coordinate 6,558,001 downwards.
ATGGTGCTGCTGTGCCTGCCCCAGCCTCACAGCCCACACATGCAACAGCCCCATGTCTCACAGGTCTTTTATCCACCCACAGCCACGTGCCACCTTTCTCAGCCAAATTCTTCACCTACAGTTTAAAAAAAAAAAAAAAATCATAAAAGAAGACATCTGTAATAGCTTAGCTTACCTGGCATGACACAATCAGTAATGGCCACTGGTTCCTAATTCATTAGAGCACACTCCATTTCCATGTAATTGAGAAGCAGAGTAAATTTTCACAGATTATATGGCTGGTTTAATGAAGTTTGGTAAAATGAGCTCATTACTGCAGCTTTCAAAGGAACTTCCATTTTCTACATCGCAAGGCATGATTTTACAATCTTTCAGCACTAACATTAAAATCTCTCCCATTCTGCCATGCTGCCAAATCACAGAGTGCACGTGGAAACTCCAGAAGTTCCTCTAATTGCTTGTAAAATGCAATTACCATCCCCTACTTATGGGACTGCAACTGGCATTTCCTTAACTGTGGATGGGATCTGCTGCTCTTGCTCCCATTTGTTTGTTTCAGAATACAATATGGAATGAAGAACTTAAAAAAAATTATCAGGAAAGTATCAAAATAGTTTCTAATGATACCATATACATACACACAGACCTCCAAGGTTTTTCAAGCACCCCAGTTGTGTACTTAGGGTATGATTTCTAATTTCTATCCCACAGTTGTTTTATCACAGCATTTGAAATCTCCCAAGGTGTTTTTTAAAATAGGTGTTTTCTTAGACTGTCAGCACAGCACTTCAGGAATGCAAGCAGGTGCTGCCGTGGAGGGGGGCACACAAACCACACACTGGAGTAAAATATCAAGCACAAAGATTTCTCATGACTCTCTAAGATACCTAGAAGTCAATTAACCTGCTTATAGCTTCAAAAACCAAATCCATTGTTTTTGATTAGAATCAAATTAATTATTTCATCACTCTTGTTGGCATGATGGCATTTGTGAAGTTGTTTGTTATCAGGACGAGAAATGCCCAATGGAATGATAAAATGTCAGATCAGATCATTGGCCCAGGTATCTGCCATATTTTATTTGAAGCACGAGGACAGCTGGAGGTGGCTAAATCTCTCCAGACAGCTATTTTAAAATAAAGCCCATCTAGCTGCATGTAATGTATATCAAGATAAGGCAGGGAGCTCAATAGTTTTGGAGATAACCATTGTAGAGCTTCACATCATGTCAATGTGGAAAACTACAAAGGAAAAGAGTGAGGAAAAAGAAGACTGTGTTTGAGAGAAGTTTATTTTCTTGCCAACAGCAGGCAAACAGATAGGCAGACATAGTGGCAGAAAGCTTGCTCCTAATCTTTTTCTTATTCCTTCTTGCCATAAAATTGAGACATTAACACACCTGTGCATTTATGGAAAAAAAAACCCAACAACGGAAAAGGAAAAGAGACTTAATGAGGTTTCTTTGAAGGAATTGATAGCAATAAACTTTTAAATAATTTGAAAGCCGCTTGTAAGGACATTCCATGTGCAGTCTGTCCGCCCTGATAGCCAATTAAACACAAGGCAGAAGCACTAGATAACAACTGGGATGTTCCTTCTCTCCCTTCTTGTAAGGGGACCAGTCTCTGTGCAGATCTTTCTTCATCTTAAGAAGGTATCATCCTGAAACACCTTTTCCTTCTGTTGTGTCCCACAGGAGCCAGGAAACCCACCTGGCAGGGGGAAGGAATCTTGTCCTCAGGAACAAAACTTACCTAAGACAAAAACAGAAGAGAGCATTTTTCCTTTTGCATTTAGAAAGAACTATCCTCCCTGCAATGTTCTTTGGCTAAAATACTGGGGTCAGAGGGATAGCCATTGGAAAAGGTAGTAATTATCTTTAGCTCTCCAAATAAGCATCAATCACTGTTTAATTAATGCTACAAAGTAAATATGCAGCACTAGACTTCTCCAGTGAGGAAAAGCTCATGTTGTGTATAGTTATTTCCTTTTTCTAACATGTGCTTTGGTTTACATCCACATACAAGGGCTTGGGGTGACAAATAACATCATTACTGGAAAAGAGTAAACAGCTCACAGAGAATAATTTACATGATTTAATACAGCTTCACTTTCTGTTCATAGAGCATATGTAAACAGACTGATTTTCACCAATTATTCAATTGAATTAACTTGACAATATGTGTATATATAAACTTGTTACAATCTTTTATTTTGAGGATCAGCTGCAAAACACAGTATCTGAGATTTAAACTTCTTTGGTCTGTTGGTCATTTTAATCACAAGAAAGTGTTTGTCTTTCCTCTTTAGATAGATCACCTTTCCCACATTTGTTCAGCACCCCAAGCAATTCAGTTCCAGTCCTCCCTAGAACATGTACATAATGCCATAACTTGAATTTATGAGGACAACTATGGAACTCCTATGATTTTGAATTTCACCGTATCATGGCATTATGGTATCTATGGATCTATGACCATGAGAAAAGAGTTTCAAAGTAAACGGTAGGAATATGCCAAACACTGAAAGGATTCAATGCCTCTAATATTCATACTCCAGTATACTGGAGTATGAATATTAGTTATTAGTTAAAAGGAATTAAAATGTGTCATTGTTGTTGGAAAAAAATGCAATCTTTCTCATAATAAGCCATTCAATCAGTCACTGAAAACCACATAACAGTAAGCCATCATAAAACAAAACAGATTTTAAATTATTCTCCAGTGACCAAGAAAACTAGCATTTTATTTCCTGAAACATCTTTGACATTTCTGCTTGTTTCTTAGAACCTAGTAATGAAACAATTTCTCTAATATTTTTTTCTGATCTCTTAAATTTTAGAGTCATGAAAGGAAAGAGTTGCCCAGCTATCTTAAGGTCTCTTATGTTTCTGCTAATGGCAAAAAAAATTATGAGAATTGAAAGCATAGAGCTAAAGATGATCCCCTCCTTTGCATCAACACCCCCAAAACCATAGAGAATTTCCCTGTATAACTTTGTGTTTCTTATTCTTCCTGCTTTTGCTCAAGATCTTTGAATAAATGGTGGAAGAGGAATCAAGAAAACAGACTCTACAGTGCTGATGGCATTAAGCCTCAGAGATTAGTTAGAGTATCTCTCAGCACAGATGGCGATCCCTCAGAGGAGCCTTGGACCTTGGTGCCTCTAAGTGTTAAGCAAACACAGCACAGAGATGGTGGCTATCCCACAGGGCTTCTGAGTAATCACTTTCTGTTCAATTACCTTCATTCAAGTTCATTTGTAGCTTAAAGAGTTTTTCAGCATGAATTGGAACATCAGCCTGAACTTCCACAAAGTGAGAACAAAGCTCTTAGTTTGGTGATTACATTGTTACTAATATTATTACTGTTGTTCTTAGTATTACTATTATTTCACTAGATTTAAAGGACTAAGGGAGATGGGGGTTGGTGGAAGGTCACTTTTGATTTGGATGTTCCCAGCCCCAATTCAGCACAAGCAGGCTACTGCTATAATTGCAGGCAACAACGTTCAGGAACAGTATAGTGGGTAAAAAGGCACTGTAGATGACCATTTTCAGATGGAAAACTTTAGCTGGGCATTTACAGTTGGATTATAACTGCTTCATTCCAAACAGTGGGTAAACATTGCTTGTGACCTTGCCATGACCACAGTCCCTCTTTCCATTGAACTGAGAAGGTCCCTCCCTTGCACAATATAAAACTAACTAGAGAGGAGGTTCCAAGTTTTCACCTCATTAGCTATTTTGATGGAAAACAGCTATATAAAGGAATTTATATGAAATCCAGGTGTGAAGTATTTCAGTATCACAAGGCAGTTTCTAACTAGGCATTCATCATGCATAAAAATTGTAATTTCAAGATCACTACTAAGCTAAACAAAAAGGAATATCTTTGAGTGTGTGTATTTTAATAGCCCCACTTGTAGAAAATGTTGGTAATGATTTTGAGAGAATGGACAATTTTCTTTAAGTCCCTGGTTTCTCCTCTCTCTCAGCTGCTTCTTCTATTGCTCTTTCTATTCAGCACCAATTTGCTGATTTGCAATCCCCAAAGACGTGTTTTCTCTTCTCATTTTACTCCAATTTTGGCTGGACCTCAAACCAAAGCCTGTGTGTTCTCTGCTCAGAGATTCATTATTAAGTACAGTCTAGTGGTTCTTGCATCCTGCCTTTTATTTTCCCAGGCCTAAATCCACAGAGGGACTAATAAGTCTGAAGTGGAACATGGGTGGAATTTAGGCATTTATGTCGAAGAGCATAATTCCTAAAACGTCCAACATAAAGCCTAGCTGGAGTCCCCAGATACCTAAATTTGCATTTCTAAAGTCTATAGGCATTTAACTTGCCTGTCAAGAAGTGTTGTCCTCCCAGAACAGCAGAATAAGTTGGTGCCTCATCTGCTCAAGGGCTCTCCAATTTGTCAGACACAGTCCAAATCACTGGCAGGAGCTGGAGCCAGACACCCAACCCAAGCTGGGTGTGCAGATGCAAATGAGTTGCACACAAAAGCCCAGCAGAGAGGACAGCTTTCCTACAAATGGGTGGTGGTGTCTGTCTTGCCTACATCGGCTCTGCTCAGCCTCTGGCATGGAAAACAGCCTTTCAGGAAACGGAGTTTAAAACCCTCTCTTCCATCTTGCAAGAGTACCAGTGCCTCTTCTGGGCTCTGGGACTTCCCACTCTTAAAACCGAATTTGCAACTCTGTGCAGGAGAACATTTCCAATTCCCTATTCCAAAGGAAGAAAACTGAAGCACGTGTGATTCAGATACCCTAAATAGGGGAGGACTTTTAGTCTGCACTCTCAACATTTTTCAGACATTTTAGATTAAGTTATCTTTGGAAAGGATAGAATAAAATTATATAGGACTTGCTTGAAGCACAGAGTGCCTCCCACCACCTTGGGGAGCTCAGACACCTTCATGACAATCTCAATTGAGGGCTGGTATTAGTAACTTTTGCCTAGTGAACACCCTTCTGAGGTGCCCATCTTTGCCTTTACAAAGCATTATTAGGTCTTCAGTTCAGATTCTCAGCTTCCACAGACGGTCAGGCCCTCTCAAGCTATGTGCAGTGATGACAAATATCCAAGATGAAAAACATTTATAGGGATGAGGTTCAGTACCATTTCTGTCTCCAAGTGAGCAGTCATTTTAGTGTTCTTAATCAATAAATCAGAAAGGAAAATTTAAATGATCTCTCTCTCCCTAGTATATGGCCTAAGATGGTCAGGAATCTCACTCAACAAAGAACAGGCACTCTGCATCTATCACCAGATGGACAGGCACTTCTGGTTGCTTAGGGCAGATGTTTTGGGGTGCAGGTGTTTGAAGCAGATCCCTGCCTGACTTGTATGTTCTGGTGACTTGGAAACTGGGCTGTACTGCATGTATGGCAGATAAGCCATTAATGTTTCCTCTGAGAACATGACATAAAATAAGAAATTAGTAAATTGCCCTCTGACACAGTATAAAGTTCTAAGTATTCAGTCCATACATTTTAGGATCTTGTTGACAAGCTGAAAATGATCCAGAAATATCTTTGGAAAGATTTCAGGATGGCAGAACCCATCCTGCTGTTGGATACTCCAGAAATTCTGTCTGCTTAGGTTATGTCACAGAAGGTCAGTGGATGATTCACTCATGCTCTCTAAGTAGGAAGAATAACCGCTATTAGAGAAAAAAGTTCCTTATTAAGGAAACACAGAAATTAGGTTTTTATGTAGATAGGAAAGAAGTTTTTTTATTTTTGGTAATAAATAGTGACAATGAAGAGATACGGCTATATATCCACAGCTGAATCCCCAGTATCTGAATTCTTTTGGTATATCTGTTCTCTGGGATGTTCTTTCAGGCAATATGGGAGCAAAGGACACAGAAATGAATGGGAGCAATTCTATGGCTCTGTGGTGCCAGTAATCTTAAGGTCATCTAAGTAGTTCAAGCTGTTTTTAAGAACCTATGCATCTTTTGGGAGAAATTCTCAATTATTTGCACCACTATGCAGTATTTCTCAATCACAGTTTTACTTTGAATCTTTCAGCAAAACAAGATTTTCTATCTTGTTCTCCAAGACTGTCTTTTTGGCAGGGATTGCCAGAGTTTTTTTATCCTCTAAGGATGTCATAAGGTTCTGCATTTTGTCAAACTTTGTGGCAAATAACTCAAACATTTACTTTCCTGTTTTGCTGGCTGCTTCATAGATAGAGTGCAGGACCTTTTCTCCAAGCCAGTATATCGTGTCCTGGTCCTGTAAGGCAGTACTAGGAATAATTTGAATGGTTTCTATGGCAGTGAACAAGACATAATTTCAAAGAGTAAGACTGGTAAAGTCATTAGTGGCTGTGCTTAGACAGTATGTTGGTCAAACACTCACCCTGAGGATTTCTGCTCTGCTGCCCATCTCTGGTGCAGACACATCCTTGTACCCTGCTCAGGCAGCCATCACCTCTCACTGCTGTCACCCTTACTCTGGCAGTGCCACACCTGCTGCCTCTGTCACACAAGTTGCCCACACGTGGTTCAGATGTGTAATATATATCACACACATACAAACTATAAACCACAAGTGTAGCAACTGGGGGGGACACCAGTGGTGACTTAAAAGAAGATAGAACTCTGTGTTATAACATATATAATTTCTTCCCAAAATTTTTGTTCCAGAGCCACACATGCAAGTACCAATGCATCATTTCCTGAACAAGAAACAATGCACTTTGAGATAATTCTGCACAGCAGTAATGAAGATAAAATTTAATTTATTTCAATTAAGAAGATTTATGAGTTATTACTTTCAAGCTTTGCTAGCAGCCATAAGAGTGATTGCCACTATCTGAGGCTTTTTTTGAACTCCAGCTGAGCCACAGAAGCAGAGAGTTAGGAAAAGCTACCTGACTGATGTGTTGAGCTCCTGGATTTTTACTATGCTAGGACTGAGTGATCTTAAAGCTTAGTAATGACAGGAAAGATTACCTCTCAGGATGGATGTAATGCTACATTTCAGGGCTTAGGTGCATAACTGCTTTCCTCTTATTATATCTCCCTTTTGTGCTCCATGTATTCTAGTCAATGGCACTGCAATTTCCCAAGCAACTCCTGCTTTCATAAGGAGCCCTGCTAATGACTCTGTCTTGCTTCATTTTCTCCCCAACAAAATGAATAGTTCCCCTGCCCTAACCAAAGCCTGTTTTTATTTTCCCTCTTTTATATTTGTGCTTTCTGTGATGGGCGTTAAAGATACCTCTGTTTTCAAATTTTGTTGAGTTCAGTGCTGAGGAAAAGCTCCACTCCATCATGCCACAGTGCCACAGCTACCCGTGGGACCCTGGTCCTGGGCCCCAGTTCTGCTCCCTGCACTACACCGCTGCAGCAGTGACCAAGTATTACTGGGAGGAATCAGGCAGCACAAAGGTGGATATTTGGAATTGCAGCATGAAGGTGGATAATTGTAGCATGTTGTGGCATGCTTTAATCAGAGTCTTGGACATGTGGGCCCTGGGGCATGAAGGTGTTCCAATCTACACACCCTGGTAAACTGAGACAGGTGAGCTACGGAATACAGTCATCAGGCCAAAACTAAAGTCTGTGTAAAAGCTATGATCATGTCAGACTTGGATCTGTCACTTGCCATGAAACACCCTTTACCTCAGCCATCCTGCAGTGTCAGATATTCCAAATACACTGATACTGCTGCCTCACTTTTTTACATTTGTTATTTTGAACATTGTACATGAGGTTCAGGAAGCAGTTCCCATGCTGATTCCTGACAGATATTTATCAGACACAAAATGCAGTATCAGATCAAAGAGTACTGACAGCTTCCTCTGTACCAAGCTAGTTTGCCCTTGTTTGGGAAGGTAAACAAAGCTTATTCCTCGAGCCACTTGTTGCACAAGGCAGGCATTGAGAGGTAGTCAGCATTCCTGGATACATTGATGGTGATGAGGAAAATCTCCCAAATCATAGGATCCTCAGGGTTGGAAGAGACTTTCAAGATATCCAGTCCAACTATCCATCCAGCACCACCATTGTAACCCCTAAACCACATCACCCAGAGCCAGATCCAGACACCTCTTAAACACTTCCAAAAATGGTGACTCTACTAAATATCTGGGCAACTTATTCAATGGCTGACCACCCAAACAGTGAATTTTTTTTCTCTAATATCTAATTTGAATTTTCCCTGTCTCAGCTTAAGGCCAGAGGACCCCAACAGGAAACCAAGCACTTCGTTCACTTTACTCCTCATATTTTTCCTCTATTTTGCAATACTTCCTTATTTTCTCTCTCTACTGTGGAAACCCATGAAATGTAATAGCTGCTATTTTATTCCTTTGTTCTCCTCCACTGATGGCTATTTCCTTCCAGTAAGTATATTTCTAAAACGCTGGTATTTGTTTTGTATTTAATGGCTTTTTCTTTTTTCAACATATGTCCAAATAAAAAAGCTGACAATATAAATGATACTTGCAACCTCATTTTTATGCAGAAAATATTCATATGGTACACCTTACTAAAGCACAATATCCCTTTAAATCACTCTGAACATAGTATCTTTAAAGCACTGATTAAGTAGTTGCTCCTTTCAATGTAACTACTGCCTGCTAAGTGTGTTGTTAAATCAGCAGCTCATCAAATGGCCTGATGCTAGGATGTAACAAGTTTCTGATGGAGTTGTGCTCCTTCAAAGAACAAGCATTTTTTCATCACCCTCTTAGTCACCTAATTTGACTGAGATCTAAGATCCTAATGCATCAATCTTGCTAATTCTCTTGCCAGTACATAAGAAATTGAAGCAATAAACCACAACCTGTTTGTAGTGGTGTTAACGTTATTATGTAATACACCAGCTGACAGGAGCACCACTTTTCCATTAAACTTCAGCCAATATAACAAGCTTGTAGCTCTTGGGAATGTCTATCTTGTCATGACTTTTTTCTTTTCTTCTTTCTAAACCACTGATGAATCATGCAAACTGCTGACACTTTGCTCAGTGTTGAGTTTTGCATCATGAAATGCTGCCATGGGCTCTCATTTCTATTGTACTTTCTCTTTGAGTGATGCTATCATCTGTGTATCACTAGTGTTGAGACTCCAACCCAAACTAGCAACTGTGAAATGTTCCAGGAGTGTGGTCAACAAATTTCTATTGGGGTTAAAAAATATTTTTCTAATCTTACTCCTCTAAGTGATTTTTTTTTGTTTAAGCATTTACAAAATGAATCAACTCAGGCAAATAGCATCTGCTTCAAAATGTCAGCCATAAAGCTGAAGTTTGGCAAAGTTGTATATACTGCTAAAAATACAACACAGCATATGATAACATGCGGTGCTGATGAACTGTAGTAGCTCAGCCTTGAAAAACCAGCTTCATCATAAAGAAAGAAGTTTAATCTCAAAATTAGACACAAAAACTAATGTAAGTAAAGTGCCCTGTAAAAGCCTTAATGAAAAGTATACAGAATGAAAACCATAAGACAGGATTTTAATGGGAGATTTGTCTAAGCAAAGCCTACAGTATTCCAGCCCTTAAGAGTTGTGTGGTGCTGATGCATGGGAAAAGGGAGAGAGGGAGTTCTGAGGGATTTTTGTATTTCACTTTTTACATTTGGGGCAAATGCTGTGTTTTTTCATTGTTTCTGCAACCTGGTTTTTCCATCCTTAATTATTGTGTATTGCTTCCTCATAGAAAAAAACTACACCCTTCTTCATTTGCCAGAACATGCATATTCCCTGTTGGTAGTTGTTAGAGATACCCTACTAGTATATAACTTTCCATGCGAGGGCTGCCATGGTAACACAATTTACTGTATACCAGGGTTAATATGTGCATAGACACAGAATAACGTGCAGATACACAAATTACTGCTTCCCTATCGACTGCTTCTTCTGGCACTGATTTTGCTGCTGTTGTTGGACACATGCTTTATACATTAGAGAATGAAAAATCCCTTTTTATATTTGATCGTGTATGCTGAATGTTGCGATGTATAACAGAGATGTGTTACTTACTCTTGGAGGGAGAAAGAGGTTGCAAAATCACACATGCATTTGTGCTTCTGAAAATGCTACATGCAAGTGAAAAATTCAGAGCTGATCCCAGGCATTTTTACATATGGAAAATTAACAGCTTTTTAAAGGTCTAGTCTACTCACAATGGCAAAAAAAAGTTCTTTTTTTCTAAATAAGGAATGTTTCATTTTGAAAAATAAATGAATGAATCAAAACAAAAGCTTTGCAAAATATCAGTGGGATTTCCTATTCTGCAGCTGTGTGCTATTACCAGCTATAGTATATCACTCAAACTCTGCTTTTAGAGGGGTAACTGTCAGCCTACAGGGATTAAGATTGAGAATTTGCAATTTATCATCTTCATTTGGAAGTCTGGTAGCTTGCCTGCCCAAATTAAATACTTTCTCTATCACAAGTATACTTTTCAATTAGTTAGAATCATGGACTGCATTTTATTTCAATAAATAAACAAATTATAAACTCTTGAATCTTCATTAATTTAAATCAACAGTTTAAAATTCAGTCTTGCAAAGTACATGACACTCTCAGATATCTTAATATAATTATGCCAACCTATTTTTCTGATTGTCAGAATCTCGAACATTAGCTCAATTGCTTCAAATACAGCACACTTGATGCAAACTGTTGGCATCAAGATGCTTTAGAATTTTGCCACAGAAATTTTGCTAAGGGTGACACTGAAAACAAAATCCAACCTACATAATTCTACTCTTTCTTTTCTGCCTCTGGAGTACAGATTTGCACTTAGGAAAACATTATTTATCTGTTTAAAAGACTCCCAGTAATTTACAGAAGTGAATTTTCAACCAGAGTAATTTAAACTCTTACTGCTGTTTCCAGCATTGTTTATAGCATTCATACAAGGCAGGGTGGGGTGGATGAATTAACAAACTACTGCTTTTATCGTGGGTTAGCTGACCTATACATAGGCAGGGAAACAAAAATCCAGTTGAGACAGAAGTGGTTGGAGCCTGTTTCAATTATAGCCACTGGTGCGATTGCTGAGATTCTGGTGGGCTGTTTGCACTGCCAGACCAGCTGGTGTGTTTAGCACACACTCATGTGTGTCCTGTGTGACTATGGGTGCACACAGAGGTGCTCATTTACACAGGCACAGAGGTGTGTTCATGCACCCCCCTGCCTTTGCAGGTCCTGAGCTCCACAGAGCAGGTCTAGCTGCAGTAGGTGTCACACAATCCAGTGGAGAACATGCTCTCTGGAAGGGCTTGGGAAGGTACAGATCGTCCAAAGATTAATTCAGCACCACCAATTTCTAAGATGGTTATGGATTATTGTGTCAGTAGTGAGGACAATAAAATCTAATACAGTGCTCATCTGACTGCATGTAGGAGGGTATGAGTATGGAAGATCTGACAGTCCTAGGAACCTTTGGAAATTTTGGGTTGCAAAGTTACCATGGACTTTACAAGAGATTGTAAGATTCACAAAGGTGCAAGACAACATACCATGCACCATCACAAACTCTTGTGGACAAGCCACTAATAGGTGCTTAGAAGATACGTAACTGTGGGTGCCCAGTGTCAGCTCAAGGCACACTAATTCAGGGTCAATGTCATGCTGCCAAAGCTGCGTGTATTTCATGGCAGATAAATCCTTAAAAGTATTAATACCTTTTGCTTTGAGTAGGATTTAGTGTTTCTGGAACCCCACCCTTGATCTCTACTTCATGGACATACAGACCTACTTCCAGCCCTTGGGCTAGACAACAGTTCCTACGAATTCCTGCATGAAGCTCTCTGGTGTCTCAGAATTGTCTCAGCACCTGACTCTGAAGGAGATCACAGGTCCCTCTTGTTTTCAGTACTGGATTCTCCATTAAAGGCATGAACACTTACAGCTTGAACACCAGTTAATGAAACATAACAACACAACTGGAGGTATTCAGCTATCAGAACAGAGAGAAGGAATAAATCCAGATAAAATAAGTAAGTGCTATATAGCAGTAGTTAAATGACTAAACCAGCAAGGACTAACTGGACATCAGTCTGTTCTTCCTTTAGTGAAAGGAAGTGTGTGGAGAGGAAATCTCCTTTGGTAATCATAAACATGGAGTAAAAGCACACATAGGGCGCTACGTGTTATTCACTAGTTATAATTGCTTCCCCCCAAAAACGGACAAACAGACCAAGGTCATTAATCTGACTTATCCCTGGGTTTTATTGAGGAAAAAGAAAGTTAATGTGAGAAGTCAAGCATGAAGAACTCTAACCTACCCAAGGAAACAGGCAAAACAAGAGCTAGCTCCAGCCTGGCACTGCTCCAGGATGTTCAGCCTCTCAAGCTCATGAGTGACTCTGTGCTGCACTAGCAGCATGCAGTGTGACACCCCAGGGTGCACTGCAGTGGTCACAGAGCAGTGGTTGGCTCTTTGGGTCAGGCCACACAAGTGACCCTAGTTCACAGCCCCTCAGTGCAGCCCAGCTGCCAGGGCAGGTTTTTCTGGGCAGTGATGGGTTCAGAGGTACAAGCCAGCTGCCAGTGCTAGCATGTGGATTTACAGGAGCTTGGGAATACTGGTAGGCTAACCCACACACAAACAGTTTTGTCCTTTGTAGGTCTCCACATTTTGGGTAGAATTTAGTCTCGATGAAAGACCATTAGTGATTTAGCCAAGCCTTTGTAACTTATGTAATTTGTGTGGCAAACATACAATTTTTTTCTCTTACTACTTGTGTGTAACATGACTTGGCACTCATCTTCAAATAAGGAACAAGAGCAATGTCACACATGGTTTTATAAAATGCCAATTTTCCTTTGTCTGTTAACAACCCTCAGAACCCAAACCAACAAGCTGACAGAGCAGTCCAAACTTAATCTTATTTTTGTGTGCTAATCATTAATCCAATTGAAATTTTATAAGTACCACAGACAAATCAGGTTCATTCTTCCATTTTGGTGTATAGAAAAATAATATGGTGACTCTGTTTCATTAATTACAAAAATAATTGAAAGTGTGTGCTTTCTATATTTTATTACACAGAAGTATACTGAAATCCATCAAGACCTGCACATGATGAATAGTTCTGGACTGAAATTTTTTTATTGTCATGATCCAACATTCTCTAGGCATTTCAAGAAAAATTCTCCACTTGTCTTCCTTGGCAGGGGCTGATGTCATATTTTGTCCAAGTTGTCCCTACTTCTTCCCTGGTGTCCTCGAGGAACATCAGTGGCCATGCTGGGGGGTCTGGTGCTGATCCTTTTAATAACTATGTTCGAAGCTGACAGAAATTGGCCAATTTGTATTTTTAATTCAATATGTATTTTTTAATGAATTCGTATATTGTTTTCCTCCTAGTGAGTTTTTCCAAACTGTTTCCGGTAGTTTCTCTGGGATTTATGAAACATAAGAATGAGTGGAGGCTTTTCAGGACAGTTCTGCTGTATTGAGTATCTGCAAACACATTATTGTGTAGTTCACTTAAAAACCGAGACAAATGCATCAAACACATTTCAGATTAAACACGATTATTCACTTTCCCCTTTCTTCATCTTCACAGAGTTCTTTGTAAAACAAACACCTCATCATCTTTCACCAGCTGTAAGAGCAGCTTTTTCCCCCGAAAAGTCATGATCCAACAAACATCAGGATGACTTTGGTGCTGTTTAGTTCAATGTTAGGAAATGACATTTGCAGTACCTGAATTTTTCTGTGATGCATATCATCTCAGAGAGATATTTGAAAGTAACTATTTCTGCAGCTGTAAAACCCAGGTCCAGTTTCTATGAAAAAAATAAAAACAATACATTGTCTCTACTGTGTGGGTATTGTACCTGCTCATCCAATTTTTGAGTGCTATAAAATTGGTTTAAATACAACATTACAGGTTACATTTCCAAGCCGTGTTTCAGGAAAGGCCTTTTGAATGTGTCCTCATGGGAAAATCATGCTGCAGTTTAAGTGGTGACATTTCAGAAAGCAGAGAAGTTGCACAGTATGAAATTGTCTGACTGTGGAAGAGATGAATATGCTGTTTATTACAGTAAGTACTAGTTATGTCCAATCACACAGAATTTACTCTTTAATGCATGCAAGGGGAATGCAAGGTACTTAGGTTGCAATTAAATCACCTTGGACTACTGAAGTGATGAAGAAAGAGTAGGAGAAACAAAAGAAATCTTACAAGTGAGCTAGAGAGGGGCAAAAAGTAGCTCTTAATCTTTTATGACAGACTTAAAAAGGAAGATCAGAAGGTACAGACACATTGTAGGCCTTGGGTTCTGAAATAATAAGGCAATAAGCTAAACATCAGCAAACAGACTGGTCAATATTACATAAAGTTTAACCTGCACTTTCACAATTTCTTCTAGGACCACAGAGAAGTGACCAAAGTCCAGTTTTAGGCTGATACTCTAACAACCCTTTCCATGCATAATTTGACTTACTTTCTCAGAAAAACTAAATGTTTCATTACAATTTGTCTGTTTAAAGGGCAACTCTATCTGAATACCACCAGGATTATACTCTCTCATGTAAAAGTCATAGGCCAGCAGGTAAGTCTGCACAGAAAGCACTTGAGGAGCATTTCCTGGCTCTTCCAGCTATTTACCGATTTACAAAGGGAAAGTAATCACATTTACTGACTTGATCAAAACAAAGATTACAAGAAGCTCCACTTAGATGTGTGCAGATCTTCCTAAAAGCTATGTTGGAAGAAATTAAAGTTTCAGGTTTCAGTTTAGATATGTACATTTGCAAACTTCCAACACTCAAGCCAGTGATTCTCCAGATGTTCACTCTTTTACAGAAAGGTGCAAGACATGCTAAGTCAAGAAAAATAAGCTTGATTATGATTCTCCACTCTGCTGCATGGGTATAAAATCCTCAGAACATGAATAAATAATATCAGAGTTATGCTGAGTTCAGGTAGATGAGTTTTTCCAAGCAAACCTGGTTTATATTATTTTTAATGACTGTACTGGAATTAATTTCAGCTGCTTGCTAAAGAATTTTATCTGTGGATTTCAGAGAATGCTAAAAGCAGGAAGTAGGACTGCTCAGGTGTCTATGCCATTCATGTCCTCTTACCTAATTGAATCTTCTACAGATGTGGGCAGAGGGCAGGAGTGACAATGTGTTCTTAAACTTCAGTGATGCTTAGTTTTACACCATCCATAAACCTTTACCACCCTGTGCCATCTCATTATTACACTGGTGACCCAAATATAGCATTTGTGATTATTGCACTTGGACTGCCTGAAGAAACAAGAGCAGCATCCCTAAAACCTGTGTATCTAAACGCCTGTATAAAGATCATATTCTTGCTTTAGTATGGAATTTAATGGTGCCAAATACTTTCTTTTGGTATAACAAGACAGTCAAGAACTTGGAAAAATTCACTTTCCATGCTATGCGCTATTTCTAGTAGTAGCTGGAAGTTATGCATCTTATCTCCAGAAATCTTCAGGATAAAAACTGAGAACAAAATCTCCTATGTAAAACAGATGACACAGCCTGATCACAGATGAAAATACAGAGGGGTGATTAAAACATCAGCAGAAGGTAGAGCTTTTATTCACTACTGCATAACACAAACTGAAAGCATCCAAGTACTGCACAGTCATCAATAATAAATAATGAGAGGTTCAGCTTTCAATTTGTAGATAATACTGAAAATTTGGCTAACAATTTTGCACCTGCGTACTTAATTACATGTTTCCTCTTAAATTTTAATGCAATTAATTAACATCTGATTAGCATATTTTTATTTAAGGAATGGAAGGAAAGTTACATATTGCTTCTTTTGGATTTGGAGAAGAAGCACTTTACTATGAAGCAGGACTTCTCTTGAACACTCATGGAAAATTACTGTCTATATCACAACTGGTTCAAAAAGAAAGTGAGATTTTTAACAGGTGTCACTCCAATGACAACTAGTATCAAGACTTCCATTATTTTTGTCTAATCCGTGAATATATACTTAGAAATTATTCATTTACCTGCAACTATATTCATAAAGCTTCAGAAGACACTATTTTCCATCAAGTTTAGATTGCTTAAAATGAATTATAAATGTAACAGTCATTAGTTAACAAAGCTTCCCAGTAACGTCACCACCAACAATGTTAAAAGAAACTTCACAGATTTTCATAATGAGATACAGAGATAAGCATTTCATTATCAACTGAAAAATTGTTGAAATATAACAGATAAGTCAGTTAAGCTTGTGTGCCAGAAATAGTCTTCTCATTTATTTATTTAGTTTAGCTATATTTAATGGTTCCAGTAAAGAGAAGTTGAGTGGCATTTCAAAAGGAGGATGGATCATTAGAAATAACAAGTTGCACTTCAGATAATGGTGAAAGCTTGCATTCAAGCTTAATTTGTAAAAGCATTTAAGAGACTGGATAGTGCTTAGAAACAAAGGCAAAAATCCATCAGTGTCCAGAAGCTGAATGCAGTGGAGAGTCATTTGAAAAGCCCCAGTATTCCTCCTGGCAAAGCTGATAAGCAGAAGAAATACTGTATCGTACACTCCTAAAATGCTGTTTGCAGATCTGTAAACCAAAATGTTTACCTTCTAAAGCTCAAGATGTAAAGAGGACTGGATTTGAAAGGCTGCTGTTGAATAAGTTCAGTAGCACCTCCCACAAAGGACCTCTCCTCTTTTCTATGTACTTCATGTATTCTCCTTCAGTTTGAGAATTGATAAAAAGATGGTGAAAATTGTTCTGCAACAGGTTGCTTCTGCAATTTTCTCTTTCTCTATGTATTCTTTTTATTCTGTAGTATGCTGGTCCTTTCCACTTACTCTGTTCCATTTGTTTAATCTATAAAAGTAAGAAAATGAAAAAAGGCAACACATGACGAGCAGTGGTTTGTTGAGAAAAATGTGTCATAGAAGAGAATAACCAAGAAAGAAATCAGGTTATATTTTTCAATATATTGAAATTCCTGATAATATTTTTCAAAATATTGAAATTCATGGTCTTATTTTTCTCTTTCTTGTAACTATTGCAAAGGTTTGGGCACTTCTCTGGAAAACTCCCTCATGTGCTCATGAATTTATGGCTATTTTTGAAGACTTCAATCCCTAGTGGGATGCAGATACCCTGGAAAATCATGACTAGAGAGGAGGAGACAGGCACTCTTTCAATCTCTACTCAGAGGTACTTTCTTGGAAGACTGAATTAATTTTTCCTCTGTAACAACAAAGATGCAGTAAAAGAAGAGCACATGAAATTTGCTGGAACTCATTCAGGACATTTGCTGGAACTCATTCAAGTTCCATTCCTAGGCCATATGCCCTGAAAATCACTCAGGCAACTTTCTCATATGTAATAGGAGTTGAATGAAACCAATCTTTTCCCCAAAGACATTATGAGGCTAAACACAATATTACTTTAATTTTAGGTATACATTGTGCAATGAAAAAATATTGTTCTCTTCCTGCAAAATACTGTATTTCTAATGTAATCATGAGTTCTTAAAATAAAAAAAAAAAAATTAAAAGACTAATACTACAGAAATAATCTTCTATTGATAATTGCCCTTATCCCATAAAATTTCATGGGCAACACTTTTCTCCTTGATTAATATAGCCCCAAAGGTCTTTGTTTCAAATATTATTTGTAATTATTCATGGTTTGTAAATTGAATCACAAATAAAGATGAGAGGAAAGCAGGCTTATGGCTTAATGAATTGGATGGAAACACTGAACTTTAAAGGTGTATAGAAATTGAAATGAACACTCACATCTCCAGTCTAACAATTAGATTTTGTCAGAGGTAGGATTTTCTTTTTCATGGTAATAAATTTGTGTAAATAGATTTACACACATGGCCTTTGCTCACAGTGAACAGAAGACAAGATTAACAAGAAAAATTCTGTGAAAAACAGAAGTAAAGGTGCTTATTTTTTATTGACTTTTTCTATTAATTCTGTACGTGATGAGTGCTCACCAACAATCCACTGAGATCTGGGAGGGTGAAATCCAGACTAGGTCTTGGGTTACAGCTACTATTGGGTGTTTACACTCCAGCAGAACAGGTCCAGCTTTCCTCTAGGTGAAGAATAAAAGGTCAGTCAAATCCCTGGCCTTTCTCATGAACAGATTGAAATTTACCATTTCAGGCAACCTGTGACTAAATTCTGCAATGCAAGAGAACAGACGAAGTCAGGACAGAGTGACCTTCTATCATGAAGATGAAGAAACTACAGATATTAATCACCCAAAATCAAACTGCTGCAAAACACAAACGGTGGGTATCCAAAACTGGGTATACTCTCAACTCCACTGTTGTGACACCAGTTTGCAGATATCTGACCACGATTTATAGTGAGGTACTGACAAGCAAGGCAGTAAGAATTCAACCAGTGTATGAGCACATGCACATTGTCACAGCCTGGTCCTTCAGTTTATGGAAAAAAATCCTGGCACCTGATGTTAGAGCACAACACACTATTTTCAGGCACAGCCCTCTGTGAGGCGATTGTTAAGCCAGAAACATGATGGTGTGCTCTAACTCCAGGTTCGTTGGAGGACGGAACAGCATCAAGGATTTTCCTTATGTTCATCTACAAAGCATGAGACAAAGAAGGTTTTGTATGGAAAACTTGACCAATTTTCCTGTACTGGAGAATTTTTTAAAAAAATTAAAAATAAAGAGTTGTTTTCCTCCAAATCTGACTCTGCCTGTGTCCTTAGACCATCATAGCTGTAATTTGTGTAATGTGCCTGTGTTTCACATGTTATTTAAAGTGGACCAGTTTCTGAAATTATCTGTAATCTAGGACTCCCTGTGCAACTAGTGGCTTGTCAGGATTTAGCCACATATTGACATCATCACACTTCCCTTAGCTTTCAGTGTGGCAAAGTGAAAAACAGCCACATGAAGCAAAGACTGAGGGAAGTGCCAGGCAACATCATCAGATACCACAGGGAGATCTGCTATATGAGGGTCCTGCCAACAAAACACCACAGCAATAGCCACATAAATTTACAACATGAAATGCATTTCAATTCTGAAGCACAGCTGAAGCGTCAGCTCATGTAAGTTCCTCCACGTTTTACATCAGAGCAAGTGCATCTGCTTCTGGATCACCCAAAATTTTGTCAGAACATGACCTGGTCCTGAAATGCCCAGAGAGATTAAACAATACATATTGGAGAGGAACACCCAGACAGCCAACACCTCCACAACTGCCTTTGAATGTTAAACAATGCACAGTAGAAGCTAGAATATTCTGTGTTTGTCTTTAATCACCAAACACCACTTTTTAAAATTTAAATTTATGCCTTTGAGTCAGTTTTTGTTGCCAAAAGCAACAGGTCTTAACAGATACAGTGCGAAACCTATTGTTTAGAACTGGCACTAACTGTTCTTCCTCCTTCTGTAGCAGTAGGGAGTTTTTCCAGGTATGTGGGAGGCAAGCTGTTTGGAGCCATTATATTGCTTGTTCTCTGCATGATCTCCTTCATTAAATAATCTTTTAATGCAACATTAATAGTAATTGCAAGATTACAGTTCAAAATATTTGATAACATCACACTATGCAGTTGAAAAGCTACAGATCTCCTCTATAAAGCTGGCTGTGGGGGGCAAGCCTACTGTGAAACACCACTGGTCCCTTCAACTGAAAGTGTTGCAATTCCTTTTATTATTTCTGTTCCAGATCTGGATGTCTCATAGAGGATAAGTGGTACAGCCTAGCAACAGAGAGCAGAAGCAAGGAAAACAACTGGTTAATTCCTTTTTTACTTTGTACTTTTAAAATGCATGAGTATAGAGGGCTTTTTTTATTGATTCACAAGGTAGAGGGCTCTCAATCACCTATTACAGGTGGTTTTCATGTACCTGTACTTGCCTTCGTAATTTTTGACTACCCATAGGAATTTCAGAAACGTAAAATTATTCCACTTCAACCTATATTGAGTCATCTGCTTCTTCTGCCTATTTTTTCATATATATAAAAATTACTATTAAGGAGTTATTTAACATTAGATTCTGTGAAGGATTAACAAAAAAATACTTAAACATACTATTTGCTGTGGGTCAAATATTCTTTCTGTAGTGATTAGTATTGACTTCTTTTGACTTCCTTCAGAAGAAGTAATAAATTGTAAGCCATTGCTTACACCAAATATTTAGGTGTAGTTAAACTCTATTTCTTCCATTCTCTCCTATCTAGGAATCCATCACTGTTCTCAAAATTGGTCACCCACAGAACCTGGGGAAAAAAAAAGTCCTTTTCCTCTTTCTCCTGAATATTCATCTTTAATATGAAGCTTTATGTTGATTCCAGCTTTGAATAACAGTGGCAGTACTGCTAACAATGAAAACATTTCCTACCTGTAGAACTAGTCTGAATCAGAGTTAATGAAAATGTTATCTGCTCATTACTTCCTATTTTTGCTGTATACAAATTCCTTAACTCTGGACTCTCAACTGTCCTTAAGGGGAAATAATAAAAAACTTTACATCAGAGAGCGTGACAAGATGGAAGGGGCATACAGAGCAAACCACTTTCCGTTTATATGGGGTTTTGAGAAAGGCTCTTGCAAGAGCTTCACAACAGAGCAGAGTTAACCAGTACTGGAGAAAGGCCTAAATTCTAGACCTTGAATGACTGATTGCATTAGTCCATGTGAAATATTCAAGAGTCACCAGAAACTCAGGCTAAGGATTACAGCTTGTCTTCTCTATAAATGGGAAAAAAACATTTAGAAACTGCATTAAAAAACCCCGTACCTAAATTGGCTTAATATAACATAACTAGTCCAGCATAAATAATGCTTAGTTAAAAAAAAATAACTAATATAACTGGAATAACATTTCAAGAGCAGCTTTACCTTGGAGCAAAGTTACCAAACTCCTTAAACTCAGCAGGCAAAAGTGAGTACAAAATCTTTCCAGTGACCATGATTTGTTCTGGATGGACACTGCTGCTGCCTTCCATTTCTGTGAAGTTTTCAGTCTTAAATTCTGGAAAAAACGGATTTTAGAAGCCATTTCCTGATAGAGACTATTTGTGATAACTTTCTCTCAGCAGGACAAAGCTGCTTTTTCACCACTAACATAACCTACCACTTATCTATAGCAGGCTTTCACAAAAATAGCTAACTATGGCTTTATTTTCACATTCCTTGTCCTGAAATAAAAACAGGTGAAAACAGGTATGTCCCAAATTTTCAGAAAGGGGGGATTTGGCAGTGTAGCCAGACTCTCCTTATACATACATACATATATATCAACACTCATGGTTAGCATAAAGAAACCTACCACCTGGAACATGTGAGAACAGAGACACAGTGGCTGATATGTGCAAGGCATTCTCAACCAAACAGATTTTTGGTGTGAAAAAGCAAAAACCACAGATATTTGTCTAGCAGGGAATTACCAGACAAAATTGGATCAGAACAAGCAGTTCCATGATCCTGGAGGAAGTGTTATTAGTATAAGGAGTCTGCCAATATGGAATGGATTTGCTATCCACAGGACAAAGTGGTGCAATAAAGACAGCTCAGTAAAGATGTAGAGGTACAAACTCCAACCTCTGTCCCATGACGAAGCCTAACCCCTGTCAACATGGACACATTAAAGTACTTCATCCCTCAGACTGTGAGGTGAGAGCCCCTTCACACTCCCTGAGCTGTTGCTGACCATAAACTCCCCATGCCTACACCACGTTGACCCTACTAGTCCATAAACACAAAGCATTGCCAGGCATGGGCAGGTTGTTAACGTTTGCATGGCAGGTGAAGACATTCCAATAATTGACTCTGTGGGCTGCAGGCACAGGCAAAGAAGTCTTATCACTGCCATTAATATTGCTACAAAATGACGTAATTTAAATAAAAACCTGGAATAACTGAAAAATGAACAGCAAGGTTCATTACTAAAACAAAAAAAATTCAAATCAGAAGTAGTCAACCACCCACATCCCAGGGAACTTGAAATAATAGTGTTTTCTGCAGGACACATTAGTTAGAAATTCATTTTAAAAAAGGTAAAATATTTTATAATTTATATGATATATACATACCACTGAATATGAGGAATTCTTTCTGCACGAAAAGCCAGCACGTGGCACCTCATTAAACAGGACCTAGACTTAATCTAACTCGGAACAGATAAAAAAGAAAGGATTCATATGAAGCTATACTGCCTGGGGGTTTAATCTCAAAGCTTTTGAGTATAATGAATGAATTAAGTAGGGCAAGTGATTAACAACAAAGAAGCAATCACATAATAAAAAGAGAAATAGTACTGAATTTAGAGCAATGTTTCCATTGTTTATGGACAAGATCCTGCTGTGCTATTTTTATTGCTTTAACTCTTAAAGAATAGGCAAGCTATATGACAGCACATGTTCTCCAGGTTTAGACGGAAAGATGTGGGAAAATGCCATGAGCAGAATACCTGATGGTGCATAAATAACAGACTGTTCGAATATCAATATTTGGATCATTACAAGAATAAAACTAGTCTGCAGGACTCGCCAGTATTTTAGAATACATTTCTCTTAATAATGTACTTATGGGATAAACACCATCAGAATTATGATGCTTTATATTCCAGGGGATGCTACAGCTGGTTTGCCCATCAGCTGGAGCAGCAGGAGGCATGGATAGAACAAGGTGTCAGAGCTCAGCATCTGAACGTCCAGCAGCACCTCATGCTGCCAGAGCTGAGGCGAGGCTTCCTTACCTTGCAAACTTCCTGACTCAACCAGGGACAAGCACACACTGACACATGGCAGGGCTGTGCTGGGGCTTGTGCTTTAAGGCTGGCGTAACTCAAATTAAACTCACTGCCAATTAATGCAAGCCAATTCTCATCAGGGTAGATATGACGTGTAGACAGGTACAAAGCAGTGCCCACCTCCCCTCAGCTATAGCCTAAGGTAAATCATGAGACACTGGATTGTCCAGGATGTCAGTCCTACTCAGTTACCTTGACTGCTCCTCCCTAGACAGTTTCTTGCACTGCTCTATTTACTCCTGCTCTGGCATTATTAGTGCTCTGGCATTTCTCAGTCCTTCCTAAAATATTTCACTAATAGCAAATCACATGCTGTAGTTCAGGGAGGTCCTGACAGAAACTCCCTGAGCAGAGGTCAGGATGACTGAGGGTCAACAATGAGAAGACTCTTCCTGGCATAGCAAACTCCAAAGCCAGCCCATGTGATGTGAAGGACTCAGTGAGCCTGAGTCATCAGACTGACTTTGCCATCCTCCTTTATCCACACAGGCCCAATGTTCTTGAAGCAATAGTTCTTAATAGTTTTTCCTGGGACATGAGTTCTTCTTATAGCATATGTTGAGCAATATAACAACTTCAGCTCTCACATGACATAGACAAAACAGTGTCAGCAAAGATGTAGGCTTGTGATCTTTTACATGCCTCTCTTGGTTTAGGGCAAATTTGGGAGATAACTTCCAAAGGGGCCCTCCCGGGAAGCAAACCTGAGAGGCCCCTCCCCCACCGGGTTCGGGAAGAAATTTCCTCAGAGAGAAATAGAAAAAACCTGTTTATTCAACAGGCACAGCACTGCCCAGCACAAAAAAACCCCAATACCGAACAACAAAACCTCTCACTGCTCTGAAGAGATGACAAATTCAGAAAGTCTCTCTCCTGTGGGTGGTAGCTCGGCTCAGTCTGTTCTCAGTCCTTCCAGTGCTGGAAAATGCCGCTGTGCAGGCCAGGCCCCGGTGGCCACAGGTGCAAGCTCCTGGTGCTCCCCCGGGTCCCCAGTCCAGAGTAGGTTCAAATAATTCCAGGAGGAAAGGAAAAAAAAAACTTTCCGGGGAACTTTTCTGCTTCAGTCAGTCAGAAACTAACAAAAAGCAAAGGAGAGCTCTCTCCGCTGTCCACCACAGCGACACAGTCCAGGAGGACGAGAGATGGAACTCCTGTCTCTGTGTTTTGAAAACAACCGCCTCAGACATTCTACTGCTTCTCCTTCCCCCTCCTTCACTCTCAAATCCAAACTTAAAGGTACAAAACTTATTTCTGGGCTAAACAGACAAATGGGGATACAATTCAACATGACAGTCACTCCAGGACAATGCCAAAGTGAACTTGAGAATGCACAACAACCAAATTTATGCATTTCTTTCTACTTAATGAATGTACCAGTCCAAATAATTCCTTAGGGTCTAACAAGTATCAAATGAATTGCACACAATCCTTCTCTCATGGTATTAAGTGACAAGAAAGAGTATGTTTTTCAGTGTTTTTTTCTTCTACTGCCTTCACAAGCAAACCTAGTGTATACTGAATTATGTCTAACAGAGGGAAATAAACACTAGCAGCTTGAATTTTGAGATTTCGAGACAGAGATCACTAGGGAAAAGCCCTCATTTTCTCAAGGCACTTGATTGGCTCATAAATTTTACTTTCCATTCACTAAAGCTTTCAGGAAAGAGAATGAGAGGATAAAGGCTGTAATTGATGGTACAATGCCCACAAGCCTCAACAGATGTGATGCCTCGTAATGAAGCATGTGGGCCTAATTTGGCATTACTTACTACCAGGAGGATCTTCTGCAGGGTATCTTTCTAAATCTATGTTTGGTTGGCACCTGTGCCTTGTTGAAACTGGCATAGCACTTTCTGAGTGGGCACAATGCCACTCTAGCAGATGGGCAAGAGAGCAGATAGATGCCAGAGATCCAGTACTACATTTGCAACAAGCTAAAAGTAGCAAGGTCTGAGGTCTCATCACAGGACACCTGAGATGGGAAGACACCTCGGGAGATGAGCCAGTCCCACCCACTGTTCAGAGTGGGATAAGCTAGAGCAGACTGAGTCCAGTTGGGGTTTGAGTGTCTCCAAGGATGGAGACTCTGCAGACTCTCTGAACAATCTGTTCTGCGTGTCTGACCGCCTCTACAATAAAAAAGGGTTTTGCTGATGTTAAAATGGAATATCCTGTATTTCTGTTTGTGCCCATTGCCTCTTGTCCTGTCAGTGGGCATCACTGAGAAGAATTTGTCTCTGGCTTCTTTACTCCACCATCAGGTATTCTCACAGACTGGTATGTTCCTCCTGATCTTCTTCTCCAAGATGCATTACCAGCTCTTCTGGCCCCCTCTCCTACGACAGATGCTCCAATCCCTTAATCATCTTCATGGTCCTTCTGGCCTCTCTCCAGTAAGTCCAGTATGTGTTGTACAGTGGAGGCCAGACCCAGATGCAGCACTCCAGGTGTGGCCTCGCCAGGGCTGAGTAGATGGGAAGATCATCTCCCTGGAGCTGCTGGCATTGCTCCGCCTCGTGCAATCCAGGCCATTGTTCCTGGTCCTTCTTGCCACAAGGATGTGTTTCTGGGTCATCCCAGGGTAATGAACACAAAGTGCACACCTATACAATTCTTAGGCCAAAAAAACCTCTGAAAATCTGAAAAGTACCTTCTGTGTTTGGGAGATCATGGTCCTACTAGGAGGGGAGAGGAATCACAGAAAGAATGGTGAGCCAGAGAGACTGAGCACAACCTCCAGAATTAGATACTTAGGGGACAGAGGAGATGGCAGAACGTAGCCACCTTCCCAGTTAAATATATTTTATTTGAGAGCCATGAACTACACACCAAGCTGGAAAAAATGGTAATGGGAACATTTTTAAACAGTAGAACTGCAACCTATAGATCACATATAACTGAAAAGAAAAACCAAACAAACAACCAAAGAGAACTCAGCTAATGCCAATTTACAAGAGCTAACAAGTAGGTCCAGTGCTTTGAAATAGCCTGTTGTTTTCTTCTGGTCCTTCAGACCATTGACTGATTAGCTGTCAGGTGGACTGGCACCTCCACATAGTGCCCATAAAAGCAGTTTAGTCTACTGGGAAAAGAAATACCAGATATGAGCAGAATTTTTATATATGAATTTGTATCAACACACAATAACTTTGCTGTATTCAATAGAGTGATGCAAGGTGTGGACCCAGTCCTCATTCTCATATTACTGCTCAGCTTAATGAATATGTGAATAGAGAGCACCAGATTTGACTCTCTTTCCTTGTGTCAGTGTTTGCTTTAGTAACAGTACAAACACCTGTTGAAGCAAAGAGAAGACCACTGGAGTTCATTCCATCATCTTTGGGTTATTTGCTGTTTGTTTTTTCTTAACTAATCCATGGTACGAAAGATGCTCCTCTAACTGAAATTCATCACCTGAAAGAGGAAATAATGCATCCTGGGTGCCAAAATGTTTTGTGAATAGTATTTTTATAAAACATTGTGCCAGTCACACAAATTACAAAAACTGCATGCATTGAAGTGCCCCTGCACTTTGAAGTGTGCTGAATGATTTGTGTGATATTCATTGCACTGAGGTTGAAAAAACGTTATTAACATCTTTGCTGTAAACCTACCAGACCAATTTATTCTAACTGGCACTAATAAAAAGTACCATTAGCAAACAAGGGTCAGTGGAAAACACATCACAAAGAACATGCAGAGGAATACCAGATAGTTCAAGAAAAAGGATTAAATCTACTTCAGGCTGACACTGTACAAGTGGCTCATCAGAACATTATTCTAACAAATGATATACCACAATCATAGTCATCTATTATGCTCAGCATTAAAGCAAAATAGTACTTCAAGAAAATGATGCCGAAAAAAATGTATTAGCTTCTTAGATCATCTTTAATGATACCAAGTTTAAAGTATGATATTTGATGCTCATCTTCTTATCTACTAAAAATATTCCTATAAAAAATATTCCTACACCAATTAAACTTGCAAATTTTAAATCTGTATTTTGATTTATTACAATTTTTGTGTTCAAGAGTCCAATGATTACCACTTATTTTCAGCATGAATTTGGCACTTTTGCCCTTGTGTCTTTAGTTATTTATGTTTAAAACTAACTTGCAATGTTGATAAATCCTGAAAGACAGAGGTTATAGTGAACTTTTCTATTGTGCTGTCATGGTCTTTCTTGTTGGATATAAGTATTTCAGAACCTTCAGTGGTTTTTAAGCCTCTCATTGTGCCATAAAGAAAAAGATAAACCCCTTCCCAATTAAACATACACAACATAGCTAGACCAAAGAGAGAAGAAGGTTGAACATTCTGCAAGAAGTCCTTGGACAGACTGGGAGTAGAACCCAAGTGTGCTGTGTCTCAACACACAGCACTATTTCTTCCTCCATACCTCTATGAAAACCCCTACTCATCTTCCCATTTCACTTTGATTTTCACATTGCAAAGACACAAATATTCTAAGTGGTTGAGATTGCTAGCCTTTTACAGACATTTAAAACTATTTCATACAAAGAAACCCAAACTGTCTCCAAGGATAAGATCCAAAGATGTTATCAGCATTAATTTTATAAAATGAAGGGTTTTATGTGGAGTATCTGGGACAAAGCAAAGCTCTTGCAGATGGTATTGAATAAATGAACATTCATGCACAATAAAGAACATTGAATGAGCCTGATTTTCCTGTACAGGTGCAGAAGTAAAATATTATGCTGTTTTTCACTCTTCATGTAGCACAAGTATTTAGCCCATTCTTGCCCACTTTCTATGTACTAATATTTGTTACTGAATGCAGTCCTTAAAAGGGTTTGGCTTTAATACCCTAAACCTTGGGATTATGTTTCACACTCATAAGGAAACAAATACAGAATGTGTAAGTTATAAGGCATCAGTAGTCTACAATAAGCACTACAAAGCCAGCAACATTTTGAAAATAGCAGATCTCTATTAGGAAAATCAATTTAAACTCTATGATAATTGTAAAAAATATGGTCACTTCAGCCTCTAACTCTGTGTTGTAAACACCCTTTGAATTCTATGAAATGGAGAGAAAGTCAGTGAATTTAACCTACTCTGAAAAAAATTTCTGTTCTTACAATACTTGGCAAAAATCTGGTACTGGATAAAAACTGTGATCTGAGACTTCAGTTCACTTAGTTGTGGCTAAGGCAAAGGTAATGCTGGTTGGCAGAGAAAGTGTTTTTAAGAATTGGCAAGGTCTAATAGTACTCACTTGGCTGAGAGCATCTGCTAACCCATGGAGATAGCACTTCATAATCTCAGAGTTACACTCTTCTTTACTTCAGGGCTCCAGGTAGCAAAAAAGAATCAATCCACCACTGCTGTATCTTTCTATAATCAACATGTTATATCTTTGCCCCCCAGATTCAACCCCTGTTGAGTTTACCTCTTGCCATTTTTGCCTCAAACTGGACTTCTAGCTCTTGGCTGTGGTTCAGTCCTACCAATAGGCTTTGGCAGGAGTGTGCCAGTGCAGCTCCCTGGGAACAAGACATGCAGCTGAACACAAAGCTATACCTGTGTTACCTCCTCCCCATCCCTGCACCCAGCAAAGCAACATTTGCACCACTATGAAACAAAACCCAGCAGAAAGCACAATAAAAACAAGCAGCTTTTTAGCTTTGGATCCCTTTGAAGTTTACACCCAGCCACATTCCTGGGGGAGATGCCTTCCCTTCTCTTCTCTCTCCTAAGAGCTGTTTCTCTCTCCTCAGCCTTCCTCTGACCCAGGGACCTGCTGTTTCTGCTTCTGAGAAAGGCTTGGACATAAATGTTAACCCTTGTCAGGTTCACACTTTTGAGGAGTACTTGCCCCCCTTCATTCAATCTCACTGGGCCCCTCAGATTCCCAACACTCAATGCAGACTGTGCAGAGGATACCACATTATAGCAGGTTATTTAGTAAAAATATATATATATTAGGTGAAGTATGCATGCCTTAAATAATTTTGACCTAGATAGAAGCTGCTTTTATTAAGTTGCCATGTCTATTACCAAGGCAATTGAGTCAAGTAGGCTTCAGTATTCTACAGGTTTCTTTTTACAAGCTCTGCTCTTAAAGGGGAACTTTTGAAACATTGTTCTGTCTCATCAAAGATGAGAAAGAATAGGATTAAGGTGAAGAGAAGGATTTCTTTGAATAGGGAAGATATAATTACACATTTTCCATGACACATGCTGAAAAATGTAATATTAGATAATGCAAGTAACCTCAAATTTTTCATTGTATTTTAACAGAGAGTTCTCTTTTAAGATTTTTATATTATATACAGTATATAGGTATATACACTTCTCTCACATAAAAGAGATTAGAAAGGAATCAAACAAGAATAAACTCTTCCTCCCTAACCACTAAGGAAGCATGATAAAGAAGGACAATATCAGATTAGCTAAAAAATTTCCATCTCATTGTTTCCTGAAAAATAAAATTTTATAATGAACATACTCCATACAATCTGTGCAGAGCTAGTATCTCTTCCAAAAATACACAGAGCAGTAGTAAAAATCAAGCATGGACTCAACGACATCTGTTGTGGCATTGTTATCAAATGGCATCTTTTTTATACAAATCTGTAACAGTCACTACTTTTTTTTTTGTGTGGAAATATTAGTTTGTATGCGGCATCTAAAAGCTGGCACACGAGGACCGACAGATGCTTTGCTTTTACCTCATCTTCAACTTACTTGGCTTCTCATTACACAACCTACAGCTCGGCAAATTATTCCTCTGCTTTGGAAAGCCGACAAAATGCCATCTGTCTCTGCATGGTTATCAAAACTAATACTGTAACGTGAAAAAACTGTGATCTGAAATTGTACCTGGCAACTACGTGGTGAGGTTGAGTATCCTGTGAGATTACTCACAGATGCAAATTTCTGTTAGTGGACACCCACCTATCCCATTGTGCACTCGGCTGCAGGAACAGCCAGTCTGACCTTTCTTGCTTGTAGCTGTTTCTCATGCCATTGACATTGACTGACACTAATTATGGCTTAGAATGCAAAATGAGGTAGCTTCTCACCAACTAAGACTCCAAGGTCACTATGATTAGAGTATGAGCAGCTTTTGGTTTTCCTTATAAAAATGAGAGGCTGAATGCATGGAGGAAAGAAATGGAAAGGTCAAGGAAAGAGAAAGAGGAAGATTAGATCAGTGTGGTTCAGCATGTAATCACATTGGTCCAACAGCTACAAGATTCATCACTAAAGCTTTAGGGAAGGGCAAACATGAGCATGGTGTCATTAGATAAAACAAAAAAGAACCAAAAGGCATGAAATGGCCTGCCTGTCCCACCCTTAAGCTGACAGAGAAGTCAGTCTCAGAGCTTGTCTTCCTTTCTAAATGCCATGATAATTTCTTCACCAACTGGTGCAGTACAGCCCAGAATTAATATCTTGTACAGACGCAAAGTTGGCTTTTGTATACTGCAGAAATATGCAGTATACATATATGCTCTAATGGCATGTCCAGGGTTAGCTCCAACCAAACACATGCTAGAGACAAAACTGAGGCAAGGATCATGTGGAACAGCCAAGGAAATGTGATCAAAATCCAGTTTAGTAGACACAGTCCTCTTGTGGAACTTCTGAGCTGCACACTGATCAAAATGAGAGTAGAGCAGCTGCTCTCCTAACCATCCTCCACTGCTTGTGGGCAGAGATAGGATACAAGGTGAGCTCTTTGGTCTGCTGCAAAACCATGCTATATTTTGTTGCAAAGACAAGAGGTGAGGGTTGTACAAAAAAGTCCACTCCTCTGTGTCTGTATTCAGCAAAATAAG
Organism: Acridotheres tristis; assembly: GCA_037013685.1. NCBI lineage: Eukaryota > Metazoa > Chordata > Aves > Passeriformes > Sturnidae > Acridotheres > Acridotheres tristis. Next base: position 6,527,432 of record CM072889.1, on the reverse strand, counting down.
TATCAGATCCTATCATACTCCAAGACCAAAGACTGGTACTAGATTCTCTCTGGTTAAGAAACCATCCCTTAGCCATGCAACTGAGAGAATAAACTCAGAGCAGATTTTGCACAGAACATACAATCCTGATTCTTATTTCATGTTTAAAACACTACAGAAAGAGCATTTCCATCCTTTCCTCTCCTTCTTCTACCATCTGAGATACACTGACCCGAATATTAATTATTTCTCAAATTGCATAAATGTATTCATATTCAATATTAATGAGAAAGACCTACCACTAAATCTCATTCCTTACCTATTTTCAGGCTGAAGTTGCTCTTATCTTGCACTGATGTATGGCAACAATGAAGTTCACTCCTAATACAAATGTGTTTTTTTTATAGCTATCCAAGGTAGGAGAACACTTTCAAGAAAAAAATGCTTTAGATAAATCACTTTATTTTGTTGTTTATTTTTAAATACATTTGTAAGTTTGGCTCAACAAAATCAACACCCTGTGTTTCTACTGCTTTCTTTATCATGATCACTTCATATCTGAAGATGAAGTTTGTGTAGATTACACACCACCTTCCATGCAGTTCTGGCAATAATTACTAGAGGTTCCTGACAAGGATTCATTGTGTGCTGTAGCAAGCAGTCCTATGGCATATCCTTGAGAATGATGTCCCTTTAAGCTGTGCTCTGCTACCCCTTTGAACTGGCACCATAATGTAGGACTGAGAAATCATTATATCCTATTGAAATCCCTGTCTGCAGAAGAGGCAGTGTGCGTTGCCAATCAGTTACATTCACATCTCATCTAAATGAGTAGAAAAGAAGGATGGAGAAGGCTCAGAGCTTCCTCTCTTCCTTCAAGGCTCTCTTTTTTCCTTCTATACAACATTTTCCTTTGTGTTCTTAGCTACACTGTATTATCATGAGCTCTTCGGGAAAAGACCTCTCTATCTACAAAGAAATCATTAAAAACCAGTAATGTCTTGGCTTCACTATGTAGTTAGTTTCTCCTTGTATGTTCTTGCTCCCAGCAGCGTTAAGTCCATGTGTAGCTCTTATTCACATGAAATCCTTTTAGTTTTACCATGAGGTCTTTGTAGCAAGTCTTTGGTGTTATTCTTCTGTATTTGCAAGGACTCTTGAATACTGAGCTGCCTGGGACACAGTATCTAGGGGAATAACTAATATAGGCTAAACATAAACTAATTTTGGAGAACAAAAGCAGCCTTCAAGCTATATGCAAAGTTACTAAAAGCTGTTTTTTTCAATGAGGGTGAGTGGAAGTGACAATTCTTTTGCACTTAATGAGCCAGAATAGCAGAGATTAGAGAAACCCTCTAAATTATTTGGCTGTTGAATAAAAATCCAATTTAAATCTAGGGGAGAGTAAGAGGTTTGGTTCAGCTGTAGAATCAGGGTGCATAGGCAAGAAAAATAAGCAGTCTTTTTAGATCCAGTCCCTAAACTAGTAACAGTTTATTATATAAAAGCCAAGCACAGACAATGAGAAAAAGAGTATGTTAAGAATAAAGAAAAAAAGAAATCCATGGGAGACCAAGTGGTTTGCTCAATGTTATTAACTATTCTATGCAAAACAGTAACCTTTCTAGAGAAACTGATATGCCTTCCTCTCACATTCCCTTGGGCCAGGGCCTCAGGGAAGACAGCAGTTCACAGTAAGACATCAGCATAGCAGCATCTGATGACATGTTGCTTAGCAGTGTCCACTAAAACATTTCAAGCACCTGAAAGATATTCTGTGAGGACTTGGGATAAAATCTGCAATGCAATGGAGTAAAACCAGCAGAACAGCAATAGAAGAGCTAAGGGAAGGTTTGAAAGGTTTACAGTGTGAACTTCAGTCAAGTATCCTCAGCCTTTTTCATCTTGGGAAGTCCCAGTTCTGCATCAGCCAGGGAAAAAATTTATTTCTTGTTTTGTTCACAAGAAGGAACTATAACTTGGCAGTGGTCCAATGCAAACAATAAACACCAACAGAACCCCACTAGTTTCCGTAGTGGTTATACATCTTGGAGCCCATCCTTTCCTCTTTACTTTGGCTGTCTCTGCAGGTTGCAAGGATTGTCTACTATGTTGATGTCCACACGTCAGCTCAGTGAAATGGAATTAAAAGCTATGTGCATGAATAGATACTGACTTTGATCTTCTTTAAAACTATGGCTCCCTAAATGACGATTTAGTCTCAAAAAATGAAAAAAAGATAAGCTCTTTTCTTAACACAATGAACAAAAAGAACACACACACAACCTTCCCAAAGAGTGCTGTAACTGTTTGTCTAGCAGAGCTGAAGTCAACTGGCTTCCTGTGGATTTGTCATCTTCGACAGTGAAAGTCTTTAACTAAAACAGTCTCGTCGAGGAATGGGGCATTCACATCCCTCTTCTTTCAGGAAAACGTTTCATTGAAACACAGAAGCCAGATGATGTTTTAAGTGGAATAATCATCATGGTCTTCTTCACTTCCATTAAACTTGTAACCATGTCTCATAGAGTTTGCTGATTTTCTATTCTGTTTCATTAAAATAACCAATACAACCAGCTGATAGAATTCCCCTTCTATCACATCACCTCATTTCTAAAACAAATAAGGCTTAAAAATCATAGCCCCCAAAACAAACTAAGGGGGTGAAGTTAGCTCATGCTACAACTGATGAAGCTTCAAAAGACAGCTAAGCTAATCTAATGCACAGATGAGTCCACAACACCCTCTAGCTCATTATTAAATACAAATCTATAGAGCACATCTCTCTATTCAGTCCTCAGAAGATGGGTCTTTATGGTGACTGTAAAACTCTCATTAGGCTACTGGGATTATCTCTTCCCTTTTTCTTATTTGTTTGGCTCCATAAATGCTGAAGAAAAGACATGATGAATCAATGAATGATTCAGATTTTGCCTTCAGTCTTTATCAGCAGCCATTTATCTATTTTTCTCTCTGGAGTTTTTTATCCTGCAACAAATTTATTGTAGTGCCTCTGAGTGATTTTTTTCTCTTCCTTCCCCTCCCTTACCCCAACACTCTATTGATTTTCTTATTTTTACAAATAAGCATAGCAATAAATAAAATTACAAAAGCTCAGGACAGAATCATAGATGAATAAATACACTCATCAAGAATAAAAAATTGTTGGCTAGACTGGGAAAATTACAGCTCCTTCATGCACATTCTTTATTATGAAGTGAAAATGCAATTAGTACAGCAGAAGAATCTCATAGTTTGGCTTTTATTTCCCATTTTGCTACTAATGCACTGTGGTCACAGGTGGTGTATTTTAAAGTAGTTGGGCAACATTACCCAAGGTGGGGGTGAAATAGAGGTGTTCTAACCCCACTGGCACCACTGCTTGACAAGAGGATCATTGCATCACCCTTCTGTCACCATCATGGCTCTATGCAAAATCAGTGTAATAGACACTCACCTCTCAACTTGGCTGAGAGATGTCTAAATGGAATGTTGGTAAGCTAGTTTTTATCTTCTTGGATTGAACAGTCCAGTTATACAGCACATAGAAGAATGATGGATCAATATATTTCTGAATATTCTACAGACTTCAGGATACTAAATTCTTGTTCCAACGTATTATGGAATTATTTTGTGGTCTTAGGTGTGATGGGAAAGCTGTTTTGGAGAGTAAGAGAAGATCCAGCTCAATATTCTCTATTAGGTTTCTGTTTTCTACGGATAGATCTATATTAGTACAAATAGTCTCCTAATATTTGCAAAAAACATAAGGCACCAAATATATTATAAATGTTTCCTGAAAGCAACCAATCAGATAAATTTCACGGTCAATTAAGATGCTGCATGTTCTCACTAACCTTATGTGCTTAGAAAGATTTGAAGATTTATCCTTTTGGAAACAAACAAACAAACAAACTACCTGCCATTTCACTAACTCTGAAAAATAGCTGTGAGAAAGTTTTTCAAGTATCTAATACATCACCTGTTCTTTTTTTCTGCATAAAGAGAAAGAAAACTTGACTTAAAAAGTGCCAATAGCCACTTTGGCGGGCTGCGGCAGCCGCGAGACCCCGGTTCAGCACCTCGGCCAGCTCCGCGCACGGCGGGCACAGCGCGCAGCCCTCCCGAGGGACAGGGACAGCGCCAGCCCCGCACCTGCCCAAGGGCGCGCCACCACCGCTGCCACCAGCACTGCCTGCTCAGGTGTCCCTGCAAGGGCCGTGGGGCGAGCTGGAGGAGAGGGAGAAGGATGGGGAATAACTGTGCCGCGCTCCTGCGTGTTCAGTGGTTCAAGCACCACCTGCACAGCTAGTTCCAGTTGTGGCCTTGCTCAGAAAACACATTTTTCATTCCTGTCATGAGACACGTTTGGAAAAACTAAAAACTGAACAATACAGGTGAAAAATGAACCATAAAGAGAAGGAAACATCATGGAGGCAAAACTGAAGGGAAATATAAAACGAAAGTTAATACTTGCCTTTTTTCTTGCTTGCCACTCTAACACAAAGAACCACAATACAGTTGGTTTGTGCCTTTTTTAGAGGAAGTAACAGTAGTGATGCCTTGAGGAGCTGGAACAGAGGCTACACACAGAGTTAAGGGGAGCAAATGGGTATTTATTGTGAGGCCCACGAAAGGCCTACAAAAGCCACACCCCAGCAATACAAGTGCCACAATCGTGGCCCTTGCCCGGATGGCTTCAAGATGGAAGGAAAGGAGGGGTTGGTCACGAGTTCTCACACCTTTATAGGTTTCAGTCCATTTGCATGCAGGAGTCAACTGTCCAATTAACAGTCTCAAATAGGGAAGTTTCATCCTCCTTGGTTGCCTGTGTGTCCGCCCTCCTCATTTCACGTTGTTTATGCTTAGGGCTTGAAGTTTAAAGATACTGTCCTTGAGTCCCTAGGTAGAATAGGACTGTTTTGTCTTCGTCACCCAAGCAGAACGGAAAAGCACATCCAAGCAGAACAGAACAGAAAACTTAAACTTAGAGGTGTCAGTAGGATATAGGGAAAAGGAGGCAAAGTACACTAGAACCTCATTGCAAGATGTACTTGATGAAAAGAAATAAAATCTATAATCTAGGTGGAAAAGAGGGTGAGCTATGGCTGAGAAATTAATTGTGCTAGACTGCACACCTAGTACATGAAAGCTGCATATGGATCAGGTTGACACTAAAATAGGCTGGAACAGAAACTGGCAAGTTGACTAAGCTAAGTAAAACTCCCAAGAAAAATATTACAAAAAAAATTTGAGGAAAAAAATTAGTAGAAGAATAAGTAAATTTGGAGAATGTGGAGACTGTGGGGGGTGGTGGTGATTTGCATCCCTGGCATAAGAAAGCAGTGAAGGAATTACATAAATTGAGGAAGAATTAATTTTGCATAAAAACTACCTGAAACCTAAATGTTGAAAGAACTCCAAAGGAGATTAATATTGCAGGAGTTGCTCATGCAAAGCTGTGTGGGATGATGACAGAAACAACACCATAAGTGACCTCATCTAGCATCAAAGAAGTTGCCTCTGGCACAGGAAATAAAGCAATTGCTTCTGAACATAGGCCTCATTTGCTCCTGATAAATCTTAATGAGATGAACAAACCAGGGGAACTTAATGGTAGACTGAAATAAGGATACCTATCTCCATATCTACATTTGAGGAAATCTAATAGACTTGATATTTCCTACTGTAAAAAACATACTTGATTTAAGTATGCTGCATCTGGCAGGACAACACTGATACTGCTAGAGCAGTCACTTATAGAGTCTAGAGAGCAAATGCCACTTATTTTATAGTTCAAGCATAGAGAAATTTTACTTCTTCACAGTTGTCCAATTGCCAAAGAAGAATGAAACATTATGTAACTAATTTATAAATTCTATATTTTAATTCAGTGAGGTCTTTAATTTGCTTGACAGATTTATGTCTTTGCAAAGATGACCCAGTGTATGACATAGAAACCTGCACCAAGAATTTCCAGGCATTTGCACCAGAAAAAGAGAGTAGCAAAAAGTTAAAAGAAAAGGAGGTCATTTGGAAGGTTAAAATTAAAAAACCCACAAGATTCTGGCGGTACAGAAGAAAGGCAATCCAATCCAGCCTTGATTAAAGCTTTCAGCAGCGACTATTCAGTACATATTCCACCTTCAAGGCAAAAGTAAAGTTCTTCACTTCAATCAGTGATACAGCATATGTTGAAATAAATTTAATTAATTGGAGGAATTTGAAAAGGTCATTTAAAAATCACCACAAAGTAGATGGCATCACTTGGGCCTAATCCTGCCTTCATGGAAAGCAGTGGTGTTCCTAAGCTTCCTCAGCCCTCAAAAAGAAAAAATGTTGTGTAATTAAGGAGCATCACAATATGTGTTGGCAGGTCAAAACAGATTATAGCCAGACTCAAGTTTGATGCCTTTCCTAGATGGGGTACAAAACTGTATTCAACGCAATAGTAGCTGAGAACTGATAAAACAGAGTTCCTTTCTATTAAAAAACCTTTCAAATCTGCAAAAGTAAAACTTGCTCAGTCATGTATGACTAATAAACACTCTGCTTCTCTATTACTTCAAGAAACTTTTCTTATTTATTTGCACATCAACCTGGGAAAAACATGAGAAATTTTTCCAGCATACCTGTTCCAGTGATGCAAAGGTATACAGAGAGCAGCAAAATTCAGCCTTATCCTCCATATCAAGAAAAAATATTCTGGTGAACATATTACACCTACTCACAACACTTGGTCCAACACATCCAAGTCTGAAAAAGAAACCAGTAGATCAGTAACTTCTATATAGGCAGCTCTTCATACTGCCAGGGGACCTGAACTTTTGTTTATCATTATGAGTCTCCTTGCAAGAGAAATGCATGGATTGGGACATCCCCCCTCCCCATCTTCTCTCGTAGACACCTGTAAATATAAAGACATCTCTTGTGTTCCATATTTGCTACTGCCATAAATGATCTATTTCTTTGGGAATGGATAGTTTCTTATTTTCCTCTATAAGAAGCCACATGGGCTATATTCCAGGTTAAATAGCAAATTTACTCCTAAGAACAGAAACAGCAGCTTTTCCTGGCAAGACGACTTCTTATGTGAGGAAAGGCCTGTAAGTTAAGTCAGAGCTTGTCATCTCTGTCCCACCGCCTCTATTGTAAACTTCAGTAAATCCATTAATCTCTCTGGATTCCCAGTTTCCTTTTTTTATTGTGAAAAGCTTTCTTGCCTCTGGGGAACATTAGGAAGACAAATTCATTAATCTCTGCAAAATGCTGAGAGGTCTGCTTACCACTGGTTTTGGAAAAGAGTCGCCATGAGAGTACATTCACAAGAATGGGAAGAGCATTGTTTGGTTTGGATCCCACATAAAGGATCTGAATTAATGGGAGTGATGGAACACCTCTAGTGGAACAGAGGAAGCTGCAGGAGGGAATTACCTTCTGAACTGACACAGAAAGAGTTAAGTGCCTAATGGAAAAAGCCTTATGGGCTTAACTTAACTTGCGGTGACAATGAGAAAATCCACCTGGATGTAAAGTTGCAAGAAATATAAGGCATCAAAAAGGGCAGCATTCAGGACTTTAGTGACTTAGGAGTTGTTGTATCCAGCATTTAACATGATACTTTAGACAGCACATAATTGTTATCTAAAGGTTCTCCATGGAGCTCACTAATGAAGCAGGTTTCAAAAATGCTTAGTGCAAAGAAAAGGTGTCTCATGGCAAACATAAATGTTCCTTGTATTTCAAAAGGAGCCAGTTTCAGTAATCGAAATAAGTTCTTCACACTGGTAACAGGCATATGAACAGACCAGATTGTATTTAAGTTCAAGAAGACAATCAGAGCTCTCATCTTGCCCGTTTTTACATCCAGAGTGCTGCTCTGAGATTTGCATATAGCCATGTCCAGGAGGAGCTTAACAGGGTCAGCCATAGCTCATTTGTGGATTTGCTGGGACTTAACAGCAGACAAGAATCCAGAGTAAATTAATAAAACCAGTATGGAGTCAGGTCAAGAACAGCAAAGACAAGCAAGAAGTTAATTTCACTTGCAAACATGGTTTTGGCAGTTGATTTTGTATCTCTGTGGTTTTGGGAACAAAAAGCACCATTCCTTTGCTTGCTTCCAGAATGCACCTGTTTGCATGAAAGGAGATGGGAGCCATCAAACTATCAGCCAGACCCAGTAAAGCACACTTTTGTAAGAAAAAAAGACGATAAATGAGCACAACTCAATGAGAGCAGAAAAATTCAAATGACATTGTAGGAAATGGAAAACACTCTATTTAAATAGATATTCATACCAAGGTAATTAACTGATTATGAGGGAAGCTCAGAAGACAGTTCAGCTGGACACACTGGAGGACTTTGGCAAGACATTTAGTCAGCATTTTCCTCATCTGTCTGAGGGAAATAATCTTCTAGTGTTTCAAAGACACAGTGAACTACCTGACTTTTATGTTGATACTTGACATGCTCTGAAACTCTATAATGTGCCTATTACCAAAACCCTTAATCAGGTATTTTATTGCTTTTAAATAGTGCAGCTTGGAGGAGAAAATTAACAAGTAAATAAAGTAGAAAAGTGAAGTCAAAATCAGAATGAGCACGACACTAGTTATTTCTTGAGGCTGCTCATGTTTTAAACACCCCCTCTCAGGCTGCTTAGTACTTCCCGCTGAACACGACAGAGTCTGCTGGTGATTGACGCTCAGCCATTACACAGTGCAGTTTTGTCAGCAGGAACTCAAGGAAAAAGTGAAGCTGAACACCTTTGGATAAGTGTGCACTCCTGAAAATGGCCATAATTTACTCAAGCCTCTTCCATTGATTCTGATAGGAGTAACATTTTAAGATAAGCCTGTAGAAAAAACTGTAATTTTCTGGTTTCATTAAAAAAAATCCTTGTTTCTTCTCCTACTGCTTTTGTGGGAAGAGGAAGCCCCAGGCATCTGACTGCAAGCTCTCAGTCACCCAGTGACTCTGACCTACAGAGCATAATACAGAGCAATCACACCTCCATGGGGTAGCTATTCAGAGACGTTCAAGCCTTCACAGGTGAACTGGGTTCCTTGCTTTTTTGGGTTGAATTTTTTTTTTTTCTTTCTTTTCATCTCAGAATTCCTCAGTCTGGGCAGATTCTCTTTTCTCTTTTTCTTTATTTTATTCCATTTTTATTATTTCACTTCCTCTTTGCCCCCCTCCACAAAGGTGCATCAATCCAGTTTGAGCTGGGAAAGAAAGGCTACTTCAAGGTCACTGTGTAAAATGCCCTAATGCTTTTCAGTGAAAGGGAAGGGAAAAGAAGCTGTAAGTGGCTTCCTGTTTCTATTCATTGTTTAGGGAAACTCCTTAGGAAGGAAAGAGAAAGTATGCATGTGGGGAAGGCTGTATGGCTAGAGGAAGGGGGAAGGGCCATAAACAAAAGGACAGTCCTTAAAGATAATATCCCACAAAGAGGAAAAACTGATTGGCATGCAAGTAGGTGAATATGAGTTGGAGAGAGATGAAGGAAACAGATGCAATTCCCCAGAGACAAGCAGTCCCCCTGAGGCCAATTGCCCGTGAAAGGGGCTGGCCATCGTTGACAAGGACAGATATGAAAGAAGGGAAGTGGGGGAAGTGCTATAATAAATCCAGCATGTGTTCCTTCCTGGATTTTCTCCATTCTGCCAGAGGAGCAGGCTGCATGGAGCAGCTGTGCTTCTGCTTGGCCCTGACACAATCTCTCAAGGTAGCTAGCTGCTGTTCACACCATTCAGGTGGGTACAAAGGGGAGAAGGAGCTTTCACCATGGCAGAAACCTCATAACTGACTCCCCCTTCTTTCTCTGCTTTCCTCCCTGTTGCATGCTAGTGACCTGCAAAGGAGATGCTGATGTCAAAGGGGCACAGGCAGCAGAGGAGCCACAGGCACATCCCTGAGCAGGGGATAGAGATCCAGGTCCACTGCCCCACCCCCAAAACTGTTTCTTTTTCCCAGCCCTCTGAAGAGCAATTTTTGCAATCACCCTTGGGTTTACAAGCACTATTTTTCATATTTAAAATAAAACTATGCTAAATACACTTCAGTGTTGTTTTACAAGAGAGGAAGTATCACATTCAGCTTTAACTGAGGGCTGGATTAATATGCCCATACACAAGATTAAAGCCAAGTTAGTACACACTATTTCTTGTTAGTAGAATATTTTGTAATGCTGTTTTCCCTAGGTTTCGGGTTTTATGTTTTCTTTGACTATGTGGGCACAGAGAGGCAAGAGAAGTGTAATATTTTTTATTTTCATATTGTTTACCAACTACAGACTTGCAATATATCTATATATAAATATATAGCTGTTATATATCATCTTTCAAAACACATTTTGAGTACTGTGGCTGTTGAAATATTTGTTTTCAATACCTATTCAACTACAGGCACAATGACACTATTGTTTTAGGTACCTTACTAGTACAAAATAAAAGGCAATCTCCATCTCCAAGAATTTATATTCCACAGATTACCCATAACATTTAGGCAAATCTTTTCAAATGGATATTTTTATTTTATTGCTGGAGAATTTAAATATAAGTATTTTTTCCTCAAATGAGATTCCTGTACAGGAGTTCCTAACAGTGCCATTAAGCAGAAACTGTTAAAAGAATACACTGATTTATTTAATGTAAATATTCATGCAGAGCCATAGAAATACAGATTGTTTTTGTCACAGAGAGAAACAATGCAAGTGATTAATAATGTAGACATTAATGAACTTTCATTTCCTCTTGAGTGCTGTGACACTTGCCTTCTGATTCCAAAGTATTTCTACATTATGCTGCAGCAGCAAGCCTCTCAGCTTTAATTATCAATTCCCGCACAAAAACAGAGAGGTAAAATGTATCCGAATCAAACAATGCCTGTCAACTGCCCTATTGCACTGTATTTCAGGGAGTCTGTGGAGAGATTGCAACACGAGAGCTAAAAAAATCCAACCCTGGAACCTGAGATAAGGAAGCACTGAGAAAAACAGCAACCACAAGTTCTCATGGGATAAGGCTTGGCTGATGCTAGAGCAAGAGATACATGAAAGAAACAAGTGAACCGCACCCATGAAGTGACAGCTTCTGTTCAGTGATAAAGACCCAGATAGGCTCTTGCAAGCTGGGTCTCTGCCTTGGCTATTTATATAATTCAAATATGAAAACCTACTAATATATATAAACAAGAATTCTGAAGTCAAATAGTTGGTGATTATCTATCTAATCTCTGTATAAAATTTAAAAGATGGCATACCAAGCACATTTTGTAAAAAAAAACCAATTTAACTGTGATGAAACCAGTTTCTGAGTAAAGGTTAGTAAGCACAGTAGTGCAAGATTATGGACACAGTTAAAATATATAAAATCTTTAGTGTATCTCTACCCCACCAGTACTTTTGGCAGTAAGACAAAAAGGTCTTGCCACCTCAAGTTTGTATCAATTTAACACACCCCCCCAAAAAAAAAGCACTGTACATCCTTGGTATGCAGTAATAAAGTAAAAAATGATGGTGGGGATAAATGATGAATTCTGATTCAACCTGAAACCAAAAACAGGTTAGTTCCCTTAACTTTTGTGTTCTCTTTTCATTATAACTGTGCTCCTTTAGAACTTCTCTTCATTACCTGCTTGAAATTCAACCACTTCCCAAGTGGGTTTCCTAGAAGCCTACAAAAATAAGTGACTAATACAATTCAACATATATCTAATCGATGCTGTTCCTTGAATGGATGTGCTGGGCTTCTATAAACCAGAGCACAAAGCAAATTCTCATTTGGGATTGTTCCCAGCATCACCAAGTCTGTGACTAAAACGTGCCAACCTCACTTTATCCCACTAAGCCTTGCAAACATAGCTGTGCAGGACTCCTCATCAGGCCACACACAGCTTCCATGGCTTTAAGAACTAAATGATTCCATGCAAATGAAGTTGTGTTATCAGTAAGTTTTTATGTTTAGAACACTTCCTGTAGACCCACATGGGCTTACTAATGTCTGGTGGAGTTGGAAGCAAGCTGAACTTTGTTGGAGAGGTCTTAAAAGGCTGTGATGAAAGGAGCTGACTTGGATTAGACATTTGGAGGGATGGGTCATGCTTCTTTGTTCCCACCCTAATGAATATACACAGGACACGCCTACTCTTTCATCTCTCCATAGACAGGTATTGACGCTCTGGATTCAGCTCTGTTTCCACATGCTTTCTCCTGCTGAACCACCTATGAACCTCTCAGTCATGCAATGATTTCTGTTTTGAACATGTATGAGGCTTATAGAATAAGACTGCACTGCATGGGCTTGCTCTGAGCAGGGAGCAGGTGGATTAAGCAGAGCCCTGCACTTCCCTGCCCATATTTCATGGGAGAGAGTGGGAGAGCTCTTCCCCATCTCGCACAAGATATCCACCCATGCAACCACAAGAAAAATACACAAGAAGTGAGGTCCAGTCTTAAGAGAGTGGGAACCTAAGAAAAAAAATTCCAAATCTGCTTAGATCTGGTTCCAGGCAATGAGGCTTACTGTACATCACAAGCAGACCTTTCTCTGGGTACGGCTAGGTACACTGCTGCTCCAGTCTCCAGAAAATCTCAAATCAGGAGTTAGAGATTTTGGAGATCTACCCTTAACAGCCTCACATGTCTGCCAGATAATGCAGTAAAATTAGAACATTGACTAAGTTATAGGATGAAACAATAAAACAAGACAGGATTTGAAGACAAGCCCCAAAAAAATCCCAAAACCCCACCAAAAAAAAAACCCAACCAAAACCAAAAAACAGTGTAGTAGAAGGCATGGTCCAAAAAATGATGAAAACTGCAAGAGTTGCAATGATGATATGATTTACCATGTAGATTAATGTCTTCTAAACAGGACGGGATTGAAAGTCAATACTTCAGTTTATTGATTTTGGCAATGATTCTTATTTCTTGCATCTTTCAGCAGTATGAATGAAACACTCTGCAGGATGCTACTGATGAAAAACAGACTTTATGTTTGTAATTTGAAAACTATAAAAACAATGGAAGCAAATTGAAATGAAGGCAACAACATAATGCTCTACACACTGTTCACCAAGGAAAGTTTCAAGCTTAGAAACTAAGGAAAACCGTGAACCACAAATACTATTTACAGCAGATCTGTTTTTAAACAAGGTGAGGCAAAGACAGAAATGTGTCTTCCAGCAGTCACACCTTTAAAATTCAAACTGGAAAGAACACTATAATGTTTTCCTTCATTTCACGCTATATACAAATTTTCCAAATGTTTGCTCTTTAAAGACCCAGTTGGCAAAAATAAGCTACTTTTAGAAATATATATTATGTATGCTTAAAAATTAATCAGTTTAATTCTGCAATATGTATTGTATGGATGGCTCAACCATGGCATTTTCCTCATACAATGTCTGATATTAATTCTAATCTCAGACTGCTCTCTACTGGTAATAAATTATGTTAAAACTCATTAAATAGGTGCAATTCCAGTGACATATAAAGAACTGCATTTGGCACATATTCTACCTTAGAACGGATGCAGGAATGGGGTGGGGAGGTGGCTTGGGAAGGCAACATGAATCTAAAATAAAGAGTAAAATGTAAATGTTTAAGCCAAAAGCTTTTTATTGATCCATCATGAGCTTTTTCCTGCTCCCACTGAACTTGGTACCAAAACATGCAGCTGTCTCAGACTATTTGGTAGAGGCTTGGCCTTTTGAACATAAATAATTCTTCACTCATTCAGGATGGTACTTGCAAAAACAAAGCATGCAGGCTGCAGGTGGAGAATGGGGACAATTTGGTCCTTGTGTTATTTAAGCATTTCTTGAGTGCCAAAGGTGTCTTTGTGATAACTTTGTTACAATTACTGGGTGCAAAGTAATTTTCTTCTTACAATTTCACACCTTAAGAAATTGTCCATAACACTTGGAGTCACCAATTTAAACCTGTAACATAGGCTAGGTACCCCATATTTTAGCACTACCATTTCCCTTTGCCCTATGGTAGAGATGCATTATGTTTGATAATAACAGTAAAATATACTATTCACAGTCTGATCTTGCTTTTTTAAGGTAGTGAAACTCCTCTTAATACCTCTGTGAGGTGCACAATCACTGAACTTCAAGGAGAGAAAACTGGACACTGTAGTTTGTTTTTCTTTGCAAGTAGTCAGAGTTCAGGCTGTGCTGAGGCCCCAGCTTTGAACCTCACCAGTTCCTAAGGCAAGAGCACTTGACACAGACCAGGCACAAATGCCAGCTCCTCCATTTCTCATTTTCTCAGGCCAGCCTCCCAGAAAAAAATCCAAACCCACAAACCAAAACAAATCCCAATTATTATTGTGAGACAAGTTTAAGTCCTTTCCCCTTGTCTCTCTTTTCCACTTATTCTTCAGAGTTTAACCATATCTCCTCGTCACTCAAACATCTTTTTCTTTCCTGGCATAGATGTAGACAGGAAGGGAAAGAAATTAATGCCAGGGATTATTCAGCCTTTTCAGCACAGTATGAGAGACCATTGGCCCAGATACCTCTGTTGTTCCTTTTTGTGTCCTGTGCCACCTGTTGCTTATTTTCTTTTCCACATGTTCTTCAATAACTGCCCAGACTTAACTCTGCTCTTGATAGAGTAATAATTTACCTTCTATTTTGAGGTCCCACCACTTCTCCCATCCCTAATTTTTTTTGCTAGGATGGTTCATTAACCAATTTTTAACACTTTTTCAAGCACTATATTTTGTTTTGTTCATCCTTAAAGCCTATTGCAGCCATTAAGATAAACTCAAATCTAGGACTGGAAACAAAATAATAATAATAAAAACTAAAAAAAGAAAAAGCAAATATAGCAGGTCAAAAAATAAAGTTCTACACAATATGGGGTATAATGGAAGTACTGGCTGATCTGTTGCCACTCTCTGTGTCAAATTATTCAAGTGTGATAATTGTTTGCAAACATATGGAACGTATGAATAAAACTTGTAGATTTGGAGAGTTCAAAAGTATCTCTCATTGGGATCTTGCTTCCATTGAATTGGATTCATTTCATAGTCTAGCAAGAATGTTAATGAACAAAATCTGAGCTGCTCCATGACTTTAGAATAATTTAGAGAGTATCTGGGACCTTCTAAATCTGTGAAAGCCTACCTCCAAACACCCTAGCATTGCATGACACAACCCTTTCAACAATACTAGAGCTAGCAGTCTCCAGAGCTGTGCTGCAGGACCCCTTGGGCCATGGACCATGACCCCACATAGAGGCTCTTGCCCATGTCCAGGGGCTCAAAGTCAAGGCAAGATCTTACTACAAGATCTTACTACTGCCTGAAATGCACTTCCTAAAAGGGTAATCATGGAATCATAGAAAAGCTCGGGTTGGAAGGGACCTTAAAGATCACATTGTTCTAATGTTCCTGCTGTGGACACCTTCCACAGTTGCTATCCCAGGTTACTCAGAGCCCAAATCCAACCTGGCCTTGGACACTTCCAGGGATGGGCAGCCACAGCTTCTCTGGGAAACCTGTGCCAGGGCCTCATCATCCTCATGGAAAAGACTTTTTCTTAATATCCAATCTAAATCTACTTTCTGTTCAGTTTGAAGATGTCTCCCCTTGTTCTGTCACTTCATGCTTTGTAAATAGTCCCTTTCCATCTTTCTTGTAGTCTCCCTTCAGTTATACTGGGAGGCCACAATTCATGTTTCTGGCCACTGAATTTCAGAGGATGGATATACAGCAACTATCATCCTGCCAAAGCAGCTTGTCCCAAAACCTTTCCTCTAGTATCAATGTGAGAAATTGATGGTTATTTCATATTTCATAGACAATGCAACATTATTTACTGAGCTGCTCAGGAAACATGACAGTGTAGAACATTCATCTCAGCACAGAGTTACACAGCAACCCATCACAATTCCAATGAAAAGGAATGCACTGATGAAAAGATTTAAGAACCAAAAAACCCCTCAAAATAAAACCACTAAAAAACTCCAAACAAAAAGCCCCACAAAAAAGAGGAAATTTTTTTAAAAAAACAAAACCAAAAAACATTTAAGCAAAACCCAATTTCCCCCACTCCCCAAAACAGGCATTTTTCTAACTATCAGTCAAACAATTCAGGTTGGAGAATTTACTGCCCAATTATTATGTGACCAGTTATTGGATAGAGTTGATAAATATTTCCTCTCCTTTCCTTTGCTTCAGAGTTGGCACTGCTCTTCTGCCTTTTGGAAGAACTGGAGCTCTTGCCAGACTGCTTGGCACCGCTCTAATTGACAATTTTAGGGCAGTAAATTAGAAGGGTTTTTCATGTTGTTTTATTTCTAATTTTAATCAGACATAGAACCACTTGGCACAACAAACCACACACTCTTCCATGCAAGTTCACAGTGCCTCCATAAAAATACCCTCACTGAAATGTAACTTAACTTTAAAAGAGTCACACAAAAGCAATGTGCTAAATGCGCTAGTACAGTGCATTGAGAGACTGTGAATTCCAATTTCAGCCATGCCAGTCATTTGGCATTAAAATATGCACCAGCTGTGAGTGCTTGGATCTCGATAAGTCAGAGTGTGCTGGAAAGCTGACAAGATACTGCTGTGAAAATGTTTCCAGCCCCTTATCTCGGCTGTCTCCTCTTTTTCATATTTTGCTACCCATGTTGGTGTATAATATAGGGAGAAATAAATGCAAAATCCAAGGAAGATGTGCATGGGGTGACACCAGTATTCATAGAATGTGTAAGATAGTGCTGCCATTCACACAGGTCTGGACTCCTCTTTGATGAGTTGTCTCTGGGCAGCCTTTCTAAATTGCTAATTTATTTTTCTTTTGTGAGAAAGAGCCCATTATTAGTAAACTGGGATATGTAACATTGCTGGGACAGGAAGGAATAGTGGGATTGAAATCCACAGAGAGCCTTTCAAACTGGGACACTACCTGCTGTCAAAGGAGCTGAAAAGTGAGTCTCGATGAGGAGGTATTTTTGGACTGATCAGTGGAGCGTATCATTCTGTAAACTCCTTTTTGAGCAAATATTTCTTTCCCTTCTCTCTATTATTTATTCATATCCACATTAAATCTCATACACAAGCCACCAGATTCTAACTTGCTGAGGAGGGCAAAGCAGTATTCTTCCCATCTGTTCTACTTAGCCTACAAGATAGGCAGGATAAGATCCAGAGTTTCTAGAAGGAAAATCTTCCCCCTTTGTTGCAATCATCTTCCCATCCACAAAACAGGGGTAAGCAAGGGCAAGGAAGGCTGCAAATTCACTTCAGAATCTGAATTTTCTGTAACAGAAAGCTGAGAAAGGACAGCTTGAAAGCAACAAGTCATTGCGGAGTTTCAGCAGTTGCAGCTGCTCTGAAGGGGTCACCACACCATCCTCCTCCTCCTCACTTCCCTGACAGCTCCAAGGGATGCAAGACAGGGCAACATACAGGACCTGGGCAGCTGGCAGAGAGCAGGAACCCCTCAGCCTGCACCCCAGCCTCTCTTCCCTGCTGCTCTGCAGGTGTCAGGTATGAAGGAAAGGTGAGGGCTGGGAAGAAGAGCCGGGACAGCCCTGCCTGGATCCGGGACATTCCTGCTCCAGCCACAGGGGAAGGACAACCTGCAAAAGGGTAGGGGGCTGTCACAGGAGATACAGGGCTGCTCTATGCCCATGGAACGCACACAATTTTTTTACTATCCAGATCAAATTCTTGAAAGCTAGCAGGATTCTAGTGTTAGCTCAAGGATGTTTTAGCAATGTAAAGTCCTTATAAACTCTCTAGCCTTTCGTCCATTAAAGTGAGATGGAGAAGCATCAGAATAACACATTTATCCAAAGGTACAACTACAGAACAGATGACTGGGGACACAAGCATCATAAAGTCACCCTAGGACAACTCCCCCTCTGGTACTGCCATGAATGCAGCTTCAGCTGGGAACACTCCGAACCCTACACACACACACACTCATGGTATTTAATATCAATTAATGTTTTATCAAAATCGTGAGTAAGGAGAAGAAGGGTACTAATTACAGAACCTGGTATTAAAGAGAAACTGCTGTAGTAGATCTTTTTTCCTCAAATGAGGTCTGCAGGGGGTAATATAATTAAGGTACATGCAAAAAAGCAGTGAGCTAGCTAAAGCAGTGTTTTATAATCAAAACACCATCCCACAAATGCAAATGTCACCTTACCTAAGACTAGCAAAACTTAAAAGAAGTAATTTGATAAATCAAATACACAATAGTTTTTTTAACGCCTTCTCAGAGAAATAAAAAAAAATAACATACACATCTTAGGGCCAAAGTCTGAAAGTAAAACAGCAATCAGGTACAATAGCTAAATCCAAAGGAATTTCCCATTTCAAGTCAAGCTCACTGCAGGGAAAACAGAGCAAACTAATTATGATGTATATCCACAATGAATGATGCAGAAATAGTATGCAGTGTAAACAATAATTTTGAAATTCCCAGTTTATATCAATGCTGATCTGTTTTATACACTTCAGAAGTGTAACTCAGAAGATATTTTTGCACTAATGAGAGACTTCTACTTTTTAATCAAAGAATAAATTAAAGCATTTTCAAAAGCATGCCAGCCTCATTAATTAGTTCCATTAAGATGTAAAAGATGAGCACATACATTTGCCTCACTTTGTGCTTGCATCTCTTTACCTTAAATATCCTATCATGTATTATTACAGGCTTGGCTGGAAGTAATATCTATTATTAATATTCCTTGATACCTCTCATTAGGAGATCCTGCATTCAATTGTTTACAATTTATCTCAATTATAACTATTTGGGCTGAAGTTCTCACAGTGGGCATTCTAGAGAATTTCAGCCAAAGCACTGCATTTTCCAAGGATTAAATAAGGGGAAATAAATAATTAAACCTGTGCTTAAAAAAAAAGCAAAAAACCAAAAAAACATAACAATTGCTTCTTGAATATTAAAAAAAAAAAAAAAAAATTCCAAGTGAATCTATTTCAGAAAACACATTTTGGAAAAGATTTGAAATCTAAGAAGAGGCTGCTTCATGCTGTCCCTATGAAAATCCTTTGGCATTTAGGAAGTTATAATCCATTCTGCTTTCCACCAATCAATTTATTCATCAAAAGATGGCAAAGCCTTTCAGCTTCATTCCTTGATTGCATCAATCTAAAAGTGAGAAAGAACCAGGGTGGGGATTCTGCTAAGTGTCCACTCAGATCTACTGACTTCCACGATGGGCTCCTGCATCCACCAGGTTAAAAGCTCCACTTGCTCATGACAAAGCTTGCATCCCCCCCTAACATCTCTCCAAGCAGAGGGTGATAGAACATCATCTGGGCAGCTTCCCTTGGCTGGACTGCGGGAGATCTCTGTGGATTTAGGCATTTCAGCATTTTTAAGCACCTTGCACCTCCAGCAGGTATTAGGACAATGTCTCAGGACAGAATTGCTTTATATTCAATTCCCTTTCAAATGCTAGAAAAATCACCCAAATCAAATACCCACACACCACTCTCAGAAATGTTTTTGGCTGGCCACACTTATCACTCAAGTGTGAGGAAATGCTAAATATAAGCTTCTCTCTGCAACCGTAAGACATTCCTCATTTTGTAAGAATTATCTTAGTCTTTCTTATTTTTCCCACAGGGATAATTTCATCCAGTGCACAGCAGGAATCACATTCACTAAATGAGCAACGATTCAATAATTTCTCCTTCTGTCACTGTTCATTACTGGTCTAGAGTCTTACTTTTTGCATGCTATTTAGTCCGCATCCTAAACCAGCATTGTTTTTGTATTTTCCAGTGCAGTAATAGACCATTTCCAATACAATAATCGACTTATTTTCCCAATTTCCCTTCAAGATAAGGAGGTTTATCATTCTCAGCTAGAAATGGAAAATGGAGTCCTTTTGTGTGTGGCATAAGTTGAAGGTGGAGTTTCAAAGTAAAAGCCAAGTGAGTACAGGGAAAAAAAGCCTGTTTAACTCTTGACCACACTCACGAGCTGGAGAATTGGATTTATGTCTAACACAACTGACTGAACCTGCGAAGATGTGGACCCATTACTGCAGACCCAAGATGACAATAGCACTCATATACCAAGCAAACAGTCTGCTTTGCAAAGCTCTACCAAACCCTAAGGACACTGCTCACTGGTAGCAGGGAAGTGTACTGATGTTCCTAAGGGGCAGAATACAGAAATTGCACAAGATCTTCTACAGCCTAAGAGATAATGGTCACCAGTAAACAGTCCTTTGCACCCAAAGACCGCAGCTGAGCTTCCAACCAAAGGGCACCAGGGTGGTCTGGTCAAATGCTCAGTAGCCTGGCATAGTTCTAGGTGCATGTTCTAATTAAAGTCACTTTTGAAGGCAGCCCTGGATGCTTAGGACAAGTCTTGCTGGAGCTCCAGAGCCCCCTGGAGCAGCTGTGACTTTCACAAGAGACAATTCCATTGAACAGCTGTGAAGGAACAAGAATTTACTCTATTGTGCCTTTATTTTCTGGGATTTTATATACTTATCTTCACTGAATAAAGCAATTTGGGTCTGATTTTATTGTCTCATCAGCCAGACTAACAGGTGTCCTAGTTGAAAGAGTTATCATAGGATGCATGCTTCCTCTGAAACTGAAGGAATTACAGAACCAAAAAAGTATCAAACAAAGGGACTCCTTAGAGAGAATTAGCAAGCGCATGCTTGTTTAACACAGTATGAGCATTAGACATCAACATATAAGAGTGGCAAACCCAGCCCCATTATTGTAAATGTAGAAAGCACATGAAAATGAGATTTCTCTGAGTGAGAGTATTAAACACTCTCCTTGTGATACTAAGCCCTATTCTATCTGAGCTAATAGTACTGACACATTCACTGCATGCTGACAACTGAGTTAAGAAGTGTAACACTATGATACAGAGGTGTCAAGATTGCTGAAATTAATACTGGGATGTGCAGTGTTTAGCTTGTTGACTCAGCTAACTTAGGTGTGGTGGAGAAGCAGTATTATATGACAGTAGAGGCACTAGCAATTTAGCATAAAATGAAGCTATTTTTTTGGAAAGATTTTTGATGCTTTCTTAGAAAATGTGTATTTCATATTAGACTTTTAGCTGAAGCTATTAGTTTCCTGCACAAGCATATGTCTGTCATTACAGATGGGGAAAATGCAGCAGAGATGGAGCTGCTTAGGAGAGCAGCCAAGTGAATGATTTAGGATTCTGTATTAGTGTTCTCTCCCCTTTCCCCCACTCTAACCAAGAAACTCCAATTCTTGAAAAACAAAGGTTTTTCACTGTTGCAATAAGTGGTATTCCTTCAGATCCCACCTGTGCCACTAAGCTGTACAATGAGGTGACCCAGAACATGGCTGTAAGGCTGGGGAGAGTTTCCAGAGCCCCCTTTATCAAGAGAGCACATGTCTACTGCCTGTTCAGGGGAGAGGCTGCTCAACACAAACAATTGCAGACATGGCTTCAAGTTGAGCAGTCCCAACACTATCCAGAAAACAGTAGCTCTTTGCTACATGCTATGAAATCCCTTGCAGTGGCTTACATATCCTGTTCATCTCTCTTCAAGTATCAGGGTCCTTTTATCCTTAATATTTATAGGGTATGTTCTCTCTTTCCTTTTACTAATTTAACTTAGTCTGATGTGGGAGAGTACTGAGGTATCTTGAATTAAGGAAATACACCTGAGTAATAAATGTGTTGCTCTGAACCACACAGTAAAGCGAAAGCTGTCTCCTGAAATTATTATAGGAGAACCAAAATTTGGATTTAGAATTTTTATTTATTTATTTTTGAGAAGAGAGGCACATATCTTGTCTTACTCACAGAGCTGCTATATGCTTTGCTTTACTTTGAGGACCTCGAGATCAGCCCAGATCTTGGGAGGCTACAAGAAAGCTCAGACATCATGACAATGAGCACACTAAGGCACTGATGTGGATACCACAGCTTCCTGTGTAAACAGCACTCTCTCACATCCAAGATCACTAAATTCTTACTGACATGGCCTTGTACCAGGCTATATTTTAATAACACTGCCACTAATCCTGACCCCACTGCAATGAACTCTGGTATTTCCTCTCCGGATTCTGAGCACAGCTGTGGAAATGATAGATTTCCCTAGAACTTGGAGCATCCTGGTGGGGGTGAATCACCTCAGGCTGAGCAAGAACCAAATACTATTCTCTTATAATCTAGGCATGTGCTCTGCCCACTGGCTGTTGTGCAAAGCCCTCTGCTCAGAACCTCTGCTTCTGGATCAACAAGGGAAGGGGAGAAACAGCCTCTTCTCAGATTTCACCACTACCCACTGATCTCCAGACAGCTCACCTAGAATTCATGGAGTAAATGTTCATCTTTTCCTTAGTCCCAGCAGCATTAATGTAGTCTTTGTTTGTCCAGTATGTGCGGTAACCTCTGCAGCTTCTTACTACTTAAAAACGGCCCTTGCTGCCTGATCTTGTGTGCACCAGAGCTAATGACAACACCCCCTTTAGCCACTCAGGGACACACTAAAATTATTGTGCAAGTTCTATATTTACAGTGTCCATGGAACAGGATTCCACTGGAACAACCAGCAGAGAGCTACACCAGTGCAAGCCACAAGAGATGTGCCTTGCTGCTGCCAGTCAGGGGACTGTTGCACCTCACTTACTAAATGGACATCATGAGAGCTGTTGAAGATGAACTGGAACGATAGTTTTTTCAAAAAAATTCCATTTTTGTCACTTTTCTTTCTTACTCTATGGAGAAAACATATTCCACTGAGAAACTCTGATAATTGCCTCCCAAATATGTATTCCATCAGTGATATTTCTTAGGCTAAGTTTAAGTCAAGGATGTAACCACCAGAGAAAGATCAGTAGGGCTGGCTTCTACTAAAATTAAGGGCTTACTAAGCCTGACCAGGTACATCACAAAGGATAACACATGTTGTCTTGATGAAGAAAACACATTAACATGGGACAGTTTTAAAGTTAATCTGACATGAATTCTTCTCTAGCCAGGTAAAGATATTATACTTTTATATCTATGCACAAATATAAGCTCACTGTAACATGTATATAGATATTTACATTCCAAGCTCTACAATGGCCACTTTGTGGTTTTAAGTGCATATTTCCTACAGATAAAGAAACCCAAGGCCGTCAGTTATTACATTCATGTTACCTGAACATCTTGCATTTCAGTGAAGTTTCCATGCACAAGCAATATTAACATCTGTTCCAAGGATCTCTGCTGGAATTGTAGCTTCACACAGCCAAATTGCCTATGCTTCCACCAGGGAAATGGCTATTCATTTTATGCAGCCATCTGGGCTCTAAATACTATGTTTTGTCATTTGTGGTCTTGTTTTCCAGGGTTTCTTATATGAAATTTGATTTCTTCATAACTTACTTTTTCTGTAAATGACTTTTTTTAGTAATCAAATTTGTGAATGAATGCTTCATTAGAGACTTACAACATCACTGTCAATTCATAAATATTTCGGATTGAGAGTCAAACTCTAATTGCACCAGCTTTAATGGTTGACTTTTTTTTCCTGTGGTATATGTAAATATAATCTTTACAAGCCCATCTCCCAGTTAGATGAAGAACATATGTTGTTGCAGAATTTAATACTTCAGGATGATACTGGTCAAGTGGTTAGAACACAGACCCTTGTGGTCCCAGACCCCGTAATTTTAACCAAAGGGGCATCATTTTGAACAAACAGCACAAACAGATTGTCACAAACCTTTATCTACCGAGTTTTTTTTTTGCTTTGATTATGATAGAAATACAAATTCTTCTTTCTCTCCTCATATCATACCTTTCAGATATCCTCTTAATAGATTTTAGTAGCAAGTCACAATTGTGAAAGTACCAGGTATCTTGGAAAGCCATTTAGAGAACTAGTGAGAAGCCCTGGATCAGATGAGAACAGCTGACTTTCCCAATCATTGCTTGCTGTAGTTACAAATTGGTTTGTGTTTCATCACAGAGCTCACTAACTGACAAAAGGGAACCAAGAGCAAGACTCCAAGCCCCCTCAAATCTGCTCATTGCTCTCTAGTTACACAATCAACTCTCTTTTTAGGCATGAGAGAGCTCTTTTTAAGATAGGCTGAATGCTCTATCCTTCCATACAAGCAAGCCGAGAGACCTCCCCTGCACAAGAGCCAATCCAACAGCAGCCCACCTTCTGTAGTCCAGGAACTCCTCTTCCTTGGACACATCCTCCACAAAGGCAGGATTCTCTCACTCTTCCCACCAAGAGTCAATTTCCTCCTCTTTTGTTGCTTACTCTGTCTAGGAGGCCACACAAACCAGCTGGGGCTAATCAAGCTGCCCTTTCCTCTCTGTGAAAGGGATAAAGCAGGCACCAAGCTACACCACAAGGAATAAAGCCATCAGAGGGAAATGCATGGCTGAGCCAAACAATATCAGCTCATTCAGTTGACTCTCCTCCCCCTGCCCCAGTCTAATCACTGAGAAAAAGAACCAGCTCTAGTCTCACTGCTGGGACCACAGTCCCTTCTCAGTGGCAGCTCCAGTCACCCAACAGGTCCCCTCTTGACTCCCTTACACCTAAAGTCAGACGAGGTTTCCTCACCAGCTCGACCCCAGGGTTCTCACAGCGGTCTCAGATGTCTAATTCCATAAAGCAATTTATTCACAGTATAATAACACAGGAACAGCTCACCCCAGCTACCTGCACTAAATATATTCCTCAAAACTGTCACCAATTATTATTTGTCTCACCTTACCCTCCGTGCTGTTTCTGCTCTCCTACCTTGTTCTTTGCCTTCTTATGCATGTACAGTGGCCTAATCATCAGCTTTATCATCTTCACCTGGATTGGTTCAATAAATGACTGCTAGCAAACACTTTCCCGGTAACAATCTCAATCTCTTTCTCTAAACTATTTCTTAAAACCTCCTCTTTCAAGAATACTTTTATATAACAAACCTTCAGAGACAAGGAGGAGCCCATCACAAAGCCAGAGAAATCTACTGATAGTAGGTTTTGCCTACACTGCTGCTCACAGGTGTATAGCGTTTGTAAAGACATAATCAAATCTGAAACCCTTTCCAGCTGGTTGTTTGAATGACTAAAGAAATAATTACTCTTTCCTCTGAGGCTACACTCAGGTAGATTGACAGAACTGTCTCCTTGCTCAACTGCAGTAAATACAAGCAAAACAGGTCTAAGGAGCTTTGACCCTTCACAGCCTTGTCTGTAGAGGAAGCTCTGCCTCCCTTCACTTTATCCTGTGACATAAACCACTAGCCTGAGTACATTTATTTCCCTGGCGTCACTGAGCCCAGGAAGTGACAGCTGGGAGGAGGCGAGTGTTGGGTCATGATCTAGTTCACACCCTGGAAGACAATTACCAGCCAGGTGTGGATGTGAAAGGCACTGGTTGTGGGGATGTTTCTTGCCTGCCAGCATGAGACCTGGCTCAGGCACATGCCATTCCCATTAACTGGAAAGCATGAGCAAATTTACTTTAAAATAAAGATGTGGAGAAACAAATTATGAGACTCTGCAACTGACTGCAGATGGAACTTCAGGGCAGGACTAGATAACACCTTCCCTGCCCTGTAATGATGAGTAACCCCAAATTTCATTACAGATCACAAGGGCTTACTAAAGCAGTCTGACTACATGATGTACTAAGAATAATTATGATCTACCCATCTTGGTCATAGTATTCATTAAGTTGCTGTATCTGTAACAGGCTTAATAACAAGGTGAAGAGTGAATGGGAGAGAAAAAGTAATTTCCTTGTCTTATTGGTCATTGTTTCCCATATGCCTAGGATATCTTTGTGGGGAGAAATGAAAATGGAGGGAGAATTCCAGCACAGATGACTAAGTGAAAGTGAGGTCTGTCCTTGCACTACACTAATGCAATAGTCTCCTAAGTGGGGTGCATTCCCTCAAGGGAAATGAAAAATGAAAATATACCCCCAGTGTTTATTCCATTTTTATCTCATCCTTTTTTAATTGTGTGTATTTTTTATAAGGTATATAATACATTTATAATTTATAGGGTATAGTAGTGTGGGTAAATGCTCAAAAGCATTTTCCTGATAGGGGCACACGATCAAAAAGTTTGGAAACCCAAAGGACTGGTCTTGCAGATAGCACCAGATCAACTCTAAATCTAGAAGTAGTGTGAAACAGCAAAACAGCTGGGGCAGGTAAGGGTCATGGGAGCTGCACTACTCACAATCCTTGAGCTTGGACCTGAACATCAGCCCATGAGGAGATAGCAGTGAACTGAAAAACTCTCTGGATGGTAAAGATACAATCACAAAACAAGGAAAATTCAGTTACTTGTTAATGCCTCTTTCTGCTGTTCCAAGTAATTCCATAAATGTGAGATTTATGTGCTGTAAGAACTCAAACCCATCTACAGATGATGCTTTAAATGTGCCACAGTATTTACTGCAGACTTTTCTAACTCAAAGCATGTCATTCAGCATGGGCTGTATGCTTCTTATCAACAACATTAAGCAAATAGAAAAGTGATTGTTCTAAGAAAAAAGTTTCCTGAAGTATAAGAATATGAAAATTGCTGCAGTGGGTAACAATAATTCCCTAGGGTTTATCCTGACATTCTTAACAGTATATATTACTTAACTGATAGATCATAACAGCTAATTTAGAGCTATTAGGTCTATTGCATAAATATGTGGTCAAGAGCACTTTAATGTATACCACTGTTACTTCAGACCATAAAAGCTGCTTTGGAGCTGTCAGCTTACTTCGTTGCAATCTATTTTAATCTGAAAGAAAAAAAAATCCTAATTGCTTTGTAGTTGCTCGTGCACAATTTAAGCTGATTGTTTGGTGCCATAGCTGAGCATTGTTTGAGCAGGGGAGCTGAAATACTATAAAGAAGAGGTATCGTTGCCATCAGATAAATCACAGGGGACTGAAACTCAGAGTTAATAACAGAGATGCCTGCCATGTGTTTACAGAGGACAAACAGTAAGAAAAGGGAGGATGCAAGAGAGATTATTTCTTTGTTTAACTCTGTACTCTGCTACTTTAAAAACCTAAGAGGAACCATTAAAGCTATGTTTATCGTTAAAAAGCAATATCTGCTTGCTACCCAACTTCCCAGCCCAGCTCCCTGCTGCCAGCCAGCTGCGAAAGCTCTGCTGGGAAAGGGGGTGCAGCCCAGCTCCTCCAGTGCAGCAACATGGTTGGATGTAACCATCACAGTGAGAGCTTCCAGCACAGCAATTCAATAGAAAGAGCAGTTCCACCTTTTCCTGTCTTCTGACCATTTGGCACATTACATTCCCACTCTGCCCATAAGCACAGACAAGTGGCTGAGAAGGTCAGAGAGGCACCCAGTCTTAGACATAAGAAATGTAGGGGTTCAGCTGCTTTTAAGCACACACAAAGACCAATATAAAGGCTCAGAAAACCCAGTTATCTGTCTCTACCAGTCTCTGCTCAGAATGTGATCCTCTACAATCATGTCATTCAAAGAGACTTTTGCTAAGTACTGAGGGAAAAGTGGCATCCTTCGGTGAGGGGAGGAAAATGCCTGTTGCTGCAAGCTATCCATCATCTTCAAAAAATCCAAGATGTACTAAAGCTCCCTAAATTTTTATTCCCAACAGAGCAGGATAAGTTCAATATTTTCTTGACAGGCAGCT
Source organism: Acridotheres tristis (assembly GCA_037013685.1). NCBI lineage: Eukaryota > Metazoa > Chordata > Aves > Passeriformes > Sturnidae > Acridotheres > Acridotheres tristis. The sequence goes on along the minus strand of CM072889.1, from coordinate 6,499,795 downwards.
CTCCTATGTCAAAATCTACTTCCCAATACAGTTTTGGGGGCATTCACCTGCCTGGTAGGTTTGACAATAAATAAATGCCCATCGTATCTTTATCTGAGAAAGATTTTCTTCTTGCTGCTTTTTCCTTTTTTTTTCCTTACATATTTGGGGAAAAGTATCCTCATAACCCTCACTCCCCCCCTCCATCCCCAGCCAGGAAATAGTAATTTTGAGGCAAGAACTTAAAACTGATGATTTTGAAAGTTTTCCCTATTGCCATGCTGTTCTGCTCCTGCATTCCTGTGGTGACAACAGATGAAGTTGTAAGCCTGTTCGCCTCCCTGCATCTAATCCTGATACTACTCAGCAGCAGGGAAGGTGGGCAAATGTTCACTAGCAGTTGTTGGCAAAGAAACACAGCAGGATTTAAACTGGATGATGCCACTGCATGTGTAAAACAACCATTTGAGCAAATGCTGCTATAGCAGCATCTTTAACCAGTAAATTCAGTAAAACAGAATTTGCTGTTAACCTTTTGTTTTCTAGCTGGCTGTGCTGATGAATTATGATTAATTACAGTTATGTTTACAAAAAAACTCCATACCAAAATGAATAACCAATAAAGCTTATAGATAAAAAAAAGATAAATGCTTGTAGCACTTGCTGTGACAGACCTTTAGTGTGCTCATATATAACTAAAATAAATTGCAAAAGGAAAATGTGAATAACATTCTGTTGCATTTTGGTGAAGGATTTCATGTTATTTTTCACAAGGTCGCATTAACTTCCTTTTCTTCCTTTCCAGTTTGCACAGCCTGGTCTTTAGCTGATGTGCCCCAACGCCAGATTTTTCATGGTTTAAACATACTCGTAATATGGGATTCTAGGACTGTTGTAGATAAGCATCACCATAACAATAATACACCATACTTATCCACTATTCAAAAGCCTGAGCTGGGCCACTAGCTTTTGTGACATCAAAACAATGAGTAAAGAGCACCCCAATTACTGCTCTTCCCCAGGCTCTCAAGTTTCCTTGCTTGTGATAGTTTTTCATAGAGACTATAAGAGCTCCTTCCTTCAAACTGAGCTCTGCTATTATTTAAAGCTATCACCTTGGTATCTGGGAAATATGAGTTAAAATATCAGTGATTAATGCACCCAATGTTAGGAACAGGAATTAACTTTTCCCTGTCCTTCCTTGAAGATGATGGGAAAAGAGGTATCACACAGCCAACCACAATGACCTGTTGCAGCTCGTAAGGCCATGTTTAATTGAAGAAATTGTTTTTTGGCAATGCTGCTGCCTACCTGAGGCATTTAACTGAAGCAGAGCTTTCCCATTAGGAAATGTATGCAAGAGCATTTTATACTGTGCATTATCTCCCTGGATCTCCCAGCTCTGCCCTAAGTCCTAAGCCCTAAGCATAGGTTCTGCGTTTGTTGGCTTAGTTTTTCCATCCCATATTTGCCACACACATCTTGTGTTTTAGTGCTGAATCAATTACCTTGAATATGAAAATATTTAAAGCTTGGATAGTCAGCCCTTAAGAGGGGCCTGGGCAAGAGTGCACTGCTAAAGGCAGGCCCAGCACCTGCATCAGAAGATTCCTTTTCTAAATGAAAGTTGTGTTAATCTTTTGATTTTGTCTCAGCTGACGATCCACACTAGGTGGAATATTGAACAGCTGTAGCCTAACAGACTGAAAAATCACCCCCTTGGAAAGCAGGGAGACGAATACAGCAGGACCAGAGCATCTATGGCCATACTTCCTGGTAGAGGGATCTCCCTGTATAATTGCCATCCTGCTTCCCACATTGCCGGAATGTCAGCTGGCACAGCCAAACCTTCAGAGCCACCAGGACAGAGGTGGTAGTTGATGCTACAGAGGAACAGATGCTGCAGAGTGAAGCACTATTTGCACTTACCTGGACTCAGAACAAAACACACATATGTGCTCAGAGATTTATCCACTGAGATGGGAGTGGATAATGAAGTGGACAGCGAATTCTGTGAGGAAGCAGTGCAGAAAGAAACGGCTTTTGTGAAGGGACTTGGAAGCAGTACAGTGAAACTTAGAAGGTTAAAGCAGTACAGCTGTGGACAGTTTTCCCCTTTCATCTGGCAGAAACATTTTTTTCCCAGTGTTTTGTTAGAACAAAAAAGTTTTGAAGCACAAACACCAGAAGCAAAATTGCGTTAGAGAGAATCAGTTGTTCCACTGGGACCTTACAGGAGAACATAAAACACCTTTTCCAGGGAGACCTTTACACTTCATTTTAGCTGTGCATCCAAGCCTAGGTCAGCAAGATCATAGCAACCATAACATTTAAAAATTCCATCACTTACATGGAAATAAGCTGGGAAAATATTTGTTGAGTAATGAAGTACATTCTTCTGTATCTGCACCAGCTGGCATTGCATGAATCTCAGCTGGGTAAAATACGCCTCAGAACTGAACTTTCATCTTCAAAAATACAAGTTCTCCAGTCACAGAGATTTTGCTTAAATACAATTCTGTATTTGGCCTTCGATTTTTGGGATTTACAGTTCAAACCTATTCTCTCATTCCATTGTACTTATTTTTTAAGTTCAATTCTCATGACTTTGAAAGCTTTCTAAAGGTCAGAAGAGAGAAGTACCAGATATTGCCACAATCACCCACAATGTAATGCAGTCATTTCATACTGCTTTAAAGCTTTCAAAAAAAACCATGGTTACTTTTCATCTCAGGGAGTGTGGGTCAGGTTTCAGAAGGAACAGAAAGTAAGCCAAATCCTTTGCCATTAGACGTGGTGCAGGCTCTGGGTGATGTGAAGAAAGGGCTGTCCTGATGTTGAGCTATATCACAGCTCCTACCTCTGGGGGAGCAGCATCCACACCCCTGGACACAGCTATCGAGCATCAAGTTGTTTAGCCTTGTACTTATTTAATCTTTGTGAAGATAAAGAAGGATGTTCCACTGGGAGCTCTTTTGTTTCACGCTCAGTTCAATAGGAAAGAAAACAGAGCTAAAACCACAAGCAATGGTTTGTATATCACGTAAGTCTTCTAAAGACTCGTCATCATGTGCTGTATTATGTTGCCTTTTTTACTGAGTGACCACTGCTCTGTTGTACACTATCTGCCTTTTTGTGACTTGATGAACCACACTGTAAAAGGCAGAAATCAATGAAGTTCTTCGGAACACAAAACCTTGGCAGAAAAATGTTTTCCTGCAGCACCATCTTGTGGTTCCTGATTTTAGTACTAAAGATGTTCCTCCCTCTCCCTGGGCCGGGAAGGTTCTTCTGCAGACTTGGGAACCACACCCAGGTTTCAGCAGCTTCTTTTCTAGCACAGAGGTACTGTGAGGAGCCTGACAAAAATGACTGTACCTTCTTGTAGCTGACCTGGATCCTCATCGAGTTCTTGGGAAGGGAAAGAAGGGACAAAGGAAAATGGAATTTGGTTCAGTAACACACAGCTTGATATACATGATAAAATCAGCAGCCTAGGCCCTGGGGAAAAGACATGTTTCAGTTAGATGTGAGGTAACCCCATGTTGAAATTGTTCTGTAATATGCTTAGGTCCAGGAGCACAAAAACAAGAAAACAAAATAAATTTATGCAAGTGATCTGAATATTCAGTGTAAGCAGGCAGCCAGTCAGCTGATCAAAGCATCCACCTTTTTGTGACATTGTCAGTACAGTTTGTATCACACACAGGCCTGTGAATCTGTGCTTTGACCCTAAGGTGGCAATCTTGACCTTCAGTAGTAATGAAATAGCTATTATGACATCTAAGGCACAGAGAACACTTATTTAAGTAATACCCATGGGTTGAAAGCTATTAATTCAATGCATTGTCAAGCTAATAGAGAAATTAAAATGTAAAATCAGAATTCTTGTCTTCTCCAATTGAAAAGAAAAACTTCAATGTTTTTAGAATACCTTACAGCAAAGCTGCCGCATGGAAAATGACAGCCCCCACCTTTGTGCATTGTGCTCTGGACTGCTGTCCCACTACGGGGAACACAATTTGGCTGTGACTTTTTCATCTCACCTCTTCCTCTAACAAAATATTTTGCTTAAGCTCCTCTTGTTCTGGTGCTGCCAGATTCAGTTACTGCAGATGCACTAACAGATGTTCACCCTTAAATACAGTTGTTTTATCCGAGTGTGTCCCTTTGTCAGGATGCTATGTGACATTGAAACCAGTTGTGCCACCAATGACATGGAAATGGGAGGAATTTATTGCCCTTCAAATCAAAATCACGAAGCACCATATGAAAGCCTAACTTCCTCTGGAGCACAACTCAGCCACAAAGATAATCACCAGCCACGAGGATTTCTCTGGTTTGTCACTTGCACATTTCAGCTGTGACAGTTGAAATTAATGCAGCAGGGAACTCTTTTTTTCTTTGTCAAAATATCTACATACATACTTCAGCTTCCATAAAAATAATATCAAAAAAGAGCAAATACATATCAGATTTAGAAAGCAAACCGTGCCCTATTCAGTTTCCATTGTTATGTTGCTCCACATCAAAAATAGAGTAATACATTTGCTTGCAAAATTTCAACCGAATTATCTGTAACACAATGCTTCTGGCAATGGTTGCAATGTCAGGCTTTAAACTCCTGCATATAGTTACAAGTGATCATCAGCAAGTACTCCAACAACTTCATGAGATCACCCGCATGCATATTCCACCCACATTACACTTGGATTTTACGTGATCTCTTTTTTCAGACTTAGGAAACTAAGAAAAATGTTTTAAATGGGGAATTCTGAAAGTACAGAGTTTCTAAGAATCACTCATAATATTTATACTCCAGCTTAGGACCAAAGCTCCATTTCCGCCAGTTGTTGCTTTTGGAAATTCTGCTACATGGACTTCACAGCCCCAAAGAAATATCACAAGTGATGGCATTATTGTGGGTGATACTGACTTCTACTGACATTCTTTTAGGTGCTCACTCTGCACTCAGCTGTTGAAAAGTGTTACACATTTGTTTCTTTCATTTTTGTTACACTGCAGAGAAATGGAAAGAAATTCCATTTTGGAATCACCTACTTTGGGAGACAGGTCATCCTAAGAACAAAAAAAGTTGTGTGGTGCAGCAATACCCAGGAGAGAGAACAGCTCCAGAGACAACACTCTTGCTTTGTATTTTTGCCAAGCAGATCTTCAAAGCAATTGCCCAACAAGAGATTTCCCAAATCCTTTGTAGCCTGGTAAAGAATTAGCTGTTCTCAGCAAGAGCAGCACTACTGTGCTATGGGGCTATCCAATATGGAAGCAGAGCAAGCTTCCTCTCAATACCAATCTAATGAGTGACAACATTCCTTTAATTTTTTTCTAAGACTGATCCCTAAGCTGAAATGGACACTTAACTGCTATCTTTATATCCCTCCACAGGGATGCTACTGTATGAAAAGAACACCGATTTTACTATTCAGAGGTTGCACAAGCAGTTTGCCTTTCAGTGTTACCGGGTTTTTTTTGTACAGGAGATATGGAATGAGTGCAAGAAACTACAATGAAAAAACTTTTACTGCAAAATCGATACTATAATCAAGGGTTAACAACTTTGTACTACTTCAATACTAAAATAATATGTGTCATTTTCTATGAGATAGTCAAATAATCCTGGTGTCTTCTGACTGATCTTCAGGATCAGGTGGATGTTCCTGTACACCAAAGGGAGAAAAAAAAAAACCCAAAGATGAGTATAATTTGATTTAGGGACACCTTTACATTTCTGCCAAATCAATACTCTCCCTGAAATATTTCTTTATTATCTAATGACCTCCCTGATACTTTTTTATTTCATTGTGACCTTTAGTAGGGTATAGCTTGGCATGGTCACATGAAGTAATAGCATTTCACTCTCAGATTACGTTTATTTCAGTAGCAATTGCTCTTCAGCATTGAGGAAGAATGCCAAGAATGCGAAGTTGTGGAGCTATGGGAATACCTCAACCACCCCTATCCATACAGAAAGACAGGCTTTTCAGTGCCTGTAAATGGATCTGCCTCTCCTGAAAGCAGCAAACCCATTATGTTTTCACTTTCTCATGCTACAATTGGCACACGAGATAAGGAACACTGAAGTGGCAGGGGGCTTTAATCTCAGACTGTCCACAGCTCTGCTATCAGCTGGCAGCCCAGGACAGCAAATTCTTGCAAACTCATTACCTCTACCACAACAGAAACTGAAGGTGATCCTTTGGACAATGTCTACTGCACTGGCAGGCAGCAAGTATTTGGTAGTTGATATCTTTAGTATTCTACACAGACTCAATGGAACAACCCTAAACTTAGAACAAAAGAATACCCCAAAGTTAGTTTACCTTCCTTTTTTTCGACCTTTTGATTCTTTCTTAAGTCAGTCCAGTAAGTGGCGATGAATCTCTTCATCCTGAGTCTTTTCACCACGTGCTCTTTTCTCCTTTGCAATTTTCTGTACTTTTTTACTTATCTTTTGTAAAGGATTGATACACGGACTGCAACACATTAAAAACTGAAATTGGTTAACTTCCAAAGTAGGAATTTAGAGAAGGTCACCTAGACTTCAGCCATGTAATCCTAGCTCCAGTGAAAAATCTCGAAAAGCTATAGCTGATTTCAGGGGCCACCATAAGATTCATCACCAGAACAAAGATTAAGGTGAGAAGAAGCATTTCAATGCTTTTCCCATTTCTTACATTTTCTTCATGAATTTCACCTTTCGAATTTATTCAGAATCACAGAATCATTCAGGATAGAAAATACCTTTAAGATCATAAATCCAAACCATCAACCCAGCACCACCCAGTCCACACAGGGCACACACAGGCCTGGGACACCCCTCACTACTCTTCCTGAGAGAGGAACTCCTGCACAGGACTGCTTGTCTCATCCCCAGCAGGCAAGGATGGGGAGACAATGCAACCATGACCAGAAATTGCCCCAGTAACAAGTCAACAAAATTTTGTGGGCTTCTTACAGTACAGCTGTCCTAGGATCTGTGCAGGAATGAAGACTTTTCTATTCTATTTTTTAAATCTACATAGTATTATTCAAAAGCAGTGCTATTTAAGTACACCTGCATTTGTCTAACCTTTAGTGTTTAACCTACCTGTCCTTGCATGTGGTTCTTAAAGAAGACTAACAAAACTGAGAGGAGTAAGATAGGCTGACACAGTTATGGACATAGCAAAATCATCAGAGCACAGCTCTAGACAGGAGATACTGTGCTGATAGCACACAAGGGAAATTGTCAATTGGCAGGGAACAGATGTGTAGATTCTGCTTCCTGCATGAAAAACACGACTGGAACGAGGCAAACACAGTTTGTCCATGGGGATGTGGAAAGTAACAAAGCCTCACTGGCTTGGGAACTTAGATCAACTAGAATTGATCAAGTGTGGCAAGGAGAGGAGTACTCAGATCCTTCTATCAATTTTACAGGAATTTCATGATCTTACATTTTCTTTGTCTGGCTGTGGTATAGTAACCTTGCAATTTGCTCTAGAAGAGGCACAGTGGAGTTGAACAATTATCCCAAATTTCATCAGCAGAAGTCCTATTTTTTTTTTTTTTGATAACTGTAGAGAACAATTTTTACTTTTGTGCACACCAGTTGCAGTACAGATTTGGCATTGTACATAGGACTCTCTCAACAATGACTGTGTGTGTAATGTTGAAAACAAAAGAATTTCTATCCAGAGAGGTTTTTGGCTTATTAAAGGAATGTTTCTCAAAGCTCTATCAACTGTCTCTAAAACTGGTAAAACTCAAAGTTACAGTGGCAGATTGTGATAGGATTGCATCATTCCTCTAACTTAGATATATGATGCTGGAAATTTATACCATTTAACATCTGGTTAGTTACTGCATTAAAAAACAAAGCAAAAAACCAAGTCATAGCAGAAGAGCAAAATTCCTAGTTTCACTGGCTATGAAAAAACACAGAAATTATAATTTAAACATTAATGTGAATTCTCCCAAAATGAACACATATTAATTCATTTTCCAGAAAATTTATGATAATTTCATGTTGATTCTTTGCCTTCTGCTTCCAGTCAGTGATGACTCAGTGCAGCTATCTGTATGCTGAGCATCAGCTGTTGAGCACAGTGTAAGATGTAATGTGGAGATTTTCACAGCAGGTTTTGTCAAAATGTGGAACTCCACAGCAAACAGCCATCTGCCAAGCAGCCTCATTAGTGAAGTCTACGTGTGTGTGTATACATGCATGTATATAATCCCACACAGACTACTATATCTTAGAAGAACAAAAGTTTAATACTTGGAGGAAAAAATCTTCACTAAAAAGACAATTCTGTCATACTAACCAAGTTATAGCACCAGTCATTCAATATAAACTACTACCTATGCAGAATAAAGCATAGTATGTTAATTCATTCCATCAGTTTAATGACCTTGATGTTGTGGAGTTTACATTTTCCCTGTATCTTGAGAACATATACACATGCTGAAATTCTTCACAGTATCAGACACTAAACTGCTTGCATAGAACTTGCAGGCTGTAAAGTGCCCTATACATTAAAAACCCCATGCTGCGTGTTAGAAACGTTAGAGATAATTAATTCCCAACTCACAGCCCAGCTCTCTTACTCTATTCAAACCTCATACTTTGTTCTTCCCTTCCTTATCTTACTGCCTAAGTCCAGGTCTGTCCTGGAGGGATTCTGCTTTCGTGTTTTACGTCCAACCTCCCAAACAAGAGAAGTAAGATTAAGTCCAAGTCTTTCATATGCAGGTCTTTAGAAAGAGTATTGGGGCAATAAATAACCTCTTTTCTCCCCTCACTAGTTAAAAGATGTCAATTCTCCATATTGTCACCATAAATTTGGTCTGGTCATGCTCTAACACTTACCTTCTCTGCAAAAAGGCACAGCAACAGATTGGTAGAAATCCTAAAGTCAAAAATCCTCCTCCAGTAACCAAAATCACTCGAATGGCCAGCTGCACATCTGTAGAGCCAACAGAAATTTGCATTAGTTCTGAATAATTCTGATACAGACACTGAGGGTCAGGTGACAGAATCAGCCTCTAAGACAGACCTCTTTGCTGCCAGGAATTCACAGCCATGTTGCCACTTAGCTTAGACAGATGTTTTGTCATCAAAGTTCTGACAATACTTACACATTAAGACACACTCATGCCTAAAGATTTCAGTAAATGCCAAGGAAAACTGCCATCTCTCAGATGAATTTAAAGTTGAACTCACTGATCACAAGGGTCTTTTCTAATCTAAATGATTCTATGATTCAGCCGCACAATGGCAAAAAAGTGTTAGAAATGAGCTCAGATGAGAAAGAATTGATCTCAAATTTCACTTGAGTTCGAAAAGCACAAGTGTTTGTGTAGCTTCGAGGCAACCAGGGTTTGAGTGAGCCCAGGGCATGGGGCACAGTTGTGTGCGGGAAAAAAATAATAGTTTAAAAAATCAACCAAAGTCCCTTAGAAGCTACTTTAAGAATGAAGACAAAATCTTTCAAATAAATTCTATTTCTCTACTTCAGTTCATAACTTTTGTAGCACTTTCTTAAGGCCTTATTTTATTCCCAGTGAAATTCAAGACAAACCTCCCAAGGAGAACAACCATTCAGTATGCAGCCTGTGACCAGCTGACAAACACAACTGCCATGAGTCTAATATCTGCTAAGTGCTTCTATTTTGTCAACAGATTGCTACAAGACAAACAGTAAGTGCTCGCATTTTCTCTGGACGTATGCTGTACATCCAGGAGTATTCAAGGAGCTCATAAATCTATGAACAAATAATTTTGTAAATTAGTCAGCCCTTGATATTGATGTCCAAACAATAAAAGCCTAACTGGAATGAGGAATCAATCAGTCACAGCTGAATAAGCATATTTAATTTTAAAACTTGCTTCAGTATGTTTCTTAAAAATGAGCGGAAGAGCTCTAATTTTCACTGTACAGCTTTTCTTTTTGCTATAGTTAAGTGTCTTTTATACAAAATATAAAGGTCCAAGTGGGGACCGAATATTATTAAAACCTTTAATTTCTGTCATATGCCCCTAACAAACAAACAAATACTGATGGCATCACACTGGATAAAACTTTCTTCAATCTAAAATTATCTAGCTTGCAGTAACTACAGCTGCCCCAGCACTGGAATGTGGAGCTGCTCAAGCACAAGGAAAATTTCAAAGCCTTATTTTGACCTCAGCTTGCTCTTGAAGAAGCACAAACAAGAGAAAGTGAATTCATGTTAGCTGACAAGTAACCTTGGGGTTTCATATCTGTATTAAGTCAGCTCATCCTAAAAATCGGAATATCACCTCTGAAATCAATGGAGGTATACTGAATTATACCAGAAAGAACAAAATCGTTAAGCTCTAGTTTATGGTTTCTTTCTACTAACTTAATATCCATATTTGGCAAGATTGCTTGTGTCTGAAAACTCTCTACATTGTTCGTTGCTTGTCCTTGGAGAAATTCAAAATTTGACTGGATACAGCCCCTGGGAAACCCACTGTAGCTATGCTGGCAGAACAGGGAGGATTAATTGTGAGAGGTCCTTTCACACCCAATAATTCTGTCTATGATAAAACACCTCTAAAGTATTTGCTTTTTTCAGTTTATTGAAGCAACCTCATCATGAAAAGCAACAACTGTTTCTAGAAAGCTATGCAAACAGGAAAAAAATTATGATAAAAATTAGGATTTGATACAACCCTTTCAGTACAGCAACAACAACTCTGGATTTATAAGCAAAGATAAGATCTACAAAAAGTGTTTTTTGCATTCATATGAGAAAAAAAAATCATGCCCACCAAGCGGATGCTCAAAGGGAAAAAAGGAAATGTAATGTTAATGCTGAAACATGATAACACAGAACCACTGACGTTTTGGTTGTAAGAGACTTCTGCAGATCACTTAGATGAATCTTCCTCTTGAAGCAAGGCTGCTGCCAACATGAGATAAGGTGAGTTGTGTCTTGTTATATCCAAGTCTTGAAAACCTCCAAAGCTGAGGACTCCATCCCCTTTCTGATGAACATTTCCCCCCCTAATATCTGAGCTAAATTTCTTAAGCATCAGTTAATGGCAATTCCCACTTGTTAAATCATCTGATTCTTCCAGGAAGAATTAGTGACTCCCATCTTAGTAACTTCCCTTCTAAACAGGCTTCAGTAGCTATTAAACAACCAATTAGCCTCCTCTTCACCATGTAAAATACATCGAGTTCTTTCACTTTTTCTTCACTGCACTTTCATGGAGTCACTACTTTGGATTAACTCCCACTTCCAACAAAGCAAGCCTTTACTTCATTCTTTGTACTGACATATGCGACTATATTTGCATGGCTCTTGCTCTTTGCCTGTGCTGGACTTGACAATATCCAGAAAATTTTCTAATAATTAATTGTTTCATTTATTAGTATAGATGAAAAAAATAGGTGCAAGCTTACAGTTACTTTAAAGAGAAGGGTGTCCTGGAAAGCTAAAGGTACAAACAGCAAAATGAACTGTATTGTGCAACCAGGAGCTGGGTTTGTTCTGAGGCAGGAGCCCAGAGCAGCACACTCACCGTCTCTCACTGGCATGTAGCACTGCTCTTCATGGCCAATTTTGAAAGGACAGCACTGAATTTTTGAGCATTCAGACATGTTCAGGCCTTCTACAGGACAAGGAGTTAAGAGTCGCTCATTACTGAGGCGGCAAGCTTTAAAAATTAAAAAAAAAACCAACAAAAAACCACTAGGTAAGATGTCTATCCTGGGAACAATGTGAAACAGAAGGAAGTCATCACTTTGGTGTTTCTAGCATGTTTTGATCAATTAAATCTGCCAGAAAACAATATCATTGACATTCATGTATGTTCTTTCCCAAAACCTAACCAACTTTTAAAATTGAAATTAGCAGAAAAGCTAAATCATGTAATAGAAAATCTTTTGTAATTTGCTTTGTTTCTGTAAGGATCTATTACAAAGCTGAATCTAAACACCATTGTGACACGTTTTTGTACTTAGGTTTGTAAAGTAAGGGAAAAAGACAAACTAAATTTTCTGACTGTTCTGTTTCTAATTAAAAACCAGCAGAAATTTAAAAACCAGCAGAAATCTAAGGCTTCTTTTTTTGTTTGTTTGTTTGGGTTTTTTTTTGTTTTTTTTTTATTCTGAAGGGCATATTGCAACTAACGATCTCTGGCACTTTTTTGTTTCTACAAGCAGCTGAAAATAAGCTGCTTGGAAAAACCCTTTATGACATCCAATACAGTTAATGAACAACATATTTAAGCAATTTTTGAGATTTCCTATTTAATAGCAGATTTATTGATAATCGTGAGATACTCTGTGGGAATGGCTTAAATATGTAAGACAGTTATAAATAGTAGACATCTCTGTATATTTAATTTCTATAAAACATTGTATCTCATCCCTTATGTTACACAGCAGCTGGAAAGCATCATTTGGTTCCAACGACTCTCCCAGGACTTGCTGTATTGTCAGTCTCATATTTATCAGAGACATTACTGGTAGCCAAGTTCAGTTTATTAAAGGGGGGATCAGGATCTTTACCAGTCCTCTGTGTTTACTTAGGGCTACATGTGAGCAGTAGTGGTGAAGGCACACTGATATTAATGCAGAAGCACACCAAGTGAAAAGTAGCATTTCTGCTTCTCCTTCCTATTGATCTATGGCTGGCACTTTTTATATGTAACAAATCTTTTTTGTACTCATATTATTTTGCTTTCTGATATTAGCAAGTTAGCTTTGTGATTTCCATCTCAATAACTTTATGAAATAATGTAGTTCTTGTAATTTAACTTCAGCAGTCCAAAGATGAGTGGATCAGTCTAATCTAACAGGCCAGAAGCCTTCCTTAACCAGTAGAAGTGGGAGAGACACCAGTGTGGGACAAAATCCTTCTCTCATTTACACTGTGCCAAATTCTCCTTTCTCTCTATGTGTATGTGGGAAGACTGGAAAACGAATTCAGATGAGATACAACAAAGCTAGGCATGGTGGATCCTATGTCAAATTTTCAACATAATTTCAGCATTTTCTGCACAGTCACATCACTAGTGATGGAGGGTTTTTCAGGAGGGTAGCAATGCAAACAAATCTGTGATAATCCCAAAGAGGCACTTAACAATCCTATTTTCAATGCCTCTAGTGAATTTTACAGTATTAGACTGAGGGTTTTAAACACATGAAATGATGACAGATAGGGGAAGGAGAGTGGACTGGAAGTGAGGCAGAAGTGGGAAAGCAAAAGAGAAACGATGCTGCAGTGGTGACACTTACTCATTGGTCTGAAGAAGCTCAAGAAAGATTCGAATACATCCTTCATTGTCATGTTAGGTTTGCTGGGTGCCTCTGCACTCTGTTCTGAACCAGGATGAATTGGTTCTGCAAGAACTGAAAGTTCGTAATTATTAGCTCATTACAATCAAAACTATCCATAATTAATTAAAGCAATGACATTTTCATACTGATTATCACTCATTAGGAAGGCATTTACAGTCATCAGGAACTGTGTCTACTGATGGCTAGCAACGTTAAGCACAGATACCTTTCTGCTGTATTCACTTACATTGCTTTAAATTGCTTCATGAACCACAATGAGTAAAGAACTAAAGCTGTAAAATTTAAATTAAAGAATCCATTCAGGTGGAAATTGTCAAGGATAAAAAGCCCTGCTGCTCACCTATGAGGTGCAGGTTACATGAAAACGTTTTGCTACATCTATAATTACATTTCTCCTATGCACACAAGCAGAACTTTCAGCTTTTTAGATAAAGATCAGACCCCACTTAAAACACAGAAACATGGTGAAAGGCACCTTTATCAAACACAACCAAATATGCATCTATTCCAGCTTCTTATTTCAGATAGGGACCTGCTGCAGTTGCATGGAAAAGAGCAAAACATCCCTAAATATAGAGGTACTGCAGTGTTTACACAAAAGCTACTGATTTCTTACTCTGGGACTTCCCAATCACCTTTCATTTACACTATTCTAAAAAAATATGGCATCAGTAAACATCGCTGCCTCCTTACATCTGTTTTTCATTACATCAAAAGTGCAAATCACAGTACAATTCCACAGGCAATCAACCATGCCCCAGTGAGGGGGGAAGAAAAGACGCAGTATTCCCACCTGCTTGCCTTTTTTTCCTCCATGAGAGAAACTTACACCATCACCACTTTAATAGCTTTCAGTGATGGAGTTTGCTGAAAACCATTTCATGGTGTTAGAGTCTTTGTCAACAGAAGTGAGATCACAACCTAATCAAAAATGAAGGCATTGAACAATCTTCAGTCTTTTGGATAATTCTTCAGCTAAGAGCACTGGGAGCATAAATTAGGGAATTAGGAAATTACTTGTCCTCGGGCACAACTTGCCTCTTCTGTGCCATACAAAACTCCCTTGGGAAGAAAAAGAACAGAGTAGAAAGAATTGAAGGTACTGTCAAAACAGATAATCTGAAACTATTGTCTTAACAGAAATGTGACCACCAAAGTTCACACTGACAGTTTTGTCATGGGGTCCCTCTCCCTGCTAGTAAACAAGACACAACAGAAAATTTTAAAGACTTTGTAATGATTTAATGGGAAGTTCATGAGATGAGGTTTCCAACATTCAGTTTGGTAAGAATTATTTGAAAACCAGGGCTGCCCTACACATTACTCTCTCGTGAGGGTTTAAAGATACACAAGGCATTTACAAAGGTTTAATGGCCATTGCTGTACTTACAAACTCGTATCTCTGTTAGAGCTCACATGCACTCTGGAAGCCTTTTACAACGCAACAACTGCCAGCCTTTCACCAAGAGTTGAAAAGGCTCTGGTTTCCCAATTCATTAAGGATCAAATGCAAACATGTTTGGATGGATCCTTTATACATGTCAGATGACCAAACTTAGCTTCTGATAGTGCAAGCAATCAGACAAAAACCTTTCTAATTACTTTGAGTCATCTGCTGTAATAAGCAAATACATCAATTCTCAACTGACTGTAAGAATAACTTTACTAGGATGCTGAAAAAAGTCGAAGTGGGGGAAAAAATAGAAAAATCTATAATTGAGGGGGAAAAAAGAAAAAATCGATGATCAACTGTGAAATAAATGCAAGTTGCACTGACAGGGATGAAATAAGCAGCATGTATTTCTTGTACAGATGCACAGAGGGAAATGGGAACTATAGTTGCAGGAAAAAAAATATTTTGCTCTATTTAAGTCTCAGAATGAATCAATTCAATCTGAAGTAATTGCTTGTAAAATTTCTCAGTATTTTCCAACCATTTCTGAGACAAGAAAACCTGCTTGGTAGTAAAATATTTGCTGCTTCTTTGAGAATATTTTTGTCCTTGCAATACTCACGTGAATGGATGCTACAAAGCAGGAGCAGGATCATGAAGAACCACACTCGACAGGTGCCGAAGGGCAGCATTACTGCAATAAAACCAAGAGCAACAGTAGGTATTGGGTCCTGCATAAAACAAATTATTGGTCTTAACTTTGTATTTGTGGATTAGAGCAAACCTGACAGTTGATTTCTGCACAGATCAGGAATACCTTTTTTGCATGAAAGAGGCCAAAACCCATTGAAAATATATGTATATATATAGGCAACAAACGATTTTGAGAAATTACTCCTTTAAAGGGAGTTTAAACGAAGGCATCTTGTTAACAGAGACTAGCCAAAAAATTATCTTTCTGCTAAGAGCTGTCCCAGAGCTGGACACCTGGCACTTAAAAAGATAATTTTCAGCTAAAAATTTTAATCCAATTTCAATGAACAGAATCAAGATTGAAGAATGAATAATTTTTGAAAGCTCAAAAATGGAAATCCAGTTTAGCTCATTGAATTCTTCACTCTTTTCACAATTGGAGCACATGAAGAGCTTTGGATAACGTTTTTAAAAGGTGGTTCAAAACGGTATTATAGACAAAAATACTTTTAGAAATCCCCATGTAATTCACAGTAATTTAACAGCAGGTTTAAGCTGTGTTTTGTACCCCCAAGAAGCCCCTGATGACTGCTTTGCCAGATGTTTTATTTCACTTTGCCTGCCCTCCTGTTTTACACTAAAAAGGCCTTTTTTCAATTATTACCACTTAGTTATAAAGACAGCTTAAACCTAGAGACAATTTGTTAGTACTGGGAAGGGGAAACCCCATTTTTTGAAGTGCTGAAGACTGACTGCATTTCACATGGATATTGCCCTTTGAAGGGTCAGCTCTTTCTGCACTCCTGCTCAGTGAGGAAAACTTCCCTGCCCTTGGAAGTGCCTCTGCTATAGAGGAATATAAACATGTTCTGTCCCATGAAGAAACTACTTTGGTAATGTGAAATTTCTTAAGAGGACAGGAATCATGTTTTCCAAGACACTTAAAACTTTAATATCATTCATGACAAATTGAGAAAACAAGGGAGAAGGAAAACAAGATAAAAGAGAAAATTCTTATTCTCGCCATTACTTACTTATTTTGCTGTCTCCTCCAGCCCTGCTGAAGCAGGGCATGAACAGCTCCCCAGGGTGCAGCAACTGCAGACTGGCCCCAACAACCGTGGAACCAAAGGATGTCACAGTCACCACCCCCACCTCCCCCCTAGTTCAGGTGCACAGAACAAGATGGAGCAAAACAACAGAGGAGCCAAAAGAAGCTCAATGTTTTGGGAGAATTTGGCCCCTGCGGAGACTGTTGGAAAACCTCCCAAATCTTCTAATTCACCAAGTTAATAACAAGTTCATACTTTTACCAGTCACACTCCAGCGTACAATACAGAAACATCCCCTAATTGAGCAGACCAGGTAATAGGTAAGAGATCAAAATATACTCCTCTCAAATCAAAAAGTTCAGTCAGAATGCTTAAATTAGAGCTTCTCACTAATCCATGAAAGGTGAATTAATAAGGTACTGCTTCACCAAGTATTTGCACATTTGAAGCACACATCTGACATGCATCTTTCTTAGACCCAGAAAGCAAATCATATGCTGGGCTGCATCAAAGGGAACACAGCCAGAAGGTTAAGGGAGGTGATTCTGCCCCTCTACTCCACTCTCTTGAGACTCCACCTGGTGTACTGCAACCAGCTCTGGAGATCTGGCCTGATTTCAGCTGCGATAGAGGTAAATTTTCTTCTTTGCAGCTGGCACAGTGCTGTGCCTTGGACTTAGGATGAGAATAATGCCGATAACACACTGATATTTAGTTGTTGCTAAACAGCTCTTGCTCTCAATCAAGGAATGTTTGAGTTCCCCTGCTCTGGCAGGGAGCAGGTGCACCAAAAACAGGAGGAATCATGGACAGGACAACTGACCTGGACTGGCCAAAGGGATATTCCACACCATGGCACATCACACCCAGTATATAAACTGAGGAGCTAGCAGAGAGATGCCAAACACTGCCTAGGGATGTGCAGGGCATTGGTCAGTGTATTGAGCAATTGTATTGTGCAGCTCCTGTTCCTCTCTGATTTCATCTCTCTCGCTCCTTTTTGTTACAATTGTTTATTGTACTCTATTATCTTTCACTTATTAAACTATTCTTGTATCAACCCATTATTTTTACTCTTTTGTTTCCCCTGATTCCCATCACCACTGGGATGCTGGAGGGGGAAGAGGGGACTGAGTGAATGAGCAGCTATCTGGTGTTCCTACCTGGAGTTAAACCACAAGTTCCCACCCTACGAAGGACAAGTTTGTTCAGAGGGTCATGAAGGTGACCAGAGGCCTGGAACAGCTCTGCTCTGAATACAAGCTGAGAGACTTGGGGGTGATTCAGCCTGGAGAAGGCTCTGGGCACACATTTGGGCCCCTCCCAGTACCTAAATGGGCTACATGAGAAAGATGGGGAAGACTTTTTAGCAGAGCCTGTGCAACAGGAGAAATAGTAACAGTTTTAAACAAAAAGAGATTCAAATTAGACTAGATATAATGTTGAAGTTTTTAACAATGAGGGTGGTGAGGCCCTGGCACAGGTTGCCCAGAGAAGCTAAGGATGCCCTGTGCCTGGAGGCATTCGAGGCCAGGCTGGATGGAGCTCTGGGCAACTTAGGTCTACTGGAAGGTGCTCCTGCCCAAGGCAGAGGTTGGAACTAGATAATCTTTAAGGTCCCTTCTGACCTAGACCTTTCTAGGATTCTACCACTTCCATTCATTTTATTAAGGAAAGGCTCTGACTAGACAGAGCAGTGCTTTCAAAGAATACAGAAGCCTAAAGTAAATGCAGATGCCATCAAATCAGCAGTTCCCCTAACAGATGAGCTGCCTAAAGCAGTTGCAGTTTGTTATCACTGCCATCTGAACTGATGAACTTGAAAAACACATATATTCGCAGGGGTTTTTTTCCCCCTCATTTCAGCTAATGGCAAAATGAGTTTAAAGGGTGCATCTCTTTAACATCATTTGTATGCAGCACTAGCTTGCTAAAATAAGCAGTATCCTGTTTCATTATTTTACTCTTCACCCAGACTAGACTCAGCCACTCCCAGCAGTCCCAATAAGGAAATACTTGGAAATACCTAATCCCTAAGTCTTCCTTTCTTGAAGCATATGATTTGCATAAAAGTGAGACTTTCCAAGCTGATTTATCTCATGGAAACTCTCCAGACAGTGTGATGCATTTCTGACACGGAACTTTTCAGACTGTTAAGAATCACAGAAAATTGTTCCCCCCCCCCCTTATAAATAGAACACTTAATTAATTTTACTACATTTAGGAGTGTTGATTTCCCTTGCTGTACCTGTAGTCTACACCCGAGGCTCAGCCTATGCACCAGGCAAAAAAGCATATCCAAATCCCAAACCGTGCCTAATGTTTGCTGTACCATTTCTGCAACAGTCGAGTTCTTAGCATTTACAGAGTACATCCATGTGACCATTTTTTGCTTTAAATTAACTGTTTTTATTGAAAACTAGTTTCCTAAATTCAGTGCAAAACTGTAAGTAAACATATTCTCCTACTGAATTTTCAGTAGATACACAAAATTACCTCTTACTGTTGCTCCTTCTTATAATCCAATTCCATACAGTATTCAAAGCACACAAAAATTACTGCTTTAAAGTCTATTGTAATTTTTAAACAATGTAAAAAAAGGAATAATTATGGCAAACTGACTTATCCAGTTTTAAAAGCAATTATTTCTCTCTATCAAACTGAGATGAATGACCTTCGTAACTGTGAAAGCACAAGTGACAGATGTGCAACGCATTTTAAAAAATTCTTGTAGAAAACCAGATTCGTCTCGATGCAGGCAAAAGATTCACAGTCCTCTGTCAAAGACTCACACTGCCAAAGAGTAAAGAGCTGTTTCTGAAAACCACAGCACAAAAATATGATGTGAAACCCACACTGCACTTACATCTAATGAACCTCTGCCAAGGAGAACCTTGTGATCGAAGTGGAATCTATTCAGAACACTAAGCTCAGGAGATCTACCTCATTTTCCCAACATATATTAAGCTGCCTTAATACCTTAACAGTGCAAACATCCTAGTCACCCCAATTTTAAAGGGTGTGAATGTCTGGAAAAGACTCTTTGACTAGCATCTTTTAGGATGAAAATCTGCTAAGTTCAAGTAAATGACAAGCTTAGTACACACTACTGTGGAAACAAGCTCAACCTTGTCACTTCTTAAAAAATTCTTTTAAGTAGCTACCAGAACCAGCAACACATCTCCCCCACCCCTTAACAGAGGTACTCCACTGCAAGTCTTGCTGCTTCTAGAAACAGACAAAACCTTTAAAAATGCACAGGATAAAAATATTTGACACCCATCTTCTCCTGCAGATTAGCAGAGAACTTATCAGAACTGTACAGCAGGACTCCTGAAATGACTGAGGAATGCTCACTGGAAGCTGAAGTTTCCCCTTTTAATATTCAGTACTGAAGGATTCTGCAGGGAAACATACCACAGTTCAGGAAAATAAGCTGTCTTTCATAGTAAGTGCTCATAAGAAGAAGCAGGGTCTACACTGAGTCTCATACTCACAGTACTCAATGTCCTTCCTAGACACAGTACACAGTATTTCATATTAGAGACCAAGAAGGGCTGAAAAATCTCATCAGTAACTGATTCAAATAACTCTTTAATTATGAAACTAAACCTAGTATCCTCTTGAACTCATGAGTGCTCATAAAGAGATTTTTATCTGCTTAAAAAAAGCTGAATAAAGAGACTTTTTCCTTGACAAAGTTTTAATAACAACTCTGAAAATCTTAACTCCCCACCATCATTAACAAAAATGCATTCAGTAAACAGAAACACAAACTTTCTATTTTTTTAAGCATTTGTTAATTCATATACTTAGAGCTTAATCTTACTGAATTTAGACTTTGGCATGATTCAAAAATACCTCTCACTCTTTCAAAGAACTTTATTTTAAAAATAATTTTAATTCATTAGACCATACTTTATAATAGTTACCAATAGGACGGACCTGAACTCAAGCATCAGACATTTTTTGCACTTTCCAGTTTTGTAACATGACTTCAAAATAAAAGTGTACATTTAGATTCACAGGTTGATTTGTTGAAATCTAATAAACATTAAAAATCACTGGAATATGAACCAAAAGGGATATATGTTAAGTACACAAATACTGAAAAAGGTCATAACCCCAAAAGCTACTTGGAAGTGGAATGCAGCCAATTAGTCAGATTGTGGTTTAGTAATTTCACATTTACCCGGGTTAGCACCTTAGTGAACTCAACCACTGTATGTGAGAAATGTGAGTGCATGAAGTGTGACCACTCAACAGGTACCATTCCATGAGGAGACTGTGTCTTCTTGAGCATTTTATGCTGTATTTTTGGAATCTGGTAATATCAGAGACTTTTCTAAAATGTATAAATAAACAACAGCTACAGTTAAAGTCTAAACAAAGAAATACTTTCTACCAGTTGAGATTTTTTTAAAGCAATCATTCATAAGGATTGCATCAACATCAGTTAGCAGAGGAAGATCAAACTTTATTGAAACTGCTTGCATACAAAATATATTGCACTATAACCAAACAAATGTCAACATAAAATCCAATCTGTTGTAGCTAATATGTACAGAGAATATTGCCCAAGAGCAGTTACATTACAAGGTCAGTCTACCTTGGTTAATTATCTACAGTATTTTAAACCAAACAGCTTACAGATGATGTGTGCAAGGTACCAATTTCTGTTTTCAAATACTATACATTCCCAAAATAAATAACTAGAAATCAACATTAATGTTTGGCAATACTTTTTAAGACATTTTTATATTTGTTAAATCATGTGCAGTTCGTTGCCAGTTTTAGTATGCTCACCTGTATGCAAGGAAAAAAAGAATGAAGAAAGCAAAGAAACAAAACTCACAAAATACATCAGAGGCAAGGTCAAGTTTGTACAATTCTGTACATAAACAGTGGCTCTCCTGGAGTAATCGGAACAAAAATAGACTAAAATTAAGGTCCTTATGCAGTTGTGCCCAGTAAGTTTAACACGTGATCAGAAATGAAAGAAAGCACAGCTCCTCTCACCACTTCCCACTCTTACCTGGTGTACAGCTGTACTTTGGATCAAATTCTGTGACACCTTCATATTGGCTGGTAATTAGGACCTTGCAGCTCAAAATATGAAGAATTTTTGCTTTACCTTCAGTATTTTCAACTACTGTATCTCTACTTGCCAGGGCATGACATGTGGTGGCTTTCTTCCTACTTCTCCTGAAATAGTCCCCAAATTAAAATAAGCAATTCAAAAATCTTGGGAGGATGAAAACCATCAATACTTTAGGCTGGTCATCTAGCCAAACAGCAGGCACACATTACTAGCCTGTGAACATGTTACACTTGTTCCCTCAGTAACAATGAGTTTTTTAGTTTTCCACAATGGAAAGATTTTTTTTAGGTTTTTTTTTTTTAAAAAAAAAGCTTCTGTACTGCCTACAAAGAAAAAAATTACACCCCTTTTTCAATAACACTATTTGCCAAATCTTCAGTGCAAAATAAATTTCCTATTCTTACAACTGCCTAACTGAATGTTTATGTAGGGAAAAATTATGGAAAGCATGCACTTGTCTATAAAGTACTAACGTCTGACAAGGATTGCTACATATATTTTACATTTAGTGTTACCAACTCATCTTCCCTGATTTCTGCATCCAAATATAATATTCCTACCTGCCAAGATATAAAAAAGGCACAGATCATACAACTTTTTTGCTAATGAAAATGACAATTGTTACATCACACAGATTTCAGGGTCCACCAAAATATTGAAAAAGGTGGACCACAATGTGAACTGACACAGGACATAAAACGACATAGCATTTCATGAAGAATTTGTAAGTTAGATTGAAAACAGAAGCCAATTTGATTACTGCAAACACTATTTATTCTGAAAATTGAAATTGAGCAGTGAATTTGACCCGATGTGTTAAAATGGTACAACTGAACAGAAAGTTTACCAATGCACAGCTCAGTATTTTTAAAACAAACAAAAAAGAATCTTTTATCGTTTGAACTGCAATATGTACTTGGAAGCAATTTTCAGAAGTTCAGGTATTTTTATGCAAATATTTGAATAACTTCTTATTCTGAAAACAACTGCATACTGTTGATGTTAAAAAAGGCTAACAGAGAACATATGTTCATTTCATGCCCTGCGCCATCTTGCCTACTATTTGTCTTTGGCCTAACAAGTTTCTCTAACATGGAATAGGAATTACTGAAACAGTATAGGAAATATGACTTCAGAGTTACGCAGTTTAGGGGACTCCATTCACCAGCGGCTGTTGAGTGTCTGCGCTGTCTGTCTTCTCCTTCTTCGGGTTCCGCTCCTTCCCTGCCCGCAGCCGGCTGCCTTCGCTCGAGGTATTCTGTAATGTTTTAGTGTGGACACTCCTTTCATTATTGCAGTCAATTCTGATCTGGAACAATTCAGAGTTATATAAAGCATTCTCCTCCTTTCCTCCACCCCTGGGTGTTGTCTACCTTGGCTGTCTGGGAGGAGCAAATAGTGCCAGCCCCTCATGGCATTGTTAAATGTATCCAGCTGCAGGGGAGGGTGTAAATTCTTTTCTGTTCAAAAATACCCGTGACCCAAAAAAATCCTCTCCCATCTACCTACCCTTGGAAGTAAAGAGAAAAATTTCCAATTTGCTGATGCATAAAGAGTTGAATTAATATCACATGGATCTCTGAAACATTATTTCAACATCTAGTAATTTGTATTCCTACTCTTTGTATGCAAAAAGCCCCCCAAAGACATAGCATCATTTAATGGTAGCTTTTCTGAATCTCAAAAAAAAAAAATCTACTCAGACCTTTTCAGAAACTGAAAAAATAATCCATTTAATACATCCAAAAAACTTCTGCAGCCTTTTTAAGTGGTCATAAAAAATTTCAAGAGAGCATGTGGAAAGCAAATTTTTATGCTTGTAAAGGGTGGCAAACACTTATTCCTTGATATGTAACAAGATTTTTACAACTTTATCAGGCAGATTTGAACATGCAAGTACTTGTTTTCTTGTAACATGTCACTGCATCCAAATCTCCCATGATTTAAGTGTCTTACCGTTATTTTTCCAGCACCACATTTGCTCACTGCCTACTTCAAACCTTTGCAAGGTAATTACTAATTAATTACAAAATTCACATGGCCATTATTTACTTTTTGTTTTGCCAAGTTAACTATTTGCATTTCAGATGCATATTCAGTTACTACACCTTTAAGTTCAGCACTCCCCTGTCAAAAACTAAGCATCTGGTCACTTGTTCCATTTTGTCATTTTCTTAAATAGGCTTTCTAAAAACCAAGCCAAGAGTCGTCTCTATTTCCCATTGGAAACATGACTCCTGGTAAAACCATGCAAAGGCAGCAGCTTGCAGCTGCACTTTGTTTCTTCCTTCCAACTTAACTCATCCTATGAGGTAAGAGATAGTAGAAGGTCTGCAAGCTACCATTTGAAGCAAGAACAGTTTCCATGTGGGGAAACTTAACATATATACATAAGGTATCATCTTGAAAACTTTGTAAAACACAGCATTTGAAAAAAATGCAGAAATATCTTTATAAAATGCTTAAAATTATTTAAAGTTACAAGATATTTCAAATCTGTTACTTGAAAAGTTTCTTGACATGCATTTTTAGCTTACTTTCTAGACTGAATAGCCTTCAATTGCAAATGTTTCATTTAATAGTGAAGATAGTTTCTGAAGTTTAATCTTTCTTACTCTGAGGATTCTGGCTACAACACACTCTCTATATAGTGTTAAGGATTTTATTCCCTCGTGTACATAGAACTTAGACAACAATACACAACAAAGCAAGAAATAAAAGCTAAAACCAAAGCACTAGTAAGAACACAGACTGAAATCAAACTGCTTAGTAAATCCTTAGGACTTGTCATCAGTATTTCAACAGACAGGCATTACAAAATTGCATCTTTACAGGGCTTGATATATTTAGAGTCCTGAGCATCTGTGCCATTTTGTACCACAACTTTCATAGATATGATTAGGGAGACAAAATATGGACTCACAGGGATACTGTGTCACTCACAACCTTGCAGACTCTACCACTATATGACACAATGCAATTTAAATTTTTTAATTTTTTAGACTTCCTATATGAGAAGAGTTACCTCAAGAGACCCGTCTGCTGTCCTCCCTTTTGCCTCTCTTGAGTTACGCTGACGGTTATCTGTTCGCGACTGTTCGTCATTGCCTGGAAGAAGAATTACCAACTAAGTCGTTCAACAAAGACATGATGTTCTGCCACTTCAATTTTACACAAGCACAATAGGGAATTCAGAATTTTCTGTTTCATGAACAAATATTATTAATAACATATAACAACATGATTACTGACTGAAAAAAACCCATTTCTCAAAATAATTAACTACAGAAGTACAATCAGTAGTGTTTAATATCTTCACATTTTTCAATGGCTTATATGCTTCCTAAATTATACATTACTTTCTTACAAAAAAGTCTTATTAAGCAGCACTCATACTTTGAAAAAAAATTTCAAGAAATAAGCAGAGCTGCAGAAGAAAGTATTTTAACAAATAAATGCAATGAAACAT
Source organism: Acridotheres tristis (assembly GCA_037013685.1). Classification (NCBI taxonomy): domain Eukaryota; kingdom Metazoa; phylum Chordata; class Aves; order Passeriformes; family Sturnidae; genus Acridotheres; species Acridotheres tristis. The sequence continues at coordinate 6,474,768 of CM072889.1, read as the reverse complement.
CATATGTAAACAAATAAATATAATGAAATATCATATGTTCAAGTATATACATTTAACTTTCTGAAGTTTTCACACCTTACTTTTGCCTGGTCCTTTCCATTGAACACATAAATTACAATATTATCCTGTTCCATGAAAATCAAATACAAGAAGATGTGAATATGTACAGCTGAATGAGTAATACAGATATTAAAACATTTTTCTGTATCTACTGACAAACTAGAAATTTATTTCTTGACTTCTATGTGTGATAGCACAGGACACAAATTTGAGCCAAGATGCATTTTAGGAAAACAAATATAGAGAAAACTCCCCAAAAATACAGCAAGTAAAAAAAAAATTATTCTCCTCTGCTCAATGTTCAACACATGTGAAATAAAATACCCCATTTAAAAGACCGACAAAGAGAAGTCAGGAGAGGCCAGGTGGGGAGTCAGAACAGATGAGAAAAGGAGCAGCTAGCAGAAGTGAGTTTGCTTTAGAATCCCCACACTGACATCTGTTTCCAAAAGGAGTCTCCATTTACCTTTGAATCCTCCGCGCCCCCTCCCGCCTTGGCCTCTGGCGCCGCCACCACGCCTCCGCCCGTCCCCCCTGCGCAGGTAATTGTCCCGCTCCTCCTCTGCTGGGGCCGCCGACCAATCACTCAGCTCATCTCTGTGATCGGACTCTGTTTCAGAAGCATTTGATGCTTCAGAATTAGTTCCTATCAAGAGGATGAAAAATTCAAACACGCCAGTGTAGCTAAGCATGAAGGTACTATAGCAGAATGCAAGATGTATTTAAATTTTTTCTTCTTTTTTTGTTAATAGACAGTTTTGGGATGTTTTTGCCTCCCAAGCTCTATAACATACATAACATAGAAAGGCATATGTGCATAATATATATTACTTCCTCAAAATTCAAGACTGTAATAAAAGTTAGTTGTGTGTTTAAGCCTAAGTAATTCGGTGTGCCACATGCTTAAAATTGATGTTCTATCAGCAGATTGCTGAACATACTATTACTGAATATACAGATTACAAAATGTAATATAAGTCTGGTAAAACGTAACTGTAATAGACTAGAATCCTTCATATTTCTACAGCTGAAAGTTATGAACATAACCTGTCCTGTCTCCTCTCACCACTGCAACTCATCTAAGAAAAAAATTCCTTCATGAAACAGCCTGTAACAGACTACAAAAGCAGAGAACAAAGTGAAAATGCTAGAAATGTATCAAATCAAATAAATGGCCATTACAATTTTTCTAATTAACAGATCACCTTTATTGACAACAACTTTTTGAAAAAAAATCCCCATTTTTCCCCCCATAATTCATTATTAGCAAGGTGAGTTCACATCTCTTAAAAATAGTAAACATCACAAAAACATTAATTTTGTATTATGCAAAATGTAAGCTAAGGTTTTTTTTTATAAAGCTCACACTACAGGCCTTTCAGTCAGGACAAACACCAGCTGACCTACGTTATGGATAGTGAAGTAATAGATTGCTCTAAAGAAGCACAATCTGGAAAACTATTCATCAATGAATTATCCAAGGTTTCGAAGAGTAAAACACTATTTTGGTGACTATGATCTTCTAGTAAAACTATAAAAGTTCAATCTAATATGAAGAAAATAACTTTTCTGTAAATTGAGCTACACAATATTTTCACCTATAAACATTTATATTAGGATAGACTCACAAGTTTAAATGAAAACAGACTTCAGGAATTGTCAGGAATTGTTCAAAATATAAATTAATAAAATTCCTCACTCTAAGGATTTATGGAGTAATTAGATATTCTCCATAATGTGGAAGACAGAAGTATACTGTAAGAAGCAGTAACTGCATGGAAAGCAGTGTAGATTACAGGAAAACACTACACTTCCAAGTATCTTCTTACAGCATAAAGCTCTATATAATCTTCAAATATTAATACTCAATATTAATTGCATTTTTAATAGCTCTATGTCCAGTATTTTTCAAAAAATCACAAGACCAGTAGGTCATGGTGGAAAGTGCAAGTGTCCCTGTAGGTACCTACCTGAAGCATAGCCTGGCCCACGCCGGCTGTGCCCGCGGTTTCGATAGGGGCGGCTGCCGCGGCCAAGGCCCGGCCCATCGTCAGCCATGTACCCTTTGTCCTTATCTGTACGGTTTGGGGGTGGCCTGGAAGTAGCTCCGATCTGTCGCAGTTGCTCATCAATTTGCAATCTTTCCAAACGCAGCTGATCCACTTCCTGTGCAAACACAAGCCCAGCAAGTCATGTGCAACCGCTATTTAACCATCTGCATGTGCACACATGCAGGCCTCAGAAAAAAAAACCTGGAATATTAGAACTGATCATCTATTTAATACTCAAACAGCAACTCAGCTTTGAGAATAACTTGTTTAGCAGAAAGACTTCCAACTGTTCAAACCCATGTGCTACCAACACAATTCTTCCTGTGGCACAATTGACAAGGTTTGTTTAAAACACGTATCAAGAAAAAGCACTCAGATCAGAACACAACCTCTTTACGCTGCTGCACATAACAAATACCAAAGTTATTAAACAATTCTGATGTAACAGTATTGTTTCATAAAAAGGCACTCTGCTGCTAAAGCCTACATAATGATAATGAACAGTATGAGGAATTGGAGGAAGCATAAAAGCATAGAGAGAAAAGTGCTGTAACTCAGGCATAGAGGCACCAGCACACAGCACCCTTACCATACAAAATTAGGTAAAAAAGATACAGCAATGCATACTCACGGAAACTTTGCCAGTTTCAGATGTTATCTAGCTCACAGAGTGGCAAACCCCTTTCCTTTTTCTTTAATTAGGGAGAATCTATTGATAGAAGTTTCATTCTGACATTGCATCCTCTGCAGGTCACCTAGTCCAGCCAGGACTTTGCTAAGATGCTTTGGTACTCAGGAATGCACCCCCACCAGTGATGTGGTGTGTATCTCTTCTTTCCCCTTAAGATGTTCCCTAACTCAATCTTCTTTTAGGAAGACTAAGACTTCTTGCTCCACACTCTCCCATTGGTATCAGGGGGCTGGAGTTCTAGGACAAAACTTATAAATAAAAAACCAAAACTGAGGATGACATTCAGTACCTCATCCTTCCTGTTTGTGCGCAAGTTCCCTCCTCCATCCAGCAGCAGGCATGTATTTTCTTTGGCATTCCTTTTGCTGCAGAACTCCTTCCTGTTTCCATTAACATCCCTTGCCATATTCAACTCCTGATGGACTTCAGCTTTCCCAAACTCATCCCTGCCCACTCAAACTGTGATTTTATACTTCATTTGAGTCACCTGTCTTTACTCCTTGTATCCTCATTTTTTCTATGTTAATTTAGCCACAGGTTCCTTGTTGATCCCTGCAGGCCTACTGTTTCTTTTGTGTGAACACATGCATATCAATATCAAGATGGAGTATTCTTGAACTTAGAGAATGTGATGCTTTAAGAGGCAGGTCTTCCAAATCTCTCTTCCTTCCAGGAATGTATCCTATGAGATTCTTCCAAGCAGATCCCTGAAAAGGCCAAAGTCTACCTTCATGCAGTCTGAGGCTGTGAATCCTCGTATTAGTCTGTCTTCCTCTTTCCTCCCAAGATCCTGAGAATTCACTACAATCATTCCAGCCAAGTTTGCTTTCTTCTTATTATGAAGAAATTCATGACTTTGAGCTGATACAGTACATTTGATGTTGAGGCACTAGTATGTATCTTTTACAAAAGATTTCCTTAATGATCTTTGCCTGGAGGCATAGAAATGTGAAAATCTTAGAGGATCAAGTTTGTCCCCCACTTCTTGTTAGGGAACTGGAGGACATTATTCTGAATCATTACGGCAACAGGCCACTAAGATAACAACATTTTGTGCGTTTATGTTTAATGGGATGAAAAGGCCAAGATAAAACCTCCGAGATAAGAATCTATCCAGTAGTTATCACATAGACTGATGAACACTTATTTGTGACCTTCTGTTCAGGAAGGCTGGAGAGCACTAAGACAAAGTGACCATAGCGGACGATGAACTGAACAATCTAAAATAAAACTGCTGGGCTATTAAACACTTTCCACAGCCATGTCAGTACCCTTTTTAGGCAGCCAAAAAAGTTTAAACCAGAAGTATCTTTTCAAACCATAGTGAGCATGCAAGAAATGAACTTGATTTTTAATATTAGTTTTAATCTGGTCCTTCTCTGCCTCTACCTTGTGACAGCTGCAGAGCTGCTGTACCTCTGCTCCAGAATACTGACAAAAGCAGGATTGAAAGGTAAAGCGACTGAGTTGTTAAGGAAACAAAAGTTGCTTCTTCTCCTGACTTCTTCGCTTACCTGTACTGAGAAGTTTAAATATGTATAGAAATTTTAGCATTCTGAAAGATTCACTGATAGCTACCACACTGACTGGACAAGTACCAAATAATGAATGGTCTGAAGGCTTCAAAGGAGATTCAAGACTTTATTTAATTAAATGAATTTAAAAGTTCTCCCTGCTGTTAGATCTGGCCCTGCCATCAAAGATTGAGCACCTGGCCACAACCGCCTCAGGCAAAAGTAACTATAAGCAACAATGTGGGATATTTTTTGCTCCCTTTACAACAGACCACTCATCACAGACTACTGGGGAAGTTACAGAGCCAAGAGGCCAACACAACACATAAAGCTGAGCTGCCTACAAAACATACTCAGGTATGAAATGTCAATTCATTACAAAAAAGTAGTTTAGCATTTTTGTGTTAAAAAAAAATGCCCACTCTATACAAGATTCTGCATGGAAGGCTGCTTGCTCTGCAGCTGCATGAAGGACTGACTACTCTTTCGTATATAAAGTTGGGAGCACATTTTTTTTTCCTACTCTTGTAATTCCCATCCTGAAAAAAGCTGTCATCCCATTCTTCAGACAAACTATTCTTTTATTAAAAACATTCAATTTTTAGACAGAAAACCTGTTATAATACTAATTTTTCAATAGCCTCAGGACCTGAACAGATTATCGCACTGTTACCATCCCAAGTATTGATAGAAAAAAAATAGTGGTAAAGCAGCATCATTATCCTCACCTTTAAATAATTAAGATGATAATCCAGAAGAACAGTTGCATTAGTAATGCTGTCCTTGGTTCCTACAAACACAAATGGTACCATTCCCTAAAACACAATAACAATAGGCTTTGGTTATTGATTAGGCATCGAATTCTGAAGAGAACCAAACTTATTACTGTAAAACTTGAAAACAATTCTTATACCATGCACAAGCAAAAATGAAAAAGTGAGACAACAGTATATATTAATTCTGATATTGACTACATCATGTAGTCTAATTCCCTTTATGCAAAGAACTTTTTAAAATAGGCAGATTTAGATAATTTGCATCACAATGTCAATATTTATTTTTTTCTGAACAAGTAAAGAAGAGTCAAATTAGAACACTTTGTGTTTCTTCCCTTCAAAATATCATCTTTTCTGACTGCATTCTCTCACCAGCTGCTTTTGGTCTACTTTTGAGCTTTTAAAAAAGTAAATAGAATTAACATTGTGTCACCGAACAAAACCTGATCCTGCTTGAATATCTCTACACTTGTAAAAAAAAGTCAAAAAATATTCAAGAAGGAGTTAGTACTTCAGGTGATGATTTCTAATTTATAGTTCTTCTACCCTTCAAGCACGTCAAGCAATTCAATAAATACATGGAAAATACAAATCTGGAAATTCTGAAGTCTGAAATTATGGCATCAGGAGACAAAACACCTAAGATTAATTTAGTTTATTTTTCACCTGCTTTGTCTGCCTATCTAAAAGGGCCTCATTGAGTGTGGAAAACAAAGTAAAACTTAACAATAAAAAGAATTTCTACACCAAAACTTCTGATACTAAGAGAGCTCCATGCAGCATTTCACAGTGAGGGGTGAGTGCAGCCCATACAGGCCCAAGGAGTGAACCTGACTGTTCCAGCAGCTGCAGCATCACCTGGGCAGGAGAAGCTTCACTGTGGACTGCAGACATTAACCTGAGCATCTCCAACACTCAGCTGCTGAAGCCCATGCCACTGCAGACCAAAGCCTGGCACAACTACTGATTATCTCAAATATTGTTTTGCTATCTCATCACTACTTCTAAAAAAGCCTTTAATTTTCACTGTACACACACCCTTTACAGAACTGCATTACAAAAGAAAGGTTTGCTGCAGACTGAAATGATTTGAGACACAAATGTCTTAAAAGTTGAAAGCACAGTATGCCGAGGTTGCCCAGGAGTGCCCAGTCCATAATTTGTCTCCACTTTTAAGATTGTATTTGGTTTTCTTCCCCACCCCATTTCTTTTACAAACAAAAACCTTACATTAGACGTTACACATCCACATTAAGTAACCAGGAAAAATAATATACACACAGTCCTCTAGTCCTAAGGAACCTCAGCATTAACACTGATTTTCTTGAGCATTAGAAATTCTTTAGCCACAGGCATTGTTGACTGAAATGTTTTATTATCTGGGGTATTTTAACTTTCATAAATATTTTATACAACCTGATAAAGAGCAGTGAAATTTCTACTAAACTGGCATTAACTAGCTCACAGTATCAATTATTAAACGATGACAAGACAAATGATTTAAAACAATATTTAAGGAAATAGCCTGCTGTTTCTTTTGGCAGTGGATTCAAGGTATAACAATGCCAGCTATAAAGAGTATGAACTGGTAACCACATAAAGCAATTTCAGCCATACAAAAGTAGCAAAGTGCTTATTTATTGAAGCCTTATTTTTGTCTTCAAAGCAAAAGTTCTTATGTTCAACTTGGCTGCAACGGGGAATACTGAGCAGACCATATGTGCATAATAAATTTAGAGATAAAAGTAATATATGTTACTGTAACAAACAACACCTATCTCATTTTAAAATATGAAAAGCCTGAAGATAGCCTGTTATAAAATTATAAGATGTATAAAACTGCACTTGAAACTAATGGGCAGTATTCTAGCATCTCAGTCACATAAAAAGAACCAAATGCTGTATTAAAATTTAACTGAACTACTGTTCCACTACAAGAAGAATATCCAATTGCAATAGCCAATTGCAATATCCAAATTCACACATGGGAAGGTTAGTTGGATTTCATAGTTGAAATAAAGCTGCATTCAATTTACAAGTACTAACTCTTACCTGTCAAAGTCTGATCTCAGGTTTCTGTATTGCATCTGGCATGACACAACTAACGTGAAACAGTACAAACAATGCCAGTAAAACAGAAATATGAATGCAGAGCTTGACAGGTAAAAAAGATCTTTCAAGATAATCCTTAAAAGCTGCATTTTGGACAGAAAAATATAAGCATATCAGCTTTTTCAAGTCAGAATTAAAAAAAAAGAGCCAGACATACTCCCTGCAGCCATGAGTACTGCCTCTTTTACCATTCTGTGATTCTCTAGCCTTCAGCAATAGCAGCACCCTCTTGCTTATTAAACTAATTTCATTTATGCTGCAGGAATTTATCTTTAGAAAAGAAATACGACAAACCAGTGAAACCTTTACGTTTAAATATTGACCGTTTACCTTTTCAGACAGATGTAAAACTAGTAAAATAGTAAAAAGCCCTTAGGTAATTGCTTAGCCCCTCTGTACAGAAAGATGGAAATTGGATTGTGGATTTTCAGTAAATCTTCCAGTGATAAAACAGGAGAGGAAATAACTACTCAAGGAAGAACATAAGGGCTCCAGAAACCATATTCATAGCTTATCCAACATAGCAAAAGTTCTTAGCTGGTATGTATTTGGATTTTGAGGTAAATGAAAGGCAGTTCAGTTTTCTTTAAGCACATTTCACGTCTGAAACTGCAGGGAGTGTTTTTGCACCGAGATGTTAAAACCACCACAGTGTAAGTTTTTTGCATACCACAACCTTGCCCCTCAATGCAGCAGCAGAAGAAATTGCTAATGAAAAATTAAACCAGGTAAAAACCTAAGAAATCAAACTCAAAAGCAGATTAATGAATGAAACTAGCAGGTTTTATATATATGAATTTATACCCTAGTACATGCTGGGAAACGTCATTGTTTCCAACATGAAATCTCCAAGGTGCACCACCAATAAATTTCACAAAGCATTTTTCTAACACAGAGAAGCCAAATTTATATAAAAATGCCCCTCAGCATTAGTAGGAAGACAGAATCCATCAGAAAACACATTAATCAACACTTTGTCTTACCACTGCTAAGATACAAGGAAGAATTTATGTTAATATTGGGTAGAATACAACCAATTAACAAAAAGAAAAATTGTATTAAGTGAAAACATACCTCTTCCTGTGGAATATTTTTATCATTTTCAGCCTCAATTCTCACTCTTACAACGCCAGATTTGTCCACTATCTCCTGAATCAGTTTTCCATTTTTTCCTATTACTTTTCCTACAGAAAGAACATACAGAACATTCCACTTCATTATGGTCTTCCCCTAAACCTGAGAGTATTGCTGTATTTTAATTATACAAGACTATTTACATACAAGTGCAAGAACTTGTCCAAAATGCCTTAATCCTCTGCAACAAAGACTTAGCTAACAAGCCACGAACTAAAATGTCCACATAAGCTTGTGGTGTTAACTTATAAAACACACTGATCACAGAAATACTCAATACCTTGAATGTTTATTAAGCTTTGCTTTGGTACGTTTAAAATAACTTCAGTGAATTATGAACATTTCTGCTTGCATTTAAAATATACAGTCAAAGCAAAAATGCTTTTACAGTGCTGTAACATTTAGTGTAACTACTTCTTGTGTAAACAAAACTTAGTTAATTTACAAAATTTTAGTTGATCAAATACTACCAAAGATACTGTTTCAGGCAGATGTAAAATCCTGTAAAACTGAGGTTTTTAGACATTTTTGCCAGTAGCTTATAGTTCACTAAAAAGTCAAAGGTAAAAATGGAAATAAATTATACTTCAATGCCAGTAATATAGACATGTATCTTCTGAAGCAGATATTCTAGCATGAGACAAGGAAAATGAAAATTTAGTTCTCTCTAATCTCAGCAAAACAATGTGCTGTCTTGCAAATTGGCAGGAAAACTAAGCTGCTTGGGACATGATGAGGGAGGGCCACATCCTTCAATCACAGTTTTCAAGAAAAGCTTAAAAGAGTGATGTTAATGATGTTTCCTGCATGTAAGAAAAAAAAAAAGGATTTTTATTTAACAAACTGCTGGAAAACTTAACATGATTTTTTTTATTGCACATAACTAAAATAAAGGTAAAAGCCCCAAGTACACAACAGCTACCGTTTGTCTGATACAATTAATCCATGAAGAAATTAAACGCCACTTTTAGTCACAAGAGACTCCTATCACCCAAAGCTAAACAAATTTTCATTTTTGTGTTTCAACTTCCCTAACATGAATATTTGCAGAAAACATGATAAAATATGGCCAGTAAGTTCCTCCTCAATGACAAAGGCTGTTCTGAGTGTCAAAAACTACTTCTGAGCACTTTATCTGAGTATTTTATTTCATTATATATTACTGGGAAATGGAACACCTTATTAATACATGTAAAAAAGCCTTGCTAGTGATTTAAAAAAGTAAATTGAACAAAACTCCCAAAACCTCCACAAGTTACATCAGTTACTCCAATCAAAGTTTTTGTGAGCATTTGGCAACACACACAAATATTTTCAAATAAAAATGTCCATACAGTCTTAAAAAAAAAAAACAAAACATCTTGGGTGAGTTTTTTCTTTGTTTGCATTTTTTGTTTAGTTTGAATTTTTAAAAATATAATTAAATAGAAAAAGATGGTTGTTTGCATTCTCTTTAGAGTAATAAAAAAAATCAGTGTATATATATATATATATCTAAAAAAGCCTTCTGCATTTTTAAAGCAAATTACTAGGAATTTTAAAAGCCAAACTATTAAAACTTAGCTTGTTTCAGACATAATAGCGTTCAGCCAAAGTTGTACTCTAAAGGATCCAGGTCAAGAATTAAGAGCAGAATTGAAAACCTGACTAAAAAATAAATTGCTAAGTTCTAAAGAGAAACAGACTTTAAGACCTCAAATTAAAATCATGATGGCAGCTTCTAATTTTCACTTATCATGAGTAAAACCAGGAGGGAACAGGGAAGGGAAAACAACTGCTTTTAACTAATTCCAGAGCTGAGCTGCCACATTTTTTAGTACTTGTCCCACTGCAGAATTTCACACTGCTTCAACAGCAGCTTTCATACACTCCCTGACAAACCTGTTAAAGCATTTGCTTTTAGGACTATGTTATACCATAAAGTATTTTCTCTGCTCTTTTCTTATTTACTGAATGAAATCACACATTTTTATTTTGCTTTGTAGCATCAAAAGCTCCTTAAAAGATTTCTCCAAATATAGAAGGGCTGCATGTGTTCTTAATGCCTTTTTTTAGTGTTTGGCAATGGAAGTATTTTAGATTTTCTTCATCACTGTTACCTAATTCATCCCACAGTGCTGCTTCTAAACATACTGTAAAAAGACAGGGGAAAAAAGACAAATATAAGTTAAAGAAATCATTCAAAGTATACTAGGAAAATATGACACTGCAGATTCATCTCTTGTATAGCTGAACTAATCTCTGGACATGCATGGGGAAGTAATGAATTCTCTGGCTTAATCCAGAAATTATTCTGCCTTGTACTTCAACATCAGCACATTGCTTCTAGCTCAGTGCAGTTCTCAGAAGGCATTTTCCTTACCATCACGGAGGCAGCCTCCAGAACTAACATACCTACTAAATTCCTTGGGACTTGTATGACATCTTCAGCAAATTCAAGGTAACTTCTTGCCTTTTTCACAGCATCTTGATCCTACAACAGAAAGATGTGTAAGAAAAAAATAATAATTTCCCTAAGGTTTTTGTGTGCTCGTTTCTTTCAGGTATTTTCTGAAATGATGAAGAAGGGAACTCACCTCTCCATAAATATGGAATGTACAAGTATCTTCATCAAGATCAATGGCAGTCACTCCAGGGACTTTTCTGGCTTGCTGAATATTAGCACCATGAGTGCCAATGGCCAAACCCATTAGGTCTTCACGTACTACAAACTGTTCATGGAACCGGGATGCAAGTTGCCTAGAACTCTGAAGAAAAATCTAATGTCAGCTCACTTTGATTGTCTCTCCAGTACACTGGAGAGAGAAATCAACATAAATTTCAAGCCTATTTTTCAATCAGGTGCTTAGCCTACTTTTTATTTAATCAATCCCTTTACTGCACTTATTTCAACTTCAAAAACACCAAGGAGTATCCTTCAGAAATCTTTTAAATAATAACATAAGGCTGGCCTCTAGCTGTGTTGACAACTCTATTTTGAATTACTCTTTCATAGCTACAGCTATCAGGCGTTACTAGGTAAGACAGCACTCATAAGGTAGTAAAATAGTAACTGTGGTGATTATTAAAGCAAACCTTATGAAATCTGAGAAAAAAAAAGGCACCAATTTCAACAGATGGGTGAAACTGTAATAACTCAACCACTGACACAAAATTATATATAAAACAGAGCAACTGTGGATATGTACTGCACTTTAAAAAAATGAAGACTCCGTGCCCATGCATGACAACACAAAAATTGTTTGAATTCAGAAAACAAGTATGTTCAGAATTTTATCCAGGAATCACACATCTACCAAGACAGAAGGGTCATAGTGAGCATTCATAAGCATGAGCATAACAGAACACAGGAAAGGAACAATAGTTCAATGCATTGTGGGAAGACAGACAATTTCCAACTGTGATAATCTATTAAGGCCAAAGTGTTTTGCAAGGAAGAAACAAAATGAAAGCCAAGATATATAATCCTGTCCATGTTTCTGCATTGCAATCAAAGCTGTAACTACTGTCAAGACATACATATGCACACTTTAAATTAGCAGTTTAATGTCAGCAAAATGAGACTCTACAGATGTTGAGAAAACATCAAGGAATTGCCCACAAGAAGCCCTAAATTTTTCCAGCTAAACTGGTATACTGCTTTCTGACCTGCTCCTGCTTAAAGCTGGTGGTAAATATTCTGTGCTAAATCACTGGTTCAAAGAACTGGTTACAGTAGATAGTGGTGTAAGTATCCAAGTGTTATGAAATACTTCGGATACTCAGAGAGTGCTGTCAAGCACTTCAGTAGCTACATTACAGACAACTTGGAAAGCAAAGGTTATTTTTAATTGCCCATATTGCTACATTTTAACAGATAACCCAAATGCTGATTTACTAGTTGACATCCTTTAAAGACAGTCAAATAAGAGAACAGGATGACCAAGAAAATGATCAGCTGTTAACTATCTTCAACATGTGGAAAAGATGAAGCTACATCATCACTGAGGACCTTGGCTCTGACAGTCAAACCAGAGTTTTACTGCCAGCACTAAAACATCATTAGCTTTTCTGCAAATTATTACAAAGTATGCTCTATTTAAACATCACAAATTCTGTATTCTACTTCTCTCCTATACATTAATAAGAAACATGTATGCAAGTAATGTATTAATACCTACACAGCAGCCATAACTGAATTCTACTTAGATACAGTAAAATACAGAATGCAAAACACTTGTAAATTCAGGCTTTTTAGTATGTGAAAGACACCCAAAACAGCTAAGTCACAGTCACTGGGAAAGAACGTAAACAAAAAATAAATGGTTATTTTACTTGATGAGCTAAAAGCCACGTTTGAGAAGCAGAGTCATCCAAGTCAAGAAGATAATATGCAAAAAAGAAGGTACAATAAATAAGAAGAAAAAAACTCCATTGAACAAAAGAAGATGGTCTGGTGATAATGACTTAGAAAACAAAATAGGTAAAACTGCTAGAAGACAAGTGGCAAACTTTAAGATTTCAGTGACTATGAGACACAGACAAAAGTTTATTTGATGAAAACAGTGAGCTGCTATTAATAATGCAGTAAAGCCCGAAGTGTTCACTAAATATATTATCTGCAGATGGACACGTGGAGTCTGTTGGTATGCCAGTGTCTCAATGGTAATCCCGAGTATGATTTTTATTATCTAACGCTCTTCCTGTGGAGACCTTGATTTCAGCTTTGGATGAAACTGATTTTATATTTATTCTAACTACAAGAAAAAAACAAATGCCAAAATGAAAAATACCAGCTAACTTTTGTCACACAAATTTTAACTGTATATATTTATCTCACAACTTTTATTTAAGTACTGCTCAGGTAGAAGTTCAACAATGGTTTTCCAGTGAGAACTAAATGAAGTTTGAGACTTTCACAGCAGCAAAAAGACTCAGCGTTACAAAGAAAAGAAGAATCCAAGATTAGTTTGGGAAAAGAATCAATGACAACAGTTGTTGGTGCATGCATTTATGGGGGCACGTAAAGAGAATTAACTCTAAAGAGGCGGTTGTTCTTCCCACCTCCAAAATAATACTTTGCACTTCAAGAGGTAAACTGCCCACACAACTGTCAGTTCTGGAGGATAAAGAAGAATGATTACTGAAGAGCTATAGTGGAGTGCTCAGTAAGGAGCACCAATGAGGAAAAACTGGTCCATCCTTCATCTTGAAAAAACTCAAAACCCAAACAAACTTGGATTTCAGCTCTGAAATGCAGAAATCAAGATACTCAAGAGAGAACAACAGAAGTGAGAACTTCTTGTAACAGTGAGTATACCCACTGGATACAGGAGGCCTGAATATGACTTCATCCCACTACAAATAGATTTAACTCCTGGGAAGGGACAATGAAACCTCACTCTGCAAAAACACTGCTGGTATACACCTGTGTCAAACTGAGTTACAGTAGTTTAAGTAGTACCTCTGGTTCTTGACAGTGAATCCAAAATTTTTCAGAAATACTGTTATTTTTTCTAATTTGCACATAGGAGAAAAACCATGAAGAAATGTTAATTCTTATGTATAAAGAACCCCTTATTTCCTAGCCTACTCTTTTTATTTTCTTTTTTCTTTTACCCATGGACAAGTATGACTCAAGCTTCTTGCCAGTCAACACCCACTCACCAGTCACAGGAGTAATCAGAAGCTGTATCTGCTGTAAGATTATTTCCTAACATTTAATCTATAGACAAACCTATCCCTTCATACATTCTACAACATCAGTTTTCACCCAGTCCATCTCATTTTCACTGTTTTATTTTGCTAGATCCAGTGCTAGTCCTACCAGTATCATGACATATTCACTCCCATCTATTTCTCAAGCTACCTAATATGTGGCATTATTTGTGCAATGATGGCTAACTATTTTAAGCTTCAAAATATGAAAGAAATACATTTATATATGTATGTATCTACATATGTGTATTGAATCCCCCACAAAATCCTGCTGATAAAGATGAGTCTTTGAAAGAATAGGCCCTATAACTGTAAACATCTTTGCTCTCTTTGCTTCTTTTTTTACCTCCTAAACTATTATCAGTACATCATTCCTTTCACCTCAATGCAAGTCCTACCAGCTAAGAAATATACGAGAGGTTTTTTTATTATCTGTTTCACTCAAATTACTTCAGGGAAAACAACCAACATACCTCCAGCTGTTTGCTGGCTTCTTCATTTCTCAGTATCAGGGATAACTTGGTGCGAAGACTCCGAAAGTGCATATCAATCAGCATGTTCGCCCGCTTTGTGGTTACATCGTTGATTGACTGAATTATTAATAAACAGAACAGTGCTTTACACATGGACTCTTGAAACAAACCACTGCCAATGGTACAGTAAAACATTTGTACTTACCAAAATAATAAGCTGGTGGTTTTCAGAATCATAGGTTACAGAAAAAGCTCCAACTGCCTTTTTGAAGTCCTTATGTGCAGATTCTTTGGCACACCTAGGAATAAAAAAAGCAACAAAGTTAAAAGTAGTAACCACTGCATTTATGGTTAACAGCCAAAAAGTATAATTCCTTAATACAAAGAATGCAAATAAAGATTTCCAAGCTCTCCCTTTCAAAGCAGGTGTTATTTTATTCCATTATAATTTATTTTACTCATTTTTCTTTAATTTGTTTTCACATGAGTAGGATTAGAAATGTTTCAGAAATTTTCTCTATGTATATCTGTGAAATGACAAGTTAAAACTACATTAAAAAGCTATAATCACGATAATCAGCAAGTTCAAGATTTCAAACACACCATGAACCATTAAAATGTGTGATTTCATTTTAACCCCTGCAGCATTCTAAGGACCTTATGCTCATCTCATGATGTGCTTGGCTTCTCCAGGTTTCCTGTGTCCACTCATCACTGAGTGAACTTGTGTATACTGTAACACTAACTTCAGGAAGTTTTAGTCTAACCGGAATTTATAACTCATCCCACACTGACGCAACAACATGCATCTCAAGGAAAGCAGAAAGTGACCTGAAGGTAAACAAGGGGAGTCAGTATCAATCTGACTTTTAGAGCTATATCTATATGACCACAACATGTCCATGGTCTAGGAGAAAGCTAGATGGCTTTATATCATACTCTGGGAGGTTTCATTATTGTTTAACTATTCCCAGAGCCATCATCAAATAATAAAAGTTGACCAAGAATGGATTCAGATTAACCTGTGCACATCACTGAACAGCTCTAAGAATAAAAATCTTAATCTGCACCACACACAAACCTTAAAATTTTGAAGACAGTGTTTCTTCCTCCAGCACTAAACTGCAATTCAAAAATAATCTTTTCTATTTTTGAAGTATGACCATATCAATATTTGTAGTTTTTACATTCTTATATTTCAAAAAGTTAATTTAGAGTTGGTAAAAAGCATTCTTATTCCTCTTGTCTCAGGCTTAAGTTACCCACATTCTGAAACAAGTTATAAAGAAACGCTTGTACTTACATTTGCCTTAAATCTTCAGGAACTGCCAGTTTGATTTTATGAAAAGTATCTTTTGTTGCGGGTTTATTGGGGTTCACAGATCTCAAACGCTCAATTGTGACAATTTCGTTGTATGTAGCATCACAGGCTGCATATTCTATTACGTAGAACTGATATAAAAATAATAAAATCATCCAAGCCACATATTTTACGACATGAGTGAGCATTACACCGTTAAGGAAAAGGTACTTTTGTTAACTGTACAAGTCAAATTGACTTCTCAGGTTGAGGTTAATGGTAATTGCAACTGTCCTAATCAAGAAACTCTTTAAAAATGAAGAGAGATTAGATCAAACCACAGTGTACATCAATATATAAACAGAAAAGAAAGAAAAAAGTGTAAGTAAATATGAAATATATATATGTATATATGCATACTCCTACCTCACCCTTTATCATTCTCACTTTAGCCAACCACCAACAGCAGGGTTCTTTTTCATTTGCCCTGGAATAAACCTGAACAAAATACATATGTTATACTCTTAAAATACATCATAAAAGCTGACACTAATATGATCAGGAACTCCATAGGAACAAAATCCAGCAAAACATCTTAGTACATAAAGTCTTTGAGCACAACACAGAAAGTATGTAACAGCAAGATTGCATAGATAAATAATAATAAACAATACAGTGCCCAATCTACTGGCATTAGCTGCTTCAGTCTTGTATGCAGTCAAAAGAGAGATGATTCAGACTTTTACATCTGTTAATATTTAATCAACAGTATTTCTAATTGTGTGTAGATCTGATGAGGTCCTGCCAGTGGGTGAGGGGGAGGTCACACATCTACACTTCTTTAGCACATATATGCTATCAGTCACATCCACACTACAGAAGTTATGCCATTTTCTTTCAACTTAAAAACTTACAGAGCATGCAAGCAAAATGCAAACCTTCAAAATTCAATTTCTTTAAATTAATTATAAAAATAAGCATCACAATTTTATAAAATGAGGTTTTAGGAATATGCTGCTTTAAAGTCAATCTCTTTGCATATACATGTAAGTATCTACATATACACATTTTTATGTATATACACATATAATGCAAATTATCTGATTCAGCTGGAAGCTTTGGTAATAGAGACATTATTACCTCACAGCTTAAGAACTACAGTTCATTACCTATTTCTGAATTAATCCAGTCCTAAAAAGGACTGATCTGTAATCAATGAAACATTAATCATGTTTGTAAATCAGCATTTTTGTAACTCAGCATGGAGGTCATGGTGCATGGAATTTCACATGGCCTTTTGTGGTGCATGGAATTTGCATGGTTTACTACTGTCAGACTCTGGGCTTGGTGATGTGCCTGACACTCTGTTTCCTGCAATAACTGGAATCAAAAAAGGTGACATCACTTAACATGGAAGCAAACCTTCCAGCGGCTTGGCTGACATTTTTCACAGCGAGTTCTCTCACTTCTCAAGACAAAAGCTGTTAATGGAGCATACACACCTCTACTTCATCGCTTTCATTTATGTCTTTATTATAACCTGCAGGTGGTGGGAATCTCACATCATGGAATGGGATTTGTCTCTCTGGTTGCCAGCTACAAACAAAAACACATTGAATGGTCTAAATATTTTATCTTCTTTGTAAACAGAAATCAAACATGTTAGTTTTAAATTCTGTGGAGCTTTTATGCATATACATATTAAAGACAATGAGCCAATGTATACATAATAAGAAAAAACACATTAAACGACCATTAAGCATCTTAAATGAAACCCTGATGTCACCTGCACTCTTTTGAATCTTCTAATAGAACTTTCACCTCTATTTACAGATACGGTTTTTAACCCCAACATTAGAAACACAGATTAAAAAATTTCATAACACATTTGGACACTTCCTTCAAAACAAGCCTCTATATTCTTTTTCTTTGGTTCTACTACAGGTTATGAAAATTTGATCAGGATCCAGTCTGAATACAGTTTTAATTTTCAGTTTCTTTAATGGAGACTGCATTTCTAGATCAGAAAACTGGTGTTCATCACTTATCTACAGAACAAATTTTGTAATAATGCAATCTAAAACTAAGACAAGACATCCACATGAGGAAGAATCAATAATGGTACAACTATTGACTTACTCAAACATGGGTGTCATCACATAAATTCGGTAACAACATGATTATCTTCCCAGCAAAACCCATGCTACTATGGTTTGCACTTGAAAGTACTTAAAATATTAAAAGCATTTATACAGAAATATCACAAAATAATAGGTACTAAATGTAACTTTAAAACATGCCAGCAGCAAGTTTAGTGTATCTTAATATACACTACTCTACAGTAAGCCATATTTAGGTCAAACAAATGCAAGGTTGATACTCTGCCATTTACAGGTACAACACCAGAAATACACTTACTTGTTTTCAAATGAAACTGTTATTGAATCTTCATGCACATCCTTTACAAATGCCTGTGGAAGAAACAAAGTATAATTATGGTATGCTTATGGACACTTTCAAAAATAATTCTAAGTCTATAAAACACCTCCTTTTCACAAATATTGATGAATGTCACAATAAAAGTATGTTTTAAAGTCCGCCTTTTTAATTTTGCAATAGACTTATATAAAACACATGCTGAAAGCTGAGAAACTCTTTGGGTTCATGACTGCCAGTGCACTGATATACAAAAAGAATGCCTCAGCTATGAAGACATTATTTCTACCTTTTAGAAGCAACAGGAAAGGTTAGTAGGAAATGACAAGATAGCTCGAGTTTAAAACATTTGATTTTATAATCACATTTAATGTATAGACATAGAAATTAAACATCAGTATTCCTCAAAAAACAAACGAAAGCAAAGCCCACAAAACCTCCAAGTCCTGTCTCTTCTCTCTTTACCTCAAAGTACATTTGAACATCACATTAGCAAAACTCATCCATATCAATTTCAGCAGAATCTTTCCCATATTTACTTAATCACACTATGTCTACAGAGCACAAACTTTAGATAAATGCCCTGGGGCCTTCCTTCCCTTTTTTCCTGGGGGATGGACAACAGCTGTGCTCTCCATGCCACCACAAAGCACAGGACATAGAATTCAGCACCAAGGGCTCCTCCAGCCTTATACACTCAACTGATTGATTTTGATTTGATCAATGTTTAGCTTAAAGCCCCAAATATTTCCCCCATTCCCCATCAACAAAACAGCAAGACCAGTGTACTCAAAGAACTTTGGGATTTACCAATGAAAATACTTAGCCTTAAACAATGGAGTTCAGGTTTAACAGGGATGAAAAGATTGTGAGAGTTTTTTCTTTATTTTTAAAGGATGTCTATGAACTTCTGAAACAAGTCGCTGAAGTGCTGAGTATTCCACTAATATCAGTCCACACAAAGTATCATTGCAAGGTAGGTAGATAAAAGCCCATGAGCAAGAATGAATAGTTTGTCCTACTAATGGAGATCCACCTTAGTAAATAAAAAAATTCCCAGTAAATTGAAAATAATTTAGCAGCAACTGCCACTTCTGTGGAAGAATCAGTTAATGAAGTATGGAGCATACGGAACATATGATTCTCCATTTTATTGTTCTTGCCCTTGCAAGTTTCCAAGGCAAGAAGAGATCTTATCTCTTAAAGAAGGTAAGAGTCCTCTTATATGGAACCTAAATGGTTTTTAAAAAATTCTTTTGGTATTTTCGCTTTACAAAATATCCAAAATATTTCCTGAGTTGCAGCAGTATTTTAGTATCAAAGAAAAGCAACACCTGATGACCAATATAGAGCTCCAAGAGCTGGCTCATCACTCAGAGTCATTCAGTACAAGGAAGAAACCATCCAGGTTTATAACTGAAACATAACCAATGCCACTGTGAAGAGAAGTTGAAGGAAAGCCACAATGACAATGGCAAAAAATTATTTTACACCTTGCTTGCCTCTCAATACCCTTAAGAACAAGATTTTATTATTGCCAGCAAGTCAAAGAGACTTTAAAAAGTCTCCAAATGTATTTGCCTAATTATGAATTTCAAAACTCCATATGCCTTCAAAGGGGATTGCAAGCACAGCTAATGTTTTTCAATTACATAGTATAAGGAAGACTTAAGACTACATCTCAAGATCATGTTCATAGCAATACAGAAATGGTATTTACACAGAGTTCTCAGTTGATCATTATGGATACTGAACATTTAGCTTGTTTCATATTGCAGTGTATTCTGTAATAAGATTCCAGAACTGGATATGCATTTGAACAGTGCATATGAATGGTAGTCCTGACTCATTTCACAACATTACACGTATCACCTTCAAAGGCTTCACCCACATTTCTTCCAATGATTGTAATGTGCAACTTAGAAGCAGCTATTCTTACAGAGGCAGCTGAAATGGATGCCTTTAATACCTGAAAAACACTACGATCACTGCAAGATATTAGGTATGGCTCCTTTGTGCCACAGACTGGACGAGGATTAACAGTAGTACTTGAATATGTAAAAGCAGAGATTATTTTACAAAGCAAATTCAACAGAAATTATACCAGCAACATTTAATAGCCTTCAGGAAAATAGGTAAGAGTAACACAACCCATGCCCTGAGAAATAATCTTTTGATATTTAATTTTCTCATATTTATAAAATGTCAAAAAAAACCACCTTTCCTTGTACGAAACATACTTTGGGCAAAGTTTTCATCACCTCCGTGGTGATGAAAATAGCAAAAGGTATCCTAAACAGCACTCTTGAAAAAATGACAGGAAACGGCAGAAAAAAATCACAAGCATAGCAGAAAATAGCAAGACTACATCTCATATCCAGAGAGAGAAGGAAAAGAGCTCCTAACATACAACTCACCTTGAGCAGAATCCTAGGGAACAACAGCAATATACCTCATTAAGGTAATAATGCTAAAACCTACCATTAATAAGTAAATCAGGATGTGCAACAAATAAATCTAAGTTAAGCTGAAGACAAGCCTGGACCTTCAAACAGTTTAGCAATTACGCATTGCTAAAATACAACAGTATTTTAAAACAGTAAAACTTGAGAGAGGTAGCTGGCTGAAAGAGGAATGAACTACACTGTCCTGTTACAGCTCTTCTTAAACAGTTCTTCCACATTGCTTTGGTCACAACTGAGAAATCACACGGAACCTGAATCAGGAACAGAAACTGTTGACCTAACACAGGTAGCATCAATACAGACACTGCCAGGGAAAATTTCAAATCTGAAGTTCTTTAGCTTACACCAAGTTCAGAAGAGTCAACCCCAGAAACAGATAAATACCTGGTTTTCAATATATGGCCATAAACACTGATGTCATAACACTGGTTTTTCTTTTCATTTATAGTCTCACAAAATTACAAAAGTTCATCAGAATAAATTTTTAATTAATTACAAAGTGAACAACGCCCTGTCAAATATCTTATTTCAAGCATGCAATATATGACACACTTCTGCACACCTCTCTGTGATATTTATGCTTAAAAACAACCATGCAAAATATATTAATGACTATTAATACAGTTCTTATTATCTGGTTGCCTACTACTATCCATCCAGGGAAAGAGGGTTTTCCTTGTTTTTCAGTTACTTGTGACACAGAAAAATGTCAGATACTTATCACATCAGTTCACCATTGTCTGGACCACAGCATTATGCCAATTTTCCTCCAATATAAATATTTAAACAGATCTGTAGTACGAAAATGAATTTGGTCTCTCTACCACTATATATTTAAATTCGTACACTGCCAAGTACAAGAAAAAGTCTGAAACATTTCGAAGTTTTCCTTAAAAAAACTAATATTTAAGCAGCAATGCCTTTGGAAAACCAAAATTAATACTTATCTGAACTGTTTGGTAGTCCTATTTTTGTAATATTTGTGAAATTACACACAATGCTAAAAAGAAATTAAGCCTTTAACACCATAATCCAAATTCACAGACATAGGACAAGCCAGCTCCAGATGTCAGTAAAGGTAGAGAAGAGGCTCTGATCTCACACAAAGTATCACAATACAATAAACATTCATCAGTCTTTTTTAGATATAGAGCATAAGTAGGCATGGAAATTCAAACATAAAGGTGAAGATACGTGAATTTAAAATGCACCCCCATGAAAGGACAGAACAGTGACACAAAGCTGAAATGCCTTAAAAACAAAGTGAAACTGGATGGAAGCAAAATGAGGTAACAGGACAGTGGAAGACTGAAGCAGCTGAGATACCACCATTGCTAACAGCAGAAATACCAAGAAAGAGTGCACAAGAAATTTTTTGTGAACAGAAGCACATTTTATAATGGCAAAGGTTGATTCTTCTTCTCTAATGTGGAGAAAAAAAATCAAATGTGGCAAGTTTTCTACACCAAGTTTGACTCTGAGTCACATAAACTATTTCATTTCTCTCCATGCTTCAGATATAATTAAGTAAAAAAGTTTATAGCATGGCACTTCTCAAACACATAAGCATTCACATCCTAAGAATGGCTATATGCTGAATATATGGTCTAAATGGTGCAAATAATTTGTTAAAAAAAAATGGAAACACCAGCATATTTTTTATTTTTATGCTAAATGGAATGTCAGACACTTCAAAGGAAAAAATAAAGGCTTCAGCTGCCATGAAATTTTGCTTTTTTAAAGTCTGCTCACATCATCAGATGTGAGCATTGTCAACCATTTTAATAAAGGAGGATAATTAACTGTAAGAAGGAAAAGTAGGGAAAATATGCTTTTTAACATACAAAAGCTATGTTGATAACAAACGTGCATCTACTGTTAGTGTAACAGTTCTGTAACATTTCATACCTGTTGGAAGGAGAATGTCAAAAGGGAACTCGGTGTATAATCAAGTCTGAGAAAGGCTGGACATACAAAGGAACAGAATAGGGAAAGAAAAATAGTCACAGAAATGGTCACCAGACGAGGGAAAAGCGTATAGGCAGTCATCCTCAGAAGGACTGAGCAGACAAGCTCATGAATGTACAAAAAGATTGGAGATACTGGCTGAGGGTGTCTGTATGGAACAGTGAAAGAAAAAAATGGATACAGAGGGCCACAGGAACAGTTGCTAATAATAGGAGTAATAAAGTAGTAAGAAAGATGAATTATTTTATCAATTTTAGCTTGAATGAAATTATCTATAAAACCAAGCAAACAACAGCAAGGCGCTGAAACTACTGGGATAAAAGGTGGAAGATTTTCACAAGGTTATGGAGCAAGAAGTGGCAAAAATCGGGTTACAGACAACAGAGATGTTAACAACAAACACCATTCCAAAACTGACTGCCTCATCAACAGGATGCTTTCCATCTTTAGCAGAGGACACAAGAGAGAATCACTCCCAAACTGGAAAAGAAAAATCAATCCCACGTTGGAAAGGCATCCAGCATGTCCCCTTTTAGAGGGAAATACCTAAAGCTAATCCCAAAAAGATTAGGCAAAGGCTCTCTATTAGTCTCCTGTGAATAAGAACTTCAAAATCCAATTTACTACTCCTATACAAGAAAAGATATGAGAAGATATGTCCTAATACTGCACATTTTCAAGATTCAGTTACTTGACTATGAGCTGCAAAAACGCAGTTTCCTCCTCTTGGATTCACAGTCCTGGTGATTTGTTGAACCAGTCTTCATAAAATAAGTAAGGAAATCTAACATTTTCTTTCCAAGGATTTTGGGCCCAACCACATAGCAAGTCATGACTAAGCATCTCTAGGTACCAGATTGTCAATTATCCCTGAATCATGCCCATTTACTGCACTGTGCTTTCCATGGAATAATTCATCTTAGGCAAGGAGGAAAAAAAAAAATCATGAAAGCACAAGGAATTTACTAAGCAGTATTTTAATTCCATTCTGAAAGAACCAGCCTGTACTACAGCAGTCACATCAACATACTCCAGTATTCCCAGTATTTCACCTGACCAGGGTGAAATTTAAATTCAAATATTACAGCTAGCTATGAAGGCATCCTCAAACTATCTCCTATGTTTTGTGTGGGATATGAATCCTCTGGATATATCTCAGAAAATTCTGGTTTACTTTTAGCAGGGCTTATGTGGACAGTTTTGTACTGTCAAGATCCAGATGCTGCTGGGTACACTCAAAAATGCTTAGGTCCTCAGAGAGACCTACAAGGAGAATATGAAACAGCTGAAGCCACAATTAGGTGCCTACTTAAGCCACTTCATCCCATCCTGACTATAGCAGCCTCGTACTCCTCCTCCTTCCACATCTTTGTATCAAGAGAGATGTATTTTTCCAAAAAATTTACAGTTCTCATTAATTCAGAGTTGTTCAAAGCTAGAGAAATCTTCACCAGTTATCAGTAGATCATGAGATTGAATAAAAGAATTGGTTTGCTTTTGGTTTGTTTGAAACATTACTGCTGTAATTCACTTCTCAGAAGGCTCCTTAAAGAAACTTTTAAAATGAAAAAATAAAACCATCCAGCAATTAAATTCACACTTGACATCACTGCACACTTCTTGTTATGCTAGGTCAACATTCATTTTTTATAACGGAATTGCCAATCTATAACATGGGCCTAAAACTTACAAGAAAAAAAATAGACATATTACTTTATAAGACAGTGATTACATTACAATGTATGAAAAATCTGTAACTAGAATTCAAGTAATTCAAACTAGAGGAAAATTTCTGGTTTATACTGAATATTACTGCATGAGAGTATAAAACAACTCCCACTTTTTTATTCTTTAAAAAAAATACGTTGCCTAAAGAGGTAATTCAGGTGAAGACAGATAAATCCATATACCCATTTTCCCCTTGAGACAATTTAACCAAAGCTGCTTGGCTAGTGACAAAGAGAGAAAAAAAAAATTCCTGTCAAAATTTCTAAAAGTTAAATGACAAACATAACCATACTGTTTGGGGCAATGTCTGTGTTAGAACCTGGGAACACTAAATCATGAATAAGCTTCCACAAACATATACACAAATGAAGCTTTCACCTGCACACAAGGAGTACAGGCCCCACAGTATCAAACTTGAACATAAACAATAGAAGTCTCAGAAGCTTTCAATTCTCCCAGGTTTATTCGATAATATTTGTCACTAAAGAATAGACCATGCCATCATCTCTTTCACATCATTGTGTAACTACTCTAATTTGATAAAAGCCTCATTAAAAGTTTTACGGTGCAATGTATTTACTCCTTCCGCTACTTTCCGACCAAGTACTGTACCTTTAAAAATGTAAAACTGATTTTTAAAAGTACTAGATTATTTAACCCCAGGAAGCAACAGACAGATCTAGAACTTTGACTACAGAACTGTGAGCTCGCAGGATGCTTATTTACCACTGATTTGTATCACATATATATTTTTAGAAAAAAAAATTCAAAATAGGACACTAGCGTATGTATTTTAAAAATAAGCTTTTAAGAGGTCTTTTTTTCTTAGAAAAACTCGGAGGTGTTGGAACTGTATCATTTGGATATCTACCTGGCTTACCACAGGAACATGTGAGTGTGAAACTGTACCCGGTTCTTCATTGCTAACATAAATATTGGATGTCGCACAATAACTAGGCCCAATTTTTAAAGTCCTAGGATCGTTTAAACCATTGGAGACTTGCTGGAACTGATCTATGGCTGTTCCTGATATGTTGATAACAGGTCAATGAGAATTAGCCCAAACCTACCATATCCGAATTTTAGTTGCTGTAAAACTACGCATAATACTCTGTTAATAAGCTGGTTAATACAAACCAACTCATGCACGGCCACACAATACTACACGGTATTAATAAAACATATTCAGTGCTCATATGTTCAAGGCTCAGTGAGGGCTTTATTAAGCACAAGAGCTTGGAAACAAACATGCAATGCCACTAAGTAATTTCAGGAGGAAGTACATTTGATATCAACATGTATTTAGAGACTCAGCACAGATATATGTGGTCAGGCAATGCTGCCTTCAATATCACTAAGCAGCTTCCCCTGCCATAGCATTAGGAACAAGAATCCACCACAGCATTTCATCAGGAATGTGTATTAACGAGGGCTCCCTCCTTCTCCCCGCCTTGCAGGCCGTGCTCATGCAGTCAGCTCTCCTGGAAACCCGGACGGCGAGACTTTCCTTAAGTAGCGACAAAAGCTGAGGATTTAGCAATTAATGCCCCATCCCAGCGCTGATCCTCGCTCAGCGCCGGGACAAGGCGGACCCGGGCGCCCCTTCCCACAAAGGGGGAAGGCCCGAGGCCTCCCCGCTCTCCCCCCTCATCGGGCCTCGAGTTCTTCTCAGCCCCGGCGGCCCACGGCACGCTCTCGGCGGCCACCGCGAGGCACCCACCGCGGCCTCCACCCCTGCCTGGTTCTCCCTCCTCCTTCCTGCCCCAGGGCCTCTGCTCTCCCTCAGCGCAGGGAGGAGGAGGAGGAGCCGCCGCCGCCACCTCCTCCTCCTCCCGTTGCCGTCCCCGCTCCCTCCCCCGGGGCCCAGCCCGGCCGCGAGCACCCGGTACCTTGTAGAAGGCCCCGTTGGAGCCCCGCACCTCTACCACCAGCTCCTCCATGTTGTACACGGTGCGGGAGACCCAGGCCCAGCGCCGCCTCCCTTCCCTTTCTCTGTGCCGGCGCAGGCGGGGGAGGAGCGGTGTGTGTGTGCGGGGCGGGGGCGCTCGGTTCACGCCGAGCCCGGGGGTGTGGCCGCCCTGGGCGGGGGGGAGGGGGCAGCGCCGGGGGCTCTGCTCGGCGCCGCCGCTCCGGGCCCGGGGCCGCCGGAAATGAAACCGAAACGGCGGTGGGCGGCGCGCGGGGGGCGCGCGCGGGGCGCCCGGTTCGCACGCGAGCGCTCGGGGCCCACGTCACGTGACGGCGGGAGGGGTGGGGCAGGAGCGGGCCCGGGGCCGGCGCGCGCCGCTCGCTCGCCCACCCGGAGCCGCCGCGGCCGCCTCTGTAACGGCCCCGCGCGCGCGCAGCCGCAGTGGCGCGGGGGGCGCGCGAACCCGGCAGTTGCGGTGCTGAGGTCCCGCCTCCCCAGCACCCCGCCCGTCGCTCGCCGAAGTGACCGCCCTGGTGGCCAATCGGGTCGCGCGGTGCCGCGCCGCGCGCCGGAGTGACGGGCACTGCCGGCCAATCAGATCGCGCGGCCTGACCGGCGCTGGTTGGGGGGCGCGGCACCCTCGACCAGGCCCGTGTGCCGGGGGGTGTGTGTCCGTCTGTGTCTGCGTCCCCGTGTCCGTGTGCTCGGCTCGGCCCGGCCCAGGGCCCGCTCAGGCGGGGGCGGTTCAGGCGGTGCGGACTGTGCTGAGGCTCCAAAGGGCGCCCAAAGAAGCGATGGCCGTGCGGGATCCGGAGCGAGGCGAAGGGAATGACGGGCCGAGGAGCGCGGGTGCTGCTGGGATGGAGGGGGACATGGCGGTTAGGCCATGTTAGGCGGTTAGGTAGGGCGCGGAGTCGGTCCGTGAGGAGCTGCCTTGGGGGCGAGAAGGCTCAGCCGTGCAGTGGGCTCTGCCTGGCCACGGCCAAGAGTTAAGACTAAATGTGAATTGAGCACACGCCTTGAATCCTTTGTGCACTTTTGGGCACGATAGTATAAAAAAAGAGCTAAAGCTCCTGTCCAGAGGAGGCCACGAAGATGGTGAACGCCCTTCGAGGGGAAGCCGTGGGAGGAGCAGCTGAGGGCACTTTGTCTGTTCAGCCTGGAGGAGACTGCGGGGAGACCCGATTGCAGTCTGTAACTTCCTCGCGAGAGACAAAACCCTATTCTCCGTGGTGACCCGGATCAAGGGAGGTTTAGGTTGGATATAAGGAAAAGGTTCTTCACCCAGAGGGTGGTCAAGCACTTGGATAGGCTCTCCAGGGCAGTGGTTGTTACTAAAGGGACCAGAGCTTTTAGCTGAAAGTTACCCGGTTGTTTGAAACAGTAGAAACTTTGTTGTAGAAACTGGCACTTGTTTATTAAAATCAGCAGTAGAAAACTGAGGAGCCGAGATAAGCCCGAGTCCCCAGTCAGCAAGCCGGAAACAATACAATGTGTCAAACCCCTGATACCGGGTGCTCCCTTGGAAACGAGCTCCGCAGGAGAACACCCAGCAGCAGCCCGACACTCCCTCTTACACGCCCCTCTGGTCCAGAATTGGTGGGGTTTGGATCCTCGTGATGACTGGTCGCCCTCATTCCTGTCCAATCCTTCTCTCAGGGCGTCGAATGACTGGACCGCTCCTTTTCCCAATAACAGTTCGTGGCGCTGATGTCACTGCACTGACTTCACCCTCAAGGTGTTACCACGCCCCTCAGGAACAACCCGCACCACATCCTGGACCCCTTTAAACTTTTAACAAACATTAATTAACACATTATTACACTCTGACCAATCCCCCCAAAACAACGAACTTTTTCTTTGGAACTCCAACATTATAACAGTTAATTTAGGAAATTAACAAACCCTAACTTACAACAAGCATTAACCAAATTTTACTTACAACAATTCCCCCTTCTAAGACTTTGATCGGGCTTAAGCCTGCATCAACTCATTTAGTTTGTAAACAGTCTCTTCATTAATTTGGTCCATCTTTTTAAGTCTCTGGTATTTCTTGTAGATCTCAGCTGCAGCCTTGGGGTTTTGATTTTCTTTCATAGGGCATTCCCCCAGCAATTTCTCTTTAAAATTTCCTATATTTTCTGAAAGCCAATATGTTTTGCCATCCTCAATGCAAGTAGTTAATAATATAAAGTTGATACAAATAGGGTTCGGATTTGTATGGGTCCTGAGGACGGCTGCTCGGGTGTCTCCTGCGTATAAGGGATAATAGCATTTATCACATGGACCAGTGCCTCCTTCACTGGTGCTTATGAACAGGAGGATTAATACAAACAGGGGTCCAGTACCAGCCACTCTCTTGATCATGTCTCCCCTCTATAGCTCCATAGAGGATCAGCGACTCATTAGCAAGGATGTGTTCCTAACTTACAACAAACATTAACCAAATTTTACTTATAACAGTGGTCACAGCCCCAAGGCTGCCAGAACTCAAGAAGTGTTTGTACAATGCTCAGGCATGGGGTGGGATTCGTGGGACTGTCCTGTGCAGGGCCAGGAGTTGGATGATCCTTGTGAGTCCCTTCCAAATCAGGACATACTGTGATTCTGTGAGTTGTGACTCTGCATTAGGAATGATCCTGCTCCTGCAGTGGTGGTTCTGCTGAAGACCTGAACACCTCCCAAGGAGTCTGGCACCAGACCAGCTGAGCTGAAGGGATGATTCCTCTGCCTCACCCTGTAGCAGTTCCTTTGTTCAACACACAAGTTCTCTATGTAAAACATTCTATTATTTTAGGGCTGTAGATTCCACAATGCTGGAAAAGATCTCCAATATAATTGACTGCAGCCTTCATCTGCATTTAAACCCTCACAGACATTTCAACATGACATTGCCTATACAGTTCACTGTAGAAGCTGGTGGTGAATAAAGAGCTCCGACATAATGGAACATCTGGCATAAAAGCTGCTTGTTCAGCCTTACATTAGACCTGCAGAAATGTTAATGTCTTCATGCTTTCTAACATAACTACAAAGAATCAGAGAAGGAAAAAAATCCCAACTGTTATCCCTTTATGGTCAAAACCCACAATGTATTACTATGGCTGTGATTTCTCTGAATGTGTCTAATGCTCTCCTTGCATAAGTCGTGGTGAAATTCTACACCCCTTGCGCTCATTAGACAAGCAGTCACAGGATTTACCTGCTTGGGGGTGGCAGAGGGTCCAAGAGGAACCGAAGAAAGAAAAATTTAAAGATGAGGAGCAGAGGAGCAATGACAAGTTTTTTGTATGGATAAAACCTCACCAGACAGATATTAGATCTTACAGAGTCTCTGTGAAGGAATTTAGATGCAATGGATCACTGTTGGGACTTGTTCATGATATAAATACTTTTGTTTAAAAAAACTGGAAACCATATAAATGGTTCAACTCAACATTTCAACAGTCTGCCAGGAATGATGATGACCAGCTCTGAAAGTCAGATGAAGATTTTTTGTTTGTTTTTCTTTCATTCATTGTTTGTCATCTTTTTACTCAAATAGGTTGCTGTCATGAAGGCAGATTATCTCTGAGCAGACAGAATATAAAGGTGTCTAATTTAGCTCTATCTTCAAGTGATGATTTCACTACTCTTCCCAAGATAAAAGCTGCTATACTGTATAATCTTCCCTATTACTTAAATTTTCCTTGCCATTGCTTAAATTTAACATTATTTTGACCTAACTAGTGCGTGTTTTAATTATTGTCTACTTAATGAGAGCATGTACTTATCTCCAGAGCACACTCCCTAGTTTATCTGCTCATTTACTCCTATCCTTTCCTCTTGCTTCTCAAATTACTTACTGTTTTTCCTATTTTACTTTGATTTTTACTTTGAACTGTCTTCAGACTGAACTGTCCATGCCTTCTGCAATGAGTTCACAAATTAAGTAGCTAGTTCTTAGATAGACCTGCAGTAAACTAGATGTTTTTCCAATGTGTCTTTATTTCAAACGTGGTGACACTATAAAAACACATCTCAGTAACTCCATTACAGTCTTTTACTATTAAAGGTAAAATGTTATTTAATTTAAATATTAGACTTCACTAATATATAATCATAGAATCACGAAAGGTTTAGGGTTGGAAGGGACCTGAAAAATCATCTAGTTCCAACCCTGATGTGTGCAGTGACTTTTATAATTCAACCAAAATTCCCCACCCTTCCACCTCCTTGAATTTTTTCATGTTTCTCAATAATCTCTACTGACCTGTTGCAAGTTCTGTGTCTGGTCCTGAAGACAGAATAGAAACCCAGTACTTCTATTTCCTACTCAGATCTACACAGCTTGATGCTTGCAGGCTGATCTGCTGACTGGATTTGTGGCAATCATGATTCGAAATACCTCTTTTCATCATCCAAATAATTAAAAGGCAAAATAAAACACCTTTGACTTTTAGTCACTAATTTATTAACTCAAATGCCTTCTTTAATATTTATAGAGAATATAAGAAAAAGGTTCCTTCTCATCTCCTCAGGAAAACTGAAGGACAGAAAGCACAGGTGAATTACACTCCTTGATCATGTCAGAGGATATGATCCTTGATCACTGGTACCAATTTAACTAATACTTTTATTCCGAGGATTTCTATCTTAGATGTTCCAGTTTTTCATGGACCTTAACCAGGAAATGCCAGCCTTGATTCCACACATTGAAGAATTGTAGCCATTGGTGCCAACCTTTCATAACAGCAGCAACTGTCAGAGCCTTCCCCAACATCCTAATCTGTGAAAGACTCTTTCTGTAGACACTGGGGTAAGAGTGACAGGAACTACTGAATATTTTCCTCACCTGATGAGATTTACCTAAAGGGATGGTCAAGGACTACAGATAAGAGTCACTCATGAAACATTCTTTTAAAATGATGATAATCCAATGTGCTAGTTTGTATTAATTTATTTTTTTGGTAAGGAAGGAAAGGAAACAGTTATGGAAACAATTCCCTTTAAGGACCTTGGCAGCTTCCTTTAGATCTGACAAAAACAATCAGTGAATTTTTAATATTAAAACAAATTAAAAATATTAAAACACCAATGAAAAAGTTAGATGTGCCTTTGTGAACACACATGTAAAGACGAAAAATCTCCAGGAACTGCTCTTTTGCTTCTGGCTTCTCAACAGGTAATAAGTCGGGCCAGGCGAGGCCGTGTGTGCCCTGTGGGCCTGGCGGGGCCAGGCCAAGTAGGGCCCTTCCTCTGCTGCAGCACTGACAGGGCTGGGTTCCCCCTCAGCGCTGACAGGGCTGGGTTCCCCCTCAGCGCTGACAGGGCTGGGTTCCCCCTCAGCGCTGACAGGGCTGGGTTCCCCCTCAGCGCTGACAGGGCTGGGTTCCCCCTCAGCGCTGACAGGGCTGGGTTCCCCCTCAGCGCTGACAGGGCTGGGTTCCCCCTCAGCGCTGACAGGGCTGGGTTCCCCCTCAGCGCTGACAGGGCTGGGTTCCCCCTCAGCGCTGACAGGGCTGGGTTCCCCCTCAGCGCTGACAGGGCTGGGTTCCCCCTCAGCGCTGACAGGGCTGGGTTCCCCCTCAGCGCTGACAGGGCTGGGTTCCCCCTCAGCGCTGACAGGGCTGGGTTCCCCCTCAGCGCTGACAGGGCTGGGTTCCCCCTCAGCGCTGACAGGGCTGGGTTCCCCTCAGCGCTGACAGGGCTGGGTTCCCCCTCCGGGCTGGGCTCCCTCTCAGCACTCACTGGGCTGGGTTCCTCCTCAGCGCTGACTGGGCTGGGTTTCTCCTCAGCACAGCTGGGCGGGCCCATGGCACCGCTGAAATTCCGCCGCTGCCCAGTTTCACCAGAAACTGCCAGGCAGGTGCAAGGGAAGCCATCAGCCTATGGAATGCTGCTATGCTGCTGCTGTGTTCTAGCCTGGATTCTAAGATCCTAGCCTCTCCCCCGGCACAGCTGCAGAAGAATTCTCCATTGTGAACACCTCCGGCCACCCAGCGGGGATCACATGACCCTCTGCAGGCCTCAGATGAGATATTAACTTTTTCACTGCACAGATAAGACTTGCAGAGCTTTGTTTCTCTCTCAAGTAAGAAAAAAGTGAAGATACTTAGAGAAACAACGTGAAGACACCAAGGTCAGATAAGAAGTCGGGTCCCAAATGGGAGGAGACATGAGGAGATGCCTTAAGCTGAAATTCTCTTGTAAGCTATGGTGATAGACTATGATATATGGAATATCCATATAAAGCATGGAAGAAGCATGGTGTGGAGTGTTCATATTGTAGACATGAGCAAAGGCATCCATGCTGAACAAGCAGGTGTTGAAGTAGCTGTAATCCTATTAGAAATTTGAACAGAGAGAGAGAAGAGTGATGGAGGCCCTTTGCCCCCAGGAGGGAAGATCATCTCTGTTGCCAGAGATGAAGATGATCTCATAGATAGATGAAGAGAACTTTTGCTTCTGAACACCTCATCCTTAAAAGTGTACCCCATTAGAGATGTTAAACTGACTGATTTGTTTCTGTACATTGTCAGTGGGAAAGAAAAGAGGGTGCAGGGGGGGAGGAGAAGTGTTCTGAAGGTTTGATTCTGATTCTTCTTATTTTTTTCTTTTAGTTTCTCTTAATAAAGTTTTTCTTTACACCCTTTAAAGTTTGAGCCTGGTTTGCTTTTCTCATAATCCTATCTTGCAGAGTAAGCATATTCTGGTGGGTGCACTGGCGTTTAGTCACCGCTAGACCCACCACATAAATTGGTGCATTGTCTGGGAAATTTCAAATTGGCAAATTGAAACCACTACACGAAATTGGTGTTTCCACCCGGTTTTGAACTGAAACTGCCACATCCAATTAACTATCAAAGTGTATTAATGGAAGTTTATGCAGTCCTCCTTACTTACACACCTATTTTTGGCCTTCAGTCTTGACAAAATTCATACACATTTTAACTCAACTTTTCAAATTTCTGTCTGCTGGTTTTGTTTGTGCATTACTTCACATGGGAGCCTCTCTGGCTGACTCCTTGTCCCCTCCATTATGATTTGCAGCATGTTGTAGAGGTGATACTTAAATCTCCGCATTTCCATTTAAGACTGGTATTCACATATATGCATCTTATTTCTGACACGGTGATACTGAGACAAGAGGACTTCATATTCATGTGGGATACATAGGATTCTGAGTTGTTTCAATTAAAATTAAACAATTCAGACTGTTATCCTGTCAGTTTAAAGCTGTAAACAAAAATTTCAGGGGGCAGGAGACTATTACACTCTTTTAACAATGATCAGATGTTCTTTTCTTGTTAGTTTGCATGATATTCTCAATAAAGGCTTTTCAATAACCTCACTGAAATGGTGATGTTATAATAATCAGATCAGCAGTTGGAAGAAGCAGTTACAGTTAATAGAGATACAAAGATGAAAAAATTCTTAGGCATTGCTTTATGAATAATCAATAATAGCTGAGTGTTAAATATAACCAAAAAATTACAGTTTTATTAGCTTGTCCTTGACTGAAGTGATACACAGAAATGGCAGATACCGCAATCAGGGTGTAGAGCAGTGGGTATTCCCAGAACTCGTGAAGACAAGCTGAACTAAACTAGAGGTGATTTGAAGTGTTACTCTGTGTGGACAAGAAATCAGATTATGCTATGCCTGTTGATTCAGTTCTTTGAATAGTTAATGTGAACTTTCTCTGGGAGTGCTAATAAAATACTGTGTGAGGTAGTGTTCACGTAAACAGGCAAGAAAAACATAACAATTGCAAAAAGACAAATCTGAATATTGTAAAATGATTAAAGCAAAAAAATCCTTAATTACATGTATTAGGATGGCAGGTAATCTTTAAGTCTGTAAAAGTATATTGGTGAGAAAAGCCAACTGGTCAGTTGATTTTCTGTCTTAAATATTTCAGCTGATCTGCAATGAAACTTGACTGTTTTTCTGTTTATTTTATAAGCTCACCTTTGCCTCTGAATATGTAGTTTTCTGTATAGTAGCCAGGGTGCAGGGAGTCAGCCAAAGTTCATTTTTGCCACAGATTCTACTTTAGTGTAGATATATGTTTCCATGAGGAATTTTCAGTTTCTACGGTATACTGTGTCTTCCTGACCTGAATATGGAAAGAAGACTGAGGGATTTAAGACTACTTTGTGCCTGCAGTACAGAAGTCTCCCAGTTTCACAGAGAAGAGTCAAAGAAGTAAACACTGGAATCTGAACTTCAGGAGGTTATTAAAACTTTTAGCTTATATAGATACAATTTTCTAAAAAATGTGTTTTTTAAATACTACCTATTAAACTATCAAGCTCTAGCTCAATTTGCTTATTCATAAAGCAACATTGTCATTCAATTCAAACTCACCCACATTATAATTGTCTTGGCATGTAATCTCTTTCTTATTTACTTCATGTTATGTTATTTGTTGCAATTACAGGTCTCATTTAAAATTAATAATAATTTCTGCATTCTTCCAGAACGGTGGCTGTATATTGTGTTGTTGATCCTCAACTCTCAATAGTGGATTTCCTTTTTTCACATCAGTAAATTTGAACATGGACCATGTAGGATTTTGCTGCTTAATTATTCAGTTTCAGCTTCCACTCGTGAGTTTCCATCCACTTTTCTCGTAACCCCACAAATGCCTTTATCATTATATCAAACCTGAATGCTATTTCCTCTGCAGAAGCATATTGCTATTGTAAACGGTCCTTTTTAACAGACAACACTCACGTTCATATGGAAAACTGCATGTCAGTTTATTCGGTAATTGCTTTTAATCACTAACCAAGTAACATGAAAGTGAAAAGATTCTCTGAATTATGTGTGTCTTGAAAATAAATTAATTTAATCAGAAAAAACCCTCAGAAAACTTGGGATACAACTGGTTAGAATGCAACACAAGAGAAATGTTCTGTTGTTTTCACGTGGTTGGACACATCCGTAACCACCCCTGTGCAGAGGCCCTGTGTGCACCGTGCATGCTGGGTCACACAGCAGCCCTCAGTTCACGTCATGGAGTTCAAGTATGAACATATAGCCTTTGAATAAGAGCTTTTATCTCTGAGAACTATAAACTTAGTATTCAATGCTCATCATGAGCATAGGCATTGATGCTGTGATTAGAAAAGGAAAGATTTTGGTGCATTTGGAGTTGATCTACCTGGGGTGGCTTTCCTTCAGAGAATCAAGAATTGTATCCCAAAGTCACTGGCATCAAAATGGCCCTGATTCTCTTGACTACGTGGAGAGGGAGGCAAGTGCAGCCCTACATTGCAGTGGCTGTAAGCAGAACCTTGGATAGTAATGCAGAAGGAGACAGCTGTGCTGTGGTCAGCCACACTTAGATTCTGCAAGGATCTTCATTAAGTTTTCAGCCAGCGTCTGTGTATGTGTTCAAGGGCAGCATTCATCAGTGTGGTGGGTTTGTGTGGCCAGGTTTTGGTAGAGTGTGTGGGAAAGGGATCAAAGGCATGGTAGGTAAGAAGCTGCCAGAAGCTTCCCCCCTGTCTGACAGAGCCAATAACAGCCTGCTCCAGAATGGAGCTGCCAGTAGTGCCAAGGCCAAGCCCATCAGGAATGATAATAATGCTTCTGTTAGAACATATTTAAGAAGGGGGAAAAAAAAGGAGTGGGAGTAATTGTGAAGAGAGAAGTGAGAATATGTGACAGGAACAGCCCTGCAGACACCCAGGTTAGTGCAGAAGGAGGGGTAGGAGGTGCTCCAGGTGCTGGAGCAGAGGTTCTCCTGCAGCCCCTGGTGCTGCCCATGGAGAGGCAGCTGTGTCTCTGCAGCACATGGGGATCCATGGGGAGCAGAGATCCAGCTGCAGCCTGGGGAGGAACCCACACCAGAGCAGGGGATGCTCAAAGGAGGCTGCGACTCCATGGGAAGACTGTGCTGGAGCAGGCTTGTGGCAGGGATCTGGCCCCATGGAGAGAGAAGCCAATGCTGGAACACATTTGCCAGCAGGACTTGTGACCCCACAGGGGACCCATTCTGGGACAGCCTGTGCCTGGAGGATTACACCCTGTTGGAGGGATTCACGTCGGAGAAGTTCTTGGAGTGTTGTCTCCCATAAGAGGGAACCCATGCTGGAGCAGGGGAAGAAGTTCTCCCGATGGGAGACCAGCAGCATCATGTTAAGTGATGAACTGACCATAAAACCTGTTCCCTCTTCCTTGGCATCTTTGGGGGCAGGAGATAGAGAATTGAGAATACAGTTAAAGCCCATGAAGGACAGAAGGGTGGGAGGGAAATGTTTTAAGGATTTTTTTACTTCACATTTTCCTAGTCTGATTTTAGTTGGTAATATATTCAACTAATTTCCCTAAGTTGAGTCTATGCAATCAGCAACAATGTCAAAGATGGAACTTGTGAGCTTAGAGAGTCTACATTTCTAGTCAATCTAAACTAGAAAATTTTCAGTACAATAGATCGACATTTCTAGAATACTCATCTGAATATATAACACAGAACATGGGCATGGTTTTCTAGCACCCATTGTAAATCTATTGGGTGAGCATCAGGCCTTTGTTTCGCTGTGCGCAGGAACAGGAGGCTTCAGTCTAAAGCTGATACAGAAACTTACGAGGGTTGATGACTAACTCTCTTGAATGTACTGCACTTTTAGATGAAATTAATCTGAAAACATCATGTCCCTTTCCAATCCATAGCAGAATTCTCAGTGATTTCAAGGAGCAGTAGGGCTGTATTTTAAAGGCTATATATGCCAGTACATTTATACAGCCTTAACATTATTTGTATTGACCTAGATGGCAACTGCTATGGAACTGCTATATAAAATGTCATTCTCCTGACAGACTGTGATATTTAACTTCCTATTAGAAGCATATATAATTTAAATTATTTTTATTTTCCCACTAAATTGTTATAGAAAACAATGCTGTAATCTTATGCTGTGGCAACAGATAAATTATGTGGGAAAAAAAACAAAACAAAAAACCAGCAAAAGAAAAACTTACCCTGAAATAGTAGTCTTTGGTTATGCTTTTTGTTGTAGTTGGGTTTTGTTTGGTTGGTTTTGTTTTTTTTCTTGGATGACATAGCTGACATTTTTGTCCCAGTAGCTAACGTTTTTTTCTTTACTGATCAAAACACAGTCTTTGACATACCATTTATAGTTTTTTATCCTGGACATAGCTATGCTTTCACCTTTTATTTTCCCTGTGTCTTTCAACAATCACTTCATATGAGCCTGCGTTTTTTGTCCCTGCTAAACCTGCCGGGGCGCGCAGGTGGCCGCTGCAGTACCGGGGTGCCGCCACAGGAGGGCCCCCCAGGACAGGGCGTGCGGCGGTCCCGGTTCGGGCTGGGGGCGAGGCGCGCCCGGGTTCTGTTCTGGGGCTTTCACTGCATTTCACTGCATTTCGGACACGACACTGCGCTCGCTCCTTAAATACGGGCTCCGGACCGCCTTGGGACTCACAGTGTTTCATATAACCCAGGGGGAATACTTGAAACAAATTAACCACTAAGAGCCTATAAAACCTTTTATTTTTGTTTTCGGTAATAGTAAATTTAGACTCTTATAAAGGATTTATTTTTTACTATGCTGAATGTATTTTAATTTTGAGAGCTCTCTATGTGACATGACCTAGAATGTTCTTCCAATACTTTCAGGCACTCAGAAGACTGCCAAGCACTTGTGCAGTACATGTGTCAAATCCCAATGTTCCTTTATGAACCCCTTTAACCGGACTAAACCTATTTTACTTTAATGGTCCTGTTCCTTTCAGCTTAGAGTTCTTTTTCATTTTCACAGCCTTTTGAAGAAAATAATGTACTGAAAGTGAAGAGCAAGGTTTGCTCTTTTGGATTGTAATGAAAAGTCAACTATTTTCTCATTCAACAGGAAAAACTTTGGTGCTGTACTTTTTACTCTTTGAAAGGCTCCACTTCAATAATGTATCAGTTAACTAAATCAAATGAGATTTTCAGCAAAACGATCACGATATTAAAGGGAAGGTTGCCAAAACAGAGTATTGTCAGAACTAATTTGTCTCTCCACTTTATACATCTTCTGCTTTTGTTAATATTATTGTCAAAACATCTAGTCCTGTACTAGATGTTAGGTTAACAATTCACACCTTTACAAAAGATTTGGCAAAACTCCAGTGTTTTGATGTCAGTTGTGATTATTGATTTGCATTTTGAAGAGGTGTGATTCACTCGATGCATCAGCTTTCCTTTTGTACATGTAATATTTTTCAGAAGAGATGGAAAACAAGACTAGTATGTTTATTTTATAAGTGCTCTCTAAATCTCTTGGAATAAGAAAAATTGCTGAGCCTGGGAGCTAGTGAAAGGAGTGTTTTAAATACAGAGGGAAAACTTCAGATTTCAGCGAGTGAAAGACAGGGTTCCTCTTGCAGAGATGTTAGGCCTCTGCACCAGTTTCAGGGGCTGTTTTCGTGTTGGATGCCTGAGAGCGTGGGCAGCTTGACATCCTCTGCTCTGAAAAACAGAAAGCTCGAGTTGGTAACAAGCAAAAAGTCTCCGCTAGGAAGAACAGGTTATTTTCTCATTCTAGAGTCACCAGCTACACTTCACCACCAATACTGAAGTCCTGTGACAAGGTTGTTTTGGTGCAAGGCTCTGCTGAGCAGAAGTACCCCAGAGCTTTCCTACTGTTCCAGTGAGGTCAAGGTTCTAAGGTTCCAAGATTCCAAGGTTCATCTGCTTCAGACTGCAGGAGCTAAGCTTCCCAGCTAAGAACAGAGTTGCAATGCATGACCTTCAGACATGCCTTCCAATATAAATTATTCTGTGATTCTATAATGGTGCAGTAATTCTGCATTTCAGGCATGTTCAGATATTCATCCTATTTGATAGAACAAGAAGTGATGTCCATGTCCAGTTTTCATTAAATATTAAAATGCCACATCTGTGGTTAAAAATAAAGCTTAAGAGGCACTATTTTTCTTCTTTATTGATTCTTTCAGTGCCTTTTTAGTGCCTCTTTCAGTGTTAAAACTCAACTGCTGAGTACATTGCAGCAGATGTCTGAGTTGGAAACTATACCAAAGAAAGACTGGAGTGTGGACACAGGTTCTGCCACACAGGATTTATTGAGATGTCAGGTGTTGCTGAAAAGTAGCTGACAAACATGGAAGGATAAAATAATAGAAGGCACAGTTAACCAGCTGCTGAGAAAAGCATCTCTGAACAAAAGAAAAATGCCTCTGAAATGGCTGTCTAACATTTCCCAGGAAGAGTCAAGCGTTATCAGTCAGAATCACAAGAGACCAATTATTCTTATATGACATTATTCTGATAGGCATCCTACTCCCTGAAGGAATTTGTCTTAATGAAGTAGTGTGGCAGTTTCATGTAAAACAGCTTCCAAGTGGTATAAACACAAATTGTTGTATAAAAATTCACAAGAACAAAAAACTTCCTATAATAAACTGTAAAGTCTATCAAAGCCTTTAGTTATGTCACTCATAAAAGGGAAGAAAATGAAGGTAGTCAAAGCTTTTGGCCCACTGGAAAGTCATTATGTGCTTTACAACAGCCTGAGGAAGAATAGCAGGACTCTGGTTACTTCAGGAGAGGAAATGAAACAATATTGCTCATCAGGTAGTTTCTCAACTATTTGTTATTGATTGGACAAAGAATAAATAAATCTCAGCCTCTGGCCTAAAGCATTAGGAAATATGACTCTATTACCAAAATGATAGTAAGAGGTTTTTTTTTTTTTACAGACAAGACAGAAAGAACTCTGGATGATGCAATTGAGAGGAGGATGAAAGGCCAAAGAGAAGATCACTGAAAGACATGAAAATCTGATTCTGTAAATGAAAAGACTTATGTACTGGTGATCAAACAGCTGTATAAACCAGCAGTTTGTTGATGATGAAGATGTAAGGAGTGAAAAATTCAAGATAATCACTGAAAAGAGCAATGCCAGAGAGTCTGTTTCCCCATTCTCCCTTCCCCATGTCCTGGAAGAGTGCTGCGGAG
Source organism: Acridotheres tristis (assembly GCA_037013685.1). Classification (NCBI taxonomy): domain Eukaryota; kingdom Metazoa; phylum Chordata; class Aves; order Passeriformes; family Sturnidae; genus Acridotheres; species Acridotheres tristis. The sequence goes on along the minus strand of CM072889.1, from coordinate 6,434,479 downwards.
GACGGCAGGAAAAGCCACCAAGTGTGGTACTGCTGGAGGACAGCAGGCAGCTGCGGGCACAGCATCTTTCTGACTTATCTCCAAGGTTTCCAGTAAGACAAATATCAACTAAGAATGACTCCTAATAAAGTCAAGAACAGTATTGTTTGTTACCTGAGTAGGAGCAGAGTAGACCCAACAATGTTCTGTGTGTGAAACCGGTCTGTCAAACATCAGCACTGCTTGGGTATGTAATAATTAGCTACTGATGATGGGTTCACTTGTTTCGATTTTAACTTTGAAAGCTTCCCAACATGAAAGCAGTTTTTAATAAGTCATTCAGAGACTCTCTTTAATGAAAAAAGGTGATTGAGAAGCTGTTTGTGCCATTGTGGTTATCAAAACTGTGCATCAGAACCAAACAAGAATTACCGGAGGAGAAAAGTGAGGGCCTATGTTTAGATGAAAATTACACAGGGCATTAGGAAGACAGAGAAGGAACAAGTGAGATCTCTCTTTTAAGTCTGTTTACAGTCTGAATTAAGTAAACAGTGATCAGCCTAACATCCTTGGTCCTTCTACCAGTGAGAGACATTTCCAGCTCTCTCAGAGACTGAAGCACGTGCTGTGCAAACCATTCAACCTCCTCAACAACTACGCATCTTCTTTGGTTTCTACAGACATGAAGACAAATCCCAGTGATTTTGATGAAAACCAGAGAGACACTGAGGAAAAATAAAGTAGAAAAATACTCAAAGTTTACCACATAAAATAACAGAACTTAGACTGTTAGGGTTTGGGGGGGATTTTTTTTTTTCAGGATATATATCTATATAAATGGATGAAAAATCAATAGGATGTTCTTCAGTAGCTATTCTTAGGGAAATAAATATGTTAATAAAAATCTGAGCTCCCTGAAAACTTTACTCTGCTTGGTTCTATGTCAAATTAATCACCATTAAGAACTTATCCAAAATGATTAAATTTTCAACAGTGTGTCTGTCAAAACATAAAGCCTTGGTTCCTAACCTGTGTTCTTGGTCTCTTGGAAAATGGGCGCTTATAAGATGACAGTCTTAATAAAAGAATAATAGGTACTTATTTTTAATTCTCCAGCTACTACACAGAAGACTAAAAATACAATTTTCCCAGGAATGCATTTGCATTACAGCTGTTTGCTATTGCCTAGAACTGCTTTCTTGACCAGCTATTCTTGTGCAAAGAGAAAAAGAAAAGCTTTTTCAGCTAGAATTGAATTTTCTTTTTGGTCAGTACTATAAAACAGAACAGCTTATATTAGTTCCCTGTTGTATCCTGTTACGTTATTGTTGTATTGTTAAAAGTTTGTGTTCTGTTAATCCTCCTTGTATTTCATAATGGTTTGTCCCTTCCCCATCCTGCCCCATGTCCATCATTTCCAAGTTCCTCCTCCTTTCCAGCACCTTCCCTGCTCGTCTCCTGAAACCCGGCCCCTACCCCTGTCGATCATCCCCAAGATTGTGCCCCTTTTCTAGAAAGTTCTTTCAGTTCTGCCCCGCAATTGGTTATCGGTCCCTGAACTCCGCCCTACCCGTTCCTATTGGTGTACTGTACCCCTTTCCCCGCCTTCTGTACCTCCCCCCGTTAACCGCGATTGGCCCAAGATTGTACCTCCCCTCCGTTCCACCCCCTGTATTTAATCCCCTGCACACCTTGTAAAACCGCCTTTTGCGGTTCCCTCCTTCCGACCTCGGACCCCGTTCCTGCCCTCCCAATAAAACCTCTCCTGGAATCGCAAAGGGTCTCTCTCGCGCTCTTTATCTCACCTCAGACCGTCGGCCCTCGTTGTGGTCTGGGACCACACACCTCGACCACGAACCCTAGAAGGGCATAGTGGCGAGGCCACTCCTTGCGCGGCTCTGTTGAGCTAGCCTAAGACCTGAGGAGTTGGACATCTCAGGGCCAGAGCCGTGTCAGATTGGCGCCCAACGTGGGGCGGAAAAATCACCGACCCACGTCGAGCTTCGGTGGATCTGAGGATCTGAAGCGTTGGGCTCCATCTACCCCGGTAGGAGCAGGCCTCTGTGGCAGCGCTCCCGGGGAGGAGGCGGCAACTCTCCGGCGCCGGGAATCGCCTCCGGAGGTGAGACCTTCCACTAACACCCTCGCTGACCACCCGACGGAGCCGGTAAGTATTCCCCGGAGTGGGGGGGGAAGCTTACCAGAAGGCGGGGCACGGTGCAGGGCCTTTGGTGTGGGGTCCAGTGTTCTAAAAGCCGCTTGTCGGCTGCGATTAGCACCGCTGCCTTTCAGTCCCCTGGGGGTGGGGGCTCACTGGGTGGACAGCCCGTTTTTTCAGTTCATTTAAGTTCTCGTTTGTGTTAGTGGGAGAGTGAGGTGGGGGTGCTGACAAGGTCACACCATGGGCGCTAAGTTGTCAGCATCCCAGCGGGAGATGTTTGTCCAAGTTGTGGGTACCCTGGAGGGTGGGAAAGTTAAGTTTTCTAAGGGGTTGTTAAAATCGTTTATTAGGTGGCTTGCCTTTCAATTCCCCGGGGTGTCACCCCAGCACATGGAAAAGGTGAAGTTTTGGGAGAAAGTCGGCCAACGCCTACTGGCGTTGAGTCGGCAGGGTGACACCTCAGTGGACAAATTCTACACTCTGTTTATCCAGATAAAATCGATAGTTAAAGAAAAAGGGGGGAGAGAGAGCAAGCCACCTCAGTTTTCCCCAGTTGCACCCCCTCCTCCTTACCCTCGTCCCACTCCCTCTTCCCTGGGGTCGGAGGACTCGGGACGGGCAGCACGGCAGCGGCCGCAGGCGAGCCCGGCTGGGGGATCTGGCCGTCGCTCGCCTGGCCCCTCTCGGTCCCCCAGACACCCTAGCCCTGGCGGCAAGGGCCCTGCTGTCAGGGAGCCTTCACCGAACCCCTCTACCCACAGTTTAGTATCCCAGAGTTCTGTCCCCGGTTCTACCCCTGTTTCGACCCCGAAACCTGTGTTAAAAAGCTGTAAAACCCGTAATCCTACCCCGAAACCTTCCCCCACGTTATCCACCCCCCGAACCCCTAAATCTGTAAGGTTCCAAATCTGTTCCCCGGAGCCACAAAATGGTTCCCCGGACTCCGAGGCACAAGATGGCGCCGGCCACGTGGCGTGGCCGGCTCCTAGTGTCCCGGGTCCTTCTTCTTCCCAGAACCCCTTCTTCCAAGACCTGTTCCCTCCCCCTCCGGTTGTGGCTCCGCCCCCTAACCCTTATGCCAACCCCTTCCTCTTCCCTCCTCCCTTCCCTAGCCCCTCCTTTAGCCCTGCCCTAAAACATTCCCACTGGGGGGAAGTCCCTATCCCGACCGCTCCTCCCCGATCTCCTCCCCCTCTCCCGCCTCGTGACCCTCCTCCATCTCATGGTTCTGGGAGTTCCGCCCATTCCCATGAATGTTGCCGGTGTTCCGGCTCCTCCTCGGCTAGCGGTCCCGCCTACCCGCTTCCAGCTTCCGGTTCCCACGCCCCTCCTTCCGGTTCCCACGGGGTGGAACCCGGAAGTGACAGGCCCGGGGCCCAGAACCTGGAACCGGAGATCACCCTTACAGCCGCACCAGTTATTTACTCTAGACAAAGGGGTATTCCTAATTGGCGGCCATTCGAATACTCCCACAAAAAGGAGCTTTGCAAAGCTCAAAAGGAGTTCGGGAGGAAAAGTGAATACTTTAAGGGGCTATTAGAAGCCACCTTTTCCTCCAACATCCTTGTCCCTAGTGACCTGAAAAGTTTATTTAAATGTCTCCTCCTGTCCATGGAATATGGGCTTTGGGAGGACACATGGAAAAGGATGCTAGGGGAACTCCTACCCGAGTTATTGCAAAATCCTGAATGCGCGGTTGACGCAGATCAAAAACCAATGACTTTAGATCATTTGTGCGGCGAAGGGGATTGGTCCCGGGCGGAGGCGCAGGCAGAAAAAATTCCGAAGCCTGTGCTTTTAAAAATCCAGTCTGCTGCCGAGAAGGCATTCATGAGAATGCCTACCACCGAGCCCCAGATAAATTACTTGACCATGAAACAGGGGCCGGCGGAACCCTTTATAGAGTTTGTAGAGAGGCTGAAACATCAAGCGGAGAGACAAGTTAAGAGCCCAGAGGCTCTGGAGGAAATATTAATAGAAGCTGTAAAAGCAAATGCAAATGATGTGTGTAAACATATTATAACGTCTCTGCCTCTCTATCCCGAGCCAAACCTAAGAACCATGGTTGAAGCGTGCGCGAAGAAGGCGGTCATCACAGCGCCCTTAACCACCACCAGAGGAGGAGGGAGGACAACCGCGTTTCCAGCCACCGCATCGAATCTCCCAGTTCGTTGCTTTATTTGCGATAAGATCGGGCATGTCGCGCGGGTTTGTCCTCAAAGGAAAATCCCCAACAACGGACTCCGGGGCGGAGATTCCGGGGAACAAAACCAACTGAAAAAAAAAACTAACCGGGGAGCGCGAGCCCGCCTCGCGTGAAAACATAAATGAGGCGGGCCACAAGGGAGATCGGGGGGGGACACCAAACCTATCACCTATAATAACACCGGACGCGACAATGACACCAACATAGACACTTATCAGACACAACACGCGGCTAAGGAGTGGACTCCACATCCACCCCTGAGCTTGGCTCTGACGGACAACACCTTTTTTGAGACTACTGATTGGCAGCTAGTGTCGGTGCGACCCACATCTCCGGGTTTGTTCGCCGGACTCGACTGCACGTGTGTCGTACTTGGGGATACAAAGTGTACCCCTCCGGAGATTGAAATCGTTCCGCAGACACAACCTTTGTGTCCGGACGGTTTCTTTCTATTGGCACGATGCATACAACCGCCATTCTTCTTGCCCAAGCAACAGCCTATAGCACAGGCGATCCTGATCCCTAACAACATCGGGGCTAAGCTGGCTGATCCCTGTGTCCATTGGGCAGAAGTAGTTGGCGAAAACAAACCAACCATTGTATGCGGACTCCGGCGAGGTGACGATTATATGCGCCTCAAAGGACTCTTTGATACGGGAGCTGATGTGACCATTATTCCAGAGAATATCTGGCCGTCACATTGGGAATTGCAACCCGTGACTGGTAAAATTCAAGGAGTCGGGGGGGCCCAATTGGCGAGGCAGTCTAAAAGTGTTATTACAATTGAGGGTCCTGAAGGAAAGGTGGCAAATGTCCGTCCCTTTGTGATGGACTATAAAGCACCCCTGTGGGGCAGGGACGCCATGTCTCAATGGGGTGTTAGAATTGAAATCCCGAAAACCCCACGGGATTTTTGCTAGCGGCCACTGTGGAGCGCCCTATCCAGAAATTAAATTGGCTATCTGATGAACCAGTATGGGTAGATCAGTGGCCGCTCAACAAACAAAAATTAAAGGCGCTCAACGAACTCGTGGAAGAGCAGTTAGCAAAAGGAAACATCGAACCATCATTTAGCCCTTGGAATTCTCCCGTGTTTGTCATCAAAAAGCCGGGGAAGGACAAGTGGCGGCTCCTCCACGACCTTCGTGAAATCAACAAAACAATTGAAGACATGGGGTCCCTGCAACCGGGTATGCCCTCACCCTCAATGCTGCCGCAAAATTGGAATCTGGCTGTGATAGATATAAAAGATTGTTTTTTCCAAATTCCACTCGACCCCGAAGATGCACCACGGTTTGCCTTCTCGGTTCCATCCATCAACCGAGAAGCCCCAATGAAGCGCTACCATTGGCGAGTACTGCCTCAGGGTATGAAAAACAGCCCCAGTATTTGTCAATGGTATGTGTCTTCATTGTTGTCTCCCGTCCGTGCCAAGGCGGAGGAGGCCGTCATCCTACATTACATGGATGATGTGCTAATTTGTGCCCCCACGGACGACTTACTGCAGCATGTCCTTGACCTAGTCATCGAAGTTTTGATTTCTGCAGGGTTTGAACTCCAGAAGGAGAAAGTTCAGAGGATGCCCCCGTGGAAATATCTTGGGCTCCAAATTACCAACAGGACAATTGTCCCACAAAAGTTGGCTATTAACACCAAGCCAAAAACCCTTGCGGATTTCCACCAACTGTGTGGATCCTTAAATTGGGTCAGGCCCTGGCTAGGACTTACCACCGACGACCTAGCCCCCCTTTTCAATCTATTGAAAGGGGGAGATGAGTTACTTTCCCCTAGGGTACTGACCCCAGAGGCCAAGGTTGCTTTGGAGAAGGTGGAGAGGGCGATGGGGTCCAGACAGGCCCATCGCTACCTACCGAACTTGCCCTTTGAATTAATTATTTTAGGACGATTGCCGCACCTCCACGGCCTGATTTATCAGTGGGACCAGGACCAGAAGGACCCCCTCTTGATTATAGAGTGGGTGTTCCTCAGCCATCAAAGGTCCAAAAGTATTACTAAGCCACAGGAGCTGATGGCTCAGCTCATCAGGAAGGCCAGGACCCGCCTACGGGAGTTGGCGGGTTGTGATTTCGCTTGCATACGGGTACCACTTGCCTTGTCATCGGGCAAGCTGACTAAGGAGGCCCTAGAGCATTTGCTCCGGGAGAATGAAACTCTCCTCTTTGCTCTCGACAGCTACACTGGACAAACATCCGTGCATCATCAAAGACATAAATTATTCAACTCAAATTTCAATTTGATCCCCAAGGAAAAATTGAGCCGAGTGCCGCTCAAGGCTTTGACAGTCTTCACGGACGCATCCGGGGCTTCTCGCAAGTCAGTGATGACTTGGAAGAACCCCCAAACTCAGCAGTGGGAGGCAGAAGTTAAGATAGTTGAGGGTTCCCCTCAAATAGCTGAGTTGGATGCTGTTGTCAGAGCCTTTGAGAGGTCCTCAGAGCCACTCAATTTGGTCACTGATTCGGCTTATGTAGCTGGTGTAGTGTCCCGAGCAGAGAATGCAGTGTTGAAGGAAGTTTCAAATCCCAACCTCCATCGACTGCTCTCGAAACTCATTTACGCTGTCTCCCACCGAGAGCATCCGTACTACGTCATGCATGTGAGATCACACACAGATCTGCCCGGCTTCATTGCAGAGGGCAATGAAAGAGCAGACGCCCTGGCCGCGCCAGCTAGCATGGCGAATGTACCTGATGTTTACCAACAGGCCAAGCTGAGTCACAAGCGATTCCATCAGAATGCCCCTGGGCTTGTACGGCAATTCCATCTGAGCCGTGATCAAGCCAGGGACATTGTGGCCACATGTCCCGACTGCCAGAAGCTCGGTGTTCCAACTGTGAGCTCTGGAGTCAATCCCAGAGGCCTGGAGAGCTGCGAGCTGTGGCAAATGGATGTCACCCATGTCCCTCAGTTCGGTAGGCTCAAATACGTACATGTTAGTATAGACACCTTCTCCGGGGCAGTCTTCGCTTCTGCCCACACAGGAGAGAAGGCCAAGGACGTCAGGAAACATCTAATGCAGGCCTTCTCTGTGTTGGGAATCCCAAGGGAAGTCAAGTCGGACAATGGCCCGGCGTATACTTCCACGGCCTTTAAGGAGTTCCTGCAGAAGTGGGGAATCAAACATAAAACTGGCATCCCGCATTCCCCTACAGGTCAGGGCATGGTTGAGCATGCCCACCAGACGCTCAAACGAGTCCTGGAGCAGCAACAGGGCGACACTCAATTCGACACTCCACACACTAAATTACACCGCGCCCTTTTTACCATCAACTTCCTAAACTGCTCCTTCGAAGTATTAAGTCCTCCCATTGTGAGGCATTTTGCGAACGCTTCCCCATTACGATTGAGGAAACACCCTCCCGTAATGGTGAGAAACCCGGAGACCGGTCAGGTAGAGGGCCCGCATGAGTTGGTTACCTGGGGACGGGGACATGCTTGTGTGTCCACGCCCTCAGGTCTGAGGTGGGTCCCTCAGAGATGGGTTCGGCCGTACACAGCAGGCAAGGTGTGTCCATCTGAGCCAACCTCCAGAGACGTCCAGTATGCCGCGCTGCGTCGTCGCCGCCGTCCCTCCGGTCCATACCTGGACTCCCCTTGTGGTCGGGGTAATCCCCTTTTTGACAATTTTCCGTTAAATGTAATTGAACTGTTTTGTTAACCCTCTCCTATTTTGTTTTTTCTAGTCTTGGCTGGTCACCCGGAGCCCCAGCATGCGCTGGGTTTATGCCATTCTCGCATGGTACACCATCATTACGGTGGTGTACCTGTGTCGGTCCTCGGATGGCTGGATGGTCCCGCAGCCCAAAAAGAACGTATGGGTCACTCTGGCCCAAGCCATGCGCCAAGACCACCTATGCCTTGCAACATCGGCAACAGGAAATCCCTTGTCGACCTGCCTGGTGGGGATTCCGTTTAAACCTGACGAATATCCAACAACATTAGCCGCGATCCAAAACGACTACAACGCCCGAGGCTGGTACCCTTCCCTTCCCGGTAAACCCATTGTCAACCCCCTCTGGCTGTGGCGGGAATGGTCCAGTAACCTTCCCAAAGCACCAGAAGAACCCCAAGAATTGGAGCTTCTTGGTTCTGCCCCCGCACCCTTTTGTGTTCAAAATCATTTCCGTCGGAGAAACCCTACCTCGTTCCTTCAGGTGATCCAACCCAACCTGGTGTACCAGTCTGCCTCCTGGTGCAACAACACTGCCCAGATTGAGGGGTCCCCAGTAGAACAACCACGCCAGTTAGGCAGGGGGATCTTCTTAATCTGCGGCGACCGGGCGTGGGCTGGCATCCCCTCTCGCCTGATAGGGGGGCCTTGCACGATTGGGCGACTCACCTTGTTCACACCTAACCGCACCCAAATTTTGAATTGGAAATCTAAAAATCGTACATTGGCCATCCAAAAAAGGGAGTTGCACAATTTGGATGAAAATTGTACCTCTGATATTTTCCATTGGTCGAAGTCTAAAAGGATTGCTGCCTCCATCCTATTACCTTGGGTGGCAGCAGCCAAAGCTCTAGGAGAATTGGGCCGCCTAGAGTGCTGGGTGGCGAAACAAGCCAATTTAACGTCGTCAGCCCTTAGCGACCTCCTAGCAGACGAGGAAATAACCAGGCAGGCCACCCTTCAAAACCGAGCGGCTATCGATTTCCTTCTACTGGCGCATGGCCATGGCTGCGAGGACTTTGAAGGCCTCTGCTGCTTCAACTTATCATCCAAGAGCAGCAGCATCCACCAAAAGATCAACCAAATCAAAGAAATGGTCAACAACATCAAGGTGGAATCCGAGGACTGGCTAGCGAAGATTTTTAAAGGCTGGGGACTTTCGGAGTGGCTGGCCTCCGTTATTAAATCAGTTCTTTCCGTTGTGTTAGTTATTGTTATTGTCTGTATCGCCGTGTCTGTTCTGAAGAGACTGATCCTTAAAAGCATCTCCTCCCGCCCAGAAGCTAACCATGTAGAAGTACCGCTCAAACCGGACTGTGACATCTACGAGGATATGAGTGGTACTTTTAGGAAAGAAAATTCTACATCAGATTCGGACTCTCATTTTTCCACCGCTCTTTGAAAAGAAAAGGGGGAGATGTTGTATTCCGTTGTGTTATTGTTGTATTGTTAAAAGTTTATATTCTGTTAATCCCCCTCGTTTTCCACAATGGTTTGTCCCTTCCCTGTCTCGCCCCATGTCCGTCACTTCCAAGTTCCTCCTCCTTTCCAGCACCTTCCCTGCTTGTCACCTAAAACCCGGCCCCTTCCCCTGTCAATCCTCCCCAAGACCGAGCCCCTTCTCTAGAAAGTTCTTGCAATTCCGTCCCTTAATTGGTTATTGGTCCCTGAGCTCCGCCCTGCCCTTTCCTATTGGTCCATGATGATTTCTCCTCCGCCCCTTGTCCGACCCCCAAGATACCGCGATTGGCCAAAAGATTGTACCTCCCCTCCGCTCCTCCCCCGTATTTAATCCTCTGCACACATTGTAAAACCGCCTTTTGCGGTTCCCTCCTCCCGACCTCGGACCCCGTTCCTGCCTACCTAATAAAACCCTCCTTGGAACCGTAAAGGGTCTCTCCTGGCCTCTTTATCTCACCTCGACCGTCGGCCCTCGTTGTGGTCTTGAACCACACACCTCGACCACGTACCCTAGAAGGGCACTGTGGCGAGGCCACTCCTTGCGCGGCTCTGTTGAGCTAGCCTGAAACCTGAGGAGTTGGACATCTCAGGGCCAGAGCCGTGTCAGTTCCCATTTTCTCTTATCACACCATAGTTTCAGATGCACCGTAGTGTAAAAACACCGTGTTTCCTATCTCAGTGTGAAAGCCTGCCATTTACAAGTGATTATTCAATTTATTTCTTCTTTTTTTCCCTAAAATACAGCATGGACCTTCTAATTTTTCAGTCAGATAAACCAGAATAATTATAACTTCATTAAAACCATTGCTGAAGGTATTTTTTCCCGTGTGATAGGCTAGGGGTGATTGACACTTGGAAGTTTGGGGGTTTTTTTAGAAGTTGGATTAATTTATGGATTTTTGTCACTTTTCCACTGTGGGCTTTGGTAATACGAGCTAAATACAGCTACCTCTGCTAGGACTAAAAAACGTAAACCAGAATTTTTCTTTTTATTAGAGTTTGTCTCCCAAGCCAGAGGCTACAGTAATAACAATAAGTGAGATAATTTTGTTAGCATTATCTGTAGGAAATGTAACAAAACAGTTACAAGAGGAAATGTGTTTGGAATTATCTTGTTGAAAATATTATTCAATATGTTAGAGATTAGAAACAATAACATCTTGTTTCCTGTGGTAAAAATGTGCTAATAAGAATGGTTATATTAATAGCATTGTTGCAAGCAGCCTGTATTGTTGGAGTTTGACATACACTAAAAAAGCCTAGGTTTTTTAGACTACTTAGATTTTACCATTGGAAGAAATAATCAAGATTTCTTCCTTTTTATCCTAAGTTTTCATTGCAGTTTGTTTTGAGAGACATAAAGTTTGAGATTTCACTTTGCAGACTGTATCTATAGCTGAAATTCTTTTATTTTAAAGACAGGGTTGGTTGATCTGTTTGATCCCACCCAAAGGCTTCAGGCTGCTGTCACTCCTATGGAGTACACAGGAGACTGGGTGGGTAGGTGTGGGTGGTGGTCCTTTGCTGTGCTGGTAACACCAAAATAATTAATTGCAGCAGATACCAAGCACGGTTGAGGCTGTGACTTACAAAAGAGAAAGATGAACTCAGGATAAAACAAGTCCTGCTTTGTAGAAAGAATATAAAAGCCATAGAAATTAAATAATTGAAAGAATCAAAGAAATAGAAATGATCAGGACTGGACTGCATCTAGAATACTGTAAGAATATGAAGTATTCAGCAAATAATTTAGGTTTAACATACTGACTTCCCAGATCTCTTTTTCAGGTTCTTGATTTCTGCTGCTTTCTTTGGTTTTTCATTCCATAGTTCCTTCTTCTTAGATTTTCTATTTTCTTTTTCAGACTTCTTTCAAACTTATCTGCAAAATACATTGCCTTTATTTTTTGTTTTGTGCTTTCTGGCAACCAACTTCTCAGAGACTCCCTGTCTGAGAAAACTGCAGTTTTCTCTTCCTGTATGTGCTGCTTTATTACATCAGAAAGAGCCCAGAGTGGGAGCTCACTTGGCTGGCATAGTAGAGTGTGTTTGTCCTCACTACAAACCATGGACAGTAGGAATAGGAAAAATTATTTTAGAGAATGGGTATAGAGCATATGCCATGTAAGCGACATGATTTCTGCATCTATTAAATTTATCCCTAACTTGGAAAGAAGTTGTAAATCTGTTAAGTTACATTAAATAGAAAGTGATGAGGGAAAAAGGAGCTGCTAAAGGAGGCAGATAATAGAAAACCTTTTTATCACTTTCCACAGGTCTAGAACTTAAAGTCTTTCAGACAGCAAGGCATTCAGAGACTTTGAGGCTGAGTATGGTACTTGTGGAAATGGTTGAGTAGAAGCAGGATATTTCATCAGAAAAGACAAATGGAAAAGTAAGAAAACTGCAAGCCACCTTAATGCTTTCACATAGTGTTCACTAAGGCAGTATTTGGTGTTTTCTGAACAGAAGGACATAGGTAGAGAGAGATGCTGATAGATGTCTCTGTTTTGAAGTTTGTAATGAGTAATTAGGACAAGTTTGGGGCATGTGGAGTCAAAATTTTAAGGTGCTCTCAACACCTTAGGCTCCAATTTCAGGAAGTTATTGACAGTGTCACAATGATTACAGTACAAGCATATTAATTTGCGCAGTCCAAGACCTATTTGACCATAATAGAGAATTTCTTATGGGTAACCTAAAGTACAGGAAAGTGAGGGCTAGAACTCACCCACTGTTACTATTTCACCATGTAGCTCTAAGCCCTACATCTCCCCTGTATTAAAAATGCAGGACTTCCTGTTTGTGTGGAATCAAATCAGAGCCATATAAAAACTAAGAACTCTTCAGGTCATGTGTGGTAGGTAGGAAAACAGATGCAGTGTAAGCATTCTAGTCCACTAGATCAAAACCCCCTGAGTTTGCTTAAACTATAATTGAAGCTGCTTCTGGTTTAAACACACAGGCTGACATCAAGTACTGCAGGTTGCAGGTAGTGGTACAACATAGCAGGTAGCAAGACTGACAGCAAAACTGGTCTTGTTGCTAAATGGTGCTGTAGATCTAAAGCCAATGAGTGGCATAGAAAATTAAGAAGTCTGTTAGATATTTTGTTTGTGAAGACCCGAATTTAAAAATAACTAGTCTGAACATCAGCTTGTTTCTTGGGCTGAGTGACATGTTTTGAAATTTCCTCTGTACACGGAAAATGGAAAAAGCTGACTAAAGAGTTTTTGTTGACCTATAATGCAGAGGTGTTTCAGGCACTAAATGGCTTATCTGCAAATCCAAAATAACTTCTGTTGCATGAATTGTTTAGCTTGTCCTAGAAAAAGTAGCAACTTGTTCCGAAGTATAAAATTAAATAGGTTCTAGAGATTGACTGGCATATCATCTGTAACAAATGTGCAGTTCTTTTTACCAAAGCAGGAGGACCATTGTGGACTTCAGGGTGATCCAAGCTAAAGATGTTTATCCAGCCTTTATGTGCATGGTTTTATGCATACAAGTTGCATATCATCCTGAATTTCCTGCTGGGTTTCAGTTTCCTCCAAGGAAAGAGAGCTAAGGCTATTATTTTTAAATAGTGTGCATTGCTCCTTCTGATTATTCACTGAAGGACTAGGAAATTATTGAAAAGAACCTCTTTCTAATTCCCTTTCTAATATAAGCAGGCTTTGGTATTCAGGCACCTCTAGAATTCAGAAAGACTCTGTTCAGGAGCATTAACTCTTACATTTGTTACAACAGTTGTTTACATAAATTGCAGTCTTCTCCCAACATGTCTACACACAGAAATGTGTGAAAAGAGCACTAAAAATCACTGCACTGTTTCACCTTTTATTGCACACTTCTCTCTACCTTGCTTCCAAAGCCAGTACTATTCGCAGCCAATGGATTTTTATATATGCACATGCCAGAAGCAAGCAGCAGTTCCCTGCTAGGCTCTTTGTGCTTCCTCTCCCACTTTTGACATCTTTCAGTTCAAAATTGTGCCTTGTGGGGGCGCTGTGCCACCTAAAATAAATTGCATTGCATTACACTCTGAAAGGCCTCTATAGATCAGAATAATATAGTGGCACATATCTGAAGACATTTCCTTTCCTTCCCCCCACCATACTTCAGCATATTCTGTTCTTTTATTTTCCACAAGATGCTAAGAGCAACTCTACAACCTATTTCTCTTCTGCCAAAGAAATCTTCAAATAAAAAATAGTTGGTTCTTTTTTCTGAATAAAGTAGCAACTTTCTACATGTAGGTGAGAAACTTCCCCAGGTGGAAAAAGGAGAAATGTATAATTCAATAAATGGACTTTTCTAAATCATACCAAGATAAATAGTTTTAACAGATTTCAGAGAATTTACTAAATATTTACATCTGCTTCTGTGATTAGTATCCAGCTCTACAAAATAGAAACCCAAAGCTTTGATGATACCTATGTAGGACATTATTTGAAGTATTTTCCTATATTTTCCCAAGTAATGTACAGTCTTCTTCTGTTCAAGTGATAATTCATAAGGAGTAAGTCATATTAACAATTCCTAGGACACTTTTACTTCTTAAAGGCACCAAAAAGAATCCATGTAACTTTTAGATTTTTCTCCATGATAAGGAAAAGATGCAAGTCTGCTATGGACCTTAAAAACACAAGTAGATGCTTCAGTGACAATATTTATCTGTTTTTAATATATGTGCCAGTCAAGAGTGTGCTCATGCTCAAAGCTAGAGTGCTCTATTGATTTGGGAACTATATTTTTATGTCTTTAAGAAATCTGCAATAACGTTTTTGTCTATTCTTTCACTTGAATCCTTCTAGCTTTCTTAAAATCTTATCATATGAGGCTGAACTTTCAAAGCCAGGGTGAATTAATTTAGATGCTTTAGAATAGCAAAACAGAAATCTTAGAGGACAATAAGGTTGTATAAGGCTTTGTACAACTGTTACTAATTTTTTTGTTGTTTGCTGCTAACCTCGGACTGGCAGAAAAAACTTTCCAGGGTTGATATGTAGTTACGAATTGCTTTTTGAACTTAGGAAGAAAAATCTATGTTTCATTCAAAGCACTTCCTAAGATTTTAAACAGAAAATATCTTGCTGCTTCTGTCATGTCACAAGGGCTTCCTTTATGTTCTCAGCAGCCTGAGAGAGAAAAGCTGCTGGTTTCATGTTGCTGTTGTGAAATGGAAAGACCTTACTCAAAGCAATGAAGCAATGTCTTGAAGAAATTCATCAATTTCACTGAAAAAATAGAAAGAATATATTTTGTAATAAGAGCTGTCATTTAGAAAAAATAGGAGTGAAACAATTTTTTCAAATATATAATATATAAAATATAATAAAATATATAATTTTGAAAATCTAGTATTAACATAAACTGAAAATTGCTTTTGTCTGCTTTCCAGGCAGAATTATTTACTGAAATTGATTGGAATTCATAAATAATTTTGATCCCTCAAACCCCAGTAGCAAAGGACCACAAGGTATTTCAGGCAGGAAGGGATCTCCAGAACTCACCTAATCCAATCTCTTGCTGAAACTGGGGTCAGTTGTTAGGTCAAACTACACTGCTCAGAGCAAATCAAAACTGGGCAAACCTGAGATCAGATTCCTCAATATCAATGTTTCTTGTGTATAACTAAATTAATCTGAATCTACCTGATACCGCTGAGCTTTGGATCTAAATTCCTAGCATAGCTCAGCTAAAGAGCATCAGTAGTTGGGGAGTTGTGTCAAGGAGCAATTCTGAGGCAACACACAGAATTTAACCCAACCTGTTTATTTAACGCAACCTGTGCCCAACCGTAAGGTGCTTTTTGTCTGTGCTGGGTTTTAGGCTCCTCACTGCCCACCAGGCTGGGCCATAGACTGTTAGCTCTGTGCTTCCATTGCTCCTAATGTTTGATGTGCAGCTATCAACACATCCTGAAAAGTTGTTACTTTCATAACTACACAAATTTATTGAGAAATTGTACATATGTGAGTAGTACATGTTCCTTTAATTTTTAATGGAAACAGACATTCAGACTAAAAATAAGGAGTCATCTGTCTCAGCAGAGCGTGAGTCCAATGACTGTGCATGAGGAAGAGTACAGTGAAAAATAACACCCATTTCAGGATGGAAATCAAGCAGGCATGAACGAGCAGGTAGAGTCTGTAGTGCTTTACCTGGGAGCTGATAAGTTTTAACAAAGCAGATACAACCCTGCTCAGAGCCCTCCCAGTACTTCTGCTGTGTGCAGGTCTGGTCTGTGAACAGAAGCCCTGGTAGACAGCACATTAAAAATTAGGTTCGCTCTTCTCCCAGCAGCTCAGGGGCAAATTGAGCAGTCAAACAAAGTTTTAACGTGTAGGCTGAAAAGCAGATTTTGTTTAGGGAGGTATTACCTGTACCCCCTAAACCTCATTTCTCCTTCTCAGACTTTAATTTTACTGGATTTTGAGTGCTTGTTGTAAGTCTTTGTGATGCACTTTAATGGGAGAAGATGATTTCCTTGCTTTCTTAGGTTCTTCAGTTTCTCTAGGAATTAAATGTCCTACAAGACCTGCCTTTTTTTTCTCCCCCAGACAATGCGTGCTACTTTTAGTATCTCACAGCAAATTTGTTAAAAAGACATGATTAAGAGAAATGCCACTGGAACGGTAAAAAGCTAGGAAAAAGGAACAAAAGTAATTATTCCTGTAAGACAAACTTCAGGCTTTTAGGAATCAATTTTTCTACCCTGACATTGAGTTTCTCAGTCTCCTACAGCACTTTGCCCTGCCAGAACTTGACACTACCTGGAAACTGCAGGTGACAACACCTCCACAAGTGCTTGCCCTACAGGCATTTTAATTTGAGAAGAGCTAATGAGCATCACCTGTGATCCTTCCTTTTGTGTTATCTGAAAGAGCTAGTGATGGGCACATTCAAGAAAATCACTTTATGGAATTGCCCCTCATTAATGGAGCAGGCTCCGTTAATGAAGAATATGAATGAATATAGATTCAGGCTTCTTTGAAGGATGAAATGCATTGTTTGTTTGCTATTCCCTCCCCCAATCCCTAACAGAGCTGGTTCAGCTTGTGTATATTAAAATAATGCATGATTCAGTGGTGCAACAACAGCTCAGTTCAGGGATCAGCCTTCATGTACTTTGAAATTAGTTCTATAGGAAGTTTGACTGGTGCAGAATAGCACAAAGAAGCGTTAAAAAGCTAAGGATACAAGATTATTAGAATAGGAATGAAGAACGGTAGAATCCAAATCTCTGATTTTTCATTTAGACCCTCAGTGATCCTCTCACCAAAGTGAAAACCGTTGTTGCTTAGGATTCCAATAGGTGGTTGTGGAAGTAGGAAAAAGATACCCTGAAAGCAGAGTGAATGCAAATGAATATTATTAGGTTTACATATCTCAAAAAAGCAGAAGAATGAACATAAGTATAAACAGTCACACACCAAACCACAGAAGCACTGAAGAATTCCCATGGCAGGGGATGTGGATTTTAACCTGAGAAAAATCTACAACCTTTTTGAGAAACACTACTATAAATTAAAGATGCTTTTTTTCCCCCTAGAAATGAAAAATCTCCCTTTGCTCCATTGCAAGTTCATCACTTCTGCAATAGAGCTGATAAAGTCTGAGGAAAATGTATCAGTGTTTCTTTATGTCTCAAACAGCAATGTTCACGAGCCTCTCAAATCCAGTTATTCATAAAACAATGCCTTGTGCTTCTTCCAAACATTGGTATAACCATTAAAGACTCTGCATTTAGTGTTTTTAAAACAGCCGATAGAAAATACATATCACTGAAAGCCGTCAGATGCTTATCTTTGTCTGCAAAAGCTCAACATACGAATCTTGTTATTTACTTTTTTACTTCTTTCATTCCTTATCTGCTTTTTCTTAATCCACTATCTCTTTCATTGCAACATACTAGCACTCTTTTTGTGGAGTACCTGAAGAGAATGAGAAATATTTTGCACTTTATATTTAGTGATCCAGCTTCTCTTCAGAGGCAGGTTTTGTTAACAGAAAACCCACAACTTCTTCCAACTGTTCTATACACTACTAAGCAGCCTCTCCTTTGCCTGTGGAAGTTTGATTTGGGGGGGCTGAGGCTGGCAGAATGAGTTGTTCAGTGTTTTATTCTTTTCTACCTGCTTGTTAGGAACAGAGTGTTAATCGTACTAAGATAAATACTGCATTCAGTAAATCTCCTGCCATTCCTTCAGCAGTGATAGATGCAGACCTCTACCCCATAAGCCCTTCAATGTCATGGGGCAGGCAGAGGAAGGATGTTTCTGGGTTCTGTCTCCCTGTGTGACCAGCTTGTTTATGGACCACCCAGAAGACACTTCAGACTGAATTTTGTTAGCCTGATTCTCCAAGGTTTCCAAAAGATTGTAGCACTCCTACAAAAAGGGACAAGGTTAGCTGAGCTTCCTCTAAGGGCAAGGCAGTGCTCCATGGCCTTGGAGACAGATCAGTTAACACAGTGCAAAGTCAGACAGCAGAGCCACAGAGGTGCAGTGCTGGGGATGGCCTGTGTTGTTTATCACTTCTGCTATGTATTAATTGACCAACTGAAGCCAAATAATTTACTGAAGGAGTTCTTAAACTGTGAATTTTGCTTTTAAGCAATTTAAAACCAACAAGCTGGTGTAGCCTTTTATGGCAGTAAACCTTTAAAAGTTTCCAAACACAGGTAATCAACTGTTAAATCAGAAATGGCAGACACACTGTCACACAATAACCATTCCTCAGGGCTTCCTAAAAGATGGATTAACATATATATTAACTTTCCCCATGACCACAGGCTCATATTCCTGGGATGTGTAGATGTATCAAAGTTGGAATACTCTCAGATCAAAAGATTTGACTTGTTTAGCTCTGTTGAAGGTCACCACTTCAGCAAAAGGACAAAGTAGAAAAGCAGGGGAGATTCTGTAAGTAGCAGCTATTCATATGGCAAATGTCTCAGACCAAGAAGTTATTTTTGGCCAAAGAAACAGAATTTGATACAGCACTTACATTATAAGTGCCACACATTTTATCAAGCATTCATGATTTCTGAGTAGTTTCATAGGTAAAAAGATCAGGCTTCATTTCATTCTCTCCTACCAATGCAGCTTGTGCATTGTTGAGCTTTAGTACAGCAAATACATCCTAGACTTTACAACCGCAAGCAATCTCAAAATAATGGTTTTGAAACTATACTCTTTTGCTCAGCATACATCAGCTGCACTTGGTCAGCTTCTGCAACTGAGGGTCAGGTTAGAGAATGCTTGTGTTCCTACAAATCCTGTGTTGTGTCATCTAAGCTTCTTTCTGGGACTAAATCACATTTTCCCTGTCCTACCCCTGTGCACTGACTCAGTTCATGTGCACATTACAGTCCTCAGTGTTTTCATGAGAGTGAGGGGCACTGAGCTCATGATACTACACCTCTCATTCCAGCAGCAAGTTGTTTCCTTGTAAATAAGTAAGATACCAGAGCACATATGGTCTGTAAGGAGGAAGGAAAGAAAAATTAAAATTCAGATCAGCTTGAAAGAGGTTTGGATGAAAATATTGTCAGATCAATTAAGTTTTGGGATTTGTATTTTGTTTAAAAAAGTTGATTCATACATGAAAGTTTAAGGAAGTGTTAAAACTCTCCAGATAAAGGTCTGTCAAGTTAAACAGTTAATTTAATTTAACCCGAACCTTCTTCTTCATGCCTCAGGTCAGTTATTAGCATAGATCTGATTTCTTTATTTACATAGATCTGATTTCTTTATTTACATAGATTTGTATTCTTACAGCTCCTTCAGATTCTGTGTTATCTCAATTATATACATTATATAAATAAAAACCCCTGGAGTTTATCTGTGTCTTGTCTGGCTTTATTTAACCAGCAATTAAGGGATGGTTCAATTTTAAAATATAATCAAGCTAACAGCCCCTGCTCATACAAATAGCTTCTAATCTCAGGAGAAGAACTTGCTGACATGAAATCTGCATTTCTGTGTTTATATATTTAGTCTTCATAGGGAAAAATCTTTTGCAGTGAAGCAGATGGTAGGTGATACTGTGAAATTTACCATTGAACAAAGTGCATGAACATTTTATCATCAAAACTTTGGAGAGAAAATAGCTTTTAATAGGATGAAAAGTTTTATGAGAAAAAAACCCAATGTGTGGGGTAGAGGCTGACAAAAAAGACAGCAATTTTTCCCTTGTCTTTGGCAATAAATTTTTTGTGGGTTTTTTGACTGCTGAAGGCACAAGAAATTTTTTTTCTAGTAACTTGCTAAAAACCTCCAAACATACTGTTTTCCAAATCAGTGCAACCCTATATATTGGTCTATCCTTCCTTGGGAGAGCAACTCTCAGTTCTTGGGAAGGCTGCATGAGACTCGGGACAGCTCTCAGGGTGCAGCGTGCTCTCATCTGTTCCTGGGGTTTGCTCTAAGGAGATGATTGGTACATGCCCTCACATGTGCCTTGTTACAAGCAGCATCAAAGCCGTGTTGTAGAGCTGGCTGTGACTAATTAGAGCAAACTGCAGTATGGACATAATAGGCTCCCCTTGCCTTGTCCTACCTCATAGCTGTCTGCCATCTCTTATCCCCATCAAAGCTGCTATGACTGAGCTTCTTACGCTGGCACAAATAAAGAATAATCCAGATGAGAGCTGTCACAGGCCTGGATGGCTGCAGCCAAGTCTCTGCAGGACAGTAAAGGGCAGATTTACCAGTCACTGATTCATGTGTTTTCTTTTCTTACAGTTAGTTCACCACCCTAAAGAAGGAGATAAGAAGCTGATGATGTTGGATATCCTTTTTGTCCCCAAACTAATGCTTCAACTGCAACCCCAGCCTGCACTCCAAGCTGAAAAAAGCTGAGATTTTGTACCTAAACTGGTGCAGAAGGTGCAATTTCCATCCCTTCTAAATAGAGGTAATAAACTTAACCATGAATTATCATGGGAAGAAAAGCTAAACTTCAGTCTTTTACGGACATGAAACAGAACCAAAGGTTGTATATATTTGTACATATAAGGGTACAAACACTTTCTAGGAAGGCGTCAGGGGATAGCAAGGGCTTTCTGCTCCATGCAGGATGGGGAGCTGGAGGATAACAGAGCTGGAAGGGCAGCACACATCCCAGAATACCTGAGAGAGTGTGGCCAGGGTGGGCCCAGAGTCCAGATCATCAAACAAGTCGCTGATGATGAGGCACGTCTGAAGTTGCACCACAGAGCCAAACTGCAGGTTGGCAGCAGGTCTGAAGTTGAAGGAATTTCAACTTCTCCAGCTGTGCTGGAGACCAGCCCATTCCAGCAGAGCTTCAGCTGGGACTACATATAACCAAGATTACCTGGTCTCAGGTACAGAATCCTGCACTTGCTCTCATTAAATTTCATACAGGTGGTGATTGCACAGCCCTCTGGTCTCTCCAGATCTCTCTGTATGGCCTCTCTACCCTCAAAGGAATCCACAGCTTCTCCTTGTTTGATATTGCCATCAAACGTACCCAATGTACATTCAATTCCTGCATGCAGATCATTTGTAAAAGCACCAGCCCTCCTGAGGAACCCCACTGATGCCTGGCTGCCAGCCACTTACTCCAATCTTGAGCCTGACCAGTCAGCCCATCATTTTGAACCACTGAAGTTTTCTGTGGCTATCTCCCGTATATCCAAACACACAAAGCATGCAGCTGGATACTGACACTCTTCTCTGATCGTCAAAACACTCCTGGATTTTTTACAGACCTTTTATTTTGTTGTGTTTTACCAAAAAGCATGGCCCTTGATCACACAAGGGAACTGTGCTACACACCAGTGCCAATGACAGTCCCTTGGATGTCAGCAACACTTGCCAGTGCCTGGGGATCTTGAACTTTATCGAAAATGACAAGTTTGGCAGGTTTTTAGTTCAAAACTGAACCTGAGCAGACAAACTTCTCATGCCCAAGAATTTGGGGCTCAAGCTTTTGAGATGATCCATTGCAAAAATGGATCCTGAATTTGTTATGCTTAATCTGTTCTTTAATAGGAATATTTTATCAGTTTTGTGTCACACCTTTGTGTTGCATTCCATCAGCCTTAATAACCAGAGCTGGACCATGACAAGCCCAAGTAGGCCAGTTCTTACCATTCTCTGGTGCACAGTTTAGTGCCAGGGAAGTGATGAGACAGACAGTCCTATCAATGAAGGGGAATGTCAGAAAAGGAGAAATGGTAAAAATTAATCTTAGTCAGCATTTCTGGAGTTCTCAGGTTGCTTCAGAAATCCTATTTAATTAAGCCTTCTAGCATGGCAATGAGGTATTTATTAGAACTATGTGAAAACCTCATTTTGCTTTGGTGACTTAACTGAAAAATTAGCAGTAATTTTCAAAACAGTGAACTGACCCAAAATTAAATCCATTCCTTTTGACTAACCAAAACAATTTTTTTTTATTTACATGTAAAAAATCTTTTTGTCCAGTACTTGCAATCAAAGAAAATGGCCCAGAGGTTTAAAAAAAGAGGCAGAAAAGTTCTCTAACTAGATGTGGCTACAGCATTCTCAGTGGACATAGGCAAGTTACTGCTTAACATGGTAACCTGTGATCTACACTGAAAGAGTTCATAAACATGGATTAAATCAGAAAGATATTGACAGCAATTGAGAATGGATGAAAAGGCATGTTATGTCTTTCTGTAAGTTCATTAAAAAGCTACATTTTATGAGCCTTTTAAAGGAAACCAACAATAGAAATTTCTTTAATTCCCTTTTTATGGTGCAGCACTACTAAATAATTTGCACAGAAGGCGTTGTGCACCTTGATTCCTTGTGGTGGTAGATTCATGCAGGCAAAGAAGGAAGAGAATGGGAAGCTCTTGTCTGTTGGAAATGTCAGGGTCAACCAGTGCAAGAGTGCTCAGCAGGATGAAACCAGCTGGGAGTTGTGCTGGCTCTGCTGGTGACAATGCCTGCAGGATCCAAGCAGCATCTCCAAATCTCCTCCTACCTGGGACTGAATCCTTTCTCCTGTGCAGCAGCCCCTGACCTGAAGAGAAATGCAAATTTTATCATGTTGCACCCCTCCTTGTAGATATGGCAGAACACAAGCTTGGAAAAAAAACAACTTATACTCCTTAGTATTAGTGATAAAAGCTTAACCCTACTGAAAGTCAGAAGATGTGCCAAAACGTTGCAACATAACATAATTCATGGGAAACAAAAATTTTCAGCATTAATGCAAAATGTTCTGACATGCCAGAACAATTACAGCAGCTCAGCTCCTGAAGGTAGACTGGAAGAACAGACTCCTCTTGGATGGTGTTCGTGCTGTTAAACTAAAGCACTGTTTTATGAAGAGATGACATTGAGATAGTAAGTTTAGCCTTATATTTGTCATCGTACTTTAAAATTTTTAGATGACCAATAAGAAACCTTTATAGAAAGTAGTTATATAGTGCAAGCTTAATAATTTACAGTGAAACCATTAAATTTACAAGTGTACTTTAAACAGCATCAAGAAACCATCCTAAAACACAAGACAATAAGAATTTTGTGTAAGAAAAGCACCATTATGATATCATAGTAAATTATGAGAATCTAAGGGTTTTTTTAGTTGCATTTTCTTGGCTGTCTTATGACTAGTGTAAAACTTGCATGAAAATATAATATTTTTAAACACAGTGCAAAAGAGGTGCTGGGAGAGTGAAGAAACAGAAAGTTCATGCTGGTCTGAGTATCCCATTTAACTTTGTGACTTTCAGTAGCTCTTTTAGAAATGAGATTTTATTATTGAAATACTCTCTGTGTGGGTATATGTGTGTGAGTAGTCATAAATTCCCAATGTATGATGCAGAATTTCTTAATTTGAAATGCTAAAGCATAATGCTTCCATGGATATGTGAGAACTCCACTCTAAACCAGAAAGAACATAACCTTTTTCATTGTCTTTTTATCCATATTCCCTAGCTTCAAGTTTGAAATCAACCTTCCTGTTCCCCTCAATCTACATACAGAGCTTTATTCACACTGCTCACCTCAGCCAAGAAATGAATCTCAAACAGCACATGAGACTGCTGGGTTCACTGGCCAGGTATAAACTGCTGTCAGTGGGTTTATGAGATGGGAAAAGAGACTGAAGAGGGAACGAGCAGAGTGCCACAGGCTATTAGCATTTTCTTTTACAAGACCCATGTCCTCACATTCCAATTAAGCAGAGCAGAAGTTTGCTGCTCTGAGATTTCCCCTCAGCAGATAATTTTGCCCAGTTGCACCATGGCACAGGGTGTTTGCTGTGCATGCTGAGGCTGCCCTGGTGAGCCCTGCAGACATGCCCCTGGCAAAGGTGCTCAGGAGTGGATGTGAGATGTGCTGCCAGAGCTGCACTCACAACTCTCTGTATTCAGGGCACGTGCCTGTGTTATGCCTCTCTTCTGCCAGGGCACTTTGGTTTCCGTAAGTAAAGCAGTACATTCAGCTATCAAAGGGAAAGGGTGAAGGCAAAGAAAAGGCCAGGAAGTTCCCATGTTTAATGAACCTTTCATTCAGTATATACAGCTTCTCCTGTAAACCGAGTATGTGGAGAGATCTCATGGAATTTAGACCAGGCTAAATCGTTGAAGTAAGCAAAGAGTGTAAAAGGCTTATTTAGATATCAAATTCAGTCCTTGTTATTTTGGGCAATTCTATTCTGTAATCCAATTCATAAAATGATGTACAATTCACAATCATTTTGTTGTGAAAAAGAGAATGGAGGTGAATTAACCTGTACTAATTTTCTGTATGACCTTAGCACTTGGCATGAAGGATGAAAAAGAGGATGATGAGCACCATTTTTCTTTCCTCCACCATAAAGTTGCATGAAGTTGGATGTAATTGCTAATCAGTGTAGACTTTGAAAAGCATGAAGAATAATGATGATCACTATGAAATGGTGTACCATTACTTACCCTGGTTTTTCATTTCTTCCCTATGTTGGGTAGAAGAATGTAAGAGATATCTGAGTCTCACTGGGCTTTGAACTGTGTAAGAATCTTTGTTCCGTAAAACTGAAATGCCAGTGTTCTGTATTTTTCCTTAAATCCAAGCTGAACAAGCAGAAGTTTTGTCTCTTTCCAGTATAAGA
Source organism: Acridotheres tristis (assembly GCA_037013685.1). Lineage (NCBI taxonomy): Eukaryota > Metazoa > Chordata > Aves > Passeriformes > Sturnidae > Acridotheres > Acridotheres tristis. Next base: position 6,409,879 of record CM072889.1, on the reverse strand, counting down.
GTTAGTGAGAACTCAGAGTCACTGTATTATTTATACACTCTCTGTGTTCTCTGAGGATACAGCTGTGAGATGGTACCTAGATTACAGAAATTGTGTAGCATTATTCATTCTGTGTTGGATCATGTAACAGAAGCTCCTGCCATGAGTAGGTGATCTGATTCAAAATGTGGGCCAGTGCTGTGCTTCTTGCTTTCTCATCATGGCACTGAAAATGAGCTGGTTCCCATGCCTGTGGCTGGCTAGAGCTGTAGAATATCCCATGTCCAGGACAAAGACATAGCACATTGCCAGAAGAGATACAAGCAAAGGCATAATTACAGCTCCATGTATGTGCCAGTGCAGCCAGCCTGGTGAGAACCAAGCAGCCAAGACCCAGCATCACAGCCTCCAGCATCTGGCAGAGTGTCAGAATAAGTAACCTGTGCTGATCTGCCTCATCTAGCTGGCATGGAAGCCATTGTTTCCATGACTTCATTGTCATGGGTGGCACTGAGGGGAAGGAGAGAATGCTCAAATGTGCCTGTCCAGGCTGTAGCAAATGCTCCGTGGTACACAGAAAAATCTATAGCTACCCTCACCCTTAGCAGAGGCTCACTATGACACCCACTCCTCCTAACTCTTAATTCCTGAATCTAGGTTTTACACAGGATTTGAGCAGCCCACACAAAGTTTTGCTGGTCCTCTGTAAGCATTTTGCTTATACTGAATATATATATAGGAAAGTTATTGACCCTGTTATTACTAATGTAAAACACTTTCTAAACCCAAATTGGTCTTTATAAATATTCAACAGGAGATTTGCTTATGATTGATAGTTTTACTTTTACATATGACATATGTAGGTGTTTTTACTTTATATTTTATAACAGCATAAACAGAACACTGCTTGTACTGCATGTTCTGTATGAGTATGGAAGTAATGCAGCAAGCTCTGTGCAAGAGCCAAATGCCATGCAGAGACAAGATGTGATGTACATTTACCAAAACCAGGAGAGAGAAGGCAAATTCCAGTATGTTGGAAAAACTGTACTTGCCTAAAATGTGAGCTTTTCTATTCCATGCTATCATACCTCCTTAACAACCTGCTGTAATAAAAGCTAATAATGAAGTACATTATGATTAAATTAACTTTGCTGAACAAATGAAAATGTGGAATTGCTACGAATTCCAAACAGTAAATTCAGGTGTCAACTGTATATTGGCAGTTGACACCCTACCCCTTGGACTGTGACTGGGTGCTTGATCATCAGATCTGGGAAGCAGGCCGGCCTCGTGCCACTCCTCAGAACTGCAGTGGCTGGCCAAGAGTGTGATTAAAACAAGATCATCACAGAACCTCAGAAAATTAGTTTGCCAGGGTGTTTCATCCTATAGCCTGAAGGCTTAGATTAACAACCTGTGTCAAAGTGACAGACTTTGCATCTTCAAAGGCTGTGGAATCCTCCCCCCTCCAGAGCTCCACTGTTTTTATCAGTCCGATAAAATCACCCTGCTCAGACTGTAGGTGAGATTGAATTTATATACAGAAATGAAAACCAATTCAATCTGTAACATTTAAAATGAATAATGATAGTATCTTCTTGGTTAAAAAGAAAAGCAGTGGGTTTTGTTTCTCAAAAATGCATACTATGCTGATCATTAGCTTCATCCTTCTCTAAGGTGTGCTAGCTTTGTGACAAGAGATACACAAGAATGCCTAATTACTTGCAGATGATTTGTGGCTGGTTTTTCAAGCATATGTTAATGAACTACAAGGTCTGTTTTATAATACCAAGGCACAAGTCCTACTCTCTTTGCTAATTAAATGGAATTATACAAGCCAAAAGTAAGCAATATTAGGCTGCTGTAAGAAGGTTATTCTTTTTGCCAACATAGAAAGTCCCATGTTCATATTACGCAGGACCCATATTCTACTTTCATTTCATCTACAGTATTGGACTGACTTCTGTTGTAGAATTGTGTTCTCTGCCGGTGGCTGGAGTGCTTTCCCATGTTGGTGGAAGGTCTCACTTCTGGTTACTGATCCAGTATCTTGGACATGTTATGTGAAATAAAACCAAAGTAAATTGATGCAAGGACTTAACATGTTGTCCTTTGACAACCTTTGTCCATTCTGTTGTTATACCTGCATATACCTGAATATCTGTTAAAGAATTACTGAAGGAGGCAGCAATTCATTGTAGCAGTGTGTGCAGTCATCACAGAGGTCAGTAATGGCTTTGTTAAGGCTTGACAAAGAAGAAGGTCTAATCCTTGACTTGAACCTTTGCAAAAGGTACTGCCAGGGGAACCGGGTGCAAATCAGTGGGTAGTGCTTGTGGTGATGAGATGTGATGAGAGCCACCCATGCTCAGAGGGAGGTGGAGGTCTCCCTTCCTACAGGAACCAGCCTCAGTTTGTTTACATGCACTCTTATGTACATGCCCAGCATTCCTTGCCTGAATCCCCCTGCTGTGGCTGTGTTCAGGGCTGTGAACAAGCACAAGTCATGAAAAAGTGCAGCATTTCATGTGTTCCTGATGTCCAGATGTTCCTTCCCCAGACTGAAGCATTAGGGACTGGGTGAGCTATACACAAGTTATAATAAGATTTCTCAATTTTAGATTTGACAGCTTGCACTGTGTATTTGTCTCTTATATTTGCTTGTAGCATTTAAAGTAAGCAGCGTTTTCAGGTAATTGAGACACTTGGGAAAACTGGTATTAACAAAACCTATTTTTCTGTGTAAAGTGTTTTGCAGAAAATGACAAGCTTTCAAGTGTTTTTTCCTTTTTAAAATGCTTTTGGCTCTTATTAGTGAGGGTTAAAAAAACCTCCAGTGTGAACAACTGGCTGTTCAACCAGCACAGAAGGACTATGGCTGTGTTAGCCTCTGCCCCTGGGGAGAGCTGCAAAGCCCTGGTAACAATATCACAGGAGTTTTGGCAAGTACAAATAAAAGGAGAAGGCAAAAATTGTAAAGCAGGCTTCTGCCCAAAGATAAGCTTGAAACTACTGTAGCTGCTGTAACAGGAGCTACTCCTGAGTGCTTCCCCAGCCTGCTGACAGGAAATATATGGAATCGCTGAGGAGTTTATGCTGTCGCTCTGCTGTGAGTCTGGGGACAATCCAGCAAATCTTCTTTTTTTCCAGCTAAGTGCAATCTGACAATTTTTTATTCTGTTTAGGAAGTATTTGTGATTGGATGGAACAAAGAAAACCCAAATGATAAATTGCTTTGAAAGAAACAGATCCTGTAAGTGGAGAAAGGGTGAGTACCTGGAGGACTGAAAAGGATCTGGAAGGAAGTCTAGCAGAGATGACCACATTCCAGGCTAGCTTCTCCTGCATTTCCCTACAGAGCCTGTGTTTTTTCCCTGTGTACTGGATCCCCAAACAAAAAGGCATTTGTGCCTTTTAGCACTGCCCTCCCCATGCTGCATGTCCTGTTCCACTGGGGAGGTTACAGTGCTAATTTAGCTGAATCTCATCTCCAGCCTGGGGGTGGAGGTTGCTGTCCACAGGGTTTCATAGCAGATGGAGTAGATCTCAGGGAACAGGAAGTGTCAGAGAGAGAGAGATGTATGGAAAAGTCTGTATTTAGCTTCCATGTCTATTTAGAGCTGCACCAGAGCTCAAAGGCAGAACTTTATGTGTAGATGATTATTTTGTTCTCCATTTGTTTGAATATGTGTTCATTTGGTGAGAGGCCACTGTCTCACGTGTTCCTTGGGTTAAGGGTGTCTGCAGTGGCAGTCTCTACATCAGAGTGCGTTTCTTTCCTACAGGGTGATATTCTGGGTGAAAGCCTCCATTCTTATTGAAATGAGGCCAAGGAAGAAGGAATTACAGCTCAAAAAAAGAACAAACAAAACCCAACACCAAAAATACCCACAGGGATCTAGGTTCCCTGTTGTTCCTGAAATGTCCCTGGGACTGTCTCTTGGAAGACCTAGCATGCAAGTGTCCCAGTGATGAGAGACAAAAGCCCAAACCTTTCTGCTCAAGTTCCTGAGATTATTTCTTATCCCAAATCCATGACTCTCTTGTTCCCTGAGCTACTTTCAGTTCTGTTACCCATCCTGCAAGTGGTATCAGACTTCACAGAGCAGATGTGGGACTCACCATCCACTCTTCCACTTCCATGACTTAGAAGTCATGTCAAATGGAGACTTACTAGAGGAAGTAACATTAAAAAAAAATAAAAACAACAACTTATGTCCTTGCTTTTGTTTGATATCTATGAGATTCAGTAGGATTTGGGAACCCAGGATGACATCAACCTCTGTCTGTTAAAATGATTTTCAAGTCTGGCTCTGATCTTTTTCAGCAGAGCATGTATATTGCTTTCTTAAGGCTCTTAAGGAGCAGCACTTATTGATGGACCATCAGATACTGGCAGAGGAACCTTTTCACCCATCCAACTTAGACATTTCTTTGTTTATTTTAACAACTGGATGTATTTTTTAGCATTGTGAGATATTTCATTAATATAAGCAAAACAGAAGCATCAGCTCCCATTTACTGAAAGCTCTATGAGGCATGTTTTAGGAATCTGTCATGGATCTGACTTAAAATGTAGCAGGAATTAGGTGAAGCAATCCAGCGTCTTTCAAGGACTCCTTCATGGCACTCCTTGATTACATATTCATTTGTTTGCTCAGCATTATCAAACATTTCTAAGACAGCTGAAAACATGAGTCAGTGTTGACTCAGTTTAGCAAGATGAATGGAATAAAAGCTGTATCTTGTGGGTTAACCCCCCCAGTAGACAGCTCAGCCCCACACAGTCACTCACTCATTTCCTTCCACCAGGATGGTGGAGAGAACTGGAAAGGAAAAGTGAGAAAACTTGTGGGTGAGGATAACAGAAGAGGCCTTTATGCTGTTCAGTAATAGCCAAAACATTGATGTGTTATCAACACTGTTTTGGTCACAATTACAAAGTACCATGGCACTTTACAAGCTGCTATGAAGAAAATTAACTCTATCCTGAGTTAATCTGAACTGTTACACTGCTCATAAGTTTTTGTTACTAATTTAATTGCTAATTCTGAAACAAAAAAAAATTACTCTGTGGAGGCTGAAAGACTCTCAGTAAGAGAGGATGTCTCTCTCCCCTGGAGGTTATGCCCTTAGGCACTCCCTCATTGTAATGGTTACAGAAAGATTACTCCCAGCATGCCTCCCTGTTTCATGTAAATTGTCTGCATCCTATTGGCCCTTCCCCCTTTGTCCACCCCTGAGCCCTCAAATGATTCCTTTGCTATTCTACCCCGGCCCCTGGCTTTCCTATATCTACCCTGCTCCCTCAGACACCTTGAGCCTCTTCGTCCCTGGACCCCTTCAAGGAAAGGAGAATAAAGCTTCGCCTTGGACCACCACATGTGGCTCCCATCTCTTCCTGTGCTGGCTGAAGTGGAGAGCTCATAAAAGAGCTGAAATCACTCTCTGCCTGGGAGCGAGCACAGAGGATGTGCCAGTGCCCCAGAGTTGTCCTTCCCAGGATGCTTCTCTAGAAGGTCACAGCACTCCACCACCATCCCAGGGCTCGCCGCGACATTTCTCAACTTGAAGTTATTTCTGTGCATGGTTAAATTCTAATATGTTGCTTATAGGATATTTTAATAACTATATGACAGCTGTTCAAAGCCAATTGTAACAGAAGAGGGAAATAATCATACATTACCTCAAGACTATTTGGTAGTTTAATATGTTTTAAAATGATGACAGATGTAAATTGCTGCTGTATTTCACTGCAGGAAGCAGTGACCCAGGCAGACTGGCAAAGGCTGATGCTCCCTTTGCGTTGTTTCCGGTTGGCAAATGGTTCCTGCTCGGTACTTCTTACTGTATTTTCCCTTCATTATTCTAGACTCTCTCTTTTTAAAAGGTACAGTTGAATTTCAAGGGACACATGTTCTTAACGTATTTCACTGACTACTCTCCTATTTGGGAAAGTGCTCTGGAACATTAACTGCACTTGTAAGATTTTAGAGGAGTTCATTATCATGCTTCAAGCACTTAGACCCATTCCCATGGCATATTGCTTGACATCAGTCTGTTATATCACCAGTTTTAAAGTTTATCTTCAGGAGGAAAGAAGACTTAAGCAATTAGACCATCTGTATCTGTTTACGTTTCCTCTTCCTCACAGTAATATTTTTAACCCATTTCAGCTATACTTGTCAGAGTGATACGGGTCTATGTAATCCTAATGCCACTGATTTTGTCAGAGCAGAGGACTAAACAGAGCAGATGGGTCACAGAAGTGACCAAATAAAGATGTCTGTAGGATTATTATTATTAGACAGCAGAGAATCAACATAAACAGCTGCTAATGCCTCCATTGCATAGAAATATTTCAAAACAAATATTGGTCTTGATGTCTAAGAAGCTGTGATCAAGCATATGATAGTGTACATTCATATGACACCAAATCTCATTCTTTAAAAATACTTGTTTTGTAAATAAGTAACAGACAGAAAGTAAAGGAGAATTGTCTGACTTAATGACCTGTCTGCATGGTTGTAATATTGTTTTTTCTGAAGGATATGGAGCCAATAACGTGACTATGCACAAATTCCAATTCTGTAACTGACACTGAGTAAATTAAAACTGGAGAGATGTCAGATGGGTTTTTGCAGTGGCATGCCAGGAGTTGCTGAGACCACCACCTTCTGCAGAGTGTCTCCTCCACAGGAAGGGATGGTTCAGGGTGCACCAGACGCTCGCGCTGCTTGATGACTTCCAAGGGGTTGGCAAAATAATGACAGGAGGGGTTCTTTGTGTGGTGCTTCTGTGGGGCTTTATTGACCACACACAGAAGGGACAAAGAACTGAGAAAAAAGGAGGGTTGAGGTATATAAACCAGGTAGCAAAGAGTGGAGCAACAGAACTGAGGGCCAATGGGTTGAGGGAATAAGGGTGGAGCGGAGGTGGGATTAAGGGGTAACAACCAACTGGGATCCAGGGAAGGAGCAACTAGGAATGGGGGCCAATAAGGAAGTCAGGAGCAGGGAACATTCTAGAACTGGGGAGGAGAAAAGGGGTAACATAACTGGGTAATTAACACAGAACTGCAGGGAACTGTGGAAGGATGTCTCCACAACCTTTAGAGGGGTGCTTCCTCCCAGGGCCTCTGGACCACAGCATCTTTCACTGACTTCTGAGATGCAACAGGTTTTATTTCTGACTCATTGCGTATTTGCATTTTGTGGGATTAGATATTGATAAGATCTCAATGTTCTGTTTTCAGCTCCCCATGAATCAAAATCTTCAAAGAATTCCTTTTTAAACACTGGCACCAGGTGTTTTGAAAAGGACACACAATACCCGTGTCTTGAACTTTCCGGCTGAAAATGATATTGTTTCCAGTTTCCCTGCTAGTTTTGCTAGTGGCCACAAAAAAGTTTGGAATTTGGGAATCCTCAGTAGTGGAGATCCCAGCAGCCCCATGAGGGCTGCCGACACATCTGGGTGGTCTGTCCTAGAGCCACCTCTGAAACAGAGCTTATGACAGGAGCATGGTCAGACCAGCTGTGGAGCCTGGGGAACACCTGCCCATGGAGAGGTGCAGCCTCTGGGGTGGGTGCAATCTACAGAACACTGAAACACAGGAATTGGTGCAGGCACTGAATGTGTTGGCAGGGTTATAAAGTCTTTTCAGAATCAGCTCTTGGGTTTATTGCAGTCACTATTCATAATATTCTAATACCTGTGCAAAAGCCCTGAATGCTGACAGCTGGACCGGGTCTTGCAAACTCAAGTACCAGAAACAAAAGCTTGATTAACACTGGAGCACAGAAAACCTCACCCACTTTTGTTACCCACTGGCTTTCTACCTACATGCATACTGCCAATGTTGCCAGTAATAAAATTCTGGCTGGCATTGTAAATCTATTTTGCTCTCTATTGCATATGCTTTGGGAATATCTAGTAATTCAGAGCATCAAGGAAAAATGTTAATTATTGAGTACAAACTATTTGAGGTGCTACGCTGTCATGAGACCTCCTATCCCAGATTTCTCCATTTATTTTAGGCCTTTTATATCCATAAGTGAGCAACAAGGAGGTGGGTGGTATTTTTCAACTTGCTCTTGGCCAAGATGTTCATCCTTACGTCCTGAAATAATTTTGTTTTCTCCTAATCTCTAACTGGAGAAGATGGGAGGAAGTACACATTTTTCAGAGCTTTTTTTTTTTTTTTTTTTTTAATTAACATACAATCTACGAAAGTCCACAAAGCTTTTGTAAACTACAGAAGACTACCAAACCCTCCAGTGGGGTCTTAATTGTTTGAATTTCAATACATGGATCAAGTACTTTGCTGGATGAGTGTCTGGAATTCTGAACCAGGGCTGTTCTGGGCAGAGGTTCTGGGGAAATTCCTTTTTCTTTATTGGCTTCATTGGGCTGAATGGAATAAAGAAATCTGTCACACAGGCAAGACCACTAGGTTTAAATTCTTTATGTGAGGTTAGAACATTGCATAAAATTTGCAGAAAATAATAATTATTTTGGCTTGAAAATGTTCATGGGTGAATCTTGTCCAAAGATGCTGTCCTGTCTGCAAGGAGCTGTTCACAGCGCACAGGTTAGGAGTGAAAGATGGGCCCATCTGTATATAGATATATATATATCTATACATATATATATGCCTATAGCTACACAGGAATTCTATTTTCATTCATATTACTATAACTTTGCCCATGGTGAGTCTTCACTTGGAGAAATTATAATGTGAAAGACCTTGTGAAATACTTCCATCTGTCTCTGAGCTCTGTGATTTTGTCATCACTATAAAATACCAATTTCCTATCAGATTTGGAGTCTTGATTTTGGAAAAGAAATCTTAATGTGTAATCAGGTAGCTGAGTAAGCACTGCTGTTCAGAAGCACCTGACAAAGGGCCAGGGGAGACTTCTTAATCTTGTATTGTCACAGCCATACACCTGCCCAGTTGTCAGGGTTTAATGTAGGTGTGTGTTTTGGTTGGGGAAGGAGTCCACTCACTATCTGCAGAAGTGTTTCCCTGTGGGGACTGGGTAAAACCAATCAGCTGCCGAGTTTGGAAGATTGGCACCCAGTTAGCCAATGAGCTGCCTAGTTTAGGAGATTGATATCCAGTTAAACCACTCAAAAGAGCTAGTTACGCCTCTGTGGAAAAGCACATTTAAAGACGAACAAAGCCCAGGAAAGTTCTCTTAGCTTCTGGCCTCTGAACATGTAACTGGCCAACTCAGCCCCATGCGACCAGGTTGGGCTGGGCTGCGCCTGGCTGGGCCAGATTCTGCTGTGGCACAGCCAAGTTGGTGCTCGGCTCGGCTGAGGTTTCTGCCCTTGCTGGGCCATGCCACCGGGACTGCTACGCTGAAAGCTGTGCAGCCACGGCAGCCCCACGTGCCCGCGGCTATCTCAGCATGGCTTGCAAATGAACTCTGCTTACTCTGGGACCAGGCCAGGACTGGCCCCATGGCCAGTGCTGGGAGTGACCCCAAAACCATAAGTGACCAGGGCTGGGAGTGGCTGCTGCTGGCCTGGTCCATGACTGGGGTGGCACTGTGTGGCTGTGGCTGTCTTAGCAGGACTCGCAATGAACTTTGCTTAGCTGCTTTTAACCAGCTATGCTGGGGACAGAAGGACAAAAACAGCGGCAACAGTTTTGTTTCTTTTCCCAGCGCTCCTGCGTGAAGGAAAAGCACGGGGTGGTGCTGGCAGCCACCGTGGCTTGTGCAGTGCTGGTGGGGATCACGTAGTCAGCAGCAAAAGACACAGTGATTCCTCGATTGTGCCTACCTTTCAATACTGCAGAACTCTGTAAAAACTGTTTCAATTGATAAAGCTTGAGAACAAATGAACCTACAAACACCAATTCTTTCCTGAATCAGGAAAAGAAAAGGGTGAAGACACATAAAGGAAACAACATGGGACTCTGAGGTCAGTGAAGAAAGAGTCAAATTCTAGATGGGAGGAGATTGAGGAGATGCCTTAGTCTTGGGCTGAAATTCTTTCGTAAGGCTATGGTGAAGATATATTTGATATTCCAGACTTTTTTTCCTAGTAATTCCTAGAATGCATTAGGGGGATGTAGCATTCTAACCACAGGCAGGAGCCCCAGTGTTGAAATAAGCAGATGTTGCAGTAGCTGTGATCCAATGAGAAGCTTGAACAGAAAGAGGTGAGAAAGATGAGAAACTTTGCCCCCAGGGATGGAAGCAGAAAACCTCTGTTCCCAGAGATAAAATAAGAGAACTTTTGTTTCTATAGTAGAACATCTCATCTTTAAAATTGCACCCCAGTAAGTTGACATGGACCATGAAAGCAGCTGTGGGAAAGCGCAAGGTATGGAAGGGACTTCACACTGTGAACAGATTTTTTCCTTTCCCAGCCGGCTGATTTGCTGTGACATTGAAGCCATGAGAGAACTGTTGTGGAGAACTCTCCATGGCATGGCAAGAGAAACTTCTCTCCCTAAAAGAACTGAAGAAAGACTATTCAGGAGGTGATAAACTGATTGAAAGTCACAGGTTTTGTATCTTTACATTGTCAGTGGGAAAGAAAAGAAGGATGGAGGAGGAGAATTGTTCTGAAGATCTATTATGATTTTCTTATAATTTTTCTTTTAATTTTGTTATTAAGTTCTTCTTTATACCCTTAAAAGTTTTGAGCCTGTTTTGCCCTCTTCCTCCTAATCCATATCTCACAGCAGGAAATGAATAAATAATTTCTAGTGGCTGCACTGGTAATTTGGCCAGCACTAAACCCACTACATAATTGGTGCACTGGCTGGGAAACTCAAATTAGCAAACCAAAACCCCTACCCCAGTTCACAGTCTCACTTGTCACACAGTTTCTCATTATCTCTTATGTTCCCATTTATGTAGAATCATGTTTTCAGTCCAGTCAGTTAAAAACATCACTGTTTGGAAGCAAACAAATGATTTGTAAGAAGGAATTAATAATTGGTGATTATCTCTCTAGAATATGATTGTTAATGCTTGTGGACAGCAGTTATAAGAAATGTTATTCAAACATAGAATAATAAAAAAATTGAAAATCCTGATAAGGGGTTCCAATAATACATTTATGTACAGAAATTCTGTTTTCCTGCTGCATTGTCAGGTGCCTTTTATTATATTTAGTGTGTTTATATATAAGCAAATTTTAGCACCCCAGAAATCATATGTAAGTCCTGTCACATAGCATTTGATGCTTCACATGAAAAGTTGGGCCAGAAGTGACATGTTACTCATTGAAATGAAGGACATGTCATACACAATTTCCTCTTTGTGTCATGTTGAGTCACTTTGCTCCACTGTCTGGCATGTGAGATGTGTCAATGCTAATGGCTTCTATTTCATGCAGTACATCTGTCTGTAGCTTGCTGGTTAGATGAACAAGTCCCTATATCATCCCTGCCAGCTGTCTTCTGTGCTATTTCAAACTGCTATGAAACATGAGATTAGCTATAATATGGGACGTGTCATAGGCTCTGCTCATTTGGCTTTGCTCAGCTGAACCTTTGACATTACCTGGAATTCCTCACCATGGCTTGCCCTGGATCTGCTGTGGGTTATGCTGTGTCTCAAGCAGGTTACTTTCAGGATAAGAGAGGGATGCTGGACCAGTCTTGCTTTCTTAACATGAACAGATGTGAAAATTGGCATGATGCTGAGACAGAGCTTATGAAAAACAAATAGAAATGTGCATCAAACTTTGGCACGGCAATAATTTTGGGAGTGTAATTTTAATCTAGTTTAATCAGACTAATTTCTGTGACTACTGAGTTTTCATCACATGTGTCTAAAGAACCGTATTTAGGAAAACAGTAGCAAAACTTGCAGTTGTGATAGCAGATGCAGTGCTAGTCCATCTAAATAGAGAAAATGGTAGATTTTCAATTTGATATCACTTCTGGAGAAAAAAGATTTAGGGATAAACAGCAAATATACTGACATAAACTCCTGCCTTATTGTCCAGGGGTGACTTTGTCATGTTGAATTGTATCCCCATTTGTCTGTTTAGCCCAGAAATAAGTTTTGTACCTTTAAGTTTGGATTTGAGAGTGAAGGAGGGGGAAGGAGAAGCAGTAGAATGTCTGAGGCGGTTGTTTTCAAAACACAGAGACAGGAGTTCCATCTCTCGTCCTCCTGGACTGTGTCGCTGTGGTGGACAGCGGAGAGAGCTCTCCTTTGCTTTTATTTAGTTTCTGACTGACTGAAGCAGAGAGGTTCCCCAGACAGTTTTTTTTCCCCTATTTTCCTGGAATTATTTGAACCTGCTCTGGACTGGGGACCCGGGGGAGCACCAGGAGCTTGCACCTGTGGCCACCGGGGCCTGGCCTGCACAGCGGCATTTTCCAGCACCGGAAGGACTGAGAACAGACTGAGCCGAGCTACCACCCACAGGAGAGAGACTTTCTGAATTTGTCATCTCTTCAGAGCAGTGAGAAGTTTTGTTGTTGTTGTTGTTGTTGTTGTTGTGTTGGGCAGTGTTGTGCCTGTTGAATAAACAGGTTTTTTCTACTTCTCTCTGAGGAAATTTCTTCCCGGTTGGGGGAGGGGCTGCTCGGGTTTGCTTCCTGGGGGGGGACCCTTTGGAGGTTTTCTCCCAAATTTGCCCTAAACCAGGACACTTATATTTGTCCTTTATGAGGGGAAGCCAAGGATTATTCTAAGATGTAAGCAGGATATAAGCTGTGTGTCTGTCTGAGACTGAGCACTTTTTCAGCATCATTGTGGATGGGGATTAATTACCTATGTTACTTCTTAGCCTATAAGGTCCAAGATGATATAATGTTCCAGCTAGAGTAGAAATCTCCCCATCCTGCTGTTCTTCACTGCTAGAAAGATCCTTTGGGAAATGTAATTAAAGAGACTGAAGTTTTTTGAGTCCTGGGTAAAAGATTCATGAGAGCTCTTACATATAAAATTTTATTTCCCTGCTCCCAGATAGGTTCTGAATGTTGTGATTGCACAAGGGCAGTACATGGTATTCCTTGGACAGATTGGGATAGATTTAGTAGTGAGATACATCAGTTCAGCTCAAGTTCCTTGTGATATGAGTTTTGTAGAATCATCCAGAGAGGATGATGGGCATATTTAATAAACCCTGAAATAAATAAATAAATAAAAATTATCATCTGAACTGCCTGAAATATTAAAGAACATTGACTAATAAATTACAAGATTTTCAACTTGGGCCTCTTTATGAAACATGTTTTTAAAATAGCTGCAAATAACTGCAACTATATTCTGACTCAAGGACTGTTGGTGGATTTAATCTACAATTTACTCTGCCTCAGAAAAATGTAGCAGCAATGAGAAAGAATTGGTCAGTCAACTGGTGACATGATATTGTATCAATGCTGGTGATCAGTTGTTCACAGGCACATACATCACTGTAAAACTGGTGAATTCCTTAACTTCATTTATATAACTCCTGGTTTGTCCAGTCACAAGTGAAAAAATATTAGACCTTCTAATTACTCCTCCTGCCCTTGCTCAAAACACCTGCACCTCTCATTCAAGATTTTGTTGTGCAAAGATTGAAAAGAACCCCCCCAGGCTTCAGCCAAGGGAATAAATAACTCTGTTATCTGCGAATATAAGTGAGAAGACAAGATAAAATGTCATGTGGGAATTTTTTAATGCAAAATAGAAGGAATGCAGAAGGCAAATCAATGTTAAAATTTAATTTGTGTGTTTTAATATTATTGTCTTTTTATATTTCAAAGGCACAATATAAAAATAAATATGACAAAAGGATAGATGAATGTAGGATAATTAGCACAAAAATTACACCTAATTTGTTTTCTGGATATTGCTTTGTCTGTATTATAAATAGAATATGGATACAGTAGAAAATGAAATAACTCCGAATATTAAATTCTTTTAAGATTGTGCCATGGAGGCCCTAATGTCTTGCTCCATTCCTGTCTCTAATTTACTGTTCTTGTGTTGTCAGCAATAACACTTGCACAAAAAAGTCTCTGTGCCACAGCTCTGGGCTCTGCTGGTTTCTAGAGCAAGGTCTGCAGTGAAGGCTAAGGAGGGGGAGGGTGGTTTATGATGTGCAAATCAGGCTTCCTCACTGCCATGTTCCCAGGTAGGAGCTGGGACAGAGCCCATTCCTTTACTTTCTGAAGGGCCAGCAGATATTCATACACTGGCAGGTCTAACAACTCTGTGCCTTTTAATGAACTGTGTTGGAGTTCATAATGATGTGATCTTTGATAAAAGCCTGAAAAGAAAATTTGGTCAACTGTGTGATATTTGGGTATTATCCAGTGACCCCAAATTGGTAGTTGGGCGTTACTCAGGATAGTGTTTCCTTGTCCAAGGATGTATATGACGTGACCCACCTGTGTCATCACAACCTGGCCTGCCCAGCCAGCTCCTGCAGGCAGGTACCGGCTCCAAGAGCGGGCTGCTCTCCGGACACAAATGTCCCAGAGATGCAGCTCGGGCTACGAGGCCCTTCCAGTAGCGTCCACATCTGGGAGAGGCAAAGGATGAGAGGGAGTCCTTTGGTTGATGCAGGGAAGAGGTTTACTGTAGGGTCCGGGGAAAGGAGGCATCAAGGAGCAGCTACAGCCAAAGGCAAAGACACTGCTGTGTGACAACTTAAATACAAGGGAGGTCCTGAGGGAGGGAACAACACATTGACCAATCAGGGTATCTTGGGGGAGGTACACAAGGCGGGGATGAATACATAATCAACCAATGAGGGAAAACATAGGTGGAGAACAACATATATCAACAAATAGTGTCCTGAGGGAAGGGTAACTGACATAGAGGATTCTGGAAGTTTGGGAAGGGTTAGGGAGGATTGACAATGCCATGGGAGGGGGTTCGGGAGACTGATAGGGAACAATCTGGAAAAGGGGATGGGACAAGGGCAGATTGATAGGGAGAAGGTGGGAACTTGGACAACTGATAACACAGCTAAAGGGGGGAACAACACTGGAATAAACCATTAATACAGGAGGGAGAACGACAATAAAATAACACACCGCAACATGCATAGAAGCATGTTTTCATAAACATCAATTTAACACCAAAAATGATGGTTCACTAGCAGCTCTCTGATAAGGGTCAAAATCTAAGGGTCTGTTTTTGTTTTGGGACTGCTCTACCCAAATTTACCTGTTAGAGGGACTGCACATGGCATATTGGGATAGATTTGGTAGTGAGATAGATCAGTTCAGCTTAAGTTCCTTGTAGTATTAGTTTTGTAGAATCACCTAGAGAGGATGATGGACATAAAACTCTCCTAGAGACCTTGAGAAATCACTGAATCCATCTCTTCTCCCTTAGGCAGAATGAACTATACCTAAAAAATTGTCAAGAGTAATTTATCATTCTAAGTTGTTCTTAAAAACCTAAAATGATGGTTAAGGCCCTAACCTTACAGTCCAATCCCATTCTTGATATTCTTAGCATTACAACATTTTTCTTATGTTCAACTTAAATTTTCTCCATAGCATTCTAAGTCCATTTCCAGTTCTTGTCCTATGCACAGTGGGCAAGAATACAATGGACTCTTTCCCATCTTCTGTCTGAGGGTGCTCAAGCTGTCTGAAAGCTTTCATGAACTCTAAAATAATTTTATTCAACGTATGGTGTTTTCCTAGTGCTAGATTTTTAACACGGTGTCTAGACACTAGATAATTAGCGTTTTTACTTATTGATAGGAATCAAGGAACCACACAGACATGAGAAGATATTTTATTTTTGTAAGCCTAGAGTTGAATAATAGCTTGTCTGTGCAAATGGTATTGGGTTAGCTAACATGGATTTCCATGTTTCCTATAATATGACACTAACCTTGCAGCAGAGACATCTTGTGAACTCTTGAGGACTTCCAACAAGGAATCATTTGAAGTGGCTGAAAATCTTGTCTTTTTTCTTTGCTCCCTCTCCATCTGTCACTGGATATATATCAGAAGAAGCCGGGGGACACCTTTTTTCAGGTTACAGTTAATGTCACCAGCTGGAATTGACTACGAAGTAGGAACTCGGTAATGTGATGGAAATGGATTTGAAATATTAGGAAGACTGTGTGGATTTAGCTTTAGCTTAGCACAGTATCCCTCCTTCATTTTCATTAATAATTTCCCTTTTGTTAAATGTGACTAACATATCTGCTCAGTCCGTGAATATTCAAAGTGAAGTCTCAGAGAACTCATTTGTTACAAAAAATCAAACTCATTATTTTTAAGAAATTAAGCTGGATAATGAAATTATAATGTTGATGTTATTACCCTTCAACATCATAATTTTAGAATTGAACATAAAATCTACTCCAATTAAAATTGTTGCATGGAACATAAAACCAGAATGCTGTGATACTGGAAACATTTAGACATGCACATAAGCATTTAAAAAAGTTCCCAGGCACAAGAACAAAGCTTTTATTCATTCCAAGGATAAGTCAGCTGAAGTGATCTTTGTACATTAAAATTACTGGTTGAACATTGTGCTGAAGAGGACACACTCATCACAGGAGGCTGAGCACAATAAACCAGAGAATGATCAGGCTTGAAAGAAAATGTAGTAGCATTTTAATGAGAAACACGGTTTATTTATGAGGCCAAAATGCTAAATAAGTTAGCAGTGGGCTTTCATGCGAACGTTAAATCAGGAACAAAGACTGAGATGAGAAGCATCTATATACCAATATTACATATAAATTTCACTCTGTTCTCTGAAGTCTTACTTGTTTCAGCATAGTAAAGACCAACATCATCCCTAAATTACAAACATGAAAGACTGTATTTCCCACTGGTACTTGTTCTCATTAAGAATAAAGTTTTGTAGCAGAATCCTGGTTCCAATCTTACATTTTTAAAGGGAAACAATGAGTAATCCTTGTCCAAACAATACTGCCTTTAATTTCCATGGGAAGAGCATCTTACAGAATTGAACATGTTTGGTTTTGTCTCCCTTTAAAATAAATCCTTCATTTGCATCTTATCCACTGGAAAACCAATCCTCAGGATGACATCAGGTTACTCACACACTTACTTGAAGTGGGAGCAAGAACATCAGTCACTTGCAGGTGAGAGAGAAAGGTGGGAGTGAAAAATCAACTGAATGAACAACAGTTGAGTGTGTTCAAGAACACGATCTGTCTGTCCCTACTCCTCATTCTCTTTCTGTCTGGCACTTAGCAGGATCAAACCCTCTCAGTGCCTCTGCCAAGCTGGAGTGTTCTGGGAGCAGGTGAGGGAATGTGGCTGCCAGCACAGAAACCTCTGCTTCACTCGTCAGTTCTTCTCTATTCTGGGAGAGCAGCAGACTGTTCTCCCAGCTACTTGATATGTTAAAAGCAAGCAGATCAAATTATAAGTGTATACTGAACTTTATATTAGAATGACTGTATTTGTCTCATATAGTCACTTTGGAATATCAGATTCCTTCTTGGTTTCCTGACTGAGTTGCTGGTAAGATTTAGGTGCTTCCCAGGAGCAGCTCCAAGAGACCCAGTCAGGTACAGGGAGAGGCCAGCACCAGCCACAGGGAAGCATCAGTTCTCCAGGGAAAGATTCTCCTTCAGAATGCTGGAGCACTCCCCCAGAGAGCACATGGGAGCACTTTGAGGAGCTTTTTTTGCAGCACACCTCAGCTCTAATCCTTGCTCCAGTTATGAGCTACCTCACCCCTCTCAAAAATCCCTCACCATGCTCAGTGTGTGCCAGACAAGGCATCAGGACAGAAGTGCAAACTGATTTTTTTCCCCAAACAGAAGCTCTGAGTGAAATTTGAGATGCCTTCTTGCAGAACCCCTATGGTAGTGGTTGAAGCATTGGTTGGCAAATTTTCCATGTACTTTTGTTTTCTAAATAAGTATTTCCTCCTGCTTTTTGAGCATTGTTTGCAAACCTAATGCTGGTGTCCTTTCTGTCAGTTAAGGTCACTGCTGTAGTCCATCTTAGACAAAGAGAAGTATGTCAGGGAGCACATGTTTAAGCAGTTTTTAGCTGTGTTTCAAGTTGCACACTGGGTTGGGGAACTGGTTGCAGTATATAAACAAAAGCTAGAGCAGGATGTTTTGACTTCACTCAATGTGACAGCGGCCAGATACAAAATCTACCTTCAGATGTTGTAGCCCAGAGTAAATAATGAGACTCACCAAGAACCTGACATCTATTTTTTTAAGAACCCTTTTCAAAGAGACAATCACTCAGACATGTGAGGGTCTATTTCACCTAATGTTTTGAATAAATTGGCAGCAGAAGCAGATGACTTTGACAATTGTCTGTCACAGAGGTGTGCACTGCATCAGTATTTGTAATAATTAAGCTTTAGATTTCAAAACATCTCAGCAACTACAAAGGAAATCCCATTTAAAAGGACAGCTATAGTTCTGACTGAATCTTCAGTGAAAATATCCCTTCCTCCCAGTCCCCCCATACCTGGTTACTTTTGGTTGCCAGAAAATCCTTGGCATTTTGAGAATCCTAGTACTCCTTCTTGGGGAGGTTGACATCATTGATGCTGACTTGTTTGGCAAATATTTGGGAAATATGGTTGAAAAATATAATGGACCCCTAAAAGCAAAAGACTCAAAGAAGGAATGGTTCTGCTTTTCTGCTTTGAGAAAGTAATATTTGGCAGCATGCACAGCAGTTAGTGGAAGGTACTATTGCTTATTTGCTGTCTAACATTTGCTTCTTTTAGCTATGTGCTCTCTCATTGTTTGTTTCATAATGAAGCTTCTGTACAGTGCATGAAATCTGTGCAAGAGCTTAGCTCCCCATGATCACAAGAGCAAGACCAAGATGATTAATTCTGCTTATGCAAAATCTCTCTCAGACTGAAGCTTTTATTCAGGAAAATGTGTGAGTGGCTAGGTGAGACGCAGTCATTTCCCCAAATCTACACTGCCTATAAAGGTAATTATTCAAACAACAGCTGTTAGGGTACAGTCACACTGTCTTTACTCCTAGAGCCAGAGATACAGGAGAGGATAAGGAAAGAATACACATATATAGTGAGAAATTTTTTTCAGCTCTTATGAATAGTACAGCAAACTGAAAAGCCTTTGGCAGAATAAGGGCTATTATGAGTTTCCAACTCTCAAGCTCTGTGTCTCAAGTGCTGTCTGGAGCACACGAAGAGATGCCTGCCCTTGCCCCAGGAGTGCTCCCTGGGCCAGGGAGGCAGTGACTGCTGATGGACAGCCAGGGCACAAAGGAGCAGCAAGGATAAACATGATAAACAGCTTTGCAGCCCAGCTGAGAATTCTCTCTGATTTTGTATTAATTGAAAATTCACGGGCAGAGCTGAGTGGTAGAAGCTCTTTTGGCTGCAGTTCTGCCTGTGAGAGAGGAATTTGGGATTTCTGCAGGTACAGTGCTGAGTAGTTCTCTCTAGTTTAGGGCAGAGATAAATTCTTGTCCTCCCCCTGCAAACCTTGGGGGTTTGTCTTCATGGCAAGTTAAATATGAGTTAACAGTATGCCCTAGCTGCCAGAAGAATTCATAGTCCTATGATTATATGCCATTTCCCTGCAGGAAGGCAGGATGGCTAACTTCCTTAGACTCTTATGAGACACCCCACAGCGCTGTGATCCTTTGTGCCTGCCTCTTCTTTTATGACTTGCTGCTCGTGCATCACTCTTGCTTTCATTAGCCTCATCATTCCTTTCATTATCCAAAAATCATTAACCTCTCATGCTATAGAAACTCAAGAGTGCCAAATCACCAGGAAAGGTACCCATGCAACAGACAGACAAGCCCACAAGCAAATCACCTATATAATCTTAAAAATAAGCTACTTCTTCCTCCAAAAAAAAAAAAGCAATATAGGGAAGAAAAATGAAAACATGCAAAATGTAGATAGGGATAAAGGGATGAGGGCAGCTTGTATTCACTTGAAATAATTTCATATTAATATGAAAGGAGTAATTTTTTTAGATTTCTTCAGATTGCATTTTTTTATTTGATGGAATAAAACAGGATGTGCTGCATGGAAATATTACAGAAATATATTGTAAATATAGTGAATAAAGAATTTCTGCAATAACAATAGCAAAAGCAAAGAAAAACACTTAACTGAATCTTTTTAAAGCCTAAGTCCTCCCTTTTCTTTGGGTTTTGCAAATTGTAAGAAAGGAGTTTTCCAAGGTGTGCTGCTCTCAGTCTATAAAGGAGCACATACCTAAATACACCTAGCAAAAACATAGAAAGTGAAGATTGTTCAGTTACAATGCAATTTAAATTTCATTTTCATATAGTTAGCTTTCAGCTGAAATTCTTTTAATAACAATCAGAGGAGTCCTACTGAGTAGTGCTTTCTTATAAAGGGAGCTGGACACATTTAGGGACCAAAGCTGAAGTTAAAATTCAGGGTTGTTTCTTCTCTGTGGAAATGATTTATTGCACATTTTTTCACTTCTTCAAGCCCCAGAATGAAATTTCGCTCTCTTCTGGGAGTGGTAGAGACTAATTAAAAATGATTGAAGTGGCCAAAGTGTGTTCATATGTTACTTTATGGTAGTGAACTTCACTGGAAATTGCAGCTGTTGCCTCAGGCTGAGTTTCTGATCACCTTCCCATGAACACTGTAGCCTGTGTCCTCAGGCAGACCTGCAGAACAGATGTGAGAGGGAGGTTGGGTGTTGCCAGTCCACAGAGCCTCTCAGGGACAGCATCTAAGCACATCTGTGCTGTGTTGTGTGTGTAGGTCTCTCTGAATTTCTTCATATGAAAAGATGCAGGCAGCAAGTGCTTTACGCAGCCAGACTGAATCACACTGAGACATTTCCTTTTCAGCAGAGAGGTGTTTTCCACTTTCCAGCATTAAGGCACCAGCTGGAGAAAGCATTAACTTAAATCCCTTTAGGAGCCTGCTAGACACCTGTGGGATTAGTTCAAAGGAGTGAGAGAGATAGCATGACAAAGAATTACATACCCATGTCCATGCCCATGGAAAACCATTTTGATAGAGCTGAAATATGGAAATAAAATGCAATACATTGATATCCATGTATAGGGCTCCCACCTGCATACTTGTCTGCTGCCAGCCTGTGAGTCTGCATGAGAAGAATTCAGACTCCTCCTACCCTTCCCCTTTCCAAAACATACACGGAAAAGCCTACGTCAGATGTGTAGGAAAGACCATTGTTCTTACTGTGAAAGAGCATGATTTGAGTTTTCTTTAAAAGCCCCAGGTGGCTTGGGTTGTGAATCTTGGTTTAGGATCCTGACGCCTGTCCCAATTTGTCATGGATGAGTGGCATGCAACCCACTAAGAAAAGAGAAGTAACAGTATCTTTTATTGAGGTAAAATAGTAATTTGTCAGAGTTCAGTGAATTAGATGAAATTCAACACAGTTTAACAGTGGTTTGACAAGATTTAATAAGTGTGATGGGAAGGTTCACTTTATTAATTACTGCTTGAAAAGTGGTTAGAATGGTTCAACAGAGGCCAGAGATGCAAAGAATAAGGAAGACCCTTGTGGTTACTGCGCTAAAAAGAGAGAGAAAGGACAGCAACACATATGGACTTCTTTAGGGAAAAAAGGTCAACTTTATTGTATGGACAGCCTGTATTTAAAGTGTATTACGTGGAGCTAGGACAGGAGAGTAGCTCACTGGACAATTGGGAAAAACATCCATGGGACAGTACCTCAGGATGTATCCTACGGGAAAGACACCAGGTGTTAATCTTTATTATGAATTCCACTCTGTTTTTCACTATACTATCACCTTGGAAGACTTCCTCCCTAACTGAAGCTATAGTCAGCTTGTCAGCCTGGGAATGGACCTGAGAATCAGGAGAAATTCAGGCCTGAAAAAGAATTTCCAAGCTGTAATTCTCTAGCTCTCTAAATGTGTGTGTCCACAGACCCTCACACTGAGTCATGAGTTTCAGACAGGACCTCCTAAAACTTCTAAAATCCTTATGGGGCCTGGATGCAGCTGGATCCAATCTTAGCCTCAGACTTGGGCAATGGTTTATGTCTGATGTAATTGTCTGTACAAAGTCTATAATAATTAATATAGATGCGGTCCAAGAATAGCTAAAATAGTCTGAAATGGAATTAATTTGGTAAAAAACCTGAGAAGTTGATTTTCTCCAAAAGGCATAAGAGTGACTTCTGGGCTCCTAACACCTGGTTCATACCTGAGCAATAATCAAAGGTGGGAAAGGTGGCAGCTGTGTCCTTCCAGCCTTTGGTGCTTCTCACTCCTGTGAAACACAGACATTTCTAGTAGGGAGAGATTTTGTCTGGATCCACAAACAATGAGAGCTATAGTACACTAATATGGAGCTTTGGAATATGTCTTCCTTCCTCCACCGGAAACATAAAATTGCTTGGAAAAGAGAAAACGAAAGGCAATATTTTAAGGCTGATGGAAGCAATTAAATTTCACGTCTGTTAAAATCTTATGGTGGACTTGGTCAAAATATGTGTATTGATGGTACACCTGAGTCTGACTGTGCTTAACTCAGCTTGAACAGAAATTTGGGAATGGGCTATCATCATCTCCAAAAAGGCAGGCATAAGACCTCCAAAATGGGGAAAACCACTGGAAAATGTTATGTAAAGCCAGTGTCATGTAGCTGTCTCCCCCCTGGGAAATTTTTGCTATATTCCCTAAGTAAAATCATCACATATTTAGCACAACTCATTGCATTTCCTCAAGACGTAGAGGGCTGAAAAAACACAGAGCCTGAAGTACGTGCTGGCCCTCTGCAGTAGTCACTGTGTGGCAGAAAAATCTTCGTAACGTCTGCTCAGAGTAAATTACTCCCCTGGCCTAGTATTCCTCATCTAAACTGAACATTAAATTCAGACTGATTTCATCAGCAAATGAAGGAACAAAACAAGAAAAAAATAGTCAGAAATCCTACAACATGCTTAATTTAACTGGATTTTCTGTTCTGAATCAGAATGATAGAAGCATTAGATAGAATGTGCCCAAATGTTAAGGCAGCATGAAGAGCACCATCTGTCACAATATTTCTCTAGTTATTTTTAATCTCTTACATAGTTAAAATTATGTTTTCTTAGTGAGAGGCATTATTGTAGAACATTTATCTATTATAAACAGATGCTAAAGTATTCATTATCCCCAGGATCGATTAGAAAGAATAAATTACTAGAAGAGAGGTAGTTGTACACTTTTCATGCTCTGTACCACTCAATATTTGATAGAAATGTTGGAATTGTTGTATTAGGTCATACTTGAAGGTCTAGTGAGTTTGTAATCTCTCCTCCACAGGTTGCCACCCCCGTGTATGTCAGAGAACCTCGTGATTAAATATCTTACAGAATAAACTGGCTTGGAAGAAAAGATTCTTCTTAAGCCCTAAGTGGTTACAAGTGACTGAGCTCAAAGAGAACAAGTTATTTTACCCTTCTTTTGTTTCTGTAAGTGTGTAAACCTGTTTAAACCCCACAGAAATTTTGGCTCAAAGATCATAAGGGGTCTGACCATCATCACATTTGTGAAAGGGCTCAGAAGGGGCTCAAGTGGATGCACAGATACCTGAGTGGGACTGACTCCTGCACTGGGCGACAGTAGGCATTTGTGGCCAAACAGTGCAAAGCAGCCTCCCTCACATGAGTGGTCTGCAGATATATTAGTGCAGACATCTAGCTGGGGTGTATCAGCAGAGCTCCACTGATGTCAGGGATTTGTACCAACTGAGCATCTGATCTGCTCTGTCTGCATGCACAGCTTAAAATCTTGCATTTCTCTGTTGTGGAAATTATCAAAGAATGAAAAGCAACTAAAAAGGGTTGTTGAGAGA
Organism: Acridotheres tristis; assembly: GCA_037013685.1. NCBI lineage: Eukaryota > Metazoa > Chordata > Aves > Passeriformes > Sturnidae > Acridotheres > Acridotheres tristis. Next base: position 6,386,129 of record CM072889.1, on the reverse strand, counting down.
AGCACTTTTCAAACACATATAAAGAAAAAATTATGTTAGTACAGCTGGGTATATTTCATTCTCCCTAGCTCTTAACTTTTCTCTGGATTTTATGTCAAATTCCTCAATTCTATAGAATCTGGTTTTGCTTTTAGATCATCTAATGAAGATGCCTTTTGACAAACATACAAGCCAGGAAGCCAAATGTTTCAAACATTTTATTTGAGCTGCACTTCAGTGAATATATACCTCCAAACAACCAGAGTAATTCTGGGCTGTTAATGCACGTGAAACAGAGGATGGGAGTACAAAGCAGTTGCCTGTGTATGTCAGTGACCAGCTCTGCCTTGATTTGACATATGCTGGCCAGTCTGGGCAGCGGCAGTGCTGGCACAGCCTCTGTCCAAGTGAGTTAATTTCAGCTCCTTCCTCGCTGTGCCATGCTGCAGTGATGTGACGTGTCCTGGCAGGCTCAGAGCTCGGCGGACCCTGTGGTCTGTGGGTGCCACTGGGGGGAAGAGCTCAGGCCCTGGGGGTGGGATGTTTAAGAATGCCAGATGCCTGATTATAAAATGCTGCAATTTAATGGGCTGCCACACTTCCATCGTTGCCAAGTCTTGTGTTTTTGTCATGACTCTCATAATATTTGATGTTATACTCCAAGCTACAACATCTGAACATTTGGGATTTATGGTTAGAGTGTTCCCAATTATGCTCTTTTTTTCGAGGTTATTTTGTAGCTCCCTATCTATGAAGAAAACCTCAGGTTTGTGACTCTAAAGATATTGTTATCATCTTCAGTTTTATAGATACTTGCTACAGCCTATATATAATTCCTGCATAAATTGCAGATGCTGTGAGGGATAAAACCTTTACTCTGGTGATGATTGTTGTATCTCTGTGGACAACAATGGCAGCTCAGATATGAGTTGGTTAGTGCTATGCTGAGTCATGCACCAGGGCTGGCAGAAAAATTTAAAGTGCCCCAATCCCTTATAAATTTGCTCAATAGAAACTGGGCACAGGCTCAAACACCTGCTGTTTTAAATGGACAATGCTACAGAGATGGAAAAAACAAAATTGGGAACTTGGCCTAATATGTCTAAAGGCAAGCCTCTCTTCCTTTCTGTGTTTGTTATCCAGTTCCCATGTTTGTCCCAGTGGGAAGGAGAGTGTGCTGCTGAGACAGCCTCCTGTCCCCACCTGTATGGCAGGAACCCCCTGCTCAAACCAACCTCCCTGACTCTCCTCAGCGGTCCCAGGAAAGGCAGAGTTTACCTAAAGCCAAATATATTCAGCTCTTTGTGATTTGGATCACAGCTGTAACTTACTGTAAACATGTGGGTAAAAAAACACTAGATCCATATTTTTCTTTTTATTTGGTTATTTGGTTGATTTGTTTGTTTCTGGGTTTTTGTTTTGTTTTGTTTTTTGGTTTTTTGTTTTTATTTTTTTTATTGGTTGTTGCTGTTTGTTTTTGTTGGGTTTTTTTTGGGGGGGTAAAATTATCTTACATCTCTTCAAACAGCTGCTGCTGAAGCTAGGGCGACACAAGTGTGTTTTAAGCCCTGTAATTACGTGTGCCATGGCATTGACAGAGCTGGGAAACTGCTGAAATGCTGGGAAACAGTGACTGAACCATTGGGCTAAGGGAAAAGGCACAACCCAAAATCTGCTACTGAAGGTGTTTACATCATCTTGCTTGTTCTGTTTCCGGAGATGATGGGGTTCAGCTGGGAAACCTTTCTCATAGTGAAACCTTCAGTAAAAACTTTTATGACTTTAATACAATAAATAATATTTTTTCTCATAATCTCAAACAACATATATGCTAAGTACTTTAATGTGCATCTATGTGGAAAAACACATTTGGTAACATGCCACCATTTCAGAAGTAGAAAGAAAAAGAGAAGATGCTGGAAGGAATGTCCTACCTGTCAAGAAAGACAAAGCAGAAAGCAATTGCAAAATAGCTGCTTTAAAAATCCCTTTTCTGGACATTAGGGAATTTAAAGAACCAGTCAAAAAATGTCCTATAAGAAGGTTTGTATGCATTGGCAGCAGTCTCTAAATGTAAGTAGCCAACAAAGAAAAATCTTTTGCTGGGAAGGGGATTTTCTGAATTGTGTTCTTTTCTCCTTTTTCCTGAAAGGTTATTTTTTGTTAACATCATGTCTCTTTTATAGGAATTAATATGGATTGCAAACATAACTAATGTGGTGAATGTTCATCCTATGTGGATGCTTATCCAATGACTGTCTGCAAAGCAGTTATGTCACAAATAATCTGCAGAGTGAGCCTGAAACGCTGACCATGCTGGAGTCAATGTAATTTTTCTGTGTGCTGAGTGAGGTCAGAATTTTCTTGGAAGCACTTTTCAGTAGCAAAAATGACTGCAGTCAGGAAAAGGGATGGGTTTATGTTTTCTGGTAAGGGAGAACCACCAAATTGCCTTGGCAAACAAGTGGTCTTAAAATATAGAATAACATTCCTTTGTATAAGCACCCTTTTAAAGTACACAATCAGCACTAAAAGACATCAGTTTCACTTGTACATTAATAACCTACTCAGGGATTTGTGGGGGAAACATACAGCATTGGGGAAAATGTTAGTCAACAGAACAGATGTTGAAAGCTGTAAGAGGTTGATATGGAAATTATATCCACAGTATATTTTAGGAATATATGTATATTCTGTCTTCAAATTCTATTAGCTGGTGAGTGTCCACCAGCTTATGGGTACTAAGACTCTTTCTCGAGGTTCAGGCTACAGACCCAGCAGAGAAAATGAGCCAGGAAATGAGGAGGCTCCTGTACCTCCAGTGCCATTGGTGCCCATAGGCAAAAGGCATCATTAAAAACACTTGAAGAAGGAAAGAAACATGTCACCTACCTGTCGGCTGCTGGCACATCACAAGAATCTGTAAGTTCTGGCTGAAGACATATGGAAAAGTTACAGTGGCGAATAGACCAATTTTTTAATACAGGCTCTTGACTACCATGGAAGGTCACCCTGGGAGATATGAGTTTTGAGCAGTGTGCAGTTTTTAAATAAGGGCAGAAGGAGTGTGGCCCAGCAGCCGCTATTTAAGTCCCATTGCAAGATAGAAGAGCAGATCAACTACTCTGAATATTAATAGCATTGAAAAAGCAGGAATACAAGAAATAGGAAAAAGGGAAGAAGCCAGTTTGTGATTTAGATAAAGTTTGAAAGGAGAATAACAAGGGATGAAGAATAAACTAGTGTCCATTGTCTCATAATGTGTTTTCCCTCTGCAATGACTTGTTTATATGTTAAAGCCATCAGTTTGAAAAGCAAACCAAACGAGGAGTTGTGTTAATTTGTTATGCTTTACCTTGCAGAAAGAAAACAATTTGTCAAATCATAGTCTCTCAACTTTATCATGGTTTGTCTCTCATTTCCCAGTTTAGTCTGATGCTGGAGTTTCATCAGGATGTAGCACCTGACAAAAAAACCAAAAAACGAAAAACCAAACCAAACCAAAAATTTTCCTTCCTTACGAAGATTGGGCATGGTTCATTTAGATGTATTCATCTATGTATTGATAGAATGTATTAGCATTATATAAGCATTATCTTTCAGTTCCACTGCTCCTCTGTAGCCAGAATGTCTTTAGAGGGAGTTTATAATATCTTATAAGGGCTATAAATTGTAAGAGAATAATATTCAGTACCTTGTGATAGGTACTATTTGATAAAAAATCTTGATGCTTAGATTTTGTGATTGTTATTCATGGTAGTAAATTGCAGACAGCTGTTGAAATAATAAATATATCTGATTCATGCGATTTTCCTTTTTGAATCTCTTTTTTGCTTGGATCTTCTACTCAGCTTCTTACTCAGCTTTGGCTGATTTCTGTCTTGTTATCTTGAACTACTAAAATTAGACTTTACTCTTGGATCCCATCAACACAATAGACAGATGCAGACCTCTGTTCATCAGCAGCAAAAATATCTTGGGACAAAAGCTAATGAAAACTTTTGTTGATGTACTGGGTACACACATGAAAGATACTTAGACCTAGGTGGTCCTAAACCATCGGGTTAGATCTGAATACTTGGGCCCCACTGAATTCAGTCAGGCTCATTACAAACTGAGTACTTTAAAAAAACACCCCAGCTTGCAGCAAGCACCGAGAAAACAGGAGCAAACAAAGATTACACTTGGAAAGATACAGCTTACTGGACATAATGAACAGAGCACGGAAATTCAAGGTTGTTATATATATTTATCTGCATAATTTTAGGTGAAGTTCTGTAGTGCTTTTCGAGGATAAACCAAAATATTTCAGTGCTTACTGAAAGATGATGCAGAGCACTTCCTATGAGTAGCCATTAGTTAGACTGACAGGGCTCAAAGCAATAATCAGAGTTGTAAAAGCAAAGTAGAAATCTTTGAGTGGATTGACCTAAGCTTCTGAGGAAAATAAGAAGTAAAAGGACAGAGGAGTTAGTGAGTTAGCTGTAATAGTGAGGGAGCTGATGCATTCAGAGTGTTCTTAAAATGTGGATCCTCGATGTGATTTGTCTCCAAGTGCTGTTCAGAAAAGCTCATGGGTTACTTTGCAACAGGCCAGGCATTTCTGCATTTTACAAAGTGATATTTAGGGAGTCCTTATTACATGTACCTGACCATTTTCTGGGTGAAAGATTTCTTTTTTTTTTCTTAATGACATTTAAAAACCTCCTTACTCAGGAAATATCTGCAGAACAGCTGCCGTTTTTCCTTTGTGGAAAACAAAGTTTTTGCTAGTTGCACACATAGGTCTGTTAACCCATACTTGTACTGTCCAGGCAGTCAGCTTCCACCGGATTCCATTTCTGCTGAAGCAGAAGGCAACATCCTTTTAAGCTTTATGTTTAATGCACTTTCTGTATTTCATGTTGATGCCATGCTTCAGCTAAGGCTTTTTCAGACTATACTAAACTAATGAGGTAGAATGTCAATGCTTAAAGTTGCTCTGAAGTCCATGGAAAAACCATCTATTAATTTCAATTGCTCCTGGTCTAAACCTTTAATGACAATGGAAACTCACATCAAGAATGGAGAAGGTACTGCTCTTTTGGTGTGTTTTTGAGCGTTCTATATATTTAGTGCTGTGTCTCTTATTGCTTTGTACAGTGCAGGAATCTGCTGCTGCATTTAACGAGAGCTACTGACTTCATTGCACTTTGCACAAGGTGCCTTTCTCTTTGTAAGATCCCATAGCACTTAGTGAGATATTTATTAGTTGAATTATCTGGAATGAAAACCTTCTGTGGGCTCGGGAACCATAACCCTTCCTCCAGCCAAGTGTCCTGCCCTGGTGCAGGCTCTGGGGCACTCAGCAGGGCAAGGGTTTGCCCCCTGCACGCACAGCAGTTCTCCCTGGCCCCAGATTACCTCTCACTCCAGCAAATCTTCAGCTGCTCACAGCAACTGTACAGAAACAAAAGAGTTCCATACAGCAAGTGGGCGGGCATTATTCCATGTGAAACTGCGAAGGGAACATAATTACTGTAGGCAGAATATAATTACTCAGAGTGGGATCTGGCTTGAGCTTTATTGGCTAAAACTTTCCTTCAGAGATGAGTACGATTGAAATTAAACAGCATAACCAGCCTGTGCTTTTGTTTTAGATTTCAGATGGAAGATGGTTAGTTCATGAGATCTGAGAAACATGATGGGACATTAGTTTGTTCATCTGTCACCTGCATGAGTGCTATTTGATGTTGCACTTTCTTGAACATGTGCAGAGATACTCGGTATTCTCTGTAAATCGTTGCCTTTGAAAGCTGTTCATCCACCCTGTTCTACTACAGTTCATCCTCATCTCCTGACTTCTGTTGCCCACCTCCCAGAAAGCAGGAGTCTTCACAGATACTTTAAGACCATTATCCCAGGGTTTTCTGTTGTTTTTTAAAACTTATGTATTATTTCGTATTACCTTGCTCAACTAGTACACAATATATGTTTTATGCTGGTCATTTAGTAATATATGTTATTTCAGAATTGTGATGAAAGAAATGTTGATTTTAGATACATTGAAAGGTTCTATATTTCCAGTTTAAAGGTCTAGTACATTGATAATGTGGTATATTTTCTTCTGATTGCACTGCACTGAGAGTTGTTTTGGTCACAAATACATAGTCAATTTCCACGTGAAAATTTTGTAAGGAATTATTGAAGCTGCGCCCTTGTTTTATGCATAGTGCTGAAGTTTCAATTACTCTTATGATTGTGTTTTGGTACACCTACTTTATATATTTTTAGTATAAGGGATGAAAAAGAATTTCAGGAAAAGACAAAATTTTCTGGTCCTAAAGTACAGACACAGAATCCATGAAAGCTGGACTTAATGAAAAAATATGGGTGTGCAAAAGACACGTGAAGTCTTTATGGTGGCATTTTGTAATGCTGAGTGACTGATTTCTCAATCTTGATGTTTCTCTGATGTTGAATTTTTAATGAAACTATCTATATATGCATGCTCCTGAAAATGTAGTAAATGTTTTGAAGATAAAAAGGTAATCCCCTTGCTCCAAAATCTTATTGTCTAACTTGAGGCATGATTAAATACAAGTAACTGACAAGACATATTTGATAACCTGAAAGATATGGCATTGGCTCTGGGAGATTGATGGTGGCTGGTGTGGAGTAAAGGTTTCTGATTGCAGAGGAGAAACTGATGCACAGAGAGAGAAGAAGAACACAGCTGTGGGACCTGCACTGGTGCCTCTGTAATTCCCCTGCAGTGCTCTATTTTCTTTTCCTCTTTTCTTGCTTAAAACAGTTCATTTTCAGTAGCCAAAGCAGTACAGGAAAGGGATTTTTCTAGTAAGATAGATAATTCCTTACAATGATGCAGTCCTTACAAGAAATGTAGTAATTTTCAGTGCAGTTGTCCAATAAACAACAGTTTCCTTGTCAGTACTGATTGGAGTTTCTTTTTATTGTGGGAAAATCAGTGACTTTAGGCCTGGGATCCCGTGTTGGGCAGGAGGAAAGAAGGAAAAGAGAGAGTGTTAAATAATAATTGATATGACTTCTAGAAATGTTTTTCCACATCATAATTTAAATGCTGTGACATTCAGTCCGTGAAAAAAATTGTGTGGCTTTTAACACCTGAAGTCATGAATAGAAGTGTGGCTTGGTTTAGTTATTTTTTAAATTTTATTTTAGAGTAAGAGAAAGATCAAGATTGGCAGCACCTGGGAAGAATAATTGTTTTCTTAACAACACAAAATATATAACAGAGGAAGCACCTGTAGAAACATTCTTGGAAAAGGCCAAAAACATGATGGAGGGGACTTTATTAGGGGAAAAGAAAGAAATTCACTCCTCTGCTGTCTACATTCCTGATCTCTCTGTTCAGATTGCTAACAAGGGTGTTGAATGACTAAGGCCTGCACATTTCTGCCCATCTGTCTGCTAAAGTATATTAACTCATATGGCATGAGCCACCACACACTCAACAGATGGTAACAGCTCCCAATCACTTCTAATTTAATTCAGCTTTGGACAGATAACCCAGAGCTCCCATGAAACTTAAAGGGAATGTTTTGTTCATTGAGCCAATAAAAGTACAAAGCCCTTTAAATGTTCCCAGTGTTACCAGTCTTCTGAACTGTTAACTGTTATAGACTATTTCTACGAAAATTTTTTTTTTTTTTTTGGAAAGAAACACACTCAACCATATTACACTGAACCGATGGAGATTTATGTCAGTGACACTTTATGGTAGAGTCATTTTGGTATCTGAGGCAGTGTTCCTCGTGTCTGTGGGCATCAGGAACCTGTTCTGGGGATATTTTCATCAGTAATGTCCCCTGTTCCTCTCCATAGCCAGATACAAGAGTCAGAAGGTCCTTACTGGGTTTCTGTGTAAAATGTGTACCAGCTTCCTCAACATGGATGAGAGCAGAGCAGCTCATGAAGTGAAACCCAAACTTCAGCCAAACTGCTTTGTCCTGCCAGGTCTTATTTTGACATCCACACTGACATAGGATACTGTCACTGGCAAATACCTGGCTTATAAACTAACCCTAGTCCTTGGGAAAGGCTTATACGGGCCATATTTCATACAAGAGACACACATCAAGAGGCTTGTGTGCCCAAATGTGCCCCAAAAGGACACGTTTATATAGAATAGCACAGTTTGGTATCCGTATACCAGCTCTGGTTCCAGGACTGGGTGAATAATGTTTTTGTTTTGGACCCAGTCTCACATGTTGCAAGATATTGGAGACCTACAAAGGTGATAACTTGAAATGAATTTGATACCCTTGGTAGAAAGTGAAGTTCCCTATGTTTTTTTTTGTAGTAAACAAGATAAGAATTAATTCTCTAAGATTAATATCCATTATGTCTATGAATTACTGAAACCTTAAAGATGAGAAAACAGCCATTCCTCTTAATTGCTTAAATTTCGGACTATTTAATCTCTTTCTTATGGAAAAAGTACTGTTTTGCAGTGAGCAACATCATCTTCACATTATTTCAAGAATCCTTTGGTGAAGTTCTGTGGTGTGTTTATGGGAGGAGCACGGAGATGTCCTGGAACTTGTGAGAAGTCATTGCAGCATCATCATGGTTATCCTTGTTTGTCAGTTTGGGCTACGGTTTTGGCTGTGAACTAAAGTTTGTCTGAGTTTATCATCCGCTTTTACCCCCATGACAATGTTTGATATTGAATAGGAGATAAGATTTATCTAGGCTTATTAGCTGGATCTATATTTTATGAAAATAAATATATATATTTCCATTCATTTCTGCTCCTGGTCCCTAAAGGGAGTTAGATATCACACAACAGATCACCATGTCAATACTTCTCTTATGCCCTTTCCTATCATGGACAGGTCATTAAAATGTAATTTAAACCAGTTTTTAACAATCAGGAGCAAGTGGCAGGGCTTTGGGTTATGAGATAAATATTTTTCTAGGTTAAATTAAGTAGTAAATAAAATAACTTTACATGAATGTGGGAGAAGACATCCAGACCTTAACTTATTGAAATGTGAACCTTGTAAAAATCATTTGCCAAAACAAATGCTTATTTTCTTCCCACTACACAGCCCCTATTTGATATTTTCTTTACATAGCATGATATGGGTTAGAGCAGAGAGCGAGAGCCCCCTATCTCTGAGTGCTTTTGCAATCTCTGCTCAATTAGTTGTGTCTCTTTCTAGACCAGACCACAGCACCCTGGGGAATTCTGGTAGATGTGAGAGGTATCTGTGTTTGCAAATCATTATGAAACATCCAGGAAGATAGTACTGGCATCCTGGGTCCTGCTTTAATGATTTGACTGCTGCACCATGTTAGTCTTCCGAATGCAGCCAACAGTGACAAATGACTGCCAATTGCTCAGCCTTTGCTGCCATGTATAAAACCTCCCTGTACCTGAAAATCAGGGAAAAAAGTTTCCATAAATTATAATTTCAATTGGGTTGGAAGGACAATTTACACTGTAGAACTAATTCTGCAGTTCCTGTTAATAAATCTTCATCTCTGAAGTGATTTGAATGCAAATACATAAGTTTATCTTATTTAATTTTAAACCTACTGCTTTTGGCTATCTCTTTGGGAAGTGTGACTGCACAGATTTTGATGACAGTTGTAGCTTAAGATGCAAGCACACCACAATAAGAAAGAAAAGGTTCATATTCAGGTTGATAAAATTCATGCCTTATTTTTAATTTCACTCCTTAGAGGAAAAAAAACATGTTTCCTGATGGACTGTTTCTAAATGAAACAGGAAGAAATGTAATTTTTTTTTTAATACTTGTTATTAATGGACCTGCCAAGTAGTGAATCCTTTGCAGAGTAGAAAGTTAAATACACATAATGTAAAACAGCATCTCTAAAATGTTAGGAATAGCAAGATTCAAATACTGAGTATTGTTTCTGGTTGTAGCTGAAGCTTAGAAGTATTAAACAACAGCTGAAACTGTTTGACCTCACTTAGCCTGTAAACAATATGCATTTTATGTTTAAAAATATCACTTCAACCACTGGCATTAAGAAAGTTTGTCAAGTAATTTACCTGTAAATATGAATGTGTTGAGTTTGGCCTTTGCCTCCTTGGGAGTCACTGCTACAATTTCTCTCAACTAAGAATGAAGCAGAATAGCTGATAATGTTTGAAATAATTATTTGTTTGTGTCACTTGCCCTTTATGAGCCTCCTGTTTTGATGATTCTTTTTTAGATGAATACATCCTTATTGTATTGACTGTCTTCTTACACTCTATGCATAAATTTTAAATTAAATACTTTGGTTACTAACAGTAGTCCAAAGTTGCAATGCCAGTGTCACCTGGACTAATGCAATAAACCTTCAAGGCTTCTATGTGACTCTTGTAATTCTTGTTGGTCAGTGTTGAAACACTCAAAGAGCTGTTATTTCAAACTCTCAAATATGGTAGCTTAGTGTGATGATTGTGTGCAATGACTGTCATTTTGCTTAAGAAAGTGGGGACCACCAGAGCTAAAAGAATAATTTTCTAGAGTTTTCTGTACATCAAGGCTATTTGGGACTGAGCAGGAATGATTTTCACCTATTGTGGATGATCATAAATTGATATTTCCTGCTACTTCCCAGTACATTTCATATGCATATTGCATCAGCCTATGTGAACTGGAAGGATGTGAAAAAAACCCACTAAAAAAAAATTCAAAGACATCATTGTGTTTCCTTTTATAGGATTGCACAGAAAGTTCATTATCTGACTTAAACCCTTTTAAAACCTTCTAGTTTCCCTGAATCTTGAATTATAGAAGAGTGGCTGGATTCCTGACTTCACAGTCTATCTTACATACCAGTGTCAGTGTGTGGGGAGCTGCCAGAGCCTTGGGGTACCTGGGCATGTGCAGCAGCAGCCCCATGAGCCCCCAGCAGCTGTGACTTGCATTGGCTTTCTCCCAGGCAAGGAGCCCACCAACCATGCTCTAACACTCAACCTTCACAGGAAGAAACATCATGGTTCTTATTGCCACCATACGGAGAAAAAACACTGCTATTTGATTTAATGGGAAAAAACTCAGGTGTGAGTTTTATGACAGTAGAACAAATACAGCTTCAAAGAGATCGGAAACAATGAATAACATGTTAAGTTAACCCAGTGCAGGAGGACTGACCTTTCTTGATAGGAGAACAAAACCAACAAACCCCAAAACCTTAGCCAGGAAATTCTCCAGGAGATGGTTCACTGAACAGCATATAAAAAGGTCATAGCATCATCTGGGAAGGATTTTCCCCTTAGACTTAGTGAAAACGTTTCAGATATAATTACCAGATGAGGCACATTAGGCACTGCAGGAGCAGTTCATGTTTGCTATGGCCTGTGCAGTCTTTAATAGATAAATAGATAGGTGGGGCTTGGAGTCAGCTTGCATAAAATAGTGTGGCTGCCTTGAGATCAGTGGAGATCAGACTGTACCAGCATCTGAGGTTGGTTGTTTATTTCAAAGATTGTCAAACCTCAAAACCCATTTTAAAAAGTATGTAAAAAGAGGAAATATTGCATGCCTTTCTCTGCTGTTTTTATAAATACTTAACAAACTTGCCTTCTATGTAAAATATTAGTAGTGAAATTACAGACAGTACATGCAAAACTGTAACATGTGGGATCTGCCTATCATGGTCTGTAAGACGACCAAAGAATACTGAAATTAAAAAAGACATTCGGGACTTGCAACTGCTACAAAACATTGCTTTTCTCTCAAGAGTACGACCTGATTATAAAACTGCAAGATGTTTGCAGGTGGATCCCCACTGTACAAGAGGATTGCCAAAAGGATTGCTATCTAAATTGAAAATTGGGCAGTAGTAACATAGGCAAGGATGTGTGACCCTCGTTTTATTCCAGACTGGACTGGAGTCACTTGGGCCTTGCCCCTGTGCCAGTGATTACAGATTGCTTCCCACAGAAGTCATCAGCTCTTTGGCTTGTGTTCAGCCTGAGTTTGTAAATTCATCCTGTCCCTGTGCTCCGCCTGCTTGCTTGCTCTGTTTCAGGCAAAGTATCAAAGAACAGAATTCTGCACATAATTGCCTCTGTATATGCTTCCCTGTGACTCAACATTTGTGGCAGGTCTACTTTAGAGACTATAGATTTTGGTGCAGACTCATGGCACTGCTGGAATGTGAGTCCAGGGTCAGAACAGAGGATGGGACAAAGGTGATGTGTATCTGCAGAAGGAAAACAAAGAGAAGTTGGTAAAGTGGGAGGCTTTTGGTAACCAAAAATTTTGGATTCCATACAAGGGTAAACCTCCTATTGGTTCCTAGCCCTCAGAGTTTTGGAACATTTATGTCATCATCTGTTCAAAATGTTTTGGTGGCATCAACTTTAATATAGAATTTCCCTCCATAAAGGGATGTTTCCTCCATAAAGTTTCTGTATGCTGGAATTCACTCCCTTTCCCAAAGTGTAGTTATTCAGGAATGTAACACAACACATACACACACAGAGGGGAAAACAAAAAGCTATGTGACATTAATGACCTTACTTTTGGTATGCAAAATGTCCAAGTAAATGAAGGCAATGGGGGTGGTGACAGAGAAGATGACTACTGGGAGATTTGACATAAAGGTGACCTGTTTGCTTCTCTGACTATTGTGGAGCTAATTAAACATAGCATCCCTAGAAATAAAGTGCTGGATAGAGGGTGAGTAGTCAGTTGCTCTCACTGCAAATGTCACTTGGGATTGTGATTATACCCATTGCTAAAAGGCAGTTGAATAAGCAAATGTTGTTTTGCAGGAAGTAGGAAAAAAATCCATCTATCATACTCCACAGCGAGACATGAAATGTATAATTCCAGTAATGAGCACTGGAAGTATGAGCTATGTTTTAAGCCATCTGAGTTATATTTTAATCCTCCCTTCCTTCCTTCCCCTATTCTGTTTAAAGAGAAGGAAAAATGATTTTATGTAACAAATGCATTTTGTTGCTACACCAGTGTATATCTGGGGCTTTATGCTGAAAACTTTCTCGGTGCTTTAAGGCTTTGGGGCTTTGTTAATTTTGTTCCCAAACTCCTTCATCACTGGCCAAGCTACCTCAGCCCCACACCCTGGGCAGTGAAGATCACCCTACTGAGAATTCCTGCAGGAATCTCAGAATATTTTGATACATTTTTGCTTTTATTTTTCCACTGTTGACTAGTTTTCCCCCAGATCTGATGAGACTGCTACAAAAACCCAATCTTTCAAGCCCCTGTGCCAATAACCATGGCTGTAAGGTGTCTGCTGTTGGTGTCACCACTGGTCTGTGAGGCCACACTCATGTGCATCAAGTCTGGGATGTCCCAAGAACTTCAGCCCAGTGGGAATGTTCCAGCTGAAGGTGGGGATGGGGCTGGAGATATGTGGGGACTTTGGCTTTCCTTGGGCCATGCTGAGGGAAAAAGAAGAGAGGAGAAGCTGGTCCTGGAGACTGCCTCTTGTCTGAATTCAGCCTTTGGAGCACGCAGGGAGGTCAGAGAGGGTCTCTTAATTTTTCTTGTGAGGAAGGTGTGTGGAGCCAGTGCCATGCCAGTGTTTCATTCTCCTGGTTTATTCACCTGTTACCTTTGCCTCGCTCTCAGTGCCAGCAGCAATCTCTAACTGCCTCCCTGAGTGGATCCAGAGATGTGGCAGCCTCATGTTACCCTCAGCCTGTCTCGGGCAACACATTGTACAGTAAACACACTAATTTTGAGGTCACTCTATCCTTGTTGCCCTTTTTGTGTGGAGGTGTCCCCTTGCTCCTGTACCCTGCATGGCCCAGCCCTACTCCTCAGGTGAAGTGAATTCAACGAGGAGCTTCTGTACTTTTCTCCCTAATGACATAAGTTGGTCTTAAACCAAAAAACCTGTAGTGTGTCCTTCTTTTACATGTTGTTGTTACTGCTACTGAGACACTGAGCTGGTGTGTGGTTCAGAGTTGTGCTCCCACGCTGTACCAGACACAGGAGAGCTGCCTCCTGACCTGTGCACAGGCTGTAGATGCTTTGTAGACCCCCTTCTCTGTTCCCCCATGTGCCCACTGCATGCACAGTGAGCTAGGTTCCTGTGCATGAGTCAGGGTGAGCAATGCAGCCTGACTGACCTTACCCTGAGTACACCTGTACCTCTGATTTGTGGGTCTGGAGTGCCAGGGGAGAGAGACTGACATTTAAGAAGTAGCAAAAAATTGGTCCACAGCTGTGGACACATCGCATGGAGACTGGAGTTGCCATTCTAGGCAAGGGAGGTAATGTTTTCCTTTTTTCCCCTTGAGCTAACTCATTGGGGTGAAATTGAAGCCCATTTCCTGCTTCTAAACACTTTCTGATTCTGCAAATGTTTTCAGCACTCTCCTGGGTCCTCTTCCAACACCTATCTAAATCAAACAATCTCTTACCTGTGTGTTGTTTCTTTACTTTGGCAGTGTTTCTGCTGTGTGCTCTCCTGGTGCAGCCCCCATGCCTTCCCTGTCTGTTATCACAGATGAGCACAGCTCCTAGAGCTTCAGTGAAACCCCTCTGAGGTTGAGGAAGTGGGAAAGCAGGTCAAGAGGCCTGTGACAGCCACAGATCTGCTGATTAATTGTTATTTGTATGTGAGGCACCATGACCTGGGCTTTTGTTTTACCCTTTTCTTCTTTTAATGAAAAGAAGTAGAGAAGAAAAGACCACTTCTTGCCACTTCTTTGGGGAAATTGGTGGCACTCTCACTGTCCAATTTACACCAGGGTTAGAGCTGCTATCCAGAAGATTGTCCAGAACACTCTGTGCTGCTGACATAGGCATCTTCTGCAGTGTATGTTCAGCCAAGCCCATGCCAGACAAACTCCATATGCTAAAATATTTTTCCAAGGGCTATTTCAGCCATGTGTGTGCTCTTTAGCTGCTGTAGTGCATTTAAGTCAGTCTGTGACTGAAGTCTGAGGTCAGCAGTGCCACTTCTTCTTGTTTCAGTCAGCAGAGGGAGCTGATGTGTGCACAATTTTTAAGAAAGGACTATATTATTTTGCATTTCTTACAAAGGAGTAGAATCATAATTTATGCCAATAATTATCTTAATTTTTACAGGAATCTTCCTGGACTACTTTTCACAGACCGTTCTGTTAAGTCTCTTTCATTTTCACAAATTCACATGAACAGTGGTATGAGTTTACTGTGCTATATGTAGACACTCGAAAGGTGCTTAATTTCCATTGAAAATATTCATATGCAAATGTTCCATGTTTTTGAACTGGTTGCAGTTCTGCTGAGGAGGTAGAGCCTCCTCTATTATACGACACAACAGATTTCTTTTATATTTAGATTTTTACTCTGAGAAGAGAGCAATGGAGAACTCACAGAAAATTGCTTGAATACCAAAATGAAGTGCTAGCTTTGGATTGTCAAATTAAATATTTTAAAATAAAGAATTAATAGCTCCCAATTTCTATCTTGTAGGTGTTGGCATGAGGCAGAGATGCTTTCAGGCCTGAGGCTGCAGTCTCTGGCAGTTGTCTCTGCCTTGTTGCTTGCCTGTCCCAGCTCTTTCTGTCTGTCTTGGTGAGGTGGTGTATTTCTGTCATGTGTTTCAATGAGGGAAGACATCTCTGCATCATGTGGCTCAGTGCTGCTGGTCCTGTGGCAATGGAGAGGTCTGTTTAGGAGAATAATCCTCTGGCTTTATGAAAAGGAAAAAAAAAATTAGTACTTTTAAATATCTCAGTGGAACAAGTTTGGTTTGGGATTCCTTTTTGTTTCTTTCTTAAAGTACTGTAAATTATAGAAAGAGATTATTGAAGTTCTCTTTAATGGGTGCAGGATAAATATAACTCAGCAGGAGGTATTGATTTTAAAAAGTATAAATTCTGGTCTGTTGTAAGACTGGAAATCTAATTTTAATTTTATTTCTTATATTGAACCTTCCTTCTTGGTAGAGGGCTGGCATTGCTGAGTCAGAGTAGTGCTTTGAGCTACTCCCAAACTAGTGGCAGAACCTGCATAATTTAACACAGTTTATAATCTTTAAGGGTCTTTTTTTTCCCCCTCTAGATGTTTTGAGATATTTAGTATTTAGTTTTCAGTTGTTTGCATGCATAGATTTATTCTGCTTTTAAACTGAGTAATTTTCAGGAAGAAAAATATTTCCAAGATGGCAAAGAGTTAATATTCCTGTAAGAAGAGGAAATTCTGAAAGTGTCTTTATACTGTAAATGAATAGGCAGACATTTATTAATTTGGACTGAAATCCTCCATCTGTTGCAAAAAAACCTTGTCATGGGTCAGGTTTACAAGATACTGAAAGACTGTGAAAATCAGAATGATTGGAAGCACAGCTATCAATGTAAGGAGATGTGTCAGCTCTTGCAGGGGATGTGATTGCAATTGTTCATAAGAAGAACACTAAATCCTTGTCCTGACATGAATTTTTATAAGCCTTTCTGCAAGCAAGATGAAACAAATAAGGTAATACACTTGTTTCAGTATTCATCACATTTGGCTCAGCTAAAAGTAGTGATTAGATATTATATTACATCATAGCATTAAATTTTGTGGGTGGGAAAAAAACTTTCCCATCCTATGGGATATGAGCTCTGAGAAGTTTTCCTGTTCAACAACAGAATGACACTGGAGCCATTCATAGTCAGAGTGCATTTTCTTTGTGCTTTGTTTGTTTTAAATTGCAATATTGATGGGGAGCACAGAAACAGCAGCAAAAACACCCAGCAGCTGAGGCTCATAGAGTTGGGATACTTAATGTTTAGATTTTAAGTTCCTACTCAAAATCATGAACAACATGGGGATTTTGGAATATGCCAGGTATTGGAATGGCAGTCTGACTGCTAGCTTGGAAAGGTTTGCTTCAAATTGTGATTCTATTTTTTTTTTTTAATTTTTGCATGGTCTCTCTGGATAGGATATTGCTCTTAGTAAGACAAACAGCCCATATTTGTGGGTTAAATACTTGCAGCAATGTGTGTGTCCATCCATAATGAATGCCTGCAGTAGGACACAAACACAAAATAATCAGAAAATAGAATATTTTACTGGAAATACTGTGATGATTCCATGTGTAATAATTCTTTAAGCTCTGCATCAGACACTCTCTGGTCAGAACATGTTTACCACAATGCCTTGTGCCCTCCCAATATAGCTGTGAATCACAGTCTGAAGAGAGGTACTGGAAATAAAGTTTCACTAAGAGCTGTTGTCCTTGCTCTGATTTAGGAAGGTCTAATTAGCCAGATTGGATCTTTTGGACAACTATAAATATCTGCTTTGTTATTATGAAATGTTAGACCCAGTTGTTGCTGCCATGAGCTTTCAGTTAGGCTGGGAGCAAAGATTGGAAACTGCTCCAGGAGCAGTCTGAGAATGGGATGTAGGAGTAGGAAAGAGCAATACTGGAGCTGCAATAAGGGAAAAAATCCAGCATGCAATAGCAGCTCTTCTGTTTATAGTGTAAGGATTAGAGAAAGTGAGGCATGACTGGAGATCAATATGAATTCCTTCCCCTTACAGGTGTATTGATCTTGGGCACGTACATCACTCATAATCTCCCTGCTATAACTGGCAAACCGAAGTGTAAAAAATGAGGATGGCAGGGCTGAGCTAGGAGATTAAAGAAGAAAAATGTTAAGAAGTGTACACTTTTGATCCTTGAGATGTGAAAAGCTCAAGGTCATCTGCTGTTGTGACTAGGTTGACCATAAAATCTAAGTGACTCATTAATTTCATACACCTACCCATAAAATATTTTGGTTTATGTGATATAATCTTCCTTTCCATTAACCTGAACTGAGTCACTTTATAAGCAGCTTGAGTTTAGCATATCAGTCAGAGATTCGTTATGCCTGGGAACTGTGTCTAGGTTTGGAAGGACACTGCTGATGAATTTTTCAGAAGTTTTAGTGTTGAGTAAGAAAAAAACTATAGGCATATCTCTGAATTGGTAAGTGGCTTTTTCTCTGTTGTTTGGTTGTTTGGGTTTTTTTTTGTTCGCTTTGTTTTTTGAAAGCGATATTCAGTAAAGAGCAAAGGTCTGACATTCCTTTTAGTCTTTCCACTTCAAACAAGTCAGTAGGAAGAACTGACCTTGTTTATATCAATGCCATTCCATGAATAAAACTAAATGACATCTCTGATCTTTGAGTTGGTTGTGACTAATTGTGCCGTTTGCGTGGATGAATATAGGCAGGCAAGTCCTTGTGGTGCAAGCATGACTACTTAATCTTTCACAGAAAGTAAGGAGATTTATTGCAGAATTTAAATCCTTTTCTTTTCCAGAGCAAGCAAACCTTGCTCTGAAAATAACTTTTCAAGACAAACCCCAGGGATGTTCACTGACTGTGTTAATACTGTACAGGTAAAAACTAGAGATGTGCTGTTAGGTGGAGGTTCTAGTGCAGGACTTGAGCAGCCTGATTTATTTGTATGCTCAGAGTTACTGTATTGTCCCCATTTCACAGAAAGGAGTCAGATGATGGGGTTATGTCAGTGTGAGATATAAAAGGGTGTGTCAGAGATGGATGCGATGACTGACACATGGATGGTATTCAAAAAATCACTTTGAATAAGAAGTTTAGTGGTATTTCATATTGATGTGGGATCATGTACAAGATTCCCATTAAGCAGCATGAGCATAACCATGGTTCCTTCCCTCTTCCTCTGTATTTCTTTGGTGATATCTATACTGGTTTCTGGAAAGATTGTATTTCTGTGCCTCCTGCGAGGCAGGGCACAGGTGAAGTAGGCAGTGGGAACCAGACTGATCTTCTTCTCTTAGGTGTCTGGTGCCCTTGCACACCTGTTGAGCTATTCCTGTATTTGTGTTCTAAATTGTCAAAGGAAGGGCCTTTATGATTAATTATATATCTCTCTCCACTGGCTGCCATCCTGAGCATGCAGTCTGGCAGCTCTTCAGGACTTCTGCCTGGACCATGGCTGTAGCTGCCCTAAGTCTTGAGTCTTATACAAACTGCTGCTCTTTCACAGGCTTTGAAAGTTCCATGTGAATGATTCACAGAAAAAGACTGCTTATATGATTCTGCCAAGTGCAAAACAGAAAAATGAAAGATGTCAGCAAGTATAACTCTCCCCTCACTTCTGCAATGCTTTTTTCCTGACTCCGTGGAGAAGAAGATGTCTTTTGTTCATATCTCAGCATTTATTCCCAAGCCAGTGTCTGAGGAGATCACTGCAGTAACTCTTGAGTCCCAGTTTATCCATTGTAGTTGTGTACTTTAACTTTCTCAATCCAGTGTTCACTATAGTTAGTATTTATTTGTTTACCTTTGTAAAACAGCATTTAAACATAATTTGTTAGGTATATGTGATGGGTTGACCTGGGAAGAAGAAACATAGAGAAGTTCTCTCCAAGGAAGCTTCCTCTGTGGGGGTTGGGACAACTTCAACAGCCAATGGGAGAAAGTTAGTTCGCTCCGTGAACACTCATTTTGAAGGAGGTAATCCAGAACTGAGTCTCTTTATCTTTCCAGTGGCTGAGCAGGTAACACCAACCCGAGCTTCCCCCTGCTATGCAGGGGGAGGCTCGGGAGGCGGCTTGGGCCCCGTTTGCAAACTACAAGACCCAATGGCCGGGAGGAGGAAAGCTTGTTGATAAGACCTTCACGGCTTCCTCCTCCACGCAGCTCTGGGGGGGGCCAGTTCCTGCTGCTGGCTCGGAGCAGTTTTGGAAGGGCCAGGCCTGCCCAGCCCCCATGAGGCCTGGGGGAGGCAGCCGGGCCCTGTCTGGGAAGCAGGGGTGGCCATGGGCAGGGCTGGGCCCTGTCTGGAAGCAGGGGTGGCCATGAGCAGTCTGGGGCTGCAGCCCAGCCCCAGAAAGGCTGACAGACACCTCAGCCACCCCCCTTCATCCAGCGCGGCCTGAGCCTGGCCCAACTTTTGTAGTTGTGTTAAACTTTTACTCTTTAGTGCTCAGGTAAGATTTGCAAAACCTCCAGCCTTCCTTTGAATATGAAAGGGAATAAGAAGATATTCTGAAGTCAGTAAAGCAAGAGCTAAGTTTTTTTAGATGGAAGGAGAATGAGGAGATGCTGTCAAAATGGCTGAAAATCCTTTTGTAAGATTGTAGGGATGAACTGATGTGCTGAATATTCCTACAAACCATGGAGAAAAACATGGGAAGTTAGAGATGTTCCATTTAATAGATCATTTGACCAAAAAGCACCTGTTGAGAATCTTTGCCCTGAGGAAACAAAGGGATCTCAGTTTTCTGAGGATGAAGCATGAACAGAGAAAAAAGAGATACAGAGGACCTTTGCTGTGGAACATTTCATTCTTAAAAGTGATACCCCATGAAAAAGACATGGCCGACATCTACAGCTTTGGGAAGGCTGTGGAGTTGGGAGGAGTGTTACGATTGCAGGTTCCGGGTGGATGCAAATCATGAAAATGAAACCACGAGAGGACTGTTTTCTTCCTTCTTGTAGAAAAATCTCTACAGCTTCAACAGGAAGAGGCTTCTCTCTCTGAAAGTGAACTGAAAAAGACTGAGTTAGGAACTGACTGAAGTAGTTGTTGTATGTTTGTTTTGTTGTTATGAAAGTTAGGAAAGGGAAAGAAGGAGTAGTCTGAAAAATCTTTTTCTAACTTTGTTTTTTTTCCTTTGTGTAGTTAATAAATTTATTTTTTTATACTCTCTTAAAAAAAATCAAAGCTAAAACAGTATCTAGGTTAAATTCTGACTTTTGTTTCTGTTATACAGATCTCATTGTACTGTCATTGCTCATATTGCAGCATGACACTTGTTGGTAACTGATGTTCAGCATTGAGATTGTGTTAACTTTTGGGGATGGGGTGAAGGACAATTAGTTTTAATACACAGGGATATTTGGGATTGAAATCTTCAGGTCTGGCACAGATGGCAAGGGACTATCAGTGTGTTTTACTACAAATTAATCTTTCTAAGCTATGCTGAAATGAGATATTTTTAAATGAACTTTAAAATGCATTGTAATCTGCTGTTCTTTGGGAGCTGTAGACATCTTACCACCTGACAGTTGTCACTTTATGAGTGGGGCTTAAGAAGTGCCTTGGCCATCACACTGCAACTGCTACTGGCCAGAGCAGTACTTTCTAAAATGTTTGAAAATGTTAGGCTTGCACACTTGCACACAACTAAAGCAAATACCCATCTGTGAAACAACGTGCCACCTCATCTGAGAGGGGAGGAGTCCATTTTTGAAGAGTTAGAATTTTTGAATTCTTTCTGTAGAATTCTTGCTGCATTTGCAGCAGGAAGGACAATTACCTTAAATATATATAGTTTTGGAAGAAGCTTTTTTCTCTTCCTTTTTGACAGCCCTGTAATCAAAATGATATCATTCATGCAAAAGGAAGAAGCAGGAAGCTGTTTCCTAATTGGCTTCTGGGTAACTGGATGAGAAAACAATTAAAACACAGACAGGCATAAGGACAGCCATCCAACAAAATAATCATTGTGTTAGTCTGGGAGCTCTTGGTGTCCTGTTAGTCCTTATTTGAATTTAAACAAGGGGCATTGAAGCCAGCTCTCTCAAGGCAGAGACTACCCTTGACATTCCTTAGTAAGATGACAGTGAGCTCCAGACTTTCCCTCACTTAGACTGTGAGCAGGGAAAAGCCCAGGGGGCTCTTATTTGGAGTCCTACCTGGAGGTACCAGTTTGAGCTGCTATTTCATTATTTAGCTGTTGCACAGAGAATAATTTAAGGATCTGGATGGCTGAGACTCTGAAGTGGGAAGGCAGGGGTTGAGCCTGTAAGGAAACCTGTTGCGACTGTGAGTGTGGAATGGCCTCAGTTCCAGCTCGAGTGGTACAAGTGTAGGTGCCAGTGGCTCCTGGATGCCTGGGCAGGGAAGTTTCCTCAAGAATGGGGCTAAAGGAGGCAATGGGTCATAGTGAGCCTCCAGAGCAGCACGAGGCAATGCTGTGGTGTGCTGCACAGAAAATATAGGGAGACAGAGGAGATGGGGCTGATGGAACAGCATGGGGGGTGAGGAAGGGAGAGAGGAGAGAGCCTAGGATGTGGTAGGAACTTCACCTGGCTAAGGGAACAAATCCTACCTTTGGAACGAATTTGATCCCTGTGCCTCTCTTAAGTGATTGATGCAAGGACAGGAATCTTGCCGGCAGTTAGCAGCAAACTAATTCCTAGCTCCTGAAATATGTGCTTCCCACTGGGAAGTTAACTTATTAGAACGCAGCAAAATAAGGTCAATTGCTCAAAAACTGAGCAATGAGATTTGCTTGTTGGTTTGCTTTCGTATTTGTCAGTAAAATTAAAACATCTTTTAAAACTAGACAGAATCAAAGTATATTAACTTAATTGGTATGTTATGTAGATTAATAAAGTGTAATGCTTGAAGGTTGTGAGTATACTTAGAGTTTATTATGACTGTTAATCAGAATTAAATAGCTCTGAGGACATTTCAAAGCCGTAAGGACTTTTCTACTCATATAAGCCCTTTGGTATTAATTTACTGCCAATATATCAACTTGTCATAAAAATGTAAATGAAGAACGTATTGGTACTGCCATATCATTTTAGCATTAGCTTCCTATACGTTTTTGCTGGGTGAGTCTGATTTGCACACTGACTATGCCAGCAGTAGAATGCTTTCATGGTTATCTGGGGTTGCTTTCTGAGATCCTGAAGTTGTCCCAGAGCACAGAGAGCAGGTCCTTGGGATTGCTGCTTTGGTTTATTTTCTTTCTTAATTCACACCATATTTTTTAGAAGACTCAGATAGACTGTGACTGTTTTGAATTTGGCACAGGTACAAGTTGTGGCCTGATGGTTAAAACTGAGTTCAGTTATGGGATGAGAAAATGTTAAACCTTTCAGGGCTATAGGGAAGATTATTTGTTTGTTTGTTTGTTTGTTTGTTTGTTTGTTTTTAATCTGCTTTATGGAGTATCAGGTTTTATGATTTTGAGAAATTTTGTTCATGTCTAAATGCAGGATAAATGAAATATTTTGCTTTGCTCTTTGAATACTCTGTTAGAAACCCATATTGAGGGCACAGAAGTCAAAGTTTTGATCATAAATATATTAAAATATCCAACCTTTTCCAATTTCTTCTTAGATCTCCTAGCTTATAAATTGCAGATTGACTTTATTTGTGACTAATTCCATAAACCTTGGTGGAATTTTGCCCACGGTTAAATTATCCCAGGATGTTGAATTACATAATTTCTAATCAGAGGTGCTTTCTTAGCAAACCTACAAACTCTGTTAAAAGCAGTGCAGAAGTGAGGGATCCTTGTTGTTTTGTGCTGAAAGTGCAAAAGTAATCTCTAGAGTTCCTCATCCCTTGCCAGTTTTGTTCCTACTGTGTGTACAGTAAATATCATAAAATATTAACCTATAGTAAATATTTAATACATAATTTATTTGCATTTTATAAGTTCTCTCGCCAATATATGAAATGCTGAATAGATAGTTATATAAATATTTTAAAGTGACAAATATATAAATATTTAAATGGCCAATATAAATATTTTAAATGCAAGGGCCACATTCTCCCTTTTTTCCCTCTGAGTTGAGTAGGTATAATTGCTGACAGCACTTTACTCTGCAATTCTGAAGTAAAAGCCTCAGACAAAGAAATGTGCATTTTCATTTATGTCAGTAAACTTTGAACTAGGTCAGTAAATATAGTACATTTCAGAATTTCATAGTGAAAAAAAAATTATGGTTTATGCATTGAATAGAATTTGGGGAATATTACAAAGAGACCGGGCAAGTATTAGCTTAAATGTATTACCTTAAATTGAAAATGAAAAAATTATGATAAATGAATTGGTTTTAGCTGGTTTAATAGAATTGTAAGGATAATACAAATGGGAAGACTTGGGTGAGGGATTCAGTTTTTGACTAATAGGAAGCGAGAGGAAAGTCCTTTAAATTTTATTTTTTAAATTTTTTCATCAACTTCTAGCATAAGAACAGGGAAAATGTACATCCAGATCAATCCTCCAGCTTGTGTTTTTCTATAAAAATAACCCTGCAGGCTATTGGGGATGGTGAGTAGTATTATAAATTACAAAATTTACAGGGAGACATTAAATGCTGTATTTGCCAAACTAATTTAAAAATTAATATATGTAAATTGATAGTACACTTAAAAAGAAATTGAATTAATTTCTTTTGGTCAACCTGATGTGGTTTGATACTTTATGTGCCTACGTGTGCCTTCTCCAATAAGGAGAAGCCCGGCAGACATCCTAGGACACTCGAGTGTGAACATTTTAGCAGTTGCACCTAAAATAGTCATATTATGTACAGAGGAGGAAGTGATTCATGCATTTGTAAATGAGACAGGACAGCTAATCCATCATTTCCTGTAGGAAACAACAAATTCACTTTAGAGAACTTGAGAAACTTGCTGAACAATATAGTTGTTTATAACTATTGGTGGTGATTGTATTATTTTTCTTTCCTTTTTTCCCCCATTTTAATGAAAGTTTCTTTTTGAAATAGTGTGTTACAGAAAAAAGTGATTATTTGTTTGGTGCTAATTAAAGCCACAATTATATAAGCTGTCAAATAATTGAAAACTAGGAAGTTTTTGCTTGCCTCCTTAAAAATATCTCTTATTAACAAGTCTAAATTCATGTGCACTGCCCAAGAACAAAACTGATCAGCCCTGAATAACTTATTATTTCTATATTAATTAAGCTTAATCATCCTGCTAAAAAAACCCACACAGATGCTAAAGTTTATCATCAGATCAGCCGACATTTGTTTGCTCTTGTGGCATGAAAAACTTATTAAATACATGATGCTGAGCTGTGCTTTCTTTTGTTTAAGCAGAGACAAAACCACACACAAAGTCAAACCTTCCTACTTTGAACTGCGCTAGACAGCTTTTGTGAACATCCTATTTGCAGAAAGAAAATTTTGTGTGACAACTTATTACAAAACAGGAATGGCCTGTTTAGCAAAGAAAATGCTTTTGTCAAACCTATGCTGGTACTCTGGTTACTTTCCTGGTGCAAATGAGTGGGCAAGTGTTTTTGAGGGGAGTCCTGCTGTGGGGATGGGGAGACGCATGGGGTCAGGGAGGGCTTGTGCAGGCAGACAATCTCAGTGATCTGCCAGGAGGGCAGTCTGGACTGTTAGCTGCAGGCAAGGAAGTTTGCCTTGGTGGTAAAAAAAGATCAGGTGAACTTACTTCAGGTCAAACTAAGCAATACATGAACTTGTGTGTTGAAACATCTCCAAAGCAGTTTGGCTGGATCCCCTGCAGAGCGCTGTGTGCTGGTGAATTACACAAAGGAGGAACCCAAATGCCAAAATCTTTTCACAGTTCCTCAGAATTGACAACTGTCAGGTTTTGAGCAGCCAAATCCCAGACTACAGCCTGATTGGCTCAGGACCAAGACAGGTACACTTAAAGGTACTAATGAGCTGGTTTGAAGCACTCATGGTGGGGGTGCACAAAGGGCATATAGACCAGATATGAATGTTGTTTT
The DNA here is from genome assembly GCA_037013685.1 of Acridotheres tristis. Lineage (NCBI taxonomy): Eukaryota > Metazoa > Chordata > Aves > Passeriformes > Sturnidae > Acridotheres > Acridotheres tristis. Next base: position 6,360,701 of record CM072889.1, on the reverse strand, counting down.
TTTCTAACTTCATGTGGATTTTATGAGGGACTGAGGAAATTAAAAGGATTATTTTGTTTTATTTATATTCCAGAGTAGAATTAGAAAGGAAGAATAATTATTTTAGCTCCTGAAATGCAGCATGACTGAGTCAAGCTGAATCAAACTTACTGCACTCTTCTGTTTGCAAATAATAGACAAGTCATGTACTAAATTCTTGAATGTGAATCTGTGGAAATGACCTGCTCACTGCACTAGTAAACAACAATTATTTGTAATAGTTCATTGTAAGCATTCAGAAATTAAAGAATGATTGCTTAATTTCTGTAAAAGACATTCCCAGATACCTTAGTTTTCTCTCTATTATCTGTAAGAATTATATGTTAATATCATAGTAACAACTTCAGGAGCTCCTCTTAGAAACATAAATCTATAATGGATGGGAATTTGAGTGAAGTTTACATATTAACAATGTACTGTGAAGCATTGGCTTGAATTTGCTGGCTCTATTATGTTTGAACTCCTTTCAATAAAAGGGATAATAGAAATACCTTTATCTTCCAAGACCCTGTACTTTTTTGTTGATATTGTTTGATTATGCAGATGTTAATTCTTTGGTAAAGACAGCTGGGCTGGCACAGGTTGTTACTCTATCATGCAGGAAAGTAAAGAATATAATCTACTGGTTGAGGAGGAAGAGAAGTAGGATAGGGAAGATAATAGATGTTGATGTATTCATCAGATCTGTAGAGATGCCTTTTAATTATAGCTTACTTAATTGGAGTTTGTCAAAGCTGATTACATTTTTCCTCATGAGTATTAGTATCATTTTGAAGTTAAATGGACTGCACCTTCACATTTTGAACTTGTCCCAAGGTAGCAGATCCCACAAAGGAAATGTAATAGGTCTCAACTCAGTGAGATGGTGCCAAGTACAGGTTGTGCAGTACACTTCCTGGGGATTATGCAGCTGCTTAGACTTTAAAATATGCCTTAATATCAAATTGACCCCACATAGAACTAGGCTTCGAATTAGTCTGAGAGTAAATCAGTGGAAAAACTGCTTTCCTTAGCCAGGGAAGTATTTCAAGTTCAAATAGATGCAGTTTCATAAGGGCTGACAAGTATTTCTTGGGTTACTATTAAAACTACCAAGATCTGTCTTTTGAATGAAGATACACTTTTAAAATCCATATTCCACACATGGTTTAATCACTTAGCATAATTGTAAAGTGGGTACTCACAAGCACATATTACAAGGACATACTCATATTTGGGAATGTTTGTGAGACCCCGTTTGTTTTGGTAGAGACAGGGTTTAGTACTGTTTATATTCCTACAAGTTAAACAAAAACACTCATTCTCTAGTGAAAGACCAGATAGTTGAGCAGCATGAAATACCAATGAAATCTGTACTTTCAGTGCAGACTTAGAAATACTTTAAATGGAAAAAGAAGTAAAATTGAAAAGAAGTAAAAAAAATAAGGGAGTCTCTTCGCTACAGTGGAGCTCCCCATTTTTTATCCAGTCCAAAATATCTGTCAAATAACATACCCCAGTGAAATTACTATTATTGTTAGGTTGCTGCTCTACAGAGGCTTATGTTCTTAGGTTTGAGTTGTTATCATTTAGAAAAAATGGTATTTCCAATTTATTGCCAAGTGCTCCAGGGTCCTTTGGGAACAGGTCTTTGTTGTTCCAAAGTACTGTATGTATGTACTTTAGGGAGTGGTGTTGTGATGTTGATAGTAAGGCAATAAAAACTGCTTTAGGGAATCAAGCCACAGAAAAATTAAGCTCCCTTGGAAACAACTAGTTGAGATAACTTCTTTAGCCCCTTCCTGTAGAAACTAGTAATTCTTCTACTTCAGGGACAACTAACAACAAATTTTTGCAGCAAAATGAAGAGATGAAGAGAACAATGGCTGTAGTTAGATCTACCACCACGGAGCTTCAGCAAAGCAGAGCAGTGCATCAGATGAGTGTTACTGTGCCAGTGCTGCGAAGATGTCTCTGGACTTCTCACAGATCATGAAGCACTGCCAGCATTTCTGAAATGGAAGCAATTTGTAAACACAGTGTAAAAGGGAGAGCAACAAGCCCTTGTTTATAAATCTATGTAGCATTTTGTTGGATTTCTATGTTGTGTACTCGGCTTAAAGGGAGGGAGTGAAGTTACATTTTAAAAAATATTTCTCTAATAAGGAAATAGGAAAGACAAGTTATTCCATCCAGGAATGCCTGTTCAAGTTGCTTCTTGCAATTCCTCTGTAAGGACTGATTTCTGAAGGCTCTTGGGAGAGCAAAGGGTATCAGCAAAGGCTGAGTTCCTCACAAAAAAACCTTTTTCTCTGCAGAAGAGAGCCAGTCAGTTGCATAATGCCTTCTAGCTTTTTCTGATGCCTGATCTATCTCTGAATGTCTGTTATTAATACATGAGAGACCTGAAGAAAGTTCACTGCAATGGGTAAGAAGGGAAAGAAGAATCTAAGTGAGGCCAGATAAAATGGCTCCTTTGGCCACTATTTGCATGTTCTCCTTTCTAATGTAGTTTCTTCAGATTTTGCTTCCACATGAACTGAAGGCTGATACCATGTGCTGTGGCTCAAGACAAATGAGAAATGCATACTCTTCCAGTAGTTTCATGAGACTGATGGGACCTGATTGCAGTACAGAAAGAAAGGAGGGAGGAAATGCATCAGCTTTACAGGGCATCCTTAGAGAGAGTTTGATATCTACTTATGTTAGAGGAACTGTTCTGTTCATAAATCTTCAAGGGATTTTTCTCACTCCTGTGCTGTGGAGAAAGCAGGAATGCTATAGTGTAGGGCAAGGGGAGTAGAACTATACTGGCTTAGTCTAACATGCATCTTATGTCAATATGAACACTGGGCTAATTACCAGTCCCTTTAGGGTCATATTAGTCCTGGAATTGCAGCTGCTTATATTAATATTGAAGTTAGTTAACTCCCTTTCTTTTGTAGAGGTAGGCACAGAAAGGAAACATTTTAATGTCAGTAGCAAGAGATAAAACAGTTTTATTGATCATGGGACAGACCAAATCCTCTCTGCTGAAACAGGGAAAACTTGAAGTGGAAAGATGCTCTGAATAACAATCACACCTGGGAGTTTTTCCTCTTTTTAAAATAAGAGGTGTGAACTTAGGAGGAAATTATTGCATTCTAGCATTGAGTGCAGTCCTAGTAGAATGAAATTCAACAAAAACCCCATAACCCTGGATAAAGTCTAGATAAGGCAAGCTGCAGTCTTTTGACAGTCTGGAGTATCTCTGTCTAGATAAAAAAAACCTTGTCGTTTATGAAGTCAGTATGTGCCTGGAAGTACCTTTTTCTGCTATACAAACAGTTGTGTAGGACAGGAATTGCCAGTACAGACACACTGACACAATTCAAACAAAATTCACAGTTCTCATAATGTGTATTCACAGGGCATTGGCAAAAAGATTTTTTTTTTTAATTTCTTCAGAGAATGAATTATGCAGCATGACTGACACCTCCTCTGCAGGAGGGGTCCACTTTCTAATTTCATCATTATGTGATCTGTCCTACAATGTGTTGGTTAAACCAGTTTACATTTCCCTTCGGATTCCCAGGAGGTCAGAGAAGTAACTGCGCATCAGCCAAGATTTTGCCTTTCTTTTTTTTACTTCAGAACTTTTCTATAGAGGTTTGCAAGCTTGACTTGTACAAAAGTCTGAGAAGGCTCTTTTATTTGACAGCAGCTGAATAAATTCAGAAGTATAAACTCCAGAGATGATAACTTATTGTGCTTGCATTTTTTTTTTAGCAAGATTTGTTTTTACAGCAACTGATATGAGACCTGGTAAGAAACGAGGTACCTTCATAGCCTGTGTTTCCCACCAGCTCAGATGCCAAATGCTTCACAAAACTACAAGTTGTATTCAGTGACTATCACTGACTCATTGTCATTTTGATCGTACCACTTCATTTTGATGTTTCACTCTGGTACTTTTTTAAAAGAGAAGGTGTCCTATAAAATGTGAGAACTGGGCAGTGGGAAATTTTGTGCTCTTCATGCTCTTAGGCTATGCTGTAAATCATTATTTAGATTGCTTTTTAGTTCCCTTTGGCAGGCATATTTTTATTTGCTCACTTTAAGCCAAACTTTGGCCTTTAAGCCAAAACCAAGGAATTCTTCAAGGAAAAGTGTTGTGTCTCTCGTTGTGGGTGCTCCTCCATTTGTCATTATAATAACAATATTTATAGAATGAAGGGGACAATAATGTATATAAGGAAGATGAAAAGAAGATTCGTAGTTTTTATGCAGATTACACAGTTTGCAATTGGAAAGATGGTCTGAGAACCTGAAGGTATTTATTCTGCTTAGCAAAGATGAAAATTGAAAGGTTATCTATAAAACGGAATTACTGACTTCTCATATATTTCTCACTTTCTCTCTTTTTAAATCAAGAACTAAAAAAGAAACTAAGAATGGAAGAGAAAGAAGATGTAAAAACTTGAACTGAAAACAGGAGAAATGGGAAGAAACACCAGCTTATTCTCTCTCAAAATCTGATTCTCTAATCCTTTACAGTTTGTCTGACTATTGTCTGCAGCTTTCAATCACTTGTGTTTCTTGATTATTTTCACCAGGAATTTTTGAATTGGAGAACACCAGGATTGGACTCTAAGGCTCTGTTCCATATAGTTTCCATTAATTTGTGAGTAAAAAATTACAGAATTGTCCCAGGTATCAGCATGACAACAGCCACTCACAATGGCTTGCTTTATGCACTGCTATTGGGAAATGCTTTTAAAATTAAAGTCTTTCCTGAACAGTACCTAGTTTCCATGATAGATTTCCATTTCCAGAATTGTTTATAGCATTGTAAGTGCAGCAGTGATTTACATCATCAGAGTCCTGCAGATCAGTGTCAAAAATGCTGATTGATGGGGAAGTGGATGCCTCGTCCAAAAAAGCAATTGCTGATAGCTGCTGTTTCTTTAATTATCCACGATGGTTTAAGTAGGTTGCTCCAGGGATTTAGGTATTTAAGCAAAAATAGAAATTAAGTAGTGGAAGATTCTTCTGAGGTATTTAGAATTCATACTTCAAATCTTATTTATTTCAGGTAGTCTGATATAAAAACATAAATACAATAATTTTTTTTCTGACCGCTTTTGTCTATTTTGTAACCCCCTTTAAAAAGCTGTGTTTTTGATTTCCTGATGTTTATTTACTGTGATGCTGGGAAGAATCTTTTTCAGTGCCTTAACCTATTCCTTTTGAAAACAGATCCTGCATAGGTCAGGACTTTCTTTCTGCCTTGTCTTTGTAAAATCAGTGGCACTTTGGGCTGCTTGATGAGAAGCACTTGTTAATGAATTATACAAATAACTCTTCCCACTAAGCATGCATGAAGGTTCAACTTCATCAGAAAAAGCTGATTTAAGTGGAAGGTGAGAAGATTCACTGTGATGTATTCTCAGAATGAATGTGGGGGTTTTTTGCCACAATATTTATTATTTCCACTTCAGGTAATGTTTTTTAATTGTGTTTCATGTCAAAAAATATAATGGAAGTTAGGTCTCTTTGTTGGCTCTCTACAGCTTAAAAAATTAGCTATTCTTCACTGGTGATTATTAAATATGCCACAGAATATATTTTTAATTTATATTTTATGTATATTTATTTTATATTTATATTTTTATTTTATATTTACATTATATAAGATATATATAATATATAAATACATAAAAATTATATTTATTTAACTTATATATGTATATATAAATATATAAAATTTATATTTATATATTATATTTATATTTATTTATGTATTATATTTGTCAAATTTATTTTTTAAAATTTTTTAATATATTTTTAGTACTACTTGCAACTGGAACATGTGTTATGCTTTCCAGTACCTCATAAACAGTAAGGAATAGTAAAAACCTTTTGCAAGTTCTTCATGGTTGTTTTTATTTATGCTTAAAAACCTCATTTCATTTAGAGTACGTGTGTACAACAACAGCTCTTGTAGCTTTTGAGGATTCTGTGGACTCTGAGGGCTGAACTAATATAGTTGTATTGCAAGCTTTTATTCTGCCCCCCACTTCAAAGGAAAGAACAATGCTGTTGGTTAGGTGACCTACAACCAATAAAAGAATAGAATCAGGTGCTAAAATATAAATTTCTGCAGCATGCCTGTCACATTGGAGCTAGTCTGAAACTGCAGCTGAAGCTCAACCAGCCTAGAAGTCCCTGGGTGAGTGATGATAGGATGGATTTGAACACATAGAAAGGATTGCAGCCAATTCATTGAACCCTAAATGCAGATGTATCATTGGCCAGGGAAATGGGTGTCTTAAGACCCCAACCAATCACATGTGTATATCTGAGAGATTCAAACCCTCTATTTAAGAAGGGTCTGGGAAGAATAGAAGAGCTTTTGTCATATGGATCTCTGAGAGTACTGTTGTCTCTATCTACAACCACAACCTACTAACGTAATACATGCCTGCACAATCTGAAATAACAAAGACTAACTGCCAGTGTCTGCTGCATTATCCATGAACAAAAATAGATGGTACTGGCCTAAATTATTTTACACATAGACTTAAAAGGCTCTACTTGACAAGAGTGGGCTGTAGAAAGGAAGCAGTATTTTTTTTGTAATGACCCTGTTGGTATGGATGTTGGAATTCATGGAATTCACAGAATTCACAGAATCACTGGGTTGGAAGAGGCCTTCAAGATCATCGAGTCCGACCCATGCCCTAACACCTCAACTAGACCATGGCAACAAGTGCCACATCCAGGGATGATGACTCCACCACCTCCCAGGCAGACCATTCCAGTACTTTATCACTCTTTCAGTGAAAAACTTTTTCCTAGTATCCAACCTGTGTTCCCTTGATGCAGCTTGAGACTGTGTTGGCTTTCAGTCAGGGATCTCTAAGACAGTGTGAGGGTACATAAATACAGAGTCAAATTCTTCTGTCAGACAACAACCCAGTATGTCAGGGTAGCTGAGGGCTACGTTAGTGCTGCCACTCTAATGGATGGCTGGGGTTTGTGCATGGATTTCACTTTGGAACTGCCAGTGATGTGCTGTGAAGTAACTTCAAAAGAAAAGCTTGATATTGGTTTTCTTATATGAATCTTCAGTGGCTGCTGCAAAAGATTGAATGAATCCTTATGTTTTGTGGCTTTAACAAGTTAATTTATGGAAGCTTGCTTTCTTAAACAAAGGAGCAGCTTGTTTTCCTAAATCTGTGACACCCTCAAAACTCAATGGTCTTGGAATCCACAGTAGCCCATGTGAACAGCCTTATGAGTAAATTAAATTGCTTGGCCTATTGGTGTAAACTCTTTTCAAATAATATGTAGTGGGATTTAGCTTAAGGCAAAAATTGTAAGTATTTTGTATTTGAAGAGGGACAAAGTCTTTAAAGGGAAACAAATTCTCTGAGACTCAGGGCTTAGACCTTGGTTTCTCTGGGACTGCTTATTTGCTTTTTAGCAGTGATATGTTGTTCACTCTTCTATACTTTATGTATAATGCCACTTAGTAATGGGAGAATATTTTAAAAAGTGATGCAGAGATGGAGAAATAGAGCTTTTGTATGTGACCTTTGGAAGTTCTGCTTTTGCAATAAGCTACAGTGACAAAAATCAAGTCATGGCTTTGACATCATCGATTCTTTAAACACTGAGATCTTTAAATCAAGCTTTTTTTCCCACGTGAGAACTTAATCCACTGATAGACCAAATGATTTGTTAATAGATTCCAGGTGTCCTTTTTTATACAGGAAATGTGCTTGACTCATATGTTTCACCTATCTGGAACAGCTTCTATATGCTGCCTTAGTTTTGTCCTAGTCCTTTTAAGATAAGAGGGCCACAGCTTTTAACAGATCCTATTATTTTTATGTCTTAATATTGTGGACATATATGAAAAATATGAAATCATGGGGCCAGATTGCATGATCATACCAGTAAGAGATGTATTTGTACTTAATCAATTTAACTTTCATTGGAAAAAGAGAATGTGGCAGCTGCAAGTGGCTGCTAATTATATCTAGCCCCCAGTAGATGGAAATATTGCTACAATGTTAGTACTTCAATATCATTAAGTTTCTCTGTTTCAGGGACCTCATGATTCTTTCCTTCTGTCATAGACTTTAACTTGTTGACAACCATAAATCATCTAAACTGGTATCATAAATATTATTGCAGAACACAAATCTGATGCCTTTTTTGGCTCTCATTCATTACTCATGTTCATTGAAGTTATACATTGGTTTACATGAAAATAGGCATTTCTAATTATGTTCAGAATAGAACTAATCTATCTGTAACTGTGCTGGTCATCTGCTAATGACAAAGTGATACACAAGGAAGGAGGAAAAACTTCATTTAGTTTCTAGTTTTCTTTTATGCCTCAGTTGTATAACAAATTATTTGGTGGTAGAGGTACACAGCAGTAGAAATTAGGGGGCATCAAATATTTCAATTTGTATTATGTGCTGCAAAATGTTAAACTAAAAATGTTGCTGTTAAATGAAGAAGAAATGGAGGTTTCTTAGAATTGTTTGACTGTGGTAAATCTTACTAAAGAAAGCAAAATAAAGGATATGCTATGTGTATGTCTGAATATATGAATATATAAACACATATGTAATAGAAGTAGAATAAAAATAGAATAAGAAGATAGATAGGTGTGAAAAAATAAAACCATAACATAGATTCAAATAAACACACATCCTCTGCCTAGTATACGCTACTATACTTTTATACATATTAGTAAATAAAAATGGAAACTGGAATAATGTAGGGCAGCTGTAAAAACTAGGACTGGATGTTATTTTGTTAGTTTGCCCACAGGCAGTTCAACTTGCACTTAGTCCTGACAAAGCTTTGTCTAAACTATTTCTGAAAATATCCAGTGATAGTCCATGGATTTCTTCACTGTCTGCTCCAGAGCTGTCTTGACCATTAGGTAGTTATGATAATTATCTTGGTTCATAACCTGAGTCTTTCCTGTTTAACATCAGCCTGTCTTGCACCACCCTAACTCCAGCTAATAGAGAGAAGGACATATTCCCATCTTGATTGTAACTGCTCTGACATATTGAGGTCCACACTTAAGTCAGTACAATGTGTTTTACTGGCAAAATAATAACTAAAAGGTCGACTATTGATGTTCTTTGCATGAATGCCACATGTATAGGTTGAAAAGGTATGGGGAGAATAAAATTTTAATTCTGCTGATGCAAAATAAATCCTACAGGAGCCCAGTAGTTTTAAATGTATTTTGGATACCAGCTCAGGACGGGGAAGGGCCTTTCAATAAAAGATCTCTCTCAAATGCTCAGTTTAAGATTATGAATTCTCCTGGTTTGTTTCACCTTCCTGCTTAAAATTCTGTTCCTTCAGATTGGGAATGAAGGTGCTTTTATGGTACATATGATCAGCCTTCCTAAGTGTCATAATAAATACATTTGAAGTAAGCTGTTTGTAGACCATGGGGGAGGATGAGAGGAGAGGCCAAGGGAGCTGTGGAAGAGATTAATTTGCTGATGAAATATTCCATGACCAACATAAAGGATAAATCTGAATAAATTATTTGTAGCAGTAAAGGATAAATCTGACTAAATTATTTTCAGCAGTGGCTTGCTTCCCAGCTGCACTGGCAATGAGATGGTGTGTTTCAATATCATTTATGAATTAATTTAGAAAGACCTACAGTATTTAAAAAGCTGATCAGAAGGTCACCAGTGTAAAACTGCTTTGAAAAACCCAGCATGAGATTTTTCACAGAGAAATCAGATTCCAACATGCTTTTCAAATGCAGTGTTTTTGTGAACACTATTCTCGTGTTAAATTGTTAATAATTTTGCTAAAACTTTATGTGGTTAGAACTGAAAAGTATGCTAATAATAATGAATGTTTTAAAGTGTGAAAATGCTTTCTATTCCAATTTTTAAGCCAAAAGAAAAGGATAGTGAAATATTGAAAAATGTCTGTACGTTAAAATGTTATTTTTGAAATTTTGAAATAATTTGAACAGGTGCATTAAATTCACACATTAAAGCCTTCTGTGCATTTGTACATTCATCTCTATTTCGAGCAATTATCAAAGTTTCTTTCCTCTACCAGGGAGATCAGTGTTTGTGGATTCCCAACAAAGGAAACTTTAGGGTCTGCTTCTCAAGACATTGTTGTGGGCTACTTCATTTTCTGATGGTTTAAGGTTAGGAATAGTTCAACAGTAAAACAGAGTAAAACAGAGTTCCTTCAGAAAAAACAGTGTCTTTTCCTCTAAGGTGTATCTTGCCCTCAGACTTAGAGCCCAAGGTCTGTTACTGTCTTTTGATATACAGTTCTATGGATGCACTTGGGCTTCCACAGCTCTGTAGATGCTTAGCCACAAAATGAGTATCTTGATTCCTCAAGAAAATGAAAAAACTTGATCTGCCTTGAGTCAGGAGTACTCAGGTTCATTTTAACTGCTGCTTTTTTTCTTGTTTCTTTTTCCCTGTTGCATTTTCACTCTATGCAATCAGACCATGTGTCTGATTTTTGGGAGTAAGGGATGGTATCAGGCATATAAGTCTGCAATTTCTTAAACTGGTAGGCAGTCCTTGGATTGTTGAAGGAGACAGGAGTAATAGGACTTTTTTTATTTATCTTGTTTTCAGTTATATGTAGATTCATTTTACAATTTTCAGTAGCGTTTACTCAGAGGAATTGGTAACCTCTAGGAAAAAAGTAAAATCTTTGCATGCAACACTGTATGCAAAGGAGATTTTGTCAAGGACTTAATTTTATTATGCTGCATCCTGTCAAAATTAAAGCTTCCTGGAAGAAGGGAAAAAACCCAATTGGTTCTGTCTCTAGGCTAAAGTTATTAGAGGGAAGTAGAATAGCAAGTGATTGGATAAAATAGTGATGCAAACTCAGGAGAAAAACATATGCATGTCTTAAGAAAAAATAGAAAATTATGCATGCTTTGTCTGTTGGCTTTATGTGTTATCAAGAGGCACCTTAAACAAGGTGAAATTTGTCCTTTCTTGTGGACTACAACCAAGGAGAACTAATTATCAGGAAAAGTTTTCTCCTGTGGATTCACAATCAGTCTTTAGGTCAGAACAAGCGAAAATGGAAACGAGTGGTTATTAAGTCTAGTGCATGGTTTCTAGAGAATAAATCTGAGAGGTAATTCAATAGGATATTATCATACAGAAGCTTTCAAGCCTGAAGATTATTATTTGGTTAATAAAATATGCTGAATATTTAACAAATTTGCATCATGTATGCTTCCTTTATCACTGTTGAATCATTAAATGAGAAAATGTAACTCTCAAGAAACTTTAAGATAAGGATGGAAGTGAAACTCTTCCTTTCACAAAGCCAATCTATTTCTGTGAAAAACATAACGACAACAAATAAAAACACAAAAAATCCTCAAAGCCTAATTAAATAATTTTGCAGGCAGGGACTGCTGCTAAAGCATTTTTCCTGCAGGATGTGGGAACAGAGAGAGCACTGTGGTGGCTGAGTCTAGAGAACAGCCCGAGGTGCTCCAGGCTCTGTTGTGGCTCTGCCAGGTGGTTCCTGGCTTTTTTTTTTAGTGCCTCCTACTGCATCTGCATACCTGAAGTCACTAAGGGCTGACAGAGGCTGTTTAGAAAGTTCATTCTCTGCCAGATCAACCAGCAAATGTAACAGAAGAGATGGGTTTGGGGGGATGGGGTCGTGGTGGGTTAAAGAAGAGTGATGTGAGCGAGGAAAAGTCTTAACCAATCTCTGCACTTCAAGACTGGCCATGGCATGCTTTTGTTGTTGGGGTTTTTTTTGTTTGTTTTGTTTTTTTAAGAGATTGATTAACCTTTGTCTCAAATGTTTGGACTTTTTTGTTGATTTTTGTTGTGCTTTTTTTGTTTTTCAAGAAACCTGGGATGAGCTTCCACAAACTTTATAAGCAAACCATTGAATTCCTTTCTAGCGTTATTGTTAGGAGCTTAATTTTAAACCTACTTGCTGCATAAATAAATGCATTGCATCAGACCCTGAAAATGGCTTCATCACCCCACTTACAGAATTTTAGAACAGTGTTTTCTTCATTCTTTGTGTCATTCGTTGCATGCCAGCAGGTATTCCTTATCTAATGATGCTTCCTGCTCCCCTGTGGACAGTTTCCTATATATTTTTGGAAGGGTCCTGCCCTTTGAAGGGAATATCTTGAATTGAAATTAGGTTTCAAAGAGATTGAAAGCTTTTATTAAATTTCAGACATATGCTATTGAATGCCTGTGTTGGTTTGAAAGTAAAACCAGTGCGAGACTCCAAGTCAGTAATACAATTTAATAGGAGAAAAGAGAAAAAATAAAATACATGCAATAATATAAAAGAAACAACCACTGACACAGTCAGAAAATACAACCTGACACCCCGTCAGTCAGGGTGTTGGTAGCAGTCCATATAAATGGTGGCTGCAGTCCTCCTGGATGACAGATGGGGTTCAGTTGAAGCAGTGCTCCTGTAGAAGGTGCAGTTTTCCTCCGAAGATCCAGCGATGATGTGGAAATGATCCGACTTTCCTCTGGGATCCAGTAGAAAGGGCTGCCTTCGTGTCCCAAACCCCAGTTTTTTATCTAGGTAGGAAAGGCTTGGCTCCTGCCCCTGGCTGGGGCATCTTCCAATGGGATGATGTCATCTTATCAGTCACACAATAGGACTTAATGGCCCATTAACAGAATATATCGTCTGGAGGAAGGATGGGTTGTGAAAAGATAACGATGATCATCCCCCTGATCTTATCAGATGGCACATCAGCAGAGGATATCTCCCACAGAGATAAGGATCATCACCCCTCCTACATTTTAACAGATGGTGATAGAATACACATTTTTGCATTGTACCCCAGGCCTTGAAAATTTGAGTCCAGTGGCCTACAGAATTCAAAGCATCTCCTCTACCATGTTGCCTGGTGTAAGTTATTTTAATGGGCTTCAGCATGGAGGTAGAGTGGGAAAGAATATGTCTACTGTGATTCACTAATACAATTTTTCTTATGTTTTTTAAATTTATGGATGAATGCTTCAGTATCTATAAAAAAAATTGTCTTGTTTCCTTTCCTCCTTTGTGAAAGTGAATGTGTCACAACAATAAAAAAGTTTGTTAAAGAAAAAAGATTATATTTAACCCATAGTTTTTCTTTAGCAAAGGATTAAATAAGAAAGAACCTAGGGATGCACCATTAATTTAAAATTAAGGTGCTTCACTTAAACTTAGAAAAATTAGAGGTTTTCTTCTTGAGCTTTTCTAAGAGCTGTGGTGTGATTTGAGGAGTGAGTTTTTATGCCTCTCTTTTCTCACTGTGAAAATGGCCATATTTCCTTTAAACTGATTTTATGAAATATTTTTCAGCTTCTTTTAGAATGAACTTTTGATTTGAAGTATATTCTTAGAGCATCTCTTTTTATGAAAACTTCTTCACAAAGAACAAAAATGAACTGAAGAACATAACATTGGCTGGGTTCTCCTGGACTGTGGCATGCAACTCAAGTTTCTTTGTCAAATAATTCTTCTGGTGCACTGAAGTATGTAAAAGGAAGAACTGATTTATTCCTGGGGAATTCTAGCTGGTTGGAAGTGGAATTGTTTAGCTCTTTTGTTTTAATGATTGTGAGAAAATGAATCTTGATTGAGTGTTGTCTTTTGAGCTGTAAAGGGAGGCCTCAAACTTGGCCAAAAGTTTTGAAGCTAAAGAATCTCTGTAGGTACAGAGAGAGCAGTAAGAGCTGGGTCACCCTGTCATCTGAAACATTTCCTCAGCCTTGTCTGCTATAGACTGTGTTGGAACAATGAAAATAATGTTAAAGTATTATGTATAGAGTGCAGACTTCTTGCTGTAGGCCACATCAGATGAGAGTTCATTCATGGTTCAGTTCTTGATCTAGTTATTTTTGATGTCAATGTTTAATTTTGTCAAGGAAATATGAGACTATGCCACTGCCAAATCCAGGGATGCTGTTGGTATTTCACTTGATCTCTAGCATCTTGTTGTAAATGCAAATCCTTGGCAGACATGACTGGCATTAAATGAGTATAATACATCCTATTTGTATTTTGGGATGCAGTGGTGATAAGAAAATGGCAAAGTAGAAACCTGATTTGGAGGTAAGGTTTGTACTGCCTTTAAAAAGAATGGTGCTAGATCTCTCTGGAATTTTAGTTTATTTTCCTCAACAGTATATTGCCAGCTGGGGGAGAACTTCCATGAGTGTCAGTGCTACACACTGTGTTAAACAAAATGTAGTGTTTAGCCCATCTTTTAGGTGGGGACCTGGTCTAACACAGATTTTGCTGGTTGTATCATTGCTACCAAGTTTTCCAACCTTTTCTCTCCACTTCATCTTCTTAAGAGCATTTTGGAACTTGAACTATTTGGAGTACAGTTTGGCTTCTCAGGTGGATTTCAGAAGACCACAGAAGTTCCAGTGATTGTGTTGAGACAGGGACACATAGCCAGATTAGTTGACCTACCTCATTAAATTTAGGGTTTGAGGATATCTGATACCAGGGTTGAGTGAGGATCATGAAAGGAAATGGTGGTTGCTGGGATGAAGAGAAGGCAAAGGGAGCTTTGAAGTCCATCCCTGTCCATGTGCCCTCTGTGTTTCCGAGATCTGCCTCTGCTCCAGGGTGTGCAGAGCAGGAGCAGGGAACTGCAAGCAGGATCACAGGGTAGGGCAGCCTGGACTCGCTGCTGACCTAGTTCCATCTAGACCTGGACTTTCTCAGCTTTACTTTCAGCAATTTTGTGGTACTTCTGATTATTGATACCTTTAATATTAAAGAAAAATACTTAAAGCTATGGTAAATATCTATTTACATAACGTATTTCCAATAGGTGATATGATATCCCTAAATAATTGGATTTTTTTGGTAGATGTTAAAGTTCTGTGATAGAAACTGTTACCGTATGGACTAGAAATCCTGAATATTAGAATATAACGTGTATAAACCATAATAGTAGTAGTAATGCTAAGGCTTGGAGACTGCAGTTTCCAGAGTAGGCCCTGGGAAACCAACTTAGGAATGTGCTGTGCTGAGAAAACAATTAGCAGAGCATGCAGAACTGTTAGCGATAAGGTTAAAGTATAATCATAAATAAAGTACTGGTGGTGAGTAGTGGCGTAAGAGAGAGATTAAGGGGGAGAACACTATAGTCCTAGGATAAGCAACCTTGAAGGATTTATGATGTAAAATGTTATCTACAAGGTGAATGTATCTATATGTATTTCTGCACGAAAACCATTTGTAAAAAGGGTATAAAAACCCTCTGAAAAAGGGAACCAGTGGGATCCTGACTTTGGACGCGAGTCCGCAGGTCCCCGGGCCCCGAATAAAGCACCGCGTAAACTGACACTCTGTTAGTTTGTGTTTTACTTGGGGTTTCAGGCAGCAAAACCATGTTGTGAATAAAAATCATGGCTGCCCTGCACGAAATTTCCTCAAATAACCATTATGAGTATATGTGTATATATAGGGGTGTGTGTATATAGATGTTGTATTGCGTTATTTTATTGTTACTAGATGGTTTGTTCTATTGTCTGTACCCCCCCCCCCGTTATAATTCAGTTGCCCTAATTCCCGCCTTCCCTTGATCAATCAACCCAAGCCCCAACCCACCTTCCAGTACCTTCCCTGTCCCTCACTCTAGTCCCTGCCCCGAAGACTGTCAATCCCTCCTAGCCCCCCCATCCTTCTAGTATCTTCTGTATCAGTCATCCCCTTCTTAGCATATGATTTGATGTTACATGTATTTCCCCGCCTATGTTTCCCCCTATTCGTTGTATGTATAATCAGCCCTGCCTTATGTTACACCCCAAACTGTAGCCATTGGGTGCTGTATTGTACCCTCCCTTGGGGGAGGGCCCCTATTTAAGTTGCTGTACACCTGTGTTCCCTGCCTTCTGCGGTTCCCTTCCCCCGATCCCGGTTGTCCTCTCTCCCGCAATAAATCCCGCTTCCCCGGAACCTCAGAAGGACTCTGTCTCGATCCTTTGCTCCTCCCCGGACGCGTGTACGGCCGTGAGGGTTCAGAGCCCTACCCACATTCCGGGTTCCCCAGAATCCTGGAAGTGGGCCACTCTCGGCGCTGGTCTCGCCTTCAGGAGCTAGCTGGGCGAGTCGGAGCGGGGTGGAGAAGGCGGGCCGTGTCATATAGACATATATATATATATATAAAAGCTGGGTTCAATGTGAATTTTTATATGTACTTTACATAAAGTTATTGAACAACAGTTGTATGGAGTTCAACAAGGTTAAGTGTGCTTCTCAGAATCTAACAAATCTGTGTCCTCATAAAATTAAGATACATGAGAAGCTAGAACTTTCTAACTAGTCAAAAATGTATAGAAATAGGTTAAGATAAAATTCCTGACAAGAGGGCTTTGTAAATTAAAATTCTTAAATCAATTGTGGAGTTTTTGCAAGATTTTTTTCTTCTGTTGAGAACAATACTCTACAAAGCAGTAAAGGTACTCTTGTGCACCAGAGCAAAGAAGTTCTTGCATTTCAGTGTTTGAAAGTTGTTCGAAGTGTTATTTATTAGTTGTCTGAGCTAGAAATAGAAACCATTAGAGCAAATGAACTGCTAATTAAAAGAAGGAAAATTGTTAAGTATTGACAGGGGAGAAACATAACAGGGATTTTTTTTTCTGTAGAGTTTTACTGGATGTGCTAGAAGGAAAGTGATTATTGGCCTTGGAAACCTTGAGAACAAGGCCACAAGTTTTAATTAACAAACTCAAATAAGTTATTAAGTTTTTGCTGTTATAAATACTGAAGATTGACCTTTGAAGTTCTAGAAAATTAACTAGAAAATTATCTAGAAAAGTTTTATCATTTGGTTTTAAAGAGAATGTTCTGGGCATCTAAGCAAACTTTTCACACCGAGTTTGAGATTAGAGCAGGTTCATTCCAAGAAGTGGGGAGTGTACAACTGAAAGGATCATATGTCATTGAAGAAATACTTTATGTTTACAGGTAATTATGCAGTAGATAACTAGCTCAGAATTCAGATAGTTTTTGTGCCTGTACCTCATAACTAGGAGACTTCTGATTGTGCCTTATTAAAAACTTAAGTGGAATGAATGAATGAATGAATGAATGAATGAATGAATGAATGAATGAATGAAGTCTGCAAAACCACCTCCCCAAGCCCCAAGATGCAAATGTCCTAAGTTCCTGTGATAGCAAGAGATTTAAGTGAAGCCATTCAAAACTTCATTTTTTGCTTTTTCTTCTACTCTGAAATAGTTTGAAATATGTTTGATTTGATTTTAAATGATAAAAATGGATTAATATAAACATTTTGATTACTTATTTGATTTATTGACATCTGTCAGTCCCCATGTCAGTAAGCTTTGGTTTAGTGCCAAATCAGAAAAAAAAATCACTTTGACTTGTGGTGACCAGGGTTTTGCCACCTTCAGGCATATTCTGTTGTCAGCTTTTACACAGGTAGAAGCTGATGTGCAACACGAATTGGTTGTCACTACTTTACACTGACTCTCCTTATGTGTCCTGTTGGTGCTCACTTTTACAAGGCAGTTTTTTGTTTCAGAGAAGTTATAGAGGTGTAATGTTAATTTCAACTGTAGCTTATTGTTATGGTAACTCTTTCATATGATGGGAAGGATTGTAAATTGAGGCTTATTTTTATTTAGATACTATAATTTGAATGTGTTAAAGTACTCTGCAGCATTTCAGCACGTTTTTCTTGCCCACAAACAGGAATTTTTAAAAATCAACGTTCACAGTTGGACTTAAGCAGTTTAATAGCAATTCCTAGTGTTTCTTCATAGTCCCTGTGCTTGCTGTAATGAGCTCCAGTCTGGCACATTCCTTTTGATCCATGTCTGGCCAGCCTCGTTAAGGGATGCTGTGCTATCCACACAGGGCTGTGCAGGTTTAGGAGGCAGCTTTGCATGAATCTGCCTTGTATGCTGCAAGCATATGGAGATCTGCTTCAGTAAAATAGGTTTTCAACTTATTACCATCATCTATTCAAGGGACAAATAATGGACCCTGACCCTCATTTGTTACACAGCATAATGAGAGAGAAAGCAGACTTCTATATGAACATTTATTGAAAACAACATAGGCTTTTTTATTATACCATACTGATTGTTCCAGAAACTTTTTCCATTAGTTAGTTGGGTTTTTTTTCTCAGTTTCTGCTTTCCACTTCTGCTTATATTTCCTCAAACCTAAAGCTACGATAAGAACAGTTCCCCACAATAGTAAAAGGTATCTACTAGGGGCTGATTGGATACATCTGTCAGAGAAGGGGAAGAGAATCTTAGCTCATAGGCTTGACAAGCTGGTAATGACATCTTTAAACTAAAGGTGCCTATAAAGTGGAATCTCAGTCCATCCCACTCCTACCAGTTTGAATCCAGTGCCAGCAAGAGTTGCCCAGAGAAAGAGGGGAATACAACTCTCATTTTGAAAAAGGGAGGAAAAAGAAGACTCAAGGAACAGGGTTAGTCAGTCTGTGCCTGGCAAAATGATGGAACAGATCCTCCTGGAAGCTGAGAAGACACTTAGAAAATGAGAAGTTGATTAGTTTTTGCCAATACGACTTCACTAAGGCCAAATCGTGCCTGACAAACTTGGTGGCCTTTTATGATGAGGTTACTGCATTAGTGCGTAATGGAAGACTGACATCATTGCCTGGACTGGTGCAAAGCACCTGACAGGGTCCTGCTCAACATCCCAGTCTCTAAACTGGAGATATGTGGGCTTGATGGATGGAAGGACGTCTGGGATTACCTCAGAGCCCCTTCCAGTGCCTAAAGGGGAAAAAAGGCAGGTTTAGATAAGACATTAAGAAAAAAAATCTTCCCTTTGAGAGTGGTGAGGCAGTGGAACAGTTTGGCAGAAAGGTTCTGGCCTTCCCATCCCTGGAAGTGTTCAAGGCCAGGTTGGATGGGGCTTTGAGCCACCTGATCTAGTGGAAGGTGTCCCACCTCTTTGGCAGGAGAATGGAACTAGGTGATCTTTAAGGTCCCTTCCAACCTAAATCATTCTGTGATTCTATGATTTGCTATTTTCAGCCTGAAATCTCTTTGAATTTACAGATACTAAAATAATCATTAGATTAGAAAGACTTTTGCTTTCTTGCAGATATAACACAAATGTTGATTATTACACTTCTTTCTATTTTGTAGAGCACTCTGCTCTACAAGCAGAGGAGCACTCTCAAGGAGCCCTCTGCTAAGGGAGAGAAAAGTGTATTGAAGGGAGAAATAATTTTTTTAAAATAAAGTATATCAATTTTAGGCACAGATGATGTGGATGTTTATGCTAATGATGGTTGAGTCTTGGGGTATGTGTACTGTGGTTGTCATTGGCAACTTAGCATCAGGTTCTGTGGGTAATTGCAGCTGGTACTGTGTCTGACTGGTAAAAGCAGTATCACAGTTCTGTACTTAGAAGAAGTGACTAATAGTAGGGTTTTTAATGCCTCCCACTGCAAAACAGTGTGTCATTACAGCACTTTCTAAATATATCTCATCATGCCTTTATCTCTTCCTGTGCTGATTGACTCCTATTCTCCTGAGACATATTTAAATGTCATTTTATCTTTCACAGTGGCAGAAATGTTGATAGTTTATCCTAGAAAGAAAATGACATCGAACAATATTTTGAAAAGAAAAGGTAGAAGAATTTCAAGTCAATTTTGCTTCTGTGTTGGCAAGTGATAGTTCTAGTGTTATCTGTAATTTTTAGTAAAAGGAAATGACATTGATTTGAGGGGATATTTGGAGAATATTGGCAGATTTTCCTGTAAATTTGTTTTCACTTGTCAAGATAATGCATTTTTGCACTCCAAATGGTTGCTTTGCCATTTTTTATTTACTGTAGCTGCAGAAAATATTTAATATGTTTGGAGAGGAAAAAGCTGAGCACACCATTATGCCTTAACAACAGATACATTCAATGACAGATGGCTATGCATGTTGAGTGTTGTTTTAAGCTATAATTGGATGCTTATGTAAGTATGCTTAGTCAAATATGTGTAATTAAGCTGTCTTGTTAGGCTGGCTAACTTACAGGGCAGGCCAGGTCTCAAAGATGACAAAAATAATGGCTGTACTGGACTTGTTCTGTTGAAACACTTAGCTAAACAAAACCCTAATAGAAGCATCTGCTGTTTTCAGTTATTGCTGTTTACTGCAAGGCCTTAAAAATCAGATGAAGATGAAAATTAAATGACAAAATACCATGGGAGGTTTTGTCTGCTTTATTTTTAAATCTCAAACCATGGTGTGTGTCTGAGAGAGGGAATGAGAGAGTCACAAGTGACATATTTCTTAACACAGCTGGTAGCTTCCTTATAGTAATGAGGTGTAATAGAAGTGCAGAAATTTCTAGCTGAAGCCAGTAAGTTGGTGGATACTAAGCAGAGTCCTGAAAATTGATATGGTTGTCTGAAATCCATTCTTAGTGAGTTACATCCTGAATTCACTGTGAATTTTAGGAAGCTTTAGCAAAACTAGAATTTTAGAAGCTTTAGGAAAACTACACAGTCAATGAGCACAAGGTGTTCTGCTTCTTAACGGCTCCAAGCTGCAGAATTACCAATGTGCTGTGCTCATCTGCTCTTGCTGTGACATGGAAGGAAAGTTTTCACCATGAGATAAAATGTCTTTGATGTCCAGAGATGACAAGAGTACTGAGACATTTTTTGTTTGATCACCTATGAGGTCGCCTGACTTACAATTAGCATCAGGATTTTTTTCTCTTAATTATTCTGCTCAATTTACCACTGCTCCTATGCTTGTAGAGAAAACCCTCATTCTGCTCTCATATTATGAAAATTGAGAAAAGCAGCAATTTTGAAAGAGCTCCTCATGTTCAAATCAAGTTTAATTCGTTGCTATATTAACATGAAACTTGACTTAGGTCTTTAAATTAATCCAAAGTGCTGAACTTGTTAAAACCATGGAAAGTGTGTTCTGTACTTATATTTCTATTACAATCACTTCAAAATGTGGTTGTTAATGATTAACATATTCTTTATGGACTTGCCCAGAAAACAACATTTACACACATAGGCCAAGGTGTTTTCTATCATACAGTCAAGAATAAACACCTTTTACCATCAATGTGACATTAGGAGAAGTATAAACCAAGACCTATATTTCAGGTTTAAACTAGGAGGATTATTGTTTTGACTGCTTGCATGTTTTCTATGCACAAATCATACCAACTTTAAACAGAAGCCTTTTTCTGGCAGAATGTTTTTAATAATATTTGATGTTCTCTTCACACACTTTCCTTCAGCAAGATGGGTTTGCAGGAGGTACAGTGTTCATCAACTCATTTTCTTCTGATTGTGAACTCTAAAAGAACGTTTGCTGGTGTCCTACCCTTGGGTGTATTCTCTACTGTAGGTACCCAACAGAATCTTTGCTTTTTGCTCTGTATCTACTCCCCAGAGAAATGAAAAATTACATGTATTTCCTATGTTTTTGTCTCCTTGGAAGGTTTTGCTGTCTGTTTAGAACTGTGTGGCCTGAAATTTCTGTGTTGTTTTCCCCAGGAATTGCGTCAGGATGATACTGTATTTCTGAATTATTCCTGAGACAGAGTTGCTTCCTAATTAAATGCTTTAAGCTCAGGCTTTCCAAGTATCTTGCTGCATCTAGTCTGGAGTCTTGAGCAGTCACAAGGTGATTTCGAGTTGCTGGGCAACCAGAAAATGCAGTAAATTTGGAAAATATCAGTATTTTCCCCCATATATCCCCACATCTTTATAAATCCTGACATATGGATTACTCTTGTTTTCTGTGCATCATCAGTAAGTTTAAAATATCAGGGCTTTTTAAAAATTGCTTTGATTTCCCTTCAAATGAAAAGACAACAAATGTACCATTTTAATTGTTGTCATATTTAGATTACAGAACAGAATTGATTAGAAAATAATTTGGAGCTTTAACCCTGATTTTAGTAATTTCGGGTACCTTACCTTCCGTATCTGTCAATTTTCAAGGAATATTGTTTGATAGAAACGCTAAGCTGTAACCAGAATTTTGTTTCTCTATTTATAAGGTGAATTTTTCATGCTACCTTAACTTTGTGTCAAGGTGAAAGAAAAAATGAAGCCCTGCAGTATTGCTTGAGTATTGACACTTGGTAATAGTAATTAATTTATTCCATACAGATAATTCCTTCATTTAGAAGTTTATCTGTGTATTTTAAGAAAGAAGACTAAGTACTAATATTTTCCTGTTACTTACACAGTATCCTGAGTTGTAAGGGACCCATGGGGATCATGGAAGCTCAACTCCTGGCCCTCTAAGGACCACTCCTTCAACCTCACCATGTGGCTATAAGCATTGTCCAAAGATTCCTTGCATTGTCAGGCTTGGGACTGTGACCACTGCCCTGGGGTCTGGACTCTGTTCCAGTGTCCAAGCACCCTCTGTGGGAAGAACTTTTCCTAATATCCAACCTAAACATCTCCTGCCTCAACCTCATCCCATTCTCTTGAGTCCTGTCTCTGGTCATGAGAGTGAAGAGATCTGTCCCTGCCCTCAGCTCCTCCTCTGGAGGCTTGTCTTCCAGACCCTGAACCATCTTTGCATGCTCCCTAACAGCTTTATACCTTTGTATACAATCCCAAAGTCCTCAGCTGCTCCACACAGGGACACTCTCAAAGCGCTTTACACCCTGCTGCAGAGCAGACGGACCCTGAGAGAGCCAACAGCACCTCCCAGTCTGCTGTCATCAGCAGCCTTTTTCATGGTGCTCTCAACTCCTGCAGCCAGATTGTTGATAAATGTGTTAAAGCAAACTTTGGGGTCAGTTTGATCTGACTGGGAAGCACAGCTGTCTTCTGTGAGCACACAGGTTGTTGCTGAGAACATTGCTTATAAATTTTCACTTAGTACCAGATGAGATCTGAAGCAAACCCTTAGCTTCACTAAGGTGTAAGGCACTGGAAAAGATTTTCAGTCTTCGCTTTCTCCACTGGTTTGAACAATAATATTTTCTGTTGAAGGGAATTTGGATTTTTTTTTTTTGCATTACTTTTATCAATTACATATGTTCTTAGATATAAACTTTTCATCCTTGGGAATGGAGTATTGTTAGAAAACAATGCTACTTCTTTTCTTCTCCTACCTTCCTAGACAGAAGAGGGATAAAGCATTTTTGGAAATGCTTTCCTTGCATCTTCAGACAATCTTTTGTTCTGCTGTTTCTATAGCTTTCAAACAGTTAAAGATGTCTGCATTAGTTTTGACATGGTCAAAGATCCCTTAATTTTTTTCTTACTTTCAGTAAATAAAAAAGAAAACCTTATATTTTTGCTGTTACTGTCTGGTTGCTATTAATGTGAGGGAGAAAAATGTCCTGTTTGTATTTCCTAGCACAGTTCTCAATTTGAAACAAAAAACGGTATCATGCTTCCTTAAAAACAACCTGAAACAACCATACCCCAGAACAAATAGACATCCCAAATAAAGGAAATGCTTCTTTGGGTATTATGCTAAATTAGCTTGGGCAGTGAGGAGGCATTAAAGGTTGAATTCATTCTTCTGGGGTTTGGATTATTTTGATGATCGTTTAGAAACAAAACCCATAATTAACAAAACCCCCTAACAAACCAAATAACAACCAGTAAAACCCACCTCAAAAACTATTAAAAACTTATTTTAGTGTTTAACCATTTACTGGGCTCTAAGTATGATGTAGCCATAACATTGATTAGATTAATAAATGCCTTTGCTGTCAGAGTCCTTATTTTCAGTCTTTTAATGTGTGTGTGCTGTGCAGAAGCTTGTGGAGTTTTAAGTTACAACAGAAGTATTATCTATATAGTCCAGAGAGGAATTTGTAAATAAGAAAAACATAGAATTTTGAAAAATTTGGATTTGGTCTTCACAAACTTCCACTGGTTTTTATCTTTCTACATGATTATGGAAACCCTTGTTACTGGCTTGATTCTTGTCATTGCTTTATTCTTAATATATGCTTTTAAAAGAGGAATTCCTCCATTTCGTCTCAAAGCCATTGTGGAGATGCAGTCATTTTTCATATCAAAGCCTACCTTTAGAAATGTTTGGAAATGTAGGCACCATCTTTTAATCTTTTTCTCTTTGTGAACATTTTCTGCTAGCGTGAAAGCCTTTATTCTGCTATGACAGCTTTGCACTCTTCTCTCTTCAACTGCTTATTGCTCTGTCTTCATATCCAGACTGTTGTTCTTAAGCATACTTGCACAAGCAAAAGTATCTCTAAATATTATTGCCACTGCCAGTCAAGAAGTATAAACCACTTTTTTTCTCTCAAAGCATAAATTTGTGCTTCATAAAGTAAATAATAAATTTAGCCTATTTTGTCCAAACACTGGATTAGGATTTCTACTCACCTGGCATGGGAAGTAGGTGTGACTTCAGAAATAAGAATATATTAATATATATCTATCTTTTTATAAGTAAACATACATACTTATGTTTTCAAGTTAGGTGAGGATGCAAAGCTGATAGAAGTTTTTTTTGTTAGATCAAAGTTATGACCATTTGCTCTACCCTTCAAAAACAGATGTAAAAACAAAAATCACTTTTTATCAAACTAAAATCTGTGTTGTAGCATCTGTGTGATTTGCTATGACGATTTATTTCGCTTTTATGGGGATACATCTCTGTAAATATTTAGCAATGAGTGCTTTAGATGTGGGTAATTGGTGGTTGCCTGGTTAATTCAACCATCATATTTATCATAATTTTGTGTGAAATCAAAATTATTTATTGAAATATAAATCCATCTGAAGGTAACTTCTGTCAGGCAAAGTATTTCACAAAATAATTTCCATCATTCATTCTTTCAAGCTGGCATCTCTAATCTAAAACTGCCTGCTGAAGAAAACAAAATAGAAAGCTCAAGTTGATTGTATTTTAAATTAGTTTGGGATGTTATTGGAATAAACTCTATTTAAGAGCTCCAGCAGTAAATTCCAGGTACTGATTACTTAAAATATTTCACGTTATTTAAGTGGAGAAACCTGCCAGCTTCTCAGCAGAGTTTCTTTAGTCAATGGTCTATGTGGGAATGTGGCAGCATTAATTTAAAGTTTAGATGTATTTTCTTGCACCTAATGTTATGTGAATATATGCGTTATAAAAGATTCAGGCAATTTAAGAGCTGCTAAATATAAATTTTGCATATTACTTCTGTATGGCTTGGTATTTCTGGTGGAGAAGACAGTGGAATCTTGCTGCTTTTTATCTTGCTGATAGCTGTACCTGTATTCTGTATAAACAAGGAAAATGAGAACCTCACAATATGCCTAAGCCTTTTTGGACGTGTGTTCAGCACAAGACAATTTCATGCAGACTGATGCAATTATAGCCTCAAAAATCACTCGTGTGTAAAGTTCTTATTTCATATTTCATATTTCATATTTCATATTTCATATTTCATATTTCATGTCTAATTGAGAAGCTGCAGCTACTAAACTTAAAATTTAATGAAACATTGAGCCTATTTAAAGAAAACCTGATTTTATCTTAATGTGTGAGATGCAGTGAGATAACTTTGCACTTATCTTTCCATGTCTCCAATATTTTTATCAAAATTAAACCAGCATTTAACAGCAGATGCAAATAACTAGTGGTCTCTTCAGCCTTTTCTTTCATCCCGAAATTGTTTCCTCTGTTTTGTTAATCAGTTTCTACAAAAATTGAGCTAGATTCTTTGAGAAGCTTATCCAAGCTTAAAAAGTTTTTCTGATACTCAGGAGTACTTAATAAGGATGTAAAATTTTGTGAGAAACATATGTTTTAGTGTGGTCTGCAGATGAAAGCAGTAGGAGGGTGGTGATTTAGAAGCTGTTTAACCCTCAGAGGAGAAGGTAAAAACATTGTCTGAGAGAAAAGGAATGTTTTTATATGAATCATTTTTGGAAGAGAAGAGAGGGTCTTCAATCCAGTTTCTTAAAACAAAATGGGAATTCTAGGAGCAGAGATGAGATATTTGGCATATTCTGTGTGATAGAATTGTGGTAAGGGTGGGTTTTCATAATTTCATTTTCTTTAGAAGGTATGTATGCCACATAAAAGAGAATTTTTAAATTGTATCAGATGAAACTCAGGTGCAGTTATTTCTATGTAAAGTAAAATTTTTTTCAAAAAAAGTATAATATCCTACTTATAAATGCAATGCTGGAAGAATGGCCTAATCTTTCTGAATTAAAATGAAAGAGAAACAAAATCATCATAAATAAGCAGTGATACATAGTTTGCTCCCCACCCTTAGTTATTTTGTGGAAGTTACATAGTTTAGACTAAGATGTTCCTGAAACTTAGTATATGAGAATATTTTAGAAATATTTTTCAGATATCACCACTGGAAAAAAAACCTGAAAGGTCTTTTGGCAATTGTCTTACGTCCTGGAAAGGTAGGAACAATTGCAGAAATTGAGTACCTGACTTGTAAAGTAAGAATACGCATTTGAACTTCTAAGCTCATTCCTTTTTAAGCTGACAAAAATCTAACTCTTATACATTTACAAGTCTTATTAAACATATTACTAAATGGCTCAGAACCGTTTAATTTCTTTTGTATTTTGTGCAATAAAGTTTGTCTTTGTCACTGGATGTCAAGGTGATTTATAAAGGAATTAAATCTTGTTACAGCAATTTGTCATGTTGGAATGCTGACATGTAGAAAATCAAATGGTTTGCCAAAGATTACTCAGTAGGCTGATGGAAAAGCAAGAATAGGCTTTAATCTCTTCATTCTGAGACTCCAGTCCCATAATCATTGGGCCATGGAATGAAATGTGAAGGATTATAGAGGTTTTATTATGTGATGCTGCTCCTCTCTTCCTGTGTTCTAATATGGATGTATGTTGTTTGACAGCTGACTGACACATATACACATTTTTATTTGCTTATGTAACATTAAGTCTTGTGTATCCTTTGCTGGTAACATTTTTCTTGTTTCATAAACCTAACAGGAATGCAGCTGTCATATTTTCTTGCTTCATATATCTTTCACAGAGCTAAATCAAGATTATTATCTAAAAGCCTGTGCTTAATTCCCAAAATTTCATGTTCTTGAAATCCATGGTAATGAGAACTAAGCTCCAAATTCATCCCAAGATGTGAGCTTTTCCTTTGAAATCTGGATGTTTATCCTTAAAGTTCAGAAGTGTTAAAAACGTGGATTCATATTCATGATATACATAAAGAGAACAATTGCTTATGGCTTCCAAACTCTTTGGAAGAGACAGATACTATTTTTTTGTCTTGAATTTTGTCATAGGAGTGTGGGGATTTTTTAAAATTAAACTGGATTTTATGAACACTGAATAGTAATATCAGTGAAGTGTAGATGTGCATATGTATTAATATGTCTTTTCAATGGCTGCATCATCACAAAAGACCTTTCTGCTTTTCTAAAGTATTTAAGAGTCTATGTATATGCCTTTCAATGTAGAATTTTAATTTGTGCTTCTATCTAGTTACTTCTTGGAAAAAAGCTCTTTTAACTACACAATCTTCTCCAAGCACACAATTCTCTTTGCATGGGGCATTGGGGATAATGGACCTTGTACACCCACCAGGCAGTAGTTGCTCCCGTCGAGCTGCAGGTCCAGGAGATCATTAGTTACCTCTGATAGGCATGTGTAAACTTTTCAGCGGCAAGAGTGAAAATATGTGTGTGTAAACATCAAACTTCTCCGACGATTGTATCAGGGAAGTGTTTACATTTGAAGCTAAGAGCTTGTAAACTGGGATGAACGAAGTAACTGCCTGCAGTATAAACAGAAAAGAGAGGGTAAGGCTGGGAAGTAGATTGTCCTACTGTGGAAGGGGAGGGAACTAGGGAAGTCCAGAAGGGCCTTGAGGAGTTGAGTTTGATTTCTTTGGGGATTTTCCTTCAAGACTGCTGGCAGGCTAACTCTCAGTATTTAGTGTGGGACAGGGGAGGAAGGGAGGAGTGGAACTTGAGAATTTTTCAAGAGCCAGTAAGAGTTGGAAAGACAATAGTCACTGAATTACATCTCACTTAGAGACTTTAGGGGGAAGGGTGGGTTTGGATGGCAGGGAGGGAGAAGTGCTGTGGAGCTGGAACCTAGATGATGAGCAGATGATGCCAAGCCAGGGGTGCGACTTCTGTGTGAGCTATATATGAGTTGTGTGTGAGCTCTATGTGAGTTCTATATGAGCTTGGTGTGACTTCTGTGTAAGCTCTGTGTGAGTTCCATGTGAGCTCTGTATGAGTTGTGTGTGAGCTCTGTGTGAGTTCTATATGAGCTTGGTGTGAGTTCTGTGTAAGCTCTGTGTGAGTTCCGTGTGAGCTACGTGTGAGTTCTGTGTGAGCTCTGTGTGAGTTCTTTGTGCAGCTCTCCAGGTCAGGCAGCTGAAGTCAGGGCCAGGCACAGTTCTTGCTCTGAAGATAGAGAGCACAACACTGCTGGGGAGCTATGGGATCAACCTTTCAGTAGGGATGTCACAGTCCAAGAGAATGGAAATCACAATTTTATCTCCATTTTTTTCCCTTGTCTTGGGGTACAATGCAAAAATGTGTATTCTATCACTATCTGTTGAAATGTGGGAGGGGTGGTGATCTTTATCTCTGTGGGAGATATCCTCTGCTGATGTGTCATCTGATAAGATCAGGGGGATGATCATCATTATCTTTTCACAACCCATCCTTCCTCCAGACGATATATTCTGTTAATGGGCCATTAAGTCCTATTGTGTGACTGATAAGATGACATCATCCTATTGGAAGATGCCCCAGCCAGGGGCAGGAGCCAAGCCTTTCCTACCCAGATAAAAAACTGGGGTTTGGGACACGAGAGCAGACCTTTCCACTGGATCCCAGAGGAAAGTCGGATCATTTCCACATCATCGCTGGATCTTCGGAGGAAAACTGCACCTTCTACAGGAGCACTGCTTCAATGGAACCACATCTGTCATCCAGGAGGACTGCAGCCACCATTTATACGGACTGCTACCAACACCCTGACTGACAGGGTGTCAGGTTGTATTTTCTGACTGTGTCAGTGGTTGTTTCTTTTATATTATTGCATGTATTTTATTTTTTTTCTCTTTTTTCCTATTAAATTGTATTACTGACTTGGAGTCTCTCACTGGTTTTGCTTTCAAACTAGTACATCCCTAAAAATGCTGTTACTTTGAAACTAAAATATTGACATTGCTCTGTTATTGCTGGATAAAATAAGTAGCTGTAACTGAAGTCACCAAATTCATGTTGCAATCCTGAACATGAATTACTCTTTCTGTCTTGCAATTAGTCTGGGCATTCAGAACTTACCATATATGTGCTATTTTATCTTTGACATTGGTTTTCTTCCCTCTGGAAGGGACAACATGTCTTCCCCTTTTCTTTATTTTATTTGAATAATAACTGTCAGTAAGATAAACCTTATATCTGTCTATGTGGAAATGAAATTTCAACACAGGAAGCAGTGAGATAGTCACTGCAGCTTGAGTTTACAGCTTCTGTGTTTAGTCAAGTAAAATTGCTTTTAGCTTTCTAGATTTACAATGTTTGTACTATGTGGAAAGGGGAAAATTGTGTTCAAAAAATAATCCTCCCAACCTCTGTGATATCTTAATTATTTTTGAGCTGCATGACTGTTCACCAAGAGGAATATGGTATCTTACAGTATTGAAAATGAAAATATCTTGCCCTTGTACTTCTTTTTGAGATTGTTGCTGCATACAATGGGAAAGTTAACTAAAATTTGGAAGTTCTCATGCAAGCTGACAAAAAAAAAATTTGTATTTTTACATTTCACATTCATGGCCTTTGTTTGGCAACATCATTCTGAAGGAAAGACAGAGAAGCTAAGATGAAAAATGGCTCCAGCAGTTTGCAGCGAAAACTGTACCTGACACAGGTACAATGCTGCATCCCCCTCAGGAAAATGTTGTTCAGTGTTGTTTTGTGGACTTGAAAATTTATTCAAGAAAAAGAAAAATTAAAAACCCTCTTATACTAGGTTGTCCTTGCTAGATTAGAACTCCAAAATGGCAGCTGTTATAAGTACATGACATATTGTTGGCTTTTTGCAAATATTGGGATAAATGCTATATGTATAATGTTAAAATAGCTTTTCTGTACGAATATAAGTTTTTTCTTTTCTTTTCTTGTTTCTCTTCTAATAGCAAAAATTAAACATAAGTTTTTTTGAGATAGTATGCTAAAACTACCTGCTTAGTTGAGATAACAGCCCGTGAACGTGTGATGGGAACCCTGCAGCTGACACGATTATCAACACTCACCGGCTGCAAAGGCCGGGACCACCACCCAAATTAAAAGGCGATTAAAAAAAAGATTAAAACCACAAGCCAAGAAACACGCATGCTCTAGAAAGACGGACTCAAGGAGTGGCCATGCTAAACGGTTCCCAGAAAAAGTTTGACTATACATGAAATACTATGAATATGCAACAAGTTGATTTATTGTAAAAGGCATTTAAAGGGGCATCGCTGAAACAGCCGAGTGCTCTTGGCAGCACTCATGGCCGTTTTAACCCTTTCTTTTATGTTTGTGTCCTATTGTCTTTTTATTAAACCTTTTAAATTTTACCAGGACAGTGAACTGTGTTTTTCACACAGCTGTTAAAGGAAAAAGAGCATACTCTGAGAAGAAGACCATCAGTGAGGTAACAGCTACTGGTCCTGCAGGGGTGTGGTTTCTATTGCTGTGTGACAGTGTGCAGTGCTGGGGGGAAATGGGAAATGGAGCCATGCTGAGCAGGAGCCTTTTGATAATATTGGTGCAACACTGGAGCAATTTTGGGCCAAGGTCTGATAGAGTTTCTGATTATTTCCAAATGCTTTTCAGTAGTGGTGTTTCAGATCTGACCTTAGTTGCACCGGATTTTCACTTTGGCATACAGGGATATTAACCAGAGGTATTAAATACAAGCTGCTGAAACAACAGCTGTACTCTGGTCCTCAGGGGTTGGACAGCACAACTCTTTGCTATCTTGTAAAGTTACTCTAAGCAGCACATTGTATTGCTTCTTAGTATTGTCACCTATAAAGTTCAGGAAGTTCTGCAAAAGATGGAGAAAGTAGTGGGGCAAGGCCTTTCTTGTTGCATATAGGTCGAGCTTTCTAAAATAAGAGCCTTGTTACCCTTGTAAAACCGGGCCTCAGGCCTGCTGCTTCGGCTAAGTATGGCTAACAGCTGGCCTGACAAGTACTCATGGGAAAAGGATTCTGTACCTCTGAGAGCCATCCTGTACCGTGAAAAAAATAATGTAAACCTCTTTAGGGAAGAAAGTCTTTGTCAAGCCTGTACACTAGCAACTAATAACCAATGAACTGCGTAGCAACAAGTTACTAACCAATTACAATTAAACATGATGCTTTTAGAAAACCATGTAAATGTGAGCTGTGAACAGTAAAGATAGGCTATTGCTGCATGTAGAAATGGTGTCTTGTCCATTTCTATGACAACACTTTCTTATCTTGAAAATTATTTTTATGGAATTGAAGTGCTACTTCATTTTGTGAGACTTTTCATAACTAACACAAATACTCTGTGTAGATGCAAAATTTAATTTCCTTCTCCTTCGGTAGTACAGATTCCAAGATAAAAACAATGTGAAGCAGTTCTCTTGAAACCTACTCAGTACCTGAAAGTATTTAGAAGTCATTAAGTCTTGGTCCACAAGCAACCAGTATTCCTGTCCTATGGGGGCAGGGAGAAAGGCTCCTTCAGTACAATATTAATTCTGTTTGAAAAGTGAAGATGAAATAAAAGATTTTCTTACTGCTTTTAGGCAAACTGATGTGTGGCAGATGCTTAAATTCAGATGAAGAAAACTGATACACCCTAATGACCTTAACAGCTGCTCCTCTGGGTAGTTTTAGTTTCCTCTCCTGTACCCAAAATGCTTAATGTTCATACACTAGAAATTAATTAGATGATCACTGGTGACATTGGTGGTACTGAGTATATCTATTAAAATACATGGAAGAAGACTGAGAAGGTAGAAATAACATCTATGACAATACCAGTGCAGTACCAGTTGACATATTTTGCTATAGAAAACCTGAAATTCATATTTTCTCCTTTTTAATCTTTATAAAAGGAGATATGTTATAGGTATGCAACTCTCATCCATGTGGATTTCCAATGTGAAAAAATCTTAGCTGTTAACCTTTAACTTCCCTTGGAGAGAGAGAAGGAAAAATTTTGGAGCATAAGAATCATGATAAATTTGGTGATCATTAGGCATGGATAGTCTGTCTAAAAGATGCATTAAATAGTTAAGCTTGCTTTTAGTCTGAGCTGTTTTTGATGCAGAAATATGAAAATTCAGGGGCTGTAAATTGACAAATTTAGAATCACATCAGAGACATGAGAACAGGGGAAAAAGAAGCGGGTATCTAAAGTATATCCTTCAAATCTGACAACACCCTAAAGATTTCTCCCCAGCCTAGATAAATGTGAATTGTATAGATCGTAAGAAAGTAAACAAGAATTTCTTCATAAAGTTGTTGCAGCGAGTTAGTAGCTTATTGTACAATATTTAAGAAAGAACCCATCCCTTAATGATCTTTTTTTGGTAACAATGTATTCATCAAAATGGAAATCTCCTGTGCTAAATGAATCTCACTGAAACCACTTGCTTCTGCTTGCTTGTCATACCCAGTAGAAAGAATCAGTATAAAAAAACTGGCCTAACTGGCATGTATTATAAATGAAGCTGTCTTGGGGAACTACATAACGATTCATCAAAATAGACTTATAAGTGTTCACTATCATCAATCATTTTACTTAATCTCAGTTTAGCACAAACATATTAACATATTCGCATACAATATTAAAGATGAAAAAGAACTTTAAAACATCTTTGACTTAGACTTTGAAAAATGTAGAGGATCTTAGACTACACAAATATGATATGTGTAACTCAGAGCAGTGCAGTTTAATAATTTTGTAGCTTTATTTAAAGCTGTTGTACATTTTTGTTTTGCTGTTTAATTTGACCAAGTAAACTGCAGGTTTAATTTTCTTTTTGTGTTTTATTCAGTCTTTTAATATGCTGTTGACATTTTTATTTGACTATGTACTTAATATTTCATAGAACTGTTAAAATTGGAAAAGACCTTTAAGATCAAGTCCAACTGCTAACCAGCACTGCCAACTCTACCACCAAACCCCAAGCACCACATCTATACATCTTTTAAGTATCTCCAGGGATAGTGATTCAGCCACTTCCTTGGACATCCTGTTCCAATGCTTGACAGCCCTTTCAGTGGAAGAATGTTTTCTAATATCAAGCCTGAACCTCCCCGGCACAACTTGAGAATGTTTCTGCAGGTCCTATTGTTTGGGAGAAGAGCCTGACCCCCACCTGCTTACAACTTCCTTCCAAGGAGTTCTAGAGAGTGATAACATCCCCCTGAGCCTCTTTCTCTGCAGGATGAACCCCTCAGCTCCCTCAGCTGCTCCTCAGCAGGCTCTGCCCCAGAGCCCATCTGTGGGACCTTGGCTGCTCCTGTCCTGTCCAGGTCCGTCCCCTGCTGCTCTGTGAACTGGGGGCTCCTGCTGGGGCCCTGACCTCCCCTTGGGGTCCCCCCTGTTTGGCAAAGCCCCCTGTGCACTGTGGTAGAGTGCTCTGCTGTGAACTAGAGGGGAGAGACTCTGCTAGAATTAGACCTAGACTAATGAAAAATATAAGGACTGAAAACAGTGTTTCTTTAGAATAGCTGTAAGGACTTTTATGAACAGATGGTCTGATTCTGTAAGGGTAATTATATCATGATACTAATTAAACACAACAGGACTGACCTTTTACTGACTCATAAAATAGTTTCATGTAGAGAATCTTCTGTCAAACTTTGTTTTTTATTTTATTTTTGCCTTTATTTTTCCTTAGGTAATATATCCATATGCTCTGTATGCAGTAGAGCAGCTTCAAGAAATAAAAATATAATCATGTGTTGGCAAAGTTGACACCAGTTATTGCATCAGGTGAGATCACAGGACTTAGAGGTGAACTTTTGAACTGGTGAGTCAAACCCTTTGTCTTCTCGACATTTATCCCATGTCTGTGTTGTACATAATGTCAATGAATTTTATTTCCCAACGATATATTCATTAATTCAGCAAGTCGGGTTTTTAGTAAATTATATAACTTCTGGTATGTCATGAGGAAATTTGATCACTTTATCTGGTGTCTAGGTTAAGTTATGTACTTCCAGTCATAAGACCCAAGTCATTTCTTTGATCATTTCTGTTAAGAGTTTGCCTGGGATTTTTCTTTTTAATACTTCTCAAGATTGGTTATACTCTTGTGGTTAGGACTTTATTTCTTCAAATATCAATGCACAAATGCTATCTGGTTATTCACTTTAGTGCATTTTTTGCTGTAATTATGCCTATTGGGAACTTTAATATATCTTAAATGTTATATCTTAATGTCAAAATACCACGTAAATTACTGCTTCCTATGGGAAGCAGTATGATTGTTTACTACTCTGAAAAGTCATGAGATGTGATGATTAAATATTTGCTTTAGTTGTGTTTTCTCTTTTCATAGTTTTAGGTCTATTTTCATTTAAATAAAAACTACTCTGTAGCTCTGAGGGGTTTTTGTTTTTGTTTTTTTTCCCTGGTTTTTTTTTTCCCTGTTTTTTTTTCTTTTTTTCCCCTGTTGTTATTTTCCTTTTGTTCTTTTTATCCTTTGATCAAGTGTTCCTAAGGAAGTGACATGAAATATATGTTGTTGTTGCTCTGGCTACGCTTTTTTGTTGTTGTTGTTGCCTATTGTGTCTATTTTAGTCTAAAACTCTCCCAAACTTTTAAACAGTGTAACATAATGAACTGGTCAGGCAAAGTGCTTCAATTCTTGAACCAGTATGTACCAGTAATGAGAAATGAAATGCTGTAAATAATCAAGCCCCTTGGGGAGACAAGATGTTTTTGAAGAAAATGGAGCACTGGGCATTATTTGCTTCATAATCCTTCTGTCATTTCTAAATGTGCCAATATAATAGTTAGACAGAAGGAAATTTGCTAAAGTATATTTTGTGCATTCCAGATGTTTAACTGAGTGACAGTGGAAAGCATTCAGCTATGTGTGTTGCATTTTTACATGGATAGCTCTAAAATATTTTGAAGATCACAGCAGGTCCCAAACAATGGAAAAGAAAAAATATTTTCTATATGAACCCATTAAGCACACATATAGCATAAATAATTTTGTTTCTTTGATCTTCCTTTAATTTTGGTTCTACTGCATATTCTCCTGTTTTCGAGCTGCAGAATTCTGCCTGCTATTGTTTATATTTCTCTTCTCTCATGGGGGGTCTTTAGGAAGCAAATTTCTCATCTTTGAATTAGAGAAAAGAGGCTACAATGTCTGTTCCTATTTGGTAGGTTTTGCCTTATAGGAAGTATTGTTCACGTTTCTTGCACAGATTTCCCAAAACCTCTCCTTGGTTTGATACTCTCACTTTTCAAGTATAGTAGAAATCTGATTTTTTTTTTTTTAATGTGTAGGTGATGTGACAATGGAATAAAGTTATTTGCTTTTGATTTCTGTTCCCATTTTTTTCAGTTTTTAAAATGTCTTTGTTTTTAATTCAGTCTTTCCTATTCTCTTTGGGGGTTTTTTTTGACTCAGAGCAGAATGTTTATACTTGAATAAATAGATGAAAAAAATGTTAATTTCTGAACATTTAAAAAAGGGGGACTAATTTCTCATTTAAGAAAAAGGATTTTTGATAAATTAGGCATTAGTTTAAATAGAAGACTATTTCAAAAATTGAGAAACTTCTTTTTTTAGAAATAATAAGTAACTGTAGCTGGGAAATGTAAAACTTGTGTCTTCATGTTGGTATTTATGTAAATTTCCTCCCTCAGATTAAGAACCTGGTAAGAGCTCTTAAATAAAACTTGGAAATTTCCATGTATAATTTGTTAAAATCAAACAATGTTTCTATAATATGCATAGAAAGTAAAGTATTTTTTTATATTTCTTAGTGTTTTAAAATACTCTCTATTTTACTAAAGAGCTTGGTTAAAACTTTTGATTGATTTGAATAACTTTCATCTCCCTTTAATCTTTCTTGTTTACCTCCCTGAAACTGAAGCACAGCTTTGTTCTGAGGTGCTGGAAGTATGCAAGGTTGCATAAACCCTGTTAGTGGATGCAAAGTGAGCCTACCTGAACCACATGGATGGTGATGGAGTTTGATTGTGCCTTTGCAGAATCACATTGTCTGGCCACCTGCAAATACTTATTTGCTGCTTGTTTTTGCAGTGGAATGTTGCTGCGTCTCTGACAATGTTGTATTGTGTTTTCTGTGCTCTTTCCATATTCTCTGTCAAGACAATAACATTAATTTGTGTCTATTTGAATAATATGCATTGTCACATGGAAAGAGATCTTGAGACAAGCAAGGGATTTGTTTATCAAAAATACTTTTAAGAAATGGCAATTTTGAGAGGCTTCATTTTACAGGAAGGAATCAGAGTGGCTAAACAATTCAAATCCATGATTTTTTTACCTCAATGTAACCATTTCCTGATGCAGTGGGCATAGGATAAATGAAATTCAGCTTCCATGGTGCAATCTAAATGCTTCATACGTACAATCTTTGCCTCAGTTTCTGATGCTGATTATAGCTTTTTTATTTCTTGAGTGATCCCGAGTTCTTCAATGCATTTTTGTGCTTACTGCAGGAGTGCTGTTTGTGCCTGGTGCTTTGCCTTCATGCTTAATGCCACTGGCACACAGAAATACCAAATACATCAACCCAAAACTAAAGAGATCCCACCTGTAAAGGTATGGCTGCAAGAATGTGATTCAGATCAATGAAGAAGGTCTGAAGAGGAGGCAGTGTGATTTGACTGCTTTGACTGAGGCTGCTGCTGGAGCTTCCCAGGCTGGAATTAGTGATCTAGAAGTCAAAACTATTCTTCTTAATTAGGCAAAAGATTAGAGTATGGTGCAGACAGAACTATTAGGAACAACCCACAATCCTCTCTCCAAAATCAACCCCAGCAATCCATTACCAGACTAAAAAGCCTTGATGAACCTGCACTTAAAAATTCCTGAATTAATCTGAGGTGATCAGACAATGAAAAAAGAGATACTTTGAAGTTATTCAAGATCAGCTACATATGTACCCATGAAAATGCAAATGCAGCCCTAGGAAGTGTCAGCCTTATAGAGTTTTCTTTACATAATGTTGTATATAATAATAATAATATGTTGTGACATAAGCACTGAGTAGCCATTTTATTGGCATCCTTTAGAATGAAAAATAAGCATAAAGCAGAATTGAAAGAAAGGTGGGAAGGACCATAACCAGTTTTGTTTTACAGGGACACCAATAGCTTTCCTATCTAATGTAGGAAAAACAAAAGTGGATTTGATTAGTTTTTATATGTACCTCTATTTTAGTGTGATATGAAAAGCCCCAAGTCCCGTTTATTTAACTAGGAACCAACGCTGACACCTCTTTATCATACATTATAAAACATACAGAGAAGCTGACAAAAATTCTGCTAAAGCAGAGTTTACAGTTAGGAGATCCACAGTGCAGCTTGCTGACTGTCTTCAAACCGTATTTTTTCAGAATGTCATTGAGGCCAAAGAGCCAAATATTAGCACATTATCAGGAAATATTACAGGGATGTCAGTCTGGTACCTAATTATCAAGGGATGTCAAGCAGGAGGAAACTGCATAGCCTTAAGCTCCATCCTTTTATATATAAAAGCATCAGTAATTGGGAAGACGAAATGCTTAGTATATAGACTAAGGGCTATTCTGTATTTTCTAAGCATATGAAAACATTTCTTGTGTTCTAGAACTGGAAGCCCTCGAGAAGAATTAGCCACTGTTGAATAAGCCAAAACATCAGCCCACAAAGTTTGATGAAAATGTTTTGATCAAGACTATGACACTTCAGCTTGTCCTCAATAGACAGTAATGTGTTAGGAGTTGTCCTAGCATTTTTGCCATCTTATTTCTGCCAAGGTTTTGTAAATATCAGCTACTCAAAATGTGCATGAAAACCTGTCTATTTGAGGTGACCTTTTAAAGGCTAAAGTATTTCACATTTTCATTGGTTGTTATAGCTATCCTTCTTCCAGAAGTTTGAGCTCTTCAGTTTGAGGAGCTTTGATTTTCATAGAAACTATTCAGGAGTCTTTAAAAGCATTTGGAGCTATCATTAGATATAATATATTGTCTTGTTTTTTGGGTTTTTTGTGGTTTTTTTTTGTTTGTTTGCTTTTAATTTTTTTTTATTTAGGTCTGCTAAAGACTTATGAGTGTCTTATAAAAGGCTAAGGAAAATCTGACTTTCCTGTAAAATAAATTTTATTATTTCTTACTTCTTTCTGTAATAAGTTCAGTAATTTGTCAGAGTGAATTGTGTTTTTAAGACGATGTTCTTTCAGTTCTGGCATCTTTATTGAGACTTTTCAGTTGACAATCAGAAGGATAAAAATCTTTATGCATAGACTCAATTTCAGGATGTTTGAAGGAAATAGATTATGTATGTTAATTAACTAGTGATGTCAGAAAATTTTGATAAGGATTAAGTGGATTCAGGCCTCATTGATGGATCTAAATTTAAATGGAAATTTGATCAAACCAGAAATAATTATAAAGAAGCAATAATTCAGCTAATGTTGACAGCAACTCATTTGTTGACAGCAGCTCATAAAGAGATCTCAAAATCTTTAAAACTTTAAAGATTTCACACAAAAAATAGCAGTTTTCCAAGAAAGTTGCTATTTTAATTTGTTACTATATCTAGAGTAAGGCAGACTTAGTAGGATACAAAATTGTAGGAATGCTCTAGTGAAGAGGAGCCAGATTGTGATACATTTCATGTTTGATACAGCGGAGAGTGAATCTAATGGCCAAATTCTCTCCTGTTTTATTTACTGTGAAAGAAATACCTCTTTGAGGTTAGGACAGGGAATATTGACTCAGGATTCCAATTACATTTGTGGATCAATTACAGACTTTCTGTGCTGCTGCAGCAAGTAATTTAAGTGACATTCTCCTTCAGCTTGTCCTGTACATAATGCTTTGCTGAGGCATTGCAAAGATGAAATCCAGTACTAATTTGTGAGCTGCATTGATTCTGCAGTGTGAGGGCCATATTATCCCATGAATGAGTTGTTAGAAATCTAATTATATAAAATTATATAAATGTAATTATGTATTATCTAATTATATTTTCCT
The DNA here is from genome assembly GCA_037013685.1 of Acridotheres tristis. NCBI lineage: Eukaryota > Metazoa > Chordata > Aves > Passeriformes > Sturnidae > Acridotheres > Acridotheres tristis. The sequence goes on along the minus strand of CM072889.1, from coordinate 6,321,435 downwards.
GAAGAACTTCACACAGGCAAACTAGTTTCAGAAAATAAACGTGTGCTGGGTGAAGGAGAGATGAGACTGGGAGCCAGTAAAGTATTGAGTTGGGGTAAACCCATTTTGTGTATTCCTTAGAAAAATGCAAGTTTCTTTTAATTCAAAAGAAATGTGAAGCATAGCCTGCAAATTCAGTGTGTTTTATTCAGAAGTTCTTCTTTGAATATATGTTCTTATTTAAAAATTGATTGCCTAATACGTGCTTTAATTAAATATGCCTTAGGATATTTTCTTGGCTTTTATTTTCTCAGGCATGTGTATTGATTGGCTGTTCTCCAACATTGAAGGAAGTGCTCTGAGTTGTGTCTCAGTCACTGGATATCTAGAAACAGCCACAATTCTTTAGATAAGGACATGTTTTCAGACCTTCCTAACATGTTGTCAATATTTGTGATTTCCAAGAGTGTAGCTCTATGAATTTAATGAGCCAAATGATTGTAGTAAAATACAGAAAATTCTATAACATTTTCCCTGTTACCATTTGTGTGTGAAAAATATTCTTTGCTCTTCTACCTTTTTCTTCTTTTTTCATAATGTGTGGTCTTAATTTTTGAACACTGGGGGTTTTTTTCTGTTTTGCAGCTTGGTAGTTAAATGCTTAATCAAGCTTTAAATAAAATTGTGATTTGTTGCTCAGTAAGAGTTACTGATAATTTTAAGTTGCAAAGAAAATGTGTTGTAGGCTCATAAGGGATGCTATGATCAAATAATATCCTAATTATTAAGATGTTACAGAGCATTTTGCTAATTACCTGTTCATCGTTATAAAAAAGTTTGGTTGGACTGAGGAGGCACCCTGAATTACTTTCAACTCCAATGTTATATTATTTTATCAGTTATTTACAATCATGAATTCAGCCATAAGATGCATAGCTGTCAGCTGTAAATGTTTAAAATAATCTTCATTCATCCAGGGACACACTAAAAAAGAATGGTTAGCTCTTACAATGCTTAGAAGGGGACTTAAACATGGATATTAGGCATTAGTTGGAGGTTTCCTCATTCCAAATAACACCATTGGATTGATATCTTTTAAGCATAAGAATAACCTTTTGATTCAGAGACTCAGAGAAATAAGTCCCATGTGTGGAATACTCACTGCATGGAATAAATTCTATTATTTTTTTTTTAACGTGGTAAATGTTGCAGAATGGCAGAGAACAGATTTTGAGGTCTGCTGTTCTCTTCTTCTTCTGCCATAAAGCAGAATAAATTGTCTTATTAATTTCTTCCTTAGTAATTTCTGATACATTTGTCCAAAATACTATTGTGCTTCCTGTGTAGAATTCATATAAATATTCTCCAGTAAGTCACAGCAACTGGCTCTTTATAGGTGTTGGATAGAAGTAGCATTAAAACCAAAAACTTCATTTACCTATTTGCAGCCCAGAATACCCAAAACGACTTTAGAAAAGAAGCACAAGAAGGTCTATTTAAGAAGGATTGGGGCCAAGTAAAGGTGCAGAGCTCTGTGCACATCTCTGATTTCTGCTAATATTTTCATAGCCATTTCACAGTGTTTCATTATAGGGCATGTGGATGTGATAAGCCTGAATACCAATATTAGGCACAGAATCTGTATTTCTTATTTATGACTGTGAATTTGGCTTTAAGGGCAACAGCAGCTTTAGTGGCAAAGAAGGATAAAGAAAATTTTGAAGTGGTATAATGATCACATTTCCCTATCACTGTTGGAAGAACAGATTTATAACTTCTAAAACTGTGCCCTTCCAGTCCAGAGCTGGACTGAATTCTCAGTGGGGGAATATGCAATTACCAGGCAGAATCAGATGAAGGTTTGTTTTTTAAATCCACCAGACTCTGTGTTAGCCTCAAAACACTTTTATGGGAAACATGGATGCAGCTTAGTATTTGGTACCCTAACAGTGCTGGCTCCAGTGAGATAGATACCATGTAGTCTTTTATGGACAGACCTGTCAAAATACTTCACCTGTACTTTACACACCTCTGCTTTCATCTCGAGCCAAGACTGACATCTGTCAGATTGCATGGTATGGGAGAAATGTGATTTAAAGGTTACAAAGGTGAATAGGATTCTAGATTTCAGATGCAAGTGAATGGGAAGGTCCTTAAAAAAGTAAATGAATTAAGTTTTCTCTTCAGCCTATAGAGAAATGTTTATGAAGATTAAAATTTCAAATAAATAAGAAATAAATGGAGAAATATAGATTCATAAAATACAGCAGCAAAAGGCTGATTAAATTGATGAATGCCACAGTCAGAATGAATGCTCTGTTCTACTGATTTCATGTATCTGCTTAGTACTTGGGAAGCTTTATTATAATTCGATATCAATAATATTAATCAAGGTTTCATAAAGGAGTAGTTGTACGCTTAGTACTTGGGAAGCTTTATTACAATTTGATATCAATAGTATTAATCAAGGTTTCATAAAGGAGTAGTTGTACTAGTATCTAATATGGCAGAGAAAAATCCATATTGTTGTTGCAATCATTAATTTTCAATGTTGTAATTGAAGATTAAAAAAATTGTATTAGCTGTTACTATTTGTACAAGAAATGGTTTCTGCGTGAGTTTTATAGTATTTAGTACGGAACTCTCAATTTCATCTTGCTTCACCAAACATAGGGACTAAGACAGTACTAACATGTACTAAGACAGTACATGTTTTTGTTACAAGCCAAGATTTAATTTGGTATTGTAGACATGAAAACTTTTGTTATAATACTAAATTTATTGCTGCTAAGTGTTTATAGTAATGCATATTGAAAGATTGAAAATTCAGTTACATTAGCAATGATATGTCTCTAAAATTAATGTCTCTGAACATTCATGAGTGAACTTGTATTACTCAGATTCAGTGCAGGACCAGGTTATGGTTATTATAGATCTGGGGAATAATCTTTCTTTTGCACTTTCTTATTGAAAATATATATGTATGCATACTATGTATATGTAGTTCATATGTCTGTAGTCCACATATGCCTCCTGCAGATGTAGAATTGCTCACATTCCTAAAATCCAAACCTTAAGAAATGAGAGTATAAACTACTTGTACACTTGTATGGTATGGAAAACTTAGGAGAAGTTCATTGTTGGGAAGGCTTGAGACTAACTGAGCATTATATATGGACAGCTGTGTTCAGCACTACATGAGTTGTCTGCCTGGCTGACTTCCCATTTGCCATCAGCTGTCTGCCTGTCCTCTTGTGCTCACGGAGGATGAAAATTTGAGTGGCGTATGACAAGCAGAAGTGTTCTTGTCTGGTACTTCTGGTTTAAATAATTGGGTTTTTCTCCTAATGAGGTTAATGTTCTCGACTACTTCCACATGAAAACACACACTGAGCCCAACACTATAGGAAAATACAGAGCAGTGAGACTGAGATTCTGAGGAATTACCAATAGAGAGACAGAAAGTCTTAGAATTTTTTGAGTGTTTGTAGTGTTTATTGAACTGCTAGAATTAAGGAAAGAGTTGAGATGAAGAACTGTTACTGATGTAGGTTCAGAAAGTTGCAGAGGGGTTGGTGAGGGAAGTATGGTGACATCTGAACTGTTGTTCTAGAATACTGAAGTGAAGTGTTGTTACAGAAACAATACTGGATGGATTAATTGTGTTTATTGTATTGCAATTCATTAGCTCAGGTGGGAGTGCATTGCCAGATATTTGGTTGAAAACAGCTCTAAAGACATTTTGCAATGTAGAGAATCATCAAAGCAATCTTAGCAGGCTCCTGTTCCCCAGTTCTAAACTTTGCAACTTCCACCTAACTACTGTTAGGTGCAGAAGATGTGTAACTTCAAGACTTTTCCTTTAGATCCTGTGGACTGGACAGCATTATTGCTTTCTTCTGTTGCTGTTGTGTTGTGTTCCATGCTTATAACCACATGCAGACCTTGGGTATGATCTGCTATATTCCTCTGGTTTTGGTTTTTGGTGTTTTTTCTGTGTCTGCATCTCTATGCTTTTTCTATGAGTATTTTGTAATGTGAAGATGGACCAAAACTTCAAAAAGAAACAGCAGAGCTGCCTTACCTGAAAGCATACGGCCAAGTGTTGAACTACAGAAATTTCTCAAACTATTTTCCAAGCAGCATAAAAGAAAATGTGTTTGATGACAGGGATTCTTTGTACACTTGGAAGAGGGTGTTTAATTTGGAAATATGTAAAGAATGCATGATTTGGGATAAAATCTATATTCTGTAGTATGGATTTAATAAATTCATGCAGGATTTGCCTTCCAAACAGAAAGTGCAATATAAGCTTTTAGTTCTCCTTTTGCAGAGATAGTTTTGCTGGAATCTCATTTCTAACAAATCTTATGTTGTTTACACCTACAGTTTTTGATCTTGTGTCCATATACTAGCTGTCAGGAAAACACCAAGCCCACAAATTACTGATTAGACACGAGGCACAAAGAACACAATCTGCTACTGTTTGGAAAGCTCAGCACTCTTTCCGAAGACTTTGCCCCGCTTGAACCATACCAGTTTTACCTTCACTAATGATATATTGTATAGCTTGTTTTGGCAGCTTGGGAGTTTATCATAAGTTTCTCTTTTGTTCAGCCCTGAAATCAGGCTAAAATATGTAATTACAGTCACTTGTCATCAGAGGTCGTACTTTTCAATAGAGAAAGTGCTGCAATGCCTCTTAAATAGTTCCTTGATGATAATTTTTATCAGCTGCCCATAAGAAGCAACAGTGTGATCATGCTGCCTCAGAAAAGCTTTTAATGAAAGGTTAGAAATAATCTTTATCATTCAAGAGACAGTGAATTTTCAGTAAGGATGGTCAGATCTTTGCAGTCTGTTTGCCAGTTTCCTCTGGTATTAGGTTGGTTTTGGTGGCAGTGGTTTTTTTCCATTACTAGCCTCAGCTTTCAGGCAGCAGCATCTGCTTTATGGAAGGGGAAAGAGAGTCCTGTGTCAGGAAATCCTTTGTAAATATTGTAATAGAGGATGCATTTTTCATACCATGCAAGTTCAGTTTGGTCTATGCCAGCCAAAGCCTCAAAATGGGGAGCCTGCAGTAGTTGGCCTTCCAAATCTATCATTTGGCATCTGCACGTGTAAGAGATCCACAAATTCATAAGTTAGTTTGCTCAAAAGCTGGTACTCATCCACCTTTTCTTGGAGCAGAAGAAAGTTTGGAAGGTTTTGTTCAGGCTAACAATTGCAAGATTAGATCATGGTCAGTTAGACTTGTGTGAGTGACTGTTATGTTTAATCATTTTAGAGAAATGCAGTGGAAACCTGAGGAGACAAGGGAGGCTAATGCATTTGTGCAATCCTGAATATTTTCTTCACTTCTCTAAGTAAATAATACAGGACAAGACAGAGGGTTTGGTTATGTGGGTAACCAGCAGTCTCCATGACATAAGTAATTAACTTTGTTATGAAATATGATTACTTTGAGACCCGAGTATTTCTAATAATGAATGCAACAATTTAATTATGTAGGCAAAAATATAGACCCTTTCTAAGATAAGCATTTTTCTCTTTACGTCAGGATAATTTTTCTTCCTATGGAACAAGAAATACTTTCCAATCTTTTTTCTGGCAATGAAAATATGTTATTTGGATCTGAATTTTTTTCCACAGACATGAAACTTTGAGCCTACACATAAAATGCATTGTTTTGTCCAATTTGCAGTACTCTTAAAATTTAAAAATCTATTCCCGCTCTTGAACGATATTTATATCAATTGATAAAACACTTAGTGCTGGCATTTAGATTAAAGGTACCTTGGGTTACATTTGACTTGGCATTCTTTTTTCAAAATTGCACAGCAAATGCAGGTCTTCAAGAGAAATTATGAGGTTATGTAGGGTCAGGAACTGAAAGGGAAAAATGAATATTCTAGAATGATTTCTGCTGGTTCTCATTTTACCTGTCTGCAATGCATACACATAGTACTAGAGCAGCACAGATAAATACCAGGGTTGTGATTAATGAATCTTGATATGTATGAAGTAAATGAGAGATATACAATAAATCCTGCCAATACAGACTAGAAATTGAGTTCTGATTTTGATTATATCTTTGCCAACACTAATTTTTATGAAGATGTTTTATAATAAAGGAAAACACCAAAAATGCTGTTCTCCCTGCCTTCCCTTCTGTTCTGTTAGTGCTTTAATATTAGGAAAAAGTAGATGGCAATTGACTTTCCAAGTAGGGAAGTTCAGCATGCTGAGAAGCACTTGCTTGAGAGCTGAAAGAGAGAAAATCAATAGGGAAATGAGTAAGTTGCCATTTCTACTACTCTATTAGCTGCTATGTGATAAGATCTCAAGATCTCATCAAATAAATCTTATCAGCAGAACAAGTGCATTTAAGAGCAGAAAATTTCACAAATGATGAGATGTAAGACTGTGGCTTTCTGTTATCTCATGTATAAACAGTTTAACCACTGCTGAACAAAGCAGTGTCTTAGCTTGGGAACCAGGATCTAACCAAAAGCATATATATTCTATCACCATCTGATAAAACCAGGTGGGGCACAACCCATCCGTCCTCCAGGGAGATATCTTCTGTTAATGAGCCATTGAGTCCCACTGCATGACTGATAAGATTACATCATCCCGTTGGGAGATGCTCCAGCCAGGGGGAGGAGCCAAGCCTTTTCTACCTAGAAAAAAACTGAGATTTGGAACACCAAGGCAACCCTTTTCCACTAGATTCCAGAGGAAAACTGGACCTTTCCACATCACCATTGGACATTCAGAGGAAAACTGCACCCTTCTACAGGAGCACTGCTTCAACTGAACAACATCTGTCATCCAGGAGGATGCAGCCACCATTTAATGGGACTGCTACCAACACCTTGACTGATGGGGTGTCAGGTTGTATTCTGACTCTGTCAGTGTTTTGGGTTTGTTTTTTGTAATACTGTATTTCTCTCTTAATTTTTCCTAGTAAAGAACTGTTATTCCTATTCCCATATCTTTACCTAAAAGCTCCTTAATTTCAAAATTATAATAATTTGGAGGGAGGGGGTTACAGTTTTCATTTCAAGAGAGGCTCTTGCCGCCCTTAGCAGACACCTGTTTTTCAAACCAAGACAAACAGTCAATATGAGAAGCACCAGTGCATGTGGCTGGACAGATTGCTATTTATTTTGGTGGGGTTTGGGTCAGGATTTAGTAGACAAAAATATCAGAGCTGGTCAGCTGAAAATGAATGATGATGTAGGTCATATTTTCTCATTCATTTTCCTATTGAATAGAGGGAGAGAGAACAGAGGGAAAAGATTAAAAAAGTATACGGTGACACTTGGAATTTATGGTATGCTGCTTTATTTTGATGTGACATCGAAATGAGTGTGATATGTTGTATTACTGTAGGATAAACAAAAGTATTGATTTATTTCACTCATTAATAACATCCATATTTATTAGAAGAATATATAATAAAGCATTAACAAAGGAGTTAAGTGAGGAGAATCACAAATCTATATATTTGATATTAATTTCATAGTGTTTAATTTTATTGTAGGAGTGGTGTTTAGATGATAGTTACCACTTCAATTCCTGCTTCTTTTCCTTACACTGATGCTTGTTTATTGGTAACTGGTGATTAAATAGTGGTTAAATGATGGTCAAATGTTGTTAATCTTTCCTAGACTGTAATTTTTATCTTTTTTTTTATTCCTTCCTAGTAGTAGAAGAAGCCTTATGTTCTTGGCTGAGATTTTTAAAAATACCTGTTTAGAAAGCTTCAAACTAATGCAAGGTTGATCTTCATCCTGCCTTTTTGATACAGGATGCAGATTTCTTGCAGTAAAGATGATATAGTCAGCTAAGATTACTCTTGCTACCACTGATCTCAGTAGGGTTATTCTATAAATACGTGAGGAATTGCTTATGAATTAAGAAACAGTCTTAAACTGACAAATAATTTATTGGTCAGTCTAAATCAAACTACTTGGGAGACTGACATTTGCCGTGTTATATCATTAATAAAATAATGAATGTTAAATAAAGTACTATTTTTCTATCAGGATGTTCACGCTGTTTTTCTGTGTTATTTGTTTTCTTCTGTTCATTAAGTGCTTCATAATTGAGTTTCTACTAATTTTATATTAATAAAATTTTAGTTATATGGGCTTCCCTCCTGGCATGCATTAACGTGGTAGCACCTACAAAGCTAATAAAATATCCATTCTGATAATAAATTTCAGTCACTTTTGGAAAAAAGTATTCTAGATCAGTTAGAATATCACTCAAACTCATGCTTTCTAGGCCATGGCAGTCTCAGGCTTTAGATTTAGTGTAAAATTTAATACAATTTGAACTGGGAAACAGCTCTGGGAATAGTAATGCTAACTTAAGACTTGTTCCTCCCAAGTTTTTATACCCAGCATTCAGGCTTACACAGCCTGCTGTTGGCTCCAGTGGGAAAGATGGGGAATATTTCTTCCCAGTTTCTGGACAATAGATGGTTGGCACTGCTCTCAGTGGTAATGATGAAAGTTTGGAAAAGTGCACATAGAGGAAAATGTTGCAGGCAGATCTCTCTATTTTTGTTGTCCTTGGCAAGCTCTTTCCTGACCTACTTCCAAGCACATGGTGGCTGAGCATTCATTCCCTTTGGTGATGGTGTGAGGTTTTCTGCACCCCTCTGAAACAGTCTGTCCCTAATTGAGCCAGTCCGCTGTGCTTCAGAGATGTCCTGCCAGCTGGGGCCAGCTGGCTGATGCCAGCCACAAAAACAGAGGGTGTGTGAACACCTTGGCATTTGGGGTGGTCCTTGAGCTCAGTGTCAGCAAGGACAGGCAGCCCATGGGTCCAGCTGAGCCTCCTGGACATGCACCAGGAGAGTTCAGGTTTGCCCATCTGAAAGGCTCCAGTTCTAAATGAGGTGTGAGAACACACAATTCTTAAACACAGCTCAGTTTTTGATGTGCTAGACCTGGTCATGTGGATGCTGTAGGCACCTGACTCTGAAGTGACCTTGTCACCATCTCCCTGGCTGGGCTGAATTCACATACCACGGGTACTTTCCAGCACTGCATGCAAGGACCTGGCCCGGGGCTCTGCCACCCCTTTTGGGTGCCATGGGACTGAAACAGTAAGTGTTACAGAACTTAACTTCTAAGACCCTAAATCCTTTATTTGACGTTTTACTTTCAATATAAGAAGGTAAAGAATAACAGGTACAATGGAGAAAGGAAGAAAGGTGTTGGTGCAGGTAGCAGGCAGCAGCTGGATATCCCTACCCATTAAGCACTGTCAAGAAGCCTGTGAGGTATCTTGCTTCAGGCTGGCATAGTGAGAATTTCTTTCTCTTGTATTGACAGAGTCTTTATATATATATATATATATATGTATAACCAAACCTCTTACTTTATTTGAAGAAGAATGTAGAGGAAAATGGAATCTGTAAATTCACTTTGACTCTTGGTTTTGTCAGGGTATAACTTGCCATTCGGCTGAAAGCTTAATGTGTCTTTCACTTGTAGGCCTTATTTAGCAGCTATTTCTAGATGACTGATGAAAAAGTATTTTACTTGCATTTGATTTGAAATCAACAATTCTTATTTTAACTTATATTGTCAGAATACTTTCATTCTCCTTGCTCAGAGGAGAATGGGAAAAGATTCTCCCACCCCACCTCATTGTGGATTTAAATGTGTATATTTTTGTGTGTGTGCATATATATGCATACACAAAGAATGTGAGAAAGGTATTGTGAGCCACTACTCTTACAGTACTGTAGAGAAATGTCTTTTAACGCTCTTTTCATGGTGGTTGTTACCCAACATCACCAGGTGAATGTATTCTTGAGGCTAAAGTCTCTGCCTTTTGCATCTCCTCCACAGGTAACATTTCTTTTATCTTCAGAAATGTACATGGGCATGTGACTATATGAGGACTTTGTATTGCATTTGTGTGGCAAAATTTTGGCAGCAGTGAGGATACAGGGATGGCTTCCAGAAACTTCCCCCATGTCTGACAGAACCAATGGCACCTGGTTCCAACATACTGCCACTAGCCAAAGCTGAGCCCAGCAGTGATGCTGGTGGCACCTCTGGGATAATGTGCTTAGAAAGGGGCAAATTTACTGTGCAGAAACACCTGCAGCCTTTGAGAGGAGTGAGAATGAATGAGAGAAACAGCCTTGCAGACACTGGCCAGTGCAAAAAGAGGAGAAGGAAGTGCTCCATGTGCAAGCAGAGATTCCCCTGGAGGGGGAACCATCTCTGCAGCCCATGGGGAACAGATATCCATCTGCAACCCCACATTGGAGCACTCTGCTCCTGAAGGATTATCTCCTGTGGAAGGGACCCACACTGGAGCAGGCGAAAGAGTGTGAGGAGTCTTCTTCCCTCAGAGAAAGCACTGGCAGGAACAATGAACTGACCACAACTCCCATTCCCTGTCCTGCTATGCCACTGGAGGGGAGGAGGTAGAGAAACCAGGAGTGAAGTTGAGCCAGGAAGAAGTGGGGAGGGGGGAGAGAAGGTATTTTTAAAATTTGTCTAGTAATATATTAAACTAATTTCCCCAGACTGAGTCCATTTTACCTGGTAGTTGGTGATGATCTCCCTGACCATTTTTTGATCCACAAGCCTTTCTTTCTTTGTGTCTCCTGTGCAGCTGAGGAAGGGAGTGATAGAGCAGCTTGGGGGAGCATTTGGAGTCCAGCCAGGGTCAGCACACAACAATGTCAAAACCTGTATGAATACAGGTTTATGTATGAATACATTTGTTTTGCATTCCAGAATTGATATTTGAGTTTGAGTTTGAATTAGTTTAATAGAAACTATTGTGTACACAGTAAGTTATACTGTAATTTTTAAAACCACTTCAACCTCTGAAGTGTGAGGTGTGCATCCAAATTTACATTCATTAAAAACATTGGTCTGCATCAGGAATCTCAAACACCAGCAGTGTGCTATGAACTGAATGGGCTTGAGAAGCACATATTATATAATTATTCTTATTTTCTTAAATGGAAATATTTTCATGTGTGTGACCTATTTTTTTTAGACTTTTTAGTTACTAATACAATTTGTCATGTGTTTCCATGTCTGTTTGAAATTAACAGGAAATTAGTATCAATGAAAAATCAAGCTGGTAAATTATTAAAAGTTAGAAACATTTTACCTGTCTTTGTCAAACTAAAGTTATGCAAAATGTATTGTATCTTTAGTACTCTTCTGAGAATTTATTTTATTTGGGGAATACAGTTTACTGAGAAACATAAGAATAAAGTTTTAATTTGTTTCTTCATATAAGCAAAACTGCAGTTTGCCGTGCTAATTAGAGCAGCTGGATTACACAACCTGCCTTAAATCCCAGAGGAAATCAGGAAAAGAGGCTGGATTTAAGTATTTCTTACGGTCTCCAAGGTCTTAAATTAAAACCTCTTTTGGTTAATGAGAAAAGCTTAGAGATTCAGGTTTTAGTTGGGGAAGGAGTGTCAGGGAATTCTTCTCTATTCATATTTCACTCTAATCCTTTTGATTTAGAAAATCTACTACAGTCAAATAGTGGCCAACAGTACTTTTAAATTTATTGGAGCAGACTGAGGTCTCTGACAGATGCCTGAGCACAAAAGAGAATAGAATGTAGAGAAGCTCTTCTAACAATAAAAGATGTGTTGGTGCTCTCAGATTTTTTAACAGACATATGACTTCCACTCAAGGTAATTAATATATTAAAAGACTCCACTTTGGGATATGCATTTGGGTGTCCTATCAGATACTGGTTATACTAAGCCTGGTCTTTTTTTGCATTAGTTTTCATTCTAAGTTCAAATCATAATTGCTCTGATTATTTTTCTCCTTATCTTTTAAAATATGATTGTGTAAGTCTTGTTTAGCCATTAAAAAATACACTGTCACAGCTTCTGAGGTTTGATTTGAAACTTTTTATTATGAATAGCTTGACTTCAATGTTAATGTCTGGATACTAATGCTTCTCAACCTCAAACACTAGAAAACTTTAATGTGCTGACAAAAACATAGGCTAAAAACAGCCTTTGAAATACTGTGAAAAGAATTTATTTAACTAGTGAGGCGAAAAATGTCAGTTTGTCTTGAATCATGAAAATGAAAATTAATGAGAGTTGCTACATATGTAAATGTATTGCTTGAGATCTTCTCTCTCCATCTGCAGTGAGGAGAAAAAATCCATAGAATTTGTTTTAGTGAATCATTAGGGAAGCATATCTAACGGCAATTAATGGATAGAATAGGAAGAGCAGTTTTATGTTAGGGCAAAATTTTACCTTCATCAGCCAGGTTTTTCTAGATTGTAACCTACTCAAAATGGTAAAATAAACTTATCTAGCATCAGTGTTATGAATAATCAGATTGGATAGATGCATTAAGAATAAATAACTTTCCAATGTAAACACCTGTATCCCACTGTTTGGATATCAATACCCTTTCCTAGTAAAGAGCATGGTAATATAATGTGTTAATCTTGTGTGAATCATAATTTTTTGTTGTAACTCACCTGATTTCTGATTATTTGAAATCATATGGCTGTGATTATTGATGCATAGATTATATTTCAGCTGCCACCAAATGCTGAGTTAATGATAGAAAGATCACATGCAGCTTAAAAGTAGCTACAGAGTTGGGAAAAATCAAAATGTGTTAATTGCTTTAATCACGTACTGATTTTCTTAGAATTAATGAAGGCTTAAGTCAGTTGCAGTGTAAGGAAATCAAAGTGATTTTATGATGAACCCACAATATTGTCACTTTGATGTGCAGGATTAAAACTACTTGTAGTTGTGTGTTTTTCAGGTTGCAGATACATGACTGGCTCTGAGCAAGGCTGCCCAGAACATCAGAGCAGCAGAGAGGAGAGCTGCTGCCTGTGTGGGTCACTCCACCCTTCACATACAGGGGTGATTACCAGTGCTGCATCATGTTATAACTATTATTTCCACAGGCAAGATATATTCTGTTCTCTGTTCTATTTCAGGTCTAAATCTCCACGGTGGGAATCCTTCTAAAAACTGAAATAACTGATATTTAACATGAACTCATACGGACTTTCAGAAACACATGGGACATGTTGGCTTATTTAGGTGGAAGGGGGACGTCACCCTCATGCAATCCTTACCATGGGCTCTGTGCTAAATGGTGTTTCTTTAGTTAAATAAGTTTATTCTATTGAAAACAATGGAAGACAAGGCAAACTTTTGACATGCCAGGAAAACATGAACAGAAAATCCCCAATGTCCTTTCTGCGATCTCATTATGCAGTCTACCTGGCAATACATCTAGAAGTTTTGCTTTTAAATACTTAGGTATTCGTAATGTTAATAAAGGATGCTGCAGCAAATTCCACACATTAACACTTTACTATAACTACTTGCTGTATTTGCCTTTCTTTAAATTTATATGTGGTTTCATTTTCTGGAAATGATTTTGTTTGGCAAAAGGAAATAATTTTTTTGCACGCTAAATATCATATAAAAACACCATAAAAATGATACAGTGTGACCAATGTCCATCTGGAGAGAAGTTTTTCTCAAAAACTTTTACTCAAAATTATCTGAAAAACATTTTATATTGTGTTCTTACTTTCAGTATGGAGGCAGAAAGCAGGGTCACCCAGAGCAGGTTGCACAGGATTACATGCAGGGAGGTTTTGAATATCTCCAGAGAAGGAGACTCCACATCTGGAATTTAAATTTGAAGTGGGAATTCATTGCCTTAAAAAAAAAGTCATTATGACCAATAGTTACAAACTGATGAATTGACAAAGCCTAATATGCAGAGAAAAGCATCTGGAATTAAAACCCACCACCTGGATCACTTCACCAGGAACTCAGAATTAAATGAAGCATGCATTCAAAATTTTAGTACAAAATTAAGTTTTGCAATTCATTGACACCCAGTATTCTCAGCATTAAAAAGTTTTTACAATTAAGGGTATAGATCTGTATCAAAAATAATGTTGACATTTATACTCATGTCTAGAATTCAGTGAAGTATGGAGTATTATGCTTCATCTTATAATCTAAAAGCCATCTGAGGCCCAGAGAATTTTTTTCCATGTTATAGAATCCTGGTGATTTTTATAGCCTCATTATATAAGAAATATTCAGTATAATTCTGTGTTAATGATAGAATTGTAACTAGAGAAGACATTGGGATAATGTGCAATTAAGGTTCTTAATGTGTTGAAGATCCACACATGGACCGAAGATGTTAAAGAACCCCAACCTTAGTTTGTCACAAATATGAAATTAAGGATCTTCATCGCCCCAAACATGCAGAACTTCAGAGTTCAACAACCATTGTGCCTCCATAAAACTGAGAGTGTAATGTGTAGGCCAGTGATGAATCAAAGAGAAAATGCATTTATGGCTAGTTCAGTCTCTGAAATGCGCCTAGTGTGAGGTTAATGCTTGTTACTCTACATCTCTGGTTTAAGAGTTGCAAGGAATCAAAGACAAAGCTTTATACAAATTAGCACTAAGCTGTCCTAGTTTAGAAAATTGTTTCATAGTTTTGTTAGCCATAAAAGACAACTTAATTTTGCCAGTACTTGTGAAGAAACCTTTTATTGGCTGCCTGCCAGAAGCAGGCTGGTGGTCAAATACAGCAACAGCTTTGCCTTTCTGTCAAACAAAGCCAGAAGATTCTTGAATCATTAGAAAGTGATTACAGAAAAGCAATGAAAGAAGTAGGTAAAAATAACCATTATACCAGCAGCTGAGGTTTCTGAAATTTGATAGTTCTTATTCCCAAAATATCTTGCATTCAGAGAAACCACTACTGGTGGAACATGAATTTCTAAAGTGGAAGATACTATGGAAGTGTTTTGATTTATAATTAATACAGTACAGTAGCATACCAATTCTTTCATACTACTTTTACAGAGCTAGGGAACTACAGAAGATACAGAATTTAATCTTGGAAAAGGTGAAAAATTTTAATTGTTCACTTGCAGACTAAACGGTGTAGATAATGATTTTTTCTTTTTTTAATTTATGCTATAATACAGAACTGTGCTTATATCAGCGGATGAGAAGAATTTCACATTGACAAGAGGTTTTACTAAAGGCTTGATATAGAAAGTGTAGTTATTTTATAGCTGCAGAAGGAAACATGCAGGCAATGTCATTTCCAGGAGAGTTTCTGATTTGAAGTATTCGGAAATTTCTCCTGGTGTAGCATTACTGCGCTCATGTTTATCCCCAGATGGGCAGTGACAAAATGGAAGTCTTGGAACTTTAAATGTTGGTACTTTCATCTCAAAATTAGAAGTTACCAAGAAAATTTGGGAGCAAAAGTTCAAAAGGTTTAGGACTTGAATTGCAGAATTTGTCGGCCTGCAGCAATGTCACCAAAGTTGGTACAAAATACGGTATTGAAAAACCGCATCATGTGAAATTCACATGACTTATTGAATTGGCCAATATCTTATCTGAGAATAATCATTTAATCAGGAGTAAAACTTTAAGGGTATTGTGAAACTTTTATTTTTGTGCCATTATAATGTTTAGCGTCAGTCATGAGTTACCAATTATTAATTGCAATGCTGGAGACAGATGACCTGCCTCAAAATAGGTGCACATGAATACTGGTTTCAAGCTTTGGCTAGTGAGAACTGATCCAGATCTTGCAAATTCAGAAGAAAGACTAAAGGCTATTTGGAAAAAGTCTGACTGTTCCTATTAATTGTGCTGTTTCTTAGGCTTTAAGAAAGCTATAAAAATTTTCTGTGTGGGTTTCTCACTAGAGTCATATAAAAAAGACTACAATGTCCAGGAAACTTGTTCATCATATTGTATGTTTGCAAATGCTGGCATTCAACACTTACAAAAAGGTAAATTTGGCATGCCACCCACATTTCCCTATTTTGTGATGCTGTTCCATTTGATTCCACTCCCAGCCATAGGTATCTCAATGCTATTAAACACATATTTATTGGTTCAGTTTGCATACTTAGTCCTGCTAAGTCCCCAATCAACGTTTGTAAGGCGGAGGCCATCATACACATGATAATTATATCCAGAGTCCTTTCAATATACTCAAGCTGAATTTATTCCTTTCAACGCTGGAGTACAAAATACCTGTAACTTGTGCAGTGAGACACAAGTGGCTACTTTTTATATATCCCCTATTTTCATTTTTCTCATGTCATTTGTACTGGCTCCAGGCTACACAAAATGGTGTGCACAGACCTATGTGAGTATTGTCTAGTTGAAAGTGACTCGTGGTTCTGGCCTACTTTAAAGTGTACAAAAGGTAGGAGATTACCTACCTGCTGGTAAAACTTGGAAAGGAATATTAAAAGGGCTGGATTTAGAAATCTTGCAGCATTCTGCTCAGAATTTCCTATGAGATGCTGTTTACCTCTGTAACAAAAGCATTGAAGTGGATCAAAAGAGTAAACACATTATTTTTACTGATAATACTTAGTCTAGGATTATATTGAAAAGATGAGATACATTCTGCATATTTCATATAGAAGATAGGATTATCAGTACTTACTTGTTATAGAGCTTCAGATTTCCCAGGAAGGTTTTCTTACTGGCAGTTATCTGTGGTAATAACAAGAACTTGTATTTTGGGGTGGGTGAAACAGACTCCTGGTGCCTAGTGAACTACAGCATTTTTCACTAAGGAACAATGGAGAACATTACTCTAGCGGAGTAATGTCACCTAAAACAGTGTAGTATGGGCATGTCCTTCTCTAGATGATAATTGTATTATGATGGACAACGGGCTAATTTCGATAGGGTTCATGAGGTAGTCAAAGGGTTGAAGGCTCTGCAGTTGTGCTGATTTACAAGAGTCAAGATCTTTCCAATCTCTATAACCAGTCTCTGAGAACATTAAAATATTCCAGTACTACCACAGTATACCTATGGAAAAATTAGCAAGGATTTTTTTTATTATCCATGCAGGAAAAGGAACATGTATTGAGTTTGTGTGGTAAGTTTTTGTCAGCAAGTGGTGCTGCAAGGTTGGGAAGCTACTTTTGCTTCCCCCATGTCCGATAGAGCCAACACCATTCAGCTCCAGGATGGACCTGCCACCAGCCTAGGGTGAGCCCAACAGTGACAGTGGCAGTGCCTCTGGCATAACAGATTTTGGAAAGGAAAAGAATTGCTGTGCACCAGCATGCAGAAGAGAGGAGTGGGAGTATGTGAGAGGAACAGCCCTGCAGACACCCAGGTCAGTGCAGAAGGAGGGGCAGGAGGTGCTCCAGGTGCTGGAGCAGAGGTTCTCCTGCAGCCCCTGGTGCTGCCCATGGAGAGGCAGCTGTGTCCCTGCAGCACATGGGGATCCATGGGGAGCAGAGATCCAGCTGCAGCCTGGGGAGGAACCCACACCAGAGCAGGGGATGCTCAAAGGAGGCTGTGCCTCAAAGGGAAACCTGTGTTGAAGCAGGTCTTTTGTCAGACACATGACCCCAGGGAGAGAGGACAGCATGCTGGAGCAGGGGAAGAGTGTGAAAAAGAGACAGCTTTGAGTATTTTGACTTTTCTTTACTAAAGTGGAACTGTTTACTCTCATAAATGGGCGGAAATATTGAGATGCTCTGCAGTGATGGAACTTGTTTGGTGTGTGGCAAAAGCATAGTGTCACAGTCCTCTGTATGTATAAAATCTGAGAATTCTATCAAAGTCTAAACTTTTACCAGGGTTGCACATTTTTGTCCAGACCTACTGTGACAATTTTAAACATTAAAAATATTTGCTTCTTCTGAGGTAAAAAAGTGTATTCCAGACAAATTTTAGTTTTACTTACCTTCATTCAGAATCCCTTGCACACGCACAAACACACCCATGAGGAAGTGTATTCAAAAGAACTAACCCTCACAAAAGTGCAACTGATATTGGATGTTTTACTTGAAAGTTTGTGTTTTCAATATTCAGTGCTTTGAAAATCAGGTGCTTTTCAAAATATTATCTGTAAAATACAAATTCAGTGTGTAATCAGCACTTGCTGGTTACTGATTAGGTCTTCAGGTTTTGTATTCTAAAAAGAAGCTCTTGATAGATATGTTAATTTTACATATGCGTAAAATTCTGTATCGGATTATATGTGATTAGACTCTTGAGTTTTTAAAAATATGTAATTAAAAGACAATAAATATTTAAAAATATAATGCTGGATTTTAAACATGGCATCCTTAGTCTGCTACTATTTAATGTAATCTTATACAATATTCTTAAACATGTAGTACCATCTCACACTCAAAAATATCAAATTTTTCTCAGCCTCCCCATTGACCTATTTTAAACCAATTGTCCATTCCTCACATCCTACAGCACTACAAGATCAGGTAGCCCAGAAGCACTCTTGGTATTGAATGAGAACAGACAAGAAGGACTGAGTCAGCTGCACTTTTAGATAATTTTCTTCTTTTATTTTTGTTTGCTGGGTTGATTTTGAAATTTTGAAATTTCGAATTTTGAATGGTCAATGGTGCCTCTGCAACACTGCATTGCCATGATTCTCGATACAGTCTTTCACACTTTTAAACCTAAAAAAGTAAAGCAGCCATGGGAAACGAAAGGCCTTTTCCAGAGATATTTAAATGTATGTGAATTTCTAATAAAGACTTTTGTAACATTGAACATAAAAAGGAGAATCTTTAATCTGAAAAATCATTACTATAATAAGAAACCTCTGATTTATAACTGCTGTCAAGTTTTACCTCCAACATTACTATTCTAAAGTAGCATATTTGTCAAGAAATAAATTTCAGTAAATATTTTGTAGGGGCATTTAATCACTTTGAAGTTCTTAAAGATGCTTCTATTGTGTAGTGAATATGGTGAATCGTCTATGCAGCCTTTTGTATAATCCTACAAAACTGGCATCCTTTTTCAATACCAAGTAAAAGTTTTTCTTTGTATATATTAATATACTCTGTGGTTTGAGTAATGTTTGAGCAAAGACTGATAAGACTCATGCAGAAGCGAAATAAATAACCTCTAGGTAACTGAGCCCACTTAATTACTCAATGGCTCAGAAGAAGTTTACAGATTTTAAAAACAAAATTATGTCACACTGAATGCAGTGTAAGTAGTAAAAATATAAAAATGCATATAACACCTTACGTACCAAGAGCTGAACATCAGAATTATAATCAAAGACAGAAACAGAGCTGGAATAGCCTCTGATAGTGATAGGAAATGGGAGAGATAAATTGTTATGTCTGAAGTGGACAAAGAACATGATGTTCCTGATTTCAGAATAATAATGAGGTGGTCAGACAGAGATTGGAGAGAAAAGTGAATTTTATTTGAATCCTTACAGTGCTCCATTAGTAATTATTTAGGAGCTAGTGAGAATGGCAGCTTATAAAAGGAATTAAGAAAGGAAAAACTAATGAAGAATCTGACCTGGGAAATGTTCCTTGAACTTCTTAACTGTACCTAAGTTTTTTTTACACAGTGATTTATCTGAACTTCAGAGAAAAAAGCTGAATGCAGGAATAAAACACCAAAGGTTCCAGTATGAGAGAGGTTTCTCAGTGCAGAACACTTCTGTCGGTAAGACACTGAAGAAGAGCATGTTGTTTATTTAAGCCTTGCTCCTGCTGAGCTATTTTTCTGTCTGCCTCATCTGGCTTGCATCCCATGTCATAGGCAATGTTCCTAATGTACAAAAGTAATTATAAAACAAAGTCAAAAGCAAATGTTTGACATTTTATTTATTCTTCAGGTGGTATTACTTTCTGATTTGTTAATCAATTTTATGTATGAGTAGAAGATTAATGTAGAACCTTTCATGGAAACCCATGATAGCTGGCCTCAAAGATTTTATTTGTACTTTTGGAAAGCAAGGTAATTTCTAAACTTCTTAAAAGATCACATTATCTTCTTTTAATAGTGGGGTTTCTTTCAGTTATAGCTTAATAAAAAATGAGTTTGTAAAGTCTTTCTATTCAGACTTAATGTTATCATCAATGTAAAAGTGCATTGCTGTGATATCTTTGTCAGTTCTGAATAGATTCAGATAACTCTGTGCAATGTACTACTTTGCAAAGGCATGTTAAAGGTTTTCTAAGTTTGGATACACTGGTTACCCTTCACATTTATGCTACCTTCATTATGAAGTTTTGAATTACCCACAGTGCTTTGATATATATTTCTAATTTCATGTTCCTTTTGTTTTTATAGATACACTTTAAAATCTCATTCTTTAGCACAACTTTTCATTTTACAATATCCTGTTTTTAAATACCCATTCACTAACTCTCTGCACCAGATAATCCTGATGGTGGTGTAAATTTGTGGTGACCTCTTGGAAATCCATTGGCAGCACCAGACCAAAGTTACTGAGAATGGGAGGAGAATCAGAGTATGAGATTCTAAAATATTTAAATTAGCTATTCTCCAGGATAGAGAGCTTGCATTCATTTCCCCACTAAGTATAGCAATACATTAATTTGAGCTATTTCACTTATAAGGATTCCTCTTCACTGAGAGTAATAAACCATCAGCTGTAATTTACAAAGCAGAGTGATTTAACTGCTTCATCTTTATGTAATTCTTAGTCTTATTATCTGTGGGCAAAGCATCTCTGATTAAAGTCTTTTGTAACATCACCTGATGGCAGAATTAGCACTGAGATCTTGCTCTGAGTTTTATTGATTGGGAAATATGCATGTTTCAGTAGTGAAAATAGTTGAGATCAGCTAAAAGCATACATAAAACAGCTCTGTTCCCCCTAAAAAAGGAAAGAATTCAGCATTCAGGGGTTTAGACTGTTACAAAAGTGACAATACATTCACACATTCAGAGTGTTTTGGAACCACTGTGGTTCTCATTAAACCAGCATATTCTGTACTTTAGGCTTTTGTGTTGGTTTGAAAGTAAAACCAGTGAGAGACTCCAAGTCAGTAATACAATTTAATAGGAGAAAGGAGAAAAAATAAAATACATGCAATAATATAAAAGAAACAACCACCGACACAATCAGAAATACAACCTGACACCCTGTCAGTCAGGGTGTTGGTAGCAGTCCGTATAAATGGTGGCTGCAGTCCTCCTGGATGACAGATGTGGTTCAGTTGAAGCAGTGCTCCTGTAGAAGGTGCAGTTTTCCTCCGAAGATCCAGTGATGATGTGGAAACGGTCCGACTTTCCTCTGGGATCCAGTGGAAAGAGGCTGCTTTGGTGTTCCAAATCTCAGTTTTTTATCTAGGTAGGAAAGGCTTGGCTCCTGCCCCTGGCTGGGGCAACTCCCAATGGGATGATGTCATCTTATCAGTCACACAATAGGACTTAATGGCCCATTAATGGAATATATCTTCTAGAGGAAGGATGGGCTGTGAAAAGATAACGATGATCATCCCCTGATCTTATCAGATGGCACATCAGCAGAGGATATCTCCCACAGAGATAAGGATCATCACCCCTCCTACATTTTAACAGATGGTGATAGAATACACATTTTTGCATTGTACCCCAGGACATAATCCACCCCTTATTCTATTACCATCTACATCATACCCAAACCAATACCCTCTTACAGATATATAATACAAAATGAAACCCTACAAACAGTTCTCACTAAAAATTAGGTCTCCTTGTGGTACACAACGGGTTTCCCTGTCTTTCTGCATTACCCACCAAGTGCAACCAGGTCCTTGAGCAAAAACAATCCCACGGATTGGTTTGCCTTTGCCTGTGGTGGGATTAATCCAAACAGTCTTTCCTAAAATACCTTTCATGTGTACCACAGGGACCTTGTCCCCATCCACTGTGTGCAGGGGTTCAGCGTGGGCAGGACCGGCTCGATTGATGGACCCTCGGGTGTTAACCATCCAGGTGGCTTTGGCCAAGTTCATTTCCCAATTTCTGAAGGTTCCACCACCAAGTGCTTTCAAAGTAGTCTTAAGGAGTCCATTACACCGTTCAACTTTCCCGGCAGCTGGCGCATGGTAAGGGATATGATATATCCATTCAATGCCATGTTCTTTGGCCCAGGTGTTGATAAGGCCGTTCTTGAAATTGTCTGATTCAATTCTCTCAGGGGTACCATGCCTCCAAAGGACTTGTTTTTCTAGGCTTAAGATGGTGTTCCGAGCAGTGGCATGAGGCACAGGGTAGGTCTCTAACCATCCTGTAGTTGCTTCCACCATGGTCAGTACGTAGCATTTGCCCTGGCGGGTTTGGGGAAGGGTGATGTAGTCAATTTGCCAGGCTTCCCCATACCTGTACTTCGACCATTGTCCACCGTACCACAGAGGCTTCACCCGCTTGGCCTGTTTGATTGCGGCACAGGTCTCGCAGTCGTGGATGACCTGTGAGATGCTGTCCATGGTAAGGTCCACCCCTCGGTCACGGGCCCATCGGTACGTTGCATCTCTCCCCTAATGACCAGAGGCATCATGGGCCCAACGAGCTAGGAATGATTCTCCCTTGTGCTGCCAGTCTAGATCCACCTGTGATACTTTCACTTTGGCAGCTCGGTCCACCTGCTCGTTGTTGTGATGTTCTTCATTAGCCCGGCTTTTTGGTACATGTGCATCCATGTGTCGAACCTTTATGGTCAATTTCTCTACTTGGGCAGCAATGTCCTGCCAAATCTCAGCTGCCCATATGGGTTTCCCTCTGCGCTGCCAGTTGGCCTTTTTCCAGCAATCCAGCCATCCCCACAGAGCATTAGCTACCATCCATGAGTCAGTGTAGAGATAGAGCCTTGGCCACTTCTCTCGTTCAGCAATATCCAAAGCCAACTGGACAGCTTTTAGCTCTGCAACCTGACTCGATCCACCTTGTCCCTCGGTAGCTTGTGCAACTTGTTGTGTGGGGCTCCATACTGCAGCTTTCCATTTCCAGTTAGTGCCTACAATTCGGCAGGAACCGTCAGTGAAGAGGGCATATCGTCTTTCAGTCTCCGGTAGCTCATTATATGGTGGTGCTTCCTCAGCACATGCCACTTGCTCCTCTTCTTCTTCAGAAGACAATCCAAAAGTCTCACCTTCAGGCCAGTTTGTAATTATTTCCAGAATCCCAGGGCGATTTGGATTCCCAATACGGGCGTGCTGAGTGATGAGGGCAATCCACTTGCTCCATGTGGTGTCAGTAGCGTGATGTGTGGAAGACACCTTTCCCTTGAACATCCAGCCCAGCACTGGTAGTCGAGGTGCCAGGAGGAGTTGTGTTTCTGTGCCAATCACCTCTGAGGCAGCTTGAACTCCTTCACCTCTGAGGCAGCTTGAATTCCTTCATAGGTGGCCAAGATCTCCTTCTCTGTGGGAGTGTAGTTGGCTTCAGATCCTTTGTAGCTTCTGCTCCAGAATCCCAGTGGTCGACCCCGAGTCTCAGCAGGCACCTTCTGCCACAGGCTCCAGGACAGACTATGGTTCCCAGCTGCAGAGTAGAGTACGTTCTTCACATCTGGTCCCGTCCTGCATGGGCCAAGGGCTACTGCATGAGCAATCTCTTGCTTGATCTGGGCAAAGGCTTGCTGCTGCTCAGGGCCCCAGTGGAAATCGTTCCTCTTGCGGGTAACCAAGTAGAGGGGGCTCACAATCTGACTGTACTCAGGAATGTGCATTCTCCAAAAGCCTATGGCACCTAGGAAAGCTTGTGTTTCCTTCTTGTTGGTAGGTGGAGACATAGTGGTGATCTTATTAATTACCTCTGTCGGGATCTGACGATGTCCATCTTGCCACTTGACTCCTAGAAACTGAATTTCCTGAGCCGGTCCCTTAACTTTACTTTGCTTAATGGCAAAACCAGCTTTCAGCAGAATCTGGATAATCTTCTCTCCTTTCTCAAAGACTTCCCCTGCTGTGCTGCCCCATACAATGATGTCATCGATATACTGTAGATGTTCGGGGGCCTCACCCTTCTCCAGTGCAGCCTGGATCAGTCCATGACAGATGGTGGGACTGTGCTTCCACCCCTGGGGCAGACGATTCCAGGTGTACTGCACGCCCCTCCAGGTGAAAGCGAACTGAGGCCTGCATTCTGCTGCCAGAGGAATGGAGAAAAATGCATTGGTGATATTGATAGTGGCGTACCACTTTGCTGCCTTGGACTCCAGCTCATACTGGAGTTCCAGCATGTCTGGCACAGCAGCACTCAGCGGTGGAGTCACCTCATTCAATGCACAATAGCCTACAGTCAATCTCCATTCTCCTTCAGATTTACGCACAGGCCAGATGGGGCTGTTGAAGGGTGAGTGGGTTTTGCTGACCACCCCTTGGCTCTCCAGTTTACGGATCATTTCATGGATGGGAATCACTGAGTCTCTGTCAGTACGGTATTGCTGACGGTGTACTGTTCTGGCGATTGATACCTGTTGCTCTTCAACTCTCAGTAGTCCCGCAGCAGAGGGGTCATCTGCAAGACCAGGCAAGGTGCTCAGTTTTCTAATGCCGTCTGTCTCTACAGCAGCTATCCCGAAAGCCCAGCGATATCCTTTTGGGTCTTTGAAATATCCATTTCTAAGGTAGTCTATGCCAAAGATGCATGGGGCCTCTGGGCCAGTCACGATGGGGTGTTTCTGCCACCTGTTCCCAGTTAAACTCACTTCGGCCTCCACTACAGTCAGCTACTGAGATCCTCCTGTTACCCCAGAAATAGAGATGGATTCTTCTCCTACATACTTTGATGGCATCAGAGTACACTGGGCGCCAGTGTCAACCAAAGCCTTATGCTTTCGTGGGTCGGATGTGCCAGGCCATCGGATCCACACAGTCCAATAGATCTGATTATCCCTCTCCTCTACCTGGCTAGAGGCAGGGCTCCTCTATTCCTGATCTTGGTACACGTTGCTCTCTCCCTGTAAATAGGTTCTTGAGGTTCCTTCAAGAGGATCAGTCATATCATCATTCTGATACTGTCTGGAGTTCTGTACATGAGAGACTGGAGCAGCATTGACTCTAGGCGATCTTCTTGGGGTAGGTGTTCCTCTTTTCAGCTCATGTACCCGGGCTGCTAAGGAGGAGGTGGGTTTTCCATCCCACTTCCTCATGTCTTCTCCATGCTCCTGAAGGAAAAACCAGAGGTTACCTCGTGGAGTGTGTCCTCTCTCCCTGCCTGAGGAACGCCGGCTCCTAATGGCAGAAACTCTTGTTGGTTCGGGAGAGATCCGGTAGTTGTTTTCCTTAAGTTCTTTTTTTAGTTTCTGATGGCCCTCTTCAATCAAGCTTCGGACTTGCTCCACCAGCTTTGTTTCCACGGATGAGACATGAGTACGAAATGGGGCTGTGACAGTGTCCTCATAAATTCTTAGTTTATTGGCCAAGACGCCTACCATGTCCTCACCTTCCCTCCACTGCAGCGTTGCCAGGTAACGGGAGTACATCTCTGGTCCAAGCCGTGCGAATCTCAACCACATCTGTGACGTGCACCTGACACAGTCTGGGCTCTTAGGAAATCTCTCATCTTCTGAGAAAATTATCTCCAGTATGGCCAATTCCCTCAGGCATCGGATACCTTGTTCTATTGTGCTCCATTTTCCTTGGTGCGCCTGGAGATCTTCTTTACAAAGGTATCTGTCCTTCACGCTTGTCAGCAGTCGCGGCCAGAGGCTGAGCGTTTCTTGGATTCTCCCAATCCCCTGGTCAATGACCACATTCCGGGACAGAGATCCCAGTTGCCTGGCCTCACTTCCATCCAGAATGGTGTCATTGGCTGCAGCGTCCCAGATGCGGAGCAGCCAGGTCAAGATGGACTCATTTGTCTGGCGGGTTAATTCCCTCCTCAGGTCACGCAGCTCACCCAGGGATAGAGAACGAGTGATGATTTCTGGCTCTGTCACTTCCGCTGGGTGCGAAGGTCCTGCCACGTCCTCGTCAGTCACTATGCAGACTGATTTCCTCTTTGATTTCTTCTTCTGAACGGGCGCAACTGCTACTGGTCTAGGCTGTTCTGGTTCAGTGATGGTTTGTGTGGAGATGCTGATGGCGCTTCTGGCTTTTCTCTCCTCTGTGGCAGTCTGCATAGACATAGACACTGTTGCTTTGCTTTTGGCTTTTTCCTCCTCTGTGGCAGTCTGCATAGACACGGACACTGTTGCTTTTTGTTTGGTTCTTCTCCTCTTTGTGGCATTCTGTGCAGACGTGGACGAAGTTGATTTGTTTCTTTTTTCCTCTTCCTCAAGAATACGCTGCAGTACACCATGTATTGTTTTGTTTCTAAGCATGTTGTAGGCTGTAAAGGCTGTGCAGAGGAGACAAAGCAGAACTAACAATAATATTATGCTGTCCTTAGCATCCAACGGGAGCTGAACATTTCCAAAAACTACTGTATCAGGCCGGAAAGATTGGAAAAAATCATCCTTTACCCCTCCCCTCAAGGGCTGGGTGTGATTGTTAAAACCCCGGATGTAGCAACCTAGACTAGGACAAGCAAACAAAGTCGAGTATATATTCCGAATTATGTTCATTGCCTCAGAGGTTATCATGCAGTAGACATAATAGGCCAATAAAGCAATTTTTGTACCATATCCTGGTCAACACAGGAGCATTACAGCTGGCAGATAGTTCCCCATGTGTGGAAAAATATAGAGAGCAAGATATAAAACCCATGTAAGCATGTTGAGAATCACGGTGAAAACAAAATTGTAATACTGACTTTTCTCAGTACCCTTTGCGCCCCACGTTGGGCGCCAATTAATGTGTTGGTTTGAAAGTAAAACCAGTGCGAGACTCCAAGTCAGTAACACAGTTTAATAGGAGAAAGGAGAAAAAATAAAATACATGCAATAATATAAAAGAAACAACCACCGACACAATCAGAAATACAACCTGACACCCTGTCAGTCAGGGTGTTGGTAGCAGTCCATATAAATGGTGGCTGCAGTCCTCCTGGATGACAGATGTGGTTCAGTTGAAGCAGTGCTCCTGTAGAAGGTGCAGTTTTCCTCCGAAGATCCAGTGATGATGTGGAAATGATCCGACTTCCCTCTGGGATCCAGTAGAAAGGTCTGCCTTCGCGTCCCAAACCCCAGTTTTTTATCTAGGTAGGAAAGGCTTGGCTCCTGCCCCTGGCTGGGGCATCTTCCAATGGGATGATATCATCTTATCAGTCACACAATAGGACTTAATGGCCCATTAATGGAATATATCTTCTAGAGGAAGGATGGGTTGTGAAAAGATAACGATGATCATCCCCTGATCTTATCAGATGGCACATCAGCAGAGGATATCTCCCACAGAGATAAGGATCACCACCCCTCCCACATTTGAACAGATGGTGATAGAATACACATTTTTGCATTGTACCCCAGGACAGCTTTGCTTTGAAATCTAAAGAACTCACTGATAACAGAAATTATAATCTTTTCCACTTTGGCCAGGAGTTTTGTCAGTCTGCAGATCTTGGATTGAGCAATAGAATGTTGGAACCCTCCCACTCTACCAAATTGGTGTAATTTTCACAGAACACAGATGGGAAGGTAAAAGTAATTAGCAGCCTTCCTGCTTTGGCCTCATGATCAAACTTTTCCAGGTAATATGAGAAAAAGTCACCACAGCAGGAAAATGTTACCATAATCCCTTCAATTAACATAGTTTTTATATTATATATTATTTTATTATTATTATTATTCACAATTATCTGTAAACCCTCTGACATCTAGTATACAGTTTGGTTCTATTCTTTCCTGATAATGAGCACTGAGATAATCTGGCCAAGTAATGGATTCCACTTAGAGACAACTGAGAAAGCAAACTGTACCAGAGAAGATTTTAGAACCACATCTGACAGATAACTCAAGTGTCCTTTCATACTGCTGTACTGTTTTTTTCTCCCTGCAGATGTGCATCTCTATCCTGTCTCCATTCTATAAATATTTTTTGTCAGCAGTAAGACCTTATTTACCTAAAGAAGCAAAATGATACTGCTTTTACTTCTAGTGACAGAGTGGAAGGAAACTTGCAAAACAACCCCATCTTTTTTATGTCCTTGAGATCTGAGTCCTGTACTAACTTGGAAATGCATATTTATGATTTCTGAGAAATTGTCTATGACTCAAGCTCTAGGATAGAAATAAAACAGAAAAAGCAGATACACTCAAATTATTTCAAGATTGATTGAATATCAATAAAAAAATCTAATAGAATAACATGCAGCTTTTAAAGAGAAAATGGAGAAAAATATGAATTACTGTAATAGTCCAAGTGACATTTAATTTTTAATCTTTGAAATTATTGTGTTCAAAAAGAGTAATATTTAATTTTAATTTCTTTCATTTTGGTGCTTGAGCTTTTCTGACTGCAAGGCATCAATGAAAACAGATCTAACTATTTAACTATGTGACTTTTCCTTAAGAGGCTGTCAGTAAAGCTGGCTACTGTGGAATTATTAAATGTCTTCAGTAGTTGTCACCAAGCAAGAAGTTTTATTGAATTAGAATATCAAATCATATTGTGGAGCCCTTCATTAAAGGGATAACAAAGCTAATGATCCCCATTGACTCAATTTTATTTCACATAAAGTACAATTAGTACTTGGATAATAAACTTAATAAGAAAACTGAAACATAAGATTTTTTTTGTCTTGTAAAGAATTTAATGTTACATATTCTTGTGTGTGCATGGAGACTGTGAGTGGCACTATTTTCTGTGAATCAGACTTCGGTCTGGTTCCAAGTCTTCAGGTGGTGGTGCTCTCAAAATCAATATTAGTACTATCTCCTGATAACAGTCCTGAGAAAGACTAACATGAGTTTTTCAGTAATCCTTGTTATTTCCAGGTCAAATAGAATCTATTTCCTTTCTCACTCCATAGAAAAGGTGCCTCTCTTTAAGGGTTAAGGATGGGTGAGAAGCCAGGGCATCTTTGAAGAGATTTCTCTCCCACATCTATCTTATGTGACTTCAGGACAAAATGATCTCCTATAATATTTCTAGATTCAGTATCAAAATGAATAGCAGATTATACTAATCTTTCACTAACCATGCAGAGTAGAAAAGTCAATATTAGTCATACCACATCTGTCCTTTAAAAGGCAGTGGTTGTGTTTAACTTCTTGATCTTAACGTGGTCCTGCAATGAATAACCTTGTACTATTTTTAACTATGTCCTTAATCAGAACCCAATGAAGCCAAGCAGAACACTTTTTATGATTTTAGAGTGCTTTGGATCTATCCGTTATCTAAATATGGCCTTTTTATTGTTCTAAATCAATAAATCCATTGCTCTGGCACATTTTCAAGTGCTACCCTTGAAATAGTTGCTTATTCACTGAATGGCCTCTTTATAGCAAACCATGTTGCCAAATTGCTTTGGGTTTACTTTGCATTGATAAGTCCCAATTTTGTGAGTATAATAGATCTTTAAAATTAATCATGTCTTGCTGGCTGGCTGGTCCCACTCAGGGTTGCAGTCAGTGGCTGGATGTCTGAGTGGGGCACAGTGATGGAAGGTGACCTCAGAAGTCGGTGCTGGGCTGGCACTGTGGCAGGGACAGTGGCGTTGAGGGCACCCTCAGCACATTTGACAGCACTGAGATGTGTGAAGTGACCCACATCCTGGAGGGAAGGGATTCCATCCCAGAGAGACCTTAATGGGCTTGAAATGTGGGCTTATGGGAGCCTCATAAAGTTCAAAGTCCTGCACCTGGGTTAGGGCAAGCCCAAGCACAAACATAGGCTGGGCAGAGAATGGATTGAGAGCAGTCCTGAGGAGGACTTGGAGGTGCTGAGGGATGAAAAGCTCACTTTGACCTGTCAGTGTGCCCCTACAGCCCAGAAAGCCAAAGGTACCAAAGGTGCCCTGGGCTGCACCAAAAACAGTGTTGGCAGCAGGTCCAAGGAGGTGATTCTGCCCCTCCTGAGATCAAGAAAACTCAGAGCTGTGAAAGTGATGAAGATAATTA
Source organism: Acridotheres tristis (assembly GCA_037013685.1). NCBI lineage: Eukaryota > Metazoa > Chordata > Aves > Passeriformes > Sturnidae > Acridotheres > Acridotheres tristis. Next base: position 6,291,622 of record CM072889.1, on the reverse strand, counting down.
CTTGCTTCTTCCTGCTTCAGCTCTCAGAATTAATTCATAAAGAACAGTGGTACTTTTGAATTGTTGTTGAGCTTTGCAAATTATCGTGTTTGGATTTTTAATGCCTTGTGTACAGTTTCAACGGCTTAAAGACTTAAAAATATATATATTCATATATCTAATTTTCCACTATTCAGCACGTGACTTGTTCAGATAACTGACATTCTCTCTGGATTTTAAACCATAGAAAAGGACATTAATACTCTTTATAGGAGTCCTTGTCCTTAGTAAAAACAGTATCTTGCTATATTTGAGTTAAATGCTTACCAGCAGGTTTTTGTGGCTTTAGCTGTGAACTGGAACATCAGCTTAACTGAGAAAAATTGTATCTCCTTGAGCAAATAATGGGAAACTCAATAGTACCTGTGACTGACTAGGTGGGGATTTCTACTTTCCAGGAACATGTCTGAGTATTTCCAGATCTGTAGTAGTTTGTAGCTGAATGGAAAGTTTGTTTCCTAGAAAAGGTTCAGCAGGTACAGTATTGGCAGCCCTTAATGTTTAGGAAAGATTTTTTTTTTTTTTTGTAAGTTCTGAAGTGTTCAGGTTATTAAAACAGATTTTCTTACCCTTGTATTTAAAATGTTGTGTACTGCATTCATATTTATGATAGATTAAAGCTTTTATGGTAGTATTTTATTCCATGAGTCGATTTTGGGGTTGAGACAGTGAGTGCCTGTTCTGAACTGTGGGAAGGAAAACAGTCACACTATCTCTCTAGGAAAACTGCAGAACAGATCAAAAGTGAGGACTTAAACAGGAGGAACAAAACCATCTCCTTTGGGATATAACTTCAGTAGTATCAATTCTTGCCAGTACAGCAGTCCAGCATTGCTCAGGTACTCTGTTTCCAAAGCAATCACTTTGTAAGTAAAACTTAACGTAATTCTATTAGTGATTACTTTGAAGTGTGCTTGTTTACTTCAGAATGTTTATGAATGTTGCACTTCATTATGGGTTTGATCTTCCTTTTTCCTTGTATTTTTCTAGTTGCACACATTAGACTAGAAGTGACCTCATGAAAAACTGGGTTGGAGTTTGTTGGAGTTGTGGAGCTCTATTTTTGACAAGGTTTTTTGTGATTCCTCTCAAATGTAAAACATAACTAGAGGATAGCAAACCAGAGGTGACTGTCATGAGCCATATAATTTCCTACTGCTGAAATTCCTGCTACTCAGTACTATTTTACTGTCTTAGTGACATGATTTTATATGAAAAGCCCTTATATTTCTTACATAGCTTTTATTCATCCAGTAGTTGTTTTGGCTTCTGTGCCAGACAGATTTGTGGTATAAAAAATATAATATGCTTATTCTATTTTTTTTTTTTAATCTATGAAGCTTATCTGATTATAACTATTTTTAAAAATGTGAACCCCAAGTACAAGTTCATCTGCAAATGGTAATGTCATATGGACTGCTTCTGTGTAATTAATATATGTGTGATTTTACTAAAATTATTGGGAAATTCTGCCCAAGCAAGCAAAATGTTACACTCTTGGAGTTTAAAGTAAAGGAGAGTTGCTGGCTGCTGTAGTGCCAACTTTGATTTGTATTCTTGTGACTTCATCTAAAGTGACAATTTCTCAGTTCAAAGCACAACAGCAAAAGTGACACAAATGTCCAGCTCTTGGTCTGAAAATAGAGGTGACTTCACTTGGACTATTTACCTGAGAGAACATAGGGTTGATAGTATTTCCAAACACTGATGGATGGGTTTATGAGCAGATTTTGCAGGATTATCTGAAAGTGTATTTTGGCCTTTTCAGTTGCTGGAACACATTTTCTTGTCTCTAGCAATTTTGCTAAAGAGGAGAAGGAATATTTGTGGCTAGAAAATCCAATCTTTTCCTTATTTTCCTCTTTGTTGATATAATAGTTTGTTAAAGCTAATCCAACCTGACACCACCTTGTGTCATATTTAATTATTCTCCAGATTGGCATCAATTTTGAGCAAAACCCCAAGGTTAAAATCCAGAACAATCCAATTGTTTATGTTGCAAATGAATGTTGGGAGATTCTACAGGAGATCAGAATGTGTTTGTAGATATATACATATCTACATTTATACATAAGATTGCGTTCCTTCATGTACCTAGATCTTAGCTGTGCCTTAGTGTCTTGGGGTGACTGTATGATGCCTGTATCCCCAAATCATCTGTTCAGTTGGTGTTGAATATTGAATTCTGCAGCTTTAAGACTGGTTTCAAGAGTGAAGGGTGGGGAGAGAAGAAGTGCAGAATTTGTTATCAGAGACTGCACTGGCTCCCCCGCATTCCTGCTCATAAACTTTGTTTTGTGCAGTGGACAGTGGGAGAGAGCTCTCTTTTGCTTTTTAGTTAGCTTTTTCTAACCAATTAAGGCAAAGAGGTTTCCTGACTGTGTTTTTCCTTCTTTTCCTTAAAATTTGAACTTGCTTGTTCGAACTTGCTCTGGACTGAAAACCCAGGGGAACATGAAAGTCCACACCTGTGGCCCACCAGGCCTCGCCTGGGCTGCAGCATTTCCCAGTGCCAGAGAGACTAAGAACAACTGAGTAAGCTGGGCTGCAACCTACAGTAGGGACTCTTATGAATCTGTCATCTCTTCAAAACAGCAAGAAGTTTTGCTGTTTAGTATTGTTCGTTTTTGTGCTGAAAAGTGTGTTGCCTGTTAAATAAACAGGTTTTTTTCCCCCACTTCTCTCTGAGAAAATATTTTTCCCCGAACCAACTGGGGGAACTGAATCTGTTTCCAGAGGTACCCCGTTCAAAGGTTTCCTCTCAAATTTGCCCTAAACCAGGTGTGAGTGTGGGGTGGGCTGTAAGGAAAGGGAGATGCATCCAAAGCAGTTGTCTGTGGAATATCAGACCTGGGAGTCCAGCAGGAGAATGTGGCTCCAACTTACTATTGCATCACTGACACATACCCAAGGAAATGTTAGCTCCAAAGCACTTTTCCCCCATCAATTTAATTGGGATTGGTAGGAAATGAAGGCTTTGTTTTAGAGTAGTGTGGGCAGTCAAGACCCACTTAATGAAATTCCAGACCCACATACTTGGTGAAATTCTAGAAAGAATTTAATTGGCTACAATTTCTGGGGAAGTCTCAGTTGATAGAGTTCATTAGCCTTGACTGTGGTGATTTTAGTAAAGACTGAGGTTAGGCTCTCTACCCCTTTCAAAAGCTGACCTGAGAAGTGTGGCTATACAGGGTGGTAATTTTGGGGCAACCAAGAGGTTGCTTTGCCTTACTTCAAAGTAGTTACAATTCAGACTTTCCAATATTTTTCATTGTGAGGTGATAAGCCTTTCAGGGCTACAGCTTCAACAGAACATGTAAACAGAGGTCAAAACAGCTGTTGCTTATGTAGAAAATGTACTTTGACATCCATTAGATAAAAAGGGATAAGGAAGGCAGGTAACTGTTACATATGAAATTATGATGAATCCAATGTAACTAGCCAAATTAACTGTAGTATTAAAAATATTAATGTGTTTTTGTTTTGTTGGGTTTTGATTTTTTTTTTTTAAATGGGAGATTTATGCCTTGACTGAAACACCCCCCCCACCCCATGAACTGAGGAAACAAGTTGAATGGGGAAAAAGTAGGTTTGAATTTCTACAGGAATATCCAGAAATTTCCTACTCGATTCCTCCTGATTCTTACTTCTGTTTTTTGGATTAAATTGCTCTGTTTTTACATTCATTAGTGGTGGCTTCCTGTCAGTAATGACACGATGTGAAGTTTACAGCATGTAGGAAGATAAAACAGTGGTGTCACAGAAGGCAGCCTAATTAGAGTGGCTCTTCTCCTCAAGACAGGAATCCTCTTGACTACAACTGAATTTTATTTAGCTTGGATGTTTTTAAAGGTTGTTTGAGGCATCTTCACTCACGAATACAATAAATTTATGCTATTGTTCAACAATATCAGGTTTTGAGACCTCTGCTACAGTTCAGTGTAATAATATTAATGTCTGTTGTCAATACACTAAAACATAGACTAAAAATGTTTTAATTTATATGCCATTCTATTTAGTTTTTTGGTTCAGTGTTTTTCCTCATAGGTTTCCATATGAATTCATTTAAGGGATAGAGTACCTGCTGTAGTAAGTGCATGAGGGAAATCTTTGGTGATGAATCATACAAGAGAAAAAGGAGGATAATGGAAGTCCCATCTGGTCACGAAAAAGAAAGAACACTAGACACAAGACTGGAAAATACTGTGAACTGTTCTTAGATCTTTCTTTTAACCGTGAGCAATATGGTGTGTTCAAACTGCTATTGAGCAACTATTCATGAATTCTGTAATATTTCCCAGAAATGCAAATTATCCTTTGGAAGGATGTAAAGGAATAAGAAGATGAAGGAGAAAATACTATAGAACAGTCTTGGAGTTGTGGACTATGTCAGAACTAGCAGTAATGTGAAGTTAGCCCAAGATTCAGACACTCCTAATTCTTTTGTGCATGTGGTCTTGTGGCTAGATATGGAAGCAGCTAGTCCTGGAAAACATTATTTTGCTCTAATTGATTTTCTTTTTCTTTTTTTTTTTTGCATCACTGCTTAGTTTAAAAATAATATTCTAAGAAAATCAAGACAAGATTTTGACCCTTTTACTTTAATGAATTTGGAAAATAATGAACTAAATATTTCTTCCTCCTAGTAGGAAATATTTAGTACTAAGAAAACCTGTTTCTGAAATGCTTTGAAGTATACAGAAAAAATAATTTCTGTAGTATGCCAAACTAGCTTTGCTTTGATGTAATATTTTCCTTTAAGGGAAATCATAAAAAGACTAATGTATACATAATCATTAAAATCTCTCTGAATATGTAGTTCCTTGGTGGATTGTTCATGCTTTAAGATAATCTAAAGCTCACAGTTTTGCATCAGAAAAGCAGAGATTTCTCTCTCATTAACCCATACAATTTTCTTAAACTGCAGGTGAATGTATCCTGACAGGTACTTTGCTGGATTGATGATTCTGTGTTAAACTGCATTTAAAAAAAACCACATCTCAGGGCTGATTGCTGATGTTGAGCAGGACTGGTAAGGATAAACTATTAGAAAAAGTTGATGCTGCAGAGAAAGCCAGCTAGTCTCATTTTATTTACTTTTACATCTTGGTACTAGTACAGTGAAAATTAATGATTAAAGCATGAAGAAAATCCAGCTCATTTTATTTAAGTTTGTGTATGTTGGAATATTTAGAATTTTATGTAATACTAGGCAGAAGTAACTTGAAGTATAGCTTTGGCAAACTTTGAATAGCTTGATGTGTGTAACAAAGAGATACTGTAGCAATCATATTTCAGCTAGACATGGAAGTAGGATGCTTGAAATTGGTGGGGTTTTTTTGGTTTGGGCTTTTTTGTAGTGTTTTGCTTTGTTTTCTTTTTTTTTTAGTTAGAGCCAATCAAAGGCAGAAAAAACAGGCAGCAGTAATAATTCATTATAGTTCATAACTTTATTGCTCCTGATTAAGGTAAATTTTGTCGCAGATTGTGTTTCTCAGTGGCTTAGTCTGCATAACACATATGCTCAGATTTTTAACAGTAATCAGGCACTCAGTGCTTATAGGATCTGAGCACTTACTATGTTTTAAAAGTTCCATATTCATTCTGTGTTTCAGTTTCACTTTGTAAAGCTGAGATAATGTTATTCCTCTTCTTTACAAGGATATTGTGAGATAAACTCATGAAATGCTGCAATGTGCTTGGGATATATGCTAATTTTAGGTGTCTAACACAGTCTAGTAAACTAAGTACCTAATGTGTCTAGATGTTCTCATCTTGCAGAAATTGCTTGGGTAAAACTTAGCATAGCATGAATTATTTTCGTAAATAAGATGAAGTTATAGGTGCTGATGCAAATACCAGTAGCAAGGACTCCAAATGACTTGAATGAACTTTGATTTTGGTCCATTAAAATTTGTCATGAACAATTCTCATTACTCAGGTTTTGAAAAATTAATTTTTGTTCTGGTTGTGTCTTGTGTTGCAAATAATCTTGTGATTTTTTTCATAGGACTGTTATGTGCTCAAGAAGATTTGAATGTTGTATTTATGTAGCTCTAATGACTGTGACTATTTCTGTCCAGGTCAAAGGAATTAGGTTTCTGAGGCAGTAAATATCACCACTATTAAAGGCAGTCATTCATCCATTTACAAGCTGTTAAGAGTCATAACAGATAACTTGTCTTTTCTGTGTTAGGAGAATCAGCAAATGTTTATTCCTTTCAAAGTTTATTCCCTCCAGTGCTGCTCTGTTAACCCCTTTCACCTGTTCCCTCTGTCCACTGCACCTTGTCCTGAATGGAGTGATGCACTTCACTTGAAGAAGAAGCAGCAATAAATCTTGTTAATGTGAAACACTGACTTAACAAGATCAAATGGTAAATGTGACAGTGCTTTAACAAGGTACACTATTTATGCCTAAAGGACAAGATCAGAAAAAGCTGTCAGGGAGACTCTCCCATTGAGTCATGAGGTTCAGGAAGGACGTCCTTGTTTTCTAGACTACTTAGACTGCAGCTGGATCCAGTCCTAGTTTTAGACTTGCCCAGTGGTTTATGTCCAAAAGAGTTTATGTGCAAAGTCAATCCTTTGTATCATCGGCTAAGATTTCAAAAGTTAGGATACTATTGATCATTTCCTGAGGATCTCTTGTGGCAAGGAACCTTTCAGCCTTGAGGGTAACCTTGAGAGGTATGCCTACTCAAGGGGAGCTCCTGGAGTGCAGCCACTGCCACATGGGAGAGCTCAATGGGCCCTGAGCTGTCCAGTATTTATAATAAAATGATTGACTCATAGTAATATTTGCATAGTGGCAAGACGTCTGGGTCACCGTTCCAGACAGCCCTTGGCTGCCCTGAAGCCATCTGTCCCCAGAGTCCCTGGGAAGCTGGAGGGAGGCACCAGAGCCCTGCTGGTTGTCAGGGCAGGAAGGGGGACAGCACACTCAACACAGCCAGCAAATTAAACATAAAACCTCTTCGGGGAAAATGCAATGATACTCCAGGATATGGAAGTCCTGTCCTGGACACTGTGTTCTTAGTCAAATTGGTGTGGGTCTCTGCTTGCAAACGCTATGCAATTCTACCTAATCATAGACTTTTGTACCACCAATAAAGTTATTCACTGGAGTTTTTGTGGTTTGAAGAACTTCTAATGGCTATAAATAGATCATCATGATCATGTTCAGAGGTTTTATTTTGGAAACAGTATATGTGTGAGCAAAACAATTATCATTGAACTAAAAGCCCTTACAGGAATTGGAAAGAAATCTTAAAAAATTTCATTGTGAAGTTGAGTCTTGAAATGTACTTCAATAAATTATATGCATGGCATTTCAAGGGATAGTACTAAGACTTTTTGACAAATTGTAACTTCTGAGCCTTTTATTTTAATGGAATGTCCACGATGGTTCCCATAGCTCTGAGTGCCATAGTAAGGAGCATAAATTGATGCAGGTTCTCCTTTAAGAATCCTACTCCTCCAAATGAGTTCAAGTAATTTTTAGATATGGACAAAAAAATTAATTCAATAGTTTCATTATCAGTAAGTACTAGAAATCATTTCATTTTCAAACTAAGTCTATAGAAATGAACAAAGCTTATGAAATGAATACATATTATTCATATTTAAAATGAACTTATTCAACTTTTCTAAAGGCAAGCAAGATAAAATGAGTGAGTTTAATCTTTGATTTATAAAGGCAAATAAAATTAGGATTCTTTACATTTTAACGTTAATACAGACAAAATTTAAATAGTTATCTTAACATTTATTATGACTGCTGGATCTGTTAGACAACAGCCATTAATTATAAGTGCCAACGACATAAAATAGGAAAGTCCAGACACTTCTGACTAAAGAAAAGATGATTCTAAAACTCAATCACTTGTAATGCATAGAGGAAAGTGCAAATTAAATTTTGATCTGAAACATTAGTGATTACAACAATCTCAATTTTCATTCCCCAATGCGAGGTACATGGTATTTGAAATAAATAAGGGCGAGGAGACTAGCTTCCTTTTTAGTGCCTTTATTGAAAAATCTGCTCTGGGTGAGGGCCCGAGGGGTCACGTGCAGCACCGCTGCTCCCAATGGACGATCCGGCGGAATTCAGCTTCGCTCTGCAGCAGAGCTGGGGCTTCTGTCCTGAGAGGAGTCCCTAAAAAGACAGTCAATGGCTCGTAGTCTAGGGATGTCCTGTTGACTGGGTGCTGTTGGGTCATGGTGACAAGGCAAAAAAGCCCTGGTTGGTGATTTCATTTTCTCCACTCTTTTCCCTACCTGGGAGTACAATTTTTAGTTTTGGATGTTATATTGGCTCCTTGTATTTAGGGGTTTTTTATTACTGAGTTGTGTCCCATGAGCACTTGCTGTTCCCCTATTTGCTGGGTGCCATTTTGGGAGCAGCGAAGACATTACCCAACGGGAGGGAAAGAGCATAGGGGTGGGGCAATTCCAGTAACTGGGAACAGGAACAGAGTGAGGCTGGTAATTTAACATTAACAATTAACATGAAAACAGGGTGTTTTCCGCAGTCAACAGAACAAACTTAGGAACTTGTTCCTAACAGTATTGATTCCTCTTGAAATCTGAGGAGACAGAAGCTGAGGGAACTGAAGAGCAACTGAGTTAACTGTGGTTGCTTAAGCTGGAGAAAAAGTTCTTCACTGAAAGCGTGCCCAACATTGGAACAGTGGAACAGACTGCCCAGGGAAATGGCAGAATCACCATCCCTGGAAGTTTTCAAAAAATGCATAGACGAGGTGCTTGGAGACATGGTTAGTGGTGGACCTGGTTGATTTAATGGTTGGGCTCGAGATCTTAGAAGTCTTTGCCAGCCTTAGTAAATATATGATTCTATGATCTTTAGTTAAAGTAAATCCAGTGTTATTTTGACAGAGTTATAGCAGTGTCCTGGGGTGACTTTCTGATGCTTGTATCCTGGATCGTCTGTTCTGTTTATGCTGGATATTGACTTCTGCACCTTTAAGACTAGTTCTGAGAGTGAAGGGGAAGAGAAGAAATGCAGAATTTGTTATCAGAGCACTCACTCCTCCGTGTTCCAGCTCCCGGACTGTGCTGTCTGCAGCACGGATGGACAGCGGGACAGAGCTCTCCTTTGCTTTTTAGTTTTATTAGCTAGCTGAGGCAGAGAAGTTCCCTGGACTGTGGTTTTTCTTTTTTCTTTGAACTGATCAGCCCTGCTCTGGACACCAGGAGCTCACACCAGTGGCCCACCAGGGCTGGGGTGTGGCATTTTCCAGCGCTAGAGGGACTGATAAGAGATGAGCTACACCCCACGAAGAGGACTTTCCGAATATGCCATCTCTTCAGAGCAATGAGAGGTTTTATTGCTTAATATTATTCTTTTTTCTTTATGTGTGTGCTTTTCTTGTTGAATAAACATGTTTTTTTCCACTTTTCTAGAAGGAAATATTTTCCCAAACCAGTTGGGGGACAGGTTGCTTGAATCTGCTTTCTAGAGGGAGCCCATTCGGAGGTTTCCTCCCAAATTTTTGTGCTAGACCAGGACAAGCAGGACACATTCTATCCCATTTACTGCCTTCAACTGAAATTATATTTTTAGTACGCTTAATTTGTTTCGTTGTGATATTCACCAATACAGTTCATAGGTCCTCTTTCTCTAGAGGTTTTTTAGGACTTATATGTTTGTTTTCAATGGCCTGTTTAAATATCCTGTCTTACTAAAAGGATTGGAATAAAACTGGATTCCCAAGTAAACCAGAATTGTAATATGTACCCTCCTTAGATGCATGTCAGATATCTCTTTTATACAATTTACACAACAGAGTAGCTGACACCTGTAATAAATTCAGCTGAAAAGGCCTCTGGGTAAGAGAGTTACTTTTGATTTTGGCTGTGCACTTAGACATATTTTGGCCACAGACACATAGCTGGAAATAAGAATGTGCCTGAACTGCCTGAACTTTAGTAGTAGTCTTGCCATGAACATGCATGGCAGTGTGGAGGCTCATAATCCTGTCTAAGGAGCTGCCAGTTCACCAGGAAGTGGTGCCACACCTTCTTTGTGGCACATCCCATGTGATGATCATTTCCAATCACATTGTCTCCTCTTGTATCTGGTGTCTGATAATGCAAACCTCATGTAAATGGCAAACGTAAAATAGAATAAGAAAATGTTTTCCATGGCTTCACCTTCTTTTTACTACTGTGTTTTTGTCCCAGGTTAAACCAATGAAAGCAAAATAATAATAAGCTATATTTTAAGCTTTCTACTGAATTGCTATCTCAAAAAATTCATAAGCTCCATTTTGTTTGTCCAAGTGTCCTTTTCAACGGCTGTGACTTCTAAACTTGTGGCAGTGGAAACATACTATGTTAATGTTCTCCTGCCACGAGCAATGAGTGCTAATTAGAGCTGGATCTGACTTTGTCTCTCCTTGGATTATTTAAGTTAGTAAGAGCTCTGCTGAATGGCTGTTTGTACAATCCACCTTTTAATCCACTCAGAAGCAGAAGACTATTCCGAGTAAAATTTGTAATTATTCCAGAGTGCCTTTGATTTCTTAGCATCAAAAATAATCGCTTACATTATTAAGCAAAAATGTTTATTTTTTTTTTTCCCAGAATAGATTTAGTTGCCCACGCTTACTAAATGCAAATAATAGTTTAAATTATGGTCAGTGTTTTTTTATTTGATGGCTTTATGGATGGCAGTATTTTATGTTTGATATTTTAGCACAATATTTTGATGGGAACAGCATATTTTCTGTAAAGAGTAACGGGTGAAATAACGGATAAACGTAAGTTTTGTCTTGTCAAATTGTATGTCAGAGTACTTTTTGACACTTTGTTACTTTTCAGTAGCACTTCAACTCTACTTTCTCTCTATTTCATAAAGAGTTAAACATAGTAGCCTGTCCCTTTCTAAGCAAAACTAAATTATGAATAGGTCATCATTTGTGTGCATGACATTCTCATTCTCAGGTGTTGGATAGATCCCTTGAAGATCGATAACTGGTCAAATATCTCTGGCCAAGCAGACCCATGATATTATTTATTTTGCTTTACTTTTAGTGTCAGACAATTATTTGAGTACCAAAGAATTATTTTGGGAGTAATAAAACTCCTAAAGTCTCCACTGGGATCAGATTTTACCCACATGACATTTTTTTATGTTTTTCTGCAGGAAGTGGCTGGACTGTAAACGTGTGCTTGCATAACTTATCCAGTTGAATCAATCCTATGGGATCCAGAGGTAAATAAATGTATTAGACCAGTGGGACAGGAGACTTCTTATTTTGCAGGCTTTTAAAAATATCCTTGATTAGGACTACCTTGCAGGGCTGAAATGCAAATAAAATAATTAGCATAATTTTTAAAGTTTTAGGCTAAACCATAGTAATAACCAACCATAGCATTGAAGGTAGATGTTTTATTTTTTGATGTCGAATATAATATTTCTTGTCATAGAAAAATAAATCTGTTATTATTCACACATGTCTTTTGCTCAGTCAATAAGTTTCAGTTAAAAGGCAGCTGATGTTTGGATCTTTGGTTTTTTTTATTTCCCTTGCTAATTAATGAAAACTCTTCCCCCATTCCTTTAGACTTAAAACCTGTGTTTGGTTGTTATGGTACAACTGATTTGTAATCCTTGTTAATTTTTAAGTCTAGGGAAGTGGTTTCCATTGCATATTTTCTGGTTGAAAGACTCAAAAAGAGAAAATAAGCTGAATTTTAACTCATAAGCTGTATGTCTAGGCAGATCCTAGAGTATTGAAATAGTTAAAAATTGTTATAAAGTGCACCAGATCTGATATTCAGATATATAAAAAAAAATTGCATTGTCATGTTTGAAATACATTTGTCCTTCAAGTATTACATACAAAGTCTTCCTCTGCAGTTTGTTTACATGTTCTAAAACTTTCCTCCCTCATCATTTCCCTCTGTCTTTCACAGCCCTGACTTTGGCAGTGTTAAAGCTCTTCCTTCAAGTGCGCTGTGCAGGAGCAGGGACACAACTGCCACATGGAATTTTAGACAGGTTCTCTTTAATGGGATTTTAAACTAATGCAGTTCACAAGTTAGGCCAACACTGTGATCCTATTAAAGGAAAGTATCCTTAAGAGGATCTGATTTCCTCTTCCACTCCTTACGCACAATGGGATTTGCCATTCTGTTGTTTCTTGGATTTTTCTTGCCACAGGCTTTGGGGTCACCCCCTCCTGCAACTTGCAGACTGTGCGTGAGTTTTGGAGTCTGCAACCAGGGATGTCTCAAAACTTCATCTATGCACAGCCTCTGAGACACATCAGGGTGGAGCAAGTGGGCAATGAGGTTCTTGCACTCTGCAGAGAGTTTTTTTGACTTGATGAAGGGAATCTTCCGTTGTTTCTGAACGTGGAGCATTTCCCTGACATTGGAACTATCAAATGGCTGTGAAGCAAAAAGCATTGCATACAGGATAATGCCCAAGCTCCACATGTCTGAAATCCTGGGGTCACAAGGAATATGCTCAAGCAGTTCGGGGGCTGAGTATGCAAGAGACCCGCAGAAGGTGCTGCTGAGAATGGTTTTTCCATTTCCATCCCGAGCCAGGGGTTTTGAAAAGCCAAAGTCTGACAGTTTGAAGTTAAGATCGTTGTCAAGAAGGATGTTGTCGCATTTCAGGTCCCTGTGGGCAAAGTCCAAGTCATGGCAATGCTTGATGGCAGAAGCCAACTGCTGGAATTTGCTGCGAGCAATGCTCTCCTCCATCGCACCCTGGCTGGTGAGGTAGTTCAGGAGGCTCCCGTTTTCCCCCAGCTCCATCACGATGTACACTTTCCCAGTTGATGTCTCAAAAATCTCATAGGTTTCAATGATTGAGGGATGGTGCAGTCTCATCAAAGCCTCCATTTCCCTGGGGAGAAATTTTTCCAGGACATTCCGAGAAATTTTCTTCTTGTCAATGATCTTGATGGCCACTTTGCATTTCAGGCGGTGGCTGTAGGCAGCTTTCACTTTGCCGTAGGAGCCTTCTCCAAGAGTGTCACCGAGGCTGTATCCCTTCTTTTTAAGCACCACAGCATCCATCCTGAGAGAGCTGCAGGGATCTGCCCCAGCGGGAGCTGCTCTGCATCCTGTGCTGCTGGGCTATGCTCCACGCCTGATGGTGCTGCCAGGGGCACTGCTGGCCTGGGTGTGTGAGCAGTTACTGGGTGAGCTCATGAACAGTTGCCCTGGAAGGATCTTTCTGACATTTCATAGAACTACTCTATGACATCATGGAGGCCAAAACACAACATGAAGGCCCTGGCTGCTCTGTGCTGTCACTGATGGCTGCCTCTGCACATTGCAATCAGAAAATGGACATAATTTCTCAATTACATATTTCTCTTTTTAAGATGGTCAGAGTAGGAGGACCATTTTATATCTTAGTTTTGTAATGCTGTTTTTCAGTTGAACATCATTACAACAGTATACTCTGCATTTTTGATGGATTTTAGGAAAACAACTAAACTTGTCTGATGACTGAGACTTTGTGGAGCAGCGCATAGTGTATTCAAAAACCTTTCTTTTTTTATTTTTTTTCCTTTTTCCTTTTTTTTTTTTTGGTGGTATGATAGATCCTGGTTTGTTAATAAGTGCTCTGTGTTGAGTGTGATTACAATAACAGCTGACCAACCTGAGTCTTCCAGAGAGTACCAGGGAGTCTCACCAGTTCAGTGTTTTATGTCAGTATTGCTATGAGAGTTCTAGAAGTCTATTCCCTATGTCAGAAGAAAATAATTCAATGGAAATTCAAAATTGCCACTGCAGATAATTTCCCTATGTATGCACATTTCTTTCCTTGCTTTTAGCACTTAGTGCTAATAAACTTCCCAAGAAATTGTAGAGAAACATTAATTTTTATTGGCCACAATAACATTGCAGGGTACAGCCACATAACCAGATTAAAGAATTGAAAATCACAGAAAACTAAAATCACTTACAATAATAATAATAATAATAATAATAATAATAATAATAATAATAATAATAATAATAATAATAATAATAATTATTATTATTATTATTATTATTATTATTATTATTATTATTATTATTATTATTATTATTTTGTAGTTCTGTTCTTTGATATTAGGTAAAATACTCTGAGTTGCTTTCAAACTGATGGCATTCTTTTAAACTGAAGATTTTATTCTAGGTTACTATAGTACCTACGGTTACTATAAATGTCAACAAACCAGAAAGTTAAACTGTAAGTCTGGAATGATAGTAGTTCTCAAGGGATTAAACCTGGGGTTCTTTCCATGTAAAGTGGTGCATGTTCAAGTGTTTTGTTTTGAGTTTAAGGAGGATTTGCAGTGGATATTTAACACATGCTGCTCTGCATATTTTTGTTTTAGTCTTTCAACAGGCACATGGAAGGGGAAAATTTTGGGGAAGGGGAATAGAGCAACTTCCTGATGTTATTCCAGAGCAAGTGTTCTTAAGGATATGGACAATTTCAAATTATAGGAGTAACAATTCAGCATCATGCCTTTATGTCTCCTAAAGGTGCATCTGAACTGTGAGAGGGAAGACATAAACCATTGTGATGACATCAGAAAGAGCAAAGAAAAGTCTTGAAAATACATGCAAGAATGCTTAATGATTTTCAGTGGAGTATTACATGTGCTTGTTTTCAGGGCATTAATTTAATTGGTTATTTTCAGATGTAGATAAAAATGTGACCTTGTATTAAATGTTGGATAGCCTCATTTCACCTACTCATGCATAAAACCACTTCAACTTTTAGTGTAGATGTCTTATCTTCATGTCAGCCTGTTAATTTTTTAGGAAATCTGTTTTGCATCTAAGCATTTTGTAGTTGGTGCAAGGTACCCAAAATGTATCATGAATGCTCTGCTTGTTTGTGTATCTCCTTACAGTCATTCTTTTGAAATTTATATAAACGGATACAGAAAAGTGTTAGTTATGGTGAAATTGTTAAGCAGTGATTTCCACAAGAAGTGCGTGGCAGTATTAACCAAATACTACTACAACCTTTTTCTTCTCACAGTAATTTAAGGAAATGATAATGGTTTTGTGGGAATGCTCATATTTTTACTATTAATATAAATTAAGACAAAATTGACCGTCAAATCCGAGTGTATCAAATGATGCATAAATTTTTAGTAATTAACTACTGGTGTTGTCACAGGCAATGGATCTGGAGAGTGGTAGGTGTTGTTCCCTGCTCTGTAAGATCAGTCACTGTAAGATAATGTCACCACGGAACCAACGGATTAAGAAAGGAGATCTATATTCAGCAAAGCAGTTAATTCCTTTGATGTTAATGTGGGTAAACTTAATAAAAAACTAAGTGAGAAGTCAGATCTATTACCAGTGAAATAAATTTTTGTCCTTGTTGGTGTTAATGTAAGATTTTCTTTAGCTAAAGCAACCTACTGGTGTTTAATTAGAATTTTGAATAATACTTAGAATCATCAGTATTAGAAATTTGCCAAATTTATACAGAGGTTTTTTTTCTGGTGCCCATCTGTGTCAGTTGCAAATGTAATAGACTCAGGGCTTTAATGATGCAAATTGAATTTTCCAGTGAGAGAAATGCCAATATAGGCCAAGAATTAATTCTGAATCCAAAGGGGGAAGAGCAAACTATTAATTCATTACACCTGACAGAAGCAATTCAGCTGTTTCTTCTCTAGTTACTTTAGTTATATTTGTTCTTAAAAAAAAGGAAACCAACTCCTCATCTCTCAGACAGACCTGCTTGACTGTTGCTTTATTTATTTCTCTTGCTCTGCTGTTGTCCCCTTTCACAAACCTCTAAGGTTAGGTGATGGAGAGAGAGCACTGAAATTCCCACTGCATCAGTGTAGCCCCAAGTGTACCAGCAGCATCTTGAAAATCAGGTGTTTAACACTGGATCAGGGATCAGTGCAATAGGAATTGTACAGCACACTGATAGTGGGGAGAATAGCTAGAAGGTAGAAACATTTTAAGCCCTGGACGAGTATTTCCTTGCATGCTGTGTCTTCAAGCAGATGATTTTTTTTTATAGTTGTACAGCACCATTTTATAAAAATGGGGTACTTGGAGCATATTTTGTTCTGTAATGGAATTAATGATGGAAGGCAAAAGTCTGAACTGCCAGGACCTCACCTTGACACAACTTTAAGTCCCCTTTTTTAAAAAAGCTTCTATTTTCTTTGCCCTTTTTTTTTTTTGTACCAGAAAGCTTCATTTCAAGTTTATTGATTATGCTCATTTCAAGCTTATTGATTATGCTGATAATACATTTTTTTCAATAATATTTGTGCTGGTTTTAGCTGGGATAGAGCAAATTTTCTTTACAGTAGCTGGTATGGGCCTATATTTTGGGTTTCTGTTGACAATTCAGAGCTGTTTTCATTATCACTGAGCAGCACTAACACACAGCCAAGGCCTTTCCTGCTCCTCACCCACCCCACCAGCAAGAGGCTCCACAAGGAGCTGGGAGGGGACACAGCCAGGCCAGCTGACCCCAACTGACCCAGGGCATATCCCAGACCATGACACCATGCTCAGCATAGAAATCTGGGGAGAAGGAGGAAGAGGGGACATTTTGAGTAATAGTGTTTTTTTCCCCAAGTCACTGTTACAGGTGATGGGGCCCTGCTGTCCTGGGGATAGCTGAGCACCTGCCTGCCATGGGAAACGGGGAATTAATTCCTTGGTTTGCCTTGCTTGTGCATATGGCTTTTGCTTTACCTATTAAACTGACTTTATCTCAACCCATGTGTTTCCTTGCTTTGATTCATTCCCCAACCCACCAGGGTAAAGTGAATGAGAGACTGCGTGAGGCTCAATTACCCTCTGGGGTTTAACCATGAGAGTCTTGAAAGCATTTTCCAGCCTTACCAGAATTAGGTATTGATTTTTAGTATTTATGATTTTTTTCT
Source organism: Acridotheres tristis (assembly GCA_037013685.1). Taxonomy (NCBI): domain Eukaryota; kingdom Metazoa; phylum Chordata; class Aves; order Passeriformes; family Sturnidae; genus Acridotheres; species Acridotheres tristis. The sequence continues at coordinate 6,274,667 of CM072889.1, read as the reverse complement.
TCACCAAGACTTCACAACACATTTGTCTTGGTTTTCTAATATGGAAGAGTTATCACACAATAATTTTAATGGATTTTTTAGAGTATTGTCATGGGAAGTACTCTGCTGGCATCAAATTCTTTCTTTGCAGTTTCCTGGAATATTTATTGATGTCTGAAGGAACTCTAAAATATGGTTTATTTGTATAAAATAACTCTGAAATAAAAACTTCAGATTGACTTTTAATTCTAACCTTGCACGTGTGGGTTTTTTGTTCCTAAAGTGCAAGATCTTAAATGCAAGTCCTAATGTAGAATTGCAATGTGTGGTCTGACTTCTCCATGGCTTTCTGTTCTCTGTAGTTCTGTGTTGTAGGAGAGCTGGAGTTGCTGATATTCTGTGAAAGTATTAACATCCTGGTGATAACAATTCTGCCAAAGCCATTCATCATATTTTGCCTAAATCTGGCAAGAACGGGGAAACTGAAAAACAAATTGCTCATCTTAGTGAGAGGAATGGGTATTTTTGGTGACCCAAAGGTTAGTCTTGGGACAGAATTAAGGATGAGGTAAAATCCTTTTGTTTCATGCCCTTCTCCACTGTGCAGTCTTGGATGTTGTGGATGTTTTTCTGTGGATTGACAAGAGTTTATATTCTAAGACCTATCAAAATAGTTTTCCACAATAAAAGTTCAGTGAATTAAAACGTCAAAAACAAGCAAAAAGAAAAAAAAAAGAAAATTTTCAAGTGCTTATTAAACATATTGTGTTTTAGGTTAGTCATTTGAGTGTAAGAACACTAGAGAGTGCTTTTTAAAATTTCCTAAATATTTTGCTTATGAATACAGTTCTTGGAGTAAGTACATGTTGTGAATATCAAGTGTGAAAAAAGTTTAGGTTTCATAAGAACAGGTTTCATTAAAAAAAATGACAACAGACTGTTTCTGTGAAATAGTCACAGTTATTGGCCACTGCTTGGGGAATGTTTTCTTCAAAGTATGTAAGGCCATTTTTAGGCATTTAAATTGAAAATAAAAAATTTAATTAAAAATAAATCCCACATGCTGGATGAAATACATGGCTGCTTGGGTGGTAATTCTTTTAGGGTTATATTCTATACAGAATTTGAGAAACCCTGCCTTACCTGTCATGAAATCCTTTTGTGTCAGAGTCAACCTACATGAGGAGATAAACTGATGGAATAACTGAGAGCACTCAAAATGCTAGCTTAGGTAAAATGCACACTGCTGATAACCCACTAAGCCTTCCTGGTATGCTAATCTTAATTTATGTTAAATCGTAATTAAGAGAGTTTTGTTTATTGCTTGTAGCCACGAGCACCTGGAAGACTGACTAATCCCATCCATGTGTTGGGGACAATCCAGCTGCTTTTGTTAACTTAGAATGCAGAAAAATTTGTATTTGTGACTTGTTTTTGTTGGTGTTTTTTCAGGCAATTATAGACGCCCTTTTCCCCATCGCATCAGGAACTGGAACAGAAGAAACATCCTAAATAAAATGGATGAAGGGATTTTTGGAGCAAGAGGACAAAATCTAAATAGACTCACTGTGTTTCCAGCCAAACTTTATATCAGAATATCTCTGATATACCGATGCAAAAATAGATTCACAGCTTCCATTGTAGCTGTGTTTCTGTTTGGTGTTGCACATATAATTAGACACAACTTTCAGATTTTGAGGATTCTGAAGGATTATATTTAGGAGGCCATGGATGGTATCATAGAAGTGAAATGATAAATAATGGGCAGAGGAAAAGGGGCAGCATAAACAGAATCTCAGGAGGAATAATGCCATAGGAATGGGGAACACCTAAGCCCACGTTGTGCAAAATTTCATGTTTTCAGTTGCATCCTTTTTCTTATTATAGGCTAATAATAGCATATGTTCTCACAAATGTTGCTGGTATGTATCAGGTACAGGTTTTTGACCTGATACATGTATTCACACAATTACATCTATCATGGATTATGCCATCAGTTGGCAGAATTGTTTTCTGTTTCTTGTATAGCATTTCTCCTTAAACTGTAGGTAGGAGCACCCAGGTCAATATAAAGTCTTACTGTGAAAGATTTTTTCCTTTTAGAAGAATTCCTGCCCTGGAAATGTATTCATTCTAATGACTTCAAATCATTCACTTTAAAAATCATGCAAGAATGGTAGTGTTTTTCATCTCCTATTGTTAAATCTTTGAGCTGTTTAGGGATTTCCTGCTCTTAAAAGTTTAATTTTCTGCCTTGTCATGATGGAAAATACGCGAACTACTGTTAAGTGACAACTTTATTCTCTGTACTATTTTGAAGTCAGGCGGTACAGAGATCACTTGTAGTGTGGAAATTTGGACCTAATTATCCTTTCATTACATACTCTAAAGTATTTCTTGATTGAATTTTTCATCAGGTTGTGGTAAAACAGAAATAAAGAATTAGGCCTAAAGGTGAACATATATTTCACAGTTTGTACAAAATTAAAGTGTGAGTGCAAGTGCTTTGCAAACCTTTTGATTCTCTTCATGTTTAACTCATGATATTTGCAATTATGTGGATTTTCTTAGCAGTTAAAGTTAGATTTGATTTTTGTAAGAAAACAAAATTAGAAATGACAAATTTACAGTGTACATATGTGTGTTATGGAGCTTAAAGTGATTGCCATATCTCTAATAATTTTGTGTGGATTCTTCTTACAGACAGCAGAGAGCAGCAGTGTGATGACCTGAATTGGAAGGAATGATGTTAAGGAGTGCTGAAACTAACTAACAAGTTAAATGCTTCCAAAAAATTATTCCCAAAAGAATTCCCTATTATTCCCTTGATACTTGTGCAATTCTTTTTTTGAGACACTTTTGCAAAAGAAATTAGGAGTGGAAAAAAAAAATAGACATTTCCAATAAAATAACTATTATGAAAATAATTGTCAGACAGGATGCTTTCATATAGTAAAAAAAATGAGAGCAGAGGGTGAGGAACTAATTAAAGGAAATGAAGGATTTGTGTCTGAGCTGTGTTTAGAACTGTCCAAAATGATGATGTAAAGCAAAAGACAAACATTAGCTTACACACTATAGTTTAAAGAAAAAACTTACTTGAATGTGTACTTAATAGTCTGAAAGTTGGTAAACTCAATAACATGAATTTTTGGAAATCACTACCTGTGTCTGCAGGTAATTTGCAAGTCAGTATTTTGGTTTGTCTTAGGAGTTCATGGGTACACATCAAACCACGTTAAATCATTCAGGGTAGAAGACATCAAGTACAATAGGAAATATTATTTCTAAGGACTCAAAATTACTTTTTTTCATGTATCTCACCTTTTCTGATATTTTAGTAACTCAAAGCCCAAATTTGCAATTTTGGATTTTTTTTACTAGTGCTGTGTGTTTTACCCTCCATTATTTTCCATTGTAAAAACAGGATGAAGACTCTGGTACATAATGAACAGATATAAATACCTATGAGTCAGATAAATTATGCTGTGTCCCTTCATTCCAGGGAAGCTGCTACCCTGAAGGATGCAAACAGAGGCTGTTGCCCTGATGACTGCTCTTTGGAGTCTGGTTTGCACCAGGCCTGCATTCCTCACTTCTCTTAGGTCTTTGCATTTCTGTAGACAGCTCATGTGGACAAAGGCCACAAATCAAATGCAAAGAAATTAAACAGCAAGCATACAGCATGAATGTGATGTGCTGAAAATGGCATATGGTTTATAAGGAGTATCACAATGTTGATCATCTTAATATAGAACTAAACAGAGATGCACAAAATTTCTGCCAAGCTGCTCTGAGGGCCTGAGTTTGTGTGCCCCATCTGAGTCAGAAGAGACAGAAGTGGCATTTGCTGATGGTTGAATTATTGAGGTGGCTGTGTGCAAACTTTTTTACCGATCTTTTTTTTTCCTGTTTCTCTTTGCTGCTTTAGGCCTCAAGATCTGATCTGAACTGCACTGAATTAAAAATAAAAGCTGCTACTTTTCACAAGTTATCCTCAGATCTCTGAAAAAAAATACTGTTAATCATGAAGTTTTTCTTATTTGAATTTTTTTCAATATTTTCCCTCATGATGAAACATGCTTCATTTTGGAAACAGGTGGTCCCTTGGCTATTCAGAATTATTTGTTTTCTTGAATTTTTGTTTTGCAAAGGTTTCAATAATACAGACTAATCTTAATGTCTTTGTGATCTTTATATTTTGAGCTTTGTGTACTCCTCATAGCATGTTTCTAAGATTCTCCCCTTCTTCAGAGAGCCTTAACATTTCCTGAGCCTGAAATCATGACTGAAATTCTAGATTAAGCTGTTATGCAGAAAGTTGCTTTTCAAACAGATCTGATCCTGAAACTTTTCACTTTACTATTACATAATTTCATGCTCTCATGGCAATTATTTGAGCTTCTAACTCCCTCAAATTAGCTGAATATACAGAAAATGTAAACCATGTATAGAAAATCAATAATTAAATAATTTTGGCTCTGCCTTCTTCACTCTCAAATCCTGCAATCACTGCATCAGCAGAGAATAATGAGCATAATCCTTTCAATGTATTGACTGACCATATATGTCAACACCTGCTTCTATGAGCTGTCAGAAGTCAGAATGACTTTTCTGACAGAACTTTTTATAAAATAAGAATTATTTACTATTTTTATCTATCTGTAGATCTGATTTGACTGGTTGACTTGAGTGATTTAAAGTCAATAACAGTGCAATTTCTGAACAGTTTGGTGTATGACACCTTTTTTGTTCAAATACTTGTTGTCTGTATTAAGTGGAGAACAATTTGCTAATTGGCCCTCAATGATATAAGTAATTCAATGTTCTGAAAACCACAATAGGGTTTTGTTGCAAAGTGGGGTTTGGGGAATGTTGAACTTCCAGATAACATTAAAATCATGTTAATAGTAGGCAGATTTTGTTATTTCTCCTTTTATTTTTTCCTTTCTCTAACTGCTTGTTGGACTTCTGTGCAGTTTAGTTCATTGATGAATTATGTTTGTATGGAACAAAGGCTTGTAGCTGCAAGTTTATTTCTAGCATGTCAATGTTAAAATTGCATATAATTGCTAGTATCATTAACCAGATTTTCTCAGTGTCTTTTCCTTAGGTGTAGTCAAATGATTCCTGAGAGTGCTAACACTCAGATCTGTTTTGATTTTATTTGCCAGAACTGCTTTTTTAACATTAACTCCCCTTTTAAATGATAAGTTTCCAAACACCCAGAAGGAAGGAAGTATGACTCTAAGTGTCACTTAGGAAAGTGATGGAAAAATATGAACTTCCATTGTGACTGTACTTTTTTACCTGAAAAAAAAGATTTTTTTTCCCATAATGTTTGCAATGGAGCTTGTACATTCTTAAATTCTTTTGCAATGTTTTGAAGATCAAAGGAAAACTACCCAAAAAGCAAAACCCCCAAATTAAATTTGCTAAATGGAAAACAAAATCTACACCAAGGCAAAAGCCTCTCTTCCAGGGTATCCATCAGGTTTCCTCTGGTATGGAAGGATGTAAGGATACTGTGAATGTTGGGTAACTTTGGGGAAGACCATGCTACCTCAGTGGTTGTTAGGAAGGCAACTGACATCTCTTTGGGCAGAATTCAGCTGTTTCTCAATATATCTAAAATCAGAGGAGAACATAGAATTATTTATACCTAATAAGTCACAACTGTTGTTTAAGTGATTTTGCTACAGTAATTATTGCCTAATATCAGCATTCTTTCTCTAATACACATTTTCTGTCATTTAACTAACTATTACAGGATAATTATTCCAATGGAACCACTTGTGCAGACTTGATACAGCATTGTAGTAATAAAGAAATCAAAATAGTCTTTTAAAGTATTCCTAATTCCCTTTGAATCGTAACAAGTTCTTAAAGCAGTCTGTAGATGGATTTTTGGTATTTGTAGTTGTAATAGTTCTTTCTAGATCAGAAGCACAGAAAGAATCTAAGAAATGAGGGGCAAAAAGAACCAACAAAATTATTGGACAGTGTGTAGTAAAAGTATCTTTTCTATTATGTCACTGGTGATTTCTTTCTAATCAATGGCATATTCCTGATCATCAAGTTCCCAAATTTTGTTTTATATTTTAATGTGCTGATTGATTTTTCTCACAAAACTAATTTTTGTGGTAGGTGTTAGCTAATTGGTTTTCTGCTTTAGAAAGAGCTAAGCTCCTTTTTAGGAAACAGCTACTAATGCAGTTCTTTTATTTTGCACGACAAAGTTGTGTGATGGTATTAAAAGCTGTGTGACCGGGAGCTGAGGCTGGGTCTGGTATTACAGTAACCTTATTCTGACTTTTTCCTTGCAAGACTGAAACAGACTTCATGGTATGTTTTGGTATCAGGTTTTTGGCATAGCAGTGCAAGTTACCCCGAAATCACTTTGACATTTCCTAATGATCAAACAGTCTAGTCTGTGAATGAGTAGTCCTGTGACTCTTTGGAGATATTCACAATGTTGCATATAAATGATATAATAATAATGTCAAAGACTGAATTAGTAGAAAGCCTCTGTGTTGTCCCTGAAATGCAAGGGCTTCCTCATTTCTGTTGAGGTGTCACAGTGGAACAGTAATTTTGAGTAACACAGAGAATACAAGGGAAGAACAATGACTTAAGATAGGAATTGTGAAAATAACAAAATAGAAGCCAAGTCAAGCTAATGAGGTTTTTATTAAGAGGTAAAGCTTATTGAACTTCTCCTGCCAGATGGCTTTTGGCCATTGCAGGACTGGTTTTCCTGGTGGACTCAGAAATAGCTCTGTGCCTTCAGAACTGACACTTTCTGTTAAGTATTCTACTTTCACTCGCTACCTGCCTGCATGAGACTGCACTTACTCAGTAAATGGAAAAGCTTATTAAAGACAATGGGACCCTTGGTGCCAGCATGGTTATTCTGACAGTTTATTGGTGTAGTGCATGAGGAAGAGTAAGACATATAGAATTCACAAAGCTAATTTAGAACCTATTCTGCATTTTCTAATTGTGTCAGTGTGTAAGTTCTTCTCAAAATCAGTGAGAGATTTTAATATAAATTCAGTGTGATGTGAAACCTTTTCCTTATTTGTGTTAAGACAGTCAAGTCTTACCATCACTTTATGATGTTTATTCTACTTTACTGCTAATGTGCTGCTGAAGTGTAAACAAATATAAACAGGGTTATCAGGCAAGATACATTAACATAAGCAGTTTAGTATCGTGTTCTTTCTACATCTTCAAATGGACTATGTATTTTGTTGTGTTATGTTGTTTAATGTTAATTCTGTGTTGATGGTTCGTCCCAGTTTTCTTTCCCCTAAGTTAAGTACACAATGGTTTTTCCCTTTCCCACCCTTGTCATAGTCAGTCATCCTAAACCCCTCCCCTTTATCTGGAACCTTCCCTGTCCCTCACCCTAAACCCTGCCCCACGGGATGTCAATCCTTTGTAGCCCCTCCCTTTGTTCTAGAAGTTTCTGTGTCAAGCATTCCCTCTTGTATCCATGATTGGTTATATTGTATGTATCCCCACCCTCGGTTTACTTTATTGGTTCAATGTACCCCTTTCCCCACTTTCTGTACCTGCCCCCATTAACCGTTATTGGCCAGAGTTCTGTGCCTTCCCCTTGCTCCTCCCCCGTACTTAAGCCTGTGTAGACCCCTTCAAATTGCCTTTTGCGGTTCCTCCCCACAAGCTACGGGCTTGTTACCTTTTCCTTCAATAAATCCCTTCCCTCAGAACCGTAAAAGGTCTCTCCTGCGACTCTTTATCCCTCCCAGACGATTCGCCCAGGCGTAGCTGTTGCTACACCCCTTCTGCGGCTCCCAGAGAGGTGCTGGGGAGGGGCCCCTCACTGATGCAGCTTCCCGGAGCTAGCCGGTAGCCCAGGTGAGGTGGGCAGAGGGTGGAAGACACGTCAGTATTTAAATGAAACATTAACTCTTACCAGAGTTAAACAGAAGTTTTACTGTGTTCTTTCAGTAATATCATCCTCCTTCCCACTATGAGACTTTGCAGTGTGTATTTTGCTATGTTCAACCTTTGAAAAGTGAAAAGCCCCAATGTAAATAAAAAGTTCTTTTGTTCTAAGAATTTAAAAGGCAAGTTAAAAATTTTTACTTGGCCCACGTGACTTGTGAATGGAAGCATCTTGTATAAATGAATTGGCAACTTTGATCCTGTTGGGAGAGGGACAGAAATCAGTGGGCATCTTGAATTTTTTGTGATATTCATAAGAAAAGGATCTGAGTTCCATTCTAGTACACAATAAATTACATTAAGATTGAAAAGATTTATTAAGATTAGAAATTGGAATAAAAAATCTACCTTTGAGGTGTTGTGCGTACAGGGAAGGGAGCCTGGCACTTGGAAATGACACAGACATAATTTATTAAGAATATAAGTGGATGATCAGGTTGTGCAAAAAATAATCATTTGCATCTATTTTTTGATACAGAGTGAAAAGAAAACAATGTGGCAGAGAAGTAGTGCCCATATGTTTTTAGATTTGTGAATAAAGTCAATGAAGTGACTTTAATAGGTATGGGTTTCTAAAGGACAATGAGAAATTTAAATATTTCCATGACATTATATTCCAGGCCAGATGATGCTACAAGCACTGATCAGTGGCTTGCAATTAAAAAAAAGTTACCTGGATTTTATACCTACTAAGACGTCACGGAAATTCTGAATATCTTTTTATACCTTATTGGGATAGATGTGGATATAATTGAATAACAATTACACCAGACACGGAATACCAGCAGGAAAGTTGACTATCAAGCAGGAAATTAATAAAATCTTTTTATTTCTGTCCTTTACTTTGAAGGATTAGGAAGAGGGGAGAATTTGCACTTCAGAATAGAACCTGATCTTCATTTTTTTGTGTAAGAAATAATCCTTGCTATATGAATGAGAGAGACCTAGGTGGAATACACATTTGGGAGTGATACTCCTTCTAATGCTTGTCCTGTCCCAGAGAATATCTCAGTCTGATTTTAGTTTCTATTATATTTATCTTTTTGACAATGGAAATGCATGCTGCAATAGTGGTTGTATTGCAGCAGTAGTGGATGTATTACAACTTTTTTTCCTCCTTATTCGGTCTAAGTAGTATGTATCTTGTCTCAAGTTACTAGAGTCGTTCTTTCTCCAAGTAAATTAACAGGATTGTCTATTAGAAAGGAAATCTGTTCCCTGGCAGCAGAGAGAGTTCCTTGATAGCAATAGAGTCTTGACCTTTTCAGTCATCCGATTGTCTTAACCTATGTAACTGCTTATAACATCTATAATTTTGTAACAACTTTGAAATGCAGAGTTCTGGGGATATTTTGGCCAGATATGTCAAAAATTAACCAATAATGAGCAATTTCAGTAGTTAGCAGTTTGCCAGTTTGTCTTAATCTTGTAGTTATGTCAAATTAACTACAGTTACAAGATCAGATGCAAAGTCTTGGCAACCTGTTCATCCTTGATAGATCTGCAAAACACTTATTTTTTTCAGAAGATGGAACTAGAATTATAGATATAAATATATATTATTCAATAGAATTGAATAAAATAAGAAAACTCCTCTGTTTTAGGGAAGACTCTGTCAGGGTATGGGAATACTGTTGCCCAGAAGAAAAAGAACCTTTTCAGATGGATGTTATCCTGTTGCATATGAGGACAACTTTGCTATTTTTTTGCAAGTAATTTACTTCACATTGTATATACCTCCTGAATTTTGGATATGAGTAAATGCACAAGCTTAGTTTTAAAAACTATTATAGGGTTCTGAGGGTGAGCTATGGATTCTGTACTGTAAGCCACGTTCATTAAGATAATTTTTTTTTCTGACTTGTACTTTAACTGTTGGTTTACAATGGGGTTCTGCACCCACCTGTGTGTCTAATACCTGTAATCACTGGGCTGTCTTAAGTCAGCTCTGAAAAAAAGTTTCTGTGGGAAAAAGCACGTAAGGAAATCTAACCATTAGGAGTTAGCATAAACATAGCAGAATTAACACAGGAACAGATGGACAATTTTCAAAAGCTGAAGCCTTGGCCACAGAGAGATCCAGAAAATCCAAGCACAGACAAGGCAGATTAAAAGCTAGAAACAGTGAAGAGGTTTTGAAGCATATTTCTAGAGGAAAAAGAAAATTGTCTCTGAGATGTGATTATGATACTCAATTTCTTTTTAAACTCTCAAGTTTTTCATTGGAGAAATGGTTTACTTTTTTTCATTTTTCTAGATTTCCATCAAAGTAGATGAGGTTATCAGATGTGACTATGACAACGTGATTTTGAGTAAGTAAGAGGATTAAGCCTATAAAAAAACTTCCCTGGGATCCAGCTTCCTGAAGAACCTGAAAAATTTTATATCTGGACTCTAATTACACATTCAGAACTTCTCCAGAAGTATCCAAAAAAGGCATTTCATTTTCGTTGTAGCTCCTCCTGAAAACACTTTTGAAGCAGGTCAACAAAGTAATATAAAAGAAGGGAGTAAATGCAGTTAAGCCTGACACGGCTCTGCCCTGAGATGTCGCTCACACTCCTCAGGCTTCGGGCTAGCTCAACAGAGCCGCGCAAGGAGTGGCCTCGCCACAATGCTCTCCCAGAGAGCGTGGTCGAGGTGTGTGGTCCAAGACCACTACGAGGGCTGCCAGTCGAGACGAGATAAAGAGGGCGAGAGAGACCCTTTACGGTTCCAAGCAAGGTTTATTGGGAGGGCAGGAACGGGATCCAAGGTCGGGAGGAGGGAACCGCAAAAGGCGGTTTTACAGGGTGTGCAAGGGATTAAATACAGGGGGAGGAACGAAGGGGAGGTACAATCCTGGGCCAATCGCGGTTAACGGGGGGAGGTACATAAGGCGGGGAAAGGCGAACAGTAAACCAATAGGAAAGGGTAGGGCGGAGCTCAGGGATCAACAACCAATTGCAGGGTAGAACTGGAAGAACTTACTAGAAAGGGGGCACGGTCTAAGGGAGGATTGACAGGGGTAGGGGCTGGGTCTCGGGTGACGAACAGGGAAGGTGCTGGAAAGGAGGGGGAGCTTGGGAGTGACGGGCATGGGGTAAGGCGGGAAAGGGACAAACCATTAGGGTGTACAAAGGGGGAAATAACAGAATATAGACTTCTAACAATACAACATCAACACAACAATACAACAGCAACATAACAGAATGCAACATCTCCCCCTTTTCTTTTTTAAAGAGCGGTAGAAAAGTGGGAGTCCGAGTCTGAGGTTGAATTTTCCTTTCTATCAAGGGTGCCACTCATATCTTCATATGCATCACAGTCCGGTCTGGGCGGCACTTCCACCTGATTGACTTCTGGGCGGGAGGAGATGCTTTTAAAGATAAGTCTTTTTAAAATGGCAACGGCAACACAAATGATGACAATAACCAACACAATAGATAGAACGGATTTAATAACGGAGGCTAGCCACTCCGAAAGTCCCCAGCCTTTGAAAATCTTCGCTAGCCAGTCCTCGGATTCCACCTTGATGTTGTTGACCATCTCCTTGATCTGATTGATTTTTTGGTGGATGCTGCTGCTCCTGGATGACAAGTTGAAGCAGCAGAGGCCTTCAAAGTCCTCGCAGCCGTGGCCATGCGCCAGCAGAAGGAAATCGATAGCCGCTCTGTTTTGAAGGGTGGCCTGCCTGGTTATTTCTTCGTCTGCTAGGAGGTCGCTAAGGGCTGACGACGTTAAATTGGCTTGTTTCGCCACCCAGCACTCTAGGCGACCCAATTCTCCTAGAGCTTTGGCTGCTGCCACCCAAGGCAATAGGATGGAGGCAGCGATCCTTTTAGACTTTGACCAATGAAATATATCAGAAGTACAATTTTCATCCAAATGGTGCAATTCTCTTTTTTGGATGGCCAATGTATGATTTTTAGATTTCCAATTCAAAATTTGGGTGCGGTTGGGTGTGAACAAGGTGAGTCGCCCAATCGTGCAAGGCCCTCCTATCAGGCGAGAGGGGATGCCAGCCCACGCCCGGTCGCCGCAGATTAGGAAGATCCCCTTGCCTAACTGGCGTGGTTGGTCTACTGGGGATCCTTCAATCTGGGCAGTGTTGTTGCACCAAGAGGCAGACTGGTATATCAGGTTGGGTTGGACAACGTGTAGGTACGAGGTAGGGTTTCTCCGTCTGAAATGATTTTGAACACAAACGGGTGCGGGGGCAGAACCAAGGAGCTCCAATTCTTGGGGTTCCTCTGGTGCTTTGGGAAGGTTACTAGACCATTCCTGCCACAGCCCGAGGGGATTGATAATGGGTTTACCGGGAAGGGAAGGGTACCAGCCTTGGGCGTTGTAACTATCTTTGATCGCGGCTAATGTTATTGGATATTCGTTGGGTTTAAACGGGATCCCCACCAGGCAGGTCGACAAGGGATTTCCTGTTGCCGATGTTGCAAGGCATAGATGGTCTTGACGCATGGCTTGGGCCAGAGTGACCCATACGTTCTTCTTGGGCTGCGGGACCATCCAGCCAACCGAGGACTGACACAGGTACCCCGCTATAATGAGGGTGTACCATGTGAGAATGGTATAAACCCAGCGCATGCTGGGGCTCCGGGTGACCAAATAGGAAAGGGTTAACTGAACAGTTCAATCATACTTAACGGAAAATCCCCAGAAAAGGGATCACCCCAACCACAAGGGGAGTCCAAGTATGGACTGGAGGGACGGCGGCGATGACGTAGCGCGGCATACTGGATATCTCGGGAGGTTGGCTCGGACGGACGCACCTTGCCGGCTGTGTACGGCCGAACCCATCTCTGAGGGACCCATCTCAGACCTGAGGGCGTGGACACACAAGCATGTCCCCGTCCCCAGGTAACCAACTCATGCGGGCCCTCTACCTGACCGGTCTCCGGGTTCTTCACCATCACGGGAGGGTGTTTCCTCAACCGCAATGGGGAAGCGTTCGCAAAGTGCCTCACAATGGGAGGGCTTAATACTTCGAAGGAGCAGTTTAGGAAGTTGATGGTAAAAAGGGCGCGGTGTAATTTAGTGTGTGGAGTGTCGAATTGAGTGTCGCCCTGTTGCTGCTCCAGGACTCGTTTGAGCGTCTGGTGGGCACGCTCAACCATGCCCTGACCTGTAGGGGAATGCGGGATGCCAGTTTTGTGTTTGATTCCCCACTTCTGCAGGAACTCCCTAAAGGCCGTGGAAGTATACGCCGGGCCATTGTCCGACTTGACTTCCCTTGGGATTCCCAACACAGAGAAAGCCTGCATTAGATGTTTCCTGACGTCCTTGGCTTTCTCTCCTGTGTGGGCAGAAGCGAAGACTGCTCCGGAAAAGGTGTCTATGCTGACATGCACATATTTCAGTCTACCGAACTGAGGGACATGGGTGACATCCATTTGCCACAGCTCGCAGCTCTCCAGGCCTCTGGGATTGACTCCAGAGCTCACAGTTGGAACACCGAGCTTCTGGCAGTCAGGACATGTGGCCACAATGTCCCTGGCTTGATCACGGCTCAGATGGAATTGCCGTACAAGCCCAGGGGCATTCTGGTGGAATCGCTGGTGACTCAGCTTGGCCTGTTGATAGACATCAGGTACATTCGCCATACTAGCTGGCGCGGCCAGGGCGTCTGCTCTTTCATTACCTTCTGCAATGAAGCCGGGCAGATCTGTGTGTGATCTCACGTGCATAACGTAGTACGGGTGCTCTCGGTGGGAGACAGCGTAAATGAGTTTCGAGAGCAATCGATGGAGGTTGGGATTTGAAACTTCCTTCAACACTGCATTTTCTGCTCGGGACACTACACCAGCCACATAAGCCGAATCAGTGACCAAATTGAGTGGCTCTGAGAACCTCTCAAAGGCTCTAACAACAGCATCCAACTCAGCTATTTGAGGGGAACCCTCAACTATCTTAACTTCTGCCTCCCACTGCTGAGTTTGGGGGTTCTTCCAAGTCATCACTGACTTGCGAGAAGCCCCGGATGCGTCCGTAAAAACTGTCAAAGCCTTGAGCGGCACTCGGCTCAATTTCTCCTTAGGGAGCAAATTGAAATTTGAGTTGAATAATTTATGTCTTTGATGGTGGACAGATGTTTGTCCAGTGTAGCTGTCGAGAGCAAAGAGGAGAGTTTCATTCTCCCGGAGCAAATGCTCTAGGGCCTTCTTAGTCAACTTGCCTGATGACAAAGCAAGTGGTACCCGTATGCAAGCGAAATCACAACCCGCCAACTCCCGCAGGCGGGTCCTGGCCTTCCTGATGAGCTGAGCCATCAGCTCCTGTGGCTTCGTAATACTTTTGGACCTTTGATGGCTGAGGAACACCCACTCTATGATCAAGAGGGGGTCCTTCTGGTCCTGGTCCCACTGATAAACCAGGCCGTGGAGGTGCGGCAATCGTCCCATAATAATTAACTCAAAAGGCAAGTTCGGTAGGTAGCGATGGGCCTGTCTGGACCCCATCGCCCTCTCCACCTTCTCCAAAGCGACCTTGGCCTCTGGGGTCAGTACCCTAGGGGAAAGTAACTCATCTCCCCCTTTCAATAGATTGAAAAGGGGGGCTAGGTCGTCGGTGGTAAGTCCTAGCCAGGGCCTGACCCAATTTAAAGATCCACACAGTTGGTGGAAATCTGCAAGGGTTTTTGGCTTGGTGTTGATAGCCAACTTTTGCGGGACAATTGTTCTGTTGGTAATTTGGAGCCCAAGATATTTCCACGGGGGCATCCTCTGAACTTTTTCCTTTTGGAGTTCAAACCCTGCAGAAGTCAAAACTTCGATGACTAGGTCAAGGACATGTTGCAGTAAGTCGTCCGTGGGGGCACAAATTAGCACGTCATCCATGTAATGTAGGATGACGGCCTCCTCCGCCTTGGCACGGACGGGAGACAACAATGAAGACACGTACCATTGACAGATACTGGGGCTGTTCTTCATGCCCTGGGGCAGTACTCGCCAATGGTAGCGCTTCATTGGGGCTTCTCGGTTGATGGAAGGAACCGAGAAGGCAAACCGTGGCGCATCATCGGGGTCGAGGGGAATTTGAAAAAAGCAATCTTTTATGTCTATTACAGCCAGATTCCAATTTTGCGGCAGCATTGAGGGTGAGGGCATACCTGGTTGCAGAGACCCCATGTCTTCAATTCTTTTGTTGATTTCACGAAGGTCGTGGAGGAGCCGCCACTTGTCCTTTCCCGGTTTTTTGATAACGAACACGGGAGAATTCCAAGGGCTAAATGATGGCTCGATGTTTCCTTTTGCTAACTGCTCTTCCACGAGTTCGTTGAGCGCCTTTAATTTTTGTTTGTTGAGCGGCCACTGATCTACCCATACTGGTTCATCAGATAGCCAATTTAATTTCTGGATAGGGCGCTCCACAGTGGCCGCTAGCAAAAATCCCGTGGGGTTTTCGGGATTTCAATTCTAACACCCCATTGAGACATGGCGTCCCTGCCCCACAGGGGTGCTTTATAGTCCATCACAAAGGGACGGACATTTGCCACCTGTCTTTCAGGACCCTCAATTGTAATAATACTCTTAGACTGCCTTGCCAATTGGGCCCCCCCGACTCCTTGAATTTTGCCACTCACGGGTTGCAATTCCCAATGTGACGGCCAGATATTCTCTGGAATAATGGTCACATCAGCTCCCGTATCAAAGAGTCCTTTGAGGCGCATAGAATCGTCACCTCGCCGGAGTCCGCATACAATGGTTGGTTTGTTTTCGCCAACTACCTCTGCCCAATGGACACAGGGATCAACCAGCTTAGCTCCGATGTTATTAGGGATCAGGATCGCCTGTGCTATAGGCTGTTGCTTTGGCAAGAAGAATGGCGGTTGTATGCATCGTGCCAATAGAGAGAAATCGTCCGAACACAAAGGTTGTGTCTGCGGAACGATTTCAATCTCTGACGGGGTACATTTTGTATCCCCAAGGACCACACACGTGCAGTCGAGTCCGGCGAACGAACCCGGAGTTGTGGGTCGCACCGACACTTGCTGCCAATCTGTTGTTTCAAAAAAGGTGTTGTCCGTCAGAGCCAAGCTCAGGGGTGGATGTGGAGTCCACTCCTTAGCCGCGTGTGGTGTTAGGTAAATGTCTAGATCGGTGGTGTTGTCGCGTCCGGTATTAATGCAAGTGACAAGTCTAAAGTCCCCCCCTTGATCTCCCTTGTGGCCCGCCTCATTTATGTTCTCACGCGAGGCGGGCCCGCGCTCCCCGGTTAGTTTTTTTTTGGTTGGTTTTGCTCCCCAGAACCTCCGCCCCGGAGTCCGTTGTTAGGGACTTTCCTTTGAGGACAAACCCGCGCGAGATGCCCGATGTTATTACAAATAAAACAACGAACTGGGAAGTTCGATGCAGTAGCTGCAGACACGGCTGTCCTTCCTCCTCCTCTGGTGGTGGTTAAGGGCGCTGTGATAACTGCTTTCTTGGCGCACGCTTCTATCATGGTTCTTAAACTAGGCTCGGGATAGAGAGGCAGAGACGTTATAATGTGTTTGCACATATCATTTGCGTTGGCTCTTACTGCTTCTATTAATACTTCTTCCAGAGCCTCTGGGCTCTTAACTTGTCTCTCTGCTTGATGTTTTAGTCTCTCTACAAACTCTATAAAGGGTTCCGCCGGCCCCTGTTTCATGGTCAAGTAATTTATTTGGGGCTCGGTGGTAGGCATTCTCATGAATGCCTTCTCGGCAGCAGATTGGATTTTTAAAAGCACAGGCTTCGGAATTTTTTCTGCCTGCGCCTCCGCCCGGGACCAATCCCCTTCGCCGCACAAATGATCTAAAGTCATTGGTTTTTGATCTGCGTCAACCGCGCATTCGGGGATTTGCAACAACTCAGGTAGGAGTTCCCCTAGCATTCTTTTCCATGTGTCCTCCCAAAGCCCATATTCCATGGACAGGAGGAGACATTTAAATAAACTTTTCAGGTCGCTAGGGACAAGGATGTTGGAGGAAAAGGTGGCTTCTAATAGCCCCTTAAAGTATTCGCTTTTCCTCCCGAACTCCTTTTGAGCTTTGCAAAGCTCCTTTTTGTGGGAGTATTCGAATGGCCGCCAATTAGGAATACCCCTTTGTCTGGAATAAATAACTGGTGCGGCTGTAAGGGTGATCTCCGGTTCCAGGTTCTGGGCCCCGGGCCTGTCACTTCCGGGTTCCACCCCGTGGGAACCGGAAGGAGGGGCGTGGGAACCGGAAGCTGGAAGCGGGTAGGCGGGACCGCTAGCCGAGGAGGAGCCAGAACACTGGCAACATTCATGGGAATGGGCGGAACTCCCAGAACCATGAGACCACCCCCTTACCGGGGGAGGTGGAGGAGGGTCACGAGGCGGGAGAGGGGGAGGAGACCGGGGAGGAGCAGTCGGGATAGGGACTTCCCCCCAGTGGGAATGTTTTAGGGCAGGGCTAAAGGAGGGGCTAGGGAAGGGAGGAGGGAAGAGGAAGGGGTTGGCATATGGGTTAGGGGGCGGAGCCACAACCGGAGGGGGAGGGAACAGGTCTTGGAAGAAGGGGTTCTGGGAAGAAGAAGGACCCGGGGCACTAGGAGCCGGCCACGCCACGTGGCCGGCGCCATCTTGTGCCTCGGAGTCCAGGGAACCATTTTGTGGCTCCGGGGAACAGACTTGAAACCTAACAGATTTAGGGGTTCGAGGGGTAGATAACGCGGGGGAAGGTTTCGGGGTAGGATTACGGGTTCTACAACTTTTTAGGACGGGTTTCGGGGTCGACACAGGGGTAGAACCGGGAACAGAACTCTGGGATGCTAAACTGTGGGTAGAGGGGTTCGGTGAAGGCTCCCTGACAGCTGGCGCCTTGCCGCCAGGGCTAGGGTGTCTGGGGGACCGAGAGGGGCCAGGCGAGCGACGGCCAGATTCCCCAGCCGGGCTCGCCTGCGGCTGCTGCCGTGCTGCCCGTCCCGAGTCCTCCGACCCCAGGGAAGAGGGAGTGGGACGAGGGTAAGGAGGAGGGGGTGCAACTGGGGAAAACTGAGGTGGCTTGCTCTCTCTCCCCCCTTTTTCTTTAACTATCGATTTTATCTGGATAAACAGAGTGTAGTATTTATCCACTGAGGTGTCACCCTGCCGACTCAACGCCAGTAGGCGTTGGCCGACCTTCTCCCAAAATTTCACTGTTTCCATGTGCTGGGGTGACACCCCGGGGAATTGGGAGGCAAGCCACCTAACAAACGATTTTAACAATCCCTTTGAAAACTTAACTTTCCCACCCTCCAGGGTACCCACAACTTGGATAAACATCTCCCGCTGGGAAACTGACAACTCGGCGCCCATGGTGTGACTTGTCAGTATCCCTGCCTCACTCTCCCACTAACACAAACGAAAACTTAAATGAACTGAAAAAAAACGGGCTGTCCACCCAGTGAGCCCCCCACCCCCAGGGGACTAAAGGCAACGGTGCTAATCGCAGCCGACAAGCGGCTTTTAGAACACTGGACCCCACACCAAAGGCCCTGCACCGTGCCCCGCCTTCTGGCAAGCTTCCCCCCCCACTCCGGGGAATACTTACCGGCTCCGTCGGGTGGTCAGCGAAGTGGTTAGTGAGAGGTCTCACCTCCGGAGGCGATTCTCGGCGCCGGAGAGTTGCCGCCTCCTCCCCGGGAGCGCTGCCACAAGGGCCTGCTTCCACCGGGGTAGATGGAGCCCAACGCTTTGGATCCTCAGATCCGACAAAGCTCGACGTGGGTCGGCGATTTTTCCGCCCCACGTTGGGCGCCAATCTGACACGGCTCTGCCCTGAGATGTTGCTCACACTCCTCAGGCTTCGGGCTAGCTCAACAGAGCCGCGCAAGGAGTGGCCTCGCCACAATGCTCTCCCAGAGAGCGTGGTCGAGGTGTGTGGTCCAAGACCACTACGAGGGCTGCCAGTCGAAGCGAGATAAAGAGGCCAGGAGAGACCCTTTACGGTTCCAAGGAGGGTTTTATTGGGAGGGCAGGAACGGGGTCCGAGGTTGGGAGGAGGGAACCGCAAAAGGCGGTTTTACAGAGTGTGCAGGGGATTAAATACAGGGGGAGGAACGGAGGGGAGGTACAATCCTGGGCCAATCGCGGTTAACGAGGGGAGGTACATAGGGCGGGGAAAGGGGTACAGCGAACCAATAGGAAAGGGTAGGGCGGAGCTCAGGGACCAACAACCAATGATAGGACTGAACTGCAAGAACTTACTAGAAAAGGGGCACAGACTTAGGGAGGATTGACAGGGGTAGGGGCTGGGTTTCGGATGACAAACAGGGAAGGTGCTGGAAAGGAGGAGGAGCTTGGGAGTGACGGGCATGGGGTAAGGCGGGAAAGGGACAAACCATTAGGGTGTACAAAGGGGGAAATAACAGAATATAGACTTCTAACAATACAACATCAACACAACAATACAACAGCAACATAACAGAATGCAACAAAGCCAACTGTTGTTAATTGAAAGGTCTTGTCAGCCACAATTAATTACAAATTAATTACTATAATAATATGCATTATTATACTGATAGGTGTTTCCTGATGACCAAGAGAGATTAGAAGAGATTGGACTATGAGAGAGTGTGTCATAAACTGCTGGGGATCAGTCAGGCTGGGTGGGAGTTGCACCTACAGGTGTAAGGTAGGAACAGAAGCCAATAAGGTAAATAAGTCCACAGCATGCAGCTCAACCTGAGCTGTGGAAGGGACTGATGGAGGGAATCTCTCCCTGCCCTTGTCACTCACGTGCTTTTCTGAAACCCTAGAGTGGTGTCTACTTCAGACAACACTCACTGATTTTCTTGGATACAGATGGAGTGAACTTTTCTGTAAATATATTTTAGAAAGGCCCAAAAAAATTTAATTGCCTCCTGGATTTTTTTTGTATGTGTGTCAGAAATTATGCTGACTAATAGTGTTCATAAAGGGGCAAGATCACAGGCATGGCTATCTGAACATTACCAAAGTTACAAAACTATTAATTTCACAGTAGTATAATTAAAATGAAAATATTTTATGCAAACGTATTTAAGTTTAGATAATTATTCAGATCAGATGTGAAGTTACATTTTCCCTTTCTATCATTCTGGACATTTTCATTTGACTCTATTAGAATTGATAGCTCTGTTCCATGCTAAAAAATAGCATCTAAGTTTTAGTTTCCTTAGTTGATTATATAACAAACCATGACCAGCAACTAAATTTTAAATAGACGTTAAGATAAAATTAGCACAATACGGAAGGTTTCAAGTGTTTATATCCATGTTCAGCTCATAAAGCTGTGCTGTATTCCAATAAAAATAGAAAATAGGTAACAAAAACCACTGTGAACAGGACTATTGTCTTTTGCTGTCCATTGAGAGCCCAAGTAACCAATAACCAGTCACATGTATTTCTTACCTTTTTATAACTCAAAGACAGCAGAGTTCTGTGTGGTTTTGTACAATCTTAGTGATGTAACACTTCAAATCAGTAAATTGATTCAATACAAGCATTCTAACCCAAATTTGGTAAAACCAGTAAAATCAGTCTCTTCTGTTATTCTCTTGGATAAAATGAACTATACTGTGAACCAGATTTGGCTGGGTATATGGAAACAGCCTGATACACCCTATTGAATTAATGGATACCAATTCAAATCTTTAGACATTAAGAATATCTTCCTGTTCAATAGCATTTTTTATCTTAGCTTTCAAAACTTGGGATATTTTTCCTATTTCTAAAAATAGTAAGGATGTTCCTAGTGAAACATACTCACATAGCCTCAAACCCAATTTGTTTCAAAAATTTTCTTTGTCTTTTAACAATTTCTCAGTCATATATTTGGCATATTTCATGGCAGTAAAAAAAGCCATCTTTTCTTCCTTGCTGTCATCTGTGTGCTCTTCATCTTATAAGCATTAAAAGAGCCCTCTGGCTGGAACGTTAGGTGAACTTTATCCCCAGTTCATTATATCAGTGAAAGAAAACAAACAGTATTTTTACAATGTAATTGAACTCTAAAAAAAAAATCTAATTACCCCAGGCAGTAAACGAGAATGGGCCACTTAAATTTTAGTTTGAATGCATTAATTTTTTAGTATAAGTCTATTTCAGCTACAGTAGGCTCCAAAACAGATGGAGTTTTCAAGGCATAATTTTTTATCTATTGTAATAAGTTTTCACAGTGTTGCAGGTCAAAATGAATTCTGTAGTTTTAAATTAGTCTTTGGATATTAACAGCTTAATGGCTGTAGAATTTATATCAGGATCATGACAATTTTTTAAACTTTAGGCATGCTATAAAGGCAATATAAAAAGCTGCTCAAATTATTAAAAATGAGTCTTTTTGCATTAACACGGAAGCAAGAGAATTAATGAGATATAGGAAAATCAGAACATTTGCACAAGGTACAAAATATTCCACAAAGCAGGTTGCATTCATTATGCTTTTCATCAGTAAGCACTGTTGGTTCTCTTCTGCATTTCAGTGCCAGCTGAAGTTCAATGCCAATAAAAGGTCATCGGGGAATGAATGGATTCAACACTACTTTCACTTTATGAGCTATTGCTCATTTCACTACTTCAACATTGGGAGAGATAAATTTTCTAATCCTGAAATTATTTGAATTATCTCCTTAGAACCTTTTTGTAAATTATGATACTCTGAAGCACCTCATTTTTACATTTTTTGTGCTAAGAACTTATTGAAAAAAAAAAAAACAGTGTGCACTGTACATGTGCCAAAGCAGCCCATGGGAGGTTTGAATATCTCTGAGTGGCTTGGTGCCAATGACATCTTGAGCTGACTGTGCTGTCCTAAAGTAACAATCTAGAATCAGTTTTAAGCTTAAAAAATAAAATATCTACTGTATAAAGCTCTTGCTATTTATAAGCAGAATAAAGGAAAAATATTTCAGTTCAGTGGGCTGATAGGTATGAGATGATGAGATTGCCTGCTTAACTTTTCTCAACTAACACAGTGAAAGGATGAAATGGTTTGATTAAGATTCAATTGCATACACTTAGAACGTGCCTTCTCTGGGGTAAGTTCCAATCTTCCATAGGTGACTTTGTTTTGAAATAGGATTAATAGTCTTGCCCAGTAGGAAAGACACATGGGGATTGTTGCTTATGGTGTATTACGTAGTTGAGAGTTACGAACAATTTATCTACTGAAAGTAAATGTGGTACCATTGTAACTATGTTCATTTGCTGCCACAGTTGGTTCATAAGGTATCAATTAGGCTCAGTGGCACTGGTAATGAGTAAATACTGAAAGTTATAAGTGCAGGATTAACATTTCCAAGTAAAGGAAGAGAAAGTTTTTAAACTTAGAGCATTTAGATTTCAAGTGTAAAGCTATGGACAGCACCAAACTTTCTAGATAATTTCTGTGGAAAGTAAATAAAGCTTTGAGGTCTGCTCATCTCTCTCCAGTTGTCAACCAGTGGTGATGCAAAAATCAAAGATGATTTTCTAAGGCATTTTTCTCTTCCAAATTCAAACCATGTCTTGTATGTATCTAGGGTGCTTTTGCTTTTACTCTAAAGCTGTGGAACCGTCCCAAAGAGGCATGTACAGCTTAGCTTTGCTTTTCATGCTTGGTTACGTGGGCTTCATTTGCATTGTCACAAGCTTATCCTCATGGAAGTGTAATTCTGCATGCAGATGCCACGTGTCCACTCAATAACAGATGCAAGGGGTGTGACAGACACAGGTTAGTTACTGATTACCTGGATTATTGATTACTAGGATAGCTATTGATCCCAAACAAAGGTCCTTCTGGCAGATGGATGTAGCTCTAAGAGCCATCTCCCAGGTGTCTGCAATGGGCATCTGTCCAGGACCACACATTGGCCTCTTGTTGCATCTCAAAGAGAGAGAAAAGCCTTCATTAGGGAGCTCAATGATTTATCTAAAGGAAAATAGCACATGCTAAAACCAAGCTGCTCTGTTGAGGCACTGCAAGAAGAAGAGCACAGTCTCTGTGAAGGACGGTGCTGCTCATGGTAAATGCAAAGCACACTTGAGTTTTGGCAATATCAGATTGAGGCATTCAGAAGGCATCAGATTTAAAAAGAAAAAAACCAAACTAATTAAATTTAATACATTACATTGGTAGAAATTTTTCCTTGATTTCGGGTGCTGGATGATTGGTGTCTTTCAAACTTTTCTCTGTACTTTAAGTGTAGGGACAGGAACTTTTTTCTTAATGGGAGATTAAAACCAAAGGACATAACTTCATTCTAGCTACCAGAATTTTCAAATGTGAAGGGAATAACTAAACTGCTTATGGTAAAGTAGCATGGTCAGTCAGCACCAGAAAACTAAAAGAAATTCTAGTGTGACACAACTAAACTGTCATAAGCATGTAGATATTTTAAAATTACAAGAACAGATATAACACCCACTCCAGCTCACAGGAGTCATAAAACGGGACTATGATTTTGTTCTTGGAGAATGGCAAACTTCAGTTTTCTTTCAGTGGTTTCAGTGGAGTACTGAAACAAAGGGATTATATTCTGTAGTATAATTAACAAGGGAGATTTACATGAAAAAAATGAAAAAGAAGCATGTTAAATAACTCTCAATAGATTATTCAGTGCTTCATTGATTCCTCATACACCCTCTAGATAGCAAAATAATAGAAACAACATAATGACTTTGAGGAAAGAAATGACCATCAAATATGAAAATAAAGATACTTCTGGCCCTACACTGTCAGATTTTTGATTTGAGATCACATGAAAAAATCAAAACAAAAGGAAGTGAAGGAGCATTGGCTATTTTAATCTAATAAAAACCCTCCTCTATTTGTTTATTCCCTATAAAGCCAAAGTAAGATTCATCTTCAGATGGCAAGGGTTCTCCATGTCTTTCTGTAGAATTATCATTGCTAGATTTTTCATCAAAGTAAATTCAATGGCATCATGAAACTTGTGCATCGGAATTCTGCATTCTGAATCTCAAAAAGCAGCAGAATATTCCCTTGAAACTTTAAGTACTTCTGTTCATCTCATCACATCTCAGCACCTAATTTAGAAACTTTGCATTCAGCATTTTTTTCCCACAATCCACTTTTTTGGTTTATTTTGCTTACAGTTTGTGCATTTATAGGGGTCTGTAAATACCACTTGGTAGCACAATACCTGAATACCTTCCACTTTTTCTGTATCTAGCCTTAAATACCTTATTGTTGCACCTACCAGAGCAAATCTTGCATACTTTAGTTCTTTCTAAGGAAGAAACCATCAATGTCAAATTAAAATGGATTGCAGAACTTTGCTCTTTTATTCTCTGTCAGGTATTTCTTGACAGCCTGGAATTTGCACTAACCTCTGTTTGATCCTTGACACTCTTGACAACCTCAAACTGGAAGTTTGTTAAAGGGTGCCAACATATCTTGCATATTAACATTTATATGAAAGTGAGGTTTTCAAAAGAATTTTAATAGCATTTCGCACCAGATAACTTTTAAATAGTGACAATTGTATGCTGTTATCATTGGATGTATAGTTCCTGATCATATCAATTAACATATCATTTGGCAATGGTTCTTGATTTCTCTCTGAGAAGAGCTTCTGGTTCAGTTATACCTGCACATTCTACTTCAGGAATAGTTAAAGAAATTACTTATTTCTCAGGAGGAATTTATTTTTTTTACATATTCAGGTTGCATATACATTTTATTGGACTATAGCTGAACACTATGAAATGTGATGGACAGAATGGTAAAATTTCTATAGTATTTATTTCATTGTGAGAAAGAGCTCTTGGCTAAGACCTGCCTGCTGTAAACTGCCATGAACTTCGCAGGAGAGAAAAATTTCCTCTTGTTTATGAGCTGGTTTGATCTTGGTCAGCACAGGTTGAGTATGAAGGCCCACTGCTCCACCTATTTAATCCCAGAAGTGTGGTCATGTCCCACTTCCTGTGTGCAAGGACAGCACAGAAAAATAAAGGTAGTTTTCTATGAACAGAGTATCATCTACTTCAGCCCTAGCAGCTGTTAGCAACAGCACCATCCTGACTTGGCAAAACACTCAGACAGAGCCATGGACTCTGGGAGTCTGTTATCATGTTTGGAATGCTAACAGTTTAACTTTGGCCACTTTGAAAGTTTAAGAATCAGTTCGGATAAAAGACCATCCTGTGATACTCTTTTCTCTGGAGGGGTCATCATAGTCCTAAGATTCTTGCAAAATTGAAACTTTATCAGACAAATTACCAGTGATTACAACTAAGGAAAGACTGCAAGCCATTACATGGTAATTATTCTAAGAGATAATCAGGAAGCAGAGCAGAAAAATATTACTGAAGAATGAAGACAAACTTAAAGCAAAATTACTGAAACTCATACCCATATTTTTGTGGTATTTTGTGGTATTTTTGTGTATTAGATGTGGAAAATGTAGTCATCTGACCAAATATCCACCCTCCTTTTTTTTTTTTTTTTTACCCCAGGCTGTCACAGTCATGAGAATTTGAGTCAGGAGTGGTTCTGAGATCTTGTGTTATTCCAACCATTCCATCATCTTTTCCTGAGTCAGAACAGACTGTATCTAAAACTTTAGAGAGAAAGTTCTCTAAAGTTCTCCAATGTGTTATTGAAAACATACAGTAATGGGTATCACAGTGTCACTAGTGACTTCTATCAATGTTCACTTCCCTAATTAGAAAACATAATAAAAGCCAATACAAAATCTCCTTGCTGTACTTTAATTTCCTTATGACTACTAGGATGTAATAGACACAGAGAACAGCATAGAGACTTTTTCTTTGCAGTAGCAAATATGAAAAATCATTCTTGCTTTCCTTCAGTCCTTTTATGAATTTAGTCCTTAAAAGAAGTGACCAATCCAAAGAGAAGTTAATTCAAAATGATGGGTGTTGTTGAGCCAGTTAACTTCAGGGCTTGATCTGATGCTGATTGAAGTGATAGGAAAGTGATCCTGAATCACAGGAAATGCATTTTTACCACATAAGGTGCAAGTGCCCTCATTCCTGCTGCAGTCAGACACGAAGATTTCTGGGCAGCCCAGGGCTGGCTGAGCTCCTCAGATACATTAGCAGTGTTAGCTGCACCATGTCCCAGTTCCTTACCAGCTGGACGAAGGGGACAGAACCATCACACAATCCAGGATACCCAGATGGTGTTCTTTACTTTTAATTCCCTGTACTTTTGGTCTCTGTTAATGTGGTTTCATGGCCATGTTTGCCATCTATTTATCCACGTGTGTAAAATTAAATTTCTTTGTTTTCTCCTCCCCTTTTATTTCCTCGACTTGTTTTACATGGTGGCATCTGTGGAATGTTGTAACTTAATTACATGTTTAACATGCAAATTGAGGACAAGCAAACTTAAATTTCTAGAGATTTGTTAAAAATTCCTACCCTTTACTTTGGAGCTTGACAGCATCTATTAATGTTTGTAGTATTGTTGCAAGGACCTATGCTTACATATAAAATTAGAAAACAATTTGAATACATAGAAAAATACAAGGCAGTTAGTATTCACTCCCTCATTCATCTGTGAAGTATATAATTCTATCTTAGAAGCTTTTTATTGTAATATTACGAGTAGTTATTCCAGATCAAAAGAGTGAAGTTGAAGTTATTTTGAAAAGATTTAATAATTATTTTTTATTTGTATTTATTATCTTACTTTGCAATTGGGGTGACATTTTATCACATGCCTCTCTTTGCCCTTTTATACTCTAGATTTACCTTATGCTGGAGTACCTTTACCTTCCTTTTTCATGGTCTGCAAACTTCAGAGTTAAGTTTTATGTGCACTGTAGGAAGCAGAAAAACAACAGCCTCTGAAATTAAGAGAAAGAAATTGCAGGCTGTAAATGCATTTTGGGATAGCTCTGCTAGTCTTTATCTCCAGATAATCGTGGGTATTCAGGAAGCACGCACATTTATAAATACTCAATTTCTGATTTTCTGTTACTTATATTTGCATTCACAATTACTGTTCAACTTCAGATTTTTCCATGCTGGCACAGCCTGGAAAAAGATTGACCTGGGCACCTCCATGCAAAAGGAACAGAAACTCTCTATGTTGGCACGCAGATAATGAAATGGTATGGCAGCAACATCACTTGCATAATTATGCTTCAGTTTATGCTGAAGAAAAAGCAGGCATTTCCAGCTTAATTGTTACCATTGTCTCTGAGAGGTTTGTTCCTTCCAAATTCTTTTTCTCTTAAGAAATTTATCTACAGTGTAATTAGGAACACAGGAAAACCAAGCAATGAAAATGTGTAAATATGCAGACAGCAAAAATACTTCATGAAGTGTGTGGCATGCAGACATTTTATTTCTCCTTCCCCTCATGTGATCCAAATTAATGACTACTAGTGTAAATAAGTGTTTCTTGTAATTTGTGATTAGAAACTGAAATTTAGAGTGTAAGACAGTAACTGCTTTACAGGTTTATATTGATTAGTATTTAATATCTATATCCTCCCAGATGTAGATATTAAATACAATGTGCTTCATTACCAATAGAAAATGCCACTTTTACTATTGTTTCAGTCATGAATCTTTGTCCAAGCTTATGGCGTTCAAAAGAAGATTAAATCTGGTATAAGGCTAGAAATAAAATACAGTAAATATTTCTTATTTGTTATTAAACCATTGGTAGATCATTTAAAAAGTGCAATCCTTTATTCAGGCTGCTAGAGTGGTGTTGAAATCATTAAAGCATTCAGATGGTGCAGTAATTGCATACATCTGATGCCAAGACTGCAAAACTTTGATGAAAGCTGTGGCTTTGTTTTTGCTGTAGATAGATCATGTTCTTTGCTGCAGTGAATTAAAACAAAAAACTTCAGTAATGTCTTTCCATGTTGCATCAAAACCTAGCACTCAGAGTCCAATGAGTCATGTCAGCAGCAGAGCTTGTAAGTGAATTTATATTTGTATCTGAATAACCATCCGTTTAAGTTTATAAATGTTTCTCCTTTTAAAGAGCTGCTCAGTATGCAGCAGTTGCCTGAGCTATATGGACTTCCTCATTAAGCTGATGAAATTCAAAGCAATTGGGGTTCCTTCCAAGTATGAAGGGAGGGCACACAGTGCATTTCAACTGAAGTTAAGGATAAAAAGTACATTTTTTAAAAAGTTCAAAATAATAAATTTCTTTTTCAACTAAAAGAATGTATAATTTTTTCTCCAGCAAGTCATTCTTTTCCCTTGCCATTTCTGATCTACAGAATTAAGTTTTACCTGAGTGAAGGCCTTTACTGACCTCATGTGTATCAGATTTTCCTCTGTGGTGTTCAGAATAGGTACATAACCTATGAGTGAATTCTGGCCACATTTTACTGCAGACAAGTATTTAACAGTATTTTCTTTAATTTTCAGGCTTCTGGATTTTATTTTGCTGTAGTTTAACCATAGTCTGCCAAGTCCAACTGGGGTAATTCAGATTTGATATCTGTTTAGTTTTGTTAGAGTTAACATGTAAAAGATTTTCAATAGATGACCTCTTATTTTCCATTTTAACAAATTTCATTCTGGAGACAGATTATTTTATTGATTTTAGCATTAAGCAAAGAAAACACAAATTCTAATTTAAGTCTGCAGTCTAGGAATGAAGCCTAAATTTTTGGCGAAATGTGAACTTCATGGGCTATAGTGCAATTGTCTCAAAGTTATTTCAGGTTTCAGTCCAAATAAAGAGCAGGACCCAGCAGAGTTATTTCCACACAATAAAATTCTCCACAGTGGTGAAGATAATCTAATATGTTTTTTAATGACTAGCAAACTGTGAGAATAAGACTTTAAGGTACAGATTAAAACAATTCCCATTTGAAGATTAGTGTTCCTTTTCTCATGTATTAGACCATGGAAAATATTTTACAACAAGAAGAGGAGGGAACCACAGTACTGTGGGTGCTTCTGAGAGGGAGTCTTGTAGAAAGTTCATAAAATAACAGAGACTTCTAGCACGTATGTGTTGTTTTTCCTTCCATTTCTATGTGTTCAATGTGAGATTTGTACTAATAAAGATTAAGGGGTTGGACACTAACCTGCTCTGTGGGAATAGCTGAAGTGTTGTGCCTTGAAACAAGGAATGCTTGTGGGTGAGGATGGATTCCCCCAGAGCAGCTGCACACACCTGGCTGCTGCTGTACCTGTGCAGGACTGGGCTCTGAGGATGCTCTGTGTCCCTGAGGATCCAAGGCAAGGCATGACCTATTTGCCAGGTCTAATGCTTTCAGAAGAGCTGTGGCACATGTGTGGAGGCAGGAGGCCTGCAAATAAATGTCACTGCATAGGGCTTGTTGTGTATTATAGTGAAAGATATTTTCTTAGAGGGATTGTATTCCTGTGGGATTTTTCAGCTGCTAAAGTTATTAAACATTCCTCTATGTTTATGAATTAGGCTGTCAAATTCCTTACCTGGATTTACCACCAGAAAAAAGCCTACATCTTTTGTAGGGGTGTGACATGACATTTACTTTTCATTTCTATGGGTTAGATGCTATAGTGCGATGTGATGTACTTGGACAGTACTTACCCTGCGTGAGAGAGGATCCTTATTCCAAGAACTGAAAAGATAACATGAATTGAAGTTTGAAAAAGCAATTTTTTGCAGGCTGCAGAAGCTGGCATTTTTCGTTAATTTATTTTTTTTACCCTCAAGAAGGGAGAAACAGGAAAAATTTATTTCATAAGTGTGCATGACTGCTTACAATTTTGGCAGTGGAGCACAGAGCCTACTGCCCCTCAGGTAAAGTAATTTGCTTTCTTATTGCCTATGGATATACTAAAAATTTAGCATTTTGCAAGAAGGCAGTGCAGCACACAATAGAGGATAATTTTGTGATAGAAAATGCCATAGAAATCCGTTCATGTTGTATGACATGACTTTACAGAGCTTAATGGAGTATCAGAATTATATATATATATATGCACAATTGTATGTCAGTGGCTTTAAGATGAAGGAGAAGTCATCCTCCATTGAAGTTGTACTTATTTTAATCAAAGCACTATGATTTTTATAAAAGTGAAGCCTTGGGTGTGCTTTTCTGAGATGTGGGAAGGCCAAGAGAAATGGCATTTAGGTGAAGTACACGGAAGGAGCAGCAGTGTACAAGGAACTCATTTTATTACTACTTCTTCATTTCCTCACTGTTAATTTTCCTTTTGTATTGCTTGGTGTTCCAGTTTTTGTGAACTGCCCCAGACTGAACTTGATGTTTATCACAGATGTTTATCACAAAGTCTGCTAGAAAGAAGTGGCTCATGAAGAGGAGATGTGGATTGCCCAAATGGTGCAATGTGGGCATTGGTGGAGATTTTATTACTCAGATTTTCTGTGGGACCCAGGTTTAGGCTGAATAGGTGATTCTTTATCATTTAAACAATTAGCACTGCTGTACAGCATATAGGAAGTCACTGACAATTTGTTAGTGGTGATCAAATTAATTGTCATTCCAAAGGAAGGATAAATATTTTTTGCAGTTCTACACTATGTGTTCTGCTCAAAAAGAAAGCTGAGTTGAGGTATTCTCATCATCATCTTCCAGCTATTCCTAATTTTCTCAAATCAAGAATCTTTTGTTCTTTTTATCTGTTTTAATCAAGCAGATAAAAGCAATAAAAAAAAATCAGTGTCTGGACAAATTCAAGTAGGAAATAGGGACCAAATTTTAACAGCAACTGTATCAACAATTTACCAAAGTTCTGCATCACCTGAAATCTTTAGATCAAGGTGACATTTCTAAAGCAGACTTTACAGTTCATCCATAAATCTCTTTTGTTGTGTTATGCTGTTGATTGAATAATACAATTACAGAGGATATATTTGGTCTCAGAGAATCCTTTTTTTCTTGTACTTTTTCCATATGTGAGCAGAAACTAAAGTTGTTTGGGTCTTAATCTACACAAAATTGGTTTGGCAATACTTTGGGATTTGTAGTTCTGGTGAGTGTCCATGACTTATGGAATTAAATAACAGAATGTATTTTTTATTACTACTTCATTAATTATTTTGACTAACCTGTTGTGACTGGAACTCCCTTTAATCCTTCTGTATTGAGTAGCAAGTCTGATTTGCTAATTTTAATCCATCTTGCCCACATTCACTCCTTCTATCCCAAATAATACTGCATTATGAAACATAGAAGAGCTTAATTATATAAGTGTTTTTGTGATGTTAACACAAGTTAGACTGAAATTGCATGTAGCAATGTTTTTACCTTGGTAATTATGGTTTTGAGTTACTGCTGTAGGAGATATTCAAGCCTGAGGGATATGCCAAATATTCAGACAGACTAAAGAGAAACATTAGAAGTATCTGAAACCCCACAGCTCTGCTAGTCCTGGTAATGGGAAGCCAGATTTTTTATAGAGGACACAAAGCTGAATGAATGGCATACATTTACTTCATTAATTCCTTACAGTTTAAGATGTAGAAAAGTATGTGAAAGTCAGCACAGAAGGTCTGTGATTGAAATCTTCCCATGAATGTATTACTACTTTCAGAATTCCTCCCTTCCATCTACTCTGATTCTGATATGCACATGGTAGGAATCTTGACTGTGTCTTGTAGACACCAGGAAAGTGGCAGTGATGCAAGACTGGTGATGGGGGAAATTGGAATGAAATCCCTGGACCAGTGTTCTATTTTATTCATTAAACACTGCAATGTAAAATTTTTACTTTTTTTTTGTTAAGGGCTGATTTTAATTAACAAATCTGGCAATTATATAAACTGAAATGATGCATAGAAAGGAGAGAACACCAATATTCTCAGTTCATGGGAGCATTCTCTGTATTACTTGCAGAGTTGGAGTTCATTATGTTGTTTACCTCTGGAAATTATCCTTTCTGTATTTCTTTTTCTCAAGCAGCAACTTCTCCATGACTATATTGACTGGAGTATTAAGATATGAAAAGGTAATCCTGTAACAGTTGGGATTCAGTAGCTGTACAGAAAAAGGAGAAAAAAAATCCTACTATGCTCAGAGAAAACCCTAGACCCTATAATTAAGATAACATTTCATTTGACAACTGAACAGGAGCCAGACCTTCAGTCATTTTGGAGCTGGTATATTGCCAACAATTATTTTAAATCCCTTTAGTTGCCAGATATTGTTGCTCTTTTGCTGCCTGGCAGGGCACCAATGATGCTGATCTATGATCTAACCAAACAGGAAGAATAAATTAACAGAAGTGTAACTGGTACATTCTCAATCCACCAGAATTAACCACAAATGCAAAAGAGACAGTCATATGATAATGACTGACTGCAGGGTAGACCATGTTTGAGATACTCTTTACTGAATAAGAACGTGGAAAGGCTCCATGACAATGTGACTGAATTAATTGCCTCTCATATTTTAAGAAAATATTTTTAAAAGTTGTAAATTCTGCATTTGATTCATGCTACTCAGTGCACACCTTGAGTTTTCCAATTCAGAGAGCAAGGTTCTTCTGACCAGCTTTCCTACTTATGCTGAATTTTTACACATTGCTGATATTTATTGTTGAGCATGCAATACCACATACATTCCACCTGGAAAACTGGAGTAAAAATCTCACAGATTTTTCTGCAGCTGAGGTAATATTCTTGTAACCTGGATATGTGCTTGACAATTCCTGTTGGTTCTTCAGTAAGCCTCTATATTAGGATATCAATTTCTCTCTTGCAGCTCTTAGATTTTCTGATGTTAATGCTCAACCCTCCTTAAAAAATAAAACAAACAAACAAACCCAAACCAATACATTAATTTCTTCCCTCTTAATTGTAAGTAAATCTTTCAGGAGCTAAACCTCTGCTTGACACCAAGGTTGTACTGATGAGAAAGAGTAAGAGGAAGACTGAGAATGCTTCAAGTGATCTGGTGAATTTGTGTTGTATAGAACTTTCACTTCTATATACTCACACGACTTATCTTTGTTGTTTGTAGTTTAATTTGAAATAGTTTATTCTGGTACATTTTTTTTTTAATTGATAAAGGGTTGTAATGCATAATCACCGAGTCATAGACAGGCTTGAGTTGGAAGTGACCTTAAAGATCATCCTGTTCCAACTCCCTGCCATGGGCAGGGACACCTTCCCCTGTCCCAGGTTGCTCCAAGCCCCATCCAGCCTGGGCTTTAATACTTCCATGGATGGGGCAGCCACAGCTTCTCTGGACAACTGCCAGGGCCTCAGTACTCTTGACAGGCGAGGCTGACAGCTCAGCAGTTCCCTGGGTCTTCCTTTCTCCCTTTTTAAAAATGAGAGCAATGTTTCCCCTTGTCCACTCTCTTGGGACTTCACTGTACTGCCATGACTTGGCTGGTCCTTGTTTCCCTGACTGTGGAATTGCTTCTTTCCCTTTACTTGAATCAGTGTCAGATATTTCCTGTCATGGTTTGCAAATTGAGGTCATTGTCCATTGCTTGCTCTTTGCTTGTAACTAATGCACCTCATAAGCAGTAAGCTGGTTGATTCTTTATCCTTAGCATAAGCAAATTTTGTTCTAATTTGTGATGCTGTTTTCTAATGAAAAATGAAATGTAGATTTTTAAGTAACATAGGAGTAAGAGCAGATGGAAATCTTATCTTCAGAGTTCTAAAGGAAGCCCAATGTAGAAGCTTAATTGAATTTCATGTAAAAGGAAAACATTTTGGTTCTTTTATTTAAATGGAAGGGTTTGGTATTCCCAGAAGAAAACATTTCACTATTGCTTTTTCCTTTGCTGCTAAATAGTCATCTCATCTAGGTTTTATATATTTAGATAGTATGCTCTGACTTTTTTTTCTATTGGACTCACTGAGTGATTATTTTTTATAAGAAATGTCCTTAAAAAGAAAAACTGCAAATAGTTTATCTGAAAACTTTATTTTTATATATATGATTCATAGTCTTTTTACTGATGGATGATGAGAAAGTTGAGGTTGGTGTCACTGTGATTAAATACAGAGTTAAATCATGTGCAGAAAAACTTGTTGCTTCAATGTACGATCATGTTGTCCTTCCCTGCGTCTTTATTTAGAATGGCACTGTCCTTCAAGCTAAATACATAAAGTAGCACTAACAAGTTTTCACAGCTCTGCTTTAGGGTAGTTGAAGATTTATTTATATGTTATATCTCAAAATCTTGCTTCTGAAGCTGGAGTCCTGCCATCTGTGGTTAACTGTGCATTAAGGGGATTGCTGCCAATACAAGTGTACAAGATGACAAGTATGATCATTTGGAAATTATCTGCTAGGAATAAGATAGAAGCACATTTAGGATATAGCTAAAACCTTGGATTAATGGAGGGTGGTAATTTTCAGTGACACATATGGTTGTTCTTCACTACTTCCCTACTTTTAACCCTCTGTAGCTCTCAAAGGACGTATTCCCACATCCCCTTTCCCCAGCTACATAATTGACAAATAAATGGAGCTCTGTACTATTTTTGAGAGTTATTTCACTGATTAAGCAGTGAAAAAAAATACCCTCTAACTCTGCACATATCCTGGCATGCAGAGAAGGTGAAGAATGTGGTTTTACATAATCCTGAAGGTCAGAAGCACTTGCATTAAATCAAGGAAGTTGTGGTTGAAAGGCACTGTAAGGACTGGAACTAACAAAGGTGCCAACACGTTGGCAGTCTGAGCATCTTTGCCAACGTACAATTGTCTAAGATGATTTTGTGTAAAAGCACTTTTTTTTTTTTAAATTTTTTAAATGAAAGAGTTTGGTATGCCCAGAAGAAAGTATTTCATTATGACTTTGTCCCTTGCAGTCAAATAACTCATCTCCTCTAGGTTTTGTGTGTGTAGATAGTGTACTCTGATATTTTTAACTCTACAGGGCATGGTGCCACCTTAGCATCTGCCTGGAACGTGGATCATGATCTGTGTCTGAGCACTGTTTGGTGTGAAATTCTGGTGATACTGATGGCTAATGAAGTTTGCAAAGACAGTGGGGCTGGACATTGGCAAGTGGAGGTCACAGCACTTCATTGTCTGCAGATTCACAACACCTTGGTATGTATATATGGACCAGGATGGAATATGTTTGTTTTATATTCCTGTTCAAAATGTGATGTGCAGAAATGCTTAAAGGTATTTTAATCCATTCTGTGTATCCTCTACTACATGGTAGCTATTTTTATTGCTTCCTTTTTTTTGTAGCTTTTGTTGATTTTTTTTGTTGTTATTTTGTCTTTTGGGGTTTTGTTTGGTTTGGTTTGGTTTTTTGTTTGTTTTAGTATTTTCAGCAAAACTTCTGTGTTGCTGGTGGAAATATCTTAAGTTAATGAAACTAATATAGGAAACAAAAAGGCCACTAGCTTGATCTCATAAAAGTTATTTAAGCATTACAAGTAGTTACCCACCTTAGCCATATGAATTTTGTACTCAAATAAACCTCAGTACACAGGTATGGCACTTACTCCCATGGACTTACAAAATAAGGTGATCAGAGAAATTAAAGAAAAAAATGATTTATAGTGTCCACCAGTGTTGGTGGTATTTTTAGTGTACCTTCATTTTTTTCTTGATTTCTTCCTCACAGGTGATAGAAATTGGCTGGTGGAAAGCAATAAGGTAGAAATACTCTGATAACTTTAAAGAAAAATAAATCTCTTTTGAGCAATGGAAACTGTAGCACAGAAGAATGAACAGTTCAAAAATGTTCTACACATTGAAATTAACTGTAGCAACACATCAAACATCTAAGTAGTGACACTGATGGAGAACTGTAAATGTACATATTGGGAAAGGAAAAATGTTTTGACCTTAAGCCAAGCCATTTGTATTTGAACCAAAATTACTAATATTTTCTGGGTGGGAGGGATATGGGAAAAGATGTCTTAATTTTGCTTGCAGATTAATTTTTCAATTGAGAAAGGGCACGTTTCATTAGATATTATCTCCCTGTGTTTATGGGGATGAGGTAAAGGAAAAGGCAATATCTGGTTGACATTCATTTGGGTTTGCTTTTCTTATATTTAAGCAGAGTTCTGGGAACGTGTATGGAAAATATATTAGTTTGTGGCTCCCTTACTTTGAATTACTGTATGACCTCGCCTTTACTTTTCCTGCTCTGCTACAAAAGATATTGAACTTCTGAGGATTTCTCCCCCCACACTCCCAAATTTACATGTCAATAAACCAGTATTATACACAGAGGAAGAATGAAGGAACACAGAAATTAATTAATCTTAAGATTACACAGGAATGAAATGTAATTTTAGAAAGTGCTCTGAGTTTCCTGGGTAATTCTATTATCCCGGGAAAAACAAAGAAACCCTAGGACTTTTCTGCTTTAACATTTCATATCAGTGAGGAATAAGTTGTTCCCTGGTTTTGAGCAGCCAAATCCCAGCCATGTGCTTGAGCTGGCTCCTGGCAAAGAGCTCAGCTGCCTCTCTCTCCTCCTGCCTCTTCTTAGTGACATGGCACAGAGCAGTAGGACTCACTTTCCTTCCTGCAGTGGGCACCCCAGGGGTGAACATTTCTCTGCTGAGCCAGAAGAGAGGTTGACATGCTCTGGGATGTCTTCTCTGGCCTCTGATGTGTTCCTGATATGCCATGGGGGATGTGTGGTTTATCTCCAAAGACAAGAACCATGGTGAGCACTGTAAACGCCTCCTCTTTCACATTTCAGACAGTGGAAGTTATTTCCATCCCTTTGTGAACAAATAATTGCTGTATTACCTGCTTAATCAAAGTGCATTCTACCATTGCTGCGTACAGAGGAGGTTTTCTAGGGGATGATTCAGAACAGAATCTTAATTTGTGCTGCCTCCCAGGTGCCTGCAGGAGGGACTAGACTCCAGGATTCAATTTCTTAAACTTGTATGGTAGAAAATGAAAAGTTGCATATTTCCTCCTCAGGAACAGAATGTGGGAATCACCAAATATAACTTCTTGCTCTAAGATGTACAGTCCTATCATGTCCATGGCAGTGGTTTAATTGGTAGTGAATTTTAAGTGTGCAACTTATGTAAAAGGAATGCAAGGAATATAAAGCCTCAGCAAGACTCGTGGAAAAAAAGCTCTACATTTTATGTGTAATAAAGGATGCCCCCTACCAAAAACAGTGGCCTATGAAGAGCCTTCTGTTCTTGATGGTGAACGGGAAGAAATGAAGGAGTTTTGCCAACTTGTTAGAAGCAAGCACACTAATGATAAACTATGACAATTTCTCTTTCTGGAATTACATCATTTAAAAAAGAAATATAACCAAAAGCATAGGATTGTCATAAGGGAGGAGGTGTTTTCTTTTAGGTGAGAACTCCTATTTCCAAGGCTGTACATCAAGGGAGTTTTCACTTCAAAGCTGTCTACACCAAGGAATAGTAACTTCTAATGAAACTGATAGTTAAAACCTCAGCTATCACATCATAAGCGAGTTGCGATAATAGTGCCTGCAA
The DNA here is from genome assembly GCA_037013685.1 of Acridotheres tristis. NCBI lineage: Eukaryota > Metazoa > Chordata > Aves > Passeriformes > Sturnidae > Acridotheres > Acridotheres tristis. The sequence continues at coordinate 6,237,397 of CM072889.1, read as the reverse complement.
CTATTGCACATCCTCTTTGATTTATTTCATTTTTGATCTTTACCACCTGCTGGACCAGCACAGCTTTGTTCACCCATGGCTGAGATTTTTTAAAATTAACCAGCATACCAGCAAAAATACATTAACAATCCCTCATTATCTTTATATGATCATTATTTGGGCTCAATAAGAAAGGACATGAATAACAACTGATCATCTACTCAGGAAAATCAAGTCTCACACAGGAGAAAGAGATCAAGGCTAGATTTTTAGATAAAACAGATTCCTGTCTTTTAAATATTGCAATTAATTATGTGATATGCTTCCTGTGCTGGAAATTTCCCTGTACTGTACTTAAATGACATAAAAATTTGAACTGTTATTGTTTCCTAGGTTTAAAAACAGATTTAAAAAGTTATTATATGTTCTGAGCTTGCTGAAGATTGGGTCTGAATATACAAATTTCTAATATCTATCATATTGGTATTTCTTCTTAATGAACTATTGTTTTGGTTCGGTTTATTGAATCCAAAATTATCTGGGTGTGGGAAGAAACATATAAGTATTTCCTAGTAAGAAATAAGAGGAAAAATACAAAGCCATCCTAATGATCTGAAAATTTTACTAGTTTTATTACTTATTAAGGAAAAAAAGTAGTTTTATCTCTGGAATAAGTTATAAGTTTCTCTAATCAACTCTTACAGAATGTTCTTCTAACTGGTTTTTACCACAAGAAGGGATTTGTCCTATTGAGGAAAAGAAAGCTTAGATTAAATTCTTGAATACTGACTTTCAAAGAGCTTAACATATATATTTACAGTATTTGTTCGTTTGAGAAGAGTAACTCAATATTCTGTTAAAAAGTTGCAATGTGAGTCAGTAGTAGTAGAACAGCAGCCAGATAGTATTTTAATTGCAATTATTTGCATTAATCTTCCAAATACTGCATTTACTGTATTCCCAGAGAATTTGAGACACTTCTGTTTCCCTTCTTTCTTTCCCATGTTCTCATCCCTAATAAAATGCATTTATCTGTGCCTTCTAAAGAAAAAAAATAAAAAAGGAACAGCAACTGGAACCCAAAACAGCCAAACCCTTGGGAATGGTTTTGCAGAGCTTTAGAATTGTATTGGTAGACTTATGTAAACCAGGTTACCATCACTGGATTAACATAAAAATGCACTAAGTCCTCCAGGGTAAAGTGTATTATGAACACATCTGCCGTCAGAGACAGACAGTAGGACAGGAAGGAGTTTGGCTTATGGAGTTACTGAAGGTTGGCAGAGTCCTACCAGTTGAACTCAATGGGATATTTTTCACTCCTTTTGCCTTTAGAAATCTTCAGATGATAGGAATTTGTCACAGCCATAAGCGACCAGCCTGTTCTATACTGGGCTGCCTGATAAGGGGTGTCACAATTCCCAAATTTCAACTCAGGCAGGGGCTCAATATATTTCCAGCTAGGAGAATTCTTTTTTAGGATACTAGCAAAGGGCTATTCAGGTGATTAAAGGATGGGAGCACCTCAATTGTGCAGAAAGGCTGAGAGAGCTGGGACTGTTTATACTGGTGCAGAAGCACTCAGAGAGATTTCTTGAATATATGCAAATATCTGAAGGGAGGAGGTATCGGAAATGGAGCAGGCCCTTTTCAGTGGTGTCTAGTGACAGGGCAAGAGACAATGGGCACAAACTGAAACACAGGAATAGTAAGAATTGCTTTTTTCTTTTCTTTTCTTTTTTTTTTTTTTTCTTACTGGAGGTGACTGAATGCTGAAGACTACTTTGAGCAGTATGTTTAAAACGCCATTGTGAAGATAAAGCACCTTCTTCACCTTATTTTTAAAGCACTGGGGCAGTGGTCCACTAGCAACCATTTTGATACTCCAATCTTCCCATTATTCAGGGAATTGTCTGTTGATGCTGTGAATTATTCAGAGCATAGACAGGGTGAGATTACCCATCCTGAGTCAGGAACCATGCAGTCAGTTAATCACAGGGGGTCTGCATCTTCATCTGCTACTGGCAAATAGATCTCTTGGAGGGATGAGTAGACTGTGGAGAGAGCTTTGTTCGTATATCTACACTGCAAGATTTGTGTAAGATTTCCCTAATTTAAATAATGGGGAGCAGATACACAGATGTTCCTTGCAACAACATTGGCTGGATTCAGTGGTGTATCTTCCATTTAGATTTGGATTTGAACACTGCTGTTATTCACAGTAAGTCTGCTCCAAGACACTGAAAATGTATTTAAAAAGCCAGTTTCTCAACAGTTTGGCAATTTGATCTGATAATACCTTTTCTCTATACAAGAACCTCAGAAATGGGTTAGCAATTTGAGAAGTAGTCAGTGTGTAGCTAGAACAGGAATTGTTTACATTATATAGAGATACAGTTAGGATTTCTTTAAGAAGGCACTTCATTTTTTTCATTATAGAGATAATTTTAATTTGAAAAAACTAATGCTATTTTTCCATAAGTACGTATTATTTCAGAAACAGATTAAAAGGAATCAGTTCATTGACTGTAAACACCTCATTTATTTGAAGTAATTGTGTGAAAATTTTATTCCAGGAAGAATATTTGATATCAAATGAGTCAGTAGTATGTCCTAATGTTTCTGCATAAATGAGGCTTTGTCTCAATAAATTAAAGCCTGTAAAACCATAATCTTAATAAACTTCACAAATTACTTTGCTCATGACTGTTAAACTGGAAGTGTTACCCACTCTGGAGGGAAATAATTGTTTTCATACTTGTTTATTTCTGACTATCACAGTAATTGTAAGGCATTCTCTTTGATGTAATTCCTTATAAAGCTGTATATAAAAAGTGATATGAGCCATTTTGTGTTTTAATTGAATAACTTTGGAAACCAAAAGTTATGAAGAGTAGAGTGGGTTTATTCTTGTTTTTGAATGTTATTCCCTGCTAAAGAAGGTTCTCAGCTGTTCCTGAATGGGAACTTACTCTGTGCATGGCCTGTTTAAATAAATGAGCTGCCATGTCCATTCAGCAAATCACCCATGCATTAACGTAATATTAAGTTTATTAACAGGTCTTTCAAAAGACCATGATGAAGTGTAACTTTAATTCTTTTTAATTATGGGAGGCAGAGTACTGAAAAGCAGACCTGAATTATGATTTGGTGGATTTTGCCTTTTATTTTTCCCCATTGCTTCTGTATTACCTTAACTTATACCCTACATCTGGATTGTAAAATCAGCTAGAAACTCTTCTCTTGTAACAGCTCACTGAGATTTTAAGGAAGCTGTTTTGGAATTACACTGTTTAGGGTTTCAGTGTAGTACCTTCATGAAGAGAAAAACAACAACCGTCTCATCCAGGCTTTTGCCACTGCAGTCTCATTCTCCGAATTATTGCATGTTTTCTAGTCCTTTTTCTTGTTTTGTAATGGATCTGAAAAGTGGAGGAAGGAGAGATAATCACTGGTACCTCACCCATCACAGGGTCACTGAGCTGAAAATTACCCTTCAGTGGTGGGTCCTTGTGCCCAGAGATGGAGAAGCTTTGTATTATAATGGCAGTTAATTATTAATAAGGCTGCCAGAGAATTTCCAGAGTAAATTTCTAAAATACCCTGAGCTATGATTGAACATTTTCAAATATCTAATATTTCTGGGTGAAAGGGGTCATTAATTCTCCATTTACAGAATAAGTGGGCTGCGGAAAATTCAGAAGCTATCTGTGATGAGACATGATTTCAGGTTTTAGCTCTAAGTTTGTCTTGCAGGGTCAAGGATTTGGTGTGTAGGGACATTGAAGATTCTTTGAGCTGCTGGTCTACATCCAGAAAGTGACACTTCAGACTTGGAGTGGGTGATTAAATTCCTTGGATATGTGAAATAAAGCATTTGATCAGTGACTAGTGGGAGGGCGTGTAGCCACAATCTGTAAAAGGAGGATCAGTCTTGTGCTTATTTAACTTTTCATGTGATTCAGACATATGAGATGACAATCTTTTAGAATTTTAAATACCTAGATAGTATTTTAAGACCAAATTAGAACATTTTGCAAAGTTGCTATGTCTTGTTATAGTGTTGTGCTGAACTTATCTTCTTTTTCTGATTCTTTAAATCTGGAGTTGCAGGGTGAATATACACATGAGCTATTGGAAATTGATGTTTTTCTAATTGTTATTAAAAATATGGCATACAAAATTGTAAATTAAGAAGAAAAGGTGAAAACCTAAATTAAAAAGAATACTTTTTTGTTGTTGGTTTTCAAAAATTCCTCTTTTATACTGTCTTCAAAACCCAGCCCAGAAGTAGATAAAATACATAATCTTACTTTTAGAAGTATATCCTAATTAAAGACTGCAGATACTGAACTGAGAGGGGAGGTTTTATTGTGACTATAGAATGGAACTAAATTTGAAACAAGTGTAAAGCAGGTATGATAAAATGTTGCATTAACTTATTCTTCAGTTTCCAGCTGTCACAAAGTTGTAATCCTGCTGGTTAAAAACATTCTGTGTGACTATGGATTTCATATAAAAATTATTTAGCTTCTGTAGATTTATTCTGCATCTTTTTTTTTTTGCTGAGCTCTTTTACTGGCTCAAATCAACTTTATCTATTGACTTTGCTTTGCTCCAGCTATCTCTTAAAGTAATTTTTTTTTTTTTGACACCTCAATCTATTAGTTTGCTTAGTTTGAGAATTTTTATGGATTGTGGTCATGCCTGGTTTACAACTTTGAGACTTGTCTTAAAAGCAAAACATAAAGATGTTATGAATGAGAAACAGCAGGCATGGTCACTGAATAGGCTTGGGAATGTAGGATTGCATGCAAGCAATTGAGACTTTTCAAGACTTTTGGCATCATTTGAGAGTAAAAAATACTGAAGGCAGGGAATTCTATTGTTACTGTATTTTATTCTAAAGCAGTGTTTGCCTTCACAATGAAGAGTCAAGTGAAAGGCTGCAACCATGTTATTTATTTTTAAAAAAATATTATTTTATCGTAATTATATTTATATAATTATATATAAATAATCTTAATACTATGCTGCATATGGATGATTTCTCTTTTGGTAAAGAATAAGGCACCGAAAAAGAGATATGGAAACTTTAACAGTTTTGTATTTTTCATTTCTTAAGCACATGAACAAGTTTATTTCCATCTCATGGAAACATGATACCAGGCTGAGTGCTCCCTATCTCCTGCATTTCGAAGTCAGGCAGGGCAGCTGCCTGGTCTGTGGCAATTTGTGTATGGGGTTTCCAAACCTGGAATAAACGACACCACAGTTATGGACTCCAAAGCACAGATCAAGCTAACAGTTTATCAGTAAACTGCTGAACGAGTTTTAATTTTTGTCCAGTTACTTTGAGTTTGGCTAACTAAAAAACCCAAACCTTCCAGCAAGCTGTATCTTTTCACACAGCTCCTGTCTGTCTCCAAACTTGAGGAAGTTTGGGCGTTTTTAAAATACATCTTGGCATTTAGATAATTTTCCCACACCAACTATTTTGGTGACAAACTGTATTTATTTGGGTTCTTTTCGCTACAAAATTCTTGTCTGTAGTCCTCCAAGAGCTGTGGCAAGCCTACTAACAGGGAACAGATTGGTTTTTAGTGTTGAAGAGTGTGGTTGGATGTCCACTTTGCATTTATAGCCAATGAAAAAGAGACAAACAATTCTCACTTAAATCACATTTTAAAAATACTCATTAGAAGAAATGAGACAGAGGCTTCCATATCCTGCTAAACTTTGAAAGTAAGACTTAAACTATCCATTTAACTAGATGGCACTTTGCCCCTTACACTCTTTAAATCTTGTCCTTTATACATATGACAGGTACAGACAAATTTATAGTGTTTAATTATAGGCAAAGAGACTGTTTCCTGCCATAGTCATAATATCACAAAACAGCTGATGTGGAAGTTAATGATAATGAGAGATACTTAGTTTCTTGTTACTTTATTAGTAAAGGAATGTACTACTTAAAGATAGTTCTACGCTTGAGAAATATTCAGTGCAAAATGCTGAAGCAGTCATGACATTCAAGTGAGAATGTGAGGATTTATCTTGGCATATGGTGATAGAAAGAAGGCGATATGTTTTGACAAGTATCGTAATTTGACAGTTAAAATAAATACAAAGTCAAACAAAAAATGGGATATTTGATGAAAACTATGTGCTGAGTACTTTTCCTATAGTTTCTCTATTTGAATAACACGGAAGCTTTTATGACGTTGGTAATCTGGAACATCTGTGGACTCTCTGACGGAGAACCAATGGCATTGTATCTCACATTACAGCATTGCATTTTTGGATCTTATTTCCAGAAACAATATTGCAGGACTGCACAGTGGGGAAATTACCTATGTGAGTATTACTCAGAGATGAATCAGGAAGGTTATCACAAATGACTAAATAGAGAGAACCACAGGAAGATCTTCCAGAATCAAATTTATTTGGTCCTTTCTTTTTTGTTCTTTTGGTTGCTGGCAAAGTAGGAGGAATTCACAGGGCCTGAAAGCACTCAAACCTTCAAAAGAAGTTAATTTTATACTGAAAAATCCTGAAAAGTGTCTCATAAGGGTCAAAACACCTTGACACTCAAATCTCTACATGAAGATCCAACACTGTGTTAGAAGCCCTGGCTGTGCCTCCAGGAGCAGGGAGTGCTGTCTTGGTGTGCTGGAAGTGCAGCCTGTCCGAGAAGAGCTGGAGCTCAGCAGCAGCAGTAAGGGCAGGGCTGATGAGCCCAGGCTGCTTCCCGGGCTGGACCAGGCAGAGACTGCTCTGCCTGCCAGTCCTTGGTTGGTACTTGCTTGGATGCTGTTTTGCTCAGCTCTCTGTACCAGTTTTGTCCTCCAGGAGCTTCAGGGAAAACCATCTTTGATATGGAGATGTGATTATTAAATGGTACAAATTATTTCTCGGCTTTATCCAATGTGTTGATTTATTCAAACTGAGGATCTGACTCATAACATGTGTTTTGTTATTCACTATTATTTCCTTGCACTACTACTCCTATTTAATCTGTAAAAAATCTTGGAATAGTTTGAAAGGAAACAAAGAAAGACAGACCTTTGTTAGATGCAACATTTTTCTCCTTAGAGAAATAATATATTGGTGTATACAGTTGCCAGCTGCTACTGTACTTTGATGGACACTGCTTTTCTGCCAGGAAAAGGATCTGAATACATTAAACAATATATTAAACATATCATATCATAACATATCATAATACAGCTTCCTTTTCTTTAATTTATTTTTGTTGTATAGTTCTTACCAACACAGATCTATTTACTTCTTAAATCTGCATTACTGTAGAAATGAAATGCTTATAAATCTGCTAACCTCAAATTTAGATTTGAACCAAGGCTTGTCTCATTTTCTGTTACCAAATATAATTCGACTTGAATATATTTTGAACATTTCAGGGAACTTCTCTGTCAGTAGCTGCACCTCACTGCCCAGTATATGTGAGTATATTTTTTTCATTATATTAGATAATATCCGAGAAACTGAAATAATCATGGCTGTACAACACTGACTTGAGTGGCATCACTGTGTCTGAGAAGCCCTTGAGATTAATTTTCTAGAAGATTTTTAAATTAATCTTGAGGGTTTCCCCCTCCCTGAATATTGTGTCTGATCTGTCCCTCTAGAAAAATTTGAATAGGTGTAGTTTCCCATGGAATAAAAGGTGTTAAAAGTCTCTAAAAAATAAATATGGGAAGGTTGCCAGAGTTTAGCAGTGTTTACTGATAATGAATATCAGTACTTCAAATCTCAGGTGACCTAATTTTTCTTTTCCTTATTACTAGGCAATGAAGGCCATGTTCTTGAACTAAAATGTAGGGGGGAAATTATGACTTGGAAAGTGTCTGACTTTTCCAAGCTCTCCAGTTTTCCAAGCTAGAATAGATGAAATTACTGCAACAATCAAGTCTGCTCCTTTGAAAGTAATGTAACCTTAAGTTTTTGTCAAAGAGTCTTTGAGAAATCTGGACAGATCAGCACTGATATAGCACAGGTTGTCTTGGCTTGCAAGGCAGGAGGTAGCAAAAGTATGTATTTTATCACCCTCTGTTGAAACCAGGTGGGGCCGTAATCTTTATCTAAAGAGGGGGATATCTTCTGTTAATGGACCTTGTGTTAAAACTAGGTGGGGCAGTCTTTATCTTTTCCACAACCCATCCTTCCTCCAGGGAGATATCTTCTGTTAATGGGCCATTGAGTCCCACTGCATGACTGATAAAATTACATCATCCCATTGGGAGATGCTCCACCCAGGGGGAGGAGCCAAGCATTTCCTACCTAGATAAAAACTTAGATTTGGACACCAAGACAGCCTTTTTCAGCTGGATTCCAGAGGAAAACTGCACCCTTCTATAGGACCACTGCTTCAACTGAACCACATCTGTCATCCAGGAGGACAGGAGCCACCATTTAATCGGACTGCTACCAACACCCTGACTGACAGGGTGTCAGGTTGTATTCTGACTCTGTCAGTTTTTTTTAAATTTTTTTTTGTTACTGTATTTTTATTTTATTTTTTTTTCATAGTAAAGAACTATTACTCCTGTTCCCATATCTTTGTCTAAAAGTTCCTTAATTTCAAAATTATAATAATTTGGAGGGAGGGGGTTTATGTTGTCCATTTCAAGAGAGGCTCCTGCCTATCTTAACAAACACCTGTCTTTCAAACTAAGACAGATTTTGACCCCCAGTGTGAGGCACAAGGGCATCAAGAGAAAAAGGAATAACAGTTATTGAGTAACCTAATTTTTGTGTGCTGGATATAGAAACCTCATTAGGTGGCACCATGTGGTCTAGCTTACCCTGGTTCAGATGGCACCTGGTCGTGGCTGTATTTCTCTCATTTGCAGTCCCTTATCTAAACATGGGCCTTATAACTAAGGCTAGTGTGGCTGTTATCTAGTTTGCTTTATGGGTTAATAAGGTGAGGAATTAATGTATTTTTACTTCCTCTGCAAGGCGGGCACATGGATTCAGGGCTATCACACTCTAACTGTATGCTTTTGGGGTTACTTTAATAATGGTACCTACTGTGAGGGAATGACACCAGGGGAAATTTTTCTCCCAGCACTTCATCCAGCTCTTTGGGTCTACCTCACCAGTTTTTGAAGGGTTCAAATCCTACACCTACCTTGCAGAATAGGGATGCTGCCCTGGAGCCTGACCCTGCCCCACAGCCCACCTTAGAAAGGAACCACCTGGAGTGGGTGGGGGTTATAGTGAAGGAGATATGTGAGATGGGCCAGATGCTGAAGGAATACATTTCCCCAGGTCTTGAGAAACTCTCCCCCTGCCTCAAAGAGGGAAGAGTCTGGTGGTGCAGCAGTGGCACCCACAGATGTTACAATCATTCAGGTTCCAGCTAAACCTGAAGGGCAGTCACAGCCAGCAGCAGTTGCCCCTGTGGAGATGAAGAAGTCTAAGATGAAATTAGAGCACCTAGTTAATAAGGATAAGAAAGGAGGGCCCTTACAACCAGCAGGGGAGCCAGAGGTTGAAATCATCTCCAAGTCTCTGTCGTATGAGAGTCTCCTTAATTTGCAAAAAGACATTGTGCAATGGGGCCATGAGGCTTATACAACCTGACTACTTTGGGTCTGGGACATTATGGGTACAGGTGTGCAACTGGATGGTACTGAGGCAAGGAATTTGGGATCCTTGACGCAGGACTCAGGTGTGGATCAGGCATTTGTAAGGGAGCCAGAGCCCCTTTCCCTCTGGGAGCAGCTTTTAACGAGTGTAAGAGAAAGGTTTGTCCGACAGAGAGAGAAAGGAGGAGCACCACCATAGAATGCACTGGAAGACCCTTGAGGAAGGGATCCAACAGCTGAGAGAAGTGGAAATACTGGAGGTACTCTTTGGAAGGGGTGGAAAACATGACACTGACAAAGTCAGGTGCACAGGGCAGATGTTGTAGCATCTAGCAAACCTAAGGCCATCTCAATATACCACCTTTATTGCAACAATTAATGCTGATAACAACCAAGACACAGTGGGTTCTATTGACAACAAGCTTAGAAATTATAAGAGTATGATCAATGGCCTGATGCAGGCTCATGTCTCTGCTGTAATTAAGAGCCTCCGAGAGGAAATGAGGGATAAAGGAGAAGGTGATGAGGAACAGTTCCCATATGGCACCTATGCAAGTCACAAGCCATAAAGTCAGAGCCCAACGTCCTCCAGCTAGGGAGAGAGGGTACATCCCATGAGCTGACCTGTGGTTCTTTCTACATGACCATAGGGAAGACATGAGAAAATGGGATGGGAAACCCACTTCTGTCCTGGCAGCACAGGTGCATCAGCTCAAGGAGGGAAATGCTAACTATGGGAGTTCACTAAAGTGAAGGTAGCCTTGGCCTCCCATGACCAAGCTGCCAGGTATTACATAAATAAGGATGATCTGTTGGATTCTCTTGAAGGAACCTCTTTGTATGCCCAGGAAGGAAATAATGACCCGCGCTAGAGGGGTCCTGCCTCTAGCCAGGGAGTGGCAAGGGAAAACTGAATCTTTTGGATGGTGTGGATCCTATGGCCTGGCACATCAAAGCCACAGGAATATATGGCGTTAGTTGATACTGGTTCGCAATGTACATTAATACCATTGGGATATGTGGGGGAAGAACCTGTTTCCATTGCTGGGGTGACAGGTGGATTGCAGGAATTGACTCTGTTGGAAGCTGAGGTGAGCCTGACTGGGAGAGAGTGGCAGAAACATCCAATTGTGACTGGCCCAAAGTCACTGTGCATTCTAGGCATAGACTTTCTCAGGAACGGCTATTACAAAGACCCAAAGGGACTCAGGTGGGCTTTTGGAATAGCTGCTGTAGAGGCAGAGGGAATTAAGCAATGGAACATCTTGCCTGGACTATCAGAAAACCCATCTGCAGTGGGACTCCTCAGGGTGAAAGAGCAACAGGTGCCAATTGCCACCTCTACTGTGCACCGCCGGCAGTATTGGACGAATCGAGATGCCATGATCCCCATCCACAAGATGATCTGTGAGCTGGAGAGTCAAGGGGTGGTCAGTAAGGCCCCCTCACCCTTCAAAGCCTCATTTGGCCTGTGCACAAGTCTGATGGAGAATGGAGATTGACTGTGGACTATCATGCTTGAATGAAGTGACTCCGCCACTGAGAGCTGCTGTGCCGGACATGCTGGAACTGCAGTATGAGCTGAAGTCCAAGGCAGCAAAGTGGTACACCGCTATTGACATTGTCAATGCATTTTTCTCCATTTCTCTGGCAGCAGAGTGCAGGCCTCAGTTTGCTTTCACCTGGAGGAGCAAGCAGTACACCTGGAACCAACTGCCTCAGAGATGGAAACACAGCCCCACCATCTGCCGTGGACTGATGCAGACTGAACTGGAAAAGGCTGAAGCGCCATAACATCTGCAATACATTAATGACATCATTTTGTGGGGGAACATGGTAATGGAAGTATTTGAGAAAGGAGAGAAGATCATCCAAATTCTGCTGGAAGCTGGCTTTTCCATCAAGAAGAGCAAAGTCAAAGGACCAAGAGATCCAGTTTCTGGGAGCAAAGTCTCAAAATGGACAGCGTCAGATTCCCACTGAGGTCATCAATAAGATCACCGCAATGTCTCCACCGACCAGCAAGAAGGAAACACAAGCTTTCCTAGGTGCCATAGGCTTTTGGAGGATGCACATTCCTGAGTACAGCCAGATTGTGAGCCCTCTCTACCTGGTTACCTGCAAGAAGAACAATTTCCACTGGGGCACTGAACAGCAGCAAGCCTTTGCCCAGATCAAGCAAGAGATCGCTCATGCGGTAGCCCTTGGCCCAGTCAGGATGGGACCAGAGGTGAGGAATGTGCTCTACTCTGCAGCCGGGAGCCATGGCTTGTCCTGGAGCCTGTGGCAGAAGGTGCCTGCTGAGACTTGAGGCCTACCACTGGATTCTGGAGCTGATGCTAGAGAGGGTCTGAAGCTAACTACACTCCAACAGAGAAGATCTTGGCTGCCTGTGAAGGAGTTCAGGATGCCTCAGAGGTGATTGGCATGGAAACACAACTCCTCCTGGCACCTCGACTGCCAGTGCTGGGGTGGATGTTTAAAGGAAAGGTTCCCTCTACTCACCACGCCACTGACGCCACATGGAGGAAATGGATTGCCCTCATCACACAGCACGCCCATATTGGAAACCTGAATCACCCTGGGATTTTGGAGATAATTACAAACTGGCCGGAAGGGGAAGACTTTGGTCTCAGTGATGAAGAGGAGGAGGAACAAGTGACCCGGGCTGAAGAAGTCCCACCATACAACCAACTGCCAGCAGATGAAACACGCTATGCTCTTTTCACTGATGGTTCCTGCTGCATCGTGGGAATGAACCAGAAGTGGAAAGCAGCCGTATGGAGCCCCACACGACAGGTTGCACAAGCTGCCGAAGGAGAAGGTGGATCAAGTCAACTTGCTGAACTCAAAGCTGTTCAGCTGGCCCTGGACATTGATAAAAGAAAGAAGTGGCCAAAGCTCTACCTTTACACTGACTCATGGATGGTAGCCAATGCTCTGTGGGGCTTGCTGAAAAAGTGGAAAAAGGCTAACTGGCAGTATAGGGGAAAAACCAATCTGGGCTGCTGATGAGTGGAAAGACATTGACACCCAAGTAGAGAAGCTGCCTGTGAAAATCCATCATGTAGATGCCCATGTCCCTAAGAGTCGGGCTAATGAGTAGCACCAAAATAACGAGCAGGTAGATAAGGTTGCACAGATAGAAATGTCACAGATAGATTTAGATTGGCAACACAAGGGAGATTTGTTCTTAGCTCAATGGGCCCATGATGCCTCAGGTCATCAGGGCAGAGATGCCACCTATAAGTGAGCACAAAACTGAGAAGTGGATTTAACCATAGACAGTCTTTCTCAGGTTATCCATGACTGGGAGATGTGTGCTGCCATCAAGAAGGCCAAGTGAGTGAAGCCCCTCTAGTATGGTGGGATATGGTCCAAATATAAGTATGGAGAGGCCTGGCAGACTGACTACATCACACTGCCTCGAACCCGCCAGGGCAAGCACTATGTACTGACTGTGGTGGAAGCCACCACAGGATGGTTGGAGACCTACCCTGTGCCCCATGCCACTGCTCGGAACACCATCTTGGGCCTTGAAAAACAAGTTCTTTGGAGGCACGGTACCCCTGACAGAATTGAGTCAGACAATGGAACCCATTTCAAAATATCATATCCCTTACCATGCACCAGCTGTTGGGAAAGTTGAACAGTGCAGCAGACTACTTAAAACCACCCTGAAGGCACTTGGTGGAAGAACCTTCAAGAATTGGGAAATGAACTTGGCAAAGGCCACTGGGATGGTCAACACTTGAGGGTCCATCAGTCGAGCTGGCCCTGCCCAGTCTAAACCCTTGCACACAGTGGATGGAGATAAAGTCCCTGTAGTACACATGAAAGGTCTTTTAGGAAAGACTTGTTGCGGTGTGTTGTTTAGTTTGGTTCCTTTTCTATGTTAAGTGTTCCCTGTTCACTACCCCGGGTTCAGTGTAAAATGGTTTAATCCCTTCCCGCCCTTCCCCTGTCAGTCAGCCCTAAAACCCACCCTATGTTCCAGATTGTTCTGAATCATGGTTTTAAAAAGTTAGAATTTTTGCTAAGAGTAGTAGTTTCCATGACCAAGATGTAAGCTAGGTAGGTAAATGGTAGGTTAATAATTACTAGATGCTTAGGCTAGAGCTAATTGGTATAATTATCTGCTATTATAAATTTACGTACAGAAGAACGTAAAATAAGTAAACCATTAACCATGAAGCATGGGGCCTTGGATCGTGCCAGAGGGTCACAGAGACCTGATGAAGACTCTCCTGACTTCATCCTTCGAGACCACTAACCCATTTCGAGACCACTGACCCAATTCAAGAGAAGAACTGCGCATGTGTGAAGGATGAATGGGCTCATTTTAATATGGGATGGGGATGGGAGGTGCTGGGGTTATGCATATGTATTGTATGTAACATCTTGGGGAATAAATAGATGGCAAAGAACCTTGTTCAGGGTGGTCACGCCTTTCGGAGGTGACTCCCGTGCTGCCCGCTGGTGAATAAACATACCACTTTCTAACTTTAATTAGTTAGAGGGTCTTTGTGTGTGATTATACTGTTTTTTTTTTTTAATGATTCAGTTCCCTGCCTGTCTCCCTAATCTCCACCCAGAGCCCTATCAATCCTCCCTAGCCCCTCCCATATTTCCAGAATGTTCTAAGTCAGTTATCCCTTCTTCAATGTATGATTAGATGTTGTAACTGTATTCCCGCCTCTGTAGTCCCTCATTGGTTCACTATGTGATTTTCCCCACCTTGTGTACCTCCCCGAAGTTACCACGATTGGCCAAACTAGAACCTCCCCCGTATTTAAGTTGGTGCACAGGCTGGCTCCATGTCTTTTGCAGTTTCTCTTTCCCGACCTCTGACCTCCTCCCTGTTCCTCCTCCAATAAACCCTTTCTTTCGGAACCATAAAAGGTCTCCTCCGCACTCTTCATTCTCCCCGGACCAATTGCCCACCTCTACCTCGGATTTCCTACAGAATCCTGGGGAGGGGCCATTCTTGATGTGGGCTTGCCCGGAGCTAGTCGGGGCCCAAACAGAGTGGGTGAGGAAGGCTAGCTGCATCAGTCTGGTGCCCAACGTGGGGCCACTCCGGCGGTGACCTCACTAAGAGCCTCGGAGATCCGCAGATCGGAGGCGTTGGGCACCAGCTACCCCTGGTTAGAGCAGGCCAAGTCGGCAGCGCTCCAAGGGGAGAAGGCAGCAAACCTCGAGGCCTGGAGGACTGTCTTCTGGGGGAGAAACCTTCCACTGCGGCACCTTGTCCTGAAGTCAAGTATCTCCCAGACGGGAAAGGGGGGCTTGCCAATGGGCGGGGTGGGGTGCGTTGTCCCAGTGGTAGGGACCACTAACCAAAAGGCCGCTTAGTTGGCTGCGGATTGGCACCCCTGCCTTTAGTCCTCAGTGGCTGAGGACTCACCGACCCCAGGACCCTTACTTTTGGTTCTTTTTAGTTTTCCTTTGCTGCAGTGGAAGGGTGAGTGTTGTTGGGCAGACGTGTTATAACAGGAACGATGGGAGCCAGGCTGTCTGCTCAACAGCGGGAGATGTTTTTCCAAGCGGGCACCCTGGAGGGAGGGAACAAGAAGTTTTCTAGGGGTTTGTTAAAGAAGTTTATTCTCTGGCTTGCCTCCCAGTTTCCCAGAGTGTCACCCCAGCAGTTGGACTCAGTCCATTTCTGGGACGCGGTTTGCCAAAGGCTAATGAGTATGAGTGCCCAGGGCAACACTTCTGTGGACAAATGTTTCGGTCTTTTTATACAGATAAGATCTGCTGTAAAGGAAAAGGTGGGGAAAGGAGGCAAGCCAGACCAGGTTTCCCCAGTTGCTCCCTCTTTATCTACCCCTCGATCCTGTCCCTCTTCCCCTAAATCGGGAGACCTGAGACGGGCATCTTGGCAACATTCGCAGATGAGCCTGGCCGGGGAAACCAGCCATTGCTCGCCTGGCCCCTCTAGGTCTCCACAATACCCTAGCCCTGACGGCAAGGCGCCTGCCATCAGGGACCCTTCCCCTAATCCCTCTTCCCATTGTTCTCTTTCCCATGGTTTAGCCCCAGTTGCAACTCCTAAGTCAGTGTTAAAGAGTTCAAAAACCTAAAAATGTATTCCTAAACCCTCACCAGCTCCTACCCCAGATTCCACCCCTAAGACCCTGAAATCTGTAAGATTTCAACCCTTCCCTGAGCCACAAAATGGCATCCCTGACCCTGGAGCGCAAGATAATGCCGGCCACGTGGTGTGGCCACTCCCTTGCACTCCCCCTTCTTGGTCCTACAATCCCTTTCACCCAGACCCTCCTCCTCCACCCTCCACTCTACCCCTAGTCCCTGGTTCCAAGACCTTCCTGTCACCTTCCTCCTTCCCTTGTCCTGCCCCTATCCCCTTCGAATGGGGGGATGTCCCTTCCCACAAAACTCCTCCCCTGCCTCCACCCCCAGAGGGGCCGCCTCCACACTTGAAAGGTTCCGCCCATCATGAATGTTGTCAGTTTTCTGACTCCTCCTCCTCGGCAAGCAGTCCCGCCTACCTGCTTCCGACTTCCTATTCCCACACCCCTCCTTCCTGTTCCCACGCTCTGGAAACCAGAAGTGACAGGCCAGGGGATCTGAACCTGGAAATGGAGACCACCTTGTTTGCCGCACCAGTTTTTTACTCTAGACGGGCGGGGAATTCTGAATTGGCAACCGTTTAAATATTCCCGCAAAAAGGAGATCTGTAAAACCCAAAAGGAGTTCAGGAGAAGGAGAGAATATTTTAAGGTTTGTTGCATGCTAACTTCTCCTCCAATATTTTGGTCCCTAGCGACCTGAAGGATTTGTTCACGTCTCCTCCTCTCAACAGAGTATGAGTTGTGGGAGGACACATAGAAGAGGTTGCTGGGGGAACTCCTTCCGGAGTTATTACAGATCCCCACTGTGTGGTTGACGCAGATAACAAACCCATTACTATACAACATTTGTGCGGTGAAAGGGATTGGTGGCAGGCAGAGGCACAGGCAGACAAAATTCCAAAGCCTGTGATTTTGAAGATGCAAGCCACTGCCGAGAAGGCATTCACGATGATGCCGACATCTGAGCCTCGAGTCAACTATGCTGTCATCAAACAGGGCCCAGTGGAACCAATTATCAAGTTTGTGGAGAGGCTCAAAATAGAAATCGGCAAACAAGTAAAGAATAAAGAGCCTCAACAAGAAATCATCATAGAAATGTTAAAGTTAAATGCTAATTAGTCTTGTAAACGTGTCATCGCTTCTTTACCACTGTATTCTGAGCCAACTCTTCATTTGATAGTGGAGGCATGTGCAAAAAGGGCCATGGTTCCAGTGTCAACACCAGCAATGCAAGGACCACCCCGGATCCCGCCATGGCAGCCCCTCAAAGACCATTCCCAGTGAGTTGTTTTTACTGTAATAAGCCTGGGCATGTAGCGTGTGTCTGCCCGGAGAAACAGAACAACAGAGATGTGCAGGTGCAGGGGGAAGCGAGAGGCAACCACCAGCTAAAAAAAAACTAGGTGGGGAGCGTGAGCCCGCCTCACGTGAAAAAAGAAATGAGGCGGGCCGCTGTGGGGACTCGGGGGGGGGGCAATAGAAACTCTGATTGTGACAATAAAACCGACCATGACGCAAACCAGACAAGACATGTAGCGCCCGGGTAGGACCCTCATCCACCCCTGGGCTTGGCCTTGACAGACAATATCCTTTTTGACACACAGGACTGGCAAAGTGTATCGGTTGGACCCACATCACTGGGTCTGTTCACAGGACTCGACTGCATGTATGTTATGCTTGGTGACACAAAACACAGTCCTCCTGAGATTGAGATCGTACTGCAAACCCAACTTTTGTGTCCAGATGGTTTTTTTCTTCTGGCATGGTGCATCCAGCCACCGTACTTTCTGCCGAAGGACCAACTAGCAGCGCAGGCGATTCTGGTGCCAAATACCATCATGGCTAAACTGGCGGATCCCTGTGTCTATTGGGCGGAGGTAATCAGTGAGAGCAAACCGATCATTGGATGCGGACTCTGTCGGGGTAAAGACTACTTCTACCTCGACGGACTCTCTTCTTTCCTTCGGAACCGTAAAGGGTCTCCTCCGCACTCTTCATTCTCCCCAGACCGATCACCCAAGCAGTAGCGTGGAGCTACACCTCTACCTTGGGTTTCCTATGGAATCCTGAGGAGGGGCCGCTCTTGATGTGGGCTTGCCCATAGCTAGTCAGCTCCCAAACGGAGTGGGCGAGGAAGGCAAGCTGCATCAAAGACTGTTTGGATTAGTCCCACCTCAGGCAAAGACAAACCCATCTAGGGCTTGTCTTTGCTCAAGGACCTGGTTACACTTGGTGGGTAATGTAGAACATGGAGAAATCCGTTGTGCACCACAGGGAAACCTAACCTTAAGTGAGAACTGAATATAAGGTTTCATTGTAGAGTTTAAAAGAGGCATTGATTTGGGTATGATGCAGATGATGGATAATATCTTGGCTTGCAATGCAGGACGTAACCAAAAGTATATATTCTATCACCATCTGTTAAAACCATGTGGGGTAGTGTTTTTTATTTTTTCCACAACCCATCTTTCCTCCAGGGAGATATCTGTTAATGGCCCATTGAGTCCCACTGCATGACTGATAAAATGACATCATCCCACTGGGAGACGCTCCACCCAGGGGGAGGAGCCAAACTTTTCCTACCTAGATAAAAACTGAGATTTGTAACATCAAAGCAACCTTTTTTCCACTGGATTCCAAAGGAAAACTGCACCCATCTACATCATCACTGGACCTTTGGAGGAAAACTGCACCTTCTACAGGATCACTGCTTCAACAGAACCACATCTGTCACTCCAGGAGGACTGCAGCCACCATTTAACTGGACTGCTACCAACACCCTGACTGATGGGGTGTCCTGTTGTATTCTGGCTCTGTCAGTGTTTTTGGTTTTTTTTGTTTGCTTGTTTGTTTGGTTGGGTGTTTTTTTTGGTTTTTTTTTTATTACTGTATTTTATTTTATTTTTTTTTCCTAGTAAAGGAGTATTATTCCTATTCCCATATCTTTGTCTAAAAGCTCCTTAATTTCAAAATTATAATAATTTGGAAGGAGGGGTTTGCAGTTTTCATTTCAAGAGAGGCTCCTGCCTTTCTAAACAAACACATCTTTCAAACCAAGACACAGGTTTAGAGCTGTACAGAATATTCCAATTGATTGTATGAAATTCATGTACATATTACTTTTTAAAAGTGTATTTTATCATTTTATGTACATGACACTTCTGTGTTATGCAAAAAAAATTCTCTGCATGACTGTTCCATTTGCAGAATGCATATACAGAAGGCTCATTTTAATAATGCCAATGCAATATTTGGCTAAATTCATTGCAGTTATTTCTATTCGGTAAAGTATTTATAATCTTACATTAGGAAAAAAACCACCAAAAAACCACCACAAACAAACAAACCCAGACAAAAATAACACAGAGCCAGAATTAGTCAATCTAAAATTCACATCCTGTCTTCTCTTAGATGGAGAAGTTACCACTAGGACATGCCTGTAACATCTGGCCTAAGGAAAGCCAGTAAGCTCGTGCACTTGCTCTGTCCAGCTGCTTTTGAAGCTGGGAATTGCTTTTTTCTTGAATTTGTCTCCCTTTTCTACAGCCTGTGTTGGATCATGGCTCAGCCTGCAAAAACCTTTGGGGTTTGCCTGCGTTTCCTTTGGTGAATCTGGTTCTACCTGGAACAGGTCTGCAGCCAAACATCTGCAGGCAGCTCATTTGCTTGATTATGGAAAGTGAGCAGACAACTGAGATTCCTCACATTATGAGCAGAGTAAACAGTTTTCTGAGTGCATCCTTCTTGTAGCTATAAATATATACATACATTTATAGGCACTTTTTCCAGTGAGGCATATTTAGGCCCATGTGTCTTAATTGAAAGCAGGTGGCTTTTCTGAGCAAGCAGAATAGACAAAAGACTGTTGGGGGGAGAAACAGCAACAGTGCCTTGATATTTTAAGGCGTATAAGGTAAGTATCTCCTTGTCTGTGTCCAGGTATACAGATCATTGAGAGAAAACAAAGAAATATTCTCCAGATGTGTCACAAAAATAACCATGGGAACTCAAGAAAATGAATTGTCTCCTTCCAGTGGGAATCAGCCTGCTACTTCTGTGTTTGGGTCTGTTTTTCATAAGCTTCTAACTTGAGACCTCTAAAAAAATGGAAGAGTGAGCTGCTGAAAACACAGATTATATTAAGCTATGCTTTCCCAGCATTGTAATTTCAGCTGTTCTGCTGTTTTTGAACCCTCATGTCCTCCCAGCAGGGAAGATGGTGCTGGCTATCCATGACTCAGGACAAGGCTCTGTTTGACAGATAATCATGAAACTAAAGTAGGTTGTCTCTTGAGGCCCCTTTCTGTCATTTGTTCCTTCTGTGATAAGGAGATAAGGAGATAAAGAGAGTTAGCCCTGCATTTGGCTTTCACTCTTGTGCAGGCTGACAAGGACACTGTGATTCTGATGGGATAATATGGTCTGTCAGCACAAAATTCTGTGTGTGCGCAGCATCCCTGGTCTGTGCACAGTGGGCTGGACAGGAGAGAAGTAATGTGCTTGGGCCAGGCACAGAAGGAGGAATTGAGACAATTAGTGGGGCTCTTGATGGTGCTTTGTAGGTTGTATGTGGACCACAGGTCACTCATTGAAGATCTCTTCTAATTTATGAGATCTTAAGCTGCATTTTCTGATTTATTAAACAAAAGGATGAGACATTGCAGAATAACAGTGGCTTTAGGTCATAGAAGACAGGGTGTGCAATCTCGCTTTACTGGGAAACCAACAAAAAGTATATCCTTCAGCCAAGAGAGAAAACTCCTTCGGTTTGAGGGGCAGGATAAAACACCTTTACAAGGTTGAGGCTGGAGGACAGAGTGAGAGGCTAAACTTTGGAGTGGAGGTCTTGGTAATAGAAATAGAGTGGAGTCTCTGTTTCTGGACACTGTCCTTTTACATGGAGAGCCTGTTAATCTTGTGGTCTCCTTGAGTCAGCCTTGAGCTGCAGCTTCTTAACTGCAGTATCCTTGCTAGCCTGTGCTCTGCTGGACTAAGTCAATGTCTTTGACACGCAGATGCTGCTCCTCAGGGCACAGCAGGTGAGTCTGGATGGTAATATTTAACTTGCTCTTTTATTCCTATGGATGGTTTAACTGCTTGTTGCTTAGAAACAGGACCTGTGTGTGGGAGGAAGTACATTCTGGTAAGAATTCAAAAGTTGGTCTCCTTTCAGAACACAATTGCAGAAAAATTGCTTTTGACCATTTAGGGAACTTCCTCATAAACTCTTCACTGAATGTCTGGTGCAGAATTTTGGTCTTGCTCACAGCTTGATTTGTGTTCTTAAAGAAGAACTACAGATCAAACACTTTATAATTCATATATTCCAGATAATTCTGAAAATTATTTGCTGATTGAGAGACACCCAGGCCATATCTTTTCTTCTCATGTTTGCAATAGCTTTTGCCTATGTCTCTTTTGCTGCATCAGCAAACTGTCCCTTGCTGTGAACCCTGAATGTCAGGTCTCCAGGGCATTGCTTGGACAGAGTAAAGACCAAGCTTGTTTTTGCAGTCCTGAATCTACTGTACAGAAAATGTCCTTATCTTATAGGAAGCTGAAATTTCATTAGTATATCTAATGTTGGAAGTGAACTTTTTGGGACTTTGACTTTGTAACCACTTTACCAAGCTGTGCAAATGTAAGCAGCATTCTTAACTAGATCCATTTAGATAATGAAGTTTTTTGAGAGTCTGCAAAACAAGTAGCACCTGCTCAGAGTAAGGCTTGAAAGCTCTTAACAGGCTGCCCAAATACTGGGGTTTCAGGCTTGTTATATAAATCATTCTTATTCTTAATATCTTAAACCACAAAAAATAGATCTGTAATAGGGGAGCTAAAGCCATGTGATAAAAGATGTGCTATTGGCTTACTCCAAAACTCTGCAATTGCCACTGAGCTCAGCTGTGCAGATCTAGCTTAGATAAAATAATCTGCTGAAATCTGACAGTTTGATTTATGCAGGGAGCAAGCTTCGAGTGAAGCAGCAGCATGACTCTTGGGAATATATTGGGTTGGAAGGTATTTAAAGGGCAATTTGCCAAAGTGAGTCTGTATGTGAAAGGTGCCTGGTGACACTCTGTTCTTTGAGGCTGGGACATTTGCCCTGATTAATTTGCAGTAAGCTGTCCAGTCTGTCCCCCGCAGTTCCATGAGTTTACCTTGAGGTCTCATCTCACAATTTTTCCATCTGATAAGTGGAACAACTCCTGTTTTTGGTGCTGCCAGACCCAGTTGAGGTTGTAACCATCCTGCCAGAGTAAGAGATGACCTGCTCGTGAGCAGAATATTGGGCTTGCTCCAGAGCCTCTGTCATCTGTTTTGACAGTTGCCTGGCATTGGTACTGCTGATGTGTTTATTGACCAATCAAGGGTGTTGATCAGATTAAAGATGTGTCTGAAGATACTGCCATGTGTCTACCTCTTCTCAAAGAGCTAAGGTTTTCAGATAATCCAAGTGGTGGATTATTTGAAAACCATCTCCCATCAGTTCTCTGTGGAAAGAAGGTGGGTGCAGCACTGGCTGTTCTAGCATCACACACAGCCTGTGTTCTGATATGTGTGAACTGTAGGTGGTGTGGAGGGTTGTCTGAGAAGGAGGATGTGTATGAGTTTGGAACACACAGAGCTGTGTGAGCTGGTATGGCTTGATTAGGTGAATGGGGTGAAAAATAGCAAGTAATGAGACTCATTGTAGTGCAGATCCTACCGGCAGCCATGGAGGTGGTTCATGCAGCACAGATCACTTTGTTGCTGTGGTAACCACCGTGCGATTTTTTTTTAATATTTATGCCGTGTAAAAGGAGCTTGGATAACCTAAAGATAGCATGGATGACTCTTTAGCATGAGTCTCTTTGGTAGGAATGGAGACTTTGATTCCTGTAGAAAAACTTCTCTGATGCTGTCTTATTTTCCCCAAGATTGGTGAAAAATGCTAATAAATTGGCACTTGTGTAGCCTGGGGAGGGGGGTGAGGTAGTGGCAGTCTTTGAGGCTGAGTCAGAAAAACCCAGTTCATAGTTCCACTTTTTGTTCTCTTCCCAACGCCTTTTTTGTTTGTGCATTAATTTAAGCTTTCAGTATCAATGGGATGCTGCCTGCTTCTGTGAAATCAGATTAGGCAGGAGATGTGTGAAGCACCATGATCATGCTGTGGGGAGTGGAACCTTGCTGGTTCCAAAATATGACAGAATCTGCAAAGCCCTACGGGCATCACTACGTGTTCTGGCAATGTTGGTTTCTTTTGGTATTTCTTACTTGGCCAGATTGCAGGATTTTTGACAGCATATGTTTTGTAAAGGTTTTGTGTTTTCCCAAGTGTAGTGAAACTACTTCAGCAATTACCTAGTACAGCTTCTTGTTCCCAGAAGCTCAAGGAGTGGGAAGGCATTTGAGCATTCACTGTTCTGTCCTGATCTCTCCGAAATGCTTCTACTTCCTTCAGATCCCAGCTTCACACTGAAGAAGTCTCATTCAGCACCGTAAGAAGCAACAAAGAGCAGCCCCTTGCCTCAGAGCAGGCTAATTTACAGGTTGAAATTTGCAGCAGCTTTTTTGTTACAATTATGTGAAGTTTCCCAGTACAATCTGTTGATTTCAGTTGTGTTGCTCTTTTGCTGATTAGTTGAACTGCTGCTTTAGCAGCGGTGCATCGCTGTGTCCAGGAGTGTGTGTGAAAGTCCGTGGTTTCCAGGGAGAAGAATTTAGAAAATAGGAAGTCTGTTGTGTGGTTTTTGAAGCTCTTTTTAAACAAGACAAACCAAACCAACCCAATGAAGAACCTCCAAACAAAACCAAACCCCTGGTAGCTCAAGATCAGAGATTTAAAATTAAGAGGAGTTTAAAAATGGGGAAAAGAGTTTTTCTTTTCCTGGAGAAATCCTCTCAAAAATAATTATTTATGATTTGCAGTCATTTGCCTGAGCACTTGGCCTGTACTGCACAGACTCAGGACTCAGAAGAGTTTCTCACTTCACTTTTAGACAAGAATCATAGAATTGTTTAGATTGGAAAAAAACTTCTAAGGTCATCAAGTTCAACCAAGGACACAGAAGCATACATTTCAGTTGTGTACTTTTCTTCAGGATGCTCTTGGCCATGACACAGATGCAGGCAGTTGGGGATTATGAGTTGCAGCTTTGTGTTTTGTTGACAGGTGTTAACTCTGAGGGTTTGCCATCCCTCATGAGTGAGACTTCCTTTTCCTGTGCCAAAAAACTGGCAAGTGATGGAGCTCCTTTCATATTTTTTCAGGATGTTCAGGATCCCTCCTGAGCTCTGACTTACCTACTGCTGGGAGCCTAGTCTGGTTAGCTGGAATATTATTGGTGTTACTTTTGATAACTGCAGCCTGGAGAATTCTGGCCAGGAAAGTGGTGATGTACAGACAGAGGGATCCAAACTATTCTGTGTGACACTTCTGTTTCCTCAGCACAGCTGGGAAGAGTTTTGAAACATCACACTTACTGGGCCCCAAACCACAGCTTCTTGGATCCATGTAAATTCAAATTCAGCAGGTGTCCAGTTTCAAGGAGCTGCTAGGGCAATGTGTTCTTCTCTTTTAAAAGTATCCCCAAAGCAGGTGCAGCTAAAAATGGAGATTCATGGACAAATCACAAGTGCAACAAATGCAACTGCTGCCATTCAGATGTGTTTAAGTGGTGTTTCCAGAACAAATTTCTTTCTAAGGTTTTTAATTGTCAGTTTCCCAATCTTTATGACTTCTTTGTTCTTTTTACTTAAAATACTTGCATTTTTTCAAATACCTTCATTCAATGACAGATTAATACTTTTATTTGCTGACTGTATTCACCCTGATTCTGCTTCAACTGGAAAAAAAATATTCCTTGGTTATAATAATGAAATAGAAGGGAGACTATGGCATGGATAAGAGCTGTAAAATATGTAAATAAAACTAAGGTTTCTTCTCCCATCATCTGTCTGGGAATGGCAAATAACAAAAGAGTTATGTGGAATAATATTTTACTTCAGATTGAACAGTAAACCAGAGATAACTTAGATACTCAGAGATAATTCAATACATTTATCTTCAACTATAGCATAAAATCTCAGTCTCACACTAATTTTTCAGTTTAGGTAATTCCATTCTGCCTTTTCTACCCAAGGTGCTTTTGGTATTCAGTTATTATTGCAAGATATTCTTGTGTGATTACCTCTTCTCCAGGAGCTTTATTTTCCTAGTAAGTGAAATGTTTCAGGTTTCTCTGCAAAAAATGTGAGTAAGAGATAAATGTATGGAATGGCATGTTCAGTTTGGAAACAGCATCTCCATAGCAAGTCAGAAGTTGTTAGATTGGCTTAGAATAATGTCACAATTGCTATTATAATGGGGGGGGTTATGAAGGTTTTAATTGATTTAATTTCTCGTCTGAGTGAATAATTTCCTTTAAAACATAGTCCTCTGAAGTGCAGAAAAACCGGCACCCAGAAATTCAGAAAAGTAACTGGTTTGTATTCTGTTTATGATGCTCATTGATACACAGATGTGTTAACTTCTACTTCTGGAAGTTTTGGGTGATATTCACACTAGGAAATAATACTTAATTTCCCACTTCCTTTTGCTTAACTGCAAAACAGCTAAAATGTGAAGCAGTGATGATATATAATGAAGCCTAAAGGAATTGCAACTTTCAAGTCCCTTATTATTGCAGTATTTATAAAATAATTTACCAGAGTTAACTTTCCAATTCCAGCTTTATGTAGAAAACAAGGTTTATCATAGGCAAACAGATGGTTTCCTGAAATTATTATCTTTTTCTCCGTTCAAAAGACCATAGTAATAGGATATCAGAAGTCCCTGGTGAGGTGAGTCTGTGACCATGGGGTTTATACACAGGAAATTCATAGGCTTTACTCCTCTTTACTAAAGAAGGGATTTCATCTCTACACTAGAAAAATAAATAAAGAATTAGAGGGGGGTGAATAAATTCTTTCAGGCCTTTGGTTTGAAGATGAAAAACAATAACTCAATTTAAAAACAAGACCCTGTTTTGAATTAATAATTTTCAGAGAATGTTCATCTGCAGTTGAACTTCTGAGATGAAACAAACTATACAATTTAAATTTTTTGGTACTTTTTTATTATAACAAAATTTGTAATGGTGAAATGCCACAACTGATTACCTGTAGTCATCACAGAAGTGAAATTGCAGGGTGTGATTGCAATAACGAACATTATTTACTCTTGTGGAATTGTAAAGATGCTAAAATAATCTGATTTAAACCAAATTCAGCTGCTTTTGAAGTAGTTATTCAATTTCTTCATTCAGCATACTTTTGTAACTAAACTTTCTCACTAAAAACTGTAGACTAATGACTGGGGAATGAAAACAGTCATCAAAATTTCATTAAGTATATATATCTGAACTGTCATTTAACTGTGATTCTTTCTCCCAGGTGAACATATGACAGGGACAACACTCATGGGATTCACCATGACTGACTTGAGATAAATGTAGCTGTAATTGCAGATAAATCTCAGATAGTTCTCAGAACTTCCTTCATTTTTAGAGAAGGCATATTTTAACTTTCAATTCCTTTAGCCTGCTGCATTTCATACTACTTTGAATCATACTTAGAATTTTCTGTCACTTTACTAAGTATGAAGATGTCTATGCTGGTAACTCAGAAGGTGTTTTGCAAACATGAACATGTAAATGGTTTGCAGTTTTTTGAGTTTTTGGAGAGGGAATGAAACCTAACAGAAAAAACCAAAAACATCTCAGTTTCTTTTTAGATCTTCTTAGACCTTATGCCCTGGATAATGTTCTCTTTTTCCAAAACATTTATTTTTTCATCATTTTTCTTCTAGTTCTTCTTTATGGAATTCAGAGTAGTATGTATAGAAATTATTTATCTTCTTAATGCTTCCATTTTTAATACTATTTATTTCCAAGATTTCCTTAAGAGAGGAACCAGGAGAACATCAGTGTCATTGAATTGTGGGTAGTAATTTTGTTTCTGTTGTGAGCTGGAGAGAGCCTGTGTATTAAAACACTACCAATAAATAGTGTATGGGAACATATAAATTACAGAAATGCTACAAGTATATAATGAGAATAGGTGGGTGTTAAAGGTATCACAGCTGATAATAAGGAATCTTCTGCTTCACTGTAGTATTTCACAGTCCATAATGATCAAATAACTATGAATTAAAATGAGAACTTTGGAAAATCAGTGGCTTGGTAAATGCTTTGAGCATTTTTTTATTATTATTTTTTAAATATTATTTTTATTCCATTTTTGCTGTTATTCTGACTGATTGCTTGCCAAGTTTGATGAGTTATTAGACCAGGAATAACAAAGGGTGCAGTAGTATATGCAAAGGGATAGAAATACCTTAATCTTGTCGTGGTGTGCACAGCTTTGCCACTTTTCAAAGGGCTGGGGGAAGCCTGGAACCTCTCTCTCTTGGGATTGTGTTTCAGTGCAGGTCCCTGCCTGAGCCCTGTTGTTAGTAGTGCCTCTTGTCTTGTCACATACCTTGCTACTCCTGGTCTTTCTGGATTTGTCTCATATCCAGGGAATGATGACTAGTAAGCTGATGAATTAGGAGCACCTGTGTAAAACCAGGTCTCTTCTAGTTTTTCTGTCATGTGCCTGATTCTGTTCCTCAGATCTTATCAACTCCTCTGTCCTTTGGTGCTCTTCTGGCTTGGGGTAGGACCCAGGAGGAGGGAGTGAATACTCCAGCATTTTAAATTAAAAATGTAAATCTCCAGAAGTCTATGTTTAGAAGGCATCTATTAATCCAAGCCAGCATGAAGCAAGTACTGGGTATTCATAGATGTACCAATCTTTTGATGGAGTTTACCAGCTGAATGCCCAGCTAATCTCCTAAATTTCAGATGGGTTTGCAAGCTAAGTACAGCTTTTTGTTGGCATAGGTGCAGTCTGTGAATTGGGTAATTCGCAGATTCCTTAGTGCAGAGTTACTGACCCTATCTGACACTCAACAGTGCGAGAGAAGAGCTACCATTCCATTTTATTTGAGTAATGACTCTAGCTATAGAACCATGGGTAAAGGTAGAGATGAGTGTAGAGGAAGATGACCTAACCACTTAGCTGGAAGAATACTTCAGTGGGAGTCTTCAAATCCTTCCTTTTCAAGTCTTTATCTTTCCTGGGGTAAGTAAGCAATTGCTGATATTGTGTGAGAGAGTGTGCCTTTAGTTTATTGGTTAGAGATTCTTCTGGAGAGAAGGAAGACCTCCGTAACTTTCAAAATATTTAAGCATTTCTACAAATATGTGACTAGAGCCTGGAACTGATGTCTTTCTGGTAAGGACATCTGGGCATTCAGTAATTCTCACTGGTATAATAACTAGTATGTGTCCCACAGAGAATTACTTCTAAGAAGAGGGATCAACAGATTCCTACTGAATATTCACAGCTGGCTGATAGAGATGCTTATTTCATCAATAAACTAACCTTTGTGAATACCAATACCTAAACAAATTGAATACTTACACCCCAAGTTAGTACTATTTTGTGGCATGGTGCCTAAAATCTTTTTGCTAAGTGAAGAGAATTCATTCCCTAAGCTTGAATTTAATTGGCTTTTGGTTGTTCTGAACTGGGCTTTTAAAGTTAACAGACTTGTAGCTAATTATCTGCTGTGCTGTCTCCATGAGACAAAACTGAAGTGAGAATGCTCTCAGTAGAAAGTGTCTGACTGGAGGGTGAAAGGCCTTAACATCCTACACATATCTTAAGTAGCCCTTTTCTTGAGGCATTTTCCAATGTGCTTGATTAAAGTGCTTGCTATCATAACTAGAAGTATTGCTCTTCTAGTAGAAAGGTATTAATAATAGACCTGTTATACAACCTAGGTTTATACCTTCAGTACTCCAGATACTGGAGTAGTGAATGACGTATGAAAAGAATATATGAGTACTTAACTCAAAAATGCACTCAGGATAAAGGGTTGAAATATTTGTTTTTACTTGAAATTAAAAATCCCGTTGGGGTAAAAATTTGTTTGATATTTCCATAGTTTTTTATTAATTAGAGCCTTCTGCACTTTACTGTGAATCTCTCAGCTGTGGCTGAGCAATAATAATTTCCTTATCCAGCTTGACACTGCTGATAGCTCTTGTAATTCATTCTCTTGATTATGTTTGGCAACTCATAATTTGCTGGTAGCTGGTGTATCAGAATGAGAGTTCCTGGTGAGCATTCACACCATTTAACTCTCATGACATGATTTAATTAGAGGAAATTACCTGAACCTTACCCCTACTTGCTTTCCCTTTTATGGGGTGTAAGACAAACTGAGTGTCCACCCTGTCAAAACAGGGAAAAGGACAAGCAGCCTTGATGTATAGGGAACTTGCAAAAACAAGGAGCTCAGTCCTTTGTCTTTCATGGTGATTTGTCTCTTAGTTAGATAGGATGTAAATGAGGCTTATTGAGATATGATATGAGAATTTTATTTTTAAAATCTTACGTAAAATATGAAGAATACTTTATTCTTACTTGTAATCAGAGATTATCTGCTTGCATGTGCTCCCATGCCTTTTTACCTCTTCATAAAAGCCTTTGCTATTCCTCTGCTTTACATATATGACATGGCAAAACATGAGCATGATAAAAATCTGTAACATAAAGGAATATGTGATGAATTACAACAGTTCATAATTTGAACTGTATGATCCCAGCCAGAGACTGAATGGTGCCACCTCTTCTGCCAGCTGCAATGTCATGGGAGAAGCTCTTCACATTAGAAACAGAGCAAAACCAACAAAAGGATCTCAAACCCAACCAAATAAGAAGGCATCCAAATCCGAACCCAACACTTAATGCATAGTGTGGCGAACTGGAAAGGTGACCCTGAGACAGGATTTCTAACAGAACAGTGCAAAAATGTGTTAATTTGCACTTGCACTGTAGATGCCATGTGTGGTAGAAAGGAAGAATGAGCTAAGTAGTGAACTAAATAAAGCCATCCCCAGATTTCGTTTGTATGAAGATATTTTTGCTAGACAATTTTTATCACACAGAATCTGTCCATTGCCAGCTTGCAAAGCATTGTGGGATTCTGTCCAAGACACTTCAATGTTGATTGACTTTCTGTATTTGCTATATTTATTGATTATAATCAAGAGAATTTTGGGACCAGGAAATGCAATTATGAGAACTCTACACAGAACTTTTAATATTAAGAAATTTTATAGTTGTGGGTAACTTTTGGGAAATATTTTTCTCAAGGGGTAGATACCTCTGTGTTGTGCTTAGGATTCCATGTGTATGCTTATGTTAGGCCATGTTAGGCCATGTTCATATGCTTATGGCCTGCTTTATAGCCTTCTCCCCACAGAAAACCTGAAGTGAATAGGTAACACTGCTCCAGTATGGTGTAAAAGTCCCTAGCAAAGAATTGCTCTGTGAGATGTTTTTGTCCTAGACAAATTGCAAAAGATCTTTGTTTCCTCATTTAAAGTATTTTTAGGCCTATAACCTACCTTTTTGGATTAAGAGAAACAAAGGTGGATCAATGTGCTATAACCTTGTTGACATCTTCTTGTTAGAAGCCACATGAGTGACAGCAGTTAATCTGAAAATCATTTAACCCTCACTCTGTTTTATCATTTTATGCTTTCACACAAATTTTCATTGATAGTTCATCAGTTTCTAATGATTGAATGTTGTTGTTTATTGACATCTGGCCTTCCTTTTTAGATATGCAGGAATGTAGAAGTAATTAATTAAACATTAATAGTAGAAGTGAGAATAGCACTCTCAGCATTAACTTTCTATCATGAGATGAAGATTTTCTGTGTGGGGAACATAAAGCCAAGTACAAGAATCAAAAAGATCCTCATGAATAAACATGGTTTTTTGGAAACATCATAATTTTCAATGATCTTGTTGTTTATTTTTAGAAACAGTGTTTAGATATTCCTAGGATTGTAATGGTAGAGTTGCTAATGGCCCCTGCCATGTGTTACCATGATGTCAGGATGTTTTAAAGGCTTTTACAGTTTTAGTGGTTTCAAATCCACTCTATCTCTTTTTGAGATTACCTGTCAGTGATGTAGCCTAAACAGATTGTTCATAAGTCTTGGAAATGTTGATGCAAAGGGTGCACTTTCATTTAAACCATAGATCTTTGGAAAATGATTGCAGTACATGTTGTGGAAAAGGTAATTCACTTTTGACTAGACATTCAAATGAGCAGAGGCTGTAATTTTCAGCTTAAGTACTAGAGGTGAGGAAATCTGTAGTTATTTGTTTTACTGATTAAAATACAAAACCAGGACAAGAAATTCCCTGAGCAGGAGTAGAGTTGTACTTCCCATGTGAATACCTGGTCAATGAAACTACAGATTTTTTTTTTAAACATCACCAAAATGTGATTGTGGTATCTTTTGAATTTTTTAAGATTTAAATAACATAGCATATATTTGATGAGCTATTTGGAACTAAAAATAGAAAATATTGATGTTTCTTTTTTTCAACCAGTTCTCATTTTGAAACAAAATCATCATTTCTAACGTCAGAATTATTTGCAGGAGTATATTTGCTTTTTCTGGTCGACCATTTAAAATGGGCTGAAGCAGAACTTTCAGGACTAGGTACTTTTTCTTCATAATGTTAAAAATCTCTTGATTTCCCTTTCATTCGCTGAAGTATCTATTTTCAGTCTTGAACTTGATTGAACCACCCTGATGCAATTATACATAACTCCTCCTCCTTTGAATCACTCCCATTTGTATATAATTCCTAATCAGAATTATTTCTTCCTCCTTTTTGATCTAAATAGCTTCTGTTGATGGCTCTGACTTTCCTAGACAGGAGATTTTATGTCTGCAATACATAATGAGTGTGTTTCAAGCTCTGTTTCTTGCCACTCTACTGTTTGGTTGCTGGAGACAGCTCTGGAAATTCTGTTAACTGGCTTAATATTCTTTCTTGTATGGTCTTTAACTAGAATGGTAACTTCTGCATATTCTCATATTAATGGTGCAATGTTAGTGAGAAACTGTGTTCTGCCTAGAAGGTGAGGCAGTCCTCAAACTTGTATGTGAGAAATACAAATTACTTTGCTCTGAACTCTCTCATAATTTCAAGCAGAGGGGGTCATTGAATCCTAGGAGAGGAAACCTTTGGTTGGCATTCCTGCCAGAGCTCCAGGATGAAAATGCTGTGTCTGTTACCTAGCTGAAAATTACTTTTCTGGGATCAGGAGGAGAATTTATCAGGAACTTAGTGAGAAAATAGTGTGGTTTTTTTTAGATGTCAGAGATGTCATCTAACTGAGACCAGGGAGTTTTAATTTTTAACACAGAACTTTTGATGAGAAGAGTATTTCGAGGCAGGGATAAAATCCTGACAACTGAAAACCACATTAACTCAATGCCTGTCAGTAATTCTGGTATTGAGGGAGTTTGAAGAGAAATTCCTTAAAATTGTCAAAAAACAGTCTTGGAAGGATCAATAGTTAACTACTGGGCTTCTCTGTAAAAAGGTGTGATGGTTTAAAGCAAAGGAAAACAAAAAGGATACAAACAAGCATTTGCAGTTGTTACTTCACTGGAGTATTCCACCAGGTAATAGTCGCAGTGATCTTCTTGGCTTTTATATTACTTAAAAGCCACTGTGAAAGAAGGGAAAACAAACCCCCCTAAATCCTATGCCAAGGGGAGGGTTGGAGGATTGCCTCTCTGAGATTTTTTTTGTATGAATTTGGTTTTGTGTAAGATATAGCTCCAGAAATAAGTTCTATGTCTGCATAAAAAATAAATCCACTAAATTACTAGTATTGGCAACAAATCAAGTAATTTAGATAAAGTTAGAGAATAACTGGACTGAAGGAACTTTGGGTGTGGTTGGTCTCACCTCTTGTTTAAAGCAGAGCCAACACTGAACATTCAAACTTACAGTTTTGATTAGGTTGCTTAGGGTCATGCAGAGATGTATTTTTATTATTTCCAGGGATGGAGATTGCATGACATCTCTGAGAGACCTGTTCTACCATTAAAAGATTTTTCCTAATATCTAATCAGAATATTGCTGGTTTAACTTTTCTATTCTCACCTTTTGTTTCAACTTTGCTACTCTGAAATCATTAAACCATGTCCCTAAACACCTCATCTGTGTCTTTTAAATATATCCAGGGATGCTACCTCAACCATTTCCCTGGGCAGCCTCTTTAAGTGCTTGATACCCTTTCAGTGAAGAAATTTTTCCTAATATTCAATCTAAACGTTCCCTGGTAGTTATGAACAAGCAATTTCTTCAGGACACACTTGTGGGAGATGCTGTTCCCAGGACTGAGATCAGGCTGACAGATCTGAAGTTCCCCAAATTCTCCTTCTGGTCTTGTAGATTGGTGTCACATTTGCTTACTACTACTACTACTACTACTACTACTACTACTACTACTACTACTACTACTACTACTACTACTACTAGTAGTAGTAGTAGTAGTAGTAGTAGTAGTAGTAGTATATTGCCAGATCTGCCTCATTACACTGTGCGTTTTTCCTTGGCAAATAAAACTATTATAGTTTGTGTTTGTGTATATGCATACGTACAAAAAAGGAAAAAAAAAGTGATATAAGAGATTAAGGTTTCAAAAAATAGATAAGCCATTTTGTTTTATTCATGAGTTAGAGGGTGATACAGTTGTTGTATGATCACACACTATATTTTACTACTATATTGTCATCGTTAAAAATAAGCATATGATTTACTGTGTCAACTGCATTTTCACTGCAATTTCCTTACTCTTTTTTAGTTTTCTGACCATCAATTATTTCTGATGACTATTACTGTTAGTGAAAACCTAGTTATTATTGGGGGTTTTTTAGATACAAAATGTGTATCTAGTGGAGTTTATGACCTAAGTTAACAGGACATGAAAAATATAGCATTTATATTCTTTTTAACATGTACTGAGGTATATTCTTTTAGAAAGTGTTGTGTTATGTTGTTTAATGTTAATTCTGTGTTGATGGTTCGTCCCAGTTTCTTTCCCCTAAGTTAAGTACACAATGGTTTTTCCCTTTCCCACCCTTGTCCTAGTCAGTCATCCTAAACCCCTCCCCTTTATCTGGAACCTTCCCTGTCCCTCACCCTAAACCCTGCCCCACGGGATGTCAATCCTTTGTAGCCCCTCCCTTTGTTCTAGAAGTTTCTATGTCAAGCATTCCCTCTTGTATCCATGATTGGTTATATTGTATGTATCCCCACCCTCGGTTTACCTTATTGGTTCAATGTACCCCTTTCCCCACCTTCTGTATCTGCCCCCATTAACCATTATTGGCCAGAGTTCTGTGCCTTCCCCTTACTCCTCCCCCGTACTTAAGCCTGTGTAGACCCCTTCAAAGTGCCTTTTGCGGTTCCTCCCCACAAGCTTCGGACTTGTTACCTTTTCCTTCAATAAATCCCTTCCCCCAGAACCGTGAAAGGTCTCTCCTGCGACTCTTTATCCCTCCCAGACGACTCGCCCAGGCGTAGCTGTTGCTACAGCCCTTCTGCGGCTCCCAGAGAGGTGCCGAGGAGGGGCCCCTCACTGACGCAGCTTCCCGGAGCTAGCCGGTAGCCCAGGTGAGGTGGGCAGAGGGTGGAAGAAACGTCAGTTTGGCGCCCAACGCGGGGCCACTTTGCCAGTGACCCCACGAAGAGCCTCTAAGATCTGAGGATCAGAGGTGTTGGGCATCGACTGCCCCGGTCTGAGCAGGCCAGATCGGCAGCGCTCCCGGGGAGAAGGTGGCAAACCTCGGTGCCCGGAGGACCACTTTCGAGGGAGGGACCTTCTGCTGCAGCTCCTGTTTCAGAGGTCGACGGAGCAGGTAAGTATACCCTATCGGAGTACAGGGGGGCTTACTATAGGCGGGGAGGGGGTGGGCAGCCCTAGGTGTGGGGGCTCGTGAAAACACCCCTTCCTTTAGTCCCTGAGGGTGGGGGACTCACTGGCCCTGGGACCCGTTTTCTCAGTTTTTTAAGTTTTCATTCGCTGCAGTAGGAGAGTGAGTTCTGCTGTGTGGGTGCGAGGCACACCATAATGGGCACAAAGCTGTCCACACAGGAGCGGGAGATCTTTTTCCAAGTTGTGGTTACCCTGGAGGGCGGGAAAAAAAAGTTTTCTCGGGGTTTGTTAAAGAAGTTTATAAAATGGCTTGCTTCCCAATTCCCCGGGGTGTCACCTCAGCAAATGGGGTCGGTCCAATTTTGGGAACTAGTAGGACAAAGGCTCATGGCATTGAGCAATCAGGACGACACCTCTGTGGATCGATTTTTCAGTTTATACATTCAAATTCGTACCGCGGTAAAAGAGCAGGCGGGGGGGGGTCGCGCGGCCCCGCCCTGCCAGGCGAGGGTGGGGAAGGGAAGCAAGCCATCCCGGGTTCCCCCAGTTGTTCCCCCCTCTCCTAACCCTCGTTCCAATCCCTCTTCCCCTGCATCGGGGGATCCGAGACAGGCAGCTCGGCAGCGATCGCAGGCGAGCCCGGCCAGGGAGATCAGCCGCTGCTCGCCTGGCCCCTCTCGGTCCTCCCGATACCCGAGCCCGGGCGGCAAGGCGCCAGCCGTCAGGGAGCCTTCCCCTACTCCCTCTTCCCGCAGTTCCATCTCTCCCCATTGCACCCCGAATTCTACCCCGAAACCTGTTTTAAAGAGTTGTAAAGTTTGTAAATGTACCCCGAAGCCCTCCCCCGCTCCTACCCCAGGCTCTACCCCAAAAACCCCGAAGTCAGTCAGGTTCCAGACACCCCCCCCGAAGCCACGTAATGGTGTCCCGGACTCCGGCACACAAGATGGCGCCGGCCACGTGGCATGGCCAGTTCCTTGTGCTTTGGCTCCTTCCCAGAATCCCTTCCTCACTGATCTGTGCCCTCCTCTGACTGTGGCTCCACCCCCTACCCTGTGTCCCAACCCCTTTTTGTTCCCACCTCCTTCCCCATGTCCTGCCCCTGTCTCCTCCCACGGGAGGGGTGTTCCTCCTCCCCAGGCTCCTCCTCCTCCTACTAAAACTCCTCCCCTTACTCCACCCCCAGAGAGGTGGCCCCCGAGCTCAACAGGTCCCGCCCATCACCATGAATGTTGCCAGTGTTCTGGCTCTTCCTCAGTAGGTACTCCTGCCCCTCTGCTTCCTACTTCTGATTCCCACGCCCCCCCTTTCGGTTCCCACGCTCCAGAAACCGGAAGTGACAGGCCAGGGGATCGGAACCCGGAACCAGAGACCACACTCATTGCCGCTCCAGTTTTTTATTCTCGGCAGAGGGGTATTCCTAATTCGCGGCCATTTGAATACTCCCATAAAAAGGAGCTCTGTAAGGCACAGAAGGAGTTTGGGAGAAAGAGTGAATATTTTAAAGGCTTATTGGAAGCTACTTTCTCCTCCAATATCTTGGTCCCTAGAGACTTAAAAGGATTGTTTAAATGTCTCCTCCTATCAATTGAATACAGATTGTGGGAGGACACATGGAAAAGGATGCTAGGGGAACTCCTGCCTGAGCTCTTACAGATCCCCGAGTGCGCCATTGACGCAGACAAAAAGCCCATCTCGATGGATCATTTGTGTGGCGAAGGGCAGTGGTCCCAGGCTGAAGCACAGGCAGAAAAAATCCCAAAGCCTGTGATTTTAAAAATTCAAGCTGCTGCCGAGAAGGCATTCATGGTGATGCCAACCACCGAGCCCCATGTCCACTATGCCTCCATCAAACAGGGGCCAGCAGAACCTATCATTGAGTTCGTGGAGAGGTTAAAGATAGAAATTGAAAAGCAAGTGAAAAACCAGGACACCGTAGAAGAGCTAATAATCGAAATGATAAAGTTAAATGCTAATGATGCATATAGACGGGTTATAACATCTCTGCCTCTCTACCCTGAGCCGTCTGTCCAGCTTATAGTGGAGGCCTGTGTAAAGCGCGCAGTTGTGATAGCGCCACCTATTCCCGCCAGAGGAGGAGTGAAGATGGCAGCGATGACTGCAGCTGCAAAGACGTTCCCTGTGCGCTGCTTCCTTTGCAACCAGCTTGGTCACATCGCGTGCGTGTGCCCTCTTAGAGATAAAACTGATAACAGGCAGGGGCAGGGGGAGGCGGGAGGAAAAACACAAGCAAAAAAAAAACTAACTGGGGAACGCGACCCTGCCTCGCGTGAAAACAAAAATGAGGCGGGCCGCAAGGGGGACCTTGGGGGGGGCGAAACTAATACAGGATGTGACATTCCCACCGGACCCAACATTTACCAAACACAACGAATAGCACCAGGGTGGACTCCTCGTCCTCCCTTGAGCTTGGCCCTGACAGATAACACTTACTTTGAAACACAGGACTGGCGGTTGGTGTCAGTGAAGCCCACGTCATCGGGTTTGTTTGCCGGACTCAACTGCACGTATGTCGTGCTTGGAGATACAAAGTGTACCCCTCCGGAGATTGAAATCATGCCGCAGACGCAGCTTTTGTGTCCGGATGGTTTCTCTCTCCTTGCACGGTGCATCCAGCCGCCATACTTCCTGCCAAAGGAACGACTAGTAGCGCAGGTGATTCCAGTGCCCAACACCATCGTGGCAAAGCCAGTTAATCCCTGCGTCTATTGGGCGGAAGTCATTGGTGAGGATAAACCAATCATTGGATGCGGACTCCGTCGGGGTGAAGACTACTTCTACCTCAACGGACTCTTTGATACAGGAGCAGATGTGACAATTATACCAACTGAGAATTGGCCGTCACATTGGGAGGTGCAACCCGTGGCTGGCAGAATACAAGGAGTAGGGGGGGCCCAATTGGTTCGGCAGTCAAAAAGCGTAATTAAAATTGAGGGACCTGAAGGGCAGGTGGCTAATGTCCGCCCTTTTGTTATGGAATATAAAGCTCCCCTGTGGGGCAGAGATGCCATGTCGCAATGGGGTGTTCGTACTGAGATCCCGAAAACCCAGCGGGATTTTTCCTAGCAGCCACTGTGGAGCGCCCTGTCCAGAAACTGAATTGGCTATCTGATGAACCAGTATGGATAGATCAGTGGCCGCTTAACAAACAGAAATTGCAGGCGCTCAACGAACTCGTGGAGGAGCAGTTGGCCAAAGGTAACATCGAGCCAACCTGGAGCCCATGGAATTCTCCGGTCTTCGTCATCAAAAAGCTGGGGAAGGACAAGTGGCGGCTCCTTCACGACCTTCGTGAAATAAATAAAAAGATAGAAGACATGGGGTCTCTGCAACCAGGTATGCCCTCACCCTCAATGCTGCCGCAAAATTGGAATCTGGCAGTCCTAGATATCAAGGATTGTTTTTTCCAAATTCCCCTCGACCCTGAGGATGCACCACGGTTTGCCTTTTCGGTTCCTTCCATCAACCGGGAAGCCCCAATGAGGCGCTTCCATTGGCGAGTGCTGCCTCAGGGCATGAAGAACAGCCCCAGTATTTGTCAGTGGTATGTGGCTTCGTTGCTGTCTCCTGTCCGTGCCAAGGCAGGGGAGGCCATCATCCTGCACTATATGGATGACGTGCTAATTTGTGCCCCCACAGACGACATTCTGCAGCATGTCCTTGACCTTGTCATCGAGGTTTTGATCTCTGCAGGGTTTGAGCTCCAGAAGGAGAAAGTTCAAAGGATGCCCCCGTGGAAATATCTCGGGCTCCAAATTACCAGCAGGACTATTGTCCCACAAAAATTGGCAATTAACACCAAGCCAAAAACCCTTGCGGATTTCCACCAGCTGTGTGGGTCACTGAATTGGGTCAGACCCTGGCTAGGATTGACCACCGAGGACCTAGCTCCCTTTTTCAATTTATTGAAAGGGGGAGATGGGTTACTTTCTCCTAGGGTGCTGACCCCAGAGGCGAGAGCAGCTCTGGAAAAGGTAGAGAAGGCGATGGGGAAGAGACAAGCCCATCGCTACCTGCCGAACCTGCAATTTGAGTTTATTATCCTGGGACGGCTGCCGCACCTGCACGGCCTCATTTACCAGTGGGACCAGGACCAGAGGGACCCCCTTTTGATTATAGAGTGGGTGTTCCTCAGTCATCAGAGGTCCAAAAGTATCACCAGGCCACAGGAGCTGATGGCGCAGCTGATCAGGAAGGCCAGGGCCTGTTTGTGAGAGCTGGCGGGTTGCGATTTTGCGTTCATCCGAGTACCACTTGCCTTATCATCAGGCAAGCTGACTAAGGAGGTTTTGGAGCATTTGCTCCGGGAGAATGAGATTCTTCTCTTTGCCCTTGATAGCTATACAGGACAAACATCTGTCCATCACCAAAGTCATAAATTATTTAATTCAAATTTCAATCTGGTACCGAAAGAAAAATTGAGCCGGGTGCCGTTCAAAGGTCTAACTGTTTTTACAGATGCATCTGGGGCTTCGCACAAGTCAGTCATGACTTGGAAGAACCCCCAGACTCAGCAGTGGGAGGCAGATGTTAAGGTTGTTGAGGGTTCCCCTCAAATTGCTGAGTTAGATGTAGTCGTTAGAGCTTTCGAGAGGTTCTCAGAGCCACTTAATTTGGTTACAGATTCGGCCTATGTGGCGGGTGTGGTGTCAAGGGCAGAGAACGCTGTTTTGAAAGAAGTCTCTAATCCGAACCTCCACAGTCTGCTCTCGAAGCTCATTTATGCTGTCTACCACCGAGAGCATCCGTACTTCGTGATGCACATAAGATCACACACAGACCTGCCAGGCTTTATCGCCGAGGGTAACCAGAGAGCGGACACCCTGGCCGCACCAGCTGATATGGCCAGGATTCCTGATATTTACCAACAGGCAAAGCTGAGCCATCAGAAATTCCATCAGAATGCGCCTGGCTTGATACGGCAATTTCAACTAAGCCGTGATCAGGCCAAGGACATTGTGGCCACGTGTCCCCAGTGCCAGAAGCTTGGGGTGCCAACCCTGAGCTCTGGCGTCAATCCTAGAGGCCTGGAGAGCTGTGGGTTATGGCAGATTGATGTCACCCACGTTCCGCAGTTCGGCAGGTTGAAATATGTACATGTTAGTGTGGACACCTTTTCCGGGGCAGTCTTCGCTTCTGCCCACACAGGGGAGAAGGCCAAGGACGTACAGAAACACCTTGTACAGGCCTTCTCTGTGTTGGGGATCCCAAGGGAATTGAAATCGGACAATGGCCCAGCATATGCTTCCACGGCCTTCCGGGAGTTCCTGCAGAGGTGGGGAATCAAACATAAGACTGGCATCCCGTATTTCCCCGCAGGTCAGGGCATGGTTGAGCGCGCCCACCAAATGCTCAAACGGGTCCTGGAGCAGCAACAGGGCGATACCCAATTCGATACACCTCATACTAAATTGCATAAAGCCCTTTTTACCATCAACTTTCTTAACTGCTCCTTCGAAGTGTTGAATCCTCCCATTGTGAGGCACTTCGCGAACTCTTCACCATTACGGTTGAGAAAACACCCTCCTGTGATGGTGAAGAACCCGGAGACCGGTAAAACAGAGGGCCCACATGAGTTAGTCACCTGGGGTCGTGGGTACGCTTGCGTATCCACACCTTTTGGTTTGAGGTGGGTCCCTCAACGGTGGGTCCGGCCCTATACTGCCAGTCAGGGTCATCTGTCAGGGCCAACCTCTGGAGATGTTAAATATACAGCACTTCGTCATCGCCGGCGCCCCTCCCTGGAACACCAAGGATCCCCCAGCGAGCAGGACAGCCCCTTCTCCAAGTTGTTTCCTCCCCCTGAAGTTCAGGACCTGTTTGAGTAACCCATTCCCTTCTGTTATTCTGTTTTAGTCAGCCACCTAGAGCCCCAGGATGTGGTACGCCCTTGTCATCTGGGCTTGCCTATGCCAGTCTTCGGTGGAGTGGATAGTCCCGCAGCCGAGGAAGAATGTTTGGGTCACCCTGGCCCAGGCCATGCAGCAGGACCATCTCTGCCTGTCAACTGCAGCAACAGGGAATCCATTTTCAACCTGCCTGGTGGGGATCCCATTTCAGCCTGATGAATATCCCAAGACAATCATCAACATGCGGGATGATTTTAACCCCCGGCGGTGGCACCCCTCCTATCCTATGACCAACCCCCTCTGGGTGTGGCAGGAGTGGTCTAAAGACCTTCCCAAAGCACCCGAGGAACCTCAGGATTTAGAGTTACTTGGTTCAGTCCCATCCCCTTTTTGTGTTCAGAATCATTATAGATGGTCCAACCCCGAATCATACCTAAACGTTATCCAACCCAACCTTGATTACAGATCTGCCGCGTGGTGCAATGCCACCGCCCAGATTGAGGGGACCCCTGTAGACCAACCTCGTCAGCTCGGTAAGGGGGTCTTCTTGATCTGTGGCGACCGGGCATGGGCAGGCATCCCCTCTCGCCTGATAGGAGGGCCGTGCACCCTTGGACGACTGACCCTGTTTTCGCCTAACCGTACCCAAATTTCGAATTGGAAATCTAAAAAATCAAAATCGGTGATCCAAAAGAGAGAAGCTCATAATTTGGATGAAAATTGCAATGCAGATATTTTTCATTGGTCTAAGTCCAAAAGAGTTGCTGTCTCCATCTTTTTACCGTGGGTGGCAGCGGCTAAAGCCCTAGGTGAATTGGGCCGCCTAGAGTGCTGGGTAGCGAAACAGGCAAATCTTACGTCAGCGGCCTTAAGCGACCTCCTAGCAGATGAGGAAATTACCAGGCAGGCGACCCTACAAAATCGGGCAGCAATAGATTTCCTGTTGCTTGCACATGGCCACGGCTGCGAGGACTTCGAAGGCCTCTGCTGTCTCAACCTGTCATCTCAGAGCAGCAGTGTCCACTCCAAGATACAGCAAATACAAGGCCTTGTCACGAACATCAAGGAGGAATCCGAAGACTGGCTCAGAAACATCTTTAAAGGCTGGGGACTTTCGGGTTGGCTGACTTCAGTTGTCAAAACTGTTATTTCTATTGTCCTTGTTGTTATTCTCGTTTGTATAGCTATCCCCGTTATTAAGGCCTTAGTTGTCCGCAGCATCTCCCCATCACCCCAAGTTAACCGCGCGGAGGTGGGGCCTATCCTGGATTGGGATCTTGAAGATCCCCCAACTGATGAAGACATGGAAGAAGTTGAGGAAGAGAAGGATGGGCTCACCTCTGGCGAGGACTTTGAAACTGATACTTCTGTTTAAAAAGAAAGGGGGAGATGTTGTGTTATGTTGTTTAATGTTAATTCTGTGTTGATGGTTCATCCCAGTTTTCTTTCCCCTAAGTTAAGTACACAGTGGTTTTTCCCTTTCCCACCCTTGTCCTAGTCAATCATCCTAAACCCCTCCCCTTTATCTGGAACCTTCCCTGTCCCTCACCCTAAACCCTGCCCCACGGGATGTCAATCCTTTGTAGCCCCTCCCTTTGTTCTAGAAGTTTCTATGTCAAGCATTCCCTCTTGTATCCATGATTGGTTATATTGTATGTATCCCCACCCTCGGTTTACTTTATTGGCTCAATGTCCCCTTTCCCCACCTTCTGTACCTGCCCCCATTAACCGTTATTGGCCAGAGTTCTGTGCCTTCCCCTTACTCCTCCCCCGTACTTAAGCCTGTGTAGACCCCTTCAAAGTGCCTTTTGCGGTTCCTCCCCACAAGCTTCGGACTTGTTACCTTTTCCTTCAATAAATCCCTTCCCCCAGAACCGTGAAAGGTCTCTCCTGCGACTCTTTATCCCTCCCAGACGACTCGCCCAGGCGTAGCTGTTGCTACACCCCTTCTGCGGCTCCCAGAGAGGTGCTGGGGAGGAGCCCCTCACTGACGCAGCTTCCCGGAGCTAGCCGGTAGCCCAGGTGAGGTGGGCAGTGGGTGGAAGAGACGTCAAGAAAGTTTGTGTTAATGCCTTTGCATTTAGTTTTTGACTAATAACCTGTAGATTCTGCCATTTCCTTTGGTTTTCCCTATTCTATAAATCATTCTCATCACAGATGAGGTTTATTGTTTTCTATTTGACATCTCTAATAAGTAGGCGCTGCATAGCTACAAACAGATTGGATGTAAATGCACAGGTAATGTTCTGCTGAATAATTCCTTTTACTTGGATTAAAATGCAAAGACTTTAAAAAATTCAGAATGTATATAGAGCTGTATAATCTTTTTCATTGCAGTTTTATTGCATTTTACAGTTAAACTAACAGATATTTAGGTAACAAATGATTATATACATAGGAAAAATATTTTTTTAGGATGAAATGATATTTTTATTACCTTAGTTAGGTAATCTCTAAACAGGTTTAAAGGGAGTGTACAGTTATGTTGCTGATACATAGCTCCATAACTTGAGCCTTATTTCTTCTGCTTTTTTCTCTTACTTCTTCTTTTGCTCCAAGCAGAAAACATGCAAATTCTTCTCAACACAAAACACTGAATCATAACACATCCAGAGAGAAGCCCTGTCAAGTGGAATGGTAGGATGAGATGGTGAAATACAGGAAGAGAAGTTATTAAGAGTGTTCTTGTCG
Source organism: Acridotheres tristis (assembly GCA_037013685.1). Classification (NCBI taxonomy): domain Eukaryota; kingdom Metazoa; phylum Chordata; class Aves; order Passeriformes; family Sturnidae; genus Acridotheres; species Acridotheres tristis. The sequence goes on along the minus strand of CM072889.1, from coordinate 6,194,310 downwards.
CTGGAGAAGTCAGAACCACCCTTTCCTTTGTTTTCTGCTGTATTTTAGCAGTCTACCCTGACCACTGCAAGTGTTTGACTTTAAATTGCTAAAATATTTAACAAATTAGTGCTCATCTGAACTGTAATTAGCAGTTAATTGGCAATGCTAATGTGAGTTTACCTTTTGCATCAGCCATGTTTGTATGACTGGGCTGTATCTGGAGCACTGCGAGAATCCAGTTCCTTTTTAGTTGATGGAGTGTAGCTGACATTCTACTGAGGTTTATTTTGAGACCAGGTGTGATGCACTGCAATCGTAGACTGCAAAACTTTCCTCATTGGTCATAATTTTTAATTTATTGATTTCCAAAAAAAATCTGTGTTCTGCAGCTCTTCTGTGCAGCTGGCTTACCATAAAGAAGTGCTTCCAGTCCCTGACAACAGCAGAGCTACAAGTTCAAGTACCTTGGAAAATCAAACCTTCATTTCTGCTGATGGTTGCGCAGGATGTGTTGGATTCAGTCAGTAGCTGGTAGCTGGAATAATGCAGGCCATGTACCAGGAGATAGATTGACTCATGATAGTACAATGGTCCTTAATTCCTCTCAACAGGAAGAAAACATGGTTCTGTGTTTGAATATTTTCCTGCAACATTAACTGCCTGTCTCCAGATCAATAATGTTAAAAGAACTTTTCTACCTGTTTCTGAGCATAAAGCTTAACTTCGTTAAATGATGACTTTCTAATAAAATATTTTAAATCAAGTATTCTTAGGGCAATTCTTGACATTTTAGCAAGGAAATGTAGGTGTAAAACCTTTTTTTGTGGTGCAGACAGTCACGACTGACAGAAGTACGCGGGTGTCTTGACACAGTGTTCTTGCCACTGTTCCCCAGTGGGTTTAGGGATGGTTTATGGCCTCTGTATAGAGATGAGGTACTATTGATTGTTTCCTAGTGGATGGGATTGTTAAAACAAACCTCTTCAGATCCATACATAGGATCATAAATCTCATTCTGTCTCTGGGTCATTAAAAGAGACACTCTGTGGCCCACAAGCTGGACTAACTAAAAAGGCTACTGTAATTTCTGTAATGATTTAAAGTAGAACAAAACTTTACAAGAATGCATAGTAATTTTGCCAAAATATAATTTTTAAAATCTTTTTTTCTGTAATACCCTTTACCATATAGTTATTTTTGTGCAGCACCGAGTTAGTGAAGTCACTGATTTTGTGTAATGCATAAAAATTGAGTCTGGTGCTTTTTTTTGCTTATTCCCATTATGTAACTATTAACCAGCTTCATCTTTAAATTTACCTTTTAATAAAATATCAAAGCAAATGTAAGGATTTTCAGATCTCTTATTTTAGAGAGATGACACCTGTACTACTTTGTTAATTCTCAAATATTAGCACATACTTCCCTGTATTATGAAGTAGTTTTAGCTGTCCTGTGACATTTTTAATTTTGAAAGTTAGGCATAATACAATAATATTTTGAATGTCTATGACATCTAGGGCTATGCATAGCAATTTGTGATATGCATTATTGAAAATATCCCCATAATATTATTTAAGGATGATGTTATGCACTTTTTTATTTTTCCTTGGTTGGAAAGTTATGTTTTTTAGAGTCCATCCCTAAAGGCTGCATTCTCAAAGGTTTTAGGATATTGCTCTGCATAGCAAAAATTTTATTCTGCTCCTGCTTCATTAAAAACTCTCCTGGATCCTGTGTTGCTCTGAAGAGAAATAAACCACTCTTAATCATAGAATGATAGAATGGTTTGGGTTACAAAGAACTTTAAAGATCCAGTAGACAGTGTTCCTGCCCATGCAGGGAGTTTGGAACTAGAAGATCAAATGGGCTTCTGAGCACTGTGCGTGGGTATGGAGAGAATAGGATCTTGTGTTCTGATTTGCAGTGATCTAAGGTCCTAATTGGCATATCAACTGGAATTAGCATGAAACCATAATGTTCTGTCACAGAAGACAAAGATTTCCCCCCCAAACCAGTCACCAAATCCAGTACAGGTATATGGGCTAAGTGTGGCTTTTGCTGCAGTGTATCCATATTTAGATCTTGCTCTTGGGCAGTTATCTCATGGAATCTATTCCTGGCCCTAAAGCTCAAACTAAGTTGGCCAGGAAGACCACTGGGTGTGTGAATGATTACTCTGACTTGTGAATAGTCAGGGACTTCTGTGGGTTTGGGAGGTTTCCAGGTTGTTGTATGGTTTGCTTTGTTGTTTTTTTTTTAAACTTTATGTGGGCATGCAAAACAAACTTTGTGGAAGAACAGATATTTTTGAAATTTAAATGAGCATCAATGGGGTGAGAAGGGGAACAAATTGAATAATAATGCTTACTCATGTGTGTTCAGGTTTGCTCAACCATAATTAAAAGATTCTAATTGGTTTGCATTAGTTTTGGATATAAAGCAGAAACTGCACATTTTTCCATACTATTTGTTATGTAGTGATGCCAATAATATATGTATTTAATTCAGCTTTCAGTTGGATATAACCCAAGGCCATGCTGGGGAACAATAAGAGGAAGGACTTGTATGAATAAACTAGATTTTTGTTAAGGTTTACATTATTACTTTCTGTAAGGATTACAATTACTTCATCTCCTTCATTCAAGCTATCTTTGTAAATGTAAGGGAAAAAAGTGGATTTTGTGGGGGGAAGGTTATCTTTTGGGCTTTTTTGGAAAGGAATTTCTTCTCAATGACAAATTATTCTTTGCTGATAGGAAGGGGAAAAAAAGAATTAAGTGGTTCAGTTAGGGATGAACAATTCTAACCGGAAGAAGGTCAGAACTTGTCCAGTTTTGACGCTGTGTACTATCTGAGTAGAACTTCAATTATTGCTTCAGTGTTAAAGCTGAATTCCATTATTAAGGTTCTTTAGCCACCAGGGGGATATTAGGCTGTGCTGGGCTCCATTCAGCTTTAGTATTGCATTCTTTCTGAGCCTGTAGGTTTTTAGATTTGTTAGACAACTTTCTTATGTTTTTAAGTCCATTAACACCATTCCTGAGTTCTGTGGATTTGATCCCATTTGGCTTGTGCTATTTCTTTTGTGAGGAAAAATATCTTCACAATCCAGTGTATTTGTCAATATGAGAAATGCCAGTGAGATCTGGATATTTCCCTTTACTTTCCACACTGAGTTATGCTGCCCATGTTCTTCCACTTTAAAAGTAACACCAGTTTTGTACCTGTAGCTATTTATACAGGCTTGACTTTGACAGATTAGATGAAGTACCAGAGTGAGGTGTCTTTCAACCTTTATTATTGTCTCATTTTGGTATTTTTGTGGGGGAGGTGCGAATTCCTGATGATGTAGAATAGTCTATGCTATTGTCCCCTCTTGACAACATAGAATGGAATGAAAGTAAGGGAATTTGTCACACTCAAAGTATTAACATATCCAATTGCCATGGCTAGAGAAGAACCAGTCGCAGCAAACATGTTTAAATGAAGAGTAATTTTGAATGCTCACCCAAGTGTAAAGTTGAGTTTGAATTGGCCAATTGATCGAGCCACTCTGTGAGGTTGTGCAGTCCTTGGGAAGATACTTTTTAGGCCAGGGTTTTTGAACAATTTATGGTTTTCCCCATCGTACAGAAAACTACTGATGTGATTGATCTACTGTAGCTGTCAAAGTGTCTAATAAAGGCAAATTGCTTAGGCTTCCTTTCAGTCAGTAAAAAAGTGTGAGGAAGTGATCAATCCCTTTTTAAGGAATGTGAAATGCATTGTTTTTAGAAATGGCCATTTGCCTTTATGGACCGTGGAAGAGGAACTGCATGACCCTCTTTGAGTAGACCTTAGAGTAGGTAAAGTGGGTGCTCTGCCATGGGCTGTGTGGGGCTGTGCCAAAGTTTGTCTGTAATATTGAATGTTGTTTTGAAAGTTCATCTTTTGCTTTACTCTTAGCATGACTCCAATGTTTTGTCAAGTTCCATGATAATAAAATGCTGTATCAATACGTGCTTTAGGAAAAGACTCTTCAATATTTTCAGATTATTTGCTCATGGGGCTTCATGCTCTTTCAATTCAATTTGCAGTTCAGGACAAGCATGCTAAAGACTAACAAGCAGAGAAACTATCCTTATATTCCAACGATCTTCAAAAGCTGAAGGAAAGACTTTTCATAGTAAGTGAACAGTTATTATTGGACTTGAGATTGTGAAATACCATTCTGCTAAACAAAGTTCTAGTGAATATTTTGCAGAATTGAAGTTTGCATAAAGATAGAATGGAAGAATTCTATTTCAAGTAAAAAAAATGAGGTTTTTTTCTGCTTGCTGTGAGTGCCTGTAAAATACCATAGACCAAAAGTGTCAAGTCTGCTGAAAGATAGCTCTAAAGCATCTTTACTTTTAATCTTCTAAATAGGCATGAACTCAGAAAAAGAGATTCATAATTTGTGATGTAAACCACAATGTTTTATTAAATAGCTTCTATTTATTATTATTTATTTGACCATAAAAACATGAACTACTTACCAAAATAACTTGCAAACTTAGTATTAACGTAGACCTTTATAGTATCATATAACTTTCCAGGTTAAAAGTGCACAAAGACGAAATATGTAATTAAAAATATGCACTATATTTGCACTACTGTATCACTTTCATGACTTGTCTAGCTTTCAGAAATTATACACACTCTCCAAGAATTTGCATGAATATGTAGCCTCCTAAGGTGTAAAAGTCACCACTCACAAACAGGAAAAAACTTTACCATGGTGTAAATGCTTCTGGATTCCACCAAAAATTACCAGGCAAGATCGCCAGTATGTTTGTGTATTTTGGTATTTGATAGTTTACGCTGAGAGCCTGACTTATGAAGTAAAGCATTAGCCCACAATCCCACAAAGCTGAGAGGGATCATATATAATAGTGGTGTGAGACTGAATGCTGTGAGAACATTGCTTTAGCACTCTTGCTTTGTGCTTGCTCCTTTCTGTTGCAGTAGCAGGGGTTGTTCCTCTTGCAATAACTCGTCTGGCCGGGTCTGAGCGTGGCTAAAATAAACAGGATGGGTGTGTGACACAGCGGAGCTGCGCTCACTTTGCCACGACGGCCCCTGCCCAGAGCGGGTCACGCTTGGGGAACAGGAGCCCTTAGATGTGGCTCCAGCTATGGCTCCAGGGCCTTTTGGCTGTCACATTGCGTTTGAAGGAGGCAAGGAGGAGAGGGAGGTCTTTTGCATCGGATAAAAAGGATTTATTACTCTGGGGAATCCATGGGGCAAAAGACAAAAATGTCGAAGGTGCAACAACTTAAATATAGGGGAGGTTCAAGAGGAAAGTACAGATTCTTAGCAAATTGGAGAAATTCTGAGAAGGGATAAAGGGTGGGGTTTACAAAGGCATTGTCCAATGAGAGAGGTAGGGGGGAAAACTGGATCACATGGACTAATGAGACCTCCAGTTCAGGGGATTTCCAAAGAGGGATTCCAAGAAGGAGGCTGGCACAAAGCAGGATTGACAGGTAGTTTAGGATAGATTGACAAGGTGGGTGGGAGGGTATAATTTTGGACTAAACCATTAGATTGGGCAATAACAGAACATACTATTAACAAGAAACACACTGCAACAGGTATGATGGTGTGCCTGAGAAATCCTTTAATCTATCTGTGACCATGTGGTCCAAGAGGCAGCATCCAAAGACCAGGGGGAGGGCTCAGTTTAACAATACATAGGGATAGCTGAGGGCAAGATCCAATCACAAAGAGAACTAGGAACATGTCTGGGTATGCCCTTACATGTCCCCACAAGTCCCACTGTGTTAGGCCAAAAACTCTGTATCTTCAGGGCAGGAGTCTGCCTTAAATATAAGGCCTTGCTTTTCAACAGCCCACCTCCCAGGGCCTTCGATTTATGGCCTCTGTGTAGGGAGCCTGGGCCAAGCCCTGGTCCATCTTAGCCAATTCGATTACCAGACCTTTCCACCCTCATTAGCTCAAGAAGCCCATGCTGGCTCTGTGAGTGCATCCTCCAAGCTCCACTCCTGTGTGTAATGCAGAGAGCACCCACTGACCCAGAAGATACTTCTTTGTAGGAAATGGAAAGGTAGAAACTTCCACAGATACTGAAGGGTTTGATTTTCAGCCTTGGAATAAGTTTGGATTAATGTAAAAATAAAAGTAAGCAGACATTAAGCAGAGAAATTATAAATTTATGTTTCTATAATTGTAAGTAAGAATATGCCTTAACTAAGTAAGAAACTTTATTGGGTAAGATGATGAAAAGTTTTATAGTGTATTACTGTAATAGGGTAAGCTAAGAGTTTAAATATAATAATAGAAGTACCTGTGTGTACGTGTAATAGTAGCTTATTGGATAAAAGTATATGCAATGTGGCAGAATTAAGTAAAGGTGATAGGTTAGAAAAACAAAATAAACTTCATAGCAACGTTGCATTGGATTAGAATGTTATATATTGCTTTGTAATGAAGAAGCTTGTGACTACTTTGAGCTATGGCTGGCTTCTTGCTTCTCTAAATCTCACGGCCTTTGAGGCTGATTTTTATCTAAGCAATAAATCATTTTTTCCCCTACTGTAGTCCCTTCCCTTCATTAAGGCATTGATAATACCTCTTTGTCTTTTTGGGACATCATAGGAAACCAAAGTCTTCCCACAGCTTAAATTTATTACTTTTCTCTCCTTTGCATCCTTCAGAAAATGGAATATCAATTCCAATTTCTGATGTATAACTATCAAGTCACATTCAGCAAGGATAAAGACCTTCCTGACATCATTTCAGTGTGGCTAGAGGTACCCACATCATCATTTGTATTTAACCTGATTTAGTACTTTAGACAGACTTGAGAGCTTATCTAAGAAAATTAATCAGCTGGTGAGGCTTAGAGAAGCTGCTGAGTCATTTTGATGAGTCCCTGCAGCACTGTTGCAACTTCGTTTTCTGTGCAAAGGACACAATTTTGAGGCTGTTTTACATCTGTGTATGTTTGTGGGTCTACTTATGGATTTGCTAAGAATGCAGAGACTCTAGTTTAGGAACCTGCTCAGAGTTCTCACAAAGCTTAGCTTTCTAGTCAGTCATCTGTAGACAGATGTGGGGATTAACCACTCTTATCTAATTAGGCTCCTTGATTAGTTGTTAAGCTTTGCAGTTGTATCTCTCTCCTCCTGCTACAGCCTGTGTTTTTGCAAGTTTGTTAATGGCATTCAAGCCATCCAGAGGAAATCCAGTCAGGATGTCTGCACATGCTGCAAACAGATCCATTTGCAAAGTGTTGCCCTAAGTTAGGTCAGTGTCCTGCAGCTCTTTGTGGACTATTCTGCTGCTGCACACAACATTAATTTTTCAAGCCTCTCACTCATTCAGTCTCCGTCTCTCTAGCTCGTTAGTGTGAGAGCAATTCAAAGCTGGAGGCCAACTTTCAATGTTCCAAATTATCCTTAGGCACGTTAGATTTCCCTTGGCTGAAGCTGCCCTTTATGAACCTACTGTCAGTACATAAAATTTGGCAAAACATAGTATCAGCTTAAACTGCACTTACTTCTACAGGAGTACCTGACTTATTTAATGTTCATACATGAAGCTGTACTTAGAAGGAGTTTATTTCAGCTTAAGAGACTCAGTCTTTCCAAGAATTCATATGTCTTTCATTTCAAGTAGAAGATAGTTTATTACCTTCTAGTAAGTTTTTGCCGCATTGCTCATGGCAGAAAAATCTCTTTCTTATTTTTCTGTCCTTTTTTCACTAGGACCTTTTCAAATAAGGACCGTTCCCTTTTATCCCTGAGCAGGAAAAGCAATTTTTTAAGCAATTGTCATGTATAACTGAAGAGTTGAGGAGAAGTTACTTAGGACATACATATCTCTACAGACTGTCCACTTCTACCTCCTTGTGATAATTTAGTGCCTGATAAACTAAAGTCACTTTGTGACTCAGTTACATGAATTAGACATTCTCAGCTGCTCAATATTGAGCCTTTCTCTCAGATTTGCTATGCTAATTTCCTTACAGTCTCTCCTGAACCAGGTTCTCATAAAGTGATTCAGGTTACTCATATGGTTCCCCCAAATGGAACCACTTTCTGAACCCTACTGGAGAAAAATTACCTGTATGTGGTGCTAGAGTTTGTGGGCAGTGGCCTCTACTTGATGGCAGCACTATGCCAAGATGAGGGTAGAAACCTTCCTACCCTTGGGCTTTTGAAGGTAGGACAGCCCAGAGCTTCAATCTATAAACACTTAAATTTGAATGTCTGTATACTAGATATTTCTAAACATATTTATTGTCCTTATTAATTTGGGAGCAATATTGGTTCTACCATATGCTTCTGTTTTATTCATGCTGGTATGTGTAAATATGGTTAGAAAACATTGAATTATTCCCTTTCGAACTTAATTTTCAAAGTATTTTTTTTGATAAGGAGGCATTATAAAAGTGTGTTTTGACAATTGTTGGAGAGGGGGGAAGAGTTGAATTTATGAATACTGGAAATTATTCTGCAGTCAAAGAAAAACATTATTCCTTAACTGAAATTGTGTGCTTGGCAGAAGAGCAGGTATCTAAGGCAAACATCAGAGGATCAATATAGATGGATTGACCTCAGTTGGCTGCTGCGATCCATTAGTTTGGTGCCTTTTTCTCTTGTGCTGAGTGGACCCTGACTAATTACACAATTTCCCCCGCATCAAAGAGGATGCAGAGAAAAAAACATCCAGATCTAAAGGCCGTGCTGCCCGTACTCAAAAGGTGGTTAAAGAGAATCTCTTTTGACTGTAAAATAAGTTCCAGTCTTCATATCCTTACGCTGGCTTTTTTGAGTTTCACACTAAATTTAGGGTAACCTATGTTCAAACTCAGGATAAGGAAATTAAGTTTCCCCAAAAGTTTTCCCTTAATATGTAGGGATTGAACAAGAAAACTCCAGGGTAATATGCTGCATATTAACATATATTTTAATGAGCTCAAGTACTTGAAGGAATAAAACCAAACTTAGATAAAACAAACCCCTGCTATTGAAAAGGAGTGGAGCCTAGCTGAAAAAAATTAAAAGTCTTTAAATGATTGGATTCTCCTACCTGTTCTACTTCAAAATTATGACTAGTTTTCTCTTCTCCAGTTCTTTTTCTTTACTCTTATATGGATTTATTTAGTCTCTTCTACTGTTAGAAAGAACCTATTTTAGCCTTTTGCATTTGATGTAGTGTGAATTGAATATGATGAATGAAGCAGGTAAGAAATAAATATTGATTTAATGTTGTGTTTGCGGGCTACTTGGCATTCTCTGGAAACATATTACATTATTTTGAGTTAATAATCAATTAGTAATAGGATTTCCATAATTCAGTAATAGCTGCAATAGAGGACAACTTACAGAGCTGGATATTGTTGGCTATAATTGAATATGTAGCATTGCTTTTGCCCACCACTGAATATTCCCTGGAATTTATCTTTTTAATAGAGTAATGAAAATGGTATTGACTATATTTAGTAAATATTATTGCATAAAAATCAGCAACTGTCCTGCCTTAAAAAAAATTAGAAACAAATTCAATGCAATTATTTTTTTTCTTTCTTCTTGTTATTAAAAGATTCAATAAAGTATAACTGTAGTTAAGCTGAAAAACAGACTTTAGGGAGCTGTCCTGAGAATGTGACAACTGACGTTTGCATGAGCAGAGTAGAAAATTCTGCACTCTGATGAGGTGGACTTTTATGATGCCAAAACATGAAAGGCAAAGGAAAATAAAGTTCTACTCATTTTCAAGACTTTGCTAGTAAATTCCTGTCTCAGTCAAGATGATTTAGACATTCATCTCTCAGGCGAAAATCTGAACCCACAGGCTTTCTCTTCCCATTCCTTTTGAAATGTTCAGAATACAGAAGAGGATTCAATATCTATTGAATATAAAAGTAGATCTTTTGAAGCAGTTGCCACATTTCACAAAATCCAGCAGTTACAATCTGGGTGCAACTAGATTGTAATTATTTTCTTTCTTCTGTAAGATTGATTTACTTTTATTTGCATATAACTGGTCTATTTTTCTACAAGTTAAATATAATTTTATTGCTCGTTAAGCATTTATACATTGTGTGTAATTATTAGAAATAAGAGACAGTTGAGCAATCTAAGATTTGTAATGAAGTTGTTGTGACTCTCTCATGTGAAAAGGGGAGATTTCCTTGACCCTTAGTGTTTGATTTGTCTGCCAGTGCCCCAAGATGGTCGAGACATTTGTGCCTGACCAGCGTGCCAGTGTCTCACCAGAGGGATCCTTCACTGACCAGTTCTGATGGATCACAGGGTAGTTCAAATGACTTTTTCAGGGACACACCAACAGCACAAGGGAGACCCCTCATTGGATCTTCCCACCTTGAGACCCCTCAGTGAGTCTTCATTCAGTATGTTCCCTGCTGCTGGCACCTGCCAGCTCCTGTGAAGGACTCATACTCACATTTACGGAAGAGAAGCCTTAATTGGCATCAAATTGTGTCAGGTTAAGGCTCGAGGATTGCTGGTGATAATATCCAACTGCAAAAATGTATTTGAAGCAACACACAGAGAGGCTCTAATCCCTGATAAAAGCATGCACAGAGGGCAGGTTCAGCCTGTCGACTGATCCCGGTATATACAATGGTGTCTTCCCTAACTTTTCTCCCATTCTTGACTCACTTTTATACTATTTCTTTATGTTTGGGTGGAGCTTGGGTGACTCTAGTCATACACGCCTTCGTTGCTGATTAGTGTAAAGTTCTCTCACTTTGGTTTTAGAGGTACAGTCAGTAAAATTTAGAGCACATGCCCGGTGAGGGGTGGTTGTATCTTGGGGGTGTGCATTTTGGGAGGGGGGAGGTGTGTGTTAACGCTACAATTATGCTATAGTAAACCAATTTCCTCTGAGGAGAACGATTTCGCCAGAGCTGTTGGTCAGCTGCAAGACATTTTCTCTCTCCCCTGGCTGACAGGTGGTATGGGGTTTATCACCTGCAAAGTACCATCGAGTTCCCCTGTTGCAAGGATTTCAACAGAGCCTAGCCATGGTGTCTTCACTCCTCTCTCCCCTCCCTCTCATAAGGTGCCTACAGTTTTATGGGGAATCATCCAGGGAGTAGCAGCTGTGTTTTATCCTATGCTTTCTGTACCACTATATCATCTGTTAGGATTAGAATATAACTTCTCAGTTTCCTCCAGTTTTATCCCCAGCCGTGTTTCCACAGGTTCCATACTGAAATGAAGCTTTTGAACTCAAAATTATATTACTTTTTATTTTTCTTAACTTTTTACATGCCAATTAGCGAAACTGGACTTTCTAAGACTGGTACTTGTGGTAAGCATCCATAAAACTCTATGCTGACAGTCTGAATTTTAGTAGGAGATACTGTACACTTCTCTGTACTGCTCTGTTACATTGTAACTTCAGATGTTGTATGTAGGAATCTTTTTTCCCTGTTTTTCTATGTAAGAGATTTACTAGATCTGTATCTTGAAACTTTGTTGTTCAGCCCCAGTGAGTTCTGTCATTATTCCTGCACTGGTCTTGAAACTAAAGCATTCTGACACTTAGTCAGAATGCTTTCTTGTACAGTTATTTAATATCTTCACAGAACACGTTTCAAACTACTGCACTACAGTATGCTCAATGCTTTTTTCTCCCCACAAGAAGTTACATTTTGCTGTTGAGGTGACAATTTCGTATATGGTCAATTAAATGTGTGAAAGCTGTTTATAACTATACAAGGATTTATTAGGGGATGGAACACACTAGTGCGACATGCTTGATTTTCCTTATATAGCACAAGGTGTTTGTCTAGCAGATTTTATAAAAATTTGGTGCTTCAACTTAGCTGAAAACAAACACATTCTGTGTAAAGGACTGTGTTTTCTTCCACCCATTACTTATTCCTGGGGAGATCTGAATAGATTGATAGCTAGGTAGAATTTCTGTGTTCAAGGTGATAATCAGTGAGGTCACCAATAGAAACATCTTCCGTTCCTCCAGGATTATATAAAGTACCATCCCTCTGGTGTTCTTTCCTGAGCTGAGGTGCTGCAATTAAACTATGCTTGACAGGACAAAACACCAGGAAATGGTCTGACCAAGTCCGTGCTCCTGAACTGTGTCAGTGCAACACAGGTGCAATAAAATGTGCTCATCTATGGGCATGTTGACTGGACATTCAGCCTGCTGTGGATGCTGCTCCTGTTATTCTAAACAGCTGAGGAAAGGATACACCCTCTTTGTTCTGTGAAAAATATTTTTCCTTTTTTCCCTCTTTTCTGATTTGACAAAATGGGTGGCTGAGGCCTTTATTTAGGACTGTTTCAGAAAATCAATTTACATACTTAAAATCCTTTGAATCTGCTTGAGATACAGATCTAATTAATCCTGAACACGGCAGGCAAGTATAATGCTAAGGCAAGGGGTAAATCTGTGTTTAGGAGTACTGGCTCCTTTGTCTATTGTTGCGATGCATTTCTAATTAAAAATTTAAAAATGTGAATTAATGCTTTAAGCCATTTGTATGCAAATACATTTCAATTATTTTCTGATGATTTACACTTGGAATTTGTGTGGGATATGCTGTAGATGAAATTCAGTATAAATATATTTTTTCTTCATAAAATTAACTCCCCTATTTTCTAGAGTGTTAAATACTATGAATCCTGTTCTTTTCATACCATGTGGACTTAACAGTAAATACAAGCTACATAATGTATTTAAAAATAAAAAGAATATGGTTTCTAAGGAAAGTTTACTATATTAAAATGGTAGATGTTTTGTCTATCCAGGCAACTACCCTCTAGGTTTCTGAAGAATTGTAAAGAATACTAAAAAGACTATTATTTCAATTTTTAGAACTGAAATGTCAGGAATTAAATTTTATAACAGTCTTTACTCTAGCTATATTCTCTTAAATGAAACCTATTGTATAAGACACTGGAAGCTTTCAAAGTATTTTCTGTTTGTCTCACCATTGTAGCCCAAACTCAGCAAAGCATATTAATCTGCAAACAAAAATAAGTCCTTTTCTAGATGCAAAACCACTTCAACATATGGACAAATTCTTCAGTAATATTACTGCTTTTATCAGTGGTTTAAAGTGCTGGCAAACTGAAACTTATTATAAAGCATCTGACTTGCAAGGGCCTGAATGTAAATTCTATCTGTACAAAGCCAGAACTTTGAGGATTTAGGAATCTGTGCCCTTCTGAATTTCTTATCTGATTTTTAGTTGTATAAGTGGAACATTTTCTGCCCCCTGGGATGTTTGTAATCCCATTTCTAATAATCAGGAAAAAATGTAAGCTTCCTATTTTGAATGTCCTGTTGATAAGCATTTCAACAAGATGATTCAAAACTTACACTGTGCTGGATTATCTGTGAAAGATTTCCCTGTCAAAGAAGCATTTTGCATATGACAAGTTTTTCTGCGCTACTATGCCATTAATTTTTTTTAAAATAAATGATTTTGTGTCTGACAGTGTACTCCTGCATATGCCATTGCATGCACAATGTAAGAAATTATTCCTTTTTTCCATTTTAACTGCCTAACTTACAATGGGTTCAAAGCTGCATACAGTTATAGTAAAATAAGAGAATAATTATTGTAGTAGGAATGATCTTTTCAACAGTCCACCACTTCCCTACATTTTTTAGTTTATTGAATGGCTGATAAAAATGATAAGCTGCATGTTTGAGAGAGGCAGAATAAAAAGGGCATATTTGATCCTTGTCAATACTTCTCCCTTTTACAAAAACTCTCCACAGACTCAAGATGTATGATTATCTTGAATTGCTTTTTCTTTATGGCTCATTCAATAACATATTTCCATATGTATGAAAAACACATGGAATTCAAAACTGTGGTGGATGCGGCCTTATAGCTGAGTTCAATCACTAACATTTAGAACTATATCTTGTGTGTTAGTCAAACCGTTTCCAGTTGTGATATAAAATTCAAAACATGGGAAATCAAATCCTTGAGGGGACAGAAAAAGAATAAAAGATTGTATTCTTCAGTTTGTGAGGGACATAATCATTGCAACTGCTGGTTTCATGAAATGCTAAAGCCTGATTTGGAAGGAGCTTTTCTAAATAACTGCAAAAACAAGCCTAATCCATAACACCTAAATTTTATCACGAACAAAATTAAAAGTCTGTCTTCTGAACTGGCACACTGAAACTTTGGATTGGCTTCTTTGGTCTCTGGAAAGAGGAGGATGCTTGGCTGTGGTAGAGGAGGCTGAGCAGGTGCTTCCTGACCCAGAACTGCCGTTCCAGCTGGGGAGCTCTGCTGTACACTTGGCTGGAAAGCCGTGGGGAAGGAGCTGGCAGTTGGAATCACAGCAGAGATGGGTAATCTTTTTGGAGCCTTACCAAGGAGACTGATGTAGAAGACAGGGGAAGTACAGAATAGATTTGAAGGGAGATGGCTTTAGAAGAATGTCATTAATCTAAGGTGACAGAGAAGGAGAGAACTATATGGGGCAGATGAGAAAACATCCTGAATGGATGGTGATTTTTTCTGGCTGTCTGAAGAGAAGGCAGGTTTTTTCAGAAAATGCATAAATTTCTGGAAAGGGCCTGAAAGGTCTGGAATGACTTATCTGTCCACATGTCTCAGTCAATACTGAGTAAATTATATCTTGTTTTTCATCTCCTATACAGCTGTTCCCATATTACTAGGTAAGAATTCTTTGTCAACAGCTTGGAAACCTCCTTGTAAAGGGAGAAAACCCACTGAAAAATGTGTTATGTCAGCATTTTGTTTATATAGTTTTACCTTTAAGTTTTTAAAAAAGACTTACCTTTTATGTATGGTAATATAGTAATGCTCTCCATTACTTAAAATATGTAATTTGAAAAGAGGTCCCAACACATTTGTATATAATTTGTTTAAATATATTCCAATACAATATAAAACCTAATACAAATTTAAAGTAAAAAACCCGTGACTGTTACTTTGAAAATTTAGTGCCTATATTTCTACTTGAAAGACCCAACCACACAACACAGGATTCTTAAGCCTCTAAGTGCCATATATTAAGATTCAATTTAGTTTAAAATAGTTTTGAGTAATTTCTGAATTCACAATTGAAAGAGTCATGCTTACCTGGTTTATATGCAGCAGTATACTCAAGCAGCAAATCTGAAGTATAAATAAATGATTCTATGCCTAATAAAAAGAATTTACAGAAAGGAGATTCTGTATTCCTTTAACAGTTATTTATTCATTAACAAGTCAAAGTTTTTAAACTTCATTGAATAAGGGTAAAAAATGTTGCTAAGGAAAATGCGGTGTATTTTTATTTCATGGTAATCCTACAAAGACAAAATGAAACCTTCTCTTTTCCTCCTGATACTAAGGACAAAGGCTGTCTCTAAGCATGACATAATACAATTTTGGTAGAAGGAAAAGGTTGCTGTCTCTATAGAAGAAAGTACCCATAGTGGACTAGGGGACTACAATCAAAAGACAGTATGAACTTGATCAGAAACAAACAAAAAAGGGATTGTGATGATTGTAATTCAGTGGTGGGGTTTTTTTTTGTTTTGTTTTTTGTTGTTTTGTTTGGTTTTTTTCTAATTACAATTCAGGAACAAATCACACTGTTAGCAGCAGGAGCCAGCAGCTCCCTTCCTGGATAAGTGTCTTGGATAAAAAATTATTTAGTACTCTGTTTCCAACAAAGAATGGAGGTAGCAGAAGAGACAGAGAACATTTACCCTACCTGGCATGTAACAGTTCTGATAAATGCAGCTCAAAAAGTTCAGTTCTTCTGTTTCCTTTGATGCCAAAAGAACTAAGAATTCGGTCTTTAATTCAGTTGCTGCCATCAGCAGTTTGTGTTTTTGGTACCACTGAGAAGTTCCATCGAGGACACAAAGACTGAGAGACTCAGAGCAATCAACCTCAAGGCCACCAGCCTGCAGAGTGATGCAGATTTTGTCACTTAGGTAGACTGAAAGACTAATATTAATTTAATCTCGACTAGGCTCTACTTATGCCTTCTGGTCCTATTTTCTCTGTCATATATATTTCAATTCAGAAGCTGGAAAAATTAGGCTAAATAATTGTCTGTTTATATCAATGAAATACATAGAAAGAGCACAGGGCAGTGCAAGATTAGGGAGATAACAGAACTAAGTAAATATAGCTTTCATGCTGGAAAACTTAAATTAGTTCTTCTTAAGTGTGACCAGGCATGAAAATACCTTTCCCAAGGATATTACCTGATTGGCATCTTAGTAATAAACTCCTGACATCAAATAGATTCCATAATTTATTATTCTTTAATACATTTTTAGAGGTGATGATTGGTTTCTAACTTCACTCTGCTTTGTCTTGAACAGGATATATTAAACTTTAATTAACATATTAATAGATTTAAACCTTAAACTTGCAACTTGCCATGAAGGGCAGCTTGATCTGATGAAAGAGCATGATCCTATGGCTAAAGAGTTTAGTACACTGCTTCTAGGGAATAGTCTTCATTTCTTTTTATGACATCCTCTATGCATCGAGCTGGTTCATCCTGTTCCTGAGAATCTTGTTCCCTTTTGCTTTTCCTTGGGGCTTCTGACTTGCTGGCATCAGAAATGCCCTTTCAGTGGGGGAGCATACCTTACTGCTAAAGGCATACTGCTGGGCAGGGGAGGAGAGGGAGGTTATCATGGCAGCACCCATCCCATGTTTGTAAGTGGATGTGACTGTGAATCACAGCAAACTTTGAGATCATTCTGCTGCATTTCATGTATTGCTGAAACAGGGATGAATTTCATGGCATATCAAGTACTTTGTCTCTATCAAAGTTAAGGTCTATTTCCTCAACCATTAAAAAAAATAAAAATTCCAACTCATTATAAGTTAGGAAAACTTTTTATTTGATGTCAATATACATCTGTATCTGAAATTTTTGCCATGGTATCCATTCTCTCTACTTGTCTAAGCTAATGTTTTTCAGGACTGAAGGAAATAGAATTAAATAATAAAACAAATTTTATGGTGTTCTATGCATTGTTCTGTGCTGGCTGTACTTCAGAGTCTGACAGATGACAGTCCTGAAATCTATGTGTGCTTATCTAATCTCTTTCAGAAAGTTCAATATAACATTACTTTTGAAAAGAGTGTAACTGGCAGTATCTGTGCTAAACAGCTTTTTGAATCCTAAAATCTTTTATTGAAAAAATTCCAAGTGTGTGTTATATATCTGTGTATACATATATTTTTATATATATATGTATAATGATATCTGCTGGAAAAGACCTCTAAGATCATTGAGTCTAACCATTAATATAAAACTGCCAAGCCCACATTAAACCAGCTCCTTAAGAGTTATGCCTGAATATCTTTTAAATTCCTCCAGGGCCGATGACTGAGCCACTTCCCTGGGCATCCTGCTCCAGTTTTTAACAACCCTGTCTGTGAAGAAATTTTTCCTACTATCCAATCTAAATGTTCCCTGGCACAATTGGAGGCCATGTCCTCTTGCTTATTACTTGTGAAAAGAGACTGGCCCCCACCTGGCTACAATCTCCTTTCAGGCAGTTGTAGAGAGTAATCATCTTTCTCTCCAGTATAAACACCCCCAGTTCCCTCGGGTTTGCATGTGACAATTTTTAAAGTTGTCTCAGTGTTATGACATAACACAAGGAATCTGACTTAACATACACAAAAAATGTAGGAAGAAAATGATAAAACAATTATTTTTTTTCTTGAGGGCAAACCAGTATTAACAATAAACTATTTAGTCTGTGGAGGGGAGAAAAAAAAAAGAAATCAGGATTATTGCTGAAGATTATTCATGTTTATGAATCATGTTGTGCAAAAAAGGTCCTGTACAGAATTTTACACAGCCTACATTTTAAACAAGTTGTGAAGCACAGAAACATGCCTAGTCTAAATATATTCTTGTTACAGGAAGATTCCTCATTTTTTTCCTTTCTGGTGTAACAGTTCACCAGAGCAGAACATCATGTAATTAAATGATATTAAATTTGGCTCCCTAAGCACTTAGTTTTGGTGAAGAGCAGAGGAAAAGTGGTATATGCTTAAAAATAAGAATATGAAAAATAATGTGAAGAAGAAGAATAATAGAGCAAGGAAGAAAGGGGAGACCTAGGGAGTTGTGAGAAAATCTCATGTTGCATGACAATTTTCTCCTTGCCAATTGTTCTAAACGTACATTGTTAAAAGCCTTTAGCTGTACCAAGTGCCTTGTAATTCTCTTTATTAAAAAATGAAGAGGCAAGTTGGATGGTATCATGACTAAGCTGCAAGACTTAAATTTTGATTCTTTGCTTTGTGGGTGGCTACAGAAACAAAAGGATCACCCCCCTAACCACTTTGGATAATGCACTAAGTTCAGAGTACAGAGACTCAGACCTGAGAGTCAGGAATCCTTTGCTGTAGTGTGTGGGAAGGTGCTCAGTGAGGGAGGACAGGCACAGCTCCTTGATGGGATTCATGCTTTATTATTATTATTTATGGTTCATTTATTATTATTTATTCTGGTCATGTCCACTAAATGGCTTGACCCTTCCAAGACATTAAATTCTTCCACTTTCAGAGGTGAAATCCAAAATTAAAAGCAAACTTTTGAGTTAGCCTTACTCTGCAGTCTTAAGGGCTGTTTTTAGCTGTATGCTGCCAAACAATAGGGCTGACACAACAAATATGTCAAATCCTCAATTTATCATCTGTATCAGTATTGTTTAAAATTTATTAATCCCTGCAGGAAATAAAAATGCAGTTTTTTGGTTTGTGTGCTTACTGTGTCTTGTAGCTGGAGTGAGCAGTCAGGGAGCTGAGTTGTGGACATGCTCCCAGAAGCTTTTGGGCACAGCAGGTCAAAAAGCCACTGTGTCACAGTCAGTGTTATAGATGCTTTCTGTGAATGTAAAAGATTCATTTTGATAGATGTTCTAAGTCAAGGTAATGAAATTTAATTTCTTGTTTATTACAATTTTTTATATTAAATGTTCCTTTGATACTTGCAACAAGTTTGGGACAGGTGTTTAAAATGGTTGAGTAGTTTCATACAAATATCTCTGACTACTGCCATTTAATTTTACTGCAGAAATCTTGCAGATATTCCAAAATGTATAATCCTTCAAAAGAACCTTGTTGCAGTCACAAGAAAAGATAGTCTTGTAATTGAGGTGCCACCTGGGATTGCAGAAGATCAGCTTTGTCTTTTTTCCTTAGCTCTGTGTCTGTTTGGAGAGTGAGCTTTTGGGAATTTTCTATAGTCCTTGTACCACTGTTTTTCACTCAAGACTAGATGTAGTGAGTATCCTGTGAACAGCTGTGGAATTTATATAGCACCAAAAATGCAGCTCACGTGTTCACAGGGTGCTCCAAGGTTTCACAAATGAAAGTTAGGCTCAGAAGGCAGAGCAACAGGATGGGTCACAGAGAACTGAGAGCAGCAATTCATTATTTCTGTCTCTTCTCCCTTTCTTCCATCACTGTGGCTCAGTTAATTTTGCTCTGTCGGGCCATGGATGTCACTGTTTTACTATGCTCCATTTTCAGGGGCATGTTGATATTCCATCTCCAATTGAATTGAACCTGCATGAAGAAATTCTTGGTACTGTTTGTAGTTCTGCAAGTCAGCCTGTGTGCAATAGAGTCATAGAACCAATGCTACTTCTGCTTCTACTGCTTGCTTACAAACTCCTTTCTCAGCCTTAGCAACTTTGTAATTTGTAGTTGAGAAGTTAATTAGTGTTTTAAGACAGAGATAGTGGGATGTTAGGGCATTGCTAAAGTACTTAACAATCCATATGAAGACTGTCAGATTATTTAGTGATTTTTGATTTATAAGTGTTAATAATGAAAAGTTGATACAGAAAGAGTAACAACTTGCTGTGTGCACAAGAATAATTTATAATAGCCTATTTATTTGGTGCCCTAATTTGGGATGATTTGTAATACTTATACAATATCTGGGATTCAGGACAGCACTGCTGATCCAATAATGTCCCATAATGTTCCATAATGTTCCTGCCCCCACCTGAGTTCACCTGCATATCTTTTAAGACATGAGAACTGGTGTATTATTTCCCAAAAGGATGCTAGACCTCTATTCTGTCAAAGGCTGGTGCTTTTACAGCAATACATGTAGTAAAAAGGGGAACGGGAAAGTTTGGCATTCCCACAATATTCAAAATTCAGAGGCCCTTGCCATTTAAAACACAAGTGGGCAGGGTTGATATACAGATGCCCGTGAATGAAGCTGTGTATGGAGGAATGTGTTCAGGTCAACCAGAGGAGCCTGTGCCGTGTGTGGCAGTGTCACTTTGTGTCTGGGAAGGGCTGCTGTGCTGAGCTGCTCCCTTCTTGTGCCCTGCAACAGCTCAGGGTAAGCCTGGGACAAGGACAGGACCCAGCCAGGGATACTATTTAGAGATATATAGGCCAGATGTTATTGGCAGAAATTAATGTCCTTTCTGTGAGGATCCTTTCTTGCAACCTTTGCTTTGTTAGTTTTACCTGATATTTAAAATAGTAGGAAGGAAGGAAAGAAATGCTTTCTTCTGAAAAAAAAAACCTGTATTTTTCTTATAGGGCCTTCTTAGCCAATTTTGAAGAAGGCTGTTAGAGGCTGGCAGAGGTAAGTTTGTTGAATATCCTGAAAACTGGCCCTTTACTTAAAAGGTCCAACTTAATGTTATACTATTTTTTGTTTAAGGGCAGTTAAGAAAATGGAAGGGGTTTGTTTACAGAATTCAAATCCTCTTGGAACAAAAACCCCAAACCAAACAAAAAAACAATAAAAACTCCCCCTTTCCCCTCAAAAAGCCTTGCTGTATTAAAAAAACCCTAAGATTTAGCTTTCTGTTGTACTTTGCAGCACAACCTTAACTGTGTGTTAGTACCAAATGCCAGTGTAGTAGGCAGATTGCCATATTATCTGGCAGTGTCTTGATAATTAAGTTTTCTGGTTTTCCAGTAGGAATCCTTAGGGTACAGACCTGAAAATGAGATTCATGCATACTATATTATTTAAACATTTTAAACATTTTAAGCACCTATATACTGAGGGTAAAAGCTTTTAGTTCCTGTTGGAAAATAGACATATAACCAAAAAAACCCAACCAAACAAAAAAAACCCGACAAATATTTAAGGGTTATATTTAGAGCCATTAGCTGTAAAGATGGGGGGAAATAAAATTAATATAGTTTTCTCTTATTGAATTTTTTTGCTCAGGACCTTAACAATGGGATTTAAAACAAACTAAATATGTGCTGTTATTAAAGTAATTTATTATCCTAAGAACTAAAAGGTCACTGAGTGTGACTCCTCATAGCTTGGTCACTGACAAAGCAAACTATCCAACTTTCCCCTTTCCCCTAGTGTTGTTACGGTAAGTTGCCTTGCTTTGGGTTGGGTTTTTCTGTAGGTGTTTTCCACTTTCCTTTTCCCAGGTGAGGCTCCATGCTTATCTGCATGTCTTAAGTTCCAGCTTCTGCTATTTCTACTACTGTGCTTGGAAACTCGCCAGTGCACACAAATCAAAGTTATGACTTTGCTTGTTTCCTCATATTGAACTCTAACAAAAGCCCTGCAATGCAAAAGCTATAAAATATTCTAATTTTATGCTTTATTCTCAATAAACTGAAAAACGGGAGCTTTAATCTCTGTCTTTTCAGTTTATTATTGAAAGTGAAATTGCTGGATTGAAAAAATTGTGGAGAATCCAGTCAGTTGTGTGTGAAGGAAAGAGAGAGGGAGAGACCTCTGATACTGCCCATGTTTTCCTTCACTTCATTTCTTTTGGAAAGGAATGCTTCCAGAATGTCAAAGGCAGTTTCAGAGATTTCCATGTCTTCCTTCATTTGCCCTGTTCTTTAGGAAAAGGGCTGGAGAAGCCGCTGGAATAGAAATGGGTGATTATTCTACTCCCTTGCTATCATGAGTCATTTACTCCAGTACACGTGTGATTCCTCTTCTGCTCTGAGGGGGGAAGATAAATGCTCGACTTGCCTGAGAAAATGAAAATTTAAAAAGTCACACTTCTATTTCCTCATTTGTTCTGTTTGTGGAAGTGGGGATGAGCATAAACCTTTAGTTTCCTCATAAGTTTTAAGGAAAATTGTCGTCATTGCTATAGGAGTGGCGAAAGAAAACCCAGTGACGTGGCTTCCTCTCAGAGGTAGAAGAAGCTTCTTTATTGTAGAACTACACACATTTTTATAGAGCACTTCACTGACCCAAGAACAGAGTCAGCCCATTGGTCCAAGGAAGGCAACACCTCTTGCTTTTACCAAAACATCTTGGCTCACACGCATGCAATGTCAACAATAGCAGGTGCAACTTTTGTTTATTAATTCTTTCCTATCCGTTTTCTTTCAAACGTCTGGGAAAACTCTGCTTTCCCAAGTTCCCATATCTACAGAAAATGGCATGAAAAAGTCATTGAATAATTATATATGACCAAAAGCAAGTTTAGTGAACTTGTTAGGTGAGGCTGAAAGAGCTTGAACTGTTATAAACACACTGCTTGGTGGATCTACCTCGTTCTGGAGCTTGCTTTCATATGGCATTTTGAAAAAATCTATAGCAATATTCTATTTGTTTCTATCTTTAGATGTTTGCATTGCCTACATAAAAAAAAAAAAAAAACAAAAACAAAACCTGACTCGCATATTATCCCTAGTGTTAAGAAGTCAGTAATTAGTGAAATTAGTTCTTTCTCATTGAAATGCTCTTTCGTGTCAAGAATTAAGACATCCTATCAATTCAAAAAGATTTTTTCTTTAGAAAAAGAATTCTCTAAGCAGCATTTGGCTGTTGGCAAAGATATTACATTGTTATTACTACCTTTACCTACTGAGGTTTGCTGAATCCATTTTAGTAAAATCACATTTCTATAAATAGTCTTTCAGTTGTGCATCTTCCCTGCACTTGCAGAAATGGAAATTTTATTTCAAGTAGTTTTGAAATAGTCTCCATCAACTATGTCCATTTCATCTGATTACATAAAATCTAGGGATTACGACACTGTTAAGATATATAGCAAATAAAGTATGCCCAAAGACTTTTAGGTGTTTCAACAGTTTGTAGTGAATGAGCCAAATGCTGGTTTTTGAAATGCAGCAGAAATTTTAAAATGCTCAGTGCAGGAATTACAGATGTTTTCAAATAATTTCAGTTTTGTCCTTTAGAATGAGCTTTCATTTTCACTACAACACAATCAAAGAATGAAGTAGAAACAGGTTTTTGTGGTCACTTCCCTGCTATGGCAAAGGAGGTGGAGATAGGTTATTTTGCCTCCCTGTCCACAGAGATTCCCATTCTCATCCTAAACAGGAAAGAGAAAGAGGAAAATCATGGACACTGTTGTGTGTTTGGAACGGGCAGAGGTGGTTTCACCAGGAATCCTGCAGGATGTGTGCACACCACATGCAGGGACTTACATTAAGGAATTTGGAGATGTTGCAAGAAGTTTGATTACCAAAACTTAACGGGCAGCCACTCTGCATGGAAGTTTTGTGGCTGGAGAATAATTTGAGCTCTGCCCTGTGGCTTGAATGTAATGAAATTTGTCAAATGGTGGCTAAAAGAGGTAGATGCAGCCTTGCAAAGCCCAGTGCTGGACAACTTGACTGATCAAGCAAAAAAAAGAAAACTAAAATAATCCCTTTCACATGTATCTCATCACATATGGGAAGAGAGCTGCAGTGCAACTGAATCTGTGTGAGAGACAATTAATGTGCAGTGCCATTAAGTGGTGGATGGTAGTTTTGCCTTGTTTCTGAGGCAGCAACAAAGGAGAATTGTTGTGGCTTGCCTGAACAGGAAGGTAAAAAGCCTCATAATGTGAAGAATAGGAAATATTCCTCTTCTAGAATAGCTCTATCCAGGTGATCTTTGCATGTGTGGCAAGACAAACGCCGAACCAAGGAGGATCCCGGAGGTCTGCTCTGTAATAAAAGAGCCTGCACACAGACTCTGCAAGGACTGTACTTGTGGCTTTCTGCATTTTCAGCCCTGGTTCTGGAGGAGAAAGGTGGGAAGGGCTGAAAGAAGGAAACTTCATTTTCATCATTAGAAAAGTATGTAATTCTGGAATAATTTTAGGATTAAAACCTTAGGGGTACTGTCACTGAAGATGAAGTTGGTTCAGTGACATTGCAAAGGTGCTGCATTGGAAGGGGCTGGTGGATTTTGACAGGGATATTGAACTAGATAAGAACTCAGATTTATCCACCTTTAAGGTGTTTGCCTGACGTACTCAGAACCCAGACAGCAGAAATAGGCTTGTAATCTCTTGGTGTTTATCCCTTTGAAGGGGTAAGAGGGAAAAATAATGGCCTGTCTTCAGTAAAGCAGGAATCAATATTGCTTGTGTCTGGATTATGCATGAGACCCTCTATTTTATGAAAGCTACTGATGTTATAAGCAGTTTGTTATCCATATTTTTGTTTCAGATATTTACATCCTACTAATAATGTGATAATTTCATGTGTTGTGTACAGTGTAACTCATACCCATCTACCAATGCTTCATCTACTTCATGAATGTAATTAAACAGCCTGATCTGGAGTGGTGAGCACAGAGCTAGATTTGAAATGCTCATGGATACTTCATTGTAGCTAATCTTCAGACATGGAAAGCTATTAGCACTGCTGAATAATAGCTCAGAAGTGTCTTTCATTTTATCTATATTCCTAATAGACTTTGCTGCTACAGAAAAAAGAATTCTAATTTTACTAGGAGAGTCTTCTGCAAGTTCATTTTATGAAAATGCTAATAACTGTGGGAGTGCTTGAAAGAATTAGAGAAATTCCCATTTTTTTTACAATATATCTCTTTAGTGCTTTTTTGTTTTAAAAGAAATTTGTGCTAGTTGATGTCTGTGGTTTGGTCTATTGTTGTATAACTTTCAAGGCCTCAGACATTTTTCACCATTTTAAGTCATTTCAAAGTTCCTAATGAAGAGAATTTTAGTACATCTCAGCACTAATAATGCTGGAGATGAAAGCTAGGCAAAAATTAAATACTTTACATTGCAAAATAAACTCCAAAGCATAAAAAATTTATCCTTTTGTGTAAATTATAAATTTTCAAAGGTAAAATGAGAAGTCCACAATTTTCATGATTAAATATTCTCTGAAACATATTGTAAAATATCAGATATACCCTTTTGTAGACTAACTACAGTATTTCAAACAGTTTATCCCACAGGTTTCCTTACAGGGGTAAAGAAAAGACAGAATCAGAAACAAACCTGCACACTCATACTTTTATCAGATTTAGAAAGTCTACTTTGTTAGAAAAGAAGCCTTCATTGATTCCTAGGAACTAGTACATGATAAATTTTATATGCTCTTATTTTACAGGAAAAGAATTCTAGATTATATTATTAACATTTTCACTTCCTTTTACCTCCCAGTGACATACAAGCATGATGATTTGTATGTCTTTGAGGGATGTCCTGCCACTCTCTTGAAATAGTAAATCCAATCCAGCTGTACAAAAACTCACAGAAATTTTAATGAGAAGCAGAGTGCAAAATATTTTGATTAATATTTTTAATACTCCAGTTCTCTGCCAGAGTGCCACAGTACCTTAAGACCTGATTTAGCACTAGGAGAGAAATCCACTGTAAACCATTGACTTGAAATATACAGATTTTACCCTAAATGTTTGTGAGGATTCACTTTCCCAAGTTGAAATGTGCTTGGCTTCCAGTGCTGGGTGTAACATAAATAGTCAGCTTTGACTTGAAAACATATAATCTATTTCCTGCTAATATTTTTTACTTTCCTTTCTCTTCCCCAGGCATGAGATGGTTTGAAATCTGGATTTGTATTTTTGTTGCAGAAGAAATGATTATGCTGGAGGGAGCTACAGAGGCATTCCCAGAGACATGATAAATCTAAGCTCTCAGCTGAGACTTCTTGCTCTCACCTTGTGTTTTGTGTCTCTCCAGGCAGCTGGTGTCTGTAGCAAACTGAGGTGACTGTATGGAAATCTATTAAAAGGTTCAGTGGGATGCTGATAGAGGTTCCCCTTGCTGGAACCATCAAATATGTCTTCTCTCTCATATTTTATTTTGATAAACACTTAAAAAATCTTACTTTTTTTTTCATTAATAAGAATTTTTAACATTGAAATTCCATCGTTGCTGTGGAAGGACTAAAGAGATGACTAAATAAAGAATACAAAAAGTAAAGAATACAAAAATGGAATAAATAAAAAGCATAATATTTTAGTTTTTCAATTCAAGAAGAATAAAGGATTGCTACATTGATTCTATATGCTTCTTAAAATTAAGATAGAAAGTTCACTGTTAAAATCACTAAAATCTCATGAAAATATATTTTCATATGAGACAGTTATTATTTAAACAGTGAGTGACCTCACTGACCCCCACAATAGCCAAGGATATCTAAAACGGAATTATGTCAAAGGATATATCTTCCAAGTCCTTATCTGATTGACAGCTGCCAGGTTATATTTCAGTGTTAGTTTTATAAATCATTGCATGGAAAAATTACTATGTCGGGGTAATCTATTTCTAGTTTTATACATCAATTTTTTGTCAAATATTGAAGGTAAATCTTGAGACCATAGTGGATATCTTCTTCACAGTGACAGTTGTTGTGAAGGTCTTTATCTAAGAGTTGTCTTTAATACAATAGGAGCTACAAAGGAGAACTTGTTTGTAAGCAGGCAAGAACAACTTCGGCTTTTTAGAAGAGAGGCTTCTGTGCTTTTTAGAAGAGATGTTTCAAATCCCAGCCAATATCTGTTCTAGGGAGAGTCTGTTGACTTCACTGGAGTTTGAACTGAACTTTAGAACTCTTTTTGTTGACTAATTTAAAGTATATTTTGGAATATTTATAATAAACTAAAGCCTGCTTTTTATAAAGTATATATATGCCAAGTACTTAATCTGTTGAATATCATATGACAAATTATGCTGGTGTGACTATTAGGTATCAGGGGAACATCCTTCAGTTAAAGTATGAAGATGATGATTAATTATTTGACCGGGAAAATGGAGTCCTAAACTGCTTTGGCATACAGTAACTTTGCCAGTAGGCACTCTGTAGCAAAGCCATTTTTCTTAACTCGTCAAATTTCTGACACTCTTAAAGCATATACTGGCAGGATACAATTTTGGTGTGTTAGCTTTATTGTTTGGAATTATTCACCTGAAATAAAAACAACCAAATGTATCAAAGAAAATGAGGAGCAACAAAAGTTATAATTGATAGGTTTGTTTTTGTTGGTGGTTTTGGGTTTTTTTTCCCCCTGTGCCACTTACTGTATTCCTTAATGCTTATTTCTGGAATATTGTGAACTATCCAAGGCTTAGAGAACCAATATATGTTCAAAGCAGGACAGAAATTCTTACTTTTAGCAGTAGATGGAATTGAATGGGAGAAACCTTAAATAGTTTGCTTTTAAAAAATTAAGCTTATGGTTGTAGGGCTGATGTTTGAAGCACCCACAATATGGATGTTTGACTTAAAATACTATTAGAAAATAATTGAAATAATAGTTCTTAGTATCTCTCACAGATCTTTCTGGTTTTGCTGACATGAATTCCTCCTGCCCTGGGCTTCAAAGTGGTGCATGGTAGGGAAGGAGTGTTTGGGAGCAGCTAGGACCTGTTGCAGTCAATAGTAAATCACAGTTGCCTCTGATCAAGTTGGAATTTTGGCAGTTGTGTCTGACAATTGAATAGTTGGAAGCTGCCTCAGCCCAGTGTTAGTCATCAGCTCAGCTGCTCAGCAAACACAGATTTTTATGATCTCGGCCCTTTGTGCTCTCCCTGCCGCACTGTGGCTTTTGGTTGAAGAGAGATTCAATTTAAGATCTCTGGCCATATGCTCACACTTCCCCATGGCATTGGCATTAGCAAGCAGATTAAATTGTTGTGTGCCAGACATGTCCAGTGACAGCAGATTGGGACTTGGACTATTAAGAAGTATGGGATGTATAACTTTAATGGGAATTTGGTTAGTTGCTAAGTAATATCTTGTAAGACAAGTATCCATGGGGCTCTCTGTAGTTATTCCTTTTTGAAATCCTTGAAAAATAAACCTTAATTTAGCATTTTCCCAATTTTTAAAAATCTATTCGTGGAAGCATATACACTCTTGAAATTTCATCCTCTTAAATTTCTTTGAAGTGCTAAAATAGATTATAAAAACTGGTTTTCAAACAATTACATTTTATTGTTCTAAGAAAAAAAAAAAAGACCCTGAAACCAAAAAGAGTAAAGAAATGTGTTCCATAAAGATTTTAAAATACTAAGGAGACTTTTTTGGGGGAAGAGATATGAACCCACCTACATTTAGAATAAAATGTTCAGGGTTTTTTTTTAGATTGTCTTTGCCTCAAGCCATATAAAGGATATGGCAAGTGAAGCTTTCCTTTTAACCTAAATTAGGTAATATATGTAATAAACCATGGGTCAGGAAAATGTTGCCACTAAAGAAAGCCTTTATTCTGCTTCCTTATCAAACATTTGGGCTTGATTGTTCTTAATATAGGCAAAGTAGTGGTAAAATATAACAGGAAAGGAATAGCAAAGTGGGAAAGGGGGAGTGTCCACAGCCAGCTTCATGTGTAGGTAGCACTTGATTGACACAGTCACAGTCCTGCTACAGCTACTTCCTGATGAAACGTGACTGGTACCAGTGAAAAATCACCTAAAATAGCAATAAAATAACAGGGCTAAATGCCAGATGAGCAGAACTTTACACAGGTGTTGTGAGCTCAGGAATCAATAGAATTGATCAAGAGATTTCTTCATGTAGATCTGTAGCAAACATGGAATTGGACTGTTTTGGGCACCTCAGCATGAGATTGCACTTTAAAAGCAATAGTTCCAGCAAATTTCTTAGAGAAGCTTCTGTACAAGGCATGGCCAGTTTCTTCTCCCTTCCTTGCAAAGACAGCACTCAAAATACTAACATTTGCTGGCTTTAAATTCAAAGAGAATTTTTTTAATATGCAGTCATGTCAATAAATGAAGTATCTAGGTTTATTTTCACGTAGAATCCTGTTCAGATTCTTGTTCCTTCACCTGGGTGTGTTTTTTATGTAGGGATGATTCATTTTTGCAAATGAATGTATGCCTGTGGATCTTTAGATCATTTTGGTCATGAAAATCAGCTTGAAGCACCAAGAAACAGCTGCGAAATAATTCGTCTGATTTTTGAGAAGGTGACAGTGTTTTGGCTCAAGAGCAGCAAGACTGAGACTAATTGATATAAGTGCATTTATTTAATTTTAATTAATTTTCCTTAATTTAATGGTAAATGAGGTTGTGATGAGGTGACTGACACTTCTTTCATCTGTTGTGCAGGAAAATGCAAGACTGCAGTCTTAACAAGCAGAGTTAAATGAAAAATACTTTCTTTAATAGCATACAAAAATGCCTACATATAAACAAAATAGGCTTCTATAAGGTGTTTAATCTGAGCAAGATTTTAGGTTAAAAAGGAAAAGGACTAGAAACACTTTTTCTTGCTAAAATATTTATAGAAATCTACAGCAAACTTCCAGAGGTTTTTGAAGTTCAAGAATATGTCTTATCTGTCTCTTTAGACCAAGGGATCAAAACATAACTTTTATATTAGCCCCTAAGAAAAGGAGGCTTTTCAGTGTGGGTCTGAAAAGAAGAAATCATTTCATCTGTATCATCTCCCTGGCACACATCCAACATCTGAAAATCACCTGCCTTAAGCCCACGGAACTGAACCTTCTGAGGCTCAAGGGAAAATCCTGCATTAACAGAAGGCCAGATCTTGTGACACTAGTGTAGCTGATCCAGTAGCTGAGAGGTCTCACTATCACTAAATTGCTGTAAATAGCCTCTGGAGTGCTGGATTATAGATTCACTGCTGCAATAATTGGCTGTTCCTTCCATGTATCTAATGTCATTACACAAACAGTACATCTGATGTGCTGGTGGCCTGGGAATCTTAATTGTCACTGAGCAGCTGGATTCCTTGGAGAACCTGGGCTCAAATGACTGATTTGACACAAACTCCATGAAGGAGCAAAAGTCCAGTAGAAAACCACTGCTGCCTCAACTTTACCTTTTTTTACATGTCAAAAATTTTTGAGCCAAACTTGACAAGATTTTCAAATCTATCCTACAAATTAAGTGGATCTAAGTGATATGGTAGACTAGAAGATTTTTTGACTCATTATTTTTTCACATTATATCGAATTCTAGAACATCAAGAGAATGAGCAACCAATTCAAGAAACCATTAGTTCAGCCTTGGTCTGTGTTAGACCCAGAAGAATCTGTGTAATAGAAGCCCATGAAAAACCAGCTTCTTCTAACTCTACTGCTTGTGAAATTGTTTGCTTTAATTAGGCCACTGCAAGTACACACTGAAGTAATTTCCTGGTTATGCTGGGTCTAGTTAATATCGAATTATATCTTTCAAAATAAATGAGTAGTTTACCAGTGTGTTTAGGGATAGCTCTGAATTAGGATGCTAAAGATTCATAGTAAAAGTCTTCTGAAGAAGAGTTCAGGGATTTTTTCCCTCACATTCACACTATCACTTTACACTTTTATATAATGTTTGCACACTCTGTCACAAATTGCCACGTACCACTGGATAAATAAATTCTTTAGGAGCTCTTAAATTATCTAGATGAAGAAAAAATCCTATTTATTTACAGAAGAAAAAAGTACTACTAGTTAGCTTTAGTAAACTACAGGAATTAAGTATTGACAATTGTACTGCCAATTAACTAAGTATATACTATCTTGTGGAGCATAAATATGCGTTCTTACTATGAAACCTGAATTTCATTTACTGTTTGTTAAATTTGTTATGAATTTGTTTTGCTGTAGATGATTAGGTCTTTCAATGACAGAGAGCAAGCAGATTCTCTAATTTGCTCTGCCTAGAGGGTAATCTCCTGATGAGTTTAAGAGTCACAATGCATTAAAAAGCCTCAGGATTGACTCTCCAGAAATAAATAACCTTGCTAGCACTGGTCTGTTGAGCTGGATGGGTGACATTATTTATTGCTGCTCCTATGGTAACATGACTGTACAGGAATGTTAAGTAGCTGTGTACTTGCAAATGTCCCAACTTTGTGCAAAGTGAATCAACCACAGGACAGCATTTTTTAAAACAAGACAAGGCAAACCTATATCAGTCCTCTTGGAGAAAATACCCAAGTTTGTGCTGCAGTCAGCTATATGATGCAGCGTACATAATGCTGGCTGCAAGACACTTAAAGCCTTCTGATCTTAAAATGAAGAAATAAATCAAGATAGAAGGAGGTAAATGTTGTCTGTTTAGGCATTAATGGAAAATTTACTTGAGGAGCTCGAAAGTTCCCCTTAAACAATCTTACTTGTCAGATAAATTTCCTTGAAATAGAATAAGCTCAAGTTAAAATCAAGTTAAAATTACATTCTTGGGAGTAAGTAATATGGCTGAGATAGGAAGTTTTATTGCTTTAGAAGGTTACACAGTCATCTCCTTCAACATCCTGCTTTTTTATATATTTTTTTTTCTTTCTGTAGAATCTGTAGGAACTACACTTAAGTAAAATCCCTCAGAATCATTTTATGCTTTTAAGGCACAATTTGCTAGTGTCTTCTATATTATTTTGTAAGCTGTGGTTTGTAACATTGCCACTGAGTTACTCATATCTTTGGGCTAATCCAGAGCTTTTAATCCTAGTAGTCATTGCTGTTTCAAAGCCATTTGACTTGGGGGAGAGAAAGGGGATGACAACTCACATTTGTCCTCCAGAGTTTCAAAACCAGGCAATAAATATGAATATATGTAAGGCAGCTATTTTTATTCTCATGTGTCTATTACAGTCATGCATGTAGAAGAGACATCCACCAACTTCATAGCTAAATACATAGCCCGAAGCTGATCTGTCACCTTGCTTAATCAGACCTGTGTGAAATGACAGGGCTTTATTCTGCAATAAACCAATGAAGCACACAGTTCTCTTGGTAGTGGCTATTGTCAAATCAACTGATGTGTCTCAGAATGCTTTCTGTTTGTTTAGTTATCAGCAAGGATTACATTCTGTCCTTGTTTTGTGGTGTTTTCTCCTCTCCACACAGTGGTAAATGTATATATACCTGGATCTGAGCCTATGACTCATTTGATTTGCCTTCAAAAATGCTTAGAAGAGAGGCAAAAATAGGAACATCTTGAGCAAAACCAGCTTTCATATGGTAAACTTATCACCTGGCTCAAACTGCAAACTCTGACCAATTAAGAATGCAGCTAGATGAAATGCGCTGTTCTTTACACACTAAACCTGAAATTCATTACTCTTTCTGCCACATACTGCCCCACAGTAGGGTCATGACCTCTATTTTTCCAGAGAAAAAGGAATTGTTATATAGGTTCTGGGAGGGCAAGGAAAAGGACTCCCACTTTCATGCCTTGCTTTGGACATCTTCTGTAAGTCCTGAATGGTGGGTAAATGTCAGCAAACCCTGTGGTAATAGAAACTGGTATTACATGGTAACTTTTAATAGCAGAGTATTGGTATTTTTCCACAACTGAGTGTCCTGGTTCATTTTGGCTGACAAAACCAAATGCCTCCTTTTATGTCAATGAAGCCAAAATTTCTGCCTTGAAACTCAGAAATTCCTGATGGCTCATAGTGAGGAGGTTTAGCTGAAGTGGTTTAACATAAACACTTTAATCTACAACAAAGGAGTCCAACAGCAGCATTAGGTATCACTTTCCAATATATATACAGAGAAACTTTGTCCTGTTTGTCTCTGCCCATGGCAGGGAGGTTGGAATCATATGATCTGCAAGGTCGCTTCCAAGCCAAACCATTCTATGAAAATGCTATTGATCCCAAAATAGAGCATAGGACTTTGTCATGTTAGTTGTAATTTTCTGTTTTGCAAAATGTTTTCCAGTGTAATACAAATTTGCAAATAAAAATGAGAAATTAAAATGATGATTTTTAGCAAGAAAAAACCATGTACTCATGCAAATTGTCTACCTTTCCTCCTAGATACCATGTGGCAAAAATAATATTGTTTTTCAAGTTGATTTACTGAGCAGCAAAACTTGAGGGGAAATGTACGTAATTGTAAAAATAGGAATTGTTCTCTGGGAAGCCTGAAGTTTCAGTTTCAGTCTGGTGCAGGCTCTGCATTGTGATATCTTGAGGCTGAAATGTCTTTGGAAGGGGTGAAGTTATGCTTGTGGGTGGGTGACTCGGAGCTCATCTTTCCCAGTGTGTGAACTGACAGACCTGATCATATTTTTCATAACCATTATTTGCTGGATCCTGCCCCTACAGTGCTTCTGTGATTGATGAAAAGATTGTGATTTCTCTGTAAATGTTGCCTTGTTACCAAAGGGTAAGAATCCAGCAATATGAAGCATTGAAAATGACATCTGCTAGAAGATATCCTCAAGTCAACCAGCAAATCTATCAATATTAAACACTGGAACCCATAAGACATAAGTTTTTTTAACTGTAAACCAAATTCCTGAGGTTGAAGGAACTGACAAATGTAGGAGATGTTTCTGACCATCTTTCCTGATTTTAGGATTTATGGGAGGCATTTCTCAATGTAAAATGCCAATTTGTACACACCCCCTCACCCCCAAAATAATCTACAAAATGTTTTCCATGAAAAACTAAGTGAAGAATCTGGCACAAATTTCTCTGAAATTTGTCATCAAAATAACTGGGTGGATTATTAAGAAGCATTCAAC
Organism: Acridotheres tristis; assembly: GCA_037013685.1. NCBI lineage: Eukaryota > Metazoa > Chordata > Aves > Passeriformes > Sturnidae > Acridotheres > Acridotheres tristis. The sequence continues at coordinate 6,160,605 of CM072889.1, read as the reverse complement.
TCATGCATGGCAGGACTAGGAGGAACCATGCTGTTTCCAAATCCATCTGTATTTTTCAGTCAGTGGTCTATAATATAAGAGAAGGCACCTGCAAAACTAATTGAAAAGCAAAGCAGAGGGAGAGAAAACATTATATCACCATAAAATCACAGAAAATTTAACAAAAATATTACATTTTAAGAAATTTTTACAAAGATATTTGTGGATACAGGGAATCTGTGGATGACTTCTTACTCTTCCAGAAATTTTTTTGTTAACACCTAATTGTTACTATCCATTAATGTGCATTCTGGTAAACGGTCAAGTGCCACCACTGTGGGTGGCTTCTTTCCATTTACATGTGGGTCTCAGGCTCACTGATACTCTAGAAGAGCTGATAGTAGCTGACCAGCTCCCCAAAATACACCTGTGCTCCTAATGCTGCTCACAGTGTCATTTGTGTCACCACTGTTGCTTTCTGCAGCAAAGGGCACGCTGTGACTGATGGTTTGTTGGCCCAAACTCTGGTGCCACAGTGCTTGAATTAGAAAACAGAATTTATTACTGGAAATTCTTTAATTGTGAGAGAGAGCTGGTGATTCATGTGCTCAGCTGTGGTAGCCAGGCAGGCCAGTGTAACCCAGTCTGCACAGATGCTGCTGCCAGCAACAGATCGTGCTTCAATCATCCCACTGGTTTCTTCTGGTTTGAAGTGAAAAAAAAACTTCACCGTGGCTTGGGGCCAGTTTCTGCTCTGGCTCTCCCAATTCCTCATGCATTTGCCTCTGCTTCTCCTTTTGCAAGAGTTTTTGATTTTGATCTATAATTTTGCAAAAGCATGGCTGTCCCCACACTATTTGATGTGATGCTGCCAGACTCAGATGTAGAGCTGTTAGGATTTGTCTCAGTGCTTGACCTGCTGTAACAACAATGGGATCTCAAAGCACAAGATGTATCTCCTTATTTTTCCTCACAGTTTCTAATGCATCCGTATGTTTCACAGATTATCCCTGTGGATCCCACTCATCACACCTCTAATACAGGACTCATTTTGGTTGATGGGTCAGTTCTTTAACAATTTAGTAAGACTTTGCCCATCCTTTCAATATGTATTCAAGAAAGTAAGATAGATCCTGTGAGCTCTAGGCCCTGTGTCTCTGATCTGATCACCATGAATCACATGTGCCCATCTGGTCCATAGAATCAGCAGCTTCACTGAGGATTTGGGATAGTCTGTCTCATTTGGCATAGTCCTGGCTGGTCTTGTGAAGTTGTTGAAAAACAGTTGTTAATATATTATCCAGCCCCTGTGAGTGATAAAGTTTACATATATTGAAGGTAGGCTGCAAAAGGTCATCAATGAGAAGTCCCCAAAATTAAAAAATATAATTGAGTTTTCATCAACACACATCCAGAACAAGTCACACTCCATCCTTCTATGCTGTAAATTAATAGAACCTATGCTATAATGCATTTTGTGGGGGTTTTTTAGGCTTGAAAACATTTAATTAAGAATGTGAAATTTTAAGTAAATTGTAACTTTTTAAATGCAGGGTCTCTGAGGCATTATCTTGCCTTTTGTTCATACTCAATCTTTGTATGAGAGACTAACATTAGGAATTTATGAGCGAGTTTGCAGTGAAACTTTTCAAATAGTTTTGAATATTTTGTCTGAGTCTGTTTGAGGTAAGTATGCCCATGTAATTTTCCATATCCACTGTTACCCATATTTGTTTTCTATGCTTTAACAAAATTAGCAGGCAGTGATATGTGTGTGTTCTTATTTTTGTCTAAAAGAGAAGTTTAGTGTGAATGTCTGAAATAGACCAGATCCTCTCAACTTTCAGTGATACCCTGTCCTACCTACCTACTTAAGTGTGACACTTTTTAAGATCTGACTCTTTTCTGGGTAAGAACATTGTAGGCTTTATTCAGCTCTCCCACGTACATCAACCAAATGGAGCTGGCATGTGAATTAATTAAAAATAAATCTTATTCTATATTTATTTTTAATCCTGTATTTTATCTTCAGTTCATATCTATTGTAAAGTTCTCATTTTTTTGTCAGTCTCAGTGAGAGGATTATTAGACATGTCATCTTGTTAAGCAGCTTATGTATTTTTTTTTATTTTATGGGGCTATAAAACAATGCAAATATCATTCTTTTATGGCTACTTTAACAAAGTGAAATGCTTGATTCAGGATAAAACAGTCATGCAATGGAAAAAACCCCCACATCCCTCAGCACTTTGAATGCTAGTTCCATGGTATTTATTTAAAAATTTTAGCTTTATTAAAACATTCACCCCATGTTGATTTATGCTCTGCACCCTTCCCCTCCCTCCCATCCCTGCACTACAGCTTGTCAACACAAGGCAGCTGGCTTTTAATCTAGGTATTATTCCCACTGTGTTCCCCTGTGAGGTATCAGGGGTGTCCTTCATAGACACTCTTCTATAATCCTCTCCTCATTGCTGTTGCCAAGGCATTACAAGTTTTGTTCTATATTTTGCATTATTCTCCATTTCAAAATTGATGAATTGTATCTACATGTCAAAACTCATGAATGTATTATTTCAGTTTTTCTGTCCCTCTTCCTGTTTCACTGAGGTACACGCTTTTCTTAATCTACTAATGGAAGTTTTCGGGGTATAATTTGAAGCATCTCTTCTTTATTCTGCTCAATATTTTGGACATGTAAAAGGGAAGAGAAAAAGCCTGTGTTGTCAGTATTCTTTTCTCTGCAGTGTTATCCCTGTTATTTTTGTACTGAACTTTATATCTATTTGTGATAGCTGAGTTTATATTTGGTAGGACTTCAGCTGTGTTGTGTTGTTGTGACTGTGGATTTTGCTGTGATGAAGTGTAGCTCCCACAATGAAATCTACAGTATTTGGCTTGTAGTGATTTTATTACCAGGTTTTTCCAGAAAGAAAAATATTGTCTCTTTATGACTAGAATGACTGTTTTTAGATGCAGTTGTTTGCAGTGGGGTTTTAGAGGATATTCTTGTGCACTTGGAAGAAAAATGGGTATAAATCATTTTCAGAGAGAAAAGTTGAAGTCCAGACACTCCCCCGCTGAACTTGAATCAATTTTCTGCATTTGTTTACTTATCCAGGTGAGAAGATTTGTGATAAAAAACCCCAGTTTTACTTGAAAGCTAATTACCTGCCAGAGACATAAAACTGTGTAAAAATTTACTAAATTATGTACTTTATCTTATCAATCTGGTTTTGAATCATGAAACTTGTATTAAATAGGAATTGATGCTCAAATGCTTCTTTTTACAGACGTTATGCTTAAAATACATTTGAGTGGGTTTCCATTTTTTTACAGAGTATGATTTCTTTCTCTCTCCCTCCTACTTTCCACCCTGTTCCACAAGCCCATGGGACAACCTACTTCTCTTTATAAAAAGATAAAACTGATAAAATACCTGTGGGAAGGCCAAATAAGTGTGCTATGACATTATTTTACAAGACAACTTGTCAAACTGACAACTCAGGTAAGCTGCCACAGGTACTGTCATGTCTTCAACCAAGGAATGGTGTTCTCTGTCACCTCCACTGGGTGAAGACTCTCCACCTCAATAGTGTCATGAGGCAGGATGCTCTTCGGCACAGAATGATTTTTAGCTTCCATAGATTTTTTTTTTAACTGCAATTTTTGCCTTGGCTCCTTCACATGAATAAAGTTTGTAATAAGTCCTGACTGCCAGAAGCATCTCAGTCCTTCATTGCCTCCATCCATGTTTTGAAAGTTTCTTCAGAAGATTATTTCAAAAGGGTTCATTCCTTTCCAAAGCTGTAATTTTTGTGGGGTTTTTGCCTTTTGATCTTGGCATAAATGTTTGATTTCTTTCTTCTGGTTTCTATACTATGTTTTTTTGCAACTGTTCAGTCGATTATCTCAAAGTTAAGCTTTCATTGTCTTAAACAGAGAGTCCCATACACCTGGATACTCCTGAAAATGTTTTTACCTTTCCGTCACTCTTCATCTAAGTAACAAGTAAGAACAGTCATTATTTTCTTACTAGGGTGCTCCAAGGGTGATCATTTACTGCTTATAAATTTCTCGGAGGGTAAAAATCCTCCACCTTCTATTGATCCTTCTATTTTAAAGATCTAAGATATAAAAGAATAGTGTGCCATTAATGAATTTATAATGTTATCTCTGGGATTTTTTTCAGAAAGAAGTAAATATCCCCTTGAGGAAAATTATTCCAGTGCTAGTGCACTGCTGAGTGGTACTAAAACTGCTTTTAGGGCTTAGATAACTGTCACAAGTGCTACCATTTATGAGGGGGAACAAATAGGGAAATGTGTTGGGCGTAAACATTGGCAGATGCCTTTTCACCAGGTCTGGTATGGTGAGAAGATGTGCAAAAAGAACAGAAGATGTGCAAAAAGATCCTCACTCTGGAACACTCCTGCTGCTTCCTGTGTCCTCAGTGCTGTACCCACAAAATTAATTTGTGCTTTGCCTCTCCTTGAGGTGGGGAAGCATACAGGTCTAGGAACCCAATGCTGCCCCTAAAAATCCTTGTGGAAAAACTTTTTCTTTGCTTCAAACACGCGGAAGTTGTGTATTTTAGTGTTTCAAGGTGTACCAGAACAGTAAAGATTTAGATTTTTGCCAGTGAAGGAGGGAAATGCCCTCCAAATGGCGAGTGATTGCCACAGGCTGGCTGGGGGACGAGCATCTTGACTCTTTTTTATTTTTCCTTTTTTTGTAAAGCAAGCTTGTTTGGTTTTTTTTTCACTGTTGAAAACCTGCTTGTTCAAACATGAATGTATTTTACCATTTTTGTGCTACAACTGCACTTACACTGTCTTCTGGAAAGTCTACCCTCCTGCTGCTAATCCTTCAAGACCAGATAAAGGCAATATTCAGTACAGCTTTGGTTGAATCATGGTTTCCTTCAAATTAAATAATGACTTTGATTGTATATATCTGAAAATAAAATTAGTGGTGTAAATGAAGTTTTGGTGTTTTTAATATTAGCAGTTTGGCTAAATCATTGAAGCTAAATCCTTTCAAGGCTTTAGTAAATACTAGCTGCATGCCACAAATCATCCAGCAGTTCTTTTCACCAGAATTTAAAGTCTTCTTAGAGATAGGTCAAGGCAGTACTTTAGCAGCCCATTTTCCTCTTCCTTCTACTTCCTGCCCAATCACAGCAACACCATCCAAGTGCCAGGACAGTTTATGCAGCAATTTTATTCAGTGTACCCATTGTTGCAAAAGAAGAATGTGAAAATTTTCTAACCACTTGATAACATAGGACTCTAAATGGCAACAGAACCTGGGTAGTGACTCCTTGGCATCTGCTTCAGCCTTGGAAATTGAATCTCTTTCATTGGTGTTTTTTCTTTCATGTGGAGTCTAAATAAGAACCTGTCTGTCTGAATGTAGTTGCAGCCTACCTCTACTTCTGGGGTTTCCTGCATCTGCACAGTCACTGTGGCTAAAATATTTAAGGACTAAAAATCTGAAATATTCAAAAGTTGCCATGTACCAAGTACTTTTTGTTGGATATCCTATTAAATCCTATTAATCCTACCAAGCCTTTAGAATCTATCTCTAAACTGTGTTGTATTTCTCTCTCTAAATATCGTTTATAGACTGTCAGTTCTATAACAAGCTGTTGACTTCACTGCAACACAGGGCTGTTCTTTTTCTACATTAACCTCATGACTTTTGAAGGCCCAAACCTTGGATGACAGAGAAAAGACAGAAATTATCAGTCTTCACTTTATTCAGTGTACAAACATAGTAACATTTAAACTTTCTAAGTTTAACTTGAGTTGATTTATTACACAAAATTATGAAACAAATTTAGGAGAAAACTAAGGGCTTGGGGTAACCTAATCCCAGGTCTATGTTTCTTCTTTGATGGTAAGATGGATAAAAGCACATGGTTGCTCCCAATCAGAAAATAAATAGCAGGACTTTAACTTCACTTTGTCAAGAAGATAAAAATGCATGGCAATAACTATTGTTTGTGATGTCTGGCTATAGGAAGACTATTGGTAGCAGTGGATTGGTTTTAACTAGGTCAAGAAGCAGTGATAACTAGAACTGTATAAAAATCCCTTGAATATTATTTCAGCATTAAAAAATAAAACAAACTTTAAAAAGTCCTTCTGGGGGAATTATAAATTTTGTATGCATCCCAATTTCAGTTTTAGGTCCCAACTTTCTTGGGTCTTATTTTTTGTTGGCTCTATGAATAAGGGGTCTACTCTCATAGACCAGCCTCATGTTAGTACTTTGGACTGTGATTAATTTCCCCTACTGACTTAATCAATTAACTAATCTCTTTCCCATATAATATTTCCATCTTTTTGAGCATACTCTTTGCCATTCCAGAGCCTTCCACTCTTGTAATATCAGTCTTAACATCACGATTTTCTGTTTCATGTATTGCTATGAAGAAATATTTGTGAAGACTTAAAAAGTACAGCCAAAATGATATTTTAAGGAAAAATGTTGATCCACTAGAATGTCAGTGATTTGGAATTACTCAGGCTCCTATCACCAATATTAGCTGTATCGTCTTACCCAGCTTCTTTCTTACTGGTGTCACTTTCTGCCATTTGTTTTGGAACAATGATACTTCTTTGTGCTTCACTGAATTGTTACATGGGTTAATTTGTAATTTTGTTAACATTTGCATGATGCTTCAAGTATGAGACATTCTATTAATTTTAGGAATTATGATTTTTATGATGAATTTCCTACTCTTAATTAGGGAATTTGGTGCACGAGCAAATAATTCAAGCATAGGCAGAGGCTTCTGTGATGGCAAGAGGTTAAGTACCTTGCATTTAGCATGCAAACAGGCTTTTAGAGGAATGTTTCCAGTGCTGACATTCTAGCTAACTAAATTATGGTTACTGCTCCATAGTGTTGTATTGCGTTATTTTATTGTTATTAGACGTTTTGTTCTATTGTTTGTACCCCCCCTGTTATAATTCAGTTGCCCTAATTCCCGCCTTCCCTTGATCAATCAACCCAAGCCCCAACCCACCTTCCAGTACCTTCCCTGTCCCTCACTCTAGTCCCTGCCCCGAAGATTGTCAATCCCTCCTAGCCCCCCCTATCCTTCTAGTATCTTCTGTATCAGTCATCCCCTTCTTAGCATATGATTTGATGTTACATGTATTTCCCCGCCTATGTTTCCCCCTATTCGTTGTATGCATAATCAGCCCTGCCTTATGTTACACCCCAAACTGTAGCCATTGGTGCTGTATTGTACCCTCCCTTGGGGGAGGGCCCCTATTTAAGTTGCTGTACACCTGTGTTCCCTGCCTTCTGCGGTTCCCTTCCTCTGATCTCGGTTGTCCTCTCTCCCGCAATAAATCCCGCTTCCCCGGAACCTCAGAAGGACTCTGTCTCGATCCTTTGCTCCTCCCCGGACACGTGTACGGCCGTGAGGGTTCAGAGCCCTACCCACACTCCGGGTTCCCCTGAATCCTGGAAGTGGGCCACTCTAGGCACTGGTCTCGCCTTCAGGAGCTAGCTGGGCGAGTCGGTGCGGGGTGGAGAAGGCGGGCCGTGTCAGCTGACGCCCAAACGTTGGGCCATTCGACGGAGTGACCCCACGAAGAACTTCCAAGGATCCGAGGATCTGGAAGTCTTGGCCGTTAGCTACCCCGGTGACAGCAGGCTGATTCCGGCAGCATTCCCGGGGGTGAGGACAACAACCTTCCAGCACCAGGAGGGCTGTCCTCGGGGGAGGAGACCTTGTCTGCAGCACCACGCTCGGGACCACGGCAGCGTAAGTATCCCCCAGGGACCTTAGGGGTGAAAGGGACTTACCGGGACTGGCCATCCCATGGTGAGGGCAGGGAGCATTGCCCCAGGAGGGGGCAACGGGCTCTAGCCCTAGGTGGTTCCCCGAGCCCTTATTTTTAGTTTTTTAAGTTGTCCTTTGCTGCAGGCAGGGGTGGATTTTGCTGTGCCGACCAGTAAGATCAGAGTATGGGTGCTAAATTTTCGGTGCAGCAGAGAGAGATTTACAACCAAGTTGTGGGCACCCTGGTGGGAGGGAAGAAAAATTTTTCTAAGAGTAGTTTAAAAAAGTTCGTTAGATGGCTTACTTTGCATTTTCCTGAAGTGTCCCCTCAAAGTGTAAAAACTGTCCCCTTTTGGGACGCGGTGGGCTTGAGGTTATCAGAGTTAGGGGCCCAGGGGGACTACTCAGTTGGAAAATTCATTGTGTTGTTTTTTACAATTCGGTCTGTTCTAAAAGAGAATAAGGGAGTGGACAGTAAGCCAAAGCGAACCTCCCCAGTTTACCCTGTCTCTCCTTTCCCTTTTCCCGACCCCTCAATCCCTATACCGGGGGATCTGGGCGGGGCAGCCCGGCAACGATCGCAGGCGAGCCTGGCCAGGGAAACCAGCCACTGCTCGCCTGGCCCCCCGCAGGCTCCCCAGTTCCCTAGCCCTGGCAGCAAGGGCCCTGCTGCCAGGGATCCTTTCCTAAATCTCTCTGCCCTGAAACCTTTTTCCCCAGTTTCCCCAGTTATTACCCCAGTTCCATCTCCGGTTTTCACCCCTATCCTCACACCTGCTCCTACCCCGGGACCCACCCTTGCATCTTACCCTGAGCCACAAAATGGTGCCCCTATCCCTGGAGCACAAGAGGGCATCGACCATGTGGCAGCGTGGTCGTCCCCTTGTGCTCCTCCTCCTGGCCCGTCCCTTTCTTCTCCCTCGGATCCTCCCCTTGATCCTTAATGCCAGTCCATTCCCTTCCCCAGTTACCACCCTCTGTCCTTTCCCCATGTCAGAGTCCACCCAATTATGTCATTCAGCTCCGCCCCCAGCAGGCCCCTCCTGTTGTGATCCTGAAGGAGGATCATCTCGGGAGGAACAAAAAAGAGTGGAGCTCAGTGCTGCCTCGTGTGAGGAGAAAAATGAGGCAGGCTGTCAGGGGGACTCGGGGGAGGACGTTTACTGGAGGCGACAGAGGATCCAAGAATGGGATCCACATCCCCCCTTGGGCTTGGCTCTGGCTGACAGTATACACAGGTCTCAGCCGGGGCCAATCCTAAAGGACGTAAAGGTCGCCTCCTTGCGTCGTCGAAGACGCTCCGCCATTTGACATCAACAGTCCTCGGCTGGCTCAGACACCCCCCTTTCAGAATCCTTTCCTAAACCCTTTTTCCTCAATTCCCTAAAGTGTTACGTGAATTACGTTGCCTCTTTTCTTTTAGAAGGATAACCTCCCCTTTCCTTCAAAATACCCTAAGCGCCCCTGGGGTTCCCCCTGCAAACCCTTCCCCATCCCCATGACCTCCTCGGGATGCTCCCTGTACTTGGAGCACCCCGTGGAGGATGCAACCCTGTCTCCGGTGGACCCTAAGGATATCTGTGTGCAGCACAAAAGTCGTCTTCACCATCACCAACATCAAGACACTCAGGCGAAGTCACCAGAAGCAAATCTGAAACACTAAAGGACTTTATCGGGATGGTTCACTTCTACATTTTGAACAGTTCTGTTAATGATGTCAGTTTTGTTTCCTATTTCCCCTACCATTTCAGTTTTTAAGATTACTTTCAAAGGTCTCTCCCCCGCACTGATACCATCAACTTAACCTTCTTAAAAAGAAAAGGGGGAGATGTTGTATTGCGTTATTTTATTGTTATTAGATGTTTTGTTCTATTGTTTGTACCCCCCCGTTACAATTCAGTTGCCCTAATTCCTGCCTTCCCTTGATCAATCAACCCAAGCCCCAACCCACCTTCCAGTACCTTCCCTGTCCCTCACTCTAGTCCCTGCCCCGAAGACTGTCAATCCCTCCTAGCCCCCCCTATCCTTCTAGTATCTTCTGTATCAGTCATCCCCTTCTTAGCATATGATTTGATGTTACATGTATTTCCCCGCCTATGTTTCCCCCTATTCGTTGTATGTATAATCAGCCCTGCCTTATGTTACACCCCCAAACTGTAGCCATTGGTGCTGTATTGTACCCTCCCTTGGGGGAGGGCCTCTATTTAAGTTGCTGTACACCTGTGTTCCCTGCCTTCTGCGGTTCCCTTCCCCCGATCCGGATTGTTCTCTCTCCCTCAATAAATCCCGCTTCCCCGGAACCTCAGAAGGACTCTGTCTCGATCCTTTGCTCCTCCCCGGACACGTGTACGGCCGTGAGGGTTCAGAGCCCTACCCACATTCCGGGTTCCCCTGAATCCTGGAAGTGGGCCACTCTAGGCACTGGTCTCGCCTTCAGGAGCTAGCTGGGCGAGTCGGAGCGGGGTGGAGAAGGCGGGCCGTGTCACCGTAGCACAGAAAGAAAACTTAATTTAGAAACTGAGTTCCTGTGACTCCAGATGAGACAGTTTGTAATTCACTGGTCCTGAACAAGGAAAATGATCCCACTGTGTTAAAGAATTTAGCTGATTATATGTAGCTGAACATCTGTAATTGTTTGTCTTACAGCCCTTGAGGTTGGAATAGAGCTGAATTTGTGTTGCTGCTGCATTTAGTGATTCAGCATTTGGGGCAGCAGGACAATGTCTCTGGTGCTCTGCAATGCACAGGACAGCTCAGGTAGCAACAGCAGTGCAGTCCCCTGCCAACAGGCTCTAAGGCTGTGGCAAGGCAGGCATTGTAATACTGCAAGAAGTTTTAAAGCCATCATTTCAGGGCAGTTAGTAGATGAATGAGGTTACAGTATTTATTTACTTATATACACAAGTAAATAAGGATCTATGCACCATTCATGGCACTTAAACTGAAATTACGAATTAGCTCACCTAATACCCACTTGAATAACAGTGGTTGGGCAAGGAGAAAATAAACATTAACTTATTGCAACCTTCTTCTCATTACCTTAATTACGATTCTTCACCTTAAAATGCAGGAGGTGTATGTGAGGCTTCTACTGGAACAAAGGAAACGCCTCGGGAAAATGACAGACCAGTTTAGATGTGTGCTTGTGCTTAAATATGCCACTTGAGACATGGAGCAGCTGATGTTGCTTCAGTTTCCAGGTAAGTTGGATTTAGTTTAGTCCTTGTATGAAGTTATGTATTGGCTTTGTCTCAAGACCACAGTTACAGTGACGCTTACAGAAGGCACAGCAGCTAATCTCCTGGCCTCCTGCAGACAAAAAGCAATCTGCTTTTTATCCTGCTTCTTGATCATTCAGCAGCAGCTGAGAATGTGATGCTTAGAGCCAAGGGCCACTGCTCAAGGGAAAGTGCATCATCACCTCTCTGTTTCCTGTATTCCTGCATTTGCCTTTTTGTGAAGGCTTCTAATGCCTCCTTCTACAGATCTCGAACAAAGAGATGTCATAAGCTGGAATCCTGCAGAATATTAAAGAGATTCCCATGATTTCCCTTGAGGTTGTTGGTGTTAAATTTGAATCATTAGATACAGGGAAATGAGAAGAAATGTGCTAGCCATCGAGGTGTTCTCACTTTTCCATATCCTTCTCTTTAAATTTGGAAAGGAAGGGGCTGATCTCTGTCACACAGAAGTGAATATAAGCCATCAGCTGTTAAGTCCAACTCTCTGGATAAGAGAAATACATTTTGCCACTCAAGTGGCTCTAATAATCAGCTCCATGATACACGTTGGATCTGGCTGCCATAGGCTAGATGAGATGCTCTCTTCCAATCTACAGGGTGTTGTCAATTCCATTCTAAAGTGAGAAGGAACTAAGACCTACAGTTCTCATGAGAGTGAAAAAACTGTGCTTTAAGAAATGGTGTAGGGAATTTACAATCTTTAAACAAGCAGAGATTTGAATCTGGTTTCTTTCTTTCCCTATTAATTATTTTAAATGTGGAATTTTATTTTTGTTTGTTTGCTTTGGTTTAGGTTTTTTTTTCCTTCTCCATATGTTGATCTGTCTACTGCCAGAGATTTCCTTACCCCAGCTTCATTAGAACTGGAAAGTCTGTGAAATGTATATTTCTTATAAATTGGTTATGAATGTCCCTCTTTCTTTATTCAGTAACCAAACTGTTCCATTCATTTTTGCTTTACAAATACAAACATGATAAAAGTAGCTCCTGACCAATTGTTGACAAGATAAATGTTGTCTTTTACTTAAAAAGTCAGTCATGAAGTTTCTTTCTTCTTTTGTCAAGATGATAGTCTTTTCCTTTAATGGTGTTGCTACATGTAATCCTTTTTATGAGTTAATTTTGAATGAGAGAAAGAGCATTAGAGAGTAAATGGGCTAAAAGTAGAACTGCAGTGCCAAAATGTGCCTGTTATTCTCCTTTCTCCTGTTCCTCCCTAAGCACACCTCATTTAGGACAGAAAATGTCTGGTCCAGCTGTCATGGAAGTATTATTTATAAGTACAATTTTGAAAATGAATATATTACGCTTTTTATAGCTACTGTCAACAGCTACCAGGACAGAACAACTTGTGCAGCTGGCACAGGAAGCCAATGTAAAAGTTAAATTTAAGAAAAGATTTTGCTTTCTTGGTCTGCTGTCAGAGGTAACAACTGAATTTGGCCTTGGTTTTATCTTTCCTCTCCACATTCACACAGAAACAACTGTCTGGTTGGAACACAGGTGGAGCAAATAGAAGGAAAAACTAAAGAAAGGAGCAGCAGCACTGTGAGTTCTGGTCATGATATCATCAATGAGAAGTGTGGACACACATATTGAGAAAGCAAGAAAATTACAGCCTGAAAAATATTCTAGGCTGGAGCTTTTCAGCTCTGTTCCCAGCCCATAAGCTGGTCCAGCTGAAGGCTAGGGAGAATTTCTCCCAGGATGACAACTTGGTCAAAATACAGAATAATTAATAACAAAGATAGAACACCTGTTGTGGTGTGTTACTAGGCCCTGGGAATGGGGTGTCTTCTCTATGAACCAATCACCTTTTCTCTACTCTTGGAGTTGCGAGTCATGCTATAAAACCAACTGTGTTTCTGAATAAACTTGTCTCTCCTATCGTGAAAGAGGACCATGTAGCTGTGTATCTTATTTCCGCCACATCTAAAGGGTTAATACCCCTCTCCACGGCTACAGAGAAGCACTATGCTCTGCTTTAAGGTTTTTCAGCTGGCATTTCATTTGAAGCCAGTTGAGAGGGTAGTTTGGTAGAAAATGGTTTTCTTGACTGTTGAGATTTTTGAAACTTCAAACACGTTTATTTCCTCTGAAGCGTGAGACATTTCACCTTAAAAGAGCAAAATCAACAAAAGAGTAGAGATGCAAAGAGTAGAGTGACTGGGGCTCTCAGAAAATTTTACCATCTGTAACCACGTCTCAATATTTTAGCCAAATATGTTAGGTGTTCTCTGTGGGAGAAAATAAAGATGGTGTAATAAATTTTTAAGTTGAGGTAACTATTTAATCAGAACAAATGTATTGTCTACACTTACAAAGTTTTTCGTTAATCTGGCAGAATAAATAAACAACCTGTACGTGATGTTAATGGAGATATATACTTTTCTAGATTAAATGTGAATGAAATGGAATATGAGATCTTATTTTCAAAGAGGATGTTCCAGCTGAGAAAAGTGAGGAATGCTGGCCTTTGGGGTCACTTGACACTCTGGGGCTGGGAGCTGTGATGTGGATTCTTTCCTTGGTGTAGCAGTGCTTGTGTATTGTCAGCATGGCTTTCAAGTGACTGAGTATGACAATAGCCGTCAGCTTGAGGCACCACCTTTTTTTACCATAATAGATACATTTCAATTGCTAATAATGGGCTCAAGAGGGAGAGAGAGGAAATTTTATTAAATATATCTCATAACAGAAAGCTTTTAATCTGTTAGCAGGCAAGCAAATTACTGTCATCAATGACGTGTGAGGAGATTGACAGTGTACCACTTTGGAGAGGGTAAGGCAGGAACACAGCCAAAATCAACATTACAGAGAAAAAGTTGCTGTGTAGTTATATCATGCCTCTTCTTTGACTCACATATTTTCAAAAAGAGAATCATTACTTTTATCATGGATTTTTCGGACCTACAATTCATACTAGAAATGCACCTCATTAAATAGTGTTAGCAGTAGGTGCTCAAAGCATGGAGTAAATACTGTTTAAAGCACTTCACCTGACTGCCCTCCCCTTTGAAGTACATCAGCAACATAACTTCCATTCTAAAGGTAATTAGCTGTTTATTTTAGAATTCTTAAATAATAACTGACAAAATAAAAGCTTTTCTATGAATTTCTCCCCACTTTATACAGTGACAATTTTTGGTAAAAATATTTAGCATCAGTAGATGCTTGAGATTTCCTAAAGTAAGTTTTATCTAAATATATTCCTGAAACAAAAAAAAAAAAAAAAAAAAAAAAAAAAAAGCTAGCTAATATTCATTCTGATTTTTCCATGCTAATTTTAAATTATATTTGCATAGAAAACTCTTTTGCTTTGCTGAAAGCTGGAAACATCCAGAATTTAGTGGATATTTCCTTAAATTTCAGTAGTTCCTGTTGGATCTCAGGAAACTGGAGTTTTTTGAGCTCTCTGTGCTTCCAGGCACAGAACCCCTGGAAAACATTTCACTGGGCCTGAAACCTTGGAGAAGACTTTTAAATATAAAATATAAGTTAGAGATCATAAATGTGTAGTGGGTTGGATGTGTGTATCTTCACTGGATGATGGGTTTTAAATTTGAGGTTTTATGTATAGTGGAAGTTAGGGGACAAGATGGAGAATTTTGGGTGGTGTCTTTCTTCTTGTTCATCTTCTTCTCTTCCTTCTTCTTCACAGGACCTAGGTAGTTACCTTTAGATTGGTCAGTTGAAAGTCACTCTAAGGGTCATGGGAATCTATTATTGGGTTAAAAGTATAAATAATATAGGTGTAAAACTTTTATTAGTGTTTTTAGCTTTAAAAGGCCTTGAAGCAGGCTCAGCTGGGAGCCATTTTTCCTGCTTCTAGCAAGGAGCTAGAAGTGCTGCTATGCTTTCTGTAAATTTTGATAAGATATCATAAACATCCAAGTCTGAACACGAGAATCTGGCTCGATTGCCTTTCTAATAATCCTGGCTCTGAACAGAAACAGACGAGACTGAGACAAACCACTAATTAGTGGTGCAAAAGCCCAGTAAAGCCTTGAACACTCTTACAGTTCCAGTTTATTCAACCACCTTAACATACACAGGCTTCAAAAGCCATGATCCTGAAGTGGCCATACATGCCTTCTATGCCCAAGGGAGCAAAAAAGTGAATTGAAACTTGGATCTTGATAACTTTCAAACAAACAAACAAACAAAAAGCAAAATAGGTGCATGTTCTGAAACACATGGAAATGTGGAAATGGAAAATAGATTTTACATACCATTAGGTTGCAAAACTGATTTTTTTGCAAAAGAGATACTGGAAAAACTCTCCCTTTTTTAGACAACAATTTTTTTGAAATAATGCCAAATTGAGATAAAATGTAAATGTCAATATTTCAGAAGAAAATGCCTTAAAGTAGTCAAGATGAAACTGTCAACCTGTGTTTTGACACTCTGCCATGAAAACAGATATGATCCTATGAAACATTTCTGTTGCATGTTTTCAGGCAGCTCAAGAAAGCACCAAAATACATCTGGTTTCATTTCATAAATTTAGAAATATCCCTTTTTTTCTCTTACTTGCATAAGCTGTAATCAGAAGCTGCTTGTCAAACCAATCACTGTATGATTAGATTAGCTCTTACCACATATGTCTGAGTTTTTCCAATTATTTTGATTAACTGTAGATGCCTAGTAGTTACTGTAACCTTTATCACTCAGCATTAATTTTTGCTTACATTTTAATCCCTGGGTCTTGCTGTTGGATTGTCCTAAAAGCACAGTTGTTGGTATATTTGTTAGATTGTGGCCCCCATGAAAAGCTAATTAATTTTTTCATCTAGAAACATAGCCTTGTGAATTAAAAATTCTGTAGCATAATGATCAAGACTGCTTCCAACCCTGGATTTAGCCTCAGGCAAACCTATTAACTATTCAACTGCCTGTGCATGATGATCATACTGCATTTGGTTTGCTGCTGTTCCTGTGGCTTTGTGGTCCCCTGGTCATGGGCAGAAACTCGTGCTGTGTAAGAAATAAAGAGATAATCCATGCCCCAAGCAGATGGGGGTATGGAAATGAGAGCTATCAGATGATTGTTGGCAGGTGGCAAGTGCAGAGAGGAGTAAGGTGATCCTGGAAGCAGTGTAGACAGTGGGTTCAGTGTCTGAGGTCCCAGCCATTCTCAGGTCTCTTTTAGTTTCACGTTAAACATTTTACAATGGCCTGTAAAACAATGATCTGCTAAAGGCACATTCACAAGCAATGTCTATGCTAGGAGAAAAGTGTATGGATTTGGTCTCAGGTCATTATTGTAATGTAAATAATAAATAATTGCAATGTAATAACTAACTAACTAACTAACTAAATAATAACAATCCATCTCTGTTCTCCATGGGCCAAGAGATGAAGCAGTTCATCACTCACAACCATCAGCATTCGCTGTGCATTTCACATTAAGGCAATGTGCAGCTGCCCATTTTCATCACTGTGTGCATGTAGAAGCATCTGCATTAAATCTGATAAGTAATAATTGTACTTGCATGTTGTCATACTGGCTTGCCACAGAGAATGCTCTTACCCTTGCCCCTGCAGTCTCCTGTATGTAGATGTTCAACTTTTTCACAGCCCTGCAGTTGCTGCATTCTGCAGGCAGAGGTGCCTTGGCTGCAGCTTACAGATGCTCAAGCCTAGCAGGTACCCAGGGAGGATTTGTATTCAGAAGTTTTTCCTGTTTTGTGTTTTGCCCTGCAGTTTTGAGTTGTACGACTCTTTTCAGATGCAGTCTAGAAAGCTCATAAATTTGCTTTTAGGCTTCGTTGCTACCTTGGGGTCTTCTAGAGATGGATTGCATACAAAAGGAAATGTTCTGTTGGTTTATGAAGGGCAGACACCACATATTTCTAGGTTTTGAAAAGCTATTTTGACTAAATTCTCAAAATATTTTCCGTACTCATTAGACACTTTGGAATTTAGGTACTTTGGAATTGGAAATTGTGATGATTCGTGGTTTTGTTAAGCTTTTGTTCTGCCAGTTCTGCTTTTCATGTTTACTATTCTTATAGTAGCTGCTACAAAATCCTCCCACAAGCAGACTGACTCTGTAAATATGACACTCCCTGCTCAAAGGAATTTACAATCAAAAGGCTTGAACAAACTGAAGGGAAAGAAAAGTACCCCCTGAACTGGGCAGCTTTGTTAGACCAGGCAGGGCTGTAGCCATTAATTCAGTGTGGGCTATTGGAGTTCCATACACGTGGAAGTTACTGCAGCAGCAGGTAGGATGTGAATTTACAGAGCACTGGCTGCTCTGCACTGACCTCCCAGGCGGGCACTAACTCTGAAGGTTTCTATTCCCCTGGAGCAGCAAGCAAGGAGTGTGCTGTAAATGACTCTCTGAAAGCTGCTTCTGGCGTGGGTTACTGCATCCTTGAGGCCGCTGCAGGATGACCTAATTCTGTGACTGTCCGCCTGTGCGTGCTGATCACCTGGGCACACTGCTTTAACCCCTTTTGCTCTGTAGCTCTGAGCCTCAACAAAAATGCTGTCTTTCAGGGCAGCTGGGAGGTTGTTCCTGCAGTCAGCCCTTACCGTGTTTACATAAACAGCAGAGGGGAGCTGCTCGTACAAGAGAGGGGGTTTCAAAATATAAGCTTACCTCAGAGCACTGGGCTGTACTTTCTCTTCAGCTAAGGCTGGGGTTGTATCTGGAGGTCATTACACTATCAGTCATCCTGACTGGGAACCAGAACACAAACTTGGCACTGAAGTATTTTTCTCTAGTTATAATAGCCTTTTGCAAGTCTAATCTCCAGCAATCACTTCCAAGCAGCACACAACAATCACAGCACTGGCGTTTTAAATGGGACAAAGCAATTCCTTCGCAGATAAAAGACACATAATCTGCAATCAAATATACTTTATAATTGTGAAATTATTTTTTTTACTAATGTCTTTTCCCATTTATCTGAGAGCTGTTTTCTGGAGCTTTGGCTATTTAGAGTACAGTGATACAATTTATTTCCTTTCTGAAGAGTATGTGAGCATATGGGAAGAGAACTAAAAAATGAAAATTGTGTGTATTTATGAATGTGCATATTAAGAAGTAAAAAAAAAAAAATTACTTTGGGCAAATTCTGGGATAAGATACAAGACTCCTATAGTTGAGATCTGCCACTCAGCTGTGCAGAAGGACAAAACCTGGTGAATTCCCTATGCTTCCCTGTCCAGTGCCAAATATCTGCAGGACCTGCCTGCTGAAGTAAGGATAGGGAGGCATTTGAGGATGCTCCTATTGCCAGCAAATACTAAGCTGCTGGTTGTGCTCTGTCTGAAGGATGGGTGGTTGCAAACCACTGCCCTCCTCTCCTCATTCCTGCTCTCTGACTGCTTGGGTGACACGAGGGATTGACTGCCAGACCTGTAACGATTGTGCATGGATCGAAGACTTTTTATTCTGGCCTTGATTCCTTTTCCTCTGTCCCGCTCTGTGATAATTTGTGGACCAGATGTTGCTTGGTTATCTGTGCTTGATTTTCCAGTTAGATGCTCTTTCTCTGTCATTATGTATTGATTACATAAGAACATCTCAACTTCCAGCACAACAAGCTGTGTCAAAATTGTTGCAAGTGGCAGTGATTGTACATTCTATTGTCTGAGAAGGTGCTTGGAGTTCTTCCAGTTTTTATTTCCTGCATATCTTGTTTGCATTTATCATCCTTTATATGTTGTCTTGTATACTGCTTCCCCAGCCAGTGGCCAAACTTTCAGCTGGATGAATCAGCATAAACTTCAAACACAAGTGTTTTGGAACAATTCCTTTTATAAATTCCAATTCCAGGAGTGAATTGCTATTTTAAAATAAACATTGTAACACCCTTAAATTTTACTTTTGGACTGACCTTTATCAAACCGAAGCTTTGGCAGGGAGAACTGCCATTTAGGATTTCAGAATAGTTATGATGTGAGCAGCGAACCCAATTGGAGGAAAGTTCTTTTGGAGCAGAATAATGCTGTCTGCAGTTTTCTCTCAGATTTCTTATTAGGAGAGTACACTCAGCCTGTGTGAGCTGCTTTCCTGCTCTTCATTCCAAGGCATTGCATTCTGCATGCATTCCTCATGCACTATGTACTTAACAGTGGACATGGAATCAGAGCCTGAGGTTTAATTAAAATAACAGTGCAGATATCTAGGAATGGACAGCTGCTGTACATTGTAGGATGAAACTTATACCAACCCAACTTGGTGCAGCTCCAGAGCTCTGCAGAAGTCTCTGCAATTCTACAAATGGCAGTCACACTCAATTCTGTGCTGCTTCTGGGCATACACACAGGTAATGTTTATTGTCTAGAAGAGATACTTGGAATTCCTGGAAGGCAAGTAAATACTGCTTAAATATTAATACTTAATAATAATTAAACCACATACTTAACAAGAGTAGTGACAGAAGATTGTACCGTAGCCACAGGTATTTTTGGATTACTTTAGTTTTCAAGAGTGGTTACATTACTTTTCCATTGCTTTCACCCCCCCTACAGAAAATCTGCTGGAAATTATTCCTCCAGTGTACCTTTTCAGTCACTTCCTTGGATATATATCTGTATCTATCTATATCTATATCATCTGTATCTATATCTATATCTAATCTATATCTATAATTTCTTTCAAGCAAAGCAGACACTAAGATTTTAGATTTACCAGCTACAGTTCCAATTTCTATTGGAATTCTTAATATTAGTCATCAGGTATGTTAATAGAATAAGTAAGTCAAGTCATCAAATAAGTTTGTACCTTTGGTTTGTTCATCCCCACACTTTTAATACTTTCCTAACAAGACATGGAAGTAATAGTTAAATTCCAGTGCATACAATAAAAGCTCTCCATTATTTCAAAAAGAAAAAAAACAAAATCATGACTGCTTTTCTGAGATATTAGCTTCCTGATGGGATCAGCTTTGCAACGTGTTTGTCATTTTAAATGGGAATATGAAATGAAGACAGGTTCTTTGCTACACTTAGAACAGAGGAATGAGTTTGCCATAGTTCCAGCACAGGTGTGAACTTCCAAGGATGAAATACATTCAGCAGGGTTGTTTATACCTTAATTGGAACCAGCCAGACTGGTTCCTTTAGTTTTGCTGGTGTAGGCTCTTAGTCATTGGATCTGGTGCCTGCTGGCATGGCTGAGTAACGTGAGGATGAGCAGTGGCCAGGGCTGTCACTGGGATCCTGTTTGCCAAGGTGCCTGCCTGCCTTACAAGGATTTATCTGAAACCAAATTTGGTTTGTCTGTGTGCTGTCTCATTTCACAAATCAAGGGACACCTTGTTCCTTTACATGAGGAGAAAGGCATAATTCTGTAAAATTCCTCAATTCAGAGAGAGAGAGAGGCCTGTCCACATCATTTCTTTACTGAAGGCTGATTAAAACCTCTTTATTATTTTTTCAGTGCAACCATTCACTCGAGCCTCTAACGTCAGGGCATCGACAGTTGTTTTAGCTGGTACCATCTTCTAAGAATCTCCCAGGAGAATTTCAGAAAAGCAGTTTTTTACCAGAGATTTAGTTTCCTTTGTCTTATCTATCTCTTGTTGTTTTTACTGGGAGTTTCAGTGGGATTGTAAGTGCTATGTCACATCTAGCACCAAAATAATAGCTCTTTATTTTTGTTTTACTTACCATTCTGGGAATTTAATTCACAATTTTTATAGAATTTCACCAGGTAGCTACTGAAGACAGGATTGATAGCAATGCAATGATTTTTTGTTTGTTGTTTGGATTTGTGTGGGTTTTTTTCCAGAAAAACACTACTCCCATGCAGGTGAAAAAATCTGCACCTCAGATACACACTTAAAATTCTTATAGTAAATATGATCAGGCACATTGTAAAATATTTATAAACAGTGCTATGGGATGAATGTAAATAAGAAATGCTGGTCATTCTTCTGGTACTGAAACACAGCTCTCTGACCTAATATATAAGTTGTGCCCTTTAGTCTTTCCCTTACAGAGTGACTTTTAGTCCATTTCTTCTTCTCAGAACCTTTTTTTTTAATATATATAGTTTGAAACTTTGTATTTTCCAGGACTGTATATTTCTGCAAAATTTTCATCCAGAACTTTTTTAAAACACTAGCATGTAGTCAGATGCCCACACAACCATACCACCTTAATTGCTAGTGGAAAGACATCAAAAATTTGCAGTGACACTACCCTATTGTATTTGCAAGTTAAATAAGATTTATGCCATCTTCAATATAAAATTGTTCTCTTATTGTTCAATTCAATTTTAAATATTTGACATCAATATCTGTACTGTGCTTCTGTGTAACATATCTTTGTCACTGGGATGCTGAGATTTTATTTTACAAATGCTATGATGATCTTGGATCTGTTTCACCAATAATTGTAGTTGTCTGCACCATTCTCATACATGTAGACAGATACTGGGTTTTCAGTAACCTTGAAATAGAAAGCAAAATTAAAAGAATGAAGGGGGTGTTAAAAGTTTGTTTAAATTTTGAGATTTAAAATAAATCCATATAGCTGATTGGATTTTATGGGAAGGGATTTCCAGGGAGTGCGAAAAAGCCCCACGAATTACAAAACCAAAAAAGCCCAACAAAACCATCAATACACATGCACACAAACCCCCAGAAAACTCTCAAGAAAAGATGACGTGGACAAAACCCACCTCAGTTTGTGAGCTTCCTCTCTGGCAAATGGTTTTTAATCCTTCTTTTTCCCTGCAGAAGAAAAGAACATAGTGTCATTATGAATTTCTCAAAAGAGAGTGAATTATTTTGGGTAAAACTAATTTTTCCTGTAAATTTCTATTTTATGAGAAAGGCATTGCTGCAGGGAAGCATTTTAATGAGAAATTCTTGAGTCACTGTATTCAGCATCTAGGGAAGACAGGCCCACAATTATCCATAATTTGAACTATGTCCTTAAAATTGAACTGTATCATCTATATTCAGACAACTCAGAAGAGAAAGAATCAGCACTGCAACAATGATTCTCACTCCTAACACCTGTGGGCTTGAGTTCCCATGTGTATTGTTGCAGTCACAGGCTGCATAGACAGTCCACAGAAAGAGACAAAGTTGCCATGGAAATGTGTTCTGCTGTTTAGCAAGTGATGCAGAAGCTCCAGAAGCCTACATTCAGCCCCTGCTTCCTGCTCTGTGTCTATATTGAAGGAAATGTAGTAATTTTAAGCTAATTTCCCACTTGTAAAATAATGTCTAATAATTTGCCTCAAAGAAAGAAAGAAAAGGTAAATAATCAATAATAAATATTAGATATTAGACATTAGATATTAGATATTAAATAATAAATAATAAATAGTAAATAATAAATAATAAATAATAAATAATAATAAATAATAAATAATAATAACAAAAATAAAATAATAAAAAGCCTCTTCTGGTAGTGTGAGCAGCTGGAATATTTTAAGAAAGCAAACTGTGTCAGGAGGACGGTCTTAGCAGTAGAGTCTGTCCACAACTTGTTTTACCCATTTCCAAGCTGAATCTAATTCTTTTTCTCAACCATATTCTTTATGATCAACTCCTTTTGCTCTGAGTATTTTTGAAGAGGCATATTCCAGTTTTTCTAAAGGCAAAACAAATGCAAACTGCCAAATGCTTCTCAGGCCATCTACCTTCTGAATACATGAAGTGGCCAAACAGATTTCTGTATTATCCCACACAGTTTCGTTTCTCCTTTGCTGCCCTTCACCAGCGTGTGTACTGCTGTTACTGCTCCTTGTTTGCTTCCCTTATCTGCTGCATTCAAGACAAGTCATCCTGGATTTATATTTTCAAGTAACATTTGGTGACAAGCTATGGGAAGTGTGCTCCAGGAGTACAGACACAATTGCATTCATTGCTTTGTCTATTAAACAGAATGTTCTTACTCTGTTCATTTAAGGCAGAAAAGGTAATAAGGTAATCCTTCTGGCTATGACTTCCAGTCTATCAGCTGAATCTCTGAACAGGATTTTGCGTGCTACAACTTTCCTTTTTGCTGCTGCCTTGTGTTATCTTTATGAAAAAGATTCAGAAAGGGAGCAGGGCCCCCTGTGCATCACCATGGCTCTAAATGTCATTTACTATTAATGGCTGTCAACTGCAGTCCGCTTGTAACTATACATTACTGTTACAACACCCTGTGGCACATGGAAAGCATCACAAAAGCAGATGTTCTAGGAAGAGAAAACTTAACTAATTTAAAAGTTTAATCGCAATCTGATATTTTTTTTCTGGGTGACACATAGTGAACACAGTCTGAGAGCACTCCAAGCCTGCAGGAAATAGATAAATGAGGTCGTGAATGTGACTGAGAAGGCTTGTCTGAGTTCAGCCCTTTAAGTCCTGTGCCTCAGAGTACCACAGGGTTTTGGGAAACTTTCCCAGCCTTTTGGCACTCTCACCCTAGGGATTAATCCTGGATGTGTAGGGATTTAACCTTGTCAGTGAAAAGGTTGCTTGGCTGTCAAGGGTTCCCCTGTACCTTTCATTGTTCAGAAAGGGTAAAGGCATATGTGAAATTATTCTTAATTTCCATCAGGTTGTTTCCAAGGCTGCATGCTTTAATAAGAGACAAATTCTTCAGCATCCCTCTTGGAGATCATGAAGTAGAGGAGAGATTTCTATGCTCTGAAAGAGAATGTCTTTACCTATTTTGAGGTGTAAAGAGATGAGCCACTGGAACTGAATGAATTTCGGCTTTTTACGTACTCTGGCTGCAGTGCATATTATGGAATTAATTTCGATGAAGATCTAGACCTTGTTACCCCAAAAGTATTTCATTATGGGAACTTAAAAATACTTTATCTTTGTAAGTGAAACAGAACACAAGTTTTGGCTGACCCCGTGTCCTGGTGTAGGGCAAATTTGGGAGAAAACCTCCAAAGGACGCCCCCAGGAAGCAAACCCAAGCTCCCCTCCCTCAAACAGTTCGGGAAGAAATTTCCTCAGAGAGAAATAGAAAAAACCTGTTTATTCAACAGGCAAAGCACTGCCCAACACAAAAAAATCCCCCCAAAAGACCCCCCAAAAAACCCCACCAAACCCAATACCGAACAACAAAACCTCTCACTGCTCTGAAGAGATGACAAATTTAGAAAGTCTCTCTCCTGTGGGTGGTAGCTCGGCTCAGTCTGTTCTCAGTCCTTCCGGTGCTGGAAAATGCCGCTGTGCAGGCCAGGCCCCGGTGGCCACAGGTGCAAGCTCCTGGTGCTCCCCCGGGTCCCCAGTCTGTATTTGCTAGTTTTAGGGTATTAGAAATAAGACACACAGCTACATGGTCATCCCTCAGGATTGGAAGGAGACAACTTTATTCAGAAACACACTTGCTTAAATAGAACGACTCAGAACTCCAAGGGCAGAATAAAATGATTGGTTCAGAGAAATTGACACCTCTTTCCCAGGCCTGGTCATGCACCAAAACAGGTGTCTTATCTTGTTATTAATTCCTCTCTATTTTGACCACGTTATCATCCTGGGAGAAATTCTCCCTGGCTGCAGCTGAACCATCTTATCAGCCTGAGAATGGAGCTGAGAAGCTCTGGCCTGGAAGATTTTCCAGGCTGTAATTTTCTTAGCTCTCAGGTGTGTGTACACGCCCAGTCCGGAGCAGGTTCAAATAATTCCAAGAAAATAGGGAAAAAAATTTTCTGGGCAACCTCTCTGCTTCAGTCAAAAACTAAATAAAAGCAAAGGAGAGCTCTCTCCTGCTGTCCACCACAGTGACACAGTCCAGGGGGTGAAGCGGTGAAACTCCTGTCTCTGTGTTTTGAAAACAACAGCCTCAGACATTCCACCGCTTCTCCTTCCCCCCTTCACTCTCAAATCCAGCCTTAAAGGTACAAAACTTGTTTCTGGGCTAAACAGATGAATGGGGATACAATTCAACATCACAAAGTCACCAGAGGACACCCCAAATCAAAAATTTTGGGCCATTGATCTGTGTTGAAAGAGTTTTCCTCGTATAAAATAGAAAATGGTTCAGTTCTTCTAAAATGTTGTAAGGAAGTATTAACCAGAATTAAGTGGTTTGGTCTAGTAAGGAGGTGAGGGAGCAGGGCTGCTCTGTATTTTTGATGTATCGTGAGTGTGAATCTGTGTCTGCAGCTATTGCTTCAAATAGCAAGGGTGAGGCAGAAGTGGCTGAGTATATGCTCAGATCTTAATTCCTTTGTCTAACATGAGAAAGTTTTAGGATTTTGCTTCTGTTCATAATGAAATTAAATGCATGTGATTCTCCTCAGCATGATTATGGATGTCTGTATTCTAAAAACTCCTTGACCTCTTGGCAGACTTCTTGTAAGCTGTTGAATGCTCTTAAAGATATTAAATACTCACATGCCATGCAAATCAGTTGACTAGGAGAGGATAACTTCTGTAATTTAATTGAGTAACATGATAGTTCATTTTCCAGAAGGACTACAAATTGTCTTTGAAAGGAAGACTGCAACTGAGGTCACAGTATTTATTAGAGACCAGAAAATCTAAATGGGAGACAAAACGTTTCCCTCAACTTTTGGACAAGTCTTAGCAAAATTTTATGTGTTATTAGAGATCAGAAACAATTCTCAAGACCTTTACACTGTAGACTACATAGGTTCGACAAGACATCTCTTTGAGTGCTCCGTCTCTCCATCTCTCTGTAGATAGATGCTACATTTACTCTTTTATGGTCCTTTTACTCTTTAAAACCCTCCACAAATTTTTCAAAGACAGTATCGTCAGCTCTTTGAGCACTTGGGGATGTAGTTTCCCAGACACAGGTGCTTTGAAAACTTTACAAAGAAAAAGACTAAGTAGTCAGTTTTTTTAAAGTACAACACATCATTTATTTTGGAAGAAGGAGGTCTAGTATTAGTAGATATCTAATACTGAGAAATCCACCTCTTAAAATATGGGGTCTCAATTGAAAATTATTCCTATGGTAATTGTCATGTTAAGCTGAATAATCTTTGAGGTTTTAATTATTTTTTAATTTGTCTCATTTGTTATAACTAGATTTATTTTGTACAGCTTTTCTGTGATTGGACATTGGAATGGACTGCCCAGGATGGATGGAGTCACTGTCCCTGGAGGTGTTTAAGGAAAGCCTGGACGTGGCCCTCAGTGCCATGGCCTGGTTGGCAGGGTGATGTTGGGCCACAGCTTGGACTCGGTGGTCTCAGGGGTCTTTTCCAACCTATCTGATTCTGTAATTCCAAAGATGGAAAGCCCAAGACTTTTATAGGCTGCAGACTGTGAAATTAAATCCAGTACCGTTGAGGTAGCAAGGCATTCAAAAGTTTATAATGCCTGGCAGGAGAAAGAAGTAAACTCCTGGGACTGTTTAAATATCACCCAAAATTCTGGAGTTGCACAGATGTGAAGCATAGCAAATGGAGCTCTCAAAACTCAGACGAGTTAATTTTGGTCTTAGTGGAACTCTAGGTTCTGCTGAAGGGGATAAATGACACATTTTGCTTGCCTTGTTGAGAGCTACTATCACTGCTATGTTAAAATCTGTTTCACCCTCCAAACTTAAGTGAGATGATGATGAATGTTGAAAACACTTGAGTGATGACATTATTAAGATTTTTGAATCTTCTAATGGGTAGTCATTTGTGATGGCACTGAAAATTCAAATAGTATGCCACAGGACACAGCACATATTTTGAACTGGCAGAATGAAATATGCCTGCTGCTGTATGTGGTTATAAAGTAAGAATTTCAAATTTAAACTCAGATCAGGATGGAAAGGAAATAATGCTTGATATAAAGTTAAGACTTTAGATGCAAAATAATTCTGAATTAATTCCATATTTGGCATATGTATAACTGGTGTTGTGTATAGCAGACACTTTGCCATCAAAATATTTTTGTTTAAAATATGAAAATATTTCTGTCAATACTGTGTCATGAGGGTTACTTTGATACTCCTCACCCAGGAAACATAGAATGCAGTTTTTTGCAGCATGGGTTATAAGACATGCAAAACATCCATATAAGAATGCATTTTCCTTTGCAAATTTAATTACATTTTGGGGATACTAAGCTGATAATTTTTGAAAGCCTTCTTACAGGAGTGAAAATTACATTCTCAAATGCTCTTCGCTTGTGTTCATACTGCCTTGAAATTCTGTCCAGAGGCTGTCATAGGAAGCTTAACTAATCATGGAGGCAGTGATCACCTAGAAAACTGGAAATGGACCTTGCCGCCCTAGCAAAAGTGCCTGAATGATGGGTAGCATAAATCTGAACAGATTTTGCTTCTTGGGAAGAACTTGCAGTTGCAGTACCTGCTGTTTACCATTACGGCAGAAAAATGTAAGAATTATGGAAATGCAGTAGGTTACTAAAAAGTAACCATTCAGTGACTTTTTCAGAATTAACTGTAGCTTTGTTTTTAAAGTAAAGTAGAAGGACCATTTGCAGAAGGGAGTTGGCTCTGCAAGATGGGAGTGGGCTCCTGGTCAGACAAATCATTATATTGATAAGCAGAATTTAAAATAGGAGTTTCAAAGTGTTAAGAATTTTCAGGTCAGATAATGGGCACACTGGAGATGTCAGCAACAGAAAGCTGGAGCTGCACCTCAACAGTGGACTTAGATCTCATTGGAAGAGCTAGGAGGGTATTAAGTGTCCCTGTGAGTCTCTCTCATTCTCCTCTTGCACACAGAGCTGGCAGATCGCAGGATCCTGGCTGCTGCTGAGCAGTGCAGCTCCTCTGCAGGCTGCAGAAGTGTTTGACACTGAGCAACCCTCAGGCCAAACCCAAGGGTTTTCCTTGGCTGCAGTCCCACGCGGTGGCCCAACTGCACACCTGGTGTGGATTGGGGGCATGAGAGCAGGGAGGGCTGTCTGTGCTAACCCTGCTCTCCCAACACTGGGGCTGTGCCTGCTAGAAGTAAGCCAAGGAGCAGATGGAGTTTAGAAGCACTCTCTGGGAAGAACGCTCTTACAAATAGCTCTTAGTCTACTGTTGGAACTTAAAAGTGCAAGATTTTGTGCAAAAAGTTTAGCTTTGGCAGAAAGCAAAGCAAAGCAAAGCCAAAGAAAACGCAAAAAGTCATTTTCCACTTGGAAGTTGTTTGCTTTGAGGTCTGCCAATAACTGCTGTAAAATCTTTGTGTTTCTAATCTGAAGAAGATCCTTTATGCACAGACTCCTAAAATATTCTTTACTCCCTGGCCACTTGGGGATTTCCTGCCTGTAACCTGAGTGTGTTAGCTAGTCAGGAATGGCCCACTGGGAGAAATGGCCTAGAGCTGTGAGATCTGGTTCAGCTCTCTGACATGACACCAAATGAATAGCAGTGCCTGCAGTTTGGCTAATGAGCAATACAAGCCAAGAATACCCTGCCTTTCCTTAGAGATGCTGTGGGGTTTTCCAGGGAGAGCACAGAGCACTTTTTCCCAAATGGTGAATTACCTAATTTCAGTAAATTGCCTCCTTTCCAGGTTATACAAGCAGCTTTATTTTATAGCTCTACAAGGACATACTGCCACACACTGTGCAGAAAATACATTATGATACCAGCTGCTAACAGACTAAAAGAACCTCTATGTTCTTCTCTTTTAAAAAGAAGTAATTTCTTTAATATATTTTCCAAGTCAATCAGCAAATAAAGAATATCTCCCTGCATACCATTTTCAGGCACGGCTCTTCCTCGGTAGTAACTTCATATTGAGACATTAACAACATATTTTATTATTCATGGTTTTGATCTATTTTGTGGAGACGGAACAACACCAATCAGTTGATTTGACTTCTTCTGAAGTAGCTATTGTAAAACTCATATGGGAAGGAGATATGAACACGAGATGTTTTTGCTCTGGAAAGGGAAACAAAAGAAAGGGTTGTATTGCCATAAAGTATTAACACTTTTCTGTAATCTCTTTTCTTTGGATGAGTTTTTCTTGTTCATTTGCTTGCTTGGTCACTTTTTGGGGGTAGTAGTATCAGTTAATAATGAAATAGAGGTGTAAGCTAAATTTCATTAATGTGCAGAAAAGAGAGGGTAAGTGATATTCTGAACTCAAACTGAATGGTCTCATTGCTGTTAAATATAGGTGGTTGTTGCAGGTGTTGTATATACAGAAAACGCTTTCAGCTAGAAGACAGTCTCAGGAAAACATAGGATTGCATAATTGGGAGGGTAAGACTCTGTAAGACAGCACTCACTGGTCTAAGTCTTCTAAATACAATCTGCGTAATTCCATCTCATTCTCCAAATCTGTTAAATGCACAGTTATAGAGGTGAGGGTTTTAATGTGAAATGGTCATGGACTTCTGTAGGAATCTGATCTGCACTCAAAGCTGTCATAGCTTCAAAAGACATTAGTCACATAGCCTGTATTCAAATAATTGCATATTTTTTACATTCATATGATATTCCTCCTTTACTGCACTTCTGTAATTTTACACATTATTTTGATGGAACATTTAAATGCTATTGGTTGTGAGATAAATAATTCATGGTTTCTGAAGCATACCTATGTAGTTGTACTATGTGAAGGCAATGTTTTATGCAGCTTTGTTTTAATTCATGCTTTGTTACCTTTATTATCACTAATTGCTATTTTATAACAAAGCTATAGTTTGGAATCACAGTAGATATGCTTTAATTTAAGCTGAACTGGAGCCTGATACTAGCAGTGTTTTTCCTTTCCAGAAATGCAGGCCTGCAAAATGCTGCTGTACTATTTATCCATTGATATGTTTGAATGGGATATATGTCATCTATTATCTTGAAAATATTAAGTAAAATTGGTACCTGGAAGAACCGGGTAACTATTTATATGTACAGAAAGCTTCCCTATGTGTAAATAATATCTGCAGATCTCTGGAGATGGTGTATTTTAAAGCAGCTTGAATGTAATATTTCCATTTGTAAACAAATTTGATCAAACACAATAAACAGTGCTGGAGTCTTAATGTAATTCTATTACCTATAAGTCAGTACAGGAAACAGAAATGCAGATGCCTAACAAGAGGCAGAATAGCTTCTTCAGCTTTGCTGATAAATATCTGTGTAAATCATGTAAGCCTAATAATCAGGCAGAAAAGTAGGAGAAAGTAATACCATTAGTCTTGTCAAAACATAAATGGAATACAGACGAAAGTTGACTCTTTGAGTAAAAATGCATGCCAGATTTAATGTAAGGAATAATGATATAAAGCTGAAATTAAAAATCGTAATAAAAATATCATTTGATATCCTGAAATACAGGGGAATAGAAACTGCTCTGAAATAAAGACCAGAAAGGAAAGACCTGTCATTTTTGGGGGGGTTCTTGGGCATACCTTCATTTAAACAAGCTAGGGGATGGAGGGTACCTGGGGCCTTTATGTACGAAAAGGTAGTATATGACAACTTTTGAAACACTGAATATAACAGGCTGAGGAGAATTTTAATCTTTTTTTTCCTGCTATCTTTCACTTTGGATTTAATCATGCAACTTTAAACCTTTAATCTCTAAAATGGCAATACAAGATAGCTTGTAAAAGTGTTGGGAGAGAAAAGAATTTTATCACAGCTTTAAAGTTACCACATGCTTTTATTTCTGCAGGGTGTAGTTGGTGGCAGGGCTCGTTATCCAGTGCAGTGCAGGTCACACCTGCTGATTCTGAAGAGAAGCCAGGACAGCAAAAGTAAGGCTGTGGCACCAGTCCTGGGCTGTCTGCCTCTGAGGGGGGGGCAAGGAAGGTTGTAGGAATGCAATACAAGAATATTGCAATAAATAAATAAATAAGCACACAAACAAACAAACAAACAAATAAATGTGTGTAGCATACAGGTAAAAAACTGCATGGTACCTCATCCAAGCTGTAAAAAGACATTGAGCTGTAAAAAGACGTACTTGTGTCTGCTGTTTCAATGATGAGGTTAGAATATTTCTACATTCTGTTTTGAAGAAAATTAAATACTAATTCAGCCTGTCACCTACATGCTATTTTTGCAAGCATGTCAATACTTGGCAGTTGGAATCAAAGAGATTGGAGCGATGTTTTGGAAACATCTATTAAAAAAACCAACAAAAACTCACTATTAATTTTGTTTAAGAGAAACGAGACACCTCCCAGTGTAAAGGAATGATCTCAAATGCACAAGTTGGCAGCCATTACTATCACAGTGAAAATTCCTGTAGTCTTTACCGACAGGAGGATCCCACCCACTGTGAAATCAAAGGAGTAATCAAATCAAGAGTTTATGTTTCCACCAGATCATGTTGACAGAAGAGCTCCATCCTGCTTGACATAAATTTAAAAGAACTGAAACTTTTTCTCTTCTCTACCCCTCCTACCATGCACAGCTTGTGAGCTTGGTGAGCTCTTGCTGGCTATCTCTGGTCAGAAAGAAGCAGAGCAAAATAATTTCATAACTGTATTCCCTCTGAGGGGAGTTTTAGAAATATACTGGAATAAAAGGAAGTAGAATGAGTCTGACAAGGCAGCTGCTTGAATTTATTGCACCTTAATAGCTATTCTCTATTATCTGCCTGCTTTCAAACCTAGTCCAGCCATAGGTGTAACCTGACAGTGTGATGTGCCTCAGCATGGTCATTGCCTTCTCTGAATTTGTGTAAATAAATGTTTGTGTTTTGTTGGGTTTGAACACAGGTATGTACAAGAGTAGGAAAGGTATCATCAGCGGCAGAAGTCCCATGTATGAAAATATTATTCATTTTTACAGAAATTTTTCTTTCTATATGTTCATGTTCTTTTCTTTGAAAATTTTACTTTTTTGGCTCAAAAATACTTTTCTGTTGTCTAATCATCCTGGCTCTAGCTATGGAGAAGCTGCACAATGTCAGTAAATAATCTGGTACGATATCTCAAATATTTTCAGTTCCATGCTGCATGGTAAAGGGTACTTGCTTCGTTCTAACTGAGATCATGAGGAATGACCTCCTTTATGAAACATATTTTCTTTCCTTGTTATTTCCAAAAGTAAAATATAATTTTACATAGAAACTTGAGGAAATGGAGGAGCACACAAGTTCATATTTCAGAGATACATGTGATTATAGAATTTAGTCTGAGAAGGCCAAACCTCTCAGGAAGATTGCATCTGACTTTGTACGACTTGGCAAACCTGCAAGTCAGAAAAATGTTTCTGCTTTTTCTGTTAGCTGAGAAAATTAATCTAATTTCCATTCCAAGAAAAATAAAAGAATAGGCTGGCCTGAAATTATTGAGTTAGTATGTTATATTTTATATCAGTATTATATTTTATATAAAAAAAAGAAGGACTTGAGAAGGTTTTCTGTAACTCACCTTTTCCATTTTAGCCTTCACACTGACAAGTTTACTTGAAAATCAATATTTTACATTGAAAAAACCCCATTCTGTGTCAGTAATACTCTCAAGCAATATAGATCTTAAAGAAACATGCCGAGATGTGGCAGGTAAATATTTGTAATGAATAATCTGTCTGAAACCCCATGGAAACTGCGGATTTGGAAAAAAGACGGCCAGTTTCCACAGTGGTGCTCTGGACCATCTATTCTTCCCCTTCTCCTTGGGTACTTTTGCCCACTGTTTTTAACACAGGGTTGCCTCATTACTCTTCCTTTGGTAGCTGTGCCTCTTCTTCCTGCAAATGTCAACCCTCTGCAAAAAAGCATCTCTTAAGCAGCAATTGCACTGGCTGCCCTGCAGGAAGAAGGCACTTACTATAGTGAAAATCATGCCAGTTACTCTGGGAGCTTTCTATCTGTCCCAGTTTTTCTTGTGTAAAGAGAAAAGGTGGTAGGGTTTGAGTTGGGCAGGGTGGGCATTCACAGAGCATGGATGAGAGAGGCAGACAATTGAATGTCATCTCTGCTCTGGGTATGTGTCACCTCAACTTTCTGTGTTTCCACCCTTCTGTAAAATGAAGGTGTTCATAGTTACCCATGTCTTGTAAAACAACTCAGGATTTATAATATGTAAAGGGTTCTTGATCCTCTATCCTGAGGAAGGCAGCAAGCTGATGGTTGGATTCTTTGTGCTCTTGAATAGGAAGGCTGTAGGATTTAATCTGAAAAAAAAAAAAAAAGGCTAATTCTACTCCCTACAAACCTAAATCGTCTCTTCCAGGGAACTTGTACTGGAAGAAAATACATAATCATTGTATTCTATATCCATGCATGTAGTTGAGGTCTGAAAATATCCTGTTACAGAAGCAATCTCTCCAGAAGTAGACTGCTCAGCAGTTCCAGTATTTCAGCCCTGCATAAACCATAGTTTGAGCTGAAAGTCACTAAAATTATCATGAAAACAAAGTGGAATGATTCTCTTCTGTCATAGTGGCAAATTGGAATGGGTAAAATGTTTTTATTTTTTAAATTGCCATATTCCCACTCTGTAATTAAAAACAAGTGTATTTTACTCTATATGTAAAATAACACAGAAGGTTTCATCTTCTGGAAAAGCCAGGACAGCTGTCCTTGAAGAACATAAGTCAGCATCTATGTTAGTAGGGAACTTTGCTGCAGATGCTTGGAGGTTACAGGCAGATTTTATGAATTATTTGAAATTATGTCTCATTCTGAAGAAAATGAAGAAAAGACAAAACTCCAGCCTGTCTCATCAGAGCATGGAAAAGAATTCAGGTTACATATTGAATGTAAATGAAGTATTTTGATGATTTTTGCAATTTTATGGAGATTAGAGCTTTTCTGTACAGCTTGAAACTGATTTTTGACATCACAGTCTGAAAGCAAATGTTCAAACAGTAGGAATTTCAAAACAGATCCCCCCCTACTTTATTTTTATATACATGTGTATATATGCATATATAATTTTAAGGGAATCTATTTTTATTTAAAAGGAGTACTCTTCTCCCAGCCTAATTGGATTGTCATTGCACTCTTCAAATATTTTTGGGATATGGATCAACTTTTGTAATGTAAAGAGGCAGTTCCTATGCAATACACCCTTTATTATGACTGGTGATCATAGGGCTACCTCAGCTTAGAGAATGATAATCAGGGGCCTTTTGGAATATTTAAATAGCAGAAATATTAGATTTTTTTTTCTTTTTCATCCAGTTTTCTCAGTTTGTTACACAATAATGAAATTATGAGAA
This sequence comes from Acridotheres tristis, assembly GCA_037013685.1. NCBI lineage: Eukaryota > Metazoa > Chordata > Aves > Passeriformes > Sturnidae > Acridotheres > Acridotheres tristis. Next base: position 6,126,546 of record CM072889.1, on the reverse strand, counting down.
GGGTCAATATGTTCTTTAATTCCCTATAACTCCTACATCTATAGCTAAAGCAAGGGAGGAGTTGTGCTTTTTTGTTTTAAAGAGGTTTGTATCATGAATGACTTAACCTTTATTGCAAAGAGAAAAGAAAGATAAAAATAAAGAAGAGGATAGACATTGGTGCACAGAGAACATAACAAGAGTGTTACCCGAAAAAAACCCCTGAAATTCAGCAGTCTGTGTGCCACAAGGACTTTCAAAGTGTTCCACAGCTGTATGCTTGAAATATTCTCTCTTGTCTCCAGCAGAGAAGGAAAAACAGAGAATCCATCCTTCACGTTTTAGAGTTCTGCAGCTCAAAGGGAAGGCTGTGAAATGCCTGATTCCAGTTTTCCTCTACTTCATGGCAGGAATAAAAAGAGCATGAGTCAAAAAGAACTAGATATTTAACAGCTTAAAAAGACATATTGACATTGGCAAATGCTTATTTGCTGCAGCATTTTCTGGGATTTGCGCTGAGGTGGAAGCCTTTTAATAAAACATTTGATATCTTGCCATAAAAAAAGGTGTAAAGAAAGCCATGTCAAACTGTGTTCTGAACAATATGTATGTGAATGAAGGGAAGAATAATGAACAAGTTTGCCAAGTCAAACTTGATAAAAGCAAAATAAAAATTGAAACCACAAAGCATTGCTAATAAGTAGAATAACATGGCCTTTCTTTAGCTGTATGATTCTTTTTTTAGTATAGATTTGAAAATATTTGTTTCAGCGGAAGAAAGAAGCGCCTGTGCTTTCAGTAGAAGCCTCACACAGGTAGCTTCCAATTACTGAAGGCAAATGCTTGGCACTCTGCAAGGAAGGGATTGGACACTTGTAGGAAGAGAAAAATAGAATTAGGCAGCTGTAAAAGTTGGACAGTATAATGAAAGATTATGTATCTCAAATATTAAAGGCCCTATAGCAAGTCAGCCTTTAACTAATTTGTGTAGAGAAGAGCTTACCTGCAGACATCTGATTTTATTGTATCAATTTTACCCTAATTTTCTAAGTTTTATTATTGACCTCAGTGACTGATACTCAGTAAAATTACGCTCAGTAAAACTGGCCTAATCCAGCATATCATATCCTATAATTCTGTCTTCTTATTTTTTTCTGTATAACAAGCTTTTAATTATGTTAGCTGGAGTTCACAGAAAATAACTCTTATGGGTTGGATTGAAGGTGTTTAGTTTAGTTTTGATGGATGAATGGCTGTCTCTATCATCAGGCATAAGTAATAGAATATTTTTTTATCTTCCTAGTTAGGTTGTCAACATGTGGTCTGTAGCAGCTGCTGTGAATTTGTACTTTTTCCAATAGGAAATATGGTAAATGCCTAAACAAAAATAAAATTGGAGAGGAAATAACTTTCTTATGTATTTCAGTAACCAGCATGTATTGGGTGGTGTCTTGATTTTGGTGGGGGTTTTTTTTGGTTGTTTTTTTCTTGTTTGTTTTCTTGGTTGACTGGGTTTGTTGCTGTTGTGGTTTTTGTTTTTATTTTGTAACCATGTATGAATTTAGCTGTAATAGAGAAAATAAAGATTTCCTTTCTGGTCCAGAGCTGAAGTCCAGACATTTTGCTCGAATTGAAAAACTGTTATTATTTTTAATATATTTTTATCTTCCTCTGGCAAAGGAGGTTAGTGGAGAAATCCTTCTCAGTGTGCAGTCTGCAAATGGACTCTATCCAAAATCTCCTGAAGTCAATAGAGAAATGCTCATGCTCTTCATTTGATATTGGATCAAGACTTATTTTCATCTCTGACCAAGATTATTCTCACAATTCTGGCCTGTTTCTGGGTAATACAGGTTTGTATGTAAATCTGTACTTACTAAAATATTTTAAATCAGTTAGTAAGTGGTAATGAGGTATCGTTTTCCCCAAATGAAGTACAATTCCCACTGATTTCCAGAAGGAAAATATTTCATTCTTGGTTTGTTCAGCTGTGGGATGGGATGTCATTTTAAATTTTTGTTTGTCCTTTTTCTCCTCATGAGCTGGAAAAATGAGCTACAGTTTTATTACCATGTACAGGGAGTTAAGGCACAGGGTTTCCATTCAGAATGATCTGTTACCTCCAAAAAAATGTTAATGTTCCTATTTTTGCTGTATTATTCTTCATTACATAGCTAATAGAAATGGAGGTACATGCTTAATTGCACCCTAATGAAAACTTGTCCTTTTCTCTATGATTAGGAGTAGATCCATGGGCAAGGTGTTAGGAAGAAAAGAACTTCCAAGTGAATGGTGGGATCTCCTTGAGAGAGCTCTGAGGAGAGAAAGCTAGAAAATTGAGTTGTTTATCACAGCTTTTCTTTACTATCCTTATCTCTAGTGACTTACAGATCAAAGTTAAGTTTCACAGCTTGCATTTAATGACCTAATTTGGATTGTGGCTTGTATCAAAATGCTGAACAGAACACTTCACATTTCCTATTTTTGTTTTAGTCTTTCCCTATTGAAACTATCCAATAAACTTCAGATTGCTTGAATTGCATGCTGATTCCCAGCTCTGTATGCAGAGCAGGACTATATGTTCTTCAGCCATACTCATAGGACCGTCTGCCTTCTACTCCAATATAATAACAAAAGAGCTAAAAGAGCTGTGCTTTATTTTACAGCAGCTTCAGATAATGGCCTCTCATAGTAATAAAGTATTGCAGGACGGAGAGATGAAAAAAGTTACATTTTTAAGAGGAAAGATGAATATTTTCTGCATGCAAGGACCAGGAAACAGAGACAGCAGTTACTCTTCAAAACAAAAGATCCAGGGATTGGTTGTGGTCTTAGTGAATCTGGAGAATTACTGCGATGTTGGGACCTTCTGCTGTATCACATGAAGGATGCAGCTCACTAAAGGTGTTCATTTTGTATTTGTGAGGTTTCCTCTGTGATATTCTATGAACTGCTGTGGACTTTTAAACAATATTTCTGTTATGTACATTAAGTTTCTAAATATTCTTCCATACAGTAACTGTAGAAAAACTGTGCATTTCAGTAAGATTGCAAAATGCTGTCCACAGTGAATGCTTCTCTGCCTCTGAAAATTGATTATTCCACTCCGTATATTTTCCTAAACCATTTAAGTGGATCAAATAGTTTTAGATATTTGACATGTTAAGTGATGGTCTGGCTAGAGTAGCATTTGTGCGAGGTAAGTGAATTGTTTCCAGTAAACTTAGCCTATCTGTACTGTTAATATGCTACCACCTGCCTTATAAATGGTCAGTCAATTTGTTGGATGACATTTTTGGGCATAAATGGGCTGTATGGATTAACTGAATTAATTCTAAATATGTCATTGATTTTTTTTTTTCTGTGTGACCTGCTCTACTATTTTTTTTCTTCATAATTGACTTTCAGTGTATAAAGAACTTACTATTGAATGCTTATTGCAAAATAAAATGAGAAAAAGCAATACATAGTGAAGTTTTTTGCAGTCTGTAGTTTCTCATTATAGATCTTGCAAACAGTTGTGCCTTGTCTGAAATAGTTATTATTGCCAAACTATGCAGGAAGCCAGAAATAAGGACAAGTTTTATTCCCATGGTAAACGAATTAATTAGCATTTTCAAAGTTCTAGTGGTACATCAGAAGAGCAACTGGTGAAGTCATATGAACCTCCTGATAAATAAGGATTTCCTTCTCAAAATTCTAGCAAGCATTGGGAAATACTAAAGAGGAGGAGTGGGTATGACAGGAAATTTTGTTTAAGCTGTTGATTATATTGCTCCATTGCTCTTGTTCTCATTATAGCTCTCCTTATTGCAAAATATGCTGGAGACATATTGTCACTGCAATAGACAGTGGTGAGAAAAGGGTGACTTAGATATCTTGAAATACTTCAGCCTAACTGTCAGGGGCCAAAGATAGCTTGACAGAATTGTGCTTCTGCTTGGTCAGAGGGGTAAGCTGCAATATCAATATCTCAGGAGCAGCCAGGACAACATACCAGGGTTTGATTTTCCTGATATCAGCCTAAAGCCTCTCAAGTCAGGTGGATGTTTCTGGTTCTTTGTTTAATAGCTAAGTGACAGGAGATGTGGGATATCTTTTCAGATGCTCAGATAATATCTGAGAGGTACAGCTGTGTGTTCGCTCTGATAGTTTTAAAAAAATATTTATGTTTGAAGAGACCTGGTGTTTCTTTTTTAGTTTTATACTAGCTTCTTAGATTTTTTGGTGTGTGTTTCTCTCCTATGTTTAGTCAGATTAGAGGTCACAAGTATAAAGGAGTGAGTAATCTCTTGATGACTTCCTTGTAAGATTGACTTCCTTGTAAGATTTTGCTGTTGGAAAGACACCTGAGTTTGTGGGAGAACAGGTTCATGTTGCAGGGCTGAAATCATTAGTGCTGAAGTCTACTGATCTGGCAACGAGTTGCTGATGCAATATAGAAATAGGCAAAATATTTATGACCTGAGCTTTAGTTTTCCCATCTGACTCATCCTGCTTTGCAGTGATATTTGAGAACAGAAAACTTCAATTTCTCAAACATGTTACATTTCATCCTGCAGCTCTAGCCCTTTATAAAAGGACTGAAGAAATGTTCTTAATTTATTCTGATAATGGAAAGTTGTCATATCATATGACATCTTTAAAAAGACCAATCATACTTTTAATTGCTTAATTAATCACAGCATGAAAGGGGAACAGTCTTCAAGGACATTTACTTCTTTTTTTTTTCTTGCCTACAAAGTTTAGTTGGCTGCTTTATCAAAGCCGCTTGTTTGATAGTAGAGAATGTAGCTAAAATGGCTGATCAAACAAACACAAGATCATCCTTGACACTTTAGTGTAAGATGACTGACCTATAAAGCCTAGTTAGATATTTCTAGCCCACTGGTGTGGATGAAAGCCTATGATCTCTTCCCCAAGAATATGCCTTTTCTGTTTCAGTCAAACATAGAGAAAGAAATTCCCACAAACCAAAAATACAACAGAAAGCCTAAAAGCAGAGATGGGCATCTTGCCAAGTGGGAGAGAACAGCTGAGATTCAGGTTCTCTGTACTGGTCAATGAACCCATTACTTCTCACCACTGAGAAACATGCTGCTTTCTTTGTCACACAACCTGTCTCATCTCATTAGCACAAGGACTTGAACATGTTGACAGCATGTAATGGTTTTCACCGCATATGCTAAGAAGCAGTTTTAAACCAATTTGCTGTTTTCTTTGTAGGCAGAGTGTGACTGCTGATGGCTGCTAAGGCCCCCAAAAAGTTATTTCATTTTGCCACAATTCCTATAGGTAAAATATGAAGCTGTGAAACAGATGATCCAGTGGAACAGAGTGCTTGTTCCTTTCCCTGGATGTTAATGAACTCCCACTCATTCCCAACTGGTCGCTGGGTGCAGAGAATGCATTCAGGCTGAATCAACGTGCAGTGACTCAACAGACAGCGCTTGCATTTGCTCTTTGTTTGCCTGAAAGCTATTAAAGCATGGCTAATTCTCAGACCCGAAAGTTTAACATTTTCTGAGTGCATTGTCTGCATTTCATAAAATGTTTAAATATTAAATATTTAAATGTTAAACTTCATTCTTATCATTAAGTACTTTCTACCTTATTTGATACATTGAAAATTTTTTCCCATAGCATTAATGGACTGAACAAAGCTTTCAATGAAAGCCTTACCTGTCCATTCTATTTATCAATTATTTAAAAAAATAAGCTTACCATTCAGCAACCTTAAATAATGAACTCTGTATTTAGTGGTGACATAATGTTTGAATATTAACCAGCATTCAGGGAAAAATGTTAAAAAGGAAATGTAAAAACATCTTAAAAATTATTTCATCTCTGATAGTGAATAGCCTGTAAAGAGCTGCTTTAAACAACAGTGAGTTTTTCACATTATTGCTGGTAGATTTAACCTTCTTTCCCCTTTCCGGGCTCTGTATCTAATGTGAGACTGGCACATACTGGAAGGCTGTTAAAATTCTCAAGTCCTGTGGTAATACCTTGGCTCATTGGTGCTGGATGATATTCTTTGCACTGTTTCTGTAAGAAGAAATCACATGACTGAAGTTAAGCACAGTCTTGCATTGTTTTCAGGCAGGACTGTGAATACTGCAGTTCTATTTGACTTGCCATAATTGATAGGAGAACAGCTTGTATTTTTTTTCTCCAAAAAACCCTAAACCCTAAAATAAGGTCCTGTATCAGTGTCCTGATAACAATGAACATTTTGACTGTTCATAACTACCACGAAAAATTAAATCTTTATGTATTTTCATTAAAATTGCCATGAAGTCAGAGGAATTTTTCAGGGGAAAGAAGAGACCAGTTGTAACTTTCTTGTATTACTTTCTGCTGAGGAAGGATTTATTTTTACAGTTCATAACAGCTTATTTAGGCCAATTAATTCCACGTTAGTCATATGGCTACAAGATAACTCAGGTTATTTCTGGGGACTTATTTGTGACAAAAGCATTGAAGTGTTCTTCCAAATTTTGTATTTGAAATGTTTTCATTATATCTCTGAAGTTTCTGGAGACAGTCTGAATTTTACTTTCATTATGATACAAATATATTTTTTATAAATAAACCTCAGTGATTAACCTGCAAATAACAGGCAAGAAGTAGTACTTGAAAGATTTAATGTCCACTCTGGAAAGTGATACAACATTTTTTATCTCTACATAATTTGCGTATAAAACTAGATATTTTATGTATTTGATTTACTTTCTTTTGAGTTAATTTTTGGAATTATGCTCTGATCGGAGACTGGCAAAACTACTAAGTTTGCAAAAGTAATGTTTATTCACTTCTCTGACAGATTTTCAGTTTCTAAGGGCAGAAAACAAGCATCCCATTTGGACAGATGCATTCATAGCTCTCTCCTGTTCACTGAACTTTCTGGAATCACAAACACCTGCACAGTACCCAGGTAGGTGAGTGAAGTCTCCTGGTAGTTCTGGTATCCTTTGCATTGTGCAGCCTTCAAATTTGCATTTCAGTCTCCTGCTTAGTGCTGTTTTGAAAGCTTTTAACCTTGGGTCACAAACAGGGTTTGTCATGTACAGGGACTCTGACCTAGAGTGCCACTGGCTGCGTTTTATTCTGCTGCTTCAACGTTTTGATTCAGCTTCCTCTTGTTATATGTAGCTTAGCTGGTAGCCTGTGGCTCCAAGCTGCTGTCATTTGGTTTTACCGCTCACAAATCAGCTAAGTCAAAATTAATTAATGAATTCCTGTTTCCTTCCTCCTGAGCTCTCCTAAATAATTCGTTTGTAATTTATTCGATGTACTAAAAACATTTTCCTTGACATTATTTGTCCAAGGTGACTATGAAAATGGGAATGCTTACAAAACCATTTGTACAATGCTACTTTTTAAATGCTTGCATAGTTTTTTTTAAATTCCTGACTTTATTGTAGACAAGGGGGAAAACATAGGTCTTACTTTCAGAGGTGGTAGAAGCTGAAAAAGAAATAAATATGGCATAATATCCCTTTCCCCATATGGTGAAATGGCTCTTGAAAAAAAAGTCCATATTAAAAGTTGGATCTTATTGAATCTCCTGGAATTAAAAACACACTCGGGCAGCAGAAACTCATCAGAACTGCAGCCTCTCACTATCCTTTTTCTGTGACATACCATAAGTAGAGAATGCACACAATACATCATCAAATGAAGCTAGTAATTGTAGGGTCACTACAAATTTTATTTTGCTTTTATAGAATCGTATTTCTTCAAATGATAACAGCAGCAGGGGAGCCTGTAGCTGCTTACATCTTGGGTTTTGCAAAATGAACTTGACCTTTCAGCAGTGCCAGGTTGATTACTGTGATATACCAGCAACAGAAGAAAGAACAGCTCAGAAAATATTAAAAGAACTTTCAACAATGAGTGAATATGAGCTAAGAATTACACTTGGCCCTGACTGATCTATTTTCATTTATGTAGCAGCTTAATCACAGTTTGTAACTGCAATTTTTCAAAGGCAATTAATAGCTGAAGTTACTGAAAGATGAGCCAGGTTTCCTAGGCAATTTGACACCTGCAGGCTTTTTAAGGTTAAGGTTCCTAATCCAAGTCAGGTCAGCACAGCCAAAGGCTGCTGGACTCTGTGCAGGTTGTGTTCTGCTTTGTTTTTTGATCTACATTGAGATATTGCTCTAACTTTCAAATCCTCACTATGGGCAGAAGGAAATGAGCGAAAACATACTTAAATAAACTTGAATATGAACTTATTTCATAATATTTTTGTTAAACCATATTTTTTCACCTCTTCACCAGTTTAAACTGCTTTAAACTGCTCCACATGAAGTTTCAGCCATGCAGATGTTTGCAGTGGAGGTGTAAATGCTTGATCTGGGTTTGTCTAAAGCACCATTTCTGTACCATAACAGAGGAGATCTGTCTTCTGCAGTGGCCATCTGATGGTGGTTGTAAAGAATCTCCTGCTGAGTAGTGAGGCTGTGTGTAAATAGACTACAACTGCAGAGAAGCACTCACACCTGTTTCATTTTATTTTGTTTTATATGTACAAAAGGTAAAGATATTGAGAGAGATGTTCAGAACAGCTTCCACTTCTTCACAGATACTCGATGACTCCTTCCTGTTAAAAAGGTCATTCTGTGATTCTTCCAGATTTGAGCTCAGCCACTATTGATGTTCAATTCTGGTAAAGAAAAAGGGAGAAAGTTGAGCTGTTCCTCCTGCAGAATCCTACTGTGTGGTACTTATATCAATAAAGAGAGCCATGTCTGAAATCCTTGATTTCTTTGAAGGAGCAGACTGGCACAGGGAAAATTAAGATAAGCCAGGCTTATGTAGAAATAGTTCATCCCTCTGTAGCTACTCTAATATCCATATGATTTCCCCTGGAAAAAAGAACATATGCTCATTTGAAAGGCTGTAACTCTACAAATTTCCCTCTAAACAAAGATGTTATAAATGTCAGCTGTTCTGTAGGAAATTTCAAAAGATTTATATTATTTAGGTTGCTGCAAGAAGAAAATTATGACAAAGCAATGGATTTTTACCTTTTTTGCTCATTATGGACATACAAATATTCTCTTCCTTGGGCATTTTGCAAATAGAGTTTAACAAAAAAAATTATTCTTTTCTGTGTTGTTTTTTGTTATCCTGAAACCTTTAAAAATCATATTTCTTTCTAACTCGAAATTGACAAAGAAGGAAGATGCCATTAAAATTTTTATTTCAAAAGCCTAAAAAATTATAAAGAACTCTGACCAGTCAACTGCAACCATTTTCCATCCACTTAAGCCAATCTGAATAAATAATAAATTCCTCTCCTCATGCCATAGAGACACAGGTCTCCTCACTCTTGGCTCTCCAAGGAGAGTGAGGTTCTCTTTTGTCTCCTTGGTCCTTGCTTTCATCCCTAAAGGAGGCCTGGAATCACCCACTGGCTTTACTACCTGAAAAAAGAAGCTGTTTGGCTTTATTCAAGGGATATTATTTTACAGACCACTGTCATTTTTTAGAGTGGTTGTACATATAATATTTTAAAAAACACAGTGACAGTTAATTGCTTGTGTTATTTATATTTTTGGAGTAAAAACAATGATAACTTTTACGAGGAGTAGTCCTTAAATAAATTTTGTGTTAATAATTAATTACTCAAAGGGAACTAATTGCCTGTCACAGGGATGTGAAGCATGAGACACTGCTTTGAGTAATAAATAGCAGACTGTTCCCATAAACATATGCTGAAATCAGAGGCACTGAGTAATGAAAATCATGCATCATGAAGAGAACAGCATGGTAGAAGTCTTGCAAAACAGCCTTAATGTAGCATGGATCCTGAGTTGACAATTACAAAACACAAATCTGCAGTGGAGCAGATTCACAGCTGGCATAACTTTCTGTAATGTCACCAAACTGATAGCCATCAGCTTAGAATTTGCGTGAGGATGATGAAGTTCCTGCCACTTATGTCAAAGTGCTTTGAGGTGCATTCTGCAGGGATGTCCAGGTTTGGATGCTCAGCTCTTTACACTGCTGTTGCTTCCAATGCTCACCTTTGTGCTGAATTGCAATGGTTTGAATTCTGTTCGGTCTCAGCTGGAACACAGTTTGGGGTTTGTTTATCATCCCCTTTCTGTCAAGAGAAATATCTCTTTGCTCAGCAAAAGGGTCAAGACACCAGTGTGAATCCTAAAGTCCCAGAATGTGTTAGTACAAGATCTATTTTTGTTTCATAGTAGCTTAATTATGGGCTTTGTCTGCCTCAGAACAGGCTTCTCATTTCTTGGTATCAGACATTCCTTCTGTTCTACACGGGAATAAATAGTACTGATCTCAAAAGTATTGCCCTTCAGGGCTGATTCCCTCAGCACATCCTTCTTTCAATGAATGTCTGCAGAGTCAGCCTTGAACTTCGACACAACGCTGCCAAATGCAAAGAGGTGGAGGATGCAAAGAGAGGGAGGTAACACCGAAGGACTGTGAGAAGCCATTGATGTAACTTGGGAATCTTCATAATTTCTCTCATTTTAATCAAAGGATGGTGAGGGGGTAGCATGTATATTGGGAACTGTTACGCTTAGATGAGTACCAAAAATTTTCTATAGGGTGGGTCACAGCTGAGCAGCTGTTCCTAAACCAGTGTCAGCTTAAGTGCTGGCTGCTTGCACTGCACAAGTATCTGGAAGTGCAACACTGCTGGATCTAATGATTCAGAATTGAAAGCTCACACAGAAATGCAGAACCAGTGTTCCAGTGTCTCTGAGCCTTTCCATGAATGACCAGCTTATGACTGATTAGTTTCCAGTCTCATGGAATATTTACCAATTTGGCTTTGACTATCAGGGAAGATAAACTTGTATCACAGCTCTGGTTTGGAAATGTGCTCCCACCTGTGAAATAGATGGGGCAAATGACTAAAGAATGCACACTTAATGATTTTATGTGTGAAGGGACACAAAGTTGGGCATGAACATTTGTACACATATGAGTTGAGACAGCACTGCAGGTCTGTGCTAAATCACCAGCATTAAGATAATTGCTGAGTTACACCTTGGGGTGTGCAGGCTCTCCGACTTGTGAAGAACTGAAAGCTCTCCCCCACTGCACTCCCAGTCCCTCTTATTCTGCATTTCAAGGTTTCCTTACGAGTTTTCACTCTGTCCTTTATTGCTAAGGCAAATGACAAATGGATGCTCTTATTTTTCTGCCAAATCCAATTTGTTTTATTGTCTCTCACTTCTCTGACCCTGGCTATCTTGACTATCTCTTGCTTTTAGTTTGCATTTTAGACTGTAGCATTCTGGGGCAAAGGCTATCATTTCAAAGAGAGACTGGGGTTGGTATTCCCAGGTATGGCCATTATAGAAACCAAAAAATTATTTTACTTGATTTGCATTGAGGTTAAAAGTAGATAGTCTCTTTATCAAATGAGCAAAGAAAATTTGAATAAGGAAAAAAACCCAAGACACCAAACAAGTTCAAATCTTCTATATGTAAGGCTGTGACAAAAACAAGACAAAATTTTCATTCATTTTGGAAGAGAAAAGAAACGTCATCCTACATTAACATCTTATGTGGTGACAGTTTTCTCTCCCGTAAATGTTGCAGCACACATTAATTTACAGAAGTTCCTGTTGTATTACACTAGGAAGGATTTTATCTCCCTTCTTCACACCACAACAGTTAATAAGGAGTAGTAGTGGAAATGTGGGAATGTTACAGACTGGTCTGCATTCTGTAAGATTTTAAAGCATTTCACTTTTCCCTCCTTATTTAGACATGTTGACTGAAGGAATGAACCACTGATATGGGTCATCTTTAAAAAAATAACTAGGGGGGGTTATTATTTCAAAGAGTCCAAGTGTTAGTATTAAGGTTTTCCCCTAATAACAGACTAGTGGGTATTTCTGAGAAAAAACAAAGTGACAAAACTTTGTATTAGCAACTCTTATTGAAACCAGAGCTCCAAAAGAACAAAACTACCTTTTGTCAATATTTTTTCAAGTTTCAAAATTAGAAGGGTTATCCATCCTAGTGCTTCAGAAGCATTAAAGGTATTATGCAATGTAATGGTGCAGATGGCTGGATAAACTTCTCTTCCCTCCCCTGATAATTTGAAATTGTAAGCGCAGGGCATCATCAGAGGCAGGGTCCTACATCTGATTCTTTTTTCCAGCAAGGTAGGTTCTATACTTTCTCAACACTAATTTTTTTTACTAGATTATTAAAAACCATGTGGGCTCAGTTTGTACATCTTGGCATTTCTGACCCCTGGCAGGAGACAAAGCAGCATTCTCTGCATGACTCATCTTACCCCTTCAGTGCATTTAAACAACTTGTACAACTCTTTTCCTGGTCTTTTGGGGAAGAATTTCCCCCTTTCTTTTTCCAGCCATGAAAACAAAGTAGTTAGAAATGCAGAGTGAATATGCTCAATATTAGGAATTGTTGCCAATGTGTGACTTTGGTGTGTAAGAAATAATTCCAGAAAAGTAGTACTCTAGTTTGAACAAAACAGTGTACCATTAGCCATGTGTCCCTCAATTTTACATGTAAGGGTTTCTTTCTGAATGAGTAGTGCTCAGTGTAAGTTTCAAGATTCAAGTTTATTATCATTCTCTAAGTCATTTTTTTGAAGAGCTGGTGATAAGAAAATTAGCTACTACAGGGTTGGAGGTTTTTTTAACTGTGCATTTATACAACAGTATGAGGTCATAAATGGGATTATGAAACAAGAGATCTGTCAGTTTGACAGTTAATCACTGGTTCTCATGTTCTTCCATTAAGCTCATTGGTAGCAGTTGCTCGTTCCTCAGTGACAAAAAGACCCTTACAGTGGGTTCATTCTAATATTTTACATATTTTATCAAAATTGTAGCTTTCAATTCAGTTTTGTTATTAAAGATTTCAGATTCTGGTTTCCTCAGCAGACACCTTGTAAAGCCTTTTTCCATCACAGCTGTGTGTTAAAACAGAACTTTTTGGTTTGAATTTCAGCAGGGACAGAAAGGAGTAGTTAAACCTTTTTAGTTCTCATTGTGTATGGTTGATTGGAATTCACTTTTCTTTGCAGGTATATTTCATTGTAGTAATTCACTTTTTGAAGTAAATAATAAATTGAAAAGGGATTATTTTTAGCTTATTTTGAGACAATGTGATTGCATGTAACTTATGGTTTCACTGCATTAAAGAAGACTTTTGAAATATATAGATTTAGATTGTATGAAAGAGCATGCTATGGACCCTTCTTATGGACCTTGTCAATGTGAAACATGATCCAGATTTTGAGAAATGTATTGGGAATTCATTGTTTTCAGAAACTGAGAATGTTCTTGTGTTGTTGGGTTTTCCAGCATGAACTTCTGCTCCAGGATTTTGTTCTAAGTATCTGAATCATATTCCCAGAGTTGGAATGTCCTAAGTTCAAATGGCTTACAAGCTACTTCATGACTTCATTGTGAGTATGTCAAGAGGTTAAAATCACAAATCCCAAATGAAAGTACTGTGCAGGCTTAACACTTGGAGCAAACTTTGAGTTATGTTCCTAAATATCTGTTCTACAGAAAAATGGTAAGGAATTTTAAAAAGAAAAAAAAAAAACAAAACCAAACTCCCACCTCCCACAAAACCCAGTAGAAAGATTTTTTTTTTTTTTTTTTTTTGAGCATCAGATTTCTTGCCTGAGCTCCAGAGTTCATCTCTGCATAGGGATTCCCCAGAACAACATCTTAGTGGGAACATTTAAGTTCCCTGCTCTTCCAGTATTGTTAACTTTCTTCACTCTTATTTAATCTTTTGCATAAATATATGTTTTAAGCTCGACATTGAGCTAACAAGTGTATGGCTAGAAACTTGCAACAATACATGATAGTAAACTCTAATAGAAATATGCATCTATCTTTAAAGAAAAAAGTTGCCTGATGGATGGTATAGGATGACCTACTTAAATGTTCTGTCAGAAAATAGATTCTGAATCAAAGGGAAATCACTCTCTAGGAAAATTTTCTAAGCTTTCTATGGATGAAATACTCTGTAAAATTGAGACTTTCCAGGACTATGGCCTTAATGTTTCCATAGTCCTGTAATTTCTGACTAATGTCTGAAAGGTATTTAAATCACCTCCTGAAAAAAATCTCATTTTTACATGAATGTATATTTCTCTTGGGCTTTCTCTTTTTTTTTAGCAGGGAAGTCTAAATAATAATGTTACCTCACCTTACTTTAAAAACTCTGTATGTTTTCTGTGACATCCAATGAGATTAAAGACTTACAGAGCAGTAGGTGTTGACAGAATAATTGAAAGCCTGGTTAGGTTGATTTGTATTATGTTGTAAGATTGCAGAAGATTAAAGATATCTCCAATTCCCACTGATATACCTGAGTAAAGATTTAAAGGTTAGCCAAAGAAATCACATTTTTTCCCCAGACAGGATGCTTGATCCAAGTAACAAAAACATCACCACCCTTTTTATCCGCATTTTCATCACTATGTCAGTCACAGGAATGAAGTGCACTGATTGTAAAATAAGCCATTATTGTATTGTAATTCTCCTGTAATCTATTCTAGCATGACCTTGATAATGCCATCCTATTAAAATCCTTCCTCTAGTTCTTAATAGTACTTTGTGTTTCAAATTTTATTTCTTTTACATTCAAACCCCTAACTCTATACATTTGACCTTGCATCAGACCCTCCACTGCTGAAAGTTTTCACAACTCCACTGAAATGAAAATAAGAAGAAGAAATAGGTGCAAGTATATATGGGGGGGAAAAATCTGGCTTCCCATAAAAAAAAAAAAAAAAAGCCAACAAAAAACCACTTAATTTTATTTCTCAGTTACGTTCAGCAAGTAAACTCCTTGCTCTGCTCTTTGATTGACTTGCATGTAATGTTTCATGAGGATTCTCTCTGTAGTAAATGATTTAATATTTTAATCATAGGGTTGTTTTTTTATTTGATGTTTTTCACTGCAATTTTTATCACAGTTATTGACTGAATCTGTGGAATTCTCTTTCTGAAGTTCCATAAAGTTGTGAGTACCATGAGCACTGATAGCACATGGGACTGGCAGTTTGTTAGTGGTGTTCAGAACTCAGCCAGTGCAGCTGAGTCTAAGAGAGAGTCAAGACAGCGTTTGATGGTAGATAATTGTGGGCACACATATTGAGAAAGCAAGAAAATTACAGCCTGAAAAATATTCCAGGCCGGAGCTTCTCAACTCTGTTCCCAGCCGATAAGCTGGTCCAGCTGAAGGCTAGGGAGAATTTCTCCCAGGATGACAACTTGGTCAAAATAAAGAGGAATTTAATAACAAAGACAGAACACCTGTTGTGGTGTGTGACCAGGCCCTGGGAATAGGGTGTCTTCTCTCTGAACCAATCATCTTTTTCTGCCCTTGGAATTGCGAGTCATGCTATAAAACCAAATCTGTTTCTGAATAAACTTGTCTCTCTCTTTCCTATCATGAAAGAAGACCGTGTAGCTGTGTTTTATTTCCACCACATCCAAAGGGTTAATACCCTCTTCCATGGCTACACATAATAACAGATGTGTAATCCAAAAATGAAGTACTGTGAGGTATATAATAACTATATAACAACGTCATTGCCTCCACATTTGATTATATAAATATTACACAAATGCAGAAATATGATTAAACCCACTGGGCTTCCTGCCAGCCTATTTGCAATTTCACTTTATGTGGTCTTGTATACCTTATTGCTCTGCCAGAGCTCCCACTGCCATGTGTGTCACTGATACATGCTTGTGAAGGCTAGGAATATGCTATCAGGTAGCATAAGTATGGTATATACTCCATGGGTTTTTTACTAATACATTTTTAGTGCTCTTTTTCACAAGGTAGAACAGAGTCCTATAAAATTTTTTCACCCTTCATCACCTGAGCTTAGAGGCTGTGTAGGAAAGCTGTGTGGATTTGAACTATGGAACATAGGCATGGAGGTGAACCTCTGTATTTTGGAGGTAAAGCTCTGTATTTTGGGCTGTTCTCTATAATTTAGCATTTCTTGATCAATTTGTACAAGTCAAAAAATGTAGATGAATAGAACGATAAAATTTTAAACCTACATGATGTACCACGAATGATATAAGATTGAAAGGACAGGTATGTGTAGTATTTCTTTATACTCTTTCACTCCTGCTGGAGGAAAGTATTAGAAACTCTCAGAAACTGAATATTTGGAAAAATACAGCTTTTACACATTCATATCAATAAGAGAGGCAGTCACTTCCTTTCTTCCAAAGTCCACAGACCGTGACAAAGCCAGAAAGTTGCTGAGAAATACCTTGGGAGTGCAAAAGACAAGCTGTAGTAAGCTGCCTCTACTATATTCCAGACTGAAAAATTATTACAGTCCTTTAAAGGACTTCAGATACTGTTTATTAGGCATATCTTCAGTAATTAGGTGGGGGTTTTTTTGGAAGCACATTCAAAATAATAAAACACATGCAACATAGCATCTAATTGCATGAGGATTTGACTTGGTTCCTAAAATATTGCTTTGACTGATTTACAAGGACTTAGATTTTGATTCAGATCTGCACTTGGTGTGTTGAAAGACTACTACTGATTTCTTTAGGGTTTATAGCTGTAAGGAGTAACTACGAATAGACAAATAGACAAAGTGCTTTAGTCACCAATTACCACTTTATACAGGTGCCAGTATAAAGTCACTGTCACCTAGGAGAGGGATGAAGGGAATCTCTGGAGAGCTGTTGATGATCTTCAGAGTGAAATCATTCTTCTATCAGCCTGGAGGACATTGGTTAACAAAAGTTCCAAGATGTTCCTTTTCAAGTGCCAAAAAAATCTCATGCAACTTACTTTGTATCATTCTTGGCAATGAGGTCATTTTGCAGCTAACTGGTGCAGGATGAAATATCATTTCTGATAAACAATTCAGCTGACCACATTCTGCCAGAGCTCAGACATAATGGCAGCTTATGAGCCTACATAGCTAGAATTCACACTTAAATAAATACATAAACAAACAAACAAAAATACTGCAAGTTTTCTTTATAGTAATGCATAGAAAGTCTAACTTAAAAGTACTTGCATTTGTCTCACACCCTCTTAAAGCAATCTTTTATCTGTGCTGTGTGTCAAATAGTTGATATAAAGCTGACACTGGGAAAATAATCTGGAAGAAGAGATGTGTGTCAATTAGAAATCCTTGATGGCATGTTGGATGTACAGAGGCTTGTAAATGGGTGGCAAGCTGCATTCTATAGCCCTGCATTATGAATAGCCCAATTGTAAGTAATGCAAATTTCAAAGCACAGGCTGGCCTGAGGAGGTGTATACAAGTGATTAGAATTTCAAAGACCTCAGAATAAACACCAGCTCTTTGATGGGATAATTTATGCATGGAATAGCAGGAAGAGCTGTCTGAGTTGTTCTTGGAAAGTTCACATGGAGCAGCATTAAGGTCTTGAAAATAAATTTTGATATTGGATTGCTGGAATGTGAACATAGTATTGGAATTCACTGAATTGAGGCATTGACAAAGGTTGCTCTATGAAATATGAGTTGAAGGCTGTCAATAATTTAAGATTTGTGCAAAAAGAAGACAGTACAAAAGCAAAGAAAATATCATTAGTTCAGTAAAATTTAAGTATTATCATACTTCTTGACAAATATATTATTTGAGCAATACCAAAGCTTCAACTGCAAAAATTAGTTTGTTTCTATATTTGAATAGGGAGCAGAAAAGGTTTGGGCACTCTGTTCATCAGTCTGCTTTTGGGATATCTCCTTGTTTTCATTCATTTTCTATCTGAATGTAAAGTTACACATTCAGATCTCAGGATAGAAAAGAGTACACCTAGAACTACAAAACACTGTCTAACCCATCTTCTGCTATTTGGTGTCTGGTCTCACACATGATTTTATGATATTGAACATCATATTGGAAAAGAAGTTTTCAAAAATCAAAGTGATACAATAAAATGTTGGACTTCAGTGACTTTGACCTCAAATTTTCAGCCAGTTTAGGACTATATTGTGTAACTAAGAGGTGAATGAGTTTTAGACAGGGCTGTGTAGTGTTTTTATAGGCTTTGAAATCAAATTTCATGCTTCATCTCCCAGGAATATCAGTGATTGATACAGGTTTGAGAGGTGAATACACTGAGTGATGTTCACATCTTCCTTTTAAACTTTGGGGAGGAGGTTTTGTCAATGGTAATTCTACTAAAATAATGGTTTACTGTGTCTTTCCGGACTAAGACAAAAAGCTGCTTATTTTTTTTCTAGAAACACATATACAAACCAGTTTAAAATAACAATAGTAGAATTTATATTATTGATATATCTTCATTTATTGAGCATCATTTATGCAAGTAATCTATCAAGCCTAGCCAGTTATCAAAGCACAAAGTATTTGATCTTCTGTTATTTGTCACTTTAACAAAAATTTCTGAACTTTAAAATCTCTTATTGTTATTCTGAACTTAGAGTTTCAACCCAGAAAAAACCAGAAAGATATTTTCTTTGGAGGAAGCTTGAGTCATCACAAGCATAAAGATTATCATTTTAGAAGTCAGATTAAAAAAAAGTTATCAGTATACTTGCTTAATGATAATAACATTTTATGTTTCTCATGACCAAAATTTTCCAAAATGTAAAAAGAGAGCATCCATAGAAAACTAACAAACAAATGAAACAAACAAAATCTTTTCAGCTGTGGAGCTCACTTCTACGGGATATTATCCAACTGAACAAGTTAATACACATACACACATATTAAACTCTAAATAACCAGAGGAAGTAAAATATTTTTTTAAAAATTTGTCTATTGTATTAATCTTTGTGATTCAAGACTTGTGAGCATGTCAGGCAATAATTTTTTTGTGTACAATTCTTTCTCTTTCCCTTTACGTTTTAAGAACAAAATAATGCCCACATAATGGGATTATGGCCAAGACTACCGATCTGATGCAAAAAGGCATCTGTGTTCCTACATCAGAAGTAGGAATTTCCCTTACAGGAGAGACCAAACCTTTGAAGGTAAATTTACCATGGATATTAATCAGTGAACCTGAGATATGCTTTCTTACTTAGATAATTTGCTTTCAGGCCAGTGTGTAGGAGTATTAAATGCATAAAGCTGGAGATGACTAAGGCAGGTATCTTCAGGTTTTTAATTAATCAACATTTCAGTCTAGGCATTATGCACAGATAACGTCAGAGGAATTCCAGGATGCTCTTCTCACAAAGCAAGCCTTGTGTCTTAGATGGAGATGAGCCAACATGTGTTTTTGTCCTAATGAAATTCTTTTTGTCAGCTCACTAACTGATGAATAATTTAGGCCTTGATGAATACAAGTCAAATTATTTGTGTGAACTGATTCAAAAAAGAGGAAACACAACCACTCCTTCAGAGACTCATCCTAAACAAGTGTTAGTGCAGGGGGTGGCCATTTCAAAGACAGAGGTTGACATGTTTTTAAACAAAAGGTCAGTGGGTTTTGAATCAAGGCAGGGATCATGCTGCATGTGGATTTTGAAACATCAGCTGCCAGGTTTTAAGTTTCTAGATGTGTTATTTCTATCCTCCCTTGTATCCTGTCCTCTTTCACAATGCCAGTTACTAGAAGGCTGTTCAGTGGGATGACTTTGTTTCATCAGCTTTAATTTGCATACTGAGAGTTTTTCTTCTTCCATAATAGCCTTTGATTCTATCTGGTGCATTTATCCATTCCTCCAGAGGCAGAATCCATCAACTCCGTAGCGTAAGCATATGTGCCTTATATGCTATCCTGACACAACCTTTGTGTGTAGCTTTCTAAATTATAATGGGGCCTTAAGTAAAAGAGTTGAGGTAGGTATATGCACAAGGTTTTTCCCATGTCAAAAGAGTTCAGAATAAAGCTCATAATCTGCTCAGTTCCTGTGGAATTCTGTTTGGAGCCAATAAATATTTCTGCTGTTCTGAAAATAAAACAATTTAAGAAGGTTAAATGCATATACGCAGACATGCAAATAAAATCTGCAAGAGTGAGTAGGAATGAAAGAATTTTCCCTGAAAATGTTACGGACAAGTTGAGAAGGAGAGACAAAAAAATCACCTCCAAAACAAGGCATCTGAACAGAAAGCCTAGAGCAAGGATGTGAAGGTTTGGATTAGCAGGTGGATATTTTCAGTTATTGCTGATGGATCTTCACTTTTACAGTCACAGTAAGAGAAGAGAAGAGAAGAGAAGAGAAGAGAAGAGAAGAGAAGAGAAGAGAAGAGAAGAGAAGAGAAGAGAAGAGAAAAGCACTTTTGGGACTGGTCCTAAATGTTCAAAGGTTCGTTTAAGCATCTAGATGTCTCATTAATGGACTCCTGTTGCATACATTATAATTCCCTCTCCAAGTACAATATTCCTCTGAGGCGTCCTATCTGGCTGCTCTTTGTGTGAAGGTCTACTCAATATAAATGGCTCATCAAGCAAATGACTTTCTTGAAACTCTTGAGAGATTTAATAGGAATGGGAGAATAAAGGCCATGTTCAATGGATATTGAAAGTTACAGACCAAAAATATTGTGAGGTGAAGGGGAAGGATGAAGATGTACTGTCCCTGTTAAATATGCTGGATAACTTGGACCTGTGGCACTTTCCACAGAGAGGTCTGAAAGTGAGCTCTAAAGTCATCTTAAAAATGGAAGTTGCAGAGCCATTTTCTTTTGGAAATGTGCCATTAACAGCTTGGTTTGTTGCTTCTTTGGTTTGGATTTATTTTCATTTTCCTTTTTGTATTAGGACAACAAATCATTCGTAGGTTGCTGTTACGGAAGTACTTTCTATATGGGGTTATTACAATTGCATGTTTAAAGCAGTCTTTAATCACCTTTCAAATCGTGAAACTTATATGCATTAGAAATCATACACTAAAGAGAAAATCCTATATATTGCAACCACTTCTGTCTTTGTGTTACAGCTTATCTTTAGAGACAGAAATGCGACCCTGGTAAAGGTCATGTAATGACTGCCTATGATTTTCACTGTGGTTCAAGGAAATTTACTGTGACAATTAATCACAGGTCAAAATTTGGAATGATGTAAGACATTACTGTACAGCACAGTAACTAAGGCTTTTTTTTTTATCTGGAGGTTGGCAAGAAAATGTAAAACCTTTTGGTTTATTAAAACCAACAGCTTTTCTTGCTCTCTGAGTGAGATAGGGTAAATATTTACAGAAACATAAAAGCATTGAATACTTTTCTGTAGCCAAAATAGTGTTCAATAAAAAGCAGTATCATTATCAGTTTATAATTTGACAGAAGAAAGGAGTTGTCCTACATTTGGTATCCAATAGAATTTCATTTAATGGATTCCAGAGACAATTTTACACATCTTGCAGCCTACGAATAAGAAAGATAACCATCTATCTAATTTACAAGGTCAGATTGTTGACACATTGATTTTATTTCATAATCTTTAATAGACTATTCCCAATTTAATTTGACTTTTATATCCTCATACCTGCAGATGCTTCTGGTCAAATGGCATCACTGTCAGCCTACACCATCTGTATGTATGGCCAAATGCTAAATTAAAATCACAGCTTTTAAAATATTCTTTTCCATATTACCATTGCATTCAATGCTAGCACTCTTTTAAAAAGGCATAAAACATGAAATCGTAAGGTTCAGCTACAATTTTATACTTAACACTGCAGTATAATTGGGGGTTTAGAATGTTGTGCAAAGTGTAATGACTGAAAAGGCCTATTGTATAGCAGCTAATCATGTAGATGTGATAAATCTGTTTCTCCTTGCATTCAATAAACTCTTTTTTTTCCCTTGATATTGCAGCAAACTAAGCAATTAACAGATTATTATTTTAATAGGTCTCAATTAAACCTGCTTCAAATTAATACTGTAACTGTCTCAATACATTGGATTTTTTATAAGAAAAAAAATAAACATTTGTTTTTCAGAGAATTATCATGGTAATAGGGAACTATATTAAATGGATGCAACAACCATTTGTACCAAAGTAGGTCCATGAACAGTAAAAGTGGATAATATCCTTTAAAAAATTATTTTGTCTTGTCAAGCTTCATTATAAACAGATGTTAGGATGACCTTTTCTCACGGAAGAAAAGTACATGATGCCTAAGAGCACTCGTGAGTATTGAGAACAACTGGCTGCTGAACTGGTGTCAGGATTATCTTAATGGTGATGTCTGTTTTCTAGTTTGTTCCAGTGAGGTGTTGCAAAATCTGAGAAACTTTGCCACAGGATGTAGGTGGTGTGAAGTGCTCACCTATCTCAAGAGTAGAGTTAAGAATCTCTGTAGATGCACTGTGAAGTGAACTAGGTCAAATTCTGTCTGGAGTGAAATTTCCTGATAGCCTTGATTACCATGTCCTCATGACAGAAAAGGTTCAAAGTGAGAATAATAATTTACGTTTTTTGTAAGATCAGGGTGGATCCATACTTATCCTACTCCCACGCTTGTTATTAAAACATCAAAGTCAGGAATCAATACTTTCTGCCCAAGCATTAAGGGTATGCAGAATACTGATGTTTCCATGCCAGTGATAGTATGACACCTTGCACATTGCACATCCTCTGCTTGTCATAACAGTACTGTTAGATATTGATTTGCAGTCTAGTCCTGGTGTCCACACAGGAGCCAGCATAACTTCAAAGTAGTCTTAAAGAAATGGTTCAGCATTTGCAGCTCAAAAAGAACATTATTTTATAGGTGGGCTGTGTGAGGACAGGAGTGTCAAAATTTGACATAAAGCTTAGCCTAGAGTGTCTCAAAATTTGTACAAGGAATGTTGATATTTACTTAATAAGCTGTTTGGCATGTTCAAAAAGGAGAAACAAAATAATGACCTATAAATTATTTTATTCAGTTTAATAAAACTTTGGATTTATTTTCCTATTTAGAAAGACATTTTTAAAATTAGAACCAATAATTTCTCTAGAAAATACTCTTCAAAGAGAAGGATTTGACAATATTCAGACAAATAAAAAAAATCGGTCTTGCTCTTCATATGAACTAGTTTGATAAGGCACTGCAATATCCCTTTCTTCACAGAATATTATATACTTCAGATTACTTTGAGTGTTTTTCTAAGACAAAGGAATTGGTTTTACTATTTTCCATAAGAAAATATAAAATGGCATAAACTGAGTAATATTTCTTGTTTTTTCAAAGTGTTAACTATGAAAAGCCCATAGCAGTACAAATTAAAATCAGTTAGTGGTTCTTCAAGGGGACAGTAAGCTACAATCCTCACTTTAATTATGGAATTGCTCAAATGAAGCTAGTTTCAGCAATAGAAATTCCAACCAATAAACTTTTCCTAACATTTTCTTCCCTTTTCAGTAGTTTTTTTGCCTCTTCTCTCAAAACTTCCTATCTGCTCCTCTTCTGTGGGCTCATAGACATGCTCTGAATTTTGCCTGGCCAGTATTTTTCTCTCTCTGAGGATAATACATCTAATAAGGTGCTGAATTAAAGTTGTGGATTCGCAATATATTTGGGAAGAAAATCTGGGTTAAAACAATAATTAAATTTGAACCACCCATTCTTTTTTCATTGTAGATAATCACTTAGTAAGTTATTCTGGCACCACTAGAGGTCTGCACAATTTGATGAAAACAAAGCATATTTTTTCCTTTATGTAGAGAGGTTTCTACATAAGTCCAGTGAAATGGAAGGTTGAGAGAACATAAGAGTATTTGATAAATAAAATACACATTTGAGCAACTGCTGTAGTGGAAAGGATTTGTAATTCAGAAGATGGTATTTCAGGATTTAAGAAGGATAAAAATAACATAAGAAGGAAATATTTTATCTCTTTGAGAAAGTTGACAATCTGGAGAATCACCACAGAAGATCAAATACAAAAATAATTGGCCTTCCAGAGTGTGCCAAAAGGCCTGACTTTATAAAATGCATTCAATCTTTTCTTGTAGATCTGTCTGCAAGACACAATTGATATTTTTCTACTTACAGAAAAAGCCCACAAACCCTGGGAATGATAAGAATGTGAGATCACTTCATGAAAAATGCTTTAGTTACTGAGATGGGATATACGGATTAAAACCAGCATATTGATGAAGAGAAATTCTATACAGAAAAACAGGGAGACAAGTCTACAAATCATCTGTTGAAATGTCTAGGGGGTAAAGAAATTTTAGGTCCATAAAAGCTGAATGTTCTGATATATCTGGTAACTCTTGCCTACATTGCAAACAGATTATGAAGGTCTGGGGCTTTCTTCATTTACCAGAATGAACTGAAGGCTAACTAAGGAACTCTCACTTAAAGCTGAATTTATCCCCTTTTTAAACTCCGTGGAAAGACCGTGAATGTGAAAACCATGGGATCCCCTCTGGGAGTTCATTCTAGAGTTTCTTCATACCTATTTTTCAGAATATACAATACAAGACTCTGTTGTATTAAGACAATAATACCTTTTTCTCTAACTTTATCTAGCCTTTTTAGAGATCAATAGTCACTTAACTGTTCGACCAGTTTTCTTCTAGGAAACAAAGGTAATAGTTTTTTTTTGTATTGCAAAGGTCACGAGGGGAGGAATCTTGAATTTTTGAATTAATGAGAAATAAACTCCATTCTTATATTGCACAGCAGATAGTGCTGGGAGTCCATGTAGCAAATAGCATAGGCAGAATTCTCATAAATGAGTATGAAATTTTGCATGAGCATAATGTCCTCATTAGCATTTGGACCATCTAACATACAGATGCTAATCCTAAAATATCTTTCAAATTTTCCCTAATTTATGAGTTCTGGTAAACAGTAAATCCAGTGAATTAATTGTGTTTATACAGTACAGGCTTTTAGATTCAGTGTATCCAATTACCAAAGAGAATGCAGTTGGGAAAACATTCTATCAAAAAAGTAAAAAGGCTATTTATTATGTTATTTCATGTCTTGCCACCATCTGTAATACTACAGGATTCCATGCAAAGAAACCCTTCTCCAATCACATTAGTATTTTGGCTTATCCATGTCTTAGTGCTCAGAAAGCCAAGAACCAAGATTGTCTCTGATGAAGCTGCCTTATGTCTAATTAATTGTGGATAAAAAAATCAGTTTCTAATATTGACATTTCTACACAAATTTGAGGAAAATCAGCAAGAGTGTTCAGATTACCTCAACAGAAAAAAAAAAAAAAAGAATATGTGGAAAAAGATATTCACTTAGCCAGCAAGTAGCCAAATTGGAAAGCTATGTGATAAATGACAATTTGAAATACACCCAGAAAGAAAAAAATGGAAGAGTACTGTGTGGGTAACAGATATATGATCTTTGCAGAAGATGCAATTTGGAAAACATATGTTTACATTGCCTTTTTAGCTGAAAAACTTCTTTTTTTTCCTTTTTTTTTTTTTTTCTAAGGGTTGAATTTTAGGTAGCAGGATGCAGCAAACTGGGAGAGATTTTTAGTCAGATCTAATTATGCCAATGTAATAAGACTGTTCTCCAACAACAGCAATCCTCATCATCTTCCTCAAACAAAGGGAAAAATTATTTTTACTATAATTGTCATTTAGAATAAAAGAGCAGAGGCCATGGAAGCAGACATACACAGGAATTGAAGACTCCTCTTCTAATTGTACTAGAACATTTGTAGTGTTTCTTCTTTTAGGTAAAAGCTTTACAGATAATTTACAGCTAATTACAAAGAGAAGTATGATAATATGAGAAATATTATGTTCTTAAGGAACCTTTGTGTGATGTCTTTCTGGTGCTGATTTAGGGAGTACTTTTGTACCTGGGAGACTCTGCTTATCAGAGGATGTTGTACCAATTGAAATAAAAATTTAGGTATATTTTTAATAAAGATTAAGTAGCTGCAGCCTGGCCCTGAATGATAGCACCATGGTTTTGCAGCCATGCTCAGCTGTGTGATTGGACAGAGACAACCATCAACTCTGTTACTCTTTTCATAAGGTCTGGAAGCAGGAGAGGACAGGGGATAATAAGTAGGGATTTTCCACCTCTGCTGTCTGGGTAGGGAGAGAAAGAGAACTCAGCATCTGTATCTCCTTGTCTCCCTTCCATAAATCCATTTCTGAATGTTGATTATTTAAATCTCCGGGAAAAGGAGCAAGTATTTATTGCTGGTGTGCAATCTGGTTTTATTCAGGCATGAGAGCCTGGTTTCTACTTTTCATCTGCACTGTAACTTCAGGACAAATCTTTGGTAGCGCTAAAAAATGAGATTGTGACTGTCATAAGACTCATTATCTCATGGCAGATTCTGCATCAGATGTTTACTGCTTCTATGGGCCAAACAAATTAAATATAACTGGGCAGT
This sequence comes from Acridotheres tristis, assembly GCA_037013685.1. NCBI lineage: Eukaryota > Metazoa > Chordata > Aves > Passeriformes > Sturnidae > Acridotheres > Acridotheres tristis. Next base: position 6,100,259 of record CM072889.1, on the reverse strand, counting down.
CTATAAGACACCTTTACCTCGCAATTTCTGGAAGATACATAAAATGGTTTATTTGGGATTTAGCAAAAGAAGGACAGAAGATTATGTCAGATGTAAAAATAATTTATGATGTAGGCGTTTCTTGCATCATAATCATGTAATCAAATGATTGCTGTAAAAAAAAAAAGACAGCTTTCAATTTTATTGTCTATGAGATTAAAAAAATATTTTTCTTTTTCTCATTTATAGCTTTATTTTGTTTTATCTAGAATGCAATGATTTTCAAACCACTGTTCCTTTCTTTGGTATTTTTATGAAACTGGAATGCTGTATTGTTCTTTGTTGTGACAAGTAGTATTTCAAGTAATAAATTATTGTTCTCTTTCAGCCTAGTTTCCATTCTCTCATGTGATCTCACATAATGACTAATTTAGTAAGAGAGTACTTAAATTGTTTCTCATCTTGAAACTCATAGTCAGAAAAGAAATTTCTTATTTGGTTTCTCCTCTGTTGGTCATTTGTAGAATACCTCCATTCTATAGCAACTGTTATTCCACTTTGATTATTTTGAAAGTATACAAATAATTTCTGCTTGAATTTAATTAAGCAGGTTGCAAATGCAAAGATTTCACTCATTTATATTCACAAAGTAATCTTCTACTCCCTGCATAATTCTACAGAGTCAGTGAGTAAAATAACAATCCACATCAGGAAGTTTATTGGATTGTAGTTTAAGTGTATCAAAGATATTATTTTAATTTAAAATTTTATTTAAAAATTTCTCTTACACTATTTACATAATATATTGTAATTTCTAAGCATAAATACATTTAATTTTTATTTCTGTAGTAACTGGTGTGGAGGTGTGGTTTGGAGTGATGTTGTTTGTCTTCCCAAGTCACTGTTACAGGTGATGGAGCACTGCTGTCCCGGGGATAGCTGAGCACCTGCCTGCCATGGGAAGAGGGAAATGAATTCCTTGGTTTGCTTTACCTGTCAAATTGCCTTTATCTCAACCCACGAATTTTCTCACTTTTTCCCCGATGCAGGCGAGTTAGCAAGTGTGGGGCTGAGCTGCTAGCTGGGGTTAAACCACCACAAACCCACATTCATTTCCAAATACTAATGTTAGCAATATTTTTTGATGCATTCTGTTTTTTCAGGTATTCTGAGGCAGCTACTCTTTCAATGTTAAAAATTTCTGCAGTATATTTTTATTTATCATAGTAATAATTTAAAAAATTATAAACCCTCAGTGGAGAAAGATCTTGGAACAGCTCAGGGAGACCACTGCCAGGGGAAGAATTGGGAAGAAAGCAGTGAAAGACAGGTGACCAGACCTGATAACATGTGGAAGAATCATTGGAGGGGGAAGGGAGGAAGAGATACTATTTTCATTATGAAGATAAAATATCTAGGAGATCAAACCTCTAGGACAACTCCTTTACTATCAAAATCAGGCTTATAATTATAAAAAATGTAAAGGGGGGAAAGTGCTGAAAAAAAAAGACCCATTACAGTGAGTTCATGTGGAAGTCTTGAATTTGAAGGATGAAAGTGAAGCTCAGGAGAATCTGTTACTGAAACTTTACTCATGACAGTAAACCTACTTCTGTGAAGGAAGTCCATCAGGCTTTACACATTGCCAGGTCTGGAGGAATGACCTCAGTCCTTGCCATATAAACTCCTTACAACACATTTTTAAATGAAGTGTGTTCTGCCATGAAAGCTACACCATTGCTGAGACAGGTCCAAAACCATCTCCAATCCCACCTATCAACACTTTGAAGGATGGGAGAGATTGTGGCTTTTATTGTGGTATTTTTATGCAATATTTGCCACATTTCTGGGATAGAAATTCCGTGGCTGTGATTGCTATGTGTGTTCATGATCACAGGGGTAATGAATCTCTAAGAACTGTAAGAGCCAGGAAATCAGTTTGTGGCTCAGAAGGGGGAGTTTCTGTGCTGGGGGGACACTGGGGATAGAATTCCTTTTTCACTTCCCTCTGGCAAGCTGAAGCACGAGCATGGTTAGCTGAGATGGAGGAGCACCTGGGCCAGAGGGGAAAATCAGAGCCCTGACTTTGCTAAATAAGCCATAGGAGGGCTGGAATAAGGAGCCACACATCAGGAGGTGACTAATGTGTTTTTCCTTTCAATGTGACAGGATTGACTGTTCTGTCCTCTTGCTGTTTTGGTCTCTTTAAAAATTAACAACTATAAATAGAAATAGATGAAAGACTGTAGCAAAAAGTATTCTGGTTTTAAACTGGCAGATTCATGGACACATTTTTATTTCTCAGAAGCTGAGGATGTAATGCTGATTCCCTTTAGACATAAAGTTCTTTAAGTTATATTTGTGGACCAAAAGGGGACTTTTATTTATATTTAATCTCCCAGATAATGTTTACTCTGTGTGTGCGTGTCAGAATAAATTTTGTGAAAAATCAAGGCCATGAGAATCAGTACCCAGCTTTATTTCATCACTGAATGACAGATGACCTGGAAAACATGGAGTAGGGAGGTCTAGAGGAGGTTATGGGGGACATAAAAATGCTGTGAAAATAAGACATTCTGGCGATCTGGTGTAATTTGGACCATGTTATCTGCCATCTATAAAACAACTGGTACAGTCGTCAAGGCCTGATAAATATTTTGGTCATGCAAATAGTGATAGTCAACTAAAAATCTTTTCAGATCAGAGATGATGCCTCCTCTCTGTCTTCCCAGAAATGTTCTGAAAGACAGGACAGCAGTTGTAGAGTTTCATTCACAGCTTCTCAGTTAGTGAGATGGGACAAAAGAATATGTAGAAAATGCCTAAACATCTGATGAATGCATCTGTGCAGTTCTTCTATTTTGCCAGATGTTTCTTAGTTTTGTAGTTTAAGGGCCTTTAAATGCTTTATGAAGATCCTGGAAGCCTTTCATTGCATTCTTTTGTATAGTAATAATCAATAACTTAGATCCAAATTAGATCCTGAGAAAGCTATTTCACATCTTTTATGTCCTTTAAAGGCTGAGAGGAGAAAGTTATTTTAATCTTTACTGTTTTGTGCAGTATCTTTCAGTGTTTCACTGTCAAAATACACTGCTTTTTAAGTGTTTGTTTTCCCACAGAGGACATTATTCTTTTTATTATGATATGAATATAGTTTAAAAACCTATGTCATTTGGTAGAATTCCTAACATACAATACAAAGTCAGAGTTCCTTTGGAGAATAAAGATGGAAATGTTTGTTTTCTCTTTATGTTTCATATAAAGGCTTTATTGACAGAGTTTGATTTTTTTTCCTTAATTCAAATGTTTGTATTCAGCAGCTTGCTTTCTGGATCTCTGCAATGATGTAGTGCGAATTTTAATGAAGGAATTGCTAAACTGAATAAATTTTTGGGTCACAAATACAAAAGTAATGACCTTTTGAGGTCACTACATCCACTACTCGAGTTGGGGAATGAGAGTTAATACGAGTGAGAAAGCAAATATTCCTGTTGTTTGAGCCACCACCTTGGGCTCCTCAGCCAACTGAGCTGGTAGAAGAGACCCAGACCATGATCGTGGCATTACTTAAATCTGACCTGAATTCAGTCTTCCAATTGCCATGGCTACAGGATCTCCCTGGCTCTGTTGTGCTCACAGCAGCACTTGTGCAGTCACTTAGTGAGCTGCACCAGTCCTCTCATGTAAATGGAATGGGAGGCTGCTCTGGATGTCTGCTCCTCTCCAGCAGCATCCTGGGCTTATGCCAGAGTAAAGTGGATATGTAGCCATGGCTTCATGTTCTTAGGGCCAAGAATCTGTAAGTCAATTACCATGTCACAGTTAATTTTACTGTATTCATTTGCAAACAGAGGAAAAATCTTCAGCCAAAGTGAATTTCCTGTTTTAGTCAGGTTTCCCTGCAGCTGTACTCTTGAATGAATCTCTGCAGTAAGTAGATTGAAACACCAAAACCAGCTACAGTGACCATGATAAAGCTGTGAAAACTGCTACCTACTGTTTGAACTTTTTTTTTTTTTTCAGATATTTGCTAATATTACTTAAATTAGATTGGTGGGCAAGAGGATAAAACATGTTTTGCCAGCTCAGCTGTTAAATTCCAGTTCCTCTGTTTGTCCTGGAACGCTATTTAAATTACTCATAGTTTGATAGATCTGAAAATCAGAAGGCACCCTTATAATCTCATAGTCTGATCCTCTGCATAACACAGGCCAGATTTCCCCTGGCAGTTCCAATATTGACCCTGTAACTCATGCAGTATAGGAAGATATTCTGATTTTGTTTGCTTTTGTATTTTCAGTACTTGAAGGGCATGTCTAAAGTCAAACTGTGCTGGATAAATTATTTCCTGCTTCATCCTTTTAAACTTCTGGCACTACATATCTGGAATTGTATTAGCTGTGTTTGGTTTTCATTTGCTATTTTTGTCATACACTTTGTCTTTGAATGTTAAGGACAGATGCAGATAATGTTTGGTTTCCGGTTTCCATCAAAGTTGAAGATTGATGTCTACATTATATATTTGTAGGTCTGAGCCCACTTATTTCATCTCTCAGAAACAAAGAGTCACTAAATTATTTCTTACTGTTTAGCCTAGAAAAAGGTATGCTCATGCTCTCTAAGTAAGTCTTACCTCTGATTTTTGGTGCCAGGTTGAAACCACAGAATTCTACTCCAAGAATGACTGAAAGGAAGAAATTACAGTCTCAGCTATTGTCTCAGGAGTCAGTAAGTTCTCTGTAACTCAATTTCCTCAGTGGTCAGAAAGAAACATGGACTTTTAGATAATCTATTTGCATCTGAGTGTCCTTGTTTGGAAGGACTGTAGGAAACTGACATTGCTTTTAACAGTGATTTAAATTGTGAACAATTATCTGGCTTTTAGAAAAAAATAAAGGTATTTTTATGGAACTAAAATCTTTTACACTGACATGCTTTGACCTTTATTAAATGAAAAATCATAACTTCTGCTGTTAGCACTTCTTGGTGTATATATGTGCTAGAAATGGGGCAGGGATTTAGTGGGAGAACAGAAACCACAATTTTAGTTATGGAAGCCATTCGGTGGCATAGAAACTGGCATAGAAATTCAATGTCTTATCCTCAAAAGGGATTATCATTTATTGCAGACAAAAATTCAAAATTCAGGTCTTGCCATCAGTCAGGCATGGAAGCACTGCAATGGCAGAGCAGCCCATCTATAATTCTGCCTGTCACAGGCCTATCAGAGGCACTGCAATAGAGTAAATCCTGTATTAAGCCTGAAAGAAACTGTGAGGACACAGCACATTGACAAGGTGAAATAAATCCACACCTGAAATATTTTAGAGGGTGACAATTAAGATAAAAACTGCAACTGGAATAAATCTTAGGTATATTTTGTTGGGCCTGTAACCTGAAGTCATGAAGAAGAATATTGAACTGACTTAGTTTTCTGCTAGTTCTATCTTCTTTGCAAGTATATGTGATAATATTGTTCTTCCGAGTGTTTATGTTCAAATCTCATTTAATTGTTCTCCTTTTTTTTGTTCCCCCCACCTCCCTTTCAGATATGTTAGCTCTTTAATTACTGAGTATTTTATTTTAATTTCTGAATGTGAGTCCAGCCTCTTTGTTGCAAAAGTAGAAAATTGATTCAGTAGTGCAGAACACAAGTATTGATGCCATTGATGAATCATGTAATTAAAACTGCAAGTAGTACAAAACATAATTTCAACCTATTAACCTGGATTAGTGTGTGAGGGAGAATTTAAATCTCATTCACCTGAAAGGCTTTAGGTAACAGCATTATTAGTGAAAACTTTGAAGGATTTTTCATGAGATGAAAACTGTCCAGTATTTTCTTTGGAAAACTGTAGCACAAAGTATGGAGTATTAAAGGTACAGTGAGCACAAAGTTGGAAATCATGCATAGAGGAAGAATCATTGTATTGTAAAATCCTGTACAACTTTGAAGAATGGAGAGATGAATGATATTAAAATTCAGTCATATATCAACATCATATTACAAGGGAAAGCTATGGGTATTTCTTCTAGAGCTTATCAATTATTCAGAAGATCAAAGAGCAAATTTTGATGACAGAATGGCCACATTTGTCAGTATGGTTTACTTGTTGGAACACTACATATAATTTTGTCGTAAGCTGGGAAAGGTGTTTCCATGTGAAATGGAGAGTATCAATATTGGGCCTTAAAGAACCTGCTGATGTTTTAATATTCAAGCTTCAAAAAAGAACTAGTATTGGAATGGGTCCAGAGAAGAGGTAGAAGAGAAGGGAGGTGGAGATTGAAAGAGAAAACTTCCAGAGGGCTCATCTGTTCTGCATGAGACAGCTGAAGTGCAATAGATGGGCTGCATTGTTTTGGGATTAGATGTCTAGAAATTCCAGGGACAAGTTGTATCAACATGTCTAGGTAAAATTTGTAGCTCATTCAATAGAGGTCTGCTGTGTTTTGATCCATCTGTGTGAAATGAGAGGTTGCTGATTTGTACTGTTCAGCATATTTACATACACCGAGTGAAATTCTAGACAGAAATGTGATAATCTTGCTTTTCCCAAAAGCAACCTTAACTGGTCTTACTAGTGGAGTTGCTTCTGGCTTTGGGTTTTTTTTCCCCCCCTCTTTTTATCAAAATGCCTACAAACTGTGTGCAAGAACAAATTATAGCTTGATATTACCTCCAAGAAAAAAAAAAATAAAACTAAACCTGTTATGAATGAAAAAGGAGCCTTTTCAAATGAACCTTAGAATTTCAGGGTTATCTTTTGGTATCATCAAAGTGAAAAAAAAAAGTCTTTCTTGTTCTATTTTCCTCTAACAGTAGAATATCGAATTATAGATCTGTTTAAAAATATATAATATCAGAGAATCTGCTTTTAACAAGCTTTAAGACTTATATTCTTCATTTTTTCTGATAGAGGTTAATGCATTTTTGCCATGTCATTAGTAAATATGTCCTTTTGTTATAAATTACTGTGCAGTTATTGTTTGGTCTGCTGACCATAATTATATTTTTGTGATACTGTATATTCACTGTATAACCTGCACCTCCAGTAGGCTGTATCTCAGAAATTGGTTTGTGTGCAGATTTGTAGGTACTTATTCATGAACATCATTGCCTATTCATAGGTGAAAGCTGTTGTATTGCAGTGTTTGTTCCATAAGTTGCGCTGTTCATGGTTGTTATGGTATCTTCCATTCTCCCCCATTGGTTTGTGACATGGTCGAATCCTTCCTTTTGCCCCTCCCCACGGGCTCGTCCCATTGGTCGTGGGTCTGTTCCTCCCCTTCCCCCGAGTTTAAAAGTGCCCACCATCTTCTCTCTCCCTCTCTCTTTCTCCTCTCATCATGTGGATGACAAAATAAATTGTGGACCATTTTTCCCATGGGAGAAAAGAGCCTCCTTTGGTTTTTTTAACCTTTGGCTATGAGGATTTCCCTTCCACCTCTGGTCGAGAGCTAGCCAGAGGGACCGGAAAGAAAAAGGAACTACCTCAGCTGGAGTCCAGCACTGGGCCTTCCCATGGGGCTTTCCACAAGGTCGGGGACTCTGTGCAGTGGCTAGGAACCCACGTGTGGGTTCTACGAGCTCTTGGATTATCAGTTACATTGCAGGCAGCAGGCTGCTCTTTGTGCAGCAGCACCTACGAGGACAAGACTGGCAGCCTGCCTTCAGCCCAAAGGAGGGTCGGTCTGGATGAGGACTTTCTTTGAAATGACTCTGCAGTGCCGAGGTCCCCAGGAGAGGGCTAAGTAGCCCTTGGAGTTTGCGGAGACCCCGTAGTGGTCCCCTGGTTGCAGCGGGGGGCAGGTTCCTGCAGGGGGACACAGGCGACTTGGGGTCACACAGTGTGAGCACAGTGAGTTTCGGCATGGCTGGGCGCGTGGCACTGCAGTGCCGGGAGCGGATGTGGGCAGCTCCCGTGGCAGCACAGAGCCAGCAAACAACGACAGTGCAGCGCTTACAAGCCGGTTAAAATTCTCATGCTCGCTAGTGTTGTTCCTCCACCAACCATGTGGTGGGGAGAGGGGAAGGCGATGAACCTGTCCCTGGCCCGGTTGTTCTGTAAAGAAAGGTAAACCAGTTTGTGTAGTTTGTTTTTAACATCAAAATGAACTCTCAGCTTTCTACGCAAAAAAAAGGACCATATATTCCCAAATTCGGGATATCTTAAGTAGTGGGAATATTACCATCTCTAGGAAACAGTTAAAGCGATTTGTGTGGTGGTTAACTCTTCATTTGCCTCAGTATACCCTGCAAAATGTAGATTCTGTCTCTAACTGGCACAAAATCGGTGACCTATTAACTCTCAAAGTGGAGCACGGAGACAAAACAGTATCAAATTGTTTTCCTTTGTTCATTTTAATTGAATTAATAAAAAGGGAAATAAAGGAAAGCCACAGCAAACAACCCCAGTTTCCCCTAACCCACGTCCCAAGCCCTCAGCCCCTGAGCTGGATGAGATGCGTGGGGCACCCTGAGAAACGCAGGGAACCCAGCAGAGCTGCAGCTTTCCTGGCGCCCTGTCCAGCACCCTGACTCTGGCAGCTGAGCACAGACTGACAGAGTACCTTCCCTGCACCCCTCTACCCCAGTTCCTGCACCTCAGCTTCAGCATAAAGATGAACCCTCCTCTCCACATGTCAGCAACTGTGCAGCAGAGGTCCAAAATGGTGCCAGCCATGTTGGGGAAGGTCCAAAATGGAGCCGGCCATATGGCCGATCCTCCATCTTATCTTTATTCTTTCCACAATCCTTTTTACCTGCTCGTCCCCACCCCCATCCCTTTCCTGCCCCATAACTTCTTCCTTCCCTTGGACACTCCCCCTCCCTCCTCCATGTTCCCACCCTGCATGAAGTCATCCTGCAACCCCACCCAAATGTGTTGCAATCCTGGTTCCCATGGATGCCCCTCCCTCCCGAGTGACTCCACCCCTTCTCTTGTTTCAGTTTCCCATGTCCCCCCTCCAGGTTGCCACAGGAGCGGGGGTGCAGTGTCTTGTCTCCCAACTCCCACGTGGGGGGGGATGTCCCTCCCATCTGCCAGTGGTACGTGGCTTCATTGCCGTCCCTGGTTCACGCCCAAAAAAAGGGAGGCCATCATTTTCCATTACATGGATCATGTGCTTGTGTGCGCCCCAATGACTCTATACTCCAACACACACTTGACCTACTGGTTAAAGTTTTAACCTCTGCTGGATTCCAACTGCAGGAAGACAAGGTCCAAAGGATGCCACCTTGGAAGTACCTGGGCTTAAAGATCACTGCACAGACTGTTGGTCTGCAGAAATTGGAAATCGTTAGTGATCCCAAAACCCTAGCAGATCTCCATTCCCTGTGCGGGTCTTTGAACTGGGTCAGGCTCTGGTTAGGTCTCACCAATGAGAACCTAGGCCCCCTCTTCAATTTGTTGAAGGGGGAGAGAGAGCTGGTCTCTCTCAGGGAACCAACCCCAGAGGCAAAAGCTGCAATCCAAAAGGCACAAGAAGGCTTTGGCTGAGAGGTAGGTTCACCATTTTCAGCCCAAGCTGCCTTTCAAATTCATTGTTCTGGGAAAGCTGCCGCACTTGCATGGTTTGATATTCCAATGGATCAAAGAGCAGAAAGATCCACTCTTAATGATGGAATGGATTTTCCTCTCCCACCCACAATCCAAGACCATCACTAAGCCACAAGAGCTGATGGCTCAGCTGATCAGGAAAGCCTGGGTAAGACTGCATGAGCTGGCTGGTTGTGATTTTGTGTGTATTCAACCTCCTGGTCAAACTTTCTAAAGAGAGAAAGAACTCTCCCTAGAAGCTGACCAAAGAGATATTTGAGCACCTGCTCCAGAGCAATGCCAGACTCCAGGTATCTCTGGACAGCTACAGTGGACAAATATCAGTCCACACCCTGTCACACAAGCTGTTTAATGAGGAATTCCACCTCATTCCTCATAATAAAAGGAGCCGTAGGCCGCTCAAAGCTCTCACAGTGTTCAGTGATGCATCTGGGGTGTCCCACAAGTTGGTGATGACTTGGAGAAATCCCCAGACTCAGCATTGGGAAGCTGATGTTGAGTTTGTGGAGGGGTCGCCCCAGGTCGCCAAACTGGCCACAGTTGTGACAGCCTTTGAGAAGTTCTCAGAGCCAATTAATTTGGTAACCGTCTCAGCCTACGTGGCAGAGATAGTGTCCAGGGCAGAGCAGGCAGTGGTCAAAGACATCGAGAATGAGCATCTCTTCAGGTTGCTCTCAAAACTAATTTATTTAGTTTCACATTGAGATCATCTGTTCTATGTGATGCATGTGAGGTCACATACTGATTTGCCAGGCAAAATCGCAGAAGGGAATCATAAAGCAGACTCCCTTGCTGCCCCAGCTGATAAGGCACGCCTCCCAGACATCTTCCAACAGGCAAAGCTGAGTCACCAGCAATACTATCAGAATGTACCAGGTCTGACCCATCAGTCCCAACTAACGCAGAGTCAGGCCTGGGCCATTGTGGCTACCTGTCCCAGTTGCCAGCTCAGGCCATGCCATCACAGAGTGTTGGGGTTAACCCCTGAGGCTTTGGGAGCTGCAAAGTGTGGCAGACAGACTTAACACACATTCCCAGTTTTGATTTCCTCAAATATGTACATGCAAGCATTGACACACATTCAGGTGTGGTTTATGCCTCTGCCTACGCAGGAGAAAGGGCTGTGCATGCAAACAACACCTAGTGCCTTTTCAGTGCTAGGGAAATCAAGACCGATAACGGCCCAGTGTATACGTCAAACGGCCCAGTGAATACATCTAAGGAATTCCTAGAGTTTGTGCAGCAGTGGGGAGTGGAACATAAAACCAGCATCCCCCACTCCCCCACAGGCCAAGGTGTGATTGAGCGTGCGCATCAGACACTCAAACAAGTCCTGGCTGGACAGAACAATTCAACAGTGTGGATGTCACCACAACAAAAGCTCTGCAAAGCCATGTTTACCATCAATTTTCTAAACTGAAAATATGAGTCTTCAAAATATCTTCATTTGAAAATATGAGTCGTCTGGAGGTATGTCACTTTAACAGAAGTGATCAGTTTAAGTTGTCCCAGCGTCCATCTGTTTTAATTAGGGACCCAGTAACTTGGGAGACCAAGGGCCCTTATGAACTTGTTACCTGGGGGCATGGCTATGCATGGATATCCACCCTCTCAGGCCCATGTTGTGGGCCAAAAGTGGGTAAAACCTTTCGTCCCCAAAAATCCAGCTCCAGCAGAAGGGGATGAGAAGCAAGTAACCATTGCTTCAAAAAGAAGATGCTGCCAGAAAGAGGAGGAAAAAACCTTCCTGAGATCTGGTTCCATTCTGGCAGATACTCTGACTTTTAATATGCTTTAAAATGTTTGTTTTTGCTTTTTAGAAAAAACCTATCTCCCACCCAACCTCGTGATGAGCCCTATCCAAGCTGTCATCCTGTTCTCACTGAACAGTCTGACAGCTGCGTGGATTGTCCCTCAGTCATGCCAAAACATTTGGGCTACCCTGGCACAGACACTTCAACAAGAAAAGATATGCCTGTCCACTGCAGCAGCAAGAGACCCTATGTCTCCCTGCCTGGTAGGGATTCCATTGCAGGCTGGAGAATATCCAGTCAGCTTTGACACACCTATGCCTAACCCAGGTCCGAAGTCACACAACATCCAACAACACCAAAATTGTGGACAGCGAGCTGTAATGATTAAGAGCCCTGTAGAGAAGTGGCTGCCAAATTTGCCCAAGGCAGCTCAGGGACCCCAAGAATTAGAGCTATTGAATTCTTCCCCAGCACCGTACTGCATTCACTTTACCTTCAGCTCATTATCTAGCACCAAAGCCTTTCACAACATACTGCAATATTGAGAGGAATTCACCACCAAAAGGTGGTGTAATATTCTGAGTCATGTTGCAGCAGACAACTCATACCATTCAAGTCCCAAAAGCCTCCCTGAGGGTCTGTTCTTAATTTGCAGAGATCGGGCATGGGCAGGAATCCGTTCTTGGCTTTTAAGTGGGCCATGTACCATCGGGCGGTTGTCCCTGTTTTAGCACCCAACCAAACTTTGATTGGCGAATGGACATGCAAAAACAATTCAGTCAACAAAATTCAAAAGAGAAGTGTTGACCAATTGGACCCAAATTGTAATTCAGAAATTTTTCATTGGGCCAAGTCAAGAAGAATTGCTGTTTCTCTATTCCTTCCATAGGTTGCAGCAGCCAAAGCCCTAGGTGAATTGGGCCACCTAGAGTGCTGGGTGGTCAAACAGATAAATTTAACATCCACCGCCATCAGCTCCGTCCTAGAAGATGAGGAAATTACCAGGCAGGCCACACTCCAAAATCGTGCAGCCATAGACTTCCTCCTGCTGCTGCATGGACACAAATGCCAGGAATTTGAAGGACTTTGTTGCATGAACCTGACTCAAAATCTCCCAACATCCACACAGACCTTGGAGACATGAAACGCTTAATCAGAGAAGTAAAGCAAGAATCCGAGGATTGTGGGAGTCAGCCTGACTGGTATCCCAGGTCAGGGAGCCATCACTGAAGAAGAGTTGTATCCCAACCCTAGACCATGGGAAGCTTTTGTTTAAGTTGTGGTGACCCCAGAAAAAACGTTATGGGATTGCCCATGTTAATATCTAATTTGATAGTCAGTTATCACCACTGCTACACCCAGAATCTTCTCCCTTCCTTGTGTTCCTATTGGACCCCAGTTGGTGCATTGTTCCACCCCATCTACCCCATTGGACCTTGCTTCCCCTTGTCCCACCTCTGCACCACTTTCTCCTATATCCACTGGACCTTACTTCAACTCCACCTCCTCTCCTACCCCATATTTTAACCCTGGACTTCCCCTGAGCCCTGTCTTTGACCACTGGCCCTTAAAGAGACCTCACCCCCTTGGTTGTTGTTACCTCATTTTTGGGCCTCATCCCACTTTTACTTTCACTGTTATTCAAGTGTTATATGTTACCAAGCCACAGTCATCGTACTGCTCTTCTTTTATTTTGCCACTTATACCCTGAATATCTGAAAACCCTGAAAAGGATTGTCGGAGACCACCCTCAACCCCAATAGAAGATTGGTTCGGTGAACTGTTCAAAGGCTGGGGACTCACAGGGTGGTGGACTTCAATAGTTAAAACAATTTTGTCGTTTTTTGTTGTTCTTTTCCTTATAGTGTTGGAGTTTGGAATTTTATGTTGCTTAATTTTCAAAGCAATTAATGGTCTAATTTCTACTACCTCAGAAGTCAGCCACATGGAGCTGACAAACCAAAAGCAGTCTAACTTGCCTGCAAATCATAAGTGTTGGGCAAATCCATATTCTGAATCAGAATAAGTCCGATGCCTTTCTTTTAGCTTTATTCAACCAAAAAGGGGGAGATGTTGTATTGCAGTGTTTCATAAGTTGCACTGTTCATGGTTGTTATGGTATCTTCCGTTCTCCCCCATTGGTTTGTGACATGGTCGAATCCTTCCTTTTGCCCCTCCCCATCGGCGATGTCCCATTGGTCACAGGTCTGTTCCTCCCCTCCCCTTTCCCTGAGTTTAAAAGTGCCCGCCATCTTCTCTCTCGCTTTTTCTCCTCTCACCATGTGGATGACAGAAAAAACTGTGGACCATTTTTCCCATGGGAGAAAAGAGCTTCCTTTTTTTTTTTTAACCTTTGTCTATGAGGATTTCCCTTCCACCTCTGGTTCAGAGCTAGCCAGAGGGATCAGAGAGAAAAGGGAACTACCTCAGAAAGTTATGTCTCATATCTTTGAAGCTACTCTCTTACAGGAACTCAGTTAAGAGGAAAGAGTTCTGGTTTGTATTTTAATTAACATTGTGCAAAACGCTTTACTGGAAACATTTTTATAACATGCCAAAACCAAGACATTGTAAGAATAACACTGCTCAAATTTACACTTCTGCATAATCTGCTATTTATAAGCATTTAAAACAGTAATTTTAGTAAATTTAGTAAGCAAATATTAAATTTAATATCAAATCTGAAACAGTTTGGAAATTATATTCATCTCAGGTTAATGCAATTTCCATTGTTGATTCACTTGCTAAACTTAGAAATATTTCCATTAATATGATTTTGCATAATCTGGTGATTAATAGTAGGTTTTCTATTTTAATATGGGAAAATTCTTTACAGTCTAAGTTAGTGTCAGAATTTATAGAGGCTAAACTAAATGCTTATTACAACAGTGATTTGACTTAATGCAATAAGGCCATAGAGGCAGTGCAGCATTAGGGCACAAGATGCTCCTGAGAAGGCTTTTCATGAGAAAAAAGTAAATACTTATGACAGCGTTCTTATGACAACATTTCATAACTTTTCATGGACTTTTTTTATCTCAAACACATCTAAAATATTTGATTGTGTAATGAGGTAACACTTATAGGACATCTCTGTTGCCTTGGTAAAATGCACCACTACCTGAGGCTGCTGAAATTTATCTCCTCTTGTCAAGGATGAAACATTAAGTATGGTACATAGTCGGAAAGTTGATGAATTGATGTACTATATGTAGTATGGTCTCAGGAAAACTTGGCCGCTGAGAGTATTTTTGTTTTTATTAATGTGTTTCTTCCCTCATCTTCTTTATTGAAGATGACTCTTGCAGATTTCTTTAAGTGTTGCTTTTTCTACATTGCTATGTCATGGTAGATCTCATTTAGGAATTAATCTTGATATATGCTGTGATAGCTCTTACCTTAATTAATTTGATTTTGAGGGCTAAAAGTAAAATTTTGCTTGTTTTGTTTTCAATTGTAATGCCAAAGTCAGCACCTTGATATGTCCTTCCACAATGCAATTTCTTTGAAACTTGCTTGTTGAGAAATGTGTGTCTTCATTTGCAAGTAATTTTTCTTGATGGTAATTTTTCTCACTGTAGCCATACTGAAAACTGCAATTAATGTGTTAAATGCTGCTCCTACTGCTTCCTTTCCTCCCTAGTGAAATTGGGATAGCAACACTACCCTATAGAGCTGACACATAATTTCTTATTATGTCTCCTCTGACCTTGATTCTTCCTGCCTCTACCAGTGGACCTGTATCTCTAAGAGGAAAACAGAATCTTTTATTTTAAATGAAGCCTTGTTTTTTGGTTAAAGGATTAAGAGTTATTAGTGTTGGAAAACAGTATAATTAACCAAGTAGAGCTAATGACAGAATATGATGAAGTTATCTTTTAGCAAGCTAATGGGTGAGTGTTTATCACCAGTTCAGTTCCTATTTATGTCCCGCTGTCCTTGACCTTGGGCATTTTGCCTAACCTGCCTTTGCTGCAGCTTCTGGTGTGTGACAAGGGCACCACACAGTACTGCCAGACCTGATGTTCTCTCTGCTCTTCCTGGTCATACACAAGCTTTCTGCCCAATTAGGTCAGAACTGGAGTTAGGGCTGGGAGAGCCACTGAATTCAGGCAATTTAAATATTTACAGAAACAGCTTTATGCTATCTCAGTACCTGCACAAAGATCAAACCCAGCTGATTTTTGTTTGCTACTGCCTTTAACAGCTTCTTCACTGCAAAAGCTGGTGAGGTACTATTTGATATACACTCCCAAGTGCTGAGGTCAGTGGTGTTTTTACACACACACACAAACACACACACACACACACACACACACAAGCACACACACACACACACTCACTCATGCACTTCCCAGCCAAGGAAAGCACAGATGTTCTGTCAGAGCATTGACACACAGTGAAAGCAGCTTCTATCTCACACATCTTGCATCGTGAGCAGCAGGAACCAGGAACTCTAAGTCCACAGCCTAGATGCTCTGGATCCTTCCCCCAGTGACCATTTAGGAATTCTGACACCAAGGCACCAAAATTACCAGGCACAATTAACCCCTCCATCTCCGTGTCTTGGCTTGTAATTCTGCTGGGCTTTACAGAACTATTTAAAAAAATAATGTCTGGAATATCAACGCATTGTCAGATGCGTAAATTAAGAGGAAAATGCCGACATTTAAATTCATTCATCAAGCAGAGACTGAATCATTCCAGCTCCAGAGATCTCCAGGAAAAGACGCTTTTGGGTCAGGAATATACTGAGAATGAAATGTTTTTGATGAGCATTAGTCATTATATACTTGCTTCTGTTAGTGCCTGGTGTCTCTCTCTTTGCTTTCTGCTGTACTCCTGCTGTCCTGCCTTGGGGATATTCTTTAACATAATCTGGCAGTTACAATTTTCTTCCTGTTCTGTGAGCAATTTCTTTTAAATCTTCAATGGTCTCAATATACTCAGTATTTTTAGTTCAAGAGGATGAACAATTTCTGGGCATTAGTAAATGCCTCTTTTTTTTTTTAATTAGTCGTCTTCCAGATGCATTGAATAACTTTCAAAACAAGGCTTGTCTCCACTTAACAAAGTTAAATTCATTGAGGCACTTCCTGTTACTAGGAGAAATAGAATTACTGAAACTGAGCTAAATACCTGACATCATTGTTTCCAGGGGTAAAATCCTGGTTGTAAATAGCTTTTACCCAAGATTTAACATTTTTGTCCTTCAAAAACTGCTGGTTTGTTCTAAATATCATTACATGTTACTATTATTATTGATAATAATAAATAATAATAACTACTAAACTTGCAGTCCTGAAGTGCTTTTTTTTTTTTTTTTTAGTAAAAATAAAGGCAAAATTCAAGGAAGGTGTTATTTCTTGCAAAAATGATTATAGCAACTGAACTGAACTGTTGCTGACTGCATTTCCCTGTATGGGTTCTTTATCCCACAGACTTGGTAGTTTGTAAGTCTAATATTTCTATTATTTTATGAAAATGTGCTTTCTACCCATAACCCAGTATTATTTTTTCTCTCCCTTAGGAACCTTTTGAAAGCTTCAACAGTTTGATGGCACTTTTCCTGAACTATTTAACTACTGCCACAAAATTTTAGCTTTTACTTGGAACCATTTTTGGTAAAAACAATTTAAATAGCAAAGTAGAAATGTTCTTTGTTTCAAGAAACTGTCTCTCAAAGGGAGAAAAATGCAGTTAGACTAGTTTTGGCTCTGGAGTTAGTTGGAGGTCTCTATGCTGGGGTACTCTGCCCTTTTAAACAGAGTTATGTTTGGATTTATATCTATACCGTCTTTTCCAGCGTGTGCCATTTTTCATTTGTACTCAATGATCTCAAGATTTTTTCCAACCTAAATAAATCTCTGATTCTATGACCTAGTGAGGCTAGTTAAAATTGCTGGATCTCATTTTAATAAGCATGATGTATCTATGGCATCAAAAAGAAATATGTGTGCTTCCCCAAAGAAAAGGAGGGGGATAGACTGAACTGCCCTTCTCTGTGTGCAGTTTCAAGAGCAGAGGAGGGTGGTTTAGGAATTGATGTGTAAGTTCTTGGTTCTGCCCTGTCAATTCTCTGCATAAGCCACAACTGCCAAAGAAGAGAGGCACATGAGGACATCAGACCATGGAAGTGAATGAAAATTCATCAGAGAGCTTACTTAATTATCTTAGCTCATCAAAATGGAGATTCTTCCACTCTCAGATAGCACTGACATATTTCCCTGCCAGGGAAATTATGTGTATAATACCAAATTGCTTAGCAAGTTTTGTGATTTAGTCCATTTCTAAAATCACAATTACTTTAAAATTGAGCTTGGCAGTTGGACATCTGAATGGGTGTAGCCAGAAACCCAAACTTGTTACAGTTAAAGTCCACAAAACTGCACTTGTCATCACATTTGACCTGCAAATTAGTAGGGCATCTATTAGGAGGGCAGCACTTTTGAGTGAGAGCTAAAGATCAAATCAAATCTGATCATTGGAACAGTCATTTCTGCTTGTAAGGTGAAGATTGTGGGAATTACCCTAAATCTGTCTTCATGA
Source organism: Acridotheres tristis (assembly GCA_037013685.1). Taxonomy (NCBI): domain Eukaryota; kingdom Metazoa; phylum Chordata; class Aves; order Passeriformes; family Sturnidae; genus Acridotheres; species Acridotheres tristis. Next base: position 6,082,411 of record CM072889.1, on the reverse strand, counting down.
GGCACAACCCTTGTTGTTTAGAATAACCCACGTGTTTAACACTGGAGGATCTAGTTAGAGGAAGGAGTACTGTATGGTATCTTCTGTATGTGCTCTTCTGTGTGATTCAAGACTGACTGTGCCTCTGAGATGACAGCAGAGTTACTGAAGCTATTGAACAGTATTTGCACACCAGTAAAGTTCCAAAATAGTGTTAGGAATTTACACTATGCTCCTTCTGTAAAGGGCAGCAGGAGTTACAATGCAGATTCATATACGAATATTGAAATACTCTGGATTGAATGACTGATGGTTTTGTATAACCCCTAGTTATTTCTTCATTTGGCTTTCTGCCACTCAGATTATGTTTCAAGACTGCTTTGTCAGTGAACATTTATGCCAGACATTTTTTCCAGAATAGGAAGGTGAAAGATGAGAGTGTTTCATGGGCTCTTGGTTGCCAGTGATGGATCATTTTGTGAAAAATAACAAACAACAGAATGTCTGTTAAGAAGCTCTACATAGGCTTGTACAGAGGTTCCCAGGCCATAGTTTGGTGCTGGGTGAAGAGTTAAACCTTACAGCTGGTACTTCTACCTGGCACAGAGGGGTGTCCAACAGGGGGCTGTTTGCTTGCGCTGGCACCTCACTCTTTCATTTATCCTGCAGCAAACAGGCCTTGCCTGGCTCAGACTTCTCTATGTTAGCCTGTTCTGCACTGTAGATGTATGAGGACAGCTGCAGGTCCTAAGTTAAAAGTACAGATAAAACAAGTATCTTTTCTGAGAGTAGCACATGTGTCTTCAGGATCTGGTTGTCACTAGACTTGGTAAATGGAAGGTCTGTTTGGCACAATTTGTTTCTTCCCACTTTTCTTTTCACCCCCTCCATGTTCATGAAGTAATTTTATGCTCTCTCTGGACCTACATTTTGAAAACTGTAACTGCTCTGTGGTATTACTAAGCCACACAGTTTCCCTTGGTGCATTTTATTAAAGATTGCTAATAATATTCCAGGCTTTGTGCATTGGATTCACCAGAAATACCTAGAAAGAGTAGGTGTATTCTGCTATTGTTTACTACATTTGGCTTGATTCACTTAGTCTGGAGTTAAAATGTTAATAGGATGGGCTTCTACAAACAGAAAAGCCTGTGGGTGAAGACTCAGGGTTTTAAATAGGCTAGAGTATTCATTTGGTTTTTGTTCTCTGAAAAATGATTTGAGAATTGTCCACATATCCTGCAAAAATATGAAAATGTTTTTCAAAATATAGAGGGACTATTGAAATGTAAATATCTAGTTTATAGATGAAAAATTATATAGAGATTGTAAATTATTTCTATAAAAACCTAATGAACTTTGTATGTCATTGCTACTTTTGTTCTCTATTTAAAAGTGCTCTGTGGCTCCATGTTCTGTTCCTTTCATCTTGCTGTAAACACAATCTCAGAAATAAAAATACTATTTTTCCCTCTCTAGAGCTGTCAATAAAGGGCTGAAAATGCATTTCATGCTAGAGACTCACTTAATCTTTGCTTTCTTTGTTATCTTTAACTCTTTCCTCCTACTCTCTGCCAATCCTTGATTTTATTTATTTATTTATTTATTTTGGAGGAGGGGGTGGATTTGCCCTGCTTAATCAGCTGTGGTTGTCACATAATGTTTCCTTTCATCTCTAAGTTTCAAGGTATTCTGCTCCTTTCTGAAGTCTGGCAAAAGCTTTATAGTGTAGCCAAGTATTACTTACCCATGTAAATGCTGACTCCACCAAAGAGAGGATAAACCCACATAGATTTCATAACTCAGCAGTCATTTCCCTTTTGAGTGTGGCATCTTTGCTGAGAAGGTAAATCTGTACAAGCAGCCAAGGCAGGCTGTGGGAACCAGCACTGGGGGAAAAGAAGATATCAGTGTGACACTTCTGCAGGAACTAAATTCAGTTGGTGTAAGAATAATAATGAGGAAGAATAAAAGTCACCATCTCAGTCCTGCTGAATTAGGCTGAATTGCCTCCTGTGGAGTGTGCTTTTTGCACTCCAATGCTGAAGTGCTATGTGTTCAGGAGCAGGAGATGAGGATGGGGACAAAAAGGTTAAGAGCTGAACACAGAGAAGTATCTGCATTTTCCTTCAATTCCCTACCTTGAGTTCCCCAGAAACACAACAGTACTTACCTACACAGATGAAAAGCAGAAAACTTCTTGTAAAGGTTAATTGTTTTGTACTAGTCTAGGCAGTATCAGATGTGATGGTTAAAGAGGTATTAAATGGCCTTTACTGTGGTAAAGTTTTGTGTTATCTATTACTCTTGTCACTCTTGACACAGGAGGAAAAGCTTTTGTAAAGTTCCCCTTGATATGAGAGGGAAATTAACAGTTACTGGAAACGAGATTGGGTAAAATGTATTTTTTCTATGTTGTATCCTTCTTGCATTGCTAATAGCTGCCAAGGAAACCAGCAGAACTCTTAAGTCTTCTGCAAGAAAGGCAGCTATGGTTATAAACAAGGTCTGCAGATTATAAAAGTGTTAGTGGGGACCTGCCATGAGTTCTGTTCTGCATACTGGTGCCTGTTACATGTTCAATTTCAATTAGGTAAATAATGTTTTTCCTAGTCAATAGTTAGTGGGTTTTGTATGGGTTTTCTTTTTCTTTGTTTGGTTTTGGGGAGTGTGTTTATTTGTTAGGTTTTTTGGGGGTTGGTGGGTTTTTTTGTTGTTTTGTTTGGTTTGTTTTTAGGCTTTTTGTTTTTTTACAGTAAGCAAAGCCTTCAAATTATTCTGATTTACCTTAAGAGAAACTACTCTACACTGAGTGTGAAGGTTGCCTGTCACATTGCTCTAGAGGCTTCTGTCAGAATCTGGGATCTGTCAATCTGCTGTGGTTTCTTTTCCTGGGGAAGGTGGATACCATTCAGTACTTTAACCAGCCTTCTAATACGATAGCAAAGTAAATTGTAGTTGTCTTTGTATATGAGCTGTAATTATTTTACAAGAGGTTAAGCTTGGCTCTTTGCCTTTTATCTAAAAGGGCACCGTTTCTTATGTTTTACCTTGTTCACCCCTGTCACGCACAGCTATGAACTTTGGCACATCCATCATCATGCTTTCAGGGAAAAAATGCCAACATTTGTAATAAATCTTTTTTAGGAACAAATGCTTATGAACTTTTTCTCCTGTTGAATTTACAGGTCTGACGTTTATTACCTCACTGATTTCAGCTAAAGCCTAAGGAGGAAATTGATTTGGGATGAAAACAGGTAATAATAGCTTGATTAGAATCATTTTCAGCTTCAAAGGACCCTCACGTCCTTCTGCATAAAATAACGATCATAAAATCAATTTGTGTATCTCTGATTCCTTTTTTGCCTTTTCTGAAGGTGATGTTCTTTGCAAAGGACACATTAGTCATGATGTTTTACTGCTTTGAATAGTACTTCCATTTTTGATTTGCTTAAATGTTTTAGTTTCCAAGCTCAAGTAAATTTGGATTGTTAAGACAAATAGAAATGATTGACAACTACAAATACTTCTTCCAGAAAGTGTCACAGACAATACACTAATTTTTGGTCTTTAAATAAGCTGCCTCTGGCTGTCACCAATCCCACACACTTTACAATTTACTCCTGGGTTGAATTTTTGTCTTTTTTGTGATGGAGAGCACAAATCTGATGCTTAGAGGGGTAGCAGTTGCAAGCTGTGACTACTCATGTTCAGTGTGACCAAAGTGTGCACAGATGTGTCTTCCTACCTCACTGTTGGTTCTCCCAGGTATTGTTGAGAGCATCTCCTGGCATTTAGGAAGCTCTGTTGCACACACTGAACTCAAAGTCCTTCAGCCTCTGAGGCAGCTTGTTTAAAAAGGTCGCTTTCTAGCAAAAAAAGGTGATCTTGACTCAGTCTGTCACATTTGTAATTCTCAGCAGAGAGAAGTTAAAATAAGTTCTTGCAGGCATCCATAGGTTTTATATTTTGAATAAAATGATTGAATCTGACATTCGTACATTTATTAGTACAATAAATAGAACTTTAAACTGTATTTCTGTTGATTACACTCATCAGTGTTATAGCTCTCTGTTTTCACTTGGGAAATATCTTCAAAGGCAGGTAAGTGTTGTTACTTACTTATTACAGGATGGTGAAAAGTAGTTACAGAAGATTCTGGTGTGACCAAAAACTTTGGGGAAAAGGTTGAAGGGAAAGGCTACAGTTCTCTGGTGCCCCACTGTGTGTATTTGACCTTCTACCACCACTGAAGCATTAGAAATTCAGAGGAGAATAGTTGCTGACAGAGGAAAAATTTTCACACATCTGAAAGCAAACCACTCAGTCACAAAAAGTTCAAATATTCAAAAGTTCAGTTCTTGTGGAGCATAATACGGCTTTGTCTGGACTTCTGATACTTTAATTTTTATCTATTTAATATTTAAAGAAATGTGCCCTGAAACTTTTGCCATTGTGTTTTGATTCTCAGGTGTATGCTCCTGTGAATAAACTAGTGCAATTTTTACTTCTTTTCATATGCATTTGGTAATGCAGGCATATTACAGACTAAAAATTACTGATTGTGATTAAGTGATTTTAAGTCTCAATATTGTTCTTATCAATCAGTCTTCTTTTCAGCATCAGATATTCACATATGCAATCATTTTCTTTGGCATTGTTATTCTTTGATTATAAATTCCCCATGAGTAAGGCATTATATTAGAGAAGCACAATTTACTCTGAGGACTGGCATTCTTTTTTTCCTCTACTTTGATTTTCTTAATGTCTCAGTTTTCTTTATCAATAGTTATGGCTAGGAGAGAACTACTGTGATAGGCCGGTAGCTAATCCTAATTTTCATGTTAAATTATCATTAAATAAAGTTTATAGATCTAAGCATAGACCCTCATGGGAAACATAGTAACTATTAATTATATGAACAATATACTGTGGCCTAGTTTTGGACCTCACTGTCTCAACAGAACTACACAAATTACAGATATTTGTCTATCAAGCATGTCTAAATGTCATGTAAGTTGATGAGAAACCAAGACCAAAGGGTTCCACCTAAAATATAGCTTTCCTTGCTATTTGAAAAGCAAAACAATAAGGGGACAACTTAACTGAAAAGGAAGGTTTTTTTCAAACTGAAAAGACATTTTGGTTTAAGAAATCAATATATTTCGTTCTGGTAGAATTTCAATCCTCTTTCTGAGTCCAGAAACAATCACAAAACACAGAGTGGTTCTTGCACTCTTTGGCAGTACTGGGAAGTTGTTTGTGATAAATCTTGATATGTCCAAAAGATCGTAAAAAATTAATAAAATTGATTATCACTTTTTTGGCAAAATTACCATGTTTTTCACCTTGCCTATGATACAGAATTTTGCTAGGAGGAGGAGCAGCTGGTCTCTTGGACTGCCACTGTATCAGAACATAGGTGATTTCTGCCATCTGCCCTCTTGAGTAGTAAATATCTATATTACTGACTTTTTTTTTCATTTTTGTCTGTTGGTGTTGCAAATCTGTGGAATTGTAATTCAAGATGCTTTTCCCAGTTGTCAAGGCTGACAGATTTTAAAGGGCTGACATTCTCTATTTATACCCAGCTCTGATATGCTGTGTTCCACTGGACACTACAAAACAAATAAAAGAAATAGAAAAACATAAACAAGAGTCCTCAAATTAAAAAATAATCGCAAATCCCTTTAAAGATAAAACTTTGATCTCAACCTTTTTGTAGGTTTTGCTAATAAAAATTCTAGCACTTTGTCAGCAAAACGACTTGTGTCCAGCTATCCCCCCTGGAGACACGGTGACCAACCAGTACATGGGATCACCTGTGGGCTGGTGCCCCTCCACATCAGCAGTCTGTAATATCCACCTGTCCTCACTGCAGGTGCCATATTGTAGTGCAGTATGTCACAAACACAAGGTGACAGATCCAATCATTTACCTGCATTTTAATTAGGTCTGTATTTATGAATCATGAGAGAGGCTTGGGGAGGATGGAGAAAGTGGGGAAGTGGAGGGCTTGGGGGATGCTACACGCCTGTTTTAACCTTAGGAAAGGCATAACCCTATACTCAATAAGGTTTTTTTAGCTCCACATGGAATAGGCTGCTCAGACATACAGTGATCATGCCCACACATCAAAGACATTGTCATTGCCATGCTCTTCCATGGACACGCCCCATTGGCAACTCTCACAGCTGGCCTGGCACTGCACAGCAGCTTTTATTATAACATCATGATTACTTTAATCTCGTGTATAATTCAACTTCACGTCTGATTTAATTGTGTCGTTTGTCCTGTGACCTTTCATGATTACTATATATGCCAGGCTTGATTCTTTTCAAGGGTCCAGTTCCATCTCTTTTTCCATGTATGGAAGGGTCTCCAGTTGGCTAAATCTTTCTGTTAAGGGCTGCTCAGTGTACACTGTCAATGGAATCTGTCAGGAATTGATCAGGGATAATTTATTGAGACTATTTTGCCTGGACCTTGATTGTTTCCAGTACAGATAAGTTTCAAGATTTAGTATGTATTTAGTGTTATTTTTATACTTGCTGAGAACCGAAGAGAGAAGCAAGATTAAATCCTTTACATTCTAGAGTGAGTCAAATATTATGCCTTTTTTTTGTTTATTTGCTTGTTTTCATTCTTTCTTGAAGAAAAACGGTATAATTTAAGTACTTTGGGTATCAGGATCATTCTAGCTGGAAAACTCCTTATAATTTTATTTGTTTCACTATTTCCTAAAAAATGCAACCATTGATTTACCAGAAGCTTTTGGATGTTAAAAATGATGATGTTGTATTTATGGCATAATGGCAGAAATGTTTTCCTTTTCTCATTAAGATCTGTGTTTTAATACCTTTGTATTCTTTCTTACAAACTAGAAAGCCAGACTCTCTAAGGAGAACACCTGCCATGATGTCAGTTCTACCACTAACAGCTCTCAAAATGCAGTCTAGTCATATGTGTCAAAAGGCATTATAATTATACAGCCTGCATCACAGGTCTTATTTTATCTCCTTGCAAGTATACACCAATATTTTTCCTAACTTAATGTCCAGAAATGTAAAAATAATTTTCCTTTGCATAAGCAGATAAATCTGTAACTTTATCCACAGCCTGGCAGTACTTGTATTTCTATTTTTTCTTAGCCTATAATAATTAGTCTTCACAATGGTCAGATTTTATCATTGAAAGTATACCCTTGAACAGTCCCTAGGCACACGGTTTTACCCAAATATTTGATCCTTGGAAATCTGCCAGTACTTTCAGACTAAAAGATTACTTGAAGTTTCTTTTACATAATGAATGCCAAATTGTTCTTCTCCTGGAATGCTTACAGAACTATTTCTGCTATTCCCAGAGCAGCACTGAGTAATTCCTTACTGAATTTCTTACAGTACTGAATATTCATGAAAACTTATGAAATATGATGATGTTTCTTCTAGCAGTGTGTTTTACAGTGTCTTACCCATAGAGTTTTACTTTCTTATGCCTGGTTTGTCCCAATTGTTACTTTTTCCTTCTTATGGTTGGCTGATTCTTCCAAAGGATAAAATAAGACTGAAGAGCCATGATCATTGTAAAGTCTAGTCCTTTCCTAGCACAGATGACAATATCTAATCCTTTTCCTAGTTTAGCAGACCTTAGCTTAAGCTATTTAGATGTCTTTATTTGATATTCCTATTAAAATATTGTCTCTGGATAGCATTATTATTATTAGAAGAAGAATTTTCAAACTAATTTTGCCGATGTCCAGTTCACACCTGGTTCTCTTGGTAGACTAGGACAGACAACTGAATGCCAGAGAATCATCAGACATGGAGTGCCTATTTCAATTTCAGTATTCCAAATTAGCTCCACATTTATTATACATTTTATTCAGAAGTGTCTAAACCAGAGATTCTTTTTTCTTTTCAATAATCTGTTTTCTATTTTTTTCATCACAGTTTTATAATTTCAGTATCTGGATCACTAGTCTTGTGACCCAGGCTTCTCTAAGAACTCCCCTGTTGAGGCAGGGATGAGGTGAGGAGGAATGAGCAATTAAGTGCCGTTCAATAGTCAGATATAGTTATATTATTGCTCAGTACTTACTGCTATTTTTACCAATTATGTTTAATTAGAAAATTACAAGTAACTGTAGAACATTTACCTCAAACATGAATTTTAGTGATAATGCATGAGATAGGCTCCTGCAGAAGAAGGCAGAATCACAGGAAAATGTTTTCTCTTTGATTTATATCTGTTTCATTTCCCCCAAGCTTCAGACTAGCTCAGTATCAATCTGTTTCTCTTATTTCTTTGACTAGCTCGAGTGAGATCAAAGAACTCTGTATCTTCAGGGAATCTACGTAATAGTTATTAATACACTGACGAATTCCTATCTTGGTGATATCTTCTGCTCTCCTGAAAAAATACTAAAATGCTATTGAAAATAAAGAGAAGAAATAATAATTAAAAAAGAGTAGCAAGTGGCACAAACACCATCCTCTCACAGAGACCAGTACAAGTGTCTTGTCCTCCACACTACGATTAGTCAGACCAAACATCTGACTACGAGTCTAAAACAGTACTGCAGATGTATCAGAGTAAGGGAGCTCCTCTGGAAAACATCCTATAAAATGCTCTGTCTTAGGTTTGAGTTGCCAATTTAAATAAACTTATTTCTTTCTGTTGTGAGACAGAACCAGGAGCAAAAGAGCAAGGCAGGCTTAAAACTTTGAAAGGGTATAGAAGAAAATTTATTAACTACACAAACAAAAGGGGGGGGGGAAAGGGAAAAAAACCAATTCAGAATAAGATTTTCCAGATCGCTCCTTCCCTCCCTCTCCCAATCTTCATAACAACAAAACAAACATATAACAAATACTTCGGTCAGTGCCCAATTTAGTCTTTCTCTGTTCACTTCTGGAGGGGGAAGCTTCTTCTTGTTGAAGTTGGAGGGATGTGTCCCACAAGAAGGAAAAAAGTTCTCTTGTGGTTTTATCTCTCACGATTTGCATCCGCCCGGGAATCTGCAACCGTGACACTCCTCCCAATTCTACAGCCGTCCCAAAGTTGTAGATGTGGGTCATGTCTGTTCCATGGGGTATTACTTTTAAGAATGAAAATGTTCGACAGCAACGATTCTATCTGTCTCCTTTCTCTCTGCTCAGGCTTCATCTTCAGAAAACTGAAATCCCCTTCTTTTCTCAGGGCAGAAATTCAAATTCCCAACACAGGTGGTTTTTTTAGTCAAATCATGTCCTAAAAAGGAACATTTCCATCCCCCCATGTCTCTTTCCATGGTTTATAGGAATATTCAGTACATCAGTTCATTCCTACAATTTCCCAAAAAGATTTTCAGCCATTTCAGCATCTTCTCATTCTCCTTCCATCTTAAAATACTTAGCTCTTACATCACTGACTTCAGAAATCTTCTTATTCCCTTTCATATTCAAAGGAAAGGCTGGAGGCTTTGCAAATCTTATCTGAACACTAAAAAGTTAAAGTTTAACACAACTACAAAAGTTGGGCCAGGCCCAGGCCGTGCTGGGGGGGGGCGGCTGAGTTGTTAATCAGCCTTTGTGGGGCTGGGCTGCAGCCCCGCATGGCTCATGGCCACCTGGGCAGGCCCGGCCCGGCTGGCAGCATAAAGAGTCAGCCTGCCCCCCCACGCCAGAGCCACAGGCCGGTGGAGGAAGAAGCCGTGAAGGTCTTATCACACAACTTTTCCTCCCCCCCGGCCATCGGGTCCCCCTCGTTGGCAAACGGGGCCCAAGCGGCCTCCGAGCCTCCCCCCCCACCCCCCGCATGGGGGAGAGGGAGACTCGGGTTGGTGTTACCTGCTCAGCCGCCGGAAAGACAAAGAGGCCGAGTTCCGGATTACCTCCTTCAAAATGTGTGTGCATGGAGCGAACTGACTTTCTCCGATTGGCTGTTGCAGGTATCCCAAAAACCCCCCCACAAAGGAAACTCCCAGAGGAAGAACTTCTTCTGAGTTTCTTCCTCCCAAGTCAACCTATCACATGCTCTCATTTTGTAGAATGCTTAAAATAATTTTTGAGATTCTGTCCTCTTCAAAGCACATGCCAGAACTCGGGCTGCTTATGGGTTTAAGAGGAAAGTAGGACATGCGCATGTCCAAAAAATGACAGGACTATATTTTGGTGTGATGCTGTAGGCCTCTGATAGAACAATGTTGTTTTGTGCTTAAAATTGCTCAATCCTTCATTTTTCTCAACCACTTTTCCAGTTCCTGTGTGCTTCCAGTAAGGAATCAACAGACTTTGGTGTGCCATGAAAATTAGCTCAGCATACAGATGCTCAGGCTAGGTGAAATCCAGATTTATGTAAAATCATATAAAACAGTGCTGCATGGTGTTTTCTGACCAGGACCAGATAAAATCAAGCCAAATGAACTTGGTACTAAGGCTAAATTAAGAAGTTTTGATTCTTGCCAAATGATTATTACCTTTGGGACCATTCCAAACCTTTGTGATTAGACTGTCTCTGGATCTAAGATCAGATGCCTGTAGCAAACATTTCTATCACAATTTGTCCCTTCCCAATTTCAGGACTAACATGAGTAAAATGAGGTGCTCTAGCATCTGTCAGTATAAAACTCCTAGAGTCTTGTGTCTTCCTTGTGAAACTCAGAAGCTTGTGTTCTGTTTGCTGCCACAGATATAAAGAACAGAAGTGACTCAGCATTTCCAATCCCATGATAAAAATCAATTAAAATACCCCAGAGTTGTTCTGGTTTCCTCAATTTCCCTTTTCTCCACAGAAACTCCTGAGTTTGAAAAATAACAGATTTGCTTCTCAATCTCTCTTTTTTTTTTTTTTTTTTTTTTTTTTTTTTTTTGTGGTGGAGTAGGAAGAGTTAATGTGAGCTATGGTTCTTGGATAATCACAGGAATTTAGAAACTCCATCCAGTGTGCTATTTGACAGTAGTGAAACCTGATTAAGGTTATTCGTCCCTCTAACCATTGACCTCTACATTCAATAAACATACAGTTGAAAAATAACCACATCAAGGAATTTCTCAAACTTGGCCAGAAAGCATGAATTTGAAGAAACAACTTGTACAAACTTCTGAAAAATTAGTTTGTAAACATGTTTTTTCCTTACTGAAAAACAATCTGCTTTTACGTATTCTGATATGTTTCTTAGAAATCAAGTATTGTTTTGGATTTGTTTTTGTTTAACCAATGAGAAAAAAAGGCTGTTGGCTTGGTTTTGGGCATTTTAATTTTTTTGACTTTTGTTTATTCAACAACAGTAGTTTATTTAACACATCTGCCAGTGCTGGGGCTTCCATAGGTTGCAAAGGGATATAGTTTGTAGATATGTAGATCCTGGCCTGATGAAAATTCAGTGATGCCTTAGGAAAATGAAGGTGAGAAAAGAAAAAAGAAGGGATCATAATGTATTGTCCTCTCACCTGAAATCAAATAGCTTGTTCAGGCCCTACCTCTTTTTCACATCTCTAGTGCGTTTCATGCATATCTGAGGAAGACGTTTTTGCTAATCCTTCAGATCCATTGAGCTTTTGGCCTCTTAGAACATGAAGGTCAAAAATCTTCTATTACTGGTTTTGTAGACATGGGTCTAGTAGCATGTATATTTTAAAGTGTAGCTGTTTTGGCTTTTTAAATTTAGTTTTTACACAAACCAAAAAACAATCAGTGGTTTGTAGCTCACTGTTTATAGGCCCCCCAAGACACTGGGCTTCAGTCACAGTAATTTTCCATCTTGGACTCAGTTTGGGCTAATAACTTTCCTTGGAAGTTCAGTAACAAAAATCATGTTCCAGTTGGGTTGTTATTCAGGGAAGGAAGATAAGCCTCCAAGGCTGTTGATTAAAGCCCAGGAGCTCGTTAGGCAGCAGGAATTACTGGGAGTGGGAAAGGTTTGTGAGCAGAGCCCAGCCCAGGCACTGCCCCTCAAGGCCAAGGCCTAACAAGGCTTTCCTGGTCAAAAAGGAGACATCTGGAGCTTCTGTTTAATTAAAAACTTTTCCTGAGGTGTTTGTATAAAGCCTCAGTGAAATGTGGTTCTGTCCACTTTTTACCTTTCATTGGGTCTCTTTTGAAAAATGCTTATGGCAGATGGTGGAAAAAGAAGAAAATAAGCAGTATATCCACAGAAAACCGAGTTAAAGCGTAGCAAAACCCAAGTAATTCAAATTACTGTGATACATTATATTTTCAAAATTTGTGAAATATTTGCAAATGTACAAATGCATTTGATTAAAATATGACAGTATTAATTATGAAAAATGTAATAATTAAGGAACTGAATAAAAATAAATATTCTTTTTAATTAATAGTTCTGTACTGATGCATCTCTTTATAGGCTCCCTATACCAACTAGTCCCTTCCCTAATTGATTTTTAATTCATTTTCTTCTCTAGAAAGAAATGGAACCAGAATGATATCCATCATGCTTATTTTATGCATCTTTAATAAATCAAATAGTATTTATTAACGCCTGCAATTATGTATGTCAGAAATGTTGACTAGATGCAAATAAAAGCCCTTCTTTGAATGTTCCTCTTAATTATGTGCTTTTGATTTTCATGACTTGCATTTTAGAAAACTGTAAGAAAATGTAATTGCTAATGAATGTCTGTGCTAGAGTTTGATTATAGTTTAGTATCACTTTTACAACCATTTGAATCTGAATATAAATATTTTCCAGTTGCTCCTGCTTGAACACTAGTACTAATATTCCTAAGTGATGCTAATGTAGAGTTTTGGTTTGTGTCTGAAGTATGTTGGCACTGAAATGAATTACAAAGACAAATGAATTACAAAGAACAAAGACTTGACATAGTGTTGTAAAGGCTGAAAGGCAGAACTCCTGGTTTGCAGGTGATTTTAATTTTCTTTTCAAGCTCATCAAATCTGATCAAATCTTACTGACATTGAATGTTTGGCAATGGTGAAGTCTTAGTCACAGTGTCATTAATCTTGTCCTGCGCATTCACTTCTGCAGAGAACACGTAAAGCCAAAATGTATGTGAGGAAGGTGTGGAACAATACTGAAAAGTGCATTTTCAGTTTTCATTGTCTGGTCCACAGACACACATACATCACTGTGATGAAACCAGAGTGACTTATGCTGCTGGCTAGTTGTCCACAGAGAGCTGAAGTCAAAGAAATTGTCTAGCACATCATTAGCCAGAAGAGGTAGACTCCATATTAATTCTGCTTGTTCTTTAATTTCAGGAAGTCAGTTCTGAGCCTTATGGATATGTTCAGGCAGGAGCTCTGTATGATCTCAGAGTAGCTGAAGGGCATCAGATACCCTATTTCTGCCACGGAGATGTGCCTCAGCATCCAAGTAATAGATTATAAATCTCTGAAAGCATTTTTCAGTCATACATTTTTACCATATCCCTTAACCAACCACAAGATTTCAAAGAGCATAAAAATCACTTGTATCAGAGGATTTTGCAGCATAGGTAATGCTGTAGAAACTCACTGTACTGTCATTTTGACACAAGTAATTGGGCATGGAGCTGCACATACACAGACAAAAAGGGGAAAAAAAATTATCGCATGCTACCACACAGGATGTGTACTATAGACTTAAAATTGTAATAATCCATCACTGTCTGTCTGTATTGAATTGGAAAACAAAAAATATGCTGTTTGGACTGCAGAAAAAAAAATTGAGACTCTGTGGTACAGTTACATTATTTGGTCATATTGTTGCTGATATGTCTACAAAATGGAACTCTTCCATTGCACTTCAAATTTATGACTGAGTAAATCAAAAGTCACTCTGTGAAGATGACTACCTACAATTTTGTAGGTAAAATGTTGTTTTATCCTGAACAAATTGGGTGCATATTCATCATTCCTTGCAATGTTGCATCTTACAAAATATATGCCTTTCCTTTGCCTTGTTTAGTTTGCTTTCCACAAATGGGATAGTTGCATTGCTGATAGCTTGCAAAAAAAACTATGCTTTGTATTCGTAACTGGATTCTGCCCATTGTACAGTGGAGGCTGAGTTTTGGACACCAACGTGCACATTAAGGATATGTGTGTGTTCCCACAGTTCTAGACCATTTCTAGCTAGGCTGCAGCCAGAGGACAGCAGGGTGAGAGCCATCAGGTGTTACATGCAAAAAAGGTGATCTCAATGGAGAAGTCTGCTGTAGGCACAGCCAGTGAGTGGTACCTCACCAGGGAACCAGACCCCAGCTCTTCTCTGAGGGGCATAAAGGAAGTTTTCTGTCACTGTTGCTGATGTCATGATCTGATGTAGTTTCAGTTTTACCCCATGTGATCAGTCTCTTGCTGTATTACACACTTCTGTCACAGTCTGCTCACTGCTGAGGGGATTGGGTCATAAAGACAAGTTCCAAGGTATTATTAAACAATGTGTTTCCACTTTCTCTATATTGGCACTTTTTGCTTCAGCAATTGGAAGTTGTAAAACTTGCTTTCTGATGAAGAGCAGCGATCATGTACTTTGCATAGGTTTGTTAAAAAAATTAAATGAATGTGAAAAAAATGACTGATGATTACTGCAATGTTTCCAAGGAAAATAGGGTTATCTAAACCAGTAACCACACATTTATCAGATGTGTCACAGTTCTCATTTTTCTCTTCTATAACTTTGTTTAGCTTTTTAGTACTTCCTAGAAAATTTGCTGCAGCACTGGTCTTTTGCTGTTGAAAGAATAGTGTAGTATTATTTCAATAGACTACTAAATATTTGCAATTTATTTATTCTTCTGCTTCATCCTGAGTCCCTGACTTTGCTGAGAGCATAACATAAGTGAAATCTACCTTTGCATTAGTGATGCATCTTTTCCTTTTTGCTGCCTGATGTGGCAGCAAAATGGTGAGCTGAAGAAACACCATGCTTTAGTGCTTTTGGGAATTCCTTTAAGTCTTGCACAAATACCACTTTTTTTCTTTAGTATTTAATGTCTTGAACATAATTAGTTCATTGAGCCACTTGGCAGATTCTGCTCCATCTACTTTTGAGTGTGTTTATCCTGATGGGTACTTGTTTGCAAGATTCTTGTTATGACAGAATATTTTACCAATCTGAGGGGAGAGACTACTTTAGAATATTTAAGATACCCTTGGGCACAGATTTTGGCTTGGTCAGGAATTGAGTTTGGTTATATATATCAAGAGTTCAGAGATGTGTGTCTTGAAAGAAAACAGTGATAATTTTTTGTGAGACTGGATGTTTGTTAGTGGTTTGGGGTGACACTGAGCTAAGATTTTGGTGTAAGTGACGTTTTTACTTTCTTTTGTTGGCTGGTTGGGGGGTGTATCCCTTTTTTCACTGGCTTATTTTCTCATCGCAATATGCCTTTTCTTATATACATTTTTTTGTCATGTCCCATTTTACTAGGCACTTTACAGTGGCTTTTTTGTTGGAAGGAAATACAACCACAGAATCTATTTCATCTGTTACTGTAGTTTTATTTCCCAAATTCCAGTCACAACAAAACACAGTGTGGACCCTGCCCAAAATGCTGCCTTGTTTCATCTGGAGGTAGCTGCAATCTGCAGTCTCTGTGCCACATGAGCAGTAATGTGGCAGATGTGGAAGCAAAAGCAGGAATGTTCTGTCTGTACTGAAAACACGGCAGCATGTTGCATTGATCTGCTGTCACCTCAAAACTTCCCTGGCCCAGAGGAGCCAAAAAAATTAAGATTTTTGAGCTATCTGAAGTTTGAAACAGAAGAGTAAGAAGTCAATAAGCAAACCAGACACCTAAAGAAAAATGCCCATTTCATAAAGATTTTACTTAAAGTAAGAAATTGGGAAGTAAATCCTTATACATATTCCACTTTTCCCAAATGTCTGTTGTTCAGTGTAAAATCTTAAACCATTTACTGAAAATATCGGCTCTGCGTCTATGGCAAGGGATCAGATTCCATCAAAATATGACTTTGATCCAGTGTCCATGCAGATCTGGGAGAAATTTTGAATATTCATCGAACAGCAGCTGTAGGTGTTCACTGAAGAGCCTGAGTCATGCCACAGAGCAATACATCTCTTCCTCTACCCTTGAAAATCTCAGATTATGTTTTGGTAAACAGGCACATAAATATGTTTATTATTTGATCTTTTAAAAGATAAATAGTGTTCCTACCAGGAAATGTCATATGCATTTGTGTCACCAAAAATATTTTCTTCCAAGCAAATAAGTCACTCTTTAACACCTAAGCATATACTTTTGTTTTCAAATTGATTCTCCTGCAGACCTGGAGGAGTGCTTAAGATTGCTAATGCACTAATGTTGTTAATTCTCACTGAAAGCTCTTCAGAACTCAGCTAAGTGCAACACCTGTGAAGATGTTGTTTTCCTTTTGTGTGAACCAGCATCCCAGTAACAGTACCTTTGCCCTGTTAGGACCAAAGTATGTGTTTTCTTGAGACTTGCATGCTATAATAGGTGAACTCAGTTATTTGAAATGCATGTTTTTGACCCTAAGTTGTCCAATTGTTGGTGCTGTAGTTTTCCCCGTCGCAGATGACAAGACCATGCAGAAAAAATTCCCTATATTGAATAATTATTGAGATGGTACTCTGTAATATTGTGAAAATTTGTAGCTGGAATATATTACATTACCATGTTAAAAGGTTTGGGATAGTAAACAGCACAGCCTCCACAAGGATATCCTTGGCTGATCAGGATGATAACAGCAGCAGAGCAGAACAGACCAATTCAGCCACTATTACAATGCAAACTCTGCAGCCCATCTCTGAGTTCCCAGAGCTTATTTGCAAATCTGGCAGTAACTCTTTTAGAAAACATCCTGCTGGCATGTGGCACCTGTACTGGAGCTCTGCTGCTTTTAAACAGAACAGCTAAAGGTTGCTCATATAAACAGGCTTTCCTGAAGGAGTGATAAGAAAAAGAAGCAAATCTGATCCTGTACTTGTTGACAGACAGTATCAAAAGTAAAGGTCAGTTTCCTAGCCCTGAGTCTCACCCCAGTAAAGAAGCAATGGTGCATTAGAGATATGACCATAGGGCTGCACTGAACCTTCTGCAGCTTGATGCACTGAAAGATGCAAGCACACTAACATTGTCTGGAGCATGGACATTGGAGCTGCACAGGAGGCTGCTGGGAAATCAGTAGGATATTTCTCTTGCTCTTCTGGATTGTAAGGGAGTTGGTCAGAAGAGAACTGTAGAATATGTGAGAAGATGAAGTAGCTACAGGTGAGGTTATAAGGATAAAGCAGTTGAGTTGGCAGGTCTTAGAGCCTACAGCAATAGAGAGAGTGATGGAGGAATCTGGAGATCTGTGAAGAGGTGAGGAATTGTCCTGAAGTGATTTCAGTTTCTACACTAAATTTCAGTACTATTCTTTTAATAATTTTGGTCTTGCTTCACTATCCATTCTACTCTCTTGCTTTGAATTAACAGGCTCTGGTGAAACAAGGTTTCTCTTCTGGTATTTGATGTAATTACCAGAGGAATGGAGTTCTGGCTCTTTGGGTTGGCTTACTCTTATGATTCATGCTTCATACATTCATTGCACTCTCTCCAACAAGTTCTTGGAAAGCATGGGAAACAATTATTTTCTTGTGGGAAGGAGTTTTATCACTCTTAAAAAGCCAGCTTCAAGGAGGTAGTCTACTGAATTACTACCTCCCTGTCCCTGATGATTTGTCTTTGAATACACAATGTTATGCCAACAATTCAAAGAATGAATTCTTATTAATTCATAGAGGAATCAGAAATGTGCTTTCTCTTTGCCTTTTCTCCCCCCAAAAAATCATCAGGCCTTAGTTTCTTTCCATAAAAAAGCCCAGAGAATCAGCCAATTAATTGTTAAAAACATAATGCCATAGTTGCCAAGTATTGTACCTGATGGAGGAGAAGGATATAGTTAATTCTAATAACCCCAGATTACATTTTAAACAAAATTTCTTCCCTTGTGTTAGTGATCACAGTGCTTATACTTGGTAGTGTCTCACAGCAACACAAAATTTTTTTAGATTTATTAAATATACAGCAAAGCTGGCAGAAATGTTGAAGAGTAAGCTGAGCTGTGAGAGGTTTTTTGCCTTGTTTTGCTTTTATTCCACTCTTCTGGTCCTTGCTACACCTGTAGCTGTCGAGCAGAGGTTTATCACACTTGTGCGTGGGCTCCTCTCATGCCTGCTTTAATGAGCAAACAAGATGCAGGATGAATCTTGTGGGAAAATGCCCAAATGCCCAAGGGACAACAGACATGTCTGAAGGCAGAACAATTTGAAAAATGAATCTAAAACAAAAAATTCCCTCCCAACAAGATATTTCTGCAATTATAGGGGAATTTATTAGCTAGATTCATTCACACACAGAACTGAATGCAATTTAATTTTACTTTTTTCCATTCTATCTCTAGGTGGGATATTTACAATCAACACAATTTATATTTGGAGATAAGGATTTTTGTGAGATAAATGAAGTTAATTTCTATTTCATTATTTAGAGAGCTGTATAGGGAGTGATTATTATAGAAAAATATATTGGAAAGAAGTTATAGAAATTATGATTATAGGAAAGCTTAAAAGTCAGTTTATATAGAGGAAAGAGCTTAACAGGTATGATGAGATAATGAGTTTAATTAAGGTCAGTCTCCATTTTGTCCAGGACTCTTCAATGCAATGAAAAATGCCTTTTCTGCAGCTATTAGAAACTCAAGCTGGACATACAGAGAAGAAACTTTTGTGTTATTCTGAAACCCCTCAGAAAAGTGACCTGCAGGTGCAGCAGTGCCATGGAGTTGTGTCACCATTCTCACTGCACATTGCAGAAAGGTTTCCTGGATGTTGCTGCTGGGAGATCCTGTGAGATAAAGTCTCAAAAGTCTCATATGTGCCTTCAGTTGACACTGATCACCCTAGGTTGTTTTTCATCACGTAAAGTATTATGTGCACAGTAAGACTCCATTTGTGAAGAATAAACATAACAATTTATGACTAAAATGTAAATTTTATTTACAGTCATGTATATGCCTCCATAGCGGCTACAAAGAAATGTTCCAAATTGTCAAGTGCTAAAAGTTTATTTCCATATTTTCAATAACTATGGTTGAGTTAATTCAGATGTGTTATTTGTATTTATTAGAAAAACAGGATTCTTTCTTAAGTGTTAAGGGATGCTGGGATCAGAGATGAGCAAAATAATCAGCTTTAGACAGCAGTAAGAAACAAAATTAGGATAGAAAGACTAAACAGCACAGAATCAGCAAAGAGTAATTTCAGATTCAATGTCAGAACTGAAAATTGATATGAAAAAAACTATTAAGTTTTGTGACTAAAGGTATTTTATTTTTTGACACTGGAAACTTGACAGTGCATGACGGAAGGCAGATTTCTTAGAAGTATCCATGGTTGGAATATTTCATTTTATTAGTTGAACACCTGTTGTTATTTCTGTAAGCAGCTAAAAATAATTGTCACTTTCTCTCAATCTCACAAAAGTTACCAGGACGCTAGTAATGACATAATACCATACAATAAATTTTAATAGCTATCACAGATGGTCATCTTTTAAAATGTCTGACTATGCCCATTCTGCAATGTCATTTTTTGTGTGTGCATTCTCTGTGTTGATGCATGAGTATATGTAACCTCTCACTGAGCCCTCAGTACTTGTTGCTAAGCAATGTTCAAAGGCCACAAGTCTGTGCTGCTGCTTTTGCTTAAGAAATAAGAAGACAGCTGGGTTATGTGGAACTAGCACTGGAATTTTTGGTAGCATCATGGTTTAGGTCTTCAGAAGCAAATTGAGATTGCATTACTCTTTGTTTGCCAGCAGCTTAGAGGATGCACATTGGTATTGCTGGTACAGTCACTTGCTAACACCCAGTCCTGTGTTTGAGCCCTTAGAATAAAATGAGTTGAATGTAGAGTAAGTTCAAAGTAAAAAAACCCCATGTTTTTGCCTTAAAGATAGTAAACATATCAGGGAAAGGAGAGTTTTCAGGGGTCAGTATACAGTCTGATGAATCAGAGACGTTATGAAGTTGAGGTTTGAGCTATTTAAGGAAACAAGGCTGTAATCCCCATCAGATTTTGTCATCCCGCATCTCAGGCATCTTCCAGAAGTTGTTAAATCCAGGAAGAGAAAAATCCATCTCTGACTCTTCCCTTGCTATTTCTAACATACTTTAGAATTTTTACTAAATTGAGAGGACATTTTTAAGTACACTTAGTTAAGAGGAAGTAGTGAGAGTTTTGAGATGCTGCAATCAAGAAAAAAAA
Organism: Acridotheres tristis; assembly: GCA_037013685.1. NCBI lineage: Eukaryota > Metazoa > Chordata > Aves > Passeriformes > Sturnidae > Acridotheres > Acridotheres tristis. The sequence goes on along the minus strand of CM072889.1, from coordinate 6,062,196 downwards.
ATCAGTCTTGTTAAGGATTTTTTTTTTTTGCTGCATGGCACTCAGCAGTTTGAGTTTGGCAATTTCTCAACAGAGAAAAACAATCTGTGTCAAGAAAAACAAGTAAGAGATGCTTGATATTTGAACACGTCCAAAGTGTTTATTATATAAACTTAAATTTTCAAAAACTGGTGCTTGACTTTTCACCTAGGGCAAATCATTATCTCTCAAGACCTTAGCAGCATCTTTTACGTTGATTACACTGAAAACCAGCTTTGAAAAGAAGTGATACAGACTTCCTTTCAAGATTTGATTTTTATGCTGATGATAGATAAGCAATAATGGAGTGGAATTATTACATGTAAAACCCTTTTTCTGTGCCTGATTTTTGAGAGGTCTGATGGTCTCACCTTATCTCTTTGTCACCTCATACAGAAGCTCCCAGAGCACACAAATTAGCTGTAGCACCCCATGCTTTAAGATAGAACTTTGGTAAGGATTAAAGATATTCTGGTCAAGACCAGAGTTCAGAGCTTCCCTTTCCCTGCTGAGTGCGGGGTGGTTTGCACTTCCCTTGTCTGAGCCTGTCTGCTCCCTTGGTTGCCTGAGGCTTTAAAAGTTCCCCGAGGCCCTTCTTCCTAAAGGTAGCTCTCAGCTTCTTCATTCCTGATTAGACAGTAAATTCCTAGGACATGGGATTTCTATTTCCTTGTGTTTGTACAGCCATGGATAATTTTGTGGAACAGTAATCAGGAGTAAGGCCAGCTCTAGCCAAGGGAGAGGGAACTGATGAACCATTGGGCAGGGAGTGCATAATTCGTGCTGTGTTTGGGAGGAGGAACAGCAGCTCAGTTCTCCCAGCAACTCTCTGCAGCTGAACTGGTTTTGTCTATTGTCAAAATAAAAATTAAAGTAAACCAAATTAGCTTATGCTGACTTGCTTTACATGGTGCTGCAATGGTTAATGAAGGTGCAAATGGAGCGGTTACATCAACTGCAAAAATTGGATCTGAGACATCAGGAGACTCTTAAACTACACTTGTTTGACTCCTTGCTGTTTTCTCTGTGTGGGATAACACCTGGGAAACCTTGTTTGTGAATGATAATCAAGTGCTCACATAGTATTTCTTTTGCTTTTATGTTTAATTTCCTGTATATCTTCTGCATGAAAACTTGGAGTTTGTGACAGAAAATTACAGCCCTAGTCCCACAAATACTGACTTTTCTATTCTTCCTTGACTGTCCCTGGTGGCACACTGCCAGGAGACAGTAATTTCTGAATTTGGAGTTCTGCCTGGGGACAGAGGACAGAGCCTCAGCCCCTGTGAATGCTGGGCACTTCTCATATCAGAAGGGTTCTCTGGCCTGCAGCAAACAGCAAAGGCACTATCTGTGTTAAAAACAGGCTCCTCTAGCCTGTGTACAAGGTAGATAAAATCAGATAAAGCTGCGTAGAGAAGGGAATTATACATTAAAATAACAGAGTAAAGAGAAGAGAGAGACAGCATTAGGAGTGGTTAGATAAAGCAGTTTCTAATTGAGAAGTCATGTGTGGACCCTCTTCCCTTCAGAGGCAGTAATTAAATGTCAGATAACTACATCCCAGGTGAATGCTACCATAAAAAATGCAAACCCACAGCATCTATTCTCTTTGGCTGGGTTTGGAAAAAACCCACCACTGCAAAAACTTTTCTTCAGTCCAATAAACAAAGTTCTAGGTGCCACACGCCTGACTGGATTTTAAGACATGAACTAGACTGGAGCAGTCATTACCCAGTAAAACATTGTAAAGTGCATAAGCAACATTATTGATATTTTATACACCTGTTTTATACCTATCATTATCATTATCGTTTCCTTTCTCAGGACCATTCCCAGACCTGATTCATGTATTTGTTTAACTTCTGTTGTTGATGGCTTTCCTTTTTTTAGTGGAAGCACATGAATGATTGCTGCAGACCAAATAAAGTTCAGAAGAATAACACACATTTTAAAATCACACGTTTCAAGTAACCTGCTACACTCTGTGTTATATTTTTAGTAACGTAAGAAGCAACTCTAATCACTAAAATAAACTCATAAATGTCCTCACTTCTGCTGGAACCAGGAATTTGGGCCACCATTCTCAGCATGTAGGTGTAAAAATCTGTCATTCAATCTGGGAGCTGTAGGAATACATTCCTTCTCTCCACATGAATCCCCATTCTGGTTTGTGCCTGTCCAGAGTGGGGACAATCTCTTTTAACAAGGACAGAGGAACACTGTAGCCGTGGAAAGGGGTTTTAACCCTTTAAGTGCAGCAGAAATAAGATGCACAGCTACATGGTCTTCTTTCATGACAGGAAGAAAGATATGAGTTTATTCAGAAACACACTTGGTTTTATAGCATGACTCGCAATTCCAAGAGTAGAGAAATGTTGTGTTGCGTTGTTTAATGTTAATTTTCCTTCTGTGTTGATGGTTCGTCCCAGTTTCGTTCCCCTAAGTTAAGTACATAATGGTTATTCCCTTTACTGCCTTTACCCTAGTCGGTCATCCTAAACCCCTCCCCTTTATCTGGAACCTTCCCTGTCCCTCACCCTAAACCCTGCCCCACTGGATGTCAATCCTTTGTAGCCCCTCCCTTTGTTCTAGAAGTTTCTGTGTCAAGCATTCCCTTTTGTATCCATGATTGGTTATATTGTATGTATCCCCACCCTCGGTTTACTTTATTGGCTCAATGTCCTCTTTCCCCGCCTTCTGTACCTCCGCCCGTTAACCGTTATTGGCCAGAGTTTTGTGCCCTCCCCTTGCTGCTCCCCATACTTAAGCCTGTGTAGAACCCCTCAAACTGCCTTTTGCGGTTCCCTCTCCCAACCTCCTGACCTGTTACCTCTTCCTTCAATAAATCCCTTCCCTCAGAACCGTAAAAGGTCTCTCCTGCGACTCTTTATCCCTCCCAGACGACTCACCCAGGCGTAGCTGTTGCTACACCCCTTCTGCGGCTCCCGGAGAGGTGCCGGGGAGGGGCCACTCACCGATGCAGCTTCCTGGAGCTAGCTGGTAGCCCAGGTGAGGTGGGCAGTGGGTGGAAGAAACGTCAGTTTGCCGCTCAACGTGGGGCCACTTCGCCAGTGACCCCACGAAGAGCCTCCAGATCCGAGGATCGGAGGCATTGGGTGTCGACTACCCCAGTCGGAGCAGGCCAGGTCGGGGAGAAGGTGGCAGACATCTGCGTCCGGAGGACCACTTTCGAGACCTCCTGTTGCAGCTCCTGTTCCAGAGGCCAACGGAGCAGGTAGGTATCCCCCAACGGCATGAAGGGGGGCTTACCAATAGGCAGGGTGGGGTGTGCAGCCCTAGGTGTGGGGGCCCGTAAAAACACCCCTTCCTTTAGTCCCTGAGGGTGGGGGACTCACTGGCCCTGGGACCCTTATTTTCAGTTGTTTCAGTTTTCCTTTGCTGCGGTGGGAGAGTGAGTTTTGCTGTGTCGGCACGAGGCACACCATAATGGGCACAAAGCTGTCCACACAGCAGCGGGAGATGTTTTTCCAAGTTGTGGGTACCCTGGAGGGAGGAAAAAAAAGTTTTCTCGGGGTTCATTAAAGAAGTTCATAAAATAGCTTTCTTCCCAATTCCCCGGGGGTCACCCCAGCAAATGGAGTTGGTTCAATTTTGGAAACGAGTAGGACAAATGCTCATGGTGTTGAGCAATCAGGACGACACCTCCGTAGATCGGTTTTTCAGTTTATACATTCAAACTCGTACAGCTGTAAAAGAAAAGGTGGGGGGCACATGCGCGGCCCCGCCCCGCCAGGCAAGGGTGGGGAAGGGAAGCAAGCCATCCCGGGTTCCCCCAGTTGTTCCCCCCTCTCCTAACCCTCGTTCCAATCCCTCTTCCCCTGCATCGGGGGATCCGAGATGGGCAGCTCAGCAGCGATCGCAGGCGAGCCCGGCCAGGGAGACCAGCTGCTGCTCGCCTGGCCCCTCTCAGTCCTCCCAATACCCTAGCCTGGGCGGCAAGGCACCAGCCATCAGGGAATCTTCCCCTAATCCCTCTTCCCACAGTTCCGTCTCTCTCAGTTGCACCCCGAGTTCTACCCTGAAACCTGTTTTAAAGAGTTGTAAAGTTTGTAAACGTACCCCGAAACCCTCCTCCGCTCCTACCCCAGGCTCTACCCCAAAAACCCCAAAGTCAGTCAGGTTCCTGTCATCCTCCCCGGAGCCACAAAATAGCCTCCCAGACTCCAGCGCACAAGATGATGCCGGCCACATGGCATGGCCGATCCCTTGTGCTCTGGCTCCTTTTTCTTCCCAGAATCCCTTCCTCACTGATCCATACCCTCCTCTGACTGTGGCTCCGCCCCCTACCCCGTGTCCCAACCTCTTTCTGTTCCCACCTCCTTCCCCAAGTCCTGCCCCTGTCTCCTCCCACGGGAGGGGTGTTCCTCCTCCCCAGGCTCCTCCTCCTCCTACTAAAACTCCTCCTCTTACTCCACCCCCAGAGAGGCGGCCCCCGAGCTCAACAGGTCCCGCCCATCACCATGAATGTTGCCAGTGTTCTGGCACCTCCTCGGTGAGCGGTCCCGCCCCTCCGCTTCCGACTTCTGATTCCCATGCCACTCCTTCCAGTTCCCACGCTCCGGAAACTGGAAGTGACAGGCCAGGGGATCGGAACCCGGAACCAGAGACCACACTCATTGCTGCTCCGGTTTTTTATTCTCGGCAGAGGGGTATTCCTAATTCGCGGCCATTTGAATACTCCCATAAAAAGGAGCTCTGTAAGGCACAGAAGGAGTTCGGGAGAAAGAGCAAATATTTTAAAGGCTTATTGGAAGCTACTTTCTCCTCCAATATCTTGATCCCTAGTGACTTGAAAGGATTGTTTAAATGTCTCCTCCTATCAATTGAATACAGATTGTGGGAGGACACATGCTAAGGGAACTCCTGCCTGAGCTCTTACAGACCCCCGAGTGCGCCGTTGACGCAGACCAAAAGCCGATCACAATGGATCATTTGTGCAGCGAAGGGCAGTGGTCCCAGGCTGAAGCACAGGCAGAAAAAATCCTAAAGCCTGTGATTTTAAAAATTCAAGCTGCTGCCGAGAAGGCATTCATGGTGATGCCGACCACCGAGCCCCGTGTCCACTATGCCTCCATCAAACGGGCCGGCGGAACCTATCATTGAGTTCGTGGAGAGGCTAAAGATAGAAATTGAAAAGCAAGTGAAAAACCAGGACACCCTAGAAGAACTAATAATCGAAATGATAAAGTTAAATGCTAACGATGCATGTAAACAGGTTATAACATCTCTACCTCTCTACCCTGAGCCGTCTCTCCAGCTTATAGTGGAGGCCTGTGTCAAGTGCGCAGTTGTGCCAGCGCCACCTATTCCCACCAGAGGAGGAGTGAAGATGGCAGCGATGACTGCAGCTGCAAAGACTTTCCCTGTGCGCTGCTTCCTCTGCAACCAGCTTGGTCACATCGCGCGTGTGCCCTCTTAAAAATAAAATCGATAACGAGCAGGGGCAGGGAGAGGCGGGAGGAAACACACAAGCAAAAAAAAACTAACTGGGGAGCGCGAGCCCACCTCGCGTGAAAACAAAAATGAGGCGGGCCGTGAGAGGGACCTTGGGTGGGCCGAAACTAATACCGGATGTGACATTCCCACCGGATCCAACATTTACTGAACACGACGAATAGCGCCAGGGTGGACTCCTCGTCCTCCCCTGAGCTTAGCCCTGACAGATAACACTTATTTTGAAACGCAGGACTGGCGGTTGGTGTCAGTGAAGCCCACGTCACCGGGTTTGTTCGCCGGACTCAACTGCACGTATGTCGTGCTTGGGGATACAAAGTGTACCCCTCCTGAGATTGAAATCATGCCGCAGACGCAGCTTTTGTGTCCGGACGGTTTCTCACTCCTGGCACGGTGCATCCAGCCGCCATACTTCCTGCCAAAGGAACAACTAGTAGCGCAGGCGATTCCGGTGCCCAACACCATCGTGGCGAAACCGGCTAATCCCTGCGTCTATTGGGCGGAAGTCATTGGTGAGGATAAACCAGTCATTGGATGCGGACTCTGTCGGGGTGAAGACTACTTTTACCTCAACGGACTCTTCGATACAGGAGCAGATGTGACAATTATACCAACTGAGAATTGGCCGTCACACTGGGAGTTGCAACCCGTGGCTGGCAGAATACAAGGAGTAGGGGGGGCCCAATTGGTTTGGCCGTCAAAAAGCGTAATTAAAATTGAGGGACCTGAAGGGCAGGTGGCTAATGTCCGCCCTTTTGTTATGGAATATAAAGCTCCCCTGTGGGGCAGAGACGCCATGTCACAATGGGGTGTTCATATTGAGATCCCGAAAACCCCGCGGGATTTTTCTTAGCAGCCACTGTGGAGCGCCCTGTCCAGAAACTGAATTGGCTATCTGATGAACCAGTATGGATAGATCAGTGGCCGCTTAACAAACAGAAATTGCAGGCGCTCAACGAACTCGTGGAGGAGCAGTTGGCCAAAGGTAACATTGAGCCAACCTGGAGCTGTTGGAATTCTCCGGTCTTCGTCATCAAAAAGCTGGGGAAGGACAAGTGGCGGCTCCTTCATGACCTTCGTGAAATAAATAAAAAGATAGAAGACATGGGGTCTCTGCAACCAGGTATGCCCTCACCCTCAATGCTGCCGCAAAATTGGAATCTGGCAGTCCTAGATATCAAGGATTGTTTTTTCCAAATTCCCCTCGACTCCAAGGATGCACCACGGTTTGCCTTCTCAGTTCCTTCCATCAACCGGGAAGCCCCAATGAGGCACTTCCATTGGCAGGTACTGCCTCAGGGCATGAAGAACAGCCCCAGTATCTGTCAATGGTACGTGGCCTCATTGCTGTCTCCTGTCCGTGCCAAGGCAGGGGAGGCCATCATCCTGCACTATATGGATGACGTGCTAATGTGTGCCCCCACGGACAACATACTGCAGCATGTCCTTGACCTTGTCATCGAGGTTTTGATCTCTGCAGGGTTTGAGCTCCAGAAGGAGAAAGTTCAGAGGATGCCCCCGTGGAAGTATCTCAGGCTCCAAATTACCAACAGGACTATTGTCCCACAAAAATTGGCAATTAACACCAAGCCAAAAACCCTTGCAGATTTCCACCAGCTGTGTGGGTCATTGAATTGGGTCAGACCCTGGCTAGGATTGACCACCGAGGACCTAGCTCCCCTTTTCAATTTATTGAAAGGGGGAGATGAGTTACTTTCTCCTAGGGTGCTGACCCCGGAGGCGAGGGCAGCTCTGGAAAAGGTAGAGAAGGTGATGGGGACGAGACAAGGCCATCGCTACCTGCCAAACCTGCAATTTGAGTTTATTATCCTGGGACGGCTGCCGCACCTCCACGGCCTCATTCACCAGTGGGACCAGGACCAGAGGGACCCCCTCTTGATTATAGAGTGGGTGTTCCTCAGTCATCAGAGGTCCAAAAGTATCACCAGGCCACAGGAGCTGATGGCGCAGCTGATCAGGAAGGCCAGGGCCTGTTTGTGAGAGCTGGCGGGTTGCGATTTTGCGTTCATCCGAGTACCACTTGCCTTATCATTGGGCAAGCTGACTAAGGAGGTTTTGGAGCATTTGCTCCAGGAGAATGATACTCTTATCTTTGCCCTTGATAGCTACAGAGGACAAACATCTGTCCACCACCAAAGTCATAAATTATTTAATTCAAATTTCAATCTGGTCCTGAAAGAAAAATTGAGCCGGGTGCCGCTCAAAGCTCTAACTGTTTTTACAGACGCATCTGGGGCTTCACACAAGTCAGTCATGACTTGGAAGACCCCCCAGACTCAGCAGTGGGAGGCAGATGTTAAGGTTGTTGAAGGTTCCCCTCAAATTGCTGAGTTAGATGCAGTCGTTAGAGCTTTCGAGAGGTTCTCAGAGCCACTTAATTTGGTTACAGATTCGGCCTATGTGGCGGGTGTGGTGTCAAGGGCAGAGAACGCTGTTTTGAAAGAAGTCTCTAATCCGAACCTCCACGGTCTGCTCTCGAAACTGATATATGCTGTCTCCCACCGAGAGCATCCATAATTCGTGATGCATGTAAGATCACACACAGACCTGCCAGGCTTTATTGCCAAGGGTAATCAGAGAGTGGACACCCTGGCCGCGCCAGCTGATATGGCCAGGATTTCTGATATTTACCAACAGGCAAAGCTGAGCCATCAGAAATTCCATCAGAATGCGCCTGGCTTGGTACGGCATTTCCAACTAAGCCGTGACCAGGCCAAGGACATTGTGGCCACGTGTCCCCAGTGCCAGAAGCTTGGGGTGCCAACCCTGAGCTCTGGCATCAATCCTAGAGGCCTGGAGAGCTGTGAGTTATGGCAGATTGATGTCACCCACGTTCCGCAGTTCGGCAGGTTGAAATATGTACATGTTAGTGTGGACACCTTTTCCGCGGCAGTCTTCACTTCTGCCCACACAGGGGAGAAGGCCAAGGACGTACAGAAACACCTTGTACAGGCCTTCTCTGTGTTGGGGATCCCAAGGGAATTGAAATCGGACAATGGCCCAGCATATGCTTCCACGGCCTTCCGGGAGTTCCTGCAGAGGTGGGGAATCAAACATAAGACTGGCATCCCATATTCCCCCGCAGGTCAGGGCATGGTTGAGCGCGCCCACCAAATGCTCAAATGGGTCCTGGAGCAGCAACAGGGCGATACCCAATTCGATACACCTCATACTAAATTGCATAAAGCCCTTTTTACCATCAACTTTCTTAACTGCTCCTTCGAAGTGTTGAGTCCTCCCACTGCGAGGCACTTCGCGAACTCTTCATCATTACGGTTGAGAAAACACCCTCCCGTGATGGTGAAGAACCCGGAGACCGGTAAAACGGAGGGCCCACATGAGTTAGTCACCTGGGGTCGTGGGTACGCTTGCGTATCCACGCCCTTTGGTTTGAGGTGGGTCCCTCAAAGGTGGGTCCGGCCCTATACTGCCAGTCAGGGACATCTGTCAGGGCCAACCTCCGGAGATGTCAAATATGCAGTGCTTCGTCGTCGCCGGCGCCCCTCCCTTGGAACACCAAGGGCCCCCCAGCGGGCGGGACAGCCCCTTCTCCAAGTTGTTTCCTCCCTCTGAAGTTCAGGACCTATGAGTAACCCATTCCCTTTTCCTGTTCTGTTTTAGTCAGCCACCCGGAGCTCCAGGATGTGGTACGCCCTTGTCATCTGGGCATGCCTCTGCCAGTCTTCGGTGGAGTGGATAGTCCCGCAGCCGAGGAAGAATGTGTGGGTCACCCTGGCCCAGGCCATGCAGCAGGACCATCTCTGCTTATCAACTGTGGCAACAGGGAATCCACTTTCAACCTGCCTGGTGGGGATCCCATTTCAGCCTGACGAATATCCCAAGACAATCATCCACATTCGGGATGAATTTAACCCCTGGCGGTGGCACACCTCCAATGCCTCCTATCCTATGGCCAACCCCCTCTGGGTGTGGCGGAAGTAGTCTAAAGACCTTCCCAAAGCACCCGAGGAACCTCAGGAATTAGAGTTGCTTGATTCAGCCCCATCCCCTTTATGTGTTCAGAATCATTATAGATGGTCCAACCCCAAATCATACCTAAACGTTATCCAACCCAACCTTGATTACAGATCTGCCGCGTGGTGCAATGCCACCGCCCAGATTGTGGGGACCCCTGTAGACCAACCTCGTCAGCTCGGTAAGGGGGTCTTCTTGATCTGTGGCGACCGGGCATGGGCAGGCATCCCCTCTCGCCTGATAGGAGGGCCGTGCACCCTTGGACGACTGACCCTGTTTTCGCCTAACCGTACCCAAATTTCGAATTGGAAATCTAAAAACACAAAATCCTTGATCCAAAAGAGAGAGGCTCATAATTTGGACGAAAATTGCAATGCAGATGTTTTTCATTGGTCTAAATCCAAAAGAGTTGCTGTCTCCATCTTTTTACTGTGGGTGGCAGCAGCTAAAGCCCTAGGTGAATTGGGCCGCCTAGAGTACTGGGTAGCAAAACAGGCAAACCTTATGTCAGGGGCCTTAAGCGACCTCCTAGCAGATGAGGAAATTACCAGGCAGGCGACCCTACAAAATGGGGCAGCAATAGATTTCCTGTTGCTTGCGCATGGCCACGGCTGTGAGGACTTCGAAGGCCTCTGCTGTCTCAACCTGTCATCTCGGAGCAGCAGTGTCCACTCCAAGATACAGCAAATACAAGGCCTTGTCACGAACATCAAGGAGGAATCCGAAGACTGGCTGAGAAACATCTTTAAAGGCTGGGGACTTTCGGGTTGGCTGGCTTCAGCTGTCAAAACCATTATTTCTATTGTCCTTGTTATTATTCTCTTTTGTATTGCTATCCCCATTATTAAGACCTTAGTTGTCCGCAGCATCTCCCCATCACCCCAAGTTAACTGTGCAGAGGTGGGGCCTATCCTGGATTGGGATCTCGAAGATCCCCCAACTGGTGAAGACATGAAAGCAGTTGAGGATGAGAAGGATGGGCTCACCTCTGGCAAGGACTTTGAAAATGACACTTCTGTTTAAAAAGAAATGGGGAGATGTTGTGTTATGTTGTTTAATGTTAATTTTCCTTCTGTGTTGATGGTTCGTCCCAGTTTCGTTCCCCTAAGTTAAGTACATAATGGTTTTTCCCTTTACTGCCTTTACCCTAGTCAGTCATCCTAAACCCCTCCCCTTTATCTGGAACCTTCCCTGTCCCTCACCCTAAACCCTGCCCCACTGGATGTCAATCCTTTGTAGCACCTCCCTTTGTTCTAGAAGTTTCTATGTCAAGCATTCCCTCTTGTATCCATGATTGGTTATATTGTATGTATCCCCACCCTCGGTTTACTTTATTGGCTCAATGTACCCCTTTCCCCACTTTCTGTACCTGCCCCCATTAACCGTTATTGGCCAGAGTTCTGTGCCTTCCCCTTGCTCCTCCCCCGTACTTAAGCCTATGTAGAACCCCTCAAACTGCCTTTTGCGGTTCCCTCTCCCAGCCTCCTGACCTGTTACCTCTTCCTTCAATAAATCCCTTCCCTCAGAACCATAAAAGGTCTCTCCTGCGCCTCTTTATCCCTCCCAGACGACTCGCCCAGGCGTAGCTGTTGCTACACCCCTTCTGCAGCTCCCAGAGTGGTGCTGGGGAGGGGCCACTCACCGACGCAGCTTCCCGGAGCTAGCCGGTAGCCCAGGTGAGGTGGGCAGTGGGTGGAAGAAACGTCAGAGAAAAGGTGATTGGTTTAGAGAGAAGACACCCCATTCCCAGGGCCTGGTCACACACCACAACAGGTGTTCTATCTTTGTTATTAATTCCTTTTTATTTTGACCAAATTATCACCCTGGGAGAAATTCTCCCTAGCCTTGAGCTGGACCAGCTTATCAGCTGGGAACAGAGCTGGAAAGCTCCAGCCTGGAATATTTTTCAGGTTGTGATTTTCTTACTTTCTCAATATGTGTCCCACAGAACAGTCGGTCTCATTCACAGGGAAAGTCACAGGGTTTACAACACAGCTCACTGTGGCATATTTGCACTCAAGATGATATTGCTATCTAGGTGGTTCTTCAGTCCTCAGCTCCTTTTGCTAGGCTTTTCATTAAGAAATCCTCCAGAAGATTTATATCTATGACTTTAAATTTCCTTGATGCCTAAAGCAGAAATGCTAAAATCCTATCCAAGCTTTTGTAAGGAGTGTAGAATTGACAGCTACACAGTAAACATGAAACTTGGTTAGTGATTGAAAGGATTCAGAAATTGCTGACAGTACTCAGATGGGGGTAAATAAATTGTCTAGACCTCTTGTACTTGTTCTGCATGGGTGTGCTGAGAAGTAGTCTGTAAAAAAAGGGTGGTTGAAATGGCAAAAGTTGTAACTGTCCATTTGTTAAAAGGCAAAGTAAATTATGAGCTTGAGAAAACCATTTTGGAATACTTCATATGCAATGACCAGCACCAGGGAACAAAGTCTGGGTTTTTTCATATTGATAATAGTATAGAGGTGATGAGGAAAGATTCTTAGGTAAAAGGAGAGAGACTAAAACCAAAGTCCCAAAACAAAGTTTTAATTGATCATAAAATATCTGAAACTTTAATGAGCATTTTTCATTTCCTCTGCAAGTTCTGTTCTCACCCTGAATCATTCACAGAAAATGCAGTGAAATAAAAAGGATTTTCTTATAAATGTCCATGCCAAGAAATGGTAAGATGAAAGTAGATGTTTCTCATTATTTGCAAAAAACGTTTCATAATTACTTCTGCCACAATTTCATTGCTTTAGTGTCCCCTTGAAAGATTGCCTTACAAAGTGTGTTTTACTGCAGTCCTTAAAGATAATGCAAAGTTGTATCTCTGCTCCTTTAAGTGAAAAGGCATTGTAAATGCAAACTCCCATTTCTCCTTTCACCTGACCAGAGTATGCATTCGGTGCCCTTGAGAGTGTTTCAAAGTTTATGTAATATATTCTGAACAGTTTTTATTTCAGCAGGATGCATATTCCAGACGGTCACCAAAAGGTTGGGATCTTCCAGTTAGCAAATATTATAATGATCTTCATGGCCTCAATCTGAAACTCTACCTGAAACTTTGTGTGGATTTTTGAATACAAGCTGTGCTTCTAAAATTGTCTTTAGGAGGTAGCTTGTTAGTTTCTGCCTTCTCATCGTATCCCTGCAGTAATAGATCTTGGTTTTCCAGGATCCAATTACATTGCATGAGACTATCCAGAAGACATGGATACAGGCTAGTACACTGCATATTTGAATTAGCTTTCCATATAGAGTTGTTTGACCTCCGAGTCTCCTTCCCCTTGCATGAAACACTCAATTCTGTATCACTGTCCGTGTGCTGTTGAATGGCAGGGCTGGCTCAGTCCTGACTGAGACTCTACACAGAGCCACGTGAAGGGAAACAAAACAAGGTTTCCTGTCACCTCTGTTCCCTGGGGACTCCAGGCTCTCAGACAGTGTAGGAGGAGCCTTTGTAGGGGTTGTCTTGCAGGTTCCACTGCTTTCTTGGCTATCAGAGGAGGCAAGATTTGTCACTTCCTTACAGTCTGGTGATCAGAGCATTCTCTGGTGGGTAGAATGGCCATCTGTGTCTTGTACAGCAACCAAACTAGTCAAGCTTCCTTTTAGGCAACAACCCTGCTGTTTAGAAGGTACTTGGGAATTCATTCTGAATAGCACTTTAGTGGAACAAAAGAAAGTTTCTAGTTTCTGGTCCTTAATAACTAGGGTGAATTTTTTCCCTCCATATTGTGCTATTAAGGAGCTGTTAAATAGAAGCATAATTAATATTAAATTAATAAATCCTAAACTCAACAACTCCCCTGCCTGTCCTGGTAAAGAGTAAAAGACAAACCTTGAAACACCTTGCCATGAACTTGTCTTATTGAATATCCATCTTCTTCTTAACCCCATCGAAATCCTCAGTTCAGAAACAATTTGAGCTCTACTTTTCATTCACTTGAATGACTACAGGAGTGCAATAAGGATGCATTGTGTTGTGCTAAACAATTGCCTGTTGGTTTCAAGGAAGAGCCAATATTAGAATTACAGTTTCAGTGAGGGTGTTGGCAGCAGAATACCTTTCCACTTGGGTGCCATCTTCCTGTGGAAATTAATTCAAATCTCAATCTATGGGCTTCATTTTATGTAACATCTTGTAGGAGGTGGTTTCTGAGCTGCAAAATTTTGATTCATATTTTCCTATCCATATCTGATTGGATATGAAATCTGGAGCATGAGATCAAGTTTTTCCAGTTTTTAAACAAAGTATAATCTCGAAGGAAGGAAGGAAGGAAGGAAGGAAATTCCTCTCTTGTCAGTGTAGACATGAGGAACTGCATAGTTCTCTTTCATCCTATCCGTTTCTGTGAAAGGTATATGTAGGTGGATAACTTGTTTGAGCTCTACATGATTCTGCTTTCTTGAGCATGTTCTGTCTCTACAGAGCACTCCTCACTGTGAAGGATATTTTAAGGTATAATTTGTTTTCAAGCTAACACCTATTTTTCTCAGTAGAAAAGAACACTCTGTATCAGTTTTAAGTGGATGGAGGGACATTTTTTCTGCCCACAGCAAAGAGGCCATGGCAACTGTCAGAGCTCATGCCTATGTATATTTTCTGTGAACTGGCCAAAAATAAATAAAGCAAGGTAAATTCTGAAAATTGATGCCTGTCCATTTTCAGGAGCAGTTGAAAGTTAATCTAAAAGGCAAAAAATGTCAGAGTTTATGGCACTCAACGATTTTTAGCTTAACTCTGCAGTAATTGGAGACTAAGAACTTGCTATGTGCTCTTGGGGAAATGTCAATGTCTTCTATTTTGTTATGACATTTGAAAGCTGTGGCAAATGAATAAAAATGTGTAACCCACTCACTAGCAGTCATTTTGCCTGTGCTTCCCATTTTGCCCACTCTGTTGTATTGGAAATTGGTTTGGTTCTCAGTTATAGGTACTGTCTGTTCAGTTTGAACCATAATTAATGGTTCATGCAGTAATTTAGATCACTGTCAATAAGGATCAGTTGTGACAGTACCTGAAGCTGCTTTCAATTATAGTGCTGTGAATTTGGAGTCAGCATAGAAGAACTTCAGGGCTGCTGGTGCATGGTAAGCAGGAGCTCTCATGCATGGGTGTTTGATGCCAAGTTTTTCCACTTGTTCATTTTATTGCTTGCCTGCAGAAGCACTGTGGGCAGTAGCTAATGCTACTGTCATCTGTGACCAAAGTCAGTTTGTCCCCAAAGTGGCACTCACCTGCCAGCTGAATGGTGTGTGATGTGTTGTGCTCTCTGGAACTTTCCCCTATGCTTTTGGGCATGCTCCCGTGATTACCCTTTGGGTTTCTGTTGTGTTGTGAACAGGCATTTTTTAACAGTCTTTGAAGAAGCAAATTCTTTACATGTGCCCAGTGCTCACAGTAGCCAGTCATTAACTAATTGTAGGATTGATTAGGAGAGATGTGCTTCCACACTGGAGAGAAAGGCTGACCCTCTTTAGTCTGTCTTTCCTCTGCTTCTTTACAAAATTTCACTCCTTCATTCTTGGGTTATTTGTGGCATTAGATATGGATGAGATGTAAGCCATCAATTGTGTAGAAGACACTCTATGTCTCTGATGTTTTGTGCAGGGAGTGGAGCATGCAGTAGGACAGCTCCAGGCTGGGATGCAGCTGGAGCACAGAACTAGAGAATCTGATTGCAAAGAGCTGGTTTAGCAGTGTGTACAGCCCTTGACAGATGCATCCAGCCCCCATACTCAGCCTGTGTTTGCAACTGAAGGCCTATACTCTTAAAGACAGTAGGAACAGGAACATCTAGGGCTTAATTCCAGACTTGACCAAGTCCATGTCATACGGTCACCAGAGACAAGTAACTCCATTTTGTGTCACAGGTAAACACTTCATTACTGGGCAGGAAATACTTCAGTTAGTGGAAGGCTCAGACTAAAGACCAAACCATGATACCATGGTCTTGAACAAACATGAGTGTGCTAGAGCAGCATCTAGTCTGCAGGGGGTAGAGGGTGGAACATTAGCACACCTAAGTGGGTCTTTATGTTTACTCATCTACTGAAAATCCAGAACCCAGTTTCCCTGTAGAATGGAAAGGAGGATGAGATATCAGCAGGAACTGTCTGTTGTTCCTCCTGATTTCTCTACATTACTGGCAATGTAATTTAATGAGGTTATTGGTGCTTGGCTAAAAGGCTCTGTCCAAGTTTTAATTTCCTCTGTCCGTGACACATTGCTATTTACAAAGAGGTTATGCAGAAGTTAAACCAGAGCAAGATGAAAATCAGGGTAATGAAAGTTGTGTGCTGACATCTGAGAGAAAAACTTAACCCTCTTAATTTTGAAGAAGCTGCAAAGAGCCTGGATGTGCAGTACTCATGTCAGAGATGTAAAGAAAAGCCTGTCAGATTTTGGCTTGGGGCCATTAGACATGATTTGCAGCATCCTTGCAGAGAGGAAGGCAAGGTAGCTGTGTTATGAGCATGGAACAGACAGCTATCCACATAAAAATTCATTTTTTCTCTTCAGTTCAGGAACTACCAACGTATCACATCCATAATGCCCCAAAGCATCCTCCCAGCCAGTTGGCTCTTAGTAAGAATAGAACCAATTTCTTAATCCTTACTACCACCTCCTGCCATGGAAATAGAAGGTGTATCTGCTTCAAAAAGCATTTGTCTGTTTTTCTGGTCAGGCATATGCTTCCGAGGTGACAGCTGGTGCAGGAAAGAAGCATTTATTTATACATACATATATATATATAAAAATGTATCTATTTCTATAAGTATATCCACACAAAGATATATATAAATGTATCTATTTATATAAGTGTATTCACACAAAGATATATATATCTATATCTATCTATATATCTACAGAAAATGCTTTAAGTGCTCGTGTGTATAGAAAAGGAAGAAACCAAGGAAACTGATGAGATGCCAGTTTTCCTGTTCAATTTTATAACTTAGTACTTTAGAAGAGTAGGGACAATGTCTGTATCCCTAATGAGCAGCGGACAGAGTAGACCTTATCTTGGGATGATTTCTAGGTTGGGCAAAGTAAATTTTTTTGCAACTTCTTATTTGACATCAAATAAATTCTTAAATATGCAGAAGATCATCTGTCTTGCTTATCTTCTTCATAAAAAATAATTCTGCACTCACCATTTACTGAGAGTGACTCCGTAAATTCTCAGTAATGACATTTCTAGTGAAGTATCAAGAGAAAGCTAAGGAAGGCAGTTGAATTTAAAGTTGTTAAGTGCCTCAAAGGAAAAGTAACTCAATCTTCCTAAAAGAAAATTCACCATGTTGCCATACTAGTAGCAGAGGTAACAGACACCACATGCCATAGCCTGAGTTCTATGCAAATGAAAACTGCAAAAAAGAAGCATTTTAAGAATATGGATTTGGTTTTTTTTCAGAGAAAAATCCCCTTTCTGTATTTTTTCAAATTCGAATTAAACAACATACTTGCCTTGGCACTGAACAGATGCAAAAATTGTCAATCTAAAAATTTGGTTCATCTGTAAGAGAACAAGCATACATTGGATGCCAAGTGTGGGTTTGAAATGCATTTATCATTCCCGATTTAGCACCTACTCATAGCACAAAATGCAGCGAGATATAAAGGATACAGAAAAACACTGCCCCCCTTTCCTAATTTTAATAGCACATACTTATCACCATTTTTATGTTAATTAAGTGTTTATACAGCTTCCACAGTGGGCACAGAAAGATTAAAATCTGCCTTCACTCTGTTTAAAGAACCTAAGGGAGATCAACACATCTGGTCTGGGGAGAAGATAAAAATGTCAAAACCATTATTTCACGTCTTTTGTAGCAGCTTTGAACGAGAGTGCAAAGGAGAGAAGGAAATTTATTAACTTTAAGGCAGCCAAGTGTCTGTAGTTTTATCCTACATGATAATTCATCACTTTGTTTAATAATCAGTAGCCTTGACACCCACATGTCATCTTTAGTATCCTGGTAACTTCTACTCTTAACTGCTCTCTTTCGCTGGGTGGGTTATAGCTCAGGTACAGGAAACGAAATGAGTTTCAGAGCCAGCAGATTCTGGTGAGTATTTCCCACGCCAAATTCCAGTGGTGATGCTACAGAAAATGTGGCTGTTTCTATGGATTGGTTGTTGTTTCCTAGATAAAATATTCTATATCATAAGGACATTTTTTAGAACAAGCATGCATGGATGTGATGGAGAAAGAGATTTTAATGATGATCCTGAGGAACTGTAGTTTTAGTTACATTGTCATTTGTGAAACCAGTGTTCTTGTTTTAGCCCACAGCTTCTCCACAGAGCAGTGACATTTCTCTTAGAGTTCAAGTCTCAATTAATGCAAGAAATATTATGAAAGGCAGAAATGTTTTGTCTGTTCTTGTTGCTTGCTGAGAATAATGATATATGCATGAGAAATGCTTGTTGATTGGGTATGAGCTGAAAGGGCAGATGGAGAAAGGTGTTTTTCAGAGCAGTCAGAACTATTTTAATCTACATTGTTACAGTGACATTGCCTCTAATTCTTTCCTTATATATTATTGATAAACTTTTCAGAATGTACATCATAGTAGGATTCATCAGACTTGACATTTTATCCTCACAGTGCATTTGGGCAGTTCAGAAGTCTTCTATTTCCCATTTTAAATTTACATTTATTTCTCATTTTTATGACATTGAGAGAGAAGAGAGTGTAAGGCAAATTGTTTGAACTTCAGTTTCCGCAGTTAGGTAAGAAATACTCATCTTGTTAAAAATCAGGCCAAAGATTTTGGTCTCTAAATATAGATTTAAAAATCTAATATTAGATACCTCATATGGGAGAGACTGACCTCTGTGATTGACCAGTACTGTGCAAAGGCCTTACAGGAAATCTCAGAGATAGATTTTTGAGCTCCTAAAGCTTCATTGCTAAAGAGTTGCTTTTCCAATAAATTTTATGCAAATAAATCTTTAAACACATCTTAACAATGAGACGTAAGTTGACTAAAGGTGTTGGAAAGACTGAATTTCTTTTCAGAAACTGAACCAAAAATAAAGACAAAATAAGTTTTAATCAGTTTGAGTAAAAAATATTAACTGCTTGCTTGGGACTTTTCTTCTGAAACAACGAATTTTAGAAAAAATTAGGAAAGATGTGGTGAGGCATGAAATACTTTAACTGAGTAGAAAAACAATTTATTTATTTGTTGTGCTTGTATCTCTGTTATCTCTTAAAAATAATTGAGTCTTGCTTTTCCAGATGAACTGATTTAAGATTTTTAAAAGTTATAAAATTTTAAATTTAAAAATTTTGCCTCATGCCTTATTGTAAAGTAAGTACTGCTTCTGCTTAGGTCTTGGAGTTTCTGTATAATGCTATGTTCCTAGATTAGGAATAAATAAATCAGTCAATATTTCATCATCTATTCATCCTAAAACTTCTTCAGTAAGGCCCTTTGTTACTTCTGTGGGGACACGTGAAAGGTCTGTGGGATCCCATCTGAAACACTGCCCATAACCTTGCTGTTGACTCTTGTGCCTTCGAGAAGAAACAGTTTGTCAAGCTTGATCAGGCCCACTGTGAGCAGCATCACTTTATATTTACTCTGGAGTCCTCTTCAAAATACACTCTGTGCATCCAAGTCTGCCTTGATTTATGTTCAGTGATTTCCTTGGATCTTAACTGTAGATCTATTTCAAAACAGAGTTTGAAACATTCATCTTTGCCAACATGACTGTTTTGAAGGAAAAGGCTACAGTGCTTTAAAAAATTTCATATCAAGGCTAAGAAACTATGAAAATTATGTGATTTTCTGTATTTAACCATTGGTCATTCAAACAAAGAAAAAACCCTAAGCCCTAAAGATTTCTTCAAATGCCAAATGTAAATTTTCCACTGCTTTGCATAGACCAGATAGTAATTCTTAGCATAAAGTGAATTTTTAACTTGCTTTTGAAACTTCCTTGCTCCAGTTACTGAGCAATTGGTGATGTGTTGAGGATTTAGAAAAACAGGGTAGAAAGCTGCAGTTTTTTTGGTTGGTGCAACTTGCAGTTTGACACAGTCCTGTCTTTCTCTCTTTCAGTGGAATTCAGCCCTTCCACCCTAAACTGCTCTGAGCAGGACTGAGTCTGGGGCTGTTGTGTGAGCCAAGAGGGAATGCAGCCAAAGAGGGGCAAACATCAGAAAAATCTTACACCAGGCTAGGGAACCCAAAAGACAAACCACCACGTTCTACCTGACAGAGGGTCAGCTACAGAGTCACCACTAACACCATATAATCCTACCTTTACATATCTTGTTTAGCAAAATGGATGGATTAGTTGGGAAAAACTGCAACAGAGATGCATATTTTAAAAGATACCTGTTTGAAAGTCAGCTTCTGGCTGCTTCAGTTCTTGATAAATGTCGGTTTGTTCTGCAAAGACTGATTCCAGATGTTGCCAAACAGGCTGTAGGTAAAGGGTATGTATTTTATTTTAATATGGCATATGTGTTGATTATTTTTTAATCTGTCTTTTCTGTTTCCTAGATTTAAATGTGAATGATGTGATGACCTGCTCCTCAATTTTTTCCCCAAAAAACACATAGAAATAGCAGTGGTTAGTCAGGCCTCTCTCTCCAGATAATATGTAGTCCATTGCTTACTTTAGCACAACACATTGTACATCTTAAATTTCTGTTTGTCTCTGTTATAAACTTAGGCCAGGACAGACATTATAATTTAGTTTATTAAATAAGATGATTAGTGTTTATTTAATTGGGTAACTGAGAAGGTAATAGCACACAAAGCTGAAGAGACTTAGTGGAATCTGACAGGAAAAACAGATATGAAAACCACTAATATGGGGAATCAGGTCTCATTTAAAAATTAAATTATATAAATTTATTCAATTACCTTAAATTAATTCCTAAGTGTACACATGCACACAGTTTGAAGCATCATTAAGATCTATCATAGTCATATCGATTTGAATTATATCACTGCAACAGCAGAGATCCATATACTATTTTGTAAACTAAATCGGATTTTCAAGAGCTCTGAACTCCAATAATTCAACACAGAAAAGCAGGGAAAGACCAGGAAACAGTATCCAAAATCAAACTTGTGACTATTGTGTGATACAACTAGCTTAGGCATTCTGAATCTCACCCCAACAGCACCAAGTTTACCACAGAATGCATAAACCTGGCCAAAACCAGGTTAAATTTGACTTTTTTTTTTGTTTTTTTTCTTTCATTTTTTGTTCTGGTATGTCTGAGAGCTCTTGGTGTCTGAACTGGTAAGATTTCAAGAAACCTTAATTTCTGTACAAAGCCCTCTGTGATTTGTTTTGACTGCACAGTAGGTACCCTCAGAATGACTTCACACATCTCTCTTATAAAATCTTCTAATACTACAGGAATGCAATGTGTTTTGTGACTTGGAGTATGAGTTGTGTGTTTGTGTTAAAGGGCAATTTTTCCTTTTGAAAAATGCTAGCAAAAATCCCCACTTCCAGTCCTAGGAGTGACCTGATTCTACTTGTCAAACTCTGATGACTTAGACATATATGGCATAATCATTTTTCCTTGAAAGGGCAGAATACTCAGAATTTTTGGCTGCATCAGTTCAAGGCCATTATTCCTTTTGTTCAGGACAGCACTTTGTCATTGCAGGTTCTGCTTAGCAAACCCAAAGCCCACTCTTGCTGCAATTGGAAAAAATCCATATAACATATTTTCCCTACAAAATTACAAAGACACCTTTCAGATAAATTTCAGTACTAGTAAATTTAGCGAAACAAAACTGCACATGCTCAGTGTCATGGCTCTGTGTGACTAAATATCCTCACTGCTAGCCTGTTGCTCTCTGAGATAGTGGGGTTATGGGGAATGCTGTGAATTGAATGATCCACCTGTATCAACCCCAGCAGTGCTGCACCTCAGTGTTGTGGTTACCTTTGAAAGTGCCATGGAGATGTTACAACTGTGTTTTAGAGGTCTTTTAAGAGAGATGTGTTATTCAGAATATATTGGTGTAATAGCATGGGTTCACCACTTTAAAACTGCTCTGTTCAAGGCAGGGTACTGCAATAAGTTTTATTGTTCCAGGGTGAATATGTTCATAGTTAGAATAGATTTGCTGCTTACAAGTTGAGCCTATAAAATCAGAGGGAAATCTGGTAGACTGAGCTGATTTTTTCCTTAAAGGAAACCCCAAAGGTATATTTCCTTACTGTATAATAATTGGAAATTCAGTCTTTTCACTGTAAAACAAAGACCTCTAAATGTTTCTAACCTTACCATTTTTTTTTCAAATGGCAAGAAAAGATCTCAATTTACAAGGGTGAAGGCTTATCTATTTGAATATGGAGGGGAGAAAGCTCATAACATATATTTAAGCAAAGAAAACTCACTAGTCTATACGAAAAGAATTTATTGAAATCTTTCGGAATGTATTGAAAAGGATAATGTCATATTACTAGCAAAACTTGCAATTAGATTCAGGAAGGCTGTTAAATTGGCTTATTAAATTCAATCTGCAATCTGAATAGCACTGAAGGCTTGCAGGAAAAAATTGTGTCAGCTAGTTATGTCCACTGTTGCTGTGACAACAGGATTGGAGAACAGTCTGTTGAAAACAAAACAATCTCTCCCAAAAATAACCATCAAACCCAACAGAAGAACATTCTGCTGGCCCCACTAAACCCAAATAACCAGACAATAACAACATGATGCCATTCCAACTTAATGAAAATGAATCATGTAAGTATTGAAATTGTACCTGCTGCTGTTATCCAGAATAATAGTAAACTCAGAATTGGATAGGTCAAATTAAATTCAGTCTTGTTAGCATTTGCTAATTTAGATAAACTCTTATGTGTAAACCTCAGTTTACACATACTAAGTTTCAGTATTTTTACTGAATTTTTTGAAGGACTATGTTTTACCTCCTGTTCCATGGTGCATGAGTGTCTTCCAAAGGGAACTTTAGATGCCTGCAGAAAAGCTTTGTTTTTTTAGCCATGGTTTGTGCTGAGCTCTGTTCTAGGCTGAGCACTTTTGAAAAATCTGTTTGGGAGTCTAATTGAAAATGGACTCCCATATCTCACCCATAGCTGCTACAACAGTTACTGTTATTTGTGCTTTTTATATAAGATTTTGTCTCTGATTTGTGGACTAAACTAGATAATTTGCCTGTTGTTCTGGTGCAGTTACCTCCCTACTTTTATCCCTGTACATGCAGCTGGATATTTCCAGTGCACAGTAACTGCTATTTCCAGCTGCAGGGTTACAGGCCACAGCATGGTAATAGTGGCAGGTAAGGGTCATTGTTCTCTAAAAATTAATTTCATTTGATTAGGACAAATTATAGTAGGTATCTTCAAGTTTTGAAGATAAGGGCAGAGATGAACAATTACTCTGATTTGAACTGAATGAATTTGCTGATTGAGGAAGTTCTGGTTGTTGGAGACAGAGACAAAAAGGAGAGATAGAAAAGCCTAAAGTTTATACCTGCCACTTAAAATATGTCTGCTGAGCTATAATTCAACTACGTAGCAGCAAGTAAGTCTAATTAATCTCTAATTAAGCCCATGAGTCTTAGCTAAGAGAGAGTTTGGTTTCTTAAAAATAATAATTAAAAAAATCCCTTCACCAGCAAAGACTGTGTTTCCAGACTTTTCTAGCCTTAATTGCAGTTACAAACACCTCAAGCAATTTTCTGGGCCAATTAAATCAGGGCAGTGGCTAGATTAACATATTGCAGTGCATTTAGTGTGCTTGCTTGCACATTTGGTGTGCTTGCTTGCTGGAGTTGAATGGTTCGAAAAAGGAGGAACAGCCTGGCCCCCAGACCTAGATCTTGCATCTGGCATTGCTCTGCAATTACTATGGCCACTTCAGATCTTTATGGGTAATATTTTTTCTACTGATGCCTAAGGAGACTTAAAAGTAGGAGAAACAGCAAAAGGAAAAAAAAAAAAAAAAAAGAGAACAAAAGCTGACAGGAAAAAATTGTGCCTATTTTATTACCAGGCATTTTATGTGCTGAGAAAAGACTCCTCTGAAGAAGAGTCCTTCCTTCTCTGCTCTGCAGTATATTCAGAATTGTTTATGTTGCCTATATAAAGGAATGAAGTTTTGCAGTGACAGGTTTTAATATACATCTACCCTAATGCTACTTTGGAGGATAATTCACTGTATGGGAACAGGCATCAATATTTAACACGAAGTGACATTTTCCCTGTGTTTTTGGAAGAATTTATACAGCCTAAAAGACAGTGAAATCTGACGATGCTTTTCCCAATGCAACTGTGGAGGATCTGTAGAGAGGCTTCTTTCTAAGACCTACATCTGCTGAGTGTGAGCTTTATGTGATACATTTGTCTGTTTTCTGAAGGTTCATCAAGAAGAGACACTGAAATAAGCTAAACAGGCTGTTTATGTGAGCTGCTCCATTTCAATTGTTTCATACAGTCTTGAAAAATATTGTTTCACTGCTTGGTTCTCTGTTGACCTTAGATTACTTCTTACTCATCCTTAAATTACTCATTTGCTACTGCATTTATATTTCATGCAATGGAAATTGAACCAAACAAGTTTCAATCAGTGAATATAAAAGGACACAGTAATATCAAACACTTATGAAAGATGAGAAACCATTGTCAGAAAATCTGGATGACAATTATATTTTTGAAATTGAGGAATACCTTGTACAGCCAAAGGGTGAAATGGAGGTCACAGGAACGTGAGTTCACATGAGGAAGGAACTTGCCAACTCTAGAGCATATGTAGGTCACATAGGTGTGAGGATGGGCATAAGCCCCTTTCTGTTCATCTAAGTTGTATCTTAGAGGGTCTACAAACTTGTAGAACCTTCTTGGCTCCTACATTTGTGCCGAAGTGTAATGGTAGGGATCCTTGACTTTGACAGCTTAGCACCTACCTTATCCTTATGGCCTGGTGAGGATTCACAGACTGGATGTTTCCACGCATCCTTCTTCACAGAGTAAATATGGCCTTGCATGTGTACTAGACCTTCAGGATTTTTTTAACAAAAGCTGAAAAATTTTAAGTAATTTTTAAGAACGCTTGGTGATAATACAAATTATTCTTTAGAATTTTAAAATAACATGCATTTCTTTCCTTGTTTTAAAGCAGTGGTACTACTGGAAGAAACTGAGGTAATTTAAAAATAGAAAGAACCTGATTGATGACATTTGCCAAGATAGGAAACTGGCAATCCAATGTCAGAATATTTTAAATAAGGCATGTTTGTTAAAGCAAGAGCTTGCAGAGGTTTATCTGTCTTTGTAGTATTATTAATGCAAATTCCTTTTGACCTGTAAGATTAAAAAGTTTGTGTCACTAAATCCAACAATTTTATATGAAAGGTGTGAAACACAGACCATGACAGAGTAGTGTGACCCTTTTGGATAGTGGCAGATTTTAAATGCTTGATTTCTTACCTTTATTCTCCTAAATAAGTCTGGATTTCTTGTTGGATAATAAGCATTTAAGCAAATTGTGTATCCTTATCAAAGTTTGTGGCAGTGAACTGTAGCAGCATTAAAATGGCATTTAGAGGAAGAGAAGAGTATCCTTTCGTGGCTGTCCTGATGACAAGGAGACATCTGGTATTACCTCTCTTTTTCTCTGCAGTTGTTGCCAATAGTGAAAAGTACGAACTGGCTGTAACAGGGTCTGCAGTGGTTCTTGCTGTGACTTCTGCTGGTTGATTTCCTTGACCAGGAGAGCCACTGACTTCCTAGAAGAGGAGACACTTTGTAATGATGGAATGTAATCTGTAACTTAAGCCACAAGACAAACAATACTGCTGAATACACGTGGTGACTGCCTTATGGAAGGCAAAACATGTCTGAGATCATTGGAGGGCTGGGAAGGCTGACTGTAGTTGTAGCCACATGTGAGCACAGTTTTTTCCAGCTTTAAAAGAAATTCATGTTTATTTGAGATTTTCATACTTCGAATGTGTGTCTTAGCCTTTTTTACATGAACTGCTAATAATACCAATGTAGTATGCAAGCTGTTCAGGCATTGGAATGTGTTATAATTGCACAATCAGTTGATTTGATTGCATTAAGAAATGTCTCCATCAGATTCTAGCTCAGTAAAAACTGTACTTATAACAGTTTAGCAGAACAGAACTTTCCATTGTGGGGTATCCTGAAATATGCTATCCCTGACTGGTTTGAATTTTAGATGAACTTTAAGATGAGCTGACACCAAGTTTTACTTGATTAAAGGGGTCAAAAAATCAGATCTCTTGTTCTGCAAGGTCCTATTTCTAATTTTTTCAGATTTGATATAAATAGTGGCATAAGTATTCCTAACATCAGACTGACTATTATGTGTGGAATAAAGCCTGAGGCAGGAACAAATTTCTATGAGCTTGTATTGGAAGCATTTCCAACCCAGAAAGGGCTTAGTGTAGCAAATCTAGAGTCAGACAGTAGTTCAGAGCTGCATACCAGATGAGATATGTAAAGAATAGAAATTCTTTATTCTAAATGGGCATGAAGAAACACAGTCTAGGAAGTAAAAGAAGAAAGTTTTTGCTCAAACTTTTGGCGCGACCAACACAAACCAAATTAGATTCATGTCCATGCTCTGCTCTGGCCTTGCAACGTCCTTAGCAAATTCCATAAAATATCCATCTGTGTAAAAGGCAAAGTCCTGCAATGGAAAATTGAGCATGATGGTAAAGCACAAAAGAACAATGCACATGACGTGCTTGCTTGGAATCCGCTCTGCTCCACGACATTGCCTCTGCAAAAGCAGTTTGCCTTTCATGTTTTTTCATACTTTGCTGAATGTTAGGTGCTTGAACAATGCATCACTGAGAGCCAATGCAAACAGTCTACAGAAATATGTAGCCATAATCCCTCAGTTCAGCACAGCCTTGTGTTTTTTCCCAATTAATAGGATACCTCACATTTCCAGTAGAATAAGACTGGTAAGAATAAAAAATAGGGCTGTTTCCTATGCCATTTTAATTAAAGTCTTGAGTTTTCAATATAGATATTTTAATTTGGAGTGATGCTCTGACTGAACAACCAGGATATTTTTTAAAACTACTTAGACTGATGATTAAGTGTTTAAAGTTTGGATTTTGAGATAAATCACATTGGCTCTGTGTGTGTGAAGGTCTAAAACTAAAATGTACCTTGATATATTGGACATTTACACAGAAATGTCTCTCCTTCACTTAGTTTGATTTTTTTTTTTTTGTCTGTTCTGACCTCCTAGGAATTTAGGATCATGACTCAAAGCTTGACTGCTGGTATTTCATAGCCAAGCTTCTTGTTCTTGGACATTGTAATGCTTTTTGCCAGGTTTTCTTCATCTGCTTGCCCTCCAGCTCCATCACAAATAATTAGTCCAGTAATTTTAAGTAGTAATACTGAGAAGTTGTTTAGTTCTCTTTCAATAGTCCTCGTCCAACTAATTTTCACATCTGTTTAATATACTTTTCACTGAAGTACTAAAGTTACACTGTCTCTTTGCTAATGCTGTCTTCTCATCCAAAATGACCCACTAAGAACCTTGAGTTTTGGTGAGGTGAATGATTCTAATCTCTGGTAATAATGTGGAGAGCTCCTGGTACTCAAAAATGAATGTTAGGATCTGAACACTCTATACAGATATACATAAGATGTTATCATGTCCATTTAAATCTGAAAAACAAAAAGGACAAAGAAGCTTTTATAGCAAGAGCTTCGGTGTTTCTGAGGGCCATTTAGCAGGCCAGATTCAGAACTTGGCTTCTACTTGGCTCCTACATGGCTCCTTAGCTACTTATTAATCTGTTCTTCCTCTCTAAAATTCATTGCAGAAGTGAGGAGTTCTTCAAAATCTGTTCTTCAGCTACTTTTGCCATGTTAAGAGGAAAAAAACTTTAAATCTTGAGTTATACTATATTTAAACTATTACACTACACTGTGACATTAGAATGGTTAAGAATATGCTTTTACCCAGGAAAGGCTGTAGAAAATAAGCAGTAAATCTGTTATGACAAGTGAAAAGTGCATAAATGTTATAATCTTCACTGACAAAATCATATCTTGGTTTAGGCAAGATTAGACTTCAAAGCACTATTGTTCTTAGTGCTATGCTAAATTCTGCATCTTTGCTTCTAAGGTGAATTTAATTGTGGAACAGAAAATCATGGAAATTCAACGTCATGTAGGTCAGCTACAAGGCTTATGTGAAGGTTCATGATTTGCAGTGGAACCTCAAAGTCAGTAATTCCCCTTGGTAAGTAGGATGTTGGCTGAGTGTCGTGCTCATGCTGTGCTTTTAGCATCTGGTTTAGAGAGTCAAAGAGTTCCAGAACACGTTTGTGTTCTCAGCTGCAACTAATGCACAGTTTGGGAAAAAAGGTCTGCTTTAAAGATTTCTTTGAAGTATAGGCGCTCTGCAGTTTTACACCAACTGGAGCTTTGGCCCAAACTATTTGATCTGTCTTTGATGAGGTGAGGGCAAGATTTCTGTGCCTGAGCGATGGCAGGAATGCTATGTAGGTTAGAACCCTCGGGCAGAGCTGCACTTGAAAGGTTCTAATGAGTGACAAGGAAAACCCTTTAAAAATGCAATGACAAAAAAGAAAACCCAGCACATCATTTGAATAATACTTAAAAGAGGGAAAAGTAGATATAGAATATAAAACAGTATAAAATAAGTAGTTTCATCCAAATGGATGTCTATTGTTGTCAGCTGAGTCAATGGGTATATTGGTGTTATTTAAGAAAAGAAGCATGCTATAATATCAAGTAATTTTTAGGATGGCTTTAATAAGTGTTAAAAAGGGGAGTTTCTTGTTTAAAACAAGCAAACAAACAAACAAAAAATCCTCAAGTCCTGGAAGGTATCTACAGCAATAGTGTAAAAAATTTCAACCTAAAATGGAACCTCATTTGTATCAGTGCCAAATCTCAGTATCTTTTATGGGAAACTTGAAATGCCTGGTCCCTTCAAATGATGGAATTGTACAATTCTTCATCAGGCTTCCTCTTTGCCTAACACCCACCTTAATTTTTTTCAGCTTAAACAATTGGAGACATTGTGATTAACAAGAATCCAGCTCCCTGTCACATATTCAGTGTTATGAGCAAAACCTGCCTGCCCAATTTGAAAGGGGTGTGAAGACTGTGACTTTGTTGGCTTACAGAGACCAAGAGCACTGCAGAGATGACACATTTGATTTCTGTAGGGAAGGGTAAAACTGACTGCTCTAACTGATGACATTCCCTGTTGGTCAGAGGTAGTGTAGGGGAAATGGTAAAGCTGGTGCTGCACTAGAAAATGTTAAGGCAATGAAGTTGAGGTAAAGGAAATACTGTCATGAAGAGCACTTCTCTCATTTAGGTTTTAAATTGTTAGACTCTGAGATGTTCCAAACAAGAAAGAAGTTAAACAAATAAATTTATGGAGAGGGGTTCCTCATATAAGCTCCTTACAATAGGTTATTTCACTTTCTGCTGAAGCAGGTCTGAGCTTTATAGTTATACTTAAGTCAAAAGGGCCTGTTTTGCACAGCACTTTTGCAAATTGCATTGCTCAGTGATGTGTCTGAGCAAGAACTAATTTGTTCTTAAAACACCATTTTTTAGGGTTGTTAACCTGATTTAACAGATTTTCACAGATAGATAGATCTATTAATCAAGTCAGTAAGAATCAGGGCTTTCAGTTTTAGTTTGAGCATATATATATGAGCATTTGATCAAACCTTAAAGCTGTGTGGTTTTTGACACAGTGGTGAAAGGGAGATGTGTTGTTTCTTACAGCTGATGTCTGCCTGGAGCTCAGCAGTGGTGATCTATCTAATTATTTGAATTCAGCAGATTTGGGAGTGAAATGATGTTCATTTTTCAGAATGGTTCAAATAAAGGAAAGTGTGAAATCTCACATTACGCACCACAGAAGATATGTCATAAGAAAACAACAAAAATTGCTGTTTGGAATAATTATTCTGGCACATGGATACTCGTGTAGACACAGAACATTTCCTCCCCACTGTGACAGAAATCAGAGGGGAGATTGAACGCGGCTGGGTCACAGGGGAAAAAAACATAAAATATACTCAAAACCCCTGGGAATATTGAAACTACATTGAGTGTAACTTTATGACTGCTGTATATATTGCCTGCACATCTGCTGCAGAAGGAGAGGTAAAGTTAAAGGTGACAGGTTGATTCCTGAAGTAGCATCTGCTTCTCCCTCTGCTATTAGTGCTGAGCAGAAAGCTGATTCTCTTTCTGTCCTTCCCTTCCATTTTCCTTACTTTTAAACAAAGAAGCAGATGAGGAAATATTTTATTGTTGCTACACAACCTGTTGCTGGGTTTTGATTGAATAATTCATTTTATGCAGTTCACTCCATGAATTGACTTGTTGAAGTAGTGTGTTTTTTTACAAGTCCTTGAAGATTTTTCTGCCTGGTCTGAGATTCTCTTCTCAGCTGCTCCTATTCCTTGTATTTTCCTCTCATTTCTACATTTTTATTTGCACTGCTGCATACATTAAAAGACAAAGAGATTTGATTTTACTAATCTCCTTGTGCCTATGTGTGTAGTGTGCCAAATGTGGAATGAAGAGTGATTAAAGTATCCTTTTTAAAGGATAACAGAGTGAAGGACATACAGCTTGACTTTGCTGTTAAATCTCCGCAAGTATGTGAGGAAAGAGCTGATTATTAGGATGTTAAGTAACTGAATTGTTATTCCTTGAAAAATACCTGAAGTATTTTAGAGTGTATTTTTTTCTGGTAAGGCAGAAGCTTTATGATGTTGTTTCCTTTTTTTTAATTATTATTTTAATGTTGTTAGTGTATATCCTTTGTATTTAGTAGTTCAGTGAGGAATGCCCAAAGTCTCCCCAGGTTGCTGTTGATGGAAGATGAACATGAAAATGCATTTAAATTCAGCAGTGTCTCTTAGTTTGCATAAAACCTAGCTTTTGTGTTTATTTTTTTACTGATGGGAGGAAGAGGGACATACTCCACTTTTGCCATTTTCCAAAGTAATTCTGAGCTTAATTGGTGTAACTCTTTGGGATGAAACAAGGCAGCAGTCTGTGTATTAGTCATTCTTCTTGCCTCAGATCATGTGCAGGACTTTGGAGAGGCATTACACAGCTGCTCTGTGTCAGGAATCATGAGAACTCCTTGTACTGCAAATGCCAAGAAAGTCCAGAAGGTATTTAGGAGCACAAAAGACTTGGTTCTGTTCTGTTCGTGGTGTGTTGGGTGAACTGAAGAAAGTAATTGCCCTCGCTTTTTTTTTTGTTTGATTCATTTAGATTACCAAAAGGCACTTATGGTATTGCCTCTGTGGGCCAAGTGGCAACTTGATATAAATAGCACATGTCAAAAGTAGATGGTGCTGGGCATTTGTCCTCCAGCAACAAAGATGGTGTTCATATGGAACTCAGAACTACTCTGGAGGCGTTAGAACTGGAAACATGCAGTGCTCGTAAATTGCTGCATTATAGGCATGCAAACAGATTCCTAAAAAGGATTGTTTCTTGTTGGCCTCACACCAAATGAAAACCCTGCTCTGACTTGCAAACCTTCAGAAAAGTTTCACTCCTGAGAAAGTACTCACCACAACACAGTAATTAGTAATCAAAGTAATTAGGATTCAGCTGAAGAGATTTAAAATAGATCTGTCCCATTTTGGCCCATGTTGGAAAAATTGGCAAGAGAAGGGGAAAACTTCCTTAGGAGAAAATAGTGAGAATGAGTGCTCTCTGAGGCAAAGTTTTAAGGGGCTGCCAATAGCAGTATTGTCCCTTGTATTGTGTATTATCATGGTATCTGGGACGAGTATAGGACCGAGGATCAAGAAAAAGTGTGCTGTACAAATATATATGTGGCTTTATGCATTCTTCCTATGCATATAGGAAGAATTCTACGCCCCTTTTATTCCCCTTTAGAGGTCACCATATAGGCACTATAGGAAAAGTCATGTGAGGTATTTTTTTTCTCTACAGATATGTAATGAATTCTGGTAACATTTTTTTTTACCATTAAAGATAACAGTTTTCTATTAACATTAAAGCTAATAGGTTTTCATTACCATTTCCATCGCTGCCAGCATTTTAGTGTCATACATTTCTATTTACTTTTTCTGTGTACCCTCTGTTGCAGTGGTGTGAGCTGGAGGATTGATGGTGTAATCACACACTTGGAATCTGCTGTCGCTGGATAAGGGGCAGCAAGCTCTGCAGCTCCAGTGTAACACAAATATCAGGACTGGCAAAGAAGAGAAATCAGAGTCATCACAGCATGTCCTGTGGGGATTTTTTGATTCAAAGGACAACCTGAGTATCCCAATTAGGTTTCTGCATGTGCTTTGTGCTTTCTAACCCTTCCTGTTGACTGAGAACACTGGACTCTGTGCCCTGACATTCCAAAGCCCTGTGAAACCTGATGTTCCGAAGTTATGGGGAAATTAAATGAGCAATTTCCACGCTGGGTGGGTGGATATAAATAGAACAAAAATGCTCTTAGTAAACTATTGTTCTATAAGTGGCTCAAATGACTGTTACACAAAAGTAAATTTGAAGAAATCTGGTTAAACCTGTAATAGCAAATGTGGAAATCGAAGCAGATATTTCAAACACTGTCCACCTTTTTCTAGCTGTCTACAAAGTCTGCAAAGTCTAATCCGGTGATCCTACACACTGCTAAAAAGGAGGATTAGGGTACCTAATGTACCTCATGTGGGGAATAAAGGGGCATCTTTTTATCTCTATTTATATTTATAGGCAGAAAAGGATGCAAAATTGAATTAGGATAAATTATCTTTTCTTACATGCTTCAAACACATTAATTCCTTCCTATAGTTAGATCTTTGAAAGTCTGGTGAATATTTTACAATATCACTGAAAAAAAGAATATGGCTTCATATTGCTAAAAGAATTTTTGGGTTTTAGAAAACTCTTTCAAGAAATTTCCCTCAAGGCCTGTTAATCATTGATATAGCTATAAGCACAGTTTTAATGAATCAAGTACATATTTAATAGCTTTATTTTTTCTTTAAAAATGTATTACATACAAAATGCTGAAAAAGCAGTTATGAAATCTAAATTGATTGTAACTCTTAAAAAAACTCCCAGACAATCAGATATACATTTGCAATTTAAAATCAGGATGGTTTTATGGAAGATCAAGCTTGTTTTCTGCTTTTGAAAGAATATAAGGAGAATTTCATTTCTTTGATTGCATAGCTGTGATTGCAGACAGCGATATGCTAACAATGATTGCTGCAATTTTCAGAAAACTTCATAATGACAGTTTGGACATAAAACTTCATAATGCTAAGTTGGACATTTGACTACATATTCCATGTCTTTTTAACAACGCTTCTTCTGAGGGTACAAATCCTTTACTTCTGTGTCTTCAACAGAATAAACTGAGCTGGGTTCTTAGGAAGACACTGTCCGAAAGTCCCATGTCACACATAACAGAAATTATTTAGAATTTTGACCTAATACCATCCCTGTATTATTGAACATCTGTTAAGCTGTTCTGATGACACCACTTTCTTCCATCCTTCACTCTTTATTCTTTATACAGTCACACCATTTCCTTAGTTTTTTTTCATTTTCTCTTATTTATCCAGCAGAAGCTGGTGAAACCAAGTTGGGCAACTTGATCATTTGCACTGCACGTAGCATAGGCAGGTCTCCTGGGCTGTGCTTCCAGGCTGCATAACAGGCACATGGAGCAGATACATGAAACAATATAAAAGCATTGAAAGATTACTTGGCTTCTTTCCAAACAAACTGGGATTGCTCAGCCTGGAAAAGGGAAGGCTTTGGGGTGACCTAACTGTGCCTTCCTTGATGGGATCCTACAAGAAAGATGGAGAGAGACAATCTGTGAGGTCATGTAGTGACAGGTCAAGGGGGAATGTTAGGTAAGAGGCATGAGATTGTAAAGAATTTGGGGCCAAAACTTCACCACTGTATGTAATTGAAGAGCATTCATCACCCATTGCCATGAATAATACAATAAATATACGATAGAAATGCAACAGCAGTGATGATCTTGCTGAGATCAGGGGTATTTCACACAGACATCTTTTCTTTCTCTTTATTCACATGACAGAAGCTAAATTTAAAGAGAAAAAACTTACAGAACTCCAAGTGAATAAATAAACTGAAAAATGGTGGTATTATTTTCTGGTAGTACTAAGCAGTATCAAACAGTAAGTATCAGCTGGAATGAATCTCAGTAGAAGTTGTTTTTAAAAGTGCAATAAAATTCTAATATCCTCTGAAAGGTTATTATGCAAGTAAAGAAGGCATTTATCTATAAAGCTATGCCAAATTGTCTCGTCAAGATGGGGCTTTTCATGACACCAAATGTGAACCAATTCTTTTTTCACTTACCTTGTAAGTACCTTTATTCCAATACTACTGAAGTCAATGACAGAGCTGCCATTAAATTCTTTTCATATAATAGCACGGAACTAATGGTAAAAAGGCCATGAGGTGGCAATTCCAGCTGGCAGCATTTCCAAAGGAGACTTTATGAGGAAGTAGGATAAATTCAAAACTAAAGTACTGTAGAAGGTGACAAATTCTCAATCACCAGACTAGATTTACAGAGAAAATTATTATAACAAATTAAAGAACTGACAGAAGTTTGTATTAGTACTGGTACATTTAATTGGTGCAATATAGCAGAATTATGGAGTTATGAGCTGGTAAAAAAGTTTATAGAAACCAATTAAAGTATAAACATTAAGAATGGCTGTATTGAGTGGCTGAAAACAATCGCTAGGAATTTCCTGAGGTTGTGTTCTTCACAGAGATGTTTTAATTGCTAAGGATAATGCTCTGAAAAGCAAATAGCTTATTTTATTACTTTCTGTTATTTCTGTAGCTGCCCACTTGTATCTTTAGATTTGGTTATGTTTCCTTTTCTGAAGTTATTCAGTGTTATTTAATTTCCTTGTATATTCTTTCCATGGGGAATATGGACATTCACCTTTCACCAGAAATTCGCTTGTCTCACTGTGGCAAGATCATAAAGAAGTAGTATCATCCACAGAAGATGCTTGTAGAGTAGTTCTGGATCAA
Source organism: Acridotheres tristis (assembly GCA_037013685.1). NCBI lineage: Eukaryota > Metazoa > Chordata > Aves > Passeriformes > Sturnidae > Acridotheres > Acridotheres tristis. The sequence continues at coordinate 6,027,614 of CM072889.1, read as the reverse complement.
TCTGCTCCTAGGAGCCAGTGACATGCAGCTGAAGAGAAGAAAAAGCTGAAGATGGGGTTAGTATCCAGTAAATCTAGCATTTCTGTCACCAAGTGTAGTGCCATATTAAATCACTGAAGGGAGGTTGGAATTGGGTGATCTTTAAGGTCCCTTCTAACACAAACCATTCTAGGATTCCATGAAATGAGTCTCTCCTGGGGATTCAAATATCTTTATATCTGGACCTCTGTCTATCCTCATACTTCAGCTCCCCACTTGTAAATCAGGAACAAGAACGTTCCTGTTCACAAGCATGTGACTGGATCTCGAAAGCATATATAAAGGACAAATATTTCAAAGATGAGACTCATTTATATGACCCACATAATGTCTAGCTAGAGTGGGTAAATATTGTCAAAATTTCTTTTCAGGCATGAAGATTCCAAGGAAGCAGCTCCTGTTCCGTACTTAGATTTCTGATGTCCTAGACTGCAAAAAAGACAGGTGAGGGAGACTCACAATAAAAATATTTAACCGATACAATTCTAAAATTTAGGAAAGGTGTAAAAACTTAATAAAAAGCTATACATAGCCTCTTCAAATTAAAAATTGTACTCTTCCCTCCTTAAAATAATTACATCCAACAAAGAACTAGGTAAATTTGGCAAATTTTCTGTAGCATCTATTTGTACTCATTATTTCCTGTGTAGTTATATCTCCCTGTGATTTTATTTTATATATGTCACTCTGAGTTTCACCTCACAATCCTCATTATTCTGCGTGAATGCTGGAAAAATCTCCTGATCCTGCTGCTCTGGCTCTGCTGGCATTTTTATTCTCGAATATTCAAGTTTCTCTCTATTCAGGTCTGCCTCCAGGTAAACAAGTCTTTTTTTGAAGTCTCCCTATGTATGAGAATTTTCCCATGCCCTTAATCAGCTTTAACTAAGCTCTTAATTGCGTCATTATAGTGGGTCAGATTTTCTAAAACGATCACTTAGATGACATAGAGTGGTCATAATCTGGCTGCAAATTCCCTGTGGCTTAGAGGAGCTGATGGCTAGGCAGAATCTGACAGCTTTGAGTTTTCTCCTTCTTGCTAGGGTGGTTGATTTCCTGGAGGGCAATGACAGAATTTGGGTGGGGGTGCATGAGACCAGCTGTGCTGCATCAATCCAAGGCTGGGAAAAAGTGTGGCCCTGTGGGTTTCAGCCACTTGTAGGATGAAGTGTGGCACGAGTACCTCAGTGGTCATGTTTCTTCGCGGCAGTAAATGCAGTTAAATTTGACCGCAGAAGTTTGGGCAACAATTTATGTGTCTCAAGTGGGTGAGATATTTAAGTGTCACACTCTGAAAATCCCAATGGCTGTGCTATTTATGGCAAGTTCTGTTTTTATCAATAGATCATTTGTGACATGTGACAAAAAAAGAAGGAGAGCCTGCGGCAAAATAGATTTTAGCTAGGTCTGAATTAGATTTTATAGGTCAGCTACTCTCAGTTAATTCAATACTATCTGATTGCTAAAAAGGTACTTAATGAGGCTTAATTAGAAGGGCTGTCTTTTATTGTCATTTGATGCAGTTGCATTTACATGAGTTCAGGGTTTGGCAGTAGGTTTTTCTCTTACCAATTCTTGCGTCTCAGTCTAACAAAAGCTAATAAATGATCCCATCTGCTCCCAGGCCTTATGTCTGATGCTTGTAGTGTAAGCAGCATAAGAACCAGCTTTAGAGAATGTGTGACCACTGCACAGAAAGGGTCTCAACCTTAAACTGCTTGCTAGCTTGACAAACAGAGAAATAAAGCGGTAAACTCCATATTAAGCTGAAACTTCAATTTCGCTTTTCAAGGGAATAGGAATTTTAGAGAAATTTTACTTTTTAAAAATATTGTGTCTTCTACCTCATTCCAATGATCAATTAATGTCATAATGTGGCATAACATGAGAAAAAAATACCCTATTACTTTTCAAAAGGAGTTTAAAGCATAATTTCTTCTTGGTATTGACTCTTTCCTCAAACTTTTTGTAAAGACTTTTCCTGTTTATCATGACAAGTTCCACTCTATTATTATTCTGTAGTTCCTAAAAATGTTGTAGATATGAAAATAGAAACGGACTTAAAAGTGGATCAGGATGTAATATTCAAAGCAAAATCACGACATTTTAAATTAATTTGAAAGTATTTAAGATATATTAATCCCTCATAATTTGGGAAAAAGTTTCTTAGAACAAAGGCAATACCATAAAATGAAAACCATTTTAAAATGTCATTTACAAAAAAAAATCCTCCAGCATTTTCAGTGTTTTTTTTTAAAAAGTGTCTGAAGCTTACAAAATGTTTTCTACTGACCAGATGGAACAAGTTTTGTGATCAGACTCCTAAGAGGCTGTTTTCTCTGAGGTACAGCCAGTTTTGAACGCTAGCATTCTGTGGTCTGTCAGGTGGTATATGCACATAACCAGCCTCAAATAGCATGTGAGTGTTCGGATGATATTGGAAATACTGAGGGACAACAGATTTAACTGACAATGAAAAAAAACAGTGAAGATGTTGAAATGACAATGAATTAACTGGGCTTGAATTATATTAAATGTATCTTCATCAAGCTCACAGATGTGCTTCTCTCACAGTTGAATGCTATTAAATTCTATACAACAGCCTTGTTAAATTTAAATTAAATGCTAATTTAACACATCTAAAGGCATTATCACATTTTGTTCTGAACTGTGTTTCTAATGGCTTCAAATCATGTGTGATGTATTTATGGCAAACTTCTGTAGCTGTTGTGCTGGACAATTTGTGTGGTTTTTATTAAATAAGTTATATCCTGCTGTCAACTCTTTACAATAAGAAAAAAAAGTCACGAGAGTCAGTGAAGCACAAACTGAAGGCACAACCCAGGAAGTGGTTCATACAAAATACACAGAAATCTAATGACCAAATGAGGGGGAGATAATAATGAAAAGATATAACTATGAGGAGAAATTTCAAGTTACACTTTCAGCCATCAAAATCCTTCCAGCTGAAATGCTATATGGGTCCTGTTGTACTCATAGATTATTTAGAAGAAAAGGTGCCTTTCTAGTTCAATGAAATTAGTATATCTTTCTTTTCAATTCAACATGCTGCTTGAACAACTAACCTTTAACTAACGTGCTAATGCCATTTCCAATTGATGTACTATTTAAAATGAACAATGGTAGTGACAGAATAATGAAAACAATTAAGCTGAACTTGTCAAAATTAATAGAAGAGTTTGCATCTTGATCAGAAGCAATCTTCATCAGATTGCACCTTCAACAGCAAAGGCCATTAGAATCAAATATTTTCCATAAGAAGACTTAGCACTGTTTGTGTGTGGTTTCAAAAAGATGCACACATCACATCCTTGTCTTCCAAAAGCTAAGTGATCTGAGTAGATCCCAAAATCCCAGATTTTCCTTCTGGTAACTCATTTTCTCTAGGTTTTTCCTTTCTCTGATGTTTATAGTAACAGGTGCTCCCAGAAGTCCTCAGGAAGTCAACAGTCCTCCTTTGAATGCCAGGAGTTACACGAATTCAGCTAAGCAGGTCTGGGCTTTCAGATGTGGATGGACTTAGCAGGTACACCCTCTTGCTTCACTGACTTCGGAGTATCTCCTTTTCCCCCTTTCAAAGGACAGCCGGAGGTCTGCAAATCTTATCTGAGCACTAAAGAGTTGAAGTTTCACACAGAAGCTGCAGAACTGGGCCAGGCCCGGGCTTGCGGGGTGAGGGGCGGCTGAGATCTCAATCAGCCACTCTGGGGCTTGGCTGCAGCACCCACTGCCCACGGCCACCCCCGCACCCCGGACATTGCCCGGCCCTGCCCACGGCCACCCCTGCACCCCGGACATTGCCCGGCCCTGCCCACGGCCACCTCTGCACCCCGGACATTACCCGGCCCTGCCCACGGCCGCCCCGCTCCCCGGGCGGGGCTGGGCGGGCTCGGCCCCTCCGAAGCTGCTCCGAGGCAGCAGCAGGAGCCGGGCACCCCCCAGGGCCGCGGGCCCGCGGGGGAAGAAGCCGGGCTGAGGTCTCATCAATGAGCCTTTCCTCCCCCCGGCCGTTGGGTTCTCTGATTTGTAAACGGGGCCAGAGCGGCCTCCAGAGCCTCCCCCCATCGTGGGAAAGAGCCCGGGCCGGTATTACCTCCTCAGCCACCAGAAATAAAAGAAAGATTTTTCCTGGGTTACCTCCTCCAGAATGTGTTCACAGAGCGAACTAATTTCTCCAATTGGTTCCTCAGGCTGTCAGTAACCAAGCCAGCCTTCAACTGGTCCCATCAACTCACAGACGAAGTTCTCATAGAGAAAACCTCTCTCTGTCCTCCCCAGGTGAAACCAGCATATGATGTTTTACAGAGAGCTCGCATAAACCTTCTGGACTTAGTCAATAATTTACCTATAGTTTTCTAAAAAACTTAGATTTGCTGTGTCTCTCCCATATGCTCAATTAAAGAGAAGATGCTAATCTCAGTAATGTATCTTGAGATCTTCCTGTCTTCCATGTGCTCTGCCTAAGCCTCTGCAGTATTACAAGTAAGTCTTTGGAGTGCTTTTTGACAGTGATAATACATTGCTGTTATTTTTAGAACTATATTTGATGCTATGTAATTACTACTGTGAGCTCTGTGCTACCAGAAACCGTCATTAATCACAAATATTTTGCTTCTCTAGTTATGGCTCTTCCTTTTCTTGTTCTGTTGACTTCCTTCTTCTTTCTTATTTTATTTACATCTCTGGCCCAGAGCAGCTATAAAGGGTAGATATTTATGGAAAAAAACAAAGAACAGCAAATTCTGTGCTGAGCAATGTAGGCGGTCATTTGTTTGTTTGCATGCTGCGAAACCTGCCAAAAGTACCAGAACTTCTCTCTAGTGAATAATGTAATAAATTAGATTTCATCACCATATAATCACAGGTCCATGAGAACTGGGTATAAAAATCTTTCTTCAAATATTTCCTCAATGGAGCCCATTGTGAGATACACACAGGCTCTGTTTGAAAATTTACTCCCTTGTCACATGTCTGTGTTTCCTTTTCAAAGAAACCCAGTCTTTTTAAACTCAAAAACTGCATGGAGGCTCGGTGTGTTACTAGCTAATAAAAATGTGTAAAGAAGAGTTGACTGTAGAAGTAGGGCATATTTGTAAGCATCTACTACATTTATATTTTCTAAATATGTCCACTTGAGTAGGGAGATCCACAATTTATCTGAAATACAACAAGACCAAAAAAGACCTTACAAATATTCTGGTTTTGTTTCAAAAATTTCATCTTTTAAAGGCATGAAAATGTAAATAAATAAATGAAGAGGACTGGAAATATCCAATAAGAGGCAATGAAGCTGATATGGTTTTTAAGCCTGGCCTCTGTTGTGTTTATTGACATGATTTCATCTTTAAATGCACAAACCAGCTGCTGGAGTGCCAGAGGTGCTCGGATGGGTCAGTTGGTTAAAGGACATCGGTCTAACTGTGCTGAGGAGCCTGGAAAGGCACTGCAAACAGAGTGTGACCACCAGGTTTTGAGCTGATCTCAAGAGCTGTGTCAAAACTGGTAGGGTTTGAAAGTGCTCAACGAAGGAAGGTACCTGGTGGATTCACTGGTGTTCTTCCTCCTCCACTTCTCCATGGGAAACTTGAGGTGTTGGAGTGAGATCATCACTGTTAAGTGGTTTTCAGTACTCAACAATAAAATATAGGTCCATATTTTATTTTGGTGAAAACAGAGGACTGTCAGGAACACAAGGAAATGGGTAAAATCACAGGAAGGTGCCTGTAGACATCCCGTCCTAGAAAATGTTCTTCTTGACAGAAGGCTCCCAGCCTTTCCTTTTGTGGCATCAGCCAGCACAAACTGCAGCCCCGTGTTTACATCTCAGGGATTTATGGGCACTATGGACTCTGGTGTGTTCCTTTAAGTTCCAGAACTGGAGTTGGTTTGGTGCTTGGGGGTTTTTTTGAGTGGTGGTGTTCATTTTTATATGTAGAGAGCCTGCTAAGCCTGAGAACCTTGCTTTATAGTTTTAAATATATCCTTATATCCTTAACATTCTTTCCCCTCTTTAATTAAGTGATAACTACAGCTTTGTGATAAAGGCTTTTTACTTCTAATAGGGTCTTCTATTCACAGTTTAAAAACAGCATTGTTTTCTTTCTCTTCCTTGAATATAGTCTTGAAATTTTTTATACACTTAGCATGAGCTTCACAATATAGTGTCTTTTAATAGTCATTCTATCATAAAGAAGTGTTTTTACCTTTTTAGATGTTCCTTTTTGTTTGCTCTCAGAAGGTTACTTCCTTTTCATATAATTCTCTCCTTGGAACTGAGTATTACTTTGGTTGATTTGTGTGTGTGGCTTCCTCATACCTCCAAAGACACTGAAATGAATTTTGAATTGAAGGGTTGCTCTTTTGAAAATGGGTCTTCAGTAACTGCCGCTTCTGCTGTGTCCAATATACTGCTAAGGGAGTAATGAAGAATTGCTTTTGTCCTTCTACATTCTCCTTTTTGTAAGAAAAATTAAGTGTCTGTTGAATTTCAGGTCCTTCCTCTCTGCTGTCTCTCCAACCTGTTGAGGTCCCTCTTCAGGGCTGCACAGCCCTGTGGGGTATCAGCCACTCCTCCCACCTTTGTGCCATCAGCACATTTGCTGAGGAGGCATCTGCCCCCTCATCCAAGTCATTGATGGATAAGTTAAACAATACTGGACACAGTTTCATATTAAAAATCTGGTCTAGTCTTTGTCTTGAGTCTGAAAATTTTGCCTCCACTCTTTCATTTTATATAGAAAAGAACATGTAGAAAGAAAAACTCTTACTTTCATATAAGATGTACAAGTCACTAATAACACTGAAAATCTTTGTTTTCTTTAAAAAACAATCCAGGAATTTACTTTTAAATTTAGGAGTTAATATTTTATGTGATTAGAATTAATTTTGGGAACATTTATCTCATCATGTTTGAATATTCAAGTCCATGATGTATTTTGAGCTAATTTTGGGTAGGCTCATTAGGGAAAATAGGTGTTGTTATTAATAGTAATTTGCAAGAACTTTTGTTGAAGATTACGTTCCCTTTCAGATTAGATATCTTACAAGTCAGTGACAAATATAGTAAGAGGCTTACATAGAGAAGGTGTAAAATCTCAGGCTGGAGTTAATAAGAAGTTGTGCCATTATTAGTTTTTCATTTTCCAATATTCATTAACATTTTTATCCTAATACAATCAACTTTGATGACACTACTTTCCTTTTTAGTACATTTTCAGAAGACACCAGGTGATAAAACACGTCTTAGTATTCAATTAAAATATTCTGTACTCTCTGTCCAAGATCTCCCTGGTCTAACACTGAACATCCAGTAGAATCCATTTTTCAGAAACAGGCATGTTGCTTTGAAATCAGTGCAAAACACTTTCGATTAGAAATAGGAGCTTTAGTTTTCCAGTCCTACTTTCGGGCTGTGCTGCACCAGAATTTTCAGTGAGAGAAATAGCTTGGTGTTGGGGGTTGAATTTTTCCCTTTTCTTTCTGTGGAATTTTTCCCATTGTTATGCTAAGTATTTTGGGCTACACCCAAGCTCACATAGCTAGTAAGTTTCTCTTGCAGGAGGTGGGGAGAGGGGGAACACCAGTGTTATAAATGAGAGACAAAAGTCTCGATATTCAGCAAAATATAGATTGCTTTATTTGATATAGAAAGAGCAAGCAGCGCGCTGGGGAACGCGAGGGGGTCACTGCCCACTCCACGCTCCACCGAACTTTGGTTTGCAGTCTCTTCTTATACTGTGGTTTCTTATTGTAATCAATAATTTTGGGTTTTTTGTTGTCATAATTTTGCTAGGTAAGCAGTGGTGGTCGAATAAACATCCTTACACAAATTCACAAAGCCTTTTGGTGATAATCAGTCACAGATAGCCATCGGGTCCTTGTAGATAACCACCAGAGAAGTTTTGGAAGTCTGGTCCTTGAGATAGGCAGCATTGATCAGACAAAGGCAGGAAGGGCTTTTGGGAAGTCCGATTTTGCAAGCTGGTAGCTGATACAACTTATTTGAAAAACAACATAATATAACATAATGTAATGTAACATAATACAACATAATATAACATAACAAGGTGATTTTAAACAGAATTATTTAATCATATAATTTCCTTTATCTAGTGTCCATGCTTCACTTCAGAGCTTAGTATTCTGGTTTATGCAAACCCCAATGCTTTTGTGGTTAACACGAATCTTTAATCAGTTGTCACACCGGTATAGCGAGAGGTGGGCAGGGGCCTGCTCTCTCGGGCTCTGGCTCTGTCGCTCGTTTGTTTCGGGGAAGGACGGTCGCCACAAACTCCGCTCTGCTGTCCCGACACACGGAGCTCCTTCCTTGGCTCTGGGGTCCGCAATCGACGCCGTTCACCGCAGCGCCCGTCCCGCCCCGTGGGATCCCCGCATCCCCTCCCTGTCACCGGGGGCTGGCCGGCAGCGCCAGAACAGTGACTGCACCACGGAGGAAAGGTGTCCACAACCGGGAGAGCTGCTCACTGCGGTTTCTGCTCTGTTGCTGTTGATTGTTGTTGTGTTTTGTTTCCCTTACCCCCGTATCTTCGCCTGAGAGCCCTTTAATTTCAAAATCATAGTAAAGTGAAGGGAGGGGGTTTTATACTCTCCTTTTCGAAAACAAAGAGGCCCCTGTCTCTTTTAGCAAGTACCTGTCTTTCAAACCAAGACACTTGGCTTAACTTCCTGATCAGCTGAACACTTTTATTTCACCGCAGCCATCTTTTTTAATCTCTTGTGGTGAAATAGGAACTCACTTAGGATGTTCTTTTACCAAAGGACGCCTACTTTTACCAACATTTCATACACTTTTATGATGGAAATGAATATTTGAGATCAGATTGGGAATACTAAAAAACGTACTATTTTTTTTCTTTTAAAAATATGATGTTTTCAAAATGAATTTTAACATATTTTACTTGGCATAGAATGTGATAATGTTTAGATTGCTCATTTTTGAAAGTATGACTTTCAGTTTAAAGTAATGGAGAATTAACATGTAATTTTTCTCCCAACTATTTCTAATGACTAATGCAGTTTATATTACCTTGCATACCATTCATCATTTCAGTATGAATGCTATTAACTGAAAAGGATTTTTTTTTACATAATACAATATAAATAAGAAGTAATTAGTAGTTTGCATAGTAAATACCAAAAAATAAGTGCATCCAAATTAATGAGATGTGTATCCATACACATACTAAAGGAAATTATACTGCTTAAAGAAAAGGAGATGTACTCCATCTATTTTGTTTGCTGAACTCCTTGGAGTTACGTCTGATATTAAATCTAAAAATTTTCTCTTAAAATAGACACAGCTGCTTTGATTAGACAAATGATGGCACAGTAAGAAGAGGTCAAAGCATAGGAAAAGTCGGGTTTTTTTGATAGCTGGTTGTAAGCTCATTGTCTAATAGAGGGATGGTAAAGAAAACAGGTAAAAGGAGGACAGCTTAAAAGAAACTCCATGCAGGTCATTATTTCAGCCACTCCTTTTGTATTATTTTCATCACCAATTGTAAGATTTCATTTTTTAATTGAGGCATTGCATTTGAGTAAAGTATAATTTGCTCTAATAGATAGCTAATTGGACTAATTGTCTGCTGTAATTAGCTAGAAGTCTAATACATCTCTATTTTAAATGCTGAAGGTCTCATTAAAATTCCTTCATGTGAATAGGGGAAGAAGAACGTACCATTAAACTAATTGTTTTTGTAAGGTGAAAACGTTCTGCTCTTTTATGTGATATCAAAGATTTGAGCACTTAAGGATGGAGCTTGGGGACCCTTATCCATCCAGAAAAATTTGTCTTGGGATGTGTTATAAGATTACCAAGTCACTCCAAACCTTACCTAGCTTGGCCTTGAACACCTTCAGGAATGGGGCAAACACAACTTCTCTGAGCAACTTGTTTCAGGGCCTCACCACCCTGGCAGGGAAAAATTTCTTCCTAAAATGTAACCTAAGCAAAGCAGTTTCCCCTTGTCCTATCACTCCATGCCATTGCAGAACTCCCTCTCCTGCTCTGTTGTAGCCCCTTCCCATCCCATAAGGGACTTTAAGGCCTCCCTCTCTTCTCCATGCTGAATAACCCCAACTGACAGCCTGTGTTCCTAGGAGAGGTTTTCCATCCCTGTGAGCATCTTTGTGGTTTCCAGCAAGGTCACATCCTTCTTATGCTGGCAGCCCCAAAGCTGGATGCAGTGCTCCAGGTGGCCTCTCACCAGAGCATGGTAAAGAGGGAGAGAATTCCCTTACTCAAAATTCTGGCCACGCTGCTCTGGGTGTAGGCCTGGGTATGATTGTCTTTCTGGGCTGCAAGTGTGCATTGCAGGGTCATGAAAAGCTTCACCAACATCCCCAAGTCCTTCTCCTCAGAGCTCCTCTCCATATCTTATGCTTTCTTTTCTTTAGAGGCTGGCAAATTGAACTAATGCTCCTGTGTCTTTCTCTAGTCCTTTTCAGGGGGAGATAGAGCCAGAATTTCATCAGAATAGTAATCACATCAGTCTTTATTGAAGAGACTATTGTCAGGCTTTATGGGGCTGATTAGAGACAACAGCTTTGAAACACATCCTACACATATTTAAGACTTTATGAACAATGAATATCATTTTGCATTACGCTCACAGCACAGTGTCATAGGAGCAGGATAGTGTTACAGAGTAGGGATTAACTTAAAAGTGAAAGTTTGATCATTTCTTTTTTAGCATTTAAGACATTTTAACTTGTAAACCAGCAGTGTGGCTGCTGGGATATATTGGCAATATTTCTGCACAGCTGGCACATCATGCGGAGTTTCTCAGGAAGAAATAGGGACTTAATTTTCATCAGCTTTTGGCAGTACAGTTTACAACTATCCTTTTCTTATAGGGACCACTATAATTTTTATCATGAGCAGAAATAATTCCTGTATTGTAACTCTGGAGAGCCAGTAGCTGCAGGAGTCTCACTGTGAATGCTAATCTTCTCCTGAGGCTGGTTCCCACAGAACAACAAAGATGAGCAAGTATTTGCTGAAGTGTTCATAATTCAGCTGGGTGCTGTGCAAGCTCTTGGATTATTTCTATTTTCCAATTTTTATATTTCTAAATGCTCAGGAAGCGACAATCAAGGAAAGAAAATCCAATTTAACTGTGCTCCTCTTGCCTTAAGATATCTTCATCCCAGAACAGACCATGGGAAAGCTGGTATTTTTCTCTAGGGAACTGGGTGGTGTTTTTGTTTCCTGAAGCATCTCTGCCTTTAGTCTCTTCTGAGCAAACCACATGGAACACCAAGATCTGGATTCAAACCATCCACTAATCCACCAAGATCCTGCACTGAATTTTATTATTATTTATTAAGGAAATTTGAAATTATTATTTGTTAAAGGAAAGGAGTCATTCAAAGATTGCTGTTGGGCAATTAAAGATGCATGTTCTCTCTCAGCTATTTGATTCCCACATGCAGATTGATTATTAAATCTCCTAAAAATACAGATTATGAAATTACAATAAGTTGAGAATGTTGTTTTGTCAGTTATTCATTAGACATAGACAAGCTGGTGTTCGTGTTGGCTTATGGTCTTGTATATTTTGAACTTGAAAACTCATTTTATTGAAACCAAAATCATTTAGAAAATCATTTTTTAGGCTTGATGAGCTAATTAGGTTGATATAAAATTACTGGCTTATATGTCATACACTTGAAACTTTGGATGATTAATGTATGTGTTTAAATGGACAGTACTTGTATGGGATTTCTTATAACTAAAGAATTGCTAGCTTAATCCTGGAGTCTTAGTAGCTCTCAGGTGGCAATTTAAGTATGGGCTAATGCATAATAGGGAAAAAATGAAATTATAAATGCCTACCTGACATGACAGTTTTTATACAGGAACATTTTGTTTTGCTGATTTTTTTTGATTCCTTCTCATGTCACAAGTATCTTAAATAATTGAGGTCTGCTTGCAACAGGCTTAATTTGAAAGTTTTCACATTTCTGCTTCAATATCTTATAACTATAGTATAAATTTACACTGATCCATTCATTCTTTCTCTCTCATATGCAGTCTTACCTCACATAAACTGATTTAAACAGAGAAATTACTTGTGCCAGCAAAACTACTGTAATTTGAGGCTATTAAAATAGAGGTTAGAATCTGGCCATGAGTATAAATAGAATGTAATCTAATTTCTTGAGGTCTGCAGATTCAGTAACTTTTGATATTTATGAATTCAAACTCCAGCAATGGTTTATACTGACATGCACCTGCTTGATGCAGCTTAAAAATGAGTGAAGGAAAATTTTTGAGAGGAATGTATGTCCAGCTCAAGAGCTCCAGACTGAATCTGGAGCTAGTGCTATGAAAGTCAGTCTCTTGGTTTTAATACTTTCCATCCCATCCTTTGCATACCTACCTCTTCCCCTATTTTGTGTGCATATAATCGAGATTTTGTTTTTTCATATCTTGAAAAAAAATGTGAGATTTAATTTGTTAAAGAACATTTTTGCCTTTTGAAAAAAACCTCATCAAAACCATAATGTTCGCCAAAATTCTCCTCATCGTTGATTTCCAGTGCACTGTCCTGCAGGAATGGCTTTGGTTAATTATACAATGGCATTGGCTGAGATGTACAATGTACATTTTTGCTTTTTCAGATTCCTCATTGCTGCAGTGATCACAAGGGCGTTTGGGTAGGGGAAAGCAGCCTAGGCCAGGTAGAACAGGGGATCGTGATTTTCATCTCTTTGTCCCTGGATGTTATGACTTGGCTCTATACACAGCAGGAGTCATGATGAACAGTCAGCACTAACATTTGGGTCAAATCAGTCTTCACTGGAGCTGAACTAATAGAAATGTAATGGTGAGAGAGTGGAAGAAAGATAAAGGAGTCCATAGTTTGGACTTCAGGCTGTGAAACACAGACTATGTCATCTTGTCACAGTAGTCCTTCCATGTGGCAGTCTGAAAGACCTTTGACTAGCCAAATACCTTGCAGACATTTCTATTTGTTGAATTAGCCATGCAAGACACAAAAAAGTAATGTTATGTAGACTTAACTATAGGCAATTAGGTGTCTGTGCTGTCAGTTAATGATAATAGTGTTTAAAAAAAGCCATTGTCATTGTATTCACGATTGTATTTTATGCCTTAACTTCATATTCAAAGGGAAATACAAGTTTTTAATCTGTTTTATGTATGTGTGGTTCTGTAAATTTTCTGCTGTGTTTGCATGCAGTCATCAGGTTTGCCATTGCAGAACTGCATTGTGGTAGTTGTCATTCCAAATGAAAAGAGCACAAATTGCTAACTTGAGCAGTGTGGTGTTTCTGACATTTGAAGTAAATCTTACTTATGTAGTTATCTTTCACCTTAGTAGGACCAAGTAAATCACGACTCTGCCATACTCAGCATGATGTGTGAGATAGCTTTCATTTTGCCTGATGATGGGAAAAGACTAAAAGTTTCTACAGCTTGTACTGTGGAGCTCAGCTCTAAGTGTCATAAGTCACACCCTTGAAGCTCAGAGCGTGGAGAATGCATGCATTTACCATTTTCCAGAAATAAGGGAATGCCTCTCTGCATATGACTTAAACGTTTTCAGTACACAGTGCCTCAAAACAGCAAATGAACCCCATCTGCTGACAGAAGCCAGCCTGAGTGAAACAGCAAATGTGGAACCAAGTACATTGGAGTTAACACCAGTACTTTCCAACATCAACTAAAACATGGTCAAAGAGATTGTCATTGCCTTTAATTAAGGCTAGATAGGATATGTGGGTGGGTTAAATATGTGTCTACTGGGAGACTCTGTATGCAAAAAATAACTAGTGTTTCTAGGAGACAATGTAGACGTATAAATTACGAGAAATAAAGAAATGCCATTACCATTGGCAGATGTGGAAATGAGTTATAGAAAAGTAGCTTGAATGAAAGCATAACATCATCCGAGGTTTGCAGAGAACCAGTAACAGCAGTTCTGAGACCTGTGACTTGCCATATGTCCATATTTAAGCATTGGAAAAAATGGACTCTGGAATGGATAGTTCTAAACAATATATTAATAAAATAGTTGTAATGAAGATGTGAATTAATTAATCAAATAAATAACTATTAGTAATGGTTTGGGAGGCAATGATCACTTTGTATTAGAACAGGAATTGAACAATTTCTGACAGAGCTGGCCCATCTGGTGTCCTTGATTTCTGTTTAGTGATTGTACATTTCATTAGATTGTGGACAGGTGAGTTGTGACTGAACCTGAATGCTTTCCACAGCAGAAAGAAATATCTCATTATTAAGCTCCAAGATTGCCTGATGAGTTAATTTTTCCCTTCTTTTAAGTGGTTTCCTGTGGGGTGTAAAAAATCATAGAGCTAATACTATAATAAACAGAGAAGAACTACACAACTGTACAGTTAACATTGTGGTATCTTTTGGAAGATTTGCCTACTTTACAGTGGTTTACTAAAGGGCAAAATTGCTCTTATGAGTGATGTAATTGCTCTTAATATAGCCATATAAAGCCAAATTACACCTGGGTTTTATACACATATTTCCTATTGTCTTGGTTTGAAAAGACAGGCATGGTTTAAGGAAAGGCAAGAGCCCCTTTTCTGCAATGCAGAGTGCAACCCCCCTCCCTTTTGATTATTTTAGGTCCAAATCAGACGCTTTCAGGCAGGAGATATGGGGATGTGAATAACAGTTCTTTACTGGTATTTAACAAGGCAGAAAACAACAACAGCTATGAAAATTGGCAACAGAACAGAACAGTCTAGCTCCGCTCCAGTCCCCTTTGGCCTCAGGCCGTCTCCCTGTGCTCAGTTACCGGTGCTGTGGGGGCAGGGCAGGTCCCGCGCAGTTGAAGAGGGCTGGAGTGATGGCGGCGGAGGCCCAGAGGTGAGAGGGGATGGGAAGGTGACTCCCCCCTCTCACGGTGTCGGTCGTGGTGCTCCGCAGAGTGTCCGGAGATAGTAGGGTGAGATGGGAGAGCGGCAGAGCGATGTCCAAGGCAGGGAGCGTGGATCTCAGTGCTGGGATGGCAGGGGGAGATGCCAGAGCGAAGCACGGGGCGTCCTCTCCGTCCACGAGCCCAGCGAGAGAGCGTCCTCTCCCCAGCCCCCTCTCCCACCTTTCCTTTTCCGGTTCCCCCCCCCCCTTCTCCCTCCACCCACCCCCCTACGAGAGAACATTATCTATGTTTTAAGGTGTAGCCACAACTACTTACCATAATAATGGGAGGAATTCACAGAAAGAAAAAGGGGAACAATCCAACCCCTAACACCTATATTTAGGACATCTATTTATTTTCTCCTGAAGCACTAGTGATGGTTGAAGAAGAAGATGCTATTCCCTCTTCCTGTTTTCATAATCAAAGCTGGAATTTTGGATACAAGACAAATCACACTAAGTGTCAGACACTTGGAATTCAGATGTAGCCATGTCCCTATGCCCTGTGACCTTGGGGAAAATCGTATTTAATAATATGAAAAGAAATGAAATGTATGACTGAAACAGTAATTTCTTTCACTTTCTGTCCCCATGAGATAGACAGTTAGATAGTATTTTAATTCATTCCTTTAAATGCAAATGAATTTTAACTTTAATTGTAAGAGGGTGGTGTTGCTCCTCTCAATCAATATCTGAGTCATGTTCTGTGTGATGAGGAAACAAAATCCAAAGTACCTAATATGTGAAAATACCAGCCGTGCCTTAAATTAGAGTCAAGGACTGGCATGGGAGTTGCTTTTCTGGAAGAAGGTATTAATAGATAAAGCTGAGATGTATGACTACCACTAGCATAGAGATAAAGTTACAGTTCAGATCTCTTTAGAAATTAAATGTGGCATTTATGCATGTATGAATCAGAAGACACATCTGAATGTGTTAAACTTCCATCAACTACCATTAGGGTTTTACAGCTTCTTTTTCTTTTTTTTCCCCAAGTTTTCTGGCTTTTGTTCATATTTGCTCAGCGTAGGAGCTGTGGACCCTTAACAGCAAGTGTTGGCTTAATTTCTGCTCAGCTTTTCAGCTTCCTGAGCAGGGAGCCTTTTATAGGCTGTGACACAATTGTTAATTATGAGTGTTGCTCTGCTTATGCTTTGGAATACTAGTGGGAAGATAGGTATTCAGAGAGACATAAAATTGGCCCACCTTGAGTCAATATGGCGTAAAGAGATCTGATTTGGGGAGTCAAACTCTTGAACTTTGTGACATTTGGAGGAGTCCAAGTTTGTGTTTCTGGCTCATGTATAATTAAGTAGCAAACACTGACTTGATTTTGCAAGGTGCTTTTCAATATCCTTAACTTTCTGACAAGTGGGATTTTGTTTCCACAGATTGTATTTCCATACCTCTCTCTCATCAAGGAAACCTTACAGATTCATATTGCGGAAAAGATTTAGTGAGTCTGTTCCCAGAGACCTCCCTGGGGATGGATTGCAGTGAAATGACAAAGACACATGACAGCTGGAAATGGGAAGGGCCACCCAGATGATACACCCAGAGCTTGTGAGATGCACAGGGAAGTGACCAAGAGCAGGAGGAGAAGCAGCAGGGTCAGTGCAGCTCTGTATTCAGAGGTAACCAAGGTGCTGAGTACGATCCACACTGGTTGCCTAAAACACTCACACCCTGGGGGAGAGCTGCATTGTTTAGCTCTTCATCACAGAACTGCCACAGCCTATGGGTGACTGATGCTTTTCAAGCAAAATCAGGTGCCTTTCCATTATTTTTTTATGCAATACCTACTGAGAGGCACAAAATAAATGCAAACGAATAAGCAGTTATCATTTGTTGCATGCAATGTAAGGAAAACAATCAGCACACTATTTTGGTCCAGTTCTGTCTTGGATTCCAGCTCTCAGATAAACACAGCTTTGCATTCAAAGACAGTATTTAGCACAGCTTGAAAAGTGGGCTTGTTTATTTTTAGTGTTTTGAAGGATCAGCTCTCAGACAAATAATTTTTCACATAAACCAACTCATAAATTCCTAGGATGCTATCTCAGTCATCCTGAATATGCCAAAGAAGCGAAGTTCACATGGTGTATATTGAAGCTGTACAAGTTTGCCTACCCGTTTTTATGTTTGTATGCAATGGAAAGAAAAGATCCATGTACATTTTATTTTTTATGGTTTTTCTAATTTGCTTTTTCAGTCCACCTCAAATCCTGCAACCCTTAAATCACTGAGGGAATACAGCTTCTTTAATGAATAACTGGTGTTGGTGGGTAATGCCAATTCAGCTTCAACTAGGAGGAGAGTCAGCTCCTTCTGGACAAAAATTTTGTAAGAAGTGCAAAATGAGTTGTCATCATCCAAAAAAGCCCCAGGCAACAAAACAAAACAAAACAACCCCTTGGTGTTCAGTTGTTTTACGTATGTTTGGAAATTGAAAGGAAAAAAGCCAAAAAGCAACAACAACGAAACTCCAAACGAACAAAAAATCCCACAACCTTCCCAATTCAGTGACTGAAATCCACAGTAATTTTGGGAAAATGACAATGTATATTTTCTTTTTCTGACAAAAATTAGGCTATATCATTGCCAACCACAAATTCAGCCACTAATGACAGCTTTGGGTAGCCTATTCAAATTTCTAAACCCTTTAAATGATAAGAATATCTTGTATTGTCTGCTTAAGTCACGCAGTAACTCTTAAAAGAGTTTAAGTAATCAAGCACATCAGAAATTTCTTGCGATGAATTGACATGCACCAGAATTAATTGACATCCTAAACTGCACACTGCAGACAGAATTAAAATTTTTAATTTGGAAAGACTTCTCATTGCTGAGTACTGGAGTGCTGTGCACAGCTGGGGGCTCTCTCAGTGCACTGAGGGGCTCTGTGGGTGAGAAGGGATTGGAGCTTCTCCTTCTGAGGAAAGGCTGAGAGACATGGGACTGCCAAGGTCAGAGAAGAGAAGGCTCAGGCAGGGAACTCATGGACATGGGCAAATATCTGTTGGGAGGTGTACAGAAGACAAAGCCATGTTCTTTTCAGTTTTGCCTAGTGAGAGACTAGAGATAGAGGGCATAAACTGAAACACAAGATGTTGAAGTTTCACAGAGCTTCATCAAGACTACTGCTTTGGAAGTTAACACATTACTTCAAGCAGTAGTATTTCATTTTTGGTTGTTTAGAGATTTCTCAGTCTCTAAAATGACACCTTGATTTATGGCCCTACATTCTCATGGCTTACTGCAAAATATTTATCTAATCAATTGTGAGACTGTCATAGAGGAAAAGTCAAGTGACTATTTAGAATGCAAATTGGTATAAACTAAAAGCTGTAGTGTTTGTGTGTCTGCAGCAGCATTCTGACCCCTTTTGTGTAACTAACATTCAATGATGCTGAATAATTACATACTGTGCTAAGTGACTGATTATAGTGATTGAGGCCTTTTGATATTGCACATTAATAATATGGGGTGAAATTTTAATGTTCGACCCCAGGAGCACTCAGGACTCAATAATCTGAAGTTTAGTCTAAAACTGTTCTTAATATAATTTCGAGTGTGCAGGTTTGTTTTTTTTATTATTCATTGAAGCATTTGGGGGCAATTCAAAGTGTAGGAACCTGTATATGTGTTAGGCAGTTCCAAGTATGGCTTTTCAATATTTAGGCTCTTGCAAGTAGAGAAAGTTGTGTTTTCTTTTCTGATTACTTTAGTATTTTGAGTTTTTTGTGATTGCTAGCTGTCCTGATTTTATAGTTGTTAACAATATCTATAAGTGAATGGAACACATCCCTTAAAATGTCTCCCTGAGAAAGCATGTCCTCCTCTGCACCAGCCATTCTCTTCCAGTTCACAAAATTTTCAGTCATGAGGTAAGACTAGCACTTTTCAGAATCACCAGATCTGAAGACAACTAGAAGAATTCAGGCATGTTTTTACATCCCTGATAAGACTAAACTGTACTTTAATGGAGATCAAAAAAGCAAAGCCATAGAAGACACTTGTAGTAATTTTAAAACTGTTGTTTATACTGTTTTCCTCTGTAATTGTGCAGACTCTTTTTGTCAGGCATTGGGAGGAAAAAAATCTGGCTTTTGCTATGGCAACACAGACGACTTAGAAAATGATCTCTCAGCATGGAAGAATGATGATTCCTAAAATAGTGTAGGAGCACTGAAAAAGAGCGAGGTTCTCTCTTGTGCCAAGGTCTTTTCAGCTCTGGAATGGGGGTTCTCCCACAGAGCTGGCTGTCATTCTCTCATCATTAAACTTCTTTAAACGTACAGTAATTTAGAGCAACCTATACACTGCTGTAATTTATGACTGTCTGGCTATTGTCTGCAAGGACCCCTGGATATATTGGGAGCTGTCAGAGCACGACAACGCTTTCCCCAACTTTAGTGCATCCCCAGCCTTGAAGTGAGGGGGAGGGATAAATAGCAGAGGATAAGGATCCTCTCACTTTACACTACTGGTTACCTCCAAATAGCTGAGAGAAGTCTTATGCAAATTAATCTTTTTAGCCGGATTTAGGTACTTTATGCTTTTCAAAGAACTTTCTGTGCAGGTAGAAAATTGATCACAAACCGCTTTAGGAGGTGGCTGCTTTGCTTCATTAATCCAAGCAGCCAATAATTTATGAACAAAACAATGTCACACGTCTGTGAGTTGTTGTTTAGTCATACAGCATTGGGATTGCCACCTCTGAAGGTGCAGAAATATAGAGGAAAGAAGAGCTGGCAGTAAAGTTCTGCAAAGTTATAGCTAGTTACTTCAATAATTTTAAAAGTTACTGTGAAAGAACTCTAAGTGATATTTCCAGTTAATGAGAATGAATAAAATCCTTGTGCCATAATTTTTTTATTGCTGACATGTGCATTCCTTCACCAAAAAATTAGAATAAAAATAAACAAATATCCAAAGTTTCTTTTAATGCAAAACACAAGTACCAAGGAATTTTTTGTAAGGATTAGTGTCCTCTGCTACCTTCTGTGAGCATCATACAGGACTTTGAAGATTTGGAACCAAAATCATAAAGCAGCCACTTGCAAGATATCTGTATCTTCTTGTCCCTAAACTAGTTGTTCTCTTCATTCTTTTGTACAGTACATCTTGCAAAACAAAATGGTCACACATGGGGGGTAATAAAAGCTAATATACAGAGACAATAAAATCTATTTCATATGCCCCTTAAGTTCACTGGTTCTAATCTTGCCCTTCTGCAATCTCACATTGGGCAATACTGTCTCAGAGCTTTCTCAGTCTGCTAGCCAAATGTAGAGTGCTCTTCACCAAAACTTACATCACTGGCTGACATGCATTTAAAGGCAATAATTTCTGATGATATTCATAAATTTCTGTTTATAGCCCAACATGCCTAAGTGAAGAATGGTGTCTCATAGCCAAATTCAATCTAGGGGTACTGTGAGTATTCCTTATCGGGAGAGGTTCTTGTTATTTGTTTCTGAGATCAAAGACACATCAGCTGTCTGCCTAGAGCCCCACAGAATGCTGGAAATAAAAACCATTTGTGTGTCTTGTTTCTCAAAAAGCTGCTTATCAGCCTCGTAGGCAAATGCACATATTCAAAGGAGTCCACTGACCCATTCATTTGCATGATACACTGAGGTTTTTGTGTTCACAGTGATGTTACTCTGATGAACATGAGTAAATATCCTTCGCCTACAAGAAAGGTTACTCAATATGTTTTTGGAGCTGCTAGGTTCTGCTCTGCCTTTGCTCTGTGCCTGTGCCAATATTATCTGAAGTTACTCAGGCCTACACCTACTATACATATAACTCACCTAACAGTTGACATAACCCACAGAATTATCATTATTCAGACCCAAGGATTCAATCAAATGCTTTCAGCCTCCATTTTTAAATGAATGAGTGCTTCATTCTGTGGTAAGAGTCTCCTTCTGAACAAATCTTTCCAAATACACATATGCCATGTAGAGCTTACAAGTCCTTCTGTTCTTACACAGCTCAGCTATATGAGCTTTTTGTGTTAACAGATTTCTGTGCTCTGCAAACAATTATATTAAGTATACTTGAGAGGGTTAGGATGGATCTGCCAGTTTTGTGCTTGATGAGGGTTGTGATTAGTTTTCTTCTTTACTGCTGTAATTGTGTTAGAACTGTCTCTTGAATAGTTGCTGCTATTTTGCCATCAAAGGTGCCAGGGTATTTTCTTCACTTTTTAGTAAAGTATATAATCTCCACACACAAATTCTTTTATGCTATTATCATTAAAATGCTCATTTTGGGGGGAGTTTAGTTATTCTAACTATTTCATTGCAGGTAAGAAGACAATTTTGTTTGTAGGCAAGATTGTGGCTATCAGTAAAAGTCAGCATTTAAAAAAACTGCTTACCATTGGGGATGTGTGTGTGCTGTGTATTTCTTCTCCATCTCTTTACAGTTTGCCTGTCTATTTGTATTTTTTAGTGTGTGAATGTGAAATACCTCCACTGCTATGAACACAGGGTCAATTCTACCTCTGTAGTCTCTCCTAAACCAGAATCTATTGCTCCATTTATCCTTTGTCTTCAGGGTAGTTCTTGCACTATCAGCCCTAACTGCAGCACCAGACTACCATAGGATTTTCTATACATATACATATACATATACATATACATATACATATACATATACATATACGTATACGTATACGTATACATATACACATACATATGCATATACATATACATATACACATACATATACACATACACATGTGTGTGTGTGTGTGTGTGTGTGTGTATTTTGAATATTTTCCTTTCCCTAGCTTCTTCTCTTACCCCTTCTTTTCATGTATATGGGGCACTTATCTCATACCCTTTGGAACTGGGATTAAATCTGCTTCATTTTATGATACCAAAGCTGCTTTTTCTTGTTGCTTTTCACCAGCCACATTATATTCTTGCACTGAAATTGCTTGTCCATGGGGAGGTAATTTATGGCATGCAAAGTGCATTGCTGTGCTAACTTTTAATGGTGGCAGCTGTACTTAGCTCTAAGGACATTTAGATCTTCACATATAAATGGTTGATTTTGTAGTCATGGGAATATTTACACCCTTGACACTCCAAGATCCTATCTCTGTGTCTCACATACTGTACCCAGAATGTATGAAATTTTGAACAACAGACACAACACAAGTCTTGTAATTCAGTAATGAAATAGAAATGAAAGAGAAGTCACCTGTGTAACTGACTGCAAAACAGTAATAAAAGAAAAGCCTCTGCAGTCCAAAGAGCTTACTAAGTATGTTCCATAGGAGCAGAGTGCAATGACTCTGTTACATCAGGAGTTAATGTAAAACAGTATTTTACAAATATGAGCATCCGAAAGAGGAAGTATTTGAGCATTTGTACTGTGGCTAGTCAATGTGTAGGTAGTTCTGGGAGAAAATTCTTCGTATGAGAAAGCATGGGCTATGGGAGAAAGGGAGAGGAATATGTCAACATCTTGGAATGCAAATGTATTATTTTCATTTCCAAGAGATGGCTGCTCATACAGTTTCCTGCATCCCCCTCTCTCTGCATCTGAGGCTGTGGTGCTTTTATCCTGGTGCTAGATCCAAAAACATTTCCATTCCTTTATGCTGAAGAATCAAGGTTGTAATTTACCACACCTCTTACGATGTTGATGGAGGTTCTGAGTTGGGGCCTTCATTAGGAACAAATTTATTTAAAAACAAAGGACAATTCAACCATGCCTGTGTAGAGTTTTACTGGGACCGTGTTGCCACAGAGGAGGGGTAGTGAGACTACAAGGGGTAGACTGGAGTTTTGAGTTTTGTTGTGCTTAGATCCTGCCTTTCCTCCTTCCAGCAGGACTCTCAGTGTAATAGGATGTGATCATTCCTGGATTGAGTGTCAGGTTCCTATGGGCACTGCTGTGAATTTTGGCTTCTAATATTAACCAATTACAGTGCCCTCCACACCAAACATTTATTAAAAATCTTTTTCCACATGTGAAATGTGTAGCTGTTTTAGAAGAGAACTCCTCCCTTGCACACTCAGCTCTTGGGCATTAAATGTAGAAACTTTCTTTGATGTACGGTTAGGTCTGCTTGGTGACATGAGGCAATCTTAGCCTGTTATGGAAGCGGAAATCATCTCAGACTCCCAAAGAGAAGAAGCTGAGTGAAGATGCAGAAAAATGAAGTGGGCTCTTTCCAGCTTTGAAAAAAACCTGTAGCTCTCAGCTGGACTATAAGGAATATCTATAATTAGGAAAATAAATAGAAAATGTATTTTTACTCAAAAATATCTGTAGATACAATTTTGAATAGGAATATGAGCATTTGCAATATGTTTCCTGTACAAGCAAAAAGCTCCCTCAGAAGTCAGGGGCTTGAACTTAAAACGTGTACCAGATGACTTTGTGACCACCATATGTGTTCACTACTTGAATTTTTATTCTCAAAGATGTAATAAATTTATTTCTGGTATAAAATAATTAGGAAATAAATAAATTGAATATTCACATAGCTTACTGCTGACAGAAGGAGAAACACAAAATAAGACAGTTGCATAAGCATAATTTCATTAGAAAATAAGTCTCATGATCAGATTTTAGAACAGACTGTTGCTGGATGCTTTTATTAAAAATACCACATTTTCTGTTACAGATTTTGTGCCTTTATGACTAGATAGAGCATAACAGAAAACTGCGGCTTATTTATAGAAACCCTAAACCATCCCAGAGAATTAAGGGCTAACCATTCCTGATGGTTATCCAGGTTATCTATTTCAAAATGGATTAAGAACTATAGATCGAAGACTCTAAATTTTGGTTTTCCACCTCTGGAATTTTCACATGGTGTGTGATTACTTTTTGCATTGTTCTGTGGTGAAGCTCATGAATGGCACTGTGCTTCGTGGAAGTTTGGTGATACTAGATTCTCCTGACTCTTGGATCAGGTCTGTGGCTGGATCTTTAGAGATCAAGATAGTGAAATAATAGCTAATTTTTACTGGGTCAAAAAAATATCTCTAAGCTGTCATCCCTGCTCTGGGAAGATTTTTTTTGTTGTTTAACTATTGAAATGTTATCATGTCTACCTTTTGACCTAATGTTTTAGAAAACCATCTTTGGATCTAAACCTAAACAAACTAATAAAGAAATGCCTCAGTGGAACAATCAGGAAAACATTTAGAGGTGGTACTTTGAGGAAGATTAGTTTCCTTGTTACATACTCTGAATGTAAAATTATTACATGCAGGAAAGGTACTGACAAAGAAAAAAGGCACAAAGGCAATTTTTTTTTTTCAGTGAGATATCAACACCTCAGAAGTAGAGAGAGGAGGAGAAAATTCTAAGTTACAGTTATCAGTAGACTTCTCTCTTACCTGTTAACACTCAGTGTTTTTACTAGAAAAATATATAATGAAAGATAGAATATGAGCTATGATTTGAAAAGTCCCTCATGCTATTAAAAAGAAAGGACAATGGTATTTATATGATCCTTAAAAACTAAGTTATAATGACACATGAAAGGCTCAAATGAATGGAACAAAGGGTGATCTGCTGAAGTGTTTCATAGAAATATTTTTCCCTAGAAGCATCACTAAATTGATTAACTTATAAAGAAAGCATACATTTTCACTGAAGGAGAAGGGGCTTTTTAATCCTTATTTCTGTCATCTATGTGTTCTGGTTGATGTCAACACGTTTTAATCAAAAGAAATTGTTTAATAGATTGCCTACACAGAATAAAATATCTTGTTGCACTCCAGGTTAACTAACAAATACAAATTGGGCTGGCCATCTTTAATTAGACTGGTTTGGGTTTTTCATTTCTCCTGTCAGGCTGCAAGAAATCTATCTTTATAGTCAAAATGCTCAGGGGAATAAAAAGAAATCTGAACCATGGAAATTTAAATGAAAGAAGTGAAATGGGATGAGCAGTGCTATTTGAAATAAAGTGCTAATAAAACACTCAGGTATTAGCTTCTGAAGAAGATTTTTTATAGAAATCCCTTGAAGCACTGGAAAGACTGGAATAATATTGTAATTGGCATCCCTGACCTGTTTCATGTATACTGCAAAAAGTTTCTGTCTCTGGCTTGAAAAGTTCATGATAAAACAAAGCTCCCAGAATTCCCTGGTCTTTAGCTTTGAAGGTCTACAGTATGGATTTTTTCATTATAGTATAGTGAAAAATAAACCGGTTTAGTCTGATACAGAATGCATAATCATCAGGTGTTCTTTCCTGCACACTCTTGGATAATACTTTTTGCAACAGCTTTGATGAGGATTTTACTTAGCAGACTGTGAAAATGT
Organism: Acridotheres tristis; assembly: GCA_037013685.1. Taxonomy (NCBI): domain Eukaryota; kingdom Metazoa; phylum Chordata; class Aves; order Passeriformes; family Sturnidae; genus Acridotheres; species Acridotheres tristis. Next base: position 6,002,302 of record CM072889.1, on the reverse strand, counting down.
GACCTTTAAAGCTATGCTATGTTATAATCATGTGTACAGTGCCCTGTAACCAAATCTAAAGCTCATGCATTGTGTGTTTGGGTGTCATTTTTCAAAACACTTTTATTTCTCATCTAGGTCTGGAAACTCTGTTAGAACCAAATCAAGCATTCATTCCTGCAAAAGAGGCAAAAATACAGTCTTGTTAGCTGTGACAAAATCAGCAGCAGCTTTAGTATGAGGGGGTTTACCAAAGGCAAAACAAACAAAGAAAAGTATTCAGGAGCTGAAATATGTGATTGAGATACTGGAGGTGCTTTGCAATTATTAGGAATTCTTTGCAGACTGGCATAATGCAGCCTTCTCACATCTCCTAGTGTAATTACAGCGATGAGGAAAAGATTTTCAGGTCAGGTCCTTAATTTAGCTAATTCTGTCTTAATATTCAAGGCTAATACACCAAGAGATTACCATTCTGAGTGCTGAAGGGATTTTTGTTCCTTGCAATGTTTCACTGCAGCCAACCTTATTGTGGATATGTCTAAAATCTTTCTTGCTTTATAACATGGACTCTGCCCTGCAGAAACGGATCTAGTATGTTGCTTATTGTTTTCCTTTCTAACCATCACTCTCAAGGTGGCACCTTTGTCAGCTGCAAATCATTATTTTTGCACCCTGCATGGGTGGGAGCTCACAAAAGCTGAGTGATGATGTGGGCGCAGTGTTCCAGATATCTCTTTTCTCCAGTGTGCAAGTCCCAGGGAGCTGCAAACATGTGCCCACCCGTGTGCCACACTTGTGTTGATGTTGCAAGTCTTTCCCACTGCAGGAGAAAATACAGGTACAAAAGTGGTAATGATTGAGACATTTCCGAACTTAAAATATACTTTCCTCTTTGTGAAATAACTGTTATTGAACAGTAAAAGCACAGGCTTTGTTTAACTGTTATTCATCTAAATCTCTTCCTTTTGCCCAGAAATTTGCTCTGACTTGACGAAATGTATGGTTTTTTTGAGTAACAGCCTGTGTTAACAAACACAAAGGTTAATAGAATTTGAGCATCTTGAAATGTGATTTAGTTTGGAAGACTGTAGTCTGTGAATATTAACCACTAACAAATTAAATTATTTAATGACAGATCACATCAGGCAGGCAGCTATGTAATATTAATTGGTTTTGTCATTGTAACAATTCTTCCAAACAGTAGGATGCAGGCAAACTCTGCATTAATGTTTTGGCTCAAGGTGCTCATTTGTAAATGAACAATTCATCATGCGAAGGAAAAGGGAAATAGCTCCAGGTTTGTGTGAGATTGCCATGGTGTTAACTGCTGCTCTTTGATGTGACATTGTCTAGACCTATAACCAGTGGGAGTAATAGAGGGGAAGAGTGGCCATTCCATTATTTTGGATGAATTATTAGTGATCCATATCCATAACTTGCATTAATAAAAAATGGATATGATGGGTATTTGCTCCCAAACTTTAAAAATATAGCCTTTATATTCATATGCCATTTATAATAAGTACCTAGGTAATACCTTAAAGTTTTTGTTTTGGTTTCTTTGCTTTTTCCCTATTTAAAAATAGAGACAGGGTCGTTGGGAATCAACAGGAGTCAGTTTCCTAATGACTTTATATTAGCTTTTATAGGAGCACATTACTGAAGTGCCATGAGGGATATAATTTATGCTGGCAGCTACATAATGGAATTAACAGTTGGAGATTTATTCCATAGTGCACCATGAGGGAAAGAGGTGCACCCTTAGTCCCATATAATAGTATGTACCAACATTTATGCAGAGAGAAGCTAGAGAATACCAAGGCAGAAATTTGTCCCCCAGCTCACAAAACTGAGGACAACAGACTTCAGACTTATTCTTTCTGTTGTAAAGCACTAGATTTTAGGATACATTACTGTTTGTTTGAAGTATTTTGCAATTGACTCTTCAATAGAAGAAAACCTTATTATAAAATGTATTTTGTGTGTACATGGTTAGAGATTAGACATATGATTGTAAAGAACATTCAGTTTCTTCGCCACAATACCCTGTGTATGCAGAATATGACACTTTAACATCTAACAAAGTCAAAGAAGTAATTTGAATGTCTCTGAAACAAAGTCAAAGACATAATTTGAATGTCTCTGAATTCAATCAATACTTTGATTCTGTTAAAAATAGTATTTTTAAATGTTGTTAAATTCATGTTTATTGCCAGGATACATGTCAGGAAATATACTTTGTTCATTTTATTTTTAAAATAATGCTGTGTACTTTTGAAACAAGGCACACACCTGCTTTCTTTGACCTTTTTATGCTTTTAATAAGCCTTCCCTTCTCAGTCAGTCTCTTCTGAGATACTCTGTATCCTTTTTACAGATATTAGGAGTCCTAATACAAGAAAACAAAATCCAGCCAGAAACCTCTGCAAGGCCCTGAAGGTTTGTCTTGTCCATGGGATTTCATAAATTTAGGACTAGTCTGTCTTGGCTGAAAATACACAACATAGGCTAGTCCACTTACACACTTACAAGACGTCTCATAATAATATCTTCAGTGCTCTAACAGAATATTGAGGTTCTGTGGAGCAGACATGCCAGGTTACCTTGACCTGCCAATATGGGATTACAGCTATATCAGGATATTCGACTTCTTTGTCTAGCCTCAAATAATCAAAGAGCCTTTTTCTTTCTTCTCCCAAGAGCCATCTGCACAGCACAATAGACTTTCTTCACACTTGTTGCTCAGTCCTTTGAGAACAGCAATTATTTGGTACCATCATAAATAAGTCTTCTTCCTCCTTAGTGTTCATTGTCCTGTCTTATGCCTTTGTTTTCTGCTTTAGGTAGTTTAAACACATTTAGCTGTCTTTCACAGTCTCCTCACTCCAGCCAGAACAATGTGGAAAGTCAGAGAAAAATTCAGCTTCTCCTTTCTCAGTTTTGTCAGTCGCACTGTTACTCAGTCTAAAGCAGAGTCATGTCAATGAGAAACACTTCACATTGTAGCCTGTGACACAAACCTGGAGCTGTTTCCTTTCTGTCTCATAAGATGAATTGCTCATTTGTAAGTGAGCACCTAGAGCCAAAACATGAGTCCTGACTTTGACTACATTGCAGTGTTCAGAAAACTTTCCTACTTTCCAATTCACTGCAAGCTTGAAAAATCCTACAGTGTTTACTGTAGGTTAATAAAGCCTTTCTAGTCAGCAAGGACACAGCTTACAGAACTGCACAGAATCTCTGGGGAAACTGAAGCTTACCCTAATACTCAGACAGAGGCAAATGAAATAGTCCACCTGACTTTTTTTTTATGGTGTGGGATATTGCTTAGCACAAATGTAGATCAAAACTTAACTTTTTTTGAAGTGTAAGGGCCTACAGTGTCTATCAGTGGCTTGTAGCAAATATGGGCTAGCAGTGGGTACATAGGGATGAGAATTACTGTGGACATATGCAGAGTGATGCTTTCCTTCTTCCAGCAGTCACAGAGTTCAGGAGCAGAATGAGGCAGAGTAGATGATTGCAGACCTCTGAATTTAGTTTGTTCTTAAATACTGAGTAGAAACCTGTTGCTGTGACCTCCACAATACTGTGTGGCACTCTGAAATCTTACATTTAAATCTGCTATCTGCTCATTTTTACAGGTAGGAACTACTTCTTCTAACAGGCAAACTAACGTCCCCATCTTTCAAGATTTTATTGTGGTCTCTAATATACCATCTCTTTTCAAACCTTAGGTCATACTGTGTTTATTCTCTCAAAGTAAAGGCAGTTCCATACTTCTGATCATCTTTTAAATTATTTTTTTCCGTATACTTCCTCATTCTGCTGCGTTCTTCTTCAAGTTATCAGAATTTCATGCAAAAATCAAAACAGATAGAACACCAGGCACATACTATGTTTTCTGATTTGTTCTCAGTTTTTCCTCTAGTATTTAACATAGTTTTCTTTTATGGACATATAACAGGATCTTCAGAGAACTTTCTGAAATTATTCAAGTTTTCCTCCTGGTAAAAAAGTTCAAATTCTATATTTTTAAATGCTGAGGTTGATATTTTTGATTGCAGCAGTTAACATTGCATTTCATCTGATCCCAATAATTTGTATCATTTGGAAATGTTTTATTTCCCTGTTCACTCTCTTTTGTTATTAATTCATAAATATGTTGAATAGCATGTGTTTACTAAATAGATACAACTGGGCCTCTGTGATAACCATCCTCAGCTGTGAATGCTGTCTCTTTCTTTCTATACTTGTTTCTTAGTTTTCAATAAATTACTGATATGCAAGAGAACTGTTTTCTTTCATTGTGTGAAAGCTTTCTTTTTTCAAGAACACTGTCACAAACTCTTTTAAAAGTCTGAGGACAATGAATTGACCACACCACAACTATCCAAATGCTTGTTGACTCCTTCAAAGAACTATAAGAGGTTTTAAAGGAAATATCTTCCACCTACAGAAGCTGCAGGACTTTTCCCCTAATGGTTATCCAAACATCTGCTGTTCTAGTTTTTGTTCAGATCTTTAGCTATTTACCTGAAATTGCTTATCTATAGTTTCTTGCCTACCTGGTGGAGCCCCTCTCAAAGGCTGAGGTTGCATTTGTTGCTTTCCATTCCTCAGTGGCTGATAAGGGCTTAAGTGACAAGCTTTATGACACCACAGTTAGTACATGTTTTGCTTCCTATTTATGTAAAGTCAACTTTTCTGTAAGGACTCCAGTGCATAGGAGATTAAAAAACAGCTGTTTAAAAGCTGTGTTTTATTCACCTACTTCACTGAGATAAGAGACACTAATTTTTCATTGCTGTGTACATCAAATGTATTATTCAGCCAATGTGACCTTGCCAACAGATCCTAAATATCTTCTAGTCCTTGAGATTTTGTTTAGTACAAATGGACCATATTCAGTATTAGCTGGAAGAAGATCAAATGTAAATGCTGACTTACCAGTTATTAAAAAATAAACAATTAGATATCAATAGGGTGTTAACCTATCACTGTGTTCACAACAGATAACTAAAACATAAAATAATTAATGCAAGGGGGAAGTCATATTTTATTCTTTATTTTCATCTGATGTCATCAAGGAAAGGATAAGAGGGCTTTATACTTCCATTAACATTTTTTCAGAGTAAGCAACTGTCCACAAGGGACTCCACTTTTATTTTATAACACACATATTGTCAGAAGAAACAAGTGGCATGAATTTTACTAGAAGTACAATTCTCTTTATCAAAAATTTCTTCTTTGTCTGGAAATAATTCTCAGTTCCTTTTAGGCTGCTCTCACATGACCTGTGTTGGCTCAGTGATTTCAAACCCAGAGGAATTTCAGATCATCTATTTACTCCTTCTAAGTTACAACTGTTTGCCTTTTAAATTTTATGCATATTGGTGATTGTTAGCGGTTTCATTTACACTCACACTGTAATGATCCATCCATTAAAAATCCACTGCAAGAGATTGAGAGAGTAGTTTTTTCCTTTTTTTAAATCAGCCAGGTCAAGGTACTGTTGAAATGACTCAACCATTTTCCTGGAGAGAAATAAGGCTATGCTAAAATGAATTTGCTTTCAGTGGAATGTCTCATGTAGCCAGAACTACAGCACGGGTGGCAACAGGAAAACTCAGCCTGAGCTTTCTTGTCTCTGTAGCTGGATACTAACACTTTTCAGTAAAAACTTCACACCACCAGTTATTTGACATCTTGCATTATTTCTTTTACCAAGGGACTAGCTAAGTGTTGTGCATATATTTCCAGCAAGTCTGAGCTGATGAGGAAGCAGAACAAGTCTTTTACTTGGTGTGACTTGGCTATGTCTTTTGCTGGAAAGAAAACATTATTTAAATTCTGTTAAATCACACTTAATTTAAGAGAAATCAGAATAACCTGCCTCTAAAACTGCTTGCTGCCAGGAACTATTTTTGATGTCAGTATTAAATATACACAATAGACAGTATATTTAAAAAGTGCCTACTGTATTGTTTAGGATCACAGTGAAGTTGCCAAATTGGGAAATCTTCAAACTGTTCTGGATTATATTCTCAGCTTTTGGAAAATATCTCAGACTTTACAATCCACACATTTCACTCCTTCAGTATTCTAGAAATAGGTTTCAGTACATTCCTGCAGGAGACCTGCATGGATGAGCAAGGAGATTCTGGCAAAACTCAAACTGAAGAATATAGTTTATAGAATGTGGAAAAAAATGAGAGGCCACTTGAAAAGAATGTTTTCAGAATATGCAGGGATGTTCAGAGGAAGGCTAACATCCACTTGGAATTAACTCTGGCAAGAGATTTCAGCCACGACAAGAAGGGTTTCTTTAAGTATATCAGTAGCAAAAGGAAGATTAAGGAAAGTGCTGATTGAGGTGGATGTCCTGGAATGATACTGAGAGGGTGGAGTTACTGAATGTCTTCTTTACTTCACTCCCTAGTGCTAAAGCCAGCCCTCAGGAATCCTAGGCCATCCAGAAAGTCAGGAGAAGGGATTGGGTTAGAGATCAAACAGCAGTGTAGAGAGGAAATTTTAAACTTTCACTTAGAAAGCAAAGGTAAACAAAGCCATTCCCTGCGAAAGCATTCCCGTGTAAGCACAGGAGAGGAAAGCTGTTGCAATTTACTGGTGTAAATACTCAACCAACACTGAGTTCAGCTGACAGCAACTGAGAGGAGCTGATCCTTGTTTCTGGAGACAACAATGGAAAGAGAAACCCAGTTCCTTATGGATGGTGTGAAATGGGAAGCTCTGAAAACTGACATCAGATCTTCAGTGGATTCTTCTCTCACACATTTTTATTTGTTTCTCATGGTCCAATTAATAAAGGAAAATTTAAGGTATGATAATTGAAAATTAATCCATAAGGTTTTCCCCTAAAGATATACACATCAATTTGGTGCTAGAGCTGGATGCACAATGACTGCCAGGTCTTGTCCATATGCACATAGGTTAAAAACTGATGGGAAAATGCAGCACCTCTGGCCCTTCACAGTGGTGTTTGAATATGTGTTGGTTTACACACCTAGGGTACTGTAATTAGTAGTTATTAGTATTTCTGTAGTATGAATATCATGGCTTTTTGCTGCATGGCACTCACCCCAGCACATTTAGCTGCTGATTCCTACCCAACTTCTGCCATTTTTGCAGCAATGACATTGACTGTTTTGTTGTGCTTAAATAACATTGCTTGTTAGTCTGTGATCCCCTTGGCTCATTCCTGCTGATCTCAGTGTTTCAGTTGATATGACTGCCTGTAGCATTCTGGCACGACCTACAGGAGTCAGGGATTTTTTGTTTCTATTTTCTATGACTTACTCAGTAACAAATCCAATGCCATTACATTTATATTAATGATCCTCTGTTAAATCATGAGAGTGTCTTGCTGTATATTTCTTATCAGACCTAGTTCTGGAAGTCATTACCTTTCTGTATTTGTGGCTTAGGAAGGCTCTCTGTGATGTGAATTTTTGAGGTTGAGCAAACATTCTGAGGAAGAATCACACTGTTGACTTGTTCATATGATCCTTTAGATATCTGTTTGTGGCCATCCAAGGGAAGGAGTGGAAGGAAATGGATATATTTGTTCTGATAAATAGGCCATTTTATATTTTCAGCTAGTGATGCTTATTATTTTTCGGCAGATACTTCAGAGATACATAGTCTTCATGCTTACCAATATCTTTTTTCTCCATTAATTCCTTCAATTCTTGTTAATAAGAGGATTCAGTCTGTGCCTGTGCCATTCAAGAGGGATAGCAATATCTCCTTGAGTTCCCCAGATATAATGTGGTATGGTCAACTAAATGTGGCTCAGGTTTTCTGTACTAGAGCCAACTTGAGTGCTTCTTTTTAACTTACTTCTTTTTTTTAACATACCAGCTAGCAAGAAGGGAAAATAACTGAATAATGCAGTTCCTAAGTGGCTGTAAATAGATAGAAATATAACATGTTACATATTGTGTTATGTTAACATATTGTGACTGTTAATGGTGGTTTACTTTGTATAAAATAACTCTATCACCTGTCTGTCCAAATGATCTCACCACAGAAGCACGGCAACATTTAGTGTAGTACATGTTTGCTTGATTGTTTTTTACATGATAGCTAGAGCTGAATGTTAACCAACTCTATTTTCTATGGCTTGGCTGCAAATCTGATCTTTGATCACATATCTCATTTGATCACACTTTTCTTTTCTTTTTAGTAATTTAGTGTATCTTAGTTTAAATGTGCCAAATAAACATGGTTTGCTGGCTACTAAACGTAAGTAAATATATTTTTCCCAGTTAACAACCTTTACATTTGCAGTTAGCCTTGTGCATAGCAAAACAGAGGCTGTGGAACATATGTGAGGACTCAACATTATTGGCGGAAGAAAAGCTTTTTAAATGCGACGGACACACACTGGTCAGTTCAGAATCTAGGGCAAAAATTTCTATTTCACTTGCTCGTTCCCCATATTTACAAATCTTTTATATAAAAATCATCAGCATTTATTCAAAAACTATTCTGTAGCTGGCTGATTTTGGCAGGTAGCCTAAGTGTTTTAAAATGTTCAGCCTTAAGAAAACAATTGACACTTGGTAATGGATAATAGCAAATGGTGCAGTACAAATAGGAAAAGCTGTAAATGGTCACTTGCCTCCAAAGGATAAATTAATTTACTTACAGGTGATTTGAATCTGTTCCTCTCCACCACTGAATTTTGCAGACTGAAGCAAATCTTACACCTCAACAAAATCAGGTGTACATAAGTACAGTCTTTACAGATTTTAATTCATTAACAAAGACATTTCACTTTATAAATGTGCCATAAATCTCCTTTGTCAGCTTATATAAAGCTTATTTGAATTATTGTCTTAGTAGAAATTAGGGAAGGTTGTAACCTTTATATGGATTATTTTATCTGCAAGCACCACCACTGTGCAATTTCCTTGGACTGCATCTGAACCAGAACTACCTGGAAGTCAAGGAAGAGTAAAAGCATTTTAAACTCTACACTATTTACACACTTGTAAAAAAAGTCGGAAAAATTAATGTTCAGCTGTAAACCACCTATCATCCAAGCCAGGCCTGGTGGTACCAGGTGGAACTCTGAATAGTTCCTGTGTGAGTGGTCTCTTGAGCCCCAGGTAGATACTGCCCAAGAGTGGCTGTGAGCCGTGGGACGTGAGGAGCTCCTGCTGAAAGGACTGGGGCACAGCCTAGCCCTGGACATTTGGTCAGTGGAAAGCATGGCTTAGTATTAATAAAAATAATGGTTTTTAGTGTTCTCAGAGCTCTGCTGATTATTCACATCTCATAAACTCAATAAGCTGTAAATAGCAAGCAATCATGCATTATTTGTGAATGGTCACCCTGCAGTTCTGCTTAGTCCTATATTACACACAGTTAATATGGAAACCTGTGAATCATTCCCAGGTAAGCATCATCATACTCTGTAGAAACAGGATTAAACCTTTTCTTACATGCTTTTACACATGCATTCTTTACTTGTTAATGTAAACCAGATAAGAAATCTTCATCAAATACTATAAATTATTTAAATCTCTGTAAATTAAATCAATTTGATTTCCTGGATTGTCAAATACAGTAAAGGAAATCTTATCTTTTTGTTGTTTACTATTTTACTAGAAAAATATTGATGTTCCTGTACCAAATATCATCCCATCTGTGGGAGTTGCACACAGAGCTCTAGGAAGTTTCCTAGTTTCTATGTGCACATTTACTGAGATGCTAGAGTTTTGATATATTGTGAAGGTTTCCAGTCCTCTCACCGGATTTTAAACTCAATTTACAAAAATTTTCTATTGTTTCTCTCACATTTTATATAGCCTAGCTGATTCCTCTCCCCATTTTCATACAGCATTTGTCTAGCAATGTTTGTCAAGGGATCTTGGAGGCTGCAAGCATCAGGAACAACCACTTTATTATCTTCCGTGAGGCAGGAAGGGCCTAGAAGTTTATTTGCCCTGCTCTGCTAGATTCTGGTTATGATGGCTAAAAAGGCCTTAATAATTAAAGCTCATTTGTGAAGATCTCTCTTTACTACCTGCAACTATAATCTAACCTTTTTTTTCCTCTAAAGATGGAAAAACGAAAAACCAGTGGAAATTTAAATTCAGAACAAAGCGAACCAGTGATTTCTCAGCACCTTGATACTGCACTGTAACCTCTGCTGTCTATTTCTAAAGCATTTAAATTGTTCCATACTGCATCTCAGTGCATTTTTTAATACCTTAGTCTAAAATTATTCATTATAAGAACATATTCTGTTACTGGGGAAAAATAAAGAAAAATAAATCATAAATGCATCATGAATACTGATTCATATTTTATGGAAGTCAAGAAATAAAACATATAAAAATTCTAGAACACATTTTCCTTGACTTTCATCATATTTATATTTTCACAGAGTGTCTTCCGGGTTATGTAAATCCTGAGCTTGGGATTTTATATGTGAGGAGCCAGAAAATTAAGATTTTTTTTTTTCTCCTGACAAGTTAAATATAAAAACAAGAATTTAGCTTGGTTTATTAGGTACAAAAATGCTTAATATACTTAAATAATTCCTGAAAAAAATGATGAATAGGAAGGCAGCAAAATTTGCTGAGAGTACAGGTATACGGGTCAGTCATCACAAAGGAAGACTGATTTATATGAGAAGAATGGAAAGATGTTCACACTGGTTTTCTGGTTTAAATATCTGGTGAATTATGTGGTGAAGTGCTTCCAGGCTCAGTGGCCCTGTGGTCTTATTCAATACCGTGGGCTGATGGATGAACCCTTCTAGGATCATGACAGCAAACCAGACTCACCATCAGTCCATGCAAAGCATTAAAACATCTATGAAAGTGCAAAGGATTTAGAATCAATTATTCAGTTCAGGAAAGAGATTTGGATGTTATTACAGACAGCTTAATGAAGACTTTACTGATGGCCAGAAGTCCAAAAAGACATTAAGAACCATAAGGAATAGGATGGGGAATAATATGTAAAACACTATAATTAGACCTGATAGGGAAATGTTCCATCAGCAATGAGTAATTTGAGAACTCTGAACAAACCCCACACCTTTATTTGTAAAAAACCTCCAGCCATTCAGACCAAAAATTTGATTGCATTAAAAAGGAGTCTTGTCAATTAATAACAAATAAAAATAAGAAGGATGTTCAAAATTGTTTTTGAAAGCGGTAATAAGCTGTGCGTTTCCTTTCCATGCTTATCCCAGTAAGGAAATACTTAATGGGGAAGACTGATTACACCACAGATTTTAAAGAACGCTTGTGCTAGCAACTGATAGGAAACAAGAAAGGATTATAAGGTTAAATGAAATACAGGACTAAGCCAGTGTAGTGTTCCTATATTCTTGCCCTTTGCCTATGCTCCCTGAAAATTAATCCATGGCAATATTTCAACATCAGCTCTTTGGTGGAGCTATGGTCTGGACAGTAGGCATTAAAAAGTGTCTCATAGATCAAAGCAAAATGATACCAAAATTTAAGAAAAACACAAAAAAATAGTGTTATTCAACTACAGGAAGTTTGCTCTTAAATGAAAGATACAAATGTTTTTGAAATTCAGTGTAAAAAGCAAAGGAATATTGAAGTTAATTATTAGTGTGAAGCAATATAGAACCGGGTTCACATAACTGCTCTCCATTGGTCTCAGCACAGACAATATTCTCACTTCAATGAAATTATGTCGCTTTTAATTGTAATAGTTCTATCAGGTATCTGCTTTAGGCTGTACTTGAGCAGACAGAATCTTACTTCCCCTCTGGTGTAAATTACTGCAGTTCCATAGGGATCTTAATAATTTTAGCAGTAATGATCTGATCCAGGATAGCCTGAACATAAAATTTTCCTTTGACCTTGTGACAATTTAAAAATTAATTTTATAAGGAAAGTAAATACAACAGAGTAGAGAGTAGATCCTACTTCATTTTTAATAGCATTTTCCACAGGATGATGCAGAAGCAGAAAGATCACAGCCTCCATCAATAAGTAAAGGATACTGTAAAATGCTTAAATGGAATGGAATTAATCACTACTTAGCTAGCAGGGCAAAATCTATGCATTGATGTTTGTCTTATCCCCCAGCTAGAGACAACTAAGTACTCAGTGCTTTGTCTTCCCTCTGTTAGTCCAGTAAATTCTCATTTTCTTTTCTTGTTAATCAGGAATGTTTGTTTTTCCCTACCATCTTTCGGCATCCTCCCCCACCTCCATTATTTAATTTTCTTTTAAATTCTATCAATACTTATTCTTTACAGATCTTATACCCCATCTCTGATACTTTTTATTTCCTTTGCCTTTATTTTAGGCTTTCTTCACTTTTTTCCTCCCTTATCTTTTTCTTTCTTCTGTCTTCAGAAAGTTCAGTGTGCAAGTTAATCTAACAGCATGAAGCTCACTGATACGATCAAGACTTGTGAAATAGAAACTAAGCCCTGACTGATTTTAGACCATTTTCTGGTGGCAAATCTCACATGAACAAATAGGTTCTTGACATTTGATCAGGTCTGCTTGCTTCTTAAAATATGCTTTAAAATTAACCTGTAGGCTAGATTCTCCTTTTATTCTGGAAATATTGTACAATTTTGTTTCATAAAATTTCCTTCTCCATAGAGTAATTCTTGATTTGATATGTATAATCCAAATCAGTTGTAGGAAATCCACACTTGGCTTGCTTCATTATAATCCCATATATTAATGAGAAGTTTTGATCTCCCTCTGTGTGTCTATAAAGATTCAAGCTTCACAGAAAAAAAATAACTTCTTTACATTGCTAATACTGTAGAGAGAATGGTATTAACCACATCATATGTATCTATGCAATACTCATATAGAATCACAGAATGGTTTGGTTTGGAAGGACCCTTAAAGGTCATCTAGTTCCAAACCCTTGCCATGGGCAGGGCAACTTCCACTTAGACCAGGTTGTCCAGGGCCCCATCCACCCTGGCCTTGAAGTGGTCAGAGATCTGAACACCTCCAGCACTAGCACAGCTTCTCAGGACAACCTGTCCAGGCCAGAGCCTCACCATCCTTGTAGTGAATATTTTTTTCCTAATTTCTAATGTAAACCTTCTCTCTTTCAGTTTAAAGTCATTACTCCTTAATGGAGTCAGTGCTTCTGCTGCTGCTTTGTCATTTTCATTTTCACTTTCTTTATGTGTTTGGATGAAGACAACCCAACTCTTCTGCCATGCTGATGACCCTGAAAAACCCTGTTAACCTGTTGTCTGGAAGGATTAGTTAAATAACTGTTGCCCCTTTAAGGACATAGAATTGGCTTTATCAAATGCATCATAATAATTAGGTTCTTACTGAAAAGAACTAATTATTTTGAAAGTTATTTTATTGAGAAAGAGATACAGCAAAAAAAGGAAGTTCAGCATAAGCTAACCCATTGTAGGACACAGGATTGCAGTTCTACATCCAGGCCTGATCCTGACATCCAGCATCCTTTTCTAGGCATGAGATGTGACACAGAGAGTCTTTTCCCAGTGACTTGGCTCAACATTTCTAATCTTTCTTTTGAACAGAGGTTCAGAGACAGCAGCCAAGTCCAAAGTCCATTCCAATCAGTGTATAGGTACTCGGGAAAGCTGGATAAGACCCTTAGATGAGCAGAAGCTTTCATATTCCTTTAAGGAGGCTGGGGGTTGGCATTGCAGCCATGTCAGAGTGTGTTAAAGTGTGGCTCTGGTCGTGCAGCTGCACAACCCCTGTTCTGTGAGAGGCACTGGGCAGCACCTACTGAGCACAAGGAGGTTGGAAGGCTGGATTTTCACAACAGTTGATTGGGATTCTGAGTTATCCATCAGTTTCCTTATTTTTTATTTAACTAACAAGTGATTTCTTCCCTTTCCTCTCTTACTCAAAGAATGGTACTGTGTGTAATTTGAGCTACTGCAGCAATCCTACTGAATTTACCCAGAGTTCCACATGTACATAGAGTATCCTCACCATAATGTCCTCATTCTGCCATATTTGCTTGAAATGTGTGTATCTGTGTATTAGGTAGCTTTACCCTGCCCAGAAAAAAATACAAAACCAGGATAAACTGTTTCTCTGTCTTCAAACTACTTCATTCTGTCAGCAATATTAAAAATATAAATAATTTCTTAGAGATCAGAGATAATTATCTCAGGGGCCTGTTGATCTTGTTTTCCTTATTTTTTTAAATACAATTTCTTTGTATTGGCTAGAAGTAGTTTTTAAACCTTCTAGTCGAATGGAAATCTTGCAAGAAGTGTAGTAACTTTAAAAGAAGACTAAATGGGAAATAACTGAACAGACTTGCTAAAAACAAAATGTCATATATGTATTTTGCCACAATAAAGTCAGTCAGTGACAAAAAGGATTTGTCTGTTTTTCAGGGATACAAACTGGAGATATTGAGTGTGTGCCATAAACACCAAAAGGCAGATTCTTGACTAGCCATGGCATAAAATGGGATGGTTGTGGCTTCCATTTCAGAGGGAAATTATTCAAGACCACAGACTAGTGTCTTGGAACATGCTGCATGTTTCAAATTCTCTTTTCAGCAAAAAACTCAGTGTTTCCTTACAAATTGTTTTGTTGCTGGGAGGATTTTCAATTTTATGAAAACTTCCTAATATAAACCACTACTGTTCAAATAAAGTCTTTATTCCTGCTCCTACTGAATTTACGTGGACTTCAGTGATACAGGATTGCAACACAAGGGTGCAACCAACTTTGGAGAGTGCATTTCATTGTTTTCCGAGAAGAAAGAAAAAAAGAGCAGATAATGGGCTGCTTTTTACAAGACTTGTCCCTACAGCCTGACTTTTCCTTCATACTTAGTATACGTCAGAGTGAAAATGAAGGTTATCAAATAGCAATGAGAATAATAGCAACACATATTTTACCCTTCAATAGCTCTTTCTACATGGGACTCTTAGAACTCTGAATACTAGCTGAGAGAATTTAATTGAGAGTTTTAGCCCCTTTTAGCAAAGAAAGAAACAATTCTGTAATTAATATGACTCATCTGTATGAATGTCAAAGAACTGTTTTAAGTTACTTGGTTTCTCAGTTTTTGATTCTTGCAATGAAAGGAAGAGACTGACATACATTGCTGTGCATTTTCCACATTTACATTCTACTTGTGTATGACTTTCCCATGGGGAAATCCTTATCTTCCTTACAGTTCTTCTGGATAAGCTCACAATTATGCAATTATTGCATGGATGAATTGCCCTGTTTGATCAGTTGGTATCTGAAAGTGTTCTGTTAGTGGAGCCAAGGTAACTGAAGAAGAGAGGTAGTTATTGTTGGTTCGTTTATTTTATTAAGGAGAGAAGTGTGGATGTGTATGAAGCAGGAGACAAGAAGGGCTCACCTAATGCAAGAATACAGGCTGCAGTGTCTTTCTGTCTGCTTAGCACAAAACAGAAGAGTAAAATATGTATCTGTATTTTTGCAGAGGGCAAGTAATGAAAAAGAATGATTATTTACTTGCTATAGAAAATATATCCATTGCTTTCTATATGAAGACTAATGGTGTTGATTCTGTGATTAAGATGTTCAAAAGCCCATCCAGGAAAGCCTTTGTTTTATGCATTGTATTACACATTTTGTCAGCACAGATCAGAAGGGGTGGATGAAGGAAAGTCTGTGTGAGGAGCAGGGATCTAGACATCCCCAGCTGATTGATCATTTATCTTTACTTGACTTCTGCAACAGGGATGAGGAGAAATTGTAGTGTACAAAGTGAGATGGCTGCAGAGGCACCTTTTTCCTTATGTGAGCACCTTCGAAATTCTGCTACTACTGAGTCTGCTACTCAGACTTGGGGGTCATTTTGGGAGCTGGGATAGAGGCCCCGGGGGATCAGGAGGATGGTCTTTCCTCCTGGAGCAGAGTGTTCCTTAACTAACTGATGCACTGTTTGTATGGACAAATAGGATTGGTGTCAAAATACTGACAAGGGAGATAAAACGCCTAAGTTTGTAAACTCACACGACTTGTCTGGGTAACAATAGCCCTTCATGTCTGTGCTTCTAAAGTGAACATTTAGACACCTTCTAGAACTGCTCAGAGTTTCAAAAATAAATGAGTATTATCTGCTTAAAAAATTACATGTATTTCTTTTATGATCAGATGTTAAAGAGATAACTGATGGTGTGGTTCAATACTTACACCAGTAAGCTTTTTGGAAAGGCCACCTTTTGCTCCTGGGCATTTTTATTTACAAAAGGACATGTAGAAAAGATGGAGTGACTTGTCTCGGTAAGTAAGAGCAAAGTCAGGTCACTCTCTGTAAGCAGCAACTGTTATGATAAACAGCACATCATAAAGCCATGGTTGGCTAAGCAGAATAATTTTACATACTGTGCTGGATACCCACAACTGTACATGGCTGGTGCTGCCATTTTTCTTCTTACCTTGATTGTTTTTTACTCTTGACAAGAGTTTCACTTTGGCATTAAAGCAAAGGAAATTCATGTGTTTCTACAAGAAACTAGAAGATCCATGTGGATGTAACAAAAAAACCAACCTGCTTTCGAGTTTTCATCCATTTCCTGTTCAGTAGGACTTTTAGCCATTAATTTCCCTTGGGGACTAGTCTAACTCACAAACACATACACAATCTGCAGACAATGGCAATTTGCTGAGGTGGATGAGATGAATCAAGTCATGATGGGCCCGATTTCTTCTGCTAACTACAAAAAGTATACTGATGATTAAACTGGGAAAGACACCTCATACTTAGGTAGCCACTATTAAATGACATGAATCCCATATGAAAGACAAAATCAAACAGCAAAAAAAGCAACATTTATTATAGGGAATCATCTGTGGAGGCATCAATGCTTACAGGTCATCTCTCAAAGGACTCTCTCCTTTTGTCACTATAATTTAATCTTCCTGCACTGGCCTAAAGAGCGCAGTACTGCCATGTTTGGTGAAGTGATAATAATTCCGCTGCATTAAAAGGGTAGAGCAGTGCACAATTTTTAAGAACAATCACTGATTCCAAAGGAGTAACTCTGTTTAAAAATTGATGGTGGTGCTATGTGACCCAGGGCAGAGTCCAGCTCTTTTTTCTCAGGGTGGAGAATCCAGCACTTTTTTTGCCATCTGTGCTATCAAAAAGCACTTGGAGTCAGGGTCAGTTAATAAGGATGACAGGGCTCATTTGTTCTTCCACTTTTGACATCATTAAGGAGTCTCATCTCCCTTTCTGCTTTTCAGGATGATCCTGTTCATATATTTGGAAGTTTACTATTTATCTCACTCTAGAAATGTAAGGCTTTTATTAAACCCCTCAAACTTCTTCCCAGCCCCCATTTAAAAGCAGATTGATTTATGAACATTGCAAGTTATAGAGGAGGCAAAATATATTGGAATACAATACCATGTGCTGGAATATTAACAGAGCAGAGATAAATTAAATAATTTAAAGTAATTGTCCCCCATGTTTTCCATACCATGGGAAACAATACTTAGCTAATAACATTATATTAGGAACATGTTTGCTTACACAAGGGGTTGTGAACTACATTCAGACTGACATTTGTTCATCCAGTAGAGCTTCACCAGTTCTGTAAATCTGGGAGAGCTTCAATTCAGGATGAGTAAAGATGTGAGGAACCCAACTTTTGGAAGCTGTGGGAGACCTCTGCTCTATGCTTTTCTGGCAGCAGCAGTGTTGGTGTCACAGAGCAGCAGCACATACACACAAGGGCTGTACTCAGGGATGCCAGTCCCTATTCCAGCAGCCCCAACACTGGAGCTCCCTTTGACCTCCAACACCAAGTACTTCCTCTTATATAACCATTCTAATATTTATCTTCCTCTGTGCCCTTGTTGAGACACCTTACTTATATTTTGTTTAATGACAGTGACATCTTATTGAGTGCAATGACATGAGGAATTTCAGGGCAGGCTCCCAGGACTCTTTCAAGGAAAGATGATTGTGCTCTTCCCACTTTTCCAGTCAGCTGAAGCACAGAGTTTTCTAGACCCAATTCCCAAGTCCTTTTAATAGTATTTCTACCAGACTATTAGATTTCTCACCATCTTAGCCAAGTTTAAGAGAGTGCAGAAAGCTTTGGATGGATAGACATCAACCCAGTGCAACCTGAACACATATGCCCTGCAAGCAGGTCTTGGGGAGGCAGATGGGTTGGGTCCCCACTGTCTGGTCTGGTTGTGCTGAAGCCCATCAAAACCTGACTGCAGAATGTGAGATGGAATGTTATGCTGGAGGAACCTGTCTCTATCTGTGAGTGTGAGGGAACACTTCTAAGACGGCAGAGCTCTCATCTTTTGTTGCTTCAACACCTCTTCAAGATTGTGCTTCTGTGTCTGTTCTCTGTTCCTTCTGTGTCCTCACAGTTCCTCTTCTGTCCTTTCCTTCCCCTTTGCAGAAGCAGCCTAGCAGTTACTCAGTCTGACTACTCACCCGAGAGGTAGCAAAATTCAATTTATCAGTTCAATTAATTCAATTAATAAGCAAAATTCAGCAGATCAGAGAACTGGCATTGCAATCATCATCACAATCCACGTTGCTAAATGGAGTTCCTTCAGTGAAGGGGACATTCCGTTGTTATTTCCATGCTCGTATTTTATTAATACGGAAGAAACTGTTAAGGGTATTATTAAATTGGAATCTCATATAATGGAAAGTGTTCTGGAAAGATGCTGGCAAGGCTTGCAAAGTTTTGCTAATTTCCCTCAAAGCTTTCACAGCTTTCAGTGTTGCTTTTTCACAAAGCTAAACTTAGAGGATTAACACCGCTCTCCTCATGGTACTCTGTTTACCAAGGAAACTTTGGTCAAAGGCAGAAAAGTGGACAACTTCAGACTTTTCATGTCAGTGCTACTTACAGAACAAATATCCATTGGCAGGGTAAGAACCTGAAGAAGAAGAAAAGCAGCTTTCTACCTATTGTGCAATAAATCAAAAGGTTCTAGTGAATTTCCTTGAGTGTTAGCAAAATTGCTTAATCGAGGATTTCAAAGCGTGATCAAAACTGTTTTCAGTTATTCCTGACTTGCACTTGTATCATTCCAGACTGAGCTGAGTCTTTTTCCCTAGTAAATTCCTTTATTTAAAGGCAGTAGAAAGTAGAGAAAGCAGTGAATTTCAATTGTCAGAATCCTAATGTGTGGGAAATATGACTTCAATTCTTCCTCTGGAACATCTGAATAAGAGCAAATAATTGCAAGTTCTTCACTAATAAAAAGCAGAGGAAAAAAGAAACAATAAGAGAACATTTTCAGAAATTGGATTTTCATTATCTGCAATAACACAGGAAGCTTATCTATTGTGAAGAAAGCCAGTCTGATTCTAATGTGGCATAAATATTTGCATGATAATAAGGTAATGTATTTTAGATTAAGTCAATGTATTGCTCACAAAGAAAAAGAAACAGCTGAGGCCATCCTTGGGAAAACGTGACTTTCTGGATGTAACTTTGTGCATGTCTCAGGACTCTACTGCTAGTTTTCTTTGAAAGGACATTTACCATTACAGTGCAGTTACAATTGACTACAGACTCACATCCAGACTCTGAGGGTGGCAGAATAGGGATGCAAGAGCTGCTAAAAAGATTTGATCTTTAAGAATAAGTGAGGAGTCCCAAAAGGAGAACACAAAAGTATGCCTGTCTGTCTCACTGTGTTGCATTACTAATTCTTAAGACTTGAAAATTAAAAGGTGTGTGAAGCACCAAGTGTATAGAAGTATCAACCAAGGAGTTTTAGTACAGAAATTATTCATTTATATCCCAAAAGGAACTAGGTGGTGGACTTTCAAAGATCTCTTTCTTTTCAAATGTGACGAAAAAATCAAAGGCAGTGGCAAATTGTATTGGTTCTACAGCAGTGAAATCAAAGTGAACAGCATACTGCACTGATAGCACCAATCCATTATTGGTATAAATGCTGATTGCTTAAGTTACGGGGTTTACAAAACAAAGCAGCTGCATCCTAAGCTACTGTAAACCAGTTCTCTGATGTTTATGGGAGTAAACATTCTTTACAGTAGGTGAGGATCTGGATATCCTTCCTTAAATAATAAACTCTGTTTTCTTAGGAGAGAAAAAAATTATTCCCTAAAATCCTAAAGATGAACATGTTAAAAGGATCACTGGATAATTTAAGAATAACAAGTCTTTTTAAGGACTACTTTGGACTACTGCTTTAGATGTACTTCTGCCAGTCCAAGAATTTGGTTTACATTGCACAGCAAGAAACAATTTGGGTGTACCATGTATCTTATATTCTATATAAATAGCTTCTAAGCAATTTCCAATTATCTAGGAGTATGAAATTGTGCATGGGATCAGAGCACTTACCCCATCCAGCCAAAAAACCCCATGTCACTTGCAGTCTAGAAACCAGGTATCATTGTTCATGTCCCATTTTATGAATCAGCAAGAAAATGAGAACATTAGTCTTAGCTCTCTCAAAATGTAGATAGGCATAATATTCAAACATAAAGCAGAAAAAAAGGCCTAGCCAGTGAAAGAATTTTAGTAGGTTAATCGAAAGAAAATTTAAAAGCGGAGGTGAAGTTACATCTCTGTTGTATTGAACGGATATGGTGCCACAGATTCTTGTAGACCTACATTTAGAAATCAGCTCTCTTTTATGGAAGCATCAGACTTCTAGGCATGCCATGGAAGATTGTGGAAAATGGTGGACTTTCCAAAACATAGTTGGATTTTTTATGCAGTTGGGCTATATATGGAAAAATATGCCCACAATCTGCATTCAACGGACCAGAGAATTATTATGGCAACTATAGAGTAGAAAGAAAGAAGTTAAAGTAGAAGGGAAGAGGCTGACAAGGAAAGTTCAATGAACTTTTTTCTTTCCCCAGAGTGCCAGGCTCTTATTTCAGCAGCTGTCTGCCACTCAGAGCCTCCCTTGGCTTGCTTGCCAGCATAAAAACTGTCAGCAATAACCCAACTGACTTCAGAAAAAGGTGAATAAAAAATGACTGGTATGCCGAGAACTATTTTTGAATGGATCTATAGGGCAGAAACAGACAAGGTGATTCAACTCAGTCAGAAAAAAACCGGAGGAGATGGGGTACTATGTATTTTCAAAGGTTTTAAAACTGTAGCTTTTGCCTCCCCATTTTATTCCATATATCTCATATCCTTTTACAAGGAGACAGTATCTTTTCCCTGTACAAGGTAATCTTCATGGTCTGTTTTTAACTGCAAAGACAGAAAATAAAACTAAATCTGACTAGTTGACACCACATTCTTAGATCAGAAAAACATATGCCAGGGAAAAAAAGCAGTACACTGTTGCTGCATTTGGATGAAGCTATAAAGACTTTGAAAAACACTTATACTTAGCATTTCTCATCAGTAAATCTCACCAGAGTAAGGTAGAAAGTATCATCCTTCTTATTTAATGATGCAGAAATTAAAACATGGGGACACATGCCTTGGTATGCCTTGTGCAAGGTCACTGGCAGAACTAAAAAGAGAACATTATTTTTCAATTCCAAGCAAACGAGCTTTTAACTAGATACACTGCTTCACTGTTTAAACAAAACAAAATAGAAAATGAAATAATATAAACAAAATCCTTGGTAGCTCAATCTTAGGTGTTCACTATGAAATATCCATTAGGACTCTACTGCTAGGAATTATCCCCATGCATTTTTTGGAGAACAAAAAGAAGCCATGGCAAACTTAAGCCACCATCAAACAAATTTTTAAATTGGCATTATGGAAAAGAAGGCCACATCAATAAATATAAGAATTGTCTACTCAGTAAGTAGGTTATGAGTTGGATGTGATGGTAAATATGGTTACAGAAAATACAGGCTACAAACTATACCACTAATTAAGGTGTGAACTGCAGCATGAAGCATTTTCCCCACTTCCATTATCTCTTCACATAAGCCATGCTTATATCTGAATGACAGTGAATCTGCTCTAACTTTAAGGCTGGGATTTCTCAGCTCTCCAAGGAAGCCTTTCCAGTTCCTTCAACCTTTAGGAAAGCAGCCTGTGTACCATTTCCCTTTAGAAGTTCCACAGAAAAGTAGGCATTTTTGTAAGCTCTTTGAGTCACAAACTCTGAATTCCTTAGTTTTCTGGTAGTCTCCTTTTAACATCTTGACAGTTAAGACAACTATAATCTACCTCCTTTTCCCTCTTACCCTCACCTCCACTATCTTACACAAAACCACAAAAAAAACCCCTACACAACACTGTTATGAGACTTCCTTTTGATTCCGTAGTAATCATAATAAATACATCTGAAACCTTCAGAAAAAAATCTCCAGAAATTTGAAAGGCTTTCTCCTCTAATGTCTAGCTCCCTCTCTTTTTCTGTTATAAGTAAACTGAATGTTATAAGGTTTTACACAGATACTTATTAGTGTGTATGTGTTTCAAGTTGGAATTCATCTGAATAAAATGAGCAGCTTAGCAGAACACACAAGACGTGGTGGGAGCAGTAAAGCTTTGGTAAAGCTTTGTTCACTTGAGTGGATCACTGAGTTTCTGAAACTTTTGACTTGTTCAAGTCTCAGTTGCCTGATACTTGAGGAACTTGGCTACTTGTGAAATAAGATAAAGAAAAACCAAAGACTTAGCTGAGAATATGCCATTTGCCCTCCACAGCAAGAACAGAGTCAAGAATAATCAAGAATTGAAATTTAGAAGAGATAGAATAAACCAAAAGTTCCAAGCAAAACCTCACCCAGGTGCAAGAGATGTGATATCTAAAATGTCACATCACTCAAATATTACTGAAAATCTGATATTTAAGTATAAACTTGGAGTATGCTGACTTCAGATTTATGGGAATGAGCATTGAGTCTGGAAAACTCCCAAATAGCCTTTTAAGTGATGGTAAGAGGACATAAGCATTTTTCTCTCTCCTCTGCCACTCACAGCCGGGGAGTTCAATGGGATTATTCTTATTTAGTGAGATTCCTGTCACTCGTGACAATCCCAGGGCATCTCATAGAAGGCACTCAGGTGTAAAACTAACAGAGGTACTCTGCACCTACACCTGAATTCCCCTAATTTGACTGTACCCTGGAATCTTTAAAAGCTTCTCTGACAGCTTTGCTTCCACATCATGTTCTATGCTCTTCTGTGATTAGAAGAAAATGTATGTAGTCATTACATTTTCACAGTTCTTAAAAAAAATCTGTGTTCATGTCAGCTGTCTGGCTAAGACGCTGGCATGCATCAAATCTAACAAATCCCCAGGTAAAAGGACAAAACTTTATAGCATGGGCAAAAATGCCTTAACTCCAACTCCTTTGCCTCTCAGATAAGAGGCTTTCAGAACTAAAATCAAGATGTTTTAAAATAGAGTCTGTCACATTATCAGCAATCTCAAGGGGATTTTTTTCCAGGCTTTTGTATGGAAATATGTCTTATCTTAAGAGGAGAAAACTGCAACAGGTCTATATACATTAGCTATGCTTTTTCCAATGCAGAGTGCATTTTTAAAATGGCTGTTCTGCTTCCTTTTCAGAAGATAACTGGTCATTAACCATTCTGGCTCTGGAGAGCAATGCACAAGTAGGGCAAGAAGAGAAGACACAAGGAACTTTGTGTTTTCAAGACAAAATCTACACTTGTTCTGTCACCACAAAGATTCCATAAAGAATGGCATAAAATGCACCAGTGGTTAATTAATTAATTTTAAAGCACAGAAATAAAAACTATTCAGAAATACTGCAAATAGCTCTGGTCCTCCAAACTTCACTTTGTTTACTTTCTCAAACTGAGTCCATAGGCAGTGGTAATATAGGGTAACACAGGGTAACAACTAGGGATGAGAACAAATCCTGAACAGTTCAGTCTATCCTTAAGGATAAGGTGCATCTGGCCTCTGATTTCATCCCTCCAAATGGTTAACAGCATGTAACAAAACCTGCTGCTGTATTCACAAGGGTGTCCTCTGTGTTTATGATCTCAGGACGAAAGCCACTTTTATGACGCCCTGTTTTTCAAACTTCACTCATACTCTTGAGCCTATTTGGTCTTGAGAATGACTGCATCTCCGACTTCCACTCCAACATTTCTTTCATTCAAAATGATGTATTCATCTGTATTCATAAACATGTCAATCTACTGGTTAAAAAAATCCAACCAACCCTTCAAGAACAAAAAAACAAGAACTTTCTCCCTAATCCACCTCCCTCATTAGCTAGGATTAAAATCCTTAGTCAAAATGATTGGCCTTGTGCCCAGAAAAGCTATGAGATCAATAATCCAAACAGACTTAATGATCCTCTTAGAAAAGAATAACTTTTGTACTTCTATGGAACGCTTTGAAAAAGTGATGGGAAATACACAAGGAATGTCACATCATCTGCATAAGTTAATTTATGTTATTTTGAAGTTCTACAGTTGGAGGAGGTCTGTGGGAAATAGTGTTTTTTTCCTTCTTCTTCTTTTTCTGTTAAATGACATGTATTGTCTCCAAAAAAAGTAATATGAAAAATCGCAAACTGTATCAGTGATTAGCCTGTAAGAGCCTGAGAAGTTTCATTAACATTTCTAGTATCTCATTTCACTCATGAGCAGTTTAAAATTATTGTATTCCTATACAAGCTCAGTATTCTGTAAGACTTTTTTTAGGCAATTTAACTTGTTGGTATCCTTATTTTGACACTACTAATTACAGGTTCAAACTTTAAAAAAATACAACTTTTACAAACTCAAGTGTTGGTGGGAAGAAAACCAAGCTAAGCCCTACAGTATAGTTCTCTATCAGCATGAGGTGGTTTTAAAAAGTCAGTGTATTTGACCAAAGCAGGCTTTAAACTCCACAGGGAATGCTTCTGTCATGGACAGAAAAAAAAAGTCTTAGAGTAGAGACTGGCAGATACTCAGCACAGCATGGATGTTGCATGTGGGAGTGCTAGAAAATGGTCAGGCTTGGCTGACTGCAGCTATGTGGGAATTAGCTGTTATTGGCACTCATTATCTATCCTCTCTAAACTTCCTGGAAGAAAGCAGGCACATCTGTAGCCCAATTCACGCCTTGTATTGGGAGCAGGAATAAATCACCTTTGAATGGCCTGGTATTTTTGCTACTTACTCTAGAGACTCTATACAACCAGTTTGAGTTTAAAATTTTAGTAGCTAATTTTGGCAAGATTAACTCATGCTGAAGACAGCTAACCAAAACTACAGCAAAGAGTGATGTGGTGCCAGTGGTTTCAGCAAGCTCATCCATTTGCTCTAGCTCAGAAGAGCTGCTTGCGTAGACACAGGTAATGCCACCTGCCCCAGCCTGGCACACAGGGAATCCTGCATGCAAGCTGCAATGCTCTGTAATTTTAGACTTCTCTGTTCAGTGAGGGGAAGAAGGAACAGCTATGCAGGCTTTCCTCCAGCACAGCTCCCAGGAAAACCACTGGAATCAGGTGTCTCATTTGACACAGGGCTACTCATCAATGTCAGGGCAGGAGGTAAGGACTGAGCTCTTGGTGGAGCAAGGACATCAGCTCCCTTCACAGCTGGAATAGGTCCTTCAGAGCTTCTAGGGAAGGAATAGAGAGCCTATAGGGACAGATGCAAGTGGAATGACTGGGGCATGATGAGGGCTTTGGAAACAAATAGAGGTGAGGTAGGAGCTGAGCAAATGCTAGAGCCAAAAAGGTAAATCTGATGGAAGGCAGAGACTGCAGAAAGGAGGAGCACCACTGGGCATGTGGAGTGGCTCTGCAGCAGGCTTGAGGACACAAAGAACACTTTTGCCAAAAAGTGACATTTTTTCTGTCACTGGGGAGAAAAAGGGAAGTATGTTGATAAACTTTATCTAATGCTTACCCAGAAAGGTCCCCCCAAAAAAAAAAAAAAAAAAAGAAAAAAGAAAAAAGCATTCATGCTTTGGAAGTGTAGCACTCCTCATTTTCACTAGAAATAACTGCATAATTTCAACAGTGGTTCAGTCTGCACTGTTACTGTTTCTGTAAAGGTCATTAAGTTCACTTTCACAAAAGAAAAATTATGAAGAAAGAAAACTATTTGCACTCCATTTTCCTGAGAGAATTAAAACAATTTTGCTAACCTGGTTACATAATTTTCACTGTTCAACTTTTCAAACTGTGAAAGAAATTTTTTTCAAACTCATTATCAAGCCACGACTCAGGCAAGCAGCTCTCCCCTAAAAAGCAGCAGCTTCCAGGGCAGCACAGTTGAAGAAATGTGGAAACCTTCTATACAGCAGCTGCCGACACACTTTCCCTGTTAAACAAATCTCTTTAAGTGTAACTGAAAAAAATTTTCTCTTTCACCTAGACAACACTATGAAAAGAATTGCTTAATAGATGCCAGCTGAAGGGTATAAAAACAAACCTAAAAGATCTACAGCAATAAAAATTTTTAAGCTGGTAGTGGTGATGCAAAATAAAATCTAGTCATTAAATAAATTCCACTAGGAAACCTTAGGAAATGTAAAGCAACAGCAACCTCTGTAAAATATGGCTGTGCTACCAAAGCAAACATCAAAGTACTGAGACTGAAGCACTAAAGCCAAACAATATAACGTTACTAAAAGAATCAATTTCCTATCTCTGTTGTTTGCAAACACTAGAAACACTGAAAACATTTCTGTTGGGAAAATTAGGGTTTTTTTCCGAGAAAAAAAACCATTTGTAATTGGTTCTGGTTCACTGAGGAATAAAAAAATAATAATATCCTAGCTGCTGCCAGATGTAATATGGTACTTGTTCTGCAGGCAATACTAAATTAATACCTGGAAAGAGTTAATAAATTTACTTTAAAATAATACTTATATTTTTCTCAGTGTTTCAGTAATAAATGCTTTTAATTTCCCAGGGGAAGGAGCCATAATAAGATAATCAGTACCGGAAGCTTTCAAGCAAGTACCTTCCTCAAAGATGGATGCAATTCCAGCCAAACGTTCAAAGTTCAACTAAAGTGATACCATTTCACCTCCTCCTTGATGTGAGACCATTTTGAAGACTGATTCTTCAATACTTCATTGTAGCACTTCAATTTTAAACCTGATCTAATGAACAGCCATAGATGCTATGGATTCTAAACACAAAGAATTGACATGTTAGCATATTAATGTACTCAGATGTCACATAAATCATTAGAAGGCGTTTTACTAAGTGACTCAGATATCTGGCAATACACATGCAAAGCCTCTTTAGCTCTTAAATATAAAGCAACTTCCTTTTGGCGAAGTCCTGATTAGAACAATATTGATTGTTGTTATTTAGAGCTTAAATGCAATTGCAGAAAATTTCTCCAAGTTGTAGATACTGTATTATTAACTATAGTAAAGCTCTAAAAATCAGTCAGCAGAGGCCACTTCAATCTCTGCATGATAACAAAGGATTATTATGTGCAGTAACCTATTTATGAAAAGGAAACTGTGCTTCTTTCAGACCCCATCAATTGCTTTAATAAGGAATTGAAAAGCCTGGCCTACTTTATATGCAGATCACCATCCCAGTTGCATAAGGATTTAGAACAGACAAAACAAAACTGTTTTTGTTGTAAATAAGGGCTGTTTGTTTAAATTGCACAATAATGTTTGCATCTAAAAATTATTTAGAAGCTAATAAAGCTTAATAAAGTTTCACTGTATACTTGTTAATAAAAATGGTTTCAATATTCTCCATGAAGGAAAAGTAAATTGAAAGTGGTAACATAAAGCTTGAAGCAAAACAGGCCTGAGTTAATGGGAAAGAAGACTCACTGCATTTGTTCACTGATGGACTTAAGAAAACGAGGGTTGAGATTGGAATTCAGTTAACTTTAAACATTTTATGAAACTTAAGACAGTGAACTTAATGGCAGTTTTCTCTAACAGAAGAAATTTAATTACTGCAGTATTACTTCTGCTTTAGAGACAAAAAGCACAGACATAGACATAATTCAGACTACCAAAGGTTACTGGGATCCACATACTGATTTCAGCTACCTTGATTTGGAGGACTCCAGATTCCCGGATCCAATTTTTACCTTTGGCATTGGTTCATTTGCCTGTTATAAATTTAATGAGGTGTGGGATGACCCCTGCTGGTGTCCCTGCTTATGAAAAAAATATGTATCTGGCAGGAAGAGGACATGTTAATTTCAGTCCAAAAAGTTACAAATATAAACTCTGTCACAAAATGTATAAAATCATCTAATCCAATGAATAAAATATTATGAGTAATGTTCTGTTAAGTATGACAAAATCTTAAGCCATTGAACATTACTGTGTTAGAGCTGCAATGCAATGTATTAAGAAGGACATTAATTGTTCAGTTCACTATGACATTGTGTTAAACATCTTTTATTAATGAGCTGTTATTCCCAGCTGAGGCATTTGATAACCTCTAGTCCATTGCTAAATCCTCTCAGTTGATTTCAGTGAGTCACTCTAAACAAACCTAGAGGGAAAAAATAGCCCAATAATTTACATTTGAGTCTGTAAGGTCCTAGAACTAGAGTTATTTAAAGAAGGGCAGCTTTCCTATAAATCAAACCCTCTGATTTAATGCAGCTGACATATAGATCTATTTTACAATTTTTTTAATTTCAAAAATACAACACATTAAAATAGGTTCAATTTATCAAAGCTAAGAGCAACAATTAAGTAATAATGTACTTAAAGTGCAAAGGCACTTTAACACAAAAAAGTGACGCCCAGTGGCTATAGTTGGTAATTCAAACAGCAGTACAGTATATTATTATTTACAAAATAAAGTCATAGTCCAGGAAAAAAGATCTTTGGAGATCTTCTACATAATACATTAAGTTTCCATTTTGAAATGAAAAGAAAAAAAACAACAGAAACCCCAAAGACCCTCTTCCTCATTTTCTTCAAAATCAAAAAGAATTATGCAAGATCTATTACAGAAAGATACATTTGCAATGACAGTTCCTAGAGAAGGGTCAAAAGGAGAGAGATATTGAAATAACTTAAAGGGAACGCTGTAAAAGCAACATCACATCACTGCCATGCTGCAAAGGTTCCTTTCCTCTCTAACTCCTTCTCTGATTTAAAAAAGTGGAAACGTTGGGAATGCGACAGATGACATCAGTACTGAGTTCAGACTCAAAGAACTGTGATGCTGAGCTCATTTTAAAAATTTCCTTTGTCTCCCACCTCCCCCCTCACAGCTGACTGATTGTAGTTTGTTTTTCCAGAACTTCGAGGTAGTCTGGTTCTGTTTGTAGCTTTCCTTGGAGTAAAGGATGCTCAGGTTTAGACTGTTCTGCAAAATATTTCCTGGGAGTTCCATATAAAACAGTTTTATTTATCCTGTCCTGGTTTTGGCGTCTGGATTCATATGAAGGAGCAAACTGCCTTTTGGGTAAGGTACAAAAGTTATAATGAACTAATCCTCCGGTGGGGAGTTCCTTGACCCTTTCTGCAATATTTTGATACAGCAGCTCTGGTTCCCTTGGTGAAGACTGCTTTTCCAGTAATTCAGCTGCACTGATGGTAAATGCAAGACTGGTGGGATCTTCTTTTTTGTGGTCAAGACTGCTATAGCTAAACTCATGGAGATTCCTATAATAGGCAATTGGATCCCCTTCCTTTTGCATGTAGATTGGGTTTTGGCACATCTGTCCAACGGGAGGAGGAATGTAGTTATAAACATGTCCT
Source organism: Acridotheres tristis (assembly GCA_037013685.1). Lineage (NCBI taxonomy): Eukaryota > Metazoa > Chordata > Aves > Passeriformes > Sturnidae > Acridotheres > Acridotheres tristis. The sequence continues at coordinate 5,972,699 of CM072889.1, read as the reverse complement.
TCCGTTTTATCGTGGGTCTCAGTGTTGTAAGACCCATACTGGAGCTGAAATGAACTTATATCTACGTTGTTGGCGCTGCTGGGCATGCTCTGCACCCCCTTCCGGCGCTTAAGAACGAAAACAAACAGACCTGCCCCAAAACAAACAGACAAAATAAACACAACCAGCAAGCCTAAAATTAGGACAGACAGTGGAACTTCAGTGTGTAATTCTGGGTAGGAGCTGGGTGAGACACTGAGATGGGGGGTATCAGTGTTCTGGTTCATGGAGAGGACAGAAGAATCTAACAAGTTGGGGTTCTCTGGGCAGATGGCTTCTTTGCTCAGGAATTTCAGATGCTCTCCAGAGTGCTTAGTGGGAGACTCACATATTACTTCATTGATAACTACAGGGGGATTTGACTGCTGGTTGTTCTGGTCAGTGACTTTCTCTATCCAGTTCCTTAGCCCCAGGATGTCACACGTGCAGTCCCAAGGGTTCTCTTGGAGGTCTATCTGAATCAGAGCTGAGAGCTGGTCCAAAACTCCTCTCACAGGCAGGTGCGAGAAATGGTTGTTTCTAAGGTTGAGCCTGGTGAGGGAAGTGCCTCCAAAGACATTATCAGGCAAGGATCTGAGCAGGTTGTTATTGAGAAACAACAGATGAAGATTACTCAGAGCATCAAATGTGCGTGGCAGGATCTCCTTAATGACGTTGTACTCTAGGTAGAGATATTGCAGGCTGTGCAGCCCTTCAAACATCGATCGGTACAGAACCTCAAGGTAGTTGCCATTAAGATAAAGTCTGCGTAAACTTGTGAGGTTTGTAAAGGCACCTTCTTGTATCACTGAAATTCTGTTATTTCCTAGATGCAGCAAATCCAGAGAGCTGTACTCTGTGAGATCGGTTCTATAAATGACTTGCAGATAGTTACTGGTAAGGTAAAGTTTCTTTGGACTGGTTGGCCTGGGGTGGAGATCGGAGATGTTACTTATCTTTTTCTCTTGGCAGTTAACATTTAGGCCATTGTCTGAGCTCTGGGATGTACAGATGCAGCCAGCTGGGCAGGTGATGGGCACAGGAGACTTTGTCTGGTAAACCATGATAGGTCCAAATATTTGTCTGTCTTTTGACACAGAGACACGGGGGGTGGGGCGGTTCCTAGTTTTGGGTGGCCGGCTGGCTTTTGGGGCCCTGGTGGGATTGATGGCAGAGTTGGCGGTGGGCGATAGCCTCGAGATGTGTGGGTCTGAGAGGACAGGGTGTTTTTCCCTCTGGTTTGACTCACTGGAGCTTTTCCTAGGGCAGAGATCTTGCCTGGTGAGCTGGGTCACATCTTTCCCATGAAGCCTGAAGGGGGTTTCACAGACTATCTCACCCACAAACACGGTGATGGTGTCTAGCCAGGCCTTGAGTGGCAGCAAGTCGCAGGTGCAGTTCCAAGGGTTTTCCTCCAGCTGGATTTCCATGATGCCTCCAATGTGCTCCAGCACACCAGCAAAAGGCATCATCTTCAGCCGGTTTCCCCGCAGGTCTAGGTGAGTGAGGAGCACAAAGCGGAAGACATTGCTGGGTAGGGACAGCAGGAGGTTGTCATTGAGGATCAGCACCTTGAGCTTGTTCAGCTTGCTGAATGCTCCCGCTTCAATGGCACTAATGTAATTGTAATCAGCCTGCAGGTACTCCAGACTCTCCAAGCCCAGGAAGGTGTCTTCCTTCAGCACTTCCAGCTTATTGTTGTTGAGGTGCAGCCTCTTGAGGGTGCGGAGGCCGCTGAAGGCTCCTGTGCGGATCTCCTGCATGTCGTTGTTGCCCAGGTGCAGGGTCACAGCATTGGAATAGTTGACGAACTCATTGGGGAACAGGCGGGTTAATGCGTTCCCATTGAGAAACAGCTGGTAGATCTTGGACGGGGGCGGCAGGAGGAGGCTGACGGTTGTAAATCCCTTATTTTCACAATTGATGTTCAGCACGTTCTCCTTCTCCTCGCAAGGGCAGCGGCTCTTGCTGCAAATGTCTTTGGCAGGTTTGCGACTCTCTGTCCACGAGATCCCAGCCACTGTTAACAAACTGAGCAACCAAACACCCTTCAGCATCTTTATGCGCCGTCGATCCCTGCTTTGGTACCTACAGTCAAACCTTTTGAGACAGGTAAGGAGAGAAAGAAGAAATCCCCAGTGAACACGGCCAGGAGCAGAGGCTGCACGGGGAGAGCGAAAGCAGGTCGGAAGGTTTGGGGGGGGAAGGGGAGCTGCAAGGCAGCGTCTTCCAAACTCCTCTGGAATCCCCCCCCCCCTCCCTTCCTTTCCTCTCGGAAAGCGTCTGCGGAGCTGCTGTGGGGAAGCCCCGTCGGAGGAGCTCCCCGAAACCCGGGTCCCTAGTGCTGGGCTCTCCGCCCCATCCCCCGCCCGTCGCGGCCGCCGCCTCCGCCCCGGCGGCCGCCGGCAGCGCGATCCGGTCCCCGCTGCCCGTCCCGGGGCCACGGGCACGATCCCGTCCCCGCTACCCGGCTCCGGGTGCCTCCCAGCATCTTAAATCGGGGGACACAACGACCGACAGCAAATCCTCTGACGGCGGCGCCCCCAGCCCGCGCTCCCCGCGCCGCCCCCCGCGCTCGTACCTGCTCTCGGGGCGCCCGCGGGGGCACTGAGGGCAGTGGCCGCCACCGAGAGCCGCCGCGCCCCGGGAGCCAGGCGCCCGGCGGCGAGCGGCATCGCCCGCTCACGCCTCGGGAGGAGCCCAGCGGGGCGCCGTCGTCCCGTCCCGTCCCGGCCGGGCCCGTCCCGGCCGCGGCTGTGCGGGAAGTTGGGCCGGGCGGGGGCCGAGAGCGGCGGCGCTGCGGGAGCGCGGCGCTGAGCGCGGACTGTGCGCGGACTGTGCGCGGGGCGCGGCGCGGCGCGGCGCTTTTGCAGGGTGCCCCGCGCGGAGCCGCGCTGACGTCAGCCGGGGGCGGGGGGGACACGTTTAATTCCCAGCCCCCCGTCCCAGTCCCCGTCCCCCCTTCCCTTGGCGGCTCTCGCAGCCGGCTCCGCTCCTGGCTCGGCTGCTCTTCGCGGGAGCGCTCTGACAGCACCTGCAGGACAGCGCGGGCACTCGGAGCCGGGAAGGGGAATAAGGTAACAAGCGGATTTACCTGGGTCCGGAGAATTTTTGGCCCCGAGTCCCTGAATCCGTGCCCTTAAAATAGAAAGCAAGTCAAGCAGCCTCTTCGGCAAAAGCCAGCCAGCAGGCACGCAGCACCGCACACACGCACAGCCCGCACACATCCTCCGCACACATCCTCCGCACACGCCACACAGACGCACACATCACACATCACACATCACATACATGCTCAATCTGGCTCTCGGAGCAGCGTTGCTGCAAATCTCCATCTGGCATCAGCATCGATTCTCCGCTCCGGCTGGAGCAGCCCCCTCCCCAGACTGCCGTGCCGAGCCCTGCCCAGCACATTGGTGTTCTACACGTTCAGGGAAGTTCAACACCTTCCACCAAACCGGGCTGTCAGGCTGCCGCAGTCCCAAGCCTGAATCCCTGCACCCTCTGGGACGCTCCCCCGAGTCCTGAGCAGGCAGATTTAACCACTCATTCCCACTGGCTGGATTAGTCCCACTGCCCCATTGAAGTGTTGTGGTGTAGCATTTGGCTGCCTTTAAAAAGAACAAGATGTTGGATCTGGGTTATTGTGACTTTGCTTAAGCTCCAAGCCCTGGGAACAGATCTGTGTGAGGGGAAAGGATGGCTGCTCTTGATGTCTATCTAAAGGTAAAACTTTGGGTTCACACTGGGGGGAGGGGACAAAAAGGCACTCTACAGGGAATTTTTAAAGTGCTAGCAGGGCGGGGTGCATTATTGCCAGATTCTTATAGGGTACTATATACACTTTACATAGTCTCTAGAATGTAAAGGTTTGCTGCCAGAAGAGGTCTGGAACTGACAAAAGTGGTACTGTCATCTCATGATATTCTTTAGCCATTATGTATCAGAGCCCACGTTTTAGGAGCAGCAGAAATGTACTGTCTATTCTTATCTCTTCTCTTGAGGCTGGAAAAGGTAACATCCTGCAGCAGCCAGCACAGATGCTTTTGCAGCGCTCCTGGGCAGGAATAGTGCTGAATTTGCGCTTGGGATTAAAGCAGTTGCAGTTGCAGCTTCCCTATCTAAAATTTGGGAGAGGTCGTGACAAGAGCAGGAGCATCCCACATTGGAGCACGCTTTTGGTGTGGTGCTGTGTGAATTTCAACAAGCGTGGAATTCTGAAATGTGCTCAAAACTGCTCCATTCTGACTCTCTTTATCCTGCTGAACTCAAGAGCAAAAATTGCTAGGATCAGGAAAGATGTGTGGCAGATCTACTGTTTTTCAACACTAACACACCAGCAGCCAGATTATTATTCTGTGAGATTTTTTGCATGTTTTCTGCTCTAAATATGAAGATATGGTTTTTGGGGAGCAAAATTGGACTAGTTACAGGCTATAGCATCTTTCTAACACAGTCTAGGGGCATGAGCCTAATAAGAGAAGGTAAAAGGAGACCTCAGTTGATTTTTTTCTTTTATTATTTTCAGAAGGGAGCATATTCACACACACCTGGCCCACACTGGCACCACACAGAAGCACACAGAGGCGCCTGTAAACTCCATTCATCACATCTCCCCTGAGCAACCCAGCACAGCACTGCGAGGTCTCACAGGGCTTGCTCCAACACAGCAAAAATGAAGGCACAAGTAGGTCCAGTGCATTTTAGCCTTGTCTCACAGTGTACATTTGTTTATGTCCATGAGTTTCAGTCAGGTGCAGCTTTCTGGTGAGCAAGGACCATGTCCTGGAATTGGCTTATGAGGCAACATACGCCGTCCCACTTGCTTGTGTTTACTAATACATAGGAAATGTGTTTGTGGCACTGCTGATGCTGCCTTGGAAGGGAAAGCGTACGCATGGCATGCCTCAGCAGTAATTACCAGATTCATGTGGGATGGAAGGAACAGCATGTTAGGGGATTGCAACAGTAATAAGACACAGAGATGATACTGATTCTATTACACTGCAAATGCATGCATATAATAACCATGGTTGTAGGAGGAGGAACACGGATTAAAAAAAAATATAATAGCTTCAGCTTTTTATTTAGGAACAAAGTCCTGATTTGTCCGCATGCCTGAAGTGTTTTATAATCCCTTCAATTAAATACAGAGTATAAAAGAACAGTTTTTTTCCTCCACCTGTTTTACTGCCTTTTTATTTTATATGTTGAATGCAGGAACATTTCCAGTCTGTGAGTATCTGGGAGCCTCCAGGGATGGAAGGCCAGGAGGCAGGTTGGTACTGCAGCTCACGAGGGCTTGGGGAAACTCAAGGTTATGCCTGATTTGTAAGCATTGTGAAGGTCGCAAATATTTAGCTGTGTTCCTTCATGCTCCTTTTTCTGCAAAGTTATGAAGACTGGGTACAGATTCATAGATTATGAGACTTAATAGAACCATTGTGGCTTTTGAATCTTGCATAACCCAAGCCATCAGCTAAATTGGAATTAATTCCTATTCAAACTAAATCATATTTTGTAGGAGAAAGAAATAAAATGAAACCAAATAACATAGCCAGACATACTCTAGCAATTGCCTATAGTGAAAATCTGCCATTGTGTTCAGTAAATTGTTCCAATAAGTTTCCTCCCTCACAGGTAAAAAATTTGGCTTTCTTTACAACTCTGCATCTAACTGTCTTCAGTTTCAAATGTTTATCCTTGTAATATCCTTGTCTGCTGGCTTAAGAGCCCTTAATTGTCCCATACCTGTTTCCCATGGGGATACTCCAGATAGCTGCAGAGCAAGTATGAACTGAATACTTGCCTGGTGTCAGCCTTAACCTGCTTCAAATAGTCTGTTAGTCCTGTGCTGCTCCGTACACCAGTGCAGCTCTTGGCTCCTGCACAGTCCTGAAGCCACCACTTTATCTGTCTGCTGGCCAGACCACAGCATGAAGCATAAGCATATAAAATTTGGCACAGATCATTACCCTTCCTGCCTAGTGCACATCATGCTGCTGTCCTTCTGGGAGAGTAAATATCAAGGAGCAGAAAAAGTCTGGAAAAATGTGGAGATAATTGTCTTTCTTCACATTGTATCTGCAGGTGGATGCTAAACACTACTGATTAATCCTTACCTATAAGTTTTTCTGGATTTGCTTCTCTGTATATAAGTGAAGGAACAAACATATCCACCAAGTCTTATGGAATAAAGAAATGAAGGCAGCCAGAAACAAAGCAAAATCTCTGTGAATTGGATGGAGGGCAGTATATAAGTTCTGCTGATCCTTAGAATCTATTAAGGTAGCCTGGATGCTTCTAGGCAAGTAAAGAAGTGTTTATTCATATAGTATAAGTAGAAACCAATATTGATTTCTGTGAACACAACGTGATGGTTGATGCAGTAAACAATGGGAATTTGTAAATGTAGGTATTTACTGATCTCATATGCTCCTCATCCTGTAATCCTGAACTGCATATGAAATGCCTACTTCATTTAAACTTTTAGGGTTCTGAGATAATCATCTCTGCTCTTCAACCAGGACCTTGTATTCTTGCTTTCTCTTTGTATATGTGTGTCTTTTTGTCGATGGAGTTATTGTATTTCCACAACTATGTTACATTTAGGGGGTATTTCCTATACTGTAAAGTGGATTTTTGAGCCTCACTTAAAAGGAATTCTTAAGGAAATAAGCAGTTTTCAGATTTAGCAGTGAACAGTATGCAAAATAATTGTTACTTGGAATCCACGGTTTTATCTCATCCAGCAGCACTGTAAAGGACAAGATGGAAGAGAAGTCTCTGCCTTCCACTTTCTTTAGGAAAGGGATGAGTGGGGAATGGTGAAGGAGGGTGAGCATGGGAGGCAGAGAGGAAGGAGCTGATAGACTGTGCCCTCCGTGGCCCTGTGCCCATCCCTGCTCCCCTGGGCTGCCCAGCAAGAGCTGGCTGGAGCCACACGTGCTGAGAGAGGCAGAGGACAGAGACCTTTGGGAGGAACCCTCGGTGGAAGGAGAGCTGCTGGATGAGCTGGTTTGAGGGCAGAGGGGCACTCCAGACTGGGTGGTGTCTACTTGCTTTTTGCTGGCAATCAGTGATTGCCTGTGCCATCAACTGTAAGGAATGTCTCTGGTTTCCAGATGTGCTTTTTAGCTCCATTTCTCCCAGCCATGCAAACATATGGAGAGCTGGCCTACTTCAGAATACTGTTCACTGACACTTCATGACTACCTATTGTATAACTGAAAGAATTTAATGAACTATGACTTAAAATCACTGTGCTTTCTAACTCTTCCCTCAGCTTTTGCTTCCTGCAAGGATTCTGACCCTGGCCAAGGTTACATCTTTTTGAGACCTATTATCTAACTGCAGGATGTTTTTTTTTTTTTTTGCAAGGAGACTTCATCATGATTTGTTTCAATATATCTGGGGTAGTCTGTTTTATAACAGCACAGTGTGATTCTACCCTGTGGTACAAACTGCAGCAACAGCAGAACTACCAGTTTCTGATTTTTTGTATCATTAATCCTGACTGTCTTAAGAAGAGAATTTAGTGTGTTATAGTGGAAGTAATATTGGTTTCAGAAGGAAATATGATAGAGCAGCTGTCTGTCAGAAAGCATCCCTGGTAGCCTGTGCTTTGGGGATACTGATGGACTCACCACTGTGCAATTAAAACTGATCATTACTTTAGATTTAGCCCAGGTTTTTTTCTTTCTTGCCTAGAAAAACAAATATCCACTCCCCTACTACACTCACACACCTTTTATCATAGGACCCAGCAAAGCACTGTGAGACAATTAACATTTATGGATGTCTTCATCCTATTCAGCAAAGTTGTATGTCTGATTCAAAGCCCTTTGGTGTCAGTAGAAGGACTCTGACTGATTTCAGTGGGATTTGGATCAGATCTTTGAACAAATGCTTAGCTTCAAAGCCGGCACTTAGGTTTTATTGAGTGGTTTAAATATTTTTGGAAGTGCTTTGTTTCATCATGTCAATGGGTCTTTTTCTCTGATAGGAACAACGAGATGAATCTTCCTGATGATAGATATTCTGTGCTGGCATTACTGAGCAACAAGAACAAAAAAAAAGAGATAAGTGTGGGGTTTTATTTTCCCATCCTTAAAACAACAATGCATCTATTATTTATTGTGTTTCAAATGTGTGTCTATGTTAATTTCTACCGCTACCATTTACAAATACAATTTTTCGGCTTTCCTCAGTCATAATCTATGTGTTACACACTGTGAATCTTTTTAACTGGAAATGTCCCATCATGCAAACACAAGTGCACACAAGTGGTTTTAGTGATTTGGAGAGTCTTGTTTAAATTATTTTGTCTTCTTGCCTTACTTCAGTAAGGGGGCTCATATTTGCATAATGCAATTGATGTATGGGTATTATGAATATTCACCGTTGAAAGTCTGGTGAGCTGATGTAAAAAGTGTTTTCCCTTTAGTTTTTAGTAGTAAAGGAAACATAATGAAATCTCTCCATATCATTATTTTTATGGCAGTGAAGTTGAAAGAATACAATTTCCACTGTGCTAATGACATATCTAGAAGTATGTGAGGAGCAGGAGCAATGGGTGAATTTCAGTCCTGGGCAGTGGGCCAGCCTAGAGTGATTCATCATGAAAGCCCCCAATTAAGACCTCAAAACAGGACTTAAGTGAGGCTTCAGTGCCCTGTGCCTTGAGCTGGATTTCTGCAATAGTGGGAGAAAGTTCCTCCAAATGAATTATTCATAATAAATAATGCATTCTATTAGTTTACCCTATTTTTCTTGATTCCTTGAATTTATTTAATTGAAATTATTCACCAAATAATCTCTATGAATAATCATGGCCTGAAGATTATTTTTGAGCGGTTCACAGTGAGCATTTCATATTCCACCTTCAGAATGAGTGCTGTGTCATTGAGTTGTCATTATGAACAGAGGTCACATAGTTCTGGTTTTGCTTCAGAAAAAAATGAGTAGAAAAAAACCGGCATTTTTTCAGACTCCATGTGTTCCTTCCATTAAGTTCATTCCATGAGAGGTTTGTGAATAGTTGCCCACTGAAGAAAGAATTAGTAATCACTGGCTTTTGTTTTTCATCTGATTTCTAAGAGGAATGTAATTCTGCATGTGCAAAGGGTATGTGCATGTCTGCTGTCAGTCAAGGTCCCCCCACTTCACAAGTTTCAAACCAGATCTGCTGAAATGTGCTGCTATGGGCGATTTTAGTTTCCCACTTCTTGGATAAGTGGATAAGTGACTGAGGATTGTCCCAAGCAGCTGGGAGATTTCAGCCTGGGCTCGCTGCGCTGGGTCTGGCTGAGCTGGAGCTCATTTCCCCCCTGCAACCCCGCAGTGCTGGGCTGGGCACTGGCACTGGCAACCAGAAGGGGCTGGATAATTCACCAGTGGTTTGGCTGCTGCTGAGCAGCTTCAGGGCTGTCTCTCCAACATCCTCCCTCACTGGTGAGCGGGGAGGAGGGTCCTGGGGAGAGCACACAGCCAGGGCAGCTGACCCCAACTCGCCAAAGGGATATTCCAGACCACGCAATGTCTGCTCGGCACTAAAAGCTAAGAGAAGAAAATTACATTTATTACAAGGATGTTTGTTTTCTTGAGCAGCCACTAATGAAGACCTACATCCCAGGAAGTGGCTGGACAGCATGTGCTGAGAATAAATCTTTTCTTTTCCTTTGCTTCCACGTGCAACCTGTTGCTTTGCTTTATTAAACTGCCTTTATCTTGACCCACAAGTTTTTCCAAGGGTAACAAAGTTAATTCTCTGAGAATTAAATACTTCAATTTTTGAATAAAGAAAAACTTTCTCTGCTTTTCTGCAGTCTTTTCTAAATCACTCTAGCCAGAAACTTTGCTGTCTCTGAGCAGTAATCATTTACCTGAAAAATACCCTATAATATTTGTCTTGTGGAGGCTGCTTGTACACATGCTGAATTTGAAGCATGATTTATAACTGCAAATGGCATGAAAAGAAATTGATGAGATAATTAGAAAGTGTGAGAATGGTGGCGGCATTAATTTGTTGGAGAGAATCACTTATAAAGTATTTCGAATTCCACAGAAACCTTAAAATTTATTTGGCATCTGAAGTAGCTCCTGAGCTGTTATTGCACAAAGCACAATATAAACATACATAAAATCCTGACCTAGACTTCAGCCATGGACAAATCTCTCTTTGGCTTCATGGAGCCAGGAATCCAGCTGACTTCTACCCTGGGGAGTTACACACAAACACACAAATCTTGAGTGTCTACTACATCATTTTATGGTGAGGTGTAGGTGCTTGGGTAGAAAACAGGCACACAGAATCTTCTCTGCTGCTGACAGTGGTCAAACTCTGATGGTGCTTAAAACTGCTTGATGTCAACATTTTTAACATTGCTGTTTACCTGGCCTTGGAGTTGCTTTCCTGACTGTCCTCAGAACCATCTCTGGCTTTATAGACTCATTCCAAAGCAAATCAGAAATATGCCAAACATGCACATTAACTGAAAGGACAATAGGAAGGGAAGGAGTCAGTTAGAATAATCTCTGCTTTATTGCAGTCATTGGGGTCTGGATGCTGTAGATATTTAATCATCTGCTTTCCTGCCAATTGCCAGGGGATGGTAGGCACACCTGAATCGGTGGAATAGTCAGTGGATGAGTGTGTGCCCAACTGCTGCACAGCAGGGACCTCATTCTTCGTGTGGTGCCTTTTCAGCCCATGAAGTTCCATGTGAAGTGGAACAGCTTTGGCCTCGATATGAACTGTGTGTATGCATTCCATAGCTCTTGTGGCATTTCTTTCCATTCCAAAGCATATAATTTTTGAACAACTGCCCATCCTTTATATGGCCTCTTTTTTATCATCTCTTAGTCTTTTTCCTGTAAAGCAATAAAATCCTTTGCACAGCAGGAGATTTTTATGTCCACTACGTGCCTGAGCAGCAAGTAAATCTGTGAGGAGAAGAGGATAGCTCAGTCAGCCTTGGTAATCAACTGTGGCTTGGAGTCTGGAAAATCCATTTACACACATATTTGCTCAGAGTGTTTTTGCTTTACAACCACTATACTGGTTAGCATTTGAGCTTTCTGATTAGAAATGTTGTTGCTTTTGCAGACAGAAGTGTTTGGCTTTATTGTTTCTAGCTGATGTTACCGATGCACTTAGAATTCTATAGAGGTGAGGTCCTTTCTTTGCATATATTTGCTTATGACCTGTCCTGTGGCCCAGATAATCTCAAGTATAAGCACTTCTATACCTTCCTTTTTAGAGATGTGTCTTTCAGAAGGCCTTCTTGCCTTATGACAACAACTTTTGCTTTTTGGTAATTTTTTTGTACTAATATAAATATCTTAAATAGCTTTTCTTTTGGCAGAATACTTAAACATCAACAGCTAACAGTTGTCATTCAGCAAATCACAGCTTACACTGTACCTGTAGCAGAATTGTGCTCATGGCAGATACATTGCACCTATGAGTTTCTCACCCAAAAAAGACTTATTTTTTATCCTTGTTGTTGTTATTTTTTATCCTTTCTGCTATTAAAATTTGTATTCAGTATTAGTAGTTTGATACCGCAGGAACATCTGATAACATGAGTCATGAACCAACCCTCATTGTTGTATTGTTAGCTGTTTTGCTTATCTCTTTCTTTCTCCTCTAGGAGGGGGTCATATCATTTTTGTTCCATTCCTTAAGAGCTTTTGTAATGTGAAGGCTTAGATCTAGAATTATAATCGCGTGGGATGCTGTGTGCGCAAGCAGAATAACAGCACTTGCCAGGTAGCTTACAATGATGTATTGAGAATTTCACTGTTCTTTAAACTGAATGTGGACATAAGAGATGCACCTATCTCTGAAAGGTAGGTAAAATTAGATTGACAACTTGTATGTCAGGCTTCTTGTTGGTGTCATTTAAAATTGCTGAAATGTAGTGTTGCCACTCCCTCCCTTCTTCCATTCCCTGAAATGAGGCTTATACTGGAAATGCTGACAAGACCCTTATCATTTGAGATGGCACCATGCACAGCTTTAAATACTGGTTATAAATGTTAATGCATTATCTGAATGATATTTTTTCCACATGTAGGCAGCTCAGGATAGAGTCTCAGTAATAAATTTAACAAGTTCAGGGGGAAGACACAGTATGCTTATGTGAGTATTATAATGATTGGCATTTTTGCAAACAGCATATGATAAGTGGTGCAATTTTATTTTCAAGGTTTAATCAATAGAGAGCTCTTTGATATTGCCATGTACTTTGCAAATAGATGGCTCCTTGGGATGACAGCAAAACAACTTCTGTTTCATGGTATGTTTACGCTTAGGGTTTAATCAATCTGCTTTAGTGATTATCGTAAATTTTGATATTCCAAAAATTAAATAGGGGCTATAAAATAATTATGCTTCATGGTGGCATCCTCTTGCTGCTAGCCTGGGTCATCTGGCTTCACAAATGTTGAAAAGAGCTCAAAGTCCATCACTGTGCCAATTACAAGAGCATGGGCTGTGTACCAGTTTAGTCTCTTATTGTAAACCCATACCAGCTGTGGAAATTGAGGTGGATCTTCAAAAGCTTAAGAAGGACTTTAAGAATATTTTGTGTTAGCTTTTGGGAATGATTTTCCTGTCAGATAAGAGGAGGCAGAAATGCCCCCCACATTACACTGTAGGCTCCCCTCTAATTTTGATCCACATGGGTCACAGAAGTGGCTGAAGCTCCTTCTATGTGAGCACAGAAATCCAAACCCCCCCGAGTGACTCCTTCAGTGACCCCCAGCACCTCAGGGAGGCTGAGAGGAGCAGAGCATCTCTGGTCTTTCTATGAAACATTTCAAACCAGCACAGAGGACTTTGGGGGATTCCCACTGCTCTGGGTGAGCTTTCTTCTTGCTGAGCAGAGCCTGATGGGCTGTGTCTCTTTAGTTCTTGGAAACAACAGTAGCCCTAGAAAGCTGAAGTTGCAAGAGCATTTCATAAGCATTTGAAGGCTAACCATGTCCACATGGAGCTGTGGTGCCAGCCCAGCTTGTCCTCCCTATTGCAGCAGATATTCATGCTAGCCCCACAGGACCAGTGAAGCCTGCCTGGAACTGTGTTAACGATTTCTTGGATGTGGCAGCAGAAGGACACACACCGTGAACTCCGAGATAACCTCTGGCAAGGAATTCTCTGTCACTCTCATCCTCTCTGATAAAAATATAATAACTGGCAGGCAATTGGGAAACGAGGAAACTGGAGTGTTTCAGGTGATTTAACCTGAATGTAGCAGAGTGCTGTGAGCACTGAGGCAGAACCTCCAGAGATGGCAGTGGGAGATCTGTGCCAGGCACCACTGCAGGGAATGACCCAGTCAGGTCCTGATCTCAGCACAGAAATTCCCCCAGAGCCAAGCTGACAACAGCGTAAGAGCAGGGTGTATGTGTGCTGTGCATACCTGATGAGTTGTTATAGATGCTTGTGAAAAAAAATTGGTCTTTGAACATTTATTTTTAACGCTTTTCACTTGCAGCAAGAAGAAACTGTGTCAACATCAAGATGTTGCAGCTTCAGCTGGAGTTCCACTCATGTTCATACAAAGATTCAAGATAATGTCTTAGAGAGGGCATTTACTCCTTTTTTATACAATTTTGTTTTGTGATATATATGGATGTGTGTGAGTTCAAATATATACATGTAAGTATGTACATCTGTGTTCAAATAATAGGTGTTTTGCTTTGCTGTCCCCTAACCAACATCTATTGCTGTGCTACCTTTGTAAATATGCTGTAATGACTGATTCTTTTGCATTCTTTGTGCTATCTTTGCTTATGCTGAATAGCAGCTGACATTTCAATTGGGATGGCTGAGCTCAGTGCATTTTCCTTTGGAATGGGACACTTTTCAGTAGGGTACCTCAGGCTGACTCTTCTGCCTTTATCCTCAATCAAAACTGCATTAAATCAGACCTATAGTTTTTAGCAAGGGACATTCTCCCTTGCATTGAAATGCATGGGAAAGGCTGGAGGGTATGTTTTTAAGGTTAATTAGGTCCTGAAAAGAATTAGCTGGATTTGTTTTCTCTATATTTTCTTCTCTTATTTTTAAGAAACTTTTTAATTACCTTCATCTTGTTGGTATATTCAGATACACTTTTCCCTTTATAGGACAAATTGTACATACTTTTGAGTTTATTAAAAGCCATTTGGATAGATTCTAATTCTCATTTTAAATGAAAGTGAGCATAGTGCTTGACATTGTGTTAAAATTTAGGCATCAGATAAACTATATATTAATGTGAGTTGTACAGTTAATCTTTATTTTTGTTTAACTGACTGCTAACATTATTCACTGCTTAAGCATAAATGTGAATTTGGTTCTCAGTTGGCTACACTGTGTTTGGAAAGTAAAGGAACAAATAGTTTAGGACATGACCATTCAAAAATCCTTTGGTGAGGGCAGAAGTTTCAGAAACCAACTTTTTTTTAATTTTCAGGTTCTCATTATGAATCTGCTGTGGACCTTACTGTTGATTCAGAAAGGTAAATACTCTCCTTTTCAACTCCCTTTGGAAGGTTGCTTTTGGCTGCATGAAAAGATGTTTAAGTATCAATACGATAACAGTAGTTAAGTGACCTGCCTGTGGACCAGCAAAAAAATCCCCTCTATGCCCCTAAAGAGGGTTCCCAAAGCCTGCCTAACACTACCAGCAGAAAAATTCTCCTTGTAGAAGACCATACAAGGTTTGAGGTAGGAGAAAACTGTTGGCTGGAGTCAGTGTCATAACTTTCTTCTTTTTGTTACTGAAATTAGAACTATTTATCAGCTTACCCTTCAATGTCAATATACGTGAAGAATGGAATGTGTTGTAGGAGGGAGGAGGGAGATATCATCTTGTTCTTTTACTCAATTTTAGATGAATTGGTTTTGCAGGGGAGTAAATTTGTATTTGTAGTCCTCCTCCCCATTCCAGGTTTCCTCGTGTTGCATTCACTTTCAGCCCTTTCTCCCACATATCTTCAGAAAATAACTGAGTTCTCAGTTCTCTTAACCCTTAGCAGTAATCCAGGCAGGAGGGGGTTAGAGCAAGTTCAAGAAAGACTCTTTAATATTTCAGCATAATAAAATGGCTCTTCTCATTCTAATGACATTCCTTGCTCCTTGTTAGATTAAAGAAGTTTTCTGTGACTTTTTTCCTGTTTCTGTACAACATACTTCAGCCACAATGGCAATATTCTCCATGGATTGCAGGATTTTCTTCTTGATTCTTTTCTTCTCTTCTTATGATCTCTTTCTTCTCATCTTAGCTCCAGCTCTCGGTTTTATATCTGTTGTACAGAATGTAAAATGCTTGGAAAGACCGAGAATGAACAGAGACTGACAAGGTAGACTTCTGATCAGTCATGTCACACCAAAAAATATTAATAAAAATAGTAGTCATACTGGAAGAGACACAGAGGGTGGACTGCTGTGGGAATGCTGGAGAAAAGTGATGTAAACTACAGTTTTAGAGTATGGTTTGGAGATCACACTCTTCTGTCACAACTGATACCCATGAACTCTCCTGTTACAGACCCCCACAGCCACAATGTGGTGATTCCCAACAGGCAAAGACAAGCAAGCAAGAAGCAACTGTAAGAACACAAGTCCTTGCATTTTTCTTGATGTTTCAGTGCTCTATTTACATGACCACGACTGGTCAGCACTAATGATCCACTGGAGATGCTGGATGAATGAAGCCATACAGTCAGTCAAGCTTAGCTTCAGAAATTATTGGGACCATTACTACATCTTGGAGTTTTACTTGTCCATCCCAGCTGTGTTTCATTCTTGTGAAACACACTGAGGCATTTCCCACCTGCTGTCACCTAAGAGTTCTTCAATACTGCCTCATTTGATGCTGCTTCAGGCGTCCAAGAACATCTGGAGAGTCACTGATTTCAGCCAGCTTGCAGAACATTCTCAAATCCTGGCATTCCTGCTCTCATAGCTTTGGGGTGCTGCAGTGTCAAAGCAAGCAGGAATCAGTTGACACAAAGAGACACAAACAGATTAACTGGAGGTGCAAAGCACTGAGGTACGATTGTTCACAATTAACTAGTGAATTTTAATGGAAGCTGATTCATGGATTCCCCCTGTGGCTTTGAAATTGCTGACAAAACAAAGTGCTGGGTTTATTTGACATTCAATGCAAAACTACATTTGGTATCTGTGCTCAGAAGCCTTGACAATGGCTCAGAAGCCCCTTGCTCTGAGCAGGGGAAAACAAAGGGTGGTCACTTCTCTATGTGTAAATATCGAGTGAAACAGTTTCCTTGAAGGCATCCATAATAGAACACAAGAGCACAAACCCAATCTCCTTTGAAAGATGGTTTGTTTTTGCAGATGTTGAAAAGCAAGTTGTTTGTTTGTTGTTTGGATTTCATACAAGGGAGTGCCTGATAAGGAGTTGCTTTTATGCAAGAAAGTCAAGATGCTTTATGTGATTGCTTAGTCAGAAGAAAGCTGACAACAGACCTTAGCAAATTATGGATCTAAAGCCATCCTTTTATGGCACCTCCCAAAAGCAGTATTTTACCTTGCTAACTGGCAAAATGCCGTCTGAGCAGGCCAGCTGAGGTAGGCAGACAAATACTGTGGCCAGGTTCATCTGATGTCTTTGTTGAGCTCAAATCTCCTGGAAGGCAGTGTAACAGAGGTGCTCTGTCCTGAGTTTCTGAGGCTGTCACCTGCTAATTGGATAGACTGCCTCTGCCCTAGTACTGATCAGAGTTAATGCCCAAGATCAAAAGATAGCTCAATGAAGATAAATTTGCAGCATGAGAGAATTTGTTGTGTGTTTAAGTTACTGAAATACAGAATAAGCAGAACACTGGTATTATGTAGGTGTGTGTAAGAGTGTTGTGAGGCAAGATCCTGAGGCACTTATGGAATCTGAGCAGTTGGACATAGGGTTTAAAGAAATTTAAGTGTCCTAATTTGTGTTTGAAGTTATAAGCTCTTCCCAATATATTAAAATTCCTTCCTCAAATTCTCTAGAAATGGTCCCATATCTCTAGAACATACCATAGAACTTTCTGATTGCAGTGGAATCTTTCCACCACCATAAGATATTGTAAAACTGTTTATAAACTGAGGCAAAACTGGTTCTTCAGGCCATATTCTGTGATACAGGGAATTCTGACTGCAGCAAATTCGGAGGAGCTCCTGCCACACAGGTGTAGGAATGGGGAAGCATAGTGTTTGGGAATAGTAATTCCTCCTTTTATGGTAGTGAGCAAAGTTTTTCCAAACCTCTTTCTTGCTATTCAGACACTTTGGGATATATGGCAGGTGAAGGCTTTTGAAAGAGGGTGAAATCTAACCTGGAATCATGGGGGAGCTTTATTTAAACCAGGTGTATGTAAACTCACACTTCCTACGCCAACAACCTCCTTTTTGCCCATATGGAAAGAAATGTTTTTTCTAAATTTGCAGCCAATACACCCTGTTTGCATGTGTTACACTTTCAGGGCATCAAACAGTGATCAGCAGCATAAGCTGAAGGGGACTGAAACTTTCTTTCTGTTGCAGAACATTTTGGTGGGGTGTAAGACAATGAGGAAACACAGAGACTGCTGAGGAGGTTTGTACAGGTAGCGCTCGCCATCCTCTGAAGGGCAGAAGAATGCAGAGGATGAGAGCCACTGTTTAAGGTAGATAGAGCCAAGCTAGGGTCCACCAGGAGCATATTGTGGTGTGTGTGTTCTGCTGCTTCATTAACAGCACTTGGTGTGCCTCCAGTGCTCTGATCCTTGCTGTCCTGTGAGCATGAGGATGCTTTCAGTTTTTTGCCTCATCTACTTCTTCCTGGTCAGGTTACCTCTAGCAGACATTGACCACAATGTCACCCACCAGGGGCTGCCCTCTGGTCCTGACCTGCCCCAAGGCACAGACATCTCTGTATGCCCCAGTTGCTCTCTCTGACATTTAGGGAATCTCTTCACCTTTAATGTCCTCTCCTGTACTCCCTGAAAAGCTAGATCCATCCATGGCAGCCCTCCATGGCAGCTGAACACTCCCCTCCCTTTCCTGTAGTCTAGTGCACCACATTGCTGTGATGCAAGCAAGATCACAGCCCATCCCAGAGCCTTTGTAGCCTCCTGTTCGTCCCCTGTAGTTTACAGCCATTTACTGGGGATCATTGTGAACCACGATGAACCAGCGCTAAGGCTTTGCACCCTGCCCAGAGACACCTGTCCAGCAGCAGGGCAGGTGCAACAGAGGCCAACCAGCCTCAGGACTTCTTTGCTTGCACAGCCCCACTGAACCAGTTGACATTGAGGGGCAGCCACTTTCTTAGTGGCTCAGACACCTGCCCCAGCACTTTGGTTATGCTGTCCTGCACTCAGGCAGATGTGTGAGCCCCGCTGCCTGTTGGTGTGGTGTTTTCAGGTGTACCAAGAGCACAGAATTTAGCAAAACCGTGACCTGAGCCCTCAGTGCAGCACTCATTAGCAGCAGGCTCAGCCCTTGGCTCTGCCTGGTGAATACTAATGACTTGTTTTCATCCTTCCAGGCCATGGGAACTGTCCCCACACACTGCATCCTCAGCCTCTCTTCCCATGGCATGCTTGGGGCGCTGGGGCACAACCCAGGGGACCTCGGAGGTTTTGGTGGGTTACAGGTGATCCATGTACAAGAGGAAAAAAAGGAAACTATCCCTTGTTCAGAAGACTGCACAGGATTTATGATAAGTAAGATTTTGCTGTTTTTTCTTGTAGTGTGCAGGCACTTTTTCATAAGTTCTCTGCTGCCTCGGGTTGAGACAGGATGCCCTCTATGCTGGCAGTATGATGCTATGGAGCTGGCAGCCTTTCTTTTCACAGCCCAACACTAAATGGAGGGCAAGCAGGCAGGGGAAAATAAGTCTGAAAAGGGAGAAGGCTGTACCGTTCTAGTTTCCCTGCCCCTCTTTTTCTGCCTGCTCTTTTTCTCAGGTCTTTTACCCTACTATAAATGCAGGCAAAAGCCTGCAGTCCTGATGAGCAAAATGAAGAGAGCCACAGGCTCAGGCAGTGCATATCTACTCTAATTTCTCTTCTTTTTTCTTCTAGTGATCCAGACAAGTCTTGCATGTTTTCTGCTCCATTCTTTGGGTCAAGAACACACTAGTTAATAGCCAATTATTTCATACCCTAAGGGAATTTCAGGAAAGAAGTTTCTGGGAAGAGTCAACTTGTTTTGGGAAATGAGACTAATATTCAGTAAGTGAGATATTTTCCTTTGCTCTCCTTTGCGATACTATCCCATTTCAGCACAAGGTGGATTTATTGCTGTAATAGCTATGGTTCAGACAAAGCATAATCGTTTCCCAGAGTAGTATTTTTTTCCTTGTTTTTCACAAAAAGTGAAG
This sequence comes from Acridotheres tristis, assembly GCA_037013685.1. Taxonomy (NCBI): domain Eukaryota; kingdom Metazoa; phylum Chordata; class Aves; order Passeriformes; family Sturnidae; genus Acridotheres; species Acridotheres tristis. The sequence continues at coordinate 5,953,317 of CM072889.1, read as the reverse complement.
TTTTAGCCAGGACACCATAGCAAAAATTTCAGTAATTAAATTCTGCTTATTGAAACTTTCCCTTTTAAAGTCTGTCCTAAACTACTGGTTGCTTTTCCTTTGAGCACTTTTAAAGGCTAAATTCACTTTAAATTCACTTTAAATTCTGAAGCCTGCTGAAATTTTTGTTGACTGCCTAAACCAGAATGTGCGGTTCCAGCTGAGATATCTAAAGGTATATTTTTGCATGTTTAATTGTTATTGTTTGTATTCTTGTTTAGACACAGGTCATGTAGACTCAACCTATGACTAGGAGAAGTAAACAATATTATTTACATAGGAAAAGCAAGCATTATTTAAAACTATTTTTTAGTAGCGAGTAGCATAGAGCATGAATAAATTCATTTTGTGCATCAAGGGCTGTTGTACACGTACAAAAATCCAATAGTGAAAAAATAGGCTGAAAGATAATCTGAGGCAAACAGTCCAGAACAGCAACTCAGAACAGATGATCCACAGTATAAATTACTACAATTTATTTTTTTAATTTACTTGTGCTACTTTATTATTGTTTATTCATTTGATAGATGGCATTTAATTTCAGTTTGAGAGCTTCAGGATGAGTGTTTGATGCTAATGGTTGGAATTTACTCCTGGGCAGAAAGCCAACGTGCCACAGCCATGTTCCAGTTATGCCCTCCAAGCTGTGTTTAAGTGGCCTTCTGTTGCCCTTGGGGTATGTTTTACAAAGGAAGCTTAAAGCCTAATGCAGGCCTGCAGCTCACTTGCTGGAGCAAGAGAAAGATGGTTTTCCCTCTCTCCTGTTGTCTCCAGCAAGAAAATCAAATTATTGGATTACTGGCCCTTCAATTTTGCTCAGCACAAATAGTTTAAAATCCCATTGTACTGGAGACCTTTGAGATGAAATGCAAATGGATAAAGAAAACAAATGTATTAAATTGGTGTTATATGTCAATAGTGTGGTATTACCTGATTAAGTGAGATGGCTATGAGTGTTCTAAACAGCCTGATGTATGTAAGACTTGTGCTGCTAAAGTGGTCACACGAAAAAACCCCAACAAACCAATAAACCAAAAAAGCCCACCCACAGGAGCCTACTAAAGGCATAAATTAATGCAGGTTTTCTTTCCTTGCTTACTTTTATTTCTGGAAAAGAAAATCAAAGCAAACAGATTGATCTTGCGCAGGGTTAAAATTGCAATTACCCACGGATCTATGCAGCACATGAAATATTTGGGCTGATTGAACCTGACTGTTTGTTCTACATATACCTCCATATGCATTGGCTTGAACTTTGAATTTCCTGCTTTCTGCCAGTTTTTGTGACTTGCACATGTGTTTTACGTATTGATTTAGGGATAATTTCTATTTGTTACAATGTATTTTTAAGACATATCAGCTAAAACTGGGTGAATTATCTAATGGATTTTAAACTACATTATTGCTGTAATTTTTGTGCATATTCACACATACATACCATGATCCAAATGTCACTCAGTTCTGCACAATCAATAGCTGCACAGGAAAGTGTAGGTGAGGTAAATTTGTGTACTTTACAAAGTGGACAAAACTTCTTTAACCCCAAGGATAAGATTCTTCCATTTTATATTAGGCTGGTTTTTCTACAAGTTTCTTGTTAAAATTGTTATCTTACTGTCCTTTTGTATTTATGTGTCCATAGAGCAATAAATAGCTACTGAAACATGGTTGTCACTGTCACTGTCACTGTCACGGTCACTGTCACTGTATTTGAATTTCTTTCACTCACAGTTTTGATGAATTCAGGATAGCTCTCTTGTGCAAGTGAATTTTTTGTTGACCAAGTATGTGAGCATGTATTCTAATGACTTGGGTTTCAGATAGAGACTCCAAAAATTACTAAGAAAATGCACATTAAACTAGAGGCTGAGATATATTTTTGTAGCTTGTTGAGATTCTAGCACATACTGGTGTTCATAAGATAATAAATGTACCCACCTGAACATTTCTGAGTTAAAAAAAATAAAAGAGATTGATAGACAGCACCTTCTCTCTTTTACAACTAATAAGCTTCTAGTTCATTAAGTTATTACATGCCATTCCTCATCTGACAAATAGAATCCATAATTCAGTTTTTCCCAGAGTTGCACATTCTTTGAGTCTACAGACTAAATCACCAGAGCACATTTTGTCAATAAAGCTTCTGTTTGGTGGGGGAAGGAGGGGGCAGTTAAGTAAAGTAATATGAAATGCAATCCATTCTTTGTGTCAGAGGTCATTTATTTGCTTCAATATTGCTTTTATTCTATTTATATGTTCACTAAATGATGATTATTATGGAAAGTCCATGGTTATTCACTGCATTATATTGAAAATGTTTTACATTTTGTTGCAGGCTCTTACACTTGGGAATCTTTAGCATTATCTTGAGAAGTAAACTGTTCTTCTGCAATGAATCCTTGACAATGTATTGGTTCAATTCTGCATTTACTGAGGGATAAAGGCTTTCTTCTGTGAGCAGTGGGAAAGCCACAGAGGCAAACAAAAAGCCAGCCATGTTCTGCAGCCCTGAACCAAAAGGCTTGTCACTTCCTGAAACAGAACTGCCCAGCGCAGATGCAGGCAGCCAGTGACACCTTCAGCATGGAAAGTTATATGGGACTAATTTGTGTCCTAGACCAAGTTTCCAGCACTGCTCTTCTCACCAGGGCTTGAAGAGAGATTGCTGTGCTCTGTCTTGAGTATAATATATGGTATCTATTTGTAGAAAATACAACCTGGTGATAAAATGCTTGCCTAGGGAGTGGGATAGAGTGGTCCAGGCTCTTCGCAGCTTGCAGTGATTTAAACCCATTTTTGCTGTCCAGAGAAAGAGGCAGTCATGATAGGGGGAGAAAAAAATCAGTGTGCCCTGCCCTCCCAGCCCTGGCATTTGGGTGGATGCTCTGCGAAGTATCCCCAAGGTTGTAGCTGATGTACCCTGTGAGACAGCACTCCCCAAGGATAGGGTGAAGTTGAGAGCTGAGAGGGGGCACGGGGCAAAGTGGCTGCCCTGCAGCACAGTTAGTTCTGGTTTTGGGTGGGTTGGGGTAACTGTTGCATTGCCTTCCTTGGGCAGGTGTTGCTCTAACCCTGGGGAGGCTCACAACCTGCCTTCTTCCCTTGTCTGCCTCTATTCTGATTAAAGCCTGCCTTTTTTCCTTGCAGTGGAAATTAGTAGCTGTGAGCAGCTGTCATTTTCACCAGAGGGAGAAGAAGCCATTCCCTGCCCCAAAGTGTCCCGGAGGGTATATGGTTCAATTTCTGAAGGCATCCGGAAATAGTGTCACCTCTGCAGGTGAATGAAAGTCAAGGCTAATCTGAGTAAGGAGAGGAATGAAAGAGGTAGCACTGAGCTGAAATATTCAAGCCTGCACACTACTGAGAGGAGGTGTTGAGTAACCAGTCCAGATCTGTCCAAAATGCTCTGATACTGTATTATCATACTTTAATATGGGCTAGTACTTCTCATTATATTTTTAGTTAACAAACACACAGGTAATTGTGGCAACTGAAGAATAATGGTGTCCTTGGAAAGCACTATTTTAAAATGAAATTTTGTAACATGGTGCTAAGACAACAGTCTAATGGGGTTACTGCTCATGACAATTACTGATTGTGAGTTATAAATGAGGGAACAATGGGAAATATTATTTGAATGGAAAATGTAATAAATGAAGAGAAGCCAAAAGTCTCTAATTGATCCTTTCCCCAGAGATCACTCAGAGATGCCCTCATGCTGAAAAATCCCTCTTTGATGAAGATTCCTGAGTGTTCAGTGTCTGCAGAGGTCTTTGACAGCTTCAGCAGGGCAGGCACCTCTAGACCCACTTTGTTGCTCCCTCTTGGGCTTGAAACCCTGTTCAGGATATATTCTGTCTATGCAAAATGGGAATTATGCTGCTGAGGCTGTATTAGCACCTTTAGCTAATCTCTCAAAGGAAGGCTCTCTAGACCATAATGGACATGAGTCAACAATGCTTTTGCCTTATCAAAGCATTTATAAATCTGATTTTTCTAGATAGCTAGGTAATGAAATATTCAGTACTCTGATGGAGTTTCTTAACCCACTGTCACTCTTGTCTGTGACTGTAGCCTGTGCCATTTGATTAGCCATTTATTACTTTTGTACCTAATATATTAAAAATAGCAATGAGCTGAAAACACTGGAAATATTCTCAAGAACCAGAAAAAAAAAAAAAAAAGCAGACTGGTAGCTGTGCATCTTCTGTAACTGCTGACAGGTCCTGAGAGGCCCTTACACTGAATTTATCCAGGACTTTTGAGTTCTTGCTTTATGTTTAAATAAATAAATAAATATATTATCTTTAAGCTTGTCGCTTTTTTACCAGGGAAAGTTTTAATGAGAAAATTTAACTCAGTGTTAAGTTTTCTACTAATTAGGTGAAACTGATTTTTCCTCTGCATGCAGTATCTGTTATCTGGCACTCCTGAACTAGTGGGTAGCATACACAAATAGTGCTGCTCGGCTTAAGTCTTTTCAAAAACAAAAAAAAAGAAAGTCTAAGAACTTACTGACTACTATAGCATTTACATTCTGTAGGAACAAGTAAAATAACATTTAAGAGCTGCATGTTCTTTCTATAATTCTAGAACTGGAATAGATATGCTCAGCCTTTCTGCAATAATGTATACTCATTCAGTAACAAGACAATTTATGATTCAAAATAATACATTTGACAGCATAAATGAGTGATCTGGTCATATCCACTAACTTAAGCATGTGGTTTTGCTCATTGTTATAAAAAACAAACCAAACCAAATTTTCATTTGTGGCCAAACCAACACTCATTCCTGTCCCACTGGGTATTTTTTCCTGCTGGTTGTTTTTCATTTTACAGGCCTATCAAGTGCTGCTATGGAGGTAAGTTTTTTCCTTATTGAGTGAATAAATTACAAGTCCTGGGGCAGCATTCAGTGAGCTGTAATTCTTGGCTATAACATCTATGAGATATGTTTAAACTGAATGATCCACTGCTCAGAGGAGTGATGGCTTCTCTTATAGCCCTCTTGTTCTTGCAGACAGTAAACCATTGAAATAGACCATGAAGACAAGGGCAAGTTCATCATATTCTCATCTTTCCTGGAGTCCTACATGTACTTTTGTCTGTGTTGTGGGACACCTTACACCTCACACATTCAGAACTAAGTAAGTCTTGGCATTAATAGTGTTTTTTTGGGTTTTTTCTTCAGTCTATATTTTGAAAATTAAAACTCTGATAGTTTCTAGAAAAGTTTGTACCTCTCTTTGAAGCAGATACAAGTTTCAAACTCATATATAACCTATATGTATAAAACCCACTTTGAAAGGTGTTATATTGTTCCTCGCAGTAGTTTTTTCTCCATTTGCACAGAAAATGTTTTTCGACTTCCAGGCAGACTCTTCTATTCCTACCTCTTATATGCTCAATCACCTTGTAAATGAGAGCATTATCGTACAGAAGAAGCTTTTTCACAGAATCCATGACTTTGACAATTACACTTGTTTCTTCATCTCTCCTGTCCTTCTTGACAGATCCTGCAAGATTATTATATCCATTATGTGACGTTCTTACTTGACATTTCTTTGTCATTACTCTGAATCCAGGCACAAAGAACTGAAGAAGGCTGGGATGTATAGGAAGGGAGAGGCTAGGATTGTTACCCAGAGCTCCCAAAGCAGGTGTGTCTGGGCAGGTCTGGGCTGTAACACTGCATTTAAGATAATTACATTGAGTATCTATTTAAATGCTAAAGAATAACACACATGCTCACACCCTCTTCAATGGTTAAGCTTTCATTCATAGTAGCAAGGTGACATATAACCCTTGTTTTATCCTCAGCTGGAAGTTGTGATTGAAAATCCCCACTCTCAATACCTCCACTCCCCATCCCAGATTTTACTGGGTGTCTACTAGAGAGTGGTATGCTTTATAATTTTACTATTTTCATCTATTTAAATATAATGTCTGTCTAGCTACTAATTTTATTTTCCTCTTTAATTTATTCTCCAGATTCTCTGGCCTTCAGTCAATGCACTAGGTGATTAAATTATTATCCCAGTAATGAGATTTGACACAATCTATGCCAGTTACCTGTGTGACCTACTAAGTAGGTTAATTGGCAACCCTGAATAATTATCACCCACCTCATCTTGCTGACTGAGAGTCTGACAATAAATGAAACACATAAAAATGCTGAAAAAGATGCACAGTTTTTAATTTCAACTTCTGAATTCTTTTAAAAAAGCCTTTTACCTAGTAGGTGATTAATAAAATGCAGCAATTGAAAAAATATCTTGTGAACATACTGGTTTTATTAATATAAAGATGCTTGCTCTTGTGCATCAGCACAGCTTATTGAGGAAAAAGAACTCTGTGACATATTAGATGAACAGGTCCCTCTATTCTACAAATTGCTTATATAAGTGAATTTTTGCATCCTCAGAGACACTGCTCAAAAGTGAGGAAAATTCAAGAAGTGAAAGTGATATTTGTGGTGACATTGCAAAAACTATGTTTTAATGTTTTTCTGCGAAACCCTGAGAACTAGAAATTAAGTTTATTGTTTGATGAAAGCTGTGATGCTTCTATTCCCATTTCCCAGGAAAGAGAGTTAAGAAAAATAAATATGGTAGCTGATGATGGTGACTCGTATTGTGTATATAATCTTTTCTACTTTGTTCGTTTCTGAAAAGCAAGGATGGTATTTCTTTCTGCCCTAGAAAATGTAAGATTGGAGCTTAGAGAGGAAGAAGAATGGACTCCTGTGGATAAGATGCGTTAAAAATATGTGAGATTTAAATCTCTCGTCTTTTCTCAAGATAATCAGCTCAAATTAATGGTTCAGAGCCATGGATCTAGTCAGACTGCTTCCAAAATCATTCCTCTGCCCTGGCCAGAAATCTCACCAAAACCTGGGGTAGAAAGAAAAATCAAAGAATTCATATCTTTTTATCAGCAGTTAGTGACTGCAACATAAAGTGTCTTCAGAGAGGCACTTTGGAGAGGGGGAGCTGCTCTGCCCTGTCCTCAGGCACTCCTGTGGCACAGCTGGTGTTTCTGAGCTGGTCCTTTTGCACTGGGACCCTTCAGCCTGCAAGCACAGGCACCACTGATGGAACCACACAAATAAGTGTGAAAGGCATAGTAATTTTGGCCCAGTTACATCAGGTTATCGTGTGCCATGTCTCACAAAATTTCAGCATGGCTTTCCAGCAAATAAAAGCTTGCAACATCCCAGTGTCCCATCCCCTCTGGCTGCCCTTGATATTCCTCTTCAGCCTCTGTGTTTGCAAAAATAGTTTTCCATTTCTAAGCTCATTCCATTATGGAAAGCAGAATGTGCAGTTTTCTGTGTCTAGAATGGATTCTTTAGGTAGGTAACCAATCCAAAGCCATTCCATCTCTCAGTTTGTTGTCTTACAAGCTTTAGAGTGGGATGATACAATTCAAGAGAGGATACTGATGAAATCACTCAAACCTGAGTCTGAGCAAGTCAGCAGAGCTCAGTTTTAGGAGTGAGTCATGTTAAAACCAAGCATATGCTCAAGTGTTTTTCTGGATCATGGCCGCATTGAACTATAATGACCTAAATGGATTTACTCTCCAGACAAATTTACCCTTTGCTTTCCTCCTGCCCACATATACATTTGCACCTCAATCAATCACTCATTTCTCCTTCTATTTCCTGCATCCTACTTTTATTAAAAACTTTATGACTTGTTTAATCTCTTTTAAGCATGGTTTTATTTCCTCTATTGGTTTCCTTGATAATTCATCATCAAGGCTTTTTTGCCCCTACCTAAAGGTTTTCAATTTTACTGTACAAATTTAATAAAAAAAAAAAAAAATGGTAAGGCTTTTTAAAGGAGCTGTACTTCTTCTTTGTGCTCCTTCATCTAAGCCCCTTCCTCCTCATATAAAGACAAAGGTGTTGAGGATGCACATCAGGTAAACTACTGTCTACAAATGGCAAAAATAACATCTTGCAGCCCTCTTTCTCTGGATCTTTTTTTTCCGACACGTGGTCTTTAAGTCTAAAATTATAGACATTTAGATGTCAGGTAGCAGGAGAGAAAAAAATAAAATAGAAGATGTATTGTAGCAAAATATCAAAGAACTGATGCATTAGTGATAGTTATAAGGTTTTATTTCTCAAGAATTGCCCAACTTTATAAAGTTTTAATCATACGTAATAGAAAATTAAGGGCTGCTGATTTTCTGCAATTCATTACCCACTGCTTGTTGATTACAGAATTGTTTTTGAATGAAGGAGCACTGTAATGCCTGTGGGAAGCTAAGCTGACATGGCTTCTGTCTTTCCTTTTTATTACGATAGTCAATAGCTCAGTTGTAAGGAACAGAATTGCTCTTTGTAACTGTATTAGACATTCTTCTGGGAGAGCTAGCTAAAATTTGAGGGCAGAAAAGCATCTCTGGAAAAAAAAAACCACACACACAAAAAAACCAACCCAGCATGCCAGACAAATCAATAAGTGGATGGAGCCGAGTCTGAGACTTTTGAGTTGGGTTAGAACCTAAATCAAGACAGTATTGACTCTGCAGAGCCTGTATTTTTAGGGGTGCCTATATCAACATCAATATTGCCTTCCTGCTTTATTTGATAACTTCTATGCCTTTTTGCAAGCAAATCAATTTTACAGTTGTATTTCTTTTCTTGAGCTAAACTCTTCTCTTTGGTATGTGTGACCTGTGTACAGTGGCTCGGCGTAAATTAACAAAAGGTGGATTGTGTGTGATATTTGTCACCAGTGGTCTCCAGTGATGACATTTGCAATCTCTGTAAATTCTTTGCTGCATAATTTATGCACAACTCCTATATGGTAGTTTTCTACAAGCTGTTCGCCATCACCTCAGGAATAACTATTTTATTTTCTGGAAAAAGGCTATAAGCATACACTGATCATCAGAATGTGAGAGTATAAACAGTGGGCTTTAATGATCTAATGCTTTGCATTTATGCAGTTTCCCATCCAAGATCTTCTTATTGTATCCAATGTATCCAATATCACATTATTTAAATGCCTCCCAGCTTTGTGAAAGGTAGATATTTTAGTCCTGTTTTGCAGATAAAGCTGCAAGGACAATTGAAATTTCACCTGCCTGTGCTTTAAGTTAAGCAATAATCTTATGCTTGTGCACTTGGCTAAAGTGTTTGGACTGGTCCTGACTGTTCAGTAAGCTCAGCTGGGCTTAATATTTTAAGAAAATATTATGTTGTTCTTGAACAATTTGTAATCTTGAATGATTGTTCTGAACTATTGTTCATAACTAGTCGGTGTTTACCATCTCAAAGTGAACCCAGTGAAAGCTTTGTGCACCTGCCTATATAGACTTGCTCTAAATAAATCTCAAAATGAGACTTATGTATCTTTGAACATTTAGAGTGGATTTGATACAGGTTGCTATAAAGCCACTGAAAATTCTGAACCTAGTGTCCAAACGTAAACCATCATTCACACCATATCCAGGCCCCCTGCATTCTACAGGTTTTTGAATTAAAAAACATTGCTAAAATTTTGCTTAACTGGTTTTTAGGGCAAAACCTCTGCATTCCCAGTGAGCTCCTTATGGTAGAAAAATGCATCTATCACAGGTAACTTTTCCTCTGATTTTTGCTTGTGCTACCAGCCTTGCCTTATCTGTCTCATAAGTACTCTATGTGTGGTATTTATGAAATATTATCCAGGTATGGTATTTAATCTCTTAACAAGAGAGAAAAAACACAATGCACTTACTCAGCAATTCCATCTGAATTGTGCTTCTGTGATCCGATTTTCTGCCTCTTGATACCACCAAATTATTGCTTCAGCAAAACTGTCTGCAGTGCCAACACACACATAGTTGTAAGTCATAATAGCAGTTCATTATACACATGCATATGCACAATCCTCCAAATGGCGTTCCTAAGAATAGAGGTTTGAAAAGCTCCTTGATAACATGAGTGTGAAAGGGATTTTTGTACAATCAATATCCACATTCTGCTTGCTGCTTTGTATTGATCGCATCTGTTTCTGCAGGATATAATGTATATTTAACTGTATAAAATAACTCTATTAAGAACTGGACTTGTGCCTCCAATAAAATGAAAATTCTGAATTAATAACTGTATTTTCCTTTCTTTTTTTTGATACATTTCACATCTCAGAGTTAACAACAAAATTCTTCCTGAGTTAGAAGAAATAAATTCAGTCTTCTGGGTAAAACAATCCCTATAGGACTGGCGAAATTCAAGCTTTAAAATTGTATGCATTGTAAAATATGGTTCACTGCAGAATGATAAAATGCCAAGAAAAGGTGTAGAATGTAAGAATACATGAAGGACTGGACATTGCCTAAAAATCTCTGTTTGTAATTGTGGTTTAGATAAATTCTAAAGCTATGAAAATTAAGTGGTTTATAGCTATATAATAATGATATTTGATAATGAAGCATTCATTGCAGGTAGAGATGAGAAGTGTAATGAGCACACCTTTTCCTGATGGATTCCTTTATAAACCTTTCTGGGAATATGTCACATCATGATATTTTTCCACAAGGTACTGAAAGTGCAGAAACTCTCTTCACAAAGGAAAACCTGCATGGGCAGCCACCCCAGTTTCCTACAGCTTGCCCCTAAGACAAAATTTGCTCAAGGAAAGTTTCAATAAGAAGGCAGATTTGATGTTAGTCCCACATAACAAGGGGATGGGTAAAAAAAACACTTCAGCTTCCTCTGCCCCACACTGGATACCAATTATTGCCACATCTGTACCACCTCTGCATTTTGTGGGGCCACTTCTATGAGGCAGATCAATGGATTGATCCTTGTTAAGAGTAAGAAGGCAAAAAAGATCAATTAACACACTGAAAGTAATTTCATAAAATAAATCAATTTGTACCACCAAAGGAGCAATTAACAACTGGTGGGCATTTTCACCCTTTGGGCTTGAAAAAAAACCAAACCTGTTCTGATGTGAAACGGCATGATTTCACAAAATAAAAACTGTCAATTGTTCTTTTGTTTGCAGTTTAAGAATCCTTTTGCTTCCTGAGAATACAAAAGAAGCCAAATAGCAAGCAAGATACCTTTACTATGCTTTGCATATAAGCAAATAATCTGGAGTGAACATGGCACTGTCCAGCATTATTTAACAACTGCTAAGAGTAGAAATTAACCTTTTAATTGCAATCAATTTCATCTTGTGAGGCCTTCATGACAGATAAAGAGCAAATTACTGGTACACATTAACAATTTAAGAAGCAAATAGTCCCATTAGAATATTTTGCCAGTGTTCATAAACCATTGCTTCCCAGAACTCCATCCCTGTCAAATAAATAACTTTTTGTTCCCTATTAAATACAGAGAGCACAGGTTACTATGGTGATCAACAGAACACAGAATAAACTCTGCTTCATCATAACTGCCACATTCTAGAGGAAAAAAATATCTGAATATCAGCTTGCAGTTTCAAGCTGAATCTCTGAAAAATATTTCGAGAAAACAAAATTATCTTATGACGTCTAAGTAATACTGGGTGAAGTATCACAAAAGCAGAGGTGTTGCAGCAGAGTGCCCCTTCAAATAAGAATGTTTCTAGTCTGAAACACTAAAATACTCAGGATCACAAGCCTTAAGGTTTTTTTGTCTTTTTATTCTAATCAATGAAACATATAGAACTGTGCTGGAATGCTATGGGCCACATTGTTGTGCACATATATCTCCATCTGGGTCAGGGACACCTTGGCCTTTGCCTGTTGTGTTCTTTGTGTGTCAGTTGTTTACCACCCCATTTACTCTGTGTTTTATGTTCAAAGGCTGAATCATTGACATTGGGCACCCACTGAGAAGGGACTGCTTTTCTGCCACTCTTTTAATAATTATGACTCCCATGTTTTAGTTCTACTTGTATCAGTTGTTGACTTTTCACTACCAAGGCTTAAGAAAGCAATGAAGTAGCATTTACATCTGCTTTCTTAGTAATCTCTCTTTAATATTTGTTATCAAGAATACTTTTTTCAAATACCTGCAATCAATTCCACACAACAAAGTGAAATGCTATAGTTATTTCTAGTCATCCCCAGGTTTATTTTAATTAAACACAACTTTGATTGGTGCAGCCTTATTGCAAGGCAAGTCAGACCTTTCTGTTGGTCTTCACAGTGGCATTGAAATGATTTAGGAGCAAGGAAGGCAGTCTAGAGGTAACACAACTGGGCTGACCTTGAAATCAGCCACTGTTGCATGGCTTTAGATGATATGCCATTTGTTTTTACATATTTCAGCTTTTTCTAGCCTCAGTACCACAACAGATCTGCAAAATATCCAAATGAATTAAACAGAAAGATCACCCAGTAGCTTGCATGCTGACCTTCAGAATAAAACACTGCCAAGTCCCCAGAATCTCCATTCACATTCATTAAAACCTGAAAAGCAGCATTGAGATGGGTTTCTGTTTTATCCTACTCTATCCATTCATTCTGCTACATAAGAGTATCTTTCCTGCTACCCCTGATATGTTTCTGAGAGGGATAATAACCTACTTTTTAATTGTTGGGCTGCACAAGGGACAAAGTGTAACTGATTAAAAGATAGTGGTCCATTGTAAGATGCTTCTAAGTACACTCTGGAGGTTTGAAGCCCCACACAATTATTATCTAGCTGGACTCTTTGCATCAGTTTTATTTCTAGTCCCAAGCATTCCTTTCCTAGACATTCATGGCAGTGAATTTAAGTCACACAAAACTTGTGCAGCATGAAAGTCATCTACAGCCTTTACAGCTCAAAAGGACATGCCTGTGGGTTCAGAAATATACAAGACCTTTCCCTCAAAAGGATTGAAAGCAGGAGATTCAAAGACCAATAAAATCCAGAGCCACAGCTTTCATCATTTGATGATGGCACAGAGGATGTTTCGTTCCCAGCTGAATCATGCTCAACACTGCCCTTTCCCAGATGGGGGAGCTCCCCTTTGATACCTGGGAGAGAATTGCAAACTCTCGTGCCTTCCATATAGCTGAGGTAGGGTAAGGTAAGGGGAGAGAGAAACAGAGGAAAAGAGGTAATATCTTTCATATTAAATATTACTGGCAGCCTTTTCTGGACTTCTTAATGACTTTGCAACAAAGGAAGAATAAAGTTTTGTTTGGCTTTTTTTTCTTAGGGACATGTTGTAATGCAAACAAAAATCAGCTCAGCAAGACCATCTGATTTATGCCTTAGATTAAGCCTTATAATTTGTAGAATCTATGAATCCAGTAAGTCAGAAGGTAACAAGCATCCCTGTTATTCTGCATGCATGTATTACAAAGTGGCTCTTATTTTTAACCTTTAACTAATTGTGTTGCTCCGGTATCCTTCTCCTAACCCATCACATCTGCCCAGCATGGCTGCCTTTTTTCTTTAAAATGTCATATTAAATATCATCAGCATTTGTATTCTTCTGGACAGAACATTTGAAGTTAAAATAGTTGGTGTCAATATATATAGACACTGAAATGGAGCTTATTCAACAAAAATCTATATGGACAATTAGTGCAGTACCAGCTCTTTACTAACCCAAATGTCATTCTGCATTATGGCCTGGCTGGTATGACTGCATCACAACTAAGCCATAACTTCTAACAGTATCAGGCATTTCAAAGTCACATTTATTAAGATAATAAAAATTTTAAAATCCATAAAACTTAGTTGCCCACTAACATCTTTTAATAAAGGGCTCTATATCTTTTATGACTAATATCTCTGTTTGCCTAATACATTCTGTGACAACAGTATAATCACTCCTGCTAAGTGTGCGTTTTGAACTGAAGAAACACCTGGATAATGGAGACCTGAAGAATTGCAGAGACTAAACCTCCTCTTTTGTCTCACAAGCAACTGCCTTTAATGGGATGAGTATCCCCTGAACTTGTGTAGATATAAATGCTTGTGTAATGCTCTGGCTGTGCCTCCTTAAGCAATATTCTGCATAAATATTTATACAATCCTACTTTTACCTGGCATGATCATGGAAAGCAAGTACAGTAAGTATATGAACATGCCCACAAATGACTCAGTTTTCATCTCAGAAAGCAATCCAGTAATTTTCCCCATATTATTCAAACATTAGTAAAACTTCAAGTAATCAACAACTATTATCTTTACCAAACTATAGACAGAATACATGCTTAAAACCCTGGATTAAATTTTACATCCAGTTCTTAGTTTTGATGCTCTTTTGTTCTTATTGAATTTAAGCAGGAGATTTGTCCTTCCAACTCTGCCACTCTCAACAGATGAAATTTCCCAGCTGGACAGGCAGCAGAGGCCACAGGTAAGAATGACAGGAAGGCAATCAGGCACAATGGTAAGTCAGATGAGAGGCCCATTAAAAAAATCTGGATCAGTTTGACCACACTATCTACAGGGGCTGCTGTTATTAATTTTTTCTCTGAATTATGTTCTCTATTATAAATTATAGGGGATGAAAATCATGAAGAATACTACTAAAGAACATTTGATGAGGCAAGTCAGTACCCTATTGAGAAATTTCAATAAAAGTGATTTTGTACCATGGATAAGCTTCAAAGCAAGGGCCATGCACACTCTTTCAGATGGAGAAACCAACACTTTTTGGAAAGAACAAAAGCTCAATGTGGGTTTGCTATGAAAGAAGATAAAGACAGACACACCAAAGTTTTTAGGCAGACCCCCTCAGCCTTTGTAACTTTCCATGTCAAAGCAGATGCTGACACAGGCTCAGGATGAAAACGCTTTACCAATGATTTTCCATTCAGGAACTTCAGCTTAAAAGTCACACAAACTGTGAAGGTAAAATGCAGGTGCTGGTGCCTCAGACCATGGGTTTGGCTGTTCTGTGCAAAATGCTGGGTGTGTTCAGCATCACAGTTCCCACAGGCAAGTGTGGGAAGCACCTGCTCCTGCAGTCCTGGGGCTCCACAGGCCAGCACCATGAGGGAGTGTTTGCTTCTCCTGCCATGGGTCAGCCTTTCTGTCCAGCCTCCTCCCTTTTCCTCACTCAAAGATCACAGGCTGCAGTTCTGTCAGTGGTTCACTGGCCCAGGAAAGACAAAAGGGATGGAGTTTTGTTTCCCTGCCCATTTGGTATTGATTCCTTGATGAATTTGGAGGTGGTGTTATCCTAAAAGGCAGCTTTGCTATCTGGGTGTGCACTGATGGGACCTCAGGATTCAGTTGTGAGAACTGTTACACTAGAGTCATACGTTTTTAGTTTGAGTGATAGGAATGTTTCCTCCCCCCCGCCTCTATCCCCCCATTTAATTTGTAAGTCTCTCTAAACTCTTCTCACACATAAATTTTATTCCTTATTTCCATCCACGAGCTCTTTCGATGACTATTTGAACTTTTCCCTAGCTTATGAATCCAAAATTATGTCCCAAGTTGTTGTGGCCTGAGGCAGGGATGTTGCACTAATCAGCATTGCCACTATCCCGAATCTCAGGATAACACTTCCCCACAACCCACATCTACACCCGTACATCTGTCCTTCATTTTGTCTTTGTTCTGTACCACACATTGTTCTTAGCTGGAAAGGGAATATTTTTTCTTCTTTCCTTCACCATTTGCAAGGTGCCTCCATTCATCAGAAGCTCAGGAGAAGCTTCTCTCTTACACAAGATTCTTACACCATATATCAAAACTTAGGCCACCAGTTTCTAGCAACCAAGAGCCCTGAAGCGTGGATGATCCAGGAATGTCTGCCTGAGCCCTCTCTTTTGACATACGAGCACCCACACACAAGGGTTACAATAAAGTGCCTTTCCCAGCTGAGGGGGCATGGCCACACAGCACATTGGCCAAGCTGCAGCTCATGCCCTGCAGCAAACCCCAAGAGTTCCATTCTCTTTCACACCTTCCCCGGGCGACTTGGTACCACAGAGACACAAAGGGGCATTCAGTGGAGCACTTGGTAAGTTTAAAGCTTGTTCCTTAGCTCTGTAGTGGAATGAGTGCACTTATAACAGTTTTCTTTGGAGGGTCTTGCAGCCTTATTTTTATTCTTTGCCAATGGATGGAATGTTTAGCCATGTAAAGCAGAGAAGTGTTCATTTCAATTTTTTTCACAGCAATGCCCCTGTAGTAAAAACTCTCTCAAAATAGTTGGATAGTTTGAAACCAGTCCTTTCTTCCCACTAG
The DNA here is from genome assembly GCA_037013685.1 of Acridotheres tristis. Taxonomy (NCBI): domain Eukaryota; kingdom Metazoa; phylum Chordata; class Aves; order Passeriformes; family Sturnidae; genus Acridotheres; species Acridotheres tristis. Next base: position 5,937,138 of record CM072889.1, on the reverse strand, counting down.
TAACACTTGCAAAAAACAAAATAGTCCTTTTTTCCTTCTGACATGCAAATAATTATTGTTGTATTTCACATTGTCTTGATCAAGAATAAAAGTTTCTTCTCTAAAATATAATTTAAAGGCAATTAGAGATAAATGCTATCAAAAATTCTATTTAAAAATGATGGAAGCTCCAATTTTACACTGCCAATTTTAGAATACTTAAATTAAAAAAAAAAGGGAGTGCAAAGTCTGTACTCAAAGAAATTACATTTTAAGAGTGAAACTAATAATACATCTATTTAGTTTTAAACATTAATTCAGTAAGGATGAATTTCACCATGAGTACAGCATTCCGCAATCATGGAATTTTATATAAAATCCCAGTGAATGCCTCCTTCTTGCTTTGTAGCAACTCATGTTAATACAGACGAAGGAAAAAAAGAAACAGTTTCTGGAGTGATCTGTTTGTATGAAGAGTTAAATTTAATTAATTGGAAGTTCATTTATAACTGAGCTATAACATTTCTGATAGGTTTGTAGGGGGCATTCCAATAAACACTCTATTGCTCTTGAAGCAGGAAATAATTAGCTTTCAGTTCTGACCAAAATAAAGAAAAGCAGTCCTGGCAGGAGGAGAATCTGAATTTCTGCTTCCAAACAGCAGGGAAAAAAAAAAAAAAAAAGAGAGATGGATGGAGTCAGATCTTGAGAGCTCCTCAAATGCTGCATTTTTGAGGCGGTTTCCTTGCAGTTTCTTGAGCAGAGGGTCTAAACAAGATGCCCAGAGCTCAGCTGTGCCTACTGGGAGGTGCTGAGTAGCTCCTGTACACTCCTGTATAAGGGGGGCCTTGGTTCTGGGGACAGGGAAGCAGTCATCCCAGCCTCCTCTCCTGTCCTGACTGGCACAGACTGAGATATATTTTTGCTGTTTTCCCACATTCCTTGGCAAGTAGCTCAGAAGTCATCCCTAGCAGCACAGAAGTGCCAGTTCTATTAACTCCTGGCTGATACTAAAGGCATGTCTTAGACTCTGGGTCTCAAATTAGTTTCAGCCTTGCTCTGGTTCTCTTGTAGGCAAGATGGTAGAATAATATTCAGGATTATTTTTAATGAAGATTAGGCAGGAGATGATTGATCTACAATAAAGACTAAGAATTATGTGATATCAAGGAAAGTAGTCTATATGAAGATGTCAATTTTATATTAAATTGTCACATATCTGTCACTTATTTATCCAGAGCCTGTAATACAGACAAGAGCCGACATAAAAATGTATACCCATACAAAAGTAAAGATAGGCAATAACTTTATTAAACAGAAAAATGGTAATTTTTAAAATTGCTGCTTATATCTCTTCTAGTTTTGACATGTTTTCCATTTGGTAAGGAACTAAAGAAGTTCCAAAAGAAGTCCTGACATATTTCATAAGAGTAATTTTTCTTCAGTACCCGTCTTGGTTTTATTATGTGCTGCATCACTCCAGGACAGCAGTACAATTCCTCAGCGCCGTGCTGGGTCAGGCTGGTGTTTGGCACACACTTTGCTGTGGCTCACAGCTCTGACATTCTGACACAGCCCCACAGGATTAAGGGCTTTGAGGACCCTGTCAGAGGAGGGGTATTTATGCCCAGAGGAGAGGAAGGGTTGTAGATGAGCAGGTTTCTAATGCATGGCTTTCACTCCCAACCCCAATCCATTTTATTTAGAGTCTCTGTTTGGAAATGTTCCATGAAGGCACCTTCTTTCCCCTGAGGGAAAATGCATGTGTTGCAACAATGCTGGAATTAATACGAGCAGCTAAAAGGTCAGGAGGGAGGTCTTCACTTCAGAAAGGGAAATGTTATAAAATTCTTCCTTGGACAAGTGCTTTAATTTCTTCACAGGACCTGTGGGAGGTCCCTGATGCCAAGATCCTTCAATGGTCCTGGTCTCAGTAATGTCACTTAGGTGACAAAGCAACTTGAGAGTAACAATTGCTCCTTTGATCTGAGCATTCAGCCACACGTTCAGGACTTTGCAGAGTTTTCTGCTTAGAAGAAATATGTGTGAAAAACCAGTAGGGCTTTGAAGCAGACCTGTTATTTTCAGAGAACACGGGCCTATTTCCCTGAATGCTGAAGGAATCAAACAAGAAGTATTGTCTTTGCTCTCAGATTCTGCCTCTTTATGTTGGCCTGCCAGGCTGTAAAGTGCTCTCGTGGTTTTTTTCCTCTCTCTCCAGCTTTTCTCAAGTCTGCATTACAGAGGTAAAGCTGTGAGTTCCCTGACTCGTTTGGCTGTAGGTTTACAAGCACATTGCCTACACAATAACATTATCATTTGTTAACAAAGGTCAAGTGTGACCCCCATGAGGCCTTGTTTTGTCAGGAAATATGCTGACATTTCATTCCATCACCTTTCACCACTGATGGTGGTTATGCCCTCCAGTTTTAACTCAGAGCTGTTGTAAGAGTTATTACAAGAACTGTGCTGGACCATCAGTTGCAAACCCACTGAAAATAAATCCCCAAACCATGGAATTGAGGAGGTCCAGTTTCTGACCCTGCCTGTTGTGCAGACTGATGATTTCCTTCAACCAGCAGGGTTTTCTTCAAAGACATTTGCATAGTTGTTTTCATTTGTTGACACCCAGACACTTAGCAACATTTCATCATGGAAAAAAATGGAAAAGCCAGCTGGGTCATATCCCTCACATTGAACTGCCTTATCTCTTGATTTTCAGAGTGTGAGAAAATGTTTGTTTTTGGGGGTTTTTTCGAGAAAAACTGAGGTTATTCACATTCTGATCTGCCTTTGGTATAATAATAAACATGGCTTTGCTGGATCAGTGAAATAATTTTGGAGTCAAATATATTTTTATTAATATACAGGTGCAGTATTTGTGCAGTATTTCTATGCTATACAGTGTTATTACTACTCTGTGCCCAGCTTCACAGGTTGAAGCAGCACACTTTCCACGGTGGTGGTGGTGGTGAAGTATGTTTTCTATTTCTAAATTTATATTTGAAGGAAACACTATGAAGAGGTGCATGAGTTCATGGCAAGGCATAGACAGTTTTGTTAAGAAAAAAAGCCTTATTACACATGCAGTTTCTGAGCTGTTTGAAGCTTGAATCTGTTACCAAAATCCCTTCAACTCCATTTTCTAATTTATCTAATTTTTATATGTAGCTGTGGTAAAAATATGCTCTTTTTGATAAAAAATAAAGAAGATGAACATGTTTATATCACTGCTGCCCTCCCAACAGGTTGTACCAGTTTGTGGGACAGGTATTTAAATGTTTTCCTCTGAGGAAAATACTTAAGCTATAACTTGCCGTGGTAGTCTCAGCTGATCTGCATTCCTGGCTTTCTCTAAGGCAGTGGAGCTCTGGTGGGGTCACAGCTCCATGTCTCCAGCGGAGTATCTGGGATTTGGACAGACACCATTTGTTACAATATAACTCAGCACCCCCAGGCATCTAACTTTGAATGGACAAGACAGAATCCCAATTTCTAGGGGAAATGTTGACTTTTCGTTTAACGCTTTAAGTAAGAAGTACCTGATTTGGCAATAAATCTGCTAACTAATCTTTTTACTTCACGAGCACTTTAACTATTAATCACTCTGACCCCAGACTATCCTGAACAGTCTTTGCATGTCTGGTAGTGTAGAAGGAATTGATTTGGTATAGGTTGGTAGTTAAGATTTATTTTTTTTTTTAATCAAGAAAACTCAATTTTTGCAGAGGTCTGCCTTTCTTCACAGACTGGAAAAGTTCTGGGCAGACTGAAAAGCTGATAAAATTTACTTTGAACTAAGAGGTCTATTGGACCCCATCTGATGAAATAAACTGAACAGCAGAACCAGAGGGTAGCTGTAAATAGCTCAGAAATCTTTACACCTGCCAGAGGCACTTGGCTGGAAATGCCACTTTCCATTTTTTTTTCCAGTTCTCACTTAATTTCCCCTGAAAATCCATTGCAGTTTGTACTTTAACTTGTTTCTAGTGCTGAGATTGTGAAATTAATGAGAAATCATACATTCTGGATACAAGAAAGTTGTGCATTAAAACCTCTCACACTATCAAGGTTTTAAGGTCTTTCTCCACTTTTTTCCTTCCCAGGAATTTCCCACTGTGGCTCCTCTTCCTCAGGCTACCAAGCAGCTGCCAAGGCTTGGACATGTCCAGTGCTCCTCTGAGTGGGCTGGTCTCTGTTTGGGTCCTTCCAGCTTGGAGCTCTCTCTGCTCTGCCCTTTTTTTTCCCTCTGGACTTCCAGAGGAAGTTTTAGTGGTGACAGCTGTTTCTCCCGTAGCTCATCCACACACAGGAAATGCAGGGAGCCAGATGCCAGTGTTTCCAAGTGATTTAGCATGCATGTGAGAGGAATATTTTCCTTTGTACCTGGCACAGAGGAAGAGTGAGGTAGAATTACTATTCTTGACCTGCACTAGTGTTGAGATGGAAAAATTCTTCACAACATATAAGGGATGGGATTTAGTGGATAGTTGAGGGTATATCTTAATTAATCTCTTTGCCAATTAAAAGATGGAAGTTCTAATTAAGATGACCCCAAAGCAATTATTCAGAATTGTGCATTTACATTAATTAGACTACCAAAGCATTAAGAGTAAGATTATGACTTTGCAGATGGCACAAAGTCAATTTTCCATGTCAAAGTATCTCACTACCTAATTTGTAATGAGGGGAGATGTCACAGTTCTTCCACCCTTCCTACTACACCAATTTTTTTTCTCTCAGTATTTCAGGTCTAAAATATAACTAAGAGGAGGATGTTTGTGTTGAGGTGCTGTGGCACAACCTTCTTGATGATGGGGAAGATTGATGTAGAAATATTCGTTTGTTGTGTGAAGTGGAAATCTTCTCCCAGGAGGCAACTGGTTCTTTTACTCGCACTTAAATATTCACCAACTCAATCAATTACAATTTCACTACTGATATTTAGCACACTAATTTGTGGTGTATTCTTTCCTAGAGAAAATTTATTGGTCCATTTTCAGCTCAGGCATTTGCATCCTTTGGAGCCTCTACCAATCTACACTACTGTGGCAAAGGAGACAAGTTCATCCATCACATTCCCAAAGTTCACTGACAAAAATAATCAGGACCAGTTATTTCCATATTGGTCTTCATCAGTAATTTTCAAATATTATGCTACTTTTATGTGGATGAATGTTCCTAAACTGTCAAACACCTTCAAAATCTTTCAAAGTATTTGGATTCGGTGTCTATAATTGAGAACGACATTGTGTGATGCAGCATAGGCAAACCATATGCTTTTAAACTGTTTTTACCTGTCAAATTTGTATTTTACCTGCTACAGTGCTCTCAGTATTTTAGCAAAAAGACAGTCAAAACAATCTGTAACTGAATTATTGTAGGAATAGAAAAATATTGTAAATAATAAAATTTTCTACAGAACCACCTGAGACAACACCATCTGACATTCAAACAATCTTAAACAATGTATTGCTCTTGCAAAAGAACTGGATAAAAATCAGGAAGGACTTGGAGTTCTGGATAGGTCCACCAGACTTTTTGCAGTTGTGAATGCCCAGTTGATGTCCAAGAAGGAAGTGGGGAAGGAATCACAAAGGTATTTCCCCTTAAAAAAGTGGACTTTATCTTAGCTGCGGGCTCCACACAAATACCCATCTGCCTTTGCTTCATGCACCTCTTAAAGTCTCTACTATTTACATTTTCATCGAAATTTTCATCAATTAATACAAAACCATGCCCATTTTTCATCTTCTAGTCACTCCAAACACTAACATACATTCTCTTTTCTGTTCACCTTCTGTCCTGACCTAAAAAGCTGGTTTGGAATAAGGTAAAAAAAAAGTAGATGGAGAATGGAGCAGACTTACTGATTAATCTTTGTGTGGTTCACTAGAAACTGTTCTGAAAACCAAAATGTAAATCTGTTCACATTTAAAACGTCAAAATCGGACTATGTTCAAGATAATATTAGACTGGGGGTATTATATCAACAGCAGAGCACGAGGAGCAGATAATATTTTAGCTGGAGAATGCCTGGGAGGATATGGACTGTAGTATCTCTTTTGACCCAAGTAGCAGAATCAATATTTAATGGTTTTGGGATATTCTGCTTCAGCAGGGGAAAAAAAAAGCCAGTAGAACTGTTGCTTTTCTGCTTATTTATTAAAAATATACAAGATTCCATCATTTTGAGCAGAGAAACCAGAGAGGCTGATTTTTCTGTTTACAGCTCCAAACTTTATGCAGCTGCCACATTAACTCAAAACCCTACTTCTTTAATCTCTTGTCAAGGTCAAACCCAGCTGTTGCTCAGGCTGTACAAAACAGTTTCTGCCTCACTCTGCCATGTGATCAACCTGTCATCCACACAGAAACATTTATGCATAGCCTGCCCCAAAACACTGCAATACCTCCAAATCCTGAAACATAGAATACTAGATTTTTTTGTGATAACCTACAGTTGTCTTTGGCTGGAAACGATCTTAAATAAAAATTAAACCCACACATTTTGAAAGATTTAATCCAACCTGTAGATATAAGCAAGAGCAGGAGGAGGAAATTTCCTATGGAAGCCACTGAGTTATTTGCCAAAAACAAAGCCAGAATTAAATTTTCTTCTAAAATGTTAGATTGTCAGTTTGATACCAAATTCAGTCTGAATTCATTGAAGTTTGAAGAAAATTGATTTTAGTACAACTTTAGCTGTATATTTCACCAACCATCAACTGTGGCATCTCTTCTGACCTGTCCATAATGTGTGTGTACATAAGTATATATACAAACTAGGCATCTTACTGAGTCTAGACAGTGCATAAAAATTCTGTCATGAAATTCTCAGTTGTGTAATGGAAAATTCCGCAAAGAGATGGCATTTACTCTTCAGAAATATCTCACTCTATTGAAAGACAGTCTGTTTTCAGAGATAATTTTTCAGTTTTTTTAATTCCATATTTTTCTAAGATACATGAATATCTTTGTTTTTTTCCTCATGCCTCTGATTGTAAAGTTCTGGTGCTGCATTCGACTTCCCATCCTCTTTTCCTGCAGTTGATGCTTCCACCCTGGGCATCTATGAGTAATGCCAAACAGAGAATTACCAGGGTTGCATAATACAGGGACAAGCTATTTCACAGTTGAATAGATCTAAGCTCTCCAGGCAAGAAGATAATAGAAGTTATGGCTATGAAATGACTGAGTTCTTCCTTGGGCAGCAAAAAATTCTATCTTTATCCAAAGGTGAAGCAAAATATAGCAAACCATGGCAGAATGCAATTGTATATATAATTGTCTTGAGAAATTTTAACTCCTAGTGATGAAGGGAGGAGAGAAAAAGAGAGAGAATAAATTAGGTTTACTAGATCATCTATTATTTGACCTATATGGTGATCGTCTAAGAAGTGAAAAATCACATTTATAGTAATTCACTATAAAAAAGAATATTACCTTCATCTCATTGACGATTTACTTACTAAGATTAAGGCAAAGACACTCTCATTTTATAGCCCGGAATACCTTAGATCACCTTGAAACCTGGTGAGCTCTACCAGTACATTTTTTGCAGTCTGCATTCAAAGACTGCCAATGGCCTTATGAAAAAGGTGCATTGGAACACTGCATCCTGCCCAGGGAATCCCGTGGCTGTAAAGCAGGAGTACAAAATATAATCACAGGCAGGAGACTGCAAATAAGTCAAGTTAGATAAAAGGCTTGGCACAACTGTGACTTCCATTTCAAAGAAGTTAATGAGCCACTAGGGGCTTTGTCTTGACTAGAGATAGTCGCCTTAAACAGAGCTCTTTAACAAGGGTAAGACAACCCCAAGCCTGGCCTTGCAGCCCCCTGGAAAGAACTTACTTCTTCTTCATGTCCCAGTGACCAGTACCAAGGCCCCTTCAATGTTCTGTCCCATCAAGCCAGCAATGGGGTCTGACCCAAAAAGCTTACTTGCCCAGTTGACATCTCATATTGTGGCATTTTCGGCTTTAAATAAAAACAAAAAGAATGAAATATTGGACACACTCCTTTTCCCCCTCCTTAGGCCCCCAGGGACTTTTTTTAGCAAGCAAAAAGCATCCAAACTGACCTGTGTTTTCCATTCATAGCTAATCATCATAACAGGAACTGCAGTGCACTTGTCACTTTCCTCGGAGCTTGCAGTGCATAACTATCATTTATATCTGTGCTCTTTCATACACCAGCTCTCAAACAACCACTCACCACCACTGAGATATTCCATTAGTGTCATGCTGGGAATGGAATCTCTTTCTGGGTTTGCCACTCGACTTTGATCCACAGCCTCGTAGCTATTCTTACTCTCAGGATTAGAATTCCCCTTGCAGTGGGAAGGAAAGGTGGGTGGGATGCATTCCAGCACTTCCCTGCCCCTGCAGTTAAAGCTCCTGGCTCACACCTGGCTGCCTTGGGCCAGAGTGAGGGGCCAGACCCATGGACAAATTGTGACTTAGCCAGTGTTTGTCCTTCTTTCCTTGTCCTTCTCCTTGCTTGCTGCATTCACACCTGCTGGTTAAATAGCTCACTCCCTGTCATGGGTGCAGAGAAGGAATTATCCAATTCTGCTTCTTTGACCTGCCTCCCCTCTGAACCTATGCATCTGATGGGCTCAGTGACACCACACCTGAGCAGCAGCCTAGGGAAAGGCAATTTGTGTCCCCTAAACACCTCTTTTTTTCAGCCAAACATGTAATAACAACATAAAATTAATATTAAGTGGCTGAAATAACCATTATTTGAGTCTTTCTCTGTTCTAATTTGAGGGTGAAGATGCACTTTTGAAATACTTAATGCAGAGAATGGCAGGATTGATAGCTGCGTCAGCCCGAAATCGTAGTACTTCCATTTTAGACCTCATCTGGCATTTTCAGAGACTTTAGTGAAGTGTAAACTACTAGTCTCAGATCAAAAGGAGCAGAGTCAAATCAGAACTCAGACTTATTTTGTAATTTTAAGAGTGTAAGATGTTGTATTGTTCTGTGCATTTATTGCTCTGTGGTCAATCTCAGAGGAGAATGACAAACTTGCATTTTTGATGAATACCCCAGTCATTTAACATTTACTGATCAGCATAGATCTCCATTCCCTTTGACCGTTGAATGATACAGATTATATTTCTGGAACTTTGTTGGGTTTTTTTCTCATTTTCAGTAGAATCTTCTTTCTTTTTCCTCTCCACCCCAGGAGTGGGGTAATTAACTGCAAAGGGAATGACTTTGGGAGGCAGTGGCTGACTGTTCAGGAAGGGGAGGATGCAGCTCCTGTGGGAACAGGGATAACAGTGGGGCCATGGGACTCTGATGTAGATAGGACAGATGAACTGACTGCTGATAACAGGAGGGAGGAACAGATGCTCACTAAAACACTTAGTACCGTGCTGATGGCCTGCGTAAGATGTAACAACTCCTTTATCAACATTTTTCTTTTTCTACCATGCACCTCATTTACTCTTATTCACACACCCGTAAAATGGAGCAGAAGTGCCAGGACTGAAAGTAAAAGAAGTAGTCCTACAGGCTTTCTTTAGCTGCATTGTTTCCAAAGGTTTTGTGTATTTTCTGGTAAGCAGCAGTGAGCTGCCTTCCATCAGGAATGGTTTCCTGAATAGGAGACAACTCAGAAATCCTCAGTTATTACAGATAACATTCTGCAAGAGCTTCACTGACCTTATGCCAGAGGAAGCTGTAATTCTAGGGTTAGTATTAGCAGAACGTTGCCCAGAGTTAATCAGAATGCAGTCTATTCTTATTAATAATAATGAGTAAAGACATATCTATAGTTTGTGTCCAGTTTAGCTGTCCACCAATGACAGCTAGAGTGAGGTGAGCCAAGCCTCTGTACAGCATTCCTTCCATGTTGCTGCACAGGAGCTGCTCTGGCCACCCATTGAGACCCACCTCCCATCCCCTCTCCTTTCCCTCCTGTACTTGCCTACCAAAGCAGGAGTAAAATGCTGTGAAATCCAAAATGCAGCACTATATAACCTTTTTACATTACTGGAAATCATTATACAGAATAAAAGCAAGCTTGAGTTGGGTCCAAAATTAATGAAGAAAGCATTGTCAAAACATATTCTGCAGTAATAAGGACAGACAAAGAAAAAAGGAATTCTTGTTAGTTCCCATTTATTTAATGATGACATAAAATCTAAGCTGGCTATTTTGTGTGTCAGAAAGTAATCGTGCATGACCAATTTTTGCTCTTGTTAGAATTTTACCTTGTGGCTACTTCTGTTTGAGATGATTTCAAGGAATACTTTCATCATGTACAGGCTTTTCAAAGGTTTGCTCACTTATTGAACAAGTGAGAGAAGGGGACTTTGTTTATCTAATGTTACCTCTCAAGGAAATCAGGATACTATACAGGACATTTAAAGGTTGCTTAGGCCTTTTCAGTGACTATGATGACATCTCATTCTTCAATAATCTGGTGAAGAGCTCCCACTCTCCTGAAAGGCATTTCTGCTTCACAGACCCTTCCATTATTAGTTTTCAAAACAACTCATGTAGTCAAATGGAGATACAGCTGCTACCTTTTACATAGCCCAGAAAATGGGCTGGAATTGCCCAGCCATGTTACATGGACTATCAAAAAGGAAAGTATGAAAAGTCTGGTCTTAAGTGTTCTTTGGAATCATCCTCGGCTCCGACAGGCTAAGACCAAATAGTGGTGGTTTCTAACAGTTTCTGTTAAATTAGTATTGTTATTTTCATACATCTATTTGACACTGTATTTGCTCCTCAATTCTGAAAAGATGATATGTATAGGAGGAAAGATGATATAACTAATAAATGAAAACCATATATTTCTATTTTCTCTCCACCAAAATTACTTGTATATTTTTCAAACCACTTATAAAGGCTAAGAAATGGAGTTCATATGAAAATGTAAGCAAGGATTGAACTTTCTTATAGTAGGTTTTAATGTTTTTTGTAGCTGTAAGCTGAGAAAATATAGAGAAGGGATGCTGTGGGTTTCCATGAGCCCTGCTGCTGGGTGCAGCACAAGCTCTTGCCTTTGCTTTTTCTCTATCCATGTCTCCATGAATCTTCAGGCTGCCATTAATTTTTTTTTAACCAGGAGAACTGACTTTTTAATTTTTTTTTATTTCAGCTCAATTTCAACGTCTGCCAAGGAGAAACAGGAATAGAACAAATCCTTTCTTTATATAAAATTATTCATCTATATATAATACATATAATGAAAATTGAACTGGTAATATATCAGAAACCTTGCTCTGTCAACATATTCTCACACCTTGTACCAACTGACACCACATCTGACAAAAGCCAATGAGTAAGAAAGGCTTTAGAAACCCCTCTGAATAATAATCCTCACAAAACTTAAGTAAGATCATACAAAATAAACCAAAGCAGAGTTCAGGTGAACAGGGCACATACCAACAGCATTTTTTTTTCATGTGACTAGAAATCCTCTGGACCTGGACATTGGGGGACATTTCTTTCAGCCATTTGGAGCATTTCTCAGGGGACATCTCATTCCAGCATTTTAGCTGCTATTTTGTTATAAGATCCAATAAATTGCTCTGAGGTGTTTCCTTTCCCACAGGCAAATGGAAAGTTAATATTTTGTAAGAAGATGAGCACAGTCCTCCGATGCAGTTTAATATATTTTCAACAATTTATGTCATTGCATTACCAGCACAATGGGTCAAATTTGCCCAAGGGTATTTATGTTGACAAAGTGATAGGAGAGCTACTACAAGCTCAGAACAAGATAAATATGCTGAACATATTTACCTTGGGAATGGCTTCTCCAGGAGAACTAAACACAGACAGAGCCTCCTTTAACATTTTAATGCGTAATCTAGGTAATCAAGTGGTGAAGTCAGATGTAAATTGTATGACACACATTTAATGTGGGGACAATGGCAAGCAAAATTTGCTTGTCATTAGCAATGTGAGCCTGGCTGACTACACAAGTAACCCTCTTTCCCACTGTGGCCCATGCCTGCCAATGTGGACAGCTGCATTTCTGTACCTTTTATATTTGCATCCTGTTCAGTCCAGGGCCAGCAAGTGAGTGAGACGACACCAAGAAAACTCACAGAGGAAGTGAAATACAAAGGACAAGCACAAAATATTTTCTGTCTTCCAGAACCAAACCTTAAAAACCCCTAAGGCTTTCTGAGTGAGTAGAGGTAGATAGGTGGTGGCAGGGAGTTTTAGGGCCAAATTGCAATGGAAAATGGGGGTGATCTCTTGGTCCTTTGGGTGCTTAATGACTGGAGGTTATGAGGAAGGCTCAGATCAGCCCCTTTTGGCCTCGTGGTTTTAATGTAGTGATTCTAGACCCATGTAATCAAGTGGAGCAAAATTTGGTATAACTCAGGCTGGCCAAATCTGAGCATAGCTCTTCTTTAGTATCTAAAATACATTGTTTTATTCTGCTGTCAAGAGACAGCTTTTTCCCTGCTGCTGGTAGATTAAATTTGCCTTCAATCTCACTCAACACACCCAAGCCTGCATACTTTCCAGGTGAGGAAAGGCTGAAAGAAGTCGCTGCTACTTGTTCTGCTTGCTCATTAGAACATAAGAGATGTGTTGGGAGCTGGATCATCAACTGCCTCATGATACATACTGCAGCCAGGCAAAGCAGATGTAAAATGCCATCTCATTCAGCTGGGACAGTGTAAACTGTATATTCGCACACTCTGATGAAGGTATGTGAATATGCAAGGTACTAAACAACAGTAAATTCTTCCTGAAATCTTTAAGCTGCACACTTATAGTATTTAGGGTATAGAGAAGGCAAATTAGATCTAGGTGGAGACTGAAATTAACCATTTTACCAAATTCTGATTTTTCTGTGACGGATTCTTTCTAATCTATCCTCTGTGAGAGGATAGTACCTTATTATGACTTTAAAGGCTGATTTTTTTCAGTAGGGCTGTGTGTTTTAAATGAGAATTTATTTCATGTCAGGGAATTTTATGACTTGATAGCCGCAGTAAAAAGGTGTAAAAATAATTTTTGGGCTGGAAGGACACGGATTTAAAATAATCTCTGCACCTTTTTCTTCAGTAATGTAATTGTATAAATGTGGACTTGTAGAAACATACAATTGAGCTGTGGAGGTGGAAAAAACAATGTTATTGTCTAAGGGAAATAAATATGGTATAAAATTTTCCTCATGAATACATCTATTCCTGTCATATTTGTCCTTTAAATGTATGCATTCTTTAGAAACTACAGTAAATGCTACACTTCAGTTGTCTGAGGGAAATATTAATTCCTTAGTATTCTATTTCTATTTTGAAATCTGAAGACAAGGGAGTGCTGTGTTAGTACACTGGTATTTAAAAGCTGTTTTACAACCAGTTTGTCATTCAACCAAACAATAAACATAATAAAACAAGTAAAACTTTTTAATTTTAATTTTATAATTTATAACCAGATGGATATGCAGGGGAGGAAGAATAAAATTTCTGGGCTGGACAATGAAATGTCTGAGGAGCCCTGGACATTTGTGGCCAAGGGCCATTTTTGTGCCTTGTTGCAGATGTTGGTGATTTCATGGCAGCCACAGTCCTGCCCCTGGGGCCTCGTGAGTGGTCCTGGTCCTGCCAGACCTGGGGGAAGCATCCAGCCTCTCCTCCATTAACTGCCCAGATAATGAGGGTAAGATGTTCTGTTTGTCTAAAGCAGTTCCTGCTCTGTGGCAGTGGGAATAAGGCTGCTCAGCCTCAGAGGAGCTGTGGGGCAGAAGAGGATCTCAGAGGACTGTCTATGTACTTAACTAGATGAATAGTGAGTCAGTGGGGCATGGGAAAACAGCTGTCACATTTATCTTCCTCACACTAGCAACTGAGAGCCATTACCAGGATCTAATACACCAAAGGATGCTTTGAACAGAGATCATCCTCATTTATTTGTCTACACATACTTAAAATGTTGCTTTGTGCGGTAAGTTACTGGCACAGAAGGAAGAGTTTGGTCTAAAATTATTTTAGGGACTATTTAAGTGGGGGATATTAAAGTTGATCAGTTCTTTTCCAGCATCCTCATTCTCATTGTACTGTGGGGAACCTGTTTTTGTGAGCCAATCATCATTTTTCTTAAATATATAGAGAAGTTATAAAGGATAATTATATCTCAGGGGCACCTTAATTGTCCCAATTACTTGGCCAGTTTTGACAGCCAGATCTGATGAAGAGAGATCTATAGGCATAAGACAGCATTTCATGTGGTACTTGGACAATACTCTTGGTACAGCTGTAATAATCAAAGTATCTGTGTTTAAAAAGATACTATATGCACAATAAAACTGGAGAAAAAGAGCCTTGGTGAATTATAAGAAATTCTTTACCCTTCAGCCTTCTCCATGAGATATACAGCATTAGCACTAAATCAATTATAAGTAAGTTGCATGTAACTAAAATTGGCAAATTCAATTTCCTCAACATTTCATTAAAGCTTAGATTCTGGAATGATAGATGGAATTACGACACCTTCTACAAGACCTTCCAAGTATACCCATTATCAAACATAATTTTACTTTTTACTTCTTTTTTTTTGTAAAATAATAATAAAAAAAGTATAATTGTCCTGGATCAATGATGAGGTTAATTGCTCCGCTATAATACGCAATATAAAATCCCTGACATCATATTGGGGTGCACAGATACTAAAGAGCTTTTTCAGGGTTTTTTAGGCATAATGGACCTTTTTTTAGTTAAAGGATGAAAGCCAAATATTTGAACTCATAGGCTAATGGTAGTTTGAATACAAAAAGTTTTAAAAATTTAAAAATTGATGGAAGAGCAGGCACTCCCACTCTCTGATATTTGTTTCTAAAAATGAAACAAATATCCTCTTCTCTTGGAAGGCTTTGGTGTTAGTATGTTTTCAAGAATAAAGTTAATGTTGAGCACATTCTTATATCCTGTCTTGTAGAGGTGCTTTCTTGAACTGAGATCATGGTAAAGGGTAGAAATATAAACAGAGGCCTTCCTCTTTTTCTGTCTGAAAATCTGCTACATCCGTAACAAGGTTTTAACATCTTGTCCAAATGAGCAAAATGTTATTTTCATCATTAAACTGGCAGTTGCACAAAGGCTACTGGATCAGATAACAAACCAAAGCTCTTTCACAAAGTTATTCCTTGAGGTAATCAGGGAGCAGGCAACCATAAATTAAAGGAAAACTTTATTCCCTGATGTCTGAATCTCCAAATATTTTTTTTTAAATAATCTTTTAATAAGAAAGGTAGAGGAGAAGTGAGTAAAAATACCTATGTGTAAAATGCAAATATTTTATATAGCTCTGTAAGATAGAAGAATTGAGATTTTTCAGCTCAGTTTTCAGTAAAAAAATAGCAAGAAAAAACCCCAACCAGGTTATATCTGGTAAAAATATGGAGTGGTTTTCAGAGTCTCTGAAATCATGAGGGATATATCTATGCCCACATTGGAATGCAGCACAAGACACATCTCCATGATGAACACTAGCACTAAGCATAATCCATGGCCCCTGTTCCTAATAAAAATCTACTCATCCAGTGAACTAAACATGGTAATGCAGTCAAAAGCTCGGTACTGAGACATTCTTGCCTGCGCATATATCTGTCACACTGAGACCCACTGGCAGATTGTTTCTTGAAGAAAAGAGCATTTTAATGCAAAACCTTATATTGCTGTAAGACACTCTAGGCAGCCAGTGGGGGCCTGTCCAATCCTTTTCTATCAAATCTGTTTTACTGGAAAACAAAAGTTATTAAAAGCAAGAAACAGCACTCAGCTTCAAGGTTCAGCTCACCTCTGTTTACTGCTCTGATTCTGGAGATTAGCTTCTAGTTCCTACAGAGAGATTAGCAATCAAAGCTAAATTACATTTTCATTGTTTAAATCATTTACAAGTAGTTTGAGATTCTGGGTTGAAAGCTTCAGCATGACAAAAAAAGCTCTTCTCTCATTTCAAGTGTATTCAAGTGGACTCTATGTGTAAACTAGCCCTATCACCTAGAAATTCCAAACCACTGGAAACTATCACAAACAGATGTAAAACCTGTCATTGAATATAATCCTTAGGGAGAATGACAAATTTTATAATTTCTTTAAACTCAGGCTACATGGCTACTGCACGGGAGATTGTATCACAAAAAAAAAATATAGGATCAAAGTAGTTAGTAAATACAAAGATGTCAAATAATATTTATCCTACATGCCTGATATAGCTAAACCTCATTGTGTACATATCACATGCCAGCAGGATGAACAAACTGGAAAATTCATAGGCAAACCTCTCAAGCCACAATTCATAGAATCATAGACTATGAGATTGAAAAGGGACCTCAGTTCATCTTTTTGTGACACATATATGCTTTGAGAGCCAAAAGTTAGTCATTATTTTGGAAATTAAAATAAAATCGGGTCCTCATGTCTACAAGGGTCAAGCACCTGTCATAGTTTTTGCTAACCTAGCTTTAGTATCAAGGCTGTTGTCACCTAGAAGAGCAAACAATATATTCTGCCCAAAACCAACTTGTAGTCACTTAGAAGCATTAATCTTATTTCCTGTGTGTCATAAGGATTCATGTCCATCATACTCTTGGTGGGGGGCAACAGATCAAAGGGAGAACATATGTTCTTGTGCCAGGGCACAAATTCATCCATTTTAATTTTTATCCAAGACTGAAACCTGTACTGTTTAAATCATGTAGATGTCAGCCAAGCATACACCTTTTAGAGGATGAAAGAGTAGTGCCCAGACACTAATTCTGCTCTCTTACTCAGTTTGCTTCTTTCTTGGCATTATAAAATCTCCAAGTACAGTATTTCTTTGCCAGCATAAAAAATTTCCTGCCAACAAATATAAATAACAAGTGCCCCTGGGCTCCACCACAAGGATGGAAGTAGTAGAAATCACCTGGACTCCTGCTTCTCCATTTGTGCCCTTCTCACCAACATCCTGTGCCATCAGGAGTGATTCATGGAGCTCTGCAGAGCTCACTGTGGCATCTCCCTGGGCATGGTCACTTCAAGCACATTTGGCTGAAGCTGGCACTGCAGTGGGCTGCAGGAAGCCCAGTGGGAATGGGCAGCTCATGCTACTCAGCTCAGTGCTGCTGTCCCTTAGGGGAGCTGTGAGTCTGATCTGAGTCTGCTGAACATTTCAGAGACAGAACAGCACACATGTCCCAGTCTCAAGTGTTTAGCTACCCTGGGCCATCAGTTTTCTGATTCACATTAGGTAGCACTTAATGCCAATGACAGTGATGTTTTAAGCATTGATTCCCACTCACAGATAGTATTTAATTTTTGGTGGTACCTAGGACATCTCAATTGTAGTTGGCATAATTCAATTCTCTATTAAATTGATGAGAATGTTGCTGTTTTCATTGATATGTAGTAGAGTACAATTAATCAAGTATCCCTATTAAATTCTGCCAAGAGGATTGACATCCCAAAGATAATTTCAGTGTAATGCTTGCATTGAATTGGCAAAGTACACACAGAAATTTCATAGCCTACCTTATTTTTAACCACTACGAACAAAATTAATCCATTTCCAGGGAGCCTAAAAGAAATTTGTCAGCCAATCAAGTTTAAAAAGGACTTTAAAAGGCCTGATCAATAAGGTTGGATTTCACCCCAGGTTTCTGTGTTTTCATGTACATCTTTATAAGTCAAATAAGCCATACAAGAGTCAAATGGCCAGTTTTTAGTATGTACTTTAACATGTGCTGTGGATGTCTGAATAGATTCTTGATGGTAAACAATGCTGAGTCCAGAAAAAAAAGCCCTGCTATTAAAATCAAGGTAGTTGATTGAGCAAAACTTATGTACTGCCATTGTTAAATATATATTTTTTATGTCTCAACCCCTTCTATATAACCTACTCCATATATTAGTTGTATTTTAACTGTACTTTTCTTACCCTTTCCTCTTTTCTTTATCCCTACCCACCCAGCCCCTCAGGTAGCAATAAAGATAAGCTAAGCTTTTTACTCTAGATTGCATGTGACAGAAGTGCACATATGCTGATCATACTGCAATATTACAGCAATCCAAGCTCATAGTCTGCTTAAAAAAGGCCCATTTTCTTGTTGAGTCTGCATGTCTGAGCAAGAATTAATGACACACACTTCCAAGGACTATTTTTGTCTTCAGCCAGTTCGTATGGATTTTTCTAAGAGAGTAGGGGTAAGGTGACCTCCCATTGTCCTGAGGACAGATTATATTCATGTAATTGTATTCATGTAATATACAGGCAGGCCAAGAAATGTTGAAGAAAAAAACAAGAAAGTATGTGGAGGACAGGCTAGCAAAGAAAAGAGCAAAGGAAAATTTCTGAAAAGGCCAGAGCCTCCTCTCAGACCAGGAACTGCAGGAACAATAAGAGCTGTTTCCTCTCTCCCATGAATTAGAAAAATGAGTTCTTGTTCCTATTTCTAAGGTCCTCCACAAATAAAAATTTATAGCTTATCTTAATAAGACTTTAGAAATAATTACTTAGGTTAATATTCAGTAGAATCTGCATTAAACACAAGAGTATACCATATGACAGAAGATAGGGCTGGTACTTGCAAAATCTCTGGCAAATAAATGCCAGCATTTTGGAAAATTTACTTGTAAAGCATCAACTTTCTCACTGTTACCACTATTAATTTTTTTCTCTGAAGGCACTTAGGGTATTGGGTTCTTCCCAGTAGACACTGGATGAGTATATACCAAGGAATGTTAGATTCAGACTTTATCCTGTAAGGTGATAGAAAATAGATAAATACAGTGCTGAAAGCAAAAAAAAATATGTCAAGGGCAGGTTAAAATAAAAGTTATCAACCAGAAATATTCTCAGAGAAAATTTAAGTTTTTGAAAAACAATTTTTTAAACGAATAGTACACTTTTATTAGAAAACAATTACATTTGAAATTGCCCTAAAATAAAAGGAGTCAGAAGCATGCATAGTTCCAACTTCTCAGAAGCACCATCTGAAAGTAAACAAAACCTACCATCCTTTTGTCAATCTTTTGAAAACTTTGCCATAATAATGTTTCTAGGACATGGAACAGAAAAAACTTGTGTGGGACCAGAAAGATTTTAGGAGTCATTTCCTGCTTATGAGACAACTCATGCAAATACAGCTGTAGCAAAGCTGAACAGTATAGGTCATTGATAAAACAATGCTGTGAAAGTAATTGGTTTGAAACAAATGTCTCAGCTCAGAGAATCACAGGATAGCCTGCCGTGAGAGGGCCCTTCTGGAGACCACCCAGCTACAACAGGCTTCTTGGGAACAAGACCAGTTTAAATTTTTAGGGTTTCCAAGAATGGAGACTCTACAGCCTCTCTAGGCACCTTGTTCCAGAGTGTGAGTATCTTCATAGTGACAAAGTGTTTTCTTATGTTTAACTGGAATTTCCTGTATTTTACTTTGTGCCCATTGCCTCTTGTCCTCTCACTGTGCAACACTGAAAGTCCAGTGTTACCTTCTTTTTTCCCCTTGTCTTGAAAGACAGGTGTTTGTTAAGAAAGGCAGGAGCCTCTCTTGAAATAGACAATGTAAACCCTCTCCTTCCAAATTATTATAATTTTGAAATTAAGGAGATCTTAGGCAAAGATATGGGAATAGGAATAACAGTTCTTTACAAGGAAAAATTAAAATAGAAATACAGTATTACAAAAAACAAACCCAAAAAACCACTGACAGAATCAGAATACAACCTGACAGTCAGGGTGTTGGTAACAGCAGGTGGCTGCATCCTCCTGGATGACAGATTTAGTTCAGTTGAAGCAGTGGTCCTGTAGAAGGGTGCAGTTTTCCTCTGAAGGTCCAGTGATAATGTGAAAAGGTCCACTTTTCCTCTGGAATTCAATGGAAAAAGGCTGCTTTGGTGTTCCAAATCTCAGGCTTTTTCTAGGTAGGAAAGGTTTGGCTCCTCCCCCTAGGTAGAGCATCTCCCAATGGGAGGATGTAATTTTATCAGTCATGCAGTGGGACTGAATGGCCCATTAACAGACAATATCTTCTGGAGAAAGGATGGGTTGTGGAAAAGATAAAGAACACTGCCCTACCTGGTTTGAACAGATGGTAATAGAATACATACTTTTGGTTACATCCATCTTTGCAAGCCAAGACACCTCTCCATCAGTTACTCTTACTCAAGAGGAAGATCTCTGTGACTGTCCTCTTCTGAAGGCTGAAAAGTTCCATCTTCCCCAGCCTCTTCTTCTGTGACAGCTGCTCCAATCCTTAATCATCTTGAAGACTTTTCTAATCTCTGTGATATCCACTGGTAAATTTAAAGTCAATACATTTTCTCCATCATGTTTATCAGTTTTTTAAAGTTTAATTATTCCAAGAGTAAATAAAGGCTATCCCTATTGTCACTGCCTAAAAATTGATAGAGGAAGGACGTTTCCCCTCCCTTTAACATCAATCAAATTTAGACTGCATCTTTGTAATATTTTGGAGATAATAAATGTGACTGAGCTGTTATCTTAGAGTGATTGCTTATAGTATGTTTCATCACATGAAGATGTTGTCTTTTACTTTTCTAAGTTGACAGTCTTAGGACATGAATCCCATTGACCATAATGGTGGACTGAAAACTATACAATCAATTAGGCAAAAAAATATTGAAGGAAAAAAAATTGAGATTTATTGCCCATATGGGACTGTAGACTTCTTTCAGAAAAAATACTTTGTTGAGCTGGTCATGTCTGTTCTTTATTTTAATGTCTTTATATTTAATTATATCATTGAAATTCAATTGTTTTCTCCCGGGTTTGCAGGAATTCTGATACCCTGAAAATTAGACAATCCCGTGGGAACTTTCTTTACTTATACTTTTCCATATGGATAGCTTGAGGGACAATGTCTTTCCTTCTTAAGTCATTACCTTAAATTTTGAGATCTATTCATTCAGCCGAGTGCACTTTTTGGTCTTTCCCTCGGGAGTATTCTTAATCTTTATCTGCCTTTGTCTGCCTTTTGATCTTCACTTGAGCAAGGAAAGCTACTCCAGAAATGCCTTTGCTCCGTAGATTTAGGGAGTAGACTATGGGTGACTGGGCAGTTTCTGCCTTGTATTTTGGCAAGACATTTTATACTGTGGGCAGTGTCCTATCACAAGAACAGTTCTAGTCACACATTAGAAATCTGGTGTGGGGAATGTAGCTTAGCCAGAAAAAAATCCCTGTCCTGTGTCTGCCCCAGCAGAGTTTATGATACCAGAATAAGAAAAGAAAATACAGATGGATGTAGACTGAGCACAGGAGTCATCTGTGACTTCTTTTGATGGAAGCTGGCAAACAAAAAGGGGAGAACTTCAGGTCTGTCAGCCTGACCTCGGTGCCAGGGAAGATCATGGACCAGATCAAGACAACTGGGGGACCAGGCCCAGCCAGCACAGACTTACAAAAGGCAGGTCCTGCTGGAGCAGCCTGATCTCCCTCTGTGACAAGGGGACCACTTAATGGAAGAGGGAAAGGCTGGGGCTATGTCTAGCTAGACCTCAGTAAAGCTGTTTCCCACAGCTTTCTCCTGAAGAAACTGGCTTGAATGGGTGCACAGTTCAATGGGTAAAAAACTGTCTGGGTGGCCAAGCCCAGAAATATCTGTGTTATGCCAAAGCAGTAGATTACACAGAAATTACTCAGTAACTCATATGCTGTCTCATCACATATAATACAGAAAGATGAAATTAATTGAATGGCAGGTTGAAAAACAGAAGTGATAAAATGAAAAAAAAATAGAATAAAACAGTATATGAAAATTAAAAGTAAATTCTCTGATATATTAGATCTTTCTCTCACCAGTCACTGTTCTGCTTTTTTGCAGATTAGGGAAAAATACATGCCAATGTGATAAAGGTCAGCCTTTTCCAATCAAATATAAACATTAATTTTAAATGTGTTTGTTTTCTGATTGTCTCTTTGCTGTGTTCTTTGCAAGGGCAAATGCTTTTGTTTGTCTTACTTCGAACTCGTTTTTCTCTTGCCTTGCAGACAAATGAGAATAGCATATATGTTGTTACTGAGATATGAAAGTCAACACAATCTGATACAAAATAGTGATGGCACTGAAAGACCAGGTGATATTTCAGGCTGACATTTCGGGCCAGCATTTTAGTGATGTTTATGAAAATTTTAGCTTAAGAATATGTTGAACCAAGACTTTACGCAATTGGGCCCAAGTCTGGGACTGTTCATAGTGGATTTAGCCAAGTATATCTCACCTTAGTTTCTAGATGAGTTCCTAGACAGTGCTCTTCAGACTGTGTTTTACAGCTCTTTAGTGGTCATAAATGAGTCACAAAAACCATATTGCCTCAGACTTACTGAGAACAGCTTTGTCCTCCAACACTGGCCTCAGTAATTTTAACTCGTTCTCCTCCCTCTGCCCCAGCTGAGTAGAGCCGTTGCCAGGAATAAAAAGCACAGGTGCTTCAGGGATTATGAAAGTGGGAAGAAGGGAGAGGAAAAGAGAGTAATAAACGATAATGATAAGAGAAGCCCTGCTTAAGGAAGTTCAAGAAATATTGTTGCAAAGAAATGAAAATGCTTCCGTTTTTGCTGCATTAGTGCAAGGATTAATTGACAATGTCCCAGTTACAACAGCAATTACACTGCAATAAAGCAGAAAAATACTGGGATCTGAGGTCAGAAATGACACAGAACAATATCCTGCATCCCCCTCTATCCACTCAGCCACTGCACTGAACCATCATGGAACAAACCTGGCCACCCTACTTCAGCTATAGGAAATTTCTGCTAATGTGGTTTAAGCCCAAATAAGCTCCACGTAGCTGCTCATTGATTCTCCTCCCAGTGGGATGAAGGAAAGAACCAGAAGGACAAAAAGAAAATTTTTTAAAAGGGAGAGAATTTAGACCAACAAGTGATGCATAGTGCAATTGCTCATCACCAATGGACTTATTTTCAGAATCAGAGCTCAGGAAAATGCTGAGGAAAACTAGAAAGAGAATATATGAATAATCTTTTCTAGTCAGGGGTATTTTTCTTTTTTTCTTTTTTTTTTTCCCCACAGTATTTCAAAAGTGACTCTCTGTAGGCTCCAGATAGCAGAATTCTGAAGAGAAAGTAATTCCAATGCCACCTCCCACCATCTCTAATCTACTTTTATTACAATTAAAGTATAGATCACACAAATTAGTCTCCCACAAAAGCCTCTATTGTTTTAAATTTACTTCTATTTTTATTCTGAAATTGCAGAGATTTTGTATTGAAATGGGGGAAGTGACACAACAGGGTAAATGTAGGAAGGAGCAAAACCCCAAATTTTTGGCTGGCTCATATTAGTGACTATAATCTGATACTCTTCCTGCAATAAATACATGGAAGAGATGGCACAATTTAGAAAAGTGTTAAATATCCTGATCCATGCTGCATACAAAATATTTGTTGACAATTATGGTGGAAGAAGTGATAGCCATGGAAAGGTGCCACTGGATAATTGAAATCATTGCTGTTAACATGTTATAAATAGAGCATTTGAACCTTCAATTTTAGAATAATTTAGAATATGAAAATATTTCAATTAAAAATGGAGTAAAAAAAATCTCAAAAACAATAAATGGAGACTTCAAATTTGTTTTTGAGAAAAAATATTTATGGAGGGAACCCTTCCAAAGGATTGTTCCCATAGTTTTTTGATCAGTCACTGAACTGAAAAATTCATAAATAACACAATGTTGTTCTTTAACTGTGTTATAACATTGAAATTTTTATGAAGTCTATGTCTCATGCTTTATGTAACTAGCATTTATTTCAGACAATGATTTTCACTTGTGTGTTTTCAGAAGACTGGATACCTGACCCCTGCCCATACCTCGAATGATTACATTACAGAAATAATTAATTTAATAGGAATAAAAGTATTGAGTTCCTAGATGCTGTTCAAATGTTTTTGGAAAGGTACTCTGAGACATACTGTTAAACTGTAGGAGGAAATATCTACCTGCTAGAATGGCCATTTCCAAACAACAAACCACTCCCTCTTGCACATTTTATATAAAAAAAAAGGAGTTATACAATAATACTGAGAGTTTGCACCACAGCATGTTCACCTCTGCTAGGACCTGTCAAAATGACTCCGTCCAAATTAATTAATTGCTGCAAGACCCACTCTGCACACTTGGTATTACAGCATTCCCAGTCCCACCTCACAGTTTGTTTGTGAAACATGGGAACTTTTTAATTTGTCTTTTCTCAGACAGAACTACAACAGGAATGAACCAGAAGAGATGAATTTGTCACGATTTATTACAGTAACAAGATAAGAGATCCTCAGAAGGGAATTTTCTCTCCCAAATGTATAAATATTACAGCGTGATTTAAGTTGGAAATTAGGGTCATCTTGCCCAATCCCCTATTTAGAATAGCTAAAAATAACTCTGTTGTTTTTAAAGGAAACAGATTCTTTCTGTGCTCTGATTTAAGATGCTATGAAAGTTTATATATTGTCAGATTTATATTCAAGAGACAAAAACCCCTTTTAAACCTAACCACAGAATTTGGGTCTGCAGAGACTCCATTCAAAGTTCCTAATTAGCTCTTTTACCTATATATCCACTTTCTGCATATTGCCATGAAATAGAAATTGGCCATGAGGGAGAAGGCTGCTGATAAAGAACAGAAAATTCAAAGATATGTGCTGAGATACAAACTGATAACTAGGCAAAAGGTGAAAACAGAATGGAGAAGAATGGAGGAAGGGCAAAGAGCAGACTGGGCTAGTGGCTGTGCATGAAGTGATGCAGTGGCATGAGGACTCCTGGGCTGATGAAACCGGGTGCAGAGTGGGCAGACCAGGAGCAGTGACTGCTTCTAGAAGGTGACATTTGTGGGCATTTTGTACAAATTGCTCCTAAATGTGTGTTGATTTGCACATATGCTCTTGGCTACTGATCCATGACTTGGGAGGTGCTCTCTCTCATACCTCAGTGGTCTGTTTTCTGTTTGACAGCTTTTATGTCTGCCTTTGAAAAAGTGTTTTTGCACCTCAGTTAGAGAGAAGCAGAGAAGGTTTGAAATAGGCTATCTGCACTACCACGGCAATCTCCTTGGAAGATAGCGTGGAGATTCAGCCAGCAGGGCTCTGTCGTGCAGCCAAGGTATTTTCAAACTGCTTGTCCAGACCCAGAAGCTTTTTCCAGCAGCCTGCATGCTGCAGAAAGACACAGGATTATTCTGCTAGAAAGGGAGAATCTGCCGATCTAGAACTCTGTCACGTTATTAAGGAAGTGTATGTGAGGAAGCTGTGTGAATCAATCAGTCAGACAGCAACTTGACTAAATCATTGAGGAAGAGTCCTGCAGCAGTAATGAGTTACTGTGTCCCCTGCCTGGGGGAAAGGAACTCATGTCAGGAGCTGTGCTGATTGTAGAGAACGACCTGGACAAATTACTTGGGGATTTTTCTCAGAACAGGAAAAAAAATAGTGTATATGACTCTATTTCCCCAGGAACCATTTTCACATAACAGTTCATGGGTGTTTTGTTTCCCCGTCAGCTGAGAATCAAAGGATAAACCAGGATATTTCAATTTCTTCTATCCATTACACAGAGAGCAATAGCATTAGGCAAAAAAGAATATACTCCCTTTTAAAAATCACACCTTTGAGAGAAAACTGATTTGAAATTGTGAAGACTTAAAGCTGTTGTATTCTGCAAGTGCTGTCAATGGAGATTGCACAAAGCCTGAAGACCTAGCCATATAACAAAACAAACAGGAAAATGGATTTACTCAGGCTTGGGTACTGAATGGTTATTAATGGGGAATCTACGTTAGAGCATGTTGCTTGTCAACAGATTTACCATATTCTCACATTGCACATCCATAACAGAAATTCATCCTATGCCCTAACATGCAGGGCAGCCACAGTTAGATATTTAGAAGTGTAATATCCACAAAAGCCCCCAAGAAAACTTTATAACAGAGACATCAGCAGAAATAATGTTGAAATTTGAGTCAAAATCTTTAGAGGATTTGCCTAATTACTTTCACTTTTGTAAATACAAGTATTCTAATTCTTTGGTACCTTAATACTTATATGGGTTTGGCTCAAGATAATTAGCACTGTGCTGACTACTCCAGAAGACAAAATTGGGAGTGGGGAGGGATAATGGAATGGGATTGGAAGTGGGGAGGGACAGCTAGGGGCTGTCACCACAGAAGCCACATTCATATAACACACATTCATTTTCACACTCAGCCAACAACCAAGCTCCCCACCTTTCACTGAGGCAGAATCTGTCAGTGCTGTGCACATGAGGTGAATTTCTAGAGGTGTTACAGCTTCATGGGGATGAAAAACATAGGGGAAGAGTTGAATGACCTGTAGTAAAATGAGAAGTCTCACTTTGCAAAATGTGCGTAGATACAAACATGGATAAAAATCATGCACTTTCTCATCTACTGCTTCTGAATTTTTACAAAGAAGAGACTGTTATAAGACTTCTCCCTAAAATAAATAGCATACAGATTGTGATCTCTGACACAAACATCAAAATCTGCATTTAATGAGAACAAAATACTCTGGGGGAAAAAAAATCTGTTTCAAAAGATGCTCAAGAGTATTTGCTTCTTCATTGTTCCACAGAATCTCAGATTTATCTTCAATTATCACACAACTACCAGTGGCTCGAAGGGTGAATCATTGTGTCTATAAACCCTAAGAAATTTGAGAATACTGCTGCATTCTCCATTCATCAGATATGGGGAGGGAGAGCTATAGCTTTAACCTACAAGTAGTTCAGGGAGAACCAAAGCTTTATTTTTGTTTTATTACAGATGTCACCACAAAGGCAATTCCAGAGGAGAAAATTCCAGTAATCTTCCTAAGAGAATTAGAAAGTTTATGAAACTGCAATTTTATGTTTCTTTATCAGTGATATTTTTGAGTGTAGGGCTTCGGGGTTTTTTAAATCTTTGCTCATCTGATATTTTTTTCTTGTTTGTCTAGTCTGCAATATGTTCCTCACAACATCTCTGAGTATGTTCCTGTGAAAGAGATGGTTTTAACCCTCTCTGGCAAAAGGGCCACTGAGACACTGTGGGAATTGCCTGTTTCATAGCAACTGCCCAGAAGGCTTGAGGTATTGAGAACTGAAAGGACAATCTGTGGCAAGGAGTGGGGTTTGCCTGTTCTGCTTCCTTCTAAAATCCACATGGGGGTATAACTAGACCCAGGCAGACACCTGGGACAATATAAAGCACTTCCAGTGACTATTTCTACAAGAAGATGACTCCTATTAGCAAGGTTATTTTAATCTCCCAGGCTCCAGTCCAAGTCTGTGATCCATAAGGGATCCAGCTTTGTTCCCAAGATAATCCATATTTCACAATGAATGTAATACACTAGTTCATCAAGCTGAATTGGGCCCTGCCTCATGCTCTGGTACTTTAACTTCCTTTAAACCTTATTCTGCAGTAGCTGAATCCTTCCAGCACACAGTTGAAGCTAAAGGACATAGCTTGTGTAAATTTATATTTTAAAGAGCATTGTGCTCTTCATTTGTGTGGGGTAGCAGTTCTCCCCTTAGCACAGGAGATAACTATTTGAGGAATATGGCAGCCTTTAGCAGTTATTTGCCTTTCTAGTCTTCCAGCAAAATCTCAAGAAAAAAAACAATAATCACCCATCACCAATCATTTTTCCACCAAAACCTCTTCCCTCAGAATGCGTCAAATGAAAAAAAAAATCCCTCAACTCTCATTAGGGGGTTATTGTCTTTACTTGAGGATGTAAAAAGGAAAATGCAAACCCCTATTGCTAGGTCAAGAAAGTAATCCTTTCCAAAGTTTATAAATGTAAATTGGATAAAATGAAAGGCAGTGCTAATGGCTTATATAAACCCAAAATCCCAGAGACATTTGCATTCCTTAAATTCACCCAACTAAGCTTTTCTGCTGAAGTAGGAGAGATGTTGCAGTTTTCAGCAACAAACATGAAGCCTAAGTCATAACTGCCTAAGTCAACTACAAAAAGGAAGTCCAGCTTGCCTTCCTAGTTTTTAATAGCCCTTTAATTTTATCTAATGATGCTGTTTGTTCTTTAATACAATCTTCCTTTGAATGGTTGTAGTTTCTACAGCAGCAATGGAACAACACACAAGGAGCTCCCTCCGTACAATCAGTCTGACCTGAGTGGGAGAAAGCTTATTGGATCGTAATAATAGAGTAATAATCGTTATTATACTGCATTTTTTTCACATGGAAATCAAGGTTCATTTGGCAGTCCTGGCCTTAAAGAGTTAATCAGCTAGAGTCAGGTATGAATCTTGAACAGAGGTATAAAGAGTCAGTACCCACATTATTTTATCATTGCTCCTTTTCTGATTTAACCTCACTTCCCAGAGTTTCATGCTAGCAGGGGTCAGCAAGCAGGACAGACAGAAGGCTGATCTGAGTTCTTACTTCTATTTTTGGCATATTGCCTTGAGGTCTGGTATATTTCTTCATTACTGCTCTGTTTGTAACCTCCAAGTGATAAGTGCATGGAGTAACCCAAATAAGACATAATCTGTGTAGTGAAAAAACAGAGGTTTCCTCTCCAGACAGTGATAAATAACAGTTTAATTTTCATTCCAGCTGGCTTGCAGACAGCCCAGGTGGGGTTTAGCTGACAGGGCATCTAAGCTATGTTCCTCTGCATAATTTGCCATTCTGAATTTTAACCAAGAAAAGTGTATTGACAAGGGAATTTGTTAAGAAATTATCTTTATCTTTTCTGTGCTATTGCCACATCGTCAACTTCATTGAAAATGACAGGCAGTATAGCAAACCTGAATAATATAATTTACCATTATTTCCATGTGCTTTGAGCCAGAGCTTCCCAGATGCTCCCAAAGGTCCCACACAGTCTGCAAAAGGTTTGCAAAGAAAGTCCTTGTCTGGGAGGTTGCATTTCATTTCGGCACTGCATTGAAGATGAATTTTGCTGTATAGCATTCCTAACTTTATTTCTTTCATTTTAGCAGCCATTTATGAACAAAACTTGCAAGCCCCTGCTCAAGATTTTCTAAATATCAACTCCTTTTTTTTTTTTTTTTTGAATAAAAAATATTCATTTCTCTGGAAAGGCAACATTTTTGGCAAAGTTTGAACAAAACACCCCCAGGTCTTTGAGTTGGAATAAAAACCACGTATTCTGGTATCCATTTCAATAAGTAAGGGTCTCCTATTGTTTAGAAATCAGCATCACTATGATAGTGCTCTTTATGATTGCAAAGATAAAAATCTCTGCCCAATAACATAAGTGAGATATAAAGGCTAAGAGATCCTGGAGTCAGGTTTTAAAGCTAAGAAGTTATATCTGTGAATATATATGGAAGGTAGTCCAGTTGTGTGTATGCTGTGTAAATTAACATGGTATTTTTCAAGATATTTTCTATTGCCCAAACTACTCACCTTTTAATCAAAACTTATTAGTAGTAGTAATATATTGTAATATAGAAAACGAAATATCACATAGACTTAAATTTGTAGTAGGGGAAAGAGTTGCAAGGAATAGACAGCAACAAGGAAAGCATATCCAAATCAGAAAATGTAGTTTTTACATTATATTTTCACCTGAAATTTGTTTTAATCCCTGTATAATCCTCAAGTGATGAAGTGTATGTTGAAAACTTAAATCTAGAATGTTATCACTGCACACATTTTTTGGGAATAATTCCATCTTGGAGGAAGTGAACCATGGCAGGGCTAATAAATTTCAAAAATTGTGTTAAGTGTGGTGGAAAATTTTAAAATGCAAAGCTGCCATCACACATGGGCACAAACTGTACCTTCCATCACAGGTATTCCTTTCAAAGAAACTCCTGGCTTGGCCAAATGAAATAAGATCAAATGGCACACGGATAATACAAACCCCCACCTAGTCTAGGAACTGCCTATTTGTTTAGAAAAAATTATTAGAAAGAAGTATTTTTGCTCTTTCCCTGACGGCCCCACCCAAGATTCCCAGCTTAGTCTGCTGAATTCTCAGTCCTCTTACTCCTGTCTCTGGTTATCATGAAGGAATTGAGGAATTGCATCTTGCAGCATGAAAGCAGCCCAGTGTTCCTCCTCACAAGGCTTGCCAAGAGGAGTGCTTGGAGTTTGCAGGAGAGAAAATTAATTTCTTGGATGCCTCACTGCCATCCCTCAGCGCTGCAGCCCAGCAGGAGGAGCTGGGGAAGCCCTGCAGATCCTCTGCAGATCCTCTGCAGAGCTGATTCCCAGGATGCAGAGCAACAGCTGAATTTCCACACAAACCCGGTACCAGTGATCGTGCCTGTGCTGTGTGGAGGTGTTATATTACCCTTGCAGTTGTCAGGGGAACTCCAGATGCTTTTATATCATCTGTGAATGCTGAGCTTGAGCAACCTGGATGTAATCACTGGGAGCATCTTCTCTGAGAGATTAAATATGTAATATTTTATAACCCACTTTAAACATGTCCCATGCAAAATTCAAGATTGGATTTCAATATGTAATTTTCTTTTAATTTTTAAACAAGTGCTTGCAATGATTTTTACTTTATTATCTGTACCTATGGAATGAATAACAAATCAAAATACTAAAATCTACAGACAATTTGATATTTAGTCATTAATCGAGTCTTGTAAAATGAAATTTTAACCAATCATAAATTTAGAAATAATCAGAAACTATATCCATCATTATTTCCTTAGGTTGCTGACTTGTCAAATAACTGAAATCCATTACCCTTACATAAATTTCTAGTTTCCAAGGCAATTTAGTCTCTAAGCTCTGAAGACCTGTGACTTAAATAAGTACGGTTTGCTTTTAAGCATACAGTAGAGAAAACTAAAATTCAACATGAAAGACAGAAAGAGAATTATGGAACAGTAACAACATTAAATTAATTCAAAGCATTTTTTAAAATATAAACACAAATTCTGGTCAGAAAAAGCTTTTTAAAAAGGCATGTTTGGAGGAACTCTTGAATATTATTAGTAAAGTCCACTGATAAGGAGAATTGTATCCAATGCCCTTTATAATTTATGAATGGACTTTGTTAAATGAATCTCCGGACATTTTATTTCACTTTTTGCAAACCTATTCATAACAATGTTTAGAAATAATGCAAAGAGAAGCCTACATGAAAATAAAATTAAAATAGTAACAGATTTTGGAGGAAGGGAAATGGACAACCATCATTCCCTCTTAAAGGAAATCTATTCCATTGATCTGATTTTTCAGGCTTGGCAAAAATGCTGAAAATATATGGATTATAGACCTGCAAATGGAGGTTTAATTTTGAGCTGCATTCACTTTCAATTTGTGGAATAGGTTGTGAATAAAACCAAAAAACCTAACCAACTTGCCTCCCAAACCCCCGAAACAAAACAACAAAGGAAAGAGTGGTATATCTCTGCAACAGAGGTAATGTTCCTCTTTCCCTTTCCTCATTCCAATGCAAGGGAACTACCATCTGCTTACTGTTACTCCTTTTCTGCATTTTCCCAACTTTTCCATTGCCTCCTCAACCTTCATTTCTGTCCCTCTTTCCTCCTCTCTAACCCCTTTTATTTCTTTGGGATGCTTTGCAGGATGGTGGACTAATATGTAGTATTACAAGAATTGTGAAACAATTTTTGTATGTGCCTATGTAAACTCAGCTGACTATGGAAGAGTCTCAGAAAATTGCATCTTACTGGGGTTTTCTCAAAGGGTAGATACAGACTATCCCTGGTGCAAGAGAGCTTAAGAAGGCAAAAGTGTGCTTAAAACAGAGATGTAGCTAATTTGAAAGTTTTGGTCATGAAAATTTTTCTCTTCAATACCAAATCTCCTTTATGTCACCATTTCTCAGCAATGACTTTGTTAATGACTCTGGATTGTCTTTATCACTTTTTAAAATTTTCTTTTCTTCCAAAGTCTGTGTGGAAATACCTTAGGACACCATGAAAACCATTTTCACAATGGATAAACACTGTACAACTATCAATCTAGGAGCTTTAGAAAAGAGTGTCAAACACTGCTTGGTACTGTCTAATTTCCTTTATACCAAACCTGAGGGACAGAAGATTCTAGTTTTGTCATAGTGCATCAACAGTACACAAGGTTCTGGCACATGAATGACAACTCATGAAAAAATCAGGTTTCTTTTTGAGCTGCTAAATGGCACTGATGGGGTGGGAGAGAAAGAGGAAAATTTACCGTTTTTGTTTCAAAAGATCTTTTCTTTTTTATTGTACTAGAGAAGGAGGACAGGACTGTGTTGTTAATGACATTCTCAAATAACTTTTTTTTTTTTTACCAGATCAAGCCCTCCTTGCCATCCTGTACTACTTTTATAGACACTCTTCCACTAACAATATAAACGAACTGTTTATTGGCTCTTCATACAACTTACAGGTTTGCTTTTAAAACAAATTTTAAAAAATACTTTGTGCAGTAATCTAAAGTGAGGAAATATCATCTGGTTCTGTACCATGTAATATTTCTCTATTCTCTCTTATCCCTTCATCCAGTCCAGTGCTGTCTTTGCCTTTTTGACCATAGCTGGCTGTTAAATTGTTGCCCCAACTGCTTGCGGTTGGAGGGGTTGGTGGTTTAGGGTTTTTTGAAAGAGGGGAAAGGCATGTATTTCTTTGGCTCAGACTGTTGGGCTAGTGCTGTTCTTCTCACTTATTCTGTTCATCCCATCCACAAATTCAGACAGCTTTAACTCAAAAAAGATCCAGCATAAAACAACTGAAGTCAGGAGGTGTCTGTGTTGTGCAGACACTGGTGTGAGCATTACTGAGCAAATGTCTGTGGGCCTGGATGCTGCACATTACCTGCTCCCCTAAAATGAAGTAATTGCAAGCAGGATTCCAGCAGGCTGGGTTTTGACATGCTGTATCTATCCCCTTCTGTGTCATGGGCCTCAGACTAAGAATTATTCATGTGGCAAACATCTGGATTTACATAGGAGCCAGCAGACCTAATCCATTCTGGCAGAGAGAAAGGACATGTGAAGAATAGAACCAACAACCCTAAATCAGAACCTGGTACAGAGCAGGCCAGCACCATAACCTTGTCCATCCATCTGGAAAAGTAGAATTTAGGAACAGGATTACAAAGAATTACAAAGATTTTAGGGGAAGGATTACTTTGTTTGCCCGATGTCACATGGACAGTGTCTAGCACCTTCATAGAAGCTTCTTGTCTAAAACCATAATAATGTATGTTGTGTTCCTAGGACAGATTTATCAGGAAGGAAACAAAATGAATCAATATAAACTCTAAAACAAAAGAGCAACATCTGACAGGGCTGACAGGAGGGCAAACAAGAAGCTTACAGCACTGCTAATGCCCACTATTAACACTTCAATTCAGGCCAGATCTAGCAGGAATTGTCAGTCACCATCCAGAGGCAGGAACAACAAATTCTACTCAAGCCTGTGGGAAACCATAGTTAGAATTCATCCAACACAAGCAATGATTAGATCAAAAGTACTTTTAATCTAGGACTAGAAGGGTGTAAAATTGTAAGAGATAACCTAAGAGAACTCAGATTCTGCTAGGAATGCACATGGAATTGATAAGAAAATAGCTTTTCCACAAAGGTCCTCAGTAAGGAAGAGGGATGGATCTCTTTGCAAGCACATGGCAGCACCCCTTTCCTCATGATACCAGGCTTAGGAGAATATTCTTAAAAATATCTGCAAACATGCCTCAAAATCTTGCTCCTACAAAACTGCTTTCTGAGTACTTAATTTTCTTTTAGATTCACTGGAGGAAGCAGAGATTGGCAAAGGATGTTGTACAAAAGAACCATTGATGAATTTGAATGCCAAGATCTTATGAAGGCAAGTGAGCAAGCTGAAGGCATGGCATCAACTCAATATGGTTTTGTAGATCCAGTGTTTGTATGTAGCTGTGAGACGAAATCATGACGCTACCTCCAGTGGAGGAAACATTTGTTTATGTGCAGTGATCGTCAGTCAGCCTTCTTACTCTCTTCCAAACAACTCTTCTTCTGATATTTCCAGTATCAGAAACATTGATTCTTTACAACTATTTTCTCCTGGGAAAAATATTTCAATCACTCAGCAAATTGTGCTTTCTCCATGGATTACACAGATCTGAGTTATGGCATGGTTGGCTCAGAAGATATCAGGCTCTTTCTTTTACTATTTAAAATAGATGTGAAAGGCAAAACAGCTGGAAAACAAACATTAGAGATATGATGAAAGCAGGAGCAAGAATGCAAACATGTCTTTCCCCATACTAGATGTTGATTAGATGAAGAGTGCCTGCTGAAGTTGAACAAATAACAGTCATTTTCTGAAGCTGGAAAAAGTTGATAACCAGAAAATATCACCATGTCATGAAGTATTTTCCAGTTTCAGTAGTACCTTCATTCTACTTCAGTCCTAAAAATATTAATATAAAATGCTGAAAGGTCTAATGAGAGAGTGGTACTTGAACGTTCCTCCTGCTGATGTCACAGAACGGTTTATTGATTCTATTTAACTTCTAATTGGCTCACATTATTATATTACCATCATTCAGGCTAGAAATTAGTTTAAATGATCAATCAACACAAAATAAGGTCAAGATTATTAGTGACAGACTGGATAAACAGATAAATAGATCGATAGAAAGAAATAAAGATAGATCAATTAGAAGTTTAGACTAAACGGAAAAAGTAGGTCGACCTTTTTTCTCGTTCCTAATTACACACTCAGTGGCTTTTTCTGTGGGGACTTGAGATATTGAAGCCTTTTTCTTCATTGTGTAATTAGAATTCTAAGATCTGACGGATCACGTCAAATTTTGAAGAGGAACAAATAGTGAAAACTAGGCACACTGAGATGTTGAACCATCAAATTACATTAGCAAAGTCATGGCTTAATAGAATCCTCCACTAATTCCACCAAGTTAAGATATGGAGAACACTGAAATACTTGAAAAAAAAAAGAGCTCCACATTAATTAAACAAACTTGCTATAAATCTGTCTAGACTAGTGCATAATCTAAAATTTGAAAGGTTAGATTAGGACAATTATAAACTAACAGCATTTTTTTTCCTCATATATTCCAATCATTACTTATTGAAAGCAATGCGTACTGCTAATTTAACTAATATCCTCTAATCAAGGATTTCTTTATTTGACTTTGTTCTGTCACACCACTGATTCAGGAACATGGTATGATATCTAGTGGGCTTCTCCTTTTTACAAAGTGTGTCTGATCTTTTCTCAGCCACCTCCAGAACAACTTATATTTTGTCCTCATTAGCCAAGAATAGGCTGGATCCTTCTTAATGATCACCAGGGAACATTCAGATTTCTGTACAAACTAGGACAAGCTACTTTACTTTTTTGTGCCATGGTTTTCCCATTTGAAAATGACAATGCTGATTTTTGCCCTCTTTTTTAAAATGGATTGAAATGTGCAAGATGCTACTTAATGGTAAAAAGAACAATAATTTTATCTTCTGTTTTCCTATCAAAATATCACCTCAGGATTGGATGCTAAGAACTTGCTAATAATGATAAATGGTATATGTCAGTTATCTGATTTAAGAAGGATCTGATTGTAGTGCTAACCACTCAGATTAAAATCTGTCTTGAATTGTGACTTTATTTCTTGTAGGGTTTCCCAAAGCTCCCTCTGGGGGACACCTGGGTACAGGTACTCTATATCTGTGCCTCCAGGGCTCCCACAGCTATAGCCTAAAGCATGGTAAAATCCTTCTAAACTCAAACTTCTCCTTCTTTAACAATCCTGATTCCTGGCTGACGTTTCTTCCACCCACTGCCCACCTCACCTGGGCTACCGGCTAGCTCCGGGAAGCTGCGTCAGTGAGGGGCCCCTCCCCAGCACCTCTCTGGGAGCCGCAGAAGGGGTGTAGCAACAGCTACGCCTGGGCGAGTCGTCTGGGAGGGATAAAGAGTCGCAGGAGAGACCTTTCACGGTTCTGGGGGAAGGGATTTATTGAAGGAAAAGGTAACAAGTCCGAAGCTTGTGGGGAGGAACCGCAAAAGGCACTTTGAAGGGGTCTACACAGGCTTAAGTACGGGGGAGGAGCAAGGGGAAGGCACAGAACTCTGGCCAATAACGGTTAATGGGGGCAGGTACAGAAAGTGGGGAAAGGGGTACATTGAACCAATAAGGTAAACCGAGGGTGGGGATACATACAATATAACCAATCATGGATACAAGAGGGAATGCTTGACATAGAAACTTCTAGAGCAAAGGGAGGGGCTACAAAGGATTGACATCCCGTGGGGCAGGGTTTAGGGTGAGAGACAGGGAAGGTTCCAGATAAAGGGGAGGGGTTTAGGATGACTGACTAGGACAAGGGTGGGAAAGGGAAAAACCACTGTGTACTTAACTTAGGGGAAAGAAACTGGGATGAACCATCAACACAGAAGAAAAATTAACATTAAACAACATAACACAACACCTGGCCACTGTGTTAGAATTTGTGGCACTGGAAGGAGATGAGCAGCAGAATATGTTGTGTTCACTGGTGATTTCCACCTTCAGGTGCCAGGATAAAGAAGTCCAGTCCTTGGCTGTGACAAGCCATGGGTTAGCATAGGCTGGGAACAGCCTTGCCAAGAAGGACTTGCAATAGGACAAAGGATAATTGTTTTAAATAAAAAGAGGGGTAGTTTAGATTATTGAAGAAAGTAGTTATTGCAGTCACTCCTGAAAAATTTGCACTACTATTTCATGTTTGCAGAAAGTTCAAAAGAGTGCAGAAAAAATACAAGTGGGAAAAAAGTATTTCAAATCATTCTTCCTGACAGTAAAAACTCACGCTTCCTAATATTTCTGCAGTACATTTTCAACCCTCATTTGCTCACCTCTCTGACCAAAGTACTTTTTCTTGTTTCTCCTCAACTTCAGTGTCTGCTGCACTTATTTTATTCATTTTTCTACAGGGCATACTTGCTTTACATTTTAAAGTCTGCAGAGTTCTTCTACCTACAAAAAATCAATGCATATATGCCTTAGAGCAGATAAGGGCAGCAATGGCCCTTCAACAGCTTTCTGATGATGTGTGTTATTAGAGTCAGTGCCTGTTCTGTGATTCTGAACAGAGCAGAGTAGATGAGGTGTTTCTCTGGACAGGTTCCTCACCAGCCTTTCCCAGTCCCCCTGGAAAGGCGCTGTTTATTCTCTCCCCACCACCCACTCACACTCGCTATGCCCCAGCAGCTGCTGTGGAACTCCCCTGGTGCTGCTGCACAACTCACATCTGCATTAACCACAGTGCACGTGGAGGAGCAGTGAGGGGGAAAATGCACCCTCCTGCGAATTCGGATGCTCCGAGAGCATCTAAAAATACATGCTAACTTTCCCTGAGTGTGATATTAAAAATAAAATAAAATGTCTCAAACACACAGGATCAGTTCAAGATGCATAGACTTCTGAACTAAGGCAAGTTAATTTTTTTCCTTGTTGTTGCTTCCACGGTCTTGTTCAAAAAGCAAGCAAACAATAAACAACTGCAAGGCACTCCAGAGAATATTTCAACCTTTCTGTACTAAAATAAATTGTGAAATGTTGCATACAATGACATCAAAACTTTGCTCAAATTTTCATAAATCACACTTGTCACGTTCATTTATATTAGCTGCTGAATACTAAACTGATTCAATAATATACCTAGGCACATTATATTATATATAATAAAATAAGGAAATAAAATTAGTTTTCTTCAATAAACTGTTATTACATACTACAGAGGTTACCAAAAAAAATGACAAAGAAATGATGGTGCATTTTTTCTTACTTTTGAGAAAAAAGTTATCACTAGATGAAAGTAAAAGAAAACATTAAAAAAAAATTGCATCAAAAAAAAAATAGGCTAAGAAAATCAGAAGAGGACAGATGAGTTCAACTTTAAAGAGCTCCATTTCCAGGAGCAGACAAATATCTCAATCACAGACATTTAGTCA
This sequence comes from Acridotheres tristis, assembly GCA_037013685.1. Taxonomy (NCBI): domain Eukaryota; kingdom Metazoa; phylum Chordata; class Aves; order Passeriformes; family Sturnidae; genus Acridotheres; species Acridotheres tristis. The sequence continues at coordinate 5,899,244 of CM072889.1, read as the reverse complement.
GTGATTTGATATTCGGCAGAAAAATAAAGCCAAATTTGCCACACTCAGAGATATTCAGTGGTTTGTCTCAGGATGTCCATTGAATATGAAACCCGCTCCATGCATCTCTCCTGTGTTTTACTATGCCTGCTCAATCCTAGCCAATGCTATTACTGTTATAAGAAACAGCATGGTAGAAATGCAAGTTCGCATCATCCAGTTATATCATTTCATCTAAAAAAAACCCAACCAAAAACAAAAAACCAAAAAGATTTAAACAGAAATATGAGAAATACGTTCTGGGAAACCACTGACAGTTTGGTCTATTGAAGTTTAGAAAGGACAAAAAATGAGAATTGGAAGAAAAAGGGAACTCAATTCATCACATAAGGAAAATGTCTTACTGCAAAAAAGTTATATCTGTCATCTTTTAGGTGGCTTCTTGCATGTAAATGTAGGAGTTGTGCACATGGTATTCTTCATCACTGTACTGAGGACACTGACAGATTACAGAACTGACAAGGTCTTTCTAGGTCTTAGACATGTTTAAAATATTTGTCCTGTACCTGCGAATAAATCAGAAGAAAATTTTCAGTGGAAGGCAGGTGTGTCCTTCCTGAGCCCCTTCTGTACTGCTCTCTGCATCCCAGTGATTTGTAGTCCATTCACTAGCTTGATGGAAACATGAGACAATTCCAAATATTGGCTGAAACAACTGCTTGCTCTGTGGATATTTTCAGTAGCAGGCAATGATCTTCCATGTAGCTTCAAGTGTATATTATCTTAAAGAAAAAAGATCTTGAAGTAGAATAACACAAAAGTTAATGGCAAAATATGTTTTCAAGGTTTTTGGAAGTTTTTATTGATTTAATTGGCAATATGGTCTTAGCTTATTTTCACACATTCCCTCTAGAAATATTAAATGACTATAAATGTTCCCAAATCACTGGTACAGGAGACATTAACATCATGTCTGCACTCAGCATTAAGAGTGGAAATAATTTTTAAGGAATGATTAATATCTAGAGATGAATGATGGACAAATAAAACTTTTACCAGCCTGAAAACAGATATTTTATAATGATGGAACAGTTGCACAACGTATGACGGCAATTTAGAAAGAAGTAGGAACGAAGGTCAGAGGGGAGGGAGGGAAAAAAAAAGGAAAACATAACTGTTCTGAAGGTTGTTAAGAGTAATCATTTTTTATGGCAGGTGATAATGTAGTACATGTGACACGTGATAGTAGTGAGCTTAATGGTGGGACTAGATGATCTCAGAGATCTCCAGCTAAACAATTCTGTGATTCTATGACTTAACTGGGTGCTGAAAAATCAGAAAGCAAGTGAATGAAACAAAGGAGTTAATGGAAATTAAAATCAACACACAAAATTTTATCTTTTTCCAAGCAGAGCTCTAAATACATAATAGCATTTTACACCAAAAACAAATATTAAAGAAAATGCCATTTAGGTAACACACATGGAGAGGAACTGAGACACATTTCTGTTGATCAAAAAAAAACCATTCTGCATATGGTCATATTGGGAGCCAGTGAGAAAGGCAGAACTGATATACAGGTCTGTGAATTCCTTCTCTAAACACCAGAACTTCCTGCTTGAGACTACAGTGACTTAAAATGTTCCCAAACCCAGTGATTTTTACCAGCTCCAAAGCAATACCTTCCAATTATTTCCTCAGTTCTTTCTGCTCTGCTCTCCTTCTTCATAGTCTTAGCTGAAGAATTTCTCAACCCAATTCTTAATTTTTAACTGTTCTCTGTTCCTTGTCATCTTCTGCCTTTCCTTAATTTGGTTTATACCTATTCATGTGGTTGTTCTGACTACAAAATTGTCTTCTTAAGTTTTTATTTTTTTATTTCTTTTCCGTCATGTTTTTGTTGTATCTTCATCCTATTTATCAGAAATTGATGGAGAGGCAAAAGGATTTTGATACATGAAGAAAATTGGAGAGAAAATACAACGTTCTAATTCTAGTCCATGGAATGAAGACACTTTAAATGGATGGAGATAAAAGGAGATCTGCCCTTGAAGCAACAAGTCTAAAGAAGCTTACATGCATAATTTTCATCAGTACTGTCATATGTTTTATCTTGTTCTCAGCTGTTTAAATATATGGCTTTATGCCTGTTAATCCTCCAGAATTCATTACAGAATAGAAAAGAAAAAAATTCACAGGTCCTTATTACCTAAGTATAGAGATTATATTGGCCTTCTTAAAAAAAAACACAAAAAAACCCCAAAACAAACAAACAAGCAAAAAAACCCAAAAAACCAACCAACAAACAAACAAAAACAAACAAACCAACCCCAACCCAAATTAAAAACAGCAGCTGAATTTTGGCTGTAAAACAAAATCTCAGAAAAGACATCTACCACTCACACTGGAAATCTGTAAAGAAATTTATGAAGAAGTCCACTATTTATTTACACGTTGAAAAATTCTCTTAATTTACACATTGAAAAAGCCCTAAGTTGACAGATTGGATTCCTTTTCACTTTCAAGACCCTGAGCTAATCCTCTCATGAGAAGTAAAAGAGGAATTAGCATCAAAGCAACTTTCTGCAGTAAGTAGGGCGGGGGGTTTTCTTGACAGATTTTGATTTATCACAATATTCCAGAATGCAGAGCTCTGTAGTAAGACAGAGATTTTTCTAACTTGGCAAAATACAGCTGAACCAGATTTGCAGGCCTACTATTTATTTATTATTGTGTTTACTCTATTATACCACATTTTGTACTGACAGGGACACTGAAGATAATTTGTATAGAATACAATGTATGGAGAACATGTCCAGTACCAGCAATCCTGTAATAACAGCAAAGTCAAAGAAAATAGGTCTTCCTCTCTGCATTTATTCCCTAGAAACTCTTTATAAATATGGAATCTCAGATCACTACAAGGAGTGGAGTGAGGATCAATCAAAGATGTGCTATTAAAATTGATTTAGAAGATAACATACAAAAGAAATGAACGTGTAAGCTGATAAGGAATACTGTAAGGACAGAATACAGCAAAAAAATTAGACAACTTAGATTCTACCTTCAAGATGAAAGATCTGCCACTTCCCTATAGAAGGGATTAGAAAGGATTTCTTTTAGAAATGAAAACATCCAGGTACTCTGTGACCTCTTTTCATTGGTGATCACAACAGAGAGAAAAGATCGAGCAAAACTGAATGGCCTGACCAAAGAAATCCCTGTTCTGGCAGGCTAAGCCAAAAGCAACCTCAGTCAAATTCTGAACTGAATTTGAAGTGCAGTGCAATAAAGGACATCTACGTCTGCCTCTGGGGAGAAAAAGGAGGAAAAAATGCTTATGGTACATGCTCAGAAATGAGATATTGCATGCAGAGATTGCATTGTGAATGTCCAAGCAGGACAAGAATCCAGCTGGACCCCTGCTTAGTTTTCAGCTGATACCAACAATTTTCACCTATTCAAGATTAACAGATTTAATGGTTCAGCTAAGGTAACTTTCTGTGAAATGGTTCAATGGGATTTTTCTCTTTATTTATATTTTTTAATTTTACTTTCTTTCCTGACCTATTTTTTTTAATCTTTCAAAACTTGCAGTGATGCTAATTATTCTTGTCATCAGCTCTTATTCATGACACATCTTCACAGACAACTTATCCAAAGTTAATTTTTAGTATAATATTCATACATTCATAATTCAAAATTCACATATTCCAACATAGTTTTAAGGCAGGTATAAGCAGTAAGAAGATTAGTGCTGAATATTCAGATGTACGTAAAAGGAGGACATCAGTCTGAATGAACAGACTCATCTGTCATTGTTTACAGAACAAGTGTTAAGATTTCTTTTGGTGCTTTTTCGGTTTTATGTATAAGTCTCTGAAGTCCATGAAAAATGCATTTGCTCCAACAAATATTAGATGTATGTAAAGCCAGAACATGGCACCTTATGATCACAAATGTCACTGGTAGCTCCTCTGAGCCCAATGACATCTATCAGTAATTTCAAATGGCACAAACTGTAGTAGTCTGGAGCCTGTTGGAGAGGTTAAAAAGAATCATATTTCTAAAACTCTTCTGCAGTGAGAAAATTACAGAAGTTTACCTTGATCCCCTTCATTGGGAATTCATTCCCCAGTTGGCAGTGCAGTCAGCATGTTTACAGGTGCAATTTTACAGGGAAGATATGAACTCCACCTGCTTGGGTGGATTAAACCAGGCAGGGACCAGAGCTGCTGTAAGGGACTCAAGAACATCACTGGGAATGTGCGGAGTCGTTGGGTCAGTCTCAAGATACCATCCAGAAGCTCCACAACATTTAGTTCAAAAGTCGTTGCAAATAAAAGAGGCCTGACTGAACTTGTTTCCCTGATTTAGTACAAAGTATTAGCTTCTGGGACAAAATATTGTCAGGGCTCTACTTTTGTACAGAGCTTTAGGCACTCAGGCATTGGTGCTCTCAGTTAAAGTGAATTACCAGTTTAAAAATAAACCATGGCATACAGTGATGAGAGACAGATTATGAGATATAAGTGGCTTAATTTTGCTCTTGTCTGGTTTCAAAATTATGAACAAGTATCCTGGTTAGCATTAAATGTAATTTTTCCCCCTGAAATGGAACCATTTTATATCTGTCCAATGCAACTCAAGCCTGGGTGCCCCAAATATTTTATCTTCGTACTGGCTTCAAACTCTCTACAGATTTCAGCAAAAAAAAGATAAACCACTAAAAAGAAATCCACAAAGAAATTTGTGATAGCATCAAACATGGCAGCAGCATTCATATTTGAAACTGATCTGATAAGAGGAAAAAAGGGAAACACCTTTAGCAACTGAACTAAAGCTCTTAGGAGTTAAGAAAATTGGAACAGAAAGAAGATGACACTACTGAAAGCTACTACTCAAAGCTGAGAGAAAATACCTAATCTGCAACACAGTCTGCTTAGTGTCCCATAACCCAAGACAGGATTCTGCAGCAATAAGTACAGACAGAAGTCAGGTTGGAATGGGAAATATCAGTGAGAACCTCACAAAGGAAAGTTCCAGCTGAGTTCATGGATCTGTGGATCAGAGAAAAGGGTCAGCAAAGGTGGTGGCACACCTTCATATCCTGGGAAAAATTATTTTCTGCAATAGATACTGGAGAAACTGTAATGAAAATTACAAAATTCTTTAGCCACATACTTAAAATCATCTTTCATGGCTGGATCTTTCTGACAATTTCAAATATATTTTATTTTCATATAAGGTTTCAATTCATGACAAGAAAATTCTCTCCAATACCCTTCTGCTCTCATAAAATTATGGAAACAAATATAAATTAAAAGAGGTGATTTTAATTCTGCAAGACTATTGATTCTCTCCACACAAGTTTTAATTCATATTCAGTGCTCCTGATGTGATAAAAAAAAACAACAAAAAAACTAAAAAAACAAACAAAAACCCACCCAACAAACAAAAACGCAAAAGATTTCACATCTGTCATATCAACTGGAGTCTTTCCTTGTAACAGTATTCATTATTGCTCAAGTCAGTGTAAGAAATAGATAATACGTTTTTTGTTCTTTTGACAACTATTAATTTCATTGAAAGCATGGATGTGTAGGTCTGTGTAGACACATGATTTAAGGAAGCATTGTTTAAATCAAATCTCCTTTTAAAAAGGTTGATTGACATCGCAGTATGCCATGTGACTGTTTTGCAAATTATAACTTGCATCCAACTTGAAGAAAAAAGTAGGAATAGTTGGTGTTTTCTTTGAGGCATGCCACATCAGGCAAAAGAGTTTCCTTCTTTGAAGAGATTTGTTGTAAATGTCAGAGGTAGGACAAATATGTATTTGGGAAAAAGAAATAAAAATTGAATGTAATGAGGGCTGAAGCAACTCCTCCTCCAGACCCCAGACTGGGTCTCTCCTCTTAAGGAATGAAGCTCTGACCTTTCCTTGCACTTCAGGGAAGGTAATCACCTCTGCTGCCGCCCAAAATATTTCAGCATCTACCACGGCTGGTTTTTGTGTCTTCTGCCAGGACATATGTCTACTGCAGGGTGTGAAATAGCAGCTTGTTTCAAGTACTTTTTAATAAAATGTTTCTGCTTTCCCCTAGCCAAAGTAAATGATGCCATTACATGCTAGCTTTTTTTTTTTTCATGGTCACTGTTCACAAGACAAGCCTTTCACTCTCTAATAATTTCAATATCATAAACCTATCACTATTCTGTCATGGCAGCCTTAATTCTACAGCTCTTCATAGACAGATCCAACAACTAGAAATATCCTTTCCATCAAAATTCAAATGCAGTGAATGCATTAAAATTTAGTTCCTGCTCAAACCTGATGGTGACCAAAGTCACACTGTGAGACTCTCAACTTTGTATTCAGACAGATCAGCAAAAGTCATTTCTGAGCAGGCTGTGGGTTCACGTTCTGCCTGCAGCCATCCCAAAAGCCCACTTCACTCTCCCAGAATCATTAAGGTGGAAAAATCTCTAATGTCATTGAGTCCAGCCGTTAACTCAGCACCACCTTATTCACCACTAAGCCTACCTTCAAATGCCACATCCACACAGTTTTTGAACACTTCCAGGAGTGGTGTTCCCACCATTACTCTGAGCAACCTGTTCCAGTACCTGACCACATTTTTCAGGGAAATTTTCCTTAACATCCAGTGTAAACCCTCCCTGGTGCAACCTGAAGCTGTTTCCTCTGGTCCTGTCAGTTGTTACTCGGGAGAAGACCCACACCTGGCTACAGCCTCCTTTCAGGGAATTTTAGAGAGTGATAAGGTCCTTTACATTTTCCAAGCTCAGAAATTTCCCTGATATTTACAGTGTTTAGCATGTATTTGTGACAATGCATCATGGAGAGATTCTCTACATTTTGACTTGTGCACTAGATTTAGGAAAGAGATTTTTCCATATCACAGCCACTTCCAAAACAAGATTGAAAATCAACCCAATTATATCATAAACCTGCAGAGAATCAGTCACGCAGAGTCAAGGATATGCCTAATTGAAGGCGTTTACTCACGCTTTTTCCCCTATGTCAGACTCAATCATGAATGCTTTAATAACCAGTTATTTTCTACCAGCTGACACTGGAAAAGTGGTTGTACTTACAGAAGAGAATAGAAATAAAAAAGTAGAGATTTAGAATCTACACAGAGAAACATTACGCAGGAGGACAGGAGAGTTACACTGTTCAACCAGGTGATATGACAGGGCTGGTACTTGGCAAATGCTACCAGGACCAAAGAAATACGGCTGACTTGAGTTCATATTTTATGTTGTCTTCCTGATTCCATGTATGTAAACAGCCAAGTTCATAGTAAAAACTGCTACACTGAACAAGAAATTATCTGTTATATAAATAAATTTTTTTAAAAAACAACTTTCATTTGATTGTGTAGTTGTTTTTCACTTTGGAAAACTATGACTTCTACTATCATGTTTACGTTTATTTTTCTACAATTTTTTCAGTATATGTTTTACTGTAGAGTGGTTCAATAAGAGCTGTTCCTCGCTGCAACTCAGGTTGCAGTTAGCCGCAAATGCCTTTAAACTATTGCTCTTCATTAAAGGTACCCCAAGTATGCACATTTATAGGTGTCATTGCTTTCACAATAATTTCTTTCCTTTTAAACCTAGGCTGTTAAAACATTTCTCAGACAAGCAATGCACAATACTACAAAAACTGCCTGCTTTAAATGCTATTTTTCCCACATTTAATTTAGAGACAATTAAATAACTTTATCTATTCACTCCAGGGTTTGTTTGTTTTAATTTTTTTTATAGTAGCCATCCTATAAGCAGCTTTATTATTATGTGGATCCCTCACCATTACATTGCTATTAATTAGAAGACTACAGTTTATGTATCAGTGCAGCAGTGAATAGTAAACATAAACTCAACCACTCTTTGTTGCCTAGTTTAATGACAGCTAATCTGTGTTTACCTGGATTCATTTCCATACCACAACCAGTCAAAGTTTTAATAAGGAAATGCTTTACAGATTTTTTTTTTTTTTAACCTGGAAGTTTTTAAGTCAAATTGCTTAAAACTTATCTGTATATATCATAATATGTAAAAATGCCTTAACAGGTCCATTTAAGCAGAAAAATAGGTATTTCCTATTGGAATTGGAACGAGAATTAATTTTAAGTTTATCAAAATCGTTATTTACCAGAACTCTCTTCTTACCCATATATCTTAAAAAAATTAGGATTATTAATGTTCTTCAAGTATGTTGGCTGATAATCTAGAGGTGGGGCTGGAGGCTCACAGTAGTCTCTACATCATGACAATTACCACAAGTACTTGAGAACGTTCTTGCTTAAAACATTTTTTACTCTCAGTTTGCACAATAAGCAGCAGTGACTTCTTGAGCTTTTTGTTAAACCATCCAGCTACATCTTTAGAAGAAAAAAAAAAGCAAAGCTTCTTCACCGGCCACTCACATGAGGCTCTTACCACTTTAATGTTCTCTAACAATTCTCACCCTGATTATATTCTATTTTCTTCAACACTGAAAGTGTCTATCCATTTTCCATCCTCTCATTCCCAGCTGGATTCCCTAAGCACAGCTCCACATCTTGTCCTCCCAGACCCCTTTTCTCCGTGGTGCCTCTGCCTCCTGCCCCTGCCTGTGCTCTCCTCTCCTGTGCTGTAGGTCCTCCCTCAGTCCATCCCCCAACCTTTCCCCCACTTTCACGCTTCAATAACCAGCTAAATTTTCAAACAAATTTCAAACAAGTAGTCCTGGAACTAACAACACATGATTCCCGAGGGGTTTCTTTCTCGTGGCTGAAGAATTGTAAACTGAATTTACTGTGGTTGAAGCGTGAATGTACTCCTTATGAGACACTAGAAACTCTACCCAGAGAGAAATACCACCTGACTGGCATTTAGATAAATAGAAAACACATAATTTCGCTCTTTTAGAATAAAAAAATAGCCAGCATGCACTGCAATTCCTTAATTAATTAATATATAGTATTTAAAATGCTTATATATCACAAATATTTTCAAGTGCATGATAAATAAGCCCAGTAAAGTTTAAACAAAGAGAACAGTGAGGTACTGGAAAATATTTGTCTATTTCTCCTAATTGAATAACACTGTTGAAGGCTTGAGTTCAAAATGTATTTGAGCAAAGATGCATGAAGGTGAGGCATTTAAATCAGTCTTAAAATATATAAAAAATAGATTTAATAATAACAAGGAGATTTTCTCTTCTTTAAGTGCAAGGTCAATTACCTTGTTTGCTGAAAAAAAAAAAAAGGCACTTTTCTGTTAATGAAGATCACATTCTAAAAATGGCAAGTAAATGATTTTTAAAGTGTCAAATATGTTTTGCCTTATTTGTCAAGGTTATAAATATTCTGCCTGGGAATTAGGAAACCAAGAAGTCAGAGTTTTCCAGAAGAAATAAATATGCAGGCAATTTATCAGTTCCCACAGGAAATTAGTCATAATTTCACTTATAATTTTTTTTCTGTACGTTAATAATCATGTATGTTAAAACATAAACTTTATAATTCATGAGATTTGGACATTGAAGACGTACTGATATTGGATACACCATTTTAGAAGCTCATAAATATACATGACTTAAAAACCCATAAATAGCAATATGTCAATCCAACTAAGAAATGTGCTACATTTGTGTTTTTATAATCATGCATTGAAATAAGATCAACCAACTACTGGTGACTGATGGAAAATGGGATATAGAGACACACACCCTTGAGTACCAGAGATGATGGCTAATGTGCAATGTTAAAACCTTTGGTCTGATTCAATGTCTCTTAAAATCAGAATAATAATCCAGGTTCCATATAAAGGTTCAAACTGGGTCTTCTGTGATGATTTTTTAAGAAAAAAAAGCAAAACCACAGGGTTTAGAGTATTATTCTTTTTAATTTCTTCCTGATGTGACACAACACTAAAGCTTGTACCAAAATTATTTTTGCTTCTTGCAAAGCTAGAAGTAGGACCATGTAAAGACTTTGAAAGAATCCTTCAGCAAAGAATGTCCTGAGGTGCCTGACACAAAGGTTGTGCATCCAGCATCCTGGAAGGCTTCAGTTCCAGACTCTAAATTAGGGAAAGCAGGAAGCTGCGCTGCATTTCCTGGGTCAGCTAAGAGCCCTGACACACGGTACTGCCTGCCTGCTGGGAGGATGGGCTCTGCTGTCTTTTTCACTACTCCTCACTGTGGAACTTCGGATAAAACTAATATAGTGCCACAAGAGCTTTTCAGTTTAAATGGATCGTTGCTTTTAGATGAAAACCCACAGAGGGTGGGGAAAAAAAAAAAAAAAAGGAATACCATCTTGTTCTAAAAAACAGGAGATCAGGAGATGCTGCCAATTGTTCAGCCTTTACAATGCCTGACTTATATGGGAGCTGAAAAAATGAACACCTGGAGCATTTTACTGTTTCCATATTTCAGAAAGAAAGAGAAGCTTATTCCCCACAGCAGCAGCATCCTCCGCTCCAGTTAGGCTAGAGCTAAGGGTGGGGAAAGGCAAATGGTGCAGACAGACAAGAGAGAACTCTTATTATTCTGGTTCTCTCACAGATACAGGAAAATTTTGAGGGACCAGCTCATCACAAAGAAAGATTTCCACTCACACTGCTGCACACAGGTCAGCCCAGCGAGTGCACAGCATGGTCTGTGTGAGGGAAAAGTGAACGGGGATAGTGCTGGGAAGAGGAGGAAGGCACTGAAGAGATGCTGCTCAGTGCGTGGGGCAGGTGAGTGATGTTGGGGTGCTCCCTGCAGGCAGAGGCTCCTGTGGTCACAGTCATCCTGGGGGATTTGACTCTGGCCACTGCTGACCTTTGCCAAGATGTTGGGAGCCACTTTGGCTAATGCCTCCTCCAGCAGTGCTTCACAAAGCCCTTGGGCAGGATAACTTCTGTGGGCCCTGGGGTTCTTGTGGTGCAAACTAGCTTAGGGGTGCTTTTCCTGAATGGCTAAACAAACAGGGATATCACATTTACCATTCTGGGAAAGTGCTTCATGCTTTCGTGAGGATCTGAGATTGAGTATCTTGATATCTAAACAGTATCTGCAGGCTGACTGCCATTTCTGAAGGAGTGTCAGACAGGGAGGGATCATACAATTGAATTTCTGAGACCTGGAGGAAAAAAAATAACGCAAGTAGAAGTAGTCACAGGAACTGTGTTATCACATGGATTTGGAAGTGAATCTTCAAATCAACAGTCTGACTAATGCATGAGTCATTATTCATATTTAAAATAACTGCTAAAAAAAACCCCAAAACAAAACAAACAAGTCATGTGGAATTTTAGTAATACATGTATACAAGTTTTCTGTACAAACTAAAAGTCCCGTATACTTAAGCCTTATAAACTGATTTTTGATCAAAAAGCAGACAATAAATTACTCATCTATGTAATTCAACCATTATTTTATAGCTTGTACCCAAATTTAGATCTTGTGTATAGATTTATTCTTCTGCTACTGCATCCTAATATCATAACCAATCCCTCAGAAAAGACAGCTCATAGACTTCTGCAAACAGCCAGCTGAATAAAACCTTAGAAATCCTAACCTTAAAACTTAATTGATTACAGTGAAGATTAAAGCAGACATATTCCAACTCCAAGATTTATTGGCTACTGTACCAGCAATAGTTTTCTGTCCTACTAGGTCAATACAGACTTTTTATACTTGCAAACAGGAAATACAATATAATTGCACTTCAGAGTTAGATGGGTATCAGCAAAGAAAGGACTATGAATGTACATAGCTAGCAGAAAATATTATAAGTTCAAAGATTGAACAGTGAATTGAAAGTATTACAGAAAAATTATCTGAGATCCAAAAATTGCTTTGGATTTGGAGCAAGCACGCCACTGGGTGAAAAATAACATCAGAGAATTTAAATTGCTTTGTTGTTCGGATACTGCTTAAAATAGCATCAATTTAAATATTAAAGAAAATAATTATTTGTCACTTTATAAATAATTATGATGCCTTTTAGAAACCAGAGAAATGTTTAGAAGTTTTATAGTACCTGAATCTTCCTACAATGCTTTGACAACCAAAAAGTAACCTTATCAGCTGAGAAAATTCTTTCTGGAAAAACCTACCTGAAAGCAGTTTTGTAGAAACAGATTACTAAATTATTTTTTGCCAGTCTGTCACAGGTTCACAGTACCTTCATCTGTTTCCTGGGTCTTTGCAGTAAGTGACTGCAGAAAATATCTGTACAAAATTCAAGAATTATTTGCTGTATTTTGAATACGTCAATGTGAACATGTAAAAAACTCTGTCAGCAGGGTCAAGTTGGTTATTTACCAGAGTAGGAGCAGTAGAGGAGGAAAAAACCCTGAAGTGCCCACCTGACTGAAAACACATTATTATGATAAGATGTATGAAATTTGAAGATGTCAGATTGTCTGAAACCAGAAAAAAAAAAAAAAAAAAGGAGAGGTTGAGGGTGAAGTATGAAGTGTATATAAAAAAAAATTGTAGAATCCAGTCTTTTAAAGCAGACATGGGGTGAAAGATTGATATAATCTTAGAGAATGACAGCAGAAGATGAAAATGGTTTCAGAAAAGAGCAGACATGGCTACAGATACAGGTGGTTGTCTCTAACGCAGAATAGTCACACTCAGGATAGGAATATTCTGTCCAAAATTAATTTTAATGATAAGGAAACTTATTCTGAAAATTGTATGCAAGCCTGTTTATAGTCTTTCATCCATCTCCCTATTTCTCTTTAGCTAATTACACAAAGTCCATTGTCTATCTTTTTTGTTTGTTTGTTTGATTTTATCCTCACATCTATGTTACTGCATTTTCTAGATGGCATGTAAGAGACAAATATTTAGCACCCAGGGAAGTATGGAGTCTGTGCAATTGAAAGCCCTCCAGGAAACCTGTACCAGGTCAGAATTCTATGCCAAAAGTGTGAAGGAGGAGCCATGAGAAATGGAATATTCTCACACAGGAAAAAATCTGAAATGAAAGAAGTTGAGTAGAGTGGGCCCTAAAACCTGCACATTCCTAAGTGTTCAGCTGCCATTTTATTTTATATATTTTATATATAAAATATATTTTATTGCAATATTAGAGATGAGGACACAATCAAGTCAATCTGAGCATGACAGCACTACACCTGGGTGTTTCTGGGGGGAAGTGAGCAGAGTGGCCTCCATTTACATCAGGTGTCAGTGAGGAATGGAACAGGGGAGCCTTGCTGCTCCCACGGGAGTCTGGAGCTTACCCTGGGATCAGCTCCTTGCTGTCCCCAGTGCAGCTAAGCAGCAAGGAGAACTCCTCGTTAGCTCTGAGATTTTACTCCTCCTGGAGACCACAGTGTGACAAACCCCTCAGGCACTACACAAAGTGGTGAAATTAGGGGCAACTACTGAACAGACTCACACTTTCTTAAAAAAAAACTTTGTGAGACGTTTAAATTCTAGTGTGTGGTATTTAGGGATCAATTCTTAAAATTCATACATCGTTTTCCCTTGCACTTTTTTGTTTGTTTTTTCTGTTTGGGTTTGGTTTATTTCTTACTTTTAGAGACCTACTTTGAGGATGTTTTCCCACAGTAGATTTTCCTTTCATTGCTGTGTTATACATGTGGTAGAAAAACAAAGGCTATAAGCGCTGATTACATTATTTACAGTACCAGAATGCTCAGAAAACAAATCCAGTCCCTGTCCAGAGGCATTATAAGTTCAGTGAATGATAACAACCTAAATATAAACAAGGCTTCCATAATAATTGCTAATGTTTTCTATATTAGATTTACTCAAGCGTACACTTCCTTGTAGGTAGTTTTCAGCTAAACCTCTCTCCTAGGAGTGTGTCCATCAGGAAACTGAATGGCTCAGAAGAGGTGAATGATTCAGATGCATCATCAGGAACAGCAAGATCCCAATGCATTTAGTCATATTTCACTGCCTCCTACATAAGTAATTTAATTTATTTGCTATGCTCTCAATCCACTTCTCCATTATTACCAAAAGAACTGAGGCTTGAAAATCATCTAAGTATCCATGGATATATAAATACATTAAGACAGGTGAGTGTGCAAAGAGATGTGGGGGAGGTTTATTCCATCCTGCTGTGGCCACACACTCTTTTTTAGCAGCTCTCCTCCTCAGAGGAGTCTCTCCTCTGAGGGCAAGAAATGCCCTCTGGCATTGATTTTTATTGGGTTTGGATGCATTAAGTCACTCTAATTCCCCTTGGCTAAGATGCTGAATATAAGTCACACCAGGCACAGAGCCTTTGGTAAAATTCAGTGCAACAGAGTCCAGGTCCAAAGGCTTTAAATTATTAGATTCATTCTTAGGGACCAGAAATTGTGTGACTTGGGTAAACAAACCTCTCTATATTCCTGGAATTGAAGGCAATCAAATTTAATTTTCTTTTGGACAGTTTATTTGCTATTAGTGCCATAAATTGAATATATTATCAAATATTCCTGTGGGACAACCAAGACTGGGCCTTTGTATATGCAGCACATGCTGCAGAACACAGCAAATTAACCTGGGAGCTCTCTATTCTGCAGTGCTCCAGGCTCCACTGCAACTGAAAATCTTAAGGGGATTTCAGGGTCCTGAATGAAAGATTATTTCTCAGTTTAGAATAGTGTTGCTGACTATCTGAATGTGATATTGCCAAAAGAATAATGATTTCCCCTATCTTTTTGCATTTTTTTTTCTTTTTAATGACTACAATAAATTACTTTGACATACACCTTAATTATAAAAAGCATTACCAAAGTGCATGGTGGCATAGAAAATACAGATCTTAAAATCACAAGTGACTAAGCACAGAGGAGTCTCAAGAATGTGAGAGGACAGGTCTACAATTCAAAGTGATTTTGACAGACTGAGAAAATATTCCAGACAAAAATTAAAATGCCATTCAATAAAGACAGCTGTAAAGTTTAACACTTGGGCAGGAAGAATAAATTGCAAAAACACTGGATATGGAACAATTCACTAGGCAACAGTGATGCTAAAAGGAAACTAGAAACTGGAATAGCTCTCCAACCCCAAGGTATTAAGAAAAAAAAAAGGAAAAGGTTAAAGGAGGATTCATAAGTGAGCATATTCTCTATTGGATACAGGACAATGGACTTCCCCGCAGACCAGAGCATCAGCTGTGGTTCATATCGAGAACTGCACTTCAAGAAAGATGAGAATATTGGTCCCCAGTGTAATTTCCTGATTTCTCAGCAGAGATACTCTCTTTTTTAAAAAAAGTCCAGAATGGGCATATTTTTCAATAAAATACCATTATTACCTCTATTTGAGAATATAAGAAATAATTTACGTTCTGAGTTATTGTTCACATTTAATACAGAGGTGACCAAACAAACAAACAAACCAACCAAACAAACAAAAACACCAACCAACCAAACAAACAAATCTTTCACATCATCCAGGAATTTGATGCCTTTTTAATAACACATTAAAAAACTGGCATTGCAGTATCTAATCTATGCATTAAAAAATAAAATCATGAAAAATGCAAGTCAAACTTCTGAAATATTTTATTTTGCTGACCTGAAATGAAATGTTTCATTTCTGATGGCCATTAGTTGAGTGGGCCAATCTCAGTCCCTTTGCTGCCCATTGGGAACAACAAAACCACGTCCCTCCTCAGCCAGGTTTCAGTTCCCCCTCCTTATTGTTGGGTCAAACACATAAGAAGATGGTTTGGTCCGAAGCAAAAGGTTTTCTGATAGGCAATCTTACTGACATAGATTTTTCCTTTGCAGAAAGACTGGAGTTAAAAGAAAACCCATTTAGTACTGAGAATGGATTTGAAATGCAACCAAAGATCCTCAGATTTTTACCTTTGAGAAAAGAATTATTATTCTTCCATCATGACTAATGTTACTTATCTCCCAGAGCTAGAGGTCTGTCTTTAAACCCTTGAGCATGCAGAGGATCCCACAGGAAGCTCAGATAACCCAAAACTGCTAAACACCCCTTAGTGGAGAAAGATCCTGTTGCACATCCTCTCTCCAACAGCTGCTGACTCATTAAAACACACAAGGTCACACTTGGACTGTGACTCCCAGTATAACACCATAGATTTCTGGGATTTCCAATCTTTTTCCATTGAGATTTAGATTTTTGCAGCTTGAAAGTGAAAGAGAGCTCTACCGTTGACTTTCAGAAGTACATTTGCAGATCAGCTCATTGTAATTTGCACCGAATTATTAACGCTGAGCTGACTGATTAATTCAGAGTGTGTGTGCTGGTTCTACCGGAGCATCCTGTGCTCCACAGAGCAAAGGAAATCAGAGCAGATTGAGAGGGGCAGAACTTGAGCAGCTTCCTTTGCTGACCCCTGCAGGCATGAGCTCATCCTGTCAGGTTTTACCTTTGACTACATCTATTTTGTACACTGCTTACACAACACGAAGCTCAGGAGGAAGTTAAATATGGCCTAAATCTACATTCTAATGCAATTCTAATGCACCACATTATTTCTAGTAATAATCTCCCTCACAGAAAGAACTGATGCATATTATCAAGCATGAATATATTTAATGATTTAAAAGAGAAATGAGTTCATTAAAATATTCATCTCAACATAAGGTGAAGTCAGAGGAACAGGTGAGGAAATAATTTTGCCAGGTTTATCAAACATTAAAAAAGAAATCGAAGCATTTGATAGAAATTATTATATTCACATTTCGGTTTTCAAAGATTAAAAACTATTAGACTTTGACCAATCTACCCTTTTGAGGTGTACCTATATCATACATACATACATGCTATCACTGAGGTTTATGTTTTCCAAATTTTCTAATGCTTAGTTTCCTAGCATCTGCCTCCTTCTTTATTTGCTGCCTTCTCCAGCCCCCCGGGCTTCCCCCAGGGCCCCCCAGCCCTGGGACATTTGCTGCTGCTACCCCTCTCCCACTCCTGAGCCAACTCATTCTCTTCTATAAGTCTGTGTCCCCGTTTCTTAATTCCAGACCTCTGCTTCTTCTTCCATGATCAGATATCTTTTCCACAGCTCCTGCTGTTCCACTTGCTCCCACCTCCACTTTGCTTTTCCTTCCTCCTCCTCCCTCTCAGTGGTTTTGGCTCTGCCTCAGCTCCTCACAGCTGCCTCACACACCTTGCCGAACTCTGCTGGGCTCCCAGTTCAGTCCCAGTGCACTCTGACCATCACCAGAACTTCTCCCCTTCCCCAGGGAGCAGCTCCCTTATGCTGGGGGTCCTTTACTGATACCACCACGAGGGCATCCTCTGCTGTATCCATCCTGCTACCTCTCCCTGAGTACGGGGATAAAAGTGAAAATATGGAACTTCTGACAATTTTATGAGCTGTAAAAGATGTAAAAGAGTTTCTATTCATGAGAACACCAGACTGTATTTAGAACAACAGGTAAAAACAAACAACCAGTAAAAAAAAAGAAAACCCTAATGCACTTGGCTTGTTTTGGAAATCAGACACAGATCTACCAGAGAAAAGAACTACTGTGAACTCCTAATGACATGTAAGTATTCCTTCTGGTAAAATAAATAAAACAATTCTCTTTTTGCAATGGTAGATCTGAAATCTCACAGTGTAAAAAAACCCCACCTTGATTGTTTTTAAACTTCTCTGTGTTTCTTGAAGTTGTTTATATCATGAAGAATTTCTGAAGCAGGTGAATACTAAAAGATAATGAATCGTAGTTCCTGTTAAGAACCTTGTTAAGTTCTTGTTTAGAATCAAGTTACTTGAGTGGTCAGAGAACATTGCATGCAGACCCCAAATAAGTTGGATTAGAAGAGCATTAGTCCTATATAGATAAAACCAAATTTTTAAGACAGGTGTTTGTTACTTAAATAGACAATGTCTCACCAGCTTATTGAAACTTCAGCTGCTGCTTCTTGGACATTTGTTCTTTCCATCTAAAAATATCATGAATGTTTAGTGTGTCTATTGATTTCTTTCAGCAAAATTTAATTGCCACATGAACATGAACTAAGAATAATGGAGGGGAGAGGGATCCATATAAACTATCTAAAACACCATTATATTGCAGAACAAAATAAATCTATTTGTCTTACTGAAACAGATGATGAATACAAATACCAGACAAAAATATGCTAATGTTAATCAGACATGAGGTTAGAATCAGATTTTATTGCAGTTATGAAAGAAGATAAAGCCTTCAAGAAAATAAATCACAACACATAAGAAAAATTAAGTTTCCATGCTTCCTCCAGGTGAGATTCTCAGGCAGAGGAGGACCAGTCTGCTCTCAGACTTCAGCTGGTATTTTCTGTCTAATTATTCTATTTCTTTTCTTAGACATAATAGTGAAATAAATATCGCATTCCAGGCCTGAAAAAGAAAATTTCAGTGACAATTTTTGTATCCATCTTCACCTGAAGAAAGGCTGAGAATTCTCAACTTCTGCAAGTCAGTCTGTGCCTATGTATAAGATTTATTGATTTATGTAGACTAAAATAAAGGAGAATAAATTAATGGCTAACTGAAGACCAAAAAGTTATCATTAGTTCTGAATTAAAGCTATGAAAAGGAAAATTAATTCTGAATATTGAAAATTTTTTAAATTATGTGTCCTGTTAAACAACAAGGGCACCTGCACTCATGAAAGTAGCATTATGAGGTGACATTTTATAATTGAGTGGGAAAACTAATTTTAAGCATCCTTCAGGGCATAATTTTTCATTGGATAAAATGGAGGAATGGTATTTTATTTTCAATTGTTTCGATAATTCTAAGATGAACTGAAAAATTACCTGTCTTTAACCACTGTCTTTTCTATTACTTTTTCAATCAAGTTTTTCTTTGTTAAATCTCCCCTTTGATCAGGTATTTCTGATAAGGCAGGATTTCCACTGGGTTTTCACGTTTGCAGCAGCCAGCAGGAAGACATGCAGACAGCTGAAAGTGCATTTTAGAACTATTAGATACCTAACAATAACACCAGGTTCCTAAAGTTCCAAAAATACAAATCAAATTTCCTACTCCAAAGTTTCTAGCGCCATTTACAGAACTGTAAAATTCCCTTCTACAGAAAAGTCTTTTCCTAAAAAGTATTGCCCTTGCCAGATTTTGTATCTGCTGGGCATGAAAATACAAATGAAATAGAATTAGTCAGCAAACACCACAGGATCCAGGTGATTCCCACTTGCCATGATCCTCCTCCATCATTACTGTGATGGGTCCCAGTCCTGGCCTCTGACAGTGAACTGAGAAATTCCTGTGACAGGACCATGACTTGGCCTACAAGGATGAACCAACATATAGATGCTTTCAGAACTTCAGTTTAATATGTTGTCTGTGAGCATTTCTATTGCATTTTCTCTTTACATGTGTTTCTTTTCCACTCCAATTGTTCAGTTTTAATTTGTTGTCTCTGAGCATATTTCATACATTGCTACATTGTTCATTTTTCTTGAGGTGAAGAGGAATACCCCAGTCAAGCAGACTCTTATGAAAACAGACAAAAGAAAGAAGAAAAATTACAATAGGCAATAAGATAATGCTAAGAAAAAAATCCCTCAATTTTGTGAGGAAAAATCTATGTATTCTTTATCCCTGTAAACAGCTGCAATATCCTTAGGATATTTCCCCTTGTGCCTATTCATTCATACAGATGCAATAGCTTCAGTTTCTCTATCTAAACAGAGATTTTTATCAAACGACCCAATTAAAGTAGTCTGAAAAGAGGGGGAGAAAATGCCTTGTATAGTTCACTGGTTTTCCCCAGAGGGCAGGTAAAGAACCACTTTTTTTTTTCTGTATTTAAGCAAGTAGTATAACTGAGAAAAAATAGAGTCCCTGCCTATACTTCTATCAAAATTGCTATAGTTTCTCATTTCATATTCATTATTTTTCTTTATTTTGGCTATTTTTATTGAATTGTGTCCTATCTTTTTAAATTCAAATACTATGAAACTTTTACTGGGGGTTGGTTTTTTAAACACCTGTAAAATCTTCCTTGATATTGATAGAAGCAGACATAAGTCAATAAAGAGAGTTTCAGGAAAAAACCTGTCTCAAGAGCTATTCATTACTGGAGAGAACTGGTACAATTTAATGTTGTGCTCTTTCAAATCAGAATAAATTATACAGACTAATATAGGAAATCCAGAAAATTTTGTTGCAACTTTTAAGAGTCATGAAATATTAAAAAAATAAAAACCATTAAATAACAATGGCTCAGGGCTGTAAAGCTTCATTCCACAAAAATTAAGAAGAAAATTACTTTGATTAGAAACATATGCAACTACTCAAGTAAGTCTACCCAAAATAAGAGTAGGAATGCCTATATGACTGAATAAATTCTCAAACTAAAAATTTCCTCCTATAAATTCACCTGGAGCATGTTATTGTGAACAATTAATAATTTTGGCTCAGAAATGCAGAGGTTCAATCCTACTAGGCCAATTAAATTGCTTGCAAAAAATGTATAAGAGGTTCAGAAACTGGCAAAATTAGCACATTATTTTGCTTGATTACATTGTCCTAATATAGGTAGAGTAACATAATTGAATGAAAAATGTGTCAACTGCACCATTAAATTTTGATAGTTACATTAAAATTATAGATTGGATTAAGTATACAATGTTTCAATGCTTGTGGCCAACATGCCAGAGACAGTGAAGCAGTGGCATATCAAGTGAGATGCATCTTTCTCTAGGCTTTCCCCAAAACTTGGGACACTGAATGAGTTAAATCAGGCAGCCTGGTGGGGATGATGGAAAAGGTGCTATGAGCACTCAATCACTGACTAAAGCAGCTTCTCCGGCTTTGAAATGAACTGATCCAATATACAGAAGATTTTCCTATTCCAATTCAACCAGAATTTTAAAGCCACCCTCAAGCACTCCGAATCAAAGGTAACATAAAAACTGCTCTTAGCAAAACTGAGGAAAAAGAGCATCAAAACTTCAAACCTCTGACAAACAAAGCAAATGAACAAACAGAAATCCCAGAGCAGAATTATACTCAATGAAATACTGCATTAATGTTTAATCTGCTGAGCCATAGGGTACCTTGTAGGCAAGTTGGTTAATTTTTTTCTGCACTTCAATTTCCCCACATATAAAATAGGACAGCAACGTTAGCTTAGTTGCAGTGGTTGTGAGAATTTAAACCCTGCACACATCCCTGCTTTGCAGGCAGTAACAGCCATTTTCACAGTGCTGGGCTGGAGGAGGCATCATTAATCATAAAGAACATTAATCATAAAGAAGAGATCAAGCATTTTTTTGAATTGTTCTGACAAAGGTAATTAATGCTAAAATGCAATAAAGAACTTCAGTCTACTTGCACTTCCTCCAGCTTCAGGCATCTTGCTGACCTGCCTAAATCAGATACCCCATCATTCTCTGCTCCCTCTGCAGCTTTTTGGGTGGGAGTGATGTTCCAGAGTGCATTTCAGATCCTGCCTGGTGCAAACCTCCCTCTGCAGCTGCCTCCTCTCCATACAGCCTGAGGTGAGCACTTCAGGTGCGGCACTTGGAAACAACCATTACAAATTCTTCTTAAGGAAGAATTCAGGTGAAAAATACAAAAATTATGGAAGGTACTCCAACTTTTAATCTCCAAAACTCAGGCTTCATTTATAACAGTACAAATGTAAGCTCTTGTACTAATAATGTCTTACAAGAACCCCAGATTTGTGCATAACAATTCATGCACTGAAAACTCCAGTGTGAATGTGGTTTTACATCCCAGTCTTACCCACACTGCAGGTGCATCTTTCAAAGCACTAAGATTTACCCTGGTCTATGAAACATTCATAAACAAGCATGCCTTTACTCCATTTCTTAATTTCATCCATTTGTTTGGATGACTTGGAGGTGTTGGGCAGGGACACATGCAACAGAGGTTGGAATTTTCACTGTTAACAAGAACACAATTTAATGACCCTGAGTATGGGCTCTAAGAGACAATGGCATGCCAAGTTAAGGGTGTTCTGCAAAAGCCAATTACTTCAGGCTACAAAGATAATCTATTTCATAGGAATAAGGCAGGGTCACAGAAATATTTCCATCTTTTATAATTATCTTTAGGAAAAAAGTGAGGGGAAATACAAAAAGTATTGGATAATACAAGGCACCAGGAAAGAAACCCAAAAACCATAGATGAAGCTCCTCTACAAGGCATTTGTTGCTAGGAGGAGGATGACTTCACTACTAAAAAATCTTGTTCTGAAGACAGAAAAGGAGGAAATAAAATTATGTCTTCAGCAAAACAAGTAAAAATACCTTTCAAATATTCTTCCCAGTTTCAAGCATTGGTAGGAAGATTGAGATTCCCCTCCCCCCTCACCTCTCTATTTTCTTTTTTTATTAGTTGGCTATTTCCCTCTCAAAACTTTTTCTAAGAACATTTTCAATAAAAAAACCAAAAAACAAAAAACAAAAACCAAAACAAACAAACAAAAAACCCCAAAACACCACCAACAAAAAAAAACAAAACAACAAAATGATGTGTTCTCTTCTTTGCTGGAAGAATAGTGGTACTGCGAAAATCACATACATTTTCCAACCGGTAGAGGCCAGTTACATCCACTGACCCATTGATTTTTCAGCTACAAGGTAATTATAAAGCCTCTGGGTTCTTAGAAACACATGGAAGAAGAAAAAAGAGTTTAAATCATATTCTTCTCCAGTGAGCTATTCTACTTGGAAATATATTTTTATTTAAAGGAGTGTTATGAGGAAAAAAGATAAATTTCAATTCAGTCAGTTCTCTTCCTGCCTACTATTGTTGAGGCAGCTTCCATGGCTTCCCAGGGCAATTGATTGACTCTCTCAGATTCTACAGCTCTCTGTAACAGCTCTAGAAATGAGAAGCAACTTTTTTGAGAAATGCATTTATAAAGCTACAAAGTGCCAGAGGTTGGAGTTTATTTGCCTGTGCTCTGAATTGTATCATGTGTATCTTAGAACTGTCCCTAATGCAAATAACAAGAATATGAAAGCTTCAACGGCTCCCCTCAGACCTTCCCATGGAAATGTAACACAGTAATGTATCACGAGGAAGCTGCATATTTAAAAGAAATTTAAAATGCATATTTTTCACAAAATAGAACTCATGTCTAAATGACAGAATCATTTTACAGAGGGACAAAAAAAATTTTATGTCCTACTATTCACTTTTTCCCTGAGCTGCATATTCAATTATTGCTTAATCAGGAAATACCTTTCTTTTTCCTGTAAAGTATTGGTTCACTTCCTAGCTCAGACATCTCTGTGTGCTGGCACACAGCCCAAAGATATTATTGTGGCTTCTTCCTGTACTTCAGAAATCTCACAAGCAGCCTGCTGGATGTTTCAGGTGTGATGGTTTAATTATGAATAAGAGTAACAGGGTTGCCGGGGGATTCTTGTTTTCCTTTTTCTTAATTGGAGAAAACTTGGCATGGAAACAAGATATCAGAGGAATATGATTTGCTTCAATTAAAAAGAAAAGAAAAAAGGCAAATATTCCTACATAGAACCAGCTTTTCAGACCAACATCTAAATATTAAATGCATACATGTACCATTAAATGAGAATCAAAAGCAAGACAGTGCTTAACAGGTATTGCTATCAATACTGTGCCTGCAGATTTTAAACCCCCTTTCACAAATGATACTGCAGTGTCTCCAGGATGAAAATCAGACTCTATTTCAGAGCCAGCTAGAAGGTGGCAGCATCTAGGAGCAAGAGGACTCTGCATCCACCTGCAGCAAGGACAGAAGGAATGGGGACCACTGAGCACGGCTGTGTCTAAGCCACCATTTATTCCTGCCCCATCCCTGCTAGCACTAACTGTTGTGTACCTATATGTGAAGGAAGCACATCCCTTACATTTTCTCATTTTCAGCTGTTTTGCCGAAAGCAGAAAAGGAAACAAACTCAAAAGACAGTGAAAGCTGAATCTTTTCTCCAGCCCAAGAGGTTAAGTATCAGTTATTCCTTTTTAGCCAGCAGCCTGTGTTCTGTGTTAGGAAGACAGATCTAATAAATCTGGATGGTGTATATACAGGGGAAGTTATTTTTCAGTTTGGGAAAGCGGTAGAGGCCTCTTCCCTTCTGATTTTTTTCAAAAGTAATTTCCAGTAATACATTAAACTTAAATTCAATTACAAAGCAAATATATCTCAGCTAATGCGAATATTGTCTGGGCTAGCAAGGATAAAGAAAAGAAAGATAAAATTACTGAACACCAAAAAGATGGTCTGTTGTGTAAAAGATAATTTCTAGGTTTATTCCCTTATACCTGAAAGTCCAAATGATACTTCAGTGGATCAAGAAGCACTGAAAATGATTTCTAAATTCTTCAGCAAAAAACAGAACTAAGAGAACAACTTTGAATGGATTTTTACAGTATTTAATGAGAGATATAAATAAAAATTAAATTCCTCTTCATAAACTCTTTAATATCTGATATAGCAATTCTTTGCCTTCATTGCACAAACAGAAAAGGTCTTCAATGTGTGATCTTCAGTGGCAAAAAGCAGAGGAAGCTAAGTGTACATGAAACAGCATAAATGAAGAAACACACATATTGTGATTCAGAAAAAAAGGCCGTTCATTTTTAACAAATGGTTCTGAAAATAAAACCTGTGTTTAAAAAAAAAAATCCCAATATATTGCTTTGGGGAAATGATAAACTGAAAATGTTAATGTTCACCAGAAGTGGGAAAAGTATAAAGGATTTCTCGGTCATGACTGAAGCCATAATGTGCTCTTTTTGCCATCCTATTCTCCTCTGTGTGTGAGGAACTTCAGCAGAACAATTCTTCCACAAAGCACCACAGTCCTGATGGCTCCCAAAGACACCAACACGGAATATGAGAGACCACAGAAGAAAATAACAGATATTTTCTAATAAGTTCCCAAATTTTAATCCAAATTATCACATCGCATGTAAACAACATGAAATTTTTAACTCCCCTGTCTTATCCTAGTCTCACACTCTATACAAATCAAAATAAGCAATGGCAGGAAACATAAATCATCACTGTCCAAACAGAAGGAGCTTTGGGGTTCACAGTTTTGCATGACAATTCCTTCTTATCACAACCTGGCTTGTCTACTCAATGTAATAGGTACACTCCATGACAACTGACTTGTAAAACTTAGATATTTGAACAGCAATTACTGCCAAAGGTTATAATAACAGCTCCTTAAAAATGTTCTTTTGGATTCAAAATATTTTATCCTCTTCTGAAACAATTCATCTACCATTATTCTGAGGCAATCACCATATTTTCCTCCAGTTTCTGATTTATACATTTTCTGAAGATCTATTTTCTGTAATGCCCAGCATTTCAGCCAATATGCTCTTGTTCAGTATTAAGCATGCCTAAATGTCCAACTAAGAGATTCCATGGAATCCACCCTGCAATAAAGATAAATACATTTTTCTGTCATCTGGCATGTACAGCTGAGGTTCAGTCAAATTCACTTCGTGCAAATTTAACTTTTGTTAAATCAAGCAAAATGAATTATTATCACAAAACAACTGTCAGATGTCTAAAAGGTGAAAATAAACATGAGGTTAATTAAATCTTTTGCTGGTAATAGGATGGATAATACTCCTTTCTTTTGGCTACAGTGTCCTTACCAGAATAGGAGAAGCATTCAACATGTTCTGTTTCCAAAGGAACGACAGAAGCCATAAAATTTGAGAGTTATGGAGCAATTCTAAAAACAGTTGGTAGATCATACCAGCACCTAAGTACCATGAGTTGGGAGAAGAATCATAATGATTTTCTGACACAAAATTCCATTTCTGAAGGAAAAAAAATTCTCTGAGAATACGCTAAATGTCTGCCATAAATTAATAAGAATGTAGCATTTTATCAGGAGTCTACTTGACTCAGATGTTTTGACTACCTAACTACCTCAAAACACCTCACTTTGGTCAGAATAAACAATATCACATGCATTTTGTTATGTTAGCTCTCCTGATATGAATAATCCTGCATCCCTTTTTGCCCTGTCAAAGTACTCAGAGGATAATTTTCACAAACCGTTTTCCCCCTGAAATTGCCAACATTAAAGTACCTAGTCTATGGAACTGTCTAGAGCCCTTCTATGGTTAATGAAAGGAGGAGTGGCAGTATCGTCCTTCTGGATGATTTTTTTTTTCTCCTTCTCTCCCTCCCCACCATAAGGGAGCACCTTACAAGGGATCACTCCACAAAATAAGTGTTATTTCTTGGCACATCCTGAGCTGCATCTAAAGCAGTGGGACTGTGACCAGTAGGTCGAGAGAGGTGATTCTGTCCCTTTACTCCACTGTTGAGACCCCACCCAGAGTGCTGTAGCCAGCCGTGGCACCCTCAACACTAAAAAGAGCTCCTCAAGAGATTCCTGAGGAGGACCACAAAGATGATCAGAGGGCTGATAAGGACATAGCTGAGAGAATTGGGATTGTTCAGCCTGGGAAAGAGAAGAAAAGGCTCTGGGGAGACCTTAGAGCAACCTGCTAGTTCCTGAAGGGGCTACAAGAGAGCTGGTGAGGGCATGGGGTGATAGGACAAAGGCAAATGGCTCTATACTGAAAGGGAATAGGTTTAAATTAGGTATATCGAAGAAAGTCTGGTGAGGCCCTGGTACAGGTTGCCCAGAGAGCTTGTGGATGCCCCATCAGTTGAACTGTTTGAAGTGAGGCTGGATGGGGCTTTGAGCAACCTGGTCTAATGGAAGCTGTCCCTGCCCATGTCAGGGGAGTAAATCTAGATAATCTTTAACATCCTTACCAACCCAAATCATTGTGTAATTCTGTGAAACTAAACAATTTCTGAAAAAGCACATAGGTACTTTTGAAAATATTGCCCTTTATTTCTTTAGTGAAAAAAATTTCCTTCCCGTCAAACCTAAAACCAGATGAAAATGGAAAGAGCTGTTAGGTAGCTAGCATAGTCAGTGCCACAGTGACTAGGACTGAAATTCCTGTTCTAATCTTCCCAGAGTAACTTTACTGAAGTGTCTCTTTCTGTTGTTCCTCTCACTTTGAATTTAATAGCAGCTCGCCCTGAATGGCAACCAAATGCTGTGTCCTATGGAGCTGGCTGTATCCACTCATGCAATTGCCAAGGCACCTACCACTGAGAGATCCAATTACTCCACCTCCTCTTTCATGTTCCTTAGTCACTTCAGTTTGCAGCTGCACTTCTGCTGAAGTTCTCTCTTCTTCCCTACTTTCCTTCTCCTTTCCCTGATGATTATATTTATGTCTGACCTTCATGCTATTTGCCAGATTTATAATTTTATTGTCAAATTTCACTCCTCAGTTTCTTTTTTGTAAGATGGTGCTTGCTGAGCAATACTGTAAAGCAGCAGCTTTCTTTTCTGTCTCTCAGTGCAGTTCTGCTCTTGCTTCTTTACTGAGAGGAAAGAAGCTGGCTCCCCTTTCCCCTTGATTTAATATCTGGACCCATACTGTAATCAGGGGTAAATATATTGATTGTCTATTTACCATATTTTATCTTCATGTGAAAAGAAGAATCCAGAAAGACAAAGAAACATTTCCAAAACCCATTTCAGAACCTTAATGGAAATTTTCCTGACATTTGTCTTTCATTCTGTTAATTTGAGCAATATGCTTGAGATTATGTTTGTCAGGGATCTCATGCCTTTCCATCCCTGGCATTGAAGGAACTAAATCAGTCAATAAAGACTATGAAAATTCTGGGGTTTAATTATGAGCCTAATTCAAATATCACTGAACTTGCTAAAACCCCAGGGGAAGCAACATAATACAATCTGTCAAAGCCTCAGTTTGATTTTTTAAAAAAAAATTACACCAAAAGTTAATTGGTGCGAAAAGGCAAATTGTCATGTATTCTCACTCCTTTTTTAATCATTCTTTTTTATACTCATAGGGAGAATTTATCTGATTTTTAAATGGTTACAATTGCTAGCATGAAATACTACTAGCTACAGATGCTCCGGGAAAGCAAAAGCAAGCTTTAGCTGCTTCCAAACAACTTTTCCCCAACAATTATATGCTCAAAACGATGTAATTTCAGTCAAGACAGAATCTACTGATTGTGCTTCTAGTGTCTTTTGTTAAAAAATAACAGCAGCCTTTCTCTGCTCTATCCCTCCTCCCTGATTTTCTTGCATGAATCAGATTTTGGGCAAATGGGCTGCCCTCTCCTTTTATCTGAAATTTCTCCCCATATGCTGAACAAGATTTAACCTTTTGTACCCATTTATTACATCACTAGGCCCACATCCACTGCTGTACACTGGGAAAACAAGCAGCACAGCACTGAACAGAATGGTAATTATAGCCTGGCTCCCACCCCAAGCCTTTCTACAAATGGGTGAGTGTGCACACACAGAGTCAGAAGGAAGGGAGCAACACGGACCTTGACAGGCTGGCTGTGGCTTAGCAGAGGTGATCCATGGAGTTCACTTTCCTGGGAGTCACCTTACTTGATCTGGGATGGATGCCCTTATGAGGATTTACAAACTGCTGAGACTGAGTCTCACACACGAGCACCTTTTTCTCATGAGCATGGCTTGTCCCCATGATCCACTGAAGATGCTGCTCCGTTATAATTGAAATAAACAAATTCCTTTGCATTAAATCAAATCAAACATCACCTGTTCCTCACAGGAGTGAACTGCTACACTGTGAGTCTGAGCATAAATCAGTCAGAAATTCACTCCTAGAAGTCCTAAGGTTGGCAACAACTCAACACCTGAAACCCAGTAGATAATTTTGAGAAATTTGGCAGTAAAAATTCATAGCATGTTTCAGTTCTTTGCATGAAGAATGTGGATATCACATGCACTCACTATCATTTGAACTTAGTACTGCATCGCCAGGGTTGAGAACTTGTGTCTTTAATAAACTGGAAATACATAATACACTGTCTGTCCCGCCACACACGACCTTTTTGTAAAAGATTTTAGAAATGTACTGCCTCCAGATAAAGGTTACTTAAAGGTTTGATGCAAAGTCTACTCTCCCTGACCATGAATCCTGCAAAAATGATCATATCTGAATTTCTGGAGACTGCTATAGTGAGTAACTGCTTGGAAAATTAGCGTTAATTTCTTCCTATAAAATGCTTTGCGTATTTTTTAGTCCAAACTAGTAGGTGATGAAGGTGATGGAGAAGAATGGAGAATTCAAATATTCAACAGGCAAGTCTCTTTGGGATAGAGATAACTGTCCTAAACAGAGTGCGTGATGATTTTAAAAATCAAATATAAAATAAATCATATTAGTTTTGTAATTTACAAATTTAACATGATGAATTCTTAGGGATACATTTATTTCAGGAAAGAACTGTCAAAAAGTTAAAACTTCATTATGGACAGTTTTGATTTTTCTAACACATATATGTCTACCTTGGATAACAGTATCTGTAAAGAATCCTTTAAAAAATAAAGGATTTTAGCCCCAAACTTTTGTCTTAACCCGAAGCCTTATCTGGAGTACAGGACTGGGAAGCTTTCAAAAATTTAATTGCCTACCTTTTCCCTATTAATGCACACTGACAATTACATTTTTCTATAGTCTGATGTGGGGTAAATTAATAATCCATTAGCAACAAAGACAACTGTGAATAACCTAAACCACTATTGTCTGTCATTGCTCTTCCAGTAAGAGAGGAAGAAAACAGATGTTAGCAAAAATTTTAATAATAAATTTCGACAAAATCTGAAATTGCATCTAAGTATTCAAAAAAATAAAACAAAAGAACAAAGTAAAATAAAGTAAAAACAGGTTGCCCTGGCTAAGCAAACCGGTGAAAGTTTCATACAGGTATGTGTATACACAAGCACACGTATAAATAAATTCTTAAATTAATTTGAGGCATTCTGTTGCTAGATAACTGCTGCTTCTACACACAGAAAACAGTTGGGAATACTTTAACATAGTTAGGGAAAGAATTTAAAGATTCATTTCCTTATGATTATATTAATTATACATTTTAAACAAGAAAAGAATTGTGGCTCTTATTTAAGAATTATGAAAAATAACAGCTTAGAAAGCTGTGCAAAACACGACTTTTCAAAGATGAGATAAAGGCACGTTTGGCTTCCTGGGCTTCAAGTGCACATTTCCAGGTCAAGCTGAGCTTCTCATCCACCAACACCTCCAGGCTGTTCTCCCCAGAGCTGCTCTCAATTCACTCTCAGTTCCCCCAGCCTGTGTTCGTGCAGGGGCTGACCTGGCTCACCTGCCCTTGGCCTTGCTGACCTTCATGAAGTTCACACAGACCCAGCTTTCCAGCCTGTCGAGGTCCCTCTGGATGGCATCCCTTCCCTCCAGTGTGTGACTGACCCTCCCAGCTCGGCATCCTCAGCAAACCCTCTGGGTTGCTCTGGATCCCACTGCCAGCTCCAGGTATTAGACAGCACTGATGCCCCAATAATCTCGCTGGTCTCCACAGGGACATCAAGCCATGAAAAACGACTTTGGGTGTGATCATCCAGCCAACTCCTTATCCACCGAGCTGTCTGTCAAACCCACGTCTCTCCAATTTCCACAGCTTCATTCTTTTAAAAAGAGGAAGTACATTTGAATTTCTCAGATCTCATTTCTCGAATTACATGAGATCTCTTATGTGTATGAGTTCAGTCTTGACTAATGAAAGAAGGCATTAATTACGGAAGTGTTTTCTTTATTGTAGGAGAAATATTAAATCACAGCATCAAAAATCCAGCATTACATAAATAAAATTAGGTAGGAGTATGTGAAGATTAATTACAGTATTAAATAATTAAATTCTTACTAAAACTATGATACTATTTAATACATTATGAAAATACTTCACTGTTCAATTTTGACCACCATAATAAATAACAAATAACATGGGGGCTACTTGCAAAGTCCTTCTTTACTATCAATCTCTCCTGCAAGCCTGGATATTTTGATTTCTCAGACTGTGCATTTCATGAGAATTTGGTGTGACATTCCAGGCCAGAGAAATCAAGGAGGAGTGGTATTGATCACAAGGCCATGATTTTGCTTCCTTAAAAGACAAGACAATTTAAGATGCATTTTGCAAGGATTAATGACTCTTTCATCAAAATCAATACTTGAAGATCATTCCAGCAGTCTGTGAGGTTGCCACAACTTATTTATCTGCTTATCTTTGTTCAATATGTAAATAGCTTCCTGGATTTCTGATAATACATCTTGGAAACAGTTATCTTCTTTCTTCTCTTATCAGTGACATACGGCTACCTTATCAGTGTCCACTAAATAATTTCTTTTGAAAATGTGAGAGGTGAGTAATGGAAGAAAATGTCAAAAAAGTGATGAAGTGTTTCTCCAGTGTAGAGCTTTAGTTTAGATCTTGTCAAAAGTAGGATTCCCGTGTCTTAACTGGGATTACTTCTACATGTTTGTCAGAAACAGAAGTGAAGAAAAATGCTGGTTTAATTAGTTCAATATAGTTAAAATCTAGGAGGAAAAATCCAATGGCTCTTAGCACTGCACTCAACAGAGGAATTTAAAACAAGTAGTGACATCTATGGAGATTTCAATTTCAGTCAGTAATTTCCCATACCCACTGAAACTACAGGTTGTACAATTCCCAAAAGTGTTTAGACCTTTAGCTCATTTATTCAGGTATGAAATTTTTATAAACGTTATAGGACAACTTCGAGGGCTACAGAAAATTTAATTTCATCCTGCAATTTAAAAAAGAAAAAAAAATAAAACCTTTCTGTCCTTATAGCAGCTGACACCAGCAGGGCCTAATGAACCTGTTAATTTACTAATATTGACTAATGCAGATGGTGATTACTTTCAGGCCATCTGGGTCACTAAAGATTTGATTTATATCATATTTAGAATGAGGGCTCAGAAAACAAAAGGCCTATACCTATCTCTGCCTTCAGAATCAAAAGTTAAATCTGACCTTGGGATATGAGGATTTTTTTGTTGGGTTTTGTTCTTTACCTAAAGTACTTGAGGGTCTTCATGGTAACTGAGAATGCCATAGAGAAGTCCAGTTCCAGTGAAAAGAGGAATTTTCTAAACTAAACAGCAAGGAAAACAGAGGAGCATTTTAATTACTAAATCTCCTATTTCACTCTCTTTCCTATTGAAAGGGAAGTATCTCAGCTCATCTCCATGCAGTGGATACATTCCTTCACTTGTGTTGTTCAAGAAAGAGAATGTTAATTGTTTTCCTATTTTCATGACATTGACTAAGATGAAAAAAAACCTCTGAAACTTTACACAGCTAAAATCCCCCTCTTCCATTTAGGCAATCTTAATTACTGCTTTGATTTTGCAATAGGATGAAAATCTTTATATCTTGCATAGACTTTAAAATTGTTTGTTTGGATAGTCCAATAATCTCAAATTGTTTATTCTACCTTATTATATTGGAAGTTTATGTCATTAAACCAAATTTATTTAGAAAATCAATGAATTATTAAACTTTTAAAGGGAGATTAAAAGGAAAAACAAACATATTCCTCTTCATCTACTGATGAGAAACAAGACTTCATCTAGTTATTTTGGAGACAAAAACTAATAATGAAACTAATTTTAATTCTCAGAAGACTTTCTCTTCCAAGAATGGGGGAAAAATAGGGACAGTTTTCTGGAGAACTGAAAAGCTAAATGACACAACTGCAAAGATGTATGGTTCACATATTTTGAAATTCCATTGGATTGAAGGAAAATTCTGGTTTTCATTATTTTTCTACAGACAAATCTGGAAAAATCTATAGTAGCTTCTTGAGAAAAAAGGCAATAGTAGGAGAGAGAAAGCTCAAAGTACAGGAGATTGTTCTAGTTTTCCCTGCTGAAGTGAATTAACAAACACCTTTTCCCCAGTGTTCTACATAGTAATAAAATTCAGGAAGTCAGCTCCTCTTTCTCTCTCAATGAAATTAAATCCATCTATAATATCATTCTTAATCTATAGAATCAGAACAGGAGCTCTGTTAATTCAAAATAGAAAACAAACTTTGTGGAGAATGATGAGACTAGGTTGAAATATTTTGCATTTTTCAAGATGTATGATCTTGTTTTTACTTCTTCCCAATATGTTTTGCTCCTATATTACATTTGTTCATTAATGTAGTTTCCAAACATTGTGTAGAGGATGCACAAGGCAAGGATGTAACTTACTGATTTAGTATGGAAAATAGAAGGAAGACAGGTTTTAACTCTGATGTAACTGCAGCAGTAAAAAAATAAACAGACCTACCTGACTAAATTATCTACCTAATTTCAGATGTCCAACAACAATTCTGCTGAGATATTTTCAGACAAGTTCTGCAAAGCACCTGATCATTTGCCAGCCTGGAAGGATATAAAGAGCCAGAGAGTCCTATTTAGATGTTTCAGGGCAGATGCAAGCTTGAGTTCTGTCCTAAGAACATTACATCCTTGCCTGTGCTTATTCTCAATATTTACTGTAGTTATTTAATTTCTCTGAAACTAGGCCACCTATTTATTTTCTGAAGATTTTGGCTGGGAACAGAAATACCGTCACACTTGACTGAAGCAAGGCCTTCCTGCTTCATCCTCCCCATCAGCAGCAAACACAAAAGAAAATAAAGGAAGAAACCAGACCAGAAACAATCATTGCTCTCCATTTATCCATTTTCAAAAGTCTTTAAAGGTTGATGCTCTGCATTTAACAATATTTCTGTATTTTTCATAGTGCTCAGTTTACACATATTCCTCATTTACATTTTTGCTTCTATTTTTTTGCCCTCTACAGCTTCAAATTCCAGAGTTCAACACTAATTGCACACTGTGTGATTAAAGAGAAATCTGGTTTCCTTTTTCCAGTTTTATCTCCTTTTTCCCCAGTATGAAATTTAATTTTTTCTTGTCTTCTTGACCCCCTAGGGTAGGGGCAAGTGTGAAAATAGAAGCACACGTCTGTAAAAAACATTTAAAATACTGAATCAGAATGATTCATCTAGTCCACAAGGATATTTTCATAATTAATTATCCATATAGGTATTCACAAACACGATGTACTGGAAAGCCCAGTTTCTCCTCACTGAATTCACCAAACTGAAATACGTGTTTCTATGAAATGCTCTGAAGTTTAAAGTCTAGCATAGAAGTGAACTATAAATAAGCAACATCTAAACATTTTTTTAAGGAAAGAAGGAATTCCATATAATAAATTTATTCCTGTTATTAAAAAAAAGTCACAATGGCAACAAGTTAATGCCTACCTTCTAGTTGAGGCCATAATGCTATTAGTAAAAGAGATGAGGTCTAGGACTTAAACAAAATATTCTTTTTACTTCAAATAAAATACAAGCACAGATGTCGACTACCACTGTTAAGACTAAAGATTATTAATGGTATTCCAGCCCTCTCCAAAAAATTGAGTCTCGAGTGTGGAATATTCACATTAAAAGAAAACAGCCTTCCATCTGTCTCTGTGATTGAGTAGAAAGATTAAAAAATGGATCAATTAAGAGGAATAAAGAAAAACATCTACCAGAATTATTGAGGCAGTGGCACTATTATCAAGAAGATAATCAAATATTACCTCCTGACTGTCTTCAAAGAGGATGCTCTTGTCCACAGATATTTTAGAATAACTAAGAGCACTATCAAACCACAAAACCATTTAAAGAATGCTGAATAAACCATTTGGGGTTCTATGGCAGTCATAGAGCATTTTAAGTTATGCTCGTAATATTTTTTTCTCAGGAAAATTATGTAATGTAGCTTAATGGAGTGAAGATTGTACAAAAGTCTGATGAACTGAACACAACTGAAACGTTTTTTTACATACTATCAGCATAACCTTGTTTTTTCAAAGACCTACAAACCTGCATGCAGCTTCATCTACTGATGAACATGTATTCCTATGGAAATTCTTATTAAATGTGCATCATAACAATTGATGAGGCAAGCTATGACATGTCACAAGCTTTGTAAGCTACTTCCAAGGATATGAAACCTCCTCCCGTATCAGAATGTAAAGTATTACAATGAAATCAAGAAGAAACTCCCTTGCTAACCATTTTTACTGTAAAAAAGACACAATTTCATTAAGAGCAAGTCTCTAAAGCTACCCCAGTGTGATAAGAACTGTTTTGTGAATTCCAAGATAACAAAAAAAACCCAGAATATTAAAGAAGAAATAAAAATTTTAAAAAACCTATAAGACAGGAAAAAAACACACTCCCACTCACTTAACAGAATTTCTAATGCTCTTGGGTGCTCACTAGTGCAGTGCACAGAGATTTCCTTCAGGTCAAGGCAAGGGCTAAAATGTTCACACTGATGTCAGCTCTACCATAGTTATGTTCAAAATGTCTTTGCTTACTACTCCATAAGAACATGTTGGGAAAGAACTGGGCATCTCTGTTAGAAATACACATATATTTTTTTAAAACTAATTACGTGCCACAGAATGCTGGAATAATTCAAGCTTAAATGTATCTCTGGAGATCACCTAGCCAACCCCTCCTGCTTTATGCCTAATTCAGATGATATAGTTTAGGACTTTCTCCCATGGGTGTTAAGGAATCCTCTTGAATATTTTAATCCAGAATGAGAGAGGGAAAAACACTTCTGTGTATGTGTCAGATAGAGTCAGCTAGACACCATTAGTGCCTATGGAGTTATCTAAAATTTAGCAAACGTCTACAAGTATAATTTTCATCTGTTCCTCACGCATTGTTCTCCTGAAGCAAATCAGAGAGAAGACATCTTGAGATATTATTTTCTCACTTACATTTTTCAGTAAGCTGTAGGACAAAAATATCTTCCTTGGACTTCTGTACAAGACCTAGTTGGAGGTTACACTGACAGTAACTTACGCAATTAATTGCAATTGTTATAGAATCAATGTCAGTGCTTTGCCTTAGAGGGATGTGCACAAACAAGCTAAACACTGGTTTGTAAAAAGAAGTACTGAGATTAGCAACGACGAAATTAGAAATTCTTGTTCGTCAATCATTTCTGCAGGAAATAAAATAATCTCAAGCAGGGCTATATTAATCTTTTTTGCCCAGAGTATCTCTGCTTCTCTCACACTGCTCTGTTCTAAACAGCTCAATGTCTAATGCACATTCAAAAGCTCTTCATCATATCTGGGTATATTTATTTATGTCTGCCACCATCCTAATGAAGTGTCATGGAAAACTCCAGCAATAAGCAATAATCTCAGACAAGAAAGTAAAGTGCTCATGTTATAGCTTTCAGGTGACACTTTCCATACTGCTTATTAATCTGTCAAAAGCCTAAAGTTGTTTAGTGAATTAAAATAATTTCTCATTCATGACAGTAATTATGTCAAAAGAAATATTTATATTTGAAGCCTTGATTGATTTTGTGCTAAGAGCACCACCTATTAATATATTTATTCTGAAAAATTGCACCACCACTACCAGCAATGAAAATGACCTTGCAGGGAAAAAAGTGAAACTCGAGTACTTTCTCTCTTCTATATATATAGCATACATTATCACAACAGGAGTTAAATATAATTTCCTTAATAGAAAAAGGATGTCCTTAATTGCTTTACATAAAAATCAATTTAAATAGCAGAAGATGGAAAGCGTCAAACCCTTAAAAACTTACTAATTATATTACCAAATATGATTTATAATTTATAGTTCTGTTATTGACAGATTTAGAATGTAGAGATAATTTTGTGAGTCCAGGAGGAACATTAGTAATATGTGTTACAAATATAGAAATGGTATATAATAGCATTAT
This sequence comes from Acridotheres tristis, assembly GCA_037013685.1. Classification (NCBI taxonomy): domain Eukaryota; kingdom Metazoa; phylum Chordata; class Aves; order Passeriformes; family Sturnidae; genus Acridotheres; species Acridotheres tristis. Next base: position 5,862,582 of record CM072889.1, on the reverse strand, counting down.
ATTTTAAGAGATACCACAGTCCAATGTCTGAACTAAGGCATTTGTTAATGTTCCATAAAACTTTTCTCACTTAAAAGATACTTTAAAGCTAGATGAAGCACCAGATCTGTGCAGTAAGCTACTCACAGATTTTGAAGACCAGATCAGGGTGTAAAATTATTAAGTTTTGCTGTGCAGTTTCGTGGGTTATAATATATACATGCATATTTGGAAAAACAAACACATCACTATTAGTGCTTACAGATTGGTAGAGTATATCATGGAACTTTGAAACCCTATCACAGTAATACTGAGCAGCTCTGGTAGCAGAGCTTCTTTTCACTATCATTTTAGTAGTCTCCAGATTTAAATGAATGTTTTATATTTAAGTGTAAATATAACTGGTTAAGTATATGACCTCAGTGGCTTCTATGAGAGTTCTCTTTCAAAAGAAAATATATAATTCTGCCTAGTTCTATTAAAATGGCTTCTTGTTTTCCTGTAGCTTTTCCAACAGCTTCCAAAATAAAGTCATTCTCCCTGAAACATAGGAACATGAGACCACCTTACAGCACAGCAATTAGCAACATTAAATTCACAGATCAAACATCCTGCTTTGATCAGCAAAGGTAAAGAAATAAAACATGATAGATTTTGAATTCAGAGAAATTTAGATCAAATTATATGTGAGTTTAAGTTTAGTCAGACCATCTTGAGTTCCTGGCAAGAGCTGAAATAGGGCTTCAGATTTGGCCTTTTCAATATAAAAGTATATATGTGACATAACGAACTCAAATAATGTGAATTTGGATCAGGCATGGCCAAAAATAACTTAATACTGAAGAACAAGTCTTCTCTATTGTCTAGTTCTCTGGCTACTGGGAGTTCCTTCCATAATTAACCTCCCCAAAAACACCCATCCATCCTCTATGCTTGAAAAACTCAGGCTGTGGGCTGAAGAAATGCAATATAAAGAGCATAGGGATTGAGCCTGTTTCCTATCAGAGGGCAGTTCCAGTGGGAAAGTCAAAGGAATTAAGAATATAATTCACCTAAGAGTAAAATAAAAACGTGTTCTAGCACAGCAGGAATTCAACTCTGCCCTTGATCAGAGCTATGAGGGAGCTCATTCACCTGAACTGGTTGTTGAAATAACAATTGACTCTCAAATTACCTGTTAAAACAGATGTTGAGCAGACATGCTAACATTTCATACTCAGCCACCGTTTTGCCTTCCATTCCAATTGGATTTTTCCTCCTCTGAAACATGCTAAGGAAGTCTACTGACCATCATGTGTGACTCTGAGAACTCTTTCCTAAACTTGATTAATGTAATGATTGTTCTCAATTCTCACAAGACTGAAGCTAAAGCAAGACCAGTGTTACCACTGCCCTCCTTTTAAATCTTTTCAGAACCAGAGAGCAAATACTATTGCTCAGTCAAAGAACGAAGAAAAAGAGCAACACAGACTTTTGATTAGACAATCCTGCTGTAGCCAACTTTTCTCTTACCTAAGCCCTGCTGACTAAAAGAGTTTTCTCTAACTTATGGTAGGGGAGACGAGGCTTACAATATATTTAATGAGAATGACTAAGCAAGGAAGCTGAAATCAGTTGTAAATCTTTTCCGGAACAAAAGTGAGAGCAGGCCCAGGGTACTAAGGCTGAAACATTATTCTTCTAACTTGATTGGTTTTGTGCTTTAAAAGCTTTTGGGTGAGGCTTGTTGTACTCTTGCTTTACTAGATGCTCTTCTATAACCCAGACATGTCATTACATTTTTTGTTCCCTACAGCCATTTTATACAGTGATTCAGTTCAAACACGAAAATACTTCCCTTCCTCCGGATTGATTATGTTCTTTACAGCTGTTGATGGAAAGGGCTGTCCACCCAGTGATACCCTCAAGGTGGTAAGGCACTTCATAACACTGTCAGTTATCCTTTCTCACTCCGCTATTAGAAAAACTCCTTTCACTTCTGCCACTAACCAATTTCCACTTAACTTCTTGCCACAATGATTTTTTTCCTCAGGTCATTCTTGTTAAATTCAGTCCCACAACTGATGAATTTAATGTCTAAGGACTCCTTACTTTAGTCAAAGAACACACTCATGTCTTCACCTTTACATAAAATCGCATATCAGATATTTTCTTTCATATGGATTGGAAATAAATATGTCAAAAGAAGGTACAGGAAAACATGGGAAACTCATCCATTCTCAGAAAGTTCTATTCCCTGCCACATATGGACTGATTTAAACACAGAAACATGAGACTTTAGTGTTAACTCTGGTTATTATTTTTATCTAATTTACTTTAAACACTGCTGAGTTCCTCTCAGATGAGAGCCACTTTCTCTCTGATCAGCTTCTGTCTATGAATTTCTAGAGGAATATGAATATATTCACTGAACATTGAATTAACTAGAAATGTACCTCCTTAAAAGAATATATTTGCCTGTATCTTCGTTTTATCATCATTTTCAGCCTTCCTTATTCGCCATTTTTTGTCTGAAACATAGTGAAGAAATGTCCCCTTCGAAATTAATAAGGTTGAATGAAAAAGCATCAGAAGGGTAGCAAATCATGGCCTTTTACTCCTAAATTTATATGAAAAATGTCACACTATGCCTTGAAATGCCAGACTTACTGCTAAAGATAAAACTCTTTCCAAGAGGAATGCTCTAAGAACTGTATCTGTTTTCCAGGCTATTCTTTTTCTGGCTTTTAGAAATGAAATGAAATTTCTTGTGACTGTGTAAAATAAACTTCTAAACCCTGCTATATAAAAATTAATGTTTGCTTAGAATTGCAAAATGGCAAATTTAAGTTATAAAAAACTGGACTGTGTGAAACTTCCACAAACTTATTTTATATTATCATTTTTGCTAGAAAATAGTATTTGAAAATAAATAAAATTATAGATAGAATTATACAGCAAAAAGTTACAAGAAAGTTTATCAAACCAAAGGAAATTAAAGGATGATGAATTACATAACATGAAAACAGCAGAGCTGATATTTATGAAGAAAACCCATCTTCTTGGTGAACCAATAGTGTTACCAATGTTTTCAATCAAAGCAGCACATCACCATGAAGAACATCAAGAAAGACCAGTTGAAATCAAAGCAATTCCTACTCAATAATATTTTAATTACTTTGATGGAAATAGGTGAGTGATTAGATTAGAACATGAACCTAAGCATCTAAATATGAACTGTTCTTGTTTTCCCTTTTTCAATGTTTTTACCTCAAGGAGGAACAGACTTGAAAAATGTTCAAGACATATTTACACAAAAAAATTACTGGCACTTCTAACAGAAGTGCTAAAGTGCATTGGATGAAGTCAGTGGGGAGCTTTGAGTACCAGGAAGATATTCATTTACAGACTCATAGACTCTGAAACTCTTCAGAATATTTTGGATACAGCCTTGGCAGCAATGATCATGAAATTGGGACTGGCACTGTTTAACACCTTCATTGGGGCCATGATCAGTGGGATCCAGGGCGCCCTCAGCCAAAACCACCGATCTGTGTGGTGCAGTCCCACGTGGGAGGGAAGGGTGACATACAGAAGGACTGGACAGGTCTGGGAGGTGGCATCTCTTCATTAGCAAGTATTGCTTTTCATTGTTATTGCATTTCATTTCAACTGCCTTTTAGTACAGTTGTTATTTCTCTGCTGTTTCACTACAGGAAGTTCAGTTGAAGCAGGATACACATTAAATCCACCTCCTTAGCAAGCTCCTGTGCAGAAGAAGCTTTTGCAGGCTCTGCTGATATGGACAGCAGCATTTTTAGTTAATCTCACACTAGCTTTACCAATTTGCTGTGGAGAAATCCAAAGCACAGAAAACTGAAAGCATATTGTTTATGACAGCCTCCATATGCTGAGAGTAACTTATTTCTTAGAGCAAGTGGCAAAACAGTTGGATCATTTTTCTTAAAGATGTGACAGCCAAATGCTGAGACTGAACAAAAACAGCAATTAAAAACATGACATAGTGAGTGGGGATGGATATGGTCTATCATTATAAACTAGATTCACACAGAGACTGGCAGGTGACAGACCAGGTTCTCTGTACTCTAAATTATTTTGGAAAAGTGTATGCCAATTAATGCTCTTTTCATACTACTGATGCAATTACAGCTGCAGCATTTTAGCCGAGTTTTGAAATTAAAACAGGTCTATTTCTCTTTATTGCAACTAGATTAGGCCTTCTCTATTTGGACATGTACAGAATCAGGAAAAAGCCTTCCTTTTCTTATTCCTCCTTCTCCTCCTGCACCTTTGCACTCCATAGTTTCAAACTCTGTGATTTTCTGTTATAAAGCACAAATCCAATCTCTATTGACATTATCAGGCTAGATTAGAATCTTTTAGTATTTCCTATGATGATTATGATGTATGATTGCAGTCAGTGTTCTGACTTGCTGCATCACTAGACAAAGGTTCAGAGATAGTGGCCCTAAAGAAAAATGCTAATTTCAGCTCTGTCTCAGTTAATATTTCCTTTCCAAGTTAATTGCAATTTTCTTCTTGGTCAAAATTAAATTTTATATAAAGCTATTTGACATTAAAATAATGAAGAATTTTAAAAGCTTTTATGCTGAAATAGTAAAGTGCCAGAAATCAGGATAGGTTCCCAAAACTGAAAGCTCATTCTGATACTGACCAATGGTATGTCTTGATGTCTTACCTCTAATTAAAAAATTGCAAAATAAATGCAGCACAGACATTAATTGATCATATTTACTACCATGCAAACAGCAGTTCTTGTATTTAAATAGCTTTGCAAACACTACTTCATCTTCAAAATATCTGGGGAGACAGAAAACCCTTGGATCTCTGAGTATCTGAGTCAAAGCAATGAAATAACTGAGAAAGGTGATTACATTCCTAACAGCAACTGCAGGCAGTACAGACTTTGCTCTGAAATAGTAGTGAACTTCATTACACCACTAACCTACACAACAGGTCATGCCATGCTTGAAAACTTATATCTGAGGTGCATATGTTAATATTTGGAAAAACTTCTAGGCACTGGAATAAAAATTGATTTATACTTTGATTTGTGGTATAATTATACTTTTAAAGTGCTGCTTCTCTTTGATATCCAACACAAATATTCAGTTACTTGCCTTAATTTAACTACATATTTTTGAATGCAATTTATTATAGCACCCCAATAATTTGGCTTTCTCAGCATTAAAAAATGGTGCTTGGTGACATGGCCTAGTGGTGGACTTGGCAGTGCTGGGTTAGAGGCTGGACTTGATGAACTCAAACATCTTTTTCAACTTAAACTTTTTCAAGTCTATGAGTCTTTGAATAGTATAGAAACAGCATGTAAATATATACACTTAAGAGCACAACTGTGCTAGAAGACAAAAATTTTACTTCCGTTTTGTGTCTAACAATGTCAGTTCAGAGGAACTCAAAGGATGCATGAGTAAAGTGGTCCTTAATTTCAGATGATGTGTCAGCTGACAAACTTAAAATTTAGGGACATCTGCAACTGGAGGTTGCACTTGGCCTAACTTAGTTTGTAGTTTCTCCACTCATCTGTCTCATCTCTTGCTTTGAAATTATAATTTTGGCTTCTAAGGCTTCCCATGGCAATGCTTTCCATATGAAAGTTAAGAATTATGTAAAGAAGTATCTCCTGTCTGAAAATTTTAGAGGCAACCAATTAAATTCCTGTACGTGACAACTCTGTTCCCCATTCACTGTCCTTACAGAATTCATTGAAGTCTGATGCATCTCCTGTTGCATCTTTAATGCAGCTCTGGCTTGAAGCACAGTCAGAGATAATACTTCACAGGAGCACAGAAGACACGATTTTAAGTCCTAGATCATTCGTAATATAATTCCAGTAATGTTTACCATTGCTTTGGGAGTCTTTTCAGCCTTTCCCAGCAGAGCAGACTATGCGAGTTGCTCAAAGAAGAGGAAGCTGATTTGCATAAATGCCATGTATTAATATGAAATGAAAGGTTTTGCAGTTCATTGAAAATTCACTATTATCATAAAAGCTGTTTGGGGTTTTTTGTTTTGTGCATTGGTGGTCAATGTCTCCCTGTGTATGCAACTGAGATGCACTTCTCATTCATCCTATCCTATTTCTCTTGAACAGAACCCTAGAACACTTTCATAGATAATTTTATGAAACCTTCGTTTTCTAATACATACATAAAAAATACACAGCCCTAAAACTTTTTGACTCAAGATTCATGTTTATGCAGCAGTGATGAAAACGAAGGAACTAACAAAAATCCCATTCTGCTTCCATCAGTGGAACAAAAGAGTTTTTAGTTTCTTTCCCATTTAACCTCAATTTATAGACCCTTGTGAAATTCTGCTTAAGAACACTAATTTTGAAGTCAAGCCAGACAGGAAATTCACAGCATCAGTTTCAGAAGAAGGGCCAGGAAAGCATAAAAAGATTTTATGAAGTTATTTCCAGTTCTCAGAAAGCCACAACCCTGTGTCTGGGAAGTTGGTGCTAAGGAAATGAAAAATTCCATTTCCAAACAAAAATTATAATTTGTTGTCAGGGAGAATGTTGGGGAAGATGAAACAGGAAAACCTTATAAATATGATTGCCTGGCAAAAGATTTTGAGAATATGGAAACGATAAGCAAGATCGAAATGAAAGCCATCTTTGAGATACCAATCTTTAGCTACTGAACAACTAGAAAACAATAATATGGTCATCTGAAAGTAATCCCCTGTTGATTGAACAATCCCCTCTGCTTGCAGACAGGTTCAAAGAGCAAAGAAGACCCTACTAGCTTGGTAAAGGGGATCCAAAGAGTAGTTTTTAGGGTTTAAAGTGTAACACAGTATGGTAATGTAATGACTCTTATAGGTTGTATGTAAATGCTATAGAATTTGTGTCTTGTATTAGATTGGTTAGTGAAAATTAGAATATTCACAGAAGAAGATTTACTGTAATGGGAACCTCTCTCTCTTACCCCTTGCTCTCTTACCTCTTACTCTCTTACTTTCTCAGCCTTCTTCGTACTCTTGCCCTCCTGCTCTCACAGGCCTGCTCCGAGCTGGCAGCTCCAAGCAGGGCCCTTTCACCCATGCCCTTTGCAATAAACCACAAGTTCCAACACCTGGCTTTAGAGATCTCTCCTCTCAGTCAGTCCCGACCGTCCTGCCCACCGACGCTCCTATGGGAGAACAGCAACATTATTACAAATTTCAAAAAAATGTAAGATAGGAAAAAATCACTCAGAAAAATCAGTGCAGGGTCACAGAATCAAAAGAGTAATTCAGTGTAATTACACCAGGAACAAAAAACTTTTATGAATAATATTTCCCGTGAAGTTTGCAGTGCAGTGGATATCTGGGAGAAAATGTATCATGGCTTAGTAATTCTCTTACTATTTTTTTTCTTTTTTGCTTTTACAAAAGGTGTGAAACAAATTTACTTTAAATAATTATTTTTATCAGATAGAACTACATAAAGAAATATATTGACAACTCTGAAGGAAGCCTCATGCTAAGAACTCATTTTTTCTCCTTTCTTAGCTTCATAGGAGGTAAGAATATCATCACAAATTGAAACCACTTATTGTTTACTGACTAACTGATGTTAATATTTTTCAGCATTCTTCCCAGGTCAGGAATCATGATAATTATAGAGTTGCTCGAAAAATTAATTCTTATTGCTACTACCAAAATATCGAAAAACTGAACACACAATGGCAAATAGAGAAATTTTACCTGCAACCAGTTCATTTTTTTCTGAATGTGACCAGGCTCATAAAAATGTGTTTGTCAGGGACATAGCAGCACATAAAGCACTGCTTTGAAGAGGCATTTTTACTGACAGTGTAGCTAACAGGTGGCAGTGTTTTCACCTTTATTTATAAGTGGTCTGGTAATAAACATCTGATCACTTTAGTTAAACGTTTGGAAGCCAGTTACATTTACAACTGGTTTATTAAATTTCACATTTTCATGTTCAGATCAAGTTTGGTTTTAAAATGATACTCTGTTCCTAGACATAGTTATGTGGCACCCCACATAATGTTCTGATGCAGACAGAAAAACTCCAAAGCAGCACCATGAAAGTTAAAGTGAAGCGTTTTTCAGCTGCAGCAGCTACAGCTAAATCTGATCTCCACAACAGTGCGTGTTGAATACATTACAGTTAAGCACAGAGCCAAGGCTTTGGGTCACAAAAAGCTCCAAATTACTATTTCCTCCTCCTCTTTCTACTCAAGTGAACAGTTCTGCCTCCTGTTTTTAGAATCCTATTATATCAAATAGCAAAGGTGAACACTGCACATACCCATCAGACAAGTGTTTTCTTTAATAATGCCTCTAATAAGAGCTGCAGTATATTTTCCATTCCACTTCCCACGTATGTGGCAGGAAGTCCAAAAGCATAGAACAGTACAAAGAGGCCTTTTTGGAAAAAAAAAATCAACGTTTCTGTAATCTGAAGTGCTAAAGTTAGATAAACTCCCACTGAAAAAGCCCAAACCCTCTAAATATAATTTCCCCTGCAGCAGGGTTGGACTGGATGAGCTGCTGAGCTCCTCCCATGTTTTTCCCAAAGCCCAATTTACCAAGGAAGCGTTTTGCTGTCCACAGGTGTTCATAGATTTGCAACCCCCAGCACAACACCCCCATACTGAGCACCATCCTCTGGGAATTCGTAAGCAAGGTGCTCAGAGGGGTGGGCACCCTCAGCTGTCCTGAGCTCGGCTGGACAGGAGCAGCCTGTTGGATCCCTAACTCCTGGAAGCATGGCTGGAACGGGGACACCACATTCCATCCCATGCAGTTTGTCCCATCCAACAATCAACAATTTCTGCTCAGTAATTGATCGATAAAAAGTTAAAAAATAATCATAAATAAACTCAATAGTTAATATTTTGCATCTTAAAAAAGCATCTAGGCCAGGTCCAGCACTATTTTGAGTCAATGGTAGGTTAAAAATCTCCCAAGAGCATACAGAGTAATTCAATCCATTTGATAGTTTGATATGAAAAATTTTGAGTGTATGCCAGCACCTTTGGTAAATGACAAACAAAACATTTTTATGTGAGATGGCACACTGGCATAAGTTCCCCCACAATCTCATTTTTTTAATATATAAAATAAATATCTATTTATAAATAAATAAATATTTATTTTATGTGGAAATAAAAGAAATAAAATTTGTTCCTCAGATGAAAAAATATCCCAACAACACAAATAAGTCTTCATTTGGTTTAGCATGTGAAACTTGGCTTACTGTCTCAGTGCTTTTTCCCGTGTAGTCTGGTCAATGCAAACCAAGAACTTTTACCAAAATCTCCCATCTTTGGGTCCAGTTAATATCATTATACTGTTGCTATGTATCCATCTGTGCTAGACAGGCAAAATATATTTATTAATTTACTTTCTTTTAATTATTAGAACACCATTAACTCATTGAACTGGACTTTGTTGAAGAGTCTGTAAGGATGGTTGTGCAGTGTTTTCCTTGGCCACGCTACAAAAAGTTGTTAAATTACAATTCTGGTTCCTAATGGCTTGCTTCTTATCAGAGTCATGCCAGGAATTTGAGTATGTTCAAAAGTCTCTTTGTATCTCTATTTACACTGCTTCTCAAGACCCTAATTTATCTATTTTGTTTTGCCTTTTTTAATAAATGTTGTGTTCAGAAATGCTGGGGTAGATGAATAACCAGATTTTACCCAGATGCTTGTTCCCAATCACGTTATTCAGAGTGCAGTATATGAGAGAAACATGCACTGAGAAACAAAACTGACTGCAAGTGTTTTCCCAAAGCAGGCTCTTAAAATCTACTTCAGAAATCTGCACAGTCCTCTCATCAGGGTCTCCCCACCAAAGCCAACATTATTCCAATTTCATTTTCAGTCCGTCATAAAATTTTTTTCAACTTTTTATCTCACTGCTGACACTCATAGATTAGTTATAGAACATAGACAACTATTTTGATCCAGAAAATATATGCTGTCAGAATTTTATACAAACATTTATAAGGACATGTTGCAATCAACTGAAATGTAGCAACTCAGCCTGCAAATCTAGATTTGTGACAACAGCTTTGCAAAGTTAACTACTCTTACTGCTTAATCAGCCTTGGTCTTTATGTAGATGCATGAACATAGATATTAACAAAGAAGCAGTACAGGAAGTGATTATATATGTATATATGTATATATATACACACAGAGACATTTTTACAAGTGCAAATTAAAGCAAATCAATTTTTCTCTTCAGAATTGAATTCCCAATACACAGAAATTTATGGCAAGGGTTATACAACAATGAAGAAAACATATTAGCTTTGATATGGTAGTTATGTTGCAGTTTTAGATGTTATACAAAGGATTATTTTGCATGTAACTTTAAAATGTTAATTCTCAATCTAAGAACCATTCTCAGATTTATAATCTAACTGGAAATATGCTGTGCTTTTCAATTTTAAGAAGTTTCTCATAGCATGAGTTGGAGCATATTTCCTCAGTGAGGTCACTAATTAATGCACAGTAATTGATTAGAGTCAGATTCCAAACTTCATAAAAACAAAGCTAACATTATAGGAGATTTTTGGGTGCTGTACAGAACTGTGCCTTGTCTCTGGAATAGGAAGCTGCCTTGCTAAAAGATGTCAAGTGTTTGGAAAATAACATGAAGACACCAATTTTTCTTATAGGTGTTTGTCTTATACCCATATTCTGATCTGCCAACAAGCCTATACATTTACTCTTTGCCAGTGAAAACATCTAATTCCAGAAGTAGGGTGGTAATCAGCATCTTACAGTGTCCTGAAATTAGGAAGTTGAAAGCACAGACATAAAGCTGTATGTATTTTCCTCCAAAGAACTAGTAGGTATCTTGAAGATTTTTATGCTTTTACCCACTATCACACAGGTCAATCTATCCCTCCCAATTTCAATTTTAAAAAATTTACAAACAGCTACTTTTGGTGCTGAAATCGTTATCCCAAGTCTCATAATATTGCTCTTTTCCACTTCATACTATAAGTGATCAATAGGGTTTTTATCCTTTTAAAGCCAGGATGTTTTCATCAGAGAAAGCTGCAGTTTAAGGCAACACATTCAAATCCAATACAATGACTCAAAGGAACAAATGTAAGCAAGTAAATAAATGCTCACAAGATTAAGTTCTACTCATTTTTACACTAGGGGGTCAAAAATTCATTAGAAATTTGGTATTGATACAACTTTCTGTATATTTGTATGTTTAAATTATTTTTTCCCTATGTAAATAATTTTACTACATATTTGTACTCCTGAAAATGTTGCTTATTTATATAAGCATCTTGAACCACAACTGCACATTATCATTCAGAAAAAGTCTGGGGGAGAATTGTAAGCACTAATCATATTACAAAGTCTTTCAGCCAAAAAGCATTTTGTAATAGGCCTAGAAAGCTTTTCTAAAATTCACTATTCTGCTATTCTATTTCCTGTAGAATCATCCTCATTTCCCCTCAGATTTCAGAGAGCTCTCTCTGAATAGTAATCTTAGAAGTTGTCCCCAATTAAGTGACTCTGCACCAATGGATCAACCCACAAAGAAGCAGCTGCATAAGCAAATAATTCCAAACTTTGTAGCCAATACAAGGAAGTAGCTTTGCCTTGTCTGAAGCACAGCAAGGTCTAATAAGATATTTGCCATTCATTTTTATTTTCTATCACTTTTTAACATAACTTCTAGCATAGTTACATGGAATTTTCAATCTAATTTTCTTTTTACATTGATGCATTTAGAAGAAGTGAAGGAATAATCCAGCTGCCTAGTACTGGTTGCAGTTTAAGAGTTAAGAGCATGTGTGTCTTGCTGAATGAAGATAGGTGAGTATTCCCACTGGGAAAGCAACTCAGCTTCTGGAGCTGACCTGAAGCTGGCAGTGAAAGCCAGATGGAAGAATGAGTTTGCTGTTTGCATGAGAGAGACTTAGCCCCTCCAGAACACCCTGCTGGTGAGTTTATTCAGTCTGAGTCCCAGCCCCTAAGTGTCTCTTCTCATGGAACCTACTCTTCACCAGGGACTCAACCTGAATTACAGGAATATGAAGAAAGAATGAAAGTGTCCCCTTGGAAATGGCTGGTTGCGTTCTCAGTGAGTGCCATGAGGCTATGGCCTTTCCTTCCTTTTATTTTCAAGATTAGTATAACAAAATCAACATTATAAACCTGCAAAACAAATTTCATAATTTGATATCGTTCTGGTTTCGCCTGGGGAAGGACAGACTCAGTGGTTTTTCTCTGTGAGAAATCTTCCTCTGTTGAATTGGTGGGACCAGTTGAAGGCTGGATTAGTTACTGACAGCCTGAGGAACCAATTGGAGAAAGTTAGTTTGCTCTGCGAACACACATTTTGGAGGAGGTAACACAGAAAAAAGCTCCCCTTTATTTCTGGTGGCTGAGGAGGTAACACCGGCCCAGGCTCTTTCCCACGATGGGGGGAGGCTCTGGAGGCCGCTCTGGCCCCGTTTGCAAATCAGGGAACCCAACGGCCGGGGGGAGGAAAGGCTCATTGATGAGACCTCAGCCCGGCTTCTTCCCCCGCGGGCCCGCGGCCCTGGGGGGTGCCCGGCTCCTGCTGCTGCCTCGGAGCAGCTTCGGAGGGGCCGAGCCCGCCCAGCCCCGCCCGGGGAGCGGGGCGGCCGTGGGCAGGGCCGGGCAATGTCCGGGGTGCAGAGGTGGCCGTGGGCAGGGCCGGGCAATGTCCGGGGTGCAGGGGTGGCCGTGGGCAGGGCCGGGCAATGTCCGGGGTGCAGAGGTGGCCGTGGGCAGGGCCGGGCAATGTCCGGGGTGCAGGGGTGGCCGTGGGCAGGGCCGGGCAATGTCCGGGGTGCAGGGGTGGCCGTGGGCAGGGCCGGGCAATGTCCGGGGTGCAGGGGTGGCCGTGGGCAGGGCCGGGCAATGTCCGGGGTGCAGGGGTGGCCGTGGGCAGGGCCGGGCAATGTCCGGGGTGCGGGGGTGGCCGTGGGCAGTGGGTGCTGCAGCCAAGCCCCAGAGTGGCTGATTGAGATCTCAGCCGCCCTCATCCCGCAAGCCCGGGCCTGGCCCAGTTCTGCAGCTTCTGTGTGAAACTTCAACTCTTTAGTGCTCAGATAAGATTTGCAGACCTCCAACTTTCCTTTGAATATGACAGGGGAAAAAGGAGATACTCTGAAGTCAGTAAAGCAAGAGATAAGTTTTTTTAGATGGAAGGAGAATGAGGAGATGCTGTGAAGATGGCTGAAAAATCCTTTTGTAAGATCGTAGGGATGAACTGATGTACTGAATATTCCTATAAACCATGGAGAAAGACATGGAGGGTTGGAGATGTTCCATTTGATACATTGTTAATCAAAAGCATCTGTGTTGAGAATCCTTCGCCCCGAGGAGAAAAGGGGATATCAATTTCTGGAGATGAAGCATGAACAGAGAGAAAGAGAGATTAAGAGAATTTTTGGTTTGGAACAGTTCATTCTTAAAAGTAAATACCCCATGAGTTTGACACGGCCCATAAGCACCGCTTTGGGAAAGCTTTGAAGATGGGAGGAGCTTCACGATTTGCAGGTTTTTTCCTGGGCAGATACAAATTGTGAAGAGTAAAGCCACAACAGAACTGTTTTTTTCCCTCCGTCTGGAAAAGTCCCTATGGCCTGACAAGAGGAAACTTCTCTCTCCAAAGTGAACTGAAAAAGACTATTTAAGTTGGAAACTGACTGAAGTAGTTTTTTTGTATGTTTGTTTTGCTGTTATGAAGGTTGAGAGAGGGAAGGAAGGAGTGGTCTGAAGATCTATTTTGAATTTGCTTTTCTTTCTCTGTGTAGTTAATCAAGTTTTTTACACCCTTCTAAGTTTTAGGCCTGCCTTGCTCTTTTGCTCCTGGTTCTGTCTCACAACAGAAAATGAGTATATTTAAACTGGCAAGTCAAAACTATAACAGATATCAAATGATTTTTTACAATTTTGGAAAATTATCTATCCTCCTGTCTCTGGCAGCTGTGAATAGGAGTGTTTGAATGTGCTCCAAGCAGAAGACACCTCTATAAAGAGTATTTAGGCAGGGTTCTACAATCCTGTTTCCTGGCCGTTTACTTGACTGGTTTTATCTATGATTTGATGACTTGGCCTTTAGGAATTTTGTTTTGCAAGTCTTTTTCACTATTCAAATCCCTTTCCTTTTCTTGAAAGAGCAGCTTAGATTTGCCTCCAATAGCTTATTCTTTAAAATTGGTATTTAAAAATACCAGCAGCTTCTAAAGGGCTTGAAATAGCTAAGTGTACTCATTACACTTGTGTATTGTCAATTTGTAATTTGGTGAGGATATTGCCATATTGTGGCTCTTGAAGGCATGGGCTTCTTCACTTAATAAAAAGAACAGAGTCAAAAAATCAATACATGATTCATACTAGTAATTATTTAATATAATGATACTGAATTGCTATCAGAAAGCATGGTATATGATGCAAAATACTAAAGATGATCAATAAAATCTATATTGCATACAAGAAATTGTTTTACTTGTTTGTAATGACTGTTGCTTGAATAAAGAACAGTCAGAAATGAGCATGCACATGTTTTGTTACCAAATTACACAAACCTGCCAGGGAAACTTCTAAAAATTGAGTTAGTGTATTTAAAATTTTGCTTAGGATATTTTTGCTTCCCTGCAAAACAATTTTTTTTTTTTCAATTCAGGCACCTTCCAGTAAGACTGGAAATTTTGTAGTTACTTATGATTATTGAGCCTGCATATTTCTGTATCAATTCAGAGATGCAAGCATAAACATTTTTTGACTCCTGCACAGAAATGCGATGTTTTGTGGTAATGATAAATGAACAGTAAAAGATTGTACTGACAGTCCTTCCAATAGAAATAATTGGCATGATGGCACATCCCACCTGGTATCTGGCCTTAACAACTGGGGAAGGACACTGAAAGAAAGGACAGAGGCAAAGAGTACAGAGAGGAAACCAGACAGAGACACCCATTACAACATCATAACCAAGCAATATTAAAAGGAAAGGTAACTAATACTTTAAAAGAGTCAGAAAGGCTCCAGTAATATCTCCGCAGAGCTAGCACAATGTAGTGTTAGCCTCACATAAGCATATATACATACCTTTCTAAAGATGCCACTTCTGCTCTAACTTAATTTTTAAAATCTTGCAAGCATGAAGATGCTGTAAAACATACTGGGCTAGGTTAGGGAAGAGCAATTGACCAGGATTTTTTCCTTATTTCACAGGACTCAGCATGAGCACGACGGAATGTGTACAATTGCAAACTACTTAAATATTCATCACAGATCTATTTTAAGCAGTCATATTTCAATCAATGGTTCAGAAGGAAGCTGCAGTATAAACACATTCCATTCAACCAGATTTGCATATTGATGTCAGTAGTTTGAATCAAACCAATTAGACCATGTGGTTATCTATGGAAAACATATGGCAGACTGATAAAAAACAAGTTCTATGTTTAAAATCTACAGTATTTCATTAGCATAGCAGAAAAGCAGCTGAAGAAGGATGCTATTCTTCATGGACTAGACAAACTTATACAATGAGAATTTGGGCTGGGTCCTCAGCTGGTAAAAATCACTCTGAATACAGTGGTGAATTGACATGGAGCTAGTCACTCTGAGAGCAAACATGCTCATGTAGACACTGAATCAAGCACTGATTTCTCTTTGTTCTCAGTTTCTTATCTGTGAAATGAGGCTATCCCATTTCCTCACCATTCTTATTTCAATTAAAGAAAAAGTTTTTCAGAAAGAGCATTATCTCTTATTTTGCTTTAAAAAACTCCAAAATTGCAGGCGGCCTCATCTATGCTGAGCTACTGCCCTAACATGAATAATGGCAGTGGCACCTCAATCTTTTTATCTCTAAGTTTCCCCTATCATGATGGCCTAAAATCTATTCTTAGCTCATGTTTATCTTCAGCAATAAATCATGTTTTCATTGCATCTCTGCCTCATTGAGATGCAAATAACAGAACAAGACAAATTAAACTGTAAAACAGTGGCTGAGGAAAGAAATAAAGAAGGACACATAAATGAATTCATGTAGAAAAGACAACATTGATTCTAAACACCATCTATTACTGTTGCTGCTTCTCATATTAAAAAGAAAAACAAAATCAAATCCTTTGAATAGGCAGTGATTTAGCTAAAAAATATCTGGCCTGCACAACATGACTAATCATCTAATCAGCAACATGCTCAAATCTGTATGTTCTCCTGGCAATAACTATATGCTAAGCATTTAAGCCCTTCCTAATAATATGTCCATGGCTCCTAGACTGCTCTTTTACTGAATGAAGCACCCACATGATTTTTTAGGTGACATAATTTACAAACAATGATGTTGCTGTCTACCATGAATAGCAATTTCGGAAAAAAAAAAGAATACACTATCATCTATTTGAAATTCGGGCTTAGCACTGTAGAAAGTAACAATATATGCTAATTTCTCCCCCCTCCTACACATTCTTCAGCAAGTAAGTCAGTTCACTGCAGATAATTTATTTACTGAATCATGAAATGTCAGGAGACATGACCATGGATCAGGATAACATAGTAACTTTTTTATTATTCTTTTCATACACTCCCCACATGCAGGTATGTATTTAAAAAGGGAAGATCCTGGTATCAAAATAACCCACATCTAGACAGCAGATAGAGTTCAAGGAGAAAACAAAATGTTGTCCTTTTCTCATTGGCATTCATATAGTAAATGCTGAGGCAAGAAAATTCTGCTTAATCTTGTCCTGTCTGTGAACCCTGAAATAGCTTCAGTCCCTTGTGAAGATTTTACTAAGTTTATATAAATTACATTCAAAAGCAAGGTTAGTAATAAAAATAAGTTTTGGAAGTATTAAAACACTTCAGTTAAATTAAAACCTACCACTTAAATGCTGGAGTTAATTAAGAATCACAGAAATCTCTGCTGATATCCTAGAAAATAATGTCTCTTTCTGCATATTCAAATCAAATACTTTTCCAGACCAGGCAGTTAGCTTTAGAAATCAGAATAAATTTAGAAATAGAATCATTTCAGTTGGAAAAATCCCTTCAACAACGTCGAGTTCAACCATTAAGTAAGCACTGTCAAGACACTACTAAACCATGTCTCCAAATACCACATCCACATGTTATTTAAATATCTCCAGAGATGGTTACTCAACTGCTTCCCTGGACTGCATATTCAATATTTGAGAGTTCTTTCAGTTAAGATGTTTTCCCTAATATGTAACCTAAACCTCCCCTGCAACAACCTGAGACCATTTCCTCTCTGATGGATGTGCTTGACTCTTTAACCAAAGTTGAGGTAGTTTGGTAATCTCCAAAGGATGGAAACACCTGAGCTGGGCCAGGAACTTCTCTAGTTCCAGTTTGTTCTCTGAAAACCAAAAAGGAGCAGAGTGACCCATTGAGCAGCTACATAAAGAACTGAAAGTACTGTACACAGAAGAGTCAAATTCCTGTATGGAACTATCTATGAGG
This sequence comes from Acridotheres tristis, assembly GCA_037013685.1. Classification (NCBI taxonomy): domain Eukaryota; kingdom Metazoa; phylum Chordata; class Aves; order Passeriformes; family Sturnidae; genus Acridotheres; species Acridotheres tristis. Next base: position 5,845,090 of record CM072889.1, on the reverse strand, counting down.
CTCAAGTGTAGGTGTCTGCTTAACAGTTTCCCCCAAAAAAAAAAAAAAAAAAAAATTAGGATGCTTATTCAAGGTTGTTTTAACTTCATGAATCTCAAGCAATTGATGCTCAGCAAGAAAAGTGCTAAATCCTCTGCCAAAAAATAGAATAGCAAATTTTATGCCTATTGAATTTAAAATTCACTAACACTGAATGAACTGAAAGAGCCGAATAAGTTACCTAACAAGTTATCCGCAGTGATTGAGGGATGGGTATGTTGGGGTTCTGGGAGTGACCCACATCTCTTTTGTGCTATTTAATATCTTTGAAGGTAGCAGAATGGTAAAGAATAATAATAAAACTGTTGTAAAAATTAGCTTGAATCAGCAGTTAGGCTGTGACAATTTTAATTTGGCTAGATTGAATGGTATACAATTGGAAAAAAGGAGTTGCAATCCATGTAATGTAGATTGAATTTGGAAACAAGTAAATCCAGAAGTGAGGTTTGGAAGTTGAATCTTGATAAATTTAAGTTGGATTAGTATAAAAGTTCAAATGGGTTGTGTCTTCAAATTTGAAACTGTCTTCTAGAAAAAGCTGTAAATTCTTTCTTGGGCACTTTAAAAATCAAGATAGGCTCTATTTGGTATTTGTACTTTAGTCCTACACAAAGTAATAAGCCTAGTAAAGGAGCAACCAGTGATTAAGACAGGAGTTTTGCCCCAGCTCTATGTCTTTTTCTACAATGGGTGAAGGACTGCATCCCTCCCATCTCTATCACTGCAACTTCAGAAACACGTGGCTTAAGAAGTTCAAGAGTCTATCAGAACTCCATCTCATCAAATTATCGAAAACAGTGCTCAGTAGTAACACAACTTCGCAATTAAAAATCTCTGCCATATTTGAAGGCAACAACTTCACGTCCTTATATTAAAAAGCAAAGCTAGAACTTTATTGTTTCCACTGAGGATACAAAGAGTAAACACAAGCAGACAACAATTCACATGAAATTATTTTAAACCTGTATATAAAGGGAGGCATTGGTTTGGTAATTTTTTCTGGAATAAAGTAAATAAATCAAGATCAAATACAATTATGGATATTAAATCCTTCATTCATAATTTGTCACCAAGAAAACAAGAACAAAAGGAAAAAGAAATCCAATAAGTTTATTATATTTTCACTGCATATGATCAAATACACCTTTCTAAAATCTTGTAAACCTCAAAGCAATAGCACTTGTTTACTCTGAACGTTAGTATATAAAAACTTGCAGCAAAGGTGAATTTATTTGAGACTAATATTTGCAAGGCCATGTACTGTCCTTGTTCTCTAGAAGAATTTGATGTCAATAAAAGTTAAATTGAAAGTCATGTCTCAAATTGCTGCTGATGCTATAGTGCATGGATTTACTTCTACATTGTTGACCTTCGCTTTCAAAGTCTTATTTCGTCATAATAAAAAAAAAAAAAAATGAAATGTAATGTACAAGGTGTTAATCAACAGAAGTTACTCTTCCCTAATGAAAGGGGGAAGGAGGGAGAGAAGGAAACAAGCAAAAACCCCTCAACACCTGAAACCACTAAGCAAGTCTCAAATGTGATTTGCTTGTATAAAAAAAGCAATGGCTGTAATTTTGTGTTCAGACACAGATAATGAGTAACAACATTCTCTAAATTTGCACAATAGGTAATAAATTGTCTCAGTTATGGCAAAGTACATCATACTGAAGCACCTCCTTACCTCACATTTCGTTCTTGGATACTGTGCAACATCACTGTTAATAAGGGCACCTGTACAACCATCCAGGAGCCACTCTGGCAGCCGCACTTGCACCACCCCAGCCTGCCACTGCTAGGACCAAAGTCCCTTCACAGAGGCAGCTCCAGAGACCAGACAAGTCCCCACTTGGCTCAATGCACACCCCACACTCATAGCCAGACCAGGTTCCCTTACTAGGTTTCTGTAACAGGGTCTCAGATGTCCAGATTCTTCAACAAATTTAATTCTGGTGCAATAACTTAAGCTTGAGCAGGTGCCTCTGAGGAGGGACTCAGAACTCCTAGGCTTTTATCCCCTCACTGTCCTAACTCTAGGAAAGTCTGGGATTCTCAGCTCCTGACGTGTCTCTGGGTGTTCCTCACCTGGCTGAGCCATAGGTGCCCTTTGTTAAACAAAGGATGGCAATTCACAGCCTCCTTCCTCAGCCCCCTCCCGGAGCTCATTCTGCAGTAACTCCCCAGTCACCTGCATTCACTGGATTCCTCTAGAACCACAATGCATTCTGCAAACGTGGCAAAGATGTAGTCAAGTGTAATTCTTTTAAAGAATCCAAGGCATGCAGTAGCTGATGCAGGTCAGACAGAGCATTCAGTCGGGTTGGTGGAGGGAATTGGGAGGACAAGTTTCCCAATGGTGTTGAATGCAGAGTCTGGGCACTGCTATAGTAGAGACTCTGCTTCATGGAAATACCTTTGGATATCTGTGACAGCTGCTGCCCTGTATTGGTTTGAAAGTAAAACCAGTGCGAGACTCCAAGTCAGTAATACAATTTAATAGAAGAAAAGAGAAAAAATAAAATACATGCAATAATATAAAAGAAACAACCACCAACACAGTCAGAAATACAACCTGACACCCTGTCAGTCAGGGTGTTTGTAGCAGTCCGTATAAATGGTGGCTGCAGTCCTCCTGGATGACAGATGTGGTTCCGTTGAAGCAGTGCTCCTGCAGAAGGTGCAGTTTTCCTCCGAAGATCCAGCGATGATGTGGAAATGATCCAACTTTCCTCTGGGATCCAGTAGAAAGGTCTGCCTTCATGTCCCAAACCCCAGTTTTTTATCTAGATAGGAAAGGCTTGGCTCCTGCCCCTGGCTGGGGCATCTCCCAATGGGATGATGTAATCTTATCAGTCACACAATAGGACTGAATGGCCCATTAACGGAATATATCTCCTGGAGGAAGGATGGGTTGTGAATAGATAACGATGATCATCCCCCGATCTTATCAGGTGGCACATCAGCAGAGGATATCTCCCACAGAGATAAGGATCACCACCCCTCCCACATTTTAACAGATGGTGATAGAATACACATTTTTGCATTGTACCCCAGGACATGCCCTTTTTGCACTCTTCTTTTCTTGCAAGTTCCCTCCCCATCCTCTCTTTCAGATACTCTCTTGTTCTATGCTCCAAGTGGTGGCAGCTCAGACATGTTTGGGAAGGAATATCATGAAACTTAAAAGGGCTGCCTTCAATAGGATTACAGGAGTCAGCAGCTCCCACATCTGGTTTTAGATCCACATATGAGGGTAACATTAAAGAGATGAGTACCTTCAGTGCATCATTAACAGTTTAGTCTCAGCTGTGATAAGTTAAGCTCATTGTTATTTTTCATTAAAATAACTAGGATTAGCCAAATATAATTTATAATTGAATTTAGAGTTTTGTAGCCTTTTTCTATTTTGCACATAAGTGCCTTGAGTCTTAGATTATTTTTAAAGTTCGCCTGTTAATGCTTTTTTGGGTATTTGTTGGGGTTTTTTTCTTTACAGTTTTTGAAAGGCAAACATATATGAAAAAAGCACAAAATTCCTTCCTGTCTTCGTGGAGCCAACCCATCAATACAAATGGGAGCATGAGGTGTCTCAAGGGCAATGATTTCTGATAGGTGCCCTGAGATGAACTATGAAAGCTGAATTAGCAAGTCTTCTTGCTTCTGCCCTAATTCAACCAAGAGCATCAGCATCTGCTGGCTTTGGGGATCATTTTCCCAGAGAGGAGGAAGCAGTAAACTTCTACTTATATTTGCAGACAAAACCAGCTCAAAATGAAAGACACCATCACTTTAGCTCTTGCTCTACCTATGGTTTCAGAAAAGTTAGGAAATCTGCATGTAACTTTCCTATTTAGATCAAGCAGAGACAAGGGCGTTGTGTTGCCCTGTAAACATGATGAAATGATATCAATCCATGTATTGAAATGAAAACAGACATGCAATTAGGTTCTTGTTGCATAGTGTGTGCCACAGTTTAAACCATCTGCTGCATTCAAACACGTGGCAGAATTTAAAAATGAAACTACCAGCTAATGATTTTAGGACATATTATCCAAGATGTCTGATATCCAGACAGAGATACGGCAGAAGTTGCTTTTTCTTTTTTGCTTTTTACACTGGGAAAAATCAAGTGTAGCAAACATTAAAAAACTTCCTAGAAACATCTTGTTTTTAACCGCATGAATAGGCATGCGCATTAATTCCCCCCTGCCCTGCATGAATGTGAAAAAAACATATATCAACATGGATATATGTTGAGTGTGATACAGAGACAACTAAAAGTCATTGAGTACTCACGTCTTAGTGCACTTTTTAAGCATCTGGGCCTTTAAAACTGGCAGAAACCTATATTTTCCCTCTTGATGTTTTATTTTGGAATTGGCAAGAGATGAAAACAGTGAAACAGCTGTGTCTCAAGCTAATGAATATTAATTTTCTAATACAATCACTTGTCCAAGCACACATTCATGCTTTTGGTTGCACTGAGTAGGGCAATGGGAACTATCTCTTAAATCCCAGACTGTGAGATACAGGGCAGAAACACAGCAAGGAAATCAAAGAAAACCCTCTATGGAAACCTCTGTTGTGCAGGTACTTAACTGAAAATTACTCACCACACATGGAGGTACTAATGGCACTCCCAGGACAGCAGGGCTATTCATCATTCACTGGCTCTGCTGCTCCACAGCCCTGCTCTCCTGACAAAAGGCATTTCTTATCCAAAGATATCTGAGATTACAGTGAAATGTCACTTGGCATTTTGGGAGAATGAAAATGTACATGAGCACTTGTGAGAAGAACCAGTTCCAGGCTGTGTACTGGGCTTCAAAAATTTGCAGTGAAATTTTTCTCACCTGCCTACCACCATATAATTACTTCAGATTTAAAGCAATATATTTCCAGACAGACACTTTGGATAACTAGAAGGAACCTGAATGTGAATTTTGACTTTGACTGAAATGAAATAAGTGTATTAAAAAATTGTGCCAACTGACACATAAATATCACTTCTAGCGAAAATAAAATATATTTAAAGGTGAATGTTCTATGCATTTAACAGACTTGTAGAAATATTTTTTCATTGCTTACCTTAGTTGTCCAGTTTCCTACCACCATTTTAAAATTGGCCAGATCCCTGAAAAGCCTAGTAATTTAGAAGCAATTCCTATTTATTTTTAAGTCAAATCTCTGTAACTGCCCTGTCCTTCAACACTTTAATTAGAGAATTCCAGCTGAGGAGCAAGTTTTACTTACATAAGAAATGTAATTAATTTAGCTATAAGTAAACATTGAATTTGTATGAGGTTTATAGCTTTACTTGCTTTTATGTAGTCTTCTTTGAGAGTCTGTACTCACTGAAGAGGTTACAGGGAAAGCTTTGTGTTTAATACACTAGCATAAATAAAATTAGAAACATCTGGTGAAAGAACACCTGATTGAACACATGCATCAAGAGTGAAGTGTTGCCTGAGGAAACTGCTCTGTGAAGAGGGGTTCTCTCTACACTGTATCCCTGTCAAATAGCACTGATGGAGCCAAACTGTTTTGCAATATTCATGGTAGCTTTTTAATAGCAGGGCTTTGCTGAATCAAAATATTCCAATATGGTGAGCCCTCAAACAACTAAATACAGCTGATATTATGCTGTTTGGTAAAATTTCCACTTTGTTTCTTCTTGCATTTATTCCCTGAATACTGAGGATGCTAGTGGTCAAAGAGGCAATGTTGTATTCTATTTAAAGAGGAGGGAAATCTGGTCTCTCTACCAGCAGGTTCTTGGCATACTTCTCTCTCTCTTTTTTTTTTTTCTCCTGGATTTCTTGTCATGCTACCCATTCCCCCATTAAGTTGCACTGTTTCCCAGATATAATACTCTCTCAACAGGTCATTGAACTCCATTAGGCTGCTGTTTACCTCTTTTCCAGTTTATTGATGGAAATATTAACTAATACTGAAGGCATTTACAGATCACTTGATACCCACTTTCTGGAGCCCGTATTTCTGATTTTCTTACAGTATATCAGGAATACATCCTAGAAAAAAATACTTCTGCCTAGGTAACAACAACATCAATAGTTGGAGGTCTTCATTTAGAAAGAATATGTCACAGCATATGTTTAGTTTGATCATCACTGCTTTGACCTTATCATGCTGTATCTCATTATTAACTTTAAATGAAGTATCCCTCAGCATATGGTGCACTAGGGCTTGCAGCAGAGGGAGAATGCAGGACTATCTCGCCTTTATACAGCAGCACATTTGTAATATCTGAAGGCACAGCAATGAATCACATTCCCTTTCAACAGCAATGCAACATGGACTTGTCATCAGTGCACGACAATGGACTTGAATACAGACATTTCCATCTGAAACCAGCTGCAGGAGTCACGGAAGCACTGCGAGTTTGTGTGCACTGGTGCAGCTGTTTGGAATGGAGGATGGACATTGGGTAGTGTTACAGGGATAATGTATCTCCTGTCTTTATCTAATTTTCTGTCTACTGATGACAATAGGAATAAAGGGAAAAAAAATCCCCTGAAACAAACAAATACCCCCCAATCACCCATTCCACTCAGCTCTAAAAATAACACATGCAATGAATAGAGGCATTTGTTCATTAACTTCCTTTTCATCTGGTAAAATCTTCTTCCTTTGATATTGAAATGTGTACAAAATTATCATTACTAACATAGTTTTAAAGAACAGAAGAAATAATAAAAAATATTCTAATGGTTATCTTGTTTTAAATACAAAGATGATCACTAAAGTATCACTGGTGCCTTTTTGCCGTTTCATGTTTTGAGAGAAGACCTTCTAGAGCAGAAAGGTAATTAATTTCCAAGTTCTATCAGTCCTTACTTTCTTGTCAAATTTCCACAGAGCCAATACACTGTGGTGCTAGTTTTTATAATGTGAATCTCTTCCACTAGTAACTATATTGAGAGAACAAACTTATTTCACACAGGCCATAAATTAGTCTTTAGAGAGCGAAACGTCATGGTTACTGCTTTGCCAGTCTGGCCTGTAAGTAGTGATTTAAGGGAAAGATGTGGAATAACATTACCAGCTCCTCAGGCCTGCCAAACTTCCATTCAAAACAAGCAGAAAATATTTCATATAAAAAGGCATTGATCAAGGATTCAGCAGAGCTAGTTTTCTCATGTCTGTCAGTTAGCCACACTGTAATTCTTATTTATCTTATCCATTAACAGGAGCAGTCATTCACACATTTCTATCAGCAACAGCATTACAAGATATAAGTAAACTAAGCCTGACATTTTCCAGAGGATGCAGAGAACAGAAAGTTGTTTACTAGACTTTGGTATCGATAAAGACATATTACCTATATTCTATTTTAGTCTTATGGGATGCTTAACCATCTGTTGAAGCACAAGCTGGTGCAACACAAGTGGTTAAAAAACCAAACAATCCTACTTGCAACATCAGTATCTTTAACAATGTTTTGGATCACTGCATTTCCATCACACTGTAAATTCTGTGTTTCTATAATGAGGAATTTTTTGGCAAGACTGAGCAATATAAAAATCCATGCAAACAAATGGGGTGCAGCTGAAGGTGCCAGAAGCAGACTTTCATAGGGTGTGGTGGTCAGGGACTTCCTTATGACTGGAGAAAGGCATATAACCCATTTTTAATAAAAAGGAGGAAGTTATAGGAAATATCAGTCTGTGGGAAAATTATGCAGCAAGTCTTCCTCAAGGCCATTTCTAATCACAAGAAGAGAAACAAGAAAAGTGATGGTGAAAAGCCATAGTCCAGCTGGTGGCCAGTTGCTGGTGGGACCTCTCAGGGATTGACACTTCAATACCAGACCAAATATTTCTCAAGTTTGTTTTGTTTTTGTTTTTTAAATTAACAACCTGCATGGTGAGCAAGGCAATACCCGGTTTGCAGATGGTATAGATATGAGAGTAGTGGCTGAGATATTGAGGGTTATTGCCTCCTGTTCGGCACTTCTGAGACTTCAGCTGGAATATTTTGTCCAGAGCTGAGCTTGTCAGTGGCACAATGGAATGAGTGCAGCACAACCAAGATGATCGGGGGCTGAAGTGCAGAATATGGGTTAGTTTAAGAATACGTGATCATGGAAGCACTTGCACCTGGCAGCACTTGCCAGAAAACGTGCATATCTGATCATTCAATCAGTTCTGTTAAGTGCCTTATTTCTTAATCCTTAGCTGAATATTGTGTGTATAACACTACCAAAGCAGATCATATAACTTTACAAAAATGTAATTTTCTAAACATTCTTCACATCACTGTGGAGTCTTAAGATTAAGCCCAGACCTTTAAATTTGCAAAACTAGAATAAAAGCACATGACAGGCAGAGACAGAGAATGAACATCCAGATGCACCCACCTCTCTGCCAGGTGCTCCACAAACACCATGGCTGAGCTACCAAGGGAAGCAAGGGCCAGAACACTTTGTTCCTTTCAGCATCAGCACGGGGGGTTCCCTGCTCCTCTGCACTGCTCTGATCCAGGCAGAAGAGCTGCATCACCTGACACAACATCCATTACCGCCTCCCATAACAACAGAACATTTTGCTTTCCACCCTGAGGGTCATAATTCCCAGTTATTGTCACACTGAGATTTCTGCTGCAAGTGTTTGGAAATACAACTTCCATGTAATGGGTTCTGATTCCTTAGTGAGGCTCTTCTGGGACTGCCAACAGTACAGCATGCCCTCTGGCAATTCCCAACAGCTTCCCAGAGGTACAGATCCTACAATGTGCAGGGTTTTATTCTCACCTCACCTCTGTGTGCCTGAAATCAGTGCAATGGTGCAGGAGGAGCTGGCAGATCCAACTAAAAGTAGCTACAGAAAAGCAGAATGACTGAGGTTGGAAAAGACCTCTAAGATCATCAACCTTCAAACAAATGCCACCATGTCCACTAAACCATATTGTCAAGTGACACTTCTACTGGTTTCTTTTAACGCTTTCAGGCATATGGATTCTACTTCCCTGGGCAGCCCATTCCAATTCTTCAGTCTCTCAGTGAAATATTTTTTCCTAATATCTTTCCTAATATCCCTAGTACAACTTGAGGTCATTTCCTCTTGTCCTGTCACTGTTTGAGAAGAAAAGACCAACCCCCACCTTGCCACAACCTTTCAGGTAGTTGTAGAGAGGAATAATGTCTCTCCTGAGCCTTCTTTTCTTGGTACTAAACACCAACTGTTTCCTCAGCCCTAAGCTGCAAGTGAGGGCAGCTTTACCTGGGGCTTGCTCACACTTGGGCAGGGGCTGTCAAACAGAGCTGCTCTCTTGCCACAGTGCAGTCTCCTCCCTGGTGTCACCAGTGACCAGAACACCTGGTCACTTCTGCCCTCAGCTATGCCCTGCACAAGAGCAAGACTGACACTTCTCTTGACTGACAGTGTGTCTTCAGACTCCTGGGTATTAACGTTTAGCTAGTTTTTGAACGGAGTGGTAAATGCCATAATTACTACTTGAATTCAAGGGAGCTGAAGGGGAAATCCTCTCCTCCATCTTCTAGGGATCACATCAGCACTACTAGAGACAGGAAAGAGAAAGATGAGGAGGGAATATCCCATGAATTTGATTTCTGTTCTGTCTCAGACATAAGAACCTGGGCTGTATGAGTTGCAGGGGAGCACAGCAGGGAAGAAAGCAAGCATACCCTGAAATTCATTTGAAAGACACTGGCACAAAAAACTTTGTATTTTATTGACACTGGAGTTCTGTCTGATTTAATTTTACTTTGGGAAGCTGCTCTTGCGTATTGGAAAGTGAATATGGTGTGAACATTTGCTTTCTTGTCCTCCAGCACACAAAGATTTCTTGCATCTCTTCCTTCTTGCAAAACATTTTAAATCGGGAGTTCTATAGCATGGCAAGCCTCTTCCCAAGAGGCACAGTTCTTCTTTGTTAGAATATGTGCTGGGTATTTTTTTCCAAAGGGTAGTGAATGGAATGTAACCTACAACATCTGCTAATGGCTGGAAACCTACTGTGCCTCTGAATTAGATTCCTATGACAGACGAGATGTGCCTGCCAGGAAAGAGGCTGTTAAAATGGTCCAGCTATTTTTTTTTTTTTTAAATTTATGGAGGCAGCATACACAGTTCTTAGGGTATATTCTGGTAATTTGTTTCTGGAAAGAGGTGAGGCAGGCACAGAGAGGATGAAAGCACAGGGAAAGGGGTGCTCATGCCTCTTTCAGTGTCTACTTTCACTGTCACACCCTAGCAGGATCTACAACAAGGATCTGCCTGTACAAGAAGGCGTCTGCTATAAGGCACTTCAGTCCTGGCCCTTGGACACCTCTAACTCCTTTGGTGGGATCAGAATACCGAATTTCTCTGTTCAGTCTTCAAGGTTACTCCCAATTTTCAAGCTCATTCAATCAGCAAAGTAGAAAAAATTGAAGTAAATTTGTCCAACAGTTGCTGTTCTAGGAGCCCCTCACTCTGCTTTCGTTCATAGTGCAGGCAAAAGACTTCTTTGCTTTGAAATTTTTAATAGTCTTATTTTATATTTTTATGCTGCAAGAATTACATACTAGGGAATTTTCACAAAAATACCCACCGTAACCCCGGCAGAAAACCTGAATTCTAAATAAAATAGAGCTCCATAACATGCATGTTGTACAGTGCCTTTCTGAGGAAGGCAGTAGGATTTGCTGAGATTTAAAAAAACCTAACCAGACAAGAAACAAATACCAAGACAAACCACAGAAGCAACGTCCCTCCCTGCCTCTCCAAAAAAAAAAAGTTCCTAAAGCTTGGTACCCAGCAACATCAGTTATAAAACTGAGTGAGGGACAGACACAACTCTTACAGAAAAATTATCCACCTTCCAAAAGTTTTACCGTAAGAGATCACTAGATGCCTTACATTTGGATACTTTGGATTTAAGACAGAAAATGCCTAGAAAATCAATCTTTACTTTAGAGAAGCACTCATGCACTACTTCAAGTCTTCCTGATTTTTCAGCCTTTTCCCTCCTAGGCTCAATCTTCTCTGGTAGAGATGCTTGTGCCAAGGTGTAGCAATCAGATGTTCTGCATATACAAAGAGATGAACCCTGTGCTCATTTTCATTCCCAGCTCCACAGTTTGTACCAGCAGAAGTGTGTCTGTAATTTCCCCTAGTTACATTAATTTAGATTTCTATAGTGAGCAGAAGATAAGGCATATAAATTACATATTTGAAAATATGGGTTCCAAAGTTTGATTTTTTCAGCTGAAGTAAGCATTTCCATGCACAGCTGTTTGGCCTCCAAACATCTTAATTAAAACCTTTTGGGAGGATAATAACATTTGCCATTCAATCAAACATTGGAGAATTTTACAGCTGATACAAAATGTTATATGATAAACTTGGAGCTGAGTTTCAAATCATCACTGGCAGTAATGACAATTAGAGACAGAGTTGATCGAAAACTCTCAAGCAAAAAGTTTCTCTTGCACTCATTACTGAGGAGGAAATATTTTTATAAACCAGTATGGGACTTTTTCTAGTGTCAGTATAAAAGCCAATTCATGTGCAGTCCAGCTGAAATTTAGTGAGACCTGGGCATTAAACTCTGCATGAGCAAGTCTATGCACCTGCTATGGAAAACATTTCTTTTAATTGCATTCTGAAATCAATCAAACCCCACTCCCTTTAAAACAAACTCAAACCAACCAACCAACAGACAACTCCCAACCCCCCCCAAAACCACTGCAAATCCTCCCACCCAATCACCTCCAAAAAAGAAACCAAACCAAAAGAACCATCAATGAGCGGGTAGTTTTAAAAAAAAGCTCAACTGTCTGCCATATGCAGATCTGTCACAATTTAGGGAAAAAATCCTCCATTAGGATGCTTACTTTACCATACACCCTGAAAAAATGAAATAATCTTTTAATCATTATACAATTTGCATAATACCTATCAAAGCTTTTTAAAACTCAAACACCATAAAGCTTAAGAGGTGAACCAGCAAAATTAAAACTTTGTTTTCAAAATGTTCTTTATGAGCCTGCAGGCTCTGGGATGTTTCTTTTAAAGGACTACACCATCCTGCTGCTCTGGACTAGGGTAGCACCTCCCCAAGAAGGTCTCACCACCTTCACCCAGCTCCCATTAGAGAGGGAAGTAAAAGATCATCCAGCAGGGCTGACCCATGGTAAGACAGACCTTGGAAAATAACCTTCTGCTGTGGACAGAAAGATGATTGAATTTCCTGTATGTTGCCTTTTCCTATATCAAGGCCAAGCTAAAAGGAACATTACAGAGGTTTATGGATTTTTGAAATCCCTCTGCTCCAGGCTGGTGCTGCAGAAGTCTCCTAACACCTGCCCTAATGTCTCAGTTGTAACCCCACCAGTGAGGGGGCTTATTTGTTTGTTGTTAGGGTTTTTTGTTTGGTTCATTTTTTTGGTCCTTTCCATATTTAACTATCTATTCTGTATTATTATGCTTAGCTCTTTCTTACTCCCTTTTATTTCTGGTGGTAGGTACTTAGTCATCCAACACAAAAGAGAAATCAGCTTTCAACGTGAAGAAGAAAGTCTATTTTATTTGTGGTTGGTTGGCTTTTTTTTTTTTTGTTAATGTTGCAGATGATTGAAAATCTAGCTTAAATTGCTATCTAGTGCAACAGAAAAACAGTTAATGTAAAACTACAGCTGTTAATTATCTCTGTGAATAAATGAATGACTCAATACTTTAAAGTTCTATGAGTAACTTTCCTTTAGCTCAGTTCTTATTGTCAAGAAATAAAGAGAAATAAACTGTTGCTGCTTTGGAAAATGAGATCACAGGGAAATTCATTAGATGGACAGAAATCCTCAAGTCCTGGATTCTGCTATTAGATGCAGATTATTGGAGGACTTTGTCTCTGGAGAATCTGTTACTTTGAAATAGAGTTTCAATTGACTGCCACAGGATACCAGACTAGTGTGGAGGGTCTGCCTCCATCAGAACAACTGATGAATAGGACACGTTTGAATCATTATAATTTGAAGAATTTTGTATCCAGTTTAAGTAAACAGGCTGTCCTTGAATTTCTGCCTTAAGGAAGTATTGGGGAATTTTTAATGAATAAGAAAAAAGAAAATGTGCCCTAATTCCCTTCTCTGCAGTAAGGTTTTTTTCACCTTTGCGTACTAATTTTTTACCTTTGTAAATTAAAATGTCCTTTCCTAGAACAAAACAAAGCACAATCAGCCCTTTATTCTTTTTCTGCCCTCTATATGACATATACTTTGAACATTATCACCTTGGAAAGTCCAGAGTGAAGCTACTCAGCTTTAGTGCTCAGGGTCATGAGTCCAAGGATCAGAAGAGAATTTCTATACACTGTCTATATTGAAATCTGTCATGAATTAAAGAGTATCTCAAGTTAGAAGGGACCCATAAGGATCATTGGCTCCAAGTCTCTGGTCCCTTCATGGCTACCTAAATCTAAACTACTAAGCCCAGTTCCCTGGGGAACCCCCTTCCAGTGAGCAGCCACTCTCTGGGTGAAGAACCTTTTCCTACTATGCAATCTGAACCTCTTCTGACACAATGTCATTCTATTTTCCTGTGTCCTACCACTGGTCACCACAGGTATAGGACAAGGTCCAGGTAGTGGAAGTAATTACCGGTAGTTTTAAATTTTTTTTTAAGATCTCCTCTTTGTCCATGGTGTAGCCACAGTACTTATTTCAATGCTGAGGAGAGCCTCTGAGTTTCTCAAGGGAAAAAATTCCCTTCCCCTTTTTAATTTCACACGTTAGAAAGATAAAGGGTAATGTTACTTGCACATTTTAAGGATGCAAGACTGAGGCAAAGAGTGTTAAGTGTTTATTGGCTTTGAAATAATCAGTAGCTTGAGTTGCATAAGATATCTTTGCCAGAAAAAAAGAGAAAGATGGGCTTTTTATCCTGTCTTTTAGGCAAATGCAGATAGAGCCAGAGTCTCCTGGGGAGCAAAAGCTTTGGTGTCTGTCAGCAGCCCTGGTGCAGCAGCATGCCTGTGCTAAGAGGTACCTTCTTCAAGGGAGATGCTTTAGCAGGCACAGTGCAGTGTTAATATGGTCTGAAAATGAGACTTACAGAGAGCCTACATACAGGACTGCTCATAACAAGACCATCCTAGCATAAAAAGGAAACCTGCAGAGGAAGGATAAAGAAATATCTCTATATAATTTTATTATCTTAATCATAGGACTCCCTTTTCTTCCTTCTACAATCCCTACTGCATGCACAATCTTCTACTTTCTGCAAGAGAGATGGCAGAAGTTAATATGAAAAAACCCACCCTAAAACCCAAGGCCTTGCAACAAAACATATAGTAAGAAAAACTGCTAAGAGCAGATATATCTTGCCATTTTTGTTTTGTTTTTTTAACAAAGATTTGCTGCCTAAAAAATGCAATTAATCTTTCCCTAATTGTTTTGTTTTGACATTCATAGCAGCTCTTTTTTTTAACTGAGACCCAGCATGTATATGTCCTCTATGGAACAGCAGGTTGGTTTCCAGGCATTTTCTTAGAAAAAACAATGCCATCTAGGAAGCTAACATAAAAAGGCTGGAATTTTGCACTCTCCCATTTCCCAGAAAATTAGAAGCAGAACACAAACCTGCACAAGGAAGGCTCTCTTTGAAATCTGGCCTAGGGAACTACTACTTCTGAACTAAAGGGTAAATGCGACTAAAAGTAAATTTCTTCACAGAGGTTAATCTTCCCACTAAAATAATGTTGAAGATAATAGCATTTATTTTACATATAGTCTAAATACATACATAAATTTAAGACATGCTGAGTTACAGTAAAACAATTAAAATCCATACTACTACTCACAGGCCTTGATATGTTGCTTTATTCTAGTTAATACAGAAATTTACTGGGAGTCTTATTCATTTAGGACAAACAAGAAACTCTCCAAAATAACAATGATGGGGTAAAATAGATTTTTGTCCTTCAAAAGATAACCAGGAGAAGCTGGGCAGCATACTGGGTCACTAGAGTACAGTAGATGAATATATAGTACTTTAAGTGCTCAAGGGAATAACCAAGGCAGGAGACCTTGAGAGTAGAATCTATCTACCTAATTTAGATTCCAGAGCAGAGAGTTAAAGCCACTGATCAGCTCTCAGGTAAGCTTCTGTCTCGTCAGAAGAATGCAACAGTCTCCCCCACTATTCTCCCATTACAGGTCATACACAATCCCATGATTCTTCTCAAAATTTTGATTTACTTAACCACAAGCTATTATACATGTCCCCTCTCCTCTATCCATCATAGACATTAATTTTAATTGCCTCTTTGAGAATTAATTTTTTGAGCCCCTGCTTAGTTATGTTCAATGACAAAAGAATACAAACAACAAACAGCACTTTCCCTCTGTAACAGTACATTTCAGAAGTTAACAAAAGCAGTCATGTAGACCTTGTGCAGTTCAATTCCTTCTGGAAATAGAAGTTTTCTTCTTTATTTCTCCTTGATTTCGGGACAATATTCACAAAACTATAGGGGTTTTTCTTCCCCCATCTAAACTCCTGATAAAACGCTGAGTTTTAGAAAGGTTTCTTTCCATTAAAGAGGCATTACAAAAGCCTAGGGGTGCTTTGGAACTTTTGTCACTGGGCATTACTGTGGTTCCTGTTTAATTTTGTCTTCCAGAAACTGGTGTGTTCCCCCTTCCACCCAGGAATATCCATTACATATTGGCTTTGCCCTGCAAGCCCAATCTCCTAATGGAAGAGTGAGTCTAATAAAGTAATCCAGAGTTTCAAAGGAGGAAAGAAGTATTCCATAACTTACACAAATCCTGAATTCTACAGTGGGGTACTTCACAAGGGATATTTGGCATGTCAGTGGGTCTGTTTTATGGAGGAAACATAACTAGGAAAATCTCATCTTGTTTCAAAAGTAATTTTATTTTAAGGTCCTAGTCTCACTACAAAATTCCTCCTTAAAGAACCAGGAAAATTTGGTGCTGCCAATAGGGGCCACAATCCAATAAAATTACTGTCTTATTCCCAAACCAGCCATAACTGCTTAAAGATAAGAGCACAGTGATCTGTGCAAGGATGGGAGGAACAAATGCAAATATTCACATGGTATTTCAAAGAAGAACCAGGAGAAATAAACAAAGGATTTAAACAAGAAATAAATTGGAATATTGGATATATATAATCCACTGCATTGAACTAGTAATTCCACTAATGATTGTGGTTTTGCTGCATTGAAGCAGGGCACCATAGCTAGCAGTGGTAAATTTGTAATGCCTTGTGAAGAAACTATTGATAGACAATTTAGAATTATCCTTCTAAATTTATTTAGCCACTGAAATAGTGTGACTTCGGTTTATGAATAGTCTTAATAATACCTGCAGGAGCAAGACAAAGACAAATATATTAGTAGCAGAGAGCCACTGCAAAGTAAGACATTATATTTAGTATTTGGATCCTCTTATGGCCCACTATGACAAAACACACACACCATCCTCTGCCTCTAATCACACACTGGGGTGGCAAAACTCCAAAGCAACAGGAACAAACACTGAAAGAGAATTATTTCTCAAAATAAAAGTTGTATGAATATATGCACATAGTAACTAACAGATCCCTGTAAATTCCAAGAATTCAGTACTAGTCAGGAAAACATTGAATAGACTTGGCTTAGTGTTTGTTAACCTGATATAATTAATAGAGTCAAGTGGAGGGAAAACATTTCATGAGCTGCAGTTCAACTTCAGGGAGTATTATGTCTGCTGAGCAGCTTTCCCACCTCCTCCTCCTCTCCAAGGCCACAACTCTCCTTTGGAGCATTTCTGAGGGAAAACCCCTTCCCAGACTAAGCCTACAAGTTGCCTCTGAGCTGTCTGTCCTCCCTCTGGAGTCATTAACTGCTAATTAATACTTACTCCATTTATCATCTTGTCTCTTCTTGTCCCAAATAATTTATTTCTTCCAAATGGCTTTGTCCTAGCACAGGATGGCAAATCCTGCCCCTCAGCCATGTTCCCCTTCAGGAGATGCAGCCATTAAAGCTATAGATGTAAATGTCAGTAGATGTCATTTAAGAACAAACACTCTAGAAAGTGCAGGAATTTTGGATCTGTAAATGGAAAATATGCAGCTCAGTGTAAAGAACAGTCAGCCTCTTCTCAGCATTGCTGCTACAAATTTCAGATTCATCAGCTTGCAGATGGAACCCCCAGAGACATCTTTTAAATAGTTTAATATAGAAAAGGGATGAATTGCCATCAATACTCCTTTATAAGTTTAAAAAATAAAATTTTAAATTGAACTGTTGACAGAATCTTTTTTTTTCTGATGTCACAGCAGGATTATCAGACAGCAGTTGAAATGCTGATACTGAAAAAAAGCCTCTGAAATATGAATAGGGGAAATCCTCCCTATCCTAACTGTGGTAGTGGTAACGCCATGGGTTAACCTCTGTAGGCAGTTCAGCCCCATGCAGTTGCTCCCTCACTCCCTGCAGTGGGACAAGGAGGAGAACCAGAAGGGTAAAGCGACAAAAATCATGGGTTGAGATAAAGTCAATAAACCTGAGTTTAACTAATAAAGCAAGAATCCTATGGACAAGCAAAGCAAATAATTCCTTCCACATTTCCTATGAGGGGACAGCGGCTCAGCCAGCCCAAGGAAAGCTGGGCTCCATCCAGCTGGGACTGGGAAATGCCAAACACCATCACACCAAACGTCCCCCATTTCAGTTGTTATTGCCTAGGTTTTTTTCTTGTTAAACATGGTACCATTGATCTGGGGTATCTCTTGGTGTCAGCTATCCCCTGGCTGTGTCTCCCCCACAGCCTCCTCCCCACTGTGTGGGGTGAAGAGCAGAAACAGCCTTAACTCCAGGTAAATGCTGCTCAGATATAACAGAAATGTCCCTTTAATAATAAAGTAATTTTCAGCACAAATCCCAAATATATCCCCATACCAGCATTTCTAGCCTAAAGTTCTGCAGCAGCAGATGTTAAAGGAAACGAGAAATGCTGTTGTCTGTTACCAGACAGACACCCTTTATATCATCCTTACTTTGTCATTTCTCCTCCTTTCTGTACCCTGCCTCTTCCTCAACTGTGCAGGTTGAAGAGTAAAATGGTGTTCTTAAAGGCATAACAGTTTGCTTTTGTCTGATCTATTATGCTGTACTGTACTTTAATTCAGGCTTTTGAGGCACTGCATGACTGAGAAAGCAGTGTGGGAAAGGCTTTGGAGCCAATGGCTCTGGAGTTATACTGACAGGGCTGCCAGCAAGGATATCTGTGAATTGATGGCTTCACTCTGGCTGCCCTTAGAAGTTAACTAATATTTATTTGAGTGGAGCAAATGAGGTACAGCTGTACACAACGCTGACATGCTAGGAAAGCAAATTATTGGGCAATCCAGTTACTAAACTCACTAATCATGTTCATCTGAACCACTTCCACAATGAGTTTGGAAAGTACTACCTAGTCTGTGATGTTGCAAGACTGGTTCAAGCTACTCCAATTATTTCTAGAAAGATTTCATATTTTGAATAAATATTTTCATAAAGATTTCTAAAATGTATAGCTGAAATCCCTTCATAGTTTGAACTCTGCAACTCAGCACAGGCTTTTCTCTTCAAATAGCTATTGGAGACCTGGACAAGGCTCACTAACAAAAGCAGATGTCAGCTTGCAGCTATTAGCAACAAGGGCAGTTTTAAGATGAACATATGTTTGCATATTAAGGATATTACAGCACAGTTTTATTGGCAGTAAGAGTCTGCTTTCGCAAATACCACTGACAGAAGAAACATCTTCTGACCCAGTAAGAATCCTATGAGCAATATTCCATATGCCAGTAAAATGACATCCAAATTGAAGGAAAATTTACATATTGCCATCAAGGCAAAATTGGCTACAACTGAAGGTTAATGGAAAAAACACAATCATTTCATTTTGCAGCTCCTCTTTAGAGTCAACAAGGTTTTATTTCAGAAGAAAAGGAGAAAGAAGCATACATGTTCCTCCCTCTGCCTTTCACTGTAAATCTTAGTTTGGAACGATTGAATAATACTTACATTGATGAGGTTTTATTAGACACTGTTAGAGAGAACTTGAAGCATTAGTAGCAAAATTTATGTTCTAACTTCCTATCTTTTTTTTAAAAGTAGAATAATGGGCAAAAAATGTCAGATGGAGACTTATTTCATTTAGGCTACTCTATGCTGAACATTTAGGAGCAATCTGAATAGCTGCAGAAGAGAATTTCATTATTTATGTGACAGACATGGACAGAGCCTAAACCAAGATCATATCATGCTATGAGCTGTACCATCATAGAAGGAGATAAGAGTGTCTTTGGCCAGAGAGTTTATTGGCTAAATTTGTGTTATAATCTGGCACATCTTTGGATATTTTAAAAATGAAAACAGTCTAACTGGTTGCAATGTCATGCCTGGTCTTACCCCAAAGCACTTCAAGCTGGTGAGCCAGCTTTGCAGTCCATTTTCTGAGGCCAGGCTGTCGTGTCACCTTGCTGGCCTTGTTTTTGAACAGAGATTGTGTAGATGCTGCTCAATGTGCTCATGTGATCCAAGACAGCCACAGTTCCCCCCGAGTGCTTCAGCAAGAGCCAAACGTGTTGTGCAGCACCTCCCTTCAGCCCCAGGAGGAGTGAGGCATCCCCTGGCAGTCACTCAGAATTCACTGAGCACATATGGATAAAGTGATGCCTTCTCATTCCCAGGCAATGGCACAGTTTGTGCAGCTGACAGTCTGTGCCCGCTTTGTGGGTGCAGCAGACAAATGATGGATGAGGACAGCTGGCAGACAGGCATCATGCCACACATGGGCAAGAACATTCTGAGTCCAGTATATGGAGTTCAAGAAAATCATGATTCTCTGGAAGATCCATCAAATTAAGAAAGGGTTGAAGTTTGAAATTCTGTCTTTTTTTGGAAAGAAAAAAGCAGGAAGTAAGAAACATTTCTCAAAAACAGGCAGTTTGCAGAATGTTATTTTCTGATTATCTCATTACATATCAGATGAAACTTGTAGTTTGGGAAAAATCAACGACATCCTATGGCTGTATCAAAACTGAACATATCAAATGACTATTGTACTTTCCTTGTTTCAATTTTGGAATGATTGTCCCACAGGACCCAAAATGGCAGAGGACATACATACAATGCAGCCAGGACTTGATTCAAATAGCATCCACTGTCATTGTCAATGCCCACTAACTACACTGATAAAATATATTTTTTGACATATTTTTCTTAACTCTAAAATTTAAAACGTTGAATAGTAAATAGCAATACATAAATCACAAAACAAAACCCAAAGCATATTACTTTCCATTAGGACTACCTAATTTCTGAATCTTTTCTCTTCTGCTAATAAAAGAAGATACCACAGCTCACTACATCCAGTGCTAAACTCAATGGTTTTAAGAGATATTAAAGCCTTATTTTTACTTGCAGTCATTTCAGCCTTAAAATAAAAAAATAAGCTTTTTATTTCAATGGCACCAGAACTTTATAAGGCTGTATGCTGCACCACTTGCTGGAAACTGTTCTCCTCCAGTGCTTACAGAATTCTGACATGGTCAGACTGGTTAAAAGCAACCTGCTGAAAATTAGCTTCTCACCAACATGTCCTGCAAATCTGATTGACTTAGATTTGTACGCCAAAATAGAAATTTCTGGCAAGATCCATGTGAAATATTTCTATTGTCATCCACCTGAAACTTTGGATAGTTATATTGAATATTCTAATAGAACAGCAGAGACTGAGCAAAGTTATTATGCAATGATTGCACATACTATAAGCATTTAAATATTCCCCCACGTGTTTCAATTTACAGCAAAAAAAATTATAAAGTAGCATGAACAAAACAGTAAATCCCAAAAGAACTAATCTAAGAAAGGCAATTTTTTCCCCCAATTCTGGCCATGATTGTAAAGTACATCCATTTTTGGGATGTTATTAAAGACAGTACTCTACCACAGGAAAAGAGGGATTCCAAAGAGGACTTTTGCACCCTGGGAAACTGACACTATTTAATGATTGGGAGACTCCTCAGTGTTCTGCATTTAACCCACTTCATTGTTCTAACCTGTACTGTATCCCCTTACAGAGGTGCAGCTTCACCTTGATTTTTTTTTTTAATTGGCATTCCTTTACCTCAACCTTCACAAACCATTTCTAGAAACTTCCTTATCAGAGAATCCTTAGGATTTCAAATTCAAACAAATAGAGCATAAAAGTTTTTCATCATCCTCCAAAATACAGTTAAATAGCTTTTGTGATTTTTGACAGGAGTCTTTTTATTTTTAATAGGGTCCTAGTGCTCTGAAGAAGCAGACTTACAACAAGCTGTAAGAATCATGTTGACAGATGACTACAGCCCGACTAATTTAACTCATTGTCACTAATGGAGCTACAGCCAATAAGGCAAGGGTGTGACATGTTTCTCATGTCAGGAGTTCACCAGCAGACCGACCACCCTAAAGAACCTGTGACCTCTGTTCTGTGTAAGCCCCTGCATTCTCATCCGTCCTGCCCCAGAAGATCAGCAGCTGTGTAACCTCAGATCAGCTGAGTGGAATTGTGAGAGCAATAAGAAGCCTCATCTGGGTCCCCCATGGCACAAACCTCCCTCCAGCATCTCAGGAGCTGCCCTTCTCCTCAGCCATGCTGCAAGAACGCTGAAGTACACGCAGCTACCTGCCTCTCTTTAGCTGCTTGGCCTGAATTCAGAGGGACGTGATCAGCATTTTTGGTCTGCCAGCTGCATCCCTGTCTGCTGATGGCTCTGCTCTCTCTGTTTTGGTGCTGCCCTTGGCTCCCGGCTCATGTTCCTTTACAGATACTCTTTTGCTGTTTCCTGACACTTTGACCATGAAGGAAACATAAATGATTCCTCACTTCCTTTGCCAACAGGAATTCTCATTTCATATGAAAGAGTTCATTGAAACCTGAAAAGAAATCTACTCCTTTTTCTTGCTCAAAACATCCCTCAACAGTCTATTGACAACCCCAGAAACAGGGCAATTGTTGGATTAATATTTTCAAACTGAACTTTGAAGTACAGCAAATTTCATTTCACACAGAGAAAACTATGATCAGAGAATAAATACATCTGATGTGATGGCAAATTATCCCAGACTTCATCTCAGAGGCTGGAGATTGCACTGAAATGGGTAAAGCTGCTGCCAGCCCCATATGGCACAGCAGTGGATAGAGGTCCCTCCTTCTGG
Organism: Acridotheres tristis; assembly: GCA_037013685.1. Lineage (NCBI taxonomy): Eukaryota > Metazoa > Chordata > Aves > Passeriformes > Sturnidae > Acridotheres > Acridotheres tristis. The sequence goes on along the minus strand of CM072889.1, from coordinate 5,822,824 downwards.
AGTATGTGCAAAGTGGCATTCTCCACCTGTTCTCAGACTCTTCTGAGCAGAGATGCTCCAACAGGACAGGGGTAAGAGGTTACCAGAATTTGCAGAACACCTCTTTTAATTCCAAGCAAAATATATTTTTGTAAAATTACCTCTAAATATACTGGAGGTAGCATTTTAGTCCTCATTAAATGCAGCCACAGATTTCTGTCAGCTGGGATAGAAAGAGAACTTCAGCCACAGTAAAATCTATTACAATTCTTTCAGAACAGATGCTTTAGTAGAAGAAATTTTTAAAAGTATATCATGAGGTCTACTCTCAGTTATAAATATCTTCCTGACATTATTAATCTGAGCAGAGCTCCTCAAATGCAAATTGAGAACATTTTAAAAATGTGATTCTCTGTTAAGGAGTAGCATGGTATTAAAGCTAATTTGAGTGTTATAAAAGTTATTTAAACCCCAGTATATTTTGCAGAACATTTTCACCCATAATTCAGCATTCAAATCTTGTTTTCAATATTGACAAATGCAAGTGGTGAATTTTTAAAGAAATTATCATAGCTGTTGGTGGCTAAAGTAGCTCAGTATTGTGATATTTACATTTGCTGAGCACAGTATGGAACAGAATTTGTCTTCTGTTCTGAACAGCTCCACTACATATATGTGCTGATTTTAAAATAGGATATGATACCCATAGAGTTTTTTGGGAGCTCTGCATAGTTATTGTTTTTGCTGGCAAGAGATATGCACGTGTGTATATATATACACACAAATATATACATATAGATAGGTCTATATATATATATTCACATCCATCTGTTCTTGGGCTCCAGCTCCTTAGCAAGGGCTCTCAAAGACCATGGTTCACTATCTAACATGAAACTGTTTTACACGTCAGAACTAAGAGTCTGTGAGATGACAACCAGTGGATTAATGAAAAATCTGCACTGGATGCTCCTCAGATTTCAAAAGGAGAATAAGGAATTAAAGAATCTGGATCATCCCAAGCAGGATGACTGTATTTAGGAACTTATCTAAATCTTGAAATGGTGAATAAGATTGTCTTTTCACCTAAATGTTGGCCTGGGATTACAGGAGTACATCATATTTCTTTTAAAAGAATGAAAATTACTGAACTACATACAATTCTGATGAAATATAAACTTTATTAAGCTGCTGCTTATGAAGTTGATTTGACATACTGTGTGGATAAAACTCTAAAACTAATGAATATTATCAAAATGTTGTAGAGAAGACTACATAAGAGTAATTTGTTATTTATTTAAGTATTAAGTATTCCATTCTCAAAAAAAGTTGGACAACGTTGGTCCACTCAATCAAACAAAATAGTAGAAGACCCAGCAAGTGCACAGCTTATTTTGTTAGGAATATTTTAAAAGCGAATTACTCAATATCAATCACTCCAAATCCATCTAGCATCAAGACCTAAAAAATTCTAACTATGAGTAATGTAATAATTTTTCAGCAGCTTAGTTACCCAGGTGAAAATATCCAAAACATGTAATCAAAGGCAAGTTATAAAATGTGTTCTCATGTGCCTTTTGAGCTTAAGACAATTAGAATAAGTGACAGGAAATTGCTTGCCTCATTTATCACGGAGAGCATTCTGTTGCTACAATAAACATGAAACCATTTAGAAGATTATGTGAGACAAAGTTCTGTAATCTTGGTGCAATAAAAAAAATAATTGAAAAGTCATACATGAGAATGCTTTACCTTGAAAAAACAATCTCCTGAGACCTTATTAAGGCTAGAAACCCCAGGTATCTGCATGAAGTCAATAAGCACATCCTGTTATATTTTATCTCAATCACCCTAGTAAGAGTTACTGCTGAAATTTCATACAACAGCAAAATAAAGAGGTATGGGTCTTTAAGGATCCAAGGGACAAATCAAAAAATAATTAGTTTGGAAGATTGTCACAGTATTTTGTTCATTTTCTTGATGGAAAGTGTCTTATTGAAATAAAGTTCTTAGGATTTTTTTCTCATTTATGTTCCTAAATAATGAAAAAATAGTTTTTAAAAGATATTTTTAAAAAGAAAAATATTTCAGCTCTCATGGAAATTTATCCTCTTCCCAACTGGTATCTTTATTTTTGATGAATGGGCAAATTATAAAATAATACACTAAAACCTGAATATGTGATTAAACAATTGCTAACAATAGACAGCTTCAACACTGAAAGTGTGGCTGGCAGGATGTCTTAGACATTACATTTGTGCAGGAATTTTAGATTAATTTTCTTTTTCCCCTTGATACTCACCTGGGATAATCACCTGGTAATCAAAAGTCTAAGGGTGTTCAGGTTCTCAAAGAAGCACAGTATGTTTTCTTTACAGAATAGGAGTGAATGGGAAAGAATATTCATGGTACAATTGGTGTACTCCAGAGCCAGGGCTGATTCTTTCTTCTAAAGCATTCAGAGCTCTGCCTGGCTTGAGAAATGGCAGCCAACATGCTTGAACTTAAAAGAACTTTCATTTTTGCTCTGTATCAGGCCCTTAGACCTTGTGGCTACATTGAGTCTAATCTAAGACCCTATATCTCAGGTAAGGACAATCTCTATAAACTGTTCTTGAAACTTAGGTTCTGAAGTCCCTCCAACGCACAACACTTCTTATTCCTCCATGGAAATATATTTATTCACTGAATAGCACAAAAAAAAAAAAAAAAAAGCCAAAAACCAAAACAACCCCCCCCCCAAAAAAAGAAAAAGAGAAGCAAACCAACCAGAGAAAAAAAACCCACCACAAAGCAACTAAGCTCCTGAAAGCAATCACCCCACTTCTCTCAGCTGTGGGCATCCCAGTAAAAGCAGCTGTCACATTTTCTTTTGTAAGTGTAACTGCATCTCTACTTGTTTAAATACTTTCTGGAAATCTGCCCTTAATTACTATTCTCCTTTTGTTTTCCAAAGTTATTTCTTCTCAACTTTTCTCTTTCCTCAAATTAATGTTTCTTGTAACAAAATAAAAAAAAAAAAAATACCATAGTGCTTCCTGGAGGACTTTTTTTGGTGGGATCATGGCTAAGTTTATTAAAATTAACAGCTGGACCCTAGAATTGTGCATGTATCTCTGCATACCTGTCTTCAGAACTGCCCTATTTCAGAGGAGGTACTGATGTTCATTTTTGCATGTGGCTACTGCTGGGTCAATTGCCCAGCTATAAGTCAGTAGAACAAACTACTCAGTGTGAAGAGAGACAAAGAACACATTTTGGGCTGTTAAAATAGTTGTTCACCTCTACCATGTATTACCAACTTATCTGAAGCAATGGCAACAAAAGAAGAGGGAAAAAAAAGTAACTAAACTGCCAGAATTATTTTGCTCACAAATGTTCAACTATGCTTGATGTTTTTCGAAGCAAAAACCAAAACCTACATGGGAGTGGGAACTCGTGCCAGCATGTGCTGCATTGAGTCTATTGAAATGAAACATCAGGGGGTTTTTATTAACAAAATTACTCAAATCTCAAAGATTCACCTCCAAAATAGAGAGGAATATTTTTAGTTCTAATTTTCAGTCAGTGGCTGTCACTCTCCTACTTTTATTGTGTTGAGAAGACATTCAGTTTATTCTTCCACTCTTTTGTCTCACTCCTTGCAAAACACTGACAAGCTGTGTGGGAAGCAGCAGTGAGAAAGAGAGGGGAAAAAAGCCTATAACAAAAATCCACCACAAAAAGCCAAATACACAAAATCCCCACAAGGCAGACAGCATTTTGGCCTAGACTTAAAGTCTTGGGGGCTATGGAACAGGTCTGCCTTGCCAAAACTACCTGTGAGATCTTAGTCGAACAAACAAAGCAGTTAAGTAGAGTTTCATATTTATATTTAATTCAAGCAGAGTCTCCCCAGCTGTTTCATTGGAAGGGAAATAGTTCTGCTTGCAAGGAGCAGATAAATAAAACCTCCAGCTCACATGTTAAAGTGTTGCCCTAGGTACAGAGGCTCTGCAGTAGTCAGGACTCATCTTTGCCCCAAACTCATACCTAATAGGCAGAACAGAATTTGGTTTCTATTGTCCTAACAGAGCCTTAGGGAATGAAAAAGGTTCTTTCAAAGTGTATTACTGCTAGCTTCAGAGGAGCAATAAAAGAAAGGATAAATCTGACTTATCATCAGTTATGGTGGGGATAGTGCCATTCTCATCTGCAGCACTTGAGTCACAGCCTATCCCGTGCTTTCCATCTCCTGAAGAAGTGGGAGATGATTCTCTTGATAAAGCACTGTTTCGTTTCTCTCCACTACCCGTGTCCTGAGGTCAAAGTGATCAGTCAGGGTAATGGCCCATAACTAGAAAGTAAGGAGTTCTAAATACAGAAAACAGATTGACAGGCTAATAAATAAAGTAATTCTATATCTTAAACTTCTATTGACCAGAAGGATATAAAAACCCTTCTTACTTAGGTTTTCTTTGCCATAATTTATTTTTTTTAAATCTCTGCAACAGAAAGAAAGTATCAGCATCAACATAACCACAGCAGCAAATCTTTGTGGAGAAACAAAGGCAAGGAGATCTCAGACTCTTGCAAGCTTCTTGCTAGCTACTTGTACTGCAACTTTTGCAGTTTTAAATTCCCACAGGTACAATGATATAAATATATCTGTATACTGTTCCCTATAAAGCAGATGTTGATGTACCTGGTACTGTCCCTTCTGTACCTCAACTGCTCCTTCAGCACTGTTAAGATCCACTACGGCTACAACAGGCTCCTTATTGATTGCCGAAACATCATTCAGATTGAAAAAAAAAAAAAAAAAAAAAAAATCAAGGAATTGCAATCTATAATCTATTGCAGAGTGGCTGCTGGTGTGAGAGAGAGTCTGCTTTAGTATCCAGCTGAACTCTGCACTCCCACCTAATAGCAGCAGTTTATACTCAACTTGTTTGTCTGTAAATAACACATTGTGAGGATCATAGAAAGGCAGCCCACCAACATTAGGAAAAAGACCAAAACAAGCATAATGAAAACTCTTAAAATTCACTCTCAGCAAAGAAATCTATTTTGGGAAAAGGACAGTAATATATTAAAACACACTTCAAAACGGTATTATTAAACCCACAGCATTTACCAGTAGCTACCACACTGTGGCATCCTATGATAACACAGTATTTGACCATGTATTCAAAAGAAATTAGCCTCCAAAAGAACAGAAACACTCCTGATAATCTACTGCAAGATATGTGGATAAATTCTGACCTTTTAATAGTAACAAACCTAAAGTGGTAGATTTTGCCTCTCTCAGAAGGCTGATTAAATTATCTTTTAATTAAGAACATTTAATCTGCAACCTTTGCAGTTATCTATAAAGTGTTTCAAAGTTGTCAAAATTTAAAAAAAAAATAACAGTCCAGGGTATTGACAAGGAAAAAATTCCTAGTTAGAAGGAAATAGAAAATTACTATCCATGCAAAGGTCATTTGGCTGTACTGAGTTATTCCAATCTTTCAGTAGTGTATTATTCATGCTACTGTCTACAGTTTGTAACCAGCTTTTTTGTTTTACCTTTGTAAGAAGAGAGCTTATTTTATAATCCAAGCAGAAATATTACTCCATCTTCTATATACAGAAGTCACTAACATTACCTTAGATACTTTGTGGTGGATGGCGAATGGTGCTAGCATACCTTAACAATCTTCCGAAATTATGCACCAGAGCTCCATTAATGCATAAAGATTTTATCATGATTAATAGTAGTTTAATGCATACTCAAGGAATGAAAAATAATTTGTCTCACATAACGGGTTACCGCCTTGTCAGTTCAGGAGGCTCGGTTTTGCTGTGACCTTCCAACAAATGCATGTGAGTCACAGGTTCATTAGCCGCATTCCTTGCATGACCTAGAAAAATACAATGGAACTCCAATTTTCAAGTCCATCACTGGTCTGTTACAAAGCCTTTTTTCAATTTCCGGGCTGAATGCAATCATGGAATTAATATATATTGGAACAGGGCACTGATCAGCAAGAAGCACCCAGTTCAGTCTTCTGGCTTTTCAATCAGGTACCAGAACATCAGTTGTTCCAGGTCATTCATTTTGTACTATATTATTCTTCACAAAGAGACATAGGTATGTACACTTCCATTTTAAATGGAATGGTCTTTACTGTAAGGCAGCTGACACAGTGCTCTTTCTGTGATGCTTTCAAAGGAGTTGGGCTGCGTAGAATCCTCTTACACCTTAGCACAGCAGGTCTAAAAAAGCCACAACCTAAGCCTTTTGTTACAGGTAAAGGTTTGAAGGCTGGATAATTTGTTCAGGTGGGGGGTATTGTTATCTCAAGTGCCGTAGATGGTTATCACAGACCTACAAATTTGTTATCGCAGCTGGAAGAAAATTACTTTTAGTGAAATGGCTCATCTGAGCTATCATACCTAGTGCAATGTGGATTCAGACAAGGAGGGCTGACTGGGCTGTAGGAGGAGCACACTTAGACCTGCCACCAAGAGTTTGGAAACGTGATGTGACACATTGTACATGTACTGAAAGTAGCATGATGGCAAGTTGGTTAGCCAGGAAAATAGAAGCCTTTTTCCCTGAGGCCTGCTTGACATCCCATCATAAACAGGTATCAAATTGCTTTTGGTTTTATTCAGTGCACTCAGCAGGTATACAACAGAAAGGATAAAAGATTATATGCCAAATGAGACAAAATGATCCTTCTCCCAATGTACAAATGATCTCTGAAACTTGCTCTCTGATGAAATAAGAGGTCACTAAAAACTACCTCAGCCAGCTTCGAATATAAAATCAGGTTCAAAACAGACCAATAAAATACACATGCTCACTTCAGTGCCTTCCATACAGTTGTAGTGATTCACACCTCAGCTTCCAGGGGATGCCACTTTCCTCAGGAATCCTGATTTCAGTACATTGTTTTGATAAGCCAGAGGCAAAAAGCATACCCAAACACCCCACACCCAGCCCTCAAAAAAAGTTTGACTGTATGAGAAAGAGCTTTTTGATAGGCACAGAAAAATGCTCCAAAACCCCACTGAGCACTGGGGAGAGTTAACTCAAGTATTTACCTACACCATAAGCTTCTATGTGATTTTGGGGTTTTTGTGACAGCTGGGGTAACCAGAGCAACAAAGATGGAGAAATCTGGGAGCAGATCTTACATCAACAATCTGGACACCTGCTCCAGTGTCTTGATCTGCTTGAATTACTAAAGCTCATACAAGCCAAAATCCCTCTCTGCTCTCCATACAGTCAATAAAGTATCTTGAGGCAGGATATACCCATCAGCACCTTTTTCCCATATACAGAGAAAGTGGCTCCTGGCAAGTTTTTCCCCCTTGATTATTCTATTCAACATTCCTCAGTCAATGAAGGCTGGGTTTTTCAAGGACATTTAAAGACCTATGAAACCTAGGCAAGATTTTTAAAAAGTCCTCAAAGAGAGATCTCTCCCCAAACTTAGATCGTTTTTCTGTGAGGTCTTTTATTTTCCTTCTCCTTACCTTCTCTTACTCCATTCTTTATGTTTCAAAAGTTTGTTACAGTCACTTAAAAACTGTATATCCTCTGAATGCAGCCCCGAGTCTTTAAATTCAAAAGGGAGAAAAAAATTAGTCACCCCAAATCTTTACCTTAGGAAAAAACTCAAAAATATAAAAAACAAATAAAAAGCTTGAGAGAAGACTTTCTGCCACCAGGTCATATGGCCACATTCTCCTACTCATTCTCAGTGAAAACTACCTTAAAATGATGTCACTGATTTAAAAAACCTAAAATACCATCAAGAATAAGTAAATTCAGATACATCTCCTGCTGCCTGGATCAAGACACTTTGCACCAACCACTAGGCCATTTCCTTTTTTTTTTTTCTTACTTGACTGTTGGTTTTGGTTTGTTTTTTGAACAGCAATCATCTTGGTTTCTAAGTCTGAATTTTAGTCCATTTATAAAAATATTCACCATCATCAGAGAATCAGGAACTTTACTTCTATGTGCTCTCAATTGATCTATTACATGTTTTAAAAAACCCACAGTTGCATAACCACAGATAATATGGTTCCACCAGCTTTGTCAACGTTGAGAAATTCAGAAAAAAACAAGAACAAGTAGGTTCAATATATGGTTTCTCTATCAGGAGGAGGGATCTGAAAAGAATCAAAAATGCATTAGGAAGGGTGACATGTTCGGTAAGTTGGAGGTAAGACAATTCCTGTAAATCATGTTATATTAAATTTAAAGCTATCCAGGATATAGACAGACTGTTCTAGCTGGGCTCTTTAGATTTACATCAATTAAAATTGTGTATTTGCTTTTCCCTCTTACTCCTAGAATATGTCATGTCTTTCAACTTTCAAGTTGTTTTTTCCAGCTAGGCAAAGAGAAATAATCAAAGGTTATATCAAGAAGAAACATTCTACCTTGGTCAAAACTGCACTTCTCAGAGAGTAACTCTTTAGGTAGCTCCAAAATTTCTCTATTCTGCAGACTTCATCTCACAATGAGTAAATAGAATTTAGCAAACCAGTGAAAATCTTAAGCTAAGCTTTTACTTTAAGAAACTTTGTGGAAAAGAAAGAACATTTGTGCCATAGAATAAATTAATCTCTCAGTGTTTATTGTCATGGAAAAATAAGTATCCATAAAAGAACCAAGACTTCCTTGTAGCTGAGGTGAAACAAACAGGTTCTAAAGCAGACAGAGTAATGTACCTTGTCCTTGGGTTAAAGTAGCCTATTCCCCTGGCAGCATGGAGGGAGTACAGATGTACCAGAGGATGTTTTGTTTGAAGGAGCTGAAGGTTGGTACAGCACAGAGACACTGCCAAAATGTTAATTTTGTTTTGGCTTAATCCCTTTTACCAAGTCAGTAACTATTTTTGTCAGGATCTGATCACTAATAGACAAAATAAAGTGTTAGTATTTGATAAAATTCTTAGTGCAGTCCAAGAGATACAACAGCAAGAGTGTCTGCACAGAGATCACTTCCCAGACACTTTAATTAGGGGGAAATGGGAAAAAGGTTAGCCAAGGACCTTTGCACTGCCTTCCTAAATCATTCAAGAACAGGCATGATTTTACCTGAATGAGATAGTTTTGCAGCTTTTCTTCTGTCAGTTCTAGGCAGTAGAAAGTCAGTAACACAAGCAGAGCACAGGACATTCTCTAAACAATTTCTACATACCTGCAAACTGGCAAGAAAGGCAGGAATACCACTGGACTTCCCATGACTTCTGGGTGTTTAGGATAAGAGCACAGGATGTTGACAAAATGACAAAGTCTTTGACTCGCTGTGGTTTTCCCATTTCAGTGATCTTGCCCTACAAACCCCGGATCTCATTGAGGGGACACCCCAGCATCACCATCCCATAACCCAGCAGCACCTTATTTATAACCTGTGACAGACTGGATGAGCAAAGCCAGAGCTTACTGAACATAGCAGACCATAGAACACCACTTGAAAACTTAAAATGATTTCTGAGATAAAAAGAAGCTTTTTAACTTGTTATGAATGTCTTCTATTTGTCCAATATATCAGACAACAAGATGAGATTTGTTACTATTAAAAAAATTGTTGCCAATCGCATATAAATGAATACAAATCAAAGTATATTAGGTGCATATACTCAAATATATGTAAAATTTGGCAGTGAGTAATTCAGTATAACTGAGGTTTGTGTGAAGCATAAGCAAAACCGACCGGGGGTGCAGGGAGGGGCTCGCCCTTCCTCACGTCCCAAACAATCAAGGCCAAAAATCCCACTTGTATACTATATGCTAATACATATTAATACAGAATTTTCTGGAAAGCTCCTCCTAGTTTATATTCTAAAATCTATATCTTGTGTTGCACATGCTCTACTAGTACTTAGGGGTCTCATCCTTTTGGAGGTCTTATTTCTGATGAAGGCTCTTGCCTTTATCAGTGACCAAGGTGTGACCTGCAGGTAGCACAGGCACACTAAGCTTGGGATTATGTAACTGAGCAGATGTTTTCCATAAGACGCTAATTAAATCCCATGCCTGGAATCATCCCATTTTGGCACATTCCAAGGTTGAAATTTTTATTTCTAGATGCTGCTTATCAGACCTACGCCCTTATACTATTCCCTTCCAACATCTGGAGATTCCATCAGCTTTGTCTCACTCATTTCATTTTTTTTGGCTTTGTAACAATTATTTTCTATTGATAAGAGTACAATCTTGCTAATATAGTTACAATTTCGTTAGCACGAATCACATTTATCACATAATTCAATCTATCTTTCTTGCTTTAGTCAAATTATGGCTTCATTCAACCAATCCCATTTCTGGGTTTCCGGCCCATTCACCCACCTAAGAAAGGGGTTTTTTATGAATTTTTTTTTAATATTCCTACCCTTTATTTCTTACATTGTGCCTATTTTCAATTGTTCCTTGGTTGCCTCCTGTATTGCCACATTTCTTGAAATATAAAACTTAACAATTTATAAAAGAGTATAGTAATACACAATTTCAGTGAGTTAAAAATGAGTTACAATAGTGCCAACTGTAAGCAACAAATCCAGATTCTATTGCATTATCTTGGGAGATTCATAGTAAATGTTATTTCAAACTCACTGCCTGTAGAAAATAAAAGCTTTTCATTCAGTTCAAGTGTCTTATGATTTAACAGAGAAAAAAATTACTAATATTTGGGCTAGTTTTGTGTCATCACTTTTAGATTAAAATATGAATGGAAACACAAAAGGAAAATTAGGAGACATCTCTACATGAATGTCATTGGTTTTCCTATTGACAAGAAGCCTTTTTTCAATATTCCTAAAAGAGAACGATACTAAAGTCTTCATCTGAAACAATAATAGACAGATGCAAAGTTAAGAAGCCAACACAGGATTTCATTATGTCTAGCTGTTCATTTTGGATCTCCTCAAACTAATCACTAAAATTGACAGGAGAAACAAAGTTAAGATAGTGCAACAAGAAAACGTAAGGTAAATATTTGCAGATTCAACTCTTCAAATGAAAGGATGCAATTCTGAAAAATGTATTTCCTATTTCACAAAAAAACCAAAGACCAAACTAAGTTCATCTTGTGGCTAAGATTAAGGTCTATGGAATATAAAACAAGATAGAGCTTTGTGGTCAAGGTATAACCCTCCAGAGATATTGTTTAGTAATCATACATCTTTAACTGCATTAGTGTTAGCTTGTGCATCTATGGATGCCTGTTGCTACTTAATTTTAAAAGGTTTGTAATCTTGTAATGAAACTGTAATTTTGGCCAGCCACAAAGCAGAATTTGATTTGAGCATTATAATGTAATTAATCGTGGATTTTAGTGTCTCATTTGAAATCATTTATTCAGATTTGAAAAATATACTGCATGTCTATGATTGCATTACATAAAAAGCAAATAAACTACATAATTGACAATTAACTACATGGATTATTTGTCATAAAATGGAATTACTTGGCGTTCAGAGATTGGTCCCAAACTGGTTCCAGTTTGGCTCCTGTTTAGTCACTTGCAGCTGTGCAACAAGACACAAACTGTTGCATGATTTTTATTCACTTTAACTGTGCTGGAAAGGTGATTGGAAAATTTGGGTCCATGGCTCTCATACTCAAAATAGGCATCACTTTGGTGGGGAAATACCAATATTATTTTGCTCCTGTACTTATAGGAGCCTTCATAGATTGCTAAAGGAACAGAAAAAAAATAGAAGAAAAAGAGAGGAATTGTATGGCCTTTGGTGATGCACAGTACAGAATACAACTTCTCTGATTTCCACCCTCAGCTTTTGCATTTTCAGATATCACCCCAAACCTGAAGGATATCTGGAGCAGTAATGTTTTGATGTATTGTTTCTGAAAGCACTCTCCATGTTATCCACCCAGTCATCACCCATGTCTGTAATAGCACCTGGTAATTAGGAGATGTAATAGGCAATTTTCAAAAGTATGACCCAGAGCGCTCACAGGAAAACTGGAAACGTGTGTGTTACCTGACTGCTTTGGTACCTGCAGTGGGAGTAGAACTTCCTGGTCACCTGATGCTACATCTGAGGAAAGGTGAACAAGCACAACTTGTGGCTGTTTAAAGCACACAACAGAGCTGAAGGGAGTGGTGGAAGAGCAGGACACCAGGCTATGGATAAAGGAAAAATGTCGCTCAGAGTAAGGAGGAATCTGAGGTTATTCTGAGACTAAGACTTCATTACATCTGCTGGTGGAGCTTCTGACTAAAACAGGAGGCAGCTCTTCTGTCTTTGTTTGCACTGAAAAACGAGTGGAAAACAGAGCCCACAACAGCAGGTTCATGTCCTTCTTATGTTGGGGGTCCCTGGGCTGGAGGCAGCACTGTGGGTAATGCCTCACCAGAGCAGAGGACAGGGAAGAATCCCCTTCATGACTCACTGCCCTGCTTTGTTTGCAGCCCAGGAAAGGCTGGTTCTCTGGGCTCTCAGCAACCACTGATGGCTCATCTCCAGCAGCACCCCCAGGTCCTCCTCCTCAGGGCTGCTCCCAATGAGTTGCTCCCCCAGGCTGCATTGATGTCTATGCTGCAGCCCCTACAGGACAAAACCTTGCCACATAAACACAATACAAAGACAAAACAAAATACCTTTCAGCAAATTTTCTCTCCCCTGCCCAAAGGAAGAAGAAGAGAGAGATAATGGTTTGGGGGCCATCTGGTGTTCAGTCATGGTCAACCCACCACAGTCCTTTTTCTTGCCCACTTCTTCTGCCCCATTCTTAATTCTCTGCTTTCCATGACCGTCCAATCTCTCAATCAGCATAACCATCCCTGACACATGTTTTGACCTTGAAAATTCATAGGTAAAATAACATTTTTTAAATTCAAAATAATTCACTGTAAAACCTTGTTCTATTTATGAAGGAATGCACTAGGAAGGGTGTCATGTTCAGTGAATTGGAAGGTTCTAGGCTATCCACATCAATATTTTATAATGAGTTCTGCCAAATTAATCAGAGACAAATTAGTCAAGACACTCTACAGAAAAAGCCTATTTGGTTTCTCTGGAACCATTTATCAGGCATGGTATTATGATGAACAATACATTCAAATGTGGTGCCAAAGGACCAACTGTAGCAAAACTTCTAGCCTTTTATTTTTTGTGTAATTCAAACACTGTATAAAGATAATTTGACCCTTAAGAGAACAGCAGATTCATGCAAACTTGTTCACTGAAATCATCTTTCTAGATTAGTACCAAAACTAGGACTAAACAGATTTTTTGTATTACTAGTTGGCTTTCAAGTCTTCAAGTCCCATCAACTTTTTCCACCATTGCATCAGTCAGTACAAACCCACAGAACTTATTGGGTATATTAGAGTTTAAAAGGGAGCTCTCCCATGCTACCTGTTCTTAGCCCACTGCATCTGCTCGCCCCTTGAATTCATCTTCTGCCTATGACCTTACAAATTTGTATCTCCTCCAAGTATACAGAACAACTCATTGTCCTAGTTTACACCTGAAGTATCTGCAGCTTGCTAAATGAAGAAAAATTATTAAAATGTACATAGTGCAGCTGTCTTGAATGTCTGTACAACAAAGATAATTCTGTGACTGGCATCATTTTTTAACAACTCTCCTACTGGTTTGTGGGTCTTTGTGCACTCATTTTCAAGCATTATTAAATATTTGATTGCATGCCATTTGAAACCACTGGGAGAACTATTGTCCAGTGTCTGACACTTCATCACTCATCCAAGGAAAGGCTTCCAAAGCCATTCAATGCAATTGTGCTGCTCAGCGGATATGGACAATTATATATTACTTGTAGACCAAATTCTCTACCTGGAGCTCAATGAAATGCAAGGCAGAATTAAACAGCGATATGCTTGAGAAAAATATCCATAAAATGTGCAAGTCTGAACAATTTATTCCTTTCAAAAAGTATATATTCAGTGAAAGGCCTGAAAGGAAGGTCTTATGCAGGTAAATTAAATATATACCTTCCACTACTTTGTTTTTATTCTATGTGAAAAAGTGACCATTTTATAAGGATAAAAAAAAGTAAGAATATATCTATTAAAATTGAAAGTCAAACTCAGCTCTAATGATATTTGCATGCTCATGACTTCAAAAAATTTTTCCATCTCTTCTGATTCTGCCTGATGCTGAATGATCTGAGTGAATAGAACAAGTGCTTCTCAGAATTACTTGCAGATTGGTATACTTAGTTACTTTCTATATGATCTTTGACTTTAGTAACAGAGATCCAAATTCTGGTAGGAGATGAGAAGCAATGAGCAGATGATTAAAGCACCAGCACAATCCCAATTTGCATCTGGAAAGGCCAAGTGATAATAACTACTGAGGTCTATAGGTCCTATGTGAAATTTAAACCATCAGAGAATGAAGTAGCAGAAAGGTTTAGAGGTTTTACATTATTTACAATAATGTATTGTCTATATTTAATTACAATCCAATATGTATTACAAAAATTAGAGGGAATGACACTGAAAGAAAACTGGAGGAAAAGTAGTAGCTCTACGGCTCAGATCACTGATATTAGAATTCACAAAAATCTACAGAAAGCAAGAGTATTTACAGTCTGCCTGAAGGCAGATTTTATGACAGCACTTAACATTGTCCTATTACATATCATCACAGAAAAAAAAAAAAAAAAAAAAAAAAATCACACTGAAGCTATTTTCCAGTTTCTGCAGGAGAAAAGGGCACAGAGGAGTCATCCCTCCTGTAAATAACTGATAAGGGCTAGAACTATTTGCTAGGAAACCAGAAACTTTTTACTTAGATGTCTATACTTCTTTTGAACACAGGGTCTTCACAAAATAACACTTTATTAACACAGAGGCAGTGTTTGAGAGCATCCACACTGGTAGCATTCCTAAAGAATAATCGGTGATGATTAAGCAACTCCCCCAACTCAGATTTCAGAATACCCTGGCCGAAGGAGACTATATTAGCCCTCCCTAATGATCATGTGCATTGCAACTAACTCCAGCAGCTGGCTGTAATGGAGTCACTGGTAAAGCACTACTTTGAATGAGCAAAGCTTGACAAGTTCTTTCCCACATGAAATACTACTGTGAACACAATGTGGGTTTGAGCATAAGGATCACTATAAAATGCCTTGACTTTTGAAAGGAGCAATTTGTTTCAAATTATTTCTGGAAAAATATTCTTAAGTCAGCTTTTTGCAGTTGATATTTGAGGCAGCATTTCTGCTATTAAGACAGTGCTGGAGAAATTGGAATTGCTTTTCTTAATAATTATTACCCAGTTATTTACAGATTCACAGATTAATAAATTCCACATCTTCAGGAATCAAAACACTAAATTAATTCCAGAAATTTCCATTGAAAGGAAAGAAATCAAAGCACCACATTCAGTTCTATTAACTTCCATCTAGAAAGCATGATCTTAGAAACTTTTAAGGCTTTGGAGACCATAAAACAGACAATCAGGTAATTCTCCTCCATCAAACTAGTCTGAGACTCTTCATGACACTGAGATAATTCACAATTCCTGAAGTCATTCTCTCCACTCATTCCTTCAAAGAAAAAGCAAAAACTGTGCTGATACAGTTTTAGAACAAATTCCATAAAGTCATATGCCAGAGGACTTAATCACCACAAGAATTTACAGCTCTCCCCATAAACTCTGTTGTAAAAGGAGAAAAACAAAAAAAAGAGAAAAATCTTTATTCAAGCTTTCTCTACAAATCTTATCTTTGAGATATCTGCATTCATGAAGAAGACACTACATCCCCCTTCCCTTTAGGGACCTGTAGATTTGTGCCACTGCCACACACCTCAGGGAGAGGGAGCTCAGCTAGAGGAAAAAAAATGCAGAAAGGAAAAAATAAGTTAAGCGCCAGAGATTTTAATGCCCCTTTAAGAGACAGGAAAATTCAGCTTGACCTGAAAGCTCATGCTGCAACCTAATTGGTAGTCTTATTAGCACAAATATCTTCAGCTAATATTTATGTTTTGACTAGATAATTTTCTGCAAGGATGTAACCCAGACAAATCCGTTTATCCTTCAGGCTGATTCTAAGAGAAGGTCAGGGACCTTGTTCTAATGCATTTAGATAAAATACTGTCACATCCAAAGCTGTCATGGATCACTGTCATTCCACACACCTTGAGTAAGATACAAAGACTACACTATCTGAACAGCTGGTCTGTTCTCCTTGTATGTGCAAACATTTTGCAATTTAATATATTGACAATAAATTTCAACATGTGAAATAAAAAATTTACTGTAGTTCCCCACCACTGACTTCATGATTTGGATAAGCAGTACTTGGAAATACTGTCAGAATCATTCTTACAAGATGAACCCTTGGCAAGCCTTCAACATTTGTCAAACGTCAATTTAATTATTTTGGTTCATGTGAGTTATAAACATTTTAATATGCTAAAATGTGGCCATTTCAAAATAAGTCCAGTAAGTAGTTTACAATTTGAATAGATTCCATTAATTTCATTTAAGAATGGAAATGAGGCTTTTAGTTCCCCACAAGTCATAAAGATACTTTTACTTACAAAATTAGAATAATTAGAACATTAAATGTTCCTGAGAACAGTTAATTTACAGTTTTAGCCAGGGACATTTGTAGCGATCACTTGCAAGACAATAAAATGAATAGAAACAAAAACCATTTTTATTCAATTCCAAATTATCAATTTCCTACCATTAAGATTTCACATTGACATAATACTTGCCTTCTGGCTCTTTTCTGAGTCAATTATATAATCTGCATTTGACAGAAATAAGATTTTACTCAGATATTGAAATTTCATCAACATCAAGATGAAATTATATCTTTGTGAAAACAAAAGCAGCTAAGGTTTTTAAGGCAACTTGTTTTGCAATTACTTGCTTCTTGTACTTCTTTCCTTTCCCAGTACATCGATTACTTTCCCAATGTTTGATTATCTAAAACACTGCTCTAGTTAAGGCCTTTTCTACTCTCTCATCTCCCATTGTTACACAGCTAAGAAATATATTCCTTACAAATATTACATGAAGATTTTCCTAATCATTTCTACCTTCGGTGCCTTAGTTCATATTCAGTTGCAAATCAGTGAGAAGCTGTTCTTCCACTTCTCCATAGAAGAGAAAAATACTTTTTTTCAGTACTTGTTCTAGTGTCTTACCAAAAGAAATTTTAAAAAAACCCACTGTTTTTTCTTATTAATTATGTTTCTTAAGAATGACTTCTTAGATGAAAAGGTGTCTAGTCATGTATTAGACAACCACAAAACTAGATCATAGTGTGCAAAAATATGCCAACATCCAATCAATAGAAATGGACCTTGTAGAGAATGTAGGAGCTATTTTTTTGATACTTGCTTTTTCTTTGACATCACAAAAATTCTCTAAACACATAATATAACAGTTTCAGATACAAAGGCACTTTTAACTCACCAGCACCAAGAGAAGAATAAATCAGAAAAGACTCTCCTGACAGAGTTTGCCTCATTGGGAGGCCAGATAGGCCTCCAGCAGCTAAATAGTATTAATGGTTTGAAAATTCCAACACAGACACTCAAGGAGAATACATTCTTTGGACTACCTAGCAAAGATACTGTGTGATTATTAATCAAGAAACATTAGGAACACCTTATAATAGGAATCATTCTTCATACGGGAGCAATTACAATTAATATGATTGCAAAAATATTAGGAAAAATAACTCTTTTGTGGTACTATCTGCTTCTTATATTTTAAGCAATTGTTTCCTATAATGAAATTTTTGCTTATTATATGCTTCAGTAATTCAGTCTGGTTCATAATATTCTCCAACTCTTTGCAGTAAGGTACAAAATCCTATCCCTTAAAGATCCTCATTTGTTTCCCCAAAATAAGCCTACAGACCCTGTCTTGATTAAAAATGTTTATCAGTAACATCGCAAATAAGTATAATGAAAACCTAAGAGACTTCCTTTTCTATTTTCTCCTAATCAAAAGAATGTCCAGGACAGACTTTATAAGTTGCAGTACCACGAAAGATCACAACACTACTCAAATAGTTTTTGTATATTTCTTTTGCTATCTGCTTGATTTTTGGAAGTGTTGAAACCAAAGACCAAATAGAGTGTAAAGAACAGAAGCAGGTGCAATCACAACCTGGCAATACAAGAAGCAATAAAAGTAAAAATTAGTCATTAATTTACAAAAATTACATTTCAGCTTTTGATAAATAAAATTCCATCACTTAAAAAATATCTTTAGAGATAAAAAAAAAAAATCATGTGAATGCTGAATATTGTCAAAGCATGATGGGTTTGCTCTATCTCAAAATCTGTACTTTTAGGTATTTTGGTCCTTTTTTGCCTAAAGTGGATTTGGACCATAACTGGAGAGTCTGAGTCAAAAGTAGGACACTAAGAAAAAGTTTCAATAATGTTAAATTGCATAATTAAGGTCACTTTTTAATGCAGATAAACCATACACAGGACTCAGCCTTTTTCACAGCTAATTCATCTCAGAGCAGACACTTTAAAGTGCGGAAAAAAACCCCACATATATTCCAGTAAAGTCATATTTTTACAATTTTTTGTCCCATGCATTTAAGATTCTACAAGGCACATATCAATGAGAAGTCACTTTTTTATCTTTTTAGCGTATTTCCTCTTGAACACACATTAAAACTAAGAGAAGAAATAGCTCCTGTGCACTGTGTTAAAGAGTGCTAAGAGCGGTTTAGAAAATATCAGCAATATAAAACAACTTTAAAATGCAAGGCTAGAAATTTACTTGAAAAGTGGTGTCTTGTATTACCTAACTTATCAATCATCATATGATGCCTTAAACAGGCAGCATCAAAACACATCAAATAATATCTTCTAAGTCATTTATATTTTTACTCACTAGGAGGGAGTTCTTTGAAGGCTGAGGACTGTGAGGATACACACAAATTACTATCTGTAACCTGCAATAAAATAGGCCTGAGATGGTTTATCTCTTCTGCATATCCTATTTTCAAGAGACAGGTTTAACATTTGAAATACTGACTAATTCTAAGAGAGCTACATCCAGTAGCAACAAAAAGCACTATACATAGATATGAAGGGGGGGGTAAGGGGGGGGGGGGGAAAAAAAAAAAAAAAGGAAACATAGACAACCACCTACACTACCTTTTGAAATTCAGCAAGGAATGGCCTCTTTTAAGGAACGTAATTGGAGGCCTCTCCCACACAAACTCAGGTGAACTACTTTGCTCCCAAACCCAACCAATAATTGCTAGCACCTGATCTTCCACATTTGCCTACCAGATATTCCTTTATGATCATTTTAGCTGACATGCAGAAATTAAATCTGAATGTTCACAGGCTTTATTTCAGTAAGCTTACTGTCAAATATAAAAACCATATAGTTCTATATTAATTTTGTAAAATTATATTTCAGGACAATGCATTTCATTATGTTATGTTTGAATACAATATTCAAAACTGAACACTTGAATACAGTGTTCAAATAAAAATATTCAAAACCAGGAAATTGGAAATAATATTTAATGATTCAGTTCTTTCTTTTTTGATTTTTCCCATCTCATTTCATGGAAAATTCAAAATCTAATTTTATGCTTAAACAAACACATGTCAAAAATTTCTATGGGTAATCTTAAAAAAATTTAAAACCAAGGCAAATATAAGTACTTTGAAGCTGAGGACTCCTAAATCCTTTAGACAGCAAAGCATAAAAAATAAAGTACCTAAGAAAACAATAGTGATAATGATTCCTTTAGATTAGAACCTTCTATGTCTGTTCTCCACCATTGTGTTCTCTGTTACAATTCAAATGCCCTCCTTCCTCTTCCTCTCATCTGCCTTTTAGTCTGTAGCAATGTCATCACCTTCAGAAATTCATTTCCTTCAGACATTGTCAATACAGATAAAAATTATGTATCTCTAATTTTTTATCAACATAGGGAAAATAACCCCAAGCACTGTACCAATTAGTTATCTTGGAAGCTTTAAAATAACAACAATGAAAAAAATATTAAAAGCTAATATTCTTATATCACAATACCCTTCACAAGCAAAGGAAGACTATCACTAAGGAAGCCTACATTTCCATTAGATCTAGCCACTGAAAACTGCAAGTTTGATTTTCAACTTTAAATATAATTGAATTTGCTGCTGCAACTGCATGAAGCATATCCACATTATTTCTTATTTAATTTAATCTGATAATGATTTTAGTCCCTGAGTCCTACACCAGTCCCTGCAAAGCTTGTCTTGGCCAACAAAAGATATTCTTATTTATTATATCAATTTGCTCATCATTCTCTCCTAACATGAATTGTGCAATGTTACTGACTTGAAAATGCTACCAGTTAACTGTCTGACTGTCCTTACCAATAGGAACAGAATTTTTCCTGTGAAAACTACCTGAATTTAATTGAATCTTGGGCCATTTCCATTGTCCTTGACTGTATTATCCAGCTTCATATTTTCAATCTAAACTTTTCTTAACACTTAAATATGCAAAATGAAAAATAGAGTGAAGGGGTTATAAAGTCTGCATATTATTTTATGAAGTAAAAATCTCCTTACTAAGATGAACATTTACTCTGTATGAAGTAAAAGGACATTCCAAAAATTTTAATTGCAGACATAAATTGATACTCAAATTTTTATATGTTGGCCATGCTGCCAGCATTAAGCTACAAAAAACTCAGAACTTCTAAGAACAGAATTGATAAATGGGGAAGAGGCAGTCAAATACTTTCTCTGTCTGTTTAGATGAAACAGTTGTGGCATATTAATCACAGGAGTGATGCACAGTTCAAGAGAAAGATGCTGAGTGAGGTACTGAGGGGCTGCATCCATGTGACTTTGTAGATGTGGCACTACAGGTGATACTGGAGTTCCCCTTTCATTTGTCCCTTTCATTTGTCCAGTATTATTCACAGTACAAGTCATTACTGTAAGGCTGATGTGCCCATAGCAAGAAGTCCTCAATGTTACTAAAAGCTGAGGGTATTTAAGAGCCAGATTTTCATGTGATACTGTTGAGGCTCCAGTACTTTGAAATTTGAAGGAAGGAGGTAAGGAACTCCTCTTTTATCACATCCTTTTCTAGGCGAGAATTTAAGATTCTGTATAAGGTGAGCTTCAATTAATATTAGGGGAATTAAATTGACCCTGAACAGTTTGATTCTTATAGATATAACTTTAAAACAAAATATCACTCTGCGGACTGGAAGAAAGAATTATATTTTAGCATATTCTGTTTATTAACTAATTTCTCCAAACTGGGCAGAAGGATAGTGACAGAATTAAGCACCTCCAGCAGGCCTGATGCTAAGGTGATAGTGGACAGCCTCGTGTCCTTTGATGTGTGTCAGCAGAACAATTTTAGGAAGTACATAACTGCAGTGTTTATATGGACATTTTCATCTACTCTGGATCTCCAAAAAGCACATTAAATAAAATTATTTTCAGCTGCCTTACCACCTGATTATTAAATGCAGATCTCCACAGAAAAGTAGAATTGATCCATAAGGAGGATATTCTTAATTTAGTCCACTATCAGTTTTTGGAACTGGAATATTGTTCAGCAATGTAAATATATGGACTTATTTTCATTGCCTAAATTAATCCTGAAAATCTTCACTTCGGGCTTCAATACCTATTAATAGATTTGCTGTAAGGATGATAAACAGTGGTGAAGCTTCATTGTAAAGGCATTACACTGAATGATTATTCCCTAGGTTATGCATCAGTGACCTTCACAGAGCCATTGATAGAAGTCTGCACAGTCTGCATGTGCAACTGTCTTTGTGGTTTTAAAATGAGGGCACACATCTAAGCAGCCACAACACTTTAAAAACCCCATCAAATTAACGTGAATATGATACTAGAGCTAATACATTTAACCCAGCAATATTACACACTGTCCACATGAACCTCAGTAAGATCAAACGTCCTACACAATAGTAAGTGTAAAGAATATTCACAGTTCAAAGAAAGAAAAATTGTATTCCGTTAGAAAACATGGTTTCATCCCTTAAGTGAAAGAAAAAGGAGCAAACAGCTTAGCAAGACAACTCCATCCATCTTCACTGACCCTTTAAGGCCCTGGGGCTGGTAAACTGAAGCAAGTTATATCCTGTCCTCTGCCAGTGAACTGCTGCAGATCAGCAAGATCACAGAGCATCTTTCCAGTGCTGGCATGGCTGCAGACTATTGCATCCCCAGAGCTCCAATAAAAACAATATATATTTAGTATTTAGCCAAAAGGCTGCCCATAACAGATACTAATACAGAGATGGGGAAGAAAATAATGGAAAAGTGTATTTGGTAAAGGAGAGATCATGAAGCAAACCCATGCAGGAAAAAGTATCAAAGCTGTTCCTGTCTGGCTGTCACTGGGGTAACCTTTAACCATTGAGATGTCCTTTTCTTCTAAAGCAAAATATCATCCCTCCCACACAAGTACCAGAGTCCCTAACTTCCTGTCATCACCATTCCTAGAAAGAGCAGGAGGGCAGAGGAGATGTAGGGCTTCTTCCTGGAACTGCTGCTAATGAGATGGAGGGTGGAGAATCCCAGCATCTGAGTGGGATTCTGGAGTGATGTTCAGCAGCCTGCTTGAGAATCCTGGTTTTAAAGGGGATTTTAGCTGTGAGGTCATGGACTTGTACTTTGTTTTGGTACAATATAAATAGACTTAGAGTTTATGAAACAAAATGTTGACTTATAGATTCACACAGACACATTTAAATATACCTTAAATAAGTAAATAAATAAAAGAACAAAAACCCCCCAAAACAACCCTAAGAGAAACCCAAATCCCAAAACCCCTCCACACTAAAAGATCATGAGTTTAGAAAGCTTCAGGTTTAACATAAACTGATTTAATAGCTCTGGACTTTACTGGCAAACACAAATCAAATCTTTCATGCTTGCTTAAAGACTGAGAGCTGATCTAGTCACAAAGAATAATTCTGAAGACATTTTTTTTAATGTGTAGAAATAATACCTTGAAAAAAATCATACTATGTTTTTTTAATCAACTTAAATAAGCTATTCTTGATTTACTCCCAAGCTGAGACTCTATGGTCCATTTTTTCTTTGCCTGGAGCATTTTTTGCAGTGAAGTCATAGGCTCTTGAAAATAAAGTATTATAATGAAAATTCTATGAGAACCTTAAATATAGCAGCAGAAATAGTGCTCTTGAGTATTAAGAAAAAGTTCATTTAGCTACTTTAAAAGCAGAGTAATAGCCAAATATCATAGGGTGACATCAAACCTAAAACACAGCCTCATTTTAACAGAAGAGAATGAATTCATCATCCTGGCAGTCAGTAATTTTATAAAAGCTCCTGTTCTCATTATGCCTGTTAGTGTTTTAACTACAAATGACAAATAGAAACAATTTTAGGCTATTCCTGGCAGACTGAAGTAGGTCTAAGGGTAGCTAACCAGATGGAAGAGGCTTACTTTTAAAGCACTATATTTTACCTTCCTTTCGCCCGGCACTGAAAAGAGAGGAGAGCACTTCTGAAAATTTCAGGCTCTCCTTGTAGAAGCAGTAATATATGTTTATCTAAAATTATTTTAAATAGGGTGCAATTACTGCTGAATTTACTACAATAAAAATAATTGGAACATGTTTCATGTAGCACAATAAATGGCTGGGAAAATGGGAATCTTTGAAGAACGTGAGTTCAGGTTTGTCCAGGGAAATCAGTTATCCCTCAGGAACATGTATGGGTTATGTACTGAAACATGAGGCCATAGGTCAGGGAAGGGTTATATGGAACATGCCTAATAGTTATTTAAATCTGCTGTCAGGAAAAACCCTACTTGTAGACTAGTGATGACATTGTTCTCTTGGTCTGTGGTTTGAATCTTACCTCAGGTGCTTAAAAATAAATCTTGTCTTCTGAGCATCCAGTGCAGAGCTGTTATTCTCAGTCTTAGCACATGCTGAGCCATTAATTAATGATGTGCAGTATAGGGTGTGAAACATTCATTCAGCAAAAATCTCTGTCCATTTAACAGGCCACAGTCAATAGGACTCAGCTGACCCTTCCTACTCGATCACATTGACATCAGTATAAATTCAATGACTGAGAAAAGTAGAATGCTCCCCACCCAAAGAAAGTTCATCACACAAACTGCAGATTTGTCAATCATTTTATCTTGACGTGGTCACTAAAAACCTCTTTTAGGCATTTACTTAGAAAATAATACTTAAGAAAATGCCAATTTTTTACCATGCTAAAAAATATAACCATATTTGGATTTTTTTCTTTTTTTTGTGGATCCCAACATGAGATATATGACAAGAAAATGTGTTTTTAGCTTGATTGTTAGGGACCTAGTAATAATTTTCTGAGTTTTCCACCAAACTTAGGGAAGTCCAGTGTCTAAAATAAATTGCAATAAAACCAAAGAGAAGACATCAAGGAAGTCTAGCACAGAAGTTATGATTATTCAATAAACGGTAAGTTTATTGCCCAGCATGTTAAAGGATGCAGTTATTAGCATTCTGCAATTAAAACTTACAGAAATTATATATTTGAGCCCATAGCTTGTTCTCTTTTTCTCCTTGCACTGGCTTGGTTTACAGAAGCTGAGTGAAATCCATGGGGGAAGATTTTCTTTCAGCTATCCTGCCCACCACCAAGAGCTGGGCTCTGACAGCTTTCTGATATGACCACTTGCCTGGAAGGCATCTTGGTCTTTTTCATATATATCAAACTGAATAGAAGTTCCTTTGATATCCAAGTCTTTAAGGGATAAAGATCAAACTTACACCTTTAGAGTAAAAAAAAAAAAAAAAAAAAAAAAGTAAAGATGAGGTTTAAGAAGAAGAAAAACTGAACAAGAAACTGAAATTTGGACTGAAGATTCTGGAAAATATAACACAGAAACATCCAAACATGCACAAACCTAAGGGTGTGTTTGACAGAAACAGTGTGCAGATAAGAAGCAGGAAATTGGTCAGAAACTTTCCTTATGTTATGCAAATTTATTTTAGGCTAATAGTTATGATAGCTTTCCTACCATACAGACAGAACCAGTGGCTTTGCACAGTTCACAGTTCACTGACTATGAAGCTCTGCCCTTACACAGTTTTAGACTTTTATCTTATTTTTACATATTTGTTTTAGTTGTATGACTCAGTGACTACCAGAGAGCTTTCTTATTTCTGCTACATAGCTGTGGAAATGTATCAGCATTTTACTGCATAAAGTCTCCAGCATGAATAAACAGGAAGGTTAAGAAGATATAATGATTTTATTTTCATTGCACAATCTTAGCAATAATGGTCCTGGGACTTGTTCATCTATTGTAGGAATTATATCACCTATTTATATTTATTTTGAGAAACAGCCTCCTATATCTGTACATTTGTATGCCCATGTGGTTCATTCTGCAGGGGACACAAGAATAAGGGGTAAATATCAGGGCAGGGGTCAACAGTTGAGGCTGAAGAGGTGTAAAAGGATTCTAAAAATACAGTTATAACTTGTAGTTCTTCCCACACATCTTCTCATTTAAAAACTAAACAAACTAACAAACAAAAAACCCCCCAAACAAACTAAAAAACAACCACCAAAAAACCATAATAAAGTCAACAACTTTATTGACCACTTGTTTGACTTTCATGAGTGCTGATTTTATTGAAGGTTTTCATTGGACTCACTAACAGTATTTCATCCTTGCTGTGTAAACTGTAGTTGTGCAATCCAGCTAATTAGAATGGAGTGCAGAAGATGTTTCACTCAGCAGTGTGAAGCTATGCTCTTGAATCTGGTATTTTGTCCCTAGTTATGATTTTAAAATTATTAGCATTTCCACACACAGTATTTACTAGCTAATAATACTCACTCATCTTGGGTATTGTACATTTAGGTTTTACAACATTTAAGTAATAATTGTCAAGTCATATTCATCTCAGTTCTCTGGGCAAGACAAAGTTTAACTTCTTCACTTTATCCAAAGATAAAAGGAGACAGACTAAGAAATTAATCTAGTAGCTGAAAATGGAAGCCAGGGGAACAGTAATGGAGCCAGGGGGAGATCCTTGAAGATGTGACTGGTAATTGCTGCTGACACCAAATAGTCCTAGTAATTCCAGATAGTCCTGCTAATTACAGCTGCTGCAGCCCCATACAGACTCATTTGTCCATCACGGATGATATGGCCACAGCTCACTGTCCAGTGCTCTAAAGTGTGCAAAGTACTCAGAGTTTGGGCCATTTGTGTGTCTCATGGCAGTGCAACTTCTACAATACAAAATCCAGTATCATGTAATTGCAAGTCTGAACCCCTAAACCAGGGAGCTCTACTGGCTTGTCTAAAGCAGGTAGACAGAATTTTGTTTGTGTTCCTAGAGAATTTTGTCCCCCTTGGTTTTCAGTTCCAAGAAAAATTGGTTGTTAATATGCCAGCTCAGCAAAGGGTTTAAATACACACTTCATGAAAAGACATTTAGGCAGATGCACAAAAAGCAAGTGCTAAACAGACTTTCTTGAAAATGGCCTTTACAAGTACTCACTTTTTGTCCAGAATACTGCTTGCATAAGAATTACTGTTTCATTTGTGTAACCAGCCACTCACCCTTAGTTTTGCTGCACTTTCAGAGAAGTCATGCAACCTGAGAAGCAATTAGATGCACAAGGGAAAGGGAAGAGACTGACCATAATAATTTTTGCCCCCTAGTCTTTTATATGTAGGTCAATATATAGGTCAGGAATATTAAGAGTGAAGGTGATCTTTGCAGCTGCTGAAGGCCATGCAGTGGATGTTTTTACATAGCACCAGCAGCACAACCACAGCAAAGTGAACTCTGCCCAAGAAGCTGCATTGCTTCTTGCAAGGGCTCCTTTAAAGGGAACTCTAGCCTGAGCATTTGCCATGACTTTATTCCAAGTTTATTTATTAGAGGCAGTGATCAGAGATCAGTACATCACAATCCATGGGGTTGCAATCCCCATGTGCTCAACCATGTAAGTCACATCCTCAAGCTCACTGTGTGCATATTGATTAGAGCTTGGCCTCAACAGTTTGTCATCTAACTTCCCATACCCATTTTTTATGGAATCTATCTTTAAGTGACTGTTCATAATCTCATTATAAACTCTATTTCTTCCTAGTGAACTCTTTCAAATTGATGACAAGTCAGAAATTGGCTAGTTCTCCTGGGAAACAGGTAAAATTTCAGCCTGAAATAGAGTGAGTGGAATTTATGGGGGTTTTTTTGTTTGTTTTTTGGGTTTTTTTTTGTTTGCTTGGGTTTTTTTGTGCAATCTGATTAACCTATTATTGTATAGAGAGTGCTATGCAATTTTAAAATTTTTGACTGGAAAATACCCTCCTGTCCTCAAATAATCTTGAGCATTTTTAAACTAACATTTAAATATTTCATAGGTCAAAAGTATACCCAACCTCTTTCCCATTAATGTGAACAGGAATTGAAAATGTCTCTAAAGCTATACAAATCTATAATGAATTGATAATATAAAGTTCAATACTGTGAAGAAGATGCTGCCCGGCTTTATCAGCTGAACAAGACACAGTACTCATGATGTGTGTATATTGAAAATTTGCCACATCTTTCAGGCTCTTGTGTGGAGGCACTCTGCAATCAAACCTTATGTAGGGCAGGATCCAACCTCATGTCATGAAATCTGTGCACATCCCAAACTGACTTTCTTCATTGAATAGCACATAAAACTTAGACATACTGACAACGAAGAATGACCTTTCTTGTTATTTGTTTATTGATTGTACTTTGTGTTACTTTGGTACTTCTGTGTGATGAGTTGATATATGTTTGAAATTATTCTCATACTCCTAACTCTTACAGAAAAATCTAGTGGAAATTAGTGTAAATTATAATAAAATGAATGGAATAGTTTTTTCTAAAAAGCCTTGTACTTAAATTTCAAAAAATAATATTTCTA
The DNA here is from genome assembly GCA_037013685.1 of Acridotheres tristis. Lineage (NCBI taxonomy): Eukaryota > Metazoa > Chordata > Aves > Passeriformes > Sturnidae > Acridotheres > Acridotheres tristis. Next base: position 5,794,929 of record CM072889.1, on the reverse strand, counting down.
TCTATTTTTAATTTATTCTTTAATTATTCCATCTTTATAATTTTAAAGCTTTTTTTTCTTTTGAAAAATGAACTTAAATGTATCCTGACAGAAAACTGTGTTCTTATGACATCAAACTTATTGAGGTTTTTTGCAGTAAATGTTAATGTACTTCAAATGATCATAAACTTCAAAACATTCAAAGGTGATAAAAACAACTACCCCTGAAATCTAATCAAGAGGTTACACTAGAAAGAGCAATATATATATTTAATGCTGAAATGTTTCATTATAATATGAACAGTTTTATTTATATGTGTTTCTCAGTTCAACATAGAAGATAATTTCAAATTTAAAAAATAGGCCTTGCCCTTTCAACCATCTAAAAATAAAATATTTTTATATCTTTAAATATTTTGCATTTAAATACATTGAAAATCATATATTTTCAAGGGTTTTAGGCGTTAACTTTCTTCCTGAAGACAAAATTATCAACTATTATTTCTGGTCATTTAATTTCTGAGATAACATTTTAATGTTATTTATCACTTGCAGGTTTCATTAAAAAACATCCCAAGAGTTTAGAGCAGTAATGTCGCTTTTAACACCTATTAGTTTGGTATCCAGAAGAAAAATTCCTCTCTTGGTAAGGTAAGACAAATGGCCTACAAATACCTGTAAATTAGACCAAGATATATAACAAGGTGACATTTAACAGTCATGCTTTATCCTGCAAATGACTGAGCATGCTGGCCTCAGACCAGCCAAACAACTAATGGGCTATTCACTGTGCAGTGATTAATTCATGCATCACTTCTTTAGGTCGCTACAGAGAGCCCTGGCAGATAGATTTTAGAAGCAGCATGTTAGGAAATGCACAGTGGACTTACAGGAATGAGACAAAATTCATACATTGATGAATTAATTCATACAGGAAAGAGACAAAAGATCAGCGTGTTTAAATGAAGTATCACAGAAACGCTCAAGCTGTACCACGAGCGCCTGAACTCCTCGTCCAGGATCTCTCAGGACATCCTGGGGTGTGTATCACTGGCTAGTGCACATATATCTGAGATTTAAACACAGAAACTCAGACTTAAACTAGAAGCTTAAACTAGATAATCAGCAAGGGAGAGGGTAAATCAAAACAAACAAGCCAAGAACCGTTATTGATTATGTGGGTTTCATTAGTAAGGGCTGTATTTCTTTTAAAGGGCCTTTTCCCAGCTCAGCACATTGACCTCAACAAATGAATGAGAACAAAGTCCATGGCTTGGAGTAGATTGTAGCAATAACCTCGTCCACCCCCTCAGTTATTCATCTATGACTCCTGACTGCTTTAAAAAGCAGAAATTCAAAGGCTGCAGTTACCTACTTTGCTACCAGGTGTAAACACAGAATAAATACATTGCAGTCATGGGATTTTATTCTTTAAAAAACAATTTAAACAACGGGAAATGTAGCCCAAGGTATTTTGACTGAATTAGTGCCAAAGTATGTTTTTAGATCGGTGTGTGTTTGCACCATGTGCTGTTTATAAGCAAGGGGATCTCAGATATACAAGAACTTCTGTACACTCTTTTGGTCTGACAGGTCTGCTCATTTACCTTCTGTTTATAATTTTCTGCTACCCACAAAGCAGAACGAGCATTGGCTTGGATATGGGGTCCCTATTTCCTTCATTATATCTGTGCCCATGCTGACCAACTTAAACACCACTGCTGCTCTGTGGGGAAGATGTAATGTTTTACCCTGGAAAACAGAAAATCTTGCAAATGAGAGACTTCGTTATTCCCAGACAAGCCTATAGAGCTGTCCAGATTATATGTATGTTTATATACTTAGAACAACATATGAAGCTCTGATGTGATTCAGTTTTAGACATGAGGAAGAGCAAACATTTAAACCACAGGCTTTAAGTTTCAACAATTTCTTTTATTTTTTCTTTTTTTTTTCCTCATTGCATTCACTATTTCACAAAACTAATAAAACTTAACAAAAGCCCCCAAAACAGGAGTTACTCACAAAAATAAAGTTACTTTTGAATTACAGCAAACCAGCTTTTCTTCTCACAGCAACCCTACACGCTAGAAAATCAGTAGAAACTCAACATTTCCCAGGGGTTCAGTGCTAAAATACAGAGAAGATGTCTGCATGCCAGTCACTTAGAATCGAGTCAAATACTCTAAAATAACTGGACATTTCTATTCTTTACGAAACAGCCTTAACCAAAGGTGGCAGAGCCGTACAGGAATGTGATGGGCTCACACTGGGTTTGTTTTTCCATGTTCCTGCTCTGCCCTCTCCTGGGGCAGGCAGCTCACTGCTGAGCCAGCCCACAGCAGGTCATGGCATGGACAGACAGCACAGGAAAAACAGACTGCAGCACTGCAAACCCACTGTCAGTCACTGCCTCTTCCTGAATATCAAATAGAAGAAATAACAAGCTAAAAAACAAAACAATTGGAGCACAGGTCTGCTGTTAACTGTCATATTGTAAAGACATTTAGAAGAAAAGTACAATGTTTTTTCTCAAATGAAAATAAAAATTTCATGGTAACACTTTTTTTAAAAAATTTCTTTCAAATTTTAACTTAATGAAATAAATGGAAGCTAGTTGGTTTGGGTTTATGTGGATTTGTAAACATATTTTTTCTTTTTAAAGCCAAAACTGTGTGCTGATTATATGGGTTTGTTTTAAATGGCCTACATATTTATTCTTACTCATTTTTCAGTGGAAAGAGGCATTTCTAAATAATTTCAGATTAATTACTGATTGCTGGCCCTCATTACATGTAATAGCTCAAGAGCACTAAATATTAGCTTTTTTAAGTTAAAATGTTTTTTTTAAAAAGCCTGAAATACATTTTGAGAACCTAAATTAATCCTTTTTTTTCCAAAGCTGATCAATTTTTCCATGTTGTATTGGGGCAAAACAATCCTAAACCACTTCAAATCCCCATCCAGATAGAACTGGAACTTTTCCAGGGATGGGGCAGTCACAGCTTCTCTGGGGAACCTGTGCCACCCTCACAGTAAAGAATTTCTTCCTAACATCCAATCTAAACCTTCCCTCTGTCAGTCTGAAGCCATTCCCCTTTGTCCTATCACTCCATACTCATGTAAAAAGTCTCTCCATCTTTCTTGTAAGCTCCCTTTAGGTAATGAAAGGCCTCCTCTTCTTCAGGCTGACCAATTCCAACTCCCTCAGCCTTTCCATGTAGCAGAGGTTCTCCAGCCCTTTAATCATCTTTGTGGTCTGAAAGTGCCCTAATTGGACATTGTCAGTTTACCAGCATTTGTGAGAACTTTTAACCAGTTGAGAAATAAGGTTGGAAGGTCACATAAGTACAGTTTATTTTTTTAAATAGTGACAGCTTTTTTTCTGATAACTGCTTTCTGATGGGCCAGCCAGCCTTTCGATCTGTTCTTTGTACAAGTTAAAAAGTATTCTCTTAATAATGCTTGACTGAGTAACTGTCACTTCACAGCAACCAATATTCATCAGAGAAAACGTGTACATCTACTTCAATTACAGGCATGCAGGAATAGAAGTTACAAAAATAAAGCATTTAAGAGAAAACATGCCATTTTCATTTACATGATCTTTGTTATGGACTATACACTCCCCAGGTGAGGCAGATCTCTTGTCTTTGTGAATTTTGATCTACACTCTTTATAAGTAGAGGCCAAAAACTTAGACAAAAACTCATCAGCAATTCACCAAGGCACAGTATAAGTGCTTTTCATGAATTGTTCCTCTGCTATTTAGTTAATGCAGTGACCTGTTGTTGTAAGGATAAGTTATTAAGTAATGAAATAGGATGACTGGATTAAGCTAATTACTTGCTTTGAAATGACATTTGTACACAGATTCTTTGGCCTTGCTAGAATGAATTATATCATCTAAATGGTGGAGTTTTTGCATTCCATTTCACAGCTTTCAAAGCCACATTTTACCTGATAGATGGGATCGCTAAAACTGTGATTAAAAAAAATAGGTCACATAATACATTACTCCTGTGGAACAGACTCTGTATCTGGAATCACATGCTAATCAATCTAGCCTAAGGTATATATTAATAAGTATAATTATAATAAATGGTCTGATCAGATTATTTAACAGAACCAATATTCTGTGCAGAGGGATAAGAACATACAACTGCAGAGTTTTATATAAGAAATCCTACTGCAAAAAGACTGCAGTATGGAAAAGTGTTTTTTACTTCTGTTTGATTTTACTGGTAAAAACAAAGTTCAGAAAGTAAAAGAAGGCTTTACTACAATCTGTCTGCTGGGGACTTATGGTGAACAGGCCAGAAATTCCCATTGATCACGCTCCTCATCTCCTCATTTTACTTTGTAAGAGGAGACCAGTCAATGGCTTTCTGGGTAGGAGAATATGAGGTGTTTCAAATTTAATTCCACCGCAGACTCAACCAAATGAGGAAATATTTCTGTGGTACCTCTTTTCCTGTATTGTATGTCCCATTATCTTAATCCATCCTGACTTTATCTTAATCCACTGCTTCTGACAAGAATAAAGAAGATAGGGTTCATAATCAGTGTTCAGCTCTATCTTTGCAGTCTCTGGCACAAAAGACAGAGTGGCATCAGGGTCAAGAAGGGCAGAATATGTTGAAAGGGTGGAAAGAAGGAGAGGATAAGAGATCTCACAGTGTAGAGGAAGAGAAAGGAATTTAAAAAAAACAAACCAGAAGGAACTGGAAAAAAGAAGACCAAGATGTGTCAGGAGCATCAGATCCTTGCTATGTCTCATGAATGGAGTGACTCTCTTCACTTGTAGGAGAGAAGCAACAATATACTTATGCTAGAGAGAAATTTGAGCCTGTGTGCATCCACTAGGCTGCCACGGGATACTGTTTCTTGTATCAAAATCTTGGCCTCTTTCCCTCTTAAAAAATAAAGTATTTTCAGTTTTTTCTATTTTATTTTCATCCATTATAGTTTGCAATTATTTCCAGAAAAGGACTCCATTCTTACAGACTGATTTGTTCTTTCCTCTGATGTTGACTGAAAATTGCATGTCACCTCAAACATTTATCTGGTTCTACACTAAGATTTGCATTGCATTTTGGGTCTGATATATTTTCTGGAAAAACCCCTACAAGAAATTGAGTGTTTTGCTTCTCCTGTAAGATGTTTGGCTATATCCTAGCTAATGTGAAAGCAATTTATCAAATTTGGCAGAAGGGTTTCTGCTATAACTAGGCAAGAATCAATCTTCAATGAAATTATGATCTAGCAGTGTTAAGCATATAAACTCTGTGAAAATGACTACAAAATAGGATCCTGCAGAGCCGAGTTAGAAAGGTGGAAATAGCAAAGCAATGAAGTTTGACAGATCTAAAACAGAGAAGTTTTTTTGAATTGCTGGAGTGAATTTCACCTAACAGAAAAAAGGCTCTCTTTTGTAAATATTATCTTTGCAATCCAAGTGAAATCTTCAACTACGAATAAGAAGTGAGCACTTTTTTTCTTGCTATTCCTAATTATTTGTTTATAGCACAGTACCACCTAGAGGCTCTCTTGCCCTCAGTGTTTGTTTCTGTGAGAAGTGGGAAGCAAAACTTTTGGAACTTTTTACCACTTCCATGTATAAGACAGATATAGCATTAGAAAAATAAAGGCTCTCAAAGAGAAGAAGAGCCAAATTTTCTCTCATTAAATTTCTCCAGTACAAAATAAATAGCTGCTCAAATTAATGCAAAGAAGATCTAAACCAGACTTGACTTGCAGTCCTTTTTGCAAGTCTCACAGTCTGTGCAACTATTTCCTACCCCAACCACATCATGGAGTAGGTGCAGATTTATCTTTCTGGCAGAGTTATATCCTCCCTCACTCTCATCCTCACAATAATTTTCAATCCAGAAATAAAAAGCGTGATCATTTCTACAACAAAATTTCACTTTAATTATACCAGACTGAATTTTCCCTTCTGAATCACTTAGTGTAACTATTGACATCTGCCATACAGAATACTCAGTCTAAAGATAACTGTGCTGTCTTATTCACTGAGAGTCTAATTCTTTTCACAGACACCAAAAATTAGCACATTTAAAAAATCTTTTGTAGCATAATATTCTTTCTGTGTTTCATATGTACCATATAGCACACTGCCTGTTTGTTTAGGATATCTGCAGCCTGTGAATTTCCTGGAAATTCCAGAGAAGGGCAAATAGGCCCAGAGTAATGCTGTTTAGCAGCCACTGCAGTAACCCAGGAGGAAGGGCCTCAGAGCACTGATGCCTCCATTAAAAGGAAGTAGGGCCAGTGTTTCTTGCCTCCTCACTTGCAAGATTTCCACCCATGCCCTTTATCTTTCCCTTGTAATGAGAAAGAACATTACTCATGTTAATAGAAGTTCCAAATGCATCCTTTCAGAGAGAAAAATATCTCAAAGGAATTAAGCATAATCTTTTTACCTCTTTAAAAGAGTACAGACCAAGTAAAACACTCAGTAATCTTTCCTGTGATTATGTATTTTAGGATGGTATATGATGAATACATTAATACATTTCTAATCTGATATGAAATTCCTCCTATGAATTTCAAATGCAGAGGTACGTGTCTTTCAAATTGTCAGAAGCCAGATTTGTACTTATTGGTAATTAGTTAACTGGTTGTCAAGAACATAAATTAGAATAATTACTTGTTACATTTTCCCAATTTTTTGTTAAAATTCCTTATTTCATTTCAGCAGTCTGTATGTCAGGCTCTTTTCAATACTTTCCAGAGAGAAAATCACGTGCATATAGCAATTTCCATGAACAGGAGACTGCATAAGTAGCTCTTTAATTTAGACAAATAGAGTTCTGGTGATTGCAGATTGCTTCAAGGCTGGGATTTTCAAAACTAGTCATTAACTCTCCTCCTCCTACCCAGTCTCATCTGGGGCTTGACACTCTGCATTTTTCCTATCTGAATACCTCTTATACTACAGCAGAGGTGCTATTTGTAGGAATTTCACAAGGATTTCTGGATCCTTACCCTCCAAGCTGCCAAGGGGTCTTAAAGGAAGTTGATTATCCCACTCAACTATTGCCACTTACAGGACATTTTCTGTGATTTGATGTCACCTGTTTGAAAGTGATGTCGGTGTAAAATTCACAGCCCACACACTGAAAGTCTCATAAATGGATGGTATAATCTATTAATTCTTTAAAAAACACCCAAAAACCAACAAACAAACAAAAAAACCCAACAAAAGTCAGAAAGAAACAAGCAACTCTGATGTTATTTCATCAAACTTTTAGCTCACAGAAAACAAAATAGTTTCTTTGGATCTTCATCAGTTTTGAGTTTATAGAAACCTACTTTTTTATCTATGCGAGAATCTGTGAATGCCCACATTCTTGCACTTAATTTACTCCTTTGAATTCATAAAATAGGAATGTAGAACAGGAATTTTAAAAGTTATCTCAATGATAATTTTTCATGCATGATAATTTTTACTTCCATACAAGTTTTATTTATTTGTTTTCAACTCTCCTTTATGTTAGAATAAAATGTTGATGGATATTGGTTTCCATGGATATTGATTTACATAGATTTCATGCAAAGTTGAAGAGATGATTTAATATTTTCTATTTGCATTGGAGGGAAAGGCTTTAAGACATCTGGCAGCATTCAAGATGTTTTACCACTGCTATACTGAAAATCATTGCAATCTGATGTGTTGGTTTGCTTACTTTTCTTTGTTTTCAAGTTTTGCTTTTTTGTATGACAAGGGTTAAATTAAAAAATAAAAAATTGAGCTAAAACCTCATTAACATAGACAACATGTATTTTTGGAAGATGCTACAGCAGACCTCTTGTTAGGTGTAGAAATGAACCAATACACTGACTCTTGTTTAGCAACATGAAGAGGGTCTCACTTTATTCTTCTTACAGATTGGCCATCCTGACTGACTACACCAAGCTCCTACTCTAGGGCACAACTGCAGACTCCAAATGCTGGCTATTTCCTCCTGGACCACGACTGCAAGTATTGGGGCAAACTCAGACCGCAGGCTTTTACTTAGCTTGACTATGACTGCTCCAATAGCAGACTAACTCCACGAGACAGACTGACCTCACAGCAGAGCCTCTTTTTTGTCTCACTTGATCATTCCTCCCTTCTCAGGGCTCCTCTTTCTCTAAGCTCCCTTGAGCAGCAAACCCACCCCTTTTATCACACTTATTAGCCACAGCTGCAACCCATTAAGGGCAAGGCTATTCTTTGGTGATTAGTACAGCTGTGAATTATCAGGGGCAAGGTCACCTGTAATCTCTTCTTCTACACCTACAAAGGTAACTTTTAAATCAGTAAAAACTGAAATTGTGCTGGTCTGCAGTAAAATCACATGTTCTCAAATTCTACACTTGGGGTGTTGTCATCGTCCAGTTTATCTGTAGGGGGCAATACCTAACAAGAAATCTCAGTCTCTCATTTTCTACATTTCTAAATCAGCTAGAACTCCAGTACTTGAATTATAGCCCTTTGCTGTGTATTTTTAGTGTGTAAACTGAGAATTACCTGCTATAATCAAAAAATCTGAGTAGATGGTTGTCCTGGCTTTTCAAGCTATTCAGATCTCCCTATATGAACATGCTCTTTCTGTATTTTTGGGGACTGCATTATTTTCTGCCTCACTTAAAACAGTAATGCATGGCAGGCACACAGACTCACAGTGTGCCAAAAGAAGGAAGGCTAGGGGCACACTGGAGGGAGAAGGTAATAAGGGGTAAAAATCAATTGTCCTTTCATTTCCCAGTCAGAAAACTCAATACAAAAGAAACAGGGTCTTAGATTAGGCACGTAATGTGTGTAATTGTTGTCTGTCCTAAATATTATGCAAGGACTGGCTCACAGTGTGCCTCTCGGAAAAGGAAACCTTGTGAATGAGAGGAAAAATATTATGAAGGAGAAATTGCTTGAAATAGGATGTCAGAAAAATGCTTGAACCTCACCTTGGCTTTGTCAGAGCTGGTGAAACTAATGGAATTTGCTGAAGAGAGGTTAAATGAAGTAATAGTAGGAGGCATCATGTTGAATAAGAGCAGAATGGAAATATATTCAGGAAGAGTAGAGCAGGAAAATCTTCACTTTCCCCACAAAAAATTTGTTGAGTATTCTCCTATTCAAATATAGTATCAGAGACTTTGAGAAACTTAATATCTGTGTTCCTAATACAGGTATTCTGACAGATAACTGTCATCTGAATCATTAACATATGTAGACCAGATAGAAAGAAGAAATCTCCATGATAATAAACCCGAGAGAGTTCACTGCTATTGCCTTGCTCTGTAAAAGAGCTGTAAAATCTCTTTGATAAAGCTTTGAAGCAGGCAAAGCTTTGCAGTGGATCTGCCCAGACTTTCTCCTCTAAGTCTAGGAAGAGGAACTCCCTAGAGGCGAGAAAGCTTTTGCATTAAAAAGAAAACACCAACAGTTTTTATTCAAATATAAAACCGAATAATTCACTTTTTAATCAGACAACAGATGATTACTGGGAAAGACAGAACATAAATTTTAAAATGGTTATATAAAACTGTTTTTCTGCCTACACATCTGTGCAAAGCAGATGCTTCAGCCAGCTTAGTGACTGCAGCTCTGAGCTGCAGCAAACTGGCTCGTCCCTTTGGCCATTCCTGCCACCCCCTCCTGGCCTGCTCTCTGCTCCTTCCTCCTGCCTTTGCTGAGGCACTGCCTCCTGCATTACCCACGTGCCAACATTATTTTCCTAAGCAAGGAACTCACTAAATAGCTCTTTTGCTCCTTCCAGTCCTGTCTGGTTTTCCTCTTGGTCAGCAGGATTGTCAGTAACCAACCTTTTTTTTCTTTTTTAATTAGCAACAGCAGTATGGAGGCATTTTCATGTTGGAATAGCATTTGACGCAATTTAAAACAGACTTCCTGCCAGAAAGCCATGCTACTGCACTCTTAACTTTACCCTTCTGTATGACCCAAGCAGAAACCCATGAAGTGCATCTTCCTAGATCTTTCTTTAAGTCTCACTGCACATAGCCAAGAGGATTTTCTCTTTAATGCTCATGCATGGCATGAAAGACGAATATTAATAGGCGAGAAGAGGAAATTAAATTCAGATACTAGATTTTTCTTATTGCTTTTGATGGTTTCAAGTGAAAATACAAAATGCAAGTATGAAGCTACTACAAACAATAACCAATAAAAGATAAAAGTTTATTACTAGATCGTGGTAGCAAAAAAAGATATCAACTGCATTCATGAATTGAAGCATCAGAAGTGATTTCAATTTCCATTCAAGCACAATCATGTCCTCTAGCAGAGAAACAAAAAAAAGTAACTAAATTTACAGATTGCAGTAGTTGTGCATTGGTGCCAAGAATATATTTAGAAGGCAGTATTCCTTAGAGGCTACTTTTTGTGTCATACAGTATCAGATTCCAGTGTGTTAGAGGAGAAACAATATTTCTCTGTAGGGTTTCTGATGCTGGGATGCTCCTCAGTGGTTTATTAACATAATTTCTTGGTCTTCCTTAAATTCTACCTTTAGCAGTTCTGTAACGGATTCTTTGTCACCATCCATGTCTCTACATGTATGTTGCCTCCAATGTCCTTTTTTAATCATATTCCTTTTTGACTGAAATGTGATCATTAAATTCTACATAACCACACAATATCACTTTAAGTCACCAGAAGGCAAATATATTCAATGCTCTGTGCTGTTAATTTCTTGAAGTAAAAGAAAGACATTCTATAAATGCTTATCCTTTTTGAGAAACAGATATGATATGTTTTGAGCTGCTACTCAAATATATTCTGAATTACAGATGAGTGGGTGCTCTTTGAAGAATCTTGGAAGCCTTTAGAAAATTTAACTGCACCTTGCAACAAATAAAGCACATTGTTATTTAAAGTAAGACTAGCTAGTACTTAAAGGCAAACACTGAGCGCTGGGACATTTCTTGATGTATTCCAGGTGCTCTGTGCAGCTTCATTCACTTTGGCTTTCCAGTGTATGACAAATCTGTGACTTGTACAGTGTCTGAAGGAGATAATTCATGGACAGCTTGGGTAAGGCCCACACAAGCATCTCACAGATGTATATACTTCAACAACAGGCTGGATGTATTCAGAGACAACATATTCTTAACATCCCAGCACGTTTGGATCACACTTAAAATTGCTTTTAAGTATAAGTGCTTAGAAGTGCAAATTAGAAATTATTAACAGCAATTTATTTTCAGCACTGTCAAAATAGCAAAAGTAGAAGGAGATTTTTCCATATATTTAATTTGGAAAAGAATTCATGTAAGCTATAAAAAGCTTTAGTGATTGCTGAAAGGTCTCACATTTTCCTCAAATTGCTTTAAACTTGTTATTAATAAACGTGCTTTTGAGGAATACATTATTTTTAAACTCTTTAGAAAAGAAGATTGTATGCCTTATATGAAGGGGCAGGCAGTTTCGTAATCGCTACACAAGAAACTTGTTAAGTTCCTGTGTGACAGCCATGGGTCTATTTGGGTCACTCTATCACTAATGAAATGCATTTGCCTCCAGAAAGCAGCAGTGCAGCTGTTTTGCCATATCTGTAACAAAATCAGAAGAGTTTAGCATAAAATCTCAACTAATACTCTATGAAGTATAAACAAGAAGAGAAGAGCATGAAAATTTGGAAGATAGAATATTATGGCCTAGAAATATACATTCAGCTCTCCCTCTTTTACAATAGGAACATAAATTCTTCCAGTATCTCACCTGAGAGATGGATTTCAGGCCAACAGAATGGCTGATGGAATCCTGCTGCAATTATTGATTCATTATAGATAAAGAGGGATAGAGACACCTACTGGAATCACCAAAGCTGCTTTCCAGGGAAAAGATCAAAACACATTTTTTGGTGCTATTTTGGACAGACTACATTTCTTAGAGATGAAATAATGGCTTTTTGTTGCTGTGTAGCCTGTGTGACTTTCAGCACAGTTGTACCATCATGACTCCATTAGCCTGGCACAAGCTCCCCCATCATGAAGCCTCCCACTCCATGCACAACTGCTCCTACCTGCCATTTAGGTTCAGAGCCAAGTTGCTAAATTTAGAATTATGGTGTACCTGGGAACTGGCAAGTTTTCAGCCTTGATGGAAGAGCAGGAGCGCTGTGAGGTCAAAGCAAACAACACACTCTTCAGTGGCCTGCCATGATCAGTCAAAGGCCTGAGCTGCACACAATTGTTCCTTGCAATTTCTCCTCGACTGCAATCCCATGAGGGATCGTGTGGGCACTTCTAATATTGTTCAAGTTCTATGAAATCAAAGGATTACATTGTGTTTAGATCAACTGTGTCAGCTTGCACTTCCCTGAGCAAAAAGAATGCATTGTCAGAAGCAGAGAGAAATACAGTCCTAGAGGTTTAACCTACAGGCGATGTGATCTTTAAAAACAATGTGTTTTTAAAGAACATAAGATCTCAAAATGTGAATGCAATAGAATATGAAGAGGTACAATGCACTGGCACACTAGAGAGCCGCAGCTAGTAAATAATTGCTCACTGCAAGTGCTGTGGGAGGGGGTCCTGTAAAGCCACAACTGTGGCTATCCTCCCCAAAGCACCACAGTCTAGCTGCATCACAGTTACCATGCCTTTAGGACAGATTACACCTTCTGGCTCTCAGGTCCTGCTAAGCAGCAAACTCAGTGAAAAGTAGGGAAGCTGGTGGTAGCATTTAATTTCTATGAATGATAAGGTCTCTATTCCCTGCTACCTCTCACAGATGAAAGCTTACATCCTCTCTTCCACTCCTCTGAATTCAAGAACTGATTTTAAGTTGCTGCTTTAGGAATATGCACTGAAATGTTATCCTGAAGATTGCTCAGGAGACTCCAGACCATAATCCCCTGTTGGTCATCTTTGCTATCAGTGTGGTTGCCAGGTTTAACCACTCATTTCCATTCCTAATTTATAAAGCATTATCAGCATAGTAGCCCAGAGCCTGCCCAAATCTCCCTATTCTGCTGCCTATTATTGCATTAAATGAGGATGTCTTTCTCTCTTTCTCTTTTTTTTTGTTGTTTTGTTTTTTACATGTGCAGCAGTTGTGAAACATTCATTCTATTTGATTGAGGATGAAGGTTAATTGCAACCCAATGATGATGTACCTTCACTGGCAGCCCCAGCAGCACAGCAAGAACAGCACTGCTGTGACTTGGATCCATACTGGGGAATGCTGACATGTCACAGCACACTGCTTAAACAGAGTTTAAAAAGCCTTTTGTGTTCAGTAATATCCTTCACATTTCCTCTGTGTCTTCTATAAAATTTCCCCAAGAAAGTCTTCTTTCATCATGAATAAATTTTAGTCCTTGGCATTTTTCAGTAAACATCAAAATTGGAAAACATGTATTCTTAGTTTTAAAACAAAGAAAAATATCAGAAAATTTTACTTTATATCACTGAATATTAGAAAATATTTTATCTCAGAATTCTGAAGTGATAATATTTTCATGAAATGCACTCTTAATTCCCCATTGGGATTCCAATTGTATTAATAAGGTGTAATTGCAAATGAGATAAATAATAACCTGTATTCTGTATTCATCTGTTATCTCTACTAGGCAAGTTTTAAAAAATGTAGAAGCCCAGATTTTTAAGGAGCAGTGATTAATATTCCTAGAAATCATTCTTGCTTTAACTTCTGCTCTACGTAATTTAGGACTATTAAGATTACCATATATGTGGGTTTTTTAACTCCACTTTTCTCTCCAGAAATGGTGCCAGATGGAATTAGAAGACTTTGGTCATTTGCCCAAGATTCCTGAATTATCAAGAGTGTACTGAGAGCAGAAGTGAGTTCTGATGGGACTGCAGATGTCTAGAAATCCCAGGAAAATGGCCAATGATTACAGGAAGACCATTGCATTAATTAAAAACATTCCCATGGCAGTTCTATACTATGCTACACCATCCACAGTCTTTTATTATTCTGATCTTAAAATTAAAAAAAATAATCCAACATATGCCCTGTGAAATAGAAAAAATGACAAGAACCTGGCAGTAGCAGACTTTGCATTGAGGATCACCATACTCTGGGCCTGGCTGTTCAGTCAGTTTTTATTCCAGCTCAGTGAAAAATCCCAGCTATGAGGTACTGATAATAATGAATATTTATAGAAGATCACATAATTTCCTATAGTATTTTGCAATAATTATGGTCAACTTAATTTTCCTGTTGTCTGTTGTGAATGAACACAGATAATTCAGAAATTAATAACTTATTATTAAACAGCTTGTATAAGGCTTGGCAACTCCTTTTTGGACTAAGAAGTGAATATATTAGTCTGAAAAGGAACAAGCCAAAATACACTCATGTTGTAGAAAGGATTTTCCATTTGTCTTCTAGTAAAAATGATCTTTGGTTTTCCTATAATCCCCTAAATTCTCTTACCTGGATTCTCAGCTCATGTAGAGTGTATGAAAACAATTATAAAGTGACTTCTCTCAGCAGGTTATCTGCCTATCAAACTGCCAAGGTCAGAGGTAATTTCCAAGAACATACTAATTTTCCCACACTTTAATGTGCCCTTTTTTTAGGATAGTGATATGATGGGTGGGTGTATGGCAGATTAATTGCCAAGTGACAGTGCAAGTGGCTGCAGTTCAGTGATGTGTGAAGGGATCCTGCTATAAAACCTGTTTTATAGGAGAATAGAATAGAGGACTGCAGTGACCTGAGGGGTCATTCCTATTTCCGATGTCCAGAACTGTGTTACAGAGCTGGTAAATCAAAGCAGTATCCTTCTACAAGGGAAATGTTTTAGATCTAAATGCTACTAATTATATAGAAGTCTGCAATTTATTTGTAGATCTTAAGGTGGTACTACTGCCTGTTACTAGATGTGTCTAAATGCCAGTATTTTCCTTTGTTGCAAAGTGTAATCTGAATTGCTAACCAATGGCTTTCAAATGAATTTGTTATTCATTTAACTGGAGATGTAGAAGACTGTGATAGGAGCTGAGGGTCTGTGGACACACACATTTAGAGAGCTAGGGAATTACAGCTTGGAAATTCTTTCTCAGGCCTGGATTTCTCCTGACTCTCAGGTACATTCCCAGGCTGACAAGCTGACTGCAGCTTCGGTTAGGAAGGAAGTCTCCCAGGGTGATAATATGGTGAAAAACAGAGTGGAATTTGTAATAAAAATTAACACCTGGTGTCTTTCCCGTGGGATACATCCTGAGGTACTGTCCCAAGGATGTTTTTCCCAATTGTCCAGTGAACTACTGTCCTGTCCTAGCTCCACGTAACAGGCTGTCCGTACAATAAAGCTGACCTATTTTCCCTAAAGAGGTCCGTGTGTGTTGCTGTCCTTTCTTTCTCTTTTTAGTGCAGTAACCACATTGGTCATAACTTCATCACCCTTTATTAAGTGGTTTAGATAATGGTCTGTTATTCACTGTAGGTGTATCTTAAGTATATCACCATGTTTTTATTTCCCTGGGATCTGGCATAGTGCATTTCTGGGTCCACTTCTGATGAGTCATTGCCCTTCTTATTACTCAGAGGACCATCACAGAATATGATGCCTTGCTCTTTATAATGTGAGAGGACCAGGCACTTGTTGCCCAATTGCCAGGGGCAAAGGATGTTCAAGAACCTGTTTCCACTCTGTTCTTCTGTGTATTACACTGTATTACAAGAGACAATGACAGAAATCTCCTCTTCCATATACTATATTCCTATAAGAAACAAATCACTAGGAAAAAAACCCAAAAATCTCCAAACAAACCCACTGTTTTCTATTTTGATATTTAAGAAGCAAAGATCAGAACATGATGGTTGTGGCTGGCAAATATTTATGGAAGTATAATTATGGTATTCTGTAAAAAGACTGCTACTGCTTTGAAGCTGTGGGTCAGTCACACACCAAGTTGTTGCCTTGTGCATGTGATAAAAAACTGTTTGCTATTTTCATGTGCAGCTGAAGAAAGTGGCAAATGCAAACTAATTCTCACCCTGCCATGAAGGAGTATAAATAAAACAGGAAAGTGGCATGAATTTTCAGCTTTAGCCAAAGCACTCCAATGTGATTTTCTGCATCCTCCTTGTAATAAGCCACTGCAACTACTCCAAGTGCCCCCAGGGTGCAGATGGTCACAACGTGAGGGCCATGTTTAGAAAATTCATTAACATAATCTAGCCAGAGGAAGAAAAATTACCCATCTCCACAGTAAAGAGCCAAGTCATGGAAGATGTTAATGCCACTCTCTGTCACAAAACCAGGAAATTTTGGCAAGTGACCAGAGAGGGTTTCAGCTCACAGAGGGCTTACAAACAGAAATTAATTCTTGGACCAGAGTAAGCATTAGATTGGTCTGAAGGAGTTATTAACTCACCTGTACCATCACTTGGGACATCTACTTGCCAAAAATACAAAAGAGTGTAACAGCTGTCTTCAATAGAGAGAGCTCCAATTGGTCACGTGGGGCGTTGGTGGGGGAAATTAATCTCTAAACCTCATGAGTTAGGACCAAGACAGCATCCAACAAGATGAAGTCAGTACACAGGAAAGCTTTGTGCAAATTTGTACAATCTTACTGTGTGTTAATTTCCATCAATACACAAACCCTCAAACTCCACAGCAGAGTTTAACTGGTGCTTCCTGATCCCTTAAGCAAGAAAGTGCTTCAGCAACAATCCATCTTCACAAGTGCAGGTAGGCAATCCTTCCCAGCAAGTCACTTTTCCCATTGTGGTGACAACAGAGAATTTTAGGTGAACTCATTGAATTTTTACTGCTCAAAACTACACTGAACATCTAAAATTGCAGGAATGAGTTTATAAATTGTAGTGATTTCAGACTAGCTTGGGAACTGGTAATACTCTTCAAAGGATACTGAGAGGGAATACATTAAAAAACTCCCACTGACATTCACTGCAACCACATGGCTGTTTATCTCCTCAGGGAGAGAAGAGGGAAGGGAGTCTCTATGAAATACCCTCTTCACTACTGCTATTGCCTTTGTGAAATACCCGTAGCAGGCCTTGTTTAAAACTGTTGGGAAAGTACGTACAAATACATATAAATATATAGGAGTATTGCCTCACTATTTTATGGGGGATAGTCCCAATCTTTTTTGAGGCATGATTATTATTTCACAATGGCCCTTACCTTACGTTACCTAAACTAAGTAGTAAATAAAGGATGACTTTAATTCTGACTTTGGGTGGCAGGTAAAGATGGAATCCCAGTGCTGGTCTGTTACAAAATATGAACTGCAAATCATGACATTTGAATAATAAAAAAAAAAATAAAAAAGCACACACTTTGATTCATCCCTTCATTCCAGTAATATCAACTAGTTGATTTAGGAATGTAATTGCCTTTTGAAGAGATCTGATTTTTCAAACTCAAACAGTTGCACATAAACGCAACCAAACATTTATTCTGGCTATTAAGGAAGGATAAACTCTAGGCATTTAGAGCCTCTGTCTCTCCTTCAGATACAGGACAAACCACTTCCATTATTCCACAAAGGTCTACATTATAAACTCCATGGCAGAAATTAGAGTTTCCTACATCTATCTACCTGATTTTGTCAAGAATCAGGTGTTTAATCCAATGTTACAGAATGTTAAGTTATTTAACTATTTTCTAATGTTCTTCATGGGCTTCCAAAACTACATTTCTCTTTAGAACTCCTTGAATCCTGAAATGATAGCAAAATTTCTATTACGAGAGTACTGTGATTTTCTATTTTATATCACGTTTTACTGCCTCATTACTCCTCCCTGTAGAGATTGTTATGGGGAAATATTTTTGGCATCTTCAGCAGAAACATTTGTCTGCTTGACAGGTATTCCTAACAGTTATTTTTATCAACTGGAGTGATTTTCTTGAGTTTAACTTTCCTGGATGGATAGATGGATGGATGGATGGATGGATGGATGGATAGATAGATAGATAGATAGATAGATAGATAGATAGATAGATACAAATAAACTCATTTCCTCATTGAAAGCAATTATAAATATGCATTCCTTGAAATTAAAAATTGCCATTGATTTTAGCATATTTTCATCGTATATTATCCCTTCTCTGTAAATGACTAATTACTTTTTTCTTTAGTCTTATGAGTCAATGCTGTATCCTGTTCACTCTTGTCTGATCTCAAAATATATTTTATTTTGATAAGAACTCTGGTGTCTTTCAATGTGTAGAAATCTTTATTACTGGAGCTACAGAACTCTCATTTGCTAAACAAGAACTGCATAAACTCAGAAAATTCATATTGAATACATTTCATTTCCACTCACCGCGCTTTAAATTAATGTTATACTATTGGTCTTCCAATCATTGCTATCTTTCGTTTCTTTGCCTATAACTATTCTCTCACAGTGAGTGGAATTTCATTTTCAAATCCAGTTTTGCTGATCCCATCATGCACCATACATTTCAATTCATCTACTGAAGACTGATTTAAATAAACTTATTAATCATAGCAACTACATCAATATTTCTATAATTCTTTACTATCCAACTCTGAAGAATGTGACATTCTGAAAGTAATTTTTACTTCTCGTGGGATATTTATCTATATTTTCTTCCCATTACAATTCAAATTCTCTGTCTTCTCAAGTATAACAGTGAGACTGTAGCAGAATGAGGAGTTAAATGTTTTCTTACATGCATGTTGTTGTTTCAGAAACAATCTTTTTTTTTCCCCACAGCATGTTGCTTTTGTACAATTATGATTTTAGGAGAAATAAGAGGAGCTGTATAGAGATCCTGTACAGACACATGTACTTATTGTTTCCCAGTTCCTAATCCTTTAAACCTCTATTTACACTTGTTTCTATTTATTTTGTTTGTTTCCTCATGCTGCATGCTCTTTGAAGCAGAGATTATCTTCATGTAGATATGCACAGCCGCCAGCATAAAGGATGCCATTCCCAAACAGAGCCTCTAGGCACTCCTGTAATACAAATAATAAACATTACCAGAATTTTCTATCCCTTTGACTTGCTGCCATATTCAAGCATGGGTTTGCTATGAGTTGAACAAATTTGTGTCATTACTTGCACCCAGCACTTTATAAATCAATCAACCCTTCAAACTCCTTAGGACATTAAACTTAATAAAAACTTACCAAATGAGCCATTTTCAGTCTAATGGATACTCTGTCTGAGAAGCTACCGTTTGAAGGCAATTATCATCTTCTTGGGGAAACATCCAAGCCTTTATTTTTCTCTAGTGCTCATCACACAGCACTTGATGTTTTGTTTCTGTATGGATTGAGAAGCATGAATTTACATCACAGATCACTTGTACATCCAGCACACAGGCAAAAAAAGTCTTATCTCTGCAAAACTGTAGGAATATCGAAACTGAGACCTTCGATTTTGTACGAATTTGAGAAATCACAAAGAATCAACAGTACCATAACTCCTTCCAGTCTGTTTGAAAATAGAACAGTAACTAAACTCGGAAAAGGAATTGTTAAGGGTTTTTCCACAGTACTTATTAATCATAATTTGAAAGACCCTTAAGTATTGAAACTGTACTCACACTGCTGTATTTTGCTAGTCAGCAGCAATAAGATTTTTTTTGCATATTGACCACATTGAGAAAAGATTAAAAGTCATGATATAAAATTAATCTTACAGTTGTGTCTCAATCACAGCTGAGGGTCCAAATTCCAGACTGTAATCAGGACAAGACTGTCTTAGCAAGAAGAAACTCAGAAGATAATTGTATTACTTTAGAGGTGCAAACTACAGAAAAACCAAGTGAACATATCAAAGGGCTGAGATGCTTTTGTCTGTGATCTCATTTCAGAATTTGGTTTTATCACTAATGTGATCAGAGTGCTCCACATCTCACATATAAGCTACTGTCCCAAGGAGCTTAATCCCTCAGAATTCCACTCTTGTAACTGGGTTGTAATTAGGCCATGTGAATTTGAATTTATGCACACACAGACACAAATGCACTTCTAAAACTTTGTTTTCAATGAGTGAGAAAATAAGTAAAACTGAACTGTGTGGATGCTATGTTCTGGCAAAGCTCACATCCATTACTTTATACACCCTGAAACTGTGCCACATGGATCAAATACACTGCTGCCATTAAACTCAGCTGAAAGGCTACTCAACATAAAGATTTTTAAAACAACATAAAATCTCTTTCTTACTATCAAGGAAAAGAACACAAGAGCAGGCAATATTGTCAATGAAAGCTAATTTTTGCAGTTGTATATATAATGATAATTACTTCTACACTTTAATTATATACCCTCAAATATAGCATGGTTTTGAGGAACCAAAGGCAGATATTTATGTAAGAGGTACATGTGGCATCACATTTCGGAGTTCTTTGTCCCTTTCAAGCTACTTTTTAATTTTACTAAGTGTCCAGATTTTGATAATAAAGAATTGCACAGCATTGCTAAGGTTTTATGGCCAATGTAAGAAATGTCGATTTTAAAAATTATTCCACTCTTATTAAAAACATTTTTGAAAGTATATAAGAAAAAAAAAAGGTTGTGTGGGCTTTTTTTGTTTTTGTTTTTGTTTGGGTTTTTTTCTGAGATGTTTTTTAAGGACAATATGTGATACTTCCTTTATATCACAATATTGATTTTTCATTTTTTTTCCCCAAGATTTAAAGTGAAACCTTTAAAGGAACTTGCCTGACTGTTATGTCAGTCCTGGTTCATAACAATCAAGTTCCCAATGTTCCTTGGGAAGAAAGATTCTGCCATGCTACTCATTCAGTGATTCCTGTGGCTTTTGCATCACGACAAGTGCTTCAGAAGAGAATCACTATGAAACTGAGTCCTCAGGGTAGTGTGGGCACAGAATCCAATGGAAATACAGTGCCCAGAGAATTGAATCCAGCTCACCATGGTGAGAATGCTGATCACACACCTCTGCCAAGCCCTGCACACAGTGTGGACCTGAGTACACCTTACTGATTAAGGCAATTCCAGAAATCAATTACAATGGTAATTTGTTTATTCCATGGAAGAGCTAGCTGCTAGGCAATTTGATTTCCCAAAGCAGGCTATTCTTTTGGAAAGTGAGAACAAGAGATAAGCAAGCTTTCTCAGAAGAAAATGCAAACTAGCAATTAATAACATGTTACTAGGTACCACTATTGCAAATGGCTATCCTTTATCAGCAATTTTCAGGATACCACCACTCAGCAGGTATGGAGCCATGCTGAATGAGGAATTCAGTTCCTCTGCTATTGCAAAGTTGAGCTGGAAACTGGTTTATTCAAGACCTAAACAATAAGCCTCATAAAACTCGGAGAAACAGAGAAAAAAAAACCCTTTCAAAAATACATTGTCTTAGAGTATCTAATGCCTGCTTACTCTGCAGCATTTGCAGAAGTGAAAGTGGAAACATTCAAACTTCATAGAGATCCCCAACAGCTGTGCCAGAACACCAGGGACTTCTGCAAGGTAAATATTTGCTGAGATAGCAGGAACAAAATGCTCCAGCAAATTAATCAGAAAAGGTTTGGCAAGTTCTCACTGGCACAAGGTGCTTTAAGATTTGTAGTTCCAACACACCATTTGGCAAATACTTTTCTTGTGATTGCTTTTCAGAACATGCTCAGCATTAAAAACAGCACAGGATTTCAACCTGCAAATGTCAGAAAGCTCTTCCAGGAGCAAAATTACTCTTTGAAGGCTTTAACATCTATGCCAGCAATGCTAGCATGGAGTAGAAATGGTTGTTTTAAAAAAAAATAAAATTAAAAAGGAATAAAGGAAATAAGATGAAGAAACTAACCAACCCCAAGCTTAACAAAGCTAACAGTTTAAAAGAGCACAGTGACTCATAAACAGATCCTGTTCTTTTAACTCTTGAGAATCTATGAAAATAATTGTTAGGATTTCAGCAACAACACAAAGTTTTTAAAGCTTCAGAAGACTTTCAGAGTCAGTAGGGCATACTGTGATAAGTTAATAAACACATTTGTTACTCTGCAACAAATTAAAGATCGTTCCCTCTTGAATATATTTTTTAAAAATCCATGGATACTACCTCAAGAGGAAGCAATTCAATGTGTGAATTTGAAGGTTGGTTAAATTCACAAACAACAGTCTCCTATTCTGATTTATACCTTGATGAAACATGGTTGCAGATTTTAAGATGTATAAGGACAAAGTGCTTACAGTTGGAAATAAACACTTAAGCATATGTCATAAATAAACCTCAGTCAATAAGAACAACCAAGATTGTTATTGTTTCATATTGTCACTAAGCAAAAAAATATCAAAAAAATGTGGTTCAAATTTTTTTTTGTTACCCTTTATTTGTTTAAAAAATGTTGCCATTCTACTCAAAACAGAAATGCTATTTTTTTTCAATTCTGTGTATGCACCAGACCTAGAATAGCAAAAATATACAGTATCCTTTTAAGATCTTTGTGTCTCTTTTTTTTTATTTAATGACAAATTGCATCACCTAAGAAGAAATGTGATGCTTGCAGGAAAATGAAGAGTCAGCATTTTAAGCATATTGAACTTTTATGGTAGACAAAACCTCAATTATTCATTCTGCCACTGTTTTACCTGAACCAGATGCACGGAGATGTGTGTAACTCTATTAATAATTTTGACATAGCCGTAGCTTTCTTTTTTCCATATAGTCAACTAATAAACTTGGCACTGCAAACTGTACCTGATTTTATTTTCTGTTGTAAAATACTGTGAGGCTACATTTTCCTGATGGCAATAGTTAATGCGAGATGTGTTGCTCACTATTCTAATTGGTGAACCCCAAAACCAGTCTTAGATTGAAGACAAACTTAACTTTTTTTGGATACCACAATTGCTCACAAACTTCAGAGTATAAAAGTAAGCCAGAAACTCTGTTGCTGATTAGGTTTTTTTTTTAACGAAAATTCTTCCTAAAGGTGCTCTAAACTTCAATTGAAATGTCTGTTTTGCCAAAGTGGTAGCATTCTCTGAAATACATTTTAAAATTCCAACAGTGAAAGTGTTAACAAGAGATAGAGACTTCTGAATACCACTGAACACTCATCTCAGAGTCAGCCACAGAACTTGGGCCATAAGAGCAGAAAGCTGACAAACATTAGTGCCAATCCCTCAATTTCTTCTTTCTTCTTTTTTAAACAAGAGAGATTCTGCATGTAAACTCACCTACACTAAGAAAAAGGAAGAACTGGTAGCCATGAATTTCTGAGGTTCCCAATATCAGGGAAGAAACTCTCATATTTACAAGTAACTGTTAGCAGGCTATAGCAAAACTTGGTAACTAGCGTCATTAAAACATAATTTTTCTTGGTTTTGCACTAATCTGTAAGTTCTCTTTACTGATTATAATTCTAGCCACATACTTCTATGTCTAATCAAATTTCAGATTGATTTGTTCCTATTTTGTAGCCAAAACCAACAAAACTTTGATTCAAAATTTCTAAAATTTCTCCTTTTTGGTATTCTCTTTTGTATGAGCCAGAATTTAACATGAATGGAATCCTCTTCTGCTGGATCATCACAGAATCAGCTGAGCTGGAAGGGACCCACAAAGATCACCAAGTCCAGCCTTTAGCCCTGCCCAGGACATCCCCAAGAGTCACACCATGTGCACTGAGAGTGTTGTCCAAAGGCTTCTTGAATTATCTTAGCTCGTTCAAGAATAAAAAAAGGATTTACATCTGTATGCCAATGGGCTTATTCCATTGGAACACCGGACCTATACAATTCAGATGAATATGTGACAGAATCTCTGAGTTAAGGAGCTGTAGCATGTCCCTACAACTCCTCTGAGGGAGCAGCAGACAATGGTTCAGATTTTCATTGTCCCTGTGCAGCTGGAGCCTTGGAGAAGCTGCCATAAGTGATAAATGGCAAGTTCTTTCTAAACAAGTCTGATAGAGCAAGTAATCCTCAAGAATTTACAACTTTTCAAGATATCCCAAATCCAGGTGTGTTTTCCTGACAGAATCTCAGACCACAAACTAGAGATGATCTAGCTGTCTCTGTTAGAACCTTTTCTAATGGACTCTGCAGAACACAACATTTTAAAGTCACTACAAAAGTTACTTTTTACTTATCTTCTACCCCAGAAATTAATATGATCAATTTAGCTCTTGTTTTTTGAAACCTTTAAAAAAATCCAGGTTACATTCTGCAAAATTAAGAAATAAACAACATTACAATCTTTGCACAGAGCAAAAGCCACAGAGAATGAGAGCTCTGGCAGAGCAAAGGGAACTGCCCAGTCTCAGCGCAGTTCTGCTCCTTACACACGATGTTTGCTCATGTTTAAGGTCTTTCACCTAAGCAGTTATATTTCAGTGATCATATAAAACCATAACTAGCTTTTTCAGATAGTCATAAGATAAAGTGAACTTACTATTATAAAATAAAGTAATGACATTTATAGTGCATTGCTCTCAGGAAAGTTACCTTAAATCAAGGTGTTTGAAAACAATTACAGTAAGCCATGGCCAGAGCTACTTTAAATCCAGCTCATTTCACTTCTTTATCATCAAAGAGAGACCACAGCTCTCCACATGAAAGATCACAAGAAAGATGGTATTTAAATTTCATCAATCCTGGTCATGAAAATATTTCAAAAAAATTTGTGGAGAATGTTAAGTGAGGGAATAATAGCCTTGTTTTTCCTAATAGTTACAGCAAGTTAACAATTCAGCTTTTTTAAGACAAGGACTTAAATGAAAATGAAATACAAATAAATGCTTTGACAAAGATGGTAGAGGAAAGACAGTGAAGTTTTTAAAAATAGAAAAGCAGATCTGTCACCAAAATGAACTTCTACTGACTTTGTTTCAATCTGAGAAATTTATTGTTCCACAAGTTTAAGAAAACCAATGAAAATTTTACTGCTAATAGTGACAGTAGTAATAGATATTTATAGAAAATGTATGTGTGAAGCTTTAGAAATTAATGTAGATATTTGTAAATGCAGATCTTTCTTTTCTCTGTTACCTCTATCATGTTGGACTTGTTGGGAGGCATTAAATAGTAAATAATGCACATTTTAGCCACTGCTATTCAGCTCATATTATCCTAAAAGAGAATCTGTTAATCCATTTGTCCTTGGAAAAAGTACCACTCCCATATCTAAAGAGCACATTAAAGATCACATGAGTTGGCCACAGCAACAAGAAAAGTATTGTTTCTCTTCAAAATTGACTTCTGTTTCTCCGGGACCTGTAGATCACACAGGCACCCCGATGTGTATCCCCTGCTTTGCAAGACCTACTGCTAGATGATGAAACTACTTTTGGCAAACTTCTGGATGTTTGGTTGACACTGCCCACAGTATTCCAGAGATGTCTGGATGAACTCAACAAGCACCATGTGGAGTTGATCTGCCCAGGACATAAGAATTTGCAATAAAAATATTTGGTAAGAAAGAATATTTTCTAAGATGGTTTACAGAAATCATAGAAACCCTAACAGAAACAACTCTTACACAGAGACAATGGCCAGCTGGTAACTGGCTGTTACTTTCATTAGAGGATTATCTCATAATGTTTTGTGAAGTTCTTAATACATGTAACTCTACCTAGCTGGGTGTTGCACCTGTGTTCTGGCCTTCTGGTGTTGACAGATTTCTTTTACACTTTTTCACGCTCTTTCTGGTAAACAGTAGATGTTTTGCATTCCTCCTTGGAGGAAGAGAAAATATAGGGACATGTCATGAACCAATGGAGTCAAGAACTCTCATCATCACTGTCCAATCTATGCTCATTGTTGGAATTCTATAAATAAACATGCAATGTAAATAAAAGGTCTTTTCCTGCTTGACTTGCTTGGAGTCAGGTGTGAGTCTCTCTCTCTCTCTCTCTCTCTCTCTCTGTGTCGTAACAGTGACAGCTGGGTACAAAGTATGGGGTACTCCATGGCTTTAGTGTTATAACACTTGTTCTGGCAGACTGCTTTTCATTCTTTTTGTGTGTTTTGGTGTTTATATATTTATTGTCTTCATAATATAATCTACTGTTTGCACTGTGTCTGTTACCTATGCATTCCTTACATGCACAGAACTTTAGGAAGTTTAATAAAAACAAACTGAGTTTTCCCAGCTGGTCATATAGCAGTAATTAAGTAAAAACTGCTATTCCCAAGGTATGCTCATTTCTGCTACTGCCATCAGTACTGCTGCTGCATGCTCAAGCAGGTTAACAAACAGAATCACATTAGCTTTTGTTCTTTCACAACAGCAGGGCTAAATCTTCATTAGGTACAAAATAATGAGGAAACATGGAAGAAGAATGGAATGTGATAAGTTTGTCAGTTGAACATCCAGTCTCTATAGTTACATGAAAAATAAATAAATAAATAAAAAGAAAAAATATAGGATTGGCTAAGAAGTTTTTAAAAGTCAATCCATCTTCTAGATTTGCAGTCAATTAGATATGAAAGTTGCTGGTTTGACATCAAAGGATTGTGTGAGTGATACTTGTAAAGGTAAGAGCAGAATTAATTTTCTGGTTGTAAACCAAATGTATTTCCTGAGATAGGAGAAGAAATAAAAGGAACAGATGTTGTTTCCACATCTAGAATGTAAAGCAATTGATGGGAAAACTTCAGGAGCTAGAGAATGGTGACATTTTTAAGTATATGGGGTGGGGAGAAGGAACAAAAGGATGACTAGTGATGTCTATTTGGAGTGGGAATGTTTCTTGAAAGAATTGTATTTACTGGGTCTATTTTTTTTTATTAAGTTCTTTAAGTAATGTCAGATCAATAATAATTTCTGGATGTCATTAAGCCATTGAAAGGACATTTCAAGCCTCCAACATTATTTTCTACTTCATGCACACAGATAAGCACACCAACATCAGGTACATTAATCCCAGCATATCTTCTATGTAAGAGACACTAAAATGCTGCAACCTTCTAATTATCACAGTCTAATTCTTAAAGAAACAGGATCTTAGTGGAGAACTAACACAGTTCTGCCATAGCTTTATGCACAGTGATTTCTTGTGACACACTCACTTACCAAACGCATTACCTGACTTCCGGCTTGTTTTCCTGTTACCTAATCATGCATTTGTCAGCTTTCAGCAAATGTCTCTGCAGTGATGCATTCAGAAAAAAGATTTTGGAAAGAATTTCAACTCCTGTATTGAAATATCCAAGCCTTAAAACAGAGCATTTTTGCTTAAATAGTAGCTGTCTACCTGTAAAAGCCCTACCCAGTGCATCTTGGCCAGCTTTCCCTTTTGACATGAAATATTCTCCTGAAACATCTGCTGTAGGGGCCTTCTGAGTCCTGTGGTTTACACCTGAGTGAGTGTCTCAAATTATGGCCATAAGTCATTTGGGGACCTTTACATAGATTTCTGCTTATTAAAAGTATTTTATTTGCATTTATTAACATATAAAAATGCTAATTTCCTCCCACTACTGTTTTCCAGTCTCTGAAACCACTTCCCTAAGACCAATCTGAAGCATTTTTCCAATCACATCTCTTCAATAAGGCCTTGTGGAACAAACAGTCTTGCTGGCCTCTAGAGGAACATTTTTACCACTGCTGCCCTACCTTGTTGGCCTCAGGAGGGACATTTTCTCCACTGTTGCCAGCACTGCTTGTGTTTTACGGGAACAAGGACTGGGAGGAGATGTATGTAAACACTCAGCATTGAAGCATCTTGATAAACAGACCTTGTACTGCTGCAATTATCATATCTCTTGATTGTCAGGAAATAGGCACTTGATGAACATGTGGTTTCATTGTTTACCCACGTTTGTTTTCAATTAAACTCAGAAACCTATAATGTGAATTAGAACACTGCTCAACTTGGTTTGAAAATAGGCAGGTAATGAATGACTAGATGTTGCATCTATTTGTTTAAGACAATCTCTGGAGACTTCAGGGACAGGTTGATCCAAGATAACAAGCTTGTTAGAAGGCTAGAGGAAGAGCAGTTTCTTCAGGTATTTTTCCTCCTGTCCAATTCTTGCACTTCAGGTACCTTTTTTTAATTTTGGCTAGGCATCATAGAGATGTCCAATGCAAGCAGAGCCCTTCCCTGTACTCTGTATCATGAAACACAGAGCTGAGCAAATTATATTCACTAAACTGTTCCACTGTAATCATTTTCGCTTAGCTTCTAGGCTCATCACTCTGTTGAATTTTGCCAGGCTATCACTTGGTAGTTCCTTTCAACTCATAGCAAGTTTTCTTCATAGTGTATTTGATTCAGTTAGAAAAAGTTAGACAGACACGTGTATGACAGATGCACATTCATGCCATATACATAATGTGTGTGTACTAATGCACACACATACAAAATGTATATACATTTGAAAATAAACTGTAATTTCACATTAGTATATGGTTAAGCACTCATGTTTCCTGTACACAAAACAAAGTAGATCAGTCACTTACATCATTTAAATATCAAAGTCACATTTCCAAGATACTTTGTGTGTCTATGCATTATACATACACAAGATCCTTTTTAGACTAATGTAACTAAATTTTTTTTAAGTTACTCATTCATTTCCATAACTGGGAGTTGTGCCTATGCGCCTGAGGAAGATCAGTTCTTTATATAGAGAGTATTTCTTGTTTTCTTAGAATAAAATATATGGTCATTATTTCTAAAAGACAAAAAATTGCTTATTAAAGAGGCCAAAAAATAACAGCCTTTAAAACACCATCATTTCAGCCTAAATTGGTTCTTTTATTGAAATAATAAAGACATAATGATAACGTGTATGTAATTTAATAGAGTGATTCACTGAACTTCTAGAATCATATGGCTATAAGACAATAATGTAATGCTGTTCAGTCACATCTGTTGTCATTAATCCAACTCCCCTTGAATTGTATGAAAATACAACCCCCTCAATTGCACTGGCTGGCTGAGCTGACTCCTGCTGATTTCAGTAGGAGTTGGGCATGGTCCTCAGCAACATACACAGTGGAATTTGAGACCAGGATTTGCTTCTGAAGTTTGAGAATGGGAACTTATCTCCCACTTGGTCATAATTATAATGCAGGAGATTAAATTCTGTTTAAATCATGCTTTTCTCCAAAAGAACATGAAATGCAAATGGTTGATTTAATTATGTGGAATTGCTCACTGGCGTCATTCTTACACTGTTGCATGTAAAAACACATTGATTCATTCGTTCCTTGATGAAGTAGGCCTTAACGAGGTAAATGGTTTCTCTCAAATCATATTTAGATTGAATAGGTAAATCCAAAATATTTTTGACACATAAGAATTTACGAAGTGTTTTTTAAGTAAATGTGCATCCATAGACTTCTTTTGTCTGTTTTAATGAAGGTATTATCAGTTGGAGTATGGACTAATTTATTATAAAAAGGTCAATCATATCTATTAAGATCATACTAGAAAGTTCTAGCAGACACCACTTGTTTTCAAAAGCAATGTGGGAGCTGGCCTGCAACAACATAACAACGTTTAGTGGGAATTTTCCAAAATGGCACACAAAAAATTAAAAGCATTAAAAAATTCCAAAATTTTTGTGGCACACAAAAAATTAAACACAGTAAAACCTCAGAGGAAGATGTCAGTGGTTTAGGGACTCAAACACATAACGATGGATTCAAATGCTCAAAGGTAGGAGCTTTACCTCCTGAGGTTTACTGACCTTTAATGCAACTTCAGCTTCACTGGGACATGACTGCTGAGAGTTTGCCAGTTTTCAGGTAAGGACACAAGTGTGTTTTGTGCTGTATGGCAGCTGCACGTCCCCATAGGGATGTACCCAAGGGAGGACAGACACATCCAGTTTCTGTTTAATCAGAAAGAAAGAGAACAGTCTGTCATTTACTAAGTTTCTGCATTTAAGGCAATGTTTGTAATTTCACTTTGGACTGCAAACTACTATATCAGATGGACAGAAAAGCTTTCCTCTGCAAAGGTAGTGTTGAATTCTGTGCAATTTTGATACAATCACGTGTAATTATCTCAGCCGTTATCAAACAACCAAACAAGTATAATCAGTTACAAGAAGTTGCTTTGAATTTGCTTGTTGTTGTGTACAATGCTCTCCACTGAGCACACTCTTTCAAATACAGCCTGTATTTTGCCAGTCAGTGTGTGCATTTAATTTTTTAATGGTATTTCTGAGAGAAATGAACTTTTGATATTCTAAAATCACAGCTCTAATACCTTTCATTAGAACAGCATTATTTTGTGCAAAAGTTCTGTCAGAAATCCTGCACAGCTGTCTACTCAAACTGTTTTTCAGATTCAGTTTTATATTTCTATTTTCAGAAAATGCCCAATTTCATCAGCAAAGGAGGACAGCAGATAAATGTGGACAGTTCTGCATGTACTTTTAAAACGAGACAAACATAAATTTAAAGCAAAAGGGGAGGAAAAAAGATAATGTTGAAAGAAGACGTGCAGTAGCAAAATAATACATAAGCACACGTGCACAATTGTACTGGTGAAAACAGAGGCAATAAGGGAACTATTCCAACTTCAGCTGAATTACAGGTAAAAAACTACAAGTGAACAAGTGGCCAATTTTCCCTCTAATTTTTTGAGAGGTGGGGAAGTCATAATTCTTTCCACTAGCTCCTCCTCACTCAAACTACCACCAGTGGGAGCCCAACATTTAGAGAGATTCCACAATTCTGAGATGCAGATTTAGCTCATGAGGGATAGAAGGGATGGGATAATCTGGGGAAAAAAATGCACTACCATGCACATCTGTAATGTCAGAGCATCAGTTAGAGAAATGATCCCCACCCTCAGCCAATTCTCCTTTTTTTTTAGACACCATACTACACCTATTGTCAAAAGCCTGCTGCACTGTTAAAGTGCACAGCTGTGGTTACCAAAGGAATTTTAAGCAGATCTTACACTATATTCCCAGAAAGATGGTAATAAAGTGAGTAATGGGCAGAATTTGTGCCAGAAAGCTAAATTATTCTAACAGTTACATGTATTGATCCAGATAACAGAATATCACTGTTTAATCTGGTTGAAATGAAAATATTTTATATAAAATCTACTTGTAGCAAATGCCTAGCAAGCAGAAAATGGGCCAGGAAATATTTTCATTTCAAAGTACCATACATGGATGAATTATCATTCATTCATGTTAAATATACAATTAAGAACTTTTATCCATTATATGGTATAGGAATTATTTACATTCTGTTATTTACACCATTTGGAAAGCTAAATTCCAGTGGAGTTTGGGGATGTAGTTAAGGAAAAAGAGAGACCATACAGAGCATTATTGGCCATCTCATGTACTTCTAGTTATCCAGAAAGCTTTTATTTTAAAATTATATCGCTGTGAATACCCATTACAGTTGCACATAACTTTTAATCATCTATTGCTTAACCACTTAAGTACTGATTAAGTAATAAATAAGGAAACTTTTATGACTAACACTCAATAACACTATCTTTCAAAACTCAGCATATTCCAGTACCACTGCCTGGTCTGGATAAACGGGGCATATGTTTCAGTTTCTGCAAGCACTGGATGCAATCAGGATCTGAATTCAGTATCTGAAGTCCTTCCCTAGCAGTGGTCATTCATTACATTCAGGTTTGTTTATTTTCTTATTTGTTTATTTTCTCTGCCACATCACTGATTTAGGAACTATCATGGAAGGGAGAGTTTTGAAGGTAAATAAATGAAACATGTTTTCTGGTAATAGGTATTCAAGATATTAATGATTTTTTCACTCCTCAGGAATACTGCATGCTGATTCTGCAAGTCTTTTATCATCCAGTTCTTTAGAATTTGGAATAGGAGTTTTGTCATCAATTGTACCACAGGAAATATATTTCCTCCCTGTTTTGAAAGGGCGATTTGGTTCTAAGTATTATGTAAACCACCCCCCACCCTTAGCCTGAGGAAAAATGTCATTTTTCTTTTTAAAAGTATTGGGTTGGAAAATAATGTGCTCCTGCAGTGCATGGATTGACTCTTCATTATTACCTGGCTTTCTTATTTTTCTCACTGTAAACAAAAGAATCAAACAAAATGAAACCAAAACACCTGGTGACTTAATTTCACTACTTTCCAGTTCTGGAAGACAATAAACATTTGCAAATGTAGCCAAACTTTTATAATCTAGAGGTAGAACATCAGAAAACAATGAGGCAAATGAATAAATAGGTTAACAGGTATTTTAATTTGATGGAATTTAAAAGAGTCTATTTGAATAAGCAAATATATCTGCCTGTAGGCTTGTGGGATTAGGATATGCACCTTTAATTGGATAGATTTTCTTTAGTTTTAAGTATTTGCCCAGATATTTTCATCAGTTCAATTTGCCAGATTTCCATAAATGAGACCTGTAGTTAGTAATTTGAACAATGTTTCTTTGTAAATAAATTTTAGATCTTATTTAAAATCTCCCTCTATTTAGAGGGAGATTTTTTTATTATTAAGAACAAGCCCCTGTACTTTTTATATCTTTATTAAAGGCATATGGATAATCATATAAGAAGGTACTTTTCACTATAAAAATCTATTATCTTTGATCTGTTTTTCATTTCAGTGGAGGACTGGACTGGAAGTATAGGTTTGTGAATCCAGTTTCAGTGCTAACATCCTGAGCATATTTTAATGAATAACTGCAAAGAAACATTTATATAATTAAAAAGTTTTTCCTGTAAGCAGGCATCTTTTCTGAAATGTTTCCATGATTACTTCAATTTGTGCTACATTTTTTATATGGAACAAATAAGGAGTTATTCCGAAGCGGATACCAGTTGATATTTAAAACATACATATTTATTTTCTCTGATTTGCCAGGTAAGGAACATGGTTGTATCATCATCCTTACTGACAAATTACTCAAATGTGCTTTGCCATACTTGAAGCTTGTAATTTAGAAATTAAATTTTCACAAACATCAGTGCCACTATGGATCTATTGTTCAGCTCTTGCTATAAAATGAAAAGGAATGAATCTTGAAAATACTACAGGGAAAATATTCTCAGGAACACATTAGTGATACTTACTTGGAATCAGTTTGATATAATGAACTCATTAGATGTCCTCTCTGAAACCTTAGACAGATCAATAAAGGGAACATAGGCTTTATGCTCTTGTTATGAAAAAAAACATTACTATTTAGGGGCAACAGCATGTTTTGCAAGTTAGAAAAGTGGAATATATTCAACAAACTGACAGGAAAGGCAGAAAAATTATTCCCACTTGTTTTCTTATTTTTCCATGTCCCATGATGTGCTACAAGGATTCTTTATGATGAATAAGTTTCAAAGGCCTTCCACTGATTTTAGAATGGGTAGACATTACTGCAAATCCAGGCAATATTTGGGTGAAATTTGGCTAAAAATAAACCTAACACACCTTCAGCTTTTTGGTTTAGCTGAAATTCTGACGGGTAACTTGAAATTTTTGGTCTTTGGCTCTTTCCTGGTGCCAGTGTGTTCTCAAAGAACACTAGACTCGACAAAGAAACAAAAATCTTCTGTCTATATAAACATAAAAGTAACTATGGTTCAACATCGGCCATCTCTTCTCCCCATGAAAATTGACTATGAGAGGCCTGTGAAATCTCACAACTACCATCTCATTGTAGGCTTGAAAATACAGGATACAAATACATTTTTCCTAGAATATCACTGTATTTTTCTCTTCCATCAATTTCTGGACTGTAAAAGAAACTTTTTTTTTTTTTTTTTTTTTTTTTTACTGGAAACACATTGTTCTGTCGTTTCAAAAGTATATTACGCACAGGATATATTTGATTTATATTTTCAGAAAATATATATATTTTTATATATTTTTGCTTTCAGAGTGCTTTAATAAATATTCATACTCTGGGGCTAAATACTGAACTGGGAACCAGTGATTCCCTACATTTACAGACACCAGGCCAACTTCAAATACAAATTCAGTGACCAAACTATTCAGAACAATCTCTGACAACTTGACTACTTGTCATGAAAAGCCAAGAGCAAACAAACCCCAAACCAACCTCTACCCCAAGTATTTTTTATATCTTCCCCAACACCTGTCTCTATAATAGGTTTGAATTTTTGGTTGCATAGAGATTTCAGTGGTATTCAGCTTGACTTTCAGGTGTCTGGAGCTTTAGCATTTTGAGGATTAATACCTCTTTATTTTCCTGATTAATTTATAAAGAGCATGAGGTATTTCCTTCTCTCCTGTTCAGCTGAGAGCTATATATGTAAGCCTTCTTAA
This sequence comes from Acridotheres tristis, assembly GCA_037013685.1. NCBI lineage: Eukaryota > Metazoa > Chordata > Aves > Passeriformes > Sturnidae > Acridotheres > Acridotheres tristis. The sequence continues at coordinate 5,760,759 of CM072889.1, read as the reverse complement.
ACTACCCGGTTATGCAGTGCTTGAGTAATAAGCAAATTATTGCATCAAAGCTATTTTCAATTTTTCTTGCAGCAGTGAATATAGTGAATCTAGCAGAGACTATCATTTAAGCATTTTTTTTCTTGTAAACAATTTCCATCCTTCTACAGATGTCAAAACTAAATGATCAATAAATAAAAAGGATTTTCCATCCTGATATTTTGCTTCTTTCCATTAATTTGACCCTAGCTGCGCAGTGACGTGTGTAATGTTGAGAAACAATTAATGACAGTAACAGCAGTCTGGCACCAGCAAGAATGACTTTGATCATTTTCTCTTTGTCTATACAGTGTCTGGCAGGAAATATAAATGGCAATTACATTGGGAAGGCTGTTAGGACTGACCTATTAATTTAGATTTCAGACTATCTTAAAGCATTCCTTTCTCCAAAAACCATTTTCTGTAGCTTCTGTTCAGCAAAATCTCAGCTGAGCTTCCCAAAGTAGAAACACCATCCTGTTTTCTTTGCTTTTAATGCATTCACAGCAATGGGAGATAGATTAAAAAGCCATGCCAATACCCTGTTACCGTATGGACTAGAAATCCTGAATATTAGAATATAAAGTGTATAAACCATAATAGTAGTAGTAATGCTAAGGCTTGGAGACTGCAGTTTCCAGAGTAGGCCCTGGGAAACCAACTTAGGAATGTGCTGTGCTGAGAAAACAATTAGCAGAACATGCAGAACTGTTAGTGATAAGGTTAAAGTATAATCATAAATAAAGTACTGGTGGTGAGTAGTGGCGTAAGAGAGAGATCAAGGGGGAGAACACTATAGTCCTAGGATAAGCAACCTTGAAGGATTTATGACGTAAAATGTTATCTACAAGGTGAATGTATCTATATTGTTTAGAAGAATATGTACCTCTGCACGAAAACCATTTGTAAAAAGGGTATAAAAACCCTCTGAAAAAGGGAACCAGTGGGATCCTGACTTTGGACGCGAGTCCGCAGGTCCCCAGGCCCTGAATAAAGCACCGCATAAACTGACACTCTGTTAGTTTGTGTTTTACTTGGAGTTTCGGGCAGCAACCCTACATGAGTTTGGTGCATTTTTCCTACGTTGGCTTACAGGGTTAAGGAGGGAGAGGGAGAACTGCTCATGATTAGTGAGATTTACTATATTGCTCAAAAAGCAAAGAACTCAACACCTTTTGAATCAGCTATTTAAACAAAGCTCTCATGACAAGTACTTTCAGTATTGGTTGTGCTGGTCTGCCTCAACCATTTTTTGAAGGGGGCCCCTCCTCACCCTCTTTTAGGGGACTTCAGTAACATTTAATAAAAGACAAATAGAAAAAGCTATCCCTATTCTGAGCATGAGCTTTGAGGACTCCCTGTCCCTCAAATTACTGAACATATGAAACAGTAACAAGTCACAAAAACCCCCAAATGTTTCAGTTGCTTCCAACCTTCAAATTATTCTTCAAAGGGAAGAAGTCCCAAGCACAGAGATAGTGTTGAAAGCATTAATATGACGTTAATTACCAGATTATACTTAGTCAAGCTGTAAACCCAAATGAAAAGTATCTGCCTTATCTTCCACCTACTTTTGCTTCATCCAAATCATTAGCTCCTTCCAAACCTTAGCACAACAGAAGAAAAGGGTTCCAGGTTATAGCAATTCACTCCATAGCAGGGCTTGCAATCCTCTGTCTATCTGCACTTGGCTGGAAATTTCAGTTTCCAGGTTCAGTTTCTAGCTCCTCTAGAGAGTTAGAGAGCCCTCTGGGGCAGTGATGAGTCTGCAGTGCTCGATTCCTCAGACACGAATTTCTGTAACTCAGATCCTGCTCAAAGGGAGACAAGAATGTGTTAGGAGAATATATTAAGGCTGTAAAGAATTCAGACATTACAGTAGCAAAATAAGTAAAAATATCTTCAACTGCAGAAGGCTGTTGGCCTTCTCATTGGCCAAGAATATTTCAGTTTACTCTTTATGCTACGATATTTCTTTAATGATACTGCAGTGGAGAAAATTAGTATGGGGAGTTGATTATACCGTATGGTGTTTTGTTTCTAAATGAGGATGGTTGGATTGCTAGCTCAAAGCACTGCAGTGCTGCTGAAATTCATCAGACAGCTACAGAGGAGCATATGGAGAGGTCCTTTTACAAACTGAAAAAGATGTTGATTATTTATACTGCCTTGGAGAACAACTGATAGGTCAGAACCCTAATCAAAGGGGTGGTGCAGAAATACCATATATCTTCCAAAATGACACCAGTTCCAGGGGGCACTTTCCAGCACTGAGCATCAAAATAATGGAAAGCAAGAATGATCATGAATTAGGTATCAAACCTCAGATATCAATGCTAATAATGAAGACATCATCCTGAATTACAAATACCATACAGTACTGAGTAGTTTTGAATCAAGTCCTCATTGCCAGGTCATCTAAGCCCTTCTTAGTTGTGTATTAAATTAGATAATTAGCATTCACCAAAAAACCACAATTTCATACCGTTCCACATATCATTAATTTCCTTTAATTTGTGGTAGGAATAACATTTGAAAACCAGAAAATAACTGTGGACCCAAACAAGAAATATTTCTCTTCCTGCACTGGTCCCCACAAAATTAGAGCATTTGAATTTATATGAAACTTCTGCAGAAAGGTACAAGATGGTTTGATTTTTTGAAGCACTAAAAAGAACCGTGAAACAATTTCTTCAGTATTATATGCATATAACTTAGTTGCAAAAGCAATCTAACTGCTTTCCAGATAATTTCTACATTCATAGCGCTATATTTTATTAATGAATACAGGGTCCTTATAGAGTTTGACCAGAAATCCTCCCTAAAACAAAAGCTATCATCGGTTTGGCAAATACAGTTTTGATTTATTCAATTAAATGTATTAATAATGCCCAAATATATATTGGTTTTCTTTTTAATTCAAATATGATATTATAATTACCATGGTTTATTTGTGAACCAATATAAAATAAAGAAAGATACAAAAGAGAAGACACAGTAAGTTTGTGGGAAATGTTATCATTCCACCAGATAATTGGATTTGGATGTCCTCTTTCCAAACATTTTTGATATCTTATTTGAATGGGAACTGCTAGGCTACGTGCAGAAACAGAAAGGAGCCAAAGTCCTATTGACTCTGTATGATCAAGACTTTAATATAAAGAGAAAAATGTCACCCTTCCAAGATAACAAATCAGACTTATCCTGGATTGTGTCTGAGAAGATCAGATTGGTCAATTCTTGTTAATACATTTATTTTAACTTTGTGAGTACCACACAACCATTTCTATTTTATTGACTACAAAATTTTGGATTTATGGTACTGTTTGATTTCTTGAATTTTGACCTTTAGATAAATTTTACCATAACAGTCATTTGAGGAGGAAGTGCAGTACAAATCTTCCAATATGTTTGTAAATACCCAAAATTTTAAACAAATAATAGTTTCTCTTTCCCTGCATTTTGCACCAGCTCGTCCATAACTCTCACTAAGGGCATATATCCTCATTTCAAACCTTCACACAGCATAAGTATGAAAGATCTATCTTATTGATTCTGATAAATCTGGCAAGAGACTCCAAGCTGGTCTTTAACATGATGAGATATCCGGGTCAGAATTTCAGAATTTCAGATTTTGAAAAACAAATTTACATGCCATGAACTCCAGGTAGTCTAGCTGGGATCTGACTAGATGTAGGTAGACTGAGGTTTTCAATGTAGGTGGTACAAGAGACGTGGGCACCTATTTTGGTATCTGAAAAGCCCATTAGGTGGCAAGCCAAAAGGCAAATATGATGGGATTTAAGATTATAAATCCATTGAAAGAGTTCATCACCTTTTGTGTCCAGAGTTCCTAAAGGGAAGCCTGTACACCTTAAAGGGTGTTTCATTTTTAAGACAGACAAAGTGCAGGTTTAAACCTGTATGACTCAGATGCATAATCCCATGTAGGTACAATCACCAAAGACAGTTGATAGCAGTGCACAAGGAATTGCAGTGAAATCCCATTCTGCTGTGTGTTTTTGTCACTACATTACTATCAGTACATGAATCTGTGATTTTAAACACTCGTATCATGATTTGTAGCACAGATTTGTGAGTCATTTTAGAAAAAGAGGGCTTCAACCTACAAAGATCTTATCACGTGGTTTGTTTTAAGAAGTTTCTTATTGCAACAACCAATTCTCTGGTAGCACATTCATAGCAAACAATCTGCTTGCATGGTAACTATTCCCAGTTCTGTCACTTAGCTGCAAAATGATCTGGAGCATAATTGTGCTTTGGATTCTTTAAGGCATAAAACTGGACTGGAATATTATTTCTTATGCCCCAGAAGTACTCTAAGACCTATGAAAATTTTGCAAGTGTACACAAGTGAATGTGTACAAAAATAGGTACTGTCAGTTTCTCTAATGTCACTTTTAGTCCTTGGTCACTACAGAAAATGTTCTCACACACTGGTACCAGTAGCAGTCATGACAGATTACATGAGGGTGCTTTTATCCTCATATTTAGCTGATGATCTACAAATTTAAACCACTAAAAATGACAGAAGTGAAATATTTTTAATCCAGGTGCTGATGGAAGTGGGTGGAAAGGAGAGTAGAGTTGGGATGGAAGCAATATAAAATGATGTGCATTAAAGGAACATTTCACTGGTTGTTCACTAGAGAAGCAGTGTTGAAATCTCTCACCATGTGGTGCAAAGTATATCAGTGTGATGTTAGATATTCATATTTCTAATTTCATGGAGGGAATGAAAATTGATCAGCAATGATGAATTATGTACACTGTAATTACACCATAATTCAACATTTGTTATCATTCATTATTTCAGGATCCCTATACTCATTCCTATGGAAAGAGCTCCCTGTTACTATAGAGAGTCTTTGAACAGATGCAGAGTAATATTCAATAATAAATACTAAATGTATTAGAACATCCAAGCATACATTCCTAATTGCTAATTGCAGTTCTTGATAATAAATTTATAATATTTAACTTTAGTGTAGCACATTTCATTAGGAAGTATATAAACTTATCACAACAAATGGCAAAATTCTTGCTCTAACTTTAGCAGATTGAGGCATTAAGCAGTGGCATTCACTGAGGTGCAAACAAGCTTCTTGAGCCCACTTGGGTCCTCTGCTACCCAGTGGGTGAAGCCCAGGAAGGCTTCAAAGGTAAAACCAAGTATCAGAATAGAGTAAGATCCACTCAAATCTGGGCATTTATTGAGTGCTAAAAATCAAGAGAATTAAGATAACAGTGAGAAAAAAAGCAGTACAAGGAGAAAGAGTTACTTAGATGTTGTAAAGCAGATTAAAGAGTGAATGATTAATCTTGTATATGATAAGACTTAGGAAGCAATCCACTCACCATACAACCTAACTGTGCCACTAATCCATGCTAATGGGAAAAAGCCCAAAACCCAAGACAAATATTGCTTATTATATATTGCTTATACATGGTACTTAATAAGAGAGCCCCTGCCATAAAGGGATTGCAGTCAAAAGCAATGAAACACAGAGTACCCATAATATCCCACATAAATGGGATGAAAGGAATAGTGTCAACATGACAAAGTGCATGCACCAAGAATTCTGCATTCATTCTAAGAGAAGTTATAGTCTCCTCCTGCAGATTTGGGTTCTCTTTCTTGTTTTTGTCTAGTGAGTAAAACATAAAACAAGCTTTTAGACTAGGGATGATTTTGTTCAAACATTAACTTAGCTGTGGGAAAGGCATCAGGAAACTTGTTGTTTTTAACATAGTTTTGGGTCAGTAAGCTTCTTTGAATAGAAAATGGGAAATATTCCAGAACTGCAACAGAAAATCTGCCACTGTCATAATTTCTCCACAGCTCATGCTAGCAATTATATTTTGTCATATGAGTTCAATTCTAATTGATGACAATATGGGTGCCCCAGGAAAACAGAGGTAAAGATATTCCCTCAGGTAATTGTAGGTTTCACAGTAAATTTTAGAAGTGCTGATGACAGTGGCCTATATTGTGCTTACATCTTTCACTTCAAGTGATATTTATCAGACTTTCCCTTTTGACTACTCAAGCACCACACTTTAGGGATGTTTTACCTCATGTGATGCTTATTCCTTATGCCGATATTTATGCAGGATCTTTCATAAGTGCAAGTTCTGTTTCCACTTTAAACATTATGATTCAACATAGCTGGCTGTGTCCAAGGAAGTATGCCAAGATATACAAATCCAAACCCTTTGAAAGTACACGGACAGACAAAGGAAAATAAAAATTCCAGCTGCTCTGTGAGAATGTATTCTGACAGCTATTGCATGTCCTTCAGAAAAGGACTGGTAGTAACTACCATTTTCCTGTCTCATTTCAACACCTCAGTGGAGACATCTGAGACCTCCCAAAGAGATAAATGGAGCATTACCTAATATCCCCATTGAGCAGACATTATTTGACATTACTGTAAATTTACTTGCTAAAGAAGAACTTAAAAAAATGCATAGAGGCACTGTTGCTATACACAGGCCAAAGCTAATCCCAAGAAATGCAGTTTAGATAGGACTAAAGGGAAACTCTTACTCTCCTTGTGCCCAGGCACCCAAGTACCACGGTCACTTTAAAGAACAAGTACTCATTTCAAGAGAGATGTAGGATTACTTCAGGCAGGTGACCAAGAATGGTCTATAAAGGATCTATGTACAGCAGATTTTTGCATGAACATCCCCACAGCTGTTGGCTGAACATTGCAAATACCTGCTCCATCATGACATTTTTGTCTTGAAACAGATTTTTTTAATTCATACCTATTTTATACTTTTATTTTATACAGATTTCTCTGCCCAATCTACCTATTTAAAACATTCTGTGCACTGTCCTGCCTGAGATTTGGCTGTGAAAGATAATTTTAGATTGGAAGAGTACTCCAATGTTTATTTTCATCAGGATTCAAATCAAGATTTATTTTTTTTAAATCCACCAAGAACCTAAATTCACATGCTATTTGCAACTCAACAGTTAGGCCTTTTCTGGGGTTTCCCAAAACTATTGCTCACATGAGTTGCTTTTAGGTGTCTATTACTAACATTCACTTTTTCAAGTGACTGCAATTTTAAAGTTTTCTCACCAAACAGAACACCTGTTGTTGTCACACTACCAAAAAACAAACAAAAGAAATAACAAAGAAACAACCAAAACATCAACCAAAACCCAAACAAACGAAAAAAACACACTAAAAAAAAGGAAACAGAAAATTCACAAAGAAAATGAGATGTGAAAAAACCCAATATCTAAAATATGAAAAATTTCATTTGCTTCTCATTTCCATTTTTCTCACTTTTAATTCTTCAGAACAAAATTGCATTTGAGCATGTTTACTTTCATGTCTGTATAATTTTGGGGGTTTTTCTACGTTGTCTGCTGTTTTGGTAATATTTCTAAAAACTATTTCGACAAGGAATATCAATGCAGGCATTTGATTTGTGGCACTGCTTATAAAAAGCCAAAGACCACTACCACTAACAAGCACACAGTAAATCGGATGAGTTTGCAACACCCATCTGAGTTATGTCCTTGAGGAATTGTTCTCATCCAGAGCAGAATTATATTTACTGCAACCAATCTTTCATGGGCACTACCCAAGTTCTTATAAGAAAATATCTTTTCAGTGGGGAGCTATTTAGCTGCTGCAACTCTGAATGCTAACATGCAGGAACTTTTGAAGTCACCTGGTAACATGGTCCTTCTCATGCCCAGTTTTTTTGCCAGAAACTTTTGGGTATGAGTTTATTTAATTTTAAGTCATAATTCAAAATAATCTCATATCCATTACTCACTTTTCACACAACAATCACTTGGGTCTTAAAATCATAATGCATCTGTCCATGATCTGGGATTTGACTGTCACAAAGTGACCTCTAGGTACAATGAAAGGAAAAAAATTGAAAAGAAAGACTTTGGGTTAGTTCTGGGTAAATTTCTGGCCCCACTGAGCACAGTCCTCCTAAACTCAGAGGCCTTTAATATATCTAAGACCTAACTCAAAGTCACAGAATATGTAACAAAAGGGAAAGGAGGGAAGAAGTGAAGAAGAAAGAGGCAGGAATATAGAAAAGCAGGAAGAAAGTAAGAAAAGTTGTGCTATAGGTGAAATTAAGAAAGCAGAAAGTTGCTCAAAGTCTGTCTGTAATTTAGACCTAAGTGTCTGTATCCAGAGAAGGGATCTTGGTCTGCAGGACCTCTAAGCCTGAAATCAGAATGCAGCAAAGTTCTTTGGCAGTCACTGCCGGGGTGTGTGCAGGGAGAAGAGGAAAAGGCAGCTTTAGAGCAATAACCAAGAAATTACCTGCCCTTCGGACATGAGGGCACAGTCAGGAAACTGAATGACTGAGATCACCTCAAGTGTGAGTGAAGGAGGGATCAGAGCTGGGGATTCTCAGCCAGGACTCTCAGGAGTCTAGGGCTGGAGGCTGCACCTTGATCAATTCGGTGAGGCTAAAGAAAGTTGCTGCTCTTCCTAAAAGGAGAAGAATAAGAGAAAGGAACCAATTACTTTAAGCAGCAAGAGAAGTGTAGCTTTTAAAATCAAATTTGAAAGAATTAGGCCCTTTGAATACTACTTTTTAACTGTGCTACAGCAATTCCCCAGCCTCATGGCTTGGAAACAGGGATTTGAATACTGTTGGGTATTTCAGGCTCAATACACTTGAAATTAATATACTTTATTTTCGCATCATGCTGAATCAAACTTGCTCCTTCAACATCCCTCAACAGAGCAACATTTCTTGACAGAAAACTATTCCATTATAAGTGTAAGCTTTCTTAAATATTTTCCTGTGCAACCATTCCTCTTTCAGTGCAAGAACTGTTGTTCTGAATGAGGCTGGCAAAGCTCCTGTTGAGTTTAATAAATGTTTTCCTAGACTACAACAAGTTCTCTTTTTTATATTTGAATAATCCTTACTTTGCTCCTACCCATTTGCTAAATAGAGCCAAGCCATAGTCCTTTTCAGACATATTTTAGAAACACAGATCTATGTCAAAAACCAGCTAGCATACTAGAAAGTTATATAATGCATTACAATAAAGGAATGCAAAAAATAGTATTTGGTAATATAAATCTTCATCTTGAGCCTTTGTATTCAATATCAAGAGAAAAGCAGAAGTCTAAGACACTGATTCTACAACTTATTCCATATAAAAGATTTCAGAGTTCTCAATAAAACTCTGTGGGACTGCCTATATATACTAGGTTAAGGGAGATTTGACTTATTATTCCCAAATAAATGAAATAAAATGCAGATTTCCTTTTATTTTTGTCTTTTTTCTTATTTTTCTGAAAAGAAAATAAACCTAAGCTCTATAATTGCTTATCTTAAAGCAAAACCAAACCAATCTTCCCCAGATTGCTTCCACTCTTCCACTGCTTTTTCCTCTATGTGACAGAGACCAATATACTCTTCCCTTCAAACTGTTACTTAACGAATATACATCAGCAAAAATGTATTTCTCTTTCCTCTTATTTCCACATATCATAATTTTTTCCCTACATACTAAAAATCCTTTGCATTTACAACAAAACAAGTTACATCAGCTGCTTATGAGAGTTGACCAAGTTCAGTCAGAGAAGTTAGATACCAGGACAGTTGTTTTTCCAGTGCTACTGCTGAGATAAAGGATAAAAGATGCTGATGTTTGGTATTACCTGAATTTCAAAACCACACTCCGAGCAGCATAATTCATGTCAGATGGTGCTGCCAGACTACTAGCAACATGTGAAAAATATAAAATCAATTCTTTCTGGGGTACTTTTGAATAAGATAAATGAGAACTCGTTTTTCAATATTAATTGCTAATTGGAATTGTATTTTATACAGAAAGTCCATGCAATCCATGAAAAGCTTAAGAGATTCTCCCAGTCCTGCCCTCCCCTATAATTGGTGAGACATTTGTAATATCAGACAAAATCAGAATATCTGGAATATTTGTTTCTTTACAATATCTGGCCAACACTTTCACAGCTGCCATTTCTTTAAAATTCAGGGATTATTTCACAGGCAAGAGAAGTTTTTGGGAGGAAAAAGCCCCTTTTTTCATGAAGACATAAAGCAACTCAAAGAAGCCCCTCATGATTATGAAGCAAGAGGTTGCTGCTTGCTCCTCTGGTTGCAGTGAAACGTACTTGCATATATTTGTTATGCAACTGTTTGATTAGTCCTTCCAAAAGGAAAAAGAGCCTTGAGAGTGCAAACCAGCTGCACTTGTAGCAGCCTGCTGAAGCTCCTACTAATGTATTTGGGGTTCATAAAAACACAAAGCCAGTGCGGGAAATACCAATGTCCTTACAGGAACTTTTGCAATATTTATCTTCTTTTTCCACATGGCCTTCACTGGCATTTGCAGAAAAATTATTAGACAACCCATTTCTTTAAAATAAAATCAAATTGATGAGGCACAAATTTCCAGTCTTGATAACACTGGAAAAAAGCTTGAAAATTCTATACAAGAATAACATGGAGGCTCAATGAATTTCTTAAGATCTCAGGATACATTGACAAATCAAGATTTCATTCTGTTTATCACTGAGAAAATTTTTCTTAACTCTAAAAATTTCTACTTACTGCTGTGTAGCTAAAAAAAAGAAATGGCGCTAGTAATATTAATGCCATTAACCAGGAATTTTTTTCTGGCAGTGAACTATAATAATTTAAAGCATTAGAGATGGAAGATATTTCAATAACCCATTTAGATTTCTGATTTGTTTTGTTGGGTTTTTTATAATTTCATTCAGAAAGAAGCACATACCCTTCAAAAAAAAAAAAAAAATCCTGAGAATGATGATCTGTGTACCCAGAGGACAAAAAACCTGGAATTTTGCTGAAGGAGACTGAAAGCAGGTGAGATGTTTTGACAAACCTCTGTAACTGAATTCAGGTTTTTGGAATCTAAAAGGCAACTCACAGGTGAAAGGACCAAATGTATTTTCTCTACTAGTTAATCAAATACAGATTCTATCAAAATTATATGGCCATAAAGCAGATTCCACACACATATGTATTTTCTGAATCAGCCTACAATTTAATGAGCCAGTAATTAGAAGCCAAACTGAGTGATCTTTCATCTCCTGCTATTAGTACTATTTGCTTCCTTTTAGCAATGTTATTCATTATATTCTTCTGAATATCAAGTGGGTTTTATTTTTATTTTTTAATTCTCTCAGATAAATTGCATGTGTCTAATCCACTTAGATAATTCAGAGCTAAGATTTTTCCAGTGTTGACCTTTGCAAAGGGCTCTTTGCCATCTGTTTTTATATTTAATTAGTGTTTTTTTCCTTCTTGCAGCAATCTCTCAAAGAATAAAATAAATGATTATAATTATGACTATCAGTTTGCCCTTATTTGATCTCCTGACCACAGAATCATATTCTGGTGATTACACAGTATTTCCACTGTGGACAAGACATTAGACATCATAGTTGTTATGTCTATTAATCTTGATTTTAAAAGTAGAAGATAGATTTTCCTCTTCTCCCCAGGTAAACTCTTCATCCATAACAGAAAAAAAAAACATTTTATGACCATTTATTCTCTTTTTCTTGTTCTTATAGTATTTTCCTCACATCTTTTTGTTAATCAAAACTATTTCGAAGTGTTTAGATATTGTTCTAATCAGGTCCACTGCTGTTGACACATCATTTCTGATAGCTAAATGTGATCTAAAGTAATACAAACACAGACTTAATATCAGATTGGGTAGCAGCCGACTGACAAAATGGAAATCTGCTCCTGGGAGGTATGTTCTCCTTTAAGGCAATTCTCTGCACAGCTGTCTAAGCATAATATATTCATTCTAAACAAAAAACCCTGAGCCTAAATTCCTCTCACTAGTTAATAACATTATTTCATGTATGCCAGGCAGTGGGGGTTTTTGGCATTTGTTTTGGTTTTTTGTTTGTTTTTTGTTTGTTTGTTTGTTTGTTTGTTTTTCCTGTTAAGATATGTTCATTTCAGGAAAAATTTGTCCATGCCTGGATTTTCAGTGCATCCCTTCAGCATGAGATAATTTGGGGCAGTATATGACTGGATAGTAGTGTAAAACTGGGGTAGAGCTGTCTTCCATAAGAGAAATCATTCATTTGTAATAGGAAGAAAGTGAACAGAGTGGAGGAAGGACCAAAGGAAGGAGCTTATCCATCTATCCCCTTGGGCAGCCTGTGCTCACTCACAGGGAGCTGCCATCAGGAACATCTCAGCTAGAGTTTCTGCAGGATGGTGCCTCTGTCCCATATTGTCCAAGCTACTAATAAAAACTGGATCTCATTCCATCCACTTTTTTTTACAGAAATCTCTGCATTAAGCCTGATTATTTGCTCAGTTCAGTAACAAGATTAATTTAATCTTTTTAGCACAAATCTCAAAAAATATTGCACTATTTTTAAAAAGTGCTTAATTTGTTTCCTAATTTTTTCAAAAGATCATGCATATAGAATACTTCTCTAATTAGCCAAGCATATGAACTCCTACCTCCTAAAACAAGATTTCAAAACTTTATATCAAATATTACCATCCCATAAACTGAGATTCCCCATATTTTAATTTCCAGTGCATGCTTTTGGTCTCCATGGAAACTGATCCAAGGAGGTTTGATATGTTACATATTATTTAATATATCTTATATTCACATAAATGTTACCAGAAGATCTGTCATGTCTGCTCAAGTGTAAGTAGCAAGAGAGTTGAGTAAAGGAATACATTACATTGAAACTCATTGCAGCCCATCACTGTTAACACCACTGGCCTTGAAAGATTTTCTATGAGGTTCCTGAGAACAATCTTGAAAAATCAATAATCTCATCAGAAAATGCCCCAATTATTATAGTCAACAAGCTCATAATAAATCATCATATTCTGTAGTCATGCCATTGAAGTTTGGATAGACTTTAAACAATTAATGCTTCATTTGTCAGTCAAATTAAAAAAGTTTACTGGGATTAATGAGGCTATTCTTTGATTTCTAAACAAGTCATACACTTAAAATCTATAAAGATACTTCGGTGATCAAGGAAATAAAAGTACATGACAGTTAGCTGATACTCTTATTCCTTCAGTTTTCACAAAATAGAGCATTTAATAATTAAATTGCTAGTCACAAGTTGGTTTAAAGGAAAAATAACATTATACAACTAATTTAAAATAATGCTAAAGATCATAACTGAAACGGTTGAATTGAAACTGTTCAAAACATTTCACCTTTTTTTTCTGGATTTAAAACTACTTCTATTAAAAGCTTTGTAATTATGATGGCAATAGTTACATGATCGTTGACTTCTTTGACAAAAGACAAGCATTCGAATCATAAGAATTAGGTAGGTGAGCACATGTTTGTGGATGACTGTGTCTTTTGGAGAGCTCCCAGTTTCTGTCCTTTGTGGGAAGTGACCCTGTACAGGTGTGCAGCACGTCCAGGGACTTGTGAGAGTATCAGTGACCCCTGGCCAGTGACTGACCTGCCATGCCAGCTCCTCTCCAAATCTCCCTGGCTCTCTGTCAGCACTGAAGTCTAAAAATGTGAAAATAAGGGTACTGTCGTTAAAAACCCACTCCTTTCCTCAGCTGAACTATACTTGAATCAACCAAATTGTCAGTGAAAATGGCCCACTGTGCTGTCAATGGGAAACTCTAAAGGAGGTCCTGTCAAACCCTTTAATGAAAGGCTGAAGAAATACAAAACATCTTGCTTTCACTGTAGCACAAAAAATAGCACAAATGGATCTTTTCATGGAAATGAGAAATGGCAAGTGTTTTACCTCTCTCATTTTTAAATATTGACACTAAAAAAAAGATTGCATAAACTTATTTCAAGATCACCTTTGCTTACATTTCTTCCCAAAGAGCCTGAGATGATATAAACATATTGTAACTGAAATCAGTAGTTTAATGGGGAGAGAGAAATGAAAGAATATCCCAAAAAAAGGAGGAGTGGTTTAAAGAAATGCATAGTCAGGGAAGTGCCTACACACTGCAGTGTGCATAATCTCAATTACAACTAGCACTGAAAACAATAGCAGATGAGACATAATGCTCTGAGCTCCAGATGTCCATGGAAAATCCTTGGCAGGTAATTGTGTTGCTGCCTCCTCTTTTCTCTCTTTCTGCTACGTAAGTCTTCTCCTTAGCACAAACCTTAGCGTAAACCTCACCCAAAATGAGAGCTTCCCTGCTGTACCTCATCATCTGTCACTTTCTAGTCCTAACTTGAAAACAGAGGTTGGTTTCTGTCCAGATGTCTGGATAGTGCACATGACACTTTGGCCCCCTTCTCCTCAAGCTGGGAAGCTCTGCTGCTGGAAAGGTTGTGGCCCAGAGCATCTTATTAAGGACACTTGCTTTGCATGCCTTTAGACCAGGGTAGGGAGCATATTCCTTGTGCTTGTAGGGTGAGAGGACTGTAAGACAGGAGAGCATTCCTAACAGGGAACTGTCTCGCAGACAAAGAACCTCTTTGGTACTTTGCCAAGTCCCCATCTTTGGAGAGAGAGATTCATTAGATGTAGCTTTCCTTAGGATATGAGGACTGCAGATATTTCTTGTGTTCTGATTTAACACTTAGAAAGCATTTCTTTCCCTCCTTTACTGGTTATCACTAGTGCTGCAGTGAGAACACACAAGATAATATTCATCTTAATTATAGCAAGAACTACAATAACAGCAACAGCACCCACTAAGGAGTCAATATACCTGCGAGATTGATTCTTTGCTTTGTACTGTGCTTAAAACATTAACAGCAGAAGTTCACCATAGAAGACTTCTCTGGGATTAATGACTGACTGGGTTAATGGCAGTTATTGCTTAATAATGATGCTTAACATTCATGTAGCTCCTTTCTTTAAAGGATCTTAAATATTAAGTATCAGTTTTCATTCAGTGCATTTATATTCCAAGTATCCCAAAGTGGCTGTAGAAAGCTGTGGGCAAGGGCAATACCTATTATGTGCTTAGCAATAGTGCAGAGGTTTGAAAATGAGTTTAGTAGCACTGATGAGAGATGTACTCTTTGTACAAGTACTACTGCAATGGATTAAAAAACCCACGTATTTATTTTACCAGCCCACTCAGAAGGGAGGATAAAGTAAACATCAGTCCAAGCATAGCAGACTCCTGAAGATTCTTTCTCAGTATTTCACTGTCCTTGCAAACACCCTCATATAAAATTATGATTGTTTTAAACAAGCTATTGCAGGGATGACCAAGTAGAGTGCAGTCATCTTCTTTGGCTGAGTGATAGGTATCCTCAACCTCAGACTGGTAATTAAGGGTTTGGAAAGAATAGTGAGAAATCATCTATTCACATCTTTGTACGTCATTTGTAGCAATAGATGCTTTATCATTATCAGCAAAGATCAAATATTATTTTTCCACACTTTACATCATCTGTGGAATTAGTTACTACAGCAAAGATGATATGTCCCAGAAAGATGCGTTGAGTTCACAGTCAAATGTCATTGTGCAGGTCACTGCCAGATGTCCTATAGCTAGACTGTGGAATGAGGGAACTCAGTATTATAATGAGGAAACAATCATTTAGATGAAAAGACTGGTTTTGATCATGGCTTGGCTCAAGTTTTTAGTTTGTCTTTATACTTCACTATAGATTATAGATATTACATTTGCATTATTTTCACACAGGCCCTGCATACAACAAATAGTTAATACAGGTACATTGCCAACTTCCATCACTAAAATTTTCTGAAAATACTAGTGTGGCATTTAATCTTGGATTCAGTTTGACATAAAAAACTTTGAATCTGAAAATGCAGAAAAATTTCTGGTGACTTCAGTGAGCACTTTAGCACAACCAGTTATCCATTTTCTCTCAACACTTCAGGCTAAGAATACATTTGGAATTGCAGTATTGCTTGGAAAAGACATTTGAATCTTCAGATCTCTCCAATATCAGGTTAGGAAAGAGACCAGAGAAGAAAATCCCTTCTGCATGAAAAACAACGTTGGTAAGAGGAATACTCTTGAAAGAAAGCTTTAATGATCTGATTTTTAGGAGTGGGCTTCAGAATGTTTGCCCTTCTCAGCAGGGAGCCTGTAAGAACTAAAACAGCATGAAGCTGTATCAGGGAAGTTTGGGTTGGATATTAGGGAAAGGTTTTTCACCCAGAGCATTGTTGGGAACTGGAACACGACAAGAGTTCAAGAAGCCTTTGGACAAAGCTCAGGCACAGGGTGGGGTTGTGGGGGCTGCCCAGAGCAGGGCCAGGAGCTGGACTTTGAGGGTCCTTGTGGGTCCCTTCCAGCTCAGGATATTCTGTGATTGTGTAGACAAAACAAAAGCGGTTTTCCCAGTCAAAAGGCAGATCACTTCCATAGATACACACAGTACAAAAACTGCAGTAGCTGAGTTGAGACGGGTTGCTCTGGGCTCTATAAGAGAAGCACAAAAGCACTGAGCAGTTGATATTTTTTGCCAGACCTGGGCTTGACATACAGAGAGGTACAAAGCAGAGCTTGGGCTCTCTGCAGCTGCTGCAAGTAGATGAGCACTGGTGCTCTCCATCCCACCCTTGGTTCTGTTTCCATTTACAGATTGGTCAATGAACAGCTGAGGCTCCTCATTCTGTCTATCACTTTTACCAGCACCATGCAGATTAAGAAATACAAAGAGCATTAAATAGCATTCTCTGAATTCTACTGGAAGAAATTTTACAATGTCTTTATTGCAGTCTTTCAGAAATGCTTTGCGGAGGGAAAAACGCTTGATATTTCAAAGAAATTTAAAAAACAACATTTTGCCTTTAAAAGTATACTCTTGAAGGTAATAACTCCTGAGTGCAGCCAGTAGCATAGCTTTCTTTATATATAGGAAGATAACAAAGTTTTAAATAATCAATTGGAGAAATCTTCTGGGAAGATCTGATTTCAAAATGTAATTCTCCCAGCCTAGACTCTGTAACTCACTATATATCACCATAGATGCCATACTTATTGACTGAAATGAGAGGCTTGCAGGGCTTGTTAAAAATCTATAAAATCTATTTAAGAGTTTTAGCTTTGGCATATGGTAGAAGCAATCTAACATCAGCTAACCTGAAGAATTTCATCTATGCAAATAAAAAAATTCAATCAAAGTTCAGATTTAAAGAGGGGAACTTTTTTTTTTCCTTTCTTGGCATCATATCAACACATTTTCAGCATCTGTTTTTTCCCTGAAAGTTTACTCCATACTAGTGCCTCTTCAGTGCAGTAATTTGTGAGTGGATAATCTTATGTATTACCAAACATTTCTACCATTAACTTTCCCAAAAGGTTCCCATTAGCAGGAACAGCTGCACTACCTTTCTAGGACAGGTTAGTAACAGATGCATCGCAGTTTCCATTAATTGCTAGTACTACACAGAGTAAAAACACTTTTATATTTTTGGGCCCTGCTTCAAGATTTGAAAGTAACACACAAGATACTGCTGAATAAACACTCCATTCCAGATATGGTTAGATTATTTTGTTTGTTTCTGGTGTCTAGGTTTTTTTGTTTGGTTGGTTTTTTTAATATATTTATTTATACCAAATATTGACAGAGTTTATATGAGATTCTATATTTTTTATTGATTCCAGAATATTTAGGCAGGAATAATGAAATCTAAGGAATCCAGTCTTTAGTCTCAAATCCAAAAGCCCCTTCTACAAACATTAAAAATGTACAGGTCTCAAAAGTCTATCAAGAATTCCCCTGGTAAACAGATTCCATATTACAGACACTGCTTGGGTTTAGCCTGTGATATCCTGAGATTTTACTTATTCCAAAGGAGGGAATCAGGCTAAGAATCAAGCACTAAGTCATGTCAGCAAGAAGGTACCTTTCCTTCTTGTTATTAATGATCATAGTTAGACCACCAGCTTTTAAACATTGCTACCCAAGACTTTGTTCCCTACTTACTTATTGGAGAACTGCTACATAGCTTTTGCCCATTCTCTTTCCCATCTCTCCTTCACTCTGGCCCTGAACTTGAGGTCACGGATACAAAACCTGTATCAGAATTAGGCATTTGAAACAGAAAACCAGTCCTTATGACTTTGCTTCTCAAAAGTAGTTGATTGAAAGGGCAATCTGAAGATAGAGGTGATATGCAGTTCACTGTATTTTTTGCTATGAAATTTTTAGACAATATCTTAAATTACTACCAATTGACAAATGATGTGTATTGCAAAGCAAAGGCTATATCACAAGCTAGCATTTATGTCAGAACAGAGATAAAGTATTTTAATTAAACATATAAGGAGATGTACAATAGGAGGGCAAAACCCATCAAGGCATTTCAGCCATATCTCTTCAGATACTTTCATTGTGTAATGTTAACAAAAAGGTTGCAGGGCTAAGAATTAACTTTTAATATAAAAGCACTGTGCTACTGAGAGACCGCAGAGGTTCAGAGCAATGCCTTTTCTCTCCTGTGAACGTATGCAAAGGGCAAACTCGCGTCACTCTTTGAATGCTCAGTAAAACACAACAAAATGTCACACCGTTTTTCTCCTGGTGGGGTGATCTTACTGAGGGAGCATTTGTTTACTTTTTACAAAGAATATGTCAAAAATACAGCTGAGCACTCAGTAAGGATCACATCACTGACATTTATATGCAAACATTCTGCAGAGTAAGCTGATGACGTTCCCCATTATAATTTGTGGTTATGAATTCAGCTGCTGGTACCTCAACAGAACTCTAAGGAAAAGGTGGATTTGCATTTAGGGCTTTGCCTTCAGACTTCAATCCTCAGGCTGCTATTGGGCCCTTGGGCATCTTTGGACAAAAATCTGCCAAGCTTTTAACTCAAGGATTTTGGCATAACCACATTAATGTAGGGACTAATGGCCTTCATCTTGCTTGGAAGATATGTGCTTCCATTAAATTGTATCACTATGTTTTTCCTTTTAGGCTGAATTAGACAAGTGTCATTATAGAGAATCGAAAGTGTATCAGAAAAATAAAAACAAACAACCAACCAACCTTAATGAATAACAATCCATTACAGAAATCTTATTGAACAATTACATGCTACTGATGACACTGAGTGTTCCCCATGAAAAGATATTTAGTAAAAAGTGGTTGTTCTATTAACTAAAGGTAAGATGTTTTAATAAAAATCTCAATTTTTTCATTAACAGCAACCAGCAATTACTTCTGTTTACTTGGAGTTATATGGAGCTCAGTATTTTTCAAATCATTTTCACCTCCTGCTCCTTTAAAGCCAACATATTCTAGCAATTTGCAAAAGAAAATGAAATGTGAAGTGTGAACTCACACACAGAAAGAGCAAACCACAAATATAGGTGGACAGAAAACCCTATGAGCACTAAATTCTAACAGCTGTATTTGTGATAGATGTATGACACAAAGACTACTAATAAAAACTTTTCTTTTGCTGGAAAATGCAAATCGGTTGCATGGGTTCACACAACTATTCTTAAGGAAGGGTTAAGGAAACTTCCCAGCCTGAGCATCCAGGAATCCCTCTGGCAGCACCCAGAGTGTCACTGCTGGGACCAAAGTCCCTTCACAGCAGCAGCTCCAGTGACCCAACAGGCCCCCATAGGATTCCTCCACATCCCACAGTCACCCCAAGTTTCCCAAAGCTGAGTTTCTTGTTCCAGAAAGCAATTTATTCCTGGAGCACTAACACAGAAACAGCCCAAGCTGGTGCCTCAGAGAGGACCCCAAACAGAGTAAACCCTGCGTTTTATCCCCTCACAGTCCAAGCATGAGAAAATCTGAGGTTCTCAGCTCCTGCCATGTCTCTCACCTGGCTGAGCCATCCGTGTCCTTTGTTGTCCAAAGGATCAGCATTTTCCCCACCCAGAGCTCCCCTGCACCCCAAGCCACCCACACTGAATGTGATCTTCAACAGAAGAGCTGTTTTTATAATGTGGGAACAATAAATTCCAGAACTGGATGGGCATTCTCGGTAGGTGACACGGCTCTGCCCTGAGTTGTCTCCACACTCCTCAGGTCTCGGCTAGCTCCACAGAGCCGCGCAAGGAGTGGCCCCGCCACTACGCCCTTCTAGGGTTCGTGGTCGGGGTGTGTGGCCGAAGACCACAACGAGGGCTGCTAGTCTAAGGCGAGACAAAGAGCGCAGGAGAGACCCTTTGCGATTCCAAGGAGTGGTTTATTGGGAGAGCAGGAACGAGGTCCGGGGTCGGGAGGAGGGAACCGCAAAAGGCGGTTTGGCAGGGTGTGCAGGGGATTAAATACAGGGGGAGGAACGGAGGGGAGGTACAAACTTCGACCAATTGCGGTTAACTAGGGGAGGTACACAAGGCGGGGAAAGAGGTACAGCGAACCAATGGGGCAATTCGTGGGCGGCAACCGGGGTACAACAACCAATTGTGGGGCGGAACTGGGAGAACTCTCTGGAAAGGGGGTACGGTCTTCGGGAGGATTGACAAGGATAGGGGCTGGGCTTCGGGAGACGAGCAGGGAAGGTGCTGGAAAGGAGGAGGGACTGGGAAATGACAGACATGGCGCAAGGCGGGAAAGGGACGAACCATTGCGGAACAAGAGGGGGAAACAACAGGATATGAACTTTTAACGGTACAACAATAACATAACAATACAATAGAAACATAACAGAACACAACATCTCCCCCTTTTCTTTTTTAAAGCGCTGTGGAGAAGTGCGAGTCCGAGTCTGCTATGGAGTTTTCCCTTCTCTCAGGGGCACTATTCATTTCCTCATACGTCCCTGAGTCACAGTCCGGTTTAGCAGGCGCTTCAACATTGTTGACTTCTGGGCGGGAGGAGATGCTTTTGAAGATAAGACGTTTTAGAATGGTAACGGCAACACAAACAACGATGATAACTAACACAACATAAAGTATGGATTTGACAACGGAGGCCAGCCACTCCGAAAGTCCCCAGCCTTTAAAAACCTTCGCTAGCCAGTCCTCGGATTCCACCTTGATGTTGTTAACCATGTCCTTGATCTGGTTGATCTTTTGGTGGATGCTGCTGCTCCTGGATGACAAGTTGAAGCAGCAGAGGCCTTCAAAGTCCTCGCAGCCATGACCATGCGCTAGCAGCAGGAAATCTATAGCCGCACGATTTTGAAGAGTGGCCTGCCTGGTTATTTCCTCGTCTGCCAGGAGGTCGCTAAGGGCTGACGACGTCAAATTGGCTTGTTTCGCCACCCAGCACTCTAGGCGGCCCAATTCTCCTAGAGCTTTGGCTGCTGCTACCCATGGCAATAGGATGGAGGCAGCAACCCTTTTGGACTTTGACCAATGAAATATATCAGAGCTACAATTTTCATCCAAATTGTGCAGTTCTCTTTTTTGGATGGCCAATGTATTATTTTTAGATTTCCAATTCAAAATTTGGGTACGGTTGGGTGTGAACAAGGTGAGTCGCCCTATTGTGCACGGCCCTCCTATCAGGCGAGAGGGGATGCCGGCCCACGCCCGGTCGCCACAGATCAAGAAGATCCCCTTGCCTAATTGGCGTGGTTGGTCTACTGGGGATCCCTCAATCTGGGCAGTGTTATTACACCATGAGGCAGACTGGTACACCAGGTTGGGTTGGATCACCTGAAGGAACGAGGTAGGGTTTCTCCGACGGAAATGATTTTGAACACAAAAGGGTGCGGGGGCAGAACCAAGAAGTTCGAATTCCTGGGGTTCTTCTGGTGCTTTGGGAAGGTTACTGGACCACTCCCGCCACAGCCAGAGGGGGTTGACAATAGGTTTGCCGGGAAGGGAAGGGTACCAGCCTTGGGCGTTGTAACTGTCTTTGATTGCGGCTAATGTCGTTGGAAGCTCTTCGGGCTTAAACGGAATCCCCACCAGGCAGGTCGACAAAGGATTTCCTGTTGCCGATGTCGCAAGGCACAGATGGTCTTGGCGCATGGCTTGGGCCAGGGTGACCCATATGTTCTTCTTGGGCTGCGGGACCATCCAGCCGACCGAGGACTGACAAAGGTACCCCATTACGACGAGGACGTACCACGCAAGAAGGGCACGAAACCAGCGCATGCTGGGGCTCCGGGTGACTGGCCAAAACTGAAAGAAACCAAATAGGAGAGGGTCAACAAAATAGTTCAACTAACGGAAAGTCACCGGAAAAGGGGTTGCCCCAACCACAAGGGGAGTCCAGGTCTGGACTGGAGGGACGGCGGCGACGACGCAGCGCGGCAAATTTAACGTCTTGGGAGGTTGACTCGGACGGACACACCTTGCCTGCAGTGTACGGTCGAACCCATCTTTGAGGGACCCATCTCAAACCTGAGGGCGTGGACACGCAAGCATGTCCCCGTCCCCAGGTGACCAACTCATGTGGGCCCTCTACCTGTCCGGTCTCCGGGTTCTTCACCATTACAGGAGGGTGTTTCCTCAACTGTAATGGGGAGGCGTTCGCAAAGTGCCTCACAATGGGAGGACTCAACACTTCGAAGGAGCAGTTTAGGAAATTGATAGTAAAAAGGGCGCGGTGTAATTTAGTGTGTGGTGTGTCGAATTGAGTGTCGCCCTGTTGCTGCTCCAGGACTCGTTTGAGCGTCTGGTGGGCACGCTCAACCATGCCCTGACCTGTAGGGGAAAACGGGATGCCGGTTTTGTGTTTGATTCCCCACTTCTGCAGGAACTCCTTAAAGGCCGTGGAAATATACGCTGGGCCATTGTCCGTCTTGACCTCCCTTGGGATTCCCAACACAGAGAAGGCCTGCATAAGATGTTTCCTGACGTCCTTGGCCTTCTCTCCTGTGTGGGCAGAAGCGAAGACTGCTCCGGAGAAGGTGTCTATGCTGACATGTACATATTTCAGCCTACCGAACTGAGGGACATGGGTGACATCCATTTGCCACAGCTTGCAGCTCTCCAGGCCTCTGGGATTGACTCCAGAGCTCACAGTTGGAACACTGAGCTTCTGGCAGTCAGGACATGTGGCCACAATGTCCCTGGCTTGGTCACGACTCAGATGGAATTGCCGTACGAGCCCAGGGGCATTTTGATGGAATCGCTGGTGACTCAGCTTGGCCTGTTGATAGACATCAGGCACATTCGCCATGCTAGCTGGCGCGGCCAGGGCATCTGCTCTTTCATTGCCTTCCGCAATGAAGCCAGGCAGATCCGTGTGTGATCTCACGTGCATGACATAGTACGGGTGCTCTCGGTGGGAGACAGCGTAAATGAGTTTCGAGAGCAATCGATGGAGGTTGGGATTTGAAACTTCCTTCAATACTGCATTCTCTGCTCGGGACACTACACCAGCCACATAAGCCGAATCTGTGACCAAATTGAGTGGCTCTGAGAACCTCTCAAAGGCTCTGACAACAGCATCCAACTCAGCTATTTGAGGGGAACCCTCAACTATCTTAACTTCTGCCTCCCACTGCTGAGTTTGGGGGTTCTTCCAAGTCATCACTGACTTGCGAGAAGCCCCGGATGCATCCGTAAAGACTGTCAAAGCCTTGAGCGGCACTCGGCTTAATTTTTCTTTGGGGATCAGATTAAAATTTGAATTGAATAATTTATGTTTTTGGTGGTGGACAGATGTTTGTCCAGTGTAGCTGTCGAGAGCAAAAAGGAGAGTTTCATTCTCCCTGAGCAAATGCTCTAGGGCCTCCTTAGTCAGCTTGCCCGATGACAAGGCAAGTGGTACCCGTATGCATGCGAAATCGCACCCCGCCAGCTCCCGCAGGCGGGTCCTGGCCTTCCTGATGAGCTGAGCCATCAGCTCCTGTGGCTTAGTAATACTTTTGGACCTTTGATGGCTGAGGAACACCCACTCTATAA
This sequence comes from Acridotheres tristis, assembly GCA_037013685.1. NCBI lineage: Eukaryota > Metazoa > Chordata > Aves > Passeriformes > Sturnidae > Acridotheres > Acridotheres tristis. Next base: position 5,736,963 of record CM072889.1, on the reverse strand, counting down.
TCAAGAGGGGGTCCTTCTGGTCCTGGTCCCACTGGTAAATCAGGCCGTGGAGGTGCGGCAATCGTCCCATGATAATTAATTCGAAAGGCAAGCTCGGTAGGTAGCGATGGGCCTGTCTGGACCCCATCGCCCTCTCCACCTTCTCCAAAGCAACCCTGGCCTCTGGGGTCAGTACCCTAGGGGAAAGTAACTCATCTCCCCCTTTCAATAGATTGAAAAGGGGGGCTAGGTCGTCGGTGGTAAGTCCTAGCCAGGGCCTGACCCAATTTAAAGATCCACACAGTTGGTGGAAATCCGCAAGGGTTTTTGGCTTGGTGTTAATAGCCACCTTTTGCGGGACAATTGTTCTGTTGGTAATTTGGAGCCCAAGATATTTCCACGGGGGCATCCTCTGAACTTTTTCCTTTTGGAGTTCAAACCCTGCAGAAACCAAAACTTCGATCACCAGGTCCAGGACATGCTGCAGTAAGTCGTCCGTGGGGGCACAAATTAACACGTCATCCATGTAATGTAGGATGACGGCCTCCTCCGCCTTGGCACGGACGGGAGACAACAATGAAGACACGTACCATTGACAAATACTAGGGCTGTTCTTCATACCCTGAGGCAGTACTTTCCAATGGTAGCGCTTCATTGGGGCTTCTCGGTTGATGGACGGAACCGAGAAGGCAAACCGTGGTGCATCTTCGGGGTCGAGGGGAATTTGAAAGAAACAATCTTTGATGTCTATTACGGCCAGATTCCAATTTTGTGGCAGCATTGAGGGTGAGGGCATACCTGGTTGTAGGGACCCCATGTCTTCAATTCTCTTGTTGATTTCACGAAGGTCGTGGAGGAGCCGCCACTTGTCCTTCCCCGGCTTTTTGATTACAAACACGGGAGAGTTCCAAGGGCTAAATGATGGTTCGATGTTTCCTTTTGCTAACTGCTCTTCCACGAGTTCGTTGAGCGCCTTTAATTTTTGTTTGTTGAGCGGCCACTGATCTACCCATACTGGATCATCAGAGAGCCAATTTAGTTTTTGGATAGGGCGCTCCACAGTGGCCGCTAGCAAAAATCCCGTGGGGTTTTTGGGATTTCAATCCTAACACCCCATTGAGACATGGCGTCCCTGCCCCACAGGGGTGCTTTATAGTCCATCACAAAGGGACGGACATTTGCCACCTTTCCTTCTGGACCCTCAATTGTAACAACATTTTTAGACTGCCTCGCCAATTGGGCCCCCCCGACTCCTTGAATTTTCCCAGTCACGGGTTGCAGTTCCCAATGTGACGGCCAGATATTTTCTGGAATAATGGTCACATCAGCTCCCGTGTCAAAGAGTCCTTTGAGGCGCATGTAATCGTCACCTCGCCGGAGTCCGCATACAATATTTGGTTTTTCCTCTCCAATGACTTCTGCCCAAAAAACACAAGGATCAACCAGCCTAGCCCCGATGTAGTTGGGGATTGGGATCGCCTGTGCTACAGGTTGTTGCTTAGGCAAGAAGTATGGCGGTTGTATGCACCGTGCCAATAGAGAGAAACCGTCCTGACACAAAGGTTGTGTTTGCGGAACGATTTCAATCTCTGACGGGGTACATTTTGTATCCCCAAGTACGACATATGTGCAGTCGAGTCCGGCGAACAAACCCGGAGATATGGGTCGCACCGACACTAACTGCCAATCAGTTGTTTCAAAAAAGGTGTTATCCGTCAAAGCCAAGCTCAGGGGTGGATGTGGAGTCCACTCCTTAGCCGCGCATTGTGTCTGTGTGTCCGTATTAGTGTTGTTGTCGCGTCCGGTAGTACTAATGTCATGTCTCGTGTCCCTCCCCTGTTCACCCTTGTGGCCCGCCTCATTTGTATTTTCACGCGAGGCGGGCCCGCGCTCCCCAATTAGTTTTTTTTTGTTTGCTGGTGTTGCTCCCCGGATTCTCCGCCCTGGTGTCCGCTGTTAGGGGCTTTCCTTTGGGGACAAACCCGCGCCACATGCCCGATCTTATTACAGATGAAACAGCGAACCGGGAAATTTGTCGCCGTGGCTGGTGACACGGTTGTCCTTCCTCCTCCTCTGGTGGCAGTTGAGGGCGCTGTGATGATCGCCTTCTTCGTGCACACCTCTATCATTGATCTTAAACTTGGCTCGGGGTAGAGAGGCAGAGATGTTATTATATGTTTACACATTTCATTTGCATTGGCTTTTATCGCCTCAATTAGCACTTCCTCAAGAGCTTCCGGGCTCTTAACCTGTCTTTCTGCCTGCTGTTTCAGCCTCTCTACATATTCGATAAACGGTTCCGCCGGCCCCTGTTTCATGGTCATATAATTTATTTGGGGCTCGGTGGTAGGCATCCTCATGAATGCCTTCTCGGCAGCAGCTTGGATCTTCAAAAGCACAGGCTTCGGAATTTTTTCTGCCTGTGCCTCCGCCCGGGACCAATCCCCTTCACCGCACAAATGGTCAAAAGTCATTGGCTTTTGATCGGCGTCAACCGCGCACTCGGGGATTTGCAATAGCTCGGGTAGGAGTTCCCCTAGCATCCGTTTCCATGTGTCCTCCCAAAGCCCATACTCCATGGACAGGAGGAGACATTTAAATAAACTTTTAAGGTCGCTAGGGACAAGGATATTGGAGGAAAAGGTGGCTTCTAATAGCCCTTTAAAGTATTCACTTTTCCTCCCGAACTCCTTCTGAGCTTTGCAAAGCTCCTTTTTGTGGGAGTATTCGAATGGTCTCCAATTGGGAATACCCCTTTGTCTGGAATAAATAACTGGTGCGGCTGTAAGGATGGCCTCCGGTTCCAGGTTCTGGGCCCCGGGCCTGTCACTTCCGGGTTCCACACCGTGGGAACCGGAAGGAGGGGCGTGGGAACCGGAAGCTGGAAGCGGGTAGGCGGGACCGCTGACCGAGGAGGGGCCAGAACACTGGTAACATTCATGTGAATGGGCGGAACTTCCCGAACCACGCGGAGGAGGGTCACGAGGCGGGAGAGGGGGAGGAGATCGGGGAGGAGCGCTCGGGATGGGGACTTCCCCCCAGGGGGAGTGCTTTAGGGCAGGGCTATAGGAGGGGCCAGGGAAGGGAGGAGGGAAGAGGAAGGGGTTGGCATAGGGGTTAGGGGGCGGAGCCACAACCAGAGGGGGAGGGAATAGGTCTTGGGAGAAGGGGTTATGGGAAGAAGAAGGACCCGGGGCACTAGGAACCGACCACGCCACGTGGCTGACGCCATCTTGTGCCTCGGAGTCCCGGGGGCCATTTTGTGGCTCCGGGGAACCGACCTGAAATCGGACAGATTTAGGGGTTCGAGGGGTAGACAACACGGGGGAAGGCTTCGGGGTAGGAACACGGGTTCTACAACTTTTTAACACTGGTTTTGGGGTTGAAACAGGGGTAGAACTGGGGACAGAACTTTGGGATACCAAACTGTGGGTAGAGGGGTTCGGTGAAGGCTCCCTGACAGCTGGCGCCTTGCCGCCAGGGCTAGGGTGTCTGGGGGACCGAGAGGGGCCAGGCGAGCGACAGCCGGATCCCCCTGCCGGGTTCGCCGGCGGCCGCTGCCGTGCCGCCCGTCCCGAGTCCTCCAACCCCAGGGAAGAGGGAGTGGGACGAGGGTAAGGAGAAGGGGGTGCAACTGGGGAAACCTGAGGTGGCTTGCTCTCTTTTCCCCCCTTTTCTTTAACTAGCGCTTTTATCTGGATAAATAGGGTGTAATATTTATCCACTGAAGCGTCACCCTGCCGGCTCAACGCCAGTAAGCGCTGACCGACCTTCTCCCAGAATTTTACCGATTTCATGTGCCGGGGTGACACCTCGGGGAATTGAGAAACAAGCCACCTGATGAACTGCTTTAACAACCCTTTTGAAAATTTAACTTTCCCACCCTCCAGGGTACCCACAACTTGGAGAAACATCTCCCGCTGGGTTGCTGACACCTGAGCGCCCATGGTGTGACCTGTCAGCAACCCCCAACTCACTCTCTCACTAACGTAAAACGAGAACTTAAAAGAACTGAAAAAACGGGCTGTCCACCCAGTGAGCCCCCACCCCTAGGGGACTAAAGGCAGCGGCGCTAATCGCAGCCGACACGCGGCTTTTAGAGCACTGGACCCCACACCAAAGGTCCTGCACCATGCCCCGCCTTCTGGTAAGTTCCCCAACCCTCTCCGGGGAATACTTACCGGCTCCGTCGGGTGTCCAGCGAAGCGTCAGTGAAAGGTCTCACCTCCGGAGGCGATTCTCGGCGCTGGAGAGTTGCCGCCTCCTCCCCGGGAGCGCTGCCACAAGGGCCTGCTTCCACCGGGGTAGATGGAGCCCAACGCTTGGGATCCTCAGATCCGTCCAAGCTCGACGTGGGTCGGCGATTTCCGCCCCACGTTGGGCGCCAATCTGACACGGCTCTGCCCTGAGTTGTCTCCACACTCCTCAGGTCTCGGCTAGCTCCACAGAGCCGCGCAAGGAGTGGCCCCGCCACTACGCCCTTCTAGGGTTCGTGGTCGGGGTGTGTGGCCGAAGACCACAACGAGGGCTGCCAGTCTAAGGCGAGACAAAGAGCGCAGGAGAGACCCTTTGCGATTCCAAGGAGAGGTTTATTGGGAGAGCAGGAACGAGGTCCGGGGTCGGGAGGAGGGAACCGCAAAAGGCGGTTTGGCAGGGTGTGCAGGGGATTAAATACAGGGGGAGGAACGGAGGGGAGGTACAAACTTCGACCAATTGCGGTTAACTAGGGGAGGTACACAAGGCGGGGAAAGAGGTACAGCGAACCAATGGGGCAATTCGTGGGCGGCAACCGGGGTACAACAACCAATTGTGGGGCGGAACTGGGAGAACTCTCTGGAAAGGGGGTACAGTCTTCGGGAGGATTGACAAGGATAGGGGCTGGGCTTCGGGAGACGAGCAGGGAAGGTGCTGGAAAGGAGGAGGGACTGGGAAATGACAGACATGGCGCAAGGCGGGAAAGGGACGAACCATTGCGGAACAAGAGGGGGAAACAACAGGATATGAACTTTTAACGGTACAACAATAACATAACAATACAATAGAAACATAACAGAACACAACAGGTAGGACTCTCCTGCTTAATTTATCCAGTCCTTGGAGACCAGAAGCCATGAATGCTGGATTCTGGACAGAAGAGCTGCAGCAACATTTTTGCAGCATCCAGGAGATGTTTCCCTGCAGACAGAGCTCATCACTAGAAGCCATCCTACTGAAAGCAAGTTGCCTAGTTTTGCAATTTTTAACCTAATAATCAAACTGGAGAAGATGATGGAAGGCATGCAAGTACACAAAGTTCCTCTTTACCACAGCTCAAGCCTAGACTGGAAGAACCAGGTCTTTACAATAAAAAGGATGCCAATCTTATATTCTGGCATCACAACAAAGGATTTCACATTAAGAGAACCTCTAAAGAAGCAGCACTTCCAGTTTTCACCCTAGTCTGTCAAAAATTTTAATAAAACTAAAAATAATAAGTTCAAAATTCTCCAATAACAAAAGATGATGAAATTTTTCTTTTATTTCCCTCAGCTACTAATTATTTCTTTACTTTTTTATCTCCATTCCTCCCTATGTGCATGAGATCAAGAAAAAGTAAACAATCACATATGACCAATAACTGATGTTTAACCATGAAAGTGAATTAACTCCGAAGTTTATGAAGTGCAATTTCTTTTTGGAAGCCAAGAAATCCCACAGAACAATATAAACACCATCACTGCTCAAAGCACATACTGACACGAGCTACCCTGGGCAACAGGGAATGGAGCCAGAACAAACAGTAGCAGATTTTGGTTTCATTCACTGATCAGGGGTAGCTAGAGTAAGATTATTATTAGGGAAGAGGAATGAGAAAAGCATCATAGGACTAAAAATAATGACTTCCTGTATCTGGGAAGTTGATTAATGTTCCTGAACCAGCCCCTTTCACAGCACCAGAAGAAATAATGAAAAATGTAAGAATATTTTTAGGAACAGGGGAATGATAATATATGCAGGGGAGAATGACTCTGATGTTCATATCAAATAGCTGCCTGACTATGCACACAGTTCTGAGGGTGCAGAACAGCTATTGCCACCACATGCTTTATTTTCCAAATTGAATTTCAGGAGAGACACTAAAGCTTTTTTCTTCCTCCTCTTCTGCTTCCAGAAAAACAGCCTGAGTGAAATGTAATTTAGCATGCAGGAGTTCTGGACCCTTGTAATTATTTGGGGAGAAGGTGTTGAACGGCTGGGGTTTTGGAGGCTGAACAGAAGCTAGGGAAGAAAATAAGAAATGCTAGGAAAAGCAGCATAGCAAATAGACTGAAATCCTATTAAATACTCAGACTTGAAGGGGAAATGAGCATGAGAAATACGTAGCTGCAACAGAGTAGAAAAACAGTTTCTTGCATATATTTCTCATAACTAATACTCCAGTAGATTTCATAGAGTTTAGATCAGGCTTCCAAGAATGGATGATATCAATGAGAAGCCAAATAAGAAGGAATTGGGAAGAGAAATCTACCAAAGATGAAATAAGCTCTCAATTTCATAAATTTTAATATTTGGGGAATAGTTTATTCAGCTTAAACTCAATGTATATGGTACAATAATTTTTTGCAAAATCACATTTGAAACTCTGACTGGCCTATGAGAAAGCACATAAAAATATATATTTCAGTTAAATACTAGTTAAATATAAAAATTACTTGAATGGTGAATAAAATTATTTTTAAAAATTAAATAAAAACAATCTTAAAAAGACAATGCTGATAGTATTTTATGTGTTAATAATTTAAAATAAAATAAAACCAACAAACTAAATCAAACACTGAAAAAGCCCCACCAACAAATGGCAACCTAAACCTCAAAACCTAAATCAAATAAAAAATCCTCAGCTGTTTTTTTACCTTCAAATATTTCCTGCCATGAAAATACATCACAACAGGGGCATTTTACCTTTATTTACCCCCCTCCTGGAAGATAGGTATTCCAAATAAGGGAGAAATTTATCTGATTTGCCTCCAAAGCTCATTATGTTTCTTCTGGTCTCTAACAGAGTACCTTATCCAAGCAGACTTCTCTTTCTTGTTGACATTTTGTCCCTTATCTCCTCCTAGGCTTTCCTTGATTTTACCTGTTTTGCCCTTTGAGTTTTTTGTAACTACCAACACAGAAAAGAAACTATTTTCTTTTCTTCCATTTATTTCTTAGCCCAAATCATACCATCTGTCAAGCAATGTAAATGAGTAGCACCATGGGAAAAAAAAAGGCTTTTGATATTTTAGTGTGCTGGAACATTATGGGATTACTGAAGATGACTGTGACTGATGATATAGGCTAAAAGATTGCTTTAAAAAAATGTCCTGCTAAAAGTTGTTTTAACACTTAGTTTTACAGGTGAGGAGGAAAATAAAAAATACTAATATTCCTAGAACTGTTAACATAAATCAAAGGAATGAAACACAGCTGTCCCACTAAGGTTTGTTTTGATAAGTATATTTGACTACATCCCAGGCAGAGTAGCAGAGACAATTGCCTTTAACATTGAATCCCCTCTGACTCTTAAAATACTTAGATTACAATTTAATCTCGGATGACTCATTTGGGAGGAAAAAAATATTGTTACATAAAATCAAATGTTGCCATCCCCTGAATATATACAGCTGCATTCTCCATTTTGACACAGGTAACCTTTAATGCCTCCCACTTCATCTGAAACCCCTGAGAATGAAGCCTATTCTATTCTACTGATCACTTGGAGTTTAACTAAACAGATTTGTTAGTAACTTGCTCTTTTTATTCCTTGGACAGGAACTTGGTTTAGATTCATGTCTTCTGACAAATGTCTTGAAAATATACTTTTACTCTGAGGTGCTTTCTACTGAAACTTTATAAAAATGGAATAATTTATTTTGAAATGTTCCAATAGAGGCTTTAAAATATTTGCTTTAAATTTTAAATAGCAAATTTAATCCTTGCAAAGCTGCTGAATTTTGTGAAACTCAGTGCCATTGTTCAAATTTTTGTTGAGGGTTTATAAAAATAGTCAGCTTTTACTAGGTTGTGCAGACAGTACAAGAAGATTTCTGGTTAATATGCATTAAAAGTGGTATTGGCTCCAGGTTTGTAAATCCTCTGAGACAGTTGCATTTCTACACAAGCATTTCTTTTGACCATTTGAAAGTAGTAGTATGGGAAAAAAATTACATTTGTTTGATGATTTAACAAAAAGTAAATAAAGTCTATTAACCATTGCAATTAAAACAAGGCATTCAGGCTCACAAACGTCTAAGGACAAATTAATTTATTGTGAATTAATGGCATTACTCAAGTATGGAATGCAATTACTGTGTTTGAGCTGTTTGTATGTTTTGGGCTTTTAATCTGATATTACTATGTACAAGTCAGTCACAAAGCTGAATCAAAGAATGTGGCTCCCTAACTCAAGCCGTAAGGATTTAGACTCATCATACCTCCAATTTAATAAAAAAATCATGCCAGCCAACATGGCAGCAAATGTCTATTGACCACCCAGGAGGGACAGATTGACTTCTTCATGCTTTAGACATTGTCAAAAATTAATTCTGAGGAACAAAAGTGAAGGCAGAAATACGTAATTTAACCTTGTCCTTCACGAGTTGGCAGAATCCTGCTCCTGCAGCTGGGAAGATTCAAAAGAGCCTGCATAGGTGCAGTCTTGATTAGAGTAATTGATGAATTGGTGTTACCAAAAGGATCTTCAGAAGAAAGAGGTGAGATTTGTGAGAAAATCTGACCAGGAAATAAATGTACAATTACCAAACTGTACAGGGACCAATATATTTAAATAAAATAAAATTTTAAAAAACAAAACAAGAAAACAAACAAAACAAACAAACAAAACAAAACAATCAAATAAAAGTTGAATATAACACACACATATAAAATCACAGAAAAACATTTGCTCCTGAAGGTATTCAGAGCAGGGATAAGTTTATAGTCAGCTCAGCTTTATGTTCAGCTAAGCTAGAACTCAGAAGGTGACTTTCATTGAACAAATTGGTGTCTGAAAATGTTTCCTGTAGGAGCGACCTTTTCACCTGCAGTTAGAAGAAGCCAATCCATTTTCAAGATGATGTGATTCCTTATCGTTCTGTTGGCTCCACACAGGGTACTCTGAGACTCACTGGGAAATTTATGTTCTCTGACAGCATTTTAAGTGGTCAGAAGGAAGCCATCAGGTTCATGCATATTATGTTCAGCTGGTAGTTCAGAGAATTTACAAATCCAGTTATTTATGGTAGTTCCACTTTGTGGAACAACCTTTTTAGGGTAAAGTTTCTGTACAGCAGAAACTTTGTCACTGTGAAATTGCAAGAGATATCTTTCTAAAAGCTAAGGTATCTAAATACATCAATAATAGATACCAGAAGGATAATCAATATCCAGTGCCATTTCCCTAATCATATCTTTTGTCTCCTTACTGAGAGAGTTTCGTATTCTTTATTGCTAATAAGCAGTATATACAGTCTCAAAGCTGAAGCTGAAAGCTTCATTATACACTACCAGATTTCAGAATCAATTCTACTATTTTACGGTAATTCCTATTACCATGCTACTAACTATATTTAATAAAAACATAAAACAGAGAAGAAAAATAGTATTAAAAAAACCCCCAGTTTTCAATGGATAAAGAAACACCTTTTTTTATACACCTACACATATTGATAGTAAATGAAGTTCTAATAGCAATACCATAATTTTTCCTAGCCATGAAGATCCATGGTAGCAGCTGCAGAAAAAAATATCCAAGCAAATTATAAATTAATAAAAAAGAAGCCTCTCAAGCATTTGAATACTCCAGTAGAAGTGTCTTTGGGATGAACTTATAAAATCATTTTGCCCTTAATCTACCACATTTGGATCAAATTGTCTTTCTCACTTGTCCCTCCCATTCTAAAGCTTATTATAGTCTTTCTTGGAAAACCTGACCAGAATCCACAGTATTTTAATGCTGCAATTGCATCGAGTTTCTGTTATTAATGTAGATTCAGAAATTCTATTAAAGCAGTTAGTACTTCATTTGGTGAAAAATAGGCAGGTCTCCTGCTTGGGCATATGCATTGAGTCAAATGAAAGATGTTGAAACCCATTTGGTAGCAGTAATAACAGGGTATTTTTGCAATATTGCAGAGATAACAAGTAACTTGGGTTGAAGCAGTGTTTCTAAAGACTTTCTGAATATACTTAGCTAAACTTTTTCATGCCTCAAGCTGTTTTGGATTCAGCACCAAGTATATGCTTGGCATTTGCTGACCCAAACACAAGTTGAAAGTCAAAGGAAGTTAAAGAATTCTGCCCTGAAGTAACTTGGTTTTAAAATTTCTAGCAGAAAAAATAGTAGCCATAAGACAAAAAAAAAAAAAGAAAAAAAAAAAGAAGAAGAATGCTGTGTAAGTATAATTTTATAAAATCTGAAATATTTTAGTTAAACTGAAAAGAATCTTCAAGAAATCTGTCTGCTGAAGAGATTAAAATCCACTTAGAGATGATCAGTTTATCAAAGGAAATTCTAAGGCTCAGATGCTTAAACTGAGAAGGGTATCACTGCAGGAAGGAACATAAATGTGAACTGAGCTCGGCATCAGAAGAACACCTTTGGTCATCTAGTCCCTTATATTTAACTACACTGCAGCAAATGAAGGGCATGGCTGACTGAACAAAGATCTTGTGCAGCACAGAGAGTACACTTGGTTATGTACAATCTGCTTTAGGTGACCTCTGGAGTTTGATGGAGTGCCCCTAAGCATGGTGATGCCTTGGGTTTTTTAGCTTTCATATTTTTCAGAATCTCTGCTGCTTAGTGTGTAACTCTGAAACTTCATATTAGGTGTTAGTAAGTTCTCTTCGCAGAGTAGTTGGATGAAACAATCCCTTTCTAGCTAGAGAATCAAGGACACCCAAAAAACAGAAACAACATTGAGGGAAAGGGGGTAAGGCAGGCGGCTAAGACTTCATAGCCTGGGGCTGTGGGTGGATAATTGACCCCAATATGGAGATGAAACAAAACTTATAAAAGTGCAAAAACTCGTGACCAGGATCCATCTTGGATTAGATTTGGGTGTAGCCCCAGCCAGGCTCTTGCACTGCCCAAGGTGAATCTTTTCTATAAATACCTATTTTATCCCTTTTGCTCTGTCTAGTCTCTGTTCCAGGTCAGCCTTTCCAGGCAACAATGGGAGACGAAATTAAATACTCTAAAGAAAAATAAAATAGCAGGGAATGATGGTTCCACTGTCAGAACAATACTGCAGCTGGAATGTTCAAGAAGTAGAATAGAGCAGGTTTTTGAACAGCCTTAAAAATGAAGTATGTAATCTACTTCTAGTGCACTGCAAAACTGGGAGTCAGAATCTGACCTGTGCTACTTTCTAGACCGTGCCAAGTCTTGAGCCAGGTCTAATTGCATTTCTTTCTCATGAGGGTGAGCAGTAGAAACTTTTCTGAGGATAATAAAAAAACATTTTAGGAGAAGGTTCAAAGAAGTAGTAATGAATTCTGGGGGGCTCCTTGCAACTGTGAGTTGAGAGATGTAAAATCTCCTCTGGGAAGAAAGCAGAGAGGTCTTCAGAATCATCAGCTACCACAATCTTTCCCAAATCCATCATTCATGTCTCCCATATAGCCTAGGGAAATTGTGAAGTACCTGGTGCTGGCAGTAAAGGATTTGATTTGAGTCTTCTTGGCCAGTGTTATAATTTCTTTAATGGAATAATCTATGATTTTCTGCCTTGTACCTCTGTTTGGCATTTAGCTATTGCACAAAGATTTAGCACAATTTTGCAAGTATGCACAACTTTTCTTCTGGCAGAGAATCTGTATGCATCCTAATCTTGCTACCTATTTACTTATATATTTCTACTAACAGTCTGACACCTCTTTTTCAATTTAGAGGGGGAAAAAAAGATGCTTTTGTGTTTGGAGACACAAAAAGATTTCAACACTCATGGTGTTTTATGTTTGTGCTAATGACTTAATAATTCTGTGCCCTTTAATTAAGTAATGACCTTAATATATTTATACATGAAAGAGAAGAAAACAGAAGGTGATAAGCAGTGTATGAATCTCAGTGTCACAGCTTTATATCTTTTCTTTTCCCCTTATAATACATTCTTAAGTGGATTTCAGAGCTGCTCAATTTCAAACTGAGGAAAAAATTACAGTAGTTAGGCATAATTTATACCACAAAGTCAAGGAGACCACTGCATTGCACCACTTATCCCTGAAGTCTTTGGGGAACAAATGAGAGTTTATTCCTTAAAACTTGAACTTTATGTCAGTGGTCCTGAAGATGTTGTTGGTGTATTATACCAGCAAAGTACTGCTAAGGTACTATTGAGGAATCAATGTATGATTCCTAAAACTCTCTAGTTTTAACATAGAGAATACTATAAATATTTCTTTAAAAGTATTCCCAAACAAAACCAATAAATTTAAGTTAAAAATACCCATACAAATAAAAAAAATAGTTTTCCATTTTGTAGGCATTTTGTAATATATAGGTGTTTCCCCAATAGAAATATTTTTTAAATGCTTTTCACAACACTATATGTATTTTTTAATGTCAACAGGATTAACAAGATCAACAAGTCTGCTCCTAAAGGGACCTTGCCAGGCTCTCATGTTTAGCAGATGCCTTCAATCTGCACAACTAGAATAAGAGTGTCTGTGACTTTGTGAGTTCTTTGCTCCACATTTTGTTAGATGCACTCCATTTCTGTGAAATTGTACTTTGGTTCAACATGTGATGATACATTCAAAAAAGGAATTAACCTTTCAAGAATGTTAATTACAATGCAAAAAGAAAGAATAATACTTCTGTAAAACCATTCATTGCAAATCAATTAAACAAAAATATGTAAAAACAGAGGAAAATATGACTTTTTCAGAACATTTGGACCCTGCAACCATCAGGGTCCAAACTTCCCAAAACATATACACTTGTCACTAAAGACATCATTTACTGCACCAGGATTAGTTACATTTGCACATTAGTTTTTTGTCACATATTTAATTATATTAATTTGACATTAATCAAACAAGTGTGTCATCTTACCAATCTAGAAAAACCTTTTTCCCTTGCCAGAGCCACTGTCCTTTCTCCTTTCTCTTCCCAATGGTACTATTTGACTTTTATAACTTGCAAATATTTCTTGCTTGAATGCTTTAATGTAACCAAAGGTCATTCTTAAGACTTCTAAAAGCCTCATTAATTCTGTGATTCTGTGAAAAATGGCAAGGTACTGTTCCAGGTTCAAAGGTCACACTTCTGTTTTACGATGCCAAAATTTCTTCTTCTTATCTTTGGGCACATCTTCTGGCAGACAAATTTTTTCTCTTATGTTTCAGTGGATTCCTGTGTCTTGCCCTGTCACTGAGTGCCACTGAGGGAAACCCTCTATGCAACACCTAAGCTGAACCACACTAAGTTTTCTAAGCCTGGTGTCAGATATCTTATCAATTCATTTTTTGGTACTTTTCCACTGTCACAGAAGCATTAAATAAATATTCTGTTAATCTTTGAATTAGGCTTTTGAACCCTAAAGTACCCAGACTTCATGGAATGAAACCTGCTGGATACAAAGATGTTCTTATACTGCAGCCATGGCTGGTTTCTGCTCAGAATATTTATATTTCTTCTCCATTTCCCAAATCCCATTTTATTTGTTAACAAGCAATCAATCATCCATAATCTTTTGTGTGTATGCATTTCTTTAACTATAAAACCCTGGACATTTGACTAACTCAATTTAGTTATTCATTTGGGAATTTGGTAGCAATCAAGTTATACAAATGGAGTCTTTGCATACAGTTTTTACCTGTCCTAGTATTATTTCATTGGAAGTGTCCTGCTGTTGCCTACAAAATTTCAGCATTTCAGAGACAAATATTTCACAGACAGCAATTTCATAAGATAATTACTGTGCAGTCTCTTGCAGCTTTCACAACTGAAGGTCTTGTGCATAGATAATCAGAAACCTGACCATTAGCAAAGAAAGGAAACAGAAAATGTTAAAATGTGTGGTGGACTTATCACAGGCAGTGGTCCTCTTTCCCTGTGCACCCTTGGGGAGAGGAGGTTGGCAAATCAGAAATAAACTCAAGGCTGAGAAGAAGGGAGGGTTGTGGAGAAGGTGTTTTTAATATTTGAGTTTACTTCTCATTTCCATTTGATTGTAATAAATCCAGTTAAATTACCCAAGCCAAATTTACTTTTCCCATAACAGAAACTGTTGAATGATCTCCTCCTGTCTTTACCTCAACCCATGAGTTTTTCATTGTATTTTCTCTCCCTTGTCCAGTTGAAGAGGGGAGAAAGAGAGCAGCTTTGGTGGGCACCTAGTATCCAACAAAAATCTATCCACCACAAATTCAAAATCTTATTTTCCGTTAAAGATCTAACAGACATTTCCTTTTAGCACTAGCAGAGGATTTAATTCAGAGAGGTTAGCTACCGTAATCGTTCCATTACACTGCAACACAATATATTGAAATATATAATATTTTTATTTATAACCTCTATATACTCTAGCAAGTATAATATCTCTGTGTGCCCTGTTTGGTATGAAGGTTAACACTGCTTACTCCTAAAGCTGCAAGGGCTTGTACAAATGGAACATGGGGAGGTTACCCTGTCTGTAGAGGGTCCTATCTCCCTGCTCCTGCCTCCCATCAATGCACAAGCTGAACAGGCCATGACTGGGAATCTCTAAAGGATATTAAATAATGGCTGAGCAGCCTTGTGGATTTCCCCTCCAATTTTGTCATCAAACTCCTGGCATCACAGGCAAGAACCAGAGAGTGAGGGCTCTTTGAAGATTTGCTGTCCCACAACTCTATTACAAGGCAACATTGAGACAGCTGACTCTATTCTGCATCAAACCTTCAGAGCAGGCTTGGCTGTGGCTTTGATAGACTCTCTGATCACTTGGAGTGGTACAGAAGGATTTTTGACAATGTCAAATACTCAGACACCTCTATTGTCCCATCATACTTTCATAAGAGTTAAAGGCTATCTGTCCATCGTTTTCATGTTCCTGAGCTCCGTCTGAATGTGAGACAGGGCAAACAACAATAGCTCTGTATAAGATGATCACTAAAATGCTTTAAAACTTTTAGGTATTAATATTAAGTGGATTTATATTGAATAAGTCTGTCTAATGAATCAGCTTATTGTGTTCACTGACAAAGTCATCGGCATGAAGGAAATGCTATTATCTCTGCAGCATTCCCTCACTTCTGTGAAGGAGAGCCCTTCTTAGCAGCCTTCTATTCTCTTGATGTCGATTATAAATCGTGAGTATTCTGACCTCTGCTACATGTTAACACTAAGAACTTTCTAATGGTTAGCTCATAATTATGCTGCTTCTTTGTTTTCCTTTTATTCTGAGTTAAAAGATAACATTATTTCTGATCTTTTAATTCCCAAGGTAGTCTATGAGGACTTTCATGTGGGAAAATTAATTTAGGAAAAAAAAAAAAAAGGAAATTGCATCTTTCTGGAGAGTCTTTCTCCTTCTAAATACTGTCATCTCCATTAAAGTATCTTTCAATGTGTATTATCTAACTGATTTTATACTGTCTCGTTTAATTTGCGCTGACTCAAAAAAAGGAACAATAACAGATAATACAATAACTTGCTATTGTCTGACTTACTCTGTCTGATTTCTAGAAGCCAGTAGGTGCAGCTGAGATCAAATTCCTTTATTGGCAGGCCATAAAGCCAATGAAACTTTCACCCCAGTACTGTTGATATCAGGATTTCAACACTCTGTAGATTTCAAGAGTTTGGGATGGTCCCATAGCCACTCACAATGATCATGTATTCAAGCAGGCTTTTTTCAAATATTATATCTTTCTCTGGAGTATCCACCACTGTTCCTGTGCTAAGAAAGAGGATTATTATATACAAATAAAATATCCCTGGTTACCTTGGGTACAGATATTATCAAAACTGAAACTGTATTGCATGTAGAGAACTTAACATCCTTCAGATGGGATAATTAAAGTTTCTTTACCAGAACTCAAATCAGCCCAACAGATCTGCCCCCTTTAACCCATGAACCTGCTGGTAAATTATTTTGAAAATTAAACCAGAACTACTGCTTATTCAGACCTATATTTACACTGGGAACTGGGCTAGTGGAAAGACCTCTATTAAAGAGAAAACTTGGATTAAATAGAAAAAAAAAAGGGGGAGCATTGGTTCAGTACGTGTACAAGGCTGAGGAACACAGGGATGGTTTCAGAGATGATGCTTAGGGTAAGGGCAAAACAGGCAATTTTTGTCCACAGTTTGTCAGATAGAGTTGACATACAGATCCTGCCCTCCTGCCTCTCTTTCTGTGGCACAAATTATGAAGAAATAGTTTAAAATCATAGCCTAGAAAATATTTGAATAAGGAGCCTATGCATCTCCATCAGATTTGATTCCTATTTTGAGAGATCATTTTCAGTTGACCTGTGAAGCTGAAAACCAACAGAATTCTTCATGTACAAAAAACGACTGCATAAGGAAGGCAGCAACTATTTGATGTAAAATGCAGAAATTATCTGCAGGAATATGTTTTGTTTAAAACATTCAGCTCCCATTCCATATTTTCTCTCACCACACAGAGATACGTCTAAAGATCTAGTCACAAAAACTTCCAGACCTCCAAGTCAGATATTTTTCATACATAGAGAGAAAGATGGAGAGACGATGACCAGAACTGTGCTTAAGTGGAATACTAATATTGGGATTTTTTAGAAAAAAATTGAGGTAGGAAATCCATCTCCTCCTCAAGTTTAAAACCAGCCCTTAAAAGGACTTGAAATCCTTGCAATCACTTAAAGATCTCTTTGTTTATAGGAATACAGATCCTTCTGAAGTATTTTAATGAAAACTTCAGACAGAAAGTAATACTTGACAAAATGGCCCGAAACCTGCTGCTGATTGCATGTACTTTCAGCACAGAAGAAAACTGGCAGAGATTCCACACCTAGCACAAATCAAGCAGAGATATTAAACCAAAAATCTCTCATACTGCAGTGAGTCACTTTACCTCAAGAAGTGACTTTATCGTGCTGGCAAAATGAGAGAAATCAGTCCCCATTTGAGACTAAGAAATGTTTTTCCCTTAAATTTTCATCAAACAAGACAGATACTGCCAAAAAGTTTCACTTTTGACAGCTCAGCTTTTACTGTCCCTCTGATCTTCTCTCTTAATCCCACTCCTCACAAAAAAAGCACCCAACACAGCATATTCTCCATCATCTCTGTTGACTGTAATTTCCAAGTAGCTTCACATGAACTCCTACAGTAATGAACAGTAATTAACACATTCTCTTAACTCATCTTAGAATTTAATGTTGAACTCAGGCAAGCAGCAAGGACTATTAACTTTTATGAGTGTATAATGACAGAACAAAATCTCCCAGTGTAAGTGACCTCCAAGACTTGTTTTGATTCCCAGACATTGAGAAATAAAAAAACTAGTGCGTTATATCATGCAGGATACTTATTTGGGCAAATAAATCACGTATGTGAATTAAAAATAACATCCCAACTTCTATAATATTTGGCCTCAACTATTAACCAGTTTGTTTACTGTCAAACTGATGAAAAAAATTTCTGACCTTCTGAAGTCAGAATATATCTCTTGGACAAATGCCTTCTAACTTTGATATACACCTCATGTGATTTAGTTTCTCTAATACTAAAAAGAAATCGATTATCTTAGGACATTATATCTCAGGAACTACTTAAACTTTTGTCTTCTAGCAATGAAGACACCAGAAATACCATTGTAAATTTCTCCTTAAGTCAAAATAGAGAGCAATCATACCAAAAGTAATTTATTCTTGATACAGAAAATTATTTCTCCTATCTGTTGAGAGTTAGTTTTGTGCTGTCACAGATCTGTGAATCAGTGTGATGGGCTGACCTTGGCTGGATGTCAGGTGCCCACCAAAGTCACTGTATCACTCCCCTTCCTCAACTGGGCAGGAGGAGAAAAATGCCATGGGAACCTCATGGATTGAGCCAAGGACAGGGAGATCACTCCTCAATTATCATCACAGAAAAAACATGGAGCTGACTCAGTGATATTAATATAATTTATTACCAGCTAAATCAGCATATGATAATAAGAAATTAAAACCAAAAATCTTAAAGCACCTCACTCCCCCCCCCTCTCTCTGGGCTTTATTTCCAATTCCTCACCCTTCTCTCCCATGCTCTTGAGCTGTTGTTTTCTCAAGTGCTGAGTCTGAGTGAAGCTGCTGCCTCACAGGAAGGGCTGTCACTGAGATTTTCACTCTTGGCTTATGAGTTGATTTTATCACATGAAAGTAAAATTACAAAGTGCAATTTAATTTTCTTTTTGTTTGTTTGGTTGGTTGGCTTTGGGTTTTGTTTCTTTTTTGCTTTGATTTTTTTTTCCTTTTTTTTTCTTTTTCTCCTTATTAAGTTAATTTTAGTTCATTCTGTTGTATTCCTTAATGTGATTTTTCCATCTCATGCTAAATATCTAATGACATGACGTTCATGGGTTCTCTTGTGAGAATCCCATTTAGAATGATTATTTTTACATTATAGATGTTTTGCTAATGGTAATAAATAAACTGTGGTCTTTCTAGACCTTTTGTGTTTCGACTGGTAATATCTTCTTAAGAATTTATTGTGGAAAGGAAGTTCCTGCCTCTTTTTTTCTGTCTTACCCCACCATTTTAGATACTATCTTTGAAAGAACAGCTGATTTGATTGAAAAGTGTTTTGTGCACTGTGGATTTTTAAATCCTTCACTTCTATGGCTTCTTCCCACACAGCAATGTATCACACGTTTTGCCAGAAGGGATAAAAAAATCTCTGACTAGCACTTGTTACTGGTTTTGCTCCTGTTCAAGTGAAATTTCTTGAAGTTAGTGGGAGGTTTGAATGAGTAAGGACTGACTAAAATTAGGCAAGAGCCTGAGAGATTGACCTGTACTGAGACTGAAATAACTGCTCTAGCTTTTTCACGACCTTTATATAGTTCCTACTTTTTGCTGCACTGCTTCCCAGATATGACAATAATACTCTGGTATTAATGCAGGGCACTCACACATAACCTGTGTAGCTCCAAAGCAATCTCATACTACACTCACATGATATCTTTTTTTAAGGTATTTCAGTCTAGTTTTGAGTAATCAAAATCTCCTATTTGTATTTACCAAAGTGTCTTCTATGCTTTATATTTTATTTGCTAACCCATATAACACTGTAATTATTTCTTGCCTAGACACATCTATGAATATTGAAGTAATTAGTTTATTCCTTGTAACTTTTCCAGGTTAAGTGGAGTCAGTAACAACCACATCACATCCGTTTCTGTAAAGTCCACTTACAATGTGACAAACCTTCTGTAAAGAACGATTTCCATTGCCAACTTACATGCAAATGTACTTGGCTATAATTACTAGAGCAGTGTGAAATGGCTAATAGAAAGAAATGACTGAAATAAGCACAATTATACTTAACAAACTAACTTGAAGATTTAGTTTTCTCATTAATGAATGCACTGAAATTCACTTATACTCCACCTTCTTAGGGTTTCCTGGGAAATATCGATTATGATCTGAAATTATGTGAGAAATGGTATTTTTTTCTTACAAAGAAATTGATTTTGGCCCCCAAATCATTTCACAGTCTTTGACCTTAAATGACTGCCCTGAACCTGGATTTTTCCCATTAACTCTTTTACTGCAAATGGAACTATCATTCCCTTGCTGTCAGCTGTTATTGCCAAGGGCTGTATCCTGGCTAGGGCTGCATGTAGGCAGCTACCAGTGAGGGGAAATTTGCAAGTCTAATTCTGTTTTGTCACCACTCAAACCACTGAACACAATCCATCCAAGCAAACAGAACTCTTGGAAGAGAGAGAAGAGGAAAACATCTATGGAATAATGTGAGGAGCCCTCCCCCTAAGGAGGAAGCAGCAGCACAGACAACCTGTAGAGAATAGATTGCAGCCCCCATTTCCTGCTCCCCTGCACCTCACAGGGAAAGGCAGGTGGAGAAACTGGGAATTAGTTTAAGCCCCTGGAGAAGGGAGAGGTGGCTGTAAGGTCTTTTAGGATTTGGTTTTCTTTCTCATCCCCTATCCTCATTTGACTGCTAATAAATGATACTAATTTCCCCAAACTTTTTTACCTGTGACAGTAATTGATAAGTGATCTCTTCTTGTCCTTATTTGAATGTTCCTTTCATTATATTTTCTCTCCCTTGTCCAGCTGAGGAGGGGAATGATAGAGAAACTCTGGTGGGTACCTGGCATCCAGCCAGGGTCAACCCCCCTCACCAGGTTTTTTTAACAGTGTGCTTTACAACACAATTCCACAGAATCAAGATAAATAATGAAAATCCTGTAATTTTATATGGCTTTTTATTGGTTTATTTGGCATGGTTAAAAATGGTTTATAAAAGACCTGAAAAGCACAGCCCCTCAGAAATATTTGAGGAGAATTCTTTTATCTGCTACAACCATTATCACCGTGTTCCCTGATACTGGACAACTGGGAAATACTCTTTATGCCTCTATTCCAGCTGGGAATAGAGCACATGCCCTGGAGCAGGGCTGTGCCTCACTGCTGCCTTGGTCACATGTTGGTATTCAGCATTTATACACAGGCTTCTGGAAGACATTTGTCACCCCCTTTAGGCCCAAGGTGTCTGCAGGTGCAGGAATTCACTCACACATTAGGACTGGAGCTGTGCCACTCTGCAGGACATGTGTTTTGAGTTTCCAGATTCCAAATTTCTAGAAGCAGATGGGCACTTGACAGTGGGTAATCTTGGCAGTGTGGTCTCAAAATCATTACTAAATTCCTTCCTGCTGGTAGGACCTGGAATGCTAGTGATTCCCTGAAGCTTCCTGCTCTCTTGTGGCACCTGTGTGTTTTGGACATTAATTTTTCAGTTTCTTCCCAGGCATTGAAAATACTTTCTGCCTGGCAATATGCAAGGGCATGTAGATATTGATCCTGCTAGATTGTTGTTTACTTTAAGGGATTGAAAAAGGACTGGGCTCCAAGTGCCTGCTTCCAACTGCCCATTCCCAATAGGGCAGATAGAATAAAGAGGAGAGCTGACTGTGTAATTATGGATGCAAATTCTGAAATGTCTGCAAGTGACAGATTTCTTTTCAATCTTGTACTCTCAAAACCTCCAGTGCAATTTTTGTCAGTAAAATGGCTACAGAAAAACTGTGGGAAAAAATCCTTGGAACTGCATACTTTTTTGCTCAAGAAAATTATATTCCGTCTTTTAACAATGGTGTTGAAAGAATTCTCAAAGGAATTTGTGAGCACTCATATTTTAAGATCTGACACAATCATGGGAGACAGGCTACATCTTGAAAAGTGCATAAGGATTTACATCAAACTGCCTTGGCCCAGATGTTGATGTTCAGAGTGTGGCAAAGGCAGCTTTAGGGGCTGGAGAAGAGGATGCAGGGATCCCTTTCCCACACACCTCTGGCAGTGGTATGGTGGCACATGGCTCTTGTACAGCCGTTCCTCTTTCCCTCCTGGTCTGTCAATCTGCAGATTGTACAGAAGACCCCTTTAATTCACAAAGAATCTTTTGCTCAGTAGAGCCCCAAATGCCTCTGTGGCTGTCATGTAAGTTGTTGGTTTCAAGGACAGTCATAAAGGAAAAAAAATAACTGAAAGACATTTATTGATAAAGAAAGGAAAACCGCCCTCTCTTTATGTAATCTTACACCCTGAGTTCACTTTTCCCTCTTTAAAGTAATAGTTTTCAGCAGTAGGAAGGAACTTCATAATGTTTTGAACTTGGTACTGAAACAGAGAATGGCTGGTTCCAGGGTTTGCTGCAAAGAATTGCCCCTCCTTTTCATTATTACAAACCAGGAGATACCAATATCTTAGCAGTAGTAATGGCTCACAAGTGAGAGACTGAACTCTTGACAATCCTAAGTGTCTATCATATTTTCAGCTGTGACCCTGATACAATAGTAAAATGTTAATAGTGTTAGGAGTAATTAAATCCTTACCTTATTACATATGGACTCATTTGAAAGCTCATTATTTATTTGAGAAGTACTTAGCATAACAAATTAATCTAAAGTGACACATCAGAATAAAGTAGGTAATTCAAACTGAAAGCCAAAATCGAGATTTAAGAGGTAAGATCACGTGTATCCATATTAAACACTAATAAAATATTTTGATAA
The DNA here is from genome assembly GCA_037013685.1 of Acridotheres tristis. NCBI lineage: Eukaryota > Metazoa > Chordata > Aves > Passeriformes > Sturnidae > Acridotheres > Acridotheres tristis. The sequence goes on along the minus strand of CM072889.1, from coordinate 5,714,743 downwards.
ATGGAAGAGCTTCAAATGTCTGTAGAAAACGAAAGATCACAGATATAGGTGGAGTTCATTGAGATTTTTCGTGGGAGAAGAGTAAAGTATCCAGGGAGTCTAGAGAACAGTTGTGTGTATGGCTGTTTGTTTAGGAAATCTACCTGGGAAATTTCCTTTATGTGGCCAGACGTCCTAATCAGAGCATTCCAGCCCCATTTTCCTGTATGGTGATTATCTTCTCTCAAGTCTGGCATGGGGGCCAGAATGTCATTTTGGATCCTTCAGCACAGTTCTCTCAGGAGTTTCAGGGGGGAGCAGGTGAAGGAAGCACAGGTGTCTCACCACAGACAGACAGGGATGCACGGCCTTGGGGAAGAGAGGGAACAGAAATCTGATTTGTGTGCCCAGCTCCACTATCGGCATGAGCAAATATAAGTGCTCCTGCAGCCACTGATGGTTGCAGCTTCTCGAAATGGCCTTCGGAATATTTACTGCATAGGGAAATTTTATGCTTTTTTTTCATTGCTTTTTCACTTTGTTTGGATCATAACTCAACAAAGCGTTTGAGCATTTCAAACAGATGAATGCTTCCATTGAATTAAAAATTAGGCATGTCCTTAAGAACTTTGCTAGTTCAAGGCCTTAATCATAAAATGGCATAAATAAGGCACTGCAGAGTTTGTGTGAATCAGCAAGATTTACCTCTTTGAATACCCTGAACATCAGAGCACAGGCTCCATTCAAGGCCTTTGCCTTTATTATGATATAGTTAATTTCAGGGAAGTACAGAAACATAACTGCCTGCTCTGTAGCCCACATTGTATAGATCCTAAGGATCCTAAGGATCTATACAATCTATATAGATCCTATGGACCTGTTCCTAAAAATGAAAGACCTAGTAGCTGTACACATGCAGAATAATTTAGGAGGATGAAGAATCCCAAATTACTGTCAGGATTTTTAAATACTAAAAAAATCTTATTTTTAACTGAAGCATCTGTTGAGACAATAAATAAGGAAACTAGCATTTAAAGTGAATAAAAATAGAATGTGGGAGCATATAAACACAGAATAAAAAACTCAAACAAGTAATTTTAAACACCTCAACTAAAGGAATGTTATCTAATAAGTTCTAACTAGTTGTAGTAGACATGAACCATTGTACTAATAAAGAAAATTAACAAAAGAGCACAACTTTATATGATGACCCAAAGCAAACCCTCTCAACAGAACAGCCACTTTCCTGTGAAATATAATTAATAACTACAGGTATTTTATTTTTAAGTAAAGCATTCAGCCGTAAATAATTTTGGAAAGAATTTTATTCTTTAGGAAGAAAGTAAGGAAAAAGCCCCACATAACACTGAGTTGCACACCTTCAAGTGGACTTTGGGTTTGCAGTAGTTGAAAGGGTAAATTAGTAATGCTGGCATTCTAAAATGCAGAATTTCAGAGTTTAAGCTGCCCAGTGTCAAAATCAAGATGATGCATGAGAATCTTCTTGTCCCTGTCAGAATGCAAAATGATACAGCTGCATAAGAGCACTGCATATGGAAGCAACAGATTTTTTTGTTTTCTATCAGCAGAGTGGGTGATGATCTGAGGTATTTCCAATACATGTGTTATTATGCAAATCTGACACATGTAAAGTAAAATTCATACAAAATATCCAAATTACCAGTAACTTAGCAGTTAAATAGGAAAAAAAGAGAAAAACCAAAAAACCCCCAAAGCAACAACAACAAAACCAAATCCTCACCAAAAACAAACAAATGAAGAAAACACACACTAAAAAACCCAAAACAAAAAAATTTCTCTGGATCAAATTAAATGCCATGATAAATTATGACAATGAATTTTGAAGAATAAGCAGAATAGAGTATTTGTAGCAGTTAGAGACCCATACATTTCATGGAGTTTTGTTTTACTTTGCCTTTGAACTGCCCATGACAAAATCAGAGATCGTGAGCAGAATGACAAAGCACTGAGAATATGACTAAATCCATGAGAAGTATATTTCATGGAACCCAGTTACTGTATCCTTTATTGGCCACTGGGAAGCTGGAAGAAATCTAATGAATATCCTGACCCTTTTCCAGACTAATATGGGGCTGGATTAAACATATATATTCTACAGCAGGTTTTATAATATGTTTTGTTTAGTCTGTAACTCCTTTTCTTTATGCCAGAGTCAGGTAATAAACTACCTCTGTTGGAGCTCTGGGAATCCAGTTTTCTGGCCCTGTTATTTTTCAAGACAACAACATCCATCACCAGTTCCAATTGTAAAATGTAATAGACATGCTCAGTAGCCAGCATGGATTTCTGCTGTTTGCTATTGCTCACGTTAGGCAGGCTGAAAAGTTAATCCTGCTTTCTACATGTTGCATGCAATCACTATATATCATCCTGCAGGGACAGATGAAACTCCTGGAGTTGAAGGAATCTCTGCTTCATCATTTCTATGAGTACTCTTTTCATAAGTTATATGGCTGATGTGATAGTTACTAGAGAAATTAAATGCGATAAACTACTTTCAGTATGGTACCTTAGGGTGGCATTAAAAAAATAATCGTAGTAGCCAGTTTTGAAATCCATAGTCATAATAATCAAAAATTTTATTTTAATACTAGTAATATTTTAGGCGTGTCAAATGCAGAACCATTGCAAAGTACATATGTTTTGCATATTTAGTTAATAAAGTGTAATTTAAATTTTCCCTTAACATTAAAAAAAAACCTATGGGAAAGACATAGATAGAAAATCCTATGAAATCAAGCCATTACATCTTTATATACTATGCAATCACATAAATAATAACCTCACTGGGAATGATCATGTCCCACACAGACAGTGAGAGAATAGTGAAATCACAGTAATGGTGTACCTGACTCCATGTTAACTGTTTATATGTTGATATTTTTAATGAAGTCAATCAGTTGACTCATGAGAATTCAGAGAGTCAACAGAAAGGCAAAAAAACCCATAAAAATGGAATTCTATAGAAAAAATAATATAGTAAAAGGGAGAGATACGATCGAGGAGGTATAAGTGAGGCTTCATATAAGTCAATTTTCATCTTAACATTGGCAACTAGGAAGAGCTACATTTCTCCATTGATCTTTGTGCAATCCATTTCCTGACATCTGTGATGATTCTCTATGGAAAGTATGTAATTTTAGTTTTTGTCATTCTATGTGACTGCTGCCTGTGACCTGAAGAGTGACATTCTGTACTTATTCAGTTCTGACTTTCTCATTCACACATCCTAATTGCTATAAAACTTCCTTGGGATTTACTTGGGTTCCAGTCAGAGCTCTGCCATCACTGAAGCCCATTTAGATTCTCCTGGAGATGCCAGTCCTCTGAAATTTCTTGGCAGACAGAGCTGGCTGGAATTTGGCTTGATTTGATTTCATGTTAATTTAACAAAGACAAATGCTACCCCTTTAGTGGATTCTAGGAAGAGTTTCCAGCAAACTGCAGCTACTTTTCAAGGGCAGGTTGCAGAGGGAATCAGTACAGTACATTTTGTAAAAGATGCCACATTGGCTAAAATACTGTGTCTCTTAGGAACAAGTCACACAGCAATATAAGCATTTTTAAACTGTTTCAATAACACGCCTTTATTGTGAGCTTCTGGAAGAGATGGAAGCATCCTGGCTAGTGGGTGGAAACACTGCTGTCCCCAGCCATGAGGGGAGAGGGTCCTCCAAGCTCAGCTGGATCCAGCAGCAATAGTTAATGCATCCAGTCTGCTGTAAAATGAGATTTCATATATTTTACTACTAAATATGGTGTCCCGTAGAAAATGCATGCAAGATGTCATTTATGCTGCATATTTGTAGCTTTTGGTGGCTTTTCCTGGTACTTGGAAGTCCAGACTGTCAGCCATGGAATGCCCAGCAGTCACAGGCAGTAAATCACAGTGTCAGGAAGTATCAGACATCATGCACAACAAGCTGGACTTATGCAAAATAACTCTGTTCATGTAGAAGTTCTCTTTCTGGAGCCACAGAGTTCCCAATAAGTGTAAACTCTTCCAAATCCTTACCTAATGCAGGGTGCAAAGCTTCTCCTTTCCTCACTGTGGAAAGTTTCATGGTGCTTTTTGCAGCTGTTTAGAATTGCTCAATGGGCTGGATAGACAGGTCACAGAAAAATTCATTTTCATTTTTAATTCAGTTCTGGTTTGAAATGATTAATTTTAATGCTAAGAAACTGCTGAAATGTGTGTGGTCTGCTGACAGATGCCGTAGAAGAATTAGGAACCACTTTTGTCAAGGTGTAATTAATAACAGTTAAACAAATTGAAATGTTTTTAGGACTTTGCCATATGTTCCATTCATGCCAGAAAGGGTCCTGTCAGTTCCTCAGTGATGTAGCATACACATCTTTCTTATTTAGGCCCTGCCACTGACGGTCATATACTGGAGACAGAAATACTTGAAAAAATTAAACACACATATCCTATTTTCAAATTTGTGTTTAAAAATATGACTTGCCCAACAGCTTTCTGAGAGGAGCGCAGGAAAATATGCCATCTTTACCATGTCCCAGCTTCTGTGTTATGTTGAGAAGCCCTTTCATTCAAGGCTGATAATGTGAAATAAAGACACCACTGATATGATATACAGCTGCAAAAAGCACCATGAAACTTTCCACAGTGAGGAAAGGAGAAGCTTTGCACCCTGCATTAGGTAAGGATTTGGAAGAGTTTACACTTATTGGGAACTCTGTGGCTCCAGAAAGAGAACTTCTACATGAACAGAGTTATTTTGCATAAGTCCAGCTCGTTGTGCATGATGTCTGATACTTCCTGACACTGTGATTTACTGCCTGTGACTGCTGGGCATTCCATGGCTGACAGTCTGGACTTCCAAGTACCAGGAAAAGCCACCAAAAGCTATAAAATATATGTGAGGCCTCTCTATCAAGTTTGGCTGTAACCGGAATCTGTTCAACTTAAAATATATTACTTAGGCAGGAGAGGTAAGATTTAATCACTAGTAACAGCATTGTCTGTTTTTCTTCAAAAATTCCCTCCTATAAAGATATAAGCTGATTTAGAACATAATATTCTATCTTTCACATGTAGCATTTTCTTGCATGATCTAAAACTTCATTTGGTTTTTGGCTTTAACACAATTATTTCCTGATGGAAACTGTAGAAACATTTTTATGTCTTTATTGAGAATTTTGGGGATTCTAAATTAAATTTTCATGTAATTTTCAGAACTGTGCAGGACCCAAAATGCAATGTAAGATGCTTTGCCAGTTTTCATCTTTTACTTTGGTCACATACAAAAGTATTTTGCTATTACCAGCCACTGCTGCCTCCTTGACCTTTGAACTTTTAAGTAAAACTTGGAGCAATAGCAGCAAATGGGACGTAAATGTGTCAATCTGGACATTCTCTATGCACGTTGGAGAGGATCCAGGGCCCCAGGACCAGCTGTGCTGTTCCAGACAACACATTTATTACCTGTGTTTGCAGAGCTGCTTTAGATTCTTGGCCTCTGGGTAATAGATAAAGGAGAGCACCCATATAGATACACACCTATTTTCTATGAAATGCAGATAAAATTTCTCAGAATTATGGTTTCCTGTCTTGGTTTGTTTAGTTGTTTGCGGAGTTTTTTTTGTTTTGGTTTTGGTTTTTTTGGGTTTTTTGTTTGTTTGTTTGTTTGTTGTTGTTGTTGTTTTGGTTTTTTGTTTTTTTCTCTTATCAATTTCCCACTCTTCACAGGAAAATTAATAATTATTAGAAATAGACAGGAGAAATGCAGCAGAAAGGATTAAAAAATTATGTAATCTAGACAAAGTGAAATCATAAAATCATAACAGCATGTCAAGAAGATGGTCTGTTCTGAACCCTCCCTGTTTTGGAGACAGATATAAGCTCTCTGCATGTGTTGTTGACTTCAACAGTGGTAGAAGACACTCTTCAGATTTTAAAATGAAGAAAGATGAGTGGCTGTAAGGCTAAATGCAGAGTGTACATTGGCAATATACAATTGCCCTTTTTTCATAATTATGTCTTATTTGCATAATTTTAAACCAGTTGTACATGACAATCATTTCTCCCAAAATAAAGGATTTTACTCTTGACTACTTTGAAGGGTTTGTATGAAACTAAAAGCACCCTTCAAAGAAGAGGGGAGCAGAAAAAGCTCTTAGAAAGTAATTTAAAAAAAGCTCTTAGAAAGTGTGATTTGGTATCAGATTGCAGTGGATCTGTATAACAATAAATTGAAGCAAATATGTGGAATAACAGTGTTTGTCATTGTGCATTTGCTTAGCTGTGTTATACTCTTTGTGTCCTGTCTAGTCTTCCTACTCTTCCTTCCTTCTGCTCTCCTGATTGGTTAGATGTATTGTGATTTCTTTTTTTTTTTGTGAAGTATAAAATAATGGCTTAGAAGCTGTAATTAATACTTTGTCAGTCACTTGCCCTAATACTCACCCAGAGAAGGAAGAATTTTCAGGTAATTATTTAACAACTAAGTCTGAGGTACATCTAATTGGTTAGTAAATTACTTCATTGATGCTCTTAACGGTTGAATGAACTCAAGGTCTGCACTTTCTTAATGAATGAAGGCATGGTCTTTATCCCATGGAACATTTAACTTCTGACTGATACTACAACTGAAAATCTAAGCCAGACAGTCTTATAAGGAATTTCTTTAGTAAAGTATAGGAATAAATAAGCATTTTAAAATAGTGTTCTTTTATTTTAAGCTTCCTATCATTTTCCTCTTTATGTCTCTGTGGCTTGGTGGAAGATATGAGTCATCAGGGGGAGTAATGAAAGCAAAAACTTGATTAGTAGTCTTGCAAAGGTGATATATGACAGAAGGAGCTGTATCAAACCTGGCATCTAGGGCTTGGGAAGGGCAGGCACATAGGAAATAAAACTTGTCAGAAATACGGGTTAAGGCTTAATGGTGGAGGATTAGTTTGTCAGGAAAAAATGTAGGCAGTAATCAGAACAAAGTAAATTTGTGCACCTGTATATTTGCAGGTTTTAGTTGGTATGCTTAAAGTATGCAGCTCAGTGGATAATTACAGTGATGTAGTCTGTGATTCTGTGAGGAGATCAGGTGGGAAAAGCAACTGGTAAGAAGGACTTTTTAATATTGACTGGAATTTTCAATAATAATGTCTGTGAAAACAGTTTCCAGACTAAGTTTTAATACTCAGGAACTTGTCTCTGATATCTAAATAGAATTGACTTTTTCTTACTCTGAGCTTGTGCTTAATTAGAGTGTGCAATCTGACCACTAATTGAATCAGTTTAGCATGATCAGCAACTTTATTCCTGGCACAAGGAGACAGAACTATTCCTGGCAAAATTTTCACCAAACAACCTAAAGTTCCATAAAGCTCATCTTACATCACGGATCTTTAAAGCTGTGAATCTCAGCTGTTCTGGAAGCTGTCACTGATGGACAGTTCTCCATGAAATAAGCAGGCTTCAGAATTAGCAGCTGCAGGCAAGGTAAACGAAAATGACAGAGAGAAGACTGAAAATGTCTTTTTAAAATGTTTATTCAGGTTTGGGTTTTTTTTCAATAGCTCGTCTAGCTTTTTTTCATAGATCAGTTCATCTCCCTAGAATTGAGCAGCTCTATCTAACAGAGCTGGGATATCACCTGTTAGCCTTGGGTTGTTATAGCTCTCTGTGGCAATAACCATTACAGCTAGGGTTGTAAAACTTCCTGTTTTATCTTCTCTCATCCACATACTCACAAATTCTGTTTTGAGCTGATATTTCACGTACCTGGTCTCTTTCCTTTTCAATGCACCTTTTGAATACAGTGCTTGTGGTAGTCACTGAGACACACATGATATATTTTCCCTTAAAAGAAAATAGAAGCATGACAGCAACTTAATCTTTGACATGACAAACTTTATATGAAGATGAAAACTAGTGGACAGAGGTCAAGACTTTGGAGCATGAAAGATTTCTGTGTATGAACTATGATAACCTGGAGAAACACATCCTGGAGGTGAGGAATTGTCCCTTGTCATCTTTGTGGAATGTTCAGTTAAAATAAAGTTTTCCTTGCTTTTCTTTGTACTCATTGTTTATAGTACACAAATGTGTGAAAAACTCAGCTTCTCACAGCTTGAATTGTGATTTGCTTAATTACAAAATCACTATTAATATGGTTGTGTAATAAAATATTCAAGGCATTATATCTTGTGAGGCAAAATGATTTTGTTTCTCAGTGGTACAGATGCAAAACTGTTGGGGTTTTAACGAACACCTCATTCTATTTAAAATACATAATTTGAAATGCTAAACGGAGTTTGCATTGCTATGTACATTTTTAAAAGTAGGCCCATTGCCTTCTTTAAAAAAACAAGGTTCTATACTGAAGTTAATATGTCTGATATAATGGACTAGTTCTTCTGGTTGAAAGCTAGAAGGTTTACTGTGGAAAATTCACCTGGAAAAGGTTACCAGATTCTATCAATTAAACTGATATTCTGTAATATGGTTTTTTATGTGCTTCTTTGTTAAAGGAGGTTAGGCAGGGATGTGAGTGCTAGCCACCATGCACTAGCATGAGGAAGAACATTCCCACATTCCCTCACCAACCCCAGGGAAAACATAAATTCCTCCTGCTGGAGTGTAATGAGTGACCAGGATAGACACAGTATAACAGGAAGGGTTTGTCCTGTCACAGACTGTGGCAGACAAGTGCAAGGCTGAGCAATTGGAACCCCTGGACATCCTTGATTGCATCATTTGCTCCACCTGAAAACACTTCATTCTCCACTGGCTCCAATCTGGCCCAGCTAATGTCTGTTCCCAGGGTATATAAGGTACTTTTATCAGCTTCACAGTTAAGTGTAGTGACATTTTCTTTTCATCCTTCTAGAGGCTTCCCTAAGTAGTTAAGGTTAGTACATGATCTCTAAGGCTATTTATATAATAGTTCCCTGATATTGTACCACAAAGAGAAGGGGCCTCAGTTTATGGGTTTAACTGCTGGGGCCTGCCTTTGAATGACTTAAAAAGTGATAGCAGCAACAAAGATCCTGAAACAAATAGTTTTGTTGGAGCTCTTTAAAGATAACATATACCAAATCAAACATTACAGTCTACTGCCATTGAAGTATATGTGTTGTGCGGGTCAGGAACCCTGATAGTTTTATAAGGTAAAAGTATTACTTTATTGAAATGCTTTGGGGTTTGTACTCTGTTAATGAGAGCTTCATGGAGGAGCTCTTTTTCCTAAATATGCTGGGATGATGTTTCAAGAAGTAATTAAATGTCTAGAACTAGAGTTGGTGCTGTACTGGTACACATAGTTTTTCTGTATAACTTTCCCTGAAGCTGAATACTGAGCATTAGTACTTCAGAGACAAACCTGGATAGCTTAAACACATTTATTATATAGCAGCAAAACCAGGAAAGAGGTCTGTGATAAATGTTCATTTTTGTAATATGCAGTTACTGCGTGTGTTGGCAAGGTACTTGTTGATGATTTTACAACACGTTCCAAGGCCACTGCTGCTGCAAATGATTGTATTAGGATCTTTTTAAACTTCAGTGTTTGAATCATTCTTCCTTTATTTTTAAAGCTCTAACTACTCTTATGCCTGGCTACAAATTCTAATGAATGGATTTGATATGGTCTGATCTTTAATCTTGGTGCTTTTCCATAGAATTCTGATTTGCAGTAATTAAGTAGTAATTTGAAATAAATAAATTTAGTTACTACATTATAATTTCACTTTCTCTTTTTCATGTAGTAAATACTATATGTATTGTAACTGAAAGACCGTACAAGAGTTATTGCTTCTTTGTAGCCATGGAATCTTGAAAGCCTTGATCAAGTAGCTTCCTCTAATCTAATATATAGTAGCACAGGATTATGTTTTGCATGCTTGCCATATTTATTGTGCATTACTCCAGGAATTATTTTCTGTAGAACATGTGCTTGGGCACATTTATTTTTATTATTATTATTTGTAAGGTAATGTAGCAAGATTCTCAGGAACACTTCAAATTTGCATCATTAAGAGACTTTTGTTAAAATAGCAAGGTGGGAAGCAGAGGTTAGAAAACTGTGAATTAAAGAAGTGAAATAGATGGTTTATAGACTGAAACGCTAAAAGACATAACTCAGACCAAATAATTTCATTGTGTTACTTCTGTAATTGAAGTTTTATACTAGCAAATAACTATACTGAGCTCATAAAAATGGAGATTGTGGGAATTAATGGATTGTTCTGTCGAGAGTGTTTATTGAAATTAATTTGTTTGTATTCTTTCTGCTGTAGAGAAATTAGAGTGAATGGATCTGGTAAATTTCTGCAAGATGTGCTTTTGAACAAGAAGTGACCCTATTCTCCATCAGAATTGTAGACATGTAGTAAATTTTCAACATAAAGAGCCAGATGTGTTTGCAACTTTATTATTTTGTTTTTCCATAAGTAGTCCTTAAACTAATAATCATCTACACTTTGAATTGCTTGTGATTTATTTAAAAAGATACTTTGAAAACTTTTTTTAAAAGGTGAAATGTTGCCTCAGTTTACCTCCTGCAAGTTACTTTAATTTGTAGTTCCTGACTTAGATTTTCAAGAGATTAAGATAATTTGTCTCAGAATTAGTTGAACATATTGGGCAGACGTTAGGAATCAATGCCAGTTGCGTTCCTCTGCTTAAGTTAATGGGAGCTGGCATACACATCTAAAGGTACAAACTGGATAGACGGAGGAAGGAGCAGTTTTGGAGTACAAGTAGGGAGTTGATTGCACACTATGACCCAAGGCTGGTCCTGAATTTACCCAGTGAACTTCAGCAGGATTTTTGTGGATGTGCTAACCATGATGCTGGAGCTGTGTGGAGGATAAGGCTGCTTTCATATGGTACAAATTTATTTACATTTTATGGCTCTTAGCTGTGGCGCATCAGGCTTTCAATATTGTGGTGGTGTTTAACAAATATGTAAAAATAACTTTTCCCTGGTCTGAGTTACCAAACCTGACTTTGTTTCCCAGTCAATCCTCTTCCTCATTTGCACTGGGTATAGCAAATTAGAGTCCTTTACAAACTTTAGCAGAGTGCTTTCTAAAAATACTTCTCTTGCAAAAGATGGTTTTCATGGGCTATGCACCTGCTCGTGTACAATGGTGCTGGAAGTGCTACAGAGCTCTGTAACAAGGAGTGGCTCCGTTCTCCACGAGGTGAACACTGCCCAGGCTGTGCTGGACCAGTCCTCCACCTCCAGCTTGCTGTGAATGAGCTGCACATCACTGCTCCTCAGACTTCCCAGCCTTTGCAAGGCAGAGCTGAAGGAGAGAGTGAAGACAGCTTATCCCACACAGCTGCCAGCTTCATTCAAAGGGAAATATTGTCACAAGGTTTTGTTGATGACTGTGCCATGAATCTAATGCTCCCCTGCGTTCTCCCTCTGCTTTGTGTTAGTTGTTATTCAGACAGCCAGACTCAACACTTCCATAGATAAAAACTATTGTTCCGTGCATGTAATGTTTTGAAAATGTTTTTTTGCATTGTAGTTATACTTTTAAATTACGCTGTTTGCAGGTGGAATTTATATTTGTTTTAAAGGTAAATCTGAAGAACCATCTGCTCACAAAAAAAAGCCAATGAAATAACATTTCTCCTTTGTACTCTATCAATCAGCTATCTAAACACACAAGTGGATGCAGGGGGGAAAACTACTTTGAACACACGTTGTGTACTTATGTATTAGAAGTTTTAACATTGCAAAAAGAAATCTATTTGGAGCATAGTCTCAGAGATATTTGGTATATATAGTATTTTAGTATGATTTTTTTCCCCAAACGGTGGACAAATAAATTTACAGGGAAAAGAAATCAGAACAAAATCTAACCCAAATTTTGTCTTTCTCTTAGAAGTGAAAGAATATTGGGCAGGGTTTTTTTTTTGTTTGTTTGGTTGACTATATTTGCAAAAAAATAAACGTATTCATTTCTTCCTCCCAGTCCTCCCTCTCCATGTCCTCATTCAGATAGTTACAGGTTTTGAATAAACTTCAATCTAAACTATTGTATTCCAAGGACATAAATGCAAGTATTCTGACAAAATGTGATAAAGATTATGTCAAGCCTGAGTATTCAAAAGGTTAAGCATAAATAGGTATTCAGCATTACAGGTTGGATCCATATTCATGTCTTCACTTAATGCTTCTTTGAAAGTGAAATGAGAAATTAAAAATTACATACATTGCCTCTTTGCTCTCTTGCAACAGCAGCTTAAATAATTGTTGCTGGAAAACTTTAAAAAATGCCTTTTCAATATTTATAATATTGTCCCTCACCCACCCTAAGTGTAGAAGACTGAAACCATTTAAATGGTTTTGCAGGCTTTTTTTGCCCCTGTTTATTCTGAGTCTCACCTTCAGAGTGTTTGGACTTGGGTGGAAAACTTTGGACCTGAAAATGCTGTGTATTTGTTTTTAAATTTTCCTTTTTTTTTAATGTCAAATTTCTGCTAGCTCTTGCCACATCATCCTGTTAGATTCTGCTTCAAGCAGTTTGGATTTGAACTGTACTGTAAATCCAAGTTGCTGTTGTACTATCCTATTGTTGATGATTTGATAATGGGTGTAATGGATTATTCAGCACATGTATTAAAAAAGAGTGAGAAATGAGATAAGGGAATGTGTTGCCTCTAACTGTTTTGAGGGTTTTTACTCCTTTTATGTTGATGTGCGATTTGATGGAGTGCTAAGCTATACACAGATTAAGGTTTCACAAGCAGAACTGATCTTTTTTAGAAATCAGTTCTGATCTTTCCTACATTTCTTATCAGAAAAGATTTGCCTTAAACCCAAATATCAAGAAATGAAACTCAGGAGAACTGACCTTCAGGGCACAGGCAGAGAACGTATGGAAAGCAGCCCTAAGGAGCAAGAATTTGGGGTGTTGCTGGATGAGAGGCTGGACATGGCCCAGCCATGGGCCCTGGCAGCTCAGATAGCCAAATTTATCCCAGACTGCCTCAAAAAGAGTGAGCAGAAAGTCAAAGGAGGGGATTCTTCCTCTTTACTTTGCTCTTGAGACTCCCCACCTGTGGTCCCCAAAACAAGGATATGGCCCTGTTGAAGCAGTTCCAGAGGAAGCCATGAAGATAATCAACAGGTAGGGAGCATCTCATATGAAGACAGACTGAGAGAGCTGGGGTTGTTCAGCCTGGAGATGGCTCCAGGGAGACTTTACAGCATCTTTCAGTACCTAAAGGGGCACCAAGAAACCTGGAGAGGGACATTTTATAAGGGCAGGGAGTGACAAACAAGAGAGAATGGCTTCAAACTGAAAGGTGGAAGGTTTAGTTTGGATATTGGGAAAAAATTCTTTCTTGTAAGGGTAAGGAGGCACTGGAATAGGTTGCGTGGAGAAGTTGTGGAGTCAGATTATCTATCTCTACCATTTGTCAAGCTCCAGCAAAGCTGAGCAAATTGCCAATAATGTGATCTGAGGTGGTGTTAATTTTCTTTAGAAAAGGTTTGTGATAAAGGGAAATGTCCTTGTTCCAGATTCCTTATTTAAAGAAGGGTATACTAGCTCAAATCATGTGTTTGTGAGGCTTCATCCAAATAAAATATAAATTAGGTGCCTTGCAAGGTGCATTTAAGGATCATTTAGGGTCATCAGCAATCTCACTGAAGCAGTTGAATATATGCTGTGGACTCCAGGGGGAGTAGGAGAAGGGGCTCTATGTAACATATAGTGAGATTCTTAATGGGAAACTTTCCTTTCCTCTCTGTGCAATTACATTGATCCGGACATCTGATTGTAGCATGCCGTCTTTATCAATGACTAGATTACCTCAGCTAAGATTTTTAGCCCAATTTGACTTCAAAAACATCATTTTATATAACTTATAATGTCTCCATTATTTTGTTCTATTACAAATGTTTTGGAGGATTAGATAAATCAGTTACAGTGACCTTTTTGCCCTGTGGTTCTCATCTGCTTGGTACTATTTTATTTGGAAAGAAACAGGACCTGCTACCTATTTAGAAATTGATATCGTGTTGTCTCTGTTTTTTCATGAGATGTACTCTCATCATTATGCATTTTCTGATAGATTTAATAGTTATGATAACCTTAATTTATTTATTTTTACCTGCAGATCCATTATAACAGTAATGTCCCAAACTAACCTTTCTATTCTGACTTGTTAATTGTTAGTATTGTGCTATTGCTTTACTGAGTTTATAAACTGACCATGTAACAACATAGGAAAATTGTGAATTGTTAACAAGCAATTTTCTTCTAAGCACACATGTGTTTTGAAGCAGACTTTGTTCAAGGGAGTAACTTTAAACCACTCTTCAAATTAAAGTGTTATCTGGAAAGGCTTGGTTTGGATTATTGTTCCATTTTACAGGATATCAAATGAAATCTATTAGGCTGGCTAATAGCATAACACTGATATCCTCATGAGATGTGAATTCTGGTCTTGCTAACAGAATTTTTTTAATTTCTGAAAACTTCATTAAAATAATCCGTTTAAGCAGCAAGCAAAATTTTTTGTATTGCATGAAAAACCGGGAGTTTTAGTGCATATCTCTACAACATAATTGTAGGCCATTTGCAGTTTTGACTGGAGAAGAACGGGTTCAGTGATTAAATTTGCAAGTGTAACATGATGCTCTTGGATGTGGAGGCCCAAGGGTCAGTGACTAAAGTCATCTCTTGACCTTGGAAAGATTCATAAGTAATATAACCCAAGGTTTTGGAGAGAAAAGCTTCTTTCCCACAAACCTTCCTACCCATATGTTAATTCCCCCTCAGTTTCAATGTCCCATTGGCCCTGACCACCCTGGTTCAGCCCCTATCTCCCATTTATGTACCTCCCTCTAGAATGTTCTCCCTTCCCTGGATGTCTGTTGATTCTGTTCTGTTGTATTGCCCCACCCTGTCAATCTCCATTGGCTTTCTCTATCCCTAACCCCTCCTATGCAGTACCTTGCCCAGTCCCCGCTGGACCCTAACCCCTGAACCACCCCCTCTTGCCCCATATATAATCCTGTACCCTCAGCCCATCCCTGTTATTTTCCTTGGACTTGTATTCTAAGCTGTGTGTCAATAAACCAGCCTTCAGATTTCCAAAGAAGATCCTGTCCCTTCATTATTCGTCAACCTCCCAGCAGCTGCTACCCCCACCCTGACTGCGCAGGCTACACTGGGACAGGAACATATCAACCTACCTGTGCAAATATATTCACTAGAAAATAATGTACTTTTTTTCCTTCCACTCATTCATATTTAAATTAACCATAGTAGTTGAAAATATTAGATAATGCTATAATTTTAATGCCCCACCTGACCTTCCACCCTTCCTGAGACAGGACAGCGATTTGATTTTTTTAATGAGCACTTTGAAGGAATAACACCTTTGAGATTAACAATTTGAAGGATATGTTGGTATGAAGGATATGAAGGTAGTGTAGAGTAGACACAGTGGTGTTTGTTGTCCAAAATAATGTTAAATGATACAAGAAGAAACCAAATTCAAATTGCAATTAAATTGAATTAATTTAAATTGGTTATTTGCATGCCAGATATCCCACTGAACATTTGGAAGCTGTGGTAAACATGGCCCATTATGAGCCATGCAGTAAATATGATTTAAAACAGTTGGGTGTTTGTCTGCTAGCTGACATACTTCTTTTGGGAGAGGACTCTATATTATGGAATTTGTTTTTTCAGGTCTCATCTGTTAACTTGGCAAGTTCTAACAGTGTCATGATCTCAAAACCAAAAATAAGTGAGTGTGTGTGACTGCCAGTGGCTCCTGGATGATTGGAAATGGAAGTCCCCTTAATATTATGACAGTCCTGCTATGACTTAACTCTCAATTCTATAGTCATAGTGGTTTCCCTTAATAAAGATAAGGCCTTTGATCCGCTGTATAGGGTAAAATATCTCCTGGAGATGAGTTTAATTATGCTCATATAAAATGCAGTTAAACAGCTGTGGTGAAGCTTGTTACTACTGTCACATATTAATGTTTCCAGGCCTCCTCCTCGTATGGAAGAGCCAACTTTCAGTTGGAGTTATCACATTCTAAATGTTTACTTAGTATGAAATCCACCCCTTTGAAGGATTGCTTGGGTATGACAGACGGCATATTCTGTAATATGTAAAAGTATTTTGGGGTAGAATTAATTTATTTTTAAAACCCCACCTTTTTATCTTTTAAGTGATTGGCAGACTCGTCTGCTTTTTTGTCCTTCAGAATTTTTAAAGTTTTAACACGGTTCTCTGTATTTATTTTCCTTCTTGTCTGAAAATATTAATAATTTCCATTTGTTGGGTTTTTTCCCCCTATTGTTTAGGGCAGTTGTGTTTGGCTTTTTTTTTTTTTTTTTTTTTTTTTTTTAAATAGGTTGTGGACAATCAAAATAACTTCTTGGGCTGTATAGAACTTCTGCACCAAATTAAACACATCAGACTGGAGAGTATGGGAGCAATAAAAATGAGAACTAGTTTTGGTTTGACTGGTTCATATGTCTAGTTAAACTAGCTGGGTGTATAAGCTGTGGAGCAGAAGGGCCACTTTGGTGTGGGCAGGTATTTCAAGGTGCCCTCTTTCTCTAATGGGAAATAGAAGGAAAAGTAATTTCTTGCTTTTGGAACATGGAAAAACTTATAGTGAAACAGAGATGCTCTAATGGTTTAAATTATGGTTAAACTCAGAATTCATATTTTGAGCTTTAACTTCCAACTTTATATTATATGTGAAGGAGGAGCCAGGTGCGATCCAGTGATATTTTTCAAAATAAGCAGTTAGTGTAAGCAAATAAGACAGACAAGATTAGAATCTAGAACTTGTATTTTATCAGACTATCACAGCTATAGTAATACTGTCTTTGAAAGTATTGAGGCTTTTGTCTATTTGAAGATGTATTTGATTTGCTTGTGGAACTAGCACTTGTTTTGAAGAAAGTAAGTACTTATCCAGTGAGTTTTCATTGCTAGTACATAATCCTAGACAATGTCACCTAAAAACTCAGCTCACTTTATTTTTGGCACTTAGGCCCTCCTGCAAAGCTTTGTGCAATACTGAGGTCTCTGGTCACAAAGTATGTCCAGCACATACTTCCATGAAATAAAAGTTTGTTTGTAGGTTTGGATTTGTCCAGTTACTCTGTAGGGCACTGGAGATATTTCAATGTATTACTTGTAGCTGCTCTGTTGCTAAATTGTGGGTTGACAAATCTCAGTAAATAATTGTGAGTGTTCAATGATATTGCAGTTCCAACATTACTCTTAAAAAGGCATATATATCTTCCATATCTTATAATAAGGTGCTAATTGAAGTGTCTGTGATTAGGAGATATTAATAATAAATATTATCTCCCAATAGGGTACGCAGATCATTAATTACATAAGGTGCGGTTGTAGCTTATTCTCATAAATCAATAACTCCTACAGTCCTTCTTTTAAATGTGTATGCAGTGTGCTATTCGTCAAAGAAACAAGAGTAATTAAAACATCTGTTAATCATCTAACCACTTGTAAATAAGCATTTAATCCAAAAGAAGCCTGATAAGTCTTCCTTCAATGTTTTTTTTCATTATGTCATCATGTTTTCTGTAATACCTCTTGCTGAAAAGTTTTGGAGAAATGTTGCACGATTTGACTCAGCCTATTGCAGACTATAATGGGACTATAATGACTGAGATCACTCTTTGGAGATTGTTTTGCTGTTACTTTTATTCTTTTTTTTTTCTTTGTAACTCATTCTTATTGGCTATGGAATGTGTTTCTAGAATTGAAATTCCTTTAAGAAGGATATTTGTTTTTTTTTAGTCAAGGAAAATAGTTTCACTGAAAAGAGTTATAATACAAACTTTTATTGTTAATACTCAAAATGGACTGCATGACAGTTTTTGTCAACCAGGCCAAGTGCCAGGTCCTGTCCTGGCTCCAACAACCCCTGCAGCTCCAGGCTGGGGCAGAGAGGCTGGAAAGTGCCTGGTGGGAAAGGCCCTGGGGGTGCTGGTCAATAGCAGCTGTGCATGAGCCAGGTGTGCCCAGGTGGGCAAGAGGCCACTGGCACCTGGCCCGTCCCCGCCATGGTGTGGCAGCAGGACCACGACAGGGACTGTCCCCCTGACTGGGCACTGGTGAGGCCACTCCTCAAATCCTGTGTCCAGCACTGGGCCACTTGCAAAAAGGACACTGAGGGGCTGGAGCATGTCCAGAGAAAGGAACAGAGCTGGGAAGGGTCTGGAGCACAAGTCTGATGAGGAGCAGCTTAGGCAGCTGGGCATGGAGAACAGAAGTTTCTAAATTGTTGTTACTGATAACTTAGGTGATGTGATATATTAAATCTTAATAATCATGAAACACAATATGCATTTTTAAAAAAGGGAAAGCATTCTGTTGTAATTTGTAAAACTGCCTTATGCCATTCTGGGCCTTATTTTCACTCAAATGGTCAAAAAATTCCATCTCTTTATCATTGTAGAGTACTGTTGCACATTTAAATCCTAACTGCAAAATCTGCCAATATTCATAAATTCATACTAACCAGAGCACTGGTTTTGAGACACTGTATGTAGCGTTGACTATTGCCGTGCTTGAGACAGAAGACAGCACTCTATGATCCTGGTGACAAAAAAGCCTCTTTATTGTTCTGATTTCACCTTAAATACCTTTCTTAATGTTCCCGGATAAACATCTGTGATTGGCTCCAAGTTCAGGCTGCTCATCTTTCTGACCAATAGCCTCTGCAGTTTAGGCTGGGACTCATTGGGTCACATCCTTGTCTATCTCCAATTCTGTCCTATCTCTATTCTCTGGGGGTCTGCCTGTTAGGCCAGGCCACTTCTCCTCTCCGTGGCTAAATTCACTGTCTAGTACAAGCCAGCTTATACTGTGACAACTGTACCACAATGTTAGCCATGTTCAAGATGATGCAAAGTTATTCTATCCCCAGTGTAGAACTGAGATGATGAAGCAGATTCTGTTTCTGCCCTGGAGTGATTCTCTAGCCTGAGTTCAGAGATTGCGGTGTGACAGGTTAAAGGGATGATTCCGAGTCAGCAAGGGGAAGTCCCAATTACTTTTAGCACTTGAGATTAAAGCATTTGTTTCAGTGCTCAGTTTTTTCAAGACTGAACTGAGGAAAGCAGCTTTCTGCCTAAGGACTCTGAGCTGAGGTCCTACTCTGTTTTTTGAAGGTGCTTCTTACAGACTGTCTTAAGTGCAAAGTATTAAGTCTAAGAGCTCTGTTCAGAGCATTTATGAAATTCCTCTGTTGGCATATTGCTGTTATCTGCATCCCAAAATAATCTCATTAGTATATAATGTACCATGTTCATGAATGATATTTCAATATCCTGTCTTTTTTAGA
This sequence comes from Acridotheres tristis, assembly GCA_037013685.1. Lineage (NCBI taxonomy): Eukaryota > Metazoa > Chordata > Aves > Passeriformes > Sturnidae > Acridotheres > Acridotheres tristis. The sequence goes on along the minus strand of CM072889.1, from coordinate 5,695,380 downwards.
GTATAATGTATGCACATCACTGGATTTGTGCACACTCTACAATGATATACTCATTTCTGAACAGCCTTTTTTGAATTATACTCCCAGCAGACCCTGCATAAACAGTGAGCTGAAGATTGGCCCTAGGGCAAAGTGCTGTGATATAATATCAGTGTGCCCATGTTCAGACATTTAGCCAGTGAGTGATGAGAAATTTAAAGGCTTTTTGTATTTTCCTGCTGAAAGATTTGAGGAGAGGAGAAGGGGGAAATTTAGGCAAAATTACGTTGGTCTAACCTCTGTAGAGCTCATAGTGAAGCTCTGCTATGGAAGACTAAGGTTCCTTTCCCACACCAACCGTTTTCTTGAGACGTTAATAAAAACTCACTTTACCACTTTGCTCATATCCATCTTTGGAAATTAAGGACAGTGAGCCTTTGAAGAGTGATGGAGTGAGTCACTCCCTCGAACAAAGCAAACAGATCTCATTGTGCATTTTGATGTTGCAAAGACTATCCTCCCAAAGATTCCCTGTCCCAGGAAGCACATCAGGGAATGTATCTCCTGTTTCTGTCTACCAGTTCTGAACTGTATTTTTGGCTCAGGTTAAATGTTAACAGTCAGGCTTATCCTGGGCTGGCTCCCTGCTGTTTATGCAGGCCCCAGGTAGTGGTAGGTGGGAAGAGAAAGCCATGTGCTCCTCTGTCAGCATTTGCTGACATTGCTGCAGTAAAATGAATTACTTGTCTCCTCTTTCCAGAAAGATCATGCAATAGTTTTTCTTTATTGAGATGATCTGATCTACTTTGTGTGCACTCTTTTGAGGAAGCTTGGTCAGGCTGAACAATATGACAGGGTAGCAAGTGTTTTTAGGTTGAAATCGCCATCTCTCTTGTAATAAAAAGAAAAACCAAACAAAAAGAATCTCACTTTGTCATGATGACAGTGACCAGCAGCTCTGCTGGTTTTCACTGTCATTCCAAGCTTTTATTCTCTTTGTAACTCCTGACTATAAATCATCTTCAATGCATGCTGTACACAGCACTTGTCAGGACATATAAACTGCTGATTATTGAATTGTTTTCCCCAGTCCCATTCTCTATGAAAGGCTGCTGTCTGATGCCTCTAGTTTAGTAAAATATTTTCCTGTCAAGAGGAAATTATTCCCCCTTTTGTATAGAGAGAAGATGAGATTACTTTGTCATATTCATGTAACACTGTATTCTTCTGGGGCATTCTATAGCTCATTAAACTTTGTGCAGCACAATAATATTTGATCCAAAGAAAATAAATCTGTTTCAAGCTATTAGTCTAAGATAGCGATAAGAAGGGAGAGGGGAATTTCTGGCATCATACAAGGTGTTGCTGTGTGTTTTGTTGCTGTAATGAGGATTAGATACAAAAAAACAATGAAGAGTTCAGCAGCACGATTCCTGCCTTTCTCCTATGGCTTTCCATCAGGGAAGAGCTCCTCAGCTATGAGGTGATGGAATGCAAATACTGAACAGGAACTGGATTGGAAACAGCAAACTCTTTCATTTTCCCCACACTTTTTATTTGCAATTTTTCCCTTCTTTGCTCTTCTCTAACCTGTTCTTCATTACCAACTTCTTTCCCTCCTTATGTGCTCAAGTCAAGAGTCTTCACCTGCACAGATTCACTGCCCCATCCATACTGTCCACGCAGACTCTTGCTTGTATTTTATGAGACAAGTGGTGGAATATGGCACGAGTCACCTCGTACAATAAGTGGAGATATTTTTATTTTTCTGCTCGGTCTAACTGCTTGTATTTTGGACATTACATTCATTTACTATTGATAAAGCCTCAAAAATTTCAGCAGTGTTTTTGTTGCTTTCTTCAACGTAGGAGGAGCTTCAGGATCAGGAGGTACATCTTTATGTTCTGTCTGCTTTGTGTGCCCCCCTGTGTTGCCAACAAACCCACTGTATATATGCTACACTTTGAAATCTTGAAGTAGGAATTTCTATTTTTGAGACTTTTTTTCTCAATATTGATGTTGTGAATGTCTGTCGTGTTCTCCTTTGCAGCAGCTGACAAATCCAAGTTCAGTGCAGAGCTCTGAAGGTGCTGGAGAATTATTCTTGGAGGTATTTATATGCCCTGGGCTTGATTTATCTCATTTGGACCATTCTGAGAACAACACTGACAGAGTGAGAAAAGGATCAGGCCAGAAGATGCTAATTTACATTTTCAGCTTCAGAGCAAAGCATGGATGTACTCTTCCAGGCAAATACTAATAAGATTTTGGTCTTTTAAAATGTAAATAATTTATTGAACTTCTACTGCATTTGCCGTGCTTCGGAAGAGCAAACATTAACAAATTTGCAATATGAAATAATTCCAAAGCAGTGGGAATGGATGTAACTGTGAATAAAATGAGTGTTTTGACCATAAAATGCTATAATTAATGATACTGACTGTAATTATTAAATGCAAATCAAAACATGAAGTATATTTTTCACTTAAAATTTAATTTTAAAAAGGAAGCTTAAGGTGATAGACTTTGCTTACCTTTAACTTTCTGCTAAATTATGCCTTCAGTTATCAATATTATCGAAAGATACAGTGGCTGGCAGAATTTGGTCTGTTACTATTTCTAGTGAAATGTCCTTGAATTAAACAACTGTCTTCAACTGCTATCTGAAATCATGAGCCTCTGTGGCATTTCAGTGTTTGTGTTATTATAGCACTATTTATTCTCTAGGTGTGATACTATTTAAAAGGGTGAAAGAAAGTGGAGGAAGCCAATCTCATTTCACTAATGTAGAAGTAAAATTTGTCTCTTTAGCTGTATGAAATCTGGCTTGTACCTGCTGTTGTGTGCCAAGATGAGAAAAGGTGGTGGGGAGCTCTGAGCTGTCTCTTCTAGCTACCTCTAAAATGAAGTTGCGTGTACCAAGTGTTACAACATTAAATCTCCCTCAAGTCTGGCTTTTGGTACCATTATATCCAGAACAGAAAGTGCATTATTTATAAGTAACTTCTCATTTTGAACGTTCAATACACTTTACTCATGTAAATTTATGTGCTGTTTTACTATGGAGATTTTCAACACTTCTTTCTATTGTCACATTTATGTAATATAAATTTGATGTTCTAGAGTGCAACTGCTACTTTTCCATCTCTTTTCATCAGAATTGTTTGGCCTTTCTCCTTTCCCATGCTCATCTTATTGGCTTTCTAGTAGTAGTCATCTATGATACTCAGTGCATGGTGTGTGATGCATCAGTACAGAAGCACAAGAATGAAGAATGCCAGATTCCTAAAGGAATCCTGGACTAAAAGTGCAAAAAACCTGACTTCAATCTCATTTGGAAAAATTGGCTTATTGTCCAGCTATAGACTGTGGGTTCTGCAGAATCCACCCAAATTATTCCCACTTAAATTAAAACTCTTATCTTTTAGTTCTGTGCAACTAGGCCTGTAGGATTTTATGTTCTGGAGACTTCTCCGTTTTCCCCACTCATCTGCATGTGGTCACAAAGGAAGAAGTAGAGGGGGAATAGTCAGCAGTGTAAGAAACATAAGTAGCTTAATTGGTTGTTGCTAAAAGTCCTGCTTGTCTCTCTTTAGAGTTTACTCATAGCTGGGGTTTATTACAGCTTAATCATTCTAAGCTAACTATTTCTGAAGAAAAACACTGTGTAATAAAATTTTAGTATATAAGAAACACTTTAAGTATAGTTGTGACTGGCTATGAATGTAAAAGTTAGGAAAACCTTTCCAATTCTTCAAAATTGTGGGTTTGGTCTAATTTGCTTCCTCTTTGATGTCCTCTGGCAGACTGCCAAGCCTGGGAAATATCAATTTAATAATTCATCATTTGCCTGAGAAAGATGATTTGACTTTAAATTATACACCTGGCCTTTATAGGATTTAAACTTAATTCTAATTTTACTTTTGAGATTGTGAGACTTTCATTCCAATTTGGAAGATATTTTTCTCTAGAAATTACTGTTCTTGTGGAAAACTCTTTTTAGCAAATATTGTTTTCATTATTGTAGATGGAATTTAGATTTGGGGGTTTTGCAGTCAAATATTTTTAAATTATTCAGAGTAATATCTTCAAATATAAATAAACTTTCTCATTCATATCTCTTCACTAACAAGACTGATGTGTGCTACTCAGCCAGGTATTTGCTCCACTTGATGTAATTGGTTTAATCTAAATGTGATGTAATATTGATTATATCTGTAAACAGGCCCAGGAAAGAAAATGGGCATGTTCAGCAAGTTACCTTCCATAAGACTGTGATGAAATTAATTCTATTTCTATTTCAACTGAGAAGTAGTTCTAACTATTTTCTAAAACTTTTCCAAAAACACCTTTTTCTTTCAAAGAATAAGAGTTGGTTTGCGCCTTTTTTGGGTTTTTTGGGAAATAGCTATATTTCTAAACATATTCAATTTTTATGTGTGTGTGAATAAATATAATTTACAGTATATTTTCCTGTTTCCAAAGCCGATTCCTCTTTTAGTAACTTGCCCTTTTTGAAGAACTTGCGAGAGAAATAGTAAAGCATTATTTTATAAATGGAATACCTAGAGATGATATTTCATCTAAAGTCTGACTACTGCAACTTAGCTTTCATCCTAATGTGCTACTGTAAGGGTAAATTTATTCCTAAAGAGAACTTAGTTTAACTGTAAGTAAAGTTATGAATATACTTTTCTGAAGTATACTGAATATAATGCAGTATATAAATTAGTTTAAAATTACTATTTAAGATTTTTTTTTCCTGGTAGGCTGAAAATGTAGTCTCCATGTAGTTTGATTTGAAAATTTTATTCTACAACAGAAGATTAATATTTATGTTTGTATTATTTGAAACTAGGGACCATATTTAAGCTGGATATTGAGTCACAGAATCTCTGTAGGTCTAACACGAAAACTTCCTGTGAGAGTGTTTCTCATTTTAAGCTAGAAGAGGATTCAGGTTTTGTGGGTGTGTGATCAATTCTGGGGGTATCCAGAGGCTTGGGGTGCTGCTGTCACTGGAGAGGCACCTGCCCACAGCTACTGACAGCTTCCTGTCCTTCAGCAGCTGAATGGAACAGGTGGGTCTGAAATACAAACCACAGCAGTGACAGGGTAGTGATCCCCCCTAAAGAGGCCTAATTCCTCATTTTAGGGCTTTTCCTATCCACTTCCTGAATAGTTTGTGTAATCCTTGTGTCTTAGTTTGAAAGACAGGTGTCTGCCAAGAAAGGCAGGAGCCTCTTTTTAAAATGGAGAATGTAACCCCCCTCCTTCCAAATTATTATAACTTTGAAATTAAGGGGCTCTCAGGCAAAGATATGGGAATAGGAATAACAGTTCTTTACTAGGAAAATTAAAATAGAAATACAGTATTACAGAGAACAAACCCCAAACCACCAACAGAGTCAGAATACAACCTGACACCCCGTCAGTCAAGGTGTTGGTAGCAGTCCGTATAAATGGTGGCTGCATCCTCCTGGATGACAGATGTGGTTCAGTTGGAGCAGTGCTCCTGTAGAAGGTGCAGTTTTCCTCCAAAGGTGCAGTGATGATGTGGAAGGCTCTGGCTTTCCTCTGGAATCTAGTGGAAAAAGGCTGCCTTGGTGTTCCAGATTTCAGATTTTCTCTAGGTAGGAAATGCTTGGCTCCTCCCCCTGGCTGGAGCATCTCCCAATGGGATGATGTAATTTTATCAGTCATGAACTGGGACTCAATGGCCCATTAACAAAAGATATCTCCCTGGTGGAAGGATGGGTTGTGGAAAAGATAAGAATGACTGCCTCACCAGATCTTAACAGATAGCCCATTAGTAGAGAATGTCTCCCACAGAGATAAGGATTACTGCCCCACTTGTTTTCATTAGATGGTGATAGAATACATACTTTTGGTCACATCCTGTATTGCAACCTAAGACACCTTGCAAGGGAGGATTTTGTCTCTGCAGTCTAGAGTGAGCAGCCAACAGGAATATTTTAAAAATACCTCTGCTGTTCTAGTGCCTTTCTGAAATATTTTAGAAAAGATGGCAACCTTATTAAATTTTTTTCTAGTGCATATCCCAAGTGAGACTTATACATTATTCCTTTTGTTCTTTTAGTCTAGCAATTTTCCTGTTTCTCTATCTGCAAACATTCACTGAAACAGGCATAGCTGATCAAAGGTATTTAGTATTCAGTTGCTTCTGAGAATTATCACCTTCCTAACTTCCTGTGGATGAAGAATTAATTGTGCTCACATGTAACAACAACAAGGAAATTGTGTTCCTGATGATTAGTTCAAGGATCTGAAAAGAATATAGTAGACATGGGACAGAATACTTTTTTAGGAGTGGACATTAATCAAGCTCATATTAGATAAAACCAGTTTGGGACAAGAAAACTAAAAAATCCAGGGCTGTTCTATCAGGGCCTGCCTCACTAGTGGTTGCATTGAGTGCAGCAGAAATGTGATGAAACAAATTAATTCTGTGGGAGATTGGAAGAATCAGAGATAAGTATATTTTTCCTGTATTTATTAAATTTTAGAGCTTGATTTGTGTTTATAGCCATGTAACTAAACAATTATCCAGGGAAAGATTAACTTTTTGGTTGTTTTTAACTTAACTGCTTACAAGAAGGTTTGAGGGGTTTCTTAATCCTGACTTTAGTATAGACTGGGATGGCATGATAAAGTTTTATGAATAATGATATCAAGCTAATAGAAATCAATTAAGTTTTCATGTGGAGGGGATAAATTATATGCCTGATTCCTGACATCTCAGAGGCAGATTATGCAAACTTCATCTTGGTGAAATGCAAAACATTAATTCTGCCTAGGATCTGTTATGTTTATAAAAGCATGCAGCAAAATTTGGCTTCAAGACCCAATTTCCTTTTATACAGAAAATTAGTCCTGAGGCTGAAAAAGAAGCATCTCTTCTGAGAAGGTGATATCCTCTTCATGTAATTTTTCAAGTACTAGTCTTCCTCATGATTTCACATAAAACCAGTTGAACATCTTTTTTGAAATACATATCCAAACATGTTGATTCTTCATAATATTGAACCAAAAGAATAGAAAGCTATCAGACTAACAGCACAGTATCTCTTAAAACTTCCTGGTGTAGGGATACTTCTTAAATAGTATACTTGAGTTTTTGTGAGGGAAGGCATGATTAGGAATCAATAATTATAATAATGGAATTTAGTCAACGGGGTTGATCTTAGCACCTCTGTACTTTTCTGTATGAAGTATGTTGGTATTTGACTTGTGGTTCTTCCTTAGTGAAATCTATTTGAAGGCCTTTTGGACCACTAAGTCTTGTGGCTTCAGTAATAATAGGTGTAAGTAGTTGGGGGGTGAGAAAGTGATTTGGTGCCTAAGCATGCATGAAACAATCAACAGAAACATGCTCTTTACCAGGTGTTTAATTCAATTTAAATGCTTCCTCTCACCATGGGGAATGATCCAAGAGATCCAGTCTTATTCTGACTTGAATAACTGAGGATGTACAGGAATCAAGATGCCTGTTTTTCTTCTGTTTCTTGTTACTTTACACGTTGCTGTCTTTGGGCAAAAATAGGCATTTATCTATCTCTTGTAAGCCAGTGTAGAATGGGTTTTGATCTCTCACCACCCATCAACTAATAATTTAGTGAACTTGCAAGTTTTTCTATTTTTCTTTGAAACATAAATGTTTTTTATGAAGAAATATCATATTAACACTAGGAAATAAAGTAATAAATAAAAAGAATATAGTATATGTGTGCAGCAACAAAAGTGGGAAAAAAAAGGTAAAAAATGTTTCTGGGGTGGAAGCAATATTGCATTTATTAAACCCCACTGCCCCAACACTAAAAGTAATCTTGTGTAGGAAGCAAGAGATCAGTTTCAAGAAGATTTTCAACATCACTATTTTTGTATGAGCACTTGTTCTGGATTTATCTTCTGGCAGATACTGTGCCCATGAACTCTACACCCAGTGAATTGGAGAGCCATGAATGGAGTACAGCTCTTTGAAGGTGGAAAGCAGCAAATAAAGAATCTATTTTCTTCATCTCACAAATACCGCTTTAAGTAAGGTTCTTTAAATACTAAGCATTGATATGAGCAAAATCAAATCTGAGTTAATTTTAAATGCTCATAGCTAACTATACATTACCTCTGTCCAAATGAGCTGTAGTCATTCCTATTTATGTACACTTCCTTTTGCTGAGGTGCAAATTGTTGTGTGGGTGAGCTGATGCAGAGTTTTTTTTCAGATGGAACTGACACAATTTTATGAGGAACGTGATCTTGCTTTCCAGTGCCTCCTGCCTCTTTGCCGTTTCATCTCTTAAGGCATTTAAAGCTTTTAAAGAGTTTCTCTGCAACACTGCCAAAGGCAGTGCTTGCATGGATTGTCTGATTTATACTTGCCAGTCACAGAAAGCTAAAGTTGTTTGGGCCACTCTTCCCTGGCACTTTATATTTTAATTTCATTTTTTAACTGTTTTGTTGTATTTGTGAATAGTAATGAGACAAACGAATTTCTAAATATTGGAGTGCTGTTGTGGCCCATTGCTTTTGCTGGTAGTCATGGGCTGGATTCCAGTTAGTGTCTTACTGTAGTGGAACAATGTACGAGTTCTGTGATAACACAAAAAGACCCAGGAATGTTATGGCTCAGGGAGCAGAACAAGCAATGCGTATGCCTGAAAATCTTACAGGTTTTGGTTACAGTTCTAAAGATCTTCTTGCAGGGTTCTGTAAAGTATGCCAGTTTGGTGTAGTCTAATATCGACATACATCTGAAAATACATTACTTGGCAGTCTGTCTTGGTTTGAAAGACAGGTGTTTGCTAAGGAAGGTAGAAACCTCCCTTGGAATGGAAAATGTAAACTCTTTCCCTCTGGATTATTATAATTTTGAAATTAAGAGGCTCTCAGGCAAAAAGATATGAGAATAGGAATAACTGTTCTTTATTGGTGTGTATAATAAAGCAAACAAAACAACAACAACTAAGGAGTTAATAACAAACAGAACAGGAACACGCCTCTCGGCCGCAGACGCTTTCCCTTTGGTGCAGTTCCAGTCACAGCCAGCAGGGGCGCTGGTGGCCCCCGGTGGGCAGGGCAGGTGCCATGATCCCCGCGCGGCTGCAGGGGGCGCTGTGGCGCGAGCTCGGGCGGCGCGTGGTAATGGCGGCATGGCCGAGACGGGAGGGGATGGAAGAGAGAGGCTTTGCTTCAGGAATCCCGGGGCAGTGTCGGTCCCGGTGCCTCTGCAGGACTCTGAAGAGCACTAAGCTGGAACGGCAGGAATGAGCAAAAGGTCTCGGACTGGTGGACAAGATGTATGAGAGAATTCCGCGGCAGTAGCTGGAACTGAGGGATGTCTCGGCAGGGCAGGCGGTGCGGGGCTACAGCGCAGACAAACCCAGAGCAGCGCCGAAGGAGGCGGGACTGGGGCAGCGACAGCCTGGCTCTGAGCAGGGCAGGGACAGGGGGCTCAGGGTTCTCGGGAACCTGAGCAGATGGTGATAGGTCCCTCTTTTAGTGAGGTAGGTGTTAATAAGGTCCCAGGTCTCACGAGCAGAGGCTCACCCCACAGAAGAAACTGCTCGGACCGTCCTCTGAAGGCCAGAGAGAGAGAAGGCCGCTGTCCCCAGCTCTGTCCTTTATCTGCCTCAATTCTCCTGGTGTCTTCCTCCTTGGAGAGAAATTCCCAGGGAAAAAGAAGTGTAGCCAGATGTCTTCCTCTCCTGACCCTGGCCATTTCTTTTGCTTTTCTTGAATACCCATAAGTACCCAGTATTTAGTTTCCTAGCAACTTATGGGAAAAAATTCTATAAGTAAAAAAGAAAGAAACCCAACCTCCATCACAGCCTTAAGAATTTTGTTTGTTCCTGCAGATAAATGGGTTTTCTGGAAATGTCTTGATTTGTAACCTTTCTGTAAAGACTTATTTCCCCATCTCCATGGGCTGTTAGCCTTTACATTACATAGTTTGCTATCTTTGCATATGTGGTATTTATACAATGAATACAATTTTAATAACCAAATAGGGAAGAAATTATTTTAAAGCATTTGTAGTGACTGGAATTTTGTATTTTGCACCATTCAAGATTCCTGCTGAAATTTAAACCTCTTTGTGATTTGAAAGTTTGGTAAATTCAGGGTGGGAAGTAAGGGAAAACCAGAAAACTGTTCCTTTTTTGTTCTGTTTTTTTTTGTGCAAGCAACAAGATCTGGACTTCTGGCAGCTGCAGTGAAGTTATTTCACCTTATTTGACTCATACCTTATTTTATTGCATTAATATGTGTAACTGAAAATAGAGTTCCAGGTTTTGGTTCATGTGTGGATGGTTAGTGGTAATGTATTTGTGGAGACAAGTGCTGGTTAATACGTATGGTTCAGAGAAATAACATTTTTTCTATTAAATGCACTCATTTAAATCTATAGCTGCCTCTTCTCTGTTGATGTTGCTATTTAGGTGAAAGCATTAGTACAGCATTCACATTCCTTATTGTAAATAAATAATTCCTCTGTGTTTCAAATTCCTCTTTAATACAGATCAAGCTTGACCAACTGTTGAAAGTAGGAAAAGCTGCCTACCCCAGCTTGGTGGTTGCCTGGACACAGGTCAGTGAACTTCATGGTTTTTTCCAAGGTTAAATGTGGATTTTATTTTTATATTTCATTAAATCTGAGCAGCTAGATTGTAATGTGGTAGCTATCATGAAATAATAAAGCAGGTTTGCTACATAAACTTATTCACTTACACAGCCTTCCTGATCTCTTATAATTTTTAAGGAAGTAGAGCAGCTGTACAAAGTTAACTGGATTCATTTAATGATTGAGTGATTTCTGCCCCCACAGTCTAGTCTTGGCTAAAAATATTTATCAAAATGTTCCTTCTATTGTCAACATTTCGTTGTGCAAAGCTTGATAAACCCCAGAATGATTCAGTGTAATAGATGTCTGTCAAAAATAGTCTTCAGGAAAAATGCATGCATCAGTAACATTAAATTTTACTAGGAGCAGAAGATCTATTTGTCATGCAGCATATCTAAATGAGGAATTCTCTGCTATAACAGAGCAAGCATAAATGAGTGTCATTCCATACATTCTTTGATTCTTTAGATGCATTCTTTTGCATTAAATGCCACGTAATTCTGAACTTAAAGCTTGGTTCTTTTTAATTCCATTATGGAATTTTATCATATTGAAGGAAAAAGAAATTCCAAAAATATGAATATGTTCCGCATCATTGCAAGGATGTGAAAGGCAAGAGTTGTTTCTGTTTTCCAATTGCTTTTATAAAGTTCAGTGCAGGGAAATTAAACTAGACTATCTAAAAGCCATTTTTTAGAGGATATTATTATCCTGGCTCCTTTGAGGTTTGTTGTAAGAGCTAAAGGTCCAATTCAATACAGATTAGCAGGGAGCTGAGGAATGGTACCTTCTTTAGTACTGAGTACTCAATGGTATTTGGTGTATGAGCATAGTTTGGGTGTTGCTTTGAACATTTTGTTCTGCTGCTGGAAGAGAAAACTGTAGATCTTCATTATTTTAAGGTGCTGATTGTCCTCAGTCAAAGACCTAATTACTGGGATACTGAGATGGTTCCTCTTTTGTGTTGTGATTTCTTTCATTCACTGTTTGAATGGTTAAATATCTATTGTGCTAGAGAGCAGCAGAGGAGCACTGATTTTACAGTTCAGTGGTTGTAGTGTTCATGCGGGCTATAGAAAAGCTGTTTCTCTCTGCTGCAATTAATATTTATTCGTATGAAGCCAAATTGCCCAGTGGAAGAGTTGGAGAGGAGCTATTCCCAAAGCAGCCAATGGCTCATGGGTGCAAGGTTAACCTGGGCTGGGATCTGAACGGTGCCTCTCCTAAGTAAAATCACTGGAAAGATCCAGAGATCTGAGAATCTTCTGTAGGAAACCTGAGGTGGCCAGACAGGAAAGTTATCTTAACAGATGTGAACCCTTTGACCAATAGTTTAGAGATTATTGCAGAAATATTAGAAATTAACTTTTTTTTTGTTATTTTTTCCAGTTAACTTATTACAGTTAGATTTTAGCTGAAAGGAGAATTTCAGGCCCTTCTGGTTTTAGCAGCCGTAACCTTGAAAGCAATAGCGTCATTATTTAAAGAGCTACGGGAAAAAAACCCACGTACATGTTAAGGAATCAGCATTTGCAAAAGTTAATTTTCTTGCTAATTATAAATAAAGATGGTAAAGGAGTACTTCTTCAGTATATTAAATAGTATCATTAACTCTGTTAGGCTTTGCCTTGATGGAGATTCAAGGGATTCTTTGTCTCCTTGAATTTATTGGCATGAATAATGCCAGTATTACCTTGTCCTAATAAGATGATCAAATATTTAAGTGATGGAATCACAACTTTTGTTTGTGTTTGCTCTAAATTTGGGCCTGTTATTCCACTTCCAAATTATGTTTCGTGCTCTTTTTTCTTATATCTAAATGCAAACAATGAAATTACGAACGCAGAACAATGTGACTTTCTCAGCCCTGAAAATATTTAGGGAAGTGGTTAGTTTTATGCACAAATGTAGACCTATTATTTTTCAATAGGAGTGTTGCAACAAGTAAAGTTTAATATAGATGGTTTTATTATGAGATTTGGAGCTTCAGCAGTGTGGGTCTTTTTCCCTTATTTTAATTCAGGGTCTGAATTCTGTGATGATAGAGCATTTTAGCACAGACCCAAATAAGGATTTTGGGAAGCTGCTGCTTTGGTAGCGTAAATAATGATGGTTCCTGGCTAATAAGATGATAATTTAAGGAAATGTGGTAATTCTCACATTCTTGTTAATGATTTGGGGGTGTGATAAATATTGAGTCTTTTTTTGTTTGTAAAGCTGAGAAATGTGAGATCAGCTTCAAAAGCTGGCTATTATTTCTTTTCAGTTTCTGCCTAAGGACCTACACTTCAAGTTTGATGTAGCTAATACAGAATAAATGCCACAGCAGACAGAGTTTTAGGCTATTTATGTATTCAGGCTCTTTGTTTTAGGAGTTTGTTTCAGGGCTTCTTTGGTCATGGAGTAATGCATAGTTTTGACTAGTCAAATGTGAATGCAAAAAGCATCAATGTATTTTTCACCCTTGCCATAAAGAATTGGACAAACACCACTATTCTGTTTTCTGCTTGCATGTGCCTGAAATCAGTTGTTCAGATGAAGCCATTGTATCAGTGCTCTGGAAAAGCACTGTACTCAGAGTACATTATTGCTGCACATCAATGCAGATTGTAATGTTTGTCTTGGAACAGGGGTGATGGTACCAATATACCACTTCCTTTTGTAGAATTCTCACACTTCAGTTTTGCTGCCTTAGCAGTGCTTTGGTCCTTTGCACAATGGATTTACTGAAGCAAGAGATGCAGCCATTTGACATGTGAGAGTACAAGGTTTTAAAGCTTGTTCTGAGTTGGAATATTTTTGTTTCATGTGTAGGAAGATGATTGTCATTTTTGCATAGAAAACTCTGTGTTTTCTGTTTGCTTTGGCTGCTCTTGTCCACCTTTCACCATAGGGATTAGTAATTTTTACTTCCATGATTAGATGAAAGTAGTAATTAATATCCAGACAGTACACATGAATTGGCTATAGGCAACCCTTTCATGAGTTTCATGGTTTTATGGGGAATTTTCATTATTCAACAGAACAACCTTTTCTGGTTGCTGTCCTTCATTAAACACAGCCCTAGGTGTCCCCCTTTCTTCACTTCGGTAATGATTTCTGGCAGAAAGCTGAAAGACAGCCTGTGCTAGAGGTGACCATTGTAGCTTTTGGCTGTTAGGTGAGAATCTGATTTGGCACCTGATGATTCCAGCTGAAGCTGTACTGATGTGTGTGACTTGTTTTGGACTCATTATTTTATTGTACTAAATGTTTTCCCACACAAGGCTCTGGACATGGCTTTTAGGTATTTCCCCACATCTCTTCCAAAACATGAGTTTCAGTAGTTTCAATTCTACTTCTCATTAGATTCTGTGCTGAGTATTATCTTTGTCTTGATGTATCACAAATGGAGGTGGAACTTTGCTGCCTTCAGGGCTCACAAATTTTGATCCACATGATCAGGGCTGAGGTTCCATCAAGCCATTTAACAAAGCATTTAGCATGTTTTAGGAGTGTTTAGTACTAACACAGGCAATTCTTTAACTGCCAAGGTATAATTTTGGAAGTGATATCAAAGCAGAGAAATCTTGAAAGTATCAAGAGCAAAAATATAAATCCTTGTAGCCTGTTGTATAAAAAGAAAGAACAAACCATATTACATAACTCTTGCTTAAAAAAAAAAAAGCCCACAGAAAAGAAAAGCCCAAAGAAAACTAAAGCTAACTAATAAAAACACCCCAAGGACCCCAAACTCCACCATGGTTATTTGTACAAAGAAATATTTGAAAGATTAAAACTTAGTTTTAGCTGGATCATGCCTTGAATTTCCTTCCCTGCTTATTAATTTTTCACTGAAATCTATTTGAGGACTTTTATTTCTTTTACTCCCAGTCATTGACGTCTATTTGGACTGGTAAATACAGGAACAATCTGGCTCCTGGTCATTAAATATGTGAAATGAGTGCCCGTTCTGTGGGACTGAATGATTGACTGATATACTTCTTCATAAAAGGTTGGCATCATTCCTGGAACTGCTTAGTGATTGGTTTGTATTCATTTGTAGAGTCAGGCACAGTGAGACAATATAAAAAGTGTCCCCTTGGAAATGATCTTGGTCTGGATTGTTCTGTGTATAGCCAGGCAAAAGATCTCAGAGAGCTGTACTGTATTTTCTTGTCTTCCATATATCCAAGGGGTATTATACTTTTATGAAGATCCTTTGTCTACTAGTGCCTCATACTCTTAAACTGTATTTTTTATTTGTCATTTCCCAAACATTGCAGTCTTGTTTTACACAATTATTTGAAATCGAAGTAGAAAAAATATCCCCCCCCCCAAAAAAAACCACTGCAGAATATTGGCTAAACGTTAGAGCACATAGCCTGTATCATGTTATAAGGAGAACAGAGATTTCTAAATTTGAATGTCAGTTGTTAATACAAACACCTCACTTCTCATCCTTGCTTCTGTTCAGAAGCCTTCCATAAAAAGAAGGATGAATTTTCTTCACTGGGACAAGTGTATAATATCTATGTCAAGTCATTGTGCATGAGGTTATCTGAGTGGACTTAAGTACATATTTGAGTTTGCTCCAGAATTGACTCATACTGAACTTCTTTTATGTTAGTGTCATTGACTTTTTTCTTAATCGCAAAAACATCATTTGCTTCAATAAAGGTATTTTTTAAAATAAAATTTAGCCTATGATAGAGGAGATTTTTCTTTACAGGAACATCTCCTGACTCTTCTTAACTGAGCAGTGAAATTTCAAAAGTAAATGTGCATTTTTCACTGTATGACAAGCAGCTGTAACAAATACCTAAAGTTAGTAAGGAAAATTACACTGCATTTCAGTGTTTGTTCAGGTAAATGCAACATTAAAAACCTTAAATGCAGTTAGAATTGGGCACGATCATGCCCGTGCACACACAAAAAAGAGCTGAGACTAAAGTTAGTCTACAGGCAATTTCTAGATTAAGCTGTTTGCTTCAGTTTTGCTTTCTGCTTTCAATAGAGAAGATTTCAAAAACTCAATAAGAAATAATAAGGAGATTATAGTTAAACTTCAGAGAAGTCATACTGACTGTTCACATGCTTCATCCTTTAATGACTGTATCTTCAAAGCAGCAGTGGCATCTTCGTCTTAGAAGAGGTTTTACGAAGTCACTTTTTAAGGAGTGCTCACTGGGTTTTGATGTGCTGGTCAAGCAGTCATTCTAAATGCAGTCATTTAAGATTACAAGCCTTATGTCAAACCATTTTCAAAGTCTTTGCATTGTCCTCAATGAGTTTTGGATTAAACCATTTATCAGAAATTCTTCATTCATCCTTAACTCATATTCCTGCCTTTCAGATTTTGCACTGTTATGTTCCTGCTTCTTTATCTTTCACTCCATGTCTGTCTGTTCCTCACATATTTCTGTCTATCCTTCTGCCAGCCTCCTTCCACTGCAGGAGCTTCCAGGGACCAGCTTAAAGAAGTTTCCTCTTTCCAGCATTCCTGTCTGATTTCAGAGAGCTCTGCCAGGCAGCTGACTTTGAGAAAGCTTGCCATCAGACTTTGTATCTGCTCTTTCAGAAGTTGAAAAGCTGCTACGTTGCTTGTTGCAGGATATCCTTGTATTGAACTGGTGACTCAGGCTTTGGTCCACAAAAAGGGACCTCACAATTGTAATGTCTACATTGTATCTTTAGACTAGAACTTTAGGTATCAAATACTTTTGCTTTCACTACTCTTTCTGAGACTTCTGTTCCCTGCTTTCAACAGACAGTGAAAAAAATAACTGCTGTTTCCCTAGCGTGTAATGTTTTACAAGAAATCGATGTCATTAAGTGATTGCTATCTTGGCACAATGGTGCTTTTCTGGCACTTTTCAAGACACAATGTCTGCAGTTATGAACATATGTGCACGCTGTCTCTCAAGCACTTTAATGCAGACAGATAACACTGACCTATTAAAAAAATGAGACATGTACAACTACTGGTTTATAGCAGTAAGGTTTCGTACGAATTTTTTGTAACCTTAAAACTAACTCAGTAGGACACTCTGCCTTATCAAAGAAGTATTGCCTCATTCCTGGACATGTTCAAGAGCAGCTTGGGTGGGCCCTGAGCAGCGTGAACTAGTGAGTGGCATCCCTGGCCCTAGCAGGGTGGTTGGATCTAGATGATTAAGTTACCCTCCAATCCTAAGAATTCTATATTTCCATGATAAAAATGGGAGTTTAAACTGGTTTACGTGGTCTTGCAAGTTCTTATTAGCATGGCTCCTGCTCTTGCAGTCACATAATGTATTAAAGGGTCTTATGCATCTCATACATTTGGTTTGTGCATCATTTCCTTTTTATTACTGTGTTTTCTTCTTAGTACACCTACAATTCAAACCCAAAGAAACAGAATATTTGAAGTTAAATGAGGTCTAATTATGCTTACTGTAATTTATTGAGAGGAAAATATTTTAAAAATAAAGAATCCAAACAACTGCTGTCATGAAATATGAAGAGGAAGAGCCTGTAATTTCTATTTATAGTTGAATCTGTAGTATGGTAATAGGTGGTTGCATACAGATTAAAGTTGTCTTGAATGCAGCCACTAGAAAAACAGGTTTGAGGTTCAAAAAACTGAATTTGCTGTGTTGATTAATTTACTATTACCTCTGATTAAAAGTTAGATATGGCCTATATCTATATATCTTAAATCAGAGTCTTGAGATTTTTGAGTGTCTTGATTTGAAGGTATTTGCTAAAAGAGACAGGGGCGTCTTTTTGAAAAGGAGAGTATAACACCCCCCCCCCCTTTACTCCACTATGATTTTGAAATTAAAGGGCTCTCAGGCAAAGATATAGGGGTAGGAATAACAGTTCTTTACTGATATATATATATATATATATATATATATATATAGATATATATATAAAACAAGGGAAACAAAACACAACAACAATCAACAGCAACAGAGCAGAAACCGCAGTGAGCAGCTCTCCCGGTTGTGGACACCTTTCCTCCGTGGTGCAGTCACTGTTCTGGCGCTGCCGGCCAGCCCCCGGTGACAGGGAGGGGATGCGGGGATCCCACGGGGAGGGACGGGCGCTGCGGTGAACGGCGTCGATTGCGGACCCCAGAGCCAAGGAAGGAGCTCCGTGTGTCGGGACAGCAGAGCGGAGTTTGTGGCGACCGTCCTTCCCCGAAACAAACGAGCGACAGAGCCAGAGCCCGAGAGAGCAGGCCCCTGCCCACCTCTCGCTATACCGGTGTTCCCCCTTTTTCCCCTTCCCCTTCGAGAGAAACTGTTACTAGCTAGGGTGTAGCCACAAATACTTAGCATAACTGGGAAAAATTCCATAAAAAGAAAAGGGAAAAATTCAACCCCCAACACTGAGTCAGACTTTTGAGCAAGGAAAATAATCTCAAACATTGTGCGAAAATAAAATTATTTTAAAATTCGTTTAAATCTTGGTCATTAATAAAAGTAGATTAACTTTTTTTCCTCTTCTCCTTACGAACCTGTTCTGCTTGACAGCTTAGTTTGTGTTTCTTGCTGATTTTAGTTGTTTTGAGGACATTTACAGACTGAAGACACTGAAATGTGCATCTGGGAAGGGGTTTTATTAGATATTACACAAAACTATAAAAATGTGCCTATTCATAAATGGATTTATTTGTGAAACTAGCAAATATATTTAAGAATGATACTCTCTGGAAATATTCAGTGCTGGAACATTATTGTAGGTAAACATCATAAATAATTATCCTAAATTGGTTACCAAGGCAGTGTAGCAGTATTAAGTTGCTATGGAAATGTTTGGTTCCTGCTCAGAGATGCCAGCACAGCTAATGCAATCTCTTCTAGTTACATCACCTCAGCCAGATAAAAATCAAGAGGGAAGAAATAACATCAGTGATATATGTGGGGTAAAAATCAGGATTCTTGGAAAAGGGGTTGTATAAGCCATAAAGCTGATATATTTTGAGTTGTCTCAAATGTCCACACCATGTCCAGAGCATTTCACAGAAAGGAAGAATGTTCTTCATCTTGACAATTAGACAAGAGTCATATCAAGCTGTGCATAGATTTTTCCTGTCCAAGCTGCTATGAATCAATTCATTTTGTCATATTTAGCAAATCTCCAACAAAACTTTTTTTTTCATATATTGTTAAGAATTCTATAACTCTCTCTAGTAGAAGTTGTTTGGGATTATTGTCTGAAATACAGTTACATCATGGTATTGAATAGTAAATAAGACTAAAAGATGATGTGTTACAGCAGCCTAAAACATATTTGCACTCTAGGTTCATAATGAACTTTCAATATCATGTTAAGAAAATAAAGGAGATACTGACAGTATGACAGCCTTAGTTCCCACGAGTAGCATAAAAAGTCTGTAATCCCTGATTTACAGAATATTGTACTGAAGTGTTTATTTTGTAGTAGAACAGCCCATTCTTACTGCCTCTTCAACTGTCCCATCAGAATGAATTGCTGAAAGTTTCCGCAATTGCTTTGTGCACCAAGAAACTTGCAGCAGATGTTATTTGTTGAGACAGTGAGTATTTTATTCTCTTCCTGCATAAATAAGAAGAAATGAAGGCTTTGAAGCAGATGTCGGGTGTGGAAATGGTGACTATTATATAGCTCATTCCCATTTCATTTGAAACAATTGTCTGCAGCTTCAAAGAGTGAGAGTACTTCCTTAATTAGTTTGAAATTTGTCATTAGTTCAAAATTTCTGTAGCTTGACAACAGACTAGTAACAGAAAACTTATTTCTTCTATACTTGAATGCTTAATTTGTATAAAATGGATAAGTGTACTATACCCTCCTTTAAAAAACAAATTAGACTGAGTTTTGCTTTTTTTCTTGGTCACAGGCTAATAGTTACAGTTAATAGTGGTGACCAGACAAACTAGTTTTTGATGACTAAATCTTCTTGAAAGGAGGATCAGGACTTGGAGATCGCAATGAGATTGTTGAGTAATACATATCTTAGTGGAGAAAATGTACTATTATTCAAGAATATTTTGAATAATTTAACTGCTTAACTCTTGGCTTTCTCAGAATTTCAGAGGTTTTTGGTTTGGAGTTCATATATAGGAGTTCAGACAATCCAAGATAATTTCATTTGAGTGCATTATGAGTGTCTGTAAAGTGCTCTCTGTTACTTAATGATTATAGGTTTATATTAGAAGTATCAATACTGAACTCATAACTTTTATTCATCAATATGTTTCTCATAATAAAATAGGCCTTAATTTCTAGCTATATTATGTCATATTTGGTTTCTCAATTTACTTTTTGCAAGTATCTATACCCTTTTCCAGACAGCCTGATTATCTTCTGCTGTCTCCCATGCTCTTTGACTACCTACTTCAGTTTTCTTAAAGAAGCAAAACAAGCATGAAGTATTTGCTTGAAATTTGCATAAAGATAGTCTTTCAGAGTGTGAGATTTACATAATAATGAAAATAGGCTGGAGAAAACATGAGAATCACGGGGATAGGGATATGCACTGAAGGATAACATGATGGAGCCCTACTGGGGACTGGAAGCAGTGTTGATCCAAGTGGATGGGTAAAGGCAGCAGTGGTTTCTGTCTCATTAAATACACCATTAAACTGCTGCTGGAATAGAATCATAGCATAGTTTGGGTTGGCAGGGACCTTATAAAGATCACCTAGCGCATCCTCCCCCACCCAGTGCCCTGGATTGGGACACCTTCCACGAGACCAGGGTGCTCAGGGCCCCATCCAGCATGGCCTTGAACACTGCCAGGGATGGAACATTCACAGCTTCTCCAGACAACCTGTGTCAGGTCCTCTCCACCCACAGAGTAAAGAATTTCTTCCTCATATATAATAGAAACCTACTCTTTTCAATTTAAAGTCATTCCCCTAAGTTGCTGCACACCCTTGTGCAATGTCTCTCTCCAGATCTCTTAGAGCCCCTTTAGATACTGGAAGGTGCTCTGAGGTCTCCCCAGAGGATTTTCTTCTCCAGGATGAACAACCACATCTCTCAGCCTGTCTCCACAGCAGAGGTGCTCCAGCCCTCTGGGCATCTTGGTGGCCTCCTCCGGAGTTTGTTCTAACAGGTCCATGTCCTTCCCATGCTGAGAACCCCAGACCTGGATGCAGCACTGCAGATGGGGGCTCCGGAGAACTGAGTAGAGGGGCAGAATCCCCTCCTTGGATCTGCTGCTTTTGATGCAGCTGAGGATACAGTTTTTGATGCTTTTGATGGGAATACAGTTGGCTGTTCTGGGCTGAGAACTCATTATTGGCTCATGTCCAGCCTCTCAGCACTAGAATCCCCAAGTGTTTCATCTCAGGGCTGTTCTAAATCCATTCTCCACCCAACCTGTACTTGAATTTCCTGTTCTATTCTGTGACTGACTTCTGAGTATTTTGATCACAATTCAATTTTTAGAATTCTGCATCTGAGGGGAATAATATGCATCTGAATTATGGGTGGATATTCACTCACAGTGTTCCTTTAGGTCCATGGTAGGCTCAAATAGCCATGGATGTTTGGCAAAACTTGCAAACTTTATGAGAGCTAGAACTTTTTCTTTTGGAAACCCTGGGCTGTAATCTTGCAGTACAGATCAAAATCTGTGGATTAGTTTTTGAAGATTATACACGCAGTGTATGTGAAACATAGTGAAAATATAAATTAGTCATACTATGTACCGAAACTGTTGAGATCTACCAAATCCAAACCAAAGTGTCAGGATGCTAGCCATCTCTTCAAGCAGTGCTTCCAGAAAAATATAGACATTCCTGAATCAATGTTGTAATTTTTTAGGGTGGAAAAAAGTGGATTTTGAATCTAGATGGACTGCAAACTAAGCTTAAAAGGTGTTTCCTCTCCTCTCCCACCCCTGCAGGTTTTGTCAGAAAAGGGAAATAGCATGTGTAAAATTTTAGCAGTATTCAAATGCCTTTTTGTAACTTGAAAAACTTTTTGCTTCTTAATCAATGACCTACTAAGAACTGTGGTAGTGATTAAAAAAAAAGGCAACTAAATTACTCCCTCCTTGGAGCAAAGATATTTTTAAGTGCTGTTTATTGCCTTGAAGTTGAGATTGTTTGTTGAGAAGAAAGAAGAACATAATAGGAAAGTTTCTTTCTGTTCCTTAAACATCCAGAAGACTTGAAAGGAACTTCTGTTTCAGTGGATTGATGACACTTGGCCAGGGATATCAACTACAGCTAAAAGCGTGCATTCTGTTCTCAGTCAGAAAAGGAGACTGGATGCCAGCACTGAAAAGCCATTTTTCTTACTTGGTCTAAAGTAGTAGGTATGTGGCAATCTGTCAAGTGCAGTCCTGTGGAAATCAAGGAGTTTGGCTGACAGATACTGGAAAGTCATTGCTTAATAAAAGAAATGCACAAAGCTGCAAGATTGAAGAATTATCACATAACCTTATTGGTGTTGGCAGATCACATGTGTGTGAAACAGCCTGTGTGGGATCTGAAACTGTAATAACATCAAGAGTTTTTTATTTCCACTCTTCAGTAGTAAATAGTCATTAAAGTCTAGCAATGCTGGTGGTTTTTGTTGACTGGTATTTGAGTCAAATGTAAAGAGGAAGGCACTGGGAAGTTGCAAGAAGCAAACATTTTCTACCCAGCAAGGTTTCCTAAAGCAGTTCGGAATAGGATGAAGATCCATCAGATCTGTGAAAAGCTCATAGATGTGTTGACACGGCAAAGATATGGCTCTATCAGGAGAATCCGAGGCTGAAACTTGGAAAGGACCAAGGAAATTTCTGACAAATATGTTTGTGTAACAAGTTCTCTACGTTTTAACTTCCCTTTTTCTCAGCTGTTATACAACACGTAAATTTTGCAATTTAATTAAGAAAAAGTACTTGCTCATATGAACTCAAGAGTATCTTGAGTTTCTGTGGGAAAATGGACTGAGAAAATGGAATATATTCTGTCACCATGAGCAAAGTGAGAGCAGTATACATAGCGATGGGAAGGGGTAAATAAATGGAGAAAGTTCAAGGTACAGCAGAGTGTACCTTTATATATTCCAACTGCATCATGCAACTCCATTGCCTGATACCTGCTGCTCCTATATCTGTAATTCCAAAGGAATGCCAAGAAAGGATGCTTTAAAGCTAATATGTGGGAGACCTTTAAAGATTGTGACAGAAATATAAAAGTAAGAAGAGAAAATGAGAAATAACTTGACCCTAATGTTTCCAGCCTATTACAGAGGAACTGGGAAACATTTTGATCTAGAAAATAAGTCATTAGTAGCAGCTGTTGTGCATTTAAAAGTAAATGCAGAAGATAAGCTGTTTAAAGTACCATTTTGACTTCCATATTTTGTTAATACTCATGTTTTTTATTTGAGAGGTGATGAAATCAGGTCAAACTTGTAAAAAACATAGATTTTAAGAAAAGCTTTTGAAAGCAGAAATCTAAAATATCATTTTAAAGGAAAGGAAATTTTTTTTCATGCATTCTCCTCCGGTCTGTTGGCTTCCAATGAATAATGAAAGCAAATTTAAAAAGAAAACTGATTGTTTTAATAAATTTGTTTGTTTATTAAGGTAGAGTATTTTATTTTTGGTGTAAGGCCAGCAAGTCTTTCATCCTCTGTGGGATACTTAACTCTCTAATGCTTGGAATTAATACTATATTTTCAAAGTATGCACTTACAAGAACAGATGGGGGTGATTAAAGGGTGATATTCAGTCCCTTAACACCAAATACTGTTGTTTGATTTCCATTTAGTAATGTTGGAGTTTGTATGTGTTCAAATTTTAATTACAATCATTTCCCATGTCTGATATTTTCTTTCAGTTTTAATACATCTGATTAGGGCTTCAGGGCTTCCTACCTCACTTTCACCGTTTAAATGAGATTTAAAATCTTCAGGCATTATAATATTCCTTTCTGGACTGCTGAGGGAGTTAGTTCCTTAGCATTGTGTTCATTAGATTGTACTACTTTAAATCTTCTTTATCAAGATTCTTCTTTAAGGTAGTGAAAGCCATGTGTGTTCAAAGCCTGTGCAGGATCACACACTACCTTCTCCAAGAGCTCTGCTTTAGAAAATGCATCACTTTCAGTAGCTGATTTGCTGACTCATGGGCTAATACTTGACTCATGTCTGATTTGTAAAGGTTACTATTCTGGGTTCTTCCCTTGAGATACTAAACTTTTCCTGCTTTGCAAGGTATATTGATTTTTTAAAAAATCTGTGACCTTTGAAAAGCAAGCTGTGAGGTTATAATCTTAAAGGGGATGTTTTGAGTTCCATTTTCATAGGCTGATGTATTAGGGGATATCAATCATTAAATTCTAATGGAATCAGTATGTGGTGACATCACCATCATGGCTAGGGGAAGACATGCTACAGCTCTGTAGCTTCCTACATAACCTTTAGCTGCAAAGGTTAATCTTTACAACTTCTAATTTTAACTGCATGAGTAAGCTGGGGCAATTTGGCTTCCCACAAATTATTTGTCACTAATCATTTCAGAAAATCTTGAAGACATTCATGGTCAGGGGACCTTATGGTTAATGCTGCCAGGAGAAATTGAGAATTTGTGCAACTGAGTTTTCTCACTAGTTCTCGATATTCTGCACTTTTCCCAGCATTGCTCTGCATGGGTGTGGAGCATTCCTGGTCCTATTGCTTTAGGTCTTTGAAAACTGTACAGTTGATCTCTAGGCTTTCGAGAATAGGGCTCTTTCAATATCTTTCTGTCGAATCCAACCAAAATCTCAAAACCAAAGACATCCTTCAGATACATCTTGTACATTGTTGTACTTATCTGATAAAAAGACTCTGATTAAGTATCAAATGAGAAATTTTTCTTTTTTAAATTGAAAGCAGTTAGAACTAAGCAAACTCATGGTATCAAATTTGAAAGTTTTAATTAAGGCTCATTTTTAATTGTTCGGTAAGGAGTAGTTGAGAAACTAAAGGCAGCAGCAAGCTGGTAAAACGGCCAATGTTTTGTAAATGAGCTTCATTTGAGCAACGCTACTTGGAGTATATTTAGTACCAAAATTACGGAACAATGGTAATGAAATAAGGGTTGCTATGTTTGTATCCATGCCATTTGCATTTAATAAAATATTAAAATAGTACTGTGTTATGCCTTCATAGTTCTGTTTATTTATACCTTCACATGATTATTTCTGTAACGAGCAATCATTAGTTTAATAGAATTTTTGAATGTGAGCAAGTGTAATCTCCGGGCTACTTGACAACACATATTTTAACTTAAGTACAATCAAAGTATATTTCATCATCAGTTATAACCGTTTCTAGAGAGAAAAAAATTTAGAACAATTTGAATAGCATTGTTGAAAGGGAAACTAGTTTGGTTTTTCATCAGTAATGGTTGTCAACTTATTCCTCCCCTGTGTGGCCCTGTGTCCCATTATATAAGTGGTAGCCATCTGTTAATAAAATAGGTAGTGAAAAGCACTGTTCAGGAATGGTTTACTCTAGAAAGCTAGAAAACCGTTCCTACAATTCTCCTTGTGGAAGCTGTCAGTTGCCATTGAATCAGGGAGATATATCATGACCTGAAAAAAAGTCTTCTAGCATGTATCTTATTAATTGAATTGGGGACAAACAAATGCCCTCTCTGTGCCACCTCTCACTGCAGAGCATGTCAGCAGCTGGAAAAATGCCAAGTTTGGGCAGAAATCCCAAACCCAAAGAATCCAATTTGGCCATAAAAAGCCACATGGTCAGTCTATTATTATAAAGCAGGAGTTGTAGAGTATAGGGAGATGAAGGAAAGAAGAATCTTGACTGAATTATGGCGTTACAGTTTTTTATTGTAATGTCCCATTCTTCAGCAACCTGAATTACATAATTCCCTATTCCCCTCATCATCCCTTCTCCTGTTTTAACAGTCTATTTTGCGTAGTCAAAGGCTTTCATTGTTCAATGTTTTTTTTCACACTGCTATACCTTTTTTTTTTTTTAATTAAGAATAACTTGAATGCTGAATCACATGCCATACCATAAATTGTTTGCAGTTGCTATTGGACAGATTTCTATTAGCATTTTTAACATTTTCTGCTGGTTTTTTTTTCCATGCTTCAGGGTGGAGGGATCCCCTCAAACCAGATCCCTTGCACTGGGTGAAAAAGCTGGGAAAGCATAAAACCCCTTTCTGAGCCAGCAGAACTTGGCCTGATGCAAGCAGTGTAGTAGATGGCTGTAAAATAGAGTGATTCCTGTGAAGCCTAAGCCTTTAAGTGAAGAAAGGTGCATTGTAGGCAAGATCATAATGCACAGGCTGCTACTGTAATATAACCAAATAAAGTCAGCTTAGCATCGTCTTTGTCCCATTTACTGTAAGTGTGGGGTCGTTGATATTCTTTTTCTTGAGGATGAGATTTTTTAGGACCCTACCTCTTTATGATTTAATTAAATGGTACCTAGAATGGGAATCAGAATTCCCACATTCTTTAGAGAGAAAATTAAAGGGTCAAACCGTGTTCAAGACATGTATGCTATGTCCCCTTTCCTCTCTGAAAATGCTTAATGACAGCAACCTGAGCCTACATGATAATCTGCTGATTTATATAAGGGCTAAAATAAGAGCTAAATTACTTTGAAAACCAGGCCGTAATACCAGCGCTGTGAGAGCTACTTATGTACTTAAAAAGTCTTAAAATTTTAAGAATACAGATTTGCAGATTCTTTTGAAGGAAGGTTGGGAAAGTCACAATATTTGCCTAGTTGAGTGATGTGCTTAGCTTAGTTTTAAAGTAGGAAAATAGTTTAGGCACTCCAGGGCTTACATGGTATCTGTGCAATGTAGAGTTTCTTCCTGGACTTCTCTTCAGTAAATGGTTGAGAATTTCCTACTTTTGGAATAATTTCTGTGCTGTGGAAACAAGGTACTTGTACTCTGTACTTTGCAGAACACTTAGCATTGGGACATCAGTTATTTGCCTATTGGCCTTGACACAATTGTTCAGGTTGCTCGATGCTGCTGAGCAGTGAATGTCTTATTGATCACGCCTGCATATCTTTTATGATAATTAGACTTTAACTTAACCTGGCAGAAATTGAAAAGGAATTACACAAAAATTTATTAGTGAAACGTATTTTAAGTGAGAAGTTGATCCAAGGCCTTTAGCTGTCAAATATTTAGATATACACCATTTTCTCTAAAACACTTAATTTGGAGCTCTTCATCCAGCTACTTTTTATTTTTCTTTTTTTTTTTAATACATGCTTCTGTTGGTTAGCTCTTCTCATTTCACCACACTTGCTTCTAATTTGCTATGTTCTGAGAGGCAAATATGGCCTAGTAACTGCTGTAGCAGTCTCCTCTACACCTGTAGAAACAGTGACTACCTTCTGAATTGGCATATATTTAGTATGCCTTACAATGCCTCTTGGAGAAATCTGCAATTTAGTTAATATGTTATTCATGTTTATTAAGCACATGCCACAGCAAAGTAAAATAACTACTGGTTTGTAATCCCAGACAAATATGCTCTCCTTTACAAGGACAGAACTTCAAATGTGAATTTGTTATGGTATCTCTTTGAACTTGAAGTACATTGAGTGAGAAAGAGCAAACTAAGTAGTTTTGAAATATTTAATGAATTCTTATTGAAATAAAGAAATAAAAAAATACTAGGCAGAATTGCCTGGAGAAAAGTAATTCTGAAGATTGTGTTTCCAAATGCATTTTCTTTGAGATCCCCAAGTGTTTTGAAACTCTCTGGGAAAGAAAATGATGTTTTGGCTTGGCGCTGCTCACCTGGCAGGCTGCCTAGGAGCTGTCGATGTCAGGAGCTCCTGCTTAGTCTTCCAGGTCATCCACAGGCTTTCAGCCCACCAGGTGAGCTGCCAGGAGCTAAACAAGCAAGATACCAAGAGGAAAGGAAAAAGCTTTCCCACAGAAACATGGTTTGGCATGGGAATCTGGAAGCTTGCTTTGAATCTGTTAAACGCTGTCAAAATTAAATTATTTAATGTGACATTTCAATTTAAATAGGCCAGAAAATACAATAAACCAATATTTTCTTTATTTTCTAGTCATCTCTCATTTCACTTTCATCTTGGACTAGTTATAAAACTGATAAAGTAATTACAACATTGATGCAGTTTAGGACGCAGTAGCTTTTGATTTGTGGATTAGCTCTACTTTAGAGGTGGTCCAGGGAGAATGCTTGCCATTTACACACTGTATTTTTACAGAATGTACAGCGAGGCATCGTAGCAAAATGAAGTCCTCACTTGTGTTTTGCCAAAGCAATTGGTACGGATACAGGGAGGTTGAATACAGTGAAGATCACCACTGTTCTCTTTAGTGATGGCCAAGATTTTGCTAACTCATCACTGGAAGGAAAGCTGAAACTTGGCACTGAGTTTGTGGAATGCTGAAATAAGCTTTTATGTCTTGTAGTTTCTTCTAGATGAATTCATAAACTTTCTCCTATCCTCTATGTAACAGACACTGATAGGATGATGGAGAAAATGAGTACCAAAGATGATAGGAGAGCAAAAAGTAACCAACTATACTTATGATAGTACTAAAAATCGGTGAAACACTGACAGAACTGGGAATTTGCTCTTTTAAAAAAGTCACTTCGTTTAAGACTGGGAGAGCAAAGAAGACATAGTGTCAGAGTGAATAAAACCACTGACTCATTGTGATATGCAACTGAGCAAGGAAATAACAGATAAAGTTAAAATGTTTTCTCCCTAGCCCTTGTGATTAATCACTGCACATAAGTGTGTATTTTGCATTAAAATGTCTCATTAAGGAGTAGCCAGTTGACACAATGTGCATTTAGGGAGGTCAAAGGGACAGTAACCGTTTGCAATAAGACTGTAAATCCAGAAGGCATTCTTTGGAATTAAAACCGTTTTATTTATACTGCTGGGCAAACATTAAAACCACAGGCCATAAAAAGACTCTGTAGTTAAGCATTGTTCTGTGTTGTTCTGAAAACCAGAAGACCAATAGAGACTGAGTTTTTTGGGGTTTGTTTCTGCTTTGTTTTTTGGTCATCACAAAGACAATTTGGAGGGGTTATAAAGCATTGGTGGGGTTGAGTAGATGGTGACTACATTCAATAAATAAAAAAATTCCCTCAGCTGTAGTTTCAAGACCTTCTGGTAATACTAGAATATATTTACACATTTTAGGAAGATTAAAGCTATAAAAAGGAAGTTAATCAGTTTGCATTAATCATAGTCAGAGAAACTCCATTGACAATTGTAAGACTGAAAATATGCATCACAAGCCATAATTGGCACAGTTTAACTTACTTTGCAGAGTCAGCCTTTGATTTAATGTATCAGTTAATTAGGTAAAATAATTACAGTTTTGTGTTAAATAGATACTCTAGGCATATGGTAGATGTTAATGGGAAAATATGAAGATGAGTAACCATACTGCCAGTAGTTCTTCTGCTCAGTGCTAATACGAGATATATGTTAGCCAGTTACTTTACTGGACCCCAAAGTATTGCCATTACTTATTTTTTTTCTTTTGAAGTGTGTAGAAATTTGGTCTCATCAAGTATGGTGGGTTGGTACAATGCACTGTGTAAAAATTAGTATCTGAGAACTAAGCTATAGCCAAGTGTACAAAAGGAGAATTTTTTTGTTGGCCTTAATAACATTAGGTCATTAAAGCGAAGTGAGATCTGGAACAAAAAAAGGCAGATACGTTAACATCACCTCATGGTATGTGTGTTAGAATTCTGCTGAAAGGGAACAGAACTTTTGCCTTTGGGCAGCTTACTTTGGAAAGCATAAAATTAGGGAATCTCATACCTTCAACATCTAGGTATTTTGACTTTCAAAAGGAATATGTCTACTTCTGGTGTCAAAAT
Organism: Acridotheres tristis; assembly: GCA_037013685.1. Lineage (NCBI taxonomy): Eukaryota > Metazoa > Chordata > Aves > Passeriformes > Sturnidae > Acridotheres > Acridotheres tristis. The sequence goes on along the minus strand of CM072889.1, from coordinate 5,665,929 downwards.
TCTGTGCTTTGCCAAAAAGGAAAACGACAACTCCTTTTAATGCTTTCTTTATTGCTTGCCTAAGCCTCATTAAACAGTTGACTATTTGGATCTAATCTTCTCAGAATAAATTCCTGGCTCTGTTGGTGTTAATTTACAAGACAGTCATACTTTAGAAGGACCAGTTGCTTCTCCCTAAATATCCAGCAACATTAAGATTAATGCATGATTTCTACAGCACTTGTAAAGGCATTTCAATACCAGAAACTTTGGCTTCTGATCTTTGCATGGATAGCACACAAAGGAAGCATAATTTGCAGGGGTAGCTGCTTTGCAGGGTATGCAATCTGCACTCATTAATCTTTTTTCTTGTGTGGGACATGTTTCCCTTGTTGGTCCTTTTGAAACTTAACTGAGTTTCTCATCTCCTATCTCAGGGCAGAAATTTTGAAAAAGTTATTTTTGGTGGTTTCCTTCAGACATCTTTTTTACCATGTCCAGGGGAAGGGGAGCTCTGTTTGGATGAAACAGTTTTTAGTACCTTAGTACTGAAAAAATCTTATGTCCTGGTTTTGAATTAAATTTATTTTAGTGAAGAGGAAGAAAGGCTACCTGTGTGAATTTGGCAGGGGGTGATGTCTCTAGTAAATGTGCAAAATACTTCCTATGAGAAGTAAATGATCACTTGGCTTATAGCTGTTGGACTGTTACATCTCTCACTTTGTTTATTTTGTCAGTGTGCATGCTGGAGGTCACATATTTGGCAAGCTCTAGTTGGAGAGGTTTTTTGTATTTGTTTTTCTGGTAAGAAACAGTATCTGCAAAGAGTATTAAGATGAATTCTGTCTGTCAAAGCATTGTGTTTTCAAACTCTGCAGATCTTAAAAGTTCCCGGCTTGTCAAGTTCTTTGCAAGCACTTTGAATTTAAATCTAATAAGTACAGAATATAGCTCTAACTCTTAAGTACAGCTCAAAGTGTTTATTTCACCAGGAAAACAGCCACAGCTATAGTGGCTTGTACTAATAGTATAAGACAGGTAGGCACACTGTATAGATTTACTAGCCCAGAGGTCAAGGGAATGGAGCTCTCAGGTGTGTTCAGGTGTCTAATGGAATAATCTTTACATTTCTGCACAGATGTATTTTGCATAGAACAGAAGGCCACTTCTTTTTTTACTATATTAAGACAGGTAAATGGAAGGTATGTTCTAATTCAGTTAAGAAAAAAAGCACATTTCCTTAAGAATCTCTTCTAAGGTGGCAATAAAAGTTATTTATTTCAATGAAGATGGTTCATGAAATAGCTCAATATATTAACAGAGTTTTTTAGTATTGAAAATAATTGGAAGTGAATGCCAGGAAATGCCTGCTTTCTTTCAGGCATATAATCTCAAAGGAAGGAAGAAAACCAATAAATAACTGTCATAATATAAAGGAGGTTGGAGAATTTCATTTAAATATAGATATTTTACATGTATATATATAAAAAAGGAGGATTTTCTCTATTGTCAGTATTTCATAAAGTTTCTTTTTGACTGATATTCTTTTCGATCTCTTCATCAGTGTAAGCTAAACAATGCTTAATGTAACAACTGTTTTTAAAAAATATTTTCTTCATTGTCCAGTAATATTATCAGTGATAACTGCTTCTTATAAAGGTGATAACTGATTTAAAAACCAAGATCAACTTGAAAAAGTTGTTTTATTTTATACATGATGTTTCAAATTCCCAAGATTTTTGCAAATTATTGAACTTTTTAAAAATTAGAAGCAAGATATGGCATTCTACTGTAGTGATATGATTTTAAGATGTGGGTTTTAAAAGAATATAAAATAAAAAACTTAGATAAAAATCTGAGTTGAAACTGCTTTGGATACTTGCTCTCTTGTCCAGCAAAATTGGGATTTGTGCATCTAAATTAAATAGTGTGAAAAATGTCAGCAAGTTGGGTGAATGATGGAGTAATCTTGTACATGAAGCTTTATCTTCATCATTGATAATTAAGTACTGGTATCTTAAATGTGCTTTTAACCTTAAATTGTTAGGCATTTTCCAATAATGATATTAAAATAATTATTACCAGAATTTTTTAACTACTTCTTTCCCCAGTGGAAAGTGTGGCCATACAAGGGTAAAACTGAAATTCCTTGTTTTTCCTTTTGATGAGATGTAAACAATATATTGCATCTTGGGTCAAATCATAGAAAGGAAAACAATTCATTGAAGCAAATCGAGAAGCAGTTCTTTATGGATCTGTCTGAACCTAAACAGTGCCTGCCTAATGAGGAGGAACCAAAATGTGTCATGGGACTTGTGTAGGTATGTCATGCCTTCCTTTCCCACGTTTTTCCTGTCTGGCCTACGTTTCCTAAGCATACTGCAGTGTCTTCTTTTGGCTACTTTTGGAGCAATAGAGATCTCAGGGAGAGCAGATCCCAATGGAAAGGACAGTTCTGCTGTGACTGCTGACCAAGACAGAGCTGCACATGTTGGCAGCCAGAGGCTTTGCTATTCAAGTAGGATTTAAGTTCCTTTAGAACTCAAACCCAGGTTTCTGATTCTGGAAAATGTTTATGAACGCTGACTGAGTGCAAGAGCTGGGGCTGTTGCTGTTCTGTGTTTCATTAAAGCCACGTTCAGTTTGGTGAATTACCATGGAAGGATCAAGCTTTAAAGATCAAGTAGAAATTAAATTCTCAGAGATGAATTTCAATGCCCTCTGAGAAGTGTATGAGTTTGGCATAGAAATACAATAGTAAAGGTGATGTAGTACCTTCACTTGTTCAAAAAGTGAACACTGTTTATTTTGGAATGAGGTGTAGCTGAATTATACTCAAAAGAGTGCACACAACTTTTAGGTGGCTTGAAATCTAGGTAGCACACAAAAAAAACCCCAAAACCAAAAGCCAACAAACCAAGTCATAGGACGGAATATGAATATGTGGATTTTTTTAACATGGGTAAATGTAGAGGGAGCAGGAACCATTTCCAAAGTAGAGACCCTCTCTGAGTCCCTGGAAAGGGCCCCATGGAAGATGATGCCTTAAAGATAAGAAATTGCTTGCTTAGAGTGATGAATACCAAGAAGTATTTTGCCCCCCTTTGTAGACCCCTGTGTTGTCTTTCTGTAATATTAGTGGTTCATTTTCCTCTTGTATTATTGGTTAATTTCTCACCTAAAGTCCTTTGTAGATTGGTTGGTTTTAGAATTCCCTTGGTAACTGGTGCAAAATGTAAACCCCCCAAAACATATAAAAAACCCTTTAGAAACCCCACCCATTTGAATATGCTAGACTGGATCCCTTCATAGAATAAAGCTATGGAATAATTCCTATCTTCATATTCTGATCTCTTATCTCTGCTGGCTTCAGGGGCACTTTGCAAGCCAGGTTCTATTTGAGCAAGGCTTGGAAACGTGCCCTGTTGCCAAGAACTGCTTGGGCAGTTTTGGGGTACCATGGAGGCCCCAGCCACTGGCGACAGGTAAATTTCTGGAAAAGCCAATATTCTTGAGTCTTGGGTCTAATGGAGCACAATTTGAAATTTCCGCAAGATTTTAAAACTAATGGGGAAAAAGAAAAATCAAGATTACTGTTTAGTCATGCATACCAATTAAGGTCATAATAATCGAGGGGATGTGATTGATCTGGAAAGCAAAGTGAGAGTGCCATTTTATCTCGTCTTAAAGACTGAAGACACTGAGACAAATTTGAAGACTCCACGATGTAAATGAAGTAATGTCTAAAAAACCACATTAAATGTGGACTCTTGTGTAAGAGTAGATGGGGCACCTAAAAATTCTCTGGACAACCTGTTCCAGTGTTTCACCACCCTGAGCATAAAATATTTTTTGTTATATGTAATCTGCATCTACCCTCTTTAATTAAAAACCACTGCCCCTTGTTTCTGTGGCCTCATCTGGACTTGCTCCAACAGGCCTACATCTTATATTGGAGACTTGATGTGAGGTCTCACCAGTGCAGAGGGGGAAATTCCTTCCCTCCCCTGCTGCCCACAGGGCTTTTGCTGCAGCCCAAGACACACTTGGCTTTCTGGGCTGTGAGTGCACATGGCTGGGCCATGTCCAGCCTCTCATCCCTCAGCATCCCCAAGTCCTTCTCTGCAGGGCTGCTCTCCATCTGCTCATCCCCCATCCTGGATCAATACTGGGGTTGCCCTGCCCCAGGTGCTGCACCTTGTACTTGGCTTTGTCGAACCTCATGAGATTCCCATAAGCCACTGCTTGAGTTTGTCCAGGTAGCTCTGGGTGTCATCCATCCTTCAGGAATGTCACCAAACCACTCAGCTTGGTGTCACGTGCAAATCTCTGGAGGCTGCACTTGACCCTGTGTTTGACAGTGATGAAGGTACCAAACTGTGCTGCTGCTGGTAGAGTCCTTCAGGGTACATCCTCAGCCTCCAAATAAAAGCTTGCAGGTGTTGGACGGAAATGCTATGAGGAATAACACACAAAGTTCTCATCAAATTTTCGTCTGAGGGAACATCAGATCAATGGGTCACAGAGATTACAGTTGCTTCATTTGATTAGCTTAAGTAAAACATATGTCTTAGTATTACTGAACAAAATTATGTGTCTACAACTGCAGTTAGGTCAAAGTTGGTCCCCTAATGCAAATGGACAGTTTCAGCTGGACATTCTGAATAGGCTTCTGTGTGAGTAAAGACTGACTCGAAGTCCTTTGTCCAAATCTATAGCAGGATATCTTAATTTCTCCACCACCAGTCTGGAGGTTGTTGCTGGTGGGAAGGGAAAATTAAAATGAAGGAAAAAACCTGCTCTTTCAAATGTGCTTGTGAGCCTATTAACTTTCCAAGACTTTTTGTTCAAATTGTTTTTTTAACATGCTCAAATATCATCCTTTTGCTGGATTTTTTTCAGAGTTGCGTCAAAATGCATTTTTGCAGCGTTTAATTCTTCATGTACCAGGTTTCTCTTCTTTTTCCCTCCTTCGCTCTTTCCCAAGAATGAAGCAGCAAAATCCAGTTTTAGAAGGATTCTGTGGTGTTACTTTCCTAATGTTTAGACTATACTTGGTAGGAGAGAGAAAAAGTTGTTGGGAAAAATATATCTATGATTCATTTCAAAAACCAGTTAAAATGCTCCCACTGCATTAATATCTGCTACTGGGACTTTCAGCCACTTATCTGACAAAAGTGTTCTTTGTTTAGATCAGATTTCTTAATCCTAAACAGAATGCAGGTTCTTTTTTTTGTTTGTTTGTTTGGTTGGTTGGTTGGTTGATTGATTTTTTTTCTTGTTTTGTTTAGGGTTTTTTTGTTTTTTTTTTAAATATATTTAAAAGCCTGATATGCTATAAAGATTTCTAGCTGGATCCTGGTTCTTTATATGGGTTTTTTCTTTTTCCTGGTGTGATATTGTTGCTATCATTTCAGCACGTGTAAGTCTTTTGTTGAATGCATTTTCCTGATACTTGTGATTCTTTCTTGGAAGGATTTGGCTGCTTTGCAATACCTGTTTTTCCAACATTGATAAAACTCAATTAATTGTAAATCTGTTTCTTGGCACTTGTCAGATTTTAAATCACAGATCTTTGTAAACTCATGCAATGTCTTTTCTTTTAGAGAAACCAGACTGACTAAGCTAAAATGCTTAAAATTGTCAGCTGCATTGTTTTCCTGGGAATATAAGATCTTGCTCTTCTCTAACAGAAAAAAAAAATCTAATCTCACTCAATACTTTTATTAGTAATTTGAAATTAATGTGGCTTTCTAGAGATAAAATTTAAAATATTGTTCTTGATTGAAATATTAGAGGACCAAAGGTGTGAATTACAGTTATATAAGTACAGTAGCAGATTAATGGTGCAGTGGCTAATTTAAATAAATACACACGAGAACACAATAAAGGAAAAAAAATTCCTCAAAATACTGGGGAATATAATTTAGAGTATAAAAATAGGGAAAAAACCCCTACGTTTATGATGGATAAGTGGTCTGCTTAGGGAAGCCTGGAAATTTACATTTTACACAATCTGAAATGAGATTTGAGAAGATCTGAGACTGATAAATCAGGGCCATAAAATAAATTAATTAGATTAGAGATTAAAGGCTGATCATACAAGGAGACTTATGTGGAGTAGAGTTTCTAACTAGGCCAGGTAATCACTTTGGGACACTTTGCTATGGACAAATTTTGCAGCTCAGTTGCCATGAGTGGGCCGTGGGTATTCAAGAGTGTAGAGGCTTGTCCCTCACCTGAGATAGCTCTGCTTCAAAGGTTATTTGGTAAAGACAAAAGAAAAAAATGTAGGAGATTGTCTTGGGACACATAAAGCATTGCAGATCTCTGTGGATAGAGAATGTCAATATAAACTAAAATTTAAACAGTTTAAACCAAAGTTACAACAGTAACTTTGCAGTATATCGAGCATAATACTCTCCAAAATATAATTTGAGGCATCTTTTGTTGAAGGTAACATCTGTCATGTAATTAATTTAAATATATTTGCTATATTTTGGAATGGCTATTACTTATTTTATTATGACATTGAGAAACTACAAGATATGAGCAAATGAAGGGGATCAAATTTTCTCTTTAGGCATACCTGTATCTAGATCAGAATAAAATAACTAGAACAGGTCTGTTGTAGCTCTTAATTCACTAAAATTACTTTAATAATTAGTTAATTATTTTGTCTGGAGCACTCTGATGTCAAATACTAACCAAAACAAATTTGATAGTGAGAAAAATAAATATATCTGGATAAGATGAAACTTAATGTGAATTGAAAGAATAGGTTTTGGAGACACACATAACAGGCTAAGAGTAAAAATAATTTATTAAAAGGGAAGGTCCCTGACCTAACACTTAAAAGTGAAGCAATGTAGGTGTTCTTATCACAAGGCTGATGTTCTAATATTGACATGATTTTATTAAAGAATTTGCATAAACTATTTTCTATTCCAGCATGATCAGGATTTTACTTCTTTCTGTTGATAAATACAATACCATGGCAAATGGGATATGAGTCTAAGTACTTTCCATTATAGGATTTTGTAATCGTTATTTCTCTCTTGTCTATCTAGGAGCCCTTTGTTACGTGAACATTAGGTCAGAAAAAAAGGAAATATCAAGTGAAATTAAAATAGGTGGCTGGAGAAAAATGTATGAAATGAACTAACAATGGAAAGACAGTTACCATAAGAATCCAAGCAAAACCTGCTGAGGCAGTTCTCTTGAAGGAAAGCAAAAGGAGACATATGAAGATTAAAATTGCCCATGAGTAAAAGAGTTTTCTGCCTTGGAATTAGTGGTGAAGGGACGGCAGGGAACTCTGTTTGGTATGCAATAACAGTTCAAAGAGCCTTCTACATTAATCTTCTGTGTCAGGTAGTTTCCTGATACTGCATCTCCAGAGCAATCCTCTGCAGCATGAAGATATATACTTGCAAGGAAAACTACAACATGAAAAAGAGCAGAGTGAGGGGAAGCCTTAAAATAGAAAAAATCCCCAAAATACTCATTTGATAAAAGTATATAAGACCGTAATTAATGAAATGGAAACTCATACTCATTTTAGACCGATTTTCAAATATATAGTCACTTATTATTTGCTAACTCATGCTGCAGAGCTTGAAGGAATATTAAAAAAAACAATGAGATCAATATTTAATTTCATAGGAGGACCTACATGGGCACATGAAATGTCCTGTTTAAGATAGGTTTTTTTTTTTTTTTTAATATTTCTTTTCTGCTTCACAAAATACCTTTGAAAAATATGTCTACATCTCTTATCCAGGAATTCTGTTATATAATTCTGCTTCTATTTCATAAAAACAATTTGTCTTCATTAACAAAACTGAAGTAAAACTTGGACCATGTTGCCTGCTCTCCTGGGGCAGTCTGGCATGGCTGCATACCTTTATGAAAGTATCCCTCAACTAGATATGGATCAGGTGGACTTTCTTTCATTTAAGTGTAGTGCTTGCTCAGAAAATGGTATAATTTCTAATTTTATTGCAAGATAGGCAGATATTTTCTTTGGATTTCAACAAAATCTCATATGTGAGATCACTTAATTTGCCATACAGAAGACAGTCCCTTGCTGAGGCAGGCAGCTCTGGAGCAGGAATGTTGCCCAGCAGATAGAGGGACCCTGGGGCACAGATCAACATATAATGATAAAACTTTGCGTTTGATATTCTCCATCTGGCAGCTTCCACTTGAGTCTTGCAAAACTGAGCATCTCCTTAAACAGGAGTAATACAAAAAGTAAAACACTGCCTCCTTTCCCTTGATTCCTTCTGAATCTGGAAGAAAATCTTTTGTGGTTCTCAGCATTTTGCAGGACTTGGCCTTGAATGCAGCATGTGGCCCTGTGGTGTCTTACTGAAATAATGTAGAGTGGGAGTTTGATAAATATTCTGAACTGGAATGTGTACCTACTGAGCATATTTTGAATACTCCTCCCCAAAATGTCATGTATAAATAGAGCTGCTTTAACATAATACAGGCATTTGGTTTTGTAGAAGATCTTTGTGCCTTTCTGGTTTCTTGTAAGTTAAAAAGTCAATTATTGCAAACTATCTCTGTAATTTTTGGATCATTACCCATTTATCCTTAAGCAGAAATATCCTTGCTCAGAGGTTGCTTAGTGTATGATCTGGTTACTCTAAATTTGTAATGCTTTAAATGACATTTGAAGTATCTGTTACTGTATCATTAATTGCTGTTATTATGTCATAAGTTTTTTATTTCTACAGACGATATCCCTATTTCTGTGTGAATAGGATTGATTTCCTTTCTAGAATAAGAGCAGCTTTGGTATCTGGTAAATATATTAATGAGTCTTTATCAGGATTTTACCAAAGAGGTCACTGAATCTCTATTGTGTAGAGTTTTACAGGATATTCAGAAAATAAATAAAAATATAGCTGTTGTTTTTTGGGGAAAAAGGCCTGTTTCCTCCCCTAAAGAACTAACTAAGGTAATTTCATAAGCATGTTTCAGGATTTCATTTAGAAAATGTTTCTTCTCCTGGACATGTAACCCTCAGTACAGGTACTGTTAAATGAAAGAAGCTTACTGAGAAGGATGGATTGTGAACTGAAGAGGCTTTCACTGCAGGTGATATTCTTTTTGAGGTTTACCTTCAAAAGAGTTGTTTGTAATTGTGTAAACACAAATAGCAATTACTCATTTAATAAATAAAACATAAATGTAATAAGCAATGCCAGCAAATACTTTTTGACTGCAAAATTGTCTTGCAGAAGATATTTCTCTCAGATGTATTGATATATTACATTGCAGCTCCTATACCAACTTTATAATATGTTGATATTTCAAATTGTCTCCTTCCACATCTGCTACCTCATAGGTAATGAACATTGCAGTAAATTCCTTTGTTTTTGTTTCTGTTTGATTTGTCAGACATTTCCTCCCCATTTTTCAGCAGCAATTTATGAATATATTGATCTTCCTTTGACTAATGTTTCCTACTTACTCTTGAGTTTTGATTTTCACCTTTTGAAGTGCTACTGTTAGTGAGACATAGACACACATCTTAGGGGTAGCTCACAAGGAAATAGGCTCTATTTTCTTTTTTTCTCTCTTAATTTCTGTATTTCAGTTTATCTTTTGACCAAATGGAAGCAAAATAAAAATTTTTATTCTAAAATGCTTTGTGAAGCACTGATGACCACTATTAGTGATTAGAATTAACAATTACTAAAAGAAGCAAATCATGTCAAAAATCGTTTGAGTATTTCTTTCCATGGTTAGTACTGAAGGCTGAATTAGAAAATTTTCTAAAATGGACAGTCAGCTCAAAGATGTCTAGAAGCTGTTTCCTCTCCTAAAAGTTATTTGATTTAAAGAGTCCTTCTACTTTTTCCAGTTCGGTTCCCTCTAGCAATTTATAGTAGATATTAATTCTCAATTTTGGAGCTCCCTTCAGTCACCCACATACTTCTGATATCTGCCCACTGCTAATGAATATGAATGAAATGAAAAGCAATACCTCATAACTTAAAATTATTATTGTAGATTCTGATAGAAATGGGCTGGTTTACATAAAATACTCTGAAGTCTATTTTTTAAGAACCATCCCTATGAAGAAGAGATGTCAAAACGTACTGTGATGATTTCTATGAGAAAGGAAATTATATTAAATTAGAGGCAGAAAAGTCACACAAGAGGCAAATACTTAAATTCCTAAATTAAATTTTATACTGTATTGTTGATTATGAATAGAGCTGTTTGCATTATTCACTGTGCATAACTGGTTGGCCAGATTTAAGCCTTTTATGTTGAGGCACATCCTGATTTTTATATCTTTATTCTTTGATTATTTATAGCCCTTAAATGAGGTCTTGGTAAGAATAAATGTATGGACATCTTGCACAGAAGATTGCTTGGCCATAATGATAATATAGAAATCATATGTGTTTTAAAGGTCCATTATTAATCCTCTTTCTTACAAATAAAAATAATATTAAAAAATTATTTATGTACCTCCTAATCAGTGATGGAAAAATTTTCATAATGACCAAGAGCAAACCTACATCTTCTTTTGGTTTAAAACATTTACATGCAGTTGAAGAAAAAAAGTAGATTTCAGGGCAAGCTGAAATGCACAGCATATATGGACAGTATGATTACCTGGCTTTGAAGAGGAGAAGACGACTGAATTCTCAACAGTTGAAATAAGCAACAGGCTAATTTTTAGGTCTTCTTTTTGAATTTTCTTTTTCTGTTTAAAAAAATCACTGTAGAACAATGAAGTGGACTCTGATAGGATATAGGAATGTATAAGGCCAATGTGAATGTAAACAGAAAATCTTTATTTAAAATGCTGTCAACTGTCAATGCTGTCAAGAATCAGGGGGTACTAATGGTTTAGTTCACTCTGGTGAAGGCATATGGCAAGTACAAATTCATTCCTTCTGATGGTAATTTTGTACCTATAAGTGCAAATAACAAGTAAAATCATGAAAAGAAGCATCTTATTGGAGGAGCCTCTGAATGTGCCATGTATAAATAAAACTTGCTAAATTATTTTCTTAGTCTGGTTACTTTTTTTGGGTTAATGAACTTGTGTACTGAGATATAATATTAATTAGATTAGTTTTCCAAATTACAGTCTCTAACATTCAAACTTAATATTTAGACTGAAGGAGATAACAAATGTTCCAAAGGGTCCAGAAACAAAACAGTGAGGAACTAAACCATAAATGAAAATTCTAGCACTCCTATACAATATTACCAAACGCAATATATGGAGATCCTGCTGAGGTCTGCAAGATTGTCCCAGTGTACTGTAACTGTATCAAAATAGAATGTGGATAGAAGACTTCTTATAGCACTTGAACTTTTTCATTGTGATGGCATTGAGTGCTGCGCAGACATTAATGCTTTGGTGTCTGTGTATCACCCTTTCAACAGTTATACACCTTGTTAGCAAATATTTTGTGTCCGCTAAAATTCGAAACAGACTTTGAGTTTGCTCTTTGAGAGATTCTAAACTCAGTTTTTATAGCAGAAATGAAAGTCCATAGTCTGCTTTGTCACCTGGAAGTAGGTAAGGAGAGTTGTCATGATACTGATCCATCACCAGGACAGAAAGAATCCACTCAAGATCAGTGTAACTAATCACTGTTCAGTGTGGTTGGAGCCAGGATTTTACTCACAGCTCACTGGTGATAGCTATGAAACTGCCTTTGGTTCCTGCTGGAGAGGCAGCATTGCAGCAGCTCTGCAATGAAATCCTTCAACAGGAGCAGGAGTTGTAGATGAGCATTTGCTGATATGTTCTTAGGTAGCAATTATGTACAGCTCTGGGTAAGACCTGATAGCTCAAAAAAAACCTTTATGCAACAAGCACTGAAAGAAAGGAATCTTGTTGTGTGTCTGTCTTCAGCATACACAGCATTGGCTCATCTTAAACAAAGTATTCCTGGAGCTCAAACAGTTGTTAGACTGTTAGCCTTGTAAGTATAATTGAATTTAAGGCCTTTTACTCACAGAACATGAGAAAGGAGCATGTGTTCTATACTGCTGTTCAATATAGACCTTGTTGATCTCTAGTGAGTGGACAAGCAGTGCAAGTCTGTTTGTTTTCCTATTGCTGTTGTGGTCAGTGATCTTTCTTAGAGATCAAATAAATCTGCTTTTATAAAGGGAAAATAGAAGCTGTTGTTGAGGGAGACTGTGACTTGGTTCTTTGCAGTGACTCGTGTTTCAGTCTCTGAGCTTAATTCAACTTGTGCAGGTGTAAGAAAGGGTTGCTACCTGAGGGATTTAAATCTACATGCCTTAAACAGGAAGTTGTACTTTTTTTTTTAACATGACAATCAGATCTTGGCCAGCTTCACAACCTTTTTCTACTTCCCAGTCTCTCAGAGGATTTGCAGTAGGCTTCTTTTTCCTACAGTCGTGCAGTATTCTCAGTTTGGCCCATTGCCTGGAAGCTGCAGCTTATCATTTCTGGTTTGTCTCAGTCCAGTTTTTTCTACTTTTCTGTATCAATATTGAGAGCTCAGTTCTCTTTCTTGCTCTTTTCCCTCTCCCACCTCCCCATACTTTGTTCACTCTGGAGCTTTTCTGGCTTTTTGCCTCTCCTAATGGAGAAAGCCTAGATCACAAAGATGTTTCAATCTAAAGTATTATTTTATTTAAGTAAGGCTGGCCTGAATCAAACAGCTGCTGTGCTGCTGACCAGCCTAGACCATGCCAATTTGGTACTTGGAGCTTGTGTGAAGTTTAACAAATTCTGGAGCTGGGTCGACACAAAGCATGGCTCCCTTCTTGTCTCTTGAAGTTCCATAAATACTGTCATTCTCCTGGATATTGGTTGAAAAATTTTGTCTTTGGCTTTATAAATTATCAACTTTCCCATCAGTACATGGGAAGTGCCTCTGATTTGTGAAGCCAGGCCACACCGGCAAATTTAGTGGCACTTTGGTTTTGTTGTAAAAAAAAAGATGCCACAGCATTGAGAAACCACAGTCATCCTCTGATTCTGGAGAGTTGAAAGCTGAGCCAGGAACTGAAGAAATTGGATTTTGATATTTTTTTCTTTTCATTAAAAAAGAAATAGTACTTGCCAGTTTTGCACTGTATGTTTAGAACTCATAAGATAAAAGATGTTCCTTTAAAATATATTATTTAACATTCTCTGTGCCAAACTATCTTGAACATGTCTGTTTTTATGGGCTTAAAGAAGAAACAAGTTTGTAGGAGATGATTTATGTTTGGTGAAGACATGAGTGGAACCCTTCTAAATTGAATGGAAAAGTATTTTGTAAATTAACTCTGCCTTAAATGTCGTATTAGTCAAGAACCCTCTTAGAACCTTCAAGGTGGCAGGTCAAATGGGAATTCATAAGTAGGACTATTCCATGGAAACAAAACATTTAATTCAGCAAAAGGCTTATGAGCTAAGGTGAGTCTCAAACTAAGTGTTGCTGGTTTAATCCTATTTGAAAAGTGTTAACTTCTGCTAAAAAGTATTCCTAAACAAAACAGAAAAGCAGGGCTTTAAGGAGCATGTTGGTGTTTTCAACATGTAGTTTGTTTTTATTTTCTCCTATTTTTTAGTGATTAATTTTATTATAAATGCGTATTATTTTTGAGGGATGTTCTGATGTTGTTAAATACCATCTTTAATTGGTATTTAAAATTATAGTTAAAGAAGGGAGTTACTGTATATTTTATTAGCATGGAATTACTGCACTGTTAAATCCAGGATAAATAATTTCCATATTTTAAGATAAGTACAGGATTAATTATTTTACACTGGAGTTTGTTATTTTACACTTAAGAGTAAATTAATTTGGTTCAGCTAATGCATATTAAATCAAGATCCTTGTGAAATATTGCTTAAAACCTTGTTTCAGTATTTCAGAGAGTATATTGCTGGGAAAACTAATTAGGTTATGTAACTGAATTAGAATGCACCCAAGGAATATACACAGTTCTCCTTTTCATCTGTTGAAAGGAACTCCATCAGGAAGTAGAAATGGGAAATGCATTTTTTCCCATGAAAGACCATTTTAAAAAATGTTGAATGGATATCCTTAACTGGATTCCTCTTTCAAGCAATGTAGGCTTTATCACTAAAAACGAGGAAGTGTGTTTGTCTACAGTTTGTACACACAGGTTTGCTCTGTGGAATGGTGCAGAATTGAGACAAGCATCTCTGGAATATTAAGTTCCACATAGAATGCAAAGCAGTTGCATTTGAGAGAGTGTGCAAGTGGTTTTACCCAGCTTTGTGCATTTAGTAATGTTGGCCAGTTCTTCTCAGTGACCTCATTCTCCTTTTTAGTACTTAAGTAATTTTTTTTTAGTACTCTGTTGTTCAGCACATTCTGACGAAATCTCCTCCCTGCCTTATTTTCACTGTTTTCTTCAGCTAAGCCAGTGGAATCTGGCACTATTAATTGAATGACTGACACTATATTTTCGAGTGGCAGATGCTGTGTGCTTTTTATTCTGGATCAAAGTTTTTGCATTCCAGAAAAGTCAGGGTTGGTGCATTACCTTTGATGGACCTCTCAGTGTTCCTGAAAGAGAAATAAACTTCCAGATGATTATATGCCCCTGTTAATGAAAGTGTGATAAATGATGTAGCATTTGTTTGTCCTTTGGCATTATGAACACTTTTTTTTTCAGTTCGTGATTTGAGATCTCTTCAAAGACACCTAACATAAAACAGTTAATAAAAGATCTTGGAGAAAAAAAACACAAAGCAAAACACAAATTGTAAAGGAAATTATCCAAAACTTTAAATGGGTAGGAGCCTGTCTTCCAGGAGTGTTCAAGAATTACCAGGAAAAATCCCTTTCTTTTCATCAGGCAGACTACTTCATCAAAACAAAATTTTCATTTTATTTTTCATATTTTTTAGGTTTTTTCCACTTGCTCATGACCAGAAATAGACTACGTAGAATTCAAATAAATTATTTTTAAATCAATAATAGATGTTTTCCAGTTCAAAGTGATGCTTTAAAATGAAAAACAAATGTTGGGGATGATGTTCTGGTGAGTCACTTTGGATGGTCAACTAGAAATACTTCCTGGGTATTTCTAGATTCTTGGCATGATTTGGGATATCAATATTCTCAATCCCTCCTGTTTCCCATCTGTGTCACATTCTGGCTCCTGTTGCTCCACTGCATCTGAATCTTTGAATGGGTAATAGAGGTGGTTTTAGACATTGATGGAAAGACAAAGCTTTTTCAAACCTTCTGGGTAGTTGCATCTGCATGAAGGTATAGAGGGCTACATGGTGCTCACTCCCAGTCCACTAAGATTATGGATACAATACAGGGATTTATTTGTATCTGAGGATACTGCATCTCAGCAGCTGCTTGCTTTTGCATCCCAGCAAGCATTCAGAATCACATCCAACAAGCTACTGGCCTGGAAGATATGTGAGGCTTGTAACTTTCACTTAAGTATCTTTTGCAGGAATAAACCCTTTAAAAGAAGACAAAATTAGACATCATACTCAGTTTATAAAGGCTTCAATCACTGTAGATGTGAGGTCAGGTAAAGTTCAGCTTGAGGCAAGTTAGGAAAAAAAAAAGAAAATCACCCTTGAGGAAGGGTCAGAGACTAAGTAGTTTTTTGAAAAACAAGCACTTATCTGAAGAACAGCACAGCTAATTCAGTTACTGAAGTGGGGAGAAGGGGAAAGGCAGGGTGTGGGAATGAGGGAAGATGTCTTTACAATTGATATATCCTCTGTGGACAGACTGGGACTGGTACAATTGTTCCATTAAGTGCAGGTATTTTTCTGTCTTAAGCCTCTGCAATCAATGCCAATAATTTCATAAACAAAGCAAGATTTGACTTTGAGGGAATTAATGCAGCCCAAATAAGGCTGTATATAGATATAATGAAGACATAAATTTATATTATCTATCTAGAAAGATTTGACAAAGTAGTCTAAAAATAATAACATTCCAACCCGGAACAGGAGAAACTGCATTAATGTTAACAGGCTTTATTGAAACTCAATGAAATCTACAAGAGAGATTTTGTTATGTCAGGATTATCACATGGAACAGGAAGCAGTAATAAACCCCAAGATTTTTGAAACAAAGTCTTTAACTAAGGGAAAGATAGTGCAAAGGGAAACATACCAGTTTTTTTTTTAGTTCTGTAAATGAGTATTCTTGCAACTGAAGCAGAAGTGTTACTGGGAAAGGCAATTGTATGAATGAGTTTCAAAGTCCTCGTTGTCCTATATTTATATCATAAGTTTTCTAAAGAGAGTCTTTAGTCCCCTGCTGAGTATTGTAAAACTTGGTGTTCTGTTCTTTGGGAACAGGAGCAATTAGGGTGTAGATCATGCAAAACATTTCTGGTTGTACAGTCATTAAAAATTCTCTCTCTGGCCCTGTCATGGCACTGCTGGGAATGCTCAAAGAATGCTGTGGCAACACCAGAAAACAAACTTAGTACTGCCCATCTCAGCTACTCTTTAAAGGGTTGCAGAGTAATACTGCTATTTCCAAATTTTCTGCTCCTTATAGAGAAGATAAATATTCAATGTACTCTGTTTATTATTGTACATAATATCTTTCATTATTTGAATTTTATTCTATTCCATCTTTTTGTTTCAGAAAATTAAGACATTTCAAAGTTTTCATAACTGTGGGGTTTTTATGGCCTGTTGTTTTAAAACATGCTGTAGACCAAGTGGTTTTAATGCATCTATATATTTCACGTGATTTATAGAGAAGCCTGCGATCCTTATCTCTATAAATACAACTCAAAATGGTTTTACTTGATGTTTTTGAACAAAAGCGGATCCTTTATTTCATTCTGCTGTTTGCTCATAGATTTGAAGCTCTCTATGGAGACTTCCCTTGCACTAGAAATGATCACTAAGAAAAATATAAATGAAAGCCACCCTGCAACTGAAGCTCTGTTTCCCACTTAGACCTGGGAAACAACAGAGATTGTGAAGAGTCAGGTTAACGTTTTCAAAGGAGCTTTACAGAGGTGCTCGTTGTTATCTTGTTTCCCTCAGCATCTCTATCTGATAGAGGAACCTGTTACAGTAGAATGGGTAGTCACTCAAGGAGATCTGAATCATCTATCATCTCCTAATTCCTGTGACTACAGAAAATATTTGTGTGTTAGATGATTGTGCCAGAAAATATGCCCCTAGTTCAGGTACCTAGATTAGAATTAGTGTGCATAGGCACAGTGTCCCCTTTTAGTTGATATTGTTGAGTTTTATATAAATTAAGATTTTAATTTATGTTAAGAGATATTCAGAGGCTCCCAGAGGAGGAGTGATTGTATTTCATTTGATGCTGATGAAATAAAAAATACAGGAAATTAGAAGTTACATGGTTATATTTAACATGCAGTGGTGCTGGGTTAAAAATTACATTACTATCTATGAAGTCAACAATTAATTCCAGCTTCTAAAAAGCAGTTCATGGAAGGGTTCTAGGAACAGTTCATCCAGCTTTAGGTTCCCTGAAGTTTGTTACCAACATTTTTCATCTGCACACTTGGAATCACAATAGCAGGTTAAGTCATTACCACCCTTAGACAAGACTTTAGTCATTTCCTTCTTTGTTATTGTCAAGTTTAGTTACTTAAATATAAAATCCCTTCTTCCCTACTAAGAACCTGCCATACTTTGAGCACTGTGTTGTACATTTCTTCCTCAAAATGTTCTGGATGTAAAATACGAGATTTTCTGAGCATCAAACAATTGACAGAGGATTAGCCTTCAGTTATATCCTGTCGGAGAAGGGAGACGCGGACACCAGATGGTCATCAGCAAAGTCTCGTTTATTGGCAAGAATGCACTTGGTTAAATACAACGCTTAATTAGCTCATGCATAGTGCAAGATCCTAGCTCATCATTGGCTATTAAGCTATTCGCGTTACGGCAAAGCTTGGCTAAGCGCCATTGTAATCTTGTGGTTTTGTAGCTAACTTTTGTTCCTCTCCTACATCTTGTTTATCACATTCCAGCGGTTCTTCCCTTTTGCAAGGGCACCCTGTCCTTGTAGCTACCTCTGTCCTACTTCTCCCTCAGCATTATTAGGTTAGTCTGACTGTGGCCTTTCTCTATAAGCCAGTCCTGTACCAGGCTCTCCACACTTCCCCCGTTTTCTTTTTGGGCGAGAAGGGTGGCGTGCCATGCCTTATTAACTGTTTTCTCGATGAAGTTCTGTAAGCATGATATAAAACAAGGTAGCAACAAGGCGATACCCACAATTACCATCAGCCCAAAAAGCGCGTATTTAATGATCGTTCGGATTAATCCCCCTACACCCGTGACTACATCGGTCGTCTCCCGGGACGGCCAGTCCCTTGGCCAGTTATCTGGCGAGACAATGCTGGTGTCAGCTCCCGTGTCCAAGAGTCCCCAAAGCTCTATGGAGTGACCGGCGTATGTGATTCTCACTTTCTTCTTGGGCCTGCTACGTAAGTCCATGGTAAGCATGGCAAGTCCTGAGGATCCGAATCCCTGGCCTCCTCGAGGATCTTGGCTCATTGATGATACATCCTTGCTGAATTGTGGGAGAGGTATAAATTGGGCTATACGTTGACCTGCCTCGATTGTCAGTGGGGGAACGGGGTATGCACCATAATTTGTATTTCCCCTGTAAAGTCCGAATCGATAACCCCCGGCAATACAAACAGTCCCATTATGGACACTGATGAGCGCCCTAGTAGCAGTCCTCCGTAGACCCGTCCCTTGATTTTTATAGGGCCATATATTCCAGTGGGAATCTTGGTGGGGCGCGACGTCATCAGCGTCGTTTTCACAGCTGCTGCCAGGTCGAGTCCCAGGCTCCCTGTTGTGGCTGGCTGTAGACAGGAGGTGGCGCTGATGTTACGGCGGCGATTTGTGTCGGGGCGCGGCTGCCGGACGCGCTCCGCTGTGAGTTTCCCGGCTTGCGGCGGCAGGCTGCTGAGTTATGCGTATTGCTTTGGCAATTCTGGCACCAAACCCCGGCTGCACGGCAATCCCTTCTCATGTGGCCTCCTCCCCCACATCGATAGCACCGGACAGAGGGGGGTCTTCGGTCTCCGGAGGTGGCCGGCGCTGCCGTAAAAGCGCGGAGCGGGGCAAGAGCAGCCAACACCTGAGTTTGTGTGGATTCTGCCTGTTTCTGTAGCCCTAACCCTAACTCCTGTATTGCCTTGACTAAAAAGGCCTGCGTCCCTGTCGGTTGTAGCACCATCCTTTCTAATGCTTCCTCTATTGTCCAATTAGAACCCAATGTCGACAGCACCCTCTTAGTGGTCTCATTGCAATTCTGCAAGGCGCACTGTTTGAGCAGAGCCCCTCGCATGTACTCTGGGACCCCTGCTCTTTCTATAGCGGCGGCAGCCTTATCTACAAAGTTCCCAAAGGTCTCATCCCTTCCTTGTTTAATCCCCATATACATAGGTATGCCGGAGCTATCCTTTACTTGGTCAATGGCATGCCTCACTAACCGCATCGCCTCTCGCACCCTGTCGGCTCCTGAGAGCAGCTGGGCTTCTGTCCTGCGGAAGGCTCCTAGTCCCATTAGCTCGTCCACCGTGATTCCATGCAACGGGTCTCCCGGTTCTCTTTGGACCGCCACTGCCTGATTGACATACCCCTGCCAGTGGGCGTTAAACAACAATTGCTGATGCTGGGTGAAAATCAGCTTTGCTAAACTCCTTAAATTGTTTGGAACTAATAGGTGGGTGTCAAATAGATAGTCTAACATTTGCTTGACCGGCTCACTTTTAAACCCAAACTGGCTCACCGTCTGTCGCAACTGCGTCAACAACTTCCAATCTAACGGATGATATTCCCCCACTTGCACCGCTTGTCCCTGCGCGTCCATCCCCGGGGTGTAAGTCACGGGGAAAGCCCAAGATCGTGCAGCATCTAGCATAGCCTCATCCCCGCTTTCCAAGCCTTGTTTAGCTAGCGCATTCCACGCATTCCTTCTCTGTCTTGCCATTTCCTCCCACAGGTCGCTAAGCGCCCCAGGGACAGGATCCGGCTTTGGCGGAGATCGTGGGGTGTTGGGCTCTGCCTGCTTAAGCGGTTCGTCTTGCGGGTGCTGGGGATCCTCGCCCGCACCTAAGGACTCGGTGGGTGCCGCAGCTCCTTCCAGGAGCTCCTCAAGGGGAGGCGCGGTGGGCAAAGTGCAGCCCCCCAGGTCCTCATTCCCCGCGGCTCCCCCTGGGACAGGTATCATTACTCTCGAGACGCTTGGCGCTCGGGGCTCATCCGAGCTCCCGTACTGTGCGTTTCGTCGGTAAGCCTCCACCGCCTCTTGGGCTGCCCTCTTTTCTGCCTGTTCTTTTAGTAACGCATTGTGCACCACCCGCCAAATCTTCCCTAGCTTTTTCGCTGTCTTATCATCCTCCAAAACTGCCTCCCATAGCTTATCTCCCAAATTACGCCATTCGCTTAACTCATGTACCGAATGTGGGTTCAAAAAGACTCCCTTCGCGTATCCCCAAGCTAACAACCCCGTAAGATCCTTTTTCAAATTTATTTCTTTTACCCCCCTCTTTTCTAATTTTGATACAAATAATTCATATGCTGCTTGCCTGTCCATTTACTTTGTCGTCAGCGCTGTTGCAACTCTCCGGCTTCGGCAGCACGTACGGCCCGGGACTACCGCTGTAGCTCCTGGGGGTGCCTTCCCTACGTCGTTTGACACCGACCCGGTTGCTTCGGGCCCCGACGCTACTTCCCCGACCGTGGCGCGTCCTCTCTCGTTTTCGTTAATAACGCGACGAGAGCGACGTCGGGGGTCACCATTTGTCGGAGAAGGGAGACGCGGACACCAGATGGTCATCAGCAAAGTCTCGTTTATTGGCAAGAATGCACTTGGTTAAATACAACGCTTAATTAGCTCATGCATAGTGCAAAATCCTAGCTCATCATTGGCTATTAAGCTATTCGCGTTACGGCAAAGCTTGGCTAAGCGCCATTGTAATCTTGTGGTTTTGTAGCTAACTTTTGTTCCTCTCCTACATCTTGTTTATCACATTCCAGCGGTTCTTCCCTTTTGCAAGGGCACCCTGTCCTTGTAGCTACCTCTGTCCTACTTCTCCCTCAGCATTATTAGGTTAGTCTGACTGTGGCCTTTCTCTATAAGCCAGTCCTGTACCAGGCTCTCCACAATATCCCACTGTGATTCCTACAGGAGCTGACAGCTTGGGCACAGCCCTTTGGGACAGCAGCCTGCCTTAGGCATGGAGAAACATGAATCTGGTGTTTGCTTATTGGTGTATTACAGATACCACAAATGGTGTTTTATCTGGCTTCTGTTTCTCTTCTTGCTGGTTTCTGTTTGATTCTGTATGCTTCTCTAGTTTCCTCATGAGTCAGCTGTATTTTCCACAGGCATTCTTGAAACCCGGCCACAATACACTATTCTTTTCTTTCCATCAATCAAATTATCTTAACAGCTGTAAAAATTTCAAACCAGCATCGCTCCTTCCTTTTCTTTGAGTCCCCAGCATGTCCGGCCATCACAACTGTTTATTCTAAAACTCTTTTTGTTCAGATGCTTTTTTGTCTTCAGTTTGGATACTGATCCCTTTTTTACAACTTTGACTTTCTCGAAAACATCATCCCTCTCTGTTTCTCTCAAATTGCTCTTTACAACTCTAATTCTGTCCAACACGTCCATCAAGGTCATCTTATCAAGCTTCTATTTTCCTGGGCAGTGTTCATGAATCTTTGCATCACAAATGTCATTCTTCATTGATCTCCGTCAGCACAAATATTGCCAGCTTCTCTTTCCTCCTCTCGCACCCATTTTCAAGCAATTTTATGAAGTGCAGAATGATTTTCTTAGCCCAGCTTGGCTAATCGTGTTCAATCCTTCCTTTGTCTTGCAAAAGAAATTATGAGAGCAGGAAATCAAGACAATTGCTAGGATGAACCACATGGTGTAGTAGTCTCAGAAAATTGTAGAGACAGCTTTTCCCTAGTTATCCGCTGGATTTCCCAACATTGCCTACTTACTCTGTGCATCTTCTGGGGTTTTTTGGTGTTTTTTTTTTTGTTGTTGTTAGTTGGTTGACTTGTTTTTGTTGGTGGTTTGGGGTTTTTCTGTTTTGTTTTGCTGGCACTCCAGGAACTCTATTGTACTATGAGTGTTGGAGTGATCCAGGTACCTGCTCATTCTTGTAAAGAGTTGCTGGTGGGATTCAGTGGGACTGTTCCCAAAACTTCTGCACAAACCTCAGTGGTTGCTCTGTTTCTTGGCACATTGCTGATTAATTGCCTGCACACCCAGCTCTCTGAAAACATCCCATAATGCTGCAAGTGGGTGTAGTAGGTGTTAATTTGCAATTGTGCCCATTGTTTTTCATCTAAGATCTGTGCTTGAGGTCCATCTGCTAGTGAGCAGGGCCTCTTTGTGTTGAGTTTATATTCCTTCCACACCAATCATTTCCCTTTTGTTAAGTGCACAGTTGTTTTGAAACACCATCAGAAATGCAATAAATGGGTTTCCTGTCATTCATTGTTATGAGGGGCTGGATGAATAAGACAGTTTTCTTCCTAACAGAAATGTGTACTAATGGTCAAGTAACCTGCAAACACAATCTGACTCTCATTAAAGTTAATGGGAATCAGGTCTCAGACTTGTCTGACAATTGACAGGATGCTGGTTAGTAAGAAAGTTTGCTTAGGGAGGAAAAAAGTTACCACCAATTCTAAGATGCCTCAAATATTTTTCCCGTTTCCCTTGTCTTTGTTTTTCCAAAAACATTTTTTAAAAGTTCTCCTAAAGTATAACATTTGAAGTGTTTCACTTTCCCTTTTTTTTTTTTTTTTTGCTGCCTTTCTCAACCCACAGAAACCAAGATGAGTTTTTTTCTAGGTAACATTCTGAAGCTCTTATTTTTTTTCAAATTAAAAAAAAATCTATCAGCAGTTCAGTGCAACATTTTAGATATTGCCTAAAATGGAAAGCTAAATTTTTTTGGTTACTTTAGTATGATGCTTCTCTTTACTGCTGTGGCACAGAAAATATTGAAATGCTTTTCTCTTTTTTTATTTTTTTCCCCAGCTTGTTTATTGTTCCTTAGCTTGGTTATGTCCAGTTCAACACTTAGTAGGCAACACTATTAAATTCTAATCACTTGGTTGAACAAAAGCCTGCTTCATAAATCATTCTTTAATAGCCTGTCTAAAATTTCTTTAGGGCATTGAAGCTGCATTGCAATGTTGCTTAGCCGATCAGACTCTAATTATAGAAATTATACATCCAGTAGTTAAAGCAGTAAACAAGCCTTCTCTGACTGGGGCAGTAATCCTGTGTCAGTTAGGATCTTTCCTGTTGATTCTGGATTTCTGTCACTCTAATCCTACTGTGCCCTGAAAGATCTACTACTGCATATCACCCCTGTGCTACTTGGGCTTCACCTAGAGCTGTCTTTACTGCTGTTTATAGCCTGCCTCACTATGTTCCTCATTTAAAAGTAGAAATAAGTGGTTTAAAAATTAACTCAAAAAGTGTAAGATGATTAAAATTATTCTGTAGCATGATGCAGTACTATTGAATACAATAGAGAAGAAAGAAAAATAACATAATATTTTCAGGATCATTATTTTAGTCTGCAGGTTATGTTACAATAGAAGCCAAATGATTCAAGAACTATTACAAGCACTGTTGTTTTATAGCAAGGACTAAAATTAAAGGATTTATAAGGTTGATTTCTGTGCCATGCATCACCTAACCGTGCTCCTTCTTTTTTTTTCTTTCTTTTTTTTTAATGTTTCTAACACAAACTTTGGCAGTATTTACAACTGCACCTCAGGAACAGTAGGTTGAAATGTGACGGAAATCATGTAGGCAACAAAATATAAAGTGTTAATTATTTTTCAACTTGTTAGTAACAAAATTTCCTTTTAGCAACAGATGATACACGCTAAGAAAACATTAGGAAAGAGTTGCAAGAGGAGGGAGATATGAAAGACGGCAAGAAAGCTTAACCAGGTATTTCCAGTATAAAATTACAATAATTGATCTTGATTTAGTTTTTAATTCTTTTTATTATAAATTTTTCTTCATGACATTGTGCTGTGAACTGAGTTAAAGGACAAAACTTTAGGTTCAGTCCATCAGTTACTCCTTACCTACGATAAATCTAATAAAACTGTTATCAGTTTTATTAGATGCAAAAGCTACTAATAGAATGAGTAGATGGCTGGTATGGTAAAGTCTTACTTCAGTAGAAACTTTCTACCATATTATATATTTATAAGAATACTTAAAGATTGCTGCTATTCTCAGTGCATTTAATTGAATAATCTAACTCAGGAGATGTATCTGGGAGGCTGACACATGAGAAAGCTCTATCTGCTGCATTTTCCAAAACTCTGAGACAAAAATGTGCGCAGGCTGCTTCCTCAGAATTTTGTTGAGCAACAGAAGAGCTTTCCATCTGTCCTTATGGACTGTTACTGAGCTGTGTTCTGTAGGGTCAAGAACATTCATGGTTGTTTTGTTGGTTTTTTTTGTTTTGGTTTTTTTTTGGGGGGGGGTTGTGGTTTTTTGGGGGGGTTTTGGTTGGTTTTTTGTTTGTTTGTTTGTTTTTTGGATTTTTTGTTTTGTTTTGTGGGTTTTTTTGTTTGTGGGGTTTTTTTGTTTGTTTGTTTGTTTGTTTTGGGGGTTTTTTTGGGTTTTTTTTTTTTAGCCATTATCTGTGTGCTCCTTTACCTCAAAGGCAGCAATGAAGTTTATCTCAGATTAACATCTGTGCCTGTGCAGAATTTCCTAAGTTGTAGGAGCTTGTTTGTAGCTTAACAGTCTTGAATTGGATGGACTGAATAGCAGTCAGCACTTGGTAGATAGAACAATGAAATATTTCCCAGGGACAGCCCAGTATCACCACTGGGTGTTTGTTTCAGACACTACATTAACACAGAACCACTTTTACTCAGCCATGGGCCTAAACCAAAGTTTATATTATTTGGTATTGTTGTATAAAAAGACCAAAGGAGGGAGTGGGAGAGTGGGAGAGAAGCTTTTTCTGAGCCTCGTTTTTGCACCAAGCACTTCCATTCACTGGTGATCTCCCCTGACCTCAGTGAGAAAGGGGAATATCCCAGCACTCCCACTACTGACAATGTCTATTTGGAGAGACAATCCCTGGAGTTAAAGGGGTAGGTGGAATGAGCTCACATGGATTTGCTCCACTTGCTGCTTCTCCTGATTAAAGTCCTGGCAGAGAGGAAATCACTACCAGCTTACCTTTATGTCATCATAATCAAGTAAGAGCTTTTTGAAGGGTAATAGCTGGAACCATCATTATGAAATTGTCACACAAGCACTTCAAGAAAGATAAAGGTAATAATAATTATTTTGCAAGTAATTTCACTGAGTATGGTGCCATGAAAAAGAATCATGGTTAGCAGTCATCTAATTCCACAGAAAATTTATACCAGTCCAGTTCAGGCTCATCTGTGAATTTGTTTGCTGTGTATGTCATCAATGTCTGATGGTTTGTCCAATTCAAAATTTTTCAGAAAATGTTTTAGCAGTGTTTAAAATATTTCTGAAAAATTATGTACTGGATAATTTCTATCCCTTACAGGGTTGTGACAACAATTATAAAAGGATGATACCCCAAGCTGCTTTTTAGCAATATAAGTTTTTCAGATGGAGGACTTCTTATTCCTTAGAAAAAGATGATAGTACATCTCTATATTCCTTACTGCAGCACAGGTACTGAGAGACACTGAACTCATTTCTGAACTCTGAATCCATTCCTAAATGTGCATTCATTACAAGGAGTGAATACAGGGTTTACAGAATTCAGCACAGGTTGCATAATTCAAATCAAAGCAGAAAAGAGTCAAGTGCTCAGCAGTTTCTCCTTGCTTACAGAATCTTTTTTCATAATATCTGCTATGCTGCCTGTTGTGAGATCAGTTTAGTCACTCCTCCCTGCTGACTTCTGCCACAGGCAGGCAGGGAGGAGACCCCTACCACCACCTTCATGAACTTGCCTGATCACTAAGAGAGCAAACAGTCAGAGGGGAAAAAAAGAAAAGAAAAAAGAATATTTAACTCAGTGACTCCTGTCTTTGCTCTGACAGTCTTTGCATTGCCTTGCTTGTGACTTGCAATTTGTGAATTCGTGGGTTGTACTGACATAAAATGCAATTTTTTGTGTTTGTATTCATTGTAAATACTTAAATAAGAGGCTTCCTTTTGCTGCAGAGTTCTATTTCAATTGACATTGTGACAAGTTTGTAGTAAGTTAACTGCATCTGGTGTGTGTAAGACACTGGAATAACTTTAAATAATGTACCACTAAATCAGTATTTAATCTTTGTTATGGGTAAACTGAAAGAGATACTTTGTGAAGTCTAATGTATTCCAGTCCAGTGAGCATTTGGTTCTTATTATGCAGTTTAGCAAATGATGTGTTAATACATTTTAGTTGTACCATGACCTTGGGCGGAATAGGCACCATTGCATAAAATCCTAGAAGTCTGCACAAGGGGTACAGAAATCAGCTTTTTTTTTTTTTTTTTCAGCTTGGGTTATCTGGCAACTGCAGTTAATGCCATAAGTATTACATCTATTTCTTGTATGATAAATCACTGTTAAAACAATTTTGTTCCGAGAGTCGTGGGACCATCATATACCGATGTGCAGATTATGGAAATGTCTCCATCACACATTTCTGTCTGTGTACAGCACCTGCCTCACCATGTCTGCTCGGGGCTCCTTCCTTGGTGCAAAGGCTTCTGTTCCCCACATAGCCATCAGGGCTGTTTTCTCTTGAGAAAACAGATCAGTGGCATTATGCTGTGTAGATCCCCAGCAATGAGTCATCTCCATGTCTTCTCTAAGATGCAGTTTAAATCAGGTCTCCTGACCTCATGCTTCCCCTTGCTCCCTTTCTTCCCTTTCTGCTCCACATTCCTGGGGAGAATCTGCCAGCACTGTAAGGCACAGGCTGCAGCCAGCAGTGATCAAACCCTTCAAGAGCCTACCATTAATTACCCATTTCAGTAGATTTTCCTGCTTGGTGACTCATTTCCTTTCAGAAGTTGTGTGTTGATGTGATTGACACCTTCACTTTATACCAAGAATTATAAATTCAACTACAGTTTTGTGGTAATATGAGAGAGAATTTTTTCCACTCACTTGTCATTGATAATCTTTTTCATTAGTAAGATCTGCGTGGTTTGCAGTAGGTAGGATGTAAGTTAAGGACATCAAAAACATGTTATTCCTGCTACTGCTCCACAAAGCACCTCAGTCCTGCAGAATCAACACTCCTGCTCCCACAGTGTGAACTAGAGCAATCCACCTAATGCAAATAATTAGTTGCCTAAAAGCTTGGCCAAATGCATTTCCTCAGTACAGACATATTTATTGGCATGTTTTCTAAGACCTTCTGCAGCATTTTTGCTTGTCTCCAACAGGGCTGGTTTCACTATGGTATTTCAGTATTTGACAGATGCTTGTGTATTCAAGTTAAAAGGAAAATGAGGCAGAAACAAAAGACTATTGATTTGTCTAATAACAAGTCAGTTACGCTTAAAATATGTTCTTTCCCAGGTGAGTTAAAAGGATAATAAATCCTAATTTAAAAGACAGTGATTAATTCAGTCTTGTCCCATGCTGTCATTTTTTTGTATGTAAACAACTATGAAGTGATCTAATAGCAATTTACACCCACTTCTTCCATGTTCCAGATGCTACTGCTAGCTATGTTGAGCACTAGTTATTTGAAAATATCTAATTTTTATTTAATAAAACTGCTCTTAAGTAAAGGCAAATAGACAGTAACTCTGAATTTCATCATTTCTTGTATATGCTTTCAGAAGCCTGCAAGCTTTTGTATGTACATGGAAAGTGGTGTCTCTGCTTTGTATACATGCAGTTGTATGCATTTACCAATCCACTGAACAAGGACTGGAAGATAAATTAAGATTTCACAGGAATATTCATGATAACGTATGAAATCATAAGAAGGAAAATGATGAACACTTAGGTAATTACAGACACACTAGGAATGTATAAATGCCTTGCCATCATTTCTTTTTGTTTTTCAAGTGTGTAGTTCTGTTGGAAAATGTTGATTAATCAATGTGAAAGAGACTCAGTATTTTTTAGTGAGGCGAATTTTGTTTTTAACAAAAGCAGGTGATTCGTTCTTGTATATGCATTTAGATTGGCTGCTTTTGGTTTTTTTTAATTATTATTTTGTGGGTTTTTTGTTTGTTTTTTTGTTTCGTTTGTGTTTTTGTTTGTTTTTTGTTTTGTTTGCTATGTTTGGTTTTTTTGTTTTGTTTTTTCCTTGCTTCAACAGAAATCTGACTTCCAAAATAACTTTTACCAATTTCCTTTTTTTGGTACTGTCTTGGTTTGAAAAGACAGGTATGGTTTAATTTTGACTTTCCTGGCCAATGCACCAAATTAATGTCTTAGGTTTGAGTTGCCAATTTAAATAAACTTATTTCTTTCTGTTGTGAGACAGAACCAGGAGCCAAAGAGCAAGGCAGGCTTAAAACTTTGAAAGGGTATAGAAGAAAATTTATTAACTACACAAACAAAAAGGGGGGAAAAAAGGGAGAAAAAAAAATTTCAGAATAAGATTTTTTCACATTACTCCGTCCCTCCCTCTCCCAATCTTCATAACAACAAAACAAACATATAACAAATACCTCAGTCAGTGCCCAATTTAGTCTTTTTCTGTTTACTTCTGGAGAGAGAAGCTTCTTTTTGTTGAAGTTGTAGGGATGTGTTCCACAAGAAGGAAAAAAAGTTCTCTTGTAGTTTTATCTCTCACGATTTGCATCCGCCCGGGAAATCTGCAACCGTGACCCTCCTCCCAATTCTACAGCCGTCCCAAAGTTGTAGATGTGGGTCATGTCTGTTCCATGGGGTATTACTTTTAAGAATTGAAATGTTCAACAGCAACGATTTTTATCTGTCTCCTTTCTCTCTGCTCAGGCTTCATCTTCAGAAAAACTGCAATCCCCTTCTTTTCTCAGGGCAGAAATTCAAATTCCCAACACAGGTGTTCTTTAGTCAAATTATCTCCTAAAAAGGAACATTTCCATCCCCCCATGTCTCTTTCCATGGTTTAAAGGAATATTCAGTACATCAGTTCATTCCTACAATTTTCCAAAAAGATTTTCAGCCATTTCAGCATCTTCTCATTCTCCTTCCATCTTAAAATACTTAGCTCTTACATCACTGACTTCAGAAATCTTCTTATTCCCTTTCATATTCAAAGGAAAGGCTGGAGGCTTTGCAAATCTTATCTGAACACTAAAAAGTTAAATTTTAACACAACTACAAAAGTTGGGCCAGGCTCGGCCGTGCTGGGGGGGGGGAGGGGCGGCGGTGGCGCCACTCAGCCTTTGTGGGGCTGGGCTGCGGCCCCGCACCGCTCATGGCCATCCGGGCAGGCCCGGCCCGGCCGGCAGTATAAAGAGTCAGCATCCCCCACGCCAGAGCAGCGGCTGGTGGAGGAAGAATCCGTGAAGGTTTTATCACACAACTCTTCCTCCCCTCAGCCATCGGGTCCCCCTCGTTGGCAAACGGGGCCCAAGCGGCCTCCGAGCCTCCCCTCCCCCCCCCCCCATGGGGGTGGGGAGGGAGACTCGGGTTGGTGTTACCTGCTCAGCTGCCGGAAAGACAAAGAGCCCAGTTCCGGATTACCTCCTTTAAAATGTGTGTGCACGGAGCGAACTGACTTTTTTTGATTGGTTGTTACAGGTATCCCAAAAACCTCCACAAAGGAAACTCCCCCAGGAAGAACTTCTGAGTTTCTTCCTCCCAAGTCAACCTATCACAGGTACTTACTAAAATATATCAAAGGCATCTCAGCATTTTTTTACTTTCTTCATTAACAAAGACTGGGATGAGAATCTGAATCTGATCAAAATTAACAACTAGGTTTTTGTTTATATTTTTTTACATGTGGTATTAGAGCCATCTAAAAAGTCTCAAGTATATTTTCTGCCTTTTTTTCAAGAAGTGGCAAAGACACATGCTTTCTGTTTGATTTCCTCCCTGCTGCACATGGAAACTTTGTTCATGACATATTCCCTTGGGGTAAAGAGCCTCTGAGGGACTTCTCTCCAAATGTGGAACACTTTTTTTTTCAGTGTTTATTTTGTTCAGTGGCTTCATTTGTTGCACTGGAGAAGAAAAGGGGTAGGGGAAAGAGTAGGGAAATATTTTCATCATCTGTGGGAAATTAGTCTTGACCAGCTGCTGGCCTGAGACAGTTATGAGATATAAGAAGAAATTTGTTATGTTTTAGAAGATATTAAAATTTATTAGAATACACATTTAATAGGAGTTCTTCAGTGATGGTGAGGGGTACATATTTTGTTGGGCTTTCAGGAGTTCTAAGACAATTTTGTTCCCATCCCATGTGAGGAAAAGTAGAAGAGCACTTACAAAATGTTTTCCATTATTCCCTCCTACTTCTAGCTTTTTTTTTGCCCTCTTCCATTCTCTGGATGTTGATGTTCTCTTCTGTCCTCATTATTCCGTATTGTAATTCTGCCTTAAGTTCCTCAGTATGTTCTATTGTTTATTTTTTCCTTCTTTGCGCTGCAGTTTCCCCCATGTTGCTTTGCCTCTTGTGACATTCCCTGTGCTGCTCCTCATCCCTCTTTTTCTTTGTTCTGTCTCTCCAATGCCTTTCTCTAATCCATCTTTCCCACTTTCTCATTATTGTGCTCACCTTCCTAAGGTGCTTCTCTGTATCCCAAGATGACAGTTTTGGAAGAAAAAAACTACTGGGGGTTCCTTTTTCAAATATTCAAGGAAAATTATTCCAGGTATAAAATATACTACACAAAGCAGCTGTTCCTCTAATTAACACAATGAATAAGCTTCCCCTGTTGTCCAACAGCAAACTATTGTCTCATAAATGGGATGTTTGGATGTGGAACATATCCAAAGATATTGTTATGATAATAAATAGTTTACTCATTTCAGCAAGGAAAAAGGAAACATTCTGATATTTTGAATGTTTTGGTTTGGTTGTTTTTTTGTGTTGTTTTTTTCTTTTCCAAAACTAAAGTTAAATTTTGGCAGTTGACACAGATCGCAAAAAAAAAATCAGTGTGAAGCAGGACAGAGAGAACCTGTCGTAGTAGAGGGGTTTTTGGTAGATTTGAACAGTTCTGGTGGTAGTTCAACAGCTGGAAGAGTTAACTGGTAATTAGAAATAACTGAGTATCTTGTTTAACTCGAATGGAAAATAACATTCTTCTGTTTTGCAACCTACAATTAATTTGATTGTCTAAACTTAAAATTTTCCTTGTAGGACAACTTTTATTTTGGTTTGGGCGTTTTTTAGGTGCGCTGGTTTTTCTTTGTTTTTTTCTTAAAAAAAAAAAATCCAAACAAAATCAAACAAACAATCCCCCAAAAGTTGACTACTACTGTGATAGATTTTGTATTCTGGAAGGAACTGAAATGATGACCCCAAGATATTTGAAGTCCTTGAAACATTTTAGCAGTTATTATGGTATACTCAGCAGAGGAAGCCTCTTTTGCTACTGCCACAGGAACAAACAGTAACGACCTGAGTTATGAAATATGATTGTGATTTCCCCTCATCCTGCTTTTTCTGAACTCTGGAGCTTGTGAGCTATTTCTGAGGCTGCACAGGAAAGTGAAAGGATTCTGGCAGAATGTAAATCATGAGATCATTAACATTTCAGCCCAATTTCTCTCCAGCAATGTGTAATCACAGCAGAGATGATTGATGGCATTGGCGACCCACAAGATAGATACTATGGGTCATTCCCCCATATTTCCTCATTTTCTTTCCCTTTTTGCTAATCCTGGTTTCAGATAACATCACTCAATCAATTTCACTGCTGGTCTAGAGCTGTATTCTTCCAATATCAGATATTTTATCAGATATATCTCTGGGTAGATATATGTTTTGCTTTGCTGGTTTTGCGCCTGTCCTCTTTATTTTGTTTATGCCCCATTATAATATATGGCAGAAATATTTACATTAATATAATTGATTTAATCTTTGAAAAGGTAAGGTCTTTTTTTCCCCCTCTCGTTCTCTTGATATAAAATACTTCCTCAGTAGATGCAGCATTTAAACAAAAATAAGCATCTATCTGCACTACGTGGAAAATAAAGGAGGAAAATTATATGGTTTTCTTCCCCTCCCTTTTAGGGGTCTCATGTGACTTGAAAAAACTACATTCAGTTGTTAAGTGCTTTTAACACTTCTTTTGTTTTCAAGGCCAGGGAAACAGAAGGGAATGAGGGACATGGGACATTGGCTTCTCACATCTTTCTTCTATGTCTATTCAATTCTTAAAAAAAATAAGCCAAAACAAGCCACAATTTTAAAGATTTTTTTAAATTGGAAACATAATTTGGATGTAATATTGATGTAGAATGTTCTAGCACTGGATATAGGACAAAGGTATATGAAAGGCATCCTGTAAGAAGAGTTTTCCAGATACCAAAGCTGTGGCCAAGAGGGGCAAGGGTTTATGTGCAGAACATTCCAGGTGCTTGCTATGGGTGCTGTCCCATTTGTCCATTGTAATCAGGGCTTCCTATGGACACATATCAGCTGTGCTGTAAATGAAGAAGAGTTCTTCACTTATTCATCATCTTTCCAAAAGCCTTCATGAAAACTACAGAAGGAGGCTGAGGATGCATTTGTTTGTGTGCACATTAAGCGCATCTGCAGATTGCAGCTATGGAGGTGCAGAAGTTGCAGAGTAAATGGGGAAAATATAGGGTAATCTTAACAGACCTTAATCCACACTTGTCTCTTGACTCTGATTCCAATCTCATATCTGCATTTCATCGTAGCACTACATGTTAATTTATTAGAGGAAATGATTTATCTATTTCTGTTTTTGTACCATCAATTCAGTAGTTAATCCTTGGTCCTGTTGAATGCTGTTTAAAGAATGTTTCAAGAACAAAAGGATGTTTGAAATGTTATGAGAAGAGTATGTAGATAGGTATATCTGTCCTACAGCTTTTAGGAAGCAGGTATGGAACTATTAATTTAATCTCCAATGGTTTTGTTTGACTGAGGAAAATTTGGTAATGTGGCTGTGGTGCTGTAAGGATGGCACTGCTGACTTCCAAACCTATCATGGCTGCATAAACAAAGTCCTACACTTATTCTGGATGCCATATGCTGTAAAAGAAATAGAATGCTGCAAAACTGCAGGGATTTCTTCATGAATTTGACTATCTGGGATTTCAATCCCACTTCATTCAACAAAATAGTTTCCAAAAGCTGAAGTCTCGTGTCAAAGTGTTCTACTATACTGGGACCAGCATAGCTTATCAAAGCTACTGCATATGAAGGTCGGTAAGGGCAGTCTGAGAGGGACAGTAATATTTGTTATTGTGAAATTTTTAATATTATGAATGCCATTAAAAAGAACAATAAAGTGTAGCCCTGTTAAAGACATGTGTTTGTGTTACAAATACACAGTAATAAACTAGAAAACACTATAAATTTTTTACTCGCATGCTATTCAATTCTCATCCTCTAATGGTTGTCTTTTACTGGATATGAAACTGGAAGGAAGTCCTTTTTAATGTTTTTTCTCCAACAAAAAAAGCTTCATCAAAGGGATTGTTTTACTTTCAGAACAATCTGATGAAAGATATCTAGATTTTTGTCATATTTTAGTTGACTGCAATATAAACAGTTTGCTTTAATATCAGTGCAGCAGAATATGCAGCAGAAGAATGTCATTCCAGGGAAAACCAAGAAAGAACATTAGATTGGGATTTTACTGCTCTGACTTTTCTGATTAAGAGGATGAAGTGGGCAGCTCTTTCTTGTTTGATTTTGTGTTCAGGAGAGGAATTCTCAACTCCTTCAGCTGAAGCAGCTCACGGGAAAGCTGCTGGTTTGTTTGTTAGGAAGAATCTTCAGAATTTCTTCTGAAGGCAGCAGGCAGCAGCTGAGCTGATGTATCTTTCTCTTCCACTGAACTGTCTCCAGACTGAAAAACAGTACAAGAATATCATTCTCTGTTTTAACAAGCTGCTCCTAAGTCAAATTTATAGCTGTAGACACCTTATAATAGGTACCTGAAGTTCTTACCAAAGTGAAAAAAACAGCTTCCCTTTCCATTCTGCAGAAATGTCATATTTTAAGCTTTTACACATTGAGCTCAGATTCCTCCAGAGCTCAGTGTGTATCAGTGCCTCTCACTCAAAAGTGCGCTGTACTTACAGAAGAAATGTATGCTAATGTACAAAGCTACAAAAAAATGTAATATTAATTGTTAGAAAGTAAAGCACGTACTGACATCAGGCTGGACTTGTGCAAATCAATCCTCCTTCTAGTGAGAGCAGATTAATTAAATGGGAAAAGGGCCTAAAATCAAGTTACAAGGAGTAGAGAAGACAAATTTTACCTTATATCTGAAAAGATGGAATTTTAATTTTGTAGCTAAAAAGGTCCTTCAAATTTTAAAGGTTTTTAAAGTTTTATTCTAGGAAATTTTGCATCAAATTTGTTACAACGTTAAACTTACATAGTGCAGATTGGGGAGAAAGTTTGTAGACTTTGGGTTGAGAGCTAGTACCTGAAATGGATTTCCACCTCAGCCTAGGTGACAAAACCCAAGTCTGCAGGAGGGTAGGGGTTGGTGGATTCCCCAGAACGGAAACTCTGCCAGGGTGCTGCACTCTGGATTCCCCAGAAAGGAAACTCTGTCAGGGTGCTGCACTCTGGATTCCCCAGAAAGGAAACTCTGTCAGGGTGCTGCACTCTACACCCCAGGGCTCCTGACCCCTCACCAGCCTGATGCCAGCCACCCTTGCAGCAGGAGCTGCCCTGCAGCAGCTGCCTGAATCCTGGACATGCTGTTAGTGAGGAGCTGCTTTTCCCAGTGACCCCTGTCCAGTGCAGAGCAGATTCACTCTCAGGGATTGTTATGCTTAGGTCAGAGAAGCTGGAATTACTCTATGGACTCTAAGCCGTCCATATCTTTGGAGTGGTGAACTTAGACTTCATTTAGAAACTGGCTTTCGTGTGGGTGCATGTTTGAGAAATCAGCTTCTTCCAAAGGTGATAGTGTGGTTGGGGTTTTCTTTTGTTTTTGTTTTTTTTGTTTATTTGTTTGTTTTGTTGGGATTTTGTTGGTGTTTTGAGGTTTTTCGAGGGGGGTATTGGGGTTTCTTTCCCTCCTTTCTTCTGAATTGACTTTTGGCTTGTCATATCTTTGGACCTCTATATCAGATATTTCTATATCTGTAAGTTGGGAAATTATTGCAGCATCCCAGCAGGGTTAAGATTTGAAAGAGCATTCAAAACTCTGACATTAAATTCTCACTTTAGCTTGATTTAGGTTTATCTTTAGCAGTACTAAAAGGTTTAAACCTGATAGCAATACAGCCAAACATAACAAATAAGAACAATCATGAAGAGGGATGAGGCAAACACTTTCCAGCACTGGAGAATTTCTGATAGCACATACTTTGGTATCATCGAAGATCTGCCTGCTTTAGAGACACTTTCCTGTATGTGAATATGCAATGAGTATTTCATGAAGTGGTGAATTCCTCACTTTCCATTTTCCTTTGCCAGGTGGTCTCACATGCATCACATGCTGGAGTTTCCTTTTTGATTGGCTTCCTGGGTTTGTTTCTTTGTGAGTGCAGTTGACTCTGATTCTTTTTAGCTAGAATATGAGAGTGGTTATTGATATCAGGTCTTTTAGTGATCCTGCTGAGATAATGCAGCCTGCTAGAAGCACTGTGGTATTAAAAATATTAAAACCAACAATAAAAAAGCCTTTCTTATGGCATTTCTCTTCCCTGTTTTTTAGGAAGTAGCCTGTGCCTGGATATATTTATCAGGACAGTATTCATTATTCTCCAAGGGATGGGAAGCTGCTGTCTCACCCTCTCAGCTGGGTACAGCTCACAGCATGCTGTCACACTGGGCTGTGCTGGCAGCCTTGCCAGGGTGGGCAGCAGGAGCAGGGCAGCCTTTTTGTGTCTGCAGAAGAGAGCAGGATTTTTCTTTCATTAACAAACCATTCTGTGCCTTCGTTCCTTTCTCCAGTTTAAAATTTACAGGTACAGTTTGGGAAAAATAAATTATTAATAAATGCAAATTAAGTCCCAAGTACTGTTGTTAAGGCAGAAATATATTTCAGAAAGTTTGCAGGCCACTGGAGGTTTCAACTAAAGAAAGAATATTACTGAAATATATTATAAAATATAAATACATTGTTCTGCAAATGAGCCCTTTCCTATATAGGTTTAGTTTTCCAGAATATCTGCATATTGTAGTCCATATTAAGATGACTTTATAGACTGGCACGTAGTTAATTGCTAATTTCCCAGATGGATTTACTACAAACTACTTTATCCATGTTTGTTTCGAATTGTAAATTTTACAGGCATCTCTACCTGATGTGTAATCAATTTAAATTACTTCAACCTTAAAAAACACAGAGCTTTTACCTAGTGTGTGCTTGCTTTCTTTTCTTCCTTCCTTCCTTCCTTCCTTCCCTTCTTCCTTCCTTCCTTCCTTCCTTCCTTCCTTCCTTCCTTCCTTCCTTCCTTCCTTCCTTCCTTCCTTCCTTCCTTCCTTCCTTCCTTCCTTCCTTCCTTCCTTCCTTCCTTCCTTCCTTCCTTCCTTCCTTCCTTCCTTCCTTCCTTCCTTCCCCTTCCTTCCTTCCTTCCTTCCTTCCTTCCTTCCTTCCTTCCTTCCTTCCTTCCTTCCTTCCTTCCTTCCTTCCTTCCTTCCTTCCTTCCTTCCTTCCTTCCTTCCTTCCTTCCTTCCTTCCTTCCTTCCTTCCTTCCTTTAATTCTTTCTTTCTGCCTCCCTCTCTGTCTTCTCCACAGTATGCAGTATCTGAGGAGCTCTCAGCAGCACACAAGCAGCACTTCCTGCAGTCCCAAGCATCTGTGCTGGGATTTGACCCAAGGAGCTGAATTTTGTGAAACGAGGGGGTAAGGAGGCTAATATAAGAACTGAGAATTCAACTAGGAGTGTTTTCAGGCTTTTTTTCAGTGGTCTGTAGCTGCCAGTATAGCCAAAAAGGCATCAGGGGCTCTTAAGAATTTTCTGCAGTGATTATCTGAAAACATATGATTCCTGCCTGGGTGGTTGTGTTTGAAGTCTGTAAAGCAGCACGGGATATTGCATTCAGTAACACATTATGTAGAGAATCTTTCAATGTCTTTAATTGATATGTAGGGAGGTATTTTGTTAGTGGTATAATCACCAACCCTAAGAGCTAATCTGTTATTGGGTATTTCCCAGCATGCTGTAGTTTCATTATCAGAAAGACAAAGAAATATGGTCTGGTAACCTGGTGATATTTATAAATGATTCTACTGAAAAAGGATGCAAGAAAATAAAATGTGGATTCTTCAGAACCTAATGATAACTTAAAAAGAAACCCCCAACTCCTTCCCAAACATGCCTGTAGGTTTCCACACATCTAGCTCTGTATAAGGCATGCACTTAACCTGATTTATAACCACAATGTTTGTGAATGCAGGACATGCACAAAATAAATTACATTCTAATATCAATTTGTTATGTTTGGAAAATACATATTTTATTGAGTTTTTTTTCCTTTCTTTTTATCTGTCTTAACCACTAGCACTAAATTTTAATATCCAAGACATGGTGCTCAGGTGCTGTCAATCAGCATAACCGCCTTGCCTTTGCTTCTACCAATTTAAGCCAGCTGAGATCATACTTTTTTACAGAATTCTTTAAGAAGTGATAGCAAAACATTTCCTTTGTGTTACCTTGAAAGGTTGTACGACATTTTATTTTTCTGAAAGTGTTCGTAATGGAGGCTGTGTCACCCAAAACTAATTCTATCTCCAGTTTGGGGTTTTGTGCTGGTGCTATAGATCATATAGAGATAAGATTTTAAAACTGCCTGTGAGAGTCAGGAACCTGATCTCTATTTCAAATTGATGGCAGACATTTAGTTTCACCTAACGTAACAACAATACGATGTTAGTTTGAAAATTTGCTCTGCACTCACATTCTAACTGCCACTTAAGATTCCAGCAGGAGTTTTGTGAAACAGCCAAAGGACCACATAATCCTTGGTGAAACCCAAATTTGAAACAAACTTCTGGCTTATACCCAACACAGGCTTTGTCCACATACATTGGATCTCCTTTTTTTTCTTTTTTTTCCCCTAAAGAAAGAGTGGAGAATCTCATGGTTCATTTCTTTTCCTCCCCTGCTTTTTACAGTTTTTCAGAGCCCCATGGGAGCTCTGGAAGTGAACCCAGACATGGGTTCATGGCTGGAGGAACAAACCACACATGGGACAGCATTTCTTTTCAGCAGATGGTAGCCATGTACTGCTCAAACAGAGCTGTCTTGCTGCATCTATGTACAAATGGGATGATTAGGGTATTCTTTGGGCACTGAAGAGAGGAAGATATCGATTCCTTCAAGCTGAGGAGGAAAGAGGCCTCAGTTCCCACCTCCTGGCTCTGTGTTCTGTCCGGAAAGATGCATGGTGGAAGACAATCACAGGCATTGCTACTGATTCTATCTCTGCTTGAGAATAAAAGGACTGATCCTTCTACTTAAAAAAAACCCAAGCAAACAAAGAGCAGTTTTAGGAAGATGATTATTCTGAAGAGAAGATTTTGAAGTCAGGATCCTGAGCACTGCCCATATGCAGCCCAAGGTAGGCTGTTACGTTTTGGAGAGAGGATTTAGCTCCCTCTTTGATTGAAGTTTCATTGAAAAATTCACAGTTTCCAGATCCAGACTATGGATTTTGATTTTATTTAAGCAGGAAATGTCCTAAAATATGAAGTATTGCACCACCTGATTACAGACAATGGTCCTTCTTCATGTGTCTGCCCTGTATTATTTCCTTGCTTTGGAAAAACTGCCAAAATTTTCGGTAGCTATTTATCAAATTAATAAAGTGAAGCAACTAGCCAAAGTTGCCATGATATATAAAGAAAAGGAAAGTTTTTCTAGTTGGCTGAAGAGACCTTTTGATTTAGGGCTAAGAATAGCTGCCCATTTTTTAAGAGTGGTAGAAATGTCATTAGCCAATAGTCCAGTCCTCAAAAGTTAAATTATTCCTCATCTGGAAGTAATTTGGGTTAGACTATCAGATATATTATGAAGGGCCATATTGATTCACACCTCTTTTTTTCTTTTTCTTAATTTTTTCATACTGGATCATAAACAAAAAAGCTGCATATAAAGTTGCCTGCCTGATTTCTGACATGCTCCAAGTAGATTTGACTCACCAAGGTCTTATTGTATTTAATCTGACAAGAGTCCAGACTGCTTTATGCATAATAAATAAAGGCATTTGTGATTTAACATAACCTGTGTTTGCATGCCCTGTGCTGTTTTTCTGGCACACATGGAATGTTGATGGCTTTTGGACTTTTATATTGTTTTGGATTTTTTTTTTCTCTGAGATAATTGTGCTCAGGTGGCTGAAGAAAAATACAATTATCTGACATGACAAGCAGCAGCTAGTTTGAATCCTAAATGAAATGTCAGTCAAAATAAATGACAATGTTATGGAGAGATAGTACCCTCATTATGACTAAGGCTTGAACTGAATTTTCATTATGAAATGTTGATGATGGATACAAGACTTCTAGAACTCAAAAAGGGAATCTTTATAATCCTAGTAGTCAGATATGTGGGCAGAAGCCTCCTGCAGGTAGTGAGGGTCATCCCTTAGATGCTACCAGGATGAAGGAAGCACAAGGGCTTTAAGGACATTTTCAGGTTCTGTTTGAGTCAAAGTTAATATTTGATGCAATGCAGTCCTTATTCTTGTAATTCTTATTCTTCTGGATGTGATATAATGCTTATTCAGGAGCCACATAATGTTATATATATATATATATATATATATATATATATAGTGCTGTGTTAGAACTTTTGTTCTAAAATGTTTGGTGTTGTGCAGGATTTTTGTGTTGGTTCTTCCAAAAGAGATACTTGACTTAGCACAATTTTTTTTTACACTGCTTGAACTTGCAATATTTTCACTATTACCATTATCACAGCAACCTTTCAGTGTTAAATATAGCATAATGAATCTACAGATTTTTTCAAATGTTTCCAGCAACTTTTTATTATTATGTGATCGAACATCATTGCCTCACTTTACATCTGTTATGTAAATATGGAACAGACCTGAAACAAATATTGAGCTTTGTTTAGTCTTACTTCCCATCCATAAAAGTGTGTCTTAGCTTCAGAGAATCAGGACAGATGGCTTTTCCCATCAGACTTGGGAACCCCAAGTCTCTGGGTCTTGTAATTACTATCTACAAACTAAGCATGTAATAAATCTTCACATAACTTCCAGAACTGATTACTATTGTAATCAGGAAGAAATCTTCCTCTAGCATACTCATAGTGTTTTCTGTTGTTGCTAGAATTTAAATTGTATTTCCATTGCTGCTAGAAAAAGGACTCCAGTTTTAACATGCAGTAGGTTGAGGCACTAATGATGAGCTCTCTGGTGTGGGCTGGAAGTGATTCCAGACAAGGTCTTCATGTGAGTGTAAGCCATCATAAGATGCTCAAAGACTGTAGAATTTGAGAGGTATTCAAGGTGGAGAAATGAAATTAATAAGCTGATAAATGAAAAAAGATGTTTTGGTTTCAGCTATCCAGTGCAATAGGTTTTAGGGAGTAGGTTTTTTTATTTGTACTGTGGGATCACAGTAGTACTTCATGGAAGTTCTCCTGGAACCTTTCCCTAGTTGTGTACTACCCTAAAAAAATCTTAATGGAAAATTCAGGTTTTCAGGCTGGAGCCATCCAGGAACTCCTTTGGAATTACTAGTGCATGTGCTTTGGAGCCAAACATTTCAAATATTTTCTCCCCCTTAAACAACTTAGCGTTAATGCCATATTTGCTGGCCAAAGCCACTCCCTCCTTTTTTTTTTCTTATACCCAAAACAGCAGTGCTGAAAGGTGCATGCAGCTTATCCTATTCCACCTAATTAGGAGTGACTCCAATTGCTTTTGACAGTATTGTCACCATTAGCAGTGGTGATGACATTTTGTTGGAGGTGTGCCCTGTGATCAGGCCCATTTGGACCCATTATCAAGGTTTAAGGACTGTACAGCCTACTTCCCTTCTTAGATTCCCTTGCTTCGTATTATCCATCTGGCCTGGTAGAAGCTGCCTCCCAACAGCTTTCATAACTATGCCAAATTTCTGTTCCCATGGAAACTGTTCTAAGAGTTCTTTAAAATTTGAGAGGTGTATCATTTGCCATCTAGAATGGGTAATATTTCCATTTGCTTCAGTCTTTATATTTTCTTTCTTTTTATTACTGGTTAGTGTTGCCACTTGTCCTGAACAAGAGGAAAGTAATGAGTTTTGGACACTAGTTTCGTATCTCAGTTTCTGCATTTTATGTTGTGAAGAACAACTCTTAAAGGGTTTACAGGTTTTTTTTTATTGCATCTTTTAAGACACAGCAAGGAAATGGCACACATTAATAGAAGGTAGAATAGCAGCAACTTCAAAAATGTGTAATTTTATGTTCTTTAAAGTGGATTCTGGAAACCTTTAAAAATGCTTTTAACCATCCATGATTAGATAGTTTATTAAATATGAAAGGAATTATTATGATGGCATCTCAAAGTCTGTGCAGTGTCTATGGATGTACAGAGCTTGCAGAGCTTGCAGGCCCATTTCATAAAAAGTTTTTCAAAGCTATTTAGCTTTCAAAGGTTTTACTTACCAATTCCATGGAAG
Source organism: Acridotheres tristis (assembly GCA_037013685.1). NCBI lineage: Eukaryota > Metazoa > Chordata > Aves > Passeriformes > Sturnidae > Acridotheres > Acridotheres tristis. The sequence goes on along the minus strand of CM072889.1, from coordinate 5,624,209 downwards.
AAGTAAATCTTTGTTTTCCATTCACAGGGAAGCAATCTGCTGCTTTTGTTAAATATTTTCCAGAAAGAGATTAAATGCCACAGCATCTGAGGTCTCCTCAACCATTGCACTACACCAATTCTTTTCTTAATAATCCCATCCCAAATTCCTCTCACGTAGCCACAGGCTTGGGATTAAAGGGCAGAGAAAAACCTACAAATTGAAGAGATGTCATTCACTCCAAAGGTTTTGAATATTTCTGCACTTACATGTTGCCATAAGATGCTGTTTGTGGTATGCCATAAAAATGTCATGTGTCTTCTACTGTCTATTGACACTTCTGTGAATTATTTGCATATATTCAGGGTTCAGAGAATGTTCTCTGAGGATTAGGAGGGCAGAGGTAATCTGTCATGACAGTATCTCTATTTGGACTTATTATTAAAAGGATTTAAGATGTGATATATTTCCTAACAAACATAAAAATGCTGCTCACTGCCAGAACAAAGGATTGCTCAATGTGCTTAGTGGGCAGAATACTAATTTTTAGACCATTGTTGTTTCCAGAACCTTAGTTCTTCCCATAGAATCCTTCTTTCAGAATAGCACTTAATCAAGGAGTTGAATTAGAGCCCAATTAAAAGGTGCTGTGGGGCTTATGTATGTACTTAACTATTTTACTGAACAGTGATGAAATCAGGAATCATAAAGCTTTTGCTAAAGCTCCAATTGTTTGAGCAATCTGTTCTATGTACTGCTTTTCATTAAGGATGCAACATGGGAAATCATAGGCATATTGGCTTTGTAAAGGTTTCAAAAGCTGATTTACTCTTTGCTGTAGCTAGAAAAAGTTGGACAATACAAAGTACTTTTTTTTTTTTTTTTCCTGTAGCATCTTTTAATAAGAGCTGAGGTTTTTCCTTTCCTTCTTCTGATATGGTTTATTTTACAGTCAAATTTTTGCTCTCCTCTCTTCTGGTCTTCTGCCATAAAAAGGCTGAGAAACTGCATTTTGTAAACTTCATTTTATGGAGAGATTCAGAGACCAGCCTCACTGTAGTTACATTTCCCCTCAAGCCAGTTGTGTTTAAGTCCCTCTTCTAAAAGATCAGAATTTAAATATGTTTTACCCTTAGCTCTTTCTTGGCAGTCTTAGCCCTGAAATAAACTATAATAAAAATAGAAAGATATTCTATTGTTTAGCATGAGGTACCAGTAGAAAGGTAGAAAACAGTGAAGATGTAAGCTCAAAACAGAGTTTGCATGCTGCAACAGAGACTCTCTCATCTCAAACAAAAATAAGTTGTACCAGAATTTCTCAGGTCTTCAAATTGGTGCATCAAACTAAAGGTCAACGACTGTTATTTAATCTGTTAGGAACTCAGGGTCTGATATAAATCTGAAGGGCAGCACAATACATATAATTATTAACCTTTTAAAAAAATTGTATAAACAGAGAAAAATAATGATTCCAACAACACCTGAGTAAAATTAGGGGTTTTCATGCCCACCACAAAATGTTAAGAACACGTAAGTCTTAGAAGAAGGTAAAATCAAACATTTTTCACCATATTTGGAAACGGGGAGCAGAATTATGTGAACTGTTTATTGGACAAATGCTTTAAATCTCTTGGAAAAAAGAAGGCATTAACTCCATTGAGCTTTAAATATATCTAATTAACAGAATGAGACAAGAACTCTTAAATAACAGGTGCAAACAATTAAGTAATCACGCTGTTGTGAAAGATAAGATTTAAATAAGATCCAGCCTGACTCTTTGCAGTTTTGTTGAGGAAAATAACAAGAAAGAGATAGATCCTTAGAAATGCAATATATGCCCTTTTTAACTAGGACAGGGGAACATATGTCAGCAGCATTTGTTATCTCAAGGCATGGGTGACGGGCAGGAGAGGACTTGGGGTCCAAGGGGAGTCCCAGATGCACAGACTGCACTTCTGCATCCTTTCCCACCGTGGCATATAGACATTAAAACATGTCCTACTTGCCTGCTCAAGTTCAGGAGGAATAACTAAAAAATAATTTCTCAATAAAAGCACAGGAAAAACAAGTGTGGGAAGAAAAGTGCAGTTGGTGAACCCCAGTCATGAGTCAGGAATTGTTGCACAGCCTGGTGGGCATTGCTGGGGGGATCATCTCTGAGCTGTTCGTGTGGGAAGCACCCAGGAGCAGGGAGCAGCATCTAAATGAAAAAGTTAATTGATGGGCTTGCTATAAGGCAAAACCCCACAGTATGCATCAGAAAAGAACTGAAAACCTTTCATTCTGAATTTAAATTGCAGTTTACAGACTTTATAGTCCCTTTCCTATGCTGCAGCTGTGTCTGCTTTAAAAAAAAATATATTAAAAGATGCAAAAATGTAATAAAGCCAGTTCATGTGAGAATAGTTGAGAAATTCTTGGTAATATAAAAATGCACGGGGAGATCACCCAAGTGTGAACATTAAATTAGGAATAAAAGCTGGGGAAAGGAGGAATAGTTCCAGCTAAGGTTAAGCTAGAAAAAATTATTTAGAGTAAAATGGGAGAATGTATTGTAATCACTAAGACTTGGTTGGGTACATTGATGGGGGAGAGAAAAAGAAAAACTGCAGTAAGTTTTTAGTAAAAAAATATCTCCAGGAACCTTCCTTTCAGAACCGACTGCTGTCCTCACGAGGTCATGTTCTCATGTGTTGTTTTGATGCAATAGTCAATGCCCAGCATTTGGGCTAATTCATTCTGCACAGCAAATGTCCTTTGTGTAAGAATACGTGTTCCTGGAGGCCATTATGTTCCACTATCAAAAAGCAACACTGAACATAAAAAACCAGCATGATTGTATAGGGCTCATGGGTGGGTCAGCCTTGTGGGAAGGGTGTTCTGAGCAACTCCCATGAGAGATGCCTCTCTGTGGGACATGATCAATGTAATTCCCTGGCTGTGTTCCAGCTTTGGTGGCAATCCCCAGATTTTCCAAGCAACACAAGTCTCTGACCTGATTAAGGCCCTGCTTGTAGGACTCAAAGGGGTTCCTGAGTTATCAGTACATGAGCAGAGATGCCACTTCCTAACCATTTTTTAGCAGAAACACAAAAGAAAAAGATGAGTTTTCCCTGAAATGATCAGTTGTTCCATTTCAGCTGTGTGCTATATTATGGAAGAGGACAGGATACTGAGAAATGAAAATCTCTCCCCTACCCACGTGCATTATACAAACCAGTTCTCTTCTGGTTTTCTGCAGTGCTGCAGATTTGTAATGTGAATTTCTGTGATGAACAGAAATCTGACTATTCTTGACCTCTCTTCCTTGACTTATGAAAAGTGAAGGCTGATTTCCTCACTCAGCCTCCTCTTTTCCATATCAGCCCTAACAGGATTCTGATGTAAAAGCAGCCCTCTGCCCTTGGAGCTGCAGTGGTGATTGTGGCTGTGGAGTGGAAGGCAGAAGGTGGAAGGTTGGTGGAACCTGGCAGGATGCTCTCTGCCAAGAGAATAAATCACTAAAGCCAACACTGCTGAACAGGTTGAGCACTTACTATCAGGGTTTACATCCCAAGTCTGAAAACCCCTGCAAAGGTTTAACTTTGTAGACCACCTTATCCTGCCATTTAAATGCATGTAATTCTTTGAAGGATCAGAGCCTTAATTCCCAACAGCTACAACCACTGCCAGAGGAAACAACTGTGCAATAGTCAGAGATTAAGATTGAGAAGGTGGCATTCTAGGAAGAAAAATAAAGAGATTCAGAGCTTAAAATGGCTTCTCCTTCCATTTGAAGCATATTAATCCTGTTTATGTTTGGATCTGTTTTACAGAACTGCAAATCTGGCCAGAGATCTGGATTCCAAAATGTATATAAGATATGAATCAGAGCTTTAACCCATTCCTGGAGTGAAACTGCTGTAAATACCACAGCATATTTACCTCCCAAACACTTTTTTTCTTCATTTAGACACATTTAATATAACTATCTTAGTTATAGCAATTAAAGAATAGTAGATTTTCTCATTTAAAATACTGTTTCCCTTTTAGTGATTGTCATAAGGATGATTTAGGAGCAAATGCTGGGAAACATTGTTGGTCTATAGAACAAGAATGCATTATCATATTGCAATTACATAATCCTGAGTGCAAGTGTATGACAAATGGTTTGGAATAAATTGTGGGTATAAACCTCTTCCAAATAAGAAATAACCACTCATAAATAGCACAGCTAATTGCTTATATGCCCCGCCAATCTCTATGGAATAGATGAATAGGAAAGAATTAAGCAGTTGCATCAGCGGCTTTGAAATCAGAAAATTAAAAGGAAAATTGAAAATGAGATAGAAGATAAAAACTGAGGTGCCATGAAACCACAAAAATATATGTCCACAGAATATTGTTTTGTTGACTTGATTGTGTCATAGCTGCCCCCTTAGGGTGCTGGTGGATTTAGCGAAGCAATGTTGTAACTATGTAGTACCTATGTTAGGATATGAAAGGGATTTTTTTAAAAAAGACTACAAAATTGAAATAAATAATGTCCCTCTTTTTTTTTTTTTTTTTTTTTTTGTGCCAAAGAAGGACTTTTATGAATAGTTTAACAGTGGGCCACAACAAGGTTTTCCAAATACAGTTTTCAATTTTTTTGTTTAGAGACATTTAGTTACCAAATCTCCCAAAGCAAAGTGCCCTACTTGTCACTACTACCTCAGGTTGGGAAAGTTAAGAAAGTAGAAGTAGCCTTTTCCCTTTATCATTCCATGTACCTGGTCAGACAGCTTTTGCCTTGGGATTGTGGCTGATGGCAAGAAGATGACTCTCTAGAACAGTGCAAAAGGATCCCTTGGATATGGAAATATTTAGGGTGAACAGCTTAATTTCCAGGCATCAGCTTCATACAGTGCTTGAGTAAGGAGGTCTGATTGCAATGATAGGAATGGAAGAAACATCAGACTCCAGTCCAGAGCAAAATACTGATCCCAGGTGAGTGTCCAGCTGATGGAGTCTCCTGTGCCAGCTGGACAATGCCACTAATGGCCATTTCCCAAAAAGCAAGACAGACACATGCCAAGATTCAGCCTTTGGCTGTCTCCCTGTGGGGCCAGCCAATTTTTCCACCTGGTCACCACATGGTAATATTGGAAGTGATAGAAGAAGCTTATAGGAGTCAGCTACCCACAGAAAATTGTCATGTGTGTTTTGTTAAATTCAGTTCTTAAACACATAAGCCTCCTATAGCACTATCTAGGAAATAGGAGATATTTGACTGGCTTCCTCATATATCACTTGTCCAAGCTGAAAGAATCACAAATGAACACGAGCAAACAAAAGCAAAAAATTATCCACTCTTTCGTTTTCTTTTTGTAATATTGGCTAAAGGAATTTTCTGTACAACATTGAAAATTGCAGCTTTCTTGGGTCTATAAAAAAATATATGCAAAGGAGAGAGCTGTGCAGAACCCTAAGGCAATTCTGAATTCCCCCTAACTTTCATTTCAGCACAATGTATTTCAAGGATGCTGAGTTCTAACGAGTTTTGAGATTGCATGAACATAAAATCACATGCAAAACCAATTTGACTACTGAGTCTCACCTGGATTACTTTCAGAACCTTATGAAATGGTAAATTTAGCATGGTTTGACAGCCAGAGTTGTAAAATGAGCAAGATTTAATTGCAGCTGGATATTAGGTTGAAATTCCTGTAAAATCAAGACTGAATGGGAGGTGCCTTTTAGTGGTTTCATATATTATTGCCCACACAGTGTTTTTTTATTACTGATGTCAGAATACATCATGTTTTCAAATAAGATCAATAGACAGAACATACTGGCGCAGTCTAGGAATGGTGCTTTCAAAATAAATGTCTTGATTCATATTGTTTTAGCTGAAAGATGGAGTGACACTAAAGTCAGATATTGTATCCTTCAATTCTTTGATAGTTTGAAGACTAGGAAGAGGCTGGAAGAGAATAGTGGAGGCAGCAGTGAGGTTTTTAGCCTTGCTTTCTTACTGTTTATTCACACTGACTTCATAGGTGTTGTCCAAGAGAATGTTTGTATTTTCAAATGAGAAAGGCTGTGTCTGCTGTGACATCATTGCTACTGAAAGCAAGTCAGTTATACAACACCTTTTTATAAGCCCCTAAAGAAAAAACTTCCGTCTCAGAAATTTAACTGAGAGTTTGATTTATACATCAGATAACAAAAAAAAAACAATTAAAAAATTGACCTTTCAGTGTCTTTATTCTGCCCCAAGCTATGTTTGATTTAATTGATTGCCTCATTGCATGTTCTGTGAGTAGTTGGCAGTCTCTTGCTTCTGTACCCAGCTGAAGGAAAGAATTTAAGCCTACATTTGTCAGACAAGCCTACCAGTGCTTGTTTGAGCCTCTTGTGTACAGCTCACATCAGCTAAGATAATCTCTCTAATGTGATGGAAATTACTTCACCTGACAAAATCTGCTTTTGGCAAGGTTACCAGAATGAGAAGTGACTGACTGTGAAAATATGAATGGAAGCTGAAGTTATATGTCTCCAAATAATTTAAGGAGCTCATACTGTAAAGAATGAAAAGGATGGACTGCATGGGGGAACCAGGAAGATGAAGCCAGGCAATTTTAGGTGAGCACTGTGCTGATTTCAGGGGTAGCCTCATACCAAAGTGTTCAGCTGGAAGCAATACCTGCCTGATCTCAAGCATTGCGCTTTCCCCAGCACTCAGGAGTCCAGAACTCAATGGAGGTGTGTGGTTCTTTGACGCAGCAGCACCAACAGAGCTGGTCAAAACCAGTGCCACCGTGGAAAGCTGTTCTTATAAAAACAGTTTGTGAATTATGGCTGGTCTCACAATTAAAAATAAAAAATGGAAAGAACAAGAATAAAAATGGCTTAACGCTTCAGACTTTAATGCCAAGTACATCCCTGTTGAGATACAAATATTAGACCTGGGCAAAATGAGAAACCTGCTTTTTCCAAGGACTGCACAGACTACTTTAGTCCATAATGCTGCCTGGAAAAGCTTGGCTAATAAAAGGAATCATGGTATTAAAGACTGGTTTTGGTTCAAAGGGATCTTTAATGTTCATCTAGACCAAGTCCTCTGTGATGAACACATGAGAATATAATATATCTGTTGTCCACTGCTGAAGCCCTGAAAGCTTAAGGTACAAATTACTCCTGGTCATACTACCTTATAGCTGTCCAGAATATGCAATATTCAAAGTTCCATGTAGCAAGAGAAAAGAACAGGGGAGTTTTTTTTCCCCCTCTGTAACGATTGGGAGAAGGTCCAGGGCTTACTTAATTCCTTTTGTTCTGCAATTAGGGTGAAGACTAATCAAGTTCTGTAAGACAATTCATGTATGCATTTGTTGGGATATTTTATTTCCATTTATACCTGAAAGTCAACATATGTGATGATGGTTTAATGGTTTGATGCATGGAGAAATGCACAGATCAGTACTTGGCTCTGCAAATCCCATTTGTTTAATCTCATGGCAAATAATTATTTAATGATCTAACTCTCAAGTAGGTTTGTGAATCAGGGGAATCACAGGCTGTATTTGATATCTGCATAGTATTTTTGGAGGTAGATGCATAAACCCTCTGAAATTCTGAGACTTCTTGTGACTTCTCTTAATGTTGCAGTGAGCCCAGCTCAGTCACCACTCTCCCAGCAGAGCTTGGCCTCAGTGTCAGGACAAAAGCATTCACAGCTTCCGGCTGATTCAAGTCACAAGCAAATTTCCTGCTGAAAACTCTCCTCTGCATTCTGGATGGACATTCCAATTAACGAACATGCGGTAAATGGCCGCAGTTCTTGAGATAGTTTTGCTGGATGTGCCTGAATATTGGATATTTGTTCATTTGACTTAATCACCCCCCTCTGCCCCCACACCTTTTTGAGTGTGTGGCTAAGAAAGGCAGACAGGAGAGTGACTTTAATCTGATGTTATAAATGCAAATAAATGTGACCCTTAAGAAAGCCTTTATAAGAACTGCTCTATTAGTCCAGCACTGAGGTCCATCTTGTCCAAAGTCCTTCCTACAGCTCCATGAGCAAGGACAGTAAAACTGGGAATACCATAAATGTGTATAGAGTGATTCTTTGCTTCCAATTTCTGCCTGTCAGTGGTTTGGGATGGGGGAAGAGAGATTATGGTTTTGACACTTTGGATGAAGGAAATGTGGTGTAGACCTACTCCTTCTAATAAGGACATTGTATCTTCAGCTAGCTTGCATTTTTGTTGAAAAGTTTAAAGATTAAAAGTGTATGGAAAATTTAATCTTAGAGCACTGACTTTGAATTAAGAGAAAGGAAACCTGCATCCTTACTGATTGTTAATGTAATAGTGCCATGCTTTCTGTTGGCACTGTTAAAAACAAAGCAAATAACCCTATCTTCTACAAAAGTGCAGAGTGCATAATTACAGAATCACACAATCAAACAAAGTTGGAAGAGACCTCCAAGAACATTGAGTCCAACCCAGCCCAACACCTCAACTAAACCATGGCACTGAGTGCCACATCCAGTCTTTTTTTAGAAAAACATCTAGGGATGGTGACTCCACCACCTCCCCAAGAAAACCATTCCAATACTTTATCATCCTTTCTGTAAAAAATGCTTTCCTCATATCCAACCAATATTTCCCTTGGAGCAGCTTAAGACTGTGTCCTCTCATTCTGTCAGTTGCTGCCTGGAGAAAGAAACCAACTCCCACCTGACTATAACCACCCTTCAGGGAGTTGCAGAGAGTGATAAGGTCACCTCTGAGTCTCCTTTTCTCCAGGCTGAATAACCCCAGCTCCCTCAGCCATTTCTCACAGCGTTTGTGTTCCAAGCCCCTCACCAGCCCCGTTGCTTCCTCTGGATGTGCTCGAGCATCTCAACGTCCTCGCTAAACTGAGGGGACAGAACTGGACACAGCATTCAAGGCATGGCTTCAGCAGTGCCGAGTACAGGGGAAGAATGACCTCCCTGCTCCTGCTGGCCACACTACTCGTGATACAGGCCAGGGGCCGTTGGCCTTTTTGGCCACCCAGGCACAATGCTGGCTCACCTTCAGTTGGTTGTCCAGTATCCCCAGGTCTCTTTCTAGCTGGGTATTGTCCAGCCACTCTGTCCCCAGACTGTAGTTCTGCGGGGGGTTGTTGTGGCCAAAGTGCAGGACTTTCCACTTGGACTTTTTAAACTTCATGTTATTAGACTCTGCCCATCCATCCAACTGCTAATTCTGAGTGTTTATATTTTATACCTGAAATCTCTCAGTTCATTTATTAATATGCTGAATTAAATTAATAATAGACATTTTTAAAGTCTTCTGTAGCTAAAGGTCACCTACACAAGCGGGTTCTGGATCATATTTTGCAGACAATTTTTGATATTGTTCAACCAGAATCACCTGTTTTACTGTCCAGTTTTCTGGACTCGTTTCTGTAACACTTGCATGATTTTTCCAATAAGATGCTGAGAACTCCCTGATTCTCTGAGTGTATTTGAATGTAGCATAAATTGGTTACACTTCTCACATATTAGGAATTGCATAGTGTTTTGTAGATCTAGGCCAATAACTGTGCTAATATTATCTATTAATCATTCTGCAGTAGCTCCAAGGTACATCCAAAGAAGACCAGAGCTTTTTTTCCTGCTGTATGCTGCAAGTTTAGTGGAAACTGCAAATTTGATTTTTAAAGCACAAACAGTATTTAGCATTTGCCTTCTTGTGGATGCACCATGCTTTAAACTGCAAAGGAATACATTTTCAAGTATTTTAATGCTGTCTTATTATTTCTTATTTCTATATCTCTTTCTGCAGGGCTTTTTCATCTTTTTGCTGTCTGACACAATAACTACTGTTTCATTTTAAAGATGAAACCAGCAGGATCATAAATATCAGTACTTTTTCTAGAGTAGTGCTATTGGATGTTCATTTTCTTTGCTTACCAAACAGCTGCAGACTGGCATTCATTTGTGCATTCAACCTATGTTTTTACTTTGATCCTGAGACTCAGTCCTGCTCAGGAGTCTTATCTTCCTTGCTATTTTGTTGTTTCTTGCACTGAATGATTTTCAGGTTGTAGAAGCAGAGGCATGGAAAGATGGTGTTGAACATGTGTGACTTAGAGTGTCTGTCATTCTTTTCAGTTCTGCTTCTGTCCTCTTTTGTAAACCAAAGGCTTGTGATAAACACACAGTATCCGTCAAAAACTACACATGTGAAAATACATACTTTTGTTGTGTTTCTTTCCACCTATGAAGTACAAATTAAGATGATGTGACATGGTTATCTGAATTTAAGGCTAGGTAATCAACAGTTTGTCAAATGTTTACACTGGATTGAAACTGAAATATGATCTGCCCTAAAAAGGCATGAATCCATATTTTTGTAAAGGAACTGTAAAGTAGGTGTGAATCAAAGGGACTTCATAGCATTATATTTCTGTTTGATAGTGCTACAGCAGCAAACACAGTAAAACCAGCAGATGTATATAACTATCAGTCAGATTTTCTGAAGTTGTATTCCTGAGAAATTAAACCATCAAACACAGGGAAATTTTTCATGAGATTTCTGTATATCTATAAACGGCTCTTAAATTAGCACAATTAATAGTTCAGATCAGGGATTTAATGTAACAGAAATGTCCAATTCGAAGTAATTCACTGTAGTCTAGATGAAGCACCTGAATAATAGTGGGGAGCTGTGCATGCTTATGCAGCATCTATCTTGTCTGTTCACTTGTTAAACAAATTTAAATTCAGATTTCTTGTTGTGTACTTGGACTAGCAGGAATGTGGTTTTTATTTCTTATCTTCATGTTAAGAAAGATCATTACAAAGTTGCTAATGTTTCTTGAGCATGCAGAAAGCAGCACTATCACCTTTGAAACTTTAAAAGGTACAGCCCCGTTCACTGTAAAGGAATACGCTCTTGGAAGTGTGCACAAAACAACGATTTAGCCCTGTGAACTGGGAGGGAAGGAGGGGACAAGCCGTGGTGCTTTGCTGAGCATTTCCTTTCTCCCCATCTGCAGCATCCATCCCTCAGAGCAGAGGCTGCTCTCTCTGAGGTGAGGGAGGAAAGGTGGCTTGGCCACTTGCCTTAGCTGACACAGCACAATTAGCCCAGCTAATGAACTGTCACAGGATGACAAACTCGATATGTAATGGCCACAGCAATTGCTGACGCTTTTCCAGCAGGGTAATTGCTAAAAGCTCCTGGCTTTTGGAATGTTCCCTGGCCACGACAATGACATCTGGCCAGCCACCGATGCCTGTCCCGTGTAATGTGTCTGTCAACACTTCCACCCTGATGAAAGCAGGGCTGGATTGGAGTTAAACATCTCAGCATCCCGAGTGCTGCAGGGGCTGTCAGCTCCCGGCTGGCTTTGGCACCAGTGGCCAAAGGGGAGCAGTGCCTGCCACCCCTCTCCAGCTGCCAGCAACGCCCAGGAGGGGCTCCCAGGAGGGATGTGCAGCCTCACTTGCTGAGACTGAGGGGCCCATGGATGGATGTGTCTTACAGATCTCTGAGTGAAATGTGATGCCTTAATGTTGTGCTGATATGTAGGAAAGCGTTATTTCTCATGTCACAGGGATCTCACACTCAGCTGTTTGAAAAGGATTTTGAGAAAAGAGTATCTCTGATCGAGAGAAGAAAATAAAACCCGTTCTTCCAGCTGGAATTTGTATTATACAAATAAAAAAAAGTTGTACTGAAAAGAAATTGCATCAATATACTCCATTTTAATCACATACTAAGCAAAGGTTAGATTGTGATTGGCTTTGGATACAGAATTCTGAATTAAGGTATCTTTACATAGGAACAAAAAGTATGTTTTGCCACAGGTTTAAGGGTTTTGGCCTCTTCTTTTGGGGTAGCCATTTTTAAGCAAATTGACTTAATCTAAGTGGTGAGAAATATTAATGGCATATGCAGACATTTTAAAGAAATAAAAATCAAATCCTCCTTTGAAAATTGCACAGTGAAATCAGTGGAGATTAATTAATCAATAATAATCAGTCTGGCCCAGTGAATCCTCAGGGAATAAGTATTCAAAAGGAATATCCCAATAACCTTAAGTTAAATAGATCTTGGTACAAAATAAAATTTTATTTTTGTAATAAATTTTATTATATTCTTGGTCCTGAATTGAAATGAACAATTAAAAAATATTTAAAAAAATATTTTTAAAATTTATTTAAAATAAATTTAAACTATTGAGGGGGATCAATGAAAATATTTTTGAATGAAAATAATATTTTTAGTACTTTTATTCTTTTAAAAAAGTAAGTTGCTTGGTTAGGTGTAAATAATTAAAAAGGAAAAATGAAAATGTAGGTTTTAAAATACATCTTTTATCTTCTGAATACAATTTCAACAGGATTAACACTAAATTTTTAATATATATTTTGTTAAAATAACAACTTTCTAGATCAGATTTTTTTTAAGGTTTTAGAGGTTTCATGCCTGTATTTTATTATATAAACCAGCCAGGTCTGAGCTTATTTTAGGGCTTTTATTTTTGTTTATAGAATCTGTAAAAAAAAACCTGGCCATAAATTCACATTTTTTGAAATATGACAATTATTTTAGGAACGTTGACCTCAGAGATAATGGGCCAAGTTTTCAGCTAATGTCAAGTGATGTCACTTCATAAAAGACAAAACCTCTGACCCAGAGTTGATTAGGGCTTTGTATCCTGGAATTTCAAATAAATGTTAGCAGGTTTTCTGATGAAATCTCTTTACTCCTTGAGAGATGGTTGTAATTCATATAAATATACACTCTTGTCAAAAAAATAAAGTGACTGATTTAGCACAGAAGGGCTGTTATAGTAAGAAATGTCACAGGCTTCTTTTTCTGCACAAAAGAAGCGGTGCCATCCATGCTGCTGCAGAAGATCCCAGCCCGTGGTCTGTCTATGGTCTGGGGAGAGCCAGCAGGGCACAGGGAGCTGGCTCTCCTGCTTCAGGCTGGCAAAAGACATTAAAACATAAATAAATTACTCCCCTTTTGCTTCTAAGCAATTTCTGCAGTTGTCGCAGGCTTATTATGCAGTCACAAAGAGTAAAGGGGAAGAATGTTCCTGAGCTTCTGTGTCAGCCATGCTGGCTGGAAAATCTGAGGAATTCTGTTCTTTCAGACCACCTTTGTTTATGCTGTTGAGATTTTCACTTTCTAACACTGGAATCCCACACTGAAATTGCTGTATATTGCTGTTAGGTAACTCAGGTTTCTTAATAAAAATTATGATCGATTAAATCCACTGATTTCACTGTGCTTCACTGCTGAATGAGGCTGCAAGAAGCTTCATTCATAAACGAGCATTTTTTCCCCCTGTGGAAGACTGTCAGAAGTATAAACACAAAATGGAGCTTTACCTAATGAGTTATCTTCCTCCTTGTCCTTTGTTTTCTGCATTGACTATCCAACTTTTAAAGAAGTTGTTTCTACTACTGGGTGAACATTTCTTATGATTGTTCATGATCCCCATATCACCAGTCCAGTATCCAGAAAAGATGGGTGTTCAAATGTATGCTTTTGAGTTTCCAGTGGACCCTAAATAAAGATTAGCATCAGTGGAGCTCTGTTCTCAACATCTGCAGTTTCCATATACAGATGTGGGCAGAACCAATGATTTCCATTATATCCATTTCCTCTGTATTGAGGAACTTGACATTATCTTCTGCATTTGTATCTTCCCTGCTGTTGTTAGCAGGGTTCTCTGAGCACTGGATGCTGTGAATCATTAGCTGACCTACTTTTTATCAGCTTCTTTCTGGTGCCTTCTGACTCCTTTAGTATATGAGCTTTCCTCTCTGTGTGCCTCTCTCTCTCTGCTTAGTTTTCAAAGATATTTTCCTCCAAAATATTAGTGGGAACCAGAGGGACAACAACATCAAAGTCAGCATATATTTCTTTGCTTTTCCATTTGTTGCCATACCTGCTCCATACTTGCCCTTAACTAGCATTTTGAAATGAGAAGTTGATAGTTATAAGGAGAATATCATAAGGTGAATTGCTTGGGAAATAGAAATACATTGTGGTTTTATTGCTGCCTTAATGGAGAGAATCACTGGTACAGACCTAGGACTCCGGTTATGTTGACTTTGTAGTCTTAGGGCTGATGGATACTTAGGTAGTCTTTGTAAGTTGCTGATATTTGGAAAAGCTTCTGCTCTGCAATAAATAATTCTTGGTATAATCTGTTAATATTGTTAGCAAAGCTCATACGTGTCTCTTTCCCACGCATCCCATCACAAGAACTTGCTATCAGCATTTCTTACCTTTTTTAAACTTGTCACTCGGTATGAAAATTGCATTGTCAGGTGTCTGCCCAAGGCTGTATTTTTTCTATGTCAACCAGAAAGATTCAGCTATTTCAGGGAGTGAATTTAGTAGAAAATATGTTTTCTCCTCCTTGGATATATAGATTGAGACTGGCTCGGATCTGTATATTTAAGTAAGCAGTAGAAACTTAACTAAAGTGTTCCTCTGATGACCAAGAAGTACCATCTCCTGTCTTCATTAGAGAAAAAATTGTTTAATTTTGTTGAATTATGACTCTGATGGGGAACAGAATATTGGTACATACTAGTGTTCAAGCAGACTACACAGACCTTTTTCTAGCTCAAGGCACCAGGAGCAGAGGACATGGTTTCCCTGCTTTATGTAATGTGAAATGAGGTGTTAGTGGGAGAAAATAATGGAAAGAGACTTGGTTACGTGGAAGATAGTAAAACTGAAAGGTGGTGAGAGAGAACAGTTGTACCTGGAAACCACAGATCAGAGAATCAGACAGGCTGGATAGAGGAACTGGAATGGAATGAGGCAGGAAGCTGAGAATGGAGAAAAGGGAGTAGAAAACAGAGTTAAAGCATGAATTATGAGGAATCTGATCACAAACTTCAGGATAATTCACACTGAGTTGTTTTGATGCTGGATCAAGACTCAGCTGTGTCTTGTGTCACACTTCACATCCCCAGTGTAGCCACTTCCATGCTTGGTTACTCCTTGGCCACCTTTCCCTGGCAGCAGCTTCTGCCAAGTGCAGTCTCTTGTGACATCCGTGCTCTGGCAGGAGCTGAGCTGTCACAGCTGAGTCCCTGCCATCCTGGAGTGCCAGGCTGCCCCGGTGTCCCTGGTGCTGGGGAGGGCAGTGGCCCCAGCAGCTGCAGCCTGTGCCCATCTGCACTGCCCAGCCTCCAGGGACACAGCCCGGGCTGAGCCAGGGCAGGAGCCAGGAGAAGCCTTTGTGCTTAATTGAGCAATGCTCACTCCTGAGCAGCCTCATCTGCTCTGGGGAAAAGGTTTGGCAGCAGCCTCCAGCAGGCTGGATGTGATGTCCCAGGCCCCCTGAGCCAGGTCTCTTTAGACTTCGCTTATTGTGCCTTGGTCAAACCTTAGAGTGAGTCCAGGATCCTTCATGTCCTCATGGGCTTTTCTGTGGCCCTCAGCACTGCTGTTTCTGAATAGCCAAGCAAAAGAAAGTCAGAATGAGGTTATGCTGGCCACTTTGGGGATGGCATTTCCTAACTCATGCGTGCTTGACTTTATAACCCCAGAGCCCTTTCAGCATATAGAGTTTTTTCCTGTTCTCTGCCTAGAGCGAAAGTGGGCTCATATTGATAAACCTCCATAAAAACAGGGAACTGAGTTTGTAGAAGTCCTCTTGGGGCCTGTTTTTATAGTACATATGCTACTTACAAGAAGACACTGTTGACTGAACAAAAAGTTGCACCAAGTATATGATTATCTTGGGTATATAATTAATATGACTGGAAACTTACTACATAGTGATGAACAGTTATAGTTCCCGTATTACAAGTATTTTTTAAATTAACTTTTGTATTTTATTCACAAGCAGGATACTATGGTAAAAAATAAGCTACTAATTCTAATGTGAATTCAAATGTGAATGAATCAAAGATTGGCATATCATAACCATAATATATTTTAATTTTTCCCTCTAGAAAGGTTAGAAATCACTGGCATATACTTAGATCTGCTATTGTGAAAGGTTTTTTTATTAGGGTATTGGAGGATTTTTATTATTATTTATATTTCTGTCTGAAGATTTCAGTGGAGATCTGTTACAGTTTGTGCTACTCTAGAGACAAGCAGGCTTCTAAGAAATCAATCCATTATTTAGAAATTGGCTGCTCTCTGCATCTTCATCTCAAAACTAGTATGTCTACAAAGCTGTGGTGTATTATTAATTAAAATTTGATGATTAAACCACTAGTTGCCAGAGAAACTTAATTCCTCCCCAGTAAGACTGATTCTGTAAGAGGAGAAAAACTTAAGAACTTGGAGGCAGACATTCTCCCTAGCAGATATGCTCCTGACAATTCAGTAAGGAGATTTCTTCTCTATTAAAAAAAGAAGAGAAGAACAAGGCAGGGAGGAGGGAAGAGGGAAAGAGGCACAGCAGCTGTATAAATAAGCTAGCATTGGATTCAGTGGTGAGATTGCAGCAGTGCAGGTCAGCAGCTCCTCCTGAGCTCACACAGGGAACGTGGCACAGAGTGCTGCTCTCACTTCCCTCCCTCCAGGCAGGGACTCCTCGCTCGTGGCAGTCCATGCTGCATTGCTGCTCCTTGTGCACTCATAGATCCCCTGTGGCTTTGCTCATCTGGAAATTTGCTGGGCTCCTAAATCCCATATATCCCCTCGTGTTGTGTTTTAAGATGTCCCTGCAGAGTGTCACTATTGTGGGAGTGAGGACATTGTCCTTATAGCTCAGCTCCTGGAAAGCAAGAGTGACTTAACACTACTGCAGAGCTAGCTGATCAAAAGGGAATGGTGAGAAGCCTCATTGGGGATGTAAAAAAGAAAAATCTTTGGAAGTCTGTCCTTAGGTAGTTTAGAAATATGTATTCCAGAGGAAAGACAATGAAATGGAAGTCTAATTCTGTGTTTACTTGCATACTATAAAGGTTCATAATAAACATTGATCAATTCTCCCAGAAAAATAAAAGGCATAAAATGTAAACCAGTCTTTCTAGAGGAATATACTTTCACAAAACACCTTGAATTAAGCTCAAGATGAAAAATAATCTTCAAAATGCTACAATAAGACTTACTAAGGCTTACAATAAGACTTTCTAAGAAGAAAAATAATAAGAAATCAGATGGGGAAAAAAAATTTCAGTTGTTAGTTCTGAAATTTCCCTCCTCTTCCTGCAGGATTCTTCATTTTATGAGCATTCATAACTTCATCTGCTGTCACCATATTCTCTTTTCTATCTTCCTGGGACAGTTCAATCCACCTAAACAGCTCATTTTATCACTGCCTCCCTTCCCTTAGCCAGTACAGCACATTTACAATACATTTTTACATATACTGATATATGTCAGTGTCCCATTCCCTACCGTAATTGTCAGTCAAAGGGATGCCAATGGGATATTAAAATTACTAAAGAAATACTATATTCCCTAACTCAACTAAGAGTTCCTTGGGAATGCCCTGAGAGTGACCAGAATGAGTGACCAGTTCTAGTTTTTCAGAGGTGTGAACATGCAGTTGTCCTCCAGTGATTTCAGATGAACCATTTACATGTGAAAAATTAAATTATGTTACTGTCACGAACTACACTGATGTGTCAGAGCAGAACTCAATTAAGGGATAAGTAAGGTATATGAGATGCTCATGTGAAGGAGTAAGGAAACGTGTCTGCTGAGCTACTCCTTTGAGAGACTTGACAATTGCTGTAATTCCAATAAACACCTATTTTCTACCTGAGATCATATTCAGAATATGTGCCTATCTGATCTTACATCAGCTACTGCGTTAAAAGTTTCAGTCAAATATGAAATCTTTAAATTAAGTAAGTATAAAAGTAATTTCTTGGATGACCTTCTCACTTTGTTGCTTGAGGCAAAGATTATATATAAACTTAGAACATGTATTTTGGCTATTCTGATAAAATTAAAATTTTTTGAAAATTTTTCAAAAGAGACTTTTCCCCTAATGTTAGTCATGTGCAGTTAAATTAGGTGAATAACCTTAATACCTATTTTGGAAAGATTAGGAATGATAGAGTCTGAGTTTAATTCTGTATGAAAAATACAATGAGTTATTTCTAAATATTTTTAATCTCTGTGAAAAAAGATTGCTATTTATTCGCCAAATGTTAAATAAATATCAAAGTTATTAAAGCTCTCTTTCTAAAATTGCTGTTCCTAAAACAGCAACACTTGAGAAATATCAGACTGTGAGACTGTATTTCAGCTCATCTGTAGATACAATTTCTTGCATAATTTTAGAGTGGATACAGAGACTGCCTGGAATAAAGAAAATTTGAGTTTGTGATCTTTTCTAAAGCTTTCAAGGTGACTGGTGATGGTATGTAGAATGAAGGCTCTGCCTTGTTTTTCCTGTTCAGTGAAGGGAAAGTTGCTAAGGGTCAGTCTCTGACCCACATCTATGGCCTTGAAAATGAGAGGCAGTGCAGTTCTGCAGTTTGAACACAATAGAGGTGCAAAGAAAATTAAATATGTCACCAATAAGGACATAATGATCTTGTGGGGGGATCATTATCAGAAGGAAAGCTGTGATTTTTGGGAAATGACAGCCCAGAAGAAATCCCAGGTATATCGTACCCTCAGTGTCTGAGCATTCTTTATCAATGGCTGTGCATTTCCCTAATACTGTACATGACCACAGTGATGCATGTTCACAGCTTGTTCTCTTGTAAAGTTAATAGACAATATGTGGCATTAAATGAACCTTTCTTGTTCCTTACTCTACTTTTGCTTAGGAAACAACCAAACAATTAAATGTAATCGTTTTGGTGATTTTTTTAAAAGGCTGCATATGATGCAAGATATCCATTACTACAAGGAAAAAAAATATTTACTGTAAGAAAAGCTGACATGAAAAAAAGAAATAATGTCACCTGAAATGTGTGAGTTACTTGTAAGGTGTGATAGGTTGACTTGGGAGGAAGAAACTCAGAAGAGGTTCTTCCTAAGGGAATTTCCTCTGTGGGGAGTTGGGATACCTGCAACAGTCAATCGGAGAAAGTCAGTTCACTCCGTGCACACACATTTTGAAGGAGGTAATCAGGAACTAGGTCTCTTGGTCTTTCCGGCGGCTGAGCAGGTAACACCAACCCGAGCTTCCCTCTCCCCCATGCGGGGGGTTGGTGGGGGGGGGGAGAGAGGCTCGGGAGGCCGCTTGGGCCCCGTTTGCCAACGAGGGGGACCCGATGGCCGGGGGGAGGAAAAGTTGTGTGATAAGACCTTCACGGCTTCTTCCTCCACCGGCCCGCAGCTCTGGCGTGGGGGGAAGGCTGACTCTTTATGCTGCCGGCCGGGCCGGGCCTGCCCGGGTGGCCATGAGCACTGTGGGGCTGCAGCCCAGCCCCACAAAGGCTGATTGACACCTCAGCTGCCCCCCCCAGCACGGCCTGAGCCTGGCCCAACTTTTGTAGTTGTGTTAAACTTTAACTCTTTAGTGTTCAGATAAGATTTGCAAAGCCTCCAGCCTTTCCTTTGAATATGAAAGGGAATGAGAAGATTTCTGAAGTCAGTGATGTAAGAGCTAAGTTTTTTTTAAGATGGAAGGAGAATGAGAAGATGCTGAAATGGCTGAAAATCTTTTTGGGAAATTGTAGGAATGAACTGATGTACTGAATATTCCTATAAACCATGGAAAGAGACATGGGGGGATGGAAATGTTCCTTTTTAGGAGATGATTTGACTAAAAAACACCAGTGTTGAGAATTTCTGCCCTGAGAAAAGAAGGGGATTTCAGTTTTCTGAAGATGAAGCCTGAGCAGAGAGAAAGGAGACAGAGAGAATCTTTGCTGTCGAACATTTCATTCTTAAAAGTAATACCCCATGGAACAGACATGACCCACATCTACAACTTTGGGACGGCTGTAGAATTGGGAGGAGTGTCACGATTGCAGATTCCCGGGCGGATGCAAATCGTGAAAGATAAAACCACAAGAGAACTTTTTTTTTCCTTCTTGTGGGAAACATCCCTACAACTTCAACAAGAAGAGGCTTCTCTCTCCAGAAGTGAACAGAGAAAGACTAAATTGGGCACTGACCGAAGTATTTGTTATATGTTTGTTTTGTTGTTATGAAGATTGGGAGAGGGAGGGAAGGAGCGATCTGGAAAATCTTATTCTGAATTGTTTTGTTTTTTTTTTCCTTTTCCCCCCCCTTTTTGTTTGTGTAGTTAATAAATTTTCTTCTATACCCTTTCAAGTTTTAAGCCTGCCTTGCTCTTTTGCTCCTGGTTCTGTCTCACAACAGAAAGAAATAAGTTTATTTAAATTGACAACTCAAACCTAAGACATAAGGCCTTACAGTCTAAGCTTATCCATTTCTATCATGAAACTTCTTTATAGTCCAGTGTACAGAGCACACACCATGGATTTTTACCACTTGTGTTTGAAACAAACCATCTTGCATTCTAAAATAGTCACATTTGCAGTTCTATTAAGCTACCTTGAATGGCTTAGCATAACACTGAACTGTTTTACAGCATGCTTTTGTGAAATTAATGGGGTTTTTTTAGTTAAAAAAAACTTAGAGATGATCATTATGAGACAAACTAATATTTAAGAAGTAAGGTAAAAAGAGAAATACTGAAAAAGCAAAACTGGAAAACTTTTTTTTCATTCATGAAAGTAACAAGCTCATCTAATTTCAAACAGCTGAGATTCTTACAGAAGAGTAACCTTCCAATTTGGGCACCTGTGCTAGAAATGATGTAATAAATGAACCTTAATATTGATAATCAATACAACTTTGAGCAGCATGGCTCAGAAATTATCAGACCATTTATTTTCAATTAGATGTAATATGGAAAATATCATGAAAGAAGGAGGAAAATGTAATTGGGCAGCCTGGGATGCTTTGTTCATATGTCATATTTCAAATGGAGTTATTACAGAATTAGTTGCTTTTGTTTAATATGCGCTTTCAAGTCTATTATTTTGAGTGAGAAAATAATTCTTCTGGGTGGAGCTAAGCTTTAGAGAGCTGTCCATGCCAGTGTGGGTGTTGGGGGTTGAATTGTTCCCTTTTCTTTCTGTGGAATTTTTCCCATTGTTGTGCTAACTATTTGTGGCTACACCTTAGCAGTAATAGTTTTCTCTCGCAGGGGGGTGGGTCCGGAAAAGGAAAGGTGGGACAGGGGCCTGGGCTCTCTCTCGCTCTGTCGTTCGTTCGTGGAGTCAGAGGAAGACAGCCGGGGCATCCCAGCATCTTCCCCGCCATCCCAGCACTGAGATCCACGCTCCCTGCCGTTGGACCTCGCTCTGCTGCTCTCCCATCTCACCCTACTACCTCCGGACGCTCTGCCGAGCACCACGACCGACACCGTGAGGGGGGAGTCACTTTCCCATCCCCGCTCACCCCTGGGCCGCTGCCGCCATCACTCCAGCCCTCTTCAACTGCGTGGGACCTGCCCTGCCCCCACAGCACCGGTAACCGAGCACAGGGAGAGAGGGCTTTGGCTAAAAGGGACTGGAACTGAGCTATACTGTTCTGTTTTGTTGTCAATTTTTGGAGCTGTGGTTGTTTCTGCTATTTTGCCTTGTTAGATATCAGTAAAGAACTGTTATTCCTATCCCCGTATCTCCTGCCTGACAGCCTCTGATTTGAAACTATAATAATTAGAAGGGAGGGGGGTTGCACTCTCCATCTCAGAAAAAGGGTTCTTGCCTTTCCTTAGCAAATACCTGTCTTTCAAACCAAGACAGTGGGTTAGACAGGAGGTATATACATTGATTATAGCCCTTTTGGGAGGTGTCTGTGCTTCACAGAGCCTGTGTATGGCTGAGATGATGGATCCCACCTCAACTCTCAAGGTGAGGCTCCAGACAGGTATCAGAAAGACAGGAATATTCACTCTGGGGCTGCCTCACTCATCCTAGAAGCCCTAAAGGGACAATCTAGTGCAGTACCTTCTTTACTCCTTCTCCTGAGAATGATGTGCCCAGACTTCCATGTGGCTGATATGGGCACACCCTGGGTTTTATTCTCAATAGGCAGCCCTATCACACACAGAAAACAGACTTCCCTGGTGTTCCCTCTCGAGCAAATACATGCTCTTTGAGTTGAATGAAAAGCATTTAAAGATAAAAAGATAAACATGAGGAGCGTGGAGGAGCTTTGGAGGGCTCAGAGCCTCACTGGGGATGAAGCCGAGGAGTGTTCTCTCCTCTGTCTTAAAAATCAGAAGTAAAATACAAATGACCTCTTTAGATATTTGGGCGCTGAAGTCTTGATTCTTGCATGATGGAGTTTCAGTGTTGTAACACTGGGAGCTAGGATGATTTGAGGATGTTTGGGTTTCTCCAGGATTAGGAATAATTGTCAAGTTCCAATGGATTCCAAAGCAATGATCAGAGTCCTGCAGTTGTAGAGAGACAAACATTGAGAAAAACCAATACATGATTTTGTTTAGTGCTGCACTTGAGAGTTGACTTAATTCCAGATGTGTTTGATCTTGCCTCCAGCATCTTCAAAGGCAGTTGACCTTTTCTGACTTCTTACAGAGGAGAAGAGCCTCTGGATTCAGTTGGACAGGTAAGCTGATGACACTTTAAAAGAAGTCTGTATTTCAAGACCTAGAGTGTTAAAAAAAAAAACTCTAAACATCTAATAGAAGCCCTTTTTTTTCCTAAAAATATAAGCTAACTGCAGAAGAACTTTTCAAACACTTCCTCTTGGTTGTTTTCAGAGCAAGATTGGACTAATGAGGTGTGGATAGTAGGGGGCCAATGTTTTTAAATGGATGACCAACCCATACATAAACACTGTAAAGTTTGGATATATATCAGTAGTTCTCACAAGTCACCCGAACAAATGTGGCCCAGTTCTGCAGTCTCTAATTCACTGGAACCAACAGCAGTTTCTCAAAAGTAAGGTTGGAACATAAAATCTTTCCAATACGACCCCAAGTCTTTCCTGGCTCAAAAGCGTATTTCATTCATTCAATATTCCAAGCTAAAAAACCTGTCAGTGGGGTGGTTGTGCAATGAAATTCAAGGTATTCAAGGAATGAGAAAGGTTGTCAGAGCCTGGCTGGTAGTCTATGGTACATGTTTATCTTTATGGTACATGGGTATCATAGGAAATGTTGAGATCGTCTGATAGTACTATTCTGCCACTAACGTAAAAAAAAAAAACAAAAACAAAAACCAGAAACAACAAAAACAACCAAAAAAACCCACCCCGAAACAAAACAAAACAAACAAAAAACAACAACAACAAAACCTACAAGTAATGTCTTATTGACATTTTACTTTCAAGATAAAAAATAGAGACAGACAGTGTGTGGGTGTTTGCATGTGTGAGAGATTGATCATTCAGATGCTCTGAAGTTCATATAATTTCCACAAAAATGTTACTCAGTCCATGGCCTGCAGCCACTGCTGGAACTTAAGACAGCAGAAGGCCATTCACACAGTAATTAGAGTCTGCTAACTGTTGGCTGCCCAACTCATTGATAAGTTGTAAGTCCAGTGATTGTGTGACTGAAACGTGGGTCACCATGTAGGAATTAAAACCCCATGTTTTTCCCATTTATATCCAGGGCCAAAAGAGGGTGTTACCTTCTGAAGTCAGAAGTAAGCCACATTTGTAATGCATGAAAATATCTCACTGTGACAGTTCTGCTGTTGTTTGGTACAGTTGTGTGAGTCCTACAGACAGGAATTTTTTTGCCTTTCAGGAAATCCTCTTCTATTAATACACCAAAGAGAAATGAGAAACACATTATTTATACAATAGCTTTAGACTAATTTGCAAGGAACCTTTTGAAATGAGGCTTATACACTATCACCACCTCCTCCAAAGAAGACTTGCTCTATATTTATATCCTCAAAAATGAGAACAGACTTTGACACAGGGAATCTGTGTCATTGAAGTGCTGAGAAATTGTCAGAATATTTTTGCTGATTCAGGCCACTTGTAAAATGGTTTGCTGTCCCTATGGAAAGCATTATGCATAAAATATTAGAGCTCAAAATGTTAATGATTTCTAAACTAACTTTTAAACTGAAAAATCCTCTAAATTTTCTTGACTTTCCTGTGTGTAGGTATAATACACAGAGCAGGATACTGTTCTGGGTACTGTGTGTATGTTATGCCACTCTTCAGTGATGTACAGCCTCACAACCACCACTTTCAGCTGGCTCACTCTGGAAATCAGAAGCAGTACAGCATAACAATCTGCACCTCTTTTACAGAAATTATCTTTTCCCCATGTTCTTATTTTTCTCCTTGCATAGACTGCTGTTGTAGCATTTCCTATCCTCAGTGGAATTTTCATGAGACTAAACTTTTTTATCTTAGCTGTGCAAATGATTTTACTGGGTATCCTCCTGATTTCTATTTCTGGACTAACAGAGCTGTAAGCTACTTAGATAACTGTTGGAGTACTAAGGATACAGTTCTTGTGGCAGTGCTGGATAGGGCTGAAAGTGATGTTTCCTGTTTCATAACATCCAATCTGTCATCTCACTGAAAGTTTCAGGTATTTTCCTACAGCAAGGGTGAAAGAAAAATAAACATGGTGGGAAAGGGATTGATGGTGGAAAAAAGGGAATGTGAAATCAGATAACTGACATGTTACTGAAAATACACTTAATTTAAACTTTAAAAAATCCTTCTAATGTTTTTATTGCGCCTGAAAAAAATCACTCTGTTTAATAGAACATTTTTCAGATTGAGCAAAGATACTTTTGGTTTTGGTTGTGTAACACTGACTTCTGTAAAGAAAAATACTCCAAATGCTTAGAAATCAATATCCAGTGATTCAGTTATTTCCTGTCCATCTGGAATCAAGCAGATATACAACAGCTGAATTTTTATGACAAAAGAAAAATTGATTTGACAGTCTTCAGGAATATAAACTTGTATATAAATATCTAGAGAGCATAAAATAGCCTCTGATATTATTTGTAGTGCACTTTGCTCTGTGAGGTGAGTATTAAAATGTTGCTTTCAATAATCTAATCCAATGAATTATGAAAAAAAAAAAACCCAGAACATGAACCAACATAGATAAGGCAACGGACTGTGAATTCATGGGTTAAACTCAATAGTCTCATCTAAGACATTTAGCCTTACTGAGTGTTCCTTTGAATTTAAATGTTGCTGATAACTAGGCAACTTTCTTATTTCAAATAAATGGACAATGGATCTTGAGATCTATAGTACAAAAATGCAATCAAAAATTACAGTTATATGTGTACATTTTTCTGTATGGCTTCTCTGCAAGTTCATGGGTAGTAAATTACATGCTTTGGCAGAAACAGCTTTTCCTGCTCTCTTCTCAGCTAATCTCCTGATGCTTTTTTAATTTTCTCCTCTTGCTAAATCTTTGCTTTAAGTATTATCCTACATGAAGATGAAGAATGTAGATAACTCTAAGGGGCACATACAAGGTAGGATGCATCAGCAGAAGGGTGTAAGCTGGCTTTTGTTCAAAGCTATAAAATGGCAGTGTGCTTTTCTCAGTAGACCTGATGTTATGATTTTAAGATATTGTTGACTTATTGTCAGCCTGATTTTTGAATTTGATTGAAAATACATCAGAAGAACTTGCTACATATGGTGGATCCTGACTACCAGTTAGTCTGGAATTATTTCATTTCCTTACAGACTTAGAGCTGAGATCAGTACAAATAAAGTTCTTTATTTGTTGATCATCCCCTATTTGTGCTGCTCCATTTGATATCTTGTAACCAGCACCCACCAGCTGTGGTCAAAGCTGCTGGTCAACATCAGTCCGAAGTGTTACGTCACAAGAAGCTGATAGTCAAAATATTAGGTACATGTGTACATGACACACCTATTCCTAGCAAACTATGGAACATTTTTCTTTTCCAGACCCTAGAGCTATGTGAAAGTTGTTAAATTAAATGCTGTCGGCCATGCACCTCCCTTTTGTATGCGAGTGATTTTGTTCTTAAAGTTGTGAAATCTGGTATTTCAGCTTTCTCTTTATCTCCAAAATTAATAGCAGGTTAATTTGTTCACTTGGTGGCAGATGGTTAGCTAGCATACATGCTTTTTTTTTAATTACAATTAGCTGCTTCTCACAAAATTTGCTTTTTCCTAGTCTCAGTCTGTTTAGTCTTTTAATATTAGTATGAAGGTCTTATTGTTCTGTCCAGCAAAGTATTTTGCTTTCCTTTGCCACATACCAGGATGCATCCATTTATAAAAAGAAATGCTTTCATGTTTCCTGTTTTATGTTGTGGCTTGCTGAATTACTTAAATATATCCTAAAATGAAATGTCACCATATATCTGTGCTGTGTCTTATCTGCATTCAGGAAGGCTGAAATTATTTATGGTAGAAGGCATCTGTGCTAAGCTATATTGAGAGCAAGCAGTGAGTGGAGGCAAAATATGGTAAAATATGAGTGGCACCACACCTGAGTGGCACGAGTTGGTCAGGCTGTAGTGTAAATCACCTGTTGGATACTGGGATGGGCTGGTTTCTTTTTTTGTTGATTATAAATTTGACTTTCAGGCAGGAATTACTATTAAACCTCAATCTGATCTTCAGCATTTTAAGCAAATTGACTTCTGGGGGAAAGGCATATGAGCAAGTACTTATGTATGCATAAGTATCAAATTTAATCTATGCAGGATAGGGGCTTTGCAATGACACTTTGTTCCAGCCGAAGTCATTCTCATATTCCTTGTACAGAACCAAGCCCTTCCCTTCCCTTTGATGAAACTCTCTTTAGCTGCAGGGCCCAGAATGTCCTGGATCCATGTGGGGAGATGGGCAGCCAGCCAGCTCCTGCCTTTGAGAGTCCACTGAGACTACAGCAGAGCAATGCTTCTGATGTAATGTAAATACATAAAGTTAGCAAAAATTTACATCTGATGTTTGGATTTTAATCATTCATGATTTAATATAATCAGATATACATTATGTTAATTAAATCAGATTCCAGACATACACATCCCTAAAGAGAAACATGGATATGACAAAGAATTTGGAATGTTTACCAAATAGTTTATTGCATTTCAGAGTGAAATATATGCGATTTTGGAGAAACAAAAATCCTCTAACAAAATTGACAGCAGGTTAAAGTCAAGCAGCATCTGCATTACACAAAATAGAAGCTCAACAAAGAGCCTTGAGTATTGATTATCCAGTGGACTCAGCTCAAAACAAGGTGAACAACGCACTTTTATTTCTAGATACCAAAAGTTTTAATCAGTTTTAAACAATTACTTTGAATTTTACTTATCTTACAGTTTAGTGTCCAGAGTACAAAGAAATTCTGATTCCTCTAAGGTTAGAACAACCAGGATATAAAAATCTGTAAGCAGGCTACTGTCTCCAAGACAAGGTTGGTTGTCTCTAGCACTCTGTCATAAGTTCTCTTTCCCACATTTTCACCTGTGTTTAAAAGAACTAATCCTCTAATAAGCAAGAAGGAACAAATGAAAAACATAATTAGCAGCTGTGCTCTGCAAGTTGTTTTATGTGTCCCAAAGCAGCCAGTCAGTGGTCCAGCTCTGGAGAGTGTTTTCATTTGTAGCTCACTTTGTGATACAGTATGTAAAACATCACATGATATTTTAAATTGCATCATTTAAATGAATCATACCTATGAAATGAGAAAGTGTTGTTCTTCCCTTGAAGTATCTCCAAAGCAAGAACTGAAGAATGTTGTCCTTAAGGGCATCAAAAGTAAAATTTCATTACTTTTTAAATGAATAGGCTTATTGCTTATGCTCTTTGATAATAAATCAGCCCTCTGTATCCATGTCACTATAATCCATTTTTCTCTCCACACCTCAGAAGTCTGATTTTTCTTGAATTTTATTAAATGCTCTTAAAATACCTTGCTTCCTTCCAGCTAAATCAAATACTGTCTGATCCCAATCCTCCACTTAATCTTTATTTAAATTTAACATGTCTTTTTGATTCTGCTTGGGTTAAAGTTTCTATTCTTTAGCTCAACCTTTGCTATTATAATGTCTCTATATTGCAGAGTCCTGCTGCTTTGCTATACAATATGCCAGATCTAAGAACTAATGGATTTGTCTTATGAAAATATAATTCAAGACATTCAGATACTGGTGATAAGTTTGTAGACAATTTTCTTTCTTTTGCCATCCTCTTCATATGAAAAAAAGCTATTAATGCAGCAGCTTTATGTGAGCTAGTCACTACAGTGGTGATATTTTTGCATTCTTCTGCATAGAATCAAAGTCAGTCTATTACAGTATGGGGAAAGGCATAAATTACAGTACTTAGCATTCAGACTTTTAATATTCTTTGATACCACAATCTTGGCTATGATGAAGTCAACAGCAAAGCTACTGTTGACGGGATCTGAACTTGGATTTGATGACTGAGATGTGAAGGAAAAACTTGGCACTGATTGTGAGTGAGGGAATTAGCTAAAAGAAGAAAAAAAACATATTATGACTTGATTTTTAAAGAATAAGAGCTTTGCTTCTCATAGTTAATAGTGTCCCAGAGTAGGACGACAAGAGGAAGGTCTTAATATGTACATTTTGAAAAAATTCTGAAATTCATGTTGCTTGTGTATATTCAGTAGACGAAGGTTTGAAAAATTAAGCTATTTTATTTAGCTAGAGTTAAAACTGAGTTCTGATATAGTTCCATGAATTTCCAAAATAAGCATTCCTGTTGATTTTAAAAATAAATTTGATTTCCAAATTATAAGCTCTTATTAGAAGACCAGGAGTTCCATTGACTTGATCAGTATGAACTATTGCATACTTCTAACATAACACACAGAAAAGTACCTATACTGATTGGATTTTGTTACCAGTTGATAGTTGGCCTGACTTTATCTGGGATAGAGTTCATTTTCTCCCTGTCTTGTACAGTGCTGTGATTTGGATTGCGCATGAGGATAATGTTGATAACACACTGATGTTTAATTGTAGCTGAGCAGGGTTTGCTTTCAGTCAAGGGCTTCTGATTTCCCAAGCTCTAGCAGGGGAGAGCACAGCCAGGACAGCTGATCCAGAGCAGCCAAAGGGATGCTCCAGGCCTGGAACATCCTGCCCAGTCTGTGAACTGGGGGAGCTCTCTGGGGGCAATGGCTGCTGCTGGGGTATGGACTGAGGTTCATTCAGTGGGTGCTGAGCAGCTGTGCCATGCCTCACTTATTCCTCTTGGGGCTTATTCCTCTCCCTCCTTTTTCATTATTATTAGTAGCAGTAGTATTAGTACATTTTATTTTGTTTCAGTTATTAAATTGTTCTTACCTCAGCCCGTGAGATCTTTACCTTTTCTTTCTGGTTCCCTCCCTACGGGGCAGCAGAGGCAGTGAGTGAGTTTAGTGCCTGGGATTAAACCCTGACAATGGCACATTAATTAGCTGGAAAGTCACTTATTTTCTCTGATCTAGCTATCATGTTCCTTTCCCCCACAAGTACTCTTGAAATGCCAACTTTCTGCCAAGCTGTTTCTTATACTTGTTGTATTTCTGGCATTCTGTCTTCCACGTAGGAGGAAAAATATTGTCCTAATCAGCACACTTCACAGATCCTGAAAATAATATTAGAGCAAAGCTTGCAGTCTGGTCAGACTTAGATCTTTTT
This sequence comes from Acridotheres tristis, assembly GCA_037013685.1. Taxonomy (NCBI): domain Eukaryota; kingdom Metazoa; phylum Chordata; class Aves; order Passeriformes; family Sturnidae; genus Acridotheres; species Acridotheres tristis. The sequence continues at coordinate 5,594,664 of CM072889.1, read as the reverse complement.
GTTTCTTTTTTTTTTTTTTTTTTCATTGAATTTCTTCTATTTTGTTACCTTCAGTTTTACAAAGGAGTCAAAGGGAATCAGTTTCACCCCAAAATTTTGTACATGTTTCTAAAACGTATCTCCCATATGACAGAACTAGATAGCACTCTTGAGAAATACCTCTATAAATCAGAACTGGTCTGGCATTCTTCCATTTCCAGCAATGTAGTGGTCAGAGTAGATTTTAATGACATTTTTACAGGATTTGTACCCTTTTAAAAAACATGAAGAAAAAATAATTTGCCTTTACTGAAGTTCTAATACTGAATTATTTACCATGGCTTCTTTGGCCTCAAATTTAGCAGAGAGTACACAACGTAAGAATTAAGAACATTTGTAAATGTATTATGAGCTCACCATCTGGACACTGGCAGGACATAAAATTAAAGATATTCAGTGTAAACCTAATTAAATTGAATTTAACTAAAATTGCTATCAGTGCACAAGATGAATTAAAACCAAATAAAAATTTGTGATAATCTATGAAAACAAAGAAAATAGCTGTGGGTCCCAGTCTGATGAAAAGTAATGGGTGATATAGCAAAAATATACCTTTTTTTGCAATTAATTAAGATCTATGGGTTATAATAGAGAAATAAAGGAAAACCTTCCATTCCTTAAATCATGGTCCATAGGCTCTGTTTTCTGCAAGAGGAATTAAATCTAAGTCATAAGTTCAAAGTGGTAGTACTAGTCTATATGTCTTTCTTCTTGGAGAGTGCAGAAATTAAAGGCAGTATTTAATATTTTTCCCTTTCTCCAAGGGAAAGATTTGTGCTATGATAAAGATTTTGAAGCCTTCCAAGTGGGGTGTATGGCTGTATTCTTGTGACTAAAATGCAATTAGTAGAGCTAAACTTAGTTCTCTTCCCTCTAGTAGCAGAAAATGAGTTTAGCTCTGTCTGCAGTGGGAGAGGCAAGCAGCTGGTGTGCTAAGACCATTGCCAAAGCAGTCAGACTGTGGCATTAGTTTTTAATGTATGGTATCAAGAGCTTTGCTTTCCTGGCCTGAAGTACAAGTGCTTTACTATTAAAGCCGATCTGATAAATGTGAGAGTTTTTTAGAAAATTTCAACTTTGAGAGGATAACACTGAAAAAAGAAAACTGTCTTATGAAATCCATTAATCTAAGCTGTAGAGTATTGGTCCAAGTTTTGTCAGACTGGTTCCTTCTGTGTAGTCAATGGTGGGCTAGTCAGGGTCTCCAAGAATTGTTCTGGCTTCTCTTGCTGACCTGTCTTGCGGTTTTGCCCTGGCTGTGATGCCCAGTGAAGCTGCAGAGGAGATGTGGAACATAGGACAGGGGAGAGGACAGCAGGCATTTTAACTGTATTCCCATACAGAGATGCTTAAATTGTTTGTTTGGCATGAGTGGGGAATTCAAAGGGGAGGAAGATGAAAGGTTAGGAGCTTAAAATAGTTTGTCTGCAGTAAAAATTACCTTTTTTATAATGCACGCTTACTTGATGAAAAACATTTACTGGTTATGAAAAAAAAAAAAGTTATTGGAAGCTCATATTTTCCATTAAAGTCAGTTTCAATGAAAACTTTCTTATTGAAGCTTTTACCATGTACTCTTTGATTTGGCTCACAGTGACACATTAAGCTGTTATTGACCAGACTTTTGAAATGGGACTTTTTTTGAAGCGTTCATTTATTTAGCTACTGGCACAGTCTTCCAAGAAAATCTTTCTGGGGATTTTGCCATTGTTTTCTAAGTAAAATTAATAATTAATAAATAAGACATGTAAAAGAAAATAATGAAACTGAACGCAATAGACACCTGAAGTGAAGATGTCAGAACTTGTTTCTTTTAACCAGATCTCTGAAGTATGCACAAGATAAGTTTTGCAGTTCTGATGTTGAAATCCTGTAGCCAAATCTTCTGCTTCAAACTTGCATGCCACAATAGCAGTATTTCAATGCAGCATCAAGGTTAAACAGCAGAAATCTTGGTTGCCTCACTTCTGCACAATTACAAGGACCAGGAAGAAATTGAAGAAAACAAAATACTAATAAAAATCAATATCTGTTTTCCACTGCAGATTACACTGTCAAAAAATCCCTGCACTGCTGCAAAATACTGCTACCATTAAAAACAAACAAACAAACAAACAAAAAATGCAAACACATTCTGAAAACTGTTTCCATGTTTGGAAAGTAATGATTCATCTCCTATGATGAACCACCTTTTTGAAATTAATTAAACAGTAAGTTCGTTTAAAACTCAGTTATTAAGAGTGGTTGCAAATGTTCCTAGGGAAAGAGCAGTTTTGCTTTGTACCCACTAAATATCAGTTATATAGGTGATTAAGTATGTGTCAATAATAAAAAACAAGAAACTGTGGTTAGAGTTTAAAATCATGGCACTTTTAAAAATGTGAATGCTGTCCCCTATTTTCTGAATGTTGTGACTGGGGTGCATGCTACCTTTGAATTCTTGGGCAGTCAGGGAAGGAACAGCATTTGCTGTATGCTGTATGCTTCCAAATTGTAGTTAATTAATACTTTGATTCCTGAAAATCAACACACAAAATGAGGTTACATGATAGAGGAAATTTAACTTAATCTTTTGGAAGTTTGCTATTTTTTCATTTGTGCAGAAATTTTGTATTTTTGAGGTAATATCAAAAATCACCAGTAGAAACTGGACTTTATCCTCTGCTCAAAAGTGCCCTGGTTAATTACTGCAGGTGCTAAATGGGAGACTAAACAATAAAAGAGAAGTGAGAAAGGATGTCTGGGACTGATAAAAATGCCTGGAAACTTCTAATATTTAGAGAAAAAGAATATCTTGGTTATTTCCTGGGAAGCCTGGAGCCCACAGGCCTTTGGATTGAAGGTGGGGCAGTGAACTGGGCACAGTGAGGACAGGTCTGCAGGGAAAGGGATTTTTGGGGGGAACCAACACGTTTATGTCCTCAATGTGTTGTGAGCTCTGTGTTCCCAAATAGTTTTCTCAAATGAGCCAGTTTATGGTTTAACCTCCCAAGTGTTTCCTCGTGCCTCCTCCCCTCCTCTCCCCTCTCTCCACAAATCCGTAGAAAGCCACAACTTTAAGATTTCTGAGCAAAGAGTTTGGTACAAATTCAGTGTTTAGTATTTCACCCTCTACCCCAAAAATCCTCATCCCACAGCTCTTTAAAATATATCCGCACTGTTTGTGTTTCTGCTAATCACTGTGGCTCTGAGACAGTGGAACAAGAACTGCACAAAAATTAAACACATTCTTTCAATCATTCAGTTGTGTGGAGGACCAACAGTGACAACAGTAAATACCTATTTTACAAGGGTTTAGAGTGACAAATACCTCCAGAAGGACATTTCCTAATGTGTTTCTCAGGGAGCATTTTTGCCTGCATGAAAACATGTTTCTGGTTCATTACTGATATTTATGCACAATACCAATTTAAACAACCGTTTATTTTAATTCAGTGCATTTCTGGTTTCCTCAAGTTAGCTCTAAGTTTCATTGTAGGCATAAAACATTAATAGGGATCTAATTAAACATATAATTCATTGAGATTAATTGTGGGAATTAATCTCAGTAAAAGTCTATGTCCCAAAGTAAGATCTTTCCCCACTGAAGATATGAAAAATGGTACAATATATCTTCTTTTATCAAAAAATCAGATAAAAGTAAAACGTGGTAATTGTTGTTTGTTATAACAAGACATAGTAGAGAAATGAGAGAATTAAGGACAGAAAAGAATATATCTTAACAACTGTTTGAACTCATGACTGGTTAATATTAGATGCTGGGATTAAAAAAATAAATCTAACCATGTCCCATCTACTCACTCTGGGAAAACTTCATTATACAGAATCCTCAAACCAGAGAAATGGAAGGTTTGTTGAAGGGTGAGTGCAAATGGAATGGAACAGGACTGTCTTTTGAGACGTTTTGAGTGTTCTGGCCAAATAGGCTTGGCATTGACCACACACATGCTGAAGCTGACAGGGCTTTGATTAGCCAGCAAAAGCTGATCCATTTGCCAGTGGATGTATTTATGTTTTTCAAGTTTTGCTGCTTCTATTTTTGTCAGTACTTTTATTCCTTTTTGATACAGGAGTTCTTTGTAGATGAAAACTGTTTCTGCAGTAACAACTCATGATGTGACCTGAAAGGGCTTTTAAAGTATTTTATTGTGTTCATAAAAGGATATTCCTGGTTAGCCACCGTTTATAATTGCCATAGGTGAGCTTGTCTTTGGAACCATTTAAAGCAGTCCAGGGCAGTGGTTTTCATGCAAGGTGTAGAGATCATTTCAGTCCACAACTTGTGCACTGTTACCAGGGTGATAATTCTGTAGTAGTGCTCAGTAGTACTCCAGAAAGGTGACTGAATGGTGCAATAGCTACTTGAAGTACCAGTGGGACATTTAAAACCTCAGAGTGCAACTGCTGGCGCTGGAATTTGTCAGGAAGTTTAAGCATGCCTTTATCCTGTGTATCTGATAACCTCGGCTGCTGTAGATCTTTTGTGCTTCACCCCAAGTCTAAGAGCAACTTATCAAATGCAGCATTTCCCTGCCTTTTATGCTGATGGCTGTTACAGCTCTGAGGTCAAGAATTTTCAAGTGGAATTTGGTCACCACTTTTCAAATGTCAGCACTTTGAAATTATTTTTCCTTCCCTACATAATTAGAGGGAAAATGACAGACCTACTCATAAGGTCATGTGAGAAGCTGGACCAGGTTGTATTTAGTTTTTGACCTACTCATCAATTTGTAACAATGGTTCTAAAGCTTAGATGTGAGTTCTCAAAAAAACCCCCAATCTTGTCTGTCTAATTCTTATCTGGCAAAAGTGTATTGAGTTCTGCTTAAAGAATTTGCTTGGAAAATGCTGAAGATATTTTAGATCATAAATCAAAAATATATAGATATAAAAATTCTTATAGTTCTTGGACTGTGAAAAACAGAGGCCTCTCTGAGTTCCCCAGAGAGAGATCAAAATGCAGGGTTTGAATTAAAACCTTGAGAGAAATTAAAATATATTAAACCACACAGACATGAAATAGAGGTGTAAGGTTTAGTTTTAAGTAGAAATATTATTAAGTTGCATAGATATGAAATAGAAGTATAAATCCCAGTTTTATGTAAGTAAAAATTTTTTAAGTGCCTTAAAGAGCAAAAGCCTTAGAATCTAGTGTAAAAAGCTTCAGTGACAGTTCAAAAACATAGTTCTAGACATATTAAAAATATACTAAGAATATTGCTTACATTCTTCAGATAGAACAGATAGGCTATATGCACAAGCTATGTGTAAACTTTCGTATTATAGAGCTAGAATTCTAATAGGTTTAGAAGAAATGTTTCAGATTCGTGTTTTTAGCTCATTTGGTAATTTGTACTGGGGAGACTCTCTTTCCCTCTCTCCTCACTGCCATCATCACTGCTCAGGAGAAGACAGGAGCTGCTGCTGCAACCTCTGCCTCAGCTCAAGACTCTGTACCAGGCCACAGCTTCTACCTTTGCCCAGGACTCTGCACCAGAGAGCTGCTTCTGCTTCTAATTGGGACTCTGTGCCGAGAGCTTTTAGTATGGACTTTAACACTTGGGACTCTTTGTCTTTTGAGACTGATGTTCCTTTACAAATAAACAACTTTACAGCAACCAACAACTGCTCTCTTGAAGACCTAAACCCATTACAATCTCGACAATAGTGATTTCAACTTTTTAAAATTTAATTTATAAAGGACACATTAAATTAATTTCTTCATCGTTGCAAAGCAAAGGAATTCTGACAGGTTTGCCTGGTAAAAAAAAGGTGGATTTGGGGATGGCATCCTGAGAAGGAATTTTAGAAAGTGTTTTGAAACTAAATAATGTGATCTTTTAAGAGTGATCAAGGCAAAATTTAGGAGAAGTTATCAATAAATTACAAGATTGGCAGTGGCTTTTTCTGACTTAAAATGCTATGAGTAAGTCTTTGGCTTCTTAAGAAGATAGATGGCTGAATACAATAGAAGCAAGAAAGTCTCTATACAACTCACTTATGAACTGTATAGGAAAAGGTGAAGCCATCACAGAATGAAACTTTTTTTTGGGTTGTGAAAGAAGGGTATAAATTTGACAATATTAAGTGGGGAATTGAGCCTGAGATATCTTAGGTATTTGACTATTAGAATGAGTGGTAGGTGAAGAATGGAGTCACAAAGCTGCTTGTTTCATGTCGTTTTGCAAATTTATACAAAAATGTAGAAACTGCTGTGCTGTGTCCAGTGTAGCAGGTTTGTCATATGATTGGCATGGTCCCTGGATTTGCTGTGTTAGGCATCCAGTTTTGCTGTTCCCTGGTCACTTCAGCAGGGCCCCTCATCTTGGATATTTATGTGCTCAGGATTGTGAGACTGTAACATCCTTTTTGATGCCTTAACCAAAAGAGCAGCCTTACTGGAGTATTTTCTGTGGTTTTATACCATTTCTATGTTAATGATATTCTTTACTGTCACACATTAAAACAGTGAGGCACTTCTCCAAATGAATTATTCCTTCCTGAAAGCAACATACAACACTCCTCAAACAAGGTAATAAAGCTCTGTTGAGATGTAATTCTCTTCTATAAGACATTGCTTGCTCATTCTGGAATCATTAAAAATCAGCCACCAAATCAATGAGTCTCATTAGAAATCTGTCTTTTTGCTTAATGCTATTGATTTAATCTGTTTTAGAAATCCCTATTAACCATTAGTTAAACACATGACACTTCTATAGATTAGGTAAACCTGACTGCTGTCTCAGGAAGCTCAGAATAGATTAAGTGATTATCATGTAAGACTCTTTTAATTAAAAGACACAGTTTAGATATCTTACACCCTCTAAAGCTCAAATAATAAAGTCTTCAACCGACAGTAATTATATGTTAGTAATACATGTATTGATATACAAAAAACTAAATAAGTGCCTGATAGGTTAGAAATCAGTTTGTGAAGTTGATATGGTGTCTGACCTGCATAAAAGTGAAAGGCAATGGTTTCCTGAAGAAATGTATTTCTGTGGGACAAATGCACAATTCCTAAGGTTGCAGCCAGATTCCAAGAGGTCAGTAGTGTGCAGGAATATGTGATGGAGCCTTGGACTCCTCGGAACCCAACAACATCTGCCCAAATTGTCTGTAGGGATCCCGGGACCCAGAGCCTCTTCTCTTGACTCAGTCCCCAATTCTTTAAATGCTGGTTTATGTGATTGTCTCTCAGAAAGGTGAGCATGAATTGAGGAAAACTTGTTTCTTTCTCTTGTCTCTGCCTTTTTGATAGTCATTTAATAGTTGCAAATGTCTCCTTGTATAGAAAAAAAACCCAAGGATTAGGACTAGGCTGTCTATAAATCCCATTCCATCACCTATTTTGAGATGAGAGAAAATTTCCAGAAAAAATAGCTGTATTTCAGTGATTTTTCAGGATAAGAATTAAAGTTGTACCAAACCTGGAACAGAATAGATTTTCTCTGGGATATAAGCCTGAATCTTCTAAACAAATTACATTTTGAAAATTTAGTGATACTCCTTAAAAACTCACTTATTCCTCAGATTTGTATGTCTTTTTAAAAAAAGGATCCGCATTTTGTCTTTGTAACATTCAAAGATTTAAAAGAAGTTTTTTTCAAACCATTGTCACATTGTTGAATTTGTAGAGATTGCAAAACAGAGGAAGAAAAATGTCAGTTCTGGCTTATTTCTGTTTACCACATAGTTGTACTGAATTGTTGATGGTTCCCTGTGAAATCCAGCTGAATGAAATGCCCTGAAATAGTAGTATTTGCTCTAAATAGGTTTAATTTTGTGTTTCTTGTTCACTAATAATTTGAAAAGAAGACACTTCTCTTGTATGGTAGGCTTACTTAGCTCTAAATACTCTTTGAGTTCTTTTCAAATGAAACAGCCTGCACTTCCATTGCAGAACACAGTGTACTGAGAAGCACTGTTGGAAATTAATTAATTGAATATTTTCTAAATCCGTTGTTTAGGCTTAGGCTATGAAAAGACTTGGGTGCTGTAATGCTCAGCACCTAAGCTGGTATTTAAATGCATTTTTAAATCCAGTTCTCTTTCAGCCAAATTAGGCTGAAAAGCTTTCACTCTTCCCTCATGAACTGTTTCTAGTGACTTTTTTCAAGGTTTTGTTCCTTCACATCACAGTTCTTTTAAGTGTAATTATACTAGACTACTATTATACTGAAATTAAAAATGCTCCTTTATTGTTGTTCCATATGCTTTCCTGAAACATGTCGTTTCTTTCTCTGTTAGAAGGACCATCTGACATATATATTTCTGTGAGAATGGCAGATGCAGGGGTTTATGACTTGTGTAACTTGCATAAAATGTTGCTAAGAGAGTTTTAAACGTGCACTTCCTCCCCATCTCTGCCTATACAGACATAGATATAGGCACACCTGTATAGGCATATATTGATTATATATCATATATATAGATATATATGTGCATGTGTGTATATGTATGATCTATTGCTCATTTGCAAGTTTGTGGGTTCTTTGAAATGGAAAAGGCCAGGGTCTCTGCAACCATTGCTGTAATTGTGCAAACACTGTCAGGATCTGTTCTAGCTGCTGCTGTTATTTCAGTGAATAACTACTGTTTTTCTGTAGCCAAAGCTTCATACTGGCATTTCCTAGATAAAAGGGTTTATGCTGAATTTTAGGTATCTATGTTCATATGCTTACATCTAAGGCAGTCATCACAACTCCTGTCAGAAGGATGAAGTAGAATTGGGCACTTCCAGGGACGTTTTATCTCATCTAAAGATGGATTACTAAAGTAGCTCAGAAAAAAATATGTTTTAGAAGTGCTTTTTCTTTCCATTATCTCAAAAGACAGACTATAATTAGATCAGACACAGATGGTTACATCACAGAAGTCTAAAGTTAGGTGATATGAATCCCACGCTAAAATTTGGTCTCTGCAAATTTTTAGGTCTACTTTTAAGAAGTTCTTTTTATAAAGAACACTTTGAAGTGGACTGGACCACGGATACCTATATTGCTTTTACTTTTTGCTGGGAATTACAAACAGATTTGGTTCCTTAGCCGAACTCTTGCTCATACAAAGAACTTACCAGCAGTTATGAAAAAATGAAAAGTACTTTTTTTTGTGCCTGTTAATTTAAGCAGATAGCTAGAAAACAAACTTTTAGAAATAAAACCAAGATATATAGTTTGCATTAAGGAAAAATATATTAAAATTGACATAATTTCAGTGCCTTTATGATAAGAAAATCTACTTCTAATCATAACCTTACAAGGCAGTTAATCCTTTGGGGCTATATAAGGTGTAGAGGACCTCTTCATATTAATAAAAACATCAAAGAAAAAAACAACCTCTGATTGGCAGGAATACCACATCATTAATATATTTATTAGAGGCTTTCAAAGTTCATTCTCCTGCATGGCTCTATTCCAGACAATTTTTTTTTCCCCTTCCCCACAAGTAACTAAGATAATGTCCTGGCTCTGCTGAAATCTCTGAGTCTCAAACAGTTAGGGTTTTATCTGCCTGAAGTGGTACAAAAGTACCAAAGGCTGGTGTCCTAATTTGAGTTATGCTTATCAGGAGATTCAAGAGGAGACTGGTATTATGGACTTTCCGTATCAGTCATTGCTGATTTGTGAGGTGCTTCAAGAAGCCCTGTCCCTCCCAGCCACACCCTTTGGCTTGTTCTAGAACCTGAGCATTTTGAGATATAGAAGTTATTCCATGTTGCAGATAGGTAAAGCCTTATCAAATAAGAACCTTGTTACCCTTGTAAAATCATGGCTCAGGCATTCCACTTTGGCTAAACACAGCTAACAGCTGGCCTGAGAAATTCCCGTGAGAAAGGAATCTGCTCCTGTAAAAGCAGAGGCTTCTAACTGTGAGAATAATTCTGTACCATGAAAAAAGAATGTAAACATCTTCAGGGAGGAAAGTTTTAGATGGGCATGTACACTAGCAACTGCTAAGCAATGAACTGAGTTGCAATAAGTTACTAACCCATTAGAATTAAACACAATGCCTTTAGAAAACCATATAAATATGAGCAACGAAGAATAAAGATTGGCTATTGTGGATGAAGAAACAGGTGTCTTGTCCATCCCAACAGCAACAGTTACAGATACTTCAGTTTCTCATTATTTGTTAATTGGCATCCAGGAAATGTAACAAAAAAATACTAGTTTATAATCTTTGACCTGTCTTACTCACTACAAAATTGAAGTAGAGATTAAAGTTATATTCAATGTTTATGCAAAGATTTCAAGATAAGCATCCTTTTGATTCTGAAAGTAAAATTAATGCCTAAGAAAACCAGAAAACCACACCATGACCTTTAGGTGTCTCCTCCATTATTGAGCCTGTCAAGTGAGGCTTAGGAGAGAGTAAGTTCGATTATGGAGAAAATTTCTTTTTCAATATACAAACAATAATATGTTAACTGCTGGTGGATAAGACTTTGCTTCAGATGGGAGGGATTGGTCCTCTTATGACAGACATGGTGCCGAATGATCTTTGTTTTCTTTCTTTTATATATTCTCTGTATTCTTTAAATATATATTTGTAGATAAATGTGGAAGTTAGTGCATTGGACTTTAGTGTGACAGAAGTGAGATACAAGCACTCAGTTGCTGGGGAGTTATTGAGAGGCATATTCAGAGACTCTTCAGTCTTGGGCTTCAGTGTTATAAGAGTGACACTGAGAAATTTTAGATATTGCTTAAGCAGAAGGTAAGGTCACAGGTTATGTGTTTTACATTCAAAGAGTCTTTGAGTAACTCATAAATCAGGTGCCCACTTCTCTTTCTTCCAGATGGGATCATAAGTGCAGGGCTAATAAATCCTGTATTTCAGAAGAGGTTTAGATGTGGTATTAGGAAAAAATTCCTCATTGAAAGTATGGCCAAGCACTGGAACAGGCTGCCCAGGGAAGTAGTGATGTCACCATGTTTAGAAGTGTTCAAAAATCTGTAAATGTCATGCTTAGGAACATGGTTTATTGGTGGATTTTGCAGTGTTGGGTTGATGGTTGGATTCAATGATCTTGGAGGCCTTTTCCAACTTTGATGATTCAATGACTCTTTATTCGCTCTTTATGAGTTACTTAAAATTGAATTCCTTTCGCCCCTACCTGACAGTGGGAAAATTGTTAGAGGAAGATGAAAAGTGCACTCATTTGAACTTTGTTTTCTTTTTTTTTTTTTTTTTTTTTTTTTTACTGGTGGAAAATCTGGGCACCCCTGAGTATATAAAATACTCCAGAATATTACTTTTGTGGCTTTTAAGCACATCATCCCTTATCTCCTATGAGTACTTCAGCTTCAAGACTTGTATCAACATCCCTGTGGTTGGGAGGGGAGTATCTAAAAGACTGTAAGAAATATAGCTACTGTGAGAATGGAAGCCTTTTAAATGCTGGCCCATTTTTATCACAGTGATATGATATGTCTTTGACATTGTTCCAAGCTACAAAGCTGATTTTGTAAGAGGTCGTGTTTTTAATATTTCAAATAAGGTTGCATTTTTTGTTTGCACTCAGATATACCGCAAGGTTGTTACAGATCTTGTTCATACATGTCTATGAAATAGAGCATGGCAATTGTTCAGTTTAAAGTAGTGTGTTTAATAGAAACAGATTATTCATGTGTGTCTCAAAACTGCACTAGAGTAAGTTATTCAATTTTCTAGTTTATTTATTCATAAAAGTCTGAAGTTCTTAGTAAGAAATGAAGCAAAAATGTAGAAATACAGGACATTCTTCATTTTGACATATCTGTGGCTTATGCTTGTCAAAGCATTTATCCTTTATTGATATTTGAAAGAGACTAATGTTCATTAAATACAAGATTTGGAGAAGTAGCTGTGGTTAATTAGGAAAATGTGTTGTTTATGGATGCTAAAAAGCATTTGAGTGTCCTACATATTAAAGATGCTGATAAATTAATTGTTAAAGTGAAATATCTTGTGATTCAGAAGCTGAAACTGTAGTTCAAGACTCTTAAATGCATTTGAACATGCCGTTTCCACTGATCTCAGTAGGATCTTGCTTCCAACTAATTAATTTCTTGGAATTTGCCTTTCTCTCGACTGATATTGCACACACTTAGGGACAGTGCTCAGAGTCCTAGCACCTTCAGAGCAGCTTTCTTATTAGGATCAATTACTTACGAGTGATATATTATAAAGCTAATCCAGACCGTTCTTGGTGCTTTTTCTTTTCATGTGCTTTGTTTATCTCTAATCTGACTTCATTTGCTGAGGGAGACACCCTACTTTAGTAGTGATGGGGTCTGATAAGCAGCAGAGGCAGTGTGACTCAATAAATATTTGCTTGGCCTGATCAATCCACAGCCCAGATAAGCAGCCCATGGATGATAAAACCCGTGCTCTGGGCTGCACACCAGGATTCTACACTGAAAAGTTCCTTATTATTTAAGGACTTCCTAATGTCCTTGAATCCTAATGACCTAATGTCTGGTCCTTAGCCTGAAATCTCTGGCAAACATCCAAATTTCACACTGCTCTGATACAAACAAGTCTTTTGCTGTATACCAGAGATACTTCCCAGAGAATTACTTAGGATGTAATTGAATGTTTAGATTCTTCAACTCGGTGATAATTAGGTTTTGTATGTCTTAACCAGCATTAGGCTGAAGTGTTGACTTCTTTGATTGCAGTCAATGAGAGTTCCTCTACAGGGAAAGATGAGAAGGGAATGGATGCCTTGGAGAACTTACAAGGAGAAGGGTGACCAAAAAAAGAAGTAATATATAGTGTCAAACTGAGATTACTGCTGTGAAATCAAAGAAAAATAATTCGTGTGGCTAAGGAAAACAGGAAAGCCATGAAGTATACTTACTGCAAACCACACAGTTTGTGTTACATTAAGAGAAAATACAGTAAATCAGAGTTCCACTGTGTAAGAAGAATGTTGGCTAACACAGGAAAATATCCTCCAGTAATCAAGTCATATGATATTTATAAAGGAAGTTAGACTTGTGGTAGTCTGGTTATTTAAAATTGGAGTTATAGTAGGAGAAAAAAACTCAAGCTTCAAGATCATTAGCAAAATACAATGCTAGAATGTTTTGTTTTTTGTCCTTGGCAGAAATGCAGATGCCTGAAGTTCCAAAGGAAAGAAAAAGGTTTTTTTTTTACATTGCACTGTGGACCATACTTAGAACAGAAGACCCAAACTGAACTGATCTAATACCTGTGCTGGTTTTGGCTGGGATAGAGCTAATTGTCATCATAGTGGCTTGTATGGGGCTATGTTTTGGATTTTTGCTGAACACAGCAATGATAATACAGTGATGTTTATGTCATTGCTGAGCAGGGCTTGCACAGAGCCAAGGCCTTTCCTGCTTTCTGTTCTGCTGCAGTGGCCAGGGGTGCAGGGAGCTGGGAGGAGACACAGCCAGGACAGGGGAAGGGAGGATGTTTGAAGAGATGACATTTGTATTCCATGTGATGGGGCCCTGCTGACCTGGAGATGGCTGAGCACCTGCCTGCCATGGGAAGTGGGGAATTAATTCCTTGTTTTGCTGTGCTTGCACATGTAGGCCTTTGTTTTCCCCATTAAACTGTCTTGATCTCAGCCCAGGAGTTTTCCAGCTTTTACCCTTCCAATTTTCCCCCCAGTCCTACTGGGGAATGAGCAAGCAGCTGTGTGGTACTTGTTTGCTGGTTATGGTTCAAAATTACAATAGCCAATTTGCCTTTTAAATACCTTGTTTGTAGCTTCTGAAATAAAGGATTAGTTTGTATGTGAATGTAAAGATTCTGACCCATGTTTAATTTAAGCAGAATTTATTTCTCCAGAAGAGCTTACTGTGAGTTTTGGGGAAGAAAATACTACAGGTGTCTCTGAAAATGCTCTTTAATGAAAGGAAGCAGGGGGCAAAAATATGTTGGCAGCCACCTCACCAGATTTAAAAAAATACTGAAAATGCCCATTGCAGTATTAGGAAATGGATATTTTCTCAGTGCTGTTACATTTCAAAAGAAACCCTGAGTATAGTAATAGTTCAAAGGTACTAATACTTGAGAGCAGAATGCTGAAATTGGCAAACAGAAATATGCATCATGAATATCTTAATGTTTGCACACACTGGGGTGTTGCAAACCTTCCTTACTGGTCATTGAGAAACCATGTGATGAGGCAGTTTGAAGAATTAGTTTCTCTTTACTTTTGGAGCTAGTAACATTGCTTCACTTAATATCTTGAAATGGCAGGACTATTTTACCCCTTTCACTTTTCCTATTTAAAAAATAAGAGCAATTAGTCTCAAATATGTTATGTTAGTAAGTGTTTTAGTATTTGAAAATTGGATTTTGTTTGACTGATATAAAATGAAATGGAAGAGTGCACTGTACAGTAGCAGTCTGAACCTTCAGCTTCTGCTACTGTAATGCAATCGAAGTTATTGCTATTTAGATGATATTTATTTGTTAGCTCTAACACTAGTACTTGAAAAAAATTAAAAGCCTCTGAAATATAAGAAATCTTTTTTGCTGTGTCTCCAGCAGTTTGCTGAAGAGCCCAGGTTTATGTCTTTGCCCACTATCCCAACCTGCTGGAAAAGTCTAGTGGTTCATTGGCCTCCTGTTGTCTTCTCCCTTTGAATCTGCTTAGAATTTGCTTTTCTTTCAGTGACAGCCAGACAGATGCCAGCCTTGGCTCTGCAGAGAATAGAGAGCAAGCAAAGATAGGATCTTAGTTCATCTCAGTTACCCCAAAGAGCTGTTTCTTGCAGAAATTAGCACTATTCTTTTATGCCTGTTTATGAAACTGAATTTTATACTGTTATATTTATACTATTTACTGTTTATCACAACAGTTCCATGATATAAGGAAAATTATCTCCTTTTTATACCTATGGAAACTGTCACAGAGGACATGTATGTTTTGCATACCCAGGAATAAAAATTTATTGCAAATGTCCTTCTGCCCCCCAATGCATTTATTTCAGTGTTGTTAACTAAGCATTCAGATGATTTTAGGTACTAAGGACAGTGTCAGCCTTCCTGCTGATGGTGTTGTTGCCTTGCAAGAGAAGAGGAATGTCTTGTGGAGGAAAAAGAAAATAAATGAAAGGATTTATACTGGAATAATTGTCAACAATTCATGGACCTGGACTTTCTAAATAAAAGCAGCTAAACAGCATTATGACTAATAGATAGAGTTTCTAATTTTCATTACCTCTGTGTCCCCTGAGTGGTTCTGGTTTGCTTTTACAGTGAAGGGCAGGGAGAAATATAATTTTTTCCCTTAACACCATGCCATGTGTTATCCACAACCCCAGCAGCAGGACATGGGAACGCACACAAGGGGCTTTCTGAGCTTTATGTGCCTCTAGAAGAGCAAAAATTAAAAAAAAAAAATATATCTATATTTTGTAATAGAAACAGTCTGTGCAAAGCTCATCTTAAAGGTCAGAAAATGGAACACTTAGCAGGAGATACCTTTTATTGCAGTATTTTGAGAACAGCTGTTGGCACTCTACCTTAACATGCCAGTGTTTAGTTTCTAAATGCTTATGCCCATGTTTTTACACACTAATTCCAGGGTGATGACAAATTAACTCTAAATTCCTAAGGCAGTTCTATCTCTTCCTCTTACTGCTAGCTGTTCTTTACATTTCTTTCTGAATCAGCTGAAGCAGAACTGTATTATATTTTTTTTACCTTATTTTCTTTTAATTACAAACATTTTATTTAAGAGCCATTTTGGAAGCCCACATTCAAGAGTTTTCTTTGCAAGTTTGAAAGAATATTGGCTATTCTATATAATTCTGCTTCTCCTGCTGATATTTCATTCTTCCAAAGGATTTATATTCAGCAGTGAATAATAATGATTCAGCTTAGAAAAGAGTTGTGATACATTGCTTGAAAGTGGCATATCAAACTTTCTTAGTTAACTTTGGTTTCTGACTTCATAATGTGGACTGTGAAATCGCATTCATTTAGAAAAGCCAGAGTAAATAGAACATAAACAAGCAGGACATGGAGACAGGTCCTTTTGTTTCCTGTGCTGTTCCAGTGCCAGTGAGGTCTGTTCTCAGCTATTGACAGTCACTGGGCTCAGTGCTGCGTAAACAGTCCATAGATTTCCACTGAAAAGTTTGGACTTGAAGTTTATGGCAGCAGAAAATAAAAGAAAAGAAATAAACAGGCAGTACATGGAATTTGAAACAGCTAGAAAGGGGGAAGGGGGGGGGGCAGTGCAACATGTGGCTGCTAGGTAGGTGTCCCAAATGTGAAAGAAGCTATGTAAATATTAGAAATAATAAATCAAAACAAAACAACAACAACAACAAAACCCCAACCTAATCCATAGTCTGTCATCAAAACCTGTTCAGTATCCCTTAAAATGCCTTTTATCGTTTTTCTTTACTCAGAACACCTGTAGCATTTGGATTCTAGGACAAAATGCTAAATTGCTTTGATTTGCAGACTACTTGCAGGACTTATTTATCTTCACTCTGAATACAAGCTCTGCCACATATTCCACATCCTGTTTTCCTCATCCCCTCTTTGTCTGATGCTTTTCCAGAGCCCTGCGTAGGTTCTTCTCCAGATAAAATTTAGGTCTGAGAAATAGTGGAAAGTATGCTCTGGAAAATATTTTCTTCTTTTATTTTTAATAGTTAGACCTTTGAATTTAAGGATTATGAAAAATATTTCAATTTATTTTGTGGCAGTTTGTCATGGTCTTCATCTTCTTGTTTATGTTCCAGTCTGGGAAAATGCTTCAATAAATTTGGTTTTGGTTTTGTATGTGTGTGAGTGTGTGTTGTTTATTGTTGTTTTGTTAGTGGTTTTGGTTTGTTTATAGTGGGGTTTTTTTGTTGTTAAATGTGTAAGTAATGATTCACAGAAATATATATCTCATGCCTAATTTTTTTTTTTTGCAAAGTTTTTAAGAAAAAATTAATGAAGGCATACCTGAATTTGTGAATAGTAATTTTCCTCTAGTAAATAGCTCTGGGAGGCCTGAGGAGCCTGAACCACTTATTGTGGGCTCCTGGGGTTATCTAAGAAAGGATGAGAAAAGATGGAGGAAATCTTACTGCTTTTCTTGATATGCCAGGCCACACTGCTTGCATTCTTTGACATAATTAAACCTCAGCTCATGTCCACCGCTGCAGGCATTTGCTGTAACAGAGACCCACTGCAAAGGTACAAGAAGGCACTTACTCTATTTCTCTTGTTTCCATACAGAAATATCTGCCAATTTTAGACACTTCGGTGGTCTGACTGTGTTGCTTTGCAAATTTCAATGTCCATGTCAAGAGACACACCACCAGTTATGTTCCCCTACACAGATGGAATTTCCTCTGAACATGTTCCAGCCATTGCCTGTACTAAGAGGGAGAAAATATGTATTTCTATAAAAAGTAGGATTACATTGCATGTGTAATGAGGCTGCTGTGCAGGTCACTTTAATCTGGTGCTCTCTAGCGTCTGACAGCTTGCCTTTGCAACAGGTTAATAATATTCAGAATTGCATATTATCTTTCTGTAGAGGACTAAAATTCACATGGCATGATTACCTTAGTCAAAAATATATTCCCTTTTCCAGATAGCAAAAAAAAAAATCTTATTAGCAAGCATGGATTTTTTAAAATGGATTACTGTATACTGACACACACATGCATTTTCGTTACCTGGCTTTTTTTAAGACAAGATTTTAAATTGCTGTTTTCTAGAGTAGAAAATGAAAACAAGTTTTTTGGCAATTGTACATTTTAGCCATCAGCTGGATGGCTGTAAATCACAGTGAGCTGAGCTCTGCAGCTTTCTCCATTAATGGGTCCATGAATTGTTGTTTGATACAATTTCAGCCATCACATTCCAGTTGGAATAATGTGAAAACTAGAAGAATGGAACATATAAAAGTGGTCAAAAACTTTCAGATCAAACTTTTTGTGCAAGCAGACAAATTAGACTTTGCTACCTTAATGCTTGAGAAACGCACTTTGACAACAGCAACAAAAAAAATTGCAGTCAGTATTGTGGTTCAACATTGCAGAACAAAGTAATTTTTCTGCTTTAATTGGAAGAACTTTTTTTTTAATTTATAAACATCAAATATGTCGATTTAAAGACAACTCAAAATCTTTTTATTTATCTGGAAACACTTCAAATCTTTTTCTCTATGGGGGATTTTAAGATCAGTTGTTAAAAGCTTTTCTGACACCCAGGAGTTCATTTCCTTCCAGCCAATGCTGCTCATTCACAGAGGTGCACTGTCTTTTGACAAATTCTATTTGAGGTGGGCCTCTTGTACCCCTGGC
Organism: Acridotheres tristis; assembly: GCA_037013685.1. Classification (NCBI taxonomy): domain Eukaryota; kingdom Metazoa; phylum Chordata; class Aves; order Passeriformes; family Sturnidae; genus Acridotheres; species Acridotheres tristis. Next base: position 5,576,338 of record CM072889.1, on the reverse strand, counting down.
TGCCATACCTTGTTGCTTAGCTTTTCTAGCAGGAACACTTAAATCTGCTTACTTAAGTGTTATTCTGGTTGTCTTTTAGCATCTTGAATTTTCTGGAGCCAGGACCAAGCTCAGCCCAGGCAGAGCAGAGCTGAGCTGACCTCCAGGGAGAGCTGGTTCTGTCGCAGTCTGGTAGCAGTGCTTGGGGCTGTATCACCACTGTTTACAGCCATGGGAGACAAATGTTCCCATTCTCCACACTTGGAGACAAAGCTGAAGCTCACTTTTGCAGCCAAAGATGCTGCAGGAAGTGGCAGGAGGGTAAATCCTTCTCAGTGAAATGTTCCTGGACCTGTATCTATGCAGGGCTTCTCTTTTTTACAGAACAGTTTAGAGATTTCGATCTAGTTATGAAAACATCTTGTTTTGATCCCAAAAGGTGTCAGAATAAAGAACTTTGTGGCTCAGCATCTTGTCTCTGGCAGAAGCTTTGAGGAGATGTCTCAGGAAGAATGTCAGAACAGAGATGGCATATGTCATCTCCTAATATTTCTCATTTCCAGCAATTTAGTGTTAACAGAATTCCCGAGCCTGGTGTGGTTTCTGTTTATTCATTATTCATCAGTTAACCACCTACAAAGAAGGAGAACAGCTGCTATTTGTTGTGTGCTTCAATATTTGCTGGCTTTTCTCATACCCTGTGGCTTTGGGGGAAGCAGTGAATGATCAGTCCCACATCCCCTTCTGCCACATCCCCTCCAGACATCTCTTTGCAGACCAAGGAGCTTGTCACTGTGTAGGTGCAGTTACATCAGAGGCTGTGGTGGGTATGTCGTGGATAAACACAGTGCCTTCACAGTCATGGAATAAAATCAAATTACATTCATTCTAAAAAATGACAATGTGCATTGGGATGACAGTTAACTTGTCTTCAAGAATGAAACATGCATGTTCTAGACATAAAATCGTTCAAATATGCATTAAAATTACAGATGTGGCAGTTTAATGGTGCTCTTAGCATTCTGCTCAGTGTAGGTATTTTATCCAAATATAGTCATATTAAACTGTGTCAGTGAGGAAAGCTGTTGGAATTGCTTATGGGGGGAAAATATAAAGTAGTCTGTGTTTTTAAAATTATCTCTAGAATCTTCTGAGTACCTTCCTTGCTTCACAGTGCAGGAAAATTGTGTCTGCTCGGTCGCTGCTATATTGAAATAACATTTTCATCTCTCAGGTCTGTTCATCATCTTTGATGGCTTTTCTCGAAGCTCTTCTCTCAGGCTCTTTTTATTATGAGACAGTCTCAATTTTCATTAAAACAAAAACAAAACTCTACAGCCTTCTTGATAGCAGAGGGAAGCTGTAAATGTGCACATAGCACTTTAAAACGTTTAAAATAAAAGACTGATGAAAAGTCCAGTTAAAGCAAATATCATGACTTCTTGAGTTCTGGCCTAACAAATTTTGGAACAGTAGCAATCTTTCAGAAGTCCTAGGTAAACTTAAGATACTCTGTGAATACTGGCATACAAGGATCTTTAATTTCACAGCTGGAAACTTGAGTAGCCTCTAAATGAAACACTTTACAATTAAATCATCCTTCAAGCATCCTTCTTCAGGTTGCAGCCTCTTCCTTCTTCACTATGAAGCAAAATCCTGCATTCCTTCTGAAAGAGAAATGAAGATGGGGGAGAAGGGAAAAATTAAGATTCAGTTGTGCAAAGGAATTTATATTAGTAAATATGTGGCTTCTTTCCTAATCTTAGTATAAATGCTATTTAATAAGATACCAACAACATTGAATTAACATCGATTTATGCAAGATGCTACAGACCTATTTATGTGAGGTCACACAAATTTTAAATATTAGAGGTGTAATTACAGATGGGTGTTACTAAACTAAGTGGAACAATACATTTAACTCACAAACATTTAGAAAAACATCAAGAAAATGTTCCCGTCTTCTGTATGATCAGACTAATTTTACTTTACATCAGCTCTCCTATTAGAACAATCAGTTTAGGTAAGGAAGAGATACCTTCATATCTGCTGCTGGTTTTGATTTGCAGCACACACACCCTGGACTGAGAAACAATAAATTAGTTACAAGTAAACACTGTCCTGCTCTTCGGGGAATTCACGCTGGAACTATTTAGTTGTTTCATGGATTTTTAGTGAGGGTAATTGATCCAGCAGCAGAAACTGAATAAGAAAAGCAGTACCCAGCAGGTTTGAAATTTGTGACATTGAATGTGTAGCAGATTTGATGAGAAAACTGGATAGGAATTCTGGTCTCAAGGAACAATGTAATTTAGTGGAATATAGAAATAAGTACTAGGTTCTGAAACTCTTTTAATCTATTTACTCCATATTGATGTAACCTACTAAATTAAATGCAGTGGCATTTACATTTTATGTGCAAATAAGATGAAAAACAGTATCTCTTACAGCGTGGAAAAAAATCTATTCTGAGACTTTTCCATGAGACCAGTTGTGGCAATAATTCAAATTCTAGAAACACTTAAAGCTCTGCAGAGCTTTCGTGGAGACAAACTAAAGATGTTTCTAATTCATGTCCATAATGATTCCATATAGGTACTTTATTCCAATCTCTGTGATTAATACACCACTGTGTTGTGTCTGAGACAAATTGATATTGAGAGACCTTTGATATATCTGAGAACTTTGATATTGACCAGTTTCATACATTACTTCCTCTGCAATTTATCTTGATGGCAATTTTTTCTCACATATACATATACATATACATATACATATACATATACATATACATATACATATACATATACAGTTAAATGGGAGAAATAGCAAAAAATGGGACAGCTGCTACATGCATAGTAAGCTGAGCCAGGATGACTGCTGGAAGGGGAGGAGGGATTCCATTCTTCATCACACATTTGATTATGGAATGAGGAGGATCAAGTTTTCTGGGTTCTGATCTGGCCAGTGCATTCAATTGGTTTTGCCTATGGCCAGCCTGATCTCCACATTTCCAACAGCAGCTTATTCTTTTAATGCTTTTAGGAATTGAGGAGCTTTCCATACACCCAAATTCTACTGTGCAATAAGCACATCTGCTTGCCACAGGAGGAAGCAACTTCTGAATACATGGACTTCAGAGTTCACAAAGTTCACAAACTAAACCCTGTTTTCATATATGCCCCTTCCAATTTATGAACTATATTATGAAATTTAATAGTGGTCTCTTCTATCTGCTGCATAATAAACCTTTCCCTTTTTTCTCTCCACTAAACTTCTTGTACATTACTTGATCATCGGCTGAATCAATTATTTATAAGAAGGAGCCTATAACCTTTTTCTCTTGGTCTCTATATCTCTAGGGTATTTGATCTATTCACAGAAAGTCACCTCACTTCCTCAATTCCTCTTTTTGGAAATCAAAGGTCAAGAAGGACCTGTACACTTCTCTGTCTTGAAGCATATCTCATCCCTTCTCCTTTTTTGTGTATTTTTCTCCTCTTCTAATTTTACTCTTTTTTGTCTTGTATTCACTGGTCTCTGAATTCCTACAAGAGATCCACATGTGCTTTTTTAGTTATGGCTCATGCCCACATGTGAAATTATTGGTAAATAGGCTATCAGTTGTGACACTGCCCTGCTCTCGAGGTGTCCCAGCACTCCTCGGATCTCCGGCTAGCTCCGCAGAGCAGCGCAAGGAGTGGCCCTGCCGCTGTGCCCGTCTAGGGTTGGCGGTCAGGGTGTGTGGCCTAAGACCACAACGAGGGCGGACGGTCTGAGGCAGGATAAAGAGTGCGAGAGAGACCTTCTGCGTTTCCAGGGTCGGGTTTATTGGGAGCGGAGGGACGAGGTCCGGGGTCGAGGAGAGGGAACCGCAAAAGGCGGTTTTACACTGCTTGCAGGGGTTTAAGTATAGGGGAGGGGCAGAGGGGAGGTACAATCTTTGGGCCAATCGCGGATAACCGGGGGAGGTACACAAGGCGGGGAGAGGGATACATCGAACCAATGAAGGGATACATAGGCGGGAACTGTGATACAATAACGAATCGGGCACCTGGAGGGGGATAACTGACATCGAACCTTCTGGAAGAATGGGAGGGGCCAGGGGAGGATTGACAACGGTGTGGGCTGGGACTAGGGTGATGAACAGGGAAGGCTCTGGAAGGGAGGAGGAGGTTGAGAATGATGGGCAAGGGCAGAGGCGGGAAAGGGACAAACCATTTTAAAACATAAGGGGATCACAACCGAATATAAACTTTGAACATTACAACAATAACGTGACAATACAATAATAACCTGACAGAACACAACACAGTTGCATTGCAGGAGTAGCTAAATGGGTATTATTTTATCTGGGGACCTGTATTATTTTGAGTAGGAATTTAAGCCAAATGGCTCCAATCCCACTTGTCAGTATTTTAACAATGTGGAATAAAAAACTCCTTTAGCAACAAATATGATGTTTGGGGGAGAATGCAAAAAAAAAAAAATAAAAATAAAAAAAAAAAATAAAAAAAAGCAAAACAAAAAACCAAAAACAAACAAACAGAAAAAAGATAGACAACGTTAAAACTTCCTAGAATTTTCTCTACAGAGTCCAACTTCCCAAACCCTAAAACTGCTTGTGGGAATTTCCACTGGAAATATTTCTTCCCACAAGCATGGAATTCTAATGGCAAGACCCCTTCACGTTTGAGCTCTGGCTGTATGAGCAGACAGTTTGTCTCCTACACTGGCCAAAACTGAAAACCTAGAAAATCGGGATAACCTTCATAAATGACAAGTCTTGATATGATATGGGTGGGGAGTATCAAAAAAATATTTAGGGAGATGGTAGGTTTGTGAACAACCCTGTAAAGACCAATTATCCTAGATGTACATGGAGTGTGTTGTTTTCACAGTGCATGTTGTGTTGAATGGGGAGTCCCTTCATTAAACCTGAGGTGAGAACCACATAAAAATATAAAAAGGAGACATTCTTTCATGTAACAGTTCTTTAGCTGAGATACATATTATAGAAAATCAACTCAATTGCACATTTCCACCAGGACACAGTGTTTTTTCTCCCTAATTTCATAGGAGGAAATAGAGAAACCAGCTTCCTACTAGAGAAAGTTGTCAGTGAAATAAAACAGAAAGGAAATTGCTCAGCAGCAGTAGGCTAATGGGGATGTGTTGTTCACAGGACCCTCTGTTCTAATGGGAGGGTGGAGGGGTGGCTGTTCTTCCTGTACCTGCATCACCTGTGCAAAACAAGTTGATGACTGAATGTCACAGTTGGTGGATTTGTAAATTAAACCTTAGCAAATTAATTTCCTGCTCTTTGTCTTAAATATCCTTTTCTTCAGTGATCAGTAGTGGTGCTGAGGAAGCATCAATTTAGCATTCCCTTCTTGAAAAGTCCTATTGGAAAATTACAAATAATAGCACTCAGACTTACAAACCTATAGGCTTGGGAACAATGTTTTGAGTCTTGTTAGTGCTGATAGAGCAAGAAATAAAAAAGAGAAAATTGCAAGCCGTCTGCTTCTTTATCAAATTTCTCTGCATATTCTGCACAGATATCTGTACTCAAGCTTCTTTATTCCAGTTGGGCAAATCACTTATACCCCATTTATATTAATTTCTGTAAACAGTAGACACAGATGCCTGAGGCAGAAAGTAAAATATGAATTTGTAAATATTTTAGGTCTCAAGTAGTCATAACTGTGAAGTGCTCTGTCCAGCAGAACAGATAAAATAGGAAGTAAATATTCTGAATGTTTGTTGTCTTCTTCTTATTCCTCTTCCTCCAGCTGTGATATTTGATATCCTGCTGCTATGCACACAGCTTCTTCCTTTGTCAGTGATCTGTGGCTTATGTCTGCAATTTCAAAAGAAAAGTGTGAAAAATGTGTGATTGTTATTCGAAGCAGTGTAGTTAGAAATAAATATTATACTTTTCACAGCTCTTCAAGAAGGTTTTGTACACAGAGCCCCCAAATATCCATTTGTAAGTAATCTAAATTTGATTTTTTTCTGTCTGGAGTGCAAAATGGGAGATAAGGTTAATCACCCCATAGGTAAAGCTCTGCCATGGTAGTTCAGCAGCACCAATTTCAAGTGTAAAACACCAGTGTTTTAGGTACTTCAAGAACATATAGTAAAATGGGAAAAGGTCAAAATAGGTAGTCTTTATTCTCATATTTTTATTAAATAGAAACCTAGCTTGTTTTTAACTGCATGTAGAACAGTTCTTGACTTCAGTGTATCTTTCTTGTCAAGCACTGATATGTTTCTATAGAAGTACACCTATCAAAGACAAGCATTGCAGACCTAAAAGATAATAGATAAGGGTAGAGAGGAAGAGGAGGTAACTTATATTGGATGTGCATTTTGTGTCCATATCTACACATGAAAATTCATCTCATATTTCTTGTCTGTTATGGTGCTTGTTTTGAAGCCATCTCCTATTTTCTCCTGAAAGAGGGCTTCCAAAATGGTAAAGGATAATACAAAAAGAAGAGGGCATAAGAAGGTCTCCAGAATCAAAGTAGCAAAGTAACACAAATGAAATAAACCAGCTAGGGCTGCAATTAATACACAAATACCTGTCCTTCTAATCTTTTGAAGGCTCGCACTGATTATGAGTCTCTATTATACCCTAAAATTAAATATCTCTCTATTTGACTTTCCTCCCTTTGTCTAGTGTCATCTCAGAGGTTTCAGTCTTTGGACAGCTTCTTTTCATTTTTATATGAAATTAAGCTGAAAGTTATGACCTTTTCATTTAAACTTCATATTTAATTTGTGAGCTGACAGAAAGCACTATAATAATTTCCTAGCATCTGGATCATACTTGGGGACCTTCTTTCATAGCAAAATAACTCCAAAACCCCCTGAGGCATAAAGGAAAAGAATATTGCTTCAAAACATTTAATACAGCTCTTAGATCTTTACTCTTTTCTCAACACTTTCATTTATATTCTAAAAATACCTGTCAAGGCCCAAAACTGCATCACTTGGCAATCCATCATTCTTTGTTCTTTATCCGACTTGCATTATTTTACCTATATGTTCTTTGACATGGTCAGTGTGTGAGCACCTTTAGCTACGACAATTCATGCTAACATTTATGTTTTCAGTACTAATGTTTTTAGTAGATGTTTTTAAAGAGTTTCAGATAAGACCTTGAACTCAAATAAAATGAAATAGTTTATTCAATGTATATTTGCTTATAAATTTACAGATTAATGTACAGAAAATTAAACATTCACATTAAAGCATGTCAACCAACAGCCTGTATCAAAATATTAAAAGGAACAAAGAATTTGTTATTTCCCAAACTCACTAAATGTGTTAGTTTGTTTTGCTCACCTGGTTTTGTTGCTTTAGCAACATATGCTTACTCTCTGAAAACTAGTGGGGAAAAAAAAAACCAAACAAAAAACCTGCAATCCTTCCACAGCTACCATGAAGTAGTTTCCAGCATGACCATAATTATGCCAATTTACAGTAAAGGCTGTAATGAAAGTGCCACAGCAAGGTAAAAGTACCCCACATGATGTTGCCAAGCACCTTGCATAAAAGATTTTTGAAAGATGTTCACATCCTGCAAAGTGGGGAGACACTGGAAGAGGCTGCTGACAGCAGCTCACAGGCCACAACCTCTGCAGCATTAGTTACTGGGTTATAGACCATGCAGAAATGCACCTGTATTGTAGCCATTTTCTTAGGGAAAAAAAACCCAAACAAACCTGTTTATAGCAAGCAGAAATAGAGAAAAAATTACTGCAGGCAAATAAATAGACTTTAGGTAGTTGTGATCACACAAATCGAGTGTCACTTGTTATCTGTCTGTCCCTTGGGCTCCTGCAGTTGTGTGGCACTATAGGCGACAGGTAGTGAAGGGGTTTAGTGCTCCTCCGGCTTGATCAATGAAGCAGAATTGGAAACAAATCTTCTTGGAGCTATTCAATCATTTCTAGGTTCTGTATCTTCAGCAGAGTTAATTCTTGTCTCTTGTTGGGGAATAGAGCAGATCCCACAGGTTAAAATAATCATTCAGTGTGTGGGGAAATCCCCATACTGCCAATGCTGGCAGAAATGCTTCCACTTACTGTGACCTATTTTTCACTTGAATACTGTGACTAATATAGCTTTGGGCCTGGAAATGCTTGCATACTTTATGGATAGAAATATGTACAGTGATTTCACTGATTTCCTTGGGACTAAGGAGTGAAGTTATTCATGTTATTTATTGCAAGCATTTATTACCGTTTGGGGGTCTAATTTCATGTTCTAGTAATGAAAAACTAACCTTATTATTTTACCTTCTTCTTCCCTAATGTTTGCTGGAGTTGTGGTATTATGTCACATATGAGCTCTTTACATCATTCTTGTGTGCTAATGAAGACTTGATGTTTGCTAGTTATACACAATAGTTCCCTTTAGCTTATTTATTATAGCAGAATATTCCTGTTGAAGTATAAAGATGTTACCAATGTGCTTCAATAGGGATTCCCACACATCAGCAGCTTTATAGGTCACTGAAAATAGGGACCAAGAGAAAACTTACGGTCTACCACACTACACTCATGTCCCTATGTGGTAATAAGCATTTTTAAGCTGTACAGAACATCATTGCACACTCTGAATCTATTTCCATGATGTTAAAGCCCAGAATATCACTCTGGGAGCCACGTCAGAACACTGAAACATCAGTCGGAGAAAAAGAAACTTCCAATCATTAACTGCATAAGCTTACAGAATGTTGTCAGACTGCAGTATAATTTTTGAATTCAGAAAGCAAACAAGAAAACTCTATTTATTTTATCTCTTGTTGGGGTCTTCTTAGGAGCAGCTCTCCAAGCCCCTCTCAAAATACACCAGGTCCTCTGCCCAAGAGTGCTTTTGGGTGGAGATCAGTCTATTAACAAAGGATTCCACACTTAGAAATAGAGACCTTTGCTTCCAATGCTTTATTTAAATGTGAAGAGGGTATGTAAGGATTTTCTGGGAAAATATAGCTGGGAAAGTGTAGCACTGGGGAATATGATTGATCAAGAAATGAAATTGCTAATTATGCTTTGGAGGCATGTTAGTAATTAAATAAAGATTTTTGCTTTTCACCTCTTTATATTACCTCTCTTTTAAAGCATTCTACTCTAAAAAGTGTGGTCTAATAATTTTATAATCATAGAAATTTGGCGTGCTGCACTGCTTTGAACTGGGACACAATTTCATATTTTGAAAAATGGAACCTGTGAAGTTCTGTCTTGGCCATTCAAATGGACGCTCAGTGTCAGTGCTGGCTGGAAGCTGCACATAAATTGTTTTACCCCTTTCCCAGACTGCAGACACAGCTCAGTTGTCATAACAAACTTTTGCATTATCCAATTATAAAAAGAGATCACTTCAACTTGCAAATCATGTTGAAAATAGTTTTATCACACAGTATCACAAGGTATGAAGCTCTCAATGTAAACTTTAGATGACTTTCTTACTCAGAACAAATGTGTGTCCCAGAGACCTCTGTCATCTGGGGCCAGAAGTAATTTTGACAGCTACTTTTCTTTTAACAAATACTGTTTTCCTATCAGGCCTTAGGTAAAAGCATTCTTGGGTGTGGCAAAGGCTTTTCACAAATTTGTGGTGAGTTGATTTGAGCTGCTTTTTCAGTTGGACTTCTCTCCATGACATTTCCCTTAAATTTAGTGGCCTCAAAAGTCTGTGAATATCCAGGAGTGGCCAGTCGCCTAGAAAAGCCATCTAAGATGTGAAAATGAACCATTCCTGTGTCATTCTCCTGTTTCAGATATTGCTTCAGCCTGTGGAATGCTTTCTCCATCTTCTGACTTTTCACAGGAATCTATACAGTTTTGCTTTTATCCTGAGTGAGAGTGGTATGGAAATATCACCACTCTGGTCTTCACAGTCTTGAATGATAAAGGGACTAAATGGGTAAACAATTTCCTAACAGAATACAGACGTGTACATAAACCTTAATTTCAATAGGTTTGGAATCAGACTCTTGCCGATGGGTTAGTGAGCATTTATCCCTAAAAATGCCCAATTTTGCAGAAAAAAGACCTCATTCTTTCAAAAAGGGCACTTCACCTGCATTTTAGCAACATTTGAGAGAAATGCAGATTGGGAAACTGAAAACCAGACAAGTCAGCATCTATTAATAATGCTACAGGACTATTTATATCTAACCTGAATGCTGCACTTCTGTAGCAATTAATTTTCATTTGAATTTAGCTTACTGCACTTGGCAAGTTTCTGTGAATTTGCAACACACACATATAAATATAGGTACAAATAGCTGTGTTGGAGTAGTAAATGATACCAGCCATATAAGATGAAAATTTTTCTTTAAGCCAAGTAAGAACTAGTGTGAGTCATAGCCCTGGCAAAGAATACACAGGAGTTAGATTTTATGGTCATTTTTCCCAGAAGAAGATATTGTTATTAAATTTTGCTGATCAGAGCTAGCAGTTTGCTACAGATCAGGTTATGATCATTTATGTGTTTATGGCCCGACAAAGCTCAGAAGTTAAACACTCCATTAAGTTACAGGGCAAGATGCTCACATGGTGAAATAATGAGAGTGCATTAGTTTGCATGCATTTAGGGAAATCAGGTGTCTGAGTCCCTGGCATCTAACTTCAGATCAGGGACTTAAAATATGCTATTCCAACACCTTCAGATTCTAAGCTAATTTCCAGCAAACCTTGCTGCCTTTAAAATTAATTCTGAACCAAAAATCATAAAAAGAAATGTCAAAATTTTGATTTTTTTCAGCTAAAATCTGACTTACAATTTCTCTTTTCTAAAATTTAATTTCCTACCTGACACTCACATCCTGCTGGACTCTGGATTTGCTTTTAGAAGGCTCTAGTTAAGTCATGAGTTTCAACTCTTCTTTCCATTTGACTGGATTCTGTAGAGTATTTCAGTAGTGAAATGGAGATTTTTTTCCCCAGAGCATAGAAACTTTATCATGGGACTACTAATATTAAGAATCGGTGCTGTCTAAAGCTTCTCTTTGACATGAACTGCTGAAAGAGTAAATCAAACATCCACTTGGGATTCTTGAGGGGCCTGTGAAACCATGAAAGGCTAACAACTCCAAGAATATTGTGAAATTCTGTGCACCATGGAAACAATAAGAATTTCGCTTTTCCAGGGCAGAACAATGATATTTCCGTTTGGTTTAACAGATCTTTCCATGTTACTCTCTGGATACTGTAGCCAAAACTACCATAAAAATGTGTTCACTGAGGGCTAGAAAATGTAATTTGTACCCATTTGTACAAAGTATGCTACATAACATGCTGCAACTCAGCATTAGCAAACACAAGATCCTGAGACTTTGCTGGAAACACTGATGTTCTTGACTCCTGCCCTCCAACATTACCTGGATAACTACCTTAAGCCTTAAAGATCCTATGTTTTTCATCTTTCCAGGAACTAAGGCAATCCTACAGAATTCTTAGCAGCCAGAAATTCAGCAGTTTTGTCAGCTGTAATCTCTAACTATATACTAACATGATATAGAGAAGTATAACTTTTTTCAGTATAGAATAAAATTTGGCTGTTTGCTTTTGAATTACCTCTTTCCCCACACCCAGACCACCTTCTAAAATGTACTCTTGAAAACAACAATGAGCACTTGTAAATGCTGATGCGTTATTTACATATATATTCTATTTTCTTGCTTTTAATTGAAAAGGACAATATGAAGATTTTATCTTGCCTGATCATTCAAATAGCAAAACTTCATGCAGTTTACCATGAAAATAAATATTTTCGCATCCTTGGGGCTGGACTGACGGCAGTTACCATGATCTGCAGCAAGCTACCATGATGATATATTGCATTTACAGACAGATAATCAAGCAGTTAAAACATCTGATAATCAAACCTCTCTGGAAAATGCCACAAAGACATATAGACATCATGTGTTTTTCCTCAAAACCTAAGAAAAATAAAGGGAAAAAAAAGCATTTGAGTCTTGACACACTTACTTCAGACAGTAAATGTTTCTAACGTGGTGTTTATGAAAAAGTTTCCACCTGCACTTGGAAGTGATGCCTTGAGGAGCTGGAACAGAGGCTACACACAGAGTTAAGGGGAGCAAATGGGTATTTATTGTGAGGCCCACGAAAGGCCTACAAAAGCCACACCCCAGCAATACAAGTGCCACAATCGTGGCCCCTGCCCAGATGGCTCCAAGATGGAAGGAAAGGAGGGGTTGGTCACGAGTTCTCACACCTTTATAGGTTTCAGTCCATTTGCATGCAGGAGTCAACTGTCCAATTAACAGTCTCCAATAGGGAAGTTTCATCCTCCTTGCTTGCCTGTGTGTCTGCCCTCCTCTTTTCACGTTGTTTATGCTTAGGGCTTGAAGTTTAAAGATACTGTCCTTGAGTCCCTAGGTAGAATAGGACTGTTTTGTCTTCGTCACCCAAGCACAACGGAAAAGCAAATCCAAGCAGAACAGAACAGAAAACTTAAAACTTAGAGGTATCAGAAGCACACTGCAAAATTTGGTATTCAAATGTTTGCTTCCTATGGGTAAATGAAGCTAGTAATTGAAATGTAAACCTTTTGTCATGTAGGACTTTCCAGGTTTTTAGGCAAGAGACTGTTCCATTATTCCAGCATAATAACCCTGAGGAGAAAACCACAAAGTGTGTCTGAAAATTTGGAACTTCCTTAATGCTCTAAAATGTACCAGGTACTTGAGACTGCCACTACGTTTCTCAGGGCTGATTTTTCCTAATAAAAATAAGTTTCTGTTAATGTTAGTAGAGTTTAATACACAATAACGTGGAGTGAATGTTTAGGATTTTAGACCTGTGGTACTGCTGCCTTTGTAAGTGAACCATGCCATTCCCACATCTGAAGGCTTTAGGGTAAGAGGGCTCTTTACAGTGTTTCTTTGCTTCAATTTCTTTGTGGGTTTGAGCCATTCACTCCTTGCTGATGATTACTTCTGCAATTTTTTCAACAGCTTTGTACTAGGCAATTGGATCCATAAACTGCTATTGATTCAAACTCCTAAGCAGGTAATTTTGATGGTGCCAGGTGGTCTGACCTTTTGGAGCCAGTAGAACTGCAGCATCCCTGACAGCAGCATTCAGTCCTGCAGGGAAAGTTCACTCCGTGTCACCCCTTGCCAACAGTTTGATAGGTGTTGAGCTACCAGGACATGTCATTGTTACTTTGGTATATTGATTCTCCATCTGACTTGTCTGTGATTCATATGTGAACATGTTAATCATTAGTAGAAATGCTCTTTAGTGAGACTTTACTGATGTAATCCTAAAGAAATAAAATAAATTTAATTTTGTAATAATCAGCTAAAAATAATATTGTTAACATTTTGGGGGAAGAAAGATCATACACACTCTTATTAGAATCTCTCAATGATAAAAATTGTCTTTGTATAATGAGGAATACTGGTTTAAAGTAGATCAAACAGATTAGATGTGTTTAGCAAAAGGGTCTTTCTCTATTTTTCCCTATTACATGTGTAAGAAATTGATTTAATCTTGGGTAAGACTCAGAAAAGATGGTTTACAGGGATCCCTTTATAGAGCACCTGACAATAGCACATTTATTTTTATTACTGTTGACAAGTTAGGTTTTAAATATTACTATATAATAAATATTCATGTCACGTACCCTCTCTTATATCCTTAGGTATCTTTTTAAATCCCAAAGGATCACTGCAAATATATTCTCCCTTATATTATTCTCTCTTTCCTTTTCCCAATTTCATTCAACATCTGAGATTTATTCTATCCTTATCTCTAAGAATTTTTCTTTCATTACTGACTGAATTATACTGTATTCATATGCCTGACATATATTCTAATATAAAATAACTAATAAAATAATAAAATTATTCTAATAATGATAAATAAATTCTGCTAAGAGAAGTGCCTAGGTCTCATGGTCTGTGTATCTCCTTGTACACCCCATATGAAGCAGTGCACAGATGCTGTGTTCAGGCCTTGTAAAACAAATCATTCCATGAATAATCAAAAGAAAATGGATGCCAGGAAGGAAAAGATATCTGGACATAAAATGGGGACTGTAAGCATTACCAATATGAGGAAAACTTCTGGACAGGATTTTAGTGCCTTGTACATGGTGATGAACAGACTGCATTTCTTCTTGGTGCAGATTGTGAATTTCATCCCCTGCCTGCAGCCCCCAGGGTGTAAGATGCTCATACCTATAGGAGGGGAAAATGGGCATAAAACTCAAACTGCAGCCAGAGGAGTGGGGGTCTGCTGACAATTCCTGAACCTTGCTATAGTTTTTCAAACACTGTGTCCTTTTTCTTCAGTTTTAGGGGGAATTTTTTTTTTTTTTTTTTTTTTGATGAAGATTTCAGGCTGAAGAAAGACTGACAAACAGAGATTAGACTCGGGGCCATGTTGGCCAGGATCATCAGGCTTCTGGATACTGGTTTGTGTTTCCAACTGTAGAACTGGTCTGGGAATTGTGCATGACAAATTCTGCCAAAAAATTTCTGAATCTTTACTCATTTTTATAAGCTGTGTACAGAAAATGAAAAGAAGCAAAAAGCTCACCCACTTAAAAAAAGATGTACTTTGATAAAATTTCTCCTGGAAGAAAAGAAAAAAATGTGGGTTTTTTCTTAGCTATATTTTAAAAAAACCCCCTGCATGTGTGTTGATATAGATATCTGTAAATTATGAGAATATTGTGATCCATGTAATTCACATCTAAGTTCAATACAATAGATCTTTCAATGCTGTGTCTAGACATGGGCATAACTTCTTTCCATTTCTGTCATGAATAGGCTCTTCATGACCTTCTTTAGTCACAACTCTACAATATCTTTTTTAGAGGGAAACTTGGTTTTGTACCAGGCAAATTATGATTACAAAAAAAACCCCATATAAATAATAATATAAGAAAATATTTATTAAAACCAGCCAGTTTAAAATTACTAGCTTGTTTTCCCAAAGATTAAGTTTCAAAAAGAAGCTGCCCTTACTTTACCATTTCCAGTCCACGTTTTACCACCCTTTGCTTCCTCCGTATTTTCCATACACCAGACCATTTTGTGATTAAAATTCTAGTCCAGTGGAGGGGAAAAGGACATGTAACAACAATGCCAGCTCTTACACCTCTAAGCCTGTCATATACAATGACAACATATGTGATGTTCCACAGAAGAAAAAAGTAATGGAAAAATCCCATGGGAGTTGGTAAAGAAATCTTGGAGTTATTGAGGTTATAAAGAAACCTGTATGAATTGTTTGTCTCAGTCTCTCATTGTTAAATATTTTTCTTTTTCAGTAAAAAAGACAGTTCTAGTGGACTGGAAGGGACCAAATAAGAGGATCAAGGGAAATATTTGTTGCAGAGATCTGTAGAACAGGGAGAAAGAGTTGACAGGGAATGGACAGGTAATTCTGAGAAAGATACAGCAATAAAAATTTATGATCCTCTGATTTACCTAAATTAATAAATAACAAACAAACAGGCCAAAAAAAAAAATGTGGAGTAGGTGTTTACGGACACTGTACAGAATTATTTTTTCCCCTGTTCCACATTATGTCTTCCAGTTTTTTCTGTTTCCTCTGAAAGGTAAAGGTATCCCTTTTTAACAAGACCATATTTTCTCCCTTTCCCTTTTCCTTCTGCCGTGCAAATGGGAGGTATGGACAAGCTGCAAGAAACCTAATATTCTGAAATTAGAAAAAAAGCCCTTAGAGCAATTCCCATAGCTTTTATGAAAGGTGCATTGAAATCCTGAAATTGATTTCATGCAACTTTAGAAACAATTAATATTAACATTTAGATGCTGAATATTAGCTGTTCTTCTGGCAGACTGAACTGTTACTATATTTTCTAGGAATGCAGTTTTCCTTCCAATAGATGGATTTAATTTCTTTGAAAACCACCCCAGTGTTTTATTTAAGACACTAAGTGTACTAAGCAAACAGCCACCAGAGCAGGCATTGAAATCGCCAGGGAATGAGGTGGATCACAGATCTCAGCTACTCACAGTGACCTGGCAGCAGCACAAAATTCCTGGGCTCCATCAGTGCTGTGTCTGATAGCAAACAATGTCCCAGCACTGAGGAGGGAGGGTAATGCAGGTGGGGAGAAAGGGCAAAGAGAAGTTATTGCTGCAGCCTCTCTAGCTGGTGGTTTTCCAGGAGATGCCTGTTCTGGGGTTTGCCATGGTGCTTCTGTGGCAACCAGCCCCAGAGCACAGGTCACAGTCACCTTGCTGCTTTCTTGGCAGCTGGCAGGATTTTGTGGCACCCAGGGTTTAGGAGACCAGAGTGAGGCATACTGGGGCGAGGCTGCAGTCCCCAGGTTATGTAAAGGAAAGAACTTTGCATGATGTTATATTAAAATGTAAGCAGGTACCATAGTTTTACTACTAGTACTACTAATAATAATAATGTTTTTTTAAAAATCTGTTTAATGTGCAGTCAGCATTTCCTCCTTCTGCTGCACGACACTGATTCAGAAACTATGCCAAAGCAGCAAGGCTATCCTTTGGATATAAAGACCTATTTTCAAAATACAGAGAGAAATCTCTTTGAGACATGCAGTGCTTTAGAAAACTAAACTCTACTTTTTGTAGTTACAGCTCAACCTTTTTAGTTGCTGTGTCAGTTCTGTCAACCCCTTTAATAACTGCTCTTGTGCACCTCAAAGTACGAGTACCATGCTAACACTTTGTCGTCCAATATTAAAAATTTGCCGAAGTCTGTAAGTGAACAAAAGAATTGTTTACAGACAGATTCTGAAGAGTTTAGCCTCTGTAAGCAGCATCCAGAGATCCTTGCACCATATTATTTGCTCAAGTAGTATAGTATATTTTGGGTTTTCCCAGGAAAATGCAGTGATAGATGGAGTAAAACTGCCAGTAGTAGAATGTATGTGGGACTAGAGTATGCAGAAACAAGATTCAGACTTGATACAACATATTTATATGTAAGGTAATTAATTTTATTATCTTTATTTTACATTTTATTATTTTTAATGATAGCAGTTCTAGATTGCTTGTCCAAAGAGAAAGAACTGAGTGATATTTGACCTGTTATTTTGTATGCCTTGAACAATTGTGGTCTTTTCTTTATTTACCTTATTGCATGGGCAATCAAGGTTGCAACCTAGTTGTCATACAGTGATTATGATAATTTTGAACATCTGTGTTTGTCTTGTAAAATTTTGGTGTAAAATATGTCAAAGCATATTTAGATGAGCTCTAATCAAAATTTATAATTTATGCTACTTTTCTGTGAGGTGTATTTATTTCAAAGTCTTTAAATAATATTCATGCCATTAGGAATTATAAAGGTAATGGACATCAGTACTATTTAAACTGTTGTGTTTTCCTCTGCTGTGTCTCAGTGGGAATGTTGAGTGCCACACAAGAGCTATAATTGAGAAATCCCGTGCTCTCTGTGACTCTGATTACTATTATGATTGGAATAATTTGCATTTTTATGAAGATACTATTCTGTCTTCAGGCATCCATGACTGTGCTTGATGTTTTGAAGATCATTTAAAAAGGCACATAGAAATTATTTGCTTTTAGTAAAATGGCTCTTTACTTGCAAGCAAAAACAAATTATTTGGTTCAAAAGAAATAAAAAAAGGCTCATAAGTATCTGAAGGAGCTGCTGGTAAACAATATCTCCAGAAAATTATTCCTCCTTAAATGCCTGCATTTTACTATAACCTTCTCTTGCAGACACACTAAGACTCTCACTGTCTTACTAAGCAATAAAATTACTGGTAGGGTTAGAACCTTCCTTAGCAGTAGGTCACTTCATCTCTCTGTTCTCTCTGTAAGTACCTAATAAAGATCTTGTGGATTTTTTTCACTTTGGAAGCCTGAGGCTCTGACTATGTGGCCTATACCTGGTTCAAATACAGGTTTTAGTCTTTGGCTTAATAGAAGCTATGAATTAGTGGAACCACCTTGTAACTGTCATTCTCATTTGTCAGGAAAACTGCTTTTTAAGACGGCAGGCAGAAACCATACAGCTGAGGCTTTGGTACCCCTTGCACCCCACTAAATTCACACTGAGCAATATTTTGTTCTGCACTTAGACTTTGTTGAAAAGAGAGCAGTTAAACTTGAGAGGAGTTTTATTGTTGTCTGTGACTAAGTGCTAAAATATGGCTCTCCATCACCCTGCAATCATATGTACACATACAGAGGAAATGCACGTGTCAATGGAAATTACACACCTCTGACTAATGGTAAACATTATTTACAGAATTTTTCAATTTCATAGTGGAGGGAATTGAACACTTCATAGCCTGCAGAGTAACAGAGTCAAAACAGCGAGTGTAGACCAGCAGTCACTTTAAAGTGTTTTCTTTAAAACTAGTATTAGAAAACTAAAACTAAAACTGCCAAGGTATTTCATGTGATCTGTGAATTTTATGTACAACCCTAACAATTTCTGTTGGGCCCTTCTCTTTCTTTTCAGAGGAAAAAATTATGACCTCAAACATGCAGAAAGAACTCTTCTTCTAATCCTGCCTCAGCGCTTTCTTAATGTAATATGTGTCTCAAGTGAATGTCTTAATATTGCTCTGACCAAGTTAAGTGTGTGGATTGCAGAGAGAATTAGTTAATTTAACTGCAGTGTCCAAATGCAGTGTCCATTCTGAGCCTTGGCATCATCAGACTTACTAAAACAAACTGCATAGCTGTGAATTGGCAATATTCAGTACCTTTACCCCTCTCACAGAGGCACACCAAGTCATGATTAATCAAAATCCATGTATGAATTTAAAGCACAAAGCACTCTTGGCATTAAAGGCTCTAAGACAACTAATTTCTGAGCAACTCTAAGCAAGAACATTGGTTCACCCATAGTGAAGTCTTCAGGCACATAATAGACTAAATGATACTTCTTCCCCTCCACTAATTTTATTACAGCATTGTTCTTCATGCCCTGTATAATTAAAATTCTGTCATCATCTCCATTATGAACCTCCATTTTTGCTGGTTTATAACCTTGCCCATAATTTACTCTGAAAGGGAGGCTGTGGTTTAGGATTTTGTCACAATCGGGGGTTCTTGCACTGACTAAAAATAAACACTAAGATTTTCAGAAGTGATCAATCAATTGCACCCTATTAGTTTAAACTGGTAGAACGGTTATGAATCTCCAAGGGTGAGCAGAAGAATCTGTCTTTTCTGGAAAACAGTCCTCATTGGGCACTCGTTTTAAAACTGTTGCTCTTGTTCACACAAAAAGTTTGTTCCTTTTTTTGAAACTCAGGCATCAGCAGAAATACAGTGTTTGGTGTCAGATGCTCACTGCAGAAAGGACCCTTCTCTTTCCAAGCAGAAATTTCCATCACTGGTTTCTTGTCTTCTTGTATTTAAAAGCAATGTCTGACGGAAAATATATCACAGGCGTAGCAATTAATTTAAATGTGAAATCCTAGTATTTCATATTTCTTCTGCACATATAGATATACTGATTAAAGATTTCCTAAATGAATACTGACATAAACAGATAGAAATGTTACAAAGATGCAGTCTGGCTATTTTATGATTGTTTCTTGCACAGCTACTGATTTTGTAATGGTGTATTGCAAAGCCTTATAATGATTTGATAGAACTACAGTTGGTCTTTGCAGGCCTGTTTTTTACAATATTCTTAGTCAGTGAAGTCTGAAACTATTACACAAGGGACATAATACACTGTCTCTCATGATCATGACAAAGCTATAAAATGTCCATTCTTTTGTAGACCATGACATTTTAAAATGCTTCTAGTTTTCTGTTAATCTGTTTACCTGCCCATGTCTCAATAACACTAAATGGTGCTATTATTTTAAATTACAGCTCCAAGTCATCTCTTTTCTAATGGGAATTGAGTTAGATCCAAGATAACAGTATTCCTATTCTTCAGAGAGATTGACGAGATCAGTTCAACTTTATACCTTTTTTAAACCCATTCAGTTGCTTTACTATCAGGTTCAGCCTCAAATGAGAAGTTTTCCTGAAATCTGGGCCACAGTGGATCCCAAATGATCACTATGGCCATAACTATTTTCCATGAAGCTAATAAAGAGGAAATAGTGAGAATTGTAAGGAAAAGATGGGAGAGATTAGAGGAAGGGAACCTGTCCTACTCTCTAGTCCCACCTGCCTTTGAGTGGAGGAAATTCATACCCCTTTGGAGGTCCTTGCTGCACTGCCTGCTCCTGACACAATCTGTTTTGCTGCATATCATGGAGAGTTGCAAGAAGGCTGTATACACCAGGCAAAGAAGTGCCAGTGAAGGGGAGTAATATTTAGAATAGAACTTTATGCTGTTAATTCAACTGAGCACTTGAGGATGTGTCTGGGTCACCCAGTTTTGAGAAGTAGGTACACACGTGCTCAACATTTGGCACACATTTTCCTATAATGGCTTAAGAATTGCTTAATTTTTTTTTTTTTTGAGTTGGCACTGGACTGTAAAAGCAGTCACAGAGAAACTGTGAATTAAAATAAAATACCTACCTTGATGAAAAGGAGTCCTTAAGTTCTCAGTTCTGTGCTGACCTGGGATGTGCACTGTCCATCCTGTCTTGCACCTGCACTCTGAAAGAAGGGGAAAGGCTCACAGGGACATCATTGAAATAGGGGAGCTCTAGGACACTGTTCTGTGTGCCTGGCAAAAGGGGGGTGGCTGTTTTGGAGAGATGGAGTAGCACCTACAAAGCGTTTAAGGCTAGGTACATTTGGTCACCTGCCACTCCAAAAGGATCCTAAACATTGCATGCGTTGATTTAAGTCTACAGGCTGCTGCAGACGAGAAAATCTCAGGCACATTTTTACAGAAACATAAAAATGCTGACATCTTTTTTCTTTCTTGACTGCTCCATATATTATGTTGCTAATAGATGCCTTTCTTGAATTCCAGACAGTGAAAATAATTAGCACAATTTCTCTTTTGCCTCTCCCCCTTCCATTCTGATGGCTTCTGAGTCTGAATGAAGGCTTGGCTCCATAACCAGACCTGCATAAATCACATCAGCCCCTGTGTCTGTGTGTGGAATAACAGCACATGCAGATCTCCTACGCACAAGAGAGGATTAAGAACAGATTAAGCACATTGATTCTGCCATTCCCCCAGTGTGTGCTTCATCTAACTATTCCACTATACACTTGGCACATTTGTGATTAAAGCCTGTGTAACAGATGAACACATTGTAAGCAGATAAAAATAAAGCAGCTATTAAAATTGGTTCAAATTACTTCTCTTGCTTGCAAAAAAACCAACAAACTCCTCTGCAGACTAGATCTTTTATCTCGAATTCTAGAAGCAATCAGAAGTAACTCTAAATATCGTCTTCCCAAACAAGGAATTTGAAAGAAAGTGTCCTGTAAGAAGCTCAAAGAAGACAAAATGAAAAAGGGAAATTATTTCTTCTGGGACTGAAAACTCAAATTTGGTGATCAAAGGCAGGT
This sequence comes from Acridotheres tristis, assembly GCA_037013685.1. Lineage (NCBI taxonomy): Eukaryota > Metazoa > Chordata > Aves > Passeriformes > Sturnidae > Acridotheres > Acridotheres tristis. Next base: position 5,554,878 of record CM072889.1, on the reverse strand, counting down.
TTACCAATGTTTTTATTCTGTAAGATTTTCAGTCTGTGGGAGTGGAGGGAGCTCAATATCCCACAGGATGTTCCAAATCAGTCAGGATTAGCCCTCTGGGTCTAGAAGTGTGATTGTAGTTCCTATTATTGTAGGAAGATGGTCTAGAATTACAAAATTTGATTTTTCTTTCTTGCCATTCCTATACTGAACAGACAATACTAATATTTTCCTTCCATGTACATCGCCAGCTTGAAAATTTGTCTTTGGGTATTGAGCTGGCCTAAATTCCAGCTCCTAACAATACTGTGGATAATGGTAAAATTAAATTTTCATTTTACTGCATATCCTCCAATATAATCCTGACATTATTAGCAGCATGTCTCTGTGGCATGAAGGTTAGCTGCATTCTGGCTCCATTTATAGGAATGCTGTGAGGTAAGTGAAGGAATGGCTTACTCTCCTCTATTCAGCACTCGGGAGCCTACATCTGATGCAGTGCCTGGGTTGAGGCTTCCCAGCTCTAGGAATTGCTGACCAGATGGGACAAGTCCAGTAAGGGCCACTGCGTGTCCTGGGGAAGGCAGCAGATACTGAGCAAGGATAGTCTGGAATGGCTGGGCTTGTTCAGTTTGAAATCATCAGACTCCACCTGCCTGAGGAGTGGTGGCAGAGGAGTGGGAGCCAGAGAGGCACAGAGAGAGGACAGGAGAGAGCAGCCACAGGCTGAGCATGGGGAGCTCTTCTGCAGCAGTGAAATGCAGCTCCCAGAGAGGCTGTGCCATCCCGTCCTAGGGACACATCAAATGTCACTGGCTCAGGACCATTCACAGCTTCATTTCAACATGAATCAAACTTCAGGTTCCTTTGCTTTGAGTGGTCAGCCCAGATGACCACCAGAAATCACTTCCTACCTAAACTGTGTGTGAAGCTTTTGTTCTCATTTACACTGTTAACCACTCAAAAATTGTGGCCATTTAATTATTGCAATATTAAAGGAAAAGAGTCTTCATACTGTGGTCTAGGATGTTTTTCCAGTTTTTCTCCATTTTTTTCCTGCACCAACCTTGACTTCATGGTCTCTCTACGAAGTGTTGAATACACAAGAACAACTAATTAATAGCAGAATGCTTTCATTGCATTTTCTTCAGGAGGAGAGTTACAGATTGTTTTCATATTTCTAATTGTGTTACTAGTGTTCAAATTTAAGGTTATAGGATCTTTATTTGTTGGTTGAGAGGTTTTTTTGGTTTTGGGTTTTTTCTTTTGATTTTTTTTCCCTGCCAAATGCTGTCTTCTGACATTAAAGAAAAGTACTAGGAAAACTACATTTCCATCATTTCAATTGTTTGATACCTCTTCAACATCACTGCCATTTTTTTTTGCTTCCAGTGCTAGCTATTAAATACACTTGCAAAGGGACTGTAAATTCTGTCTGTGGAAACTCCTTTCCAGACAAATATGCTATACAGGTGCTACAGAAATTTATTATTCAGTGCAAATTATTAAAACCAGAAAGTTGCTTTATTACTTTGACTAGTCTTGCATTTGAAGTTTTTAACACCCAGGAAAAAAAAAAAAGGCAACAGAGATTTAAAATGGAGTTATGTGGTAGAAGCTAAATTCTGAACCTGACCAGATGGGATATTTGGGAGGTAACCATTTTAAATCCCCCTTTCCCTTTTTTTTTAAGAGCTTAATGGGCTGTAGAAGATAGCTGAAGTGATTGACAGATGTATCAACATAAGAGAATATATCCACACACTCCTCTATTACATCAATCCTACAGAATTAGCAATGGTAATTCAGCTTTTAATCATGATACCTGGCAGGCTGTAGCAAAATACTTTAGTGAGTGCTGTGTATATGAAAAATATAAGAAAAAAGTATCAAGATTGCTGTAAGCACTATAGATATTGTGTAAGCATTAGTTGCCTCCCAAAACCCAGGAAAGCAGCAGTGAATTTGAACAGCTACATTTAAATCCATTTTTTGGCCCTTTTTTTAACAGATAAGTAAGTTCTAGTATTAAATAAAAATGAATCTTGTCTCTCCATCTGAACTGAGACTCAGAATAACAATAAAAAACCCACATTAATTCATTAGGAAGGGGACTGAGTAAAATATCTTGACAAAATAGATACTCTTCACCTTGTATCTTGCTAATATATTCAATAAACAGTTGCAACTAAAAGATAACCATAGGCTTATCCCAAATTGTGTTTTTAATTGTTATCCTCCTTTTTTCTCATACCTTAGTGTTTCCTTTTTTATTGTCTCCTTACTGTGTTGATCATATAAACAGGAACTAAAAAATTAAGACACCCACCTTCTCAAACTGTATTGTGCCAAATGATGCTCTTTCTTCCTGGAAAAAGCACTTATATAGAAAAACATTTTGTTTTTCTTCACCTTAGCTCCTAAAACCTGTGTGCACTTAGTTAATGTGACCTTTAGAGAAGTGACTAAAGAGAGGAGCATGGTGGGGATGAGGACTAGGAAGAAATAGCAGGAAATGTAACTGAGGACCGCAGCTATGTGTGAAGCCTCCTGGTCCTTTCATATTTTATTCTATTTAAAAAATGCTCACTCCTTCTATTAAAATTCTTATGTGCACCACAGCACTAAAATGGTTGTGGTACTTTGAAGTTTGACTTAATTAATATCACTGTAATTTGCTTCCAAGCAAATACCAGCATTGACAGCTAAAGCTACCACAGAGAGCAATATCTAGGAGATGCTTAGAGACATCTTTTTTGTTACTCTTGTAATCCTTCTTAAAAGAATCTTCTGTTCACCCCCAAATTATAGGCTTCGGAAAGTAAAATTGCTTAATTTCTTGATGGCTAATCTCTTTCCTGGACTTTCAAACCATAATAAGGCTTTATTTATAAATTACCATATCTTGTATGTATGGTAAGAGCAGAAAAAGAGCCTCATGTGCCCTTATGTGCATTCTGCAGCACACCCAATCAAGACATCATTGTTTGCACACGCTTTCTTATAAAATCTTATCTTACAGTTCTAATTTAAATGACCAGCAGTTAAAAAAAAAACTAAAGGAAATGTTCAAATTACGCTGATTAAGCTGACAAGCTTGCTTTTTATATTGTTTTGACAATATTCCTTTTCATCTGAAGAGTCCTGGGGAGCAGGCAGGGTGCTGCTGTCTGGAGACAGCCACGAGAACACAGCAGGGCGCCGTGCTGAGGGCTGGAATAAATACCTCCACAGCACAGCAGAGGAGCTCTCACTCAGCCCTAGTTCCTTCCTTGCTACTTCTAGCTTAGGGGAAGAGTGTAAATTAGTTCCCCTTACTGTCCTTCCTGGAGCTGATTTTTGTCCCTTTTGGTAAGCAGTCTGGGATGGCAGTTTATTGCTGCCATAAACAAGTGCTCCTTAGCTGACAAAAAATACTCCTTCACTGAACACAAAGTAAGCCCATTTCTAATGTAAGTTTCCATGAAAAGTAATTTTTTAAAATGACTCGTATTTAATTTCCCTTGGCTGTTTTACTAATAATGCCATTTGATTGAGCAAATAGACTCCTTCAAATTTTTCATTGAAACAGAAGAAACTTTCCTTCTATGGCATGTATTTAATAACTGTTCTGCCCCCTTAAGAAGTCATTTAATGTCTTTTATGGTCTGCTGCTCAAATCCCATGGAAACGGTAAAGCAGGGGTTGGATATTTACTTTTCACTGGTTTTAAATAAAGCCTTGTTTAATCCCTAAGTGAAAGACTCAGCCTTCTCCTTGAGGAAAAGGAGCTGATAATAACTGTGAATGTGTAACTTCTGTGTCACTTAAAAAGATTTTCACTACTCGCCTTGACACCTTCACTACTGCCCTTGCTGTAGGTGTGGAACAGGTGTGGAAAAACATTTGCCAGTCAGCCAAACTGGTACATGATTTGACTGCAAGTAATCTAAACCAAAAATATTTAATTTTTGTGGCAGCAGATAGCAACCACCATAAACTAGCAACTGTTTAATGTGTTATTGTTTTGAGCTAAGTCTGGCACCCTAGGAAGATCAGAACACAGTCAGTGGCCCAGATCGATTAAACACGTTTTATTTGGAAAAGGTGTCACAGTGTCTCTCCTTTCCCAGCCTAAGAGAACAGTTGGCAACCTTTCAGTGACATAAAGAGATCTTTTGAAACCCACACGCCCACATAAGCTCCCAACATCTTTGATTTAAAGGAATTATGTTATGAAAGAGGGTGCACATGTTTTCATAATATTTTCCCTCTGATTCCTCTTACTCCAAAACAATTCCATCTGCAAATACATTTTGATAACTAACACATTTTCATATTACCTCAAGCATAGGGAAACCAGCATTCTTTATGACCTTGGATTTGCTTTTTGGCACTTACATTACTGAGGAAATGTTCATTAGAACTCCAGTCAACTCATCCCACTCTTCCCCAGCCTAAAGTCATTAAACTTTAACACAGAGGCACATTTCCCAGAAACAGTATTATGATCAAATATCTAATTTAAAATGAAAATAGAAGAGCTGGATTCACAAAAATCATGTTAAAGAAACCTCAGCATGAAACAGTAGCCAATAAGAAAAGTATTTTACTAAAGTTAGCCAATACCCTGTATGCATTCGTGTTCAGTGGCTGATTTTACAAGTATGTAAATGCTCACAGAAAAGGAGCTATAGCTACAATGCAAAATAATCTGTCCTGTGGAGACTGAGTAAATGCAGGAGGATTTGTTTGTGTGTGTGGGCCCAAAATCATCATTTAGGGACAGCTCCAGCTGGCTTCAAAGTGTTTCACATCCAAGCAGTGGAAGGCAAGCCTATATTTATTACATTATTTATTTTTTATATAGCTGTGTCCTGGAGTGCTCCAAAGAGTGGCTATAAAGCGTAAATTGATAGAGTTGAAAAATTAATATTAGTAGAATGAAGAGAAATAAGAACTGTAGACAGGGGACAAGGCAAGGATATGTTTAGGAATGGGTTAGAGAGTCAATGAGGTGGAAAGAAAGAGGGAGGCTACTTTCAGCTAGTACATGTCAAGAAGGAATGAATTAACGGCAGTGAGAGATCTTATGTGGCAAAGCAGTTAAAATGATGCATAAAGTACAGAATGAAAGACAGAGATGGAGGCAGACCCTGGGAGAAACAGGAGAATCACTTCAGAAGATTTTGGAAAGAAAAGGTTAGAACTGAGTGGGGTTTGGGATTTCTCTTAAAATAACTGCTTTTAAGGAGTCCCTTCTTTCAAAAGGCCAGGGCCACATCCTGATCTAATTTTCACTTCTTCTCATGTGTAATTTCCACTGGAACTCATGGAATTCTATGCTTACAAAATATCAAAAATTGATCTGTAGCCTCTATGAAGCCACTAGAAATATATTTGATTTATAAAACTGAGACTGCAATTATCTGTTCACTGGTTTCTCAAGGAAAAGGAAAGAAAGCATCTAAGAACTTAATTAATATTCTAAAAGAAACGAGTAGAAAAGGCAAAAGTTAAGACATCTCTTTTAAGTAATTTATTTCACTGAATTATGTTAATTCCTTAAGCCTCCATTATCTGTTAATTCAGATGATTTTTGGAAGCATTGCTATATGAAAATATCATTGAGTAGAATCCCCAGTGCCTGTATTACTAAGCAAACTATTCAGGGTGCAGCTAAAATGCAAACTCTTCCCAAGTTTGTCTTTCAAGTCCCTTTAGGTTTGCAGCCTTAGGAGGGAGGCTGAAGCCTGGGTGACTGGAGGAATTCAGGTGCTGAGCACTGTGGTGCTCCTGTCACTCTCACAAAATTGCCAGCAAACTGCCAGGTCAGTTCAGGGTTTGCATCAGCCCTCTTACCTCAAAATAAAATATGGATCTTGATAACCTAGCCAGTTCCTCCCATCAGTGCAAATATAACCTTTAAACCCACATATTAACTGTGTGGCAACATGCTTTACAGTTTTCTTCTAAGCATTATAATTAAGAAGATATAATTAAAAAGATTCAGCACTTGTTTAATCTGGCATAACACATTCAGCAAAGTACAACAGTATAGGCACATCTGTATATTTGCATACCAAAAAAGTCTAAAAATACTTGTGTAGAAGACAAAAGGTAGCTTTTGAATACATGACCCAGTCCTAGCTTCAATTATACGTTTCAGCATAGGGTATTATGGTCTTGTTTTTAGCTACATATGTGTGACTACCTAATTACAAAGCAATGCTTTTAAACAAATGGCCTGATTCTAGCATTTACAAAGGGCCATGAGGATTACCACTATTAAACAGAAAGGAACTGAGCTTCTTGGAATAAGAATCTTGCTCAAACTTTATTTTGTCTGTTTCTGTCTATCTGGAAGAAAGATATGGTAAAATCCAGGCTGGCAATCTCAAATTGGCTTTTGAGATATATACCATTAATTTAATGATTAAAATACAATTCTTGACTGCAAGGATCAAATGATGATAGTGTAGTTAGTCCTCTCAGTCTGGTACATGGAATGTCTAACAAATGGGTTTTTTTAGTATAAGCAGGATGATACCATAAATTTGCACAATCAGATGTGTGCAGAACTGATTTCGTTTATAAGACGTGTGTTAAATGATTTATTTGTTTAAAAGATGCAAAACAATCGTATTACTCTTAGTGTTTGCTAACCTAGACATCTCAATGCCAGGTTTTCATCTCACAGCCTCTGATCTAAGGAACAGTTATGCCTATTGCAATGTATTCTTGAGATGGATATCCACTTCTGTAACCCAAGAGAGGACCTCAGCATAGCTATAAATGCAAATCACCCTCTTTCCTGAGAGCCTGACAAAATAAAGCACATAGCAAATATTTAAATAAAGTTTGGGGTTTTTTTCCCCATGTGTTTTATATTTCCACTTTCATCTGTAAGGTATCCACTTTTGACTGCAGCATATCTGAAGTTCCTGTATTATTTATGAATATCAGTGAGTTGAGAGTATCTCTCGGGAGGGAGAGAATCAATAGCCTAACATTTGAAGTACATCTTTCACATTTGAGATTACAGCGGATGACTCACAGCAGGTGAAGCACATGGTTAATGTCTGGCAGCTGAGAGCATTTTTTATTACCTAGGCTCTCATGAGAGTGTGGGAGTGTGGGCATTATGCACCAGGGCCACCTACAACATGCATCTAGCCTTCAGACCATGATTTTTCCTGTATGAAGACTAAAACCTGGATGCCTCATGTGATCCCAGGGCTGCTCCAGTTCTGCTGTGAGGGGTTTATGGCAAGTAGAAATCTGAAAACTCTCCCAGGGACATCTGGATCCTTTCAGTTTACCTGGCTGTCATTTCTGAAGCATCACTGGGCTTATTCTTTTGATTATCACCCCAAGTTGGCTGTGTTAAAGATCTGTTTAGGTGTTACTTGAAGATTTCAAGATAAAAAGCATGGGCCTACTGTAAGGCCTGCTAAAGTCAGCATGAATCCAACGTTGACATCAATGGACTTGAGATCAGGACATAAAAACAGTATTCCTACTTACTTTTTCTTTTTATTAAAGGGTTTTTTTCAAGAAAAACGCTTTGACTTGTTCTTAATTTTAAGCATTTCTAAGTCTTTAAACGTTTGCAGCTTGAACTCATTGTGCTTGTATGGCATTCACTCCTTTCTGTTGCATGATTTGGTGAACTACTGAGGCTGTGACGGAATGAGATGTTCTAAAGTAGCTCCCTGTGTACAAGCATGCATTTATGCCTACACTAATGGACTTACAGATCAAGCACTACTTTTTGAGCTTCTTATGGATTTTCTCAGTACCAGGATTATGAAAGTGTTGACTCTTGAGATTATTTGCAGAAAAGGGAGATAAAGTTCAAAAATCATTTTAAGAGATTAAAATATAAATGTCCATAGAGCAGTATATTATTTATCAATGAAAAGAAGTAAAATAGTAAAAACTTCTTATTCTTTTAAATAACAAGTAAAGTCGTAATGGGTATTCTTTGCAGTAGAGCTTATTTTTAATAACTGAAAAGAAAATTACATTTTGATGATTTAGCTTTTTTTTTTCCCTATGATGACTATGATCCATGAAGCTGCTTTTTGAATAAGATATACTTAATAGAAACTTCTTGTCAAGAATGAACTGATGTTAATGGCATTGGTATCATTGTTTTTCTAGATGATCAAAACTTTCTGATAGATGAAAAATATTTACAAGGTTTCAACAGGAACACAGGTATGGAGTTTTTCGAAGTGTGGACATATAAATGCTGAATATATAACAAAACAAGTTGTGGTTATAGGCTGTTCTTTAGTGGCTGTTCAACTTCAAAAATTAAAATTAAGATTTATTTAGTTAATCCAGTGTTTATTTAATAGAGTATATATTAGTGAAGACAAGTGAATATGAACTTTCCACATTGAAAGTGGTGCCTAGTATTATTACATTGCCAATATCTCTAATTAAAGTAGCAGATTATTCAGCAGTCACTGGAAAAGAAGTGTATTCTTATCTCTGCATGGTAAATCTCATGATACCTCTCCAACAGACAGGAAAATTAATGCAAGTATTTTTAATGTTTCCAGAGGAAATCAGAGGCAGAGCTTTCAACAGCTACCAGAAATATTTCCAGAATATATTTCCATATATTCTAACAGGAATAGAACAATATCTTCCCAGTTTATATCCATAGTTAAAACAGATAAGCAAGATGTATAGAACCAATTTTCCAAAAAACGTCAGTCATAGTTCAGAAAAAAAAGATGTGCTCATGTACTACCAGAGGGCATTCTTTACATTGAGTGCCCATGAAATTGTCAAATGTTTTGAGTAACTTCTTTGAACATAAATCCTCTGTCACTAACTGACTACAGTTGTACCTCAAGCTAATAGCACTCTTGCCCACAAATTGACTGAATGAAAAATATATTAAAGGACATTACAAAGTGCAACTTTCAATTTCGTTTCTTTGGATGACTCATGATGATTTGAAGTCTTTAAATCAAAAGTAGATAGCGTTCTAAAACACATTATAGCTCAACAATTATGAGCACAAAGTAAGAACTCCTGGGTGATGTTCTTTGGCCTGTGGGAGGCATGAAGTTGGAGTAGATGATGGTAATTGCTCCTTTAGCTGCCACATCTATGAATCTAAAGTACCTTTTCCACAATCCTGAGGGGAAGGAAGGATAGATGGTCATCAAGGAACAGTGGTTTCTGTTAATGCTGCCTCTAGCTACCACTTCTGACAGAATCTCTCTGTACAGAGATCGCCATTCTGCTCTTTTCCATCAAGCATGGAAGTGATTAAAAACTTTTAGAAATACTTGTATAAGGTGATATTCAAGATATTGACTTTAGCTTATGATAGTTAGGGTAGGTTACCCCCCAGTATCACTCAATCTTTTCATTTTCCAGCTCATCCTAAAAGTCATTTTCCTATAGGAAGCAGGCTTTATAGTGCTGATGATTTATTCAAAGGAGCTCATTCTCAGTCCCTTGGGGCTGTCTTCAAGCATATTTCCCTAACCAATTTAATGTTTCATGTTTTTCATTCCGTTTCAAATCTTTCTCCCTCTTTACATCTCATCAGAAAAAGATCAAATTTTCTCACCTTGAAACAAGCTTGTCCTACTCTTTGGAATCAATCATGGGAGATAGAGGCGCATCATTTAGATATTCTTATAGGTAATCAGGAAGGTAATTGCCAGATCAGCTGCCACTTTAGACTTCTCTTCAAATGCAATTTTAATTAAAAAAAGAAGGGACTCCCTAACCTCTGCAAAATTAATAATGTCCAAAAATCCACTTAGAAACTCCTCAGCCTTCATGTAGGGGTTTCTCAGATTTCAGCCTTTCTAGAAAAACAGGTAATATCCAATTTCCTTCCCCCCACTCATTCTTAAATCTTTGGAGATGAATGTAAAAGTATCTTGAAATAATTCTATTTCAGTCCTATCTGAATTTCTGCTTCTGGTTTCTACACTGTAGTGCACTTCTTAATCTTTACTTCTTGAATTTCTCACTTTACTGTAGATCAAGTATCCACAAAAAATTGCCATTTAAGAGCATGATTAATTCAGTCGATGGAGATGCAGCTCTTGCAGCCACATGAAGTTCGAGACAGTATCCCTGGTGTAGAGCTTCTCTGCTAGGGAATTCATCTGTTTTGAAACTTGAATATAGTGATAGGGTGTATAGCCACATTTCTAACCCTTGCTTGTGATTATAACTTTTATTTAAGGATATTTCACTTTTTATTATGAATGTATCCTGTTAGGGGTTGGATTGTTCCCCTTTTCTTTCTGTGAATTCCTCCCATTGTTATGCTAAGTAGTTGTGGCTACACCTTAAAACATAGATAATGTTCTCTGGTAGGGGGGTGGGTGGAGGGGGGGGGGGAACCGGAAAAGGAAAGGTGGGAGAGGGGTCTGGGGTGGGGACGCTCTCTCGCTGGGCTCGTGGAGGGACAGGACGCCCCGTGCTTCGCTCTGGCATCTCCCCCTGACATCTCAGCAAGGAGATCAACGCTCCCTGCCTTGGACATCGCTCTGCTGCTCTCCCATCTCACGCTACTATCTCCGGACACTCTGCTGAGCACCACGACCGACACCGTGAGGGGGGGAGTCACTTTCCCACCCCGCTCACCTCTGGGCCTCCGCCACCATCCCTCCAGCCCTCTGCAACTGCACGGGACCTGCCCTGCCCTCACAGCACCGGTAACTGAGCGCAGGGAGACGGCCTGAGGCCAAAAGGGACTGGAGCGGAGCTAGACTGTTCTGTTCTGTTGCCAATTTTCTTATAGCTGTTGTTGTTTTCTGCCTTGTTAAATACCAGTAAAGAACTGTTATTCACATCCCCATATCTCCTGCCTGAAAGCGTCTGATTTGGACCTAAAATAATTAAAAGGGAGAGGGGTTGCACTCTGCATTGCAGAAAAGGGGCTCTTGCCTTTCCTTAGACCATACCTATCTTTTCAAACCAAGACAGATTTTGGCGCCCAACATGGGGCATTGCCTGAGGGCATTGAGAGAGGGGTAGAAAAGGGAATAACAGTTCTTGAATTACCCAAGCTTGTGGTAGGTGACACCATGCTGTCCAGCTTACCCTGGATTGGCCTCCATGTGGTCACTGCTATATCTCTCCCATTTGCAAGCCCTTTTTTAAACATGAGTTTCATAACCAAGGTTACTGTGGCTATTATCCGGCTTATTATGTGGGTTGATCAGTTGAGGAATTCATGGATTTTTAATTTTCTCTGGAAGATGGCCACATGGATTCAGAGCTATCGCACTCTAAGTGTGTGTTTCTGGGGCTACTTCAATAATGGTACTTACTGTGAGGAAGTGGCAGCAGGTGAAATTTTTTCTCAACCCATCACAGGTTTTTTGAAGTTCACCCCACCAGTCTTCAAGGGGTTCCAATCCGCTTTAAATGCTAATGACATTATATTGTGGCTAGTGTTGCTTATATTCCTGTTAAATCTGTTCTATCTAACATTCAGAGATAAGGGGAGATTGACTTGGATAACAACCCTGATACCTACCCCAGGGATTAGTGATGTTACCCCAGAGCCTGATCCTGTCCAAGAGACTAGGGAGGTTACCCCAGAGACTAGGGAGGTTACCCCAGAGCCTGATCCTGTCCCAGAGACTAGGGAGGTTACCCCAGAGCCTGATCCTGTCCCAGAGACTAGGGAGGTTACCCCAGAGCCTGATCCTGTCCCAGAGACTAGGAAGGTTACCCCAGAGCCTGATCTTGTCCAAGAGACAAGGGATATTACCCCAGAGTTTGACCCTGCCCCACAGCCCACCTCGGAAAGGAACCACCCAGAATGGGTGGGGGTGCTAGCAAAGGAGATACATGAGATGGGCCAGATGCTGAAGGAGCACCTCTCCCCAGCTGGTGAGAAACCGTCCCCCTGCCTTAAAGAGGAAGAATCTGATGGTGCAGCAGTGGGACCCACAGATGTTACATCCGTCCAGGTTCCAGCTGAACTGCAAGGGCACTCACAGCCAGCAGCAGTTGCCCCTGTGGAAACTAGGAAGTCTAGGATGAAAACAAGGCACCTAGATAATAAGGGTCAGGAAGGGGGCCCCTCACAACCAGCAGGGGAGCCAGAAGTTGAGATCATCACTGAGTCCCTGTCATACGAGAGTCTCCGTAACCTGCGAAAAGACATTGTACGACGGGGCCGTGAGCCTTTTACAACCTGGTTACTGCGGGTCTGGGACCTTATGGGTACAGGTGTGCAACTGGATGGTACTGAGGCAAGGAATTTGGGAGCCTTGACCCAGGACTCAGGTGTGGACCAGGTATTTGTAAGGGAGACAGGTCTCCTTTCCCTCTGGGAGCGACTTTTAATGAGCGTGAGAGAGAGGTTTGTCCACAGGGAAAGAATGCAGGAGTACCACCAGAGAACACGTTGGAATACCCTTGAGGAAGGGATCCAAAAGCTGAGAGAAGTGGCAGTACTGGAGGTGCTCTTTGGGAGGGATGGACAGCATGACAATGACCCTGACAAGGTCAGGTGCACAGGACAGATGTTGTGGAATCTGGCAAACGTGGGCCCATCTCAATATACCTCCTTTATTGCAATGATTGATGCTGATACCAACCAAGTGACAGTGGGTTCTGTTGCCAACAGGCTCAGGAATTATCAGAGTATGATGGCTGGCCCAGTGCAGGCTCATGTCTCTGCTGTGGCTAAGGACCTCAGAGAGGAGTTTAAGGAGGAGATGAAGGAGATAAGGGAAAAGGTGAGGAAGATCAGTGCAGCACCAGTGCGAGTCATGGACCTCAAAAGTAGAGCCCAACGCCCCCCAGCTAGGGAGAGAGGGTATACCCCACGTGCTGACCTGTGGTTTTTTCTACGTGACCACGGGGAAGACATGAGAAGGTGGGATGGGAAACCCACTTCTGTCCTGGCAGCACAGGTGCGCCAACTCAGGGAGGGGAACACCAACAGAGGGAACTCCACTAAAGTGAAGGTAGCCTCAGCCTCCCATGGAGGTGCAGGGTATTACAGAAGGGAGGATGATCTGTCAGATCGCCTTGAAGGAACCTCTAGTATATATGCCCGGGAGAGAAATAATAACCAGGGCTAGAGGGGCCCTGCCTCTAGCCAGGGAGAGGCACGGGAAAACCGGATCTTTTGGACGGTGTGGATCCAATGGCCTGGCACATCAGAGCCACAGGAACACAGAGCATTGGTTGACACTGGTTCACAATGTACATTAATACCATCGGGACATGTCGGGAAGGAACCTGTTTCAATTGCTGGGGTTACGGGGGGATCTCAGGAATTGACTTTGCTGGAGGCTGAGGTGAGCCTGACTGGGAAAGAGTGGCAGAAACATCCAGTTGTGACTGTCCCAGAGGCACCATGTATCCTAGGCATAGACTTCCTCAGGAACGGCTATTACAAAGACCCAAAGGGACTCAGGTGGGCTTTTGGAATAGCTGCTGTGGCAGCAGAGGGCATTAAGCAGTTGAACACCCTGCCTGGGCTATCAGAAAACCCATCTGCAGTGGGACTCCTCAGGGTGAAAGAGCAACAGGTACCAATTGCTACCTCGACAGTGCACCGCCGGCAGTACCGGACGAATCGAGATGCCGTGATCCCCATACACAAGATGATCCGTGAGCTGGAGAGCCAAGGGGTGGTCAGCAAAACCCACTCACCCTTCAACAGCCCCATCTGGCCTGTGCGCAAATCTGAAGGAGAATGGAGACTGACAGTGGACTATCATGCATTGAATGAGGTGACTCCACCGCTGAGCGCTGCTGTGCCGGACATGCTGGAACTGCAGTACGAGCTGGAGTCCAAGGCAGCCAAGTGGTACGCCACCATTGACATCGCCAATGCATTCTTCTCCATTCCTCTGGCAGCAGAGTGCAGGCCTCAGTTCGCTTTCACCTGGAGGGGTGTGCAATACACGTGGAACCGACTGCCCCAGGGGTGGAAACACAGCCCCACCATCTGTCATGGATTGATCCAGGCTACACTGGAGAAGGGTGGAGCTCCAGAACATGTGCAGTACATTGATGACATGATTGTGTGGGGGGACACAGCAATGGAGGTATTTCAGAGAGGAGAAAAGATCATTGAGATTCTGCTGGGAGCCGGCTTCGCCATTAAAAAGAGCAAAGTCAAAGGGCCTGTCCAAGAGATCCAGTTCCTGGGAGTAAAGTGGCAAGATGGACGGCGCCAGATCCCGAGTGAGGTCATCAATAAGATCACTGCAATGTCTCCACCAACCAGCAAGAAGGAAACACAAGCTTTCCTAGGTGCCATAGGCTTTTGGACAATGCACATTCCTGAGTACAGCCAGATTGTGAGCCCTCTTTACCTGGTCACCCGCAAGAAGAACGATTTCCACTGGGGCCCTGAGCAGCAGCAAGCCTTTGCCCAGATCAAGCAGGAGATCGCTCATGCAGTAGCCCTTGGCCCAGTCAGGACAGGACCAGATGTGAAGAACGTGCTCTACTCTGCAGCCGGGAACCATGGTCTGTCCTGGAGCCTTTGGCAGAAGGTGCCTGGTGAGACGCGAGGCCGACCACTGGGATTCTGGAGTCGAAGCTACAGAGGGTCCAAGGCCAACTACACTCCAACGGAGAGGGAGATCTTGGCCGCCTATGAAGGGGTTCAAGCTGCCTCAGATGTGGTTGGCACGGAAACACAACTCCTTCTGGCACCCCTACTGCCAGTGCTGGGGTGGATGTTTAAAGGAAAGGTTCCCTCAACCCACCATGCCACTGATGCCACATGGAGTAAATGGATTGCCCTCATCACACAACGCGCCCGTATTGGAAACCCAAATCGCCCTGGGATTTTGGAGATAATTACCAACTGGCCGGAAGGTGAAAAGTTTGGTCTTGCCGACAAAGAGGAACAGGAACAAGTGACCCGGGCCGAAGAAGCCCCACCGTATAACCAACTGCCAGCAGATGAAACACGCTATGCTCTTTTCACTGATGGTTCCTGCCGCATCGTGGGGATGAACCGGAAGTGGAAAGCAGCCGTATGGAGCCCCACACGACAGGTTGCACAAGCTACCGAAGGAGAAGGTGGATCGAGTCAACTTGCTGAACTCAAAGCTGTTCAGCTGGCCCTGGACATTGCTGAAAGAGAGAAGTGGCCAAAACTCTACCTTTACACTGATTCTTGGATGGTAGCCAATGCTCTGTGGGGATGGCTGGAAAGGTGGAAAAAGGCTGACTGGCAACATAGGAGAAAACCAATCTGGGCTGCCAATGAATGGAAGGACATTGCCACCAGGATAGAGAAGCTGCCTGTGAAAGTCCGTCACGTAGATGCCCATGTCCCCAAGAGTCGGGCTAATGAGGAACACCGACACAATGAGCAGGTAGATCAGGCGGCACAGATAGTGGTGTCGAAGATAGATTTAGACTGGCAGCACAAGGGAGAGTTGTTCCTGGCTCGATGTGCCCATGATGCCTCAGGTCATCAGGGCAGAGATGCCACATATAAGTGGGCACGAGACCGAGGGGTGGATCTAACCATGGACAGTATTTCTCAAGTTATCCATGACTGTGAGACGTGCGCTGCCGTCAAGCAAGCCAAGCGGGTGAAGCCCCTCTGGTATGGGGGGTGATGGGCCAAATATAAGTATGGAGAGGCCTGGCAGATTGACTACATCACACTGCCTCAAACCTGCCAGGGCAAACGCTATGTACTGACCATAGTGGAAGCCACCACTGGGTGGTTAGAGACCTACCCTGTGCCTCATGCCACTGCTCAGAACACCATCTTGGGCCTGGAAAAACAAGTTCTTTGGAGGCATGGTACCCCTGAGAGAATTGAGTCAGACAATGGGACTCATTTCAAGAACAGCCTTATAAACACCTGGGCTAGAGAACACGGCATTGAGTGGGTGTACCATAACCCCTACCATGCACCAGCTGCAGGGAAAGTTGAACGGTGCAATGGCCTGCTTAAAACCACCTTGAAGGCACTGGGTGGGGGAACTTTCAAGAACTGGGAGATTAATCTACCAAAGGCCACCTGGTTAGTGAACAGCCGAGGTTCCACTAAGCGAGCAGGCCCTGCCCAATCTGAGCCCTTGGGAATATCAGATGGAGATAAGGTTCCAGTGGTACACATGAGAGGTATGCTAGGAAAAACTGTTTGGGTGAATCCTGCCTCCAGCAAAGACAATCCCATCCATGGAGTTGTATTCGCTCAAGGACCAGGTTGCACCTGGTGGGTGATGCAAAAGAATGGAGAGACCCAATGCATACCCCAAGGAGACCTTGTTTTAGGGTGAAATACCTATGGTACTGTGCCTATGTCTCTAACTGCATGTATGTATATATAATGTAACAGTTTATTTTGATATAGCATATTAGTATGGGAGAAATTCAGGGGTGGACAATGTTGGGGGTTGGATTGTTCCCCTTTTCTTTCTGTGGAATTCCTCCCATTGTTATGCTAAGTAGTTGTGGCTACACCTTAAAACATAGATAATGTTCTCTGGTAGGGGGGTGGGTGGAGGGAGGAGGGGGGGGAACCGGAAAAGGAAAGGTGGGAGAGGGGTCTGGGGTGGGGACGCTCTCTCGCTGGGCTCGTGGAGGGACAGGACGCCCCGTGCTTCGCTCTGGCATCTCCCCCTGACATCTCAGCGCTGAGACCCACGCTCCCTGCCTTGGACATCGCTCTGCCGCTCTCCCATCTCACCCTACTATCTCCGGACACTCTGCTGAGCACCACAACCGACACCGTGAGGGGGGGAGTCACCTTCCCATCCCCGCTCACCCCTGGGCCTCCGCCGCCATCACTCCAGCCCTCTGCAACTGCGCGGGACCCGCCCTGCCCCCACAGCACCGGTAACTGAGCACAGGGAGACGGCCTGAGGCCAAAAGGGACTGGAGCGGAGCTAGACTGTTCTGTTGCCAGTTTTCTTATAGCTGTTGTTGTTTTCTGCCTTGTTAAATACCAGTAAAGAACTGTTATTCACATCCCCATATCTCCTGCCTGAAAGTGTCTGATTTGGACCTAAAATAATTAAAAGGGAGAGGGGTTGCACTCTGCATTGCAGAAAAGGGGCTCTTGCCTTTCCTTAAACCATACCTGTCTTTTCAAACCAAGACATATCCATTCTGGCTTTATTTCTTCCTTTCCTCCTCTGTGTCCCTGACTCAAAACATTCTGTAGGAAATTTTGTATAATCCCGTTTCTCTCTGCTCCATTGAAAAGTGTCTTCCTCCCACCATCCCACAATATGTCCTATATCCTTTTATGCAGCAATCCCTTTCCATTTTCCTGGTTTTCTGGAGAGAGTTTCATCCCTTGGGCCACCTTGGGGGGTTCCACCCTGAGATAGTCCTTCTGCTCAGGGTGTGGCTGTGTGACCCATGCAGGTGTTCATTCCCCAACTCCCTTGTCTTTCTCCTCCTGTGGTCAGTTCCAGCAGCTGTGCAGTGCCTTTGTGTTATGATTAAAGTCTGTAGTTGGATAACCCAACATCAAGCAAATTTAATTTAGTATTCCAGGCAAAGCTGGAAGGGAGGATGGAGATGTATTAGCAATGATAATAAAGGAGGAAGGGAGTAAGCAGTGGGAGAGGTTTATTGTGTAGGTGGGAAGGAGTATTGATGTTTTTTCTTATCCTGTAACAACAGGAACTGAGGCAACTGCCAAGAGGCACCTAATGCCCCATTCTGGCAGCCCAGTCGGAAACACAAGAGGTTCACAGCTTGATTCCTTGCTTTTGGCAGCTGAAAAATGATAAATGAAACAGCATTTCTCTGGAAAACAACAAAGGCATAATTAGGCATCATTTACCTATGGCAGACAGGGGACATACGTACTTGTAGGTTTACAGTACTTTCCACGCTGCATTTCTTTATTAACCCTTTGTTCCTACTGGAAAGTTTAAACTGTTTTTATTCTGCTTGGGTACCACAGTGAGGAGAGAGTTTTATTTTGTAAGTGACTCAAGTGAGTTTGAATAACTGCTCAGTTAATAGTTTGGAAACGTGCTGGCAGGTTTTGAACTGTTTATTGTTTTTCTCTTTTGGTGATGCACAAATAGCTTGAACTCTTTGGAGAAGTGTGATGAACCCATTAGCTGTGGAAGGAAAATACTGGAGATTCAGTCTTTGCCTTGCTCCTTCAAAAGTGAAGATAAGAAAAATCTCTTTTGCCAGGAGATAAATGAAGGGATGGAAATGGATGACTGCCCAGATGACAAGTGAAATGCAGTGGAGGATCTGCTCTGCTGGTAGCTGAGGAAATGCCTGTGGCAGTTTGTCTTCCCAGTGATTTGTGGCTGCTTTCCATTGCATCCTGGCCAGCACCAGCACTTCTTGCTGCAGAGTAAGGGAAGACAAACCTTGCCTTTAGCTGTCAAGGAAAGCTGCTTAAAATAGCCCTGCTGGATGTACACTGCAACAGCTGAGGAGCATCAGTCTGAGCCATTCCACTGACTCAGCTGAATGCAGCAACGTGCTGGGGAGAAGGTTGGAGCCTTTCACATCATCTGACCCTCCACAGGCCAGTGGAAGACAAACACTCTTCCTTCAGATTTGTCTCACAAGCAGATAATATTCTCTCTAAACTTTTTTCTTCTGGAAGACTAATAGGATTTACACTCTGTCATATGTGATATGACTTGTAATATTTAATAAACTTAGAAGGAATAATGTGATTTATTTATAAAAAAATGTAGCTTATTGATCTGCAAAATTAGAAACAAATCTACAAAATTAAAGAATAAAATTTAAAATAAGTGATTTAGGACTTTTTTTGTAATCTAAATATAGATTTGAAAATTACTCTTTTTTTCTTAGCCACTTCATTATCTTAGATATCCTGGGAAAAACAGAAACGAAAAAACAATTAAACAAAACAAAAACAAAAACAAACAAACAAAAAAAACCCAAAAAAACCCCAACCAACCAACCAAACAACAACAACAAAAAAAAAGCGTATCTCCACCTTTTTCTGACCTCCCATCTGTAAAATGGCAGTCTCCCAACAGCTGTCAATTTGCAAACCAAGGTGAACGAGTAGTCCTTTAGCTGCCAAGCAGGTGATTTCAGGATGCTAAGTAAGCTTGGCAAGATTCTGGAGTGTCACACTGCCTGTGACAGCCTCATTTGGAAATGGAGGCAGGTAGCAGCACTAGAGACAGCAAAAAGCCTCTCAGAGGTTTACACCTAGTTTTTAGGGGGCTCCATTTGCTGCAACATGCCCTATAAGAATTGTATTAAGCAGTAAACTTCTAAGGGCCATCTAGTGCAGAGAAATCAGAATCTCTCCAAGGACACTATAGGATGGGAAGCTGGCTTGTGTCTTATTTCTGACCTTTTCCTGAGATTTTAGTCTCAATATCATCCAGTTTCAGAACTAGTGTGATTTTTCTCAGTATCACTCAAGGTTTAGTCCAGGTATTGGGGTTTGGGGAGCCAACAGACAGGCATTATCTCTTACAGTTGTGATATTCATATTTCTTGATTGACATCTTGCTGTTTTGTGCTTAGATTGAATCTGCAGTAACTGACTCAATCTCATGGTGAGACAAATAAGGCACTGAAATTCAGCTCCTTTGATGTTTGGCTGCAGGAGGTTCCCACTGTGCATCACATTTATATGTCAGTAACCAAAACGTGCAGCTGGGGCCCTTGCCCAGCCCTTTAGCCAGAGCTGATCAGTGCCAGAGACAAATGATTCCAGCCACGCGTGTGCACGTGCACATGAGGATCAGTGGGGCCACATGCACAGCCCCTTCTCACAGAAAATATGCTGGAAAGCTTTTCTTGATAGGACATCAATAGTGATAAACTCATGAACACTGCAATAAAAATCCCAGGATCTCTTGTAAAATCTCTTCAGAGAATCAAATGCTGATTTTTATCTCCTTTTTTTCTCCTTGTGTCCTCAGTTTTCTCCCTTATGCAAAAAGAGCAATGTCCATTGCACTGGTCCACAGTACAATTACTATTGATTTTATCAAATCACTCAGCTGCATTTCAGTGCCCAAGAAGCTATGGGACCATTTATTGCTTCCTATTGTGTATTCTGCATTGATGAGCATTGTGTGTTCCAAATGGTGCAATGTGGAAGAAAATTACTCTGAGTCCTGAAAATATAGTCAGTTTGTTAATTTGTAAAATGCATTCCTTACTGGCAGGCAATTGGGTCATTCTTCTCTCCACACCCCAATGTCAGAATTTAATGAAAGGCTCCTCCAACAAGGAGGGAGGGGGGAAAGAGTTATAAAAAGAATAGATATGTCGCACTATACAAAAGAAAAAATTACATTTTTAAGATATTATGTGTTGCAATAATGGTCTGACAGGACTCAGTTTCTTCATGCAGGAAAGCAAATTTTTTATTCACATAACTCATTTTATACAGTTTTTACAGACATGTTGAACTCCCATTGGCTAGTAGTTTTCTCGCTATTCAATTCATTGCCTAGAAGATGTTTTGTGTGTATGTGCTAAGACTCAGATGTTTACATTTTTCCTGTGTGGATTCTGATGGGACAGGTCTCTTGTTTCTCACAGGTGCAGACTGTTTCTCTAACAAGAATAGTTTGTTGTGTTAATGGACTTTACATTCCCCTGATTCTTTCTTATGGGAACTTACAAGCTACTGCTGTCTTAGCTAGAGTAGCAGGGCCTAAACCATATTTTATAAGACCTTTCTTTTATAATATCTCTATCTGTCTGCAACATTATGGAATAACTTAGTTAATTCATTCATCTAGTATATGTCTCTGAAATATCTGCATATTCTACTTCCTAATTTATAGCCTGATCTAATGTAATTCTTCAATTTTTCTCTTTGTGCATTAAAAGGAAGTTGTGTGTGTGAGTTCAGTATAGTACTTAGGTTGCACTTATGCACTCAGAAGTGATTTAATTCCAATAATCGAAATGACAAGTACTGTATGGGTATTCTCTTGGCATTAATAGGATTAAATCAGAAGTGAGATATATATACTGGCAGAAAGGCAGGAATTAAGAATCATAAAAATAACATTTGAAATGGTTCTTAAATTGATAGAAAGCTCAAAAAAAAGTGCAAGGAAAAACATTCAAGCAATGGGAACAAAGGAAATGCAGTGTTCATACCCTTGTAGTAAGGGTATGAACATGTGAAATAAAAATGGCAATGGACAGTTTTATGACATCTGTTAATAGAGAGGAGAAATGCCCCAGAGATCAGAAAGAGGCCACAGCAGTTCTAACATGCAAGAAAGAGAAGCAGCAAACACAAGAGAAAGTTAGTGATATATTAGTTTAACTTCAGTTTTGGGATAAGCTTGGTAACTCTTCTTAAAGATCAAGCACAGCACCAAGAAAAGCACAGAAGAGGAGTACTTCAGGTATTCTTCTCTTTCTTTCTCCTCTGTATTTGAGTTTTTCAGCTAAAATCTTCTATAAAAACATTGAAAATCAGGGTTTTTTCCAGTCCCTTAGTAGCAGGGAAATTTGTATAGAGTTAAGGAGGGGAATCTATATTTGAGACCAATACCCAGGTGAAAAAATTGTATTATTGTAAATAAAGATTCAGTCTTATTTCACTAAGGAAAGAAAACTGAAGGCCAAAGAGAACCAGTACCTCCTAAGTATGGACTCCATGCTACTGAATATTAAAGTTATGTAAGGAACTGTCCTTTCATTTATAAGCATAAACTGAAAGCATGACATCCAGGTGAACAGAGTCCACAGGAGAAAATTAAGAATGGATGAATAAGAAAATGTACACTTATGTACAAGAAAAAAATGAATAAATTCCTCATCTAATATCTAACCTCCTCTGCAGCAGAGGTCTTGGGAAATAAATAATTTCTCTTGTAGGGAGGGATAATAACCAGGGTAAAGATACATGAGGTTCAGTAGAGAAAAATGCAAGCAGGGAAAAGATGTTGTTTGAACTAGGAAATTTAAGTCTCTAACGCTAAAAGATTGCTTTTCAATGTCTGGTGTTTGCACAAATTTGGCATCTTTCAAGATAAGACAGTAAATGCTGCTCCATCCTGTGACTACTTCACAGGTTTTGAGACATTCAGTCTGTGCTTCCTCTCTACCATTTCTACACTGGCAGCAGAACAAATCTTATTCAGCAGTACAAAAAGGAGAAGTTTGAAACCAAATTGTGAGATTGTGCAGGTTTTTACTCAGTTTTTAAAAAAGCTTTATTGGTTTAACAATTGTGGAAGAACATGGTTTCAGTGACTTAGGTTTTGCATAATTTTTTTAGTCCATAGACCATAACTAAGATTTCAATTTATATGTGGTCAGACAGAAGGAGGTTGATTGCCATTTATAACTTTTCAGCAATTCTTATTAAATATTCATTTTCAGAGAAATTCCACATAAAAAAACCTATTTACTCCTAAGGATTCCTCAGGAAAATAAAAATATTTCCTTTAAGATTTTGATCCATCCCATGGAATTTTATTTTTCTGCTATAGGCTTTTATTATCTATTTCAAGAAAATATCTATAAAATTAAGTTATTTAATAATAATTGTATAAAACTATGTTGCACAGGTAGTGCTTTTGTTTTCCTCCTGTTAGATTAATGTTACCCAGTGTGAAAAATCTAAACTAAAACTTTACCATGCTCTGTAGTTTGAAAACATAAATACTTTTCGTTCTCACAAGAAAAATCTGTCTAAATCAGTGGAGATTGAATGAGCTAATATAGCAGTAGCATTATTCCTTCCTTCATACAGAGACACTACAGAAGGCTGTAGGATGAAAGAGATGTAAAAGACATACAGACAGATGCAGATTAAATTTGGAGCATGATCGATTGATCTTTTATGTTAGAACATTTAATACCCTGTCCTTTAGTTCAGACGTAGCATCTGACAGCAGACATGATGCAAATCCCTTGTAATGAAAGAGGAAAATGCTTCAGCTGTGTTGTTTACTGAGAATTATTGCATCCCGTTTGTTGCACCTTGCCTCTTCCCAGCTCAGCAAATTCAGAGTCCAGCTGCTAAATATATATTTACTTAAACTTTACTTAGGCTCAAAAGTAGTTCTGGATAACTTTGAAAGTGGCGTTGTTTCATCTCTTAGTTGTGCTAGACCTGTTCCAACAGCAAATGAGAAAAAATTCTTCTGGGCATTGAAGGGGTGGCTACCTGAGAATTCCCTCAATATCTACAGCTCTCTCAGCCAGGCCAATTTTCTGCCACTGTAGAAAGATAAATTAGTAACTAATATAGAAAATATCAGCTTAAAAACTCCCTCTGCTTCATTTCAGTGCCATGCAGAATAACAGACATGGATGGAACAGCTCCTTCTCCAGTGCCTGAATTCCTTCTGGGTTTTGTCAGCACTTCTTGTGCTGTCTTAATGGAAAAAGATTTCCTTCAGGTCTGGGAAGAACAAAGACGTACCAGGAAGAACCTGTGTCTCCTCTTCTCTAATGATGTAAAATTATTTTCCAACTATTATTTTCTGATTTTTTTATCCTTTATTTTTCCAGATCACTTTTAGTAAGTGCATACAGTGCATACAGCTCTCTGCAATTCAGTTCACTGCCTTTTTGGAGAAATTTTAAGCTGCACTAGTGAATAATATGCAGCTCAGCACTAAATAATAATAAAAGGTACTAACATACTGTTTCAATCTAGATATTAATTTTATTTCTGTTCATTCATTAATTGAGACCTGCAGCAATGTGTTAAAATGTATTCACATAAGAAAACCCAAACAACAACACAAAACACTTCATTATTTAAAAAAAAAAAAAAAGAAAATTCATAATAACTAGCAGTGTGAAGTGGAAGTATTCTGAACAATTTCCCTTTGAGGTGGTCTTCTGTTGAAATATTTTTCTTCCAACAGAAATGTAACTATTTCAAGCACTTAAACGCTCCTGGTTATAGCCCCATCACAAAGCAGCCAGTAACACCTAACTCCCAGAGCTGCAATAGGAGTTACACCCTAAGTCCCTGTATCAGTTACTGTGCATATGCAGAAATCAAACAGCATGAAAGCAGTAACAGCTTTTCCCAGACTTAGTGAGATTTTTGTTAATCTTTGCTCTTAAAAAAAATTAAAAATAATAAAATAATCTGCAATCCTCCTAGTCAAGAATCCACTTTGAATTTCACAAAATGGGATTTACATGACACTGATGGATGTGAGAACCCTTGAGAGAGCATTACAGTGTTATCTGGATCATGTGCATTTTTATATTCTATATTTGTTCTTTTTATCTGACACCCAGTTTGCCCAGTGTCACAAAGCTGTTGTCTGCTCTTAAACATAGGATACCAGTACTCAAGAGGGATCTCTTCCTGGCCTTGATGCCTCTCAGTTAAGTCACAGGGTCAATTATTCAAGTTTCCTGAGACTGAAATGAAGAATACACATTGATGAGTTGGTATCTGCTCTTTTTTAATTATTATTATCCTGTGAGCATCTCAGCATCCTGTAAAGGTTTTCTTTCTTAGTTTTCCAGCTAAAGGCCTCAATTTTATACCTTGTAACTTCAAAATTCTCATTAAAATCTAGGAAACCAGAAGGTAAACAATCAGAGCTGGACAGCAGGCCTTGATTCAGGCTCCATGACATATAAATTAAACATTATTGCACCAACATTTTTGAGTTTTGTAGCAAAGCACTTTTTTTAATAGTCAGTGGAAAAATGTGAAAGTTTGTTCAAGTTCCCAGAATATTAATGCACTGAAATCCATTCTTGAATGACCTGAGGATTATCCTGCAATTTTGTCATGACAACACTGATTTTCATGTCCACTATGAGAGCTGAATTTCAGCTGCAACTGAAGGATTTTGTGTTAGGAAGAAAGAATTTCGCTGGAATAGGAGATGGAATCTCCACTAATGGAGCAGCAGAGGCCTGACTTGGAGGATATTTCAAGGCCAATTTCAGAGTCACTTACGTAGATGTCACTATTGCTGGCATAAACTATTGGCCACTAGTAAGCCTTTGCTTAATGTCTTCCCCAAACATTAATCTTTATATTAACAATGTCAATTCCCTCGTGAGAGGCGCTGCTGAATAAGAAATTGAAACTTCAAGTGTCACAGATATCACTTGATTATTCCTTGCCAGGGCTCTGAAGGGCCAGTTCTGCCCCAGTCCTTCTCACAGCTGTGTTGCACATCACAGTCACTCCTGTACTGAAGTCAAAAGAGTCACCTCCCTCATTGTGCAGTGCAGAACCTGACACTGCAGATTTACAACACTGACATATTTCATGCCAGCAGAAGGTGACTGTGTCTGTTGATTGTTCACATTAGATGGGTTATGACCTTTAAGCTGGCAGGCAAAATATCTTTTGCTGCTGAACTCAATAAGAGGTTTAATAAAAGTGACAGAACTGCCCTCAAAAAATCAGGATGAAAGGCAGATATTCAAAATTAGGTGCCCAGATGAACAGTGGACACCATCTATGAGTTTAAGGAACCTAAATAAGATGCTTAGAACCCCAAAACGCTAAGGTTTCTCAGGTTTGATTGGAATATTTGAAAATTATCAGTTCCCAGAATTTGTTGTAAGAAAAGCCCTTTGTTTAGAACCCTTTATGTATTTATATTTGATTCCTTCACATATGAAGTGCTAGTAAAATTAGTAAAACTAGTTTTAGCAACCTGACTTTGAGTATTTCAACCAAAATAGAATTAAAAATCATTCCACTTGCACGCTTTCTGCTGAAGGGCTTTAATATTGATAACCAGACCATAAGAAGTTAAAAACTTTCATTTTGTGCAGTCTTCCCCTTTCAGTAGTGATCTGATTAAGAACTTTTGTTTTTATGATGAGAATAGAATGTAACACATTTTTTCAATATATCCATCATCACTATATAAATTAATTCTATTGAATTTGTGTTGTGTGGTTAACAAAGAACAATTTGTCAAGCCTTTTTGCTTATAATTCTTTCATTAAAAGGACAATTATGTGCTCAACACCAAACTAGTATTTTTCTCCCTTTTATTTCCATTTTGTTCCATTCCATATTTTAAAAAAATCTAGAAAAATACAACCTGTGAAAAGAAAGGTCAAAGTGTGAATTTACTTCTGTTTAAAGGCTGTGGTATTGGTTTTGTTATGCATGTGAATCTAGATGTCTCTGTTCTTTACCTGCACAAGATTATGTTATTGGGTTGAGCTTCTTAGGTAACTGTGTCTAGTTAAAAGAATAAAAAGGTTCTTTCTGAAAAATGTCAGTGTTAACAAAATGTTCTGCAATGATTCAGCCTAAATGGAAATTATTCATTATATCAAAATAGCACAGGACACTTTCTAAGTGAATCAAAACAAATTTATGCTGCATTTTCTTAGCTTATGCATTATGACGGTTAGAGCCTGGGATGCCACTGGGATTTTAGACAGAAAAGAAGTATTGTTTTAAATGTGTCATAAAAGATATGGTCTCACTAAAAAGCCTGGCTATGGAAGACAATAGGATGTCATGCTCCCTATCTAGAAATTTATCAACGTCTACAAAGGGTATTTTTTTTCCACAGACACCTCTTATGTCAAATTTTCTCTACTTATAGAGTGAAACCACCTTTTATAATGTAAGCAGTAGGGGAAAGTTCAAAACTTATTAATTTCTATCCCAGTTAAAATAGAAAAGCTTATGAAAATGAGAGAACATGGGCATGCATTGTGGGCTGGCTCACCTTTGCAAAACTCACTTCAGAACAGGAAATATTTCTCAGCTGCCCTCTCTCAGCTCCCATTTTTCCCTCGTGTGGATTCTGGGTGCAGTACCCCTTTCTTTACTGCCTTCAGCACTCCTCCCACTGAGGCCACACACTGGGGCACATCACTTCCTACAGACAGGATGTGGTGATAATAGATTAATTAAATAATTTTACAAATGTCCTTGACCAGAAATGCAGTTTCTTCCTCATACCAAAGAAGTAATAAGAGGAAAGGGGATAGAGTTTGAAACAGAATACCAATGCCTATTATTCCTGAATTCCTGAAACACAAAAAGTAGTCCACAATAAGCAGACAATATATTAGCAGCAGATTGCTGTTTTGATTGTAGACTTTAGACATGGAGTAAAGTGATTATCTGTTACTGTCATTCTTAAGGATAAAAAATCATACTCGATAATTTTGAAACCTAGCTGACAACTCATACACAGTGGGCTTCAGGATTGTATAAACACCGTGAAAATAACAGAACGGAATTTGGAAGTGTGGCAACTAATCATTAAAGATATCCCACAAGGTCCCAGGAAAGAAAAGTCACACTTACACAGCCTTTGGAGGCAATTTGGGGAGAAGGTGACCATACACATTGGATTTTTACAGATAAAGAACAAGCAAAGACACAAGGCTCTACACCAACCATATTCTTTGGATTAGGCCCTGGATAATGAGTGATATGAAGTGTTGCCAAAACCTCAAACTGTATGAGGGGTAAAATAAATAGATTAGGAGGTAAACACATACATTTGGTTGTCTACCCTTCCCAGGGCTGTGGGGCAGAAAGTAAGCAAAGATACTGAGTAAGATAAATGATGGTGTGATGTTTGCCATGGCAGCACATGCCTGGCTAGAAAGAAGCATTCAGAATTTGAGTGTAGCTTGAGACAGATTACGTGTCCCACAGGTATCCCACCCCATGGCATTAAACAAGGGTAACATTAGCAGTATTTATGTTCATTAAGACCATCATGTCTGCTGATAGCTCATGTCATAATTGTCTACTGCTCTCTGGACTAGTGGGGTTGCACAGTTCAGCCCTGTTTCTGGGCTGGGTTTTACTCAGCACAGTTGCAGTGACCATCACTTCTTGGTGTTGTGGCCTGTGACTTACAAATAGATGCAAATCTCTTTGTTCTACATTCCAGTGTGTGACAGGTCTAGGCAAGATCCCAGGGAGATTCCAGTATATTTAAGGAGAAAAGGTACTTGGATTTCCTTGATCTTGATTTTCAGGATGATAATGACTGTTGATTTTTTTCACATCACTTGGTGTTGAGTTGTACCTTTAGATATTTACAAAATTTGTGCAAGTGGCTGCAGTATCTCACTTGAGCCCCCACAGAAAATGTTGATATGGTGTTAAGGCCAGTCCAGCGTGCCAGGCAAGTACATTAACAGTAAGACTGCAGACAGGATGTTAGACGGGGAAGGGAGTTGTTGGTCACTACAAAAGCTCTGATGCAGCTGCTCCGTTAGCTGTCTCCAAAATCTCACATTCTCCACACTGAGCATAAGCCTGTGAGCTTAAGCTGGGCTGCTTCAGTCTCTCTGTACAGCAGAGTTCTGATTAAAGTTCTGAATGAGCAAAGGACCTGTGCACATTGCCAGCCGGCATTCTCCTCTCCACCAAACACAAGCCTGCTCTTTGTCAGATGGTCCCCCTGTGGCCTATTCAACATGCACTGCAAGGGTAATGTTTGGTGAGAGGAGGAGAGTAAAAACAGAGGGAAGCAAATGTCAAGCAGCAAATAGAAGTGGAAACACCTGTTTGGCACTGAGGAACAGCTGCACATCTGCAGCTGCAGCTCCCTCTCTCCGTAAGCACCACATGCTTGTTGCTTTACTTAAGGTTGACCAGGTTCTCGGTGGGTTTAGTTCATGCTATTTAGAAAAGGAGGCTTCTTTACCCTGTGGATTTACTCAGCTTTAATCAGAACTTCTATAGTAAATAGCAGACCTGTAAAAGTTGTATCTGTTTTTTAATTTTATTTCTAGACAAGAGTTTTGAAAGGAAAGTTTTCTTACTACTTACCCCTTAAATAAACTGCAGACTTTTTGAGAATGATATGAAGAGTAGATTCTTTTGTTCCTTCTACCTCCAATTACCTTTTAAAAGACCCTACAAGCAATCTCATTTATGGAGGATCTACTTAAAGTGATTGTGCTTGTTGAAATCTAAATATAATCTTCATTTTGAAATTTGTCTTTTTTTTTTTAATAGGAATTTTTTCTCCTAGAAAATGCAATTCCATTGTAACCTAAATGCATTCTAGGGTATTTCCATAATCACTTTAATTAAAATAGTCTATTTGAAATTAGCATGCATCTTCCTACATGCAGGAAAGGTCTCATTCCTCAATCATATGTAGGCAATTAATTCCTGCTGGAGAGCATCCAGCTCCGAGTATAATTATAAGCAACAGCTAAGAACCATCAAACTCTATTGCATTGAACCATGAAGGATAGAAAGTATGAGAAGGGAACACAGGTTTTGCAGAGATATGAAAGCCGAAAATAATTGGCCTGCAAGCAGAGTGCAGATGTCTAGCCATGTCATCAACTGTGAAGAGTAGCCCAGTCAAAAAGGAATTAAGTGCTGAACTCCAGGCATCACTGCTGATTGTAATAAACAATTCAGAATCAGCCTGTGCCTGCACTTCTTCTTGTTTCTTTCTTTCTAGTTATGTAAATTTATTGTATGCCAGCAATAAGTAATTAATTTAAAGATAAGTAAGTCGGTAAATTCAGACAGTTGAAATCTATAGGAATGAAATAATTTTGCCATAACGCACACAAAGTTAATTAGAAGTTGGGAACATATGGAATAAAGACATTAGGGCATTTAGTTCATATGAAATTAAGCATCAATACAATCTTCTCCAGAAAAGGTAAAAAATTAAATGCAGGAAGCCTTAAAAAAAAAAAGAAAATAGGTCAATTCTGTGTTACAATGTTAAAGAACAGAGTGATCTTTTGTAAAATATATAAATATATTGTTGGCAGTGACTTCTTCCCTTTTTGTCTGCCAAGTCTTATGACAGTGTACATAAAACCAACTGTAAAAAAAAATCTTATAATTAGAGTACTCATCATCTTGCATTAAAAATTGGTACAAAAAATAGATGCCTTTAGTGGATAGCACTTAACTCCAGTTGACAGTAGGCTGAGTCCCACATGTTTTACTCATAGCTTTAGTGCTGATGACGTCAGTGACTTTTGTACAAGGCCAGCAGGGTTTGCCCTGAGTCATGTTTCCTCAGAGGGAATAGACATAAAAAAAGTAACTTTAAGGAAAATCACATTATAATCCAACTAAAATCTCTGAACTTCCTGTTGAAGAAAGGCATTGTCTTTCCTATGAAGGAATCATGTTGAAAAACCCTTTTATATCTGTATGCTGAAATACACCCAAGTGTAGCCTCCTGTCCCCATTTTACACACTCTGTGTAAAGCTCTCCTCTATCAGCATTCCTTGGGCAGGCACAGCCCCAGGGAAGGGCAGGGCTCTGCACTGCACCCCCAGCTCAGGAGCAAACACACTCTTCATCGTGCTGCAGTGATTTGTCACAAGAAAATGCCTCTTTCTGAAATCCTGCAACTACTAATTGGGGACAGGGTATGCTTTTCTGAACGTGGTCACTGCCAAGAAAAACCTGCACTGCCTCATGGTCCCTACTGGGAAATAACCAGAGAAAGGGAGGAAAGATAAAAAATCCCATATGATCTTGCTCTAAAACCCCATATGATCTTGCTCTCTCTTACTGACGTAACGTCGGATTAGCTCTGTTGAAAGACCCCTTTTGCTGCCCATTGTATATCCCTGGCAAAAAGAAGAAGACCTGCTTGTAGAAACCTATGCCTTTGCCTGTTTATATGTTTGAGCCCTCAGGAGGGCTGCTGAAGTTTGTGATGGGCAGTTTGCTCTGCCCCAGCACACACCTGCAGCTCCCAGAATGGTGCTCAGCCACCTTCCAGCTGGCTGTTTGCCACCCAGCCTTGTGTGCAATGCTGCCTGGCTTAAAATGCTTTGCAGACAGATTTCAGACCCTCTTTCCATTTTTATCTTGCTATAAAAGTCAACAGAAAGATCTGCTCTCAGCCTTGCATCTTCAAGCTTGAGCATCAAACTTTGCAATAGTTTATGGTTTGAGAACACGTCTTTATTCACTTGTCTTCTTGATTGTCTCTAATTTATCCAGGCTTACCTTAAAAATACTTTGCATTCAGCAGCACATTTTCAGTGCCATTTATTTACCCTTTTTTCACCATTTAAATAAAAGCAGGAGAAACAAACATGGCAATTAACAGCAAGTATTGCTTCTCCAAGACAATCCTTGTAATTAGTATGTTAATTTCCCGCAAATATGACCAAAGCTATATTAGCAACCAGTATTACCATATGCTTCTGGAAAGAAAATAATAATCAAATTGTTTAAGAGTCTCCTGGGAAAGAAGAATAGAAGATCTGATTTAAGACAATGCCATGTCTTGAGAAAATTACACTATGTCCCTGTCATATTTTTATCTATTATGGTGCTGTCTGCTGATGCATTTCCATTTGAAGAGTGTTACAATTTATCATGGAAGTGGAGGTCTATTGAATTGAGGCTAGTTAAGTGCCAGGAAACAGAAGATCAGAATTTGCTGAATGTGGAACAGAAATTTGACCCCTAGATAAAGGTGGAGTCAGTTCTGTCAGAGCTACTTGTACATTATTATCAACCCTCGACACAAGTTGTGGAGCTTTTCTCTCTTATTGGCAAGCAAATTGGGACAGTAATTATTTGATAAGGTTTTTTTAAAAGCATCACTGCAGTATATTCTTTCTCTACTTTTCTGTATTGCAATGCAGTCCAAATTTGTTTGTCATTGCTGCATGTTAAAAAATCCAGGATCTGTCCAAATCCGATCTATCGTATAGATCTCCGATCTATCACATAGATCTCCGATCTATCATCAGAGTTAGCACAAACATCTTTCTGGGCTTCTGTAGGCTGGATAATCTTAGATATTTTCTGCTGATTCAGGTTCTCATGATGATAATTTCATCTTTTCTCACTGCGGAAACACACACATTTGTCATCTAAAGTATGGAGTGTAAAGACAAGAAATGCAGCGATGCCATATGCTAAGGAAACAATGTGAAAAGAATTTGGAAAATTGTAACTTGATTTAAAAAGAGGAGGCCCTTTTTAGGCACTTCGGCCCTTTAAAGTCCAGGTATTTCTTATCAAATGGGTGGGCTGGGAAAGCTTAGCCTGTTTGATGAGTACTTGTTTTTCAGATTTCATAAGAATTCTCTGCTGTTCCAAGTTTTTTCAGTTTCTCTGCTTTACTGCTTAGAGCAAGTTGCTCCCATAGTGGCATTAACATTGTGGCTAAGGAAGCATAGAGGAGCAAGTTAGGCAGAATCTAAATATATTGAATATCCTTTGGCTCTGTCAGCAACTTCAGCTCTTCATTTTTTATTGGTATATAAGACTTTCTTATATAGAAGAAAGAAGAAATAGCAGAAAATCTAATTTGAAAGAACATAAACTTTTGGGAAAAAGCTCATAAAACCAGTCTGCAATCATGTTCCTTTCATGGCTACTCAAGCAGAGTATTTTCTAGCCTTTTGGTTCTGTGAAACTCTACTACATATGCTGAAAACCTGGAAATTGCCTCTGAATCAGGGTGAGGAGTATTCTTTCATATTATTTGATTTTTTTGTTATAAGAATTTAAAAAGAAAATAGAATATACTGCAGGCCCCCAAGAGTCAAAAAACAAAAAATGTTGTATTAAAGCTGCATGGGCATTTGTATGAAAAAATATCCCTTCACTATAGTAAGATAGAAAAGGTTTATTAATTCTGGTTTATTTTGTGGGACTGTGCACTTTGAATCTTAATGTTCCCCAAAGTTCTGCAAGATCAGGTTTTTCTGTTTGCCTAATGAAGTAGTTTGACATTTTACATGAAACCCACGGTTTTTAGTATTTAAATGTCTTAAGTATTAATACTAAAATGTTAAAAAGCAAATGAATGAAGTTGTCTCCAAACGAATGGTTATATTTTAAAAATAATATACTTAACCTGATCTTTTTTTTCCCCCTGAAAATTGTATTTATCCAAGTCAGATACAGATCTTTCTAAAAATCCAAGAGTTTAGTCCATAAACTGAAGGAAACATATAGAAAGGTAACGTTATTGGTATTATTTGTAGTTACCCAATTAAAGAAAAAAAAAAAGGCAGAATTTGGCAACTTTTTTTTTTTTGCATTAACACAGTCTAAATATTAGAGTTAAATATGAATTCAGCACCCATGTTGATGAAGGTCTGTCATGAGCCACAGCTATTTCTGGACAGTTCACTGTGGTAGCTCATCGCTGACTCATTTAGAAGTTTTTTCACTGGCATGACACAGGATTGTGTGTAATTATGTCTTTCTTTTTCATATTTGAGGAGTTTTTGACACCTGTATTTTCAGCCAATGACATTTCCATGGGCTCTGATACAACACTTCAAGTCACTATGGATCAATGGAGTTGACTATGGGGAATATGTGAGAAATCATCCAGTTAACTTTTCCAAATCACATGTTCAGGACATTTTGTTAAAGTATTGCTTTTCAAACTCTGGTGTTCTTGCTGATTTTAATTGCTAAAACAGCCAATTTTGAGTTTCCACCCCCCCTCCCCCCGAAAAGCTAGTATCATACAATCTCTTTTACTCCATAATAAATATTAAAAGTGCATTTTTTAGAAAGAGAGCCCACAAAGAAAGATTTTGAATCTTTTCATTACAAAGATTTTATAGGATACAATTCCATTGAATTAAGGCACTGTTTGAACCATGGTTTGCTTAATTTTACTGATTTGGTGTCATAAAATTACACCCTCGTTTTGGAATTGAAGTGTGATTGTGCTGAAAATACTTTGTAACATATAAATCATGAGAATATGTGATAGATATGAGCACACCAAAAATACAGTCCAAACTTACAACTTGACTCCACAAACTGATTTTACATGTGAGCAAAGTGTGCAAAACTGGAGTGTGACATTTTCCTAATCAGTTTAGCTTCATTGCAGAAAATGAATTTATGATAATATACCAGAAAACCATTATGCATTTGACCTTATTAAGCTGGAGTAGAATCAAATTGTATACTATTGACCTTAACCTTGGCTCACTGTGTAGATGAATGAAAATAATCACACTAATGAAAATAATCAAATGGCTGCACACAGCTCTGCAGATTGAATGGACTTTGGTTCAGTGCTATTAGGAATGATTTAGCCTATAGAAATGGAGTTTTGTAATTAATAAAGAACAAGGCCTGGAAAAAAGATAGTGCTCTTCCAGCTGCCTTTAAGCAAAAGTGGATCGCTGCAGGTAGTTGTTATAACTACTGAGTTATACTACTATTGCTTTTAACGGCTGAAACAGAAGAAATGCATGGCAGGATGAAGATGGAAATTATGGCTATAGACCTAGAATGAGGTGTGTTTGTAACCCAAATTAGACAAGTAAGTAAGGAATCCCTAACTATTACTCCAATTAAGAAAACGGATCTGCTGAGACTTGTGGCTCATGTGACTTTGGTGGAAGTTTGTCTCAGGCAATGTCAAAAATAAACCAAAAAATTGGAAAGATGCCTTTCCTGAGGTCAATGAAAATATCCTAATCTTCATTTTGTGCAAAAAACATATTTGCAATTGATTCTGCTGGACAGTGGAACAGTTTGTGGGTGTGTTTGTAGTCACTTAGGTGGAAGGACACACAGTTCTTCTTGTTCCAGAACCACTAAACCAGCAACTCCAAGTCCCAGAAGCTCTATTTCAGGGACTAGCATTTAAGTGGCACAGTCCCCTTAGGCCGACAGAGGCTTGATTTTAAACCTCTTATTTAATAAAAATAATACGTTGCATGGTTGTAGGGTTTTTTCCTCCTCCAGTTGATATTTTTTCTTACAGAAGAGATAAAGATCTAAGTCCTGCTTTATCCTATTAATTTAATTAGTATTGGATTGATGTATTTGAGAACAGAATTTGTCCTGTGCTGCTTAAATTAAATGAGAGCTCCATCAGGCTGATTCTTTCATATTTCAGTGCATCTTCATAACAACATCATTTAATTCCCTCAGAGATTTCAACCCTTTATTTCTTTTCTCATTCAGAGTATCACTCTGATACCACCAGTCAGGTAGGGCATTTCACGCCTTCCTTCACAGAATTTGGCTATTCAACAAGCAAACAAACAAGCAAACAAACAAACACCAACTCCCCCTCCCCCCCAAAAAAAATTGGGGTTGACCTTGATGAACAATTCACATTGTGGTTTTAATATTAATGCTGCAAGATTTCATTGACAAGATTTCATGACTAACACAAGCATGCTGGGAATACTTTCTATGGCAGAGCAGAATGTTTCTATGTTTCTTGCCCAGCTGTTAGCATGAAATTGGAACACACTGGCTGTAGAGCCAAGGCACAGTTGGCCTCCTTTGCTGAAGTGGTTTCATGCCAAACACATGAAGTTTTAATTATTAGCAGTCTGAAATATTTATGCTGTTTGAATTCCCTCATTCTTGTACAGAAACAAAAGTTCTTTTGAAATTTGATTATACAAAGTATTTGACACCAAGACCGTGCAGTTTGGTGCCTAATTAATTAGTCTGAGTTAGTAATTATGTTGTTGGGTTTTCTATTATTGTATTCTGTGCTTAGTGATACCTTAAGCCAAGAAGTGTAATTGCTCAAACAGACATGGAAGCAATAATCCTGCCCTGTTCCTTTCATGGATCTCTTCTTCAGTTCAGAGGTAAATTTTGTGGAAATTGGCACCACTGCATGTGAGTGCTTCTTGGAAAGAGATCCACAGCTCTGAGTGCATCACTTCAGCATCTCTTTCCAGTGCTTCTGTTTGATGATATATTTACCATCTAACATCCTTTTCTGCACTTAAACACTTACAGTAGAGCTTTTAAAGGCTTAGCTAAGCTCCAGCTTTTTTAATATCACAACTGGCACCATGATGCTGTGGTTACCTTTGTAAAAAGTCTTTGTGGTTAGCAGAGACACCCACCAGGAGACAGGACCTGGGGTTATGCCCTGTTGAGCCTTGAAGCTCTCCTGTTTGCCAAAACAGCTGAGACTCATTGGCTAGAAGTGGTGAAAAGAGAAGATGATATCCTGGAGCTGAGCAGGAGACCAGACATGCATTCTACACCAACACGTGCTTTGTGGTTTTGTGACCTGATGGCAAAATGAAGATTTGAAACGTCCTCCTCCCTTTCTAGAAAAATTACTAATCATTTAAATGATGTGTATGTGTGCATGTACACATACATACTTATGTACACATATGTACATGTAAATTCTCTTTTCCTGGTTTGCTTTGAATGGCTACAGAGCCACTTGTGAAGTCTCAGTCTCGTAAGGGCCGAGGGCTCTAGGTCAGTCTGGATCAGACCCTGCAGGGAAACTAAATGAAAGAAAATCTTAGGCACAGATCTTTGTAAATTCAGCAGAACTCTTGAGAAGTGGTATTGAAGTTATGCACTCAGCTTCTTTCATGTGTTTGAACTCTCATCTTTACAATTGCTCTGATTTTCAGAACAGGTACCCTCAGCTGAAAAGTGATTCTTTTTCACTTTTTCCCTCTTATGGCATGTTCTAAGTCTGAGAGAATGAATCAGTGCTTCCTGATGGAATGCAACAATATGCTGAGTAACAGGGAATTGTTGGAAAGAACAGATAAGCTTAGAGATGGAATTTAAAAATAAGACATAAATAAATAAATCCAGAAACATGGATATATATAGGTGTAAACCAACACTGACTTGTCTAATTATGAACTGCAATTTCTGCAAGATGGAGAATCTGAAACTGTGCAATTAACTAAATTCAATAACAATTCCATTTCTGTCCTTCATCAAAGTAACATCAGAAAAAGTGTCTACACTGCAGACTCAAGTGTACTATAGCCATATCTGGGTTTTAAATGAGCTGTCTTGGATACTGGGAGTCCTTGCCAAGGTCAGGTTAAATTAATCTTCCTGATCTCCTCTTTGTCATGGCTATGCAGCTCTCATTACCCAGACCAGCTCATATAGTATTAACTTGGGTATCTCCTAACTATGCTGCTTTCCATATTGCATATATTTTTATAAAATCAGTGTACTTTTTTCAGTCAGCCAAGAACAATCCAGTTGCTCATGGTACAGTCCAGTCAAATTTTTTCCTCTCTTGCAAGTCCCGTAGTACCTCTTACCCACCTTAGACCCAAGCTGCATGCAGTAGTAAAAATTCCTGCATTTTTATCAGGTCTCCTCAAAAGCTGCTGCCTTATAAGTAGAGGTTTGCTGCAGGGGTTTTGGGGCTTTTTTTTTGTATTGTTTTTTGTTGTTTTTTTTAATGTTGTTTTGGTTTTGTTTTGTTTTTGTTGGGTTTTTATTTGTTTGTTTTGTGTTTTGTTCTTTTTGTGGTTGTTGTTGTTTTCTGATCACTATTTCAGGACTACCTGTCCCTCACAGCAGAACATCTCCTTCATTTGCCTTGTATTCCAGGTCTTCTATAGATTGCAGGATTTGATAATCTCCCTCCCATCCTGCCACATGACTTGCTCTAGCTCTGGGCTTGGATGTCCTTGGTTGTCCAGTGTCACAAATAGGATAGACAGACTGCTTGACCAACCAGTTGATTTGTGTGGTTGTAAGCATTTTAATTTGGAAACGGAAAGAAAAACAGTGTTTAGAAATTCACTTCTAGATGCTGTTCACTGAGTGTTCAAAAGGTTAAAAAATTGAGCAGTGAACTGATGAAATAAAAAGCAAATATTTCAGTGAGCATGAAAAAATAGGATCAAGGAGGAAAGTGCCAGTAAAAGTCATGTTCATGTTAATTCCCTGTTAACATATGTTAAAAAAATATTGTTTTATCCTCATGAGAAACATTGCCACAGTACCCAACCAACTGTAATGCCTCAATCTAACGAATCATTTCTGCACCCTGGCTTT
Source organism: Acridotheres tristis (assembly GCA_037013685.1). Classification (NCBI taxonomy): domain Eukaryota; kingdom Metazoa; phylum Chordata; class Aves; order Passeriformes; family Sturnidae; genus Acridotheres; species Acridotheres tristis. The sequence continues at coordinate 5,517,238 of CM072889.1, read as the reverse complement.
TCTTGCAATAACACTGCCTATATAACTATCTGTGCAACTGGGTGATCAATTCCACCTGTGATTATTTGATGATTTATTTCACAAGGCCTTTAACTCTTAGGCTCTTTCTCCCAACAAAGAAGTGCTTTTTTAGTGCTAATTAAGTAATTTTTCTTTTATTCCTATCAAACTTTTTTTTTCTTTTTAGTTAAACAGAAATAGCGGCATCATTGGAAAAAGCTTTAAAATTGCCATCATCTCTTCTCCACTAAAGAGATTCAGAGGACCAATTAATGATACACTTCTCTCTAATAAAAAATGTTGCTTTATAGTTTCATAGAAAACTTACCCAAAAATCCAAAGCTGTGAAGCCCAATTGACTGGGGGAGGATAGAAATTAATCAGAGGACATAAATAAACATTTATAAGGGCTATAAGTGATGTCATACACATAACATTGCATAGGTTGAGCATCTGACTGAAAGAAGCCCTGAACCCCTTGGATGAATAATCAGAAATTATTATTTCCTGACACAGGTATTGATGCAACTTTCCTCCTTTTTGAAGTTTGCTTTCTTTAAAATGAGTTCAAATCTTTTTATTTAGCTCCCAAATAATAATTTAAAGCCTTGTGAAACTTGATAAGCATGATTCTCCGTGGCTAGAAGTCCATTCTTGATGATTTTGCCTACAAGTTGTGGTCTAGAGTTAGAGCCTTGAAGGTAGGATGCCCAATTAAAGGGTTTCCTAAATGGCTTGATGTGCTTGAGTGCCCCACATTGTGAAAAGTCTGGTCATTCCTGTGGTGCTAAATCCTTCAGCATGTTCCTTGGGGAAGGAAGAGCAACACATCAAGGAAATGATGCTGACCTTCTGCCTTGCAGGCAACCTCAGAGACAACAGGCTCAGTAGGAGAGTGGATCTATGAGGTGAAGAAATATGGCCCTTAACAAGACTCAAGATATTAAATGTCCCCTCACAGTCATTATTTGTGCATAGGTTTTTCAGCCTCTTTTTAAATTAAAACTGCATTTGCTGCATGTAGCTGTTTAGCTCTTGCAGACTGCAATATTTTGTCAAATTCACGAATTTGTAACAAAATATGTGTTTGATAATGCCTTTAATTCCTTTTTCTTGCATTACATAATCCTGGCACAATAAGACACTGTAAAACATGATATGTTGCTCATTTCTGTACATTGATGTGAAAGCGGAATGCAATGAATATAAAAAGACACTGCAAGCAAGATCATTGCAAAAAAGCTCATAATTTCTTATGGGTTTCTTTTCTGTAAAGATTCACAGAAGTATCACTTCTAATATCTAAATCACTCAAAGAATTTTTCTCCCTCCCCATTTTTCTATTTCAAATTTTTGAGATTTCTTCTCTTTGAACAATGCCTGATGATCTGTGCTGCTTCAACCCTTCAGGCCATCGGCTGTGAGTGTAGTGCCTTTATACTTTTCCAGTGGGATCACTGGGAGCAATTTTTCACACTTCAATCTGTGCTGTTGCATTAGTATAGCAGAGATATAGTGCCAGGGAGCAGAAGTTTTATAAATGAACACCCAGTATAAAATACTTTTAGATCATAGTGCATTTGGGTCGTGGTCTGCAAAGCTGGACTTGATTTGAAATGGTCACCTTCTGATAAAAGTCTCCTTATCCTACTCATTATCCTATTTCAGGGCTGCTCAGAATATAACCTCATGCTGTGCAGTTTTGGAGAAGGCTTATATGATACATCCTACTTTCCCATCTGCACTTATTCCTTTTTATGGAGGAAGTGCCACAGAAAGAACCTCTGTGTGTTTTGGGTTGTGGTTTTCTAACAGTACTTGAGAATAGTCCTGATTCTGACAATTATAAATGAAATATTATATATATTAAATTCAAAATACTACTTCTTTCTACTCTCTTCATGATCATGAAGATCTGCTTATGGGGAGAGAAGTACCTTACCCCTAGAAAAGTCATACTGATTTCAGAAGAACCCGAGAAGTGAGATATTTACAGAACAGCTGCAGAGGATTTTGAAAGGGGTCTCCCCATTTTGACTTCATGCAATACTGACATGTTTCAGATGTAGTGGAGAAATCATTCTATAACAAAACACTGATAATCAAACTCTCAGGAGAAGCACTGAGGTTATGTAAGGTTGCATCCATTACCCAAAATCTGGATAGAGAATACATATATTTTATGACGATTATGGTGACTTAAAGTGTATGATGTTTTGTTTGTTTTTTTTTTTTTTTTAAACACCAGCCTTCCCCCAATACTAGAAAAATGACACCCTGATTTTGTGTGGTCACATAGGATCAATATTCATCAGGCATTGAATCAGAATTTAGCATTTTTTTTTCAAATGCTGCATGTAAGTTGAATGTGCCAGCAGAATTGATTTAAGGCCACCTGTCAACACATAAACAGTTTACTTTTACATTCATGGGTAAGATATATCACACAGTCTTTCATATGATTCATCACGAAGTTGCTGTTTTTCTGCTGCTTGTTTTTATAGTCACAAAGGAGCTCAGCTGTCAAACCAACTAAAATGAAACTCTCCCTGGCATTTTAATTTCTCAGCTTTGTAACCTGGCAATTAAGTGTTAACTTGCCTGGCTTAGCATTGCATTAGATCACTCATACAAAGTTGATACAGGTTAGATTTACTCATTTCTACAACCAATTACCAAACATCTCATTCACACACAGATTCTATTCACAGCCATTACACGGTTCATTTCATAGAAGACTGCATTTGTGTTGCTGTGGTTATGCTTTATTTTGCCTATGGTTAGGGAGAAATGTTCTTCTGCTGAGTACTTTCTCATCCTGTCCTTAGTAGATTGTACATACCTCCATAATTTATTTCAAACAAACCAAGACAACAAAACAAACAAACAAAAGCCCTCAAACCACAAAATAAAGTTGGTGCTTTCAGAATACCTTAAAGGAGTCGTTATCTCCAGCAGCAGAAGCTGTGGCATCCAGTGTCTGCTATTAATATGCATATGCCAAAAATAAAAGGGAAAAAAAGGAAATGTTTGTCAAAGCTGTGAATTATTTCAAGATACTATTCTCTCCTACCACCTGGAATATAGAATTTGGATCTTCTCACCACCACAAGAAACCTTAAAACATCTTTCCTGATCATGGATATGGACCTTCTCTGATGGCTGTAGCACAGGATCTTCTTTCTGCAAGACCTGGACTTTGCAGGGCAGACTTTGATGGGAGGGAGATGCATTTGTAATGTTTTCTTGGGTATTATTAATATTTGATATACCTAAAAATTCCTCACCATTACCATGTGAGATGGCACTCACAAAAACATCTGTACATTTATTATCTCAGCCCTCTGGTGGATCGAGATGATGTAATCAAAGCAGTACCCAGAACAAGATGTGAGTTCCCAGTGGAGTACCACAGCCAGGGCTGAAAAATGAGGTTTAGAGTCCTCATTATCACAGAAATGGAAGTGTGAAGACTTATACTTCATTTTAGAAGTAGTCATGGATGCCTGGTGAGATACTAGGACAACTTCTGGATGCTTAAGTGGCAAACTAAAAATTAATTGGTCATATTGCTGACATTTGACTTTTGAACATCTGGGGAGTTTAGACTAAACTTAAAGAATGAAGCCTTGACTATTTTGGGTTTACCCCTCCAGATCTCAGTCCTGCACTCCACTGCCAAGCTTCTGCTGAGATAACTCAGATTTTCTTGGGCATAAAGAATGCAACACCAAATTCAACAGAAATATTCGAACAGAAACAGTTAGACTTCTTTTATAAAATATTTTGTCTTTATTTCAACCTAATGCCTGAATTCTTTCCTTCCTTGATCCTCACTACTTATGAAAAATGAATCAGATTCATTTGCAGTGTTGAGCACTTCCAAGAGATTTTATTACACATTTTTATGTGCAAGGGCCATTTTGACGAATGTATGTGCTCTCATGTTTAGTGCCCACTTTACTTTCTCTTCCTGGCAGTTACAACAATTATTTACCGTAATTTTCCAGACTGTGCTTAGAAAAGTGGCAATAAAAACACAAGGTGAAATCCTGACTCCATTAAACTAGAAAAGAACTCTGCTACTGATTTCAGCAAAGCCTCTATCTCCACAGCACACTTTTCTTTGATTCTTGCTGGAGTCAGAAGCTCTTTATGTGCAATCAACTCATTCAAAAGTCTAATTCTCGTCTGAGGTCCTTTTTGTGAGATGTTACAGTTGCTTAAAAAAAAAAAAAAAGGCAGGTTTTAAAAACAACACAAAGTACACCCCAAAGTATGGCAGAAAAATCTTATTTGTGTTCAACAGCTTTTGAAAGACTTTAAATACTTTAAATAAATATTTAAATACTGCACTTTTCATGGTAACAAATAGGAATTCAATACTCACTCCAAAGGGAATTTGACTCATGCAGCTTTGGTAAAACTATTTGTCTGCAAATTCTTTGAAGCTACTCCATTGTCAGGGAGGTTTTTGTCTTTGCTGCACATCATATTATGCTGCCTTGTACCTCAAAATCACTGACATATCACCACAGGTGTTCCCAAAGAATGGATACAATCCCAATGGGTGTCAGTCTCAACACACATTGCCAGGACATGCAATCCTTATGAAGTAGCAAATGGTAAAGCAGTTTCTACATGAGCAGAGAGCAGCCTGACCCTCAAGAGAATAGCCATTAACCCAGATCACAAAATATATGGGAAATTATGGTATCATGAGGAGGCACAAATCCAGAATTTTTGATTTTTTTAATTCAAGTTATTACAAAAATCTCATCCCACTAGTCTTGTTTTTCGATCAGTTATTAATTAAATTGGTATTTGTGATATTATCATCTTATGAAAATATAGAAAAAAATTGTCTTTAAGAAGTACATTTTCCACTAAATAATACTTAGGTGGAAAATCACCACTAAGTCTTAGAACATCTGACACTGTAAATTGACTCACATGTCTTATTAGATCTATCTAGAAAATTCCGCTCCCTTGTTTAATTCAGTGCAGTCACTCGTTTACTTCTCTGTCTGTGAGGGTTCACATGCAGCTTACTCTCATCAGTGAGATTTCATGTTGCTAAATTTAAGTCACAAACATTAATTACTTTGTATTTTAATAAACTTATGCTGACAGAGTTAGATAGCGATGGTTTCAGACACTCACCACAGAGGATGTGCCTTTTCTCAGTGATTGCCAAGTTGCTGGCAGATAATAGTTTCACATAGTTTCCATCTAATGGCTTGATCCCGTATAGAGAGCAAAGGGAAGTTGTAATGAATCATAAAAGACATCTTCATTATCCCAGAATAAACTGGATGCAGTTATTGAATGAGACAGGTCAGTGTTAGAGTATTCTGGAAAATTTCACTGAATCATAGTTAACAGGGGGCATAGGAATGCCCACAACAAAGCATGAGTAGGAAAGAGATTTACAAAGCAAAAGCAATAATAAAATCTCTGAACTTGCCAGATTTAACAAAAATGTATTGGGATCAACAATGGACTCTGCTTACTAAAATAATTGCAGCCCTAGTCCATTTAATGGCATCTTATCTCGTATATAGAGGAGCAAAAAGATAGAAATAAGAATAGAAATAACTGTGTGGTTTGTCACGGGTGGCCAAATGTATGATTTCTATGCTGGCATCAAAAGTGAATCCAGAGCTGTGACATGTGGATTGCCTCTAATCTAAAAGCACTGACTTCTGTAGCTGCAAGCACATTGTTAAATTTGGTCTTTTATCATACCTCCCATTTCTATTTTTTCAATTCTAATCCAAAGGCTCATTGATTGTGCTTGTCTATGGTAGGGACACTCCAATAAACAATGAGGAAAAAATGCACTCCTAAAAAAATAAATAATCAGCTAGTGCTGTGCAGTGAGATGAATGCTTAAAATGTTAAGACCATCAGTTTTTCAAGGGAACAATTCTGTAAATATTACTTGGTCACTGAAGTCAACAGTACCATTCTAATGAGTAAAATTTTTTATCAAATCCCAGCTTTGAGCTTCCTATCAAAGGAATTTTCTTCCAGTTACTCAGTAACACTCATTATATCCATCACTTTATTTTATAAGAGCATAGAAATCAGCACCCTCTGCTCAGATGAGCTCATGATTATTAGACTGAGAGTGAGGCTTCTTGGTGAGGAAAAGATACTGATTTAGGAGAAACAATAGGAAGAAATTTGGGCAATATTTTTGCTAAGAAAGTGATGTTTTGTATGTTGCTGTTGGCTTTGTTTTCTTATTACACTGAAACCTCCAAAACCTATACCTCAAGTTCTCCAAGAATTTCACTCAGTTCTGGACAAGATTTCAAAAGACGTCCTGGGACCTTATCTGTGCTGCTTTTAACCCTTTCATGGCTGCAAACAGGGGTTCTTCATTATAGGCACATATGGTATGAAAAGGCTCGTGTCTGCTTTTCATCTTCCCTTGAGGTACCATCTCCATGAGACCAAGCTGGTCATGGAAAACTTGCAGGAAGATGCCATCACACTCCTTCCATCCACACTGCTATAAAGACTTTATATGTGCTGTAAAGTCACATCATTTATTCTATTTTATACAGTGAATATTATTATCTAGCCCAAGGGAAAAAAAAAAAATATTATTCTGATTTTACATCTTCTGGAAAGATGAGATGGATCTCAAATACTTTACTGTCTTTTAGGTGCTTATAAATGCATAACTACAAAATAATATTTTATGATATGCTCAGCATTATTTTCCTTCCCACATACTGCTCTTGCTGACTTGGGCAAAAAAGTTATGCAAGCCATGAATGGAAATGATCTTTCATATGTGAGAAGAGTGAAGGATTGGTTCTTGCTCTGTCATATACCTGGTGTCTCAGATCCAGTTGTCTCCCAGAAGTTATGAAGTTTGTTGTGGTAGAAGTACTCAGTCCTATCTTAGCAGTTCAGGAAGCATGGCCAAAAAGTGTTTACATTGAAGGCATTGTAAAATTATCTCAGAGGCAGAACGGTGGTATCAGATGGATAACAGGTGTTACCCAGTGTAATCTTTTTTACCTTTCTTTTCTCTGTTGCACAAAATATCTGAAAAAAAGAAGATTAAAAAAATCCATAGAGGTCTTTCTGTTGACTGATAAAGTGCTATTCATGCAAATAAGATTAATATTACTAAAATGGCTCACCAGTAAATGGGCAGCCTAATTTTCAAACCAGTATAATTTTTAAAAATCACAGCAATACAAAATATCATTCTTGCAAAGAATGAAGGAGAAAAATCACTGTACTCAGAGCTGTTTAGAATTACAGGCTGTTGTTTGACATGGAAGGTACTGTGCTTACTATGAAGAAAAATCTTTTTTAATTCATGGGCACCTAGTAAGAAAACTGAAGGGTCTGAAAGAATATGATAAAAACTTTGTCTCCCTCTTTCTGAAGTCTGTATTGATTTGGATTAAATCCTGTGTATATTGCATGATAAGCAGATTTGTATTTAGTCTTTTGTATACTGTGCAAAGCATCAGAATACAAAATCAGGTGTGCTTAAGCTTTATGGGTATGGTCTTATAGGAATGTAGCAGCCACGCTAAGCCATTTACTGGAGAGAATTGTTACCAGGAGAAGATCCATTACATTTTTATAGAGAGAAATCATAAGCTCATACTTCACACTTCTCTGCAGGCATTAACAATAAACTAGATAGGAAATCATTCAAAATGACATGAAGGAAAATAATTTTGTGATTACTAGAGGACCTTGAAGAGACTGAGAGTTACACTTGTAAAAAATTACAATGAGAATACATCCTTTAGAAATGTCTTGTAAAAGGAAAAATTTATTATCATTGTTATATTTTGAGAATTTCATTTTCCTGTGATTTTTTAGCAGCTCTGCTCCTAGTGGACATTCTTTTTTTATTATTTTTTTGATCTTTGACAAAATGATAGATGTTTTCACATTTTTGACAAGGACATAGGAATGAATGGGATAATAAAAATTGGGAAATTGCTGTTTATTGATAAAAAATCTCATATTTACATCCCAATTTCGGTAACCAATGAAAGACAGGACATGTTTACATAGACAGCTATCATCCATTTTTTACAAAACTCAACAGCTGTTCAATACTACACAGCTATTGCACTTTTAGTCAGGGCCAGGAATTATGTGTTTTGTTTGGAACTGCCAAATGTCTTTAGTTAATCCAAATATGCTTATCTGAGATTTAATATGGCCAGAAGTCTAACTTCCCTTTGTGCTAAAAATTAAAAATTATCTTTCACAACTTCAGGAGGGTACAGCTGTGACCCTATACTTCAGTTGAGGTGACACAGCTTTGAGACTGGCTCATGGACAGCTTCCATCTTACTCTTTGACCTGTCGTGGCCCTTTTTTATGAGACATCCACAGAAGAAAATATAATATCTGCATCTGCAAAGAGCAGGAGACTTCTCAAGAGAAAAGAAAAACAGTCTTCTTTGTACTAATTTACTTATATGAATATACATCAATATGCTTCTCTATTTGAGTGGGTGTTGCCCTTTATTGTCAAAGGGAGCTCCATAGGAGAATTTGCTCTTTCGTGTCTATTGTGCTTTTCCAATCACCAACCCAGCAAGAGCATAAAAGCACTTAAGTAGAGGATTCTAAGTTCTTTTAATTTCCAATGAGTACTCAGAAAAATTGTTTATTTTCATGTCTCCATGTCTCTTGCCTATCTAGTTTACTTATTTTGGGCAGTTTTCAGAGTGGAAATTCTAACTTTGGAGTTGGCTGAGAACCTCACAGCCTCTCTTTGGAAACATGAAAAGAATTTGCATATGGCAGCCAAAGCTCCTATATAAATATCTGTGGTATCCACTTTGTAGATGAGTTAACAACAGTAGGATCCAGGGGCTCTGCTCTCTCACAGGATAATATATCTGCCCTCACTTTTACCTCCCCACACGCTAAACTGGGCCAGCTGAAGTCAATAGCACTAAAGCCAATAGCTGCAATGAACTGCATTGAGGTCAGCAGCAGTGTACTTCTATAAAATTGGCATAATCTCGAGAAGAATCTGTCTCAGCATCTTTAACTGTCAGCTGTCTCTTTTCTTCTACCTCCTTCCAGTGACAATGACTATGGGAGACTTGCACTCCAGGGAACAGTCATCTAACACAGACAGGGGGAAAGAAAGGAAATCTCAAGGACAAATGTTACAGTCAGGCTTATAAATCTCTGCTGAGACAGGTAAATAAGAAGATGTTCTACCAGAGAGGTGACCCTAAGTGAGTGATGAAACTTCTTTGAGGCTAAGTAGACAGTGTGTATCAGTTAATTAATGTTTAATGGAATTTCCAGTTGGGGTTTTATAAATATGCATGACTCTTTCTTCCACTCCTTATACCAAGATACCTTTTGGAGCAACTTTTTCTTTAAATTAAAGTGATTTGAGTCTGAAATAATAAAATAACAGAAATACAGAAAATAGGAACATACAAATCTCAAGATGGATTCTTATGCAACTAATATTCTGACAGAGTTTATCCCTCTAGAGGTTTGTACATGCTTCTCCTCCTCCTCGCCTAACTCTGACATCTTCAACACATTTCTCCAGATATTGGGGATATGCTGGTGCTGTTTTTAATGGGTGCAAGACTGGAAGGGGGCAAGTTTTTCTTGTGAAGTTTTTTATGGTGACCCAGGTGATGCTGTGAGCAAGCCCCAGTGCTGACAGATGGATGAAGCCACATTCCCTTTAGTGGAGTCAGAGGTAAGTAGCTGATGGTCTGAGCACATAAGGATCAAAACCTCTCTGTTATTCTTGACCTTTAATAGACTTTCTCATTACTATATATTGTAAGCATTAGCAAATTTTGTTGTCTATTACCAAATTATAAATTACAGTTAAGCAGGATAGATTTTAACCATGAAAAGTATTAAGAGAAAAAATGCTCTAGTTTAACAATAATTTCTATCATATAAAGAGAACTATGTATGAAACTTTTAGAAAGTCTATTCTCTGTGTGCAATTAAATTATTTATGTGGTGTATAATTAATATGTTCAGTGATTTTGGTAAAGAGGCTTAGCTTTTAATCTTTCACTAAAGATAAGAGATCACAGGAATGAAATGCAAATTTGAAGTCTTATTTTATGTTTGTATAAAAATATCAAGCATATTTCACTGTGGATGATTCTCAAGGAAAAAAAAACAAGAAATCCAGAAATCCCCACAGGCTAATGATTATATTATCAATGCGAGCAAATTCCTCAGCACAATGCTAAAAAACTTAGGCATAACAGCAGTTCAGCACTGTCTGAATCCATACTGTAGGAGATCAGCTGTAAAAATACTTTAGTTTCCCATAGGTAATTTGGATATCTAATAGATGTACCAACTAAATGCTCTAAATCCATTTATTTGAGGAAAAATCTTCCTGGTTTCAGAGGCCAAAGAGGCCACAAATACTGCTGAACTGCCAGTTTTGTTACCAGAAGCTTGACAGAGTGATTCAGACAGAGAGACAGACTGCAGATCTCTCATGGCCCTTGGCACCACAACCTGTGAAGAAGAAATGTCATGGCTGTGGTCTGCAAAGTGTGGGAAGCTATGGGCCAGGCACTCAGGAAAGGGATTAAAAAAGGCCAATGACAGCAAATCCTGAGATCACGAGAGATGAGGCCTGAGTGATTCGTGCATTTCCACTGATAGATGTACTTGAGTGGCAGAGTGGTGTGAAAATGTCCAGCAGTGCTGTACGTGCATGTCCCTGTGATGTGCATACTGTCACTTACTGCTGTTGCAGCTCACAGTTTGCTTCATAGAGAAAAACAGCTTTTGGAAACAGGCATGCTTCTTAGTGAGCTAATAAAATCTGATTTCTTACTGATTCACTTACTACTTTCTTTCATTATAATAAAACATCTCTCTTCCAGGCTCCCTCTAACCACGTTCTTTTCAAGATTTTTTCCCTTGACAAGCTTATTCTCCAACTCAAACCTTCCTTCCCACCCTCCTCTATGCAAGGACCCTGCTGGTCACAGGCCAGGCTGGTGCCCAGGGGCTCCCTGCTAGCTCCAGGCTGCCTGGGCAGGGGAAGAGCAAGGTAAAAAAATAACTTATCCTGACTGCAGGGTGGTCGTGAGTCCTCCTGCTCCTGTGAGCTGCAATTTCCATGTCGGGGTTTAAACCAGGAGATCTCTGTAACTCTGTCAGGTCTAGGTGACGTTGGATGAGAGATGTGAGGCTTGTGTTGTAGGCACAGACTAATATGCAGATGGGCATCTACCCTGTGTCAATCTCACCTTATTAGGAAAAAGATCCTAAAATAGCCTCAGGTTTCCAGTATCTTTAAAAACAAGTCTAATTCTCCCCATGAAAAATGTGGTTTAGTCTTGAGCATGAAATAGGAGGAAAGTCATAGGAAAAATGTCTATTCTGTGAAAATTCCAAAGATATTCTCCAAACTCAAGAAATTTTGTTTACAGAATTTCAGGTTATTTGGCCAACCCCAGGTGAACACTGGAACTTCAAACAAATTTGAATGTTGCTATCTTTGAAATATTTCCTATTAATGAAGGTGGCAGTCAGCAGTCTTTCTATACAAACCCTCCGTAAATTTGAGTTTGTTAAGATGATAATTTTTCCCATGATAATTCTAGTCTGAGGAAGGCTGAGAAAGACACATTATATATATTTGGTAACTACAGATCCAAACCAACAGTCCAGAGTTTCCCCTTAACTTCTGCATACACTAATAAACACTATTTGGCCTATTCTGTATTACTATGAGAATGCTCAATATTAGCAAATGTGCTTGGTGTAAGTTTCTGGGAAAGACAGCCAGGCATATTAGCACAGCAGCCAGGTTCTGAATGGCCCTGCTGAGCTTATATCTCACACGTTAACTTCATTTGATTTGACTGTTTCAACCCTTATTGTATCAATCTGTGGTTAGTCACTTGGTGGCTGTGAGCCACTAATTAAGACACACTGGAATAGAGCAAGTTTGATAGCTAAAGGTAGGGCAAACAAGATTCAGCTACATGATAGAAAGTTTACTCCATTTGCATTAAGCTATAAATTATTAATTTTTCTACTGCCTAAAATATATAACTGCAGTACATAAAGTATCTATATAAAACCAAAAAATCTCAACAAAGCAGCATAAAATTGTTGGGAAAAATAAAGTAATGAATTATATGTAAAGAGTTCACACTAACTAATGTTTTATTATCTGAAAATAATCTATACCAAAGAATTTTATTATATCATAAGCAGGTGAAAAGTTGCTATATTTTGTCATTCCAGAGAATACAGTTCCCTTAAGAACTTGAATGAGGAACAAAAGAAACAGGCAACTCTCCACATTTTGCCAATTTGTCTGAAAGAGGTTGAAATCTTTTTTCGTTTCATTTGAAAAGATTTTACATCCCCTGTGTTTACTTTGAGGTTGAGACTCAAAGTTCAGAATACAAAGGAAATCTAAATATTGGACAGGAAATATTTATTCATTTCAGATCAAAAACACAGTGGATTTTACTCAGTGTTTTTGCTCATGCTTGTTGATATTATTCTTCAGCATCTAGCAAATGCCATAACTTTCTACAAAATGAATCTCACTCAATTGCTAAAAGACTTGTTTAATGAGTAGCTGCATTAAATTAACTTTGGAGAATGTCCCAGCCATGTCATTTTCATTCATTACTTCTGTCTTTATAAAAACCTCTAGCATCATACTCTGAAAAACTACTGTGAAATTAAAGTTTTGTCAATAATTCTGAAAATCACAGAGACCGAGATTATAAATTCAGCCTTCTCAGTGTCATTACTGTTGGAGTACAGTATATCCTGTTTCAAACACAGTGAGAGACCTTGTTCCAACAAATTATATTTTATTTTGCCCATCCACATGTCACAAATAACTCTACATCTTTCATGCATGCACAGCAGTAAATAGCTGCATGTTCCTGTTGAATTTCTGCCCTGTGCAGACCAAAACCCATCACTTTTGTGGTACCCGCTCTTTACCTCCCCACTTGGGCAAGGCTACCAGATTTGTCATTCTTTCCAAGTGGAAGAAAACAAGTATCTGCTGTTTGAAATGACAGTGACTTCTGTCTGCTGCATTATCACATCACAAAGTGTGATTTCCTTAGGATGCCAGGAGAAAGCCAATCATTATGAGAGCTATTTTATTTCCAGTGCTTTAGACAACTGACGTAAGAAACAAGTCTCGCTTATGTAAGAGTAATTCTGAACAGCAAAAACCCACAGTAAAATTAATGTAAGGGGTTCTTTTTATAACATAAGTCACTCAAATCTTAACACAAAGGACCATTTTTAAAAAAATTGACAGCCTTCAAACGGAGTGAGTTGTGATTGATAGTAGATTTTTAAATATAGATTTTTTAAATACATATGTGTAGATGTGGTGCTTAGGGACATGTTTTAGTGATGGACTGAGCAGTGCTCGGTTAATGGTTGGATTTGATAACCTTAAAGGCTTTTTCCAGTCTTAAAAATTCTATGATACTAGCATTTTTGTCTTTCCCTTGTACACTTACAGAATGGTAATTTCAACCAAATACATTTCCTACTATTTGTTTTAAGATATCATTAATGAAAAAAAAAGTTTTTATCACTTCTTCCTTCTTATCCCTTATACTGAATATTGGTTACGGTGTCAAGAAGCACAAGATTTGTTTAACGTAATTAGTTCTCCACATAGCTCAGCTGTTATCACCCAATTATCCCCTAGTTCCTTTGAAATCAATTGTTAAGAAACTAGGCTTCTCAGATAGCAAAGATTTTTAATTTTATTAAGGAAGTTTTACCAGATGTTTATACAAGAGCACATAGGGGAAAATTATGGAAAATGTACACTGCATATAAGATTGTCTCTCTGAAAATTTTCATTATGCGGAACTGCATTACTGTGTACAAAGAACATTGATAAAACAGTCAATTGTTGTGGCAATTTAATGTGGGTTTTATTTTTATTTTTTATTTTTAGAACTCCTGTTAGTACATTTGCTTTTAACAGGTGTTAATGCACCAGGCTTTCAGTAAAACAAATTAGAGAGGAAATTTTGTTTCTTTTTGCTGAAGACCTTTTTTCTCATTTAAGATGTTACACATTTTAGTAAATTAAAATTATCATCAGTTTGTTACAAAACGATTCTCATCTGTGACATTAAGCCAAAAGTTTGGTAAACACATGGGCTTGGTATGTGATAAATTTCCTTTAAAAACCTGTTCATCAAATTGAGAATTTTATTCCTCGTATTTAGGAGGACTCAGCTTTGCTTTCCCTGGACTTTATCCAAAATTCTCATTCAGTTCCCAGGCAGCAGGAGTGGGGCCTTAGTGTGTTAGGGCAGAGATATGAATTTCTCATTTCAATTCTAGCAGGCAACACGCTCCTCCCACAACATTTTGATTGTTTGTGAGTATTCCAGCAGGCATGTCTTCACAAGGCCTGGCAGCACAATAAAGACCACAAATAATGGTCAGCATTTCTTTAAATGCGTAGTTTTTGGAGGTTTTTTTTCTTCTCTCACTATACATCTTAAAAAAAGGTTTTGGTTACTGCAGGGAAATAATACAGTGTTCACCAAGTCCTGCATCTCTTGTCATCTGCACACTTATTGATGTGCCTCAATTTAGGCTCAAGGACATTTTTCACACTGTGTCCAAATACCTTTCTGGTGGCTGATTACATTGGCATTTTCCTCTTCCATTTCTGGCACGGTTTCAGAGTATGTTTTGCAAGGATAAGTGGAGTGTCAATGAAGTTAAATGAAAAGAAATACAAGAAATTAATTGTTCAGCTTTGGCTTCATGGTCATCCAGTTAAGCATTAAGAGGCATATGTTGTCTGGACTATTACAGAACAGCTGAAGTAAAGTGATGCAAACAAGTCTTGTGATTTGTCAGGTACAGCACTGAATTATTTTTATCTGCTGTTTCTAATTTTGCAATAGTCCTACATTTTTTTATGGCAACCTATATCATAAAAACAAAACACATAGAAGGTATAGAAATGAGTTAGAAGAACCTGATTGCTTAAATTCTCTTGCCAAGTTGGAATGATCTTTTAGACTAAATTCAATTGCCAAGTCGTAATTATTTTATGTGAACTTTCTTTGGTGGAATTACATATCTTCTCTCTGGTATCCAGTGCTAGGATGCACGGGAATGGTTCAAAGCTGTGCCAGGGAGGCTCAGACTGGACATTGGGAAGTATTTCTGTACAGAGAGGGTGGTGTTTGAACATTGGAACAGTTTCCTGGTTGGTGCCCCAAGGCTGTCAGTGTTTGAGAGGCATTTGGACAATGCTCTTAACAACATGCTTTAGCTGTTGGTCAGCCCCAAACTGATCAGGCAGTTGGACTAGATGGTTGTTGCAAGTCCCAACTGAAATAGTCTGTCCTATTCTCTTCTAATGACATTTTTAATTCACTCACAAAAATTCTCAGTTTCTGTATTTAGATAAAAATTCCTGATTCTGGAAATATAGAACAGCCTTTCCATATTTAGGTTTTTGCTCTTGCTAAAAATAGTTTGTTTTGTGTAATGTGGTATTTTTACTCTTTGTAATCTCATTTTGCTCTTAACACTGAAGACTCCTTTCAAGGGTCCTTCTTAAGAAGAGATTTGAATATACAAATGATGCATCTGATTTTAGCCAAACAGACCAATATCCCATTTCTTTTGAATCATGACTGACAAAGAGTCAGCCTAGTCAACCCATCTATATTCAGACAAATCCTGTGGGTTTTCAAGCACTTTTGAAGAGGATATGAAAATCATTACATTGTGAAAGTGGTAGTTATTGCTGCTACTCTCACTCTGGATTTATGCTTTAATAGCAATTCTGTGCAACTTTTTTCATTGTTTAAATCCTAGAGGAAAAGGCTGTTGACATTTCTTTCTCCAACATGAAGATGGACAAATGATAATGTGCTCTGCTGGTTTTAGCCATAGCAACGGAAGATTCATGGCTGTATACATCAAGCATAAGTGCTAACTTAAAACTACATAAGTAAAAGAAAATGGAAATTCCTTGCTTTCCACCCCAGAATACATCCATAGCTGAGGGGCAGATAGAAATACGTATTGATATTTTACAATACAAATAATAACAGAAAAGCAGTAACATACTGGGGTTTTTTAAGTACATGAAAAAGCTGATTCCATCAGAGCAAACCTTTTTTTGGTTTGTTTTAGTTTTGTTTGTTTTTTGTTTTAATCAAGAATGTGCATAGCTAGGTAACTCAATTCTTGTAAGAGAAATAGAGAAATAGGACATTATGGCTTGGAAAGGGTTGCCAGACAGGAAAACCCTTATTTGCTCAGTGGCAATTGCTGTGTGAATTATTATTGCTGTGGCAATTGTGTGAAACACTATTCATAGTGTTTTCAGCAACACCCCAGTAATCCAGCAGTGACCATCATGTAAACGTGCCAAGGTAATGATGTTAGATCTGTTCAGTCTGTCCTGGAGAGCTGTCAGGTCCCTAACACAACCAGTGCCTGAGATTTTATAACAAGGTTCTATCTGCTTACTTGTAAGGTGGATCCACCACGCACAGTGACATTGTGTGTACACCAAGCAATATCACAGGTGGCATTTGTACCAATCTAACCCTTGTATTTAGGGACTGCACTGCTACATATGTTTTTCCTCCTTCCTCTTCTTCTCATCCATTCCTAATACATCAGCATGGTTGTCTGCTAACTCACAGTGCGAAGTGAATTTTCTTCAGTGAAGCTCCTGGGTTTTATCTGTGATAGCTGTCTGCACACAGCAGCATTGCCTGTTACATAATTGCTCCAATTATTGGCATTGTCTTTGAAAAGAAATGTGTTTATATTTTCAAATGCGAGCTATTTTATGGAGCTGTTTTAGCCTAAGCAAGATTCCTTGCTTAAAAAAAAAAATACTTGGGAAGATATGTGAATACTAGATAAAGAAATTGAAAATATGGAACCAAGCAAGCATTCAAAATTAAGTCAAATTAACCCAGACAGAGCAAGTCTGTATCAAAGACTGCATAAGGGAATGCCAATAATTTTCACATTTATATCAAGTTCTCCATTATTTCCCTATTTTAAAAAGAGTACAATCATTTTTCCAAATATGAAGAGCCCTGTGTAATGGGTCTACGCCCTATGAAGAGCGTTTATGCCCTTGTTAATGTAAAAATTACAACAAGGTAGTAATTCTAAGAAACTCCAGGGATAGGGTGATTAGGAAATATGTAATGTTTCAGCTGTAAAGCCATAATTTACCCTGGATGCTGCAAACATTACCTGAAAACCACCTACTAACTTCTTGTCAGAACAGCAGCGTTTGCTCAGGACAGCTGAAGAGGAACAGAGTTGTTCATTCTTTTCACATTAAACTGCCTTTTTTTCTTCTCTCCTGTTGCAACCCATGTTTGCTCTTAATGGTTCATTTTATGACACTGGTCTCTAGAGAAATGCTCTGTGGAGGACCTGACAGAGCACAAGTTCAGGGGCAAGGGGAAATAATTGATGCAGCAACTAGATGCAAGAGCAATTATAAATATTTTAATTATAGCTGAGGTTGAGATATGATATCTGACCTACAAGACTTCTTTAGCAAGATTAATGCTAGGAAAAGACACAAAGGTAAGATAATATGGATACAAGATTTAAGAGAAAAATACTTCCTAAGCATCCTGGGGAAAGAGGAAATTCTCATCAGAGATTTGAAAAATGCATAATGCTTGCCTTGGATGAAAAATCCTCATGCTGTATGCGTTTATACCTCCTCACATTTTGGACTCTACCTTCCCAGCTCAAGGTATAGTCCAAATTCTCCTTGGCAGCCTCCAGAGCTCCCCCAGGTAAACACCCCTGACTTGTGATGCAGTCAGTGGGGCCCAGAGCTCCTAAAGAAGATAAAGTTTGACTCCCTTTGAAAATCCAACCCCCTGGGTAGCATTACAAAGAGCTCATCTAAATGGAATAAGGTCACTTGGATGGTCAAGTCGCTCAGGCTATGATTTTAATCCAACAATTTGAAGCCTGTCTCTTCAAGGACCTCAAAAGCATCTTAAGTTTCCTATAGCCTGTGATGTTTTATTTCAGAATAAAAAGACATAAAAATACAGTCAAGATCAACTTTGGGTGCTTTGTTAACAGAGTTTGTAGCCAGGACTGATGGCAGCCTGGGCCAGGTCACCCTCTGCAGGCCCTTTGAGCTTGTAATCATAATTCTTCCCAAGGTGGGATCTGAGGTGACACTTTCAGATCACGATCACTGCTGACACTATTCATCCCTTAAGGAACAAATATTGAATTCAGGCCTTGTGGATATTGTCAGATAGATAAATCAACAAGGAAATCTTGACAATTAGCAAGCTACAAATGCCACATACTAAATAAGAAGGGCCAGATTTAGGCAGGACCTATGTGTAGCTCTCACATAACTTCCCATTACCCCTCCCAAGTCAGCATTGCCTACAAGGTAATTTAACTTACTGTCCTGTCTTCCTGTTGATAAAAAAATCATCTCTTCCTCTGAGACACCTAACGGATGATCTGCGGAAATACATGCCTAAATAATTATCTGTCTAGGAGACTCCTTTATATGGTGAGTCATCACTCACTGTCACTATAAAGGGCTTGTTCTAATTTTGAGACACTCATTAGAATTAAAATATCAAAGTATATGCCTCTGACAGCTAGTCCACCAGAACTGCAGCAGGAGTTCTGTACAGAAAGAAGCAAACAAGGAGTGTTCTGAAGCACAAGTTTAGAATATACAACATTTTCAGCACAGAGTGAAGTCAGAGTTCAAGGCACAGAACATTTGAATTCAACCCGCTTGGAAGAATTTTCTCTTACTAATTGTCTGTAAGCAGAAGAGAAAGATGTTGAGAAAAGCAAAGATGCAAAATATTGTCCTCCAGTGCAAACTTCCACGGTACCTTCAGCAAAGAAATAGAATGTAAGCTACTAGATATTAAAAGCAATATTCTTTTCTTTTTTATTATTATTGTGGAAGATAGGGAATGTTTGGGATTACAGGGACTCTTATAGGATACTTTATTGGTTCCTATGCAGACTAGCATGGAAGAAAAAAGTTGGAAAACAATCTAACAAGAATGTTGAGTGATTTCCAGCTCCCAGCTGAAGTCAGGTTCTCAGACTCTTTCTTCCAACTACTTTTGTATTTCATTTCTTTTAGAGGATTCAAATGTTGCAGGCTAAAATTAAAAAAAAATATATATATTCCTTGCCACAAGCTAAAACAGAGCTCAGTTTGACATTGTACTCCGGAAGTCAAAGTTGGAGCAGAGTGGGAGGAAGCAAACTACAAAGTCTCAAGGAATTGGAATCTCCACAGAGAAAACCTGCTCTTTGTGCCTGATCTCAGCCATTAGGGAGCAATGCTTGGTTAGTAGGATTTGTTTAAACCGTACATCAGAACAGTTCTTTGAAAGAAAATTTGACTTTTGACTCAAAAAACCATTGAACTGGAAATGGATGCTGAAAAGCTTTCAGAGCACAAACCTCAGTCTGTGGTTGAGAATAGCTGTAACTTAATAGACTTAGACAAGTTACGGCTTTTCCTCAGGAAAAAGGCCCTCAGAATATTAGGGGGAAATGCAGAGGAAGTTCAGGGTACCAATGAACGTGTTAAATGTGTGGGTTACCTGCTTTTACAGTAATTGTGTAAAAAGAATTACATCAGCATAATTCTGAAAATCAGTTTGTACTAAATACATGTTAGCTGCATAACCTAGTTTATGTTTATGCTGCTCTCCTGCCACAGAAGCACCTGAGAGAACTGCTGAGACCTCCCTGCCACTGTGGGGAGAAAAATCACTGGTTCTTCTTTCTCAGTGTCTCTTGGCTTTAGGCTCAGTTGTAACTCAGATGACATGGTGGTGATTTTCTTCCCAGCTCCCACTGTTGAATCTTATGAGAAACCCTCCTGCTTCACATCTATAGCACCAATTTGGCTGCTACTTGACAGGGGTTTATCCAAATTCCATCACCTGCTGATAGCTGACCAAAAAGAAAAGAAAAAGGACAACCCTTAGCCCCAAGATCCTCACACTTATGTTCCTGTCTCATGTGTCTTCGCAATGCTTTGGTGACAGCCCATATTTCAGTGTCCCACACTTGAAACTTCCCCTCCACATTACTTCTCTGCTTACCCTCACATTCCCTTCCTCAGCTGTAAATATATTTTTCCATCTCCAGAAGAGGTTTATGTGGATCAATTGTCAGCTAAATAAATAAAGGAGTAATTGATAAGAGATATATAGGTTGGTTCCTGGAAAATAAAAGTATTCTTGTCTTTATTGTTTTTACACCTACTCCTAATGTCTCTCTGCTTCCTCTTTGGTTTTAAACCTTGTGTGGGTGAACTGAGTACATACAGACACAAAAATATCCCTACAAACAAAAATCCCATATCAAAGGCTTAAATAAGTTCTAGAAGTGTGGATAATCCATGGATATTTAGCATTGCAGTGAATGCTTGTCTCCTCTATATCACACTGCAGATATTTGCATAGTTCTGCCATGGCTCTGCTCAGAGAAAGAATTGTGATATTTAGGGTGCATCCATGTTTTGCACAGTCTGTACCTGCTCCCAGCTCATGCTCAGCAGCAGCAGTACCTTGGATGTTTCTGACCTGCTGCCTGAACAACAACTCACACTTTCGGACATTTTTCGTCCCCTTGAGAAACCTCTCCACTTTGAATCCAGATACAGGTAGAGATGTGCCCATCCCTACAGTGCTAAACTCTGTAAATGGTGAGCTGTGGTACAGAGGGCACCAGAGCTTGGGCATCCACCCAGGGGGCAATGATCTGGCCCTTTGCTTTGACATCTTGCCTATGCCAAAACCTGGAGAGACGCCTTGGCAGCTGCTCTGTCAGCAGTGTACAAGGAGTTAGCTGTTTTCAGTATCTCCCTCCATCCTCCTCCCCATCCCTCCCCATTCCTCTCCAAGCCCCTGCCCCAGATTTCCCTTTTCAGAACCCTACTCGGCCCCTCAACACCATCCTGTGGCAGCAGCCACCAGGTCCTCATCACTGGCCCCTCTGTCCAGCCAGGTCTGTGCTGCTGAGATGGGGTTTGGGGTTTGGGGCTTGGGGTCTGGGGTTTGGGGTCTGGGGCTTCCTCCCCACCCTCTGGGCACAGGCTGCCCCGGGAGTGACTCTGTGTGAGGCACCTTCCTCTAGGAAATCGTGATGTGACATTTTACCCTAGCAGCAATTGTCATTGCTGACAGATCAACACTTGCCTACTGCCCAAACCCTCTGCTGGGTGTTCCTGCCTGGCTGAGCTGGGTTTGACCTGCTCGGGAATCACTGTGTGCCACTGGAACCTGGCAAGAACACCCCATGCCTAGGAATCACAGTTTTTTGAGTTTTTTTATAAGAGATCTAGTTCTATAGTGGCTGATCTTTTGTGTCAGCTGTCCCAAATGAAGCACAAAATACTTAATTTTATACCTATATACACATGTATATTATATTGACCTATTATACTATTAAGAAATCAGGATTAGATACTTTTTCAAAGGGTTCTTTTGCTCTTTGTTGCAAAAATTAGGCTTAAAATTTTCACTTAGTATGGTCCATCACATTCTGTATTACTGCTTTAAAGAAAACTGCTGTAGCAATGGTTCTAAGTTTGTCGTGTGTAGCACTTGATTCAATGGGCACATGATGTCACCAGTGTCTTTGAGTCATTTTATGACGTTTCCTTTGCTGGGTCCTGAGGAGACTTCTGTAATACCTACTTCTTAGATTAAAAAAAAAAAAAAAATCCCAAAATATTTTTCTCTCAACACAGACTAATGAGACATCCAGCTACCTCTGACTGTTATTAAACTGTGCAAGTTGCCAACTCTGCTGAAAATTTTGTGAAGTTTCAGCAACTTTTGAGTCAGCCTGTAATGTCTGTGGTTTTAAGAGGAAATTGTGCCCAATCAACAATGAATGTGAATACACAGCTTTGGGAAAAATGTGGATATCTAAATGTATCTGCATTGACAGATGCAGAAGACAAACGTCCCCTTTAGTTCCTTATAAGGTGAATCTTATACTGCTGAAATATAGAGCTATGAAAATGATGAGAAATAAGATTTTTATTTGAATAAATTAAGGATGATGATAAATATTTTTCTGTGTTCTACAGCTGGGTTCATTTTTTCCTGTACTAGTTCAGTCATGTCTAGAACTGCAGTGGCAAGCAGAGTGCCATCTCGTGGATAAAAACCTGTACTCAGAATAAAAGCATAGACCTGTCTTTTCTCCACTGGTTGGAAGAAAATCTATTATGGTGGATAAATATGAGCCAGGACAGCAAGCTGCATGCAGAAGCATTGGTGGATTTTGACACTTCTCCCTCCTAATACCTAGCAACAACTCTACTGGGAGTGTGCCAGACAGCAGCACCAGTGGAATCCAAGCATATATTTCCCTGGAGTGCATTATCTTGAATTATGCTGGTGGTAACATATAGTAGATATTCACTTGGTTGGCTTATTAATAGAGAAAAATTTCCCATGGTAGAAAATGTACCATTTCTATAATGGTATGTTAATTATAATATTTTGCATGCCTGTAAAGATCAGTCACAACTTATATTTAGCGAAAGTCTGAATGATTAAGAACATTCCTGTAGGTTATGTTTTAATCCAGTTTTGGAATAGAGACAAAATCAGTATTGCCTGCCTATTAATAGATGATAACAATTTTAAGGCATATTTCTGTGCAATCTGTCCATAAATTGGGTGTAAAAAAAGAGCTGAATTGCCATACCATAGCATTCAATACACTCTGCAGTATCACAAACACTCACATGGATTTCTCTGTTGCCTCTAAATGCTGGTCAGCTCCAGTAAATGGCTAAACCATAAACTGAAATCTGATCTCCTG
The DNA here is from genome assembly GCA_037013685.1 of Acridotheres tristis. Classification (NCBI taxonomy): domain Eukaryota; kingdom Metazoa; phylum Chordata; class Aves; order Passeriformes; family Sturnidae; genus Acridotheres; species Acridotheres tristis. The sequence continues at coordinate 5,494,336 of CM072889.1, read as the reverse complement.
CTCATATTTTATCTGTGGTTGCATCCTTGCCTTGGCCTTCTGCACCCCATTCCTACATAGCCAGAAAGTGTCTCCACACTCTTCACTGGCTACTCTTCCTGTGCCTGCTTCCACTGCCTGTGCATTTCTTCTTTCCCTTCAGTTTGACCAGCAGTTTCCTTCTCAGCCATGTCAGACTCTTCCCTTCCTTGCCTGATTTCTTGTGCTTGGGGATTGAGAGCTCTTGTGATCTATGGAAAGTGTCCTTAAAAACCTGGAGTAGGGAGAAAATTACTCCTTTTGCAGTCTACTGGCCCAGCTATGTCATTTAACTGAACTCTGAGATGCCAAACAGACCATGCAAGTGCATCCGGGCTTCCTTTGGCTTAAACTGTTGTTGAATGAAGGACAAACAGATTGGCCCGCGAGAAATAAGGGCACTTCAGTTTTAGTCACTGAAATTCTCAGATTCCAAATGAAACTAAACAAATTAATCTCACTACAAAGCAAATTGCAGTGTAAACAAAGCGGAGTAGCCTAATTTGCTAAAACGATCCGGGTGATTTGCTCCTAATTCAGAAAAATTTAAAGTGAAAACTGAAGAAGTGCTGTGTAACTTTAAGTTGTATGCCTTTTCCATGATTTTAAGCTGTAAAACATTCACCTGATTCACTAAGGACAGAAAGAAGGCACTCACCCAGAGTTAGGCCAGCTCTTCCTTTGGCCAGCAGCAAGGCTAGCCGTGCCAGTCAGCTCATGGGCAGTGCTGTCTTCACACTTACAGGGAGGGTGGAATGTTTTCTCTGTTCTCGTATTCCACAGTACAGACAAGGCCTTGGATTCAAGCAAGCCTGCAAAACTAAAATCCCTGTGCTGGATCTTCAAGACTCTTTCAATGGCAAATGTCTAGCTCGCAGAAAGAACTGTGAGGCCAAGGACTGTTTGGTTTAGGTTGTAAAATCAAGAAGATCCTGCTTAAAAATTGACTTGAGCAAAGCCTGTTTTCCTCTGCTGCCTTAGCCATCGTTCTCAGTTCTGTCCCTGCAGTGGCCTGTTATTTATCTGCCAAAAGGTCCCTGCAATTTAAAGTCCATTAGCTGCTGGGTCATCAATCTGTGACAGAAGCATGTTGTTTTCTGTCCTAGAGCCCAATCCTTGACTGAAGACACTCTGCAAGATCTGAGCAAATTGAAGATAGGTAGGTTCTTATCAGATGGATCCACAGAAAGTTACCAAACACTGAATAATATCTAAAGGCTCCACTCTTGAAAAATAGGCTGTTCATTGTGCTCATGAATGAAAAATTACAGATAGAGTAAGTTGCAAATAGCTGCTTTTCTCCCTTCTTTTTAATAGGGGTAGTTTCTACTTTCATTTACATCATGTGTGCTGCATTCTTTCAGATGATCATTAATTTGTTTTTGCTGAGAGCCAAGTTTTGCCATACACTCTTAAATCAAAGGAGGAGCTCTTTTAACCATTCCCTATGGCAGTACCAGGTAGCTCTTTAGTGATTATTGGGTTTTCCAGACCTGTCATCTATTGATTCTGTAGAAGGGACAACATTAATATCTCTTTGGTGGATTTCAGAAACTGAGTATATACAAAATAGTAAAAAAGTTTGTGGAACCTCTTAGACATATGCTGTGTCTAGTTTCACTGATGCAGTTCTGTGAAAAGCAGTGAAGCAGACAGGATCTGCCAACAATTATTCATCAAATGCCTGATTTGTTAAATATTGCATACAGATTGCCTACTGAATAACAAGAAGCTAATTTTGGAACTTACTTCAAAGTAATTCAGAACTCCTCCCAATCAGCTATTAACATCTGGACTTTCGACTATGTTAGACCAAGCTACCAAGCTATTATTTTAATTTAATTCCTGCTTTCTTACTAGTTCCTATCTAATTAACTGTAATAGTGCTATTTGAAAAGCCCTCAATTTTTTTAGAGCAGCTTAGAAACAGTCTTGGCAAATCAGTCATTTGTTTTGATAACCTGAGTAATTAATACATTGAGATGCCACCACCTTATTCTGGATTCAGAATTGTTGAAACAATGCACAATACATAAAAAAGCTCTTTAGAAAACACTGATGCTTTAAGCATTCCTCACTTTGCCAGCACGAGGAGAAGAAACAATGAAAATAGCCAAGGAACGTTCTTCCTTAGTGAAATTACAGAAGGTGGCCCTTTTCAACAATGAATAAATTTCCTTTCCTTGATGAAACAAAGTATGGGTTTGATCCAGCTGCTACTCCATCAGATAAAATGAAAGTGGAAATTGCCACATAAATGGTGCATATTCCTTCATGGGAATTAATGCATGAGTAAAATAGACAATAAGCAGATCACTGAAGGTGCATTTTCAAAAGAGGCACTTTTAAGAATAAAAATCTTGCTAGAACATTTTGAGTCAGAGGTTAATGCCCATAAATGCTTTTCATATATTTATACAGACTGCTTATCCTGTTCTTAAACTCCAAACAAGGTCTTAGGATAGATCTGTGATGATCTCTGACATTCAGTGTTTTGTCCATGAGTGCTGGCATGTTAGTCAAGGCCTTCCAAGAACTGTGGAGCAAGGACTGCTGAAAAAGCCTAGGATCCCAAATTGAGGTGGCTGCTAAAAGCACATTTACTCATGTAATTGTGACATAAGCATGTTCAATTTCTGAGTTCAACCTGAAAAGTGTGATCGGAATCTTAAACTGGGAAACAATTTATGTCCCAAATTCACATCTTTTCCAGAGATTTTCCAGACCGTCAACTCCAGTTTCTGTATAAAACAGGGAATAATAGCATTAAGCTAATGGCAATCCAACCTGGAACAGCACTGAAGGCTCTTCTGATGGAAAGGACAGATATTGCATTCACTTCAGTTGACTCCCAGCACAATTCCTCCATTTCTCAGAGGTGACAGGATAAAGTACTTGCAGATAATGCTTTTCCCTGGCCCTTGGCCGTTCTGTTCCATTTTTGCAGGCAATGAGAAAGTGTTTACAAATAGCACAGTGTTATATTAGTTGAATCTGTGATCCACACTAGTACTGTAGACTCCAATATTAACCAAGTGTCCTGTGGTACAATGCAAAAATGTGTATTCTATCACCATCTGTTGAAATGTGGGAGGGGTGGTGATCCTTATCTCTGTGGGAGATATCCTCTGCTGATGTGCCATCTAATAAAATCAGGGGGATGATCATCGTTATCTTTTCACAACCCATCCTTCCTCCAGAAGATATATTCTGTTAATGGGCCATTCAGTCCTATTGTGTGACTGATAAGATTACATCCCACTGGGAGATGCCCCAGCCAGGGGCAGGAGCCAAGCCTTTCCTACCTAGATAAAAAAAGTGGGGTTTGGGACCCGAAGGCAGTCCTTTCCACTGGATCCCAGAGGGAAGTCGGACCTTTTCCACATCATCGCTGGACCTTGGGAGGAAAACTGCACCTTCTACAGGAGCACTGCTTCAACTGAATCACATCTGTCATCCAGGAGGACTGTAGCCACCATTTAATCGGACTGCTACCAGCACCCTGACTGACAGGGTGTCAGGTTGTATTCTGACTTTGTCAGTGGTTTTTCTTTTGTATTATTGCATGTATTTTAATTTTTCTCTTTTCTCCTATTAAATTGTATTACTGACTTGGAGTCTCGCACTGGTTTTGCTTTCAAACCAACACACCAAGAGATTTTTGTTTTTTCAGACTTGTTCTTGTACATACAGTTCTCTCTTCTTCTCTTAAGCAAGCCCATAAGCAAACAAACAAAAACCTCACAAACAAAAACATAACACCAAGTAGAGTTAAGTAATGATTTTAATTATTTAAAGTGGAGCTGGGAGGGAGATGGGAAATGGGTTGCTAATATTAAGTACCTCCTGTTGTCAGCAGGAACTTAAAGCATATTAAGACACAATCCCAGGCCATGTATCTGTCTTGACTGATCCTGTCCAAGAATGAGGAGCAAACCCAAGCTGCTGGAAGCAGAGACAGAGCTTTCATTGCCTCAAATCTAAGAGCTTAGTTTGGGTTCTTCTGCTGTGGTGTTTAAGTGTCAGGCTAAGGGATTCAGCAGATGTAAAACTGGAACAGCTCTGCCTGTACCAGGAGCAAAATGTACCAGGAGCCTCCTCTCCCCATCACCTCCTACTCACCTGGATGCCCTGCACAGGGACTGTGCACCTCGTGTGAGCTGGCTCTGTACTCTGGCAATGCACATCCAGTGCTCGTTGCCACTGGGACTCCCTGGGCCACAAGGAGTCCCAGGGCCACCCCTGGGTGGGCACATGCAGACACCCACCCTAGTTTGCAGAGAAGTGCAATGCTGTAGGGCATTTCCCAGACTGCTGTAATATTAATTCACTACGAAGTACAAGGGTAGGCTAATAATTTCTGCAGTGTGAAAAACTTAGCATTTTTAAGGAGCCATTAAGGAAACAATAACTCACCAAAAAAATCACTGATTTCCCTTTCTCATGACCCTGACTTTGCTACCATCCATTGCAGGGAAAATATGTCAAAGGATGCATAACTAGTCTTGGTGTATATGAACATGGACTTCTACTGTGCAACCAAATAGATCTCTGCCAGCTTCACTGGGGGTCTGTAATTATCTTTGATTAACCTAGACATAATGATAGGAAGCTTCAAGATTGTAATGGAGATGAGAATTTCACTTAACAAATGGCCTTACCAGGTGCTCTTCTGTCTCTCTGCATTTGCTGCCTCACTCTTGAGAAGCAGGCTGGAGAGAATATGAGAGCGGTGTTGAAATAAAATCATAGGATATGTGAGCTCAAAGCACTTCATAGATGCAGTGAACCACAACGTCCTTAAAACCACAGGCTGCACTCTCTCACTGCACGTGTGTTTTGATGATTCTGATTTACAAATTGTTTGGAAAAAGAAGAATTAAAGTTCCTGTTCTTTGTCACTTGAAACCCTCAAAGTAGTTCACAAGAGAAAGTGATGTGATATTTCTAGTCAGACAGACCAGCACAAAGGCAGACGTTGCAGGAACTGTGGCTTAAACAAAGCATTGATAGGAATTTGAGAGCTGAAATCCTTGATTGGACCATATCTATGTTTATTTATGCAAATAGGGCAATTAAGGCAAGAAACCGCACATACCTAATTTTTATTACTTGAATAAAGAAAGTGCAGTAACTAGAGACCCTCACAGATCAATCTGCTCCAACGACCATTGCATTAAGAAGGCCGTTACTCCTGATATTAAAAAAATAGGCTCTTTCTCTCTTCCTCAGTTTTTCCTTCTGACAAGTGATGGGGTGTTAAAAACAGAAAACTGTGATGATTCATAAAATGTGTTATAAGGAACATTATCAGCTGAGATTAATGTTACATCATGTGTAATATTTATTGCAAGAACAAGTGGAAATGTTTTCTAAAATTTAAATTCCAGCTGTGAACTTTGGCCAACTTTCAAATGTTAATGATTTTTTTGCAAATGTAGAATCAAAACTGTCAGAGTTTTCTGAATTTAGTTTGCTAGCTTGTTTCAATTTATGTTTATCCATTTGCTTTCTCAATTCCTTTTAGATGCAGGAAGTTTCTAGAATTCATAATGCCAGCAAAAGGTTAGATTTTCCATTCATGTGTGGTAGCCTTGGTATGCCTTAGTCTGGGGAAAGAATCTAAAAACATCATCTTTAATGTTCTTTTTCAGAGAACTGTCTAGTGATGCCACTGCAATGTAATAGTCCCAGATTAAATGTTTTGGGATAGATTTCCTTACTATATTCTCCTGTGTTTTATATCTGATGCATTAACTTTAGAATTATTAGCCCTGCTTAGCATTAGGTATTGTTGAGATTTAGGTTTTCAGAAAATAATAACTTTGTTAAATTAAAAATTAAGTCATCAGGGAAATACAACAAAATTTTTAAATGTTGGGTAGGGATTTTTCATATAATAGAGATGTCACTTCTTAAAAGAAATCCAGAGCTGACAGAAGTTGACAGAATAAAGGCCACAAAATTCAGCTGTTTTGCCTCTATGATGCCCTTGGGTAATACTGATTCCCAGCTCGGACTACAATAATAAAACTGGTTCTGGAAGGTTCAAGAATGTCCCCATTCTAACACCTACTCAGTGAGTCTCTAGAACTGAAATATTCTGTTTTCATTATTTTAGAATACTAATACGAGAACACAAACATAAATATATGTTAATGCAAAATGGACTCAAGGCAGGCACTAAGCAGAACAATAATGTGAGTGACTACTTCCCAAAATTAGACAATAAATAGTCTGACTGAGCAGCATGAAATTGACTTCATTGCTGTATAGACTGGCTCTCAGACTTTACCTTTGAATGCCCAACCATGTTTGGGTACTGGTGAAGAAATGCTATTAAAATGCTGATAAGCAGTTCCAAAAAATTTAGATGCTAAACCAGAACCCGACTGGCAGCCCCAATGCCACTGACCACTGACCTCAGCCTAAACTTGGACCATTGGATGCATGTAGCCATATTGGCCTACCAGCCATAAATCACATTTAAAGAGCCAAAGGGATACAGATAAAGAGCTTTTCAGCTTCTATTCTATGTCACTGTGCACCTGTCAATGCTAACAAGTTACAACTTAAGAAGGGAAACAGTGCTTGAACAGCATTTTGTGGTGTCAGATAACAGATTTTTGAACCTGTAGTATGAGATAATGGAAGCTATTTTTGAAAGACATTACATACTGAAATAATTTACAAACTGAAATAGGAAAGCATCAAAACCCTTTATTTTAAAGGAAGTTTAGTCTGACTGGCTTCACTAAAAGATGAATTATATCTTGACTTTGTCCAAAAACTTACTTCACAACCTTAATGAAAACCACAGGATTACTAGAAGAAATGCTATCAAGAAAATTAAGTTCCATCTACTGAAATGCCAATGAAAGTTTCCTTCAATACAAGCAATGATCTTAGAGATAAACAGCACAAAAAAAACCCCAAACATAAGAAAAAGGCGTGAAGTCAAAACAGCATGTTATCAGAACAAACTGAAAAGGGGAAAAAATTACAGATCCCTTTGCATCTGTAAACATCAGGAAGACATCACACTTGGGCTAATGTCAAGGCAGAGCAGCCTTATAAAGGAAATCTACCGGCTATCTAAAATAAATCTATGGGCTTTCTTGGACTTCTAAGGTATGGAAGATAATAGAAGAATAAGAAGATAAAAGGAAGTCCTCTTTCTTTTTTGTTAAAAAAAAAGTTACTTTAAAGTAGGGTGGACTTTTTTCTCTCACTTTGTAGGATCTATTTTAAATGACCTATTTAAATGTCCTGCAATTATGGTGCTTTTGTATATTTTCCATGAAAGCTAACAGAAAGGGAATCCCTTGAAGTCATGGTATTTTAACCAACCAAAAAATAGTCTTCTTTTTCATTCTCGATGAATTCTTCACACAAGGTGTCTTAAAATAGATAAGACAGGTTCATTACCATTGTCATAATTGTCAGCTTCTGTCAGTTCCATTAGTGGATAAACGTGTCTCTGGATATTACTCATGTACTCCTAGCCAGCCTCCCAAACTCTGTAAAATCCTCCTAAAACCATTCCTCTGCTGCTCTCCCCACTCCCTCAAACCTGTTCTTCAGCAATTTGCCATGTTCCCTGCAAAGCTCCCCTTGTTACAGCATTTCAGTTTTTTCCACCTTCTGCACTGCTTCTGGCTTACTTTATTGATATGTGAATACTGAGTATCTTTATTGATTTATCAATCACTCTTTTAATAAAATTCATTTTCCCTTACATTTCAAGCTAGCTGGTTTCAGATTTGTCTGGGAGGTTGGTAAACTTCACACCTTGGAGAATACCTGAAACGTTGTGTGTCAGAATAGTATTCAGGCCGTAGATCTTGAGATTAGGCTTGGTTTTTTAATTTTTTTTTTGTTATGCTCAATGTGTCTACAAGCATATCCTCCTCTTGGCTTAAGAGGATTCAGTAATGCTAGAATTTGCCTTTAGACTACAGGGTTTCAATCATTCAGACAATAGTTTAGACTTTTCACATTAATCTGTCTTTGATTTACTATTTAGTAAATATGCATTAATGTTTCTTCTGAAAATGGGATTTCATAGACATGTGGGAAGAAAATATATTTTTCTTTTTTAAATGTTAAAAGGCACAAGTGTGAGAAAATACAGACTTTTTTCTGGTGAAATGAGGAAACTCTACAAAAGTTTATTTTTCTTCTTTACTTTTCCGTCTAAACTCTGATTAAAATTAAATTTACATGACTGTGAGCTGCAATAGGCATTGTAAAACATTTAACATATGCTATTGCTGTGTTGAGTCCTGCTCATTCTCCTCTCAGAACTTGTTCCATCTCTCTGTCACCCCATAAGTGTCTGAGTGCTCACACCACTAATCAGACACCAGTTATAACACATGCTGGAACACTTTACAAGCCAGCTCAGTTCACTAATTTGAAAATTAGCCTGATCTAGAGAAGTGAAAAGGGGTTATTTGGCTTGGTGAGCTGGTTCAAAAGACAGAGATAGTATGAGAGTTTGACAAGGCTCTTTGACTTGTCATTTGGAAACCTTCACTGCTCTGAAAAATTATTTTGCACACCATGAAATTTAGCTTTACATCTTTACATCTTTTCTGTTTTTTTTTCTGTCTTCCTTCTGATGTCCCACCTCCCGTTCCCCAGTATGTCCAGTGAAATGCAGCAGAATTGCCTGTACATATTGATGTGCTTAAGCCTTTGCTAAGATGAGGAAGATTTCATTTTACCTGCTTTTGGAATGGTCTGGACTGGCTGTTCATGCCTCAGACACAATTACATGTGACAGGTAATGAGAGGACATTCCTCCCTTCACCCAGATGGGGCTGAAATTTGTCAAGAGGGTGAGATATCCATCTCAAATCAATCTTTCCTGAGAAGATATGTCAGGGAAGATTTACGTTGGATATTAGGAGAAGGTTCTTCATCCAGAGGGTATTTGGACACTGGAACAGGCTCCCCAGGGAAGTGGACAGAGCACCAGCCTGCCAGAGTTCAAGAAGCATTTGGAAAACACATGGTGTGATTCTTGGGGTTCTCTTGTAAAGGGCCATGAGTTGGTCTTTTTGGGTTTTTGATCCATGTGAGTCCCTTACAATACAGGATATTCTATTATTCCATGATAATTTTGATACAGCGTCAAAATGTTTGTTGTTAAAACAAAACATCTTTTTTCAACTGCAGATTCAGCATCCCTTCCCTGAAGACACTTTATATCAGACCAGAACTGGCCTTTAATCATTAAGTTAAAAAAGGTCACAATTTGGTTACTGAAGTAACTGCAGTTTCTTTCTTGAAAGATCATGCTCATACATTCCTTTGCAATAGTATAGAGGCAACAGGAAAGCCAGTATTGGCCCGCTTTTTAAAAAACAATAACAAAAAAGTCTGTCAGCTCATGAGCCTATGGAGGCTTTAACTGAAATTAATAGAAAATGCAAAAGTAGAGGAAATTAGGGCAGCTGCAAAAGAAACCTCAGAACCAAAAGCAGATTAAAGTAGAGCAATGAGCAAACCCATGCTAACACTTAATTTTGCTTCAGATGTTTCCCCCTTGGTGTAACTTTTTTCACTAAATCGAGCAACAAGTCTAAGGCACGTGGTTTCTTCTGCAGATGCCTATTAGTTCTACTCAGTGGTCCTTCAGCTGATGAGCACAGGCACTGCAGGAGCCGGGAAGTGAATCTCCCAGTGTGCTGAGAGACAGGAGTAGCTGGCAAGTTGCTCTGTGCTTATGCCCCACTCCACAAGGTTACAGCTTGAAGCTCTTCATCCAGGACACAGCACCAACCTAAACTTCAGCAAAAACCGAATCTTTATTTTTCATTCTAAAGACTGAATGACAGCTATTTGATTTTCTTTTTATGAGCTTTATTCTTCAACTATCCAAGAAATAAAGTAACAGAACTTTCTGCTTGCACATAGCTTTATGAAGGAGTTATTCTATCAGCCTTTGACACATGTGAGAAGCCCCATTTAGGTCTGTGGAATTCCAAAAGGTGAGAGGAAACAGTCTCATGTGTGAGAAAAACATGAAGGAGTGAGGATTTAATGTTTTAATGTTTTAATAATTTAATTTAGAATGTTCTAAATTCATATTCTGTTAATGTCAAGTGACCTCAACCCACCCAATCCTGCCTGCAAGCATAGCAGTCATGGTATTCATGGCAATAAAGATTTCCCTTGCTCCACTGTTGAAGACAATGTTATTAGGAGCAAACAAAGACACAAGTCTCATGACACAATACATTTTCTCCCCTTCTTATCCTCTAACATCTCCAACCACTGTCAAAGTTCTTTAAATTTTATCTGCAGTTCTTTTATTTGGTTAATAGGCTGTCTGCTCATAAAGATTGAACTGTTATTTCATGATTTGGTGTATTCAGTAATGTAAGAGTTTTCTAGCACAGGATCCTTATTTTAAATATATTTCTCATCTTGAGAAATCATTTAATGAGCAATTTCCACATGAGGTGGGTAGGACAAGAGCAGTTGCTTGTAGGTTTTGCATTTAACCTTATATCATAAAACCTTATCGAAAAATATCCCCCATAGGTTCTTTACCAATTATTTTCCTACATTTTCTCTGTCTCCTGATTTCACATTTTGGTTGTTCCAGTAGTCAAGAGAATGGGCCAACCTTGACCTTAGCCTCTGACAGTGAGCTGGTGGGTGAACAGCCCCTGGGTAAATGAGCATGAAGAAAATGAGTAAGGCACAGGACATCTTTCAACTTAGTGAAATTAAATGCCTGCCCACTGTGCTCTTACAGTAGAGTTATGGAAAGCTGGCAAGCACAGTGTTATGGAGCTGGACAACCCCACATGCTGAGTTTACAAAGAGAACTGGTGAGAAAACCCACTACCAGCATCATGACCACTTGATCAAGCATTCAAAACAATGACTCATTGCAAATGAATAGCAAATGATGGAATTAAACCCCCCCCAGCAATCCCTGTGGAAGGGATGCATGCATTTCAGTGATTGCTCAGGTTTCCTGGATGCAGGTGATGGGTTACTTGTTGCATATTGAGGAGACGTCCTGGGTAAAATGGAGGAAGTTAGGTGGAAATGATATAGAAATAGACAGAAACAGTTTCTATCTGACAGTTTCTTCCACTTGATTTAGCACAGTGCTCTCTCCCAGTGCTTCTCACTTGGGTTTATTGCACACGTGCACTGTTTCCTATCACACTGTGTCTTTAAAAGGATGTACATTCTGGGACTCACTCCAGTACATACAGAGTTTCCAAGGAAGCTCCCCCGCTTTTGACTGACAGTCTGGCAGAATATAGACAAGATGTGGACATTGGATGGAGTTATTTGTTGATTTGGGGGGGTTTTCTCCTCAAAAGGCTATGACCTATTAGTTGAAGCCTTATTAGAAGATTGCACAGTCATTTCTGTATTCTGCTATATTGGATGTTGTTTGCTGAGTATGGCTGTTGTTACTGATCTATATGAAAGCAGAAACTTCTTGTAGACCTGCTAAACTGAAATTGCTTAACCATGGAAACCCCAGCAACAGACAGAGTCCATACAAACCTTTGCTTTCCTATTCAAAGAATTGTTAACCAGCTTCCACATGTTCAAACCAAACAGTTTATTCTTTACCTGGGCCGTGTGTGAAGGGCCACAATATTAACTCTTGGGCTATTTTTACCATTTTTTGGGAAAACGAAGGTGTAACATGTAGTGTTTACACAAAATTATAGAGTCTGATCCAAATGGATCCACATTAGTTTCTGGAGATCTTTCATAAGAATTTCTACTCCTGGCATGAACCTTTTCAAACAGAACAACTCCAATACATATATGTGCACACTGCTTCTGTCCCAGGTGTGTTTTTGCCATCTGGATACACAAGGCTTGCTCACTGTTGGCCAGTAGAGATGTTGGCACATGACCAAGGAAAGAGTGTTCCTCTACAGCTCACAGCAACTGCAATTTCTTGTCTTGGCCTTCTGATTTCAAGAGCCAGGAGTGTGTGGATCATAGGCATCTTTGGTTACTTCTCACTGCTGAGGACTAATCCTTATTTGATTTTCAGGATGAAACAGAAAAACTGGAGAGAGAGCAGAAAAGTGCAATGCAGTGCCTGTGGAGAAAGTGTTTAGGATGCACACAAATCCATAGGTAACATAAGGGTAGGACGATGGCAAATGTATGGAAGACACCTCTTCTCTGCCACTTATGTGCACCTATACAGACTGATTTCAGGTACTGCATCTTAAATTGTACTTTTAAGTGCTCAGGAATGAGTAGGATGTTTAGCTCCTGTTTCCTGTCAGTTCATTTCTCACTCAGAAAATTATTATTATTTCTTGCTATGAGCAGTAGATTCAGCATCTCAACTGGCCTCTGCATTTTGATGACTGTTACAGGAAGCTTTTTCTCCTGGCAGACTTTGAACATACATAAAGCTCAGTTTCAGTCTCAAGCCACATGAGCCCAGAATTAAATTGGGAGAGATGGGTGACCAAGCATGTCTGTGTGTTTAAAAGAAAAGTATTGCTTAGAAGATCTCCCAAAAATGGGAAAGGAATCAAAATATAAACAGGCTTCTGTAATTTCTGAGCAGATTGAATGATGAATGCCAGTAGCCAAGAGTAAAAAGTACCTTTCTCTCCCAAGACCTTCTACTTAGATATGGTAATGACATTATCAACAAGCTAATTGTTGATATGATACTGAATGCCACCCTGAGCGTGTCTGCTTCGGTGGGAAGTAGTACATGTCACATTTCTACCTTTTCTTCAGCTACTTCTCTCTGCAGAAAATCCTGTTATGAATCTGTCTGCCTGTTAGCATTTGCTCTTCTTTTGCTAAGCTAAAGAAGTCAAAAATACACACTTCTGTGGAAAATGACAGACGGGGAAAAAAAATCAAAGGAGATGAATCAGGTTCCATCATAGTAGGAAATTTAAGAAAAGGTTAGAGATGACATTAAATGGGCATGGTGTGTAGCCTGAAGTAATCTTTTAAACTTCAGGGAACCAGACCAGGTACTCCAACTTGCCCTGTCTGGCTCTGCTGTCTTCCAATTACTATCTACCTATACAGAAAATTTCTTCTGAAAGTGATAGAACCTCATGCTGGGTCTCAGAAAATGGGTGCCAACCAAGTGAATCTAGGATGTAATCCTTCAAAGTGTTTTATTCCTGAAGCACATCATCATCTTGGATCCCAGTCTTGACCTTAGCTTGTGCCTATGTTATACTTTAAAATTCCCCTCAATTTGCTTTTGACTGTGGTCCTATATATTAGTGAGTTTGACATGATGCAGGCTAGGGCAAGTAGCTAAGAAACCACTTAAGATTTGGAGGAGAAGTTATTTTTAATGACTGTAAATTAGAAATATAGACATATTACATATTGAAACCCTAATAATGAAATTGTGTGGCATAACTAAGTTTCCTTCTCAGATACGTTCTACAACACCATAAACATGTCATTGGAAATAGCCACTTATAATACAAACATCAAGAATTATTTACTTCGAATGTAATTTCAATTCTCGAGTACTTATTCATTTCACAGTTTACTTGGTTAAAATACAATATTTTGTTATGCCTCTTCTTTAATGTTTAATTCAGTCTCCATGTAGTTGTTTGAATGGGGTGGGAGTAGTGATCTCTTTGAGACTGCCAATATGCTCTTTCACCAGCTAAATAAGCAAGGAATTAGTTTAACATCCAGATAAGGTTGCTGATTAAACGGAACGGGCATCTTGATCTTAATACCTGCATTTCTGTGCCTGCTGCTAAAATAGTTATAAACCAGCTATCTTCCTAAATGAATTTTATTCTAGACCTTTGCTCTCTAATTTATTAGTTTATTTAAATAGTGTTTGAAAAATTCAGCTTAAACTATATGCAAATCCCTCTAAACTGGGCCCTTTATGTATACACATCCCCTTTTATGTGAACAGTACTTTGTTAATGGCTCAGTAATTAAGAGTTTACATTTTAAAGACTTCAGGTTTTAATTGGCTGAATATTAATCACAGATCACTTTCAGTTCTGTTGTGATATGCAAATCACTGATGTCTCAGCTGCATTTGTTTTCAGGTATCTAACCGCATAATGCAAAATAACATTCTGCAATTATTTCAATTAGATGCAGTCAGCCTTTGGAGCAAGCTATTTATTTCATTTCAGTAAATGAAGAAAGCAGTTGCTGTTTTCCATTCCCTGGCGTTTATTGCCCAGAACTAGCACTCACAACCGGTATGTGTACTGCACATAAACAGTTTTCTAGCTGGAGCACGTTAACGTTCATGGTAAAGGACAAGCAGTTGAACTCCCCTTGCAAGATTTCATTTGGTTAACTGACTCTTCTGCTTTGGAATGAGATGTCCCCTCGTTTGAGGGTATTCATTACCATTTTAAAGTGTATTATGAAAGGTAGAGTCAATAGGAGTTGTTAATTAGCAGAATCTGTTTAGCACCAGTGCATAACATTTGCGATTTTATTTCCATCAGATTGCAGCTGTTACCTAAGCAGAGAAAGAAATTTCACCTAACCACAAAGAATGAGATAGACAAATAGCTGCGTTGTCCTAAGAACGGGTCGGGTATGTCTCCTCACAGCGATTTCGCTCCATAATTGCAATTCACATTAAATGCAGCAAATGTTACCATCCTGCCCACTCAGTTTCCACCCCTACTTCTGTTTCAAGCCGGGAGGGGAGATCACCAGAAAAGAGAGGGGGGAGTCCTTTCTTGCCTTCTCTCTCCTTCCCCCGCTCGCTTCTCGCAGCCGCGCTGCCCTGCGGCTCCTCGGGCGCGGGAGCCGCGCCGGTCCCGTCCCGGCCGCGGGCCGCACTTGTGGCTGCCTCGCCCGCCCATGGCAGCCCCGCGGCTCCCGGCGCGGCTCCCGGCGCTGCCACCGCCCCGGGGGGCTCCTCCCGCCCCGCGCAGCGCAGCGGCTCCCGAGGAAAGGCACCGGCGGCTCCGGGCTGCGGGAGAGGCTCCGGCCGTGGCGATGCGCCGGAATTGCTCCCCCGGAGCGGCGTCTCCCTCCCCGCCGGAGCAGCGCCCGGGCGCTCGGTGCGTGCGAGCGTCTGTGTGTGTGTGTGTGTGTGCGTGTGAGCGGTGTGCGTGTGGCGGAGGGGAGGGGGCTCTCTGCGTGCAGGGGGTGGGCGAGAGCAGTGCGATGGGAGCGGGTGCCCGTGTGCAGAGGGATCCTCTCCCCGCATGTGTGCGGGGGACCGCGGCGGCGGGGCAGGGCTCAGCCGGGCGGCTGCTGCATGCGGCGGAGCCCGCGGGGTTCCGCAGCGCCAGGCTTGCCCTCGCTCCGCGCGGCCGGGGGTGCTCGCCCCGGAGGGCGCCCGGCTGGCCCCGCCGCCCGCTGCCTGCGCGGAGCCGCCGGAGCCCCGACCTCGCGGCGAGCGCGGCGGAGCGCAGCCGAGCGGAGCCGCGGCCACCCCGGGCGCCGAGGTAGGGACGGTGCTGGGCTGGCCGCGGAGCCGCCGGGAGCATCACCGAGGGCGGCGGGCGCCCGCCGGGCGTGTGAGTGCGGGCGGGGG
Source organism: Acridotheres tristis (assembly GCA_037013685.1). NCBI lineage: Eukaryota > Metazoa > Chordata > Aves > Passeriformes > Sturnidae > Acridotheres > Acridotheres tristis. The sequence continues at coordinate 5,478,789 of CM072889.1, read as the reverse complement.
TGGGGGCACGGCGGGGCCGCCTTTACGTTGGCGTTTTAATTTCTCTTAATTATTCCGAATGTTTTGCTTTCATTGCTATAATAATTGCCGGTGCTGTTTTAAAGACGGCGAGGGGTGGGTTGGGGGGGGCTTCCTGCCTGAGCCTCTCTGCTATCGCGCTCGCCTCTTCCCGCAGCCGGCCGCCTCCCGGAGCCCTGGCCAGCGGCACCAGGCGCAGCGCTGCCGTCTCCTATCCTTCCCAGAAGAGCGGGCGAGCGGAGGCACCGGGGCCGGGCGGCCCGGGGAAGCTGGTGGAGGTGTGGGAGGGACGGGGGGGGCAGGATCTGCGCAGTGGGGATGGGGAAGGGGGTGTGTGGATCTGCTGCGGGCTGGACTTTGCAAAGGTACCGGGGCGGGGGGGTTGGTGCTTTCAGCGGCGGGCATCACGGTCGTGCCCTGTTGCGAAGGGGATGCGGGGCTGCTCCGCCGCGCTGTGTCCGCTCCCGGCCGGGATGTGCGCGCCCTACGAGCCCTCCCGTGCCCCTGCCTCCCTACCCCGCCGGGAGCCAGAGGGTGACGGGGCGCCCACGGCGGAGGGGAGCCGGCATCAGCCGGGCCGGATGCGGCAAAAAATTGCGGTAGTGCCGGCACTGCTGGTGGGGCTCGCCGCCCCTCCGCCAGTCCCGCGCAGCGCCCGCAGTCTGCCCGCTCGGCACTGGCCGGAGCCCCGGAGCTGAGGAAGAAGAGGGGACTCGAGCGTGGGCGAGGCAGGGACACGGGAGGACTGCCTGCTGGGGGGGGAGGGAGATGGAGCGGCGGGGACGCGGGGGCACCGGTCCGCCCCCGGGGGTTCGCTAGCCGCGGCCGAGGTCGGGAGCCTGCGGGCATCGGCAGCCGCTGCTCCGCTTCCCCCTTCTCCCAATAAGCGGCCTCCTTGACCCCTTCGGCCATCTCTTCCTCTCACCCTTCCTTGTCTCCTCTGTGATTTCCCTCTCCCTCTAGTCCTTCTGTCCTGCGGTCTTTCCTCATCCCTCCTCTCCCCTCCCTCCAGGTCCCCCGGCACATCGTCCCCTTGTGTCTCCCTCCAGCCCGGTTCTCCTCCCTCCAGCTGGCTCCTGCTTTCTCCAGTTTTCATTCTGGCTCCCTCCTGCCAACTCAGTGGCTTCCCACAGCAGGAAATGAAAGGGACAAATTGGGAAATGGGGGTAATGGGAAGATGGAATGTGTGTGTGTGTGTGTGTGTGTGTGTGTGCGCAATGTATTGATTATTGCCTGATTTGTTAAAAAAAGGAAAAAAACCACTACCTTATAACTCAGAGGAAATGCTGTGGCTCGAGTTCTTCTGCGTAAAAAATGTCAGCTCAGCTGACCTGACTATATGCAGAGGGTTTTTATCAATGTAGGAATAAGATCAAATTACATAATATTTTCGGGGGAAAAATAATTCTCAGATTTCAATAGTGTCAGGGTGGCAAATTGTGACTTTGTTTTGCTCTGCAAGTCAGTGTATTGTTATTCCAGGGGATGGGGCTGTGTGCCTGTGCATGCTTCTTCCATGTCTGTGTGCTTCCATTGATCACCCAGAGCTGATCTTGTTTGGTGGATAGTTGTATTTCTGCAGTCAGTTTACCACCTACTTATTTAAACTAGGTATCAGAAGTGACAGAAACAATGTGTGTGCATGCCTGTGTAGCCCTTGAGTGAATATCTTTATCATAGTGATATATCTGTACGTGTTGCTGCTTTAGATACATACACTGAGCATTGGCATTGCTTTTGGTGTCAGCATCTCCATCCTTTCTATATTGTGCTATCCCGTATCACATGTCTGGGCATGCATAACATCAGCATTTGTGTTTAATATCCCTGAAATGCACAGCAACATATGAGCAGTGCACAATTGAGGGGAGTAAATATGCATAAAATTGGAATCTCCTTTGGTTATTTTACTTTGTTAGTTATGCATGCTTGGCATGTACAAGAGAGAGAAAAACATTTGACAGACCCGAGAGTTATTTGTGTTTGTCTACAGAAATTTACATTCTCTGTTTGAAATCATCCCAGCTCCTGTGCATTTGTTTGGTTGTTAAAGTCTTTCATGTTATTTTAATTTCAGTTCTTGTAGTTTATCCATAATCCTTGGCAGGTACAGTAGCTCAGTGGTATACAATTTCTAACCCAAATGACGTTTTGGAACAATGTCAACTGAAAAATGTTTTCTTTTTCTTTCCTTCTTTCTTCTATAGATTCTTTATCTTTGTTCAGGAGCCTAGAGTTGCTTGCTGATCATAAGAAGATGATTCTGTGGCTCTTTCTGGTTCTGTCATCTCCAGTATCTTCTACAACTGCAGATGCTGATATATCTGTGGAAATTTGCAGTGTTTGCTCCTGTGTGTCAGTTGAGAATGTACTCTATGTCAACTGTGAGAAGGTTGCAGTCTACAGACCAAATCAGCTTAAACCACCATGGTCTAATTTTTATCACCTCAACTTTCAAAACAACCTGCTAATTATTCTATATCCACATTCCTTTCTTAATTTTACACATGCAGTGTCCTTGCAACTGGGTAATAATAAGTTACAGAACATTGAGGGAGGGGCCTTTATGGGTCTTAGTGCATTAAAACAGTTGCACCTGAACAACAATGAATTAAAAATTCTCCGGGCTGACACTTTCCTTGGCATAGAGAACTTGGAGTATCTCCAAGCTGACTACAATTTAATCAAGTTTATTGAACGGGGAGCCTTCAATAAGCTTCACAAGCTGAAAGTCCTGATACTTAATGACAATCTGATTTCATTCCTTCCCGATAATATTTTTCGATTTGCTTCTCTAACCCATCTGGATATACGGGGGAATCGAATACAGAAGCTTCCGTACATTGGAGTTCTGGAACACATCGGGCGAATTGTTGAATTGCAGCTGGAAGACAACCCCTGGAATTGTACTTGTGATTTGTTGCCTTTGAAAGCGTGGCTGGAGAACATGCCCTATAACATCTACATTGGAGAGGCTATCTGTGAAACGCCCAGTGATTTGTATGGAAGGCTGCTGAAAGAAACCAATAAGCAGGAGCTGTGCTCCATGGGGACAGGGAGTGATTTTGACGTGCGCATCCTGCCTCCCTCGCAGCTGGAGCCCGGTTACAGCACGCCCAACGGCCACACCACTCAAACTTCAGTGCACAGATTAGTCACAAAGCCGCCAAAGACTACAAATCCTTCGAAGATCTCGGGGATAGTAGCAGGCAAAGCACTGTCCAATCGCAATCTCAGTCAGATCGTATCTTACCAGACCAGGGTGCCTCCTTTAACTCCTTGTCCGGTCCCTTGTGTTTGCAAAACTCATCCTTCGGACTTGGGATTAAGTGTAAATTGCCAAGAAAGAAATATAGAATCGATGGCTGAACTTGCACCAAAACCTTTAAATGCCAAGAAACTGCATGTAAATGGCAATTATATAAAGGATGTGGATACTACAGATTTCGCTGAGTTTGAGGGGCTGGATTTGCTACATTTAGGCAGCAATCGGATTTCAGTGATCAAAGGAGATGTTTTCCGCAACCTTACAAATTTACGGAGATTGTATCTCAATGGCAATCAGATAGAGCGTCTGAGCCCAGAAATGTTTGCTGGCCTCCACAATTTGCAATATCTGTATTTGGAATACAATGTTATCAAAGAAATTCTAGCAGGCACCTTTGACTTAATGCCAAATTTGCAGTTGCTCTACCTAAACAACAATCTTCTGCGAAGCTTGCCAGCATACATTTTCGCTGGTGCACCACTTGCTAGACTGAATCTGAGGAACAATCACTTCATGTATTTACCTGTAAGTGGTGTTCTTGATCAGCTAAAATCTCTTACACAAATAGATTTGGAAGGTAATCCATGGGACTGCACTTGTGATTTAGTCGCTTTAAAACTGTGGCTTGAAAAGCTAAATGACGGTATTGTGGTGAAGGAATTGAAATGTGAAACACCTGTTCAGTTTGCTAACATAGAACTTAAGTCTCTGAAAAATGAGATTCTCTGTCCTAAACTTTTAAACAAGCCATCTGCTCTATTTACTAGTCCCATGCCTGCTGTTATTTTTACAACACCACCAGGACCAGTCCGGAGTCCTCCTGGTGGCCCAGTTCCATTGTCCATCCTAATCCTAAGCATATTGGTTGTGCTGATTTTAACAGTGTTTGTTGCTTTTTGTCTTCTTGTTTTTGTGCTTCGGCGCAACAAAAAACCAACCATAAAGCATGAAGGGATTGGAAACCAAGAGTGCAGTTCTATGCAACTGCAGCTAAGAAAGCATGATCACAAGTCAAACAAAAAAGATGGACTGGGTGCAGAGGCCTTCATCCCTCAAACTATTGAGCAGATGAGCAAAAGTCACACCTGTGGCTTGAAAGAGTCTGAAACAGGCTTCACGTTTGCTGACCCGCCAGGGCAAAAAGTCATTCTGAGAAATATGAATGACAAGGAGAAAGATTTATTGCATGTGGATACAAGAAAAAGACTTAGCACAATCGATGAACTGGATGAGTTATTCCCTGGAAGGGATTCCAATGTATTTATTCAAAATTTTCTAGAAAGTAAAAAAGAATACAACAGCATAGGGGTCAGTGGCTTTGAAATACGTTACCCAGAGAAACTGCAAGACAAAAAAACCAAGAAATCTCTAATAGGTGGTAATCATAGTAAAATTGTAGTAGAACAAAGAAAGAGTGAATATTTTGAACTAAAAGCTAAACTTCAAGGTTCACCTGACTATCTACAAGTCCTTGAAGAACAAACCGCTTTGAATAAAATATAGGTCATACAATCTTATTGCCTACAGAGGACATTAATTTGATGATGAAAGTGCCTTTTGTTGACTTTTAACTTCCAAATACTATATTATATTGATAGGCATAGAGGCAGGTGTATCCAAGGGTGTGTGAATAACTGTAGCTATGTATGATTTGTCAAGTAGAGGAGAATTTCCTTAATAGATTTTACTCCATAAAGCTCATGCCCTGTGGAATCCTGTAGGGATACTGCAAACTCTATTGCCAAAGGGATGCTTTATACATGTTACACTGAATTTAACCTCAAGAGGCATATATGTTTTGTATCTTAAATGCAAACCATCGTCTCCTTGTGATTTGTTAGAACAAACACAAGAAACCTGGTACTGATGTTTGTACTTCAGCTGGGTCCTTCATCCTGCACGTGGATTTAAGTTGGTGGAACTGGAGTAATCCTTTGATTTGTGGTGTTCTAATGGCACTGTTTAAAGCTTATCTGGAAAGTAACAAGCATGCAAAGAGAGAACATTCAATAGTATGTGTAAATTGGTTACATTTATGGGCTGCATCTTGAAACCACTGGAATTATAATGTTAAATTGTGCAAATATTTGTTTAAAATATACCATGCATTACATACCTATGAAATAAACCTGATCACTTGAAGCATACATGTCTATACAAAAAATTAAAAAAAAAAGGAATGAAGGAAAATAGGTCAACCTGACTTCTGCAGTATTCGTGACATCTGAAGAAAATATTCGATATTTATGCAGAATCTGTTCTAAGAATCATCTCCAATTAAATCTAGAGTTCCTTCTCCGTTACATGAAACTATTGCAACCCCAACAGGTTGTCCAAAATTGTCAAAGTGCTTACTGTGTGAGCGTAGCAGAAATTATTTTTGTAATATAATTCATATTTATGAAATACTTTGTATACTACATAGGAAGAAATATGTACTCCTTAATATGTATTTAATATGCCTGACTTGTTTCCCTGATCACAATGCATTAATCATTCAGTATAAATAAAACCAGAACAATATACCAAACAGCAACCAGGGATGTAATGTATAGCATCATCCAGAATTAAGTGATCAGATATAATAATAATAATTATAATAATAATTATAAAATTGTTCTGTACTATTCTTGTGAGATTAGTATATTATTTCAGATTTGTTACCAATGGTGCATTTTAAAATAGATTAGTTTTTTAGTATTGTGTCCCAGGCGGTTATTTGCCATCAGTTTTCTTGCTTTTCAGGTCACTACAGCTTAATCTGAATACTTCTCACAAGTATTTACAAGAATTCATGCTAAGGAAAATATTTTTATTGTACATGCAGAAGTTTTCTGTTCTTATCTCTGCTGCTGTTAGTCAGCAAAACCTGATCAGAACAGTGAACAATATGGCAAAACCTGTCTAAAACCACAGTGCAGAATGGATATAGTGGTCTCAGTTCAGAGGACTCTGTAGCTCATAACTCGAGAGTAAAAGCTTGCATTTGTGAAAGCTGAATCTGAATAGCCAGGAAAAAAGGTAGGAGAATGGAAAATCCCCATTGTATCTCACTGATAGATGGTGCTTTGACATGAGAATCGACATATATTGGTAAAGCATCCTTCAGCAAATCTATGCGATGAGATTAACAAAATTTCTTTGACTTGATGAGCTTTGAATAAGGCCCTCTTATATCCTTTGCTTTCAGAACCTTTACCCCTCCCTACCTTTTATAATCAATACATCAGTCAATTAAGATAGTAGGATATAAACATGAATGCTTTTCATGAATTTGAAGCTAGCAAAAATTAGAGCAAGACTCAATAATAATACTGTGGAGAAGGCTGTGTCAGCTATCTCCAATATAAACCTCTAATTTCAAGGCTTTATGACACTGAGTTGAAATTTTTATTCTGGAATGATACTTGGCAAATAGACTGCAGTATATTTTTATCAAAATAAACCAAAAAAAACCAAAAGGCAAAAAAAAAAAAAAGGAAAAAAACTCTGCTTCTTTTTTAAGAGCAAGCAAGCAAACAAAACATTTCTTTCAGACATTTGTTTATGCTCTTTTGGCTTAGAAAGAGGGTGTTTTTATTATTTTTCTCCATACTGCAAAGTATATATATGATTTCAGATAATAAAATTATGAGAGATAAGTGAATGGCTGAGTTTCTTTCAAAAAGCTGCATCTATCCATGCGCAATAATTGACTTAATTCAGAATGTCATGGGGATTTTGAGGACATGGATACTGCCTACACATGCAGTTCTGGCATAAAAAGTTCCTGGTTGACCAATGATGCAATGCATGGCTAAGGTTTGGATGAGAGCGTGTGAGTTTATTGTCTGTGGATTAAGGAGGATGCACTGATCATGGACTCTGCTGGGTCCTTCAGCAGGCTGAGGATGATCAGAGGATGACAGGTCCCTGGGTCTGTCACAGTGCTGCTCGAGGATGTGTCCAGGTTCACTGGGGCTTGCCAAAGCAGAAGGCGTCTGACACACTAGTGCGTTGTCACTGGCATGTCCTGCATGAGCCTCCTGAGAGGAATGTGCTAAAAATATTAAAAATAGCAAGTAAGGAAATACTTCTAAGTGATGGTAAAACTGATGTGCTTATGATTTCTGTTGCCCTGAGTCAAAAGAACAGTGATAAATGATCATATCTTCCTCAGCTAAAAAAAAAAAAAAAGAGGGCTTTTTGGTTTATTTTATGATGTGAGGTTTTCTGGGGATGTTCTTTCTGTTTTATTTTTTTAATTTTTTTTTTTTTTGTTGTTGCTGTTGTTGTTGTTGTTGTTTTTTGATTTTGGTTTTGGAGTGATGTCTTCTGTTTGCTGATCAAAAGAACTGAACTGTTATGCTGTACTGTTACACTGGGTCAGAGTTTTCTGATCACTGAGACCCCAATTCCAGTAAAGCATTTCACCTCGACCTAAATCCTGTGCAGAGATACTATTCATGAGGTAATAATTAGATCCCTGCCCAAGAGTAGAGCTTAGCTAGAGTTTTGTCATTGACTTAAAAACAAGCCAGCTCAGAACCATTGTATATAAATCCATAGAGCCCAGTGATTCATCTGGGTAACCCCAGTTGAGTGTAGGTTCACCAGCATCAGTAAAGGTTGCACAATATGGACCTTCCTGTAGAAATTGTCCCTAAGTGTTTTAAAATATATGGTGCAATATGTAGGCATAATAGTGTGAGTGAAGAATGCAGAAGCTGGCAAAACACTATTTTTCTGTGAAATTGTTACTTTCAATGGCAACCTTAGTGTCAGTTTATTTTCTCCATGTTTTGAAACAGTGTATGTGTCTGCACAGCAATTTTAGTGTGATGTCCATTCAAATCTCTGGTCAGTCTTTCTGAGAAGGCGACTCTTGGGTGTGGCTTAACGGGTCTGTCTGTTCATTATATTGGTTTGAGTAGCCATGCTTGTAAAATGGCTGTTAAGACCCATAGACATAAACGAAACCAGTGAAGGTGTTGACATAATCTGTTGTCTCCATTGTATTATAAAGAACTTTCCATTTTTAAATGAAATCAATAAAGTGTAATCGTTTCCTTGAAAAAGAAAAAAAATTGTGCAATTTTATCAGAAAGCAAATACCGCGGTGCAAGAACACAAGAACAGGTTATTTATGTTTTGCATTTAGTGTTCAGATTGACAATAATGCAGCAATCTAGTATAAATATATTTTTTAAATGCTTTTTTTTTTTAAAAGCCATAATGATGATATAAATTATAAAGGCATGGCCTTGTGAATAATGTTAACAAATGTTTCAGAATCAAGAAAAAAACATCCAGAACTTGATGGTGGTATAATATCTATAATATCTTTTGCATGATTTGTATGTTGATATTGTATGAAATGAGCACAGTGAGATTTTTTTTTTGGTTGCATCCAAAGAGTTAGGAAGGAAATATAACAAAAATGTATTTATAATCACTCTATTTTGAAATAAAGTAAAGAAAATAAAATGTATTGGCTTTACCCTGTTTTGATCATTACTATTTTAGGTTAGTTTATAACTAAGGCAGTTAGTTATGATATCCAGTCCAATGTAAAACACAGAAACCTATTGTTTATTAATTTTGTTTGCCTTCATCAACATCAAAATACTAGTCAGTGTTGACTTCAAAATTTGTATGAAATATTAATAAAATTGTTTGGTACTATTGTATTTCTGAAACTAGACTTTGTTAAGTGCCTGTGATATTCTCTTTTGGATTACTTGTATATGGATGAGAGAGAATCTGTAAAGCAGTTTATGCAGTAATGTTTACTAAACACCTCAGCAATTTGTTGTATTTTAGAAAGCTTTTTTTCATCTTCTGTTGTCCAAAATTGTCCTTTCCCGTTATGCACATAATCCCTCCAAAATCAGTGATTTTTTTTTCCATTACTACCACAAGCAGAATTTAGATTTTAGTTGGATTCTCAGTTCTTCAACCCAGAAGTGCTTAGAGGAACAATTACATAATGTTAGGGAATCAAACGTTAGAATGTTACAATCTAACATTAGAATCAAATTTGCTTTCATTCTGCTCTCTTCTTATTAGTCATTTTCAATAACAATTTTTCAGAGGAAAGAAAACTTAATTTGTTCTCAGAAGAAGCAAAAACACTAATCCATCTACAATTTCATTTGGTTAGGTTGGTTTAATAACTGAAAGTTGCAAAGACATCTTTAGGTAGTTTAACTTCCAAATTTATATTTTACAGTTAAAATGGTTTACAAAGCCTCATAAAAATCTTCATGGCAAGGGAGAAGAGTAGGAACGGAATTACATTTAGATTAAACATTCCCTGTTGTGCAGGGTTTAACATGCATTATAATGGCAGTGAATGAGAATCAGAATGGGATATGGAGTGGAAAATCAGGACTTGATACAGATTTTTTTCACTTCTAGTTGAAGTTTAACATTAGGAACAAACCCACAGCATTAGTTGAGAAAAGCCTACATATAATATTCCATATTATTTATTTCTAAAGAAAAACTCAAGAACAAAGAATTAATTATTCATGTTTTGAAAATAAGTGTGCACTGCTTTCCTGAATGCAGAGGAACTTGAGAGTTTTCTGATAATATGTTTTGTAATTATTAGTCTTTATTTCCAATTTCAATTCATTCGTCTGTATGTATTAAGATTGACGCTGTGTTGGAAAACAAAAATAAGAATATTGTTGCTCAGGGACAAACTCCTCAGAAATTTACCAATGTAAATCCAGACTGACTGAACAGGCTTCAATGGAGTCAAATCTGCCTTACCCTAGTGAACAAAAAAAGCAGAAAGTACAAGATCTAGCCATCATTAAAATAAAAATAAGTAAATTTTGACTTGAAATGTAATATAATCTTACTTTATACTCTGTTGAGCAGTGTGGTAAAGCTGTTGCGACTTTCAAATGACTGTAGGGAGAGCACAGACCAAGTGCAGTCCTCTATCTGTTTGATGTCAGTGAGCTCCACAATGATTCAAGAGCTGTGGGCATCCCAGAGCTGTACTATGGGTGCATAATTATATAAATTTGCTGGTTTATACAGACAGTTGGAGTAGATCTCACATAAAATACAAATGCTTTCTTAACAATATAATTTACTTTCTCACTGTAATGGAGCAAAGTTACTCCGCTCTTGTTTTTCATTAAGTAGGGAGTTTATTGCAAGTATCTTTGTTTTACTCCTAATTTTATTTGCATTTACTAGCAATTCTTGAGATAATTAATTCATTGTCTGAAAGCAGTACATTTCAGTCTGTTATTTTTAAAATACCAGTCACTGGTAACAGACAGATAGAGTTATAATGAATTTCCATTCCTTAAGTAATAACTCCATAAACAATTCCTCAAAAGCACAAATAAAGATCAGATAAGAAAAAAAAAAAGTCCTAGTCACTAAATCTGAATTTTTTGCATGCGTGTATGTGAAGGCTTAACACAGTGTAGTACAACTCTGATGGGTAACGAGTGGTACCTCCCTTCTCTTTGGTTTTTGTTCAACCAGAAAACAGAAAGTGATCTCTAAATGGTTCATTTTGTTACAGTAGACTAACAAAGAATATTCCTAAGTTTCCCTCATCCACGAGGATTTAATTTCTTGGTTTAATTTCATGTAATTTCCTGGAAATGTATGCACGATGAACTTCCACAGCATCTTACCCCTCTGTGCTCTCATTTCACCTTCAGTGAGCCAGTCCTTTACAGCTGAAGGCTTTTCTAGGCTTGGGTTGATGGCAGCTTCCAAAGAGGCAGAAGAGTGGGATTTGTCAGTTCCTAGAAAACAGGTGAAAAAGGCAAACTGAGAGCCTGTCCTGAATGGCTTCTGAGTCACGTCAGATGGTGTATGATCCAAAACAGAAATGTAGGAAATGGTTTAACCTTCTCTTGGGAAGTTTTGTGCTGGGCTTTTGAAGCTAGACAATCGTGGCTTTCCACGACTGTAAATTGTGCAGTACTAAGGAAATGTGATTGAGTCAATTGAATCCTGACAGACTAAATCCTGCAGACGTCTGCACCCACTTACCTGAGCTAGGCTTTGGTGTCACTGTTCACTGAAAAGTCTTGCACAAATTACTCAGGTTGAACCAGATGTAATACACATCTCTCAGAGATTATTTTAAAATGTGGCTTTTTGTGCACAGTGGGAGCTGTTTGGGTGTGAGGGTCAGTCTGTGCCCAGTGTTTGCTGAGCAGTGGCTTTGGTAGGGGCTCTCTTCATGTGCAACATTAGTGCTCACATCTGAATATGAGACACTGTACTGGATGTGCATCTCAATGAGCAGAGTCACAAGAGGCAGCATGTTTTGACAGATTTTGAGCTCTTCACTGAAAGAAACTGCAGGAAAGGATGTACCATACAGCAGATTTTCTTGCTCCCTGGCAGGATTTCATAGACCCTGCGAGTCCTTCTCAGCAGGGTATTCTTCTTGTCTATACACCGCAAATAAGGCTCCAGGTCACCAGTCTCTTGTATGTGCCGTCTGTGTTTGCTTATACCCAAAAACAGATTTGTGGAGAAGGGTAGGAGAATAACTTCCTTTTTTTTTCTTTTTCTTTCCTTTTTTTTTTTTTTTTTTTTCTGAAAAGCAAAATAGGCTGAATTTGAATTTTTCCAGAGTGAAAAATAAAAATACGGTATTTTAAAGAATGATCACATTGTTGTTTAATATCTGTACTATTAAAGTATTTTACTAAGAGTGACAGGAAGAAAGCAGTTGTGTTTATATTTTTAGATTGAAACTTCTCAGCCTCCATTCTTGGGTTAGAATATGCCCCTGGGTGACAAGGGACTTATATGTGCAGCTCAGGGCACAATTTAGTTGCAAAGATTCATCCTCAATGTCTTTCTGTCTTTTGTGTGGTAGAAATGAAATGCAAAGTTTTGAATGCTCCCTGTCTGTTTGCTTTAATGGAAGTTACATCAGCAGGTGCTCCTCAGGACCAGACTTCAAGCTCCTGTTGAGTTGTGCCTGCAGTTTGATGAAGTTGGTTAGCAACAAGAGTACAAATGTCATACAAGGGGTGATTTTTTTTATGGGATTAATACTTTGAAATAACTGGCATTCATATAGTTTCCTTCTTAAATATCACCATGTCATTGCAGTGTTATATTTACAAAGATCTTTACTTCTATGATCAGTTCAATAAGTCAGTGGTTTTATAAATATGATCAGGAAATTGGGTCCAAATGGCTAGGAAAAAAGCTTTGCTTTTAATTCTCTATTTTTTAAAAGAAAATAAAGAGCCAAAATATCATGAATAACCTAGGTTTAAGATTTCTTTTTGTTCAATGAAAAACTGCCTTAAGGAAGTGAAATATTCAGAAAGTGCAAGTGAAATATTTAGGAATTGATTTGGGGAAAATTTGGTTTGTGCCAACAAACAAGGCCTGCATTTTGTAATTCTTTCTCAAGAATATAAGCTATGGATGCCATAGAAGGTTTTATCTTTTAAATAGCTTCCCCTAGAATCTGGAGTTCAATTCAGCTGTTGGAGCTATGCCATGAGCATGATTTTATGATTTTGCTGTATTGGTCAACAAAACAACAGTGTGACGCATATTGTCTGTGTAGCTTTGTCAAATAATTTATACCACTTATGACAGCAAAGATAGCAGGGATTATAAATTGTAAAGTGTGTTAGTAAGGATTCCTATACATTTGTAATGTGCTTTTGAAATGAAAGAAGCATAAAAATGATGAGTATTATTAGTATACAATCCATTTCAAAAGGGAAATACCATTGTACTCTGCACAGTGCTCTATTGTTCAGATTGAGAAATATTACTGAAAGTGGATAAGCTGTGTTTTCCTCTATGTAGACTTCTCTTCTTCAGCTATTAAATAGACCTGTTTACTCTGTACAGAGCAATACAACTCTAAGCCATCTGCAAGAAAATATGTAAGCCTAAAAAGGACAAGCAAATACATTCCCTCCCAAAAGAACATCTGCATTATAATAATAAAATCACTCATATTTTCCAGTGTCATTGGCACCTTTGGCCGGTTTTGCTATGCTGATAAGTTCTGGGACTGAGATGTGGAGTTGGCTTCTGCTCCTGTTTCATTTCTCCACACAAGTAATTCCCTTTGACATTTTACATGGAGGAGATCAGTTTGCTCAAATGCTTTTCGGAGCCATGTGGGGCTGACACAACAACATAAATTCATACGCACTCTGCAGGCATTTGTAATGAGCTAGAACTAGAGTCATCATGAACTGGATATACTCAGAGACATCAGAAGCATGGCAGTGACCTTTGCCAAAATGCCTTCTCCTTTACCCTCTGGAGCACACCTGTGCCGTGGCCCACAACATCCTTGGGCCAAGGATCAAGGCTGTAGCAGGTCTCAGTAACATCCTTGTTTTAGCATTGCAGGGAAGCAAAGTAACACAGGAGCTCTGTAATCAAGAATGTAAGACTCTCCTTGGCTGTCTGCTGTTCAATATATGTGCTAGACCCTTTTGCAATAGGAGAAGTAATCTTCAGTGTTGGATCCAGTCTAAACTCTGGGGACTGGGTAGGAAAAACTTGTTTGACCAAATGAGATTTCCCCCACAGTAGAGCTGGCCCATGTTCTCTGTCAGATGTGTGGAGATACATGTTTTTTCCCTGTCTGTAAATAGTATACAGTCACAATTGCATTAACAGTTCTAATGGTTTGGTAATGTGCTATATATAATGTGTGTGCACATGCAGAATTTACATTTCTGTGTGGTATTGCTGAGTGTCACTGGTAGTAAATGAGGACAACCATTTTTTGCCTCAAAACATATTGTAGTGATTCAAAATTCAGATTCAGATTACTTTGCCTAATAATTACATATGTTTCTTGTATAATAGTTTATTTTCTTAATAACACTATTTTTCTTTTTAACAAAGAGAGAAGGCTTTTTTTTTCTTTTGCTCATTCCTCTGCAGTTGGAGTTCTATTAATCTATTTCCAACCCATAAAGAACAAAGAAAATAATCCTCTACAGGAAAACTCTGCTTTATGTAATGCACTGAAGATGGCACTGTAGTAACAACTTCACACTGTGAATGATAAGATATGCTTGTGTTTGTTACTGGGAAATTGTGATTTTTTTTTTTTTATTTAGCACAGCTAACATAAAGCCATAGGTCAGTTTAATGCAGCACCACTCAACACTGCTACTGTAATTAAGGGTGAAGAAAGGCTTCTGTTACTTGGACTTATCACAAGGAAACTCCAACTCAACCCAAACTATGTGGAATAGTTTATAGTTGATCTTCATAATGAGAGGGATTTTTTGTTTAAAAAGAAAAAAATTCAAGGAAAACAAAGAAAATCCTTTCTGTAAAGGATATGTTTCCATGTCTGGAACATTTACAGGCCATGTTAAGGCATATTAACACCACAGTAGGTCTCTAAAACCCAATTAACCTTATGGAAGGGCTTTATGATTTTAGCTCCACTACACAAATCTTCCGAAATTCAGTTTCCTATAGAGATTGGAGGCTTTAATTCATCTGAAACAGGAGCTTCAAGTTAAAAAGAAAAACAAACAACCACACACAAAGAACACCAGTCACAGGCAACAGCTTCATTTAGGAATGATAATTTGTAGTAAGAATAAAGAAAAACAAAATGACACATATAGGTCTGAAATGGTGCTTCTATCTGTTTCATAACCCACACTTTTTAAGCCCTTCACTCATAGCAGGTGGGAGTTTTGGGTTGTTTTGAAGTATGAGTAATTGGGCCACTGTGCAGCAATTACCTCTCACAGCTACTTCCATCATACATGCCTGAGCTATTTTGAAGGGGATTGAAAATGGAAACTTTACATTCTTTTTGCTTTGTCCTGCTCCAGAGAAGTCAGTGGAAGAATTTGTGTGAACTGCCACAATGGGGATCTTTGCCAGGTGTCAAGAAAAAATTACAGGATTTAAAACCCCACTGATTTCCATGAGAGACAGTGTCTGTCCCAGATGACCTAATGCTCTTTGTTAGCAAACTAATTCTGAGGAGGAAAATTTTTACTTTTTCAAAACTCCCCTCTCAAGCTGCCAAAGTACTTCTCCTCCAATCTGGTATTATAAAGTGTGCAGCTTTTCAAAGGCATGGGAGTTAAACAAGTCAATAACTTTAGGGCCTTGGTCTTGGTATAAATCTGGTAGAAGCTCTCTAATTTCCCCAGCAGGATGCTCTGCTCTTTGCACAACACCTTCCAGATGCCTGAGCAGCCTCCTCAGCCTCCCCTCCTTTGCCAGCTGAAAACTTCCCACAGAACCTCTGCAGATTCCCCAGCAGAGGAAGACACTGGGTTTGTTCTTGTGTGAAGGAAAACAATGAAAGGGTAAATGTTTTCTGTTTCTGCTAGCACGGCCTCCAGCTACAGTAAAAACTCAGTGTGGGTAATGGAGACAGACACAGGCAAGCCAAGAAGTCCAGAAGCCCATGGCGAGGTAGGGGGATATTTGAGGGATGCCAAAGGAGGAACTGAAATAACTTGAGTTTCAACTTCTGGAGCTTAGAGGTGATTTTGGTACCATGGGATTGCTTAGAGGCCTATGAAGCAGTTAGCAGTAAGATAGGTGGGAACAGACTGAGCTGCTACAAAAGTAAGCACTCTAACTTATATACTCATGTAAACATTTGGAGATGTCTGTGATGCATGTCCATTAATATTTAATTTATCATCTGTTAAATATTTCATTTTGTATAGTTCTTCACTGGAAAGGTGATGGATTGTGTCATCCACAAGAACCTATATATAAAGATCTGGCAGATTTCTCAGTCTTTTTAAAAATAATTACATTTATAAGCAGTTTGCAGGAGGTAAAAAGGCATTTTGTTGTCATTTTCGTTTGTAAAAAGGCAGGAGCACCTGCAGGCAGTGTTTCTATTGTAAAGGGAGGTTATTATGAACCTGTAGAGAAGCTGCCACCTGGATCTTCACTACCCTCATCATCATGGAAAATTTGAGCTGTTTGCTCCTATTTCCCACAGCTGAGGGAGCACAGAATAGTGTGAGGGGTTGAGGTGACAGCACAGGGTACTGTCCCTCTGCTTGTGCCCCCTGCATCTATGGGCAGCACAGCTGTTTCTGCATCCCTGGGAGTTCAGGTCTTTGCCTCTGTGCCTCCCTGAGACTTGTGCCACTCTAATATCTGGAGGGTGAGATGGCCCAAGACACAAGCCCAGTAGAGCTTAAACACTGTCAAAAAGCAGTGCTGTGCAATCCTCCCTCTATTTTTTTTCATGAAGATGGCATGTGAAAGCTCCACACCACAGTGTGTGTCCTGTTCTGTGGACACACATAACCACCATCTCCACTGACTGTCCCATCCCACACAGATTTTGGCAAACCCTGAAAGCAGC
Organism: Acridotheres tristis; assembly: GCA_037013685.1. Classification (NCBI taxonomy): domain Eukaryota; kingdom Metazoa; phylum Chordata; class Aves; order Passeriformes; family Sturnidae; genus Acridotheres; species Acridotheres tristis. The sequence goes on along the minus strand of CM072889.1, from coordinate 5,462,167 downwards.
TCCCTCTCTCTGTTGCCAGGCCTCTGACTGTGCTGCTGACAATGAATATCTCCTTCATTTTTCAGTAGTTCTTGTTCTTCATACAGGAAAGCATTTCCTTAGATCTTTAATAGCAAGCTTAAGGCTAAGTATTTATTTAAGCACTTTTTAAAACTGTGTCTTGCTCAATGCCTGCCAGATGAAAACAGATGGGCTAATTTACCCTGGTGTTCTTCCATGAATTCAGGAGAGCTGTAAGAGCAAGAATCCTGATGAAAGGTGGATTCCAAAGCAAGTGAGGGGCAGAGTTAAATGGTTCCAGGTCACAAGATGTTCCTGAGTTCCCTGGGAATCTGTAGATTTGGAGATTGACCAGGTGCAAGTACAAGCCTCTCTGCAAGGAGTGTCACCCCAATTGTTCATCCCTGGTGCTATCTCAATTACCTACAAGAAACAAAACTGAGGAGCATCAGCTTTCCCCTATTTGTCACCAAGAATCCTCTGTGCCTGGGTTGTGTGCAGTGAGCAGGGCTCTTTTTCTAGCTTGTCACTCACTCTGTGCTGTAGGGCGTTTGAAACAGAAGTGTGCTTCTCTTCTGATGGCATTTCTCGTGAGCCAGAGGGGACACAAACTGTTCATGGATCCTTAAAACCACTCCCTTTTATTAAAGAGCAGCCAGATATGCTGTGGAATTGAAGGATTCTGAAAACGGATGTTAATATGTTAGAACTCTGTATAAATTATTACCACTATCTGTCACTCATGCAACAATGTGGTAAGTTTAAGATTTTGCAATCTCATATGCTTTTAAAAAGTATTAAATAACGGCTTATAAAATATATGAATGAAATAAATTGCTAACTTAGGAAGACAGATTTGTGGAGATGCATTTCTACAGTAAACTGTTTTTGTTCACAAACCTGAGAATGTTGCTAATGCTGGCAGTCATGTTTAAATGCTGTAGTATAAGGTCTCAGGAAGGTCTATGACTTAATGTAATATGGTCATAAGGAAAAAGAATGAGAGAGCATGGAATTAAAAGCTTTAACATATTTCAAGAGTATGCTGAATCAATACTGTCTTGGCAGGATTTATTGTTCCAGTGTTATATTTAAGGGGTTTTCTTCTGTGTGTGGTTTTGTTTCTCCAACTGATGATACTCCTGCTATCCACATGCAGTCTAGCTTGTTACCAAAATATGCCTGTTTATAATAGCTTTAATACCAAATGAAAAAAGTAGGAATAAGAAGGGAAGGGTGGAATTTGGGCTTTAAAATGTCTTTCTCATGAATTATTAATATTATTTATTTCACAAGATCAAATGCTGTTTTTGAAAAATAGTATGACAGGGAGTGTGCAAGAGATTTCAGAGTTTGAATATGAGCAACAAACCTTTTCTAGGAGAAGAAAACCAATAAAACCGTCTCCAAACCTCAAAGAGAAAGTTTGCCTAAGAAATATCAAAGATCAGTGTTGTGGGACTGTAGAATGCAGACCTGAATCTATCATTTTATTTTTACAGCAAGGTGTCATCAAGCTCTTCTCTGATCCAAGACTAAACAGCAATTTTTGAAATGTGGTGGCAGAACACAGATCACCTTCATTTTTAGAACAACATAGCTTGGAATGAGCCACTGCATGCATTAACCTCTGGAAAAACAGTGAATTTCTGCTTCTTGAACAGCACTTTATTCTCTTTGGGTAATTAACTCCGGTATGAGAATGGTGAAGTTCCTTTATTTAACCCAGACAGCAGCAAAGGGTATCTATGGAATGCCAGTTTCACCGTCCTTCTTTTTTTGTACCCACTTAAAGGGCAGCAGTGGATATCTTCCTGAATTACATTGGATGTGTATTGGAGAATGCCCCCTAGCAAAGAAGCTGAAGATATTCCTAGCCCTGTTTCACTGTGGGGATGGGAAAGGTAGGCTTGGCATGGAGTCCTTGGCATGGTAGCCTCTCCAGCATCTGATGGAGTCAGCAGAGCTCCACTGATCTGAGCAGCTCAGGATGACCTTTACAGTGGGTCCAGGCTCTGCAGTGTCACTAGTGTCCATGTAAGTGCAATGTGCTGGAAAAACAAGTAACAGGTTTTTGATACCATGGAAAGATGATGTGAGCTTGAAAAATCCTTTGTAGTCTCTAATGCCTTCTTCCCTCCTCTTTCCTTGCTTACTCTGCATATAAATTAAGACCAACTGGGGTTGTACCAGCTGCCTAATTTATTCAGGTATTCAGATTTGTATTTAATGTCATCTCCTTGTCAGCCTTGGTAGACTCTGGTTCAGACCCACGGTTTTTGCTGCTGCTGCAGCCCTCACAGACACAGAAGCTGGAAAACAAGTTGGATGTAATTCAAGAGCTCTTTACATCTATGTAACCACGGATACCTAAGTGATGCATATGACCAGTGTTTACAAAGTAAAATGCGTTATTTCCAGAAATGGGAAGCACAGACTGTGAATTCTCCCTGGGACATAGGTGCAGGAGATAAAAAATAAAAGTAATGCTCTTCCACCTTTATGAAATAGTGTTCTGTAGTAAGTTCTACTTTCAGTTGTTGTGATTATAGTAGAGGTGGATGGCTGTGGGTTTGTGCCTTGGATGGCCATGGTAGATTTTGATGGCCCAATTTCATGTTTAAAGTCAGGTGTGAGGGAGGCAAATAAATTGCTGACAGAAGCTTGTCTTCACAGAGAATATTGTGTCAGGGTGTGGGCATTAACTTAAGAGAGCCAGCCTGGAAAATATTCCAGGTCAGAGCTTCTCAGCTCTGTTCCCAGCCAATAAGATGTTCCAGCTGAAGGCCAGGGAAAATTTCTCCCAGGATGACAACTTGGTCAAAATAGAGAAGAATTAATAACAAAGATAGAACACCTGTTGTGGTGCGTGACCAGGCCCTGGGAAAGAGGTGTCTTCTCTCTGAACCAATCATCCTTTTTCTGCCCTTGGAGTTGCGAGTCATGCTATTTAAGCAAATGTGTTTCTAAAGAAAATTTTTCTCCTTCCTATCCTAAGGGATGACCATGTAGCTGTGTGTCTTATTTCCACCACATCTAAAGGGTTAATACCCCTTTCCATGACTACATCAGGTAATGAGTTAATTGGTTTAAAAAAGATTGCAATATTGGTACTAAATGTCCCAGGGTTCCTTATTGTAATTGCAAATAGTGAACTGTCCCACAAAAATACAATTCTTAAAGCAAAACTTAATTTGTACATATCATGCCTTTTATCTTTTTTTTCTATTGTATCTCCTTATTGATGCTATCTCTTCACACAATTCCCTACATAAGGCAGTGCCCCAAAGGTATCTTTCATTTAGCACTAATTTGTTGATTTTTTTTCTTCTCAAACACAATGAGGACTTCTAGGAGTCTACTGGCATCTCTTTCTTTCTGTACTGCTTCAGAGTACACATACTCTGCCTCAGTTTCTACTTTCTAGGTTAATGTCTTATTCATTCATTCATTCATTCATGTTAACCATTCAGTGTCAAGATAGGTTTGGAAATCCTGCCCTACTATAAAATGTCTCAGCAATAAGTAAAGATGTACAAACCAAAAAACCCAGGTTTCTCATGAAAAAAGTCACAATAGGCAACTTTCATTTCCCTGATGCTTTCCCAAATCACATTGGTATTATCATGACCTGTTGGCTTTTCTCGAGCACTGGAAACCATACTATGAGGGCAGGGAAGAAATAAAAAATATATTTCTCAGGAAGAAAGTATTTTTCAAACTACACTAAAGTGTTTTGCCTTGTAATAAGCTTAAAAAATTTCTAAGTGCTTATTGCTAAACCACTGGGAAGAATCTCATTTTTCAGTGCTGAAAAAATGGATCATCTGCTTCAGGTTGATACGTATGTAAAAGCCTGTAGGGAAAATTTTTATGAAATTGAAGATTGCCCACAATTTTTCCAGGGTTGGAGTAAAAAACAGACAACAAAAAACAGTCCTTAAAAATTCAAATACTTCAGTATTTTACTGATTTCTGTAAGTACATATGACAGTTTCTTCATCTTACATAGCAAATCCCTCTAGGTAAGGTCAGCAGAAGCAGATATGGTGGATGCTCTAATACTGGGGACTTGAGGGCTGTTTTTGCTTTTATGGCACATTCATTATTTCTTTGCTCATGTTCACAACTTTCTGTGGTGTGTTTTCCTCTGTATCTGATTCGATATGGAAACACACATCAGCAACAGCCACCAGAGTCAACAGCTTCAGGACATTTGTTCAAACTGGAACTGTAGTAGCTGGGACGCCAGCGCTGGCAGTATCTGCAGGGGATGATCCTTGCTCCAGTCCTGGGCACACTATTTTACAATTTGATTAATTTTACACAGAAGTAGATTATGGTCTGAGAAGGAAGAAAGATGAGATGTTGTTGGACAGTTTCTCTTAATTAAAAGCATGACGTTACCCTAAAAATAGTATTTTAACTAAGGCACCAGGAATCAGAAATTTCCCTTTTTCTCCAGAGTCCAGCCACAGACTTGTTTCAAAGCTTGAGGGGGCAAGAAGCTTTCCTTTACCAACCTTGTAGAAAGTCCCCATGACTGGTTAAATTTAAACACCCTATGGTCAGTGTATCTCTTTGATTTGGAATTACGCTGCGGCCTAAGGGAATTTGGGAGCTCCCTGCCAGCTGATTGCACTAAGTGGGGTGAGAATGCACGTGTGCACACATGCCTGCAAACCCATGCCCAGAGCCTTTTTGTACAAAATCTCTTCCATACAAACGTGACAAGTGTAAAGATGAATGAGACATTAACTTCAGAGCTGGTTTCTGTTAATCTGTGCCATGTAGCCAGTCCAGCATTATGTAATGCATGGCTACTGCTGCTCAAGGGCAAACCAAACTCTCCAAAATAAACAGAACTGTGAATCTGGTGGAAAAAACTGACCATGAGGACCAGTCAGCGTTTGATCCTTGCTGCTACAACAGGCTTATTTGCTGGCAAAGTAAGTAACCATACTGCTGATGAACCTTTCCCACACTGCTTTTGTTTCTGTCAGTTCCGCTTCTGTGGCCGGGAAGTCAGCTTGGCATCTTTATGTTTGTCTTTTAGTGATGATTTCAGTTTTGCAGTTACACCCACCAACTTGAAACCCATGATGTAAGGCACTATTTAAGGGCTTTAACCTGCACATAGCAGTGTGAGAAATCTGCAGTACAAGTATGTTCCTCTGCAGTACTTACTTTTAGCAGGTAATTGTTTCAGGTTTCAATAAGGAGCAGCCCTTTGACAATTCTGTTTTCTTTCCTTTTTTAAACCAGTGTTACAGGACAGCTGCAATATGCCTTACTTGTAGCATACCACTATGAATATTATCATAATGATTGTTTGTTTAGATCCTTTTTGTCCTGGGTCTGACTTATTTTGTAAGCAGCTTACGTTTTATCAACTTAACCAACGCCACCAAAAAAATAACTCTCTAAGTTTCAAGCCAACCTTAGTATGAAAAAGGGCTTAAATTTTATAACCCAGAAGTCAAATTAAACCTCATCCAAAGATACTCATTAGTCAAATCTCAAGATTTAATATAATTAATCTTACTTATTAAAACATAATTTTTGCATGTTTCAGGCTAACAAACTTGACTTGTTTGAAAATCCTGTGAGCCCCGAAGCCAACACTTGTCTATACAACCCCTCAATTTCAGTGTGTGAGGGACATTCACCCGTCCAAATGTGGCTGGATGCCCCCGGAAGCGCCTGTGGTGAGCGTGAAGAAGGAAACCTGTGTGGTCAGATGAAGGGGGGAGGAATGGGGTGGAGATGAAGTTTGGCTCAGAGCTCCTGCATGGTCCCCGTTGCTGTGGAAACGACGGCCTTTGCAGTGCCTATCGCATCTCTATACATCCCTAAGAGCCATCTCTTGTGTGTGTCATGAGGAGGAGCCTGACACGGGGGGGGGGCTGTGCTGCGAGGGGAAAATGTAGACAATAACATCAACTATGTGCTGAAAAAGAAGTAATGAATCACCCTTTTATGCAGAGACATATAGTTACATCCAAATGCCATGCTGTGCTTCTCAGGGAGAAGAAAAGGAGAGAATGATAAAAATGGAGCTGAGCTTTTATGTTCATTTGCTCACAAGCTTTCCTATGTCCTGTCTTCCTTATCCTCCTGAGTGAGCCAATCAGTCTATAATATCCCTCCTCCATTCATCCACTGCTTTGTGAATAAGATCATATTATATATGATTATTTCTTAAACTAACAAGGCTCAAGCTCAGAGAAGTAGGTGCTTCCAGTTAGAGCACATTTCCTTCTGCTGTTTGCAGTTTGTTTGTAGGAGCAACTGTCTGATTGTTACCCAGGCAACCAATGCAGGCGTGAATTTTATTAGATATAGTTTCACAGATGTGGCCAGCGTTTCAAGCATTGTTTGGTGTTTCTGTCAAAAAGAAAATTCAGTTTGTTAACTTTTAAGAGTTTTTGTTTGAAGGACAGAGAGGAAAAAGTCAAGGATCTTATAATAATCATTTTTGATGGGGTATCTCAGCTTGTTAGTTGTTATTTTTGTTTGGTAGATGGTTATTCATTCCACATAAAGAAAAAAATGTGGAAAAAATCCAGTATTGACAGCAGGGAGATGTGTAAAAGTACACAAATTTTTATTATCTCCACTGAAGCAGGTTAAATTATTATCATCCCTCTAGAAGACAACATCATTAAAATGTGAAGACTCTTTGTCATACCATAATAATAACAGTACCAGGAACATATTTTGATGCCTAGATATGCACAGCCTGTCTTGTGAAGAGGCAGCTTGGTATTTAACTGATGGCAGCATTGTGCTCAGTGTGTTTATTTCTGCAGTGGAACTTGCAGATGTAAACATCAATTGAATGTGTGGCTAGAGGACAATGGTCTGACATTCTGCACGAGCTCTCTTGGTGAGCAAAGCTCACTTTCTTTTGATACAAAAGCAGAAGGGGAAGTAAACCTTGTGGACAAAGTAAAATGAAAATGACTCTTCCCTAAAGCTGAGTATTCAAATTTCAGAATGCAAGTCAGTCTTGCAAAGACATGAGCCTACACAGTGATGTTCAGTTCAGTTTCCAGGTAAAAAATTCAAGGGTAGTTGAGATTTTCTGTTCTGTTTCAAGCTAAACTCTAGAATAAACAGGATTAGCTGTTTAACTGTGTTCACTTGTTTGGGATTGCAATGACCTGCAGGCTGGGAGTTGGAAACAAGTCTTCCCTCAGTGCAGATTCAGTAACCTTGAGAACTTTACGCAATCTACTGCAAATGCACATCAGAATTATTTCTCTCGAGTAAACGAACTCTTCTTTTATGACCCTGCTCTTGAAAATGGATTATTTGGCTGCCAGTGTACTATCATTCATACCTGGTCTGTGATTTTATAATACTGTTACCTTCTTCTGGGAACATTTAGACTGTTTTTTTAAGGAAACACAGCTCATGATGACATTGTCCATCTGCGAGTCATTTACTTCCTAGAAGCTTTGAGAGTTTTGGAAGGTGTTTAGCTCCTAAATATTCTGTTAAAATTGACAGGTAGCTACATGGCAAAGAGCCTTTAGTGAGAGATAAACAGGGAGTACTCCCTTGTTCTAAGCTGAGTTTGTAGCAGCCATATAACCAACAGCCTTTCAGCCAACTGCTCACCTACAGAGCACAGGGCAGAGCAATCAGTGTGACAGGATGGCTGCTCTGATGCAGAATGTGGCAGGGAAAGGGCCTGGGGACTAGAGGGAGCTGCTGTGGAAGAGGAGAATAAAAGCAGGGGGACTGGGAATGTGCAGCGCAGAACCACTGTGAGTGACATAGCTGTGGGGAAATGGGAATTATCAGGGGAGATGGGATGGGGGTGGTTCCAGTTATCTGGGAGCCAAATTTTACACTGTTCTTGAGTTAATTTGCTCTGCCACATCATTCAGCTGTGATTTGATCCTGATAGTCTGTAGTCCAAATGAAAGAAGCTGTTACAGATCAAAACTTCATTAATGGAATGACTCCTACTGAGTTGAATGGCTGTTGGATTGGGATCATGTTTGGCAAAAACAAGTAATAAGGGATCAAAAAAGAGAAGGAGTAATTGAGAGTAATTAAAAAAACATAACCAGAAGGCTAGATTTGTAATGTAGCTTAACCATCTTGATTGCTGGTCATTTAAAAGTGCAGCCAGTGAGCAAAAGATTCTTACAGATTGAGACGAGATTTTTTATGAAAGGGTTGGGAGAGAAGCTGAATAATATAGTTTAAAAATGTAATGCTTCTTTTGTAGTTTGCTGAAAATCACATGGCTACTCACAGCTATTTGCTCTAATAAAATTATCTCTTTTTCTGAACGTCATCAATATAGGCTTTGATTTTCTGCAGACGTATTTCTCACTGATGTGAACTGAGAAAATGAGAATGAATTCTATCTTCCCATTTGATTGCCAATAAGTGTTAATCCTCTATGCTTTGTAATCAAATAGTATTGTTTCTGTACTTCAAATTCACCCTTTGTGACACAATTGCTAGGAATGCACACTTTTTGGGTATGCAAAAAAAAACAAGTCTGTTTTTTTCTGTGTGTAACTGGTAAATTTGTGTGTTCTCATTTCCACACTGATATTTTCTTTGGCAAGCTTATATTTGCAGAGAAAGAGACATTTTCCAGTGAAAGTTTTTTCAAAATCTTTTTTACATGTTTGTTAAGAAGGGCAATATCTGAAACCTCTACTCCAGACAGTTAGCCAGCATCTCAAGCCCACTCACTTTGTTGCCCTCCATCTGCTTAGTAGTGGGTACCAGTTCTCACTCTTTGACACTACTTTACCATTTTAAAACAGAACACGTTATTTGAAACGAAGAGAGAGAAGAGGAATTGACATAATTCAATACAATTTAATCACGTAATAAATGGAATGGGAATGGATTTTGCTTTCTCACTTGAATTCCACGTATTAAATCCTCTGCAAACAAAGGCAATTATTCTGGTTTAAATATTCATATATACTAAGAAATACAACACACCCACAGCGCACACACACTGAATTGTATAAATGCAAGAACAGACTTTGGCTTTTGATTTTCTTCATCCTCTAGATTGCCAATGCACCACCATAGGAGACTAAAGCCCCTCTATCTGTGTGGCTGGGTGCATTTTATGTAGGGTGACTTCACAGGAATGGACTCAGATAAAGAATGTTAAGTCACACGTTAGTGATGGTTTATGTCCTCTAAGAAATGAACAAAGCAGCCCTGTAAGGGCTATAGATCTGGTACGTGCTAATCACACTGGGCAACAGATCACATTGTTGTAAATATAAGATACTTGGACAAAAGCTTTCCAGTCCTTATAAATTTTAAAGCCACATTCAGGGAAGTTGTATTTTTCTTGTGCATTAAATTCTTCTCAGGGAAGAAATTACAGCTCATACTTTTTAACAGTAGCAATAGTGGAACTAGTTTATATGGCACCTTTTTCACAGGAATCATTTTAATAATTGCTTGACACAAAATCATATGCAGATGTGGAAATATTAAAAGTACTAGGGAATAAAACAGCTGGAGTTTGAAAGCTGTGCCTGGACTGATTCAGATGCTGAGGTTGTGTTATGATTTCATGGGAATGAGAGCTCACTAACTTCTTGCATTTAAGTAGTCACAGAAATTATCCAGTATTTAGCCCTCAGCATAAACTTTTACACCCTCAGCTCTCTCCAGCTCACTCTAGTGTCCTGAGCAGAGTCAATGCTACAACTACAGCCTAGCAACTACACAGGTTCAGCAGCTCATGAAATCCTTGGTGTTGCTTGAATGGGAAACTTTTCACTAGAAAAATGTTGCACTATGACTTGAACACAGTTTTCTGTTGTCACCAGTAAATCTACTTTTGCTTGTATAGTGTAAGCTCTGTAAGAAGGCAAAAGCTAAAGAATCAATGTAAGGGTAACAGAATACTGATTGTAGCCATCAAGAATTTTTCTGCTTCTGATTTTAAAAAAAGGCAACAACGAAAATCAAACAATAAGGCACTTAAAGTGGAAGGGAGCAAATTCTATACCAAACCTCAGGAAGATTCAAGTTGCTATGCAAATACATTGCATTCTGAAAAAAACCCAAACCAAAACAGAAAACACAAAATTGGTTGAACAGTTTTTCTCTAGCTAAAAATACGCACAAAGAACTGACACAGATCTAGAACGTTTATCTGGATGTACCCCCATCAATCCCACTGTTGCATTCACATTCCTACATTAGGATGAGGCTGTGTTACCTCAGAGCAAGAGAAATTGCTCAGGCTTTCTGGAAGGAACTGGGAAGATAGGCAGGAGGATGTACTCGCACTATGCATGTACTGTGTACTTTTTTTTCCTGCTTGTTTGCCAATAGAGCTTTCTTACAGGCAAAACCAGTTTTTCATCTGGCATCAAATTTTTAAAAGAACTTGTGTCCCACCAGGGATCCAGAGAGCTCAGCATCAGTTTGTCCACTTTTCAAAGAGCTGTGTGGATCTGCACTGAGAATCCAATCCTCAAAGTGCTTTAAGCACTTGCAGATATCAAGCAGCTATCTTTAAAGATAGTGGCAGCACACTTTTGAAAATAAGGCTGTATTATCTATTTATTGTAGTTATTATTAATCTACTGTGTTATATCAACCTGAAGACGCATGGAAATCAGTTTTCTCTTAAATGGGTAGGTCTGCATAGTGAGCCCTCATAGATGTGCAATGCCCCTGTAATGTCACCTGCACTGTCACTGTGCAGCCCAGCACAGGAGCTCAATTTCTGGGAGCAGTGGCACTTCTGCCACTGAGCTACTGCAATGGTTTGGGCTCTGAGACAGCAGTGGGGTAGGAGCTGAGCAAACAGCAGGGAAGCTCTCCTTCTCTCTCAGTCCCTGATTAAATTACAGGCATGAGGTGGAACTGGCTTTGCTGATACCAGACTCCTGTGCTGACATGGGATTTCTGAGAGTGAATTACCTGCGTGCTGCCAGACCCCCTGCTTTGGGATTTGCCTGCATGGGAAACACTAATTTACTACAATAAAAATAAACCCAAACTTCATAGTGCTGACAGCTCCCTTGCTAGATTACATGGCATTTGGGCACCATAATATCTGGACTGATGACAATGCTGCACCACCTAGAAGAGCAGTAAATGCCGCCTCAGGTTATGGAAAGGACAATTTCTGACTCACTGAAAGAAAAACTAAGAAAGCACATTGAAGCTGCTCTTAGTGGAGCAGAGAAAGTCCTCAGAAAGTCGCAGTGAGTAGTCATTCAGCCGTATTCTGCTTGGGGCTTTTTTGTAAAGGTAAAACTATTTCAAGCATGAAAGTTTAAGGTTTTAAACCTTGTAATGTATTTTTCCTCATTTATGTGTTAAACTCAATCCTAGCAGATCACAGTTTGGACTCTGTGATAAACTGGAAATTCTAAGCATCTCCAAAAGGAGTGAATTATATATTGTTTCAGGATGGCTGATATCAATAGCTCATCACACTTCTGAACTAAGATTTTTATATCTTTCTGCTGCTTCACTGAAGCCTCAACAAATTATCTTCCCTCCAATGCATTGCATTTCTAATTTGATTGGGGGAAAAATAACTAATGACAAAAGAACCCCAAACCAAATCTGATTTGATAGAACTTCAAGCTGTTTATTATAATTATAAAGAATGTACTGCTCTGCAGTACCCACAGGAAGGAATTTTTTATAGCTTTAAATTAAGAAATCTTAAGGACTTTAATTTGTGATAGCAAAACTACTTGAGTGCCTTTGTTTCTACTCCAAACACAGATCTGTATCACACCTTCCATTTTAAATTTATTCAGCTTTGTAAGTATTTTGATGCATGGATTAAACTGCTCTGAGATTTGTATTTGTCTAACCATTTCCTCTTATAATAAATTCACTAGATATTCACTTGCAAGGATATTAACATGGTTTTTGCTGAGTGAAGAAGTAACTCTGGGAATCAGCCATGACTATGTGTCAGAAAGTGAAATATAAAGCAATGAATTCTATGATTTAGGTATAAATGTATTTGGTACTATGAGAGAAACAGGATTGCACTGTGTTAGTGGAAAGTCAGGGGATTCTTTTAGCACTGCTGCTGCTGTGAATGACAATATAAGAGAAAATGCATATCTGCACACATTTCTTAGATGTTGGTGTCAGTGGAATCACGCTCTCTTTCAGTAGCTGTAAATCTTGCCTAATTTGTGGGATTATTTTTTTCCAGCTGCCATCCAGTTTTATTATTGCTTTCTCAGATGCCTGTATTTATTCCTTTGCCTCTTCCTTTTGTAAAGTTCTTCAAAACTTACAAAGAAAAAATTATATGGAGAGGAAGGTGATAAAGGATGGATGATATAAGCTGGTTTCATTTATGGTGCAGGGAAACACAAGGTGAAAGAAAGGATAAAAGTTCATTTGGTCATCATTTGGTTTGATGTGGTTCGTCTAATGATCATTGGATGCTAAAAAGTTCAGCAAACCAGGGGTCCTGTAGGCAATGGTTGTACACAGCAGAAGTTTAAGGAAAGGCAGGTTAATGCCCTCAGGCTGTAACTTGTCTCTGTTTTAGTGGTGTTATCTCTAAATGTTGTCGTCTGTTCCTGTTTGTTGTGGTTTTGTGCTTTCTTTTCCACAGAGGAAAGCACATTGCATATTTATTGCTTTACTCTCCCACCTTTGGAACAGAGAAATCAAGCAAGCCTTTTGTTATGGCTGCAGGCTACCATTTGCAAACTTGCTGGTTATCACAGTCTATTGTAACCTCAAGATACCTAATGGAGTTTCAATGGAATTGTGTTTAAAGCCTTTAAATGTAAGTTTTGCTGAGAAACTTCATAATGACTCTACTGTAAAGATACAGGTATGAATATACAGGTAGTATTTTTATCTAGCACTACTTAGACCAGAGCACATAAACAGCAATGGAGATTAGAGAGCAACTTTGGTTCTTTCTAAAGCTATTCAGTAAAGGTCATCTATTTCTCAAAGAGCTTGGCAATAAGAACAGGGATTCAGAAAAGGCAGAATTATCTGCATTTGCTAAGGCCCTGTGATCTAAGCCACAAGGAAAGACCCATATTGATCTCAATAACTGAAAAATATATATGAAAATGACAGTTTCTTTGGAAATACTTTTTGATGTAGTCATATACTATTCTTATCCTGTCTTCCCTTAGCCTGCTTTTGATGAATATTTATGTTATAACAGACTTTAAGCTTAATATGTGTCCACAGAAAAGAAACAAGGTGAATCTTTATGATGTTGTTGCTGGCACAAGGTATCAGCAGGCAAGAACTGCTACCCATCCATCAGAGCTGATAATGATCCCCTCTCCTGCTCACTGACCTGTTAATTTTTGTAATGAGCAGAATATGTTGGTGTGGTGAGGGGACAAGATTTATTGTATTGAGATTGATGCAAATATGTGATAGAGCCTATAAAAACGTGACTTGTTTCTGGCTGCCAGAGGCCTAAAGAGAGGAGAGGCTGAGGTCTGCACGCTTTTGATTGTCTCTAAAGAAATCTGCTTGCAAATGGCAGTGGGTGGTTAATTTAAGAAGACAAGTGCACTTGCAGTCAGCTTTCCTGGAAAATACTTGTCAGGGCCTGAAAGATGCTTCCAAAAGTAGAAGGAAACATTCTCTGGAATCTCAAAAAAATTGTGATGAATTGCAGCAAACCTGGAATGAAGGGTTTATTTTAAAAAAGAACAGCTGGTTGAGCAGTCAAAATATAACATAATGAGAGATCGATCAAAAAATTCTCAGCTTCTTTTAAGGACTTCTCAGTTCTCCTTCATTAGTTACCAACTACAATTTCCATTCAATTCTTAGAGTAAAATTATGAACCGTGAGAGCAGAATAGAACAATTATATTTCTGTTGATTGTATGGTACAGCTGATACAGAGAGCCTTAGGTAGGAAAAGTATCTGGTTTCCTCATGCAGTTAAAGAAAGTTGTTTCCCAGAGTTTCATTCCAAAATATATTGACTTGGAAGAGACCTTAAAGATCCCCTTGTTCCACCCCTCTGCCAAGGGCAGGGACATTTTCCCTGGACCAGACTGCTCCAAGCCCCATCCAGCCTGACTGTGGACACTTCTAAGGGTATCCAAAGCTTCTCTGGGCAAGATGTGCCAAGGCCTCACCATCCTCACAGTAAAGAACTTCTAATCTAATCTAGTCAAATCAAATACAGGAATATGAATTTCTGCAGTGTTCTCATGGAAGTCAGAATCAGATCCACTTTGATTCATTTTCCATTTCCCTCACTGCCTCAGGGCAGCTGCAGTGCAGTTGGGTTAGATTAGATCTGCCCAGGGAAGGGAATGCTTTTGCTGTGTCCGAGCTGCCTGCTGAAAGCTCTAGTTTGGGACTTGCCGTGGCTGCTGCTAAAAGATGAATTATTCCAAAGGCTGAGTATCCTGAAGGAGTCATCACCTTCTCTGTCACTTGTTCTGGCTTTGTTAGTAAACACTTCTCACCTGTGACAGTCGCTGATAAATCTCAGACAGGAGTTCCTGATCTATTGTAAACAGCTTTCAGTTGCTCCCCTGAGGGAGGTGTTTTTCAAAATTTGGCAAGTCTTATTGCTCACATGGCAGCATTAGCAGTATGGTGCTTTTCCAGTGTCCTTAGTGCACTTGTCAGGAATGTTAACAAGATGATAGTGGGATGGTTCCCTCCCTTTCTTGCTCCTCTACCTGGTATCAAGGATAGTCATACTTGTGCCAAAGCCTTCACATCCAGAATATTTAATTTGCGGTATGCACAACTACAGCATTGACAACAGGCAAACTTCCATCCTAAGAGACTACCTTAAAATATCCACTGTACTCCGTGCAACTTCATTTCCTTTCTGTCTAAAATCAGTTTCTGTAGTAAGTTGATTTATGATGACCTTCTGGTAGGATATTGAGGACTGGTGCCACCACAAGCTCTTTTTATGCAGTTCCTAAACCTCCTACATCCCATAGAGTTCCATTCTGTTCTCTGCCTGGGTTATTGCTAAGTCTCAGTGAAGGCAACAAGAATAGACACAAATTTAAAGTTGGGCCTGAGCTTTAGTGTGTTGGTGGACTGACCAAAATTATGACAAAAACAGAGAATGAAAACTAGATTATATGTTTAAACAAACTAGTGAAAATTTTTCTGGGTTCCAAAGTTCTCTGGTCATATTTTCTCTCAAAAGACATGCAAATCCACAGTGATGTTTATATTTAAAAAGCTTTATCACCACTAATGGATTTACAAATGCAATGAAATAATTTTCTGCATGTTTAAGACCCCAGGAAGTGGGGAAGATGAAAAGGAAATATGAACAGCTATATCTATAATCACTATGTCTAAGAGGGTTTTTTTCATGCCAGAGACAAGGTTTTAGAAATGCAAGATACATATTAATGAGCACTGTGCTCATGAAAGGTGCTAGATTAACCTTCCCAAAGAGGAGAATCTTCAATTTATTAATTGGAAAAGTGCTACATTAGCAGCAGTGTTGGTATTGCTGTGTCAGGAGCTCTCTGTCCCAGCTGGGTCCCTATTGTGGCAAAACCTGGAGTGTCTGGCTGCCTTGACAGATGAGGACAGATCCCCTGGAATCCTGGAATCCCCTGGAAAGGGCCTGGTTCTTTATTCAGCAGGTGTCTAACGAGGTTTGCTATACCCTCAGTTTGTAGAAGTGTTGGTTTGGAGGGAAAGACTTCTAGACCTGTGCTCTAGACCTGTCCATTAGATTATGCTCAGGAAGGTGCCTACAGAAAATGCATGGCACATGGTCAGAGGTTACAATTGTGCAGCCAGCACATGAAACAGCTTCTGGATGACCACACCTTCTAAACCAGCTTAGGCCAGCTTCAAAATAAAACCTGGGAGGCAAAAAAGTCTAATTCTGAAAATCTCTTCAGCATTGCTGGTGGAGTCCACCAGCTGGGCAGGAACATTTGGTGCTTGTAACTACAACAGGATTGTGAGAAGTTTTCAGTGTTATGTAAAAATCGTAGGTTTTGTCTGTTTCTGTGAGAAGATACTGCCCAGGGCTGTGTAGATAAAATAGATATTGGTACTACACAATGTTCTCTGCAAAAGTGGTCTTGCTCATTAGCTGGTGGAAACTGTTGTATTTACAGATTTCCGTGAACCTGTGCTGATTTATTCCAGCTCACGTTGCAGCTTGCATGACTCTTCACCAGTGGAGAAACAGGCATTGCAGATGGAATATAAAATTTAAAGTGATGTTAGAATTAGCTCTTAGGACTTGATATGGTCTGTAATAACTGGGTGCAATTTAAATTGTATTTTCTTACTTGATGTCTACTTTTGTAATATCAATTATTTCCCAAAAGTAAGCATTCCAAGACAAGCTTCATCTTCATTAAGAAAGGTTTTTCTGCAAAAAAATTTTATATATCATCTGATGAATTTTCTATCTCTACTAATAGTCATGAAAGTGAGGAATCATAACATTACAGCTTTAAATTTAATACCAGTAAAATTAGAGATCTACAGCAGTGAAATATGAAAAAAATTGAACAGGCTTCCGTTATACTCTTAAAGTGAAAAAAACCCCAATAGTAAGTCATTAAACATGAAGCAAAATGAATCAGCAAAACAGAATTCACAACTCTAAATAAACTGTATAGGCTACTACAGAAATATTTTAAAAAATTATTTCTGATAAATAAAAGAACATTCTAAGCACAAATAATTGTAATTCCTAGTTCCATTACATTTTATTGTTGGGGAATTGCATGATATTCAAAGGTAGCAGAAAAATTTATTCATGTTCTTGAATAATATATTTTAAGTATAACATTTTAATGTGAAGAAAAATAAAATTAAACATCCTTACTTCTAGATATATGTTCTTCATATTTACAAAAAGGAAACAAAAAAGCTACTGACAGACAAAATCAGGCAACTCCAAACAGGTTATGCATAAATATGAGAACATATTTGGATCCCTTTGGATAGCACATTCATGTGATTGAAGCCAGATATTCTCCTTTGGATGTAGCTATTAAAGCATTGGAAGTCACCTCCAGCTGCAGCTTCTTTGGCCACCAATTATGGTTCCACACTTGAAATACCTGACAGGACTGTGTCTGTGGTGCTCATTGCTTTCCCTTCTAAGTCCCCTAAATTAGATCAAAGTCACCTCTGGGGTAGGCAGAGATAACACGACTCTCTTAAATAAATAGAGGGGGGGGGTTGTGTGTTTTTTTGTTTTGTTTTGTTTTTCTTTGTTGGTTTGCTTTTTGTTGTTGTTGTTTTCTTCTGTTTTTATCTTTTCTTTTCTTTTCTTTTCTTTTCTTTTCTTTTCTTTTCTTTTCTTTTCTTTTCTTTTCTTTTCTTTTCTTTTCTTTTCTTTTCTTTTCTTTTCTTTTCTTTTCTTTTCTTTTCTTTTCTTTTCTTTTCTTTTCTTTTCTTTTTTCTTCACTGAAGTAATAACAAATACCAAGCTGGTAATTACTTTGGTCATTCTAACTATGTATGCAAAAGATTGTTTGATGATGCCTAAAGAACAGGAAAGTAAGTCTGGGAATTTATATTCTGGAAATCCAAATTTTGATCACTGTTTCATGCTTATCTCAACAATTAGATGGATTAAAGTTTTAGTATTCAAAAGCCTGTTTCAAATTTTATTTTATATATATATGTTTTTATCAACTAGTTAGACAGAATGTATATGACTAAATAAATGAGTTGTATTTCAGAATCAAGGCTATTGTGTGATTGTGGTCATCTGTCAAGGTTAAGAAAACTGGGCTTTGGCATCATTGCTAAGCAGCAAATCCCCCAAAGAGTGTTTATATGTGACACCATGATGCCACAGGCATTCATTGCTTCCTTCAGTTATGTAATCTTTAGAGTCTAATTTATTTTTTAAAATGAATTAATAAATCTTTGCCAAGGCATATTTATAAATAAATCAGAACAACATCTTAAATTAGACTTTTCAGGAAATCCTATCAGGTGATTTAACAGAGAGTGATGGAAAAAAAAAAGAAACAAAACAGTCTTAGAAGGTATTTGCAGTTAAAATTTCCTGAACTGTGTCTCTTGATTTTACCAAAACCTGGCATTCTTCACATTTATTAGCTCAGATTTTTATTGGTCCTGACACATCATTAGGACATTAGGACCGCTTCTGCTTTGTGTTTCAACTTGTCATTAAATTCCCAGAAACAGTGAAATAGTAGAAGTGGCATAATGAATTCTCTTTGCACCAAAGGTGTAAGAAGACTAAGATGTATTTCCTGATAAGGTCAAATTTAGTAAAATAATAAATATCTACATTTACAAACAAAAACGAAAAAGAAAACCCAATCCCCCTTCCATCCAGGTTTTATATCTCTTTATGCTACGATCACAATGTGGTTGATCACTGCTAGTGAAGCTGTAATTGTCAAGCTGCAAGAGTGAGTAAATCTGGGAAGGATTTATCCCTCACCATCCGATGAGCTGTGTGAGGTCCAGGAGTGGGGGCTGCTCCCTTGCATTCCCCATACCTTTGGTCTGTGCCTTTCTCCCAGGGCTGGCACTGCCTTCTCCTACCTGGACAAGAGGGGACAGAATTTTTATTTGCCAGAACTGTAACAATACCCTGCAGCAACAAAGCAGAAGCAAGGAAAAGGGTAGATCTAAGACCAGTTTTTTTCTCCTCCCAGGGTAATTCTGAAACAGTACAGGGTATGGGTTTTGGGGTTTTTTTGTTGTTATGTTTTATTTCTTGTTTGTTTGGAGGGTATTTTATTACTGTTTCTATGAGGAGACATTGTATTTCAGCCAGGAAAAGGTGGACTATTGTTCCTCTGATCTTTCTGTTGTCCTGTGGTGGTTTTGTGGTTGGCTTTCTTAGTGATGCAGAGGTGCATGTTGCAGGGTCTGCTTGCCAAATGCTGTCAAAGCTCCTAAAGAAACACAGAAACCCTGCAAACACTGACCCTCATGGAGGGAGAGCCAGCACTGCATCAAGTAATGTCAAGGTAAAGCACATAATCATCATTCTAGCAGCAGGGTGAGATAACACTAACCCTGGCTTCTGTCACAATAAATCACAGCACAGCAGAGAGAAACTGCCACAGGCAGGTAGCCCCTACCCCAATATAGGTTATTACAAATGCTCAAACCTGTCTGTTTCTACAGCTGTAGCCACCAGACCCAACTGTCCTTGCCTTTGATTCACCTGGGCTAGCTCAAACAACATGCTGTGCTGTAAAACCTGTAAAACCTGTGCAGTCCCTACCACCCAATCACCATTCTACCTCATATATGAGGGAGAAAAAAATAAAGGTCAAAACCTGAAGCATCCCCGTCCCATTGCTGAATAGAAATTCTGAGAAGTCTGACAGAGTGCAAAATAACAGAGGGTGTGGTTAGTTAATGACCTTCTCCTAATTTATCCTTCTTAAGGACAATGACATCCAGGATTTCATAATGCACAGCAATGCTGCTATCTCACTCTCTAGGTGTGCTTTGACAAAATTCCAATGGCACGCTGATCATTCTTGCTATGGAATTGGGAAAACAGTTCATGAGAGATCCAGGACTGTAAATAAGTTGATTTCATCAGGGTGGTCTGCCAGCTGAAGTGGCTCATGCATTTGACAATCCAGCACCTCCTGGTGAAACATGTTGTTTGGTTGGGAGAACACATAGTTCCTCCTGTCTTCCTCACAAATGGAATGTCTTTCAGATTCATATGGCAATTTGGGACAATTTTTTTCTTTGTGTTTCTGTTACTTATGCTTGCCATTATCCATCTGTCTTGAAGAGATACATTTACATTTCCTCATGAAACCTGACCTCATGGTGAGCTCTGTGTCACCATCACTGTCTGAAAGGACTTATCTGACGTCATCCATTTAAGATTATCCGATAATTTGAAAGTTATGGCTTTTTGCCATAACTGCCAGCTGAAAGCACAGAGGGAGATGTTGCTGGCAAAAAGCCCTCTGCAGATCTGGTGATGATTTGATGATGATACTTGTATAAACGCCTCCAACCTGTTCAATATTTTCCCATTTCTGGAGGAAATTTTCCTGAGCACAGCACAATATAACTAGACCTAATATTTAATACTTAAGCTTTAATATTTTTCAAACTTCTTTGAACACTGTATTTATTGAAGACTTTAACTTATTAATCTTTTTTTGCAGCTCAAGCCTGCAGTCTGTTTTCTGCAGGTCCTTGATGAAAATGGACTCTTTCTGGTTCTGAGCATTCTTGAGTGCACTTAAACCCCACTTAACTAAACACATACAATAGAAGTAGCACCTAAGGTTTGTCAGTAGTGTCTGTCACAGTTTAACCCCAGTAGACAACTAAAGCACATCTTCTCTCTCATGCAGCCACCTCCATCCCCACCCTGGCTGAATGGGGAGGACAATTGGAAAACAAAATAAAATTCATGGGTTGAAATAAGAACAGTTTAATATGATTATGATGATGATGATGATGATAGATATAAGGGCATACAATCAGACTTTAGTTTGGAATACGCCTTCCCCAAAAACCCAAAACATCTAAGAGAGCTTTTCTTCTTACTAGTTAATGAAGAAATTGCTGTTAGATCATAACTTTCTAGCAAAAGCTACATTCCCTCTGAAATACTCCAATAGTTCTTTATGGGTGGGATAATATTTGGTCCCAAGTTGAGACCTTTATTGCCATTGCTGTGAGAACATTAATTCCAATCCAGCAGAAATGGGTACACTGTGAGTATTTAAACAGAAAGTAGAAGAATTTGAGAGGTATCTCTCTACTTCTACCTGGCATGAATAGACAAGTCTCTGAGGATGACAGTGGGTGTTAAATTGACCACATTGAGTGCAGAGGCAAAATCATGCTTATATGATGGTGATATCATTTTTTTTTTAAGTCAATGCATTTTATGTTTAGGAGAACAAAGCTGGAAATTCTCCACTTAGAAATTCCACTGTAAAGCATAAGCTTGACCATAGTCTGGTTTTAATTTTTATGGTCTCTCGAATTTGCATATACAGAACAGATGAAATAAGGCAAACAGGAAGTACCCCATCTAAGCATAAACCCCAAATAAAAGAAAACATAAAAAGTGAAAATACTCTGACATTCATCCAGTGAACTTGTAGTTTTAACAGAGCAAAATGCTTTTTTAGAAAATAGTGAATCTTTACAATGTACTGCTGAAAATTTACTTATTCTGTCCTGAGACGGAAATGAAGAAATAGCTTTCTATATTCAGTAATATGGAGGTGATTGCTAATGATAGATCTGAGGTCTGCACCATGCTAAGAAACAGTCCTGGTATGTTACATGCATAAGTGGCTTTTTACATATAATGCAAGCTGTTAGCAAATTGTGTATTTAGGCAAAAAATAGACCAGGTTGGACAAAAGTGTTAAGAGGAAGAGGGAACTGCATGTACTGGAAAAAAAAACCGTGTGTTTGGTCACTCTGCATTGACAAAAGCAGTTTAGGCATTGCTGTCGGAAAGCAAGAGAAACACAGCTTTTCATTATTGCCCTTGACTAGAACAGAAACCATTGCATCAAAAAAGATCAAGGATAAAGTTCTCAAAATCTGCCTCTGGGCACTGCAAATAGCATTCCCATTCATTTCAGAAGGAATTGGGTGTCTCCTTCCTTCAGTTCAAATAGCTGTTCCAGAAAATTCAGTGTGAATTTTCATTACTCACCAAGTTAGAAAATATTATCAATTGCAGAATTCGAATCCATTTATAATATATTCACATCTACCTTTACCTTGGCTCCAGTGCTGGAGTAATTTCATAGGCACAGTTCTTTGCATAGAAATTATCACTTTTTTCTTATGCAGCAGTAAATAGCATGTGCCACTACTTAATTCAAAATGGGCAATTACGAATCTTGCTAATGATGACACATTTATTGCGCTGACAAGACAACAGATTTCTCCCAGGGAGATAGTGTGCAGTGACTTGGCTGTTTGCTTGTTTGGGATCACCCAGAGGTGTGCAGCAGACCCTTGGAATTATGTGGTGCATCTGTCAGCCAGAGCTTACCAGCACTGCCTCTGCCTCTGCTGCAACCCCACACCTCATCATATGCCACGAGAGAGGCTATGGCATGAGAGATCTGCATTCCTACAACTATAAATGCATTTTCCTTGCCTCTCTGGAGGAATTTGAATCTGTTCTGTCACTGTGTATTCAGAATATCCATGCTTGAAGATATGAAGTCAACGTTCAGGAGCAATTGGGTGTCATTCTTTTGGGATGTAGAACCCCATAAACTCCCACCTAGTGAAAAAAGTCCAACAATCATTCACCCAGCCTGTTGTTTTTAGGGTAGGTTGAGGAAAGTTCATGACAGATTTTTTCTGTATTTAGTTGTAGAGCTATGTTCTCTAAATTTCTAAATCTAAGAATACAATCACAACAGGAGGCCTGGTTCAAAGCAGGTAGAATTTCCATCAACATCAGCAGAGGAAAGGGGAGGTCAAAGTTTTGTTCAAGTGTTTCATTCCTGATCAATGTACTGGCCAAATTTAGAGAGATTAACATACTGCAGCACCAACAGCTTTACTGGAGTTAAATAGGTTTACATCACCTAAAAGTGTGGTTCTGAGCTTTCATCTGATTGCAAGGTACTGAACAACTAATGCTAATAAAACTTCAAACCAAGAGAGTTGCATAGTGTAAGTTTTGAAATTTTATCTAAACAAATGCTGCTCTCTAAATGTATTGTATATTCTACAAAAGAAAAGGTTGTTCACCTTAATTATTTATGACTGACTGATTTATGGATTTTAGGTTGTTGTTCACTTTTGATTTTTTTCCATGTTTACTGCTTTCCCTGATCTCAATTTAACAATCCCTTTAATATTGATCTGGGTATGACAAGCAATGGAAATTTTTAATGTTCTGCATCATGTGGCATACTTCACTTATTGGGATTTACTGTCATGAATAATTTATAGCTGCGTTTTTTAATTTGTTATTGATTCTTGCCATCTTTTAATAAAGAACGCAGTCCTCAGTTTTGCTGGATTGACAGGTATGGGTAGGTGTGTTCTGTTCAACTGCTTATAGTACAAGAAAAACAGTGATATTTAAAAACTAACAGAGTCAAGAAAAATTGTCTTGAACTGGGAACAAATCAGAAAAAGAAATAGTCTTCCCTTTCACATAGAAATAACAATAATGATTCTTACTAGCTGTGTCCTGAATTCAGGACCCTACTGAAAACAGTTTACAACCACAGGAAAAATAAAAACATGTGATACAATCTTTTGCACTGTAGCAATCTCAAGACTGATTTCCTGATGATAATTATTTATGGATGAAATAGCTTATTAATAGGAACTTATTTCAGAATCAGGTGATGACATAGGTTGCCTAGTAGAAGGGTTCATGTTGTTCAAATTACTGAAGGAATTTGTTACTCATGTTTCTGACTTATCTGCAAATGATAAAAAAAATATCCAGACAAGGTCACTGCAAGCACATTTTCCATCTGTCAGTTGAGGAAAGAATGGCATCAGTAGGGAATAAAACCTTAGAAACAGTTGGTACTTTCTGAAGGCCTATGACCTATCTGAACTAATTAAGCACTCTTTGAACTACCAGTATTTCAGCCTTCATAATACATCATGCATAGTCATTGCCTTTTTTCTGGAGTAGCAAACTGCAATGCAGCAGATGGGATTTCCAAAAGTAGTGCCCTGTCCTCACTTATGCTGGAGTCAATGAGAGATTTCACATCTATATTTATGGGTAAGAATCATGATAACACTAACTCATTGACCTCAGCAGCAGCAGAGAGAAATCAATGATGATGGCCTTTGAAACAGCTTTTTCTCAGTGCCTTCAGCCAGCTTGGCATAAAAGACAAAATCAGAAACAGGCAGGTCACCTGGGTCACCCTTCCAACCACCACACTGCAGTGCCTTTGTAGGGAAGTTTTCAGGTGCTCATTCCCCTGCTGAGAACTGAGTGTGTGACACTTATGAGAAGTCTGTGAGTGCAGTCTCTGTTTTCCTTCCCACAGAGCAGGAAAAGAGAGACTGTGGTGGTATGAATTTTGTATCTCAAAATAATGAATATTTTTGTACCTCTGTATGACTAGGAGGACATTTTCCTTGTGCTGCCACATGTAGAACAAAAATATAAAAAATTTTAAGTACATTTGGGATCACAGAATCCAAGTTAAATATTACAACTCATTTTATGGTCACAAGCCATTAGTTGCAGCTCCAAATTGGCAAGAAAGTAGTAGTTCAGGATTCGTATGGATGTGGGAAAAATCTATGCAGAAAAATCTAAAAATTAATCAGAAAAAATGTGTTTCATAGCAATTCTCTTTTTTCATTTTAACACCCTATTGCTTATGATGATGGCTCATTAGCTTCTGTCAAATATTTCCTCATTTAATCCTCAGCCTTACTTCAGAAGAGCTACATTACATTTCTATTCTGGCTCTAAGGAGGTTTATATTTGTTAGTCTTGATTTCAAATTTATTTAATGCTAATCCACTTCACCAATTCATAGTACTTCAACTACATGTTTATTCATTTGTCATTCTTCTCCAATACTAAGTCTGTGCTTCAGTAATAAATTGTGCAAAATAGTTCTTCACAGTGGTGATTATTCTAAGTCACTGCTCAAAATTACTTTCATGTTACATAGAGAAATCCACAATAAGATATGGTCTGAACAATTAATGACTTCCTACACAAGTGCAGTCCATTCTCACCCTCTGTTCCAACAGCCTGTTAAAATAATACTGTTGGCAGCTAGTAAAAATTCTGAGTGCTCATTAAAAGAAAATGACAATTTTTTTCCCTTGGACAGTATATGATGGTAAATGTCTGAGAATTACCAATGCCAAAGACTTAACTGCAGCTGTGTGCTACCTACTAAAACAAATGGGAAATATTTTCTTTTTTAGTTTGACTTTTGTTTTGTTTTGGAGAAACTCAGAGAGTATGTAATTTTTCTGCTTTTGCTGAAGGCTTAAAATGACCATCTGTTGTCTTTAGGAAACAGAATCCCATGGAACACATGGAGTCCCTCAGTCAGGATATGTAACTTGTCTCTGTATGAACCTGTGGTGCATGATCTGCATACTGATGATTTTAAAATAGGGTGGAATATGACATAATCCTGGTGGATGTTTCCTGGAGTCCTGTGCTTGGATCCTATCAGGATGAATGTGAGTAGTCTCTCAGACCCAAAACAAATTTCTGTGTCCTTTGAGAAAGGCTGATTAGTTTATTCATATGTATGTGATGACAAGAACACCTTTAAAATGGCATAAAACTGTGCACCATTGTGACTCCAGGTAGGAAGGGTATCAGACACAGACTTGTCTTTGCACAGCTCTCACCAGCCTGGAATCCTGGAGTGAGGTTCCATCTGTGACCAGATGCCTTTGAAATGGTGAAACTTTGGAATGGTGTGGATGGTACGTCTCAGCCCAAGACAGATGTCAAAAATCACACTCTAGAGGTGCTAGACTGTCTGTCGACTTTCAAGTGAATCCAGATGAGTCGCTGGAGCAAGATATTTCATTCTGGATAGCTAAAATTAGGTATATATCTATACCAATTACCTACAAATTTTTGCTGCCAGCATGGCTTACAAGGACTAGTTTAGATTGTGTGTACTTGTCAGAAAGCAATGAGTGAGATTTGTTTTGACATTGTTTCACTCTAATGCAGCAGAAGATGGTAAGAATATGCAAGCACAGGGTCCTTCTGCATAATTTGTGTAATGACGATGATTATGGTACTGGCAACATTTGTGAGAAAAAGAGCAATTGACAGAGGACGGGAAGAAGCATAAGCAAATAAACTAACACAATAATCTAATCTCACCAGAAAAAAAAAAACAACAGAGCCAAATTTGACCCAAGGATTGCAATTGCAAATAGGCATTAATAGAATTCCTCAGTGAATGTAGCAGTACATAATTTAATCTGAAGTGCACTTGAGAAATTAGAAATGCTTCCCTTTTGCTGCTTTTTGTCATGGCAGAGGTCTGGATAAGTGTTAGGTTTTACTGTAAATTAACAAGATTAGTATGTCTGTAATTTGTCTACAAATAGTCTTCATCTGTTTAATTTCCCTCAGTGCTGTTACCCTCCATTTTATCCTCTTGAGATGCTTCAAGGGGAAAAGAATTGTCAGGGCAAAAAAATTATTTAAATTTCATTTTAAAATACCGTCTTGGGTTCTTAGGCTATCTTCTAATCAGGCTAACCATCTTGAAGAGCAAATACGGAATTAATCAAGCTTGTGCTTTCATGTTCACAAAATTCCTGAAACTCATAGCATACACTGCAAAGAAGTTAAACTCATAATATTACAGAACTTTGTTAAAATGACCTATGCCTTGTTTTCTGGAGAAAGGTTGAATAAGTGAACAGGGTACATAAGCAATCATTTTGTCAAGTACTTCTCTAAGAGCAGCTAATTAGATCCACTTCTATTCAAAGATAACAGGAATTACATAGGAAAAGGCTTAAAAATAAATGGAACTTTTTTTTCAGTTAAAGAATATTGAGATTATCTTTAGTGTAATTTTGAAAAGTCCTTTCATTGCTGTTACTCAGAAATTAAAGTGAAATCTCTTCTTAACCACTCCTTTCACTCAGCTTCTTCAGAATGACTTTCACTCTCAACACTTTCAGATCCATTTTGTAGTTAAAAAAACTAAAATGAGGATGTCCAATGGAAATCACCGACCTTTGCAGGATCTAATCTCAGCTTCTTCTTCCTTGAGGCTCAAGCAACATTTCTTCCTCTCCACAGACAAAAATATCATATAGTGAACAAAAAATGCTTTTCATCATATTATTAATCCCAAAGTGGTGATACGGACTCAACCATGTTTTATGCCATGCAAGCACAAAGGGAGAGGAGGGGATACCCAGCAGATGGTTATTACAAATGTGGCTCTCCTGTATACATTATATTAGCAGATTCTGCTCTTGCACATGAACCCTTTTAACTCTCAAACTGTACAACACAAGGGCTTACACAATATCAAGTAATTTTTGGCAGCTGCTGCTCAGTCTTACATTGCTGCCAGATCTCTGGCAGAATGAGCTGAATCCCTGTCTGGTATACAACCAGCACAAGGTCCTCATTATACTGGAATTTAATACTCAGGGCCAGAAGGCTCTACACACAATACAAACCCAGATTCACTCCCTTGCCTTTTGAGTGAGCAACTGTTTAATATGTGGTGCCTTACAAAGCTGCCATAATTAAATGGATAACTATTTATATACACATTCGGATCCAATGTAAATAAATAAGAATTAAGAAATTAATGGGATAAGTATCAGAAGTTAAATATGCTGAAATACATGCATTTATGCCACCAAGGAACAATGGCAATTGGCACTGAAGTCTGTGTAGGGCAATTATGACATGCAGAATGTCAAAGGCTGCAAGAAGTCTGCAGTACATCCCAATATAAATATGTATATAAATATGTACTGGTTTTAAAGCAAACCAGTGGGAGATCCCCAAGACAGAATTACAATTTAACAGGAAAATTAAGATAAAGGCAATAATACAGAAACACTGGCTTAAACTGACAGTCAGGATATGACCTGACACCCTGTTGGTCAGCGTGGTGGTAGCAATCTAATCAAATGTTGGCTGCAGTCCTGTTGGAATAATGGATGTGATTCTGTCGAAGTGGTGTAAAGTCTGATCCTTTTCTGGAGGTCCACTGATGATTATGGAGCTGTTCTCCTCTGGGAACCCAGTGGGTAGTGCTGCCTGTGGTGTTCCAACCTCAGCTCATATCCAGGTAGGAATGCTTGGTTCCTCCCCTTGTGTGGAGCATCTCCACACATGAGGTGATGTTATCAATCGTGCAGTGGGACTCAGTGGGCCATTAGCAGAAGATATCTCCCAGTTATCAGAGATGTGTTGTGGAAGAGATAAAGAACACTGCCCCACCTTTTTTAACAGCTTATGAAGATGGTGATAGAATACATACCTTTGGTTACATCTTACACTGTAAGCTAAGACAACACAAATACAGTTCTGCACACGTAACACAAATCCTTTTCTGCTCATTATCCAGGACAGTATTTTTAAAAAGAGCTATAGATTAAAACCACCACAAATTTTTTTCCATGGTCTTTTAAATGTCAAAGTCCATCCATTCTCCAAGTGGGAAAGGAGGAATATCTTACTGAGGTTCTTAGCAATATGTTCTTGTGAATAAAGATTGTCCCAAAAATATCAGTTCAGTGCTATGTTTATACTGCCAACATGCACACCCAACAATTTGTTACACATAAGTCCTTGATAAAGCACCCTCCTTCTAAGAACAGTCTTGTTCATCCAGAGCTTTAGAAGCTCTGGGCCCCCCAACATAGGAAGGACATGGACCTGTTGGAGCAAGTTCAAAGGAGAGCCATGAAGATGCTCAGAGGACTGGAGCACCTCTCCTGTGAAGAGGTTGAGGGATTTGAGTTGTTTAGCCTGGAGATGAGAGGGCTCTGAGGAAACATTACAGCAGCTTTTCAGTACCTAAAGGGGCTACAGGAGATATGAAGAGGGACAGTTCACGAGAGCATGGAATGATAGGACAAGGGGTAATGACTTAAAACTGAAAGATATGCCTCAGCCTGGAGATCTTGAGAAGCTTTGTGTGGAAGACGAATACTGAGGCAGCACTTCTGGACATGGACAGCAGCATAAGGCTGAGAATCTAGGGAACCTTTCATTTGTCGGTCTAAGCAGAGTTTTTTGACTCATTTTACTCATCCTGCCTGCCTAAATACTATAAAAAAATATTATATCTTTTATCCTAAATGAATAGGTAATCAGAGTAACTCTAATGGGATCAAATGGCTAAGCAGGGAGGAAAAAGGAAATATTTTGAATGACCAAGTCAAAATCAATGATCCAGGCTGTAAACAGAAATATTTTCCTTTTAATTAATTCACCCTCAGTGTTCTTTTTCATTAAAATTTATTTGAGACACTGTAATTCAGAAGGCGATAACTGCAGAATGTGGAGATATAGATACTGGGCTTTAAATCAGTTCTTGGATGTTTGGGGTTATTTCATTGTGTCTTGATTTTGAAGCAACTTCACAAAATCAAGTGTTAGTGCTATGAGGCTGTTTGGCACAAGAACCCTTAAGGACCTTGAGGTTAAATAAAAACTGAGATAGACTGCTCATGCTTCTATTTATAGTAGAATTACTACGACTTTGTGAGCATTTCTATAAGACAGATTAAAATTTTGCCACTGAAATTCCCTCTACAGGCTGATATTTATCACAACAAGGCTTTAGTATTTTAATAGCTCCTTAAAATTAGACTCTGATGCTGGAAAAGGCTTTACTGTTTAGATGAAAACTGGCTGAAATTCAATTTTGTTTCCTGGGAATTGAGGACATTTTGAACAAGTTTTTATTTCAGGATAAAAGTAGTGCTTCAAATTTCCCATGGAAGCAAATATGTTTTTAAAAGATAGTTTAATATTGATATTCTTTGAGAAAGAGTATGAATTTG
Source organism: Acridotheres tristis (assembly GCA_037013685.1). NCBI lineage: Eukaryota > Metazoa > Chordata > Aves > Passeriformes > Sturnidae > Acridotheres > Acridotheres tristis. The sequence continues at coordinate 5,432,678 of CM072889.1, read as the reverse complement.
AGCAGACCTTCCTAAAATGAAAACTAATCAAAATGACATAATTACCAGTTTTCCAGAGCGTCCTGGGTGTCAGAAGACATTGCCATGAATTAGAAATAATAAGTGAGTTGAAAAGTGGAAGACTCATAGCTGGGTTTGCCAGAGGTTTGATGGAGCTTTGCTTCATGAGGAGGAGATTGGATTTTCTGAGTCCACTGAGGCCTCTTTGGAGCATCTCCTCCCAGTTCCATGTTTATTTGGTATTCCATATGCCACATAAAATGAAGAAATAGTCTTCTTATTTTGAAAATGGGTACAAAGAGAGACAAAAGACAATGCCAAGATATAAGCTCATCTTTGCATAACTTAACCTTGGGAAGTCTGAAGCTGAGAGGAACCAGGAAGTAAAGCCAAAGTAGCTGAGAAGAAATATGTTGTATGGACCTGTAATTTGGACTGGAGGATGGTGGATCCATCCAGTCTGGAGTCACAGTAATGTTCTTTCAGGCCAGGAAACTCACTTGGCTTCATATCTTCTACTAAAAAATTCAGGAAAGAAGGCCTGACCAAGTGGGCCTGTACATCAAGGCAGGAGATATTTCAAATGAGATTCCCATTTCTCACTTCCAAAACTGTTCCACTCTCTATACCAAAATAATTCTTTGCTCATAGGGCCTGTGAGAGCCAGTGACTTTGCAACCAAGTGAGTCAGATGTACCTTTGGGAGTCTCTTGTGTCTGGAGGAATTATATTAATCCAGAGCAAGATGACAAGTGGTAGATTTGAAAAATCAATATTTTAGTTTTAGCTACTCAGATCGTTCATGGTTCCAAGAATATGTGTTTATCTGTCCAAAGGCTCAAAAGAAAAGCTGTAGTTGAGCCAGCAGCTTAATTCCCCTGGCAAAAAATTCCAAGATGCTGTCAATGCTGAACAGTCAGTGTTTATCATCAAAAGGCATCATCTCCACTGGTTTTCTTTGGTTTAGAACACAAAGTTGTAACACACATTTTCAAAACTTTAAATTTAAATAATAATTTTATTAAAATAATGACAATAGCATAGTTGAGATCTGTAAAATTTAAAGGTGTGGTTTACTGTGAAACATATTTTTCTTAAAAACTCGCTATGACTTTTTCTAACTTTATATAACTCTATGAACAATTTATACTCCATTAAAGGTCTATAATACGGAACACACATTGGTTTCTCTATCTCCCTAGCAGAACCCCAGAGGAGATATCAAAATATAGGTAGTGAGCAAATATTAAATTAAAGTCAGAACTCTTGTCAGATTTAAATATGGCTATTGATAGAATATAAACTCCAAATGAATCTCCTTTTTCTTTGTGTTTAACAGCACTTTGAAAGTGCATATATTTTAATTTTGCCAAAACAGAATAGAAATAAAAAGGAATGAAATTACTCGACAGCATCATAAAAGTATTTAAGCAGTCATTTAAATGTGGAAAACCTCAACCTTATTCTAAATCATTATGGCTATGGTTATAAGAATTTATACTGTCTTATGTGATCACAGCAGTGATTGCCAACTTAGGAATGATCATCCCTGAAATAAGCTACAATATTTTACTGCAAGCCATGGAAGTAATTAAATTAGAACAAAAAAAAAAGCTGTGAAGAGAGTGAGACATAAAGTCAAGGCCTGCGGTTTTACATTTTATTGTGCTAAATCTGCAGTTTTGGCACAATTTCCAACTGAGGCATCATGCACATCATCAGCTGTCAGTGTGTGTGTGTGTCTGCCATCTCCTAGGTTTTACTGTAAGAAAGGTTTGGCACAGGACTCATTAGTACATTATCCATCAGTACACACCAACTTAATGAATCTCAATCAGAAATAATTTGTGCTATTTCCTCGAAATAACAATTCATACAACAAAATCACCAGTGAAGTAGATTCACGACTGAAGTGCATCATGGAGGTGTGGATGGGTGCATGCAAATTTCTTTCCTAAACTTCAGGAGTTGGGTAGGAAATATCTATAGCCTACTTCTTTTGAACAAAAGATCTATCAGATTCTCTATGGGTACGTATTTGTGAAAACTCTTCATGGAGGTTTATTCCTGTAACAGTTTTGACATTAAAAAAATCAGCACTGTGAACTGGAGAATAAATTCTGAGTCTCTAAACTCAATTCTTCAACCAAGTCTAAATATGAGTGTTGCTAACCCAGCAGACTCTGAGCTCGGTTTGCTTCCTTGACTCTAAATTCTAATTGAATGCAAATAATGACGTAAGAATAGTAAGAATAGTAAGAATAGTTTGCAAGATGGGGCAGTGCTAGATGGAAGCAGTAGGAAGTGTTCAGCAGCTGATCATGTATTTTTCTTTTTCCAAATTTAGCATTTTTAGTCACAGAAAATTAAGCTGAATTTCAGAACTAGGGAAAAGTTCCCAAACGCGTCTAAATAACAGTGTCTTCTGAAAAAAACACTTTGAAAATTATGAGCTCCCTTTGAGCTAGCATATGCCAAAAGAAGGGTTGAATTGCAGCTGTTCCCAGTGCTCAGCATATACTTTCAACCTGTTCTTGGTTTCCTTTTCTATTAAAAATGTAACTAACTCTTTCTCTACGCTGAAAAATTAAAAAAAAAAATGCAGTAACTTCTTAAAATTCAGCATAGTTTAAAAGATCTCTTTAGTAAAGAATTTGATTTTTAAAGTTAACACTAGGCAGCTTCCACAAGGCTTTTTACAGCTCCCACATGGAATATTATCTTGTTTCAGGTTTAAAAAAAATATAAATCTCTTGCTGGTGATGACTCTGGCTTTCAGTAGATTCCTTGATGGTTCCTGCACAGGATGACATGTTGTGTGTCTCTGGCCCCTGCTGAGTGAAGATGCTGGGGAGGTGCTGGGGCTGAGCAGAGTCAGTAACATCACTCCAGCCACCATCAGCACAGCACAGGCAGGGCTCTTCTTCACTCTCAGAGCTGATGTTATTTCTTTGGGACTCAAATGTAATTGCAGTGGAGAAGTACCCTCTCTAGGCTGACAAATGCCACTGCACAACAGGATTAATATTTCACAGGCTAAGTGGAGTGAGACAGCAGAAGTCAAAGCAACAGTTCTGGAGATGGCAGTGGTGACAGAGAGGTGGCTTTTTTTTTTTTTTGGTCTGTGTTATAAAACATTTCTTATCAAATGAATATGCACAATTATTAATAGCTATGAGCTATATAAATGATGAGGTCATATACACAAACTAACAGTAGTGTTGATGAAACCTTATGACTTAAGCAAATGTTATCAGAAGATATTCTCCTGGGTCAGTTTGCTTTTTGTTAAATGAATAAATATTAGCCTGGCAGTTGCATAATGAAAGAAAAAAAAAAAAATTGCAAACTTTTTTCCTTTGATGTAGGGCCTGAATAAGTGTGCAGAAAAGCAGGCATTAGGGAGCTGAGGATCAGCACTGTGCCATCCTCTTTTCCTGTGAGTGCTGCTCTGCTGGGTCCCAGTGATGGGAGCTGTGAGGAGGTTCAGTGATTCATCCGTAGGTGGATGGTTGTCACGGGTGGGTGAAGTACTTCCTATATATAGATTGTGTATGGGTTCACAGCACACTTGAGGATGTCCTGGAATGAAAGGTGCTCTCAAAAAGCCCTGGGTAAGTAATTATTTTATTATTATAGCAAGGCACTAGCAGCTGTCAGTCCCAATAATTGGATCAACGTTCATATTGTAAATACCAGCAGGTTTGACACAGCTGTTTATAGTTCTGTAGCAGATAAATTATGTTCTATGAAACTGATTTTATTTCAGGTGAGATTTCTGGGAGATGGGAGGAACAAGGGCCAGAGTGTTCTTTGCTGCTCTTTGCAGCTGTTAGAGATCCCAGTGCTGGGGGCCAAACAATTTCCCCTCTGCTGTTGTGAGGTGGCCGGAATGGGACAGGCAGCTCCTGCTCGTGGCTGTGGTATGGGCAAGTTCAGCGCTGCAGTTTAAATCAAATCCTGATTTCTGGTCCCTGTCCTGCACAGTGCAGCTCCTCGGTGCTGAATCCAAAAAGGTACAGGAATGCTCTCACTGCTGACTTGAGCTGTCTAGGCCTGGCAGTGAAATCTAATTCTAAAGGCATTTAATAGCAGTAGACTGGCTTGCCTAGATAACAAGGAAATGTTGCTACTCTCCTCCGGTCAGAGAAGTTAATCAGAATCTCAGGAAGTTGTCACCTGCAGGGGTGCACAGCTGGAATGTCCTCCTGGAAGACCTTGTCTCCTTTCTAAAATATGGCACAAACCTCACGTCAGGAGGACAATCCTCTTGTGTGGTAACCTTAAGTTTAGTGCTCTTTTCCAAAACCATGCAGTGTAGCTTCAGTTTCTTCCTCTGTTTGAATATACTCAGCTTTAATTCTTCTGAAATCCCTTAATATCAGAGCAAATTGGGTCATTAATTCCTGTTAACCCCCATCTAAACTCACATATGACAAAAATGATATACTGAAGTAATATTTTGAAATAAAGTAAATGAAGTAAAATTTTGCCTTTCCTCACTGATACATAATTATATCAATGGCACTGTGCATTTGAAGCAGTGTTTCCCAAGATGATCTACAATGTATATTTTGGAAAACTCTTAAGAGGGAATGCTATGAACTTCAGAAGAGGTTTAGGTCCAAATCCAGAAAACTTCCCCTTGATGATATGTTTACTTTTTCCATCACCTCCTCTCTCCTTCCCTGGTATGAATAATGTATCAGTGCTTTTTTTGGTTGGGTTGTTTTGTTTTGGAGTGGGTTTTTTTTGTTGTTTGTTTGTTCTCTTAACACCTCAAGAAAATGGAGATGTTAATTTCTTACAGTGGCAGCTAAGACAGGCACAATTAAACAGTTTACTTTCTAGGGATTGCTCAGTGAATTCTTCAAGAAGTTTCTGTGCAGCTGATGCAGTCGAGGGCCAGGCTATCGATTGCTCGCTGACAGCAGACAGATGGCCTGGCAGCAGAGCTGCTCATACTTTTAGTGGGGTACCTCATTAATAAAACCAACTACGAGCTTAGGTTTGCAGCTCCCTGGTATTTGAAAAGTGGTGCAGCACACTGCAAAAGTAGTTTATTGGATCCCACGTGTCATTCAAGGAAATCAGCAATGTATGTTACTGGTGCCCTGCATTCTCTGACAAAACACCTGGCTATAATTTCACATAATTTACATTTCAAATAAAACAGTGACAGTTAAAGGATCAATTCCCACTCACTTTGCTCTCACAAAAAATCCCACTGAAACTAAGCCAGCCCTGTAAAATGTGGACTCTTGCTCCTTGTTTGTTTCCAGGAATTGAATTTCCCCAGGGCAGTGACCTGTGTGATCATGTTCACCAGTACAAAAAGATTCATTGCTTCACAGTCACTACTTTTGTACATGGCTAAACAACAATAAGCTAGTCCAAAATCCTAAACAATGAAAGATTATTTTATAATAAAGAAAAATAGATTAATAACTACTGTGAGGCTTAATCACAAGAGGTATATCCGCAAGGATACTGAGAGCACTGTGGGCAATATTCTTAAATGCTGTGTTACTGTTTACAGAGTCTGCTGTTCTTTTGATGTATTTTCTATATAATCTATGTATTTTCGGAAGAAATTTCTGCATATCCCTGTAGTCTTCTTTGTCAATTTGATAAATGTTTGATAGTTCTATTCAGTAAAATTTTAGAAAGGTTTCTTGTGTGCTGTCACCTTTTCTTAGTAAAGTTCTCCACAGGAAGAATGGTGATGTCTGAAGGTTAAAGTGGTTGCATTCAAGGGTTTTACTCAAGAGGCTGTATTTTTTAATAAATGACTGTCATTTAAGAAAACTCAAAGTGTATGGAAAAGTATTGTTCCTAGGGTGTTTTATTGTACCTTTTTTGGCTTTTTTCATGTTTACCATTTGTTATTCTTCTATTCTTTCTCTCTCAATTACTATTGACGTTCAGGATGACTGTCAGCTGATGGCTTTTTATAAGTTGTTCTGCAAGCTGAACACAAATAACATGACAGCTTGCAGGCTACTTGTTGTCATGGTGTTTTTACTTTGTTCTGGGTAATGCCATATAAAGAATATTACATCTCGACTCCTATTTGCATCAACCAAATATTTTAACATTAACACAATAATGTCAGAATGGCAGGATGTTTATGACACTACCAGCAGCAAGAAAGCAGAATAAAATTATGTTCTGTTTCCGCCTACATGTTTTCACCCACTCCCAGGCTCTGTACTACTGTGGCTACAGGATTGTTGATTTCTGTGGAGGTAAGTTGATTTCAGGTTCTAAGCCAAATTATGAAACCTAATTTAAAAGGTCTGACTGCATTTGCAGGCTTTGTTAAGTGAGATGTAACATAGGGAATGTCACCCTACATGCTGCTCTTTGAACTGTCTTCCACCAATTTACTCGGAGGTTCTCTTAGTTTTAGAAGTTCTCCACAACATTGACAGCTTAAAAGGCTCCAAGGAATTACAGCACTGACCAATAAAAATAAAAAAATAATTTGTGAAAAATAATTCGTGTAAGAACATTACCAAATTATGCATTACAGAAATTTCCTGCACGAAGAAATATCTCTACATGTGAATACTCTTCCTGTATTTAGGTTTGGTGTATTGTATTTGGTTTGGTATATTATGTTTTGCTTTATTACTATAGGTTTGACTTTGCTTTACTGTTTGGTTTATTAAACTGTCTTTCCTGAAGGATAAAAGGCTTTTTAAGCAGGAAGATGTCTTTTAAATGCTTGCAATACAGTAACTGTAGCCACAGCTCTCACCGTACAGCTGGTTCAAGTTTCCAGTGAAGCATTTTGGATAAAACACCTCTCAGTGTTGTGGTGTTAATTGTTGGATACAAGCAGAAGTGTGTGTGTGAACATCACTCATATGTTCCTGTATGATCTGCAGCAGCTTTGCAAACCAACTCCTGTCACTATGTGCAATTTTTTTTTGTCTGCAAAGCAGTGTCGTCTGCAGTTTTTCTCTCTTCCTCTGTAGTATGCATGTTTGGGAACATAAAGAACAGCAGGCAGAGCCTTGCTGGAAGCCCTGAGGTTGTCAAGAAATACCTGCTTCAATACAGTAGGCTTCGTCCTAGAGAAACTAGAATAATGCAGTGCAGGAAGGGCTGTGAGAAGGGCTGTCAGACACAGTTTGGACACTCAGAGCAGCTGGTGTGGTGGTCCCTCCACAGCAGCAGTGAAAAGGTTGCACAGTGTCTGTGTTTGTGGCATGACCTCCTGCCTCTTGGCTGCTTCCATCCCAACATCAGCACCACCTTAATGCTTCCCGAGTTTCCTCTTGTGCTTGGGGAAAGACCTTGCCAAGACCTGGGGAGCTGAGGAGTTTTTTCCCTCAGAATCTCTCTCAGGCTCTTTTGAACACGGTGTGCTTACAGCCTAGCCCAGGGTGCTGGGAGCTCTCAGTGGTGGTTGCAGGTGTCAACACACTCATTAGTTAAGCATGCGGTCAATACTATTATTATTTTCTCCTACACAGTATCTTTCTAGATAAGACCTAGGTGCCAAGTAAATAAAACCAGAGAATAAATGCCTCATTTTGGTGTCTCTTTATCCATGTTAGGCCACAACAGCCTTTTCATTTTCCAAAAGCCAGCCCCTGAGGTAAAGAAATCCACCCTTCTCTCCCAGCACTGCAAAAGAGAGAGAGTGTTGCCTTTCCTGCACTGGCAAATATTAAGGACAGAAAGAACCACTAGATCCTCCTAGTTTAATATGAACAAGGGTATATACCTGGGCTTTACACATGAAAAATACAAGTATTTTTATGGAAGGAACTATTTAAGTGAAAGAAAACAAACAGAAGCAAAAACCACCACCCAAATACAAGTTTTATTTCACTGTGATTTTATTTCCTTTTTAAAAAGCAAAAGCAATATATTAATATATTCTTTGTGCTTCTCCTATGCTTTATGCCAAACAGGGCACAATGGATTCATCTGGGAGTAGTTATGTAGTTATTTTTTGCACACTGTTTCTCACTTTTCCAGGATGGCCTCTTATCTCATGTATTTCAGTACTGTTCTTGTTGAAAGAAATCAGAGGTTTAAGGATGAAATTTGCTTCAATCAAGTTGTCAAAAAAATTCCATACCTGAAATGCTTACTGATTCCTTATCACTTTACTGTGAAGATGGAGAGCAATTTTTTCTTCCAAAGTTCTGAATTCATAGAAACAAAAAAGAAAGTGGAAATTAATAAATAATGCATATACAACTTACTCAAGGCCAGCTAATGGACAGGACAATAGCCAGGCATATTCCATAGACACATAATGTATTAAATTTTTTTTAAAATCTAATTGTCATCAAACAAATTAGATCAAGCTTTATCCTTTTCTTCATTCGCATTCATTTTGTGGCTTGTTTTGCTCCCAAGAATTGTCACATTATGTTCTTCTCTCCCCCCTGCCCTTCACAGAAAATAATAGCATACACATGACCCCATCCTGCTGATTTTTTCTACTAGGACTTTATCAAGATTCTTTTTTCCTCTGAATCCTTCTGGAACTTTGGACAACTTCAAAAGGGAAGATAAACTTCCATGTTGAATTTAGTTTCACCTTTCCTGGCAAATTAGAAAGAGCTTCACCAGAGAAATATTTTTGGTAAGAAGAATATACAGTATCATTCTAAAATACCCTAGAGACTAGAAATAAACCTTCAAGCTTCTGTGTGCATGAGCCAGCTTTTTAAGGAATATTGGTTGGAAAGGCAAGAGAACGAAATATTATTCAATTATGCATGTTTATGACTTTTTTTTAGCATGATATAATGAAAGGTCAAATGCTTATACATTTTTTGGCACTGAATTATGCCATTTATATTGTTATAACTCTACAGACAACCAAAACAGAAATGGTTAGACTACTGGCTGTCTTCAGGCTCTTTAACAGAAGAAGATATAGAAAATAACTGGTTTTCAGAGACACCTAAGGACATGCTATTGCAGGTTACCCTGGAGGCAGCTGAACCCCTCTCAGCCACTCACTCCCCCACAGTGGGATGGGGAAGCAAATCAGAACTGCAAAACTGAGAAAACTGGTAGGTTGAGATAAAGACAGTTTAATAGGTAAAGCCAAAGCTGCATGTGTCAGCAAGGCAAAAGAACTAATTCACTATTTCCCATGGGCAAACCATTGTGCAGGTATTTTTGGGACAGCAGGGCTCCATCACACATAACAGTGACTTGGGAAGAGAAACACCATCACTCTGAATGTCCCTCCTTCCTCCTTCTCCACAGCTTTACATGCAGAGCATGATCCATTGGGTCTGGGATATCCCCTGGGTCAGCTGGGGTCAGCTGTCCTGGCTCTGTCCCCTCCCAGGGCCTCTCACTGATGGGCTGGGTGAGGAGCAGGAAAGGCCTTGGCTCTGGGTAAACTCTGCCCAGTGACAGCTAAAACCAAGGTTGTTTTAATCACACTGAAAGTACAACACTGAAATGACACTTAAACTTCATACAAGCTACTGTGAAGTAAATGAACTCAATGCCAGCCAAAAACAGTACGCATAGATAAAACTTGAATTCAAAAACAGTTGAGCAAGACCATTGTAATTGCTTCCATCAAAATCCTTTACTTACAAGTGTCCTAAAATCAAGTGCCATACCTTGAGAATGCCTTGTCAGCAGAGGCAGTTCATATTTGCAATTCATTCATTTAGCACAAAATCATAAATATACTTTAATACTTGAGACTTTGACATCTGGGAGTTTTGAACATTTCAGCTGGAAAATGTTAAGCAAGACCGAGTATTGTATAAAATGCTAGGGCAAGTTATCTGTCGGGGGGTGGGGGGAAGGGAAAAGAGCAGCGAAGAAAGGAAGTCACTAAGTCTTTTTCAGTGGCTGCTCTAATGGAAGAACAATTGTATTATGATGCTGGGACAGACCCTCAAGCCTCTTATGATGCTGCAGCAGCAGAGGTGACCTTAAACTCACCTGACTGACCTGACCTGACTGAGCATTGATTTCCTGCAGTTCTTACCCAGAGGGCAGGTATCACCATACTGACAGAAAATTACAAGGAATTAAGGACTTTGTCTGGAAATAAAGGTTGAGCCAGGCAGCTGATTTGGCTCTGTTTGAAATGACCTCTTTGGGCAGTGCCTGTTATTACAGAAGCTGTGACTGCACCGAAACACAACACAGGGATGGCTGCATTTCACAGTCTCAGAATTCAAAACATTTCCACAGAGTTATGAGCACAAACTGAAGTCTGAACAACAAAACCAGATGAGAATCTCAATAAAACACATCACTTAATAAGTGCTTGGTCAGCTGAACACAGAAACCAGGAAGCCTCAGTTGACTGAACTGGGCCTTATTACCATGCCAGCAACATAGCAACATCCTTTGAACTCTACAGTTCTAGAAATTCATCTGGTTTACATAACAAAACAATAAAATTAAAGTAGATGACCTTTCTAGAAACTGCTTTATAGAAGTTAAAACTTAAAACTTAAAATTAAGATAGCCATTTTGACTGAGAAAATATTTTGTGTTCAGAATTTCCAGACTCTGGCAGCTCTGAAGATCTGATAACAGATATTCAGAGAGCCAAAGGGAATTCAAGGTGTTTCTTGTGTCAAATTTATTGTGTGAGCACAGATGATTTTTCAGAATTCCCAGCTTTCTAAAGAATAAACACCAGAAAAATTTCTTTTTCCTCTTGTATGAAGAAGCTTTGGAACCCCAGATCAGTTTATGAATGAGAGCTTTCTTCAAGAATGGCAGCTAAAGCTGATGGAGGGCAGTATGTGACAGAGTCAACTAATAATTCAAATGGAAATAATAATTAATTATACACACGTGTATAAGTTCTCTTTATTTTAATTTCTTTATTTTGATTTTGCTAGCTCCAAGTCTCAGATATTAGTTTCTGCTATGCTTATATTAAATAGAGTAAAGAATGATCTGTTTGTGGAGATATTAATCATTTAATAAGATAGATTTATTATTTACTAAAAAGCTGCTTTTTTTCTAACCAACTCACATTTTACTTAGTTCTGTGAAGCATTTTATCTCTTCTAAAGCCTTCCAATCCTAGAGTTAAATAACTATTGATGATGACTAATCTTTTCTACTTTACACAAAGCTCAATCTTGAGGTTCCTCCCCGAGTCCAAATTATCACCAGGACTACCCTGCTCTGCAGTTTCAAATATTTTTAACTGTCTTTTTTTTTATTTCCTAAAGAACTAAACACCTTCAAAGCAAAGTTTCTTAGAATAAACTCAGAGCAGGTCCATCAGTTTTGCACTTACATAAGTTGGTTCATTTCCTATTCCTCTGTACTTTGCCAAAACCATTTTAAAAATGCATAATTCCATTCAGCTAATTAAATTTCCACTGTGTTTGTTTCCTCTATCTCTTCCTGAAATAAAAATTCATCACACATTTAACCTCTTACTTAACAGCCTTACAAATTCCATGCATCATGCCAGTGAGTGATAAATGCTTAAGCAGGTAGGATCCCAGATGTTCTTTAATACATTCATGTATTGATTGGTTGCATTTCTTTCAGTAATAGTTGAACCTGAACCTGCAAATGTTGTCTAAAAGAATCCTTCTTTCCCCTGTTACAATTTTTAATAAAGGATTTGCATAGCACAGTACAGAAAGGTGGGTTGGTACACTGAATTAAGCTGATAGTAATCATCTAATGCCAATCAATGTGTTTATGATGTTAAACATCAAGATTGTCTTTCATTTATGGTCCAGCTGTCAATTGAACTCAGCCAGGATATATCTGAATGCTGGAGGCACACTGAATGTCAAAATCTGACATGAGTATGCAGAGAAAACATTTTCACAGGAAAGCAAATATAAAAATATTCTGACATTTATTCCTGGTTTTGAGAGTTTATGACAAAAAATATTCAATCCAGAGATTAAGGATTAAACAGCTCAGAGCTGGTATGGAATAAATAGTAGCATTTTGCACAGTGCTGTCCTCAGCAAAGAGTGAGCACAGTGCTGACATCAAGGAACAGAAAAGCTGAGCCTTTTGCTCTTTTTCTGGTATCTACATAAGATACAGGCTCTCTGGTTTATAGATGCCTTTGCACCTTCCCAAAATTGGTAGAAATCCAGTGTCCCATATTGGTCACCTTTCTGTAGTTGCAAAAGTGCAAGTTTATTCTCCTAGCAACTGTAAAATATCAGAAAGCTGTAGTGTCAGTGTGGTTTCCTAAGCCATCTGTGTCTCTAATCTATTTTTCCTATTTTAATTTATATATTTATTATATTTATAATATTTCCTATTTTTTCTATTTTAATCATCAATATTCTGATCTACACAGCCACAGTTGGGTTTTGTTTGCACTACAAATACAATCAGTTACTCAAGATCTAGTTATGTTGGACTGCAAATGATGGTTTTTTTGATGTAATTTCTTTGGAATGATAAAGTTAATTTATCAACCCCTTTTTTGCCACCCAAACATAAATTTTCCTAAGAGGATTCCTCGGGTTCATATTGGTTTGCTTTCACATTTATTGCTGTTTCCCATCAAATTGCTGATACAGCTTAAACAGTGCTCAGTACCAAAAATTTGTGAGAAAATTATTAAATGTATTTTTTTTAGTTTTATTAAAGCTTTATCTGAAACATCACTTTGGTACAACTTTCTAGAAATATATATTCATGATTACTTGCAGTGCACTTAATTCATATTATCATGGTCTGATTATTTAAAAGTATGTAAATGTCCTGGTTTGCATGATTTACATAAGAATATGGAATATTTTTATACTTTCAATATTTTGGAACAAAGATTAATGAAATAGTAAAAAAAAAAAATCTGAATATTATCTTTCTCTATAGCAAGTAAAATCTGCTTAAACAATGTTCAAAAATTAAAGAATGTTCACTTATGAGAACATTCTATAGGAGGCAAACATGAGAAATTTGATTTGGCCAGAAAGATTCAAATCTCCCCAAACATATAATTTTCATTTTTGCAAACTGCAAATGAAATTCTTTTGGGACAAATTTCCGGTCAACATGAATAGAGAAAAGCCCCTCCTTCATATTATTCAGCGCAAAGTGCTATGAATTTGTTTTAAACTGCATCTTAGTGACATAGCGTACATTTTCCAAGGAATCTTGCATCAAGATATCAAAGAGAAAATTTGAAAGGATACATTTTGGAAGTATTGAGAAGACATAATAATGTCTGTGGTGCACATGCAATCAGATAGTGGAGCTGTGGATTTGTTCCACAAAAATTGGTTCACAAATGATCAATATGTTCTTCTAATAGTAACAGATCTGAGAAACCCAACTGTTCATGTTCAGGCCCTCCTGTTTTTTGTTCAATATTCACCCTGCCAAACCTCCAAGGTCTGTTCCACATTCATAAGGAAAAGGAATCTTTCCATTCTAGTCAGCTCAAAATGTGTCATTCCTCTTGTCTGCATTGTGCCATGAGACTTACCAGCACATGGCAGCTCTCAGAACTCTGAGTGCTTCTACTCCACAAGTAAATAATAAGTGGAACAAATGAGCTATTTTAGAAGCAAACTGGATCCCACAAATTGGTTCAAGTTTGCCATTAGCAGAGCACTGCCACCCTAAAACCACCTTATACTCTAAACACCAAGGTTCATTATTGATGATTTGGATGGCAGAATAGAAAGCACTTTAATATGAAGATGATAACAATTAGAGAGGGACGGCAAGCACTTTAGAGGACAGGAATTGAATTTGAAAAGATGTAGTAGAATCAGTAAAATAATAAGTAATTCAGTGTGTGTCACAAAGTGATGCCTACCTACAAGATAGAATAATATAAATGGTTCTACAGAAGGTGATATGAGAATTAATGGACAAAAAATGGAACAGTGTCCACAGGGCCATAACCTAACAGGAGATGTGTGTAGGAATGTTATACATACAATACCTGAAGTTTGCAACATTAGTGGGGCTCAGCTGGAGTACTAAATGAGATTTGGGCACAACATTAGGGCTGGATCAACTGAAGAAAGTAAAAAAAAAAAATCAAAACCCAAGGCACTTCCAACAAAATCTATGAAGAAAGCTGGAAACTAATGCTTTTATTTAGCTGAAAGAAGACCAGGGGGGAAATGAGTATTTATTTTAAATGACGACTGATGTCCTCAAAAGATTGGCAAAGAGAGGAAAGCACCAATGTGTTCTCCAGGACAATAAGGAATGGATTTAAGTTACCACAAAGAAGGTTTATCCTATACATTAAAAACATGCCCAATGGCAAGAGAATCAGGAGCTAAAACACAGCTGTTAAGAGAAGATGGGGATTCTGCATCACTAGGTTAGTTTAAAAACAGGTTGGACAAATGGCTGTCAAATATTATTCAGGTTAAGCTGAGTCTGTCTGGGATTAGTAAAGGAAACCAGTGACCTCCTGAGATCACATAAATCCTATTCTCAAGGTTCTGTGTGTGTTTTCAGATTTTTTTAACAGCTCTAAAACACAGAATACACTGCATGTATTGGGCTGAACTCAGAGCAAATCACACTGATTTGTGATTAAAAACAGCCCGATGGTTCACTATCACCAACATCACTGAGTCAATAATAGACACAAAGCCTTCACAAAGCCTTCTGAGTTTTATTCAGAGGGTAAAAGCTTTGGTCAAGAGACAGTTACCCTTATTTTTTTTTAAGAAATACACAAGGTCTATGGCAATTGTTGAAATTTGGTTCAGTAGCCTTAAATATAACAGATTTGTGGTCCTCTTCTGCCTTTCTCTGCATTTCAGATAGGAAACGACTGCTTAAAATAATGAGTTTGCCTCATAAAAGTTAGGCATTAAAATAATAAGTTAGAGGCCATAAAAACAAATGTCCCTTAGAGATTTTACCCATCTGGACTAGATAGAATATATAGCTCCTGCAGTTATTTTGCAAACAATATTAACAACATTATTCTAAAGCTTTCACATTGAATCTTAAGGGCCACAACACATATCTGTTCTGTCCCAAGGATTCATAGGCTTCAGATTTACATCTAAAACTCACAGATGGCCTTCCATGGTAATGGACCAACCCAAATCATTGACTCAGGGAAATACCTAAGCAACAGTTAAATCCATCTTTATGCAATAAAATGTTAATATGTGATTAATAATATTCTCATTTAAAACAGAATCTTTTCTGCTCCCATGGATGTTCATATATGCTCAGTAGTGCATTTAAATTCTTATCATTAATGTGAAAGAGGCCCCTAGAAGGGACCAAAGTTTAAATATCCTGAAATGTAAGATTGCTGGGGAGCTGGAACACAAAGCTAGATGCAAGTGTCAAGGTCAAGCTCTGACATGAAACTCTGTGTTCGCCATTAACAGCTGCAAGCAGTTGTTATGTCCATACCTAATTTGAATGGAAATTCATTACAGAGCATTTCAAGGAAAGAAAGCTTGGCTGATCAATATGAAAATGGCAATTATAGATTAGCGTATGGTTTTTTTTGGTTGCTCAGCACAAAATAGTTAGTATACTTTGAAATTACTTTTTTCTACTTTAATGAGGCTGATCTAATTCCTAAAGCCTTAGACAAAAATGGCAATTGACAGGCATCATATAATATTTACAGGAGAAAATTAAAAATCTATACAGCATCTGTGAGTGATTAAGCTTTCTCAATGAATAAGAAGTGTTTGAAATGAGCAGCTATTATGGATAAAGAATAAATAAATGTATTATAAAGAAAAAGCCAACATTTAATGAGTATCTTCTTAAACAAGAAGATACTCTGCAATAATCAGCAGAGATCTGGAATGACAAGCTTTTCCCAGACCAAGGGAGGCAGCATCATGTGCATTAGTCCCAGGGTAGCTAGGAAATGTGGAATACCTCCAGAGCTGCTGAGAGGAATGACACTGGCTCCATCTCTGTGACCACGAATGCATATGCTCAACTTGAAATAAGGTTAAGCCACAGAGCTAAACCAGGAACAAAACTTTCAGCAAATGTCACCAAAGTCTGTCACTAAAGGATGCTATAGATTGAAGACAAGCAAGCATGTTAATTTAAAATAAAACATATTCCTGTCTTTAGTGGGCTAAGTTGTAACTAAATTTAAATTTGATTGCATTTTCTTGTTCCTTTCATTCTTTCGGCTCTGATTAGGATCAGAAGTATGAAATGACAAAATACTTGAGCAAAACAAAATTGAATCTTTCTAAAGCAGAGGTGAAGAGAGGAAAATCCTGTTCCTTAGCATCCTTCCTCACCATGTAGATAATAAATCTACAATTAGTTCAAAGCTATTCAGATAGTTATAATTGTCTGAATTGATTACTAATTTGAACTATAGAGCCTCAGTTAAATGAATCATCAGAGAATATCAAACATTGTTTTTTCAAGGCTTTTAAACTTATTTGCTACTGATTCTACTTGTTGCAAAATCTACCACTAACCTGTTTATGAATCATTCATAAAATGTTCCTAAGTTAAACAAATGCATTTCCTATCAATAAGTGTTTACCAGATAGTCTTGGTATATAATTTTCCTTCTCTTTCCTTTTCTGGCTGTAGGACTGCCTATAGGTAATTTTTCACAATTTCTGACATATTTGGTCGGCTAAATCACAGAGAGTTATTTCTCCTCCTTGACAGTGTGACTGAGGCATAGGAAAAAAAGAAGAAAAGAAATAGATAAGAATTGCAAATTAGGAAAAGCCTCTAGGATCATAAGATTTGCCATCCTGGTCTAAACTATCCTGCATATAGTCAAATACTTTGTGTCTGACAGTTTTCAGTACTGGGTCCTTCAAAAGAAGGCAGAAAAAAAATCTGTAGCAGGAAAGGGAAACTAATCAAGATAACTCACACAGTTCTTTGCCTGAACTCTGACAGTTTAAAGTTGGTTAACATCTACAAGTAGAAGTTGAAATGCTTCCAAATGCTGTCATCATTATTAATTCTATCTGTGAATATCCCTGATACTTTTATACATGCCAATTTTCTTTCCATTTGAATTTTTTTGCTTCAAAATAGCAAATGACAAATATAGCTTTGATGGCACAAATGCTTAGTCAAACAGCCACTTACAAAACTTGCAGAATCAATACATCCAGCAACACAGAAAAGCTGTCAAAATGTGTGTCTAAAGTACTAGGAAAACATACTTCATATTTCTATTAATGAAATAGAAATTTTGAACTCTCAAGTAGCAGCATTAATAAAGAAGTCTGTGGGATAAAAGAATAATCCCCGAAAATTCAAAAGTGTTATACATTTTTTATGATCATGTGTCAGTTTATAAAGTTTATATTGGACTCCTGGGAAGATCGAACACACAGACAAGGTTTGATTACTTGGAACTTAACCTTCAGCGTGTGTTCTTTTACCAAGGAAATCATGAAATGGCCTGGGGCTCAGATTACCATTAATCGGAGTAAAACTATTTTCAATAAAATGAGCGTGATTCTTATTGTCTCCTAATTTTAATAATAAAAAATGAGGCATTTAGTCAAAACAGAGTTATTTAGACAACAGTTTGGGACAATACAGAGATGGGCTTGTTTTAGAGTCCACCTGAAAATAACTGCTTAAGACTGAGATGAATCACTCCTCTTTCAAACAATCTTAATCTACCTGCCTCTTCTTCTCTGCTCATGAGCCAAATTCTGTGAATTGCTAAGCACCCACAGCTTCCTGTACAGACAAAGGACCTTAGAGAACACAACTCTGCCCAGGAGCAGCTCAATTCCTCTCTGACTAAAGCTTTAAGGAAGAGAATTCTCATTTAGTAATAATCTGGCAACAGTTTAATGAAAAGTGAAAACACTGGGAGAGATAGGTGTGCCTATGTTTCCATTAGTATCACTGATCAAAGGTTCAGAAAAGGCAGCATTAAGTTCTTTTGAAATCTCACTCCCAGGAGCACAGCTCAGAAAAATTCCACTCCATCTTATCAGTAGGTTTTACAATAAGACCCTTATTAGATTGCAATTGATTCTTAGTAATCTATTCATTTTTAGTCAAATTAAAACAACCTTGATTGTAGTGCCACAGTTCATGCTGATACAATTAATGTGGTGTGAGAGCATTTCTATTATGAAAATCCTCTATTCCCTGCCTTGGTTTATAGCTCAAGCATAAAGAACTCAAATGGCATTGAAACGTCAGACAAAGTCTCAGCCCAGGCAAGAATGTTATTCTTTGAAATATATAATAGTATGAAAATAATTTGACTGCTTTCCCCTTGCAGTAATATAATAAGGTGAGAGAAATTGGAAATGTGCTGCTGGAGCTGACCACTTGCCCCATAAGATTAGCATTCTTTAATTGTAGATGACTAATTAATATGAGAACCAGGAAAACAGATTCATCTGTTTTGCCTTCACTATCTCCATTGTACGTGATACAAGGATGCAAACTGAAGACGATTCCAGATACTTCCCATCCCTTTAAATGTAGCCCTAATTTCAAGGGGTTGAAATGATGAAAGATGAAAGACAGACTGAAGCACATCTTTTACTCTTTGCATCTGGTATTTATCCTGGATTCACTCTTTGGGCTGTATTTTTAACTCAGTCAGTGGAAGTAGCACAAAACTCAGTGCTTGGCAGAGAGAACACACTCCTGTATCTTCGTTGTGGGCTTGGTGATGGATGCACTAATCTGTGTAGCACTGATTTACAAATGCAGGAGATACAGCGAGAGCAAATTCCAGGCTAAGGTAAACTTTTCTTCATTTGCTTTCTAATTCTAAAGCAAGCTGCCAGTCTGTCCTTGAGAAGTGCATTCACAGTTCCCTGAGCACTGAAAGCTGTTGTAAGCCAATGTTGCTGCTCAATGGCCCCCATATACTCAAAAAACCATCCCTTCACTTCATCCAGAAGAAATATTCAGGTAGCTGCTCAGGGAGCTGATCTCAGTTATGACTCACCTGGCAAAATAAATACACATTGGTTTCCAGACTCTGGGGTTTTTACATTATTACATGGATCACACTGTGTAAAAACAAATGGTGGCTGGAATGAACAAGTGAGGACAGGATTTCCTCCTCTGGCAGTACTGAAAGACTTGACTACTTAAAGTGCTCTTCTCTCTTAAAAATAGTTCCCAGAACCTGTTTCTTAGGCAGCTTCAATTTACCCTTTCCCAACAGAGCACAGCTGTGTAAAATGAGACCAAGGCACTCTGGACTCCAGCAGCCACATTCACTTGTAACATGTGCCAGCTACTTTTTGTCCTGTGGAGCTGACACAAGAAAGCCTGATTTGCTTAAAAATCCTTCAAAATGGAAAACGGATACCAATGCAATAAGCAAACGGGGAAAAAAGTAAAATTCAATGTGGTCATTTATCCTGAGGTCTTTTGTTTCAATATGTACATTTCCCCTTTCCTACTTCTTTAAGTACCAATTCTTACCTCTACTCTCCCTCCTGTTTGTTTGTTCTGGACAAGAGAAATAAAAAATAAATAAATAAAGGTGGATCACTACAAACTCAGGTCTAATTCCTATTCAGCAACAGGTTCCATGTGTTATCCCAGCTGAGGGAACACTGGAAAGGTGCTGAAGCCAGAGGACATTTTTAACCAGAGCTGCCACCAAGAAAACACACGTGGGAACTTCATTCCTTACGGCATCATCTTTCTATAAACTTTTCTTTACAGATCTTTGCTACCCTAATTTTATTCAAACTGATTACTTGAATTTTATACAGTACCCTAAAACTTACTCTTCCTTGAGAAATCATCTTCAGAAATACCAGAACTACCATTAGAAATATCAAAAAATTCCTGGTATAATTGTATAAAAATACAAATATCGTATTAAAAGTCAGGATTGTCTCAGGAATCTTCTAGAATTGAGAGACCTTAGTTCTGCTGTCCTTCATTTTTACTGCAAAATCATTTCCTGAGTACAAAGTCAAAAACAGAAAGCCAAAAGCATTTAAACAGAGCAGACTAATTTAAGCATTAAACATTAGAATAGTTTGAGGAGCAAACTTCAGTGTCACAGAGTATATACAAAGGAACAGCAATTGATTTAATGCAGGAATAGTGTCCATGATCAAAAGGAAAGCAGATAACTTTAGTGTGTTCCCCAGTCAAGCAGTAGCAGAAGAAAACCCAATATTGCAGTAAGTTTATATATATATTTTTTTTATTCCTACGGGGTTGATCTTTCACACGAAGGTTGACATCACCTGTGCAAGTATGGATTTTTCTAGTAAAAGGGTTCTCTGTAGAACTTTAGATGAGCACACTTGGAAATAGTTTAGGGTCCAATCCAGAAATAATTAATGGTGATGGAATGCTTGCTATCCATTCTAACAGGAGCTGGATTGTTCTCTTTGGACCAGATCTTAACGCACACCTAAGGGAAATCTTTTATCAGGTCTGTTGACATCTATTCAAACCTATGTCCTGATTATGTTTTAAAAAAATAAAATAAAAAAATTGTAATGGGGTAGAGATTACAGCTCTTTCCAAGTTTTGGACCAGTTCCACATTTCTTCTAATTTAACATCTTGCAGAGTACTCAAACATGAGCTCCAGTGAGATATAGTCAATTTTATTATGGCAAATGTTTACATAATTTCAACCATATAGATTTATAGAAATACACAAAAGTGTACACACTGTTCAGCCTTGAAAGGAAAAAATAAAGCAATGTGAAGAGGCATTAGTGTTGTCATATAACCTTGAAACAATTTCACTTTGTGAGTATCTCATATTTACAGCCATAACTGCTCAAATAACATATTTGAAGATGATCTTCTGGTTTTATCCATCATCTTATCTCTCATCAATTGGGAACAATTATGAGTAAAGCTTTCATCTGTTTCTATACAGGTTTAAGTATTTAGCAGAGAAAGAACACTGCTCCTTTTCTATTATTAAAGTAAAATCTAGTGGTTTTTTTCCAATACAGAGTTCATTCAATTGAGAGCTTCTATTCAATATTTTAAAGACGGAATCCTGGTTGCTACCAGTTACTTAAACATAGTGGCAGAGCCAGACTGTCCACAGAAATGACAGTTAGAAATGTTAGAAGATTTCCAATTACCTACAGAAATTAATACTAAGAGTGCAATGTGGACTTTTGGGAGCAACTCATTTCAGCTGATCTTTGTTTAACCTTGTGTGTGACAATTCCGAGGAACTCTCTGTATCCAAGGGCAGGTTTTCACTCACCACTCCCTCCCCTCATCACGATTCAGATGTAGGCACAGATTAGCAGATAAATAACTGATGAGAACACATGTTGCCATATGCTAAACGAGGATAGAGCTGTCCCCAGTTCCAGCAGCAATGCTACACTGACACCAGCACTGTCATTCTGCTGCATGGCAGCAGATGTTCAGAGCCACAGAGGTTGGCTTCCCATGGAGGGAGAAAGCAATGACATAGAAGCTGACTAAACTCTTACTTGCACTTGCTGAATTACGCATGCACAGAGATTCTGAACTTAGGCACAGAGCACACAGGACAAATAGCTCCAAAAAGATGCCTCCTGACACCTGCACCAATAGTATTTTAGTGTTGGTTTTGCAGATAGAAAAGAAGCTTCTAATTCAGAAAACTTGTCAAAAAAAAAGAAAAAAAAAGAAAAAATACCAAAAATACCACTGACCCAAACTTATCAATAAGTGTTGATGCTTTTTATTAAAAAAAAAATAATTATAAACACAATTCCCAATTAATTATCAGGTGCCTGGTACTAATTTATGGCAGTCCTCTGTAATAAAAACAGCCCAAAACAAATCATGCAGCTGGAGACAACTCAGAGAAAAATTAAGAAAAAAGGGGTGAAAAGTTTTATTCTGATGTAAAAGACATATGTATCCTCCTAGTTAACCATATTCTGGGCTCTTTTCATCATCCTGCTATGTTCACACATAGTAACTACTCTGACTGGTTTACATTTAACCTGTTTAAGGCAATTTAAGTTATTAAGAATAAACATAATGCCTGAAGTGAAAACACAAAGACCACATCTAAGTAAGAATATCTCAGGGTAAATATTTTCTCTGTCAATATTAAGGATATGTTTACACAAACTGTTGGACAGATGTAATTTAAAGTGTGTACTTCATGAGGTTTCAGGCCTGAGCATCTAACCTATTCTCCAGAAGAAGAACGTGGATCTTTGCCTCTACTCAAGGAGAACGACTGCTCTTAACATCTGAAAATCAATCATAGAATATGCCAGACTGTAGATGAATGAGTCTCAGTCTGAGCAGACAAGTACACTATTTTTGGCATTTGCGCTTCATTCCTTTCTGTTGTAATTGATCTCTATTATTATATTTATTTTTTGTAGCTCATAATGTACAAGCAAGTTCAATATGCCTACAGCAGTACCTTGGGTCTATTGAGCTGTAAGTCTTATTTCTCATCCCTAAAAACAAAATCTACCCATGGGGGTGTTTTACATCTGATTACTGGTTGTTTGTGGCATACTCTTTCTGGATGTTGTACAAAATGCCAACATTTGGTATTTCATGTAGCCACTGATCCTTTTGTTCACATTTGGAATGTAATGAAGACCTTGTCCAATGTCTATTCCAGTTTATTCCAGCCCCATCCCATACACCTGTAGGCTTTTCTTCTTGTGCCTTCCCCTTTTATGTTGCTCACTTATGTTTTACTGTAAACAACAGAGAATATATAAACTGTTTTACTGTCCATGTGTCACAAAACAATGTGATTTTACAGTAATGGTCTACCAAGGCTAATTCAAGACATTAAGTCATTTTATGCAAACTATATAAGGAACCCACAATTTACGACATAAATGATTTTATATATTAAATCTCAGATTCCTTCCAGAAGAGCATAGACCTCCCAGATGTTTATAATTTGCTTATGTTTTATTTAAGGAACAGTAATGAAGTTTGATCTAAAAGAAAATAAAAAATCGTATTGCAGAGTGGAACCCACTGCAGTTAATTTCTCATGTGCAGTTTAAACAATATTTTATATAAAATCAGTATGCTGATACTCCATATAATTTTTATCAAGTATTTTCCTATAAATGCTTCTTAAGTTAGGATTTTTTAAGGTTTTGTTCTGAAACTCGTAACAGTATTTTGATTATAATTTTACTCAAAGATAAAACCAGTATGAAAATGTTGAATTTTCTCTTGGGATGGAAATTTCACTTTCTCTGCAGCTCTACATTTCATACATACAATATCCATACACTTCCAATTTGTATAAATAAGGTATGCAGAATATTTTTCTTATCTTTTTCGTCTTCAGCCTCTTTTTTCTGGTAAACAAACAATGCTTAAAAGCTTATATAGCCCATGTATAACACCAAAATCATGACAGCGAAATTGATTTATAAAATACTGAAAAGTAGCAGTTAAAGAATATAGAAAAGTGAGTCTTCTCAGCTGAAGATATGAGGCAAGTAGGACCTAAATCCAGGAGCAGGTGTGCACCAGCTGTTGGTGCATTTTAATTTACTTTGAAGGCTAAAAGAAATGACAGAAGAATTGACCTCTCTTCTGCAACCTGTGTGCTCAGTATTTCACCCTGTCTTCAGAGAAATTCCTTCCCTTACTCAGGGAATCCCAGGAAGTGCAACATCAGTCTCTGGTGTGGCAATGAAGCACTGGACACCATGTGATGATGACGAGGAATTCAGACCATGGTTATGAGGAATCCTCTGGAGCATCCTCTATAAAAACTCCAGCTGCTAAGGATGGACAGTTAAACACAACCACTCATTAAATCCCTTTGGTACCATTTCTTAAAGAAATGTAAACGAATCTGCCATGGATACCACCCCAAAGCCAATACGGTGGGGAAAACCCTTCTGCCAGAATCTGACTGATGTATCTGGCCTGGAAACCAGCTCACCACTCAGCTGCAAAAGGCTTCAGCAGCATTCTCTTTAAAGAAATTCTTCTTTCCCTTCATCAATTACTATTATTAACAACTTCTTAGACTGAGAACTGAATTGTGAATATTATACAGGGCTTACCAGTGCTCTGCTGTTACATATCAGTGACATTCCTCTGTCTCATGCTAGTCTGGTTGTTGCCTTAGTGGTTAGATATATTGTGCTTTCATAGAAATAGTAAAGTACAAATCTCATGTTGCCTTTTCCATGGTAGTAATTTTACCATAGAAGCTCATGCCACTTTGGGAATACCAGAATAAGCAAGGTCTGTCATATCCTCTTCAAAGATGACAATCTTTGTGCTACACAAAATGAAATTTCCTCTATTAATTATACTTTTCTGCAGCTCTGCATCCTCAGATCCAGCCCTGTATCCTCAAAGGTATTTCATTATCTCTCCAGCCAAGAAAGGTTCAGTATCCGTTATCCAGCTTCCTGTTGACAAAAGATCTTCCACTAATTACAAAGAGACTTTCCATGGGTAAAGGTTACTGCAAAATTTAAGTTGTTGTACAATGACTCTTCATTTCTGTGATGATGCTCTTACCACTTCACACAGCTTCCTAACACACTCCCATGAAGCTCTTCAAAAATGCAACTGGTGATGGTTACACATCTCAGAGCTCAGGGCTTTGTTCTGCCCATGGATCCCTTCCATGTCAGTATGGTTACATGGGGAGTTAATTATGAGTTTCAAACCATGGTGTTCTCTGCAGGTCCACTGCGGTTATTTCCACACCACAAGCCTTGAAATAGTAAGTTATAGTTGCTTCACTCCAACTAAGAGAAAGATGCACTCTGACACTTGGTTTGCTCTCTGGAGAGAGATCTCAAGCTCTAGCCAGATGGCTCTGAGGCTCCTGCTAGGCCTGATCCATGCTCACCAATTTATAAGAATTGAAGACCATAATATTACACATTTCACAGTATCTGGTGTTAAAATTTGATGTGAAAAATGTAACTGAATCAGCTAGTGACAGCATTCTTTTATATTTTATTGCATTGTGGTTCTAATTTCATTAGAAGATATTGCACTCAATTACTCAAAACTGAGAAAATTCCAGTATGAACACTTTCATACACAAACAGAAAGGATTTGAAGTACCTAAGGGTAATAATGTGTAGGAAATCTGAGTTGAATACACTTTCTAAGCTGCTGTGGAAGAAGAGTTCTTTTTTATTCCCTGTTTCCAGGGGCAAACATGATTACTTACTGAGAATAGGGGAGAAAATGGAAACTAAGCAAACAACTGCAGTTCCAGAAATTCTGCTTCATAAATTATGCTGATAAGGAAAATGTAGCTTGGTGATTTTACAATGCTTGAGTTTCAAATTGAATTAAGTAAAAGTGCTTTATGTGCATTGCCAAGTACTTTCAAGAAGCTGTTTCTTGTCTTTCATGATGCAGTTATCTTTTAATGAACTAGGTGTTTGGGCTTTTTCACTAACATGATGCATTTAATCTGAAAGATCTTACACTACACGGGAATAAAATATTCATAATTGAGCATCATGGTCCTTTTAGTCACTTATCCTCACAGTGAGATTTTAGAAAGAGTATTACTTTACAATCGTTTTGGTTTTATTTTCTTTCAAATTTTCCTTCTCTGTAACACTTCCCAAAGTGTCCAAAGTTATTATAAATCACAAATGCACACACAAAAGATTCTGCCTGAACTAAGCACGCTTTAGATCCTTTTCACTGCAGACCACAATGAGAAAAGCTGACCAGAAGAAATGCCACTGTGAATTCACTCAGATCTGCATGGAAATGTAGAAAATTCCTGTCTCCCTTATTTCTGAATAATTACCATACACATTCTATTTCTTCATTTAAATTTACCATACACATCCTATTTCTTAATTTAAATCTGAATTGTTTGCTACTTTCTATGACAAGGATGCTACATACCCTGGGAACATGTATCATGCTGTAAATATCTTTGAGGTCATCACTTTACCATTTGATGATAAAATATTGATCCATTTTTAAAGACAGGTGTACATTCCTAGAAATAGGCAGAAAAATGTGTGCCTAAACAAAAGGGAAAAAAAAAATCTTCAGAGCATTATTTTATTAACCATCCATATGTGAATGCTGCATGCTGCTGCATTCACACACCCAAACCTATGGTCATTATTTAACAAAAAAAGTGCTCTTTTTTTGGCTTGTACATACAGAATACTTTTTCTTCCTTACTTGTATGAAAATCTCTGCCTTAATCTCTACTTCTCTGTCTGGTTTCTCTATATATGAGTAACCTGCAGGACACCACCTATTTCACAAATTATATTTTGTCTTTTGCTTCTTTATCAGCAGAACTTCTCTGCCTTGTAAGGTACTGCCATACATAAGAGTTATATGCCAAAAATGCCATTCTTAGTCACACAATGACCCTTTTACAGAAAGCCACTTGACATAAATCAATGCTGCTATAATAGTTCCGGATTTTTCAATTTGGAGCCTAGAAGTAGGAAAGCATCAAGAGTATTACAAAATTCCTTACTACAATAACAATAATGTATTCTGCCTCTTAAAAATTTCGTGTTAGTCTTTCTGTAGTTTAAAAATTTATAACACTGTGACTTACACTCTAGCATGTTTTTAACATCAAAGGAAAACCTCTAAAATAAAAAAATATGACTTGATGATAATTGAACATAAATAAATTGAATAGATTTTAAACTTCAAATCATGTTAATAAATTAGAAAATAAATTGCCTGCACTTGATATTTCAGGGATAACCCCTGCTTACTGAACTTAAGAAACTAGAGATTTGTCTTTCAGATTTCATAATGTTTTGTTAAAAAAACTTATATCTGGTCAAGGTCACAGTTTGAAATTTGTTCACTGGATATATTTATCTTGAAGTCTTCTAATACTTTCATTGGTCCAGATGGAAAACTCTAATTGCAACACGGGAAGTACAGTGCTTTTCATCTTGGTACTTCTCCCACCATTGAGCATCATTAACTTTGTATATCATGAGAGCTTTAGAATCCTGGCTTTAAGTCTGATTCAAGGCTTCTTAAAGTCCACCTAAGGGAGGTTATTTATTGTTTCAGTCAAAGGATACCAAATGTGAAGAAACTAAGCACACTTTTTGTGTACATTTCACAAACAATATCTTTTGGAGGTCTGTAGGGAAAAATTCCATTTAAATGTAACATTATAATAAAAAACTGAAGTTATAATAATAAGAAAAATGAGTTAATATTGTACTGAATTAAGGCTCTCGAGAAACATCTCACTTTCATTACAGTTTACTATTACTAATAATTTTATTTAAGGCTCAACTTGATGAATTCAATTCCCATTGTAATTCTATTCTAATTCTAATTTTTTTTACTTAGGTTAAACAAAAGTATGCAGAATACCCTCATTCACTGTGATAAAGAAAGGATCTTCCTCTTAAATACATTGAATTTGCTCAATTTTCCAGTCAAAACTACAGAGTATCTATAACAGAGATGGTGGGAAAACATAGCTGATGAAAGCTACAGGTATTGTGGCTGCTGCCCATGGAGAGGCTTGGTGCCAAAGGGACAAGGGATCAGCACCAATGCCAAGATTTATTGTGAGGCAGAGATGGGATTTGACTCATGAGAGAGAGATAAATTCCTCCTCAGGGAGGGATGAATGCTGGATTGAACATCCCTTGCTGCTGCTGCAATGCCCAGTGAGACACCTCAGGAAATGTCAGTAAGATAGATCCTTGCCCGAGATTCTGTGAGTGGGGACAAGTTCAGGCTTCTTTTTCGGGCCAGGAAAGGAATGGGGACTATTATTTTAAAGACACGTTTTGCCTTCCTTCCCAGCATCAATAGGCCTTGCACAGGTGCTCCATTTAAATGACTCAGAAGCAGGGACAGCTGCTTTCACTGCTGCTTTAGGGGGCTGTCAGCTGATGAGAGATAAATCGAGATGGATTGCACCTCTACCATTTCTAACCTGCCCTTAATTCAGAGAATAGTTTTCAGCTGAGAGGAAGAGTGAATAACAGAGATATGCACAGAGATACAGAAGTATTTGCAGTAATACAGAAGTATTTACATCAGAGACGACTCTGACAACTCAAATGATTGTTCAGGTTTACCCAAATAAACACAGAAAATACCTCTGTATCTTTTCTCTGCATCATAGGTGGAACATTTATTTGCTCATTCTAATGAAACTTCTTTTAAAAACTCATTCAGTTCTCATTGAAACAATGCAAGAAACAGCCATAATAGATTTTCTGAGGAAAGACTCTAAAACATATTTTGAATATAGGAAGTGGCAAAACAGCATAAGGAAATTGAGATACTCAACAATGGAGGAGGTCTTTGTCTTCTGTAAAGGTGACACAAGTTTCATCTGACTATCTGAAGAAAGAAACACAAAATTTTCTTTACTCTGAAGCAGAATCTTTGCTAAGTTATTTTGAATCAGGTGTCCATGGCTCCAGTGAGACTAATGGCAGAATATGGCTCATTTTGCTTAACCCTTTAGATATGTTTAATATATGCATGCAAATGACTTTAAGTTGGTATGGAAATAAATAATTCAAGTTGGTTTTAACGAGATCTAAATTACTTAACTGCAGTATACATTGTTCTTCTCTGTAGACTGAGCACAGCAGAGTAAATTTTAATTGTGATGCTTAGGGATTTTCATCAGCAGTGAAACCCCTTGTGCACTGAAATGAGAGTGTTCCCTAGAGACAACAGAGGCAGGCAGAGAGAATATGTAATGAACTGAACTCAACAAAATGGAGGTCAGAGCCAACGTTCATGCAGAAAAGAGGTCACCCTAGGAAGCTGTGTTATTAAATACAACCTGGAATGTCTACACCTTGATAAGCAGCAGGAGGAAATCACTACTTATTCCAGATATAATCAAATGATAACATGTGAGTGAATTTGCAGTGGATTTGCAAGCCAAGATACATTTTAAGGAACAGGAATTTACTGATTTGCAAAATAGAACATGACTTTATTGGCCATATTCTTGGCCAAGAACCCACTCATCTCGGTTCAAAACTAACACAAGGAATTTTTAAGAAATAAAGATGTATAAATGATTTTGTCTCACCAATCAAACAGAACTCAGCAGAGCTACAGCTACAGAATTTGCAGAAGGGAGAATTATAGCTTCATGTTGTAATAGAACAAGAAATAGAGAGTCTAAAATTTAAGTGAAATCCTTTTGGGGAATGAATTAAAAGACAACAGGAGAGAAAAACTTCTCTAGACAAATCATCATATGGTGGACAGAAACAAACTGGACAATAAAGACCAATCATCACCACAGAGGTTCCCCCTGGGAGGGACAAGATACAGTAAATAGAGTAAGTTTACAGTATTTAAAATACTGTAAGAAATCTAAACATGTGAGGAGTGACTGACAGGAGGCTGTGTGTTTACAGTCTTGTAAGAATATGTCTTATTCAGTCCAGATTACAAGTCCAGCAGGATGATAAAAGCTTGCTAATTATCTGAGCACTTGTGAAGCAGCAAAGAGACCACACTGACTCTCACAGGTATGTGATTTTTGACAGCACAGCATTCTGCTTCTGGATGTCCATGTCCAAAGGATGGTGGTGAATGGAGTTACATCCAGCTGGGGTCAATCACAAGTGGTATGCTGCAGGCCAGCTCTGTTTAATGCCTTTATCAACGATCTGTAAGAGGGGATCAAGTGCACCCTCACTAAGTTTGCAGTCAATACTAAGTTGATCTGCTGGAGGGCAGGAAGTCTCTGCAGAGGGATCTGGGCAGGCTGGGTCAATTGTGTGAGGGTCACCCAGGTCCTGCCCTCGGGTCGCAACAACCCCTGCAGCTCCAGGCTGGGGAAGAGGGGCTGGAAAGTGCCTGGTGGGAAAGGCCCTGGGGGTGCTGGTCAACAGCAGCTGAGCATGAGCCAGGTGTGCCCAGGTGGGCAAGGGGCCACTGGCACCTGGCCCATCCCAGCCATAGTGTGGCAGCAGGACCACGACAGGGACTGTCCCCCTGACTGGGCACTGGTGAGGCCACTCCTCAAATCCTGTGTCCAGCTCTGGGCCCCTTGCAAGAAAGACACTGAGGGGCTGGAGCATGTCCAGAGAAAGGAACAGAGCTGGGAAGGTCTGGAGCACAAGTCTGATGAGGAGCAGCTGAGGGAGCTGGGCATGGCTTGGCTAGGAGAAAAGGAGGCTCAGGGAGCTCTCCACAAGTCCCTGACAGGAGAGTGCAGCCACGTGGAGAGTCAGCCTCTTCTCCCAAGTAACAAGCAACAGAATGAGAGGCAATGGCCTCAAATTACACCCGTATGGATATTAGGAATATTTCTTTGTGGAAAGTGTTGTCAAGCATGAGAATAGGCTGCCCAGGGAAGTGAGTCACCATCCCTGGAGGTGTTTCAAAAACATATAGATAGGGCTCTTGGGAACACAGCTTAGCAGAGACTTGGCAGAGTCACTTTTTCAGTTGTATTTGACATTCTTAAACATCTTTCCCAGCCTAGAGGATTCTATGATTTGGAGATTCTAATTTGGGATGTCCACAAGAGAAGGATCAATCTTAGGGTTATCCCCTTTACCAGAACTCCTTAAAAGAGTAGTTATTGATGACTACTTGAATTTTGCTTTTTTCAACCTGTACACCTTCTTGAAGAGCTTTTTCTTCTCAGATGTATCCCAGAGGGGTTTTAACTTCTACAGTCTGTGGACTGAGTAGCCTGATGAAAGGAACTATGACTTTTAAATCAGTTTTTTATTGTGTTGTCATCCCTTTTTGTTCTCAAAGCAATTTACATCGTACGCTTGCACCTACTAATCAGAGATTTATTACAGTTTTCACTAACAGTAAAAGTCATAGCACAGCTTTTTAGTATTGAAAGAAAAACAATGGTCAAGTTTCCAAATTTAATTGTTGTGTGGCTGTTATATTTTCTGGATTTTTTTCCCCCCCCCAAAGTGTATGAATGACGTTTCTTCCACCCACTGCCCACCTCACCTGGGCTACCGGCTAGCTCCAGGAAGCTGCATCGGTGAGTGGCCCCTCCCCAGCACCTCTCTGGGAGCCGCAGAAGGGGTGTAGCAACAGCTACGCCTGGGCGAGTCGTCTGGGAGGGATAAAGAGTCGCAGGAGAGACCTTTCACGGTTCTGAGGGAAGGGATTAATTGAAGGAAGAGGTAACAGGTCAGGAGGTTGGGAGAGGGCACCGCAAAAAGCAGTTTGAGGGGTTCTACACAGGCTTAAGTACGGGGGAGGAGCAAGGGGAGGGCACAGAACTCTGGCCAATAACAGTTAATGGGGGAAGGTACAGAAGGCAGGAAAAGGGGTACATTGAGCCAATAAGGTAAACCGAGAGTGGGGATACATACAATATAACCAATCATGGATACAAGAGGGAATGCTTGACACAGAAACTTCTAGAACAAAGGGAGGGGCTACAAAGGATTGACATCCAGTGGGGCAGGGTTTAGGGTGAGGGACAGGGAAGGTTCCAGATAAAGGGGAGGGGTTTAGGATGACTGACTAGGACAAGGGTGGGAAAGGGAAAAACCATTATGTACTTAACTTAGGGGAAAGAAATTGGGATGAACCATCAACACAGAAGAAAAATTAACATTAAACAACATAACACAACATATGAATACAAAAAAAAAAAAAAAAAAAAACAACGAACCAAAAAAAACCCCAGAAACAAGTGTTCTAAGTAAACGTGTGATTTGGGAATTCGCTTAAATGGAACAACTCAACTACCCTCAGCTTTGCCTATATTCACCCATGTATGCATCAAAAGTAACTCGACTGACACTAGGAGAGCTACTCTGTCTTTAGTGTGGAGAAACCAAACAGAACATGGTTTACTACTCACTCAGCATCTCTGGTTGACGGGGAGATGTCATGTCTAACAACTACAACACATGGCTTTGGACTGGCGTGCAACCAAAATCCATTGCAAAATAAGAGGAATGCCAAGACAGAAAATAGTTCCTCACTCCTCGATGACAAGTGTAACAGACTTCACTGCTGTGTTAATAGACAGATGACTGTGTTTGGCATATTTCAAACTATTTTAAAAAACCCCAAGAATTAAAGTCCTTGCTACCATGTCTGCAAATTTCCCAAAAATATTAAATACATGATGCTTTCATCCAACCCTGAGCACGTTCTCTGTGCACACTGAGCAGATGTGCTCTGCCCGTCCTTTCAGCTGACCAGCAGCAATGGGCTTGTAGCAAGGCTCTGAACCTCAGTTAATCTCCTGCTTCCCAGCTGAACTTATTATCTTTGGCTGAGTGCCTCATTAACCCTGACAGCATGGATTCTCGTTGGGTCAGAGGTTCCACAGCACCTTAGGGGTGCCTGCAAAAGGCTGGTGAAACTGCACTGTTTGTGCTTAAACTGCACCATGATTTGGGGCACGGCATGTAGGACTGCCTGTCTTTAAACTGTTTCAGTACAGCCAGATTTTACAATTTAAGAGGTGTTCAATAATCCTATCAAGATGCTTAAAACAAGCCTGTTGAAATGCATTGAAACCTAATACATTTTTTAACACCATTTCCCAACTCTACTCATGCCCTAACTAAAAAGGTTTTTGGGGCTTGCATTCTATTCAGGGAAGTGGGGAAGAAGCTGATTGGGCCAGAAAAAAATTCTAATGGCAAATTAATGCCAAATGAATGGAATTATGAACTGAATAGAGAAAAGGGGGAAAAGTGAAAACATTTTTTAATAGATCTGGAGAGAAGATAATGACAAATGTACCAGAGGAAGAACTAAACACCCTTTTCCTTCTTCTGATGGTTGCAGAGGAACAGTAAAGTAGGATAGTGTATCACCTGCTGTAAAGTGTGCTTAGATGGGATAAAAGATTTCTTGACCTTTAAAAAAGGTAGTTGTTAATCTCACACATACAGCCTGCATCTTGCTTCAGAAATCAGACTTGTTCTGAATCAAATGGACACACATCATGACATGATGACAGCTGTGAAGTGTTCAAGATCTCTGCATAAGCCAGATATAAAGCCCTGGCAGGGTAAAAAAGAAAAATCTCAGCTAAGAAGCATTTGATGAAAAATATAATTGTGTTAAGAAGTTCTGGAAAGGGCTCTAAGACTTATTTACGTGAGTTTCAATAGAATAGTTATTTAACTCATAAATTGTGTCCCATTTTTCCTACTTCCCTCTTTCTTTGTATCTTTAACATTTCTGTTTCTTTGCCAAACAGGTTTAATCAATTAAAAATGCGTTATTATACTTCTATAAAGTTCACAGCATTTACAGATATATCAACAAGCACTGCCGACTATGCTTCCTTTCAGGAGGAGAACAGCTTAACAAAATAGCCACTAGCAGAAAATAGATACGTCTGCTTCTAAAATTCAGAAACTGACAGGAAACCTGGCAACAAGACTGTATGAAGAAAATTCCAAACCTTCTATGTTTATATCTGCTTAGGTTTAATGTGGACTACTATTAAAGGAGGGAGCTTTTCTTTCACAAGGGCACAAGAAAATATTAGGCTTCGAAGAAAGAAGCAGCAAATTTTGCAGTCTCAGAATGGTTCAAGATCTCAGCAAACCTCAGTGTCCCTGGGACCATCTAGCTCCCTGCATTTCTCCAAAACAGTCAGAATCTTTTTTTTGCAGTTTATTTGGGTCCTGCAGCTGACAGATATTTGGCACTGTTAATGATCACAGTGGGTATTGAAAGCCATCAGCCACTAATAACCTTCAGTGTTCTAGAGAAGCAGGGTGGTCTGTCTCTTCTCCTTGACATAACAAGAAAAATTTTTCCACTGCAGGAATTAACAGTAATTGACTCTTATTCTGATTGTGTCATACACACTCAATGATAATTTGCAGGTGCAAAGGCAGACAAGTTTCTCAATGTGCATTAATCTCTAGGCTCTGAAAAGAAACTTCTTATTTTTATAAAACTTTTAACAGAAGTTTTGTTACCAAAAGAAATGTCTTCAGTCCCACATAAAATTCCAACCTCTTTCCCTTTTGCATGTTAAAAATCAGGAACTGAAGCCTGTAAACAAGACTGTTCAAATAAAGGAAATACATAATTAAATCTTAATTTTAGAGGAAGGAACTGATAATTGTGTGATTGCCCTTCAACTGTCGGAATATCTTGCTCCACTAATGCTCCTATTGAATTATGAGGCCACTTCTGAAACAAGATAATATTCTATCCAAATATTAGTTGAGAGTCTTAAACACTAAACTAAATTATTTCAACAGTCCTACAGAACATGCACTTGATCTGAAGTATCCAGACCATCAGATTTTCCTGTTAAATACTGTCAAGCCAATGCTAGCAATAGTGGCAAATTAAAAATCAGACACTCTTAAAATTCAAATTCTTTTATGCATGTTTATTTCGGGTACTAAAACTTGAAACTGCAGCTTTTTAAAAAATCTAATTCTATTTTCATTTTCTCTTATCTAGATACTTCTCCATTCAACTTATTTTTGTCTTCCACTTCTTACTTGGCAATGGAAAAAATCCTCAATGACTTTCAACATATGTGTAACTGCTTATACATTGGGATGTCAGGATATTAATCATCACAAAATGTTGCAATGACTAGACCAAAAATAACTATAACATGTTAAATTCAAAGTATCAGCACCTTTCCTTGTAAATGTAAAAGGCCACAAAAACCCAGCTGAATAAATTTTATGGTTAATTAAAACATTATTTTTACAAAATCTGTATCTACAGACTAAACCAAAATTATTGTTTCCACCTTTAAAATTGAAAAAAAATCTAGATCTATTTGAGCAAGTATTAAATAATAAATTTGAAAGGGTAACAAGGAAACAAACAAAACAGCTAAAAGAGAGAAATACATCAAGCAACCTGGGACAGAATGAATACATGGAAACATCTTTATTGATATATCATATTTTCTTTATATAAAGTAGCAACTAACCATATGGTTGTATTTCCCTCTGTTTCACTAGATAGAAACTGTGTATTAAATAAATTTGAAGACTGAAACATTATAGTCTGTCAAAGTGATTTTGAAGTATATATATGTTTATATAAAAGCCTGGAATTTAAACACTCAGAGCAATGAAACTGCATTAAAAGTTGTACAGCTGTGCTGATTTTTGTTATTTAAGATATGGCCTTAATGTCCCCTATGTGATAACTGGGTGTACGCAATTGTTCAAGTATTTTGTTCTGTTCTATTTTTCAACCCTTCAAGACAAAGTTCAGCAATTATAAATCTTACTTGAAAGCAGTTTCAAGAGAAAGACAACTAATTTGCTATCTCTGGCTTGAAAATTGAAAATTCCCTTCCCTCACCTGCCTACAAAAAGCCCCCATCCTTCGGTCCACTCTTACATTGACTGACTCACCTGGAAGGGCCCACTGATCAGATTAGACACAAGTTAATTTCTGGCTAAGTTGCCTCCTGGCAGATCAGAAGCCATCACATGTCTCCCCGAGCACTGCCTCCATTATGTGCAGTGACATTACCA
Organism: Acridotheres tristis; assembly: GCA_037013685.1. Classification (NCBI taxonomy): domain Eukaryota; kingdom Metazoa; phylum Chordata; class Aves; order Passeriformes; family Sturnidae; genus Acridotheres; species Acridotheres tristis. The sequence continues at coordinate 5,397,340 of CM072889.1, read as the reverse complement.
GGCGATGTGTCATGTTCAGCAAGCACCATCCCTTTATTTGCCTGTCATTACAAAACACTCCTGCTTTAAATAACAAACCGAAACCACTTTCTTTCCCTGACTGATTTTTTACAGTTCCAAGTTGAATCTTAGACAGAAGTAAGAACAGGTCAGTGTCTCCAAAGGAATGCTGCCAAATGACTGCTGAGCAGAGGAGAAATGGTCACATCTTCCAGAGTCATCTGCCTCCAGCAACATCATCATCCTTGGGGGGCCCTTCAGAAGGACACTTGAAAAATTCTTTAGTAAAGCTGTTGGTAAGATAGATTGATTTGTGATGAATCTTGGTGCTTTTCTGCACATCTCTGAGCTGGTTGTACCTACGCAAATCTCAATGAGAGTGAGGTGACCTAGGGAGAGCAATGATCTTTCCAGTTAAATTGCAAAGGATTTTGGAGCACAAAGCTCCAGATGGTTATGTAACTTCTGGGGTTCGTCAGGCAGTGTATAAAGAAAGGAACTCTTGTGAGGTTATGCCTGATTCTTCCTTGTTTGAGTGAACACACGGCAGTGTCTCTCTGGCTTTGTGCTGCTGCACACATGCGCTGACCCTTTCTCGTGGCTGTGGGCTCTCAGTCAGCTCCTGGGAAAACTGAGCTCAGTCGAGTCTGTCTTATACACATGGGTGTTTGGACATGTTTGGCTATGTTTCCACCTGCGGACACAAACAAGGAGTTAGCCTGGAAGGTGATTAGTAAAATGAAACTGAAGGTATAAATTTGATTCAGAGCATTTTTCAGCAAAATCTGCTATCCCGTGCCCCCCTCCCCCCATAATTAGAGACTACAATGACTAAAGGTATTTTCCTGGGCTGTCACTGTCTCTGCATTACCTGTAATGAGAGTAATAAAGTCTCATCTTTATTTTCATTTTTTGCGTACATCATGAGAAATAAGACAGTCTTCCCTTCCTCAGACCTCAACATTCTACATGTTTCCCATGGAGTAAAAGAGGTGAACACAGTGAACCTCTGTAGAGGTCAAAAGCCAGAGAAACAGCTGTGTCAGAAAAACCGCACATTTGGTGCCCCGTCTGAGGATGTCAAAATCTCACATCTGCAGGAGAGGCACCAAATGTGCGGTTTTTCTGACCTCCGGGTGCCTCTTGGGCACCCACACTGTCGGGTTATTTTCTTCTTTAAAAAGCCAAGCAAGTTAATAGTTGCTATAAAGTTATTTATTACAGAAACACATCAGTCTCAAAGGCAAAAACAAAGCAAAGCAATGGCAAAAAGCAATGGCAAAAGCAATGGCAAAAAGCAATGGCAAACAGCAAGTGGCAAAATGCACATGGCATAAAGTCATGGCATAGAGCACCAGCTCTCCCTGATGCATGTTCGTTATAGAAACTTTCCAACTAGCTAAGACACAAACTCGGACCACTACTTCTTAACCTATTAGAATTCTAGTTTCTTAGCACACCAGGTTACGTATAAACTACGTTCATGGCCTATCTTGTTCTAACTGAAAAATGTAAGCAATATTCTTAACTCTAACTCTATTATGTCTAAAGCGAGGTTCTTGGAGCCTCTAAGGAAGCACTAGTATGTTTTTCAACCTTCCCTAGAACATATACTACTTCTCAGGCATCTAAGACCTTTTACTCACTAAAAGTACTTAAAACTTATTCCATTTACTTACTTACTTATTCACTCCATCTATTCACTTACTCATTCCATCCAAAGATTTTAATTCAATCCCTGCACTCTGATCTCTCTCTGAAGGACTCAGAGAGACCCCTGACTTACTGACTCCAACATACAGAGACCTGCTGTAGGATCAACAGAAGAAAAGCATAGGGGGAAGACACTAGTATTATAATATCTTTGCATTAGACAACTTTTGCTCTTACCACCAAATTTCCAATCATTAAAAGCCATTTCCCAGTTGCAAGAAAAGTGACCAGACACTTATGCACTGCTGCAACTGCAGAGTCCTCATCCAGCATTTCAGCCTTGAAGACCATGGTTCAAATTGAACATACAATACCATTTAAAAGAATTTGATACCATCACCCTTACCTGTAAGGCTTGTTTATTTCACATGTTGAAAGCAACAAACAGCTTGCTGCAGTTGGCAACCATAGCTTAAAAAAAAAAAAAGAAAGAGAGGACACAGCATTGCATTACAGTGGCATTAAAAACATCCAAGTACAAAATCTTCCACTGATGGGGCTGGCAGGAGAAGTGCAGGGGGAGGCTGTTTAAAAAACAGCAGCTGTACAGCCAATATGTCTCAGTCTTGTCTGTAGCCTCTCCAAAACTTTAGCCAAAGTTAACTATGAAACAAGTGCTTCCCTTTTTTAATTTAAACTTTTTGGCCTAATTATATTTTTCTAGTGTTTCTGAGCCTCCTTGTTTTAGTTCCTCACTAGCACACATGCTAGGGGACCTTTATGGAGGAGATTTTTAAGCAAAAAAATCCAACTAATCATAACAAATCTAAAGGCACTGACTCAATTCTAGAAGTTTCTGATAATCTAGAAAATTTTAACCAAAGACAGCAGGAGTTATAGAATCTTGCATAGGAAACACATTCCATAAAATTCATATAAGGAAAAAAAAATCTCTTTTTTCTTACCCTGGAGAATGAGATGGATTTTTCTAAGAGGTAAAGCCTAACTCAGCTTGCTATTCCAGTTAGTCCTGTTGACTTTGACAATATAAATTTAAGTTAGAACAAGAGTTCTGGAAAATCCCAGCAGGAAGAATCTCTTGCTCATATATATACTGAGTTCTCTGACTGAAAACTAAACAAGCCTTTTTTGCTGTTTTGTTTCTATTTTATGAGACTTAGGATTTGTGGATGGCCATTTAGCTGGTAGTGATATCTGTCATGAACAGACTGGTTCATTGGGGATTTAATGTAAACCAGATTCATTTTATATCAATACTCAGCTTTGGTACTGTCTTGGTTTGAAAGACAGGTATGGTCTAAGGAAAAGCAGGAGCCCCTTTTCTGCAATGCAGAGTGCAACCCCCCTCCCTTTTAATTATTTTAGGTCCAAATCAGACGCCTTCAGGCAGGAGATATGGGGATAAGAAGGCAGAAAACAACAACAGCTATGAAAATTGGCAACAGAACAGAACGGTCTGGCTCCGCTCCAGTCCCTTTTGGCCTCAGGCCGTCTCCCTGTGCTCAGTTACCGGTGCTGTGGGGGCAGGGCAGGTCCCGCGCAGTTGAAGAGGGCTGGAGTGATGGCGGCGGAGGCCCAGAGGTGAGCGGGGAGGGGAAGGTGACTCCCCCCCCTCATGGTGTCAGTCGTGGTGCTCAGCAGAGTGTCCAGTAGGGTGAGATGGGAGAGCAGCAGAGCGATGTCCAAAGGCAGGGAGCGTGGATCTCAGTGCTGGGATGGCAGGGGAGATGCCAGAGCGAAGCCCAGGCGATCTTCCACTCCACGAGCCAAGCAAGAGTGAGAGCCCCACTCCAGATCCCCCATCCCACCTTTCCTTTTCCGGTTCCCCCCTCCCCCTCCACCCACCCCCCTATGAGAGAACATTATCTGTCGTTTCAAGGTGTAGCCACAACTACTTAGCATAACAATGGGAAGAATTCCACAGAAAGAAAAGGGGAACAATCCAACCCCCAACATTATCCACCCCTGAATTTCTCCCATACTAATATGCTATATCAAATTAAACTGTTACATTATATATACATACATGCAGTTAGAGACATAGGCACAGTACTATAGGTATTTCACCCTAAAACAAGGTCTCCTTGGGGTATGCATCGGGTCTCTCCATTCTTTTGCATCACCCACCAGGTGCAACCTGGTCCTTGAGCGAATACAACTCCATGGGTGGGATTGTCTTTGCTGGAGGCAGGATTCAACAGTTTTTCCTAGCATACCTCTCATGTGTACCACTGGAACCTTATCTCCATCTGATATTCCCAAGGGCTCAGATTGGGCAGGGCCTGCTCGCTTAGTGGAACCTCGGCTGTTCACTAACCAGGTGGCCTTTGGTAGATTAATCTCCCAGTTCTTGAAAGTTCCCCCACCCAGTGCCTTCAAGGTGGTTTTAAGCAGGCCGTTGCACCTTAAATTTCCCTGCAGCTGGTGCATGGTAGGGGATATGGTACACCCACTCAGTGCCGTGTTCTCTAGCCCAGGTGTTTATAAGGCTGTTCTTGAAATGAGTCCCATTGTCTGACTCAATTCTCTCAGGGGTACCATGCCTCCAAAGAACTTGCTTTCCAGGCCCAGGATGGTGTTCTGAGCAGTGGCATGAGGCACAGGATAGGTCTCTAATCATCCAGTGGTGGCTTCCACCATGGTCAGTACATAGCGCTTGCCCTGGCGGGTTTGAGGCAGTGTGATGTAGTCAATCTGCCAGGCCTCTCCATCCTTATATTTGGCCCATCACCCCCCATACCAGAGAGGCTTCACCCGCTTGGCTTGCTTGATGGCAGAGCATGTCTCACAGTCATAGATAACTTGAGAAATACTGTCCATGGTTAGATCCACCCCTTGGTCTCGTGCCCACTTATAGGTGGCATCTCTGCCCTGATGACCTGAGGCATCATGGGCACATCGAGCCAGGAACAACTCTCCCTTGTGCTGCCAGTCTAAATCTATCTTCGACACCTCTATCTGTGCCGCCTGATCTACTTGCTCATTGTGTCGGTGTTCCTCATCAGCCCGACTCTTGGGGACATGGGCATCTACGTGACGGACTTTCACAGGCAGCTTCTCTATCCTGGTGGCAATGTCTTTCCATTCATTGGCAGCCCAGATTGGTTTTCCCCTACATTGCCAGTCAGCCTTTTTCCACATTTCCAGCCATCCCCACAGAGCATTGGCTACCATCTATGAATCAGTGTAAAGGTAGAGTTTTGGCCACTTCTCTCTTTCAGCAATGTCCAGGGCCAGCTGAACAGCTTTGAGTTCAGCAAGTTGACTCGATCCACCTTCTCCTTCGGTAGCTTGTGCAACCTGTCGTGTGGGGCTCCATACGGCTGCTTTCCACTTCCGGTTCATCCCCACGATGTGGCAGGAACCATCAGTGAAAAGAGCATAGCATGTTTCATCTGCTGGCAGTTGGTTATACGGTGGGGCTTCTTCAGCCCGGGTCACTTGTTCCTGTTCCTCTTCGTCAGCAAGACTAAAGTCTTCCCCTTCCGGCCAGTTGGTAATTATCTCCAAAATCCCAGGGCGATTCGGGTTTCCAATACGGGCGCGTTGTGTGATGAGGGCAATCCATTTACTCCATGTGGCGTCAGTGGCATGGTGGGTTGAGGGAACCTTTCCTTTAAACATCCACCCCAGCACTGGCAGTCAGGGTGCCAGGAGGAGTTGTGTTTCCGTGCCAACCACCTCTGAGGCAGCTTGAACCCCTTCATAGGCGGCCAAGATCTCCCTCTCTGTTGGGGTATAGTTGGCCTCGGACCCTCTGTAACTTCGACTCCAGAACCCCAGTGGTCGGCCTCGCGTTTTACCAGGCACCTTCTGCCACAGGCTCCAGGACAGACTATGGTTCCCCGCTGCAGAGTAGAGCACGTTCTTCACATCTGGTCCTGTCCTGACTGGGCCAAGCGCTACCGCATGAGAGATCTCCTGCTTGATCTGGGCAAAGGCTTGCTGCTGCTCAGGGCCCCAGTGGAAATCGTTCTTCTTGCGGGTGACCAGGTAAAAAGGGCTCACAATCTGGCTGTACTCAGGAATGTGCATTGTCCAAAAGCCTATGGCACCTAGGAAGGCTTGTGTTTCCTTCTTGCTGGTTGGTGGAGACATTGCAGTGATCTTATTGATGACCTTGCTGGGGATCTGGCGCCGTCCATCTTGCCACTTTACTCCCAGGAACTGGATCTCTTGGGCAGGCCCTTTGACTTTGCTCTTTTTAATGGCGAAGCCAGCTCCCAGCAGAATCTCAATGATCTTTTCTCCTTTCTGAAATACCTCCATTTCCGTGTCCCCCCACACAATGATGTCATCAATGTACTGCACATGTTCTGGAGCTCCACCCTTCTCCAGTGTAGCCTGGATCAATCCATGACAGATGGTGGGGCTGTGCTTCCACCCCTGGGGCAGTCGGTTCCACGTGTATTGCACACCCCTCCAGGTGAAAGCGAACTGAGGCCTGCACTCTACTGCCAGAGGAATGGAGAAGAATGCATTGGCGATGTCAATGGTGGCGTACCACTTGGCTGCCTTGGACTCCAGCTCGTACTGCAGTTCCAGCATGTCCGGCACAGCAGCACTCAGTGGTGGAGTCACCTCATTCAATGCACGATAGTCCACTGTCAATCTCCATTCTCCTTCAGATTTACGCACAGGCCAGATGGGGCTGTTGAAGGGTGAGTGGGTTTTGCTGACCACCCCTTGGCTCTCCAGCTCACGGATCATCTTGTGTATGAGGATCACAGCATCTCGATTCGTCTGGTACTGCCGGCGGTGCACTGTTGAGGTAGTAAGTGGCACCTGTTGCTCTTTCACCCTGAGGAGTCCCACTGCAGATGGGTTTTCTGATAGCCCAGGCAGGGTGTTCAACTGCTTAATGCCCTCTGCCGCCACAGCAGCTATTCCAAAAGCCCACCTGAGTCCCTTTGGGTCTTTGTAATAGCCGTTCCTGAGGAAGTCTATGCCTAGGATACATGGTGCCTCTGGGACAGTCACAATTGGATGTTTCTGCCACTCTTTCCCAGTCAGGCTCACCTCAGCCTCCAGCAAAGTCAATTCCTGAGATCCCCCCCGTAACCCCAGCAATTGAAACAGGTTCCTTCCTGACATGTCCCGATGGTATTAATGTACATTGTGAACCAGTGTCAACCAATGCTCTGTGTTCCTGTGGCTCTGATGTGCCAGGCCATTGGATCCACACCGTCCAAAAGATCCAGTTTTCCCGTGCCTCTCCCTGGCTAGAGGCAGGGCCCCTCTAGCCCTGGTTATTATTTCTCTCCTGGGCATACATACTGGAGGTTCCTTCAAGGGGATCTGACAGATCATCCTCCCTTCTGTAATACCCTGCACCTCCATGGGAGGCTGAGGCTACCTTCACTTTAGTGGAGTTCCCTCTGTTGGTGTTCCCCTCCCTGAGTTGGCGCACCCGTGCTGCCAGGACAGAAGTGGGTTTCCCATCCCACCTTCTCATGTCTTCCCCGTGGTCACGTAGAAAAAACCACAGGTCAGCACGTGGGGTATACCCTCTCTCCCTAGCTGGCGGGCGTTGGGCTCTACCTTTGGGGTCCATGACTCGCACTGGTGCTGCACTGATCTTCCTCACCTCTTCCCTTATCTCCTTCATCTCCTCCTTAAACTCCTCTCTGAAGTCCTTAACCACAGCAGAGACATGAGCCTGCACTGGGCCAGCCATCATACTCTGATAATTCCTGAGCCTGTTGGCAACAGAACCCACTGTCACTTGGTTGGTATCAGCATCAATCATTGCAATAAAGGAGGTATATTGAGATGGGCTCAGGTTTGTCAGATTCCACAACATCTGTCCTGTGCACCTGACCTTGTCAGGGTCATTGTCATGCTGTCCATCCCTCCCAAAGAGCACCTCCAGTACTGCCACTTCTCTCAGCTTTTGGATCCCTTCCTCAAGGGTAATCCAACGTGTTCTCTGGTGGTACTCCTGCATTCTTTCCCTGTTGTATTGGTTTGAAAGTAAAACCAATGCGAGACTCCAAGTCAGTAATACAATTTAATAGAAGAAAAGAGAAAAAATAAAATACATGCAATAATATAAAAGAAACAACCACCAACACAGTCAGAAATACAACCTGACACCCTGTCAGTCAGGGTGTTGTTAGCAGTCCGTATAAATGGTGGCTGCAGTCCTCCTGGATGACAGATATGGTTCAGTTGAAGCAGTGCTGTAGAAGGTGCAGTTTTCTTCCGAAGATCCAGTGATGATGTGGAAATGATCCGACTTTCCTCTGGGATCCAGTAGAAAGGTCTGCCCTCGTGTCCCAAACCCCAGTTTTTATCTAGGTAGGAAAGGCTTGGCTCCTGCCCCTGGCTGGGGCATCTCCCAATGGGATGATGTAATCTTATCAGTCACACAATAGGACTTATTGGCCCATTAACGGAATATATCTCCTGGAGGAAGGATGGGTTGTGAATAGATAACGATGATCATCCCCCAATCTTATCAGATGGCACATCAGCAGAGGATATCTCCCACAGAGATAAGGATCACCACCCCTCCCACATTTGAACAGATGGTGATAGAATACACAAATGTTGCATTGTACCCCAGGACACCTGTGGACAAATCTCTCTCACACACTCATTAAAAGTCGCTCCCAGTGGGAAAGTAGAACTGTCTCCCTTACAAATACCTGGTCCACACTTGAGTCCTGGGTCAAGGCTCCCAAATTCATTGCCTCAGTACCATCCAGTTGTACACCTGTACCCATAAGGTCCCAGACCCACAGTAACCAGGTTGTAAAAGGCTCACGGCCCCATCGTACAATGTCTTTTTGCAGGTTACGGAGACTCTCGTATGACAGGGACTCAGTGATGATCTCAACTTCTGGCTCCCCTGCTGGTTGTGAGGGGCCCCCTTCCTGACCCTTATTATCTAGGTGCCTTGTTTTCACCTTAGACTTCCTAGTTTCCACAGGGGCAACTGCTGCTGGCTGTGAGTGCCCTTGCAGTTCAGCTGGAACCTGGACAGATGTAACATCTGTGGGTCCCACTGCTGCACCATCAGAGTCTCCCTCTTTAAGGCAGGGGGAGGGTTTCTCACCAGCTGGGGAGAGGTACTCCTTCAGCATCTGGCCCATCTCACGTATCTCCTTCGCTAGCACCCCCACCCATTCTGGGTGGTTCCTTTCCGAGGTGGGCTGTGGGGCAGGGTCAAACTCTGGGGTAATATCCCTAGCCTCTGGGATAAGATCAGGCTCTGGGGTAACTTTCCTAGTCTCTGGGACAGGATCAGGCTCTGGGGTAACATCACTAATCCCTGGGGTAGGTATCAGGGTTGTTATCCAAGTCAATCTCCCCTTATCTCTGAATGTTAGATAGAACAGGTTTAACAGGAATATAAGCAACACTAGCCACAATATAATGTCATTAGCATTTAAAGCGGATTGGAACCCCTTGAAGACTGGTGGGGTGAACTTCAAAAACCCTGTGATGGGTTGAGAAAAAATATCATCTGCTGCCACTTCCTCACAGTAAGTACCATTATTGAAGTAGCCCCAGAAACACACACTTAGAGTGCGATAGCTCTGAATCCATGTGGCCATCTTCCAGAGAAAATTAAAAATCCATGAATTCCTCAACTGATCAACCCACATAATAAACCGGGTAATAGCCACAGTAACCTTGGTTATGAAACTCATGTTTAAAAAAGGGCTTGCAAATGGGAGAGATATAGCAGTGACCACATGAAGGCCAATCCAGGGTAAGCTGGACAGCATGGTGTCACCTACCACAAGCTTGGGTAATTCAAGAACTGTTATTCCCTTTTCTACCCCTCTCTCAATGCCCTCAGGCAATGCTCCACGTTTTGGGCGCCAAAATCTGTCTTGGTTTGAAAGACAGGTATGGTCTAAGGAAAAGCAGGAGCCCCTTTTCTGCAATGCAGAGTGCAACACCCCTCCCTTTTAATTATTTTAGGTCCAAATCAGACGCTTTCAGGCAGGAGATATGGGGATGTGAATAACAGTTCTTTACTGGTATCTAACAAGGCAGAAAACAACAACAGCTATGAAAATTGGCAACAGAACAGAACAGTCTAGCTCCGCTCCAGTCCCTTTTGGCCTCAGGCTGTCTCCCTGCGCTCAGTTACCGGTGCTGTGGGGACAGGGCAGGTTCCGCGCAGTTGAAGAGGGCTGGAGTGATGGCGGCGGAGGCCCAGAGGTGAGCGGGGTGGGAAAGTGACTCCCCCCCTTCACGGTGTCGGTCGTGGTGCTCAGCAGAGTGTCCGGAGATAGTAGGGTGAGATGAGAGAGCAGCAGAGTGAGGTCCAAAGGCAGGGAGCGTGGATCTCAGTGCTTGGATGGCAGGGGGGATGCCAGAGCGAAGCCCAGGCTGTCTTTCCACTCCACGAGCCAAGCGAAAGTGAGAGCCCCTGCTCCAGACCCCTCTCCCACCTTTCCTTTTCCGGTTCCGCCCCCCCTCCCCCTCCACCCACCCCCCTACGAGACAGCATTATCTGTCGTTTCAAGGTGTAGCCACAATTACTTAGCATAACAATGGGAAGAATTCCACAGAAAGAAAAGGGGAACAATCCAACCCCCAACAGGTACTTCGGATAAGCTTCCATGACAATAGAACAATTACAGGACTTGAAAATAAATAATGCTTTAGTCAATTGCACCTTATTTTAAAAAGGATTCATAGCAATTCAATGAAAGTAATTTGTTTTTCTCTCTCCTTCGGTAATTATTCTGACATATTCTTTGCAGCCGAGGTACAACAAGGAGAATAGACGCAATTTCTTGGTCAGCTACTTTTCTTGGGAGTTAATAATTTAACAAAGCCCAGATCACACATTTTTCACAACTGTTTGTAGACAGAAGAGATGTGGACATCTGATTCCACAACAGATGAAGGAGAAGGTGAGAAAGAAACAATCAGTCTGTATAACCCTTTATATAATTCTACACATATGTAACTGTTTAAGGAAGTCTGTAATTAGATTAGGGACATTTTTTAATGGTCCAGGCTTTGCATGAAAAACATTGTGGTGGGAAATTTTTACAACATTTACATTGACATTTTGCCCCGGCAGCTCAGGATTTTAACTCCTTTTTTGATTTTGTGCTTTTTTCAACAGATAGAGGTATGAATATTAAACTCAGGGCCTCTAATTTTATTACCTGGGAAAGAGTTAAATACTGGGATGATGTTAACCTCTACCAAGAGCCAGATACCCAGGAAATATCACATTTTACTTGCTCCTCTCTTCAAAATTACTAAACTTGCTCTTTTTTCAGTATCCAAGGAATCTGCTCAGTACTGTGTTCTTTATTGTTGTATTGCGTTATTTTATTGTTACTAGATGTTTTGTTCTATTGTTTGTACCCCCCCCGTTATAATTCAGTTGCCCTAATTCCCGCCTTCCCTTGATCAATCAACCCAAGCCCCAACCCACCTTCCAGTACCTTCCCTGTCCCTCGCTCTAGTCCCTGCCCCGAAGACTGTCAATCCCTCCTAGCCCCCCCATCCTTCTAGTATCTTCTGTATCAGTCATCCCCTTCTTAGCATATGATTTGATGTTACATGTATTTCCCCGCCTATGTTTCCCCCTATTCGTCGTATGTATAATCAGCCCTGCCTTATGTTACACCCCCAAACTGTAGCCATTGGTGCTGTATTGTACCCTCCCTTGGGGGAGGGCCCCTATTTAAGTTGCTGTACACCTGTGTTCCCTGCTTTCTGTGGTTCCCTTCCCCCGATTCCGGTTGTCCTCCCTCCCTCAATAAATCCCGCTTCCCCGGAACCTCAGAAGGACTCTCTCTCGATCCTTTGCTCCTCCCCGGACGCGTGTACGGCCGTGAGGGTTCAGAGCCCTACCCACATTCCAGGTTCCCCTGAATCCTGGAAGTGGGCCACTCTTGGCACTGGTCTGGCCTTCAGGAGCTAGCTGGGCGAGTCGGAGCGGGGTGGAGAAGGCGGGCCGAGTCAGCTGACGCCCGACGCGGGGCCATTCGATGGAGTGACCCCACGAAGAACTTCCAAGGATCCGAGGATCTGGAAGTCTTGGCCGTTAGCTACCCCGGTGACAGCAGGCTGATTCCGGCAGCATTCCCGGGGGTGAGGACAACAACCTTCCAGCACCAGGAGGGCTGTCCTCGGGGGAGGAGACCTTGTCTGCAGCACCACGCTCGGGACCACGGCAGCGTAAGTATCCCCCAGGGACCCTAGGGGTGAAAGGGACTTACCGGGGCTGGCCACCCCATGGTGAGGGCAGGGAGCATTGCCCCAGGAGGGGGCAACGGGCTCTAGCCCTAGGTGGTTCCCCGAGCCCTTATTTTTAGTTTTTTAAGTTGTCCTTTGCTGCAGGCAGGGGTGGATTTTGCTGTGCCGACCAGTAAGATCAGAGTATGGGTGCTAAATTGTCGGTGCAGCAGAGAGAGATTTACAACCAAGTTGTGGGTACCCTGGTGGGAGGGAAGAAAAATTTTTCTAAGGGAAGTTTAAAAAAGTTCGTTAGATGGCTTGTTTTGCATTTTCCTGAAGTGTCCCCTCAAAGTGTAAAAACTGTCCCCTTTTGGGATGCGGTGGGCTTGAGGTTATCAGAGTTAGGGGCCCAGGGGGACTATTCAGTTGGAAAATTCATTGTGTTGTTTTTTACAATTCGGTCTGTTCTAAAAGAGAATAAGGGAGTGGACAGTAAGCCAAAGCGAACCTCCCCAGTTTACCCTGTCTCTCCTTTCCCTTTTCCCGACCCCTCAATCCCTATACCGGGGGATCTGGGCGGGGCAGCCCGGCAATGATCGCAGGCGAGCCTGGCCAGGGAAACCAGCCACTGCTCGCCTGGCCCCCCGCAGGCTCCCCAGTTCCCTAGCCCTGGCAGCAAGGGCCCTGCTGCCAGGGATCCTTTCCTAAATCCCTCTGCCCTGAAACCTTTTTCCCCAGTTTCCCCAGTTATTACCCCAGTTCCATCTCCGGTTTTCACCCCTATCCTCGCACCTGCTCCTACCCCGGGACCCACCCTTGCATCTTACCCTGAGCCACGAAATGGCGCCCCTATCCCTGGAGCACAAGAGGGCATCGACCATGTGGCGTGGTCGTCCCCTTGTGCTCCTCCTCCTGGCCCATCCCTTTCTTCCCCCTCGGATCCTCCCCTTGATCCTTATCCCAGTCCATTCCCTTCCCCAGTTACCACCCTCTGTCCTTTCCCCATGTCAGAGTCCACCCAATTATGTCATTCAGCTCCGCCCCCAGCAGGCCCCTCCTGTTGTGATCCTGAAGGAGGGTCATCTCGGGAGGAACAAAAAAGAGCGGAGCTCAGTGCTGCCTCGTGTGAGGAGAAAAATGAGGCAGGCTGTCAGGGGGACTCGGGGGAGGACGTTTACTGGAGGCGACAGAGGATCCAAGAATGGGATCCACATCCCCCCTTGGGCTTGGCTCTGGCTGACAGTATACACAGGTCTCAGCCGGGGCCAATCCTAAAGGACGTAAAGGTCGCCTCCTTGCGTCGTCGAAGACGCTCCTCCATTTGACATGAACAGTCCTCGGCTGGCTCAGACACCCCCCTTTCAGAATCCTTTCCTAAACCCTTTTTCCCCAATTCCCTAAAGTGTTATGTGAATTATGTTGCCTCTTTTCTTTTAGAAGGATAACCTCCCCTTTCCTTCAAAATACCCTAAGCGCCCCTGGGGTTCCCCCTGCAAACCCTTCCCCATCCCCATGACCTCCTCGGGATGCTCCCTGTACTTGGAGCACCCCGTGGAGGATGCAACCCTGTCTCCGGTGGACCCTAAGGATATCTGTGTGCAGCACAAAAGTCGTCTTCACCATCACCGACATCAAGACACTCAGGTGAAGTCAGCAGAAGCAAATCTGAAACACTAAAGGACTTTATCGGGATGGTTCACTTCTACATTTTGAACAGTTCTGTTAATGATGTCAGTCTTGTTTCCTATTTCCCCTACCATTTCAGTTTTTAAGATTACTTTCAAAGGTGTCTCCCCCACACTGGTACCATCAACTTAATCTTAAAAAGAAAAGGGGGAGATGTTGTATTGCGTTATTTTATTGTTACTAGATGTTTTGTTCTATTGTTTGTACCCCCCCCGTTATAATTCAGTTGCCCTAATTCCCGCCTTCCCTTGATCAATCAACCCAAGCCCCAACCCACCTTCCAGTACCTTCCCTGTCCCTCACTCTAGTCCCTGCCCCGAAGACTGTCAATCCCTCCTAGCCCCCCCTATCCTTCTAGTATCTTCTGTATCAGTCATCCCCTTCTTAGCATATGATTTGATGTTACATGTATTTCCCCGCCTATGTTTCCCCCTATTCGTCGTATGTATAATCAGCCCTGCCTTATGTTACACCCCCAAACTGTAGCCATTGGTGCTGTATTGTACCCTCCCTTGGGGGAGGGCCCCTATTTAAGTTGCTGTACACCTGTGTTCCCTGCTTTCTGTGGTTCCCTTCCCCCGATCCGGATTTTCCTCTCTCCCTCAATAAATCCCGCTTCCCCGGAACCTCAGAAGGACTCTCTCTCGATCCTTTGCTCCTCCCCGGACGCGTGTACGGCCGTGAGGGTTCAGAGCCCTACCCACATTCCAGGTTCCCCTGAATCCTGGAAGTGGGCCACTCTTGGCACTGGTCTGGCCTTCAGGAGCTAGCTGGGCGAGTCGGAGCGGGGTGGAGAAGGCGGGCCGTGTCACTTTATTTTCCATGCAATCAAATCAGATCATGGAAGACGTTCCAGTCAATACAGAGCTGCTGCCTCTTAGTAAAAACTATGCATTAGACTTTTAAGAGATAGATGCAGTGGACTAAATAGGAAAATAGTGAGTTGACATATGAAAAATTTCATACTAGTGCTTTCTGAATTCTTTATTTTAAAAGTTATATTTATGGACTAAATAAGATTGTGTTATTACAATCTTGCAGTTCTTTGAGCTTAATACTCCCTCTAATGCAATTGAATTTACTATACAGATAACAGAATAGACACCAAAACTACTAAGATCTGGAGAAGCAGAATCAGAAGTCTTAGATTATATTTCTTGTTTGTTCCTGATTTGCTGTTTTAAGACAAGAGTTATAGATAAATAATATAAAGATGGATAAATTCAACTGCAAATATTTGTGAGTCTTGCTTTACATTAATCTATACCCTTGTAGTAGGGAGTTGATAATATCGTGGTGGGGGTAGGTTGATAATGAATCAATAAGGAAAGGTAACCCTTGGGATTGTGTAACTGGCAAACAGATATTTCTGTTACATCCAATGATAAAGGTAAAGGTTTGGTGAATACATTTCAGCCCTCCTGAGGAGCTCCAAACTGTTCTCTTTGACTGCCTGCTAGCTGTTATTCACAGTGATTTGTGATCTAAGCCAAGCAACTCCTCTTTTTTCTGCTGTCCAAACAGATGCCTGAAACATCCTCAGCAGGAATATTGAGAACACTAAATAACAAACACTGTGCAGCAGATGTGAGCATGACTACCTTTGTCCCAGTTCAAATTCAGGCATTCATACAGCACCCAGATATCCTCTAAAAATAGTGCATCGTGTCATCATTCATACTTTTGCAAACAAGGTACTTCATGAGGGTTGATGTAACAAACTTCAGGGGATTCACACCAATCTTATTAATTTTGTTTATTAGTATTTATCTGTCTTTAGGTGTTAGGAGAATCTTGTATAAGTTGTAAATATTGTTAAAGTACAACAGTTTTTTTCTGGATATCTAATTTTTTTTCAGCTAAAAAAGGCAATTGCATATCTACAAAAACACTCAGAGAATTGCTTTCTGTGTATTTGACATTTATTTTTAATTTACACCTATCACAAAATACACATGCTTAATCACTCCCTGCATAATCTGTAAATTGAAGAATTACGATTACATCCTCCCTTTGTGGCAAGGAGTAGATAGATTTTTATAAGCATACACTATAAAACCCATTCCCAGAATAGATACACATGACAGTAGGCTTCTGAATCCATTTTCTTCAGTTTTAACTGAACTTTAATCAATAACAAGGATCTTATATATAATGTACTGCAGTTCCTAACCAAAACCAAGAAACATTGCTAGCAAAACTACCCAGTTTCTGATTTTATGCTCCTCTCATTTTCTTGTCATTCTAATGATTATGTCATGCATTTATTTTGGTGACAGGAGAGAAAAGAAGATAATAATCCCCCAGTATCATCAGAATTACTCCTCCAAATTTAGGCATTTCTAGATGATAGAGCATCATGCAGACAAGTCCAGCTAGTATAAAATCAGAACTTGAAGCTGGTTTTTCTTCAAAACCCACCTAGTGTGGCAGTATCATTTTTGGTTTCAGACTGAGCTAATTCTAAGTCCGTTTGAGCATCTATTTCCCTGTGACTTACAGGTCTAAATACTAGCAATACATCCAGGTATTTACCAGGAATTGCAATGCCCTGGCATAAACATCAGGCTTCCATGACCTTCACTGACCTTCCCAGAAAACTCTGTACATCCATTACCTATAAATGTGTATCATGCTCAGCTGCATGTGATCCTAAGTCAGTGGGATAGAAGATATTTTGATAGAGCAGTTTTGCATCCACATCCTCTATCCTGTCAGAAAGAGTGAATTTCTCTCGCAACAGATCAGTAAAATCAAAATGCATCAGTCGTGTGCTGCTTTAACCTCCTGTAATACAGATTATAACAGGCAGTTTATAATGTGTTAAGAATAAAATCTTTTTTTAACATTTCTTTTTGTTATTTATTTACTTATGTATTTTATGAGGTTTCTACTTTTCCATTTCGATACAAACGCAGCACTTGTTAAAAGAGAGTAGAGGAAAGCCAGCTCTCTCTAAGTAGTACACGCTTGAGAGTTCACAAAACACGGCAGAAATCCAGGGAATTTTTTTCTGGAACATCCCCCCCCACATCCTGCTATAGATGTTTGTATGGCCCCAAACTTCCAGACTGTGAACTGCAGTATGAGCACTTTCTACACTCTGTCCTTTATCAACCAAACACCTTTGGATTTATTAACCGTTGTGACTGAAGTTTTGAAAATATGTCAAGAACAGAACTACAGTGACCTCCAGGCTTTCAGTTAGTCCCCAGATAATTTATAATTTCCCATTAACATTTATATACTTTCCTGAACTGGCACCTTCATGTAAAACTGGGAAATAACATTAATGTTTTTCAGAAGATGCCTCATATGAAAAGTTAATTTTACACAGTTACACCATTTTCCATAGATAATTCAACAGTGTTGAAATAGTCATCTATTTGTTGTTACAAATTGATCGTGCAGTAGATTTAGATGAATCATCTCTTTTACTATAGCATGGAATTACTGAACACTGAAAATTTTCAAGTTACTAAGTAACACACCTAAATATATTTCATATGTTAATTCTGATTTTGACCCCAGAATAATCTATTTTCATCTACCTAAATCTATTTATACAGAATGATTTACTGTTAAAGCAAACCAATTAAATGACAGCATAATACCTTTTCTGCTACTGACCAAAAATATCATAAGAATTCAGAAAGAATTTAACATAACTAGCAGTTCATAGCTAATAAAATACATTTTTTAAAAATTAATTATCATTTTAAAAATAAAATAATTGCTGAATATTTGTGTCTTTCTGTGATGGTGGTATCAAACTCAGTTGGAGAGCAGCAAAGAGATTCCTGTGAAAATGAATAATTGCATTCATGAATGCCATTATTTCCACTGAAATATTGCATTTCCAAAGAGCTCAAGTAGCTCAATGTAAAATGCTACAGAAGAAAGAAAGCTGGGGGAGGTGGAGCAACCACAAACACTGTGGGGTGATCGGTCAATACTACTCTCATAACAGTCATGAAAATATGACTTTTTAAAACATCAAAGCAATTAAGAAGGAAGAAATTGAAATTAATGGAAATTGAAGGTCCTCCCACTGCTGCTGAAAATCTTGTTCATATTCTTCTGAGGGCGTTACAAAGGCAACTGACATCAGGGAAAGGTTTTCATAGATCTAGGAGGACAAATAATTGCCCAGCCCCCATTAAAAAGTTTCTGACTGAAATAAAACCACTAGAAACAAATATAGAGCATTAATTTATGGTGCAATGGGAAACAAATTGCCTCAAAGCATTATGAATTGCAGTGCTAAACCAAGGAACACAACAATTTAGATAATTCTGTCACTCAGACAGCAGAAACTTTTTTTTTTTTGCATTGAACCAGAGTGATAGTAATGAGAAACGTATTAAAATGACAGTACAGAGACACTCATTGAGATAAACCTACCCATAAGAAAGGCACCCACAACATCATGATGATGATTTTTCAGCTAGTTCATGACATAAAAGTATTTGACATCCCTCATGAAGAAATTCCCTAGAGCAGCACTGAGCGCTTAGCAGCTCTGAGTACTTTGTCTTAATCCAACAAAGCACAGAAAATACATGGAACAATGATTTTAAGAACATTCTTAAGGACGAGAAGGTACTGTTTGGTTTGTTAGACAGCGGACAATTGTGTCTGTGTAGATTCCACTAAAGGTGAACTTCAAATATTAATATAATTTTAATCTAACTTTTCTGCCAGACAGCAAAGTGGCTGGAATATATAAAGGTATATCCAAAATATCACAGGAACTTTTAAGAACTTTTTTAAAGAACTTTTCATTCAAGGTCAAAGTATTAGTTTGCCCTAGTCTATCTAAATGGCAACAACAGCATCCAGATTGAATGACCTTAATCCCCCTTCTCCCTCCTACCAAAATCTTGAGAACAGCTGCAGTCCTGGATATGTGAAGAATTGAATATTTAAAAAAATATGGAAATCTTTTGAGCTCTCTACAATACAGAAAATGCATTACACTGCAGTTCATGCAAACATCCTTTTTGCAGGAATGTGCTTTTATTTGAAGTAGAAAGGTATATGCCAGTGTGGTCCAGCTTCGTGACTCCCTGAAGTTAGGGATTTGTAAGTATGATGATCAAATTATGCATATATATGTATGTGATATATATATATGTATATGCAGTCTGAGAGAAAGTTCACTAAACTCTGGAAATCTTTGGAAAGGGAGGAGGGCACAGAGGAACAAAAAAGGGCAACAAAAATATGGATTAGAATCTGAAATATCTTTTTGTTTCACTAATTTTTAACTTACGAGATGCAGTAAAATCTGTATTCAGCTAACTGATAGTTCTAAGGTGATTTAATATCTTCAGACAAAAGTAGCCATATAAAGAGACAATAGATTGGTATTTTTTATTTCCTGGCGTACACACAAGTTTTTTCTCATTTATGTGACAACAAACCGAACAAATCTCAGCATGGTTTATAGGCAGGGAAGACAGAAATCATTTCCTACGTGCCTTTTATACAGGAAGGACACGTTAAACTAAAAGGATTGCAGCAGTTAAGAGAGGGAGAGAGCAGAAGTGTTTGAAGAGCAGTGAGTAACTCTTCACAGGAAAATACCAGACTGCATGTGCTCTCGGCTCAGAGCTGGCTCCAGTCCCCTCAGGATGCTGGGCAGCAGCTCGAGCTGGATGCTCCAAGCCTGAGGAGCCATTCCTGGCCGGCACGGGAGGGAATGGGAGGGGATCAGGGCAGGAGCTGGAGCATGCCCCGGCTGTGGCTGAGGCCATTGCCCTCCCAGAGCCCTGCACTCCACAGCCAGCAAGGCCTTTCTGGGCTACTTGGAAACAGAGGCCGGACAAAACTAAGAGAATTATTTATTGAAGGGTCTCCAGGTACGTTTCAGGCAGGCAGAGCCCATCCAGGGTCTATAACTAAAAATGAACAGGTTTTCACACTTTATAAATTTGGTCCATTTGCATATTGGAGATTTGTTTTCCAATTGCAGCTTCAGGTAATGAAGTCATTTACCCCAGGTTTTCTCCTCCGCACTCACTTGTGTTTGCATTTCTCAAGGCCTGAGACAGTGAGGTGTCCTTGATTCCCAGGCCTGGAGAGGAATTGTTCTGTCTGACCAAAATGGGAAAGCAGTAGCTAACACTGGATATGGAGTTTAGAGTTATACACTAAAGAATTGCAGGATTACAAATATATGAAAAATATAAAAGCTAAAATCCTAAGGCATCAAGAGCACATCCTGCCACCTGCCCACCTCACACACATTCCTGTCGTGCAGGAATCAGCCCTGTCCTTGTGCCTCAGGCCAGCCTCGCTGCATCTCCTTGCATTTAACTTTCAATCAACATGGACTGCCCAGAGCTCTCCTGCTGAGGTCAAGGTCAACCTTTTTGTCACCTTAATGGTGCAGGATGTTTTGCTGGAGAATAAGAAATCACATACTTACTCTCATGACACTGAGTGGGTGTTTTATCATTCACCTGAGGCTGGACACAATTTTTATCACCATGCCTTGAAGGGAAATCACAAGCAGTGTTCCCAGCGGAACCACAAGACCAGCAGAAATAATGACAAGGCAGTGGGATCACTGATGACCTGACAGTGCTGACAGCGAAAATCAGAGCTGAATTGGCACTATAAAACCACAGAGCAAATGAGCACACAGTTATTCCCAGCCAAAATGTTTACTTCCTCAGTATCTCAATTTTACCTTAGAAGCCTACTGGTTGAGCTTAACCAAATTTGAATAGTTATTTCAGAGAATTTAACATAAGTTTCATGGATATCAGTGACCAGGTACAGGATAGGTACCATAGAAGAAAAGGATCAGATCAGACCCGGTAGGATTAGCTAGAGAATCGAATTAAAAGGCTTGCATGTCAAGAAAAGCATTGAACTTCAAGTTTCATTGCCCAAAGCGCCAAATCTTCCACAATCAATATTTTTCAGTTGTACCATGAAGCAGCAATTAAACAAACAATGATTATCAGCAGCAACTCCACAGTAGTAATTCACAGTTGGTCAGAAGCCATTAAGTTGTGTAACTATGGACTGAGGTATTCCACAGTTTTATTCCACAGCATAAAAATGCTCCACATTTTATCCTTCATATGGATAATTAGCAAGGAATCAGCTCACACTATTCAACATTAGTAAGGAATGGTTGGGACCAATTGCCTGTTATAAGCTAGTTATACTGTAAAATTGAAGAGAGTTTACGTTTCTCTTAAGCCTGTCAGAAATGTGGAAAGCAGCTCCAGAATATGTGTCCTACCACTTTAGCCTGATTACACACATCAATCGGAAAATATAAAACTGACTACTTGATGATGTCAAGAAATTTCCTAGTTCCTTCACATTGTTTTACTAGCTTTTATGAAAGAAAGTTCTCCAGGAGTAGGATTAATGTTTTCCAAGGTCTTTTTCTAGAGGAACAGCCTTGACTCTTCTTGTGCCCCAAGAGCACAAGGGAAAACAGATTATTACCACTGGACCTATAACAAAGAAAGCAAAGAGCTTCTCCCCTGTATTCTGCCCACACATCCTCCCATAGGTGCACTTCAGCTCACAGTGAAGTCTGTCTTGACTGTTCATTCCAGCTGACATGACAAAGATCCTTGGCTTAAAGTGATCCTTCAAATCTTATATGTACAGAGAGACTGGCATTATAGGGTGATCTTTTACTGCAGGAAATGGCCTAACAAGCTGCATCAGTCTTTAGCATTATTTCACATACTGTGATCTCTTCAGAAAGCTGCTTGAGCAGATGCAGCTGTCTACTGCAAAGCCATGTAGAACTATGAAAAGAAAAAAGGTGAGTATGCAATAAAATATTTCAGGCAGATGGAAAAAATTATCTCAGCTACTGACTGTATATGAATTGGACACTTGCTTTCATTATATTTCCCTTTCTGCCATCCCGACCTTCTCATTAATTTGTTCATCTCCTATGCCCTGACCTTTTACCTATAAGTTTTTTGCATTTAGAAATATAATTTAGTATAAATGTGTACAATTTCACTGCATGGAAATACAGTATGAACTTAGAGGCCTGCAAGAACTTCCCTGAAATAAATTTTATAATAAAGCCAGCAAGAAAGCCCAGGTAAGAGAGAAGGTGCCTAGAACTGATATACAATATGAAGATTTTTCACTATTCCCTCACCCTAAATATGGTTCAATATTCAGAAGGCTAAAACCTTCTTTATTATGTAAATTGCATCCTACACAACAGAAAACCAAGTGAGATTTAATTCAGTTAATTTATTAAAAAATACTATTTTGATAGGGCAGACATATTTCTCTATTCTTTATGATTTAGAGGAATTAAAATAGTGGAATTATTCATATACATGCATAACACAGATGTTCAATAGATTTATCTTTTACCTAATCTTTAGGCATCAGATTAGTCCCCATCCCTAAAGATTATTCTTGATTTTACAGCCTCAGGCATACATATTGGACTCTTAGTGGAAATAATTTTAAAATTCACAGAAACTTTCTCAACAACTGTTTTGCAGATGATACTTTCTGTCATATCAGACACTTTCACTGACTTTTCAATGAATAGAATCAGGATATTATAACACTGGCCTATTGTCTTTGTTTGAAAAGACAGGTATGGTTTAATTTTGATTTTCCCGGCCTACGCACCAAATTAATGTCTTAGGTTTGAGTTGCCAATTAAAATAAACTTATTTCTTTCCGTTGTGAGACAGAACCAGGAGTCAAAGAGCAAGGCAGGCTTAAAACTTTGAAAGGGTATAGAAGAAAATTTATTAACTACACAAACAAAAAGGGGGGAAAAAAAAAAGGAAAAGAAAAAAAATTTCAGAATAAGATTTTTCACATCACTCCATCCCTCCCTCTCCCAGTCTTCACAACAACAAAACAAACATACAACAAATACTTCAGTCAGTGCCTAGTTTAGTCTTTTTCTGTTTACTTTTGGAGAGAGAAGTTTCCTCTTGTCGAAGTTGTAGGAGATGTGTTCCACAAGAAGAAAAAAAAAGTCCTCTTGTAGTTTTACCTCTCACGATGTGCATCCGCCCGGGAAATCTGCAACCGTGACCCTCCTCCCAATCTACAGCCGTCCCAAAGTTGTAGATATGGGTTATGTCTATTTCATGGGGTATTACTTTTAAGAATTGAAATGTCCAACAGTAACGATTTTTATTTGTCTCCTTTTTCTCTGTTCAGGCTTCATCTTCAGGAAAACTGCAATCCCCTTCTTTTCTCAGGGCAGAAATTCAAATTCCCAACACAGGTGTTCTTTAGTCAAATTATCTCCTAAGAAGGAACATTTCCATCCCCCCATGTCTCTTTTCATAGTTTAAAGGAATATTCAGTACATTAGTTCATTCCTACAATTTCCCAAAAAGATTTTCAGCCATTTCAGCATCTTCTCACTCTCCTTCCATCTTAAAATACTTAGCTCTTGCATCACTGACTTCAGAAATCTCCTTATTCCCTTTCATATTTAAAGGAAAGGCTGGAGGCTTTGCAAATCTTATCTGAACACTAAAGAGTTAAAGTTTAACTCAACTACAAAAGTTGGGCCAGGCTCGGCCGTGCTGGGGGGGGCGGTGGCGGTGGCCCCACTCAGCCCTTGCGGGGCTGGGCTGCAGCCCGCGTGGTTCATGGCCACCCGGGGAGGCCTGGCCGGCAGCATAAAGAGTCAGCCTTCCCCCACGCCAGAGCAGCAGCCGGTGAAAGAAGAAGCCGTAAAGGTTTTATCACACTTCCTCCCCTCAGCCATCGGGCCCCCCTCGTTGGCAAATGGGGCCCAAGCGGCCTCCGAGCCGTTCCCCCCCCCCCCCCCCCGCATGGGGGAGAGGGAAAGCGGTTCGGCTTGGTGTTACCTGCTCAGCCGCCGGAAAGACAAAGAGAGAGTCTTCCGGGATTACCTTTTTTTAAAATGTGTGTGCACGGAGCGAACTGACCTTCTCCGATTGGCTGCCACAGGCATCCCAAAAACCCCCACAAAGGAAACTCCCCCAGGAAGAACTTCTGAGTTTCTTCCTCCCAAGTCAACCTATCACACCTATGTTTCATCTGAGGTCAACTGTAACATATTCAGTGGAAGCAGAATTAGGAAATATTTTTGAGGTTTAAAAAAAAAAAGTAAAAAGCTCCATGGAATCAGTCTGTTCAGCTACAAATACCAGATCCTGAGCTGGTAAAGAGTTTTTACAGATTGGGGCCAACCTCCTTAAGAAGCTTTACAGGAAATAGATATTTCTTATAAAATGGAATTAGGATTCACAGACTTTGGTTTCTTTTTCCAATTATAATTAATTCACACCCTTTCCTTTGTTTCAAGCATTGCTCCTTTCTCAGATGGAAATTTTCTCTCACAATTTGTGTTGCCCTCTGTGGGAGGAAGATTGAGCTCAAGCACAGAAGGTTCATCAGCAGTCCACTAACCCTTCTCTTCTGTAAACCCTAAAATATCAGACTCCATGAATTGATTTTCTTTCATTCTCTGCTTCAGTCGTAACTGTTAATGAAGTTGCCAGGTCTGTTGAGATCCTAAAGATTTATTTGTTATACTGAATATAATGTCAAGACAGAGAGTTATTGGTTGCTTTACTCTGACAGTTTTATTCATGAAGCAGAATACTGGAACTTACAGAAGCTTAGCCCACTCAATACATCATTCCTGAAACTTAGTTAATAGCTTAATGCAAACTTAGTTTAAAGGAGAACAACTGCCTTTAACATGCAAATACTTTATAAATCAATTGCCTTAAAACATCTAAATTAATTACTCTGTCACGTAATCACTCTTAGTGTAGTTGTGGACTGACTTCCTTCTATTAATCCTTAATCATTCCAAACCACAGCAGTATTAGTAATGAGCCTTTAAATATCCTATCCCGTTCAGTTTGTCTCCCTATCCCCTCTCATACTCACAGTTGACCTCTGCTGCATCAAGACAACTTTAAAAAACCCAACCCAAACAAAAAATACCCTTGAAACTTAAACAAGAAATCAGTATGACTACCTTTTACCTGTATGATGTCATAGTTTAGAAATAAAATTGCTTCACTCTGAAATAAGCAACAGAAAAATTATTGAGGCACACGAGAAAACTTTTAGAAACTCCAAGCTCACCAGAATGTTTTCAAATCAAAGGCAGCCCAATTTAAAATTTTGAGGAAAACCAAATGAAAGTGCTGAAATAAGTGCAAATCTCTTTCTAGGTGGTATTTTTTCTTTCTTGGAAGATCATGTAGAGAAAGCAACTTGTTCACTCTGCAGAGTCTGATTTATGCACATTATTGGGGTAGGAATTAGGTAAAGAAAAGCAAATTTTATTTCCCTAATCTTTTAATAAAAAGCATTTATTTCTTAAAAATCTGAATTTACTGATCAAAACCATAACATCCTGAACATCAGAAACATTTGAGATTTATTGGACCTGAACATCTAGCCTGAATTGAAGGAAGGATGCTTACATCTTCCAGCAGAAGTAGGCTTTTCTATGGTGAGTCCATGCTGCTACAAATCCAGTCCAGCTGGTACAACCACCTGCCCAGACAGACTTTGGATGTTTGGTCTCACAGGTAGCACTAGTGACACATACTGGATACCAGACAAGCTCTCAAATCAATTGGATTTATTGTTTTCCTCCTCAGTCCCCCAAGTTGGTCAAGTGCTCCTATTTGAAAATATTTGCCTGTGAACCTTAAAACACAAAAATTAGACCAGAACCTACAAAACACGTGAGTTTAACAGTACACACTTACCAGAATTTAAAGATATTAAATTCAACATTTATGATCTCAGAAGTGGAAGATTCATGGCAGTGCTGAGAGGCGGAAAGGCTTTTACAGGTTTGGCGTTGTGGCATTACTCAGGGAAGGAGAACTAAATTCCAATAAAACCCTTCACCCTTGCACACTGCTGTGTGTTCTGTATATACTTTCTCTCAGGGCAAATGACACCTAAGAGTGCTTTTAAAAGACCGACTATTTTTTGCCTTTCTCTTATAAAACAAAAGCCTCTAACAAGTCAAACACAGAAGGCAAAAAATATAAGGACTGTATTTAGGACATAGAATGAGAAGAGATTTAATGAAAACATTGTGCTGCTCCGTCAGTGTTTTGTGTGTAAGTTCTACTTCCCCCATGATTCCTTAGCATAAAAAAGGAGGTCTTGATCCAACTATAAAATATTCCTTCCACACACCTAGTCCTACCTAGTTTTACACAGGAGCTGGTTCAGTAAGAATATGGTGCTATTCCAGTTCCCAATAAGTGCATTTGCTTAGTGCTCCCCAATTACTCTTTTGCTGTAATTTTCACTGATGCTTGGGACATTTCTCCCTATCCCAAATTACCAAATTACATTCGCACTTTCCCAGTTTTGTTAAAACAATCCCTGTTCAAAATATTTTGCTTCCTATGGATCATTTACAAAACAGTTTAAAGTGTCTCAAAACAAAAAGCCATTTTAAGACCATATTCTCCCCCTACCTTCCCAAGAAAGAATTTTCCCAAGAAAAGCAAAAGCCAAGAAATGAAGAACGATTTACTTCCAGCCAATTTGGTTGCTTTTGGCTTTCCTTTCTCTGTTCCTTTGTTCAGTTACAAAATGGAATATTGCAACTAACCCTGTTCAGTGGCAAAGTACAGTGCAAAAGTATCACCTGATACTAAATATTATCCCAGGGATATCACCTACAAACATGATACACATCTTTTTCTGTGAAAGCTCTTCTCTCAGTAGTTTCTAATGTCTGGATTTGTCATTTGACAGGAAAAGCTGAAGATAGGACTTTTTTTTTTTTAATTAGATGATGGTATAAATTCTCTCAGCCGAACTCAGTGCAATGACAGAGTTATTCTAAACATGTAAAACTGGCCTCCATCAGTAACATTATTGCAAGGACTCACAAAATACCTTATATATATCTCCTGTGAGGGTGACTACTTTCATTAGAAAATATAAGATGAACAGGAAGCCCATAAAATACAGTAGAGTTCACAAATCGGGGAAAAATCCTGAATTTTCTATTCAAGGTCATGGACCCAGCCTGAGCTGCTATTAAATTAAAGCTACCCTTTTGAGATGCTTAAATTATCTGTGCCATGTGAATTGGGACCATTGACAACTGATGAGAAAATTACTTCTGCACTACCTCAGGGGAATTCCCACACCTATTAGACCTCAGTGGAAATGAGATAAGTTTGCTTTAAGCTCCTTCTGGGCTGGATGCCAGAGTTTGGCAGAATCCATAAAAGAAACAGAGCTCCCAGGCCAGCAGTCACTTAGGCTTGGATTTGGTGTTTGACAAGGAATGCCTAAATGAGGCACAGGAGGAAAAATAAGTGCCTTGCTTTGATTAGATGAAACAGAGAGTACACTGTCTTTCAAAAAAGTAATTTTAGGAGACAAACTTCTTATTTCCAAAGAACTGGTGAGCAAAATGATGGGATGGATTGTGCAAGAAAAGCTGAATCATTAAAGAGCCCAAGGTTATCAATTTAGCAGCCACAGGTTATGAAATATTCTGTAAGACTGTTGTGGATCCTGATGTGCAATTTCTCAAGTGCACATGACAGATTCATCATAAATAATAAACCAATGCATAAATGTAGCTTATATCTTGGGGGATAATGCCACATTCTTTTCACTCATAGGTCATTAGCTGTCATTTTAATTCTTAGGATTAGGGTCTTCAACATTCCTTAACACTGGCAGTTCACTTCTACATAAATAATGCTGCACTCCTGTAATTTGCTGGCAACAAGAGTGTAACAGAGCAGAATAGCTGCTCTTAATTGTCATACAAGTAATAGGGAAACTGTAATTTTACTCTAACATTGTGTGAGTGTGGTGGTCCTTTACCCCACTCCATCCTTTGGCCTGATTGCAACCTCAGAAGCTCCTGATAAACATTGACTGAACCATCTGGGAGGTGAAGTGTCCCTTGACCACACTGATCAAGCCGTGAGGCACTTCTGGATCTTACCAGGATCTCTTGAATGGTGCAGATGGGAGCAACCAGGAAGAGCAGCTGCCCAAACAAGGCCAGCCTTCAGCAATTATTCTCTGCAGCCCTGGTGAACTATTTACCTGAATCAGAGTCCAAGTGGAGCAGTGCCACTGTTACAGCCCAGTTACTGACATGGGTTACGGCCAGGATGGAAACTTGCTGATAACCAAAGTCAATCATCTTGTAACCCTATAAACAGTGGTCCTGAGTGAAGCCCTTTGAGCTCTCCTGGGCCTCAGTGGCTTCTCCAGCACCTCCCTCTGAGTAAAAGGCCTCTTAGAGATCGTGACTCCTCAAGCTCCACAATAGTCAAAGAACGAACAGTGGAAATGAGGCCAAGGCTGATACCACCAAAACCACCCCCTAACCCTGCCAGCTTCATGTTCCTACAAGAGTAATATGTCTCCTGAAGCTGTTCTGTCTCTCCCTTTGCAGCAGAGCTTCCTTTTAAGAACCCCTGAAAAAAATCTGGATTTTCATGTCTCTTTTAGCTGTCACAGAGCACATTGCTACTAGAAAATCTTGCTGCCAAATCTCTGTTTGTTTTAAACCTCTTCAAATTGGACTCAGCACAAATGTGTGGGTATTCCAAGCACTCAGACTGCGTTTTCTCTGAACATTCTGGGTACAGGGTAGAGCTGGTCCAGTTTAAAATTAACTAGGCTCTCCTAAAGTCTTAGGAGACTTTGTCATGCTTGCTAACATTTTGTCTTGACAAGAATGGCTTGCCTTCAGGAAAAGGAATTCACAAGGTATTCCTAAAGTGCCTTGAATGATCCTGATCTTTTGTCATTTTTTTCCACATCCTCCTGGCTAAGTAGGCTTTCCATGGTGCCTTCCTTACTTGTGTTCATTGCCTTTAACTGTCCTTGCACAGAGATCAATGGTCTCCGAACTCTGTCATTAACTCCACCAGGGTCCTGAAAACTGTCTGAGGAAAAGCAAAAATTCCTTTATGAATCTACTTTGTTCACTCCCAGCAGGGCTTGGATTATGTAGTCCACAGGACTGTTGTGATCATAAAATGGCACAAATATTGTTTTCCTGGTGCATTATATTCTCCTGGTGAAACACAAGGCAACAGATCTCAAATGAAATGTGAGTGATTGTCTTGGTTTGAAAAGACAGGTATAGTCTAAGGAAAGGCAAGAGCCCCTTTTCTGCAGTGCAGAGTGCAACCCCCCTCCCTTTTAATTATTTTAGGTCCAAATTAGACGCCTTCAGGCAGGAGATATGGGGATGTGAATAACTGTTCTTTACTGGTATTTAACAAGGCAGAAAACAACAACAGCTATGAAAATTGGCAACAGAACAGTCTAGCTCCACTCCAGTCCCTTTTGGCCGCAGGCCGTCTCCCTGTGCTCAGTTACCGGTGCTGTTGGGGGCAGGGCAGGTCCCGCGCAGTTGAAGAGGGCTGGGTGTTGGCGGCGGAGGCCCAGAGGTGAGCGGGGTGGGAAAGTGACTCCCCCCTCACGGTGTCGGGCGTGGTGCTCAGCAGAGTGTCCGGAGATAGTAGGGTGAGATGGGAGAGCAGCAGAGCGATGTCCAAAGGCAGGGAGCGTGGATCTCAGTGCTGGGATGGCAGGGGAGATGCCAGAGTGAAGCCCAGGCTGTCTTTCTACTCCACGAGCCAAGCGAGAGAGAGCCCCCACTCCAGACCCCTCTCCCACCTTTCCTTTTCCGGTTCCCCCCTCCCCCTCCACCCACCCCCCTATGAGAGAACATTATCTGTCGTTTCAAGGTGTAGCCACAACTACTTAGCATAACAATGGGAGGAATTCCACAGAAAGAAAAGGGGAACAATCCAACCCCCAACATTATCCACCCCTGAATTTCTCCCATACTAATATGCTATATCAAATTAAACTGTTACATTATATATACATACATGCAGTTAGAGACATAGGCACAGTACTATAGGTATTTCACCCTAAAACAAGGTCTCCTTGGGGTATGCATCGGGTCTCTCCATTCTTTTGCATCACCCACCAGGTGCAACCTGGTCCTTGAGCGAATACAACTCCATGGGTGGGATTGTCTTTGCTGGAGGCAGGATTCAACAGTTTTTCCTAGCATACCTCTCATGTGTACCACTGGAACCTTATCTCCATCTGATATTCCCAAGGGCTCAGATTGGGCAGGGCCTGCTCGCTTAGTGGAACCTCGGCTGTTCACTAACCAGGTGGCCTTTGGTAGATTAATCTCCCAGTTCTTGAAAGTTCCCCCACCCAGTGCCTTCAAGGTGGTTTTAAGCAGGCCGTTGCACCTTAAATTTCCCTGCAGCTGGTGCATGGTAGGGGATATGGTACACCCACTCAGTGCCGTGTTCTCTAGCCCAGGTGTTTATAAGGCTGTTCTTGAAATGAGTCCCATTGTCTGACTCAATTCTCTCAGGGGTACCATGCCTCCAAAGAACTTGTTTTTCCAGGCCCAGGATGGTGTTCTGAGCAGTGGCATGAGGCACAGGATAGGTCTCTAATCATCCAGTGGTGGCTTCCACCATGGTCAGTACATAGCGCTTGCCCTGGCGGGTTTGAGGCAGTGTGATGTAGTCAATCTGCCAGGCCTCTCCATCCTTATATTTGGCCCATCGCCCCCCATACCAGAGAGGCTTCACCCGCTTGGCTTGCTTGATGGCAGCGCACGTCTCACAGTCATAGATAACTTGAGAAATACTGTCCATGGTTAGATCCACCCCTTGGTCTCGTGCCCACTTATAGGTGGCATCTCTGCCCTGATGACCTGAGGCATCATGGGCACATCGAGCCAGGAACAGCTCTCCCTTGTGCTGCCAGTCTAAATCTATCTTCGACACCTCTATCTGTGCCGCCTGATCTACCTGCTCATTGTGTCGGTGTTCCTCATCAGCCCGACTCTTGGGGACATGGGCATCTACGTGACGGACTTTCACAGGCAGCTTCTCTATCCTGGTGGCAATGTCTTTCCATTCATTGGCAGCCCAGATTGGTTTTCCCCTACATTGCCAGTCAGCCTTTTTCCACCTTTCCAGCCATCCCCACAGAGCATTGGCTACCATCTATGAATCAGTGTAAAGGTAGAGTTTTGGCCACTTCTCTCTTTCAGCAATGTCCAGGGCCAGCTGAACAGCTTTGAGTTCAGCAAGTTGACTCGATCCACCTTCTCCTTCGGTAGCTTGTGCAACCTGTCGTGTGGGGCTCCATACGGCTGCTTTCCACTTCCGGTTCATCCCCACGATGTGGCAGGAACCATCAGTGAAAAGAGCATAGCATGTTTCATCTGCTGGCAGTTGGTTATACGGTGGGGCTTCTTCGGCCCAGGTCACTTGTTCCTGTTCCTCTTCGTCAGCAAGACTAAAGTCTTCCCCTTCCGGCCAGTTGGTAATTATCTCCAAAATCCCAGGGCGATTCGGGTTTCCAATACGGGCGCATTGTGTGATGAGGGCAATCCATTTACTCCATGTGGCGTCAGTGGCATGGTGGGTTGAGGGAACCTTTCCTTTAAACATCCACCCCAGCACTGGCAGTCAGGGTGCCAGGAGGAGTTGTGTTTCCGTGCCAACCACCTCTGAGGCAGCTTGAACCCCTTCATAGGCGGCCAAGATCTCCCTCTCTGTTGGGGTATAGTTGGCCTCGGACCCTCTGTAACTTCGACTCCAGAACCCCAGTGGTCGGCCTCGCGTTTTACCAGGCACCTTCTGCCACAGGCTCCAGGACAGACTATGGTTCCCCGCTGCAGAGTAGAGCACGTTCTTCACATCTGGTCCTGTCCTGACTGGGCCAAGCGCTACCGCATGAGAGATCTCCTGCTTGATCTGGGCAAAGGCTTGCTGCTGCTCAGGGCCCCAGTGGAAATCGTTCTTCTTGCGGGTGACCAGGTAAAAAGGGCTCACAATCTGGCTGTACTCAGGAATGTGCATTGTCCAAAAGCCTATGGCACCTAGGAAGGCTTGTGTTTCCTTCTTGCTGGTTGGTGGAGACATTGCAGTGATCTTATTGATGACCTTGCTGGGGATCTGGCGCCGTCCATCTTGCCACTTTACTCCCAGGAACTGGATCTCTTGGGCAGGCCCTTTGACTTTGCTCTTTTTAATGGCGAAGCCAGCTCCCAGCAGAATCTCAATGATCTTTTCTCCTTTCTGAAATACCTCCATTTCCGTGTCCCCCCACACAATGATGTCATCAATGTACTGCACATGTTCTGGAGCTCCACCCTTCTCCAGTGTAGCCTGGATCAATCCATGACAGATGGTGGGGCTGTGTTTCCACCCCTGGGGCAGTCGGTTCCACGTGTATTGCACACCCCTCCAGGTGAAAGCGAACTGAGGCCTGCACTCTACTGCCAGAGGAATGGAGAAGAATGCATTGGCGATGTCAATGGTGGCGTACCACTTGGCTGCCTTGGACTCCAGCTCGTACTGCAGTTCCAGCATGTCCGGCACAGCAGCACTCAGTGGTGGAGTCACCTCATTCAATGCACGATAGTCCACTGTCAATCTCCATTCTCCTTCAGATTTACGCACAGGCCAGATGGGGCTGTTGAAGGGTGAGTGGGTTTTGCTGACCACCCCTTGGCTCTCCAGCTCACGGATCATCTTGTGTATGAGGATCACAGCATCTCGATTCGTCTGGTACTGCCGGCGGTGCACTGTTGAGGTAGTAAGTGGCACCTGTTGCTCTTTCACCCTGAGGAGTCCCACTGCAGATGGGTTTTCTGATAGCCCAGGCAGGGTGTTCAACTGCTTAATGCCCTCTGCCGCCACAGCAGCTATTCCAAAAGCCCACCTGAGTCCCTTTGGGTCTTTGTAATAGCCGTTCCTGAGGAAGTCTATGCCTAGGATACATGGTGCCTCTGGGACAGTCACAATTGGATGTTTCTGCCACTCTTTCCCAGTCAGGCTCACCTCAGCCTCCAGCAAAGTCAATTCCTGAGATCCCCCCCGTAACCCCAGCAATTGAAACAGGTTCCTTCCTGACATGTCCCGATGGTATTAATGTACATTGTGAACCAGTGTCAACCAATGCTCTGTGTTCCTGTGGCTCTGATGTGCCAGGCCATTGGATCCACACCGTCCAAAAGATCCAGTTTTCCCGTGCCTCTCCCTGGCTAGAGGCAGGGCCCCTCTAGCCCTGGTTATTATTTCTCTCCTGGGCATACATACTGGAGGTTCCTTCAAGGGGATCTGACAGATCATCCTCCCTTCTGTAATACCCTGCACCTCCATGGGAGGCTGAGGCTACCTTCACTTTAGTGGAGTTCCCTCTGTTGGTGTTCCCCTCCCTGAGTTGGCGCACCCGTGCTGCCAGGACAGAAGTGGGTTTCCCATCCCACCTTCTCATGTCTTCCCCGTGGTCACGTAGAAAAAACCACAGGTCAGCACGTGGGGTATACCCTCTCTCCCTAGCTGGCGGGCGTTGGGCTCTACCTTTGGGGTCCATGACTCACACTGGTGCTGCACTGATCTTCCTCACCTCTTCCCTTATCTCCTTCATCTCCTCCTTAAACTCCTCTCTGAGGTCCTTAACCACAGCAGAGACATGAGCCTGCACTGGGCCAGCCATCATACTCTGATAATTCCTGAGCCTGTTGGCAACAGAACCCACTGTCACTTGGTTGGTATCAGCATCAATCATTGCAATAAAGGGGGTATATTGAGATGGGCCCAGGTTTGTCAGATTCCATAACAACTGTCCTGTGCACCAGACCTCGTCAGAGTCATTGTCATGCTGTCCATCCCTCCCAAATAGCACCTCCAGTACTGCCACTTCTCTCAGCTTTTGGATCCCTTCCTCAAGGGTATTCCAACGTGTTCTCTGGTAGTACTCCTGCATTCTTTCCCTGTGGACAAACCTCTCTCTCACGCTCATTAAAAGTCGCTCCCAGAGGGAAAGGAGACCTGTCTCCCTTACAAATACCTGGTCCACACTTGAGTCCTGGGTCAAGGCTCCCAAATTCCTTGCCTCAGTACCATCCAGTTGCACACCTGTACCCATAAGGTCCCAGACCCGCAGTAACCAGGTTGTAAAAGGCTCACGGCCCCGTCGTACAATGTCTTTTTGCAGGTTACGGAGACTCTCGTATGACAGGGACTTGGTGATAATCTCAACTTCTGGCTCCCCTGCTGGTTGTGAGGGGCCCCCTTCCTGACCCTTATTATCTAGGTGCCTTGTTTTCACCTTAGACTTCCTAGTTTCCACAGGGGCAACTGCTGCTGGCTGTGAGTGCCCTTGCAGTTCAGCTGGAACCTGGACAGATGTAACATCTGTGGGTCCCACTGCTGCACCATCAGAGTCTCCCTCTTTAAGGCAGGGGGAGGGTTTCTCACCAGCTGGGGAGAGGTACTCCTTCAGCATCTGGCCCATCTCACGTATCTCCTTCGCTAGCACCCCCACCCATTCTGGGTGGTTCCTTTCCGAGGTGGGCTGTGGGGCAGGGTCAAACTCTGGGGTAATATCCCTAGTCTCTGGGACAAAATCAGGCTCTGGGGTAACCTTCCTAGTCTCTGGGACAGGATCAGGCTCTGGGGTAACCTCACTAGTCTCTGGGACAGGATCAGGCTCTGGGGTAACCTCCCTAGTCTCTGGGACAGGATCAGGCTCTGGGGTAACCTCACTAGTCTCTGGGACAGGATCAGGCTCTGGGGTAACCTCCCTAGTCTCTGGGACAGGATCAGGCTCTGGGGTAACCTCCCTAGTCTCTGGGGTAACCTTCCTAGTCTCTTGGACAGGATCAGGCTCTGGGGTAACATCACTAATCCCTGGGGTAGGTATCAGGGTTGTTATCCAAGTCAATCTCCCCTTATCTCTGAATGTTAGATAGAACAGGTTTAACAGGAATATAAGCAACACTAGCCACAATATAATGTCATTAGCATTTAAAGCGGATTGGAACCCCTTGAAGACTGGTGGGGTGAACTTCAAAAACCCTGTGATGGGTTGAGAAAAAATTTCACCTGCTGCCACTTCCTCACAGTAAGTACCATTATTGAAGTAGCCCCAGAAACACACACTTAGAGTGCGATAGCTCTGAATCCATGTGGCCATCTTCCAGAGAAAATTAAAAATCCATGAATTCCTCAACTGATCAACCCACATAATAAACCGGGTAATAGCCACAGTAACCTTGGTTATGAAACTCATGTTTAAAAAAGGGCTTGCAAATGGGAGAGATATAGCAGTGACCACATGAAGGCCAATCCAGGGTAAGCTGGACAGCATGGTGTCACCTACCACAAGCTTGGGTAATTCAAGAACTGTTATTCCCTTTTCTACCCCTCTCTCAATGCCCTCAGGCAATGCTCCACGTTTTGGGCGCCAAAATCTGTCTTGGTTTGAAAAGACAGGTATGGTCTAAGGAAAAGCAAGAGCCCCTTTTCTGCAATGCAGAGTGCAACCCCCCTCCCTTTTAATTATTTTAGGTCCAAATCAGACGCTTTCAGGCAGGAGATATGGGGATAAGAAGAACAGTTCTTTACTGGTATCTAACAAGGCAGAAAACAACAACAGCTATGAAAATTGGCAACAGAACAGAACAGTCTAGCTCCGCTCCAGTCCCTTTTGGCCTCAGGCTGTCTCCCTGTGCTCGGTTACCGGTGCTGTGGGGGCAGGGCAGGTCCCGCGCAGTTGAAGAGGGCTGGGTGTTGGCGGCGGAGGCCCAGAGGTGAGCGGGGTGGGAAAGTGACTCCCCCCTCACGGTGTCGGGCGTGGTGCTCAGCAGAGTGTCCGGAGATAGTAGGGTGAGATGGGAGAGCAGCAGAGCGATGTCCAAAGGCAGGGAGCGTGGGTCTCAGTGCTGGGATGGCAGGGGGAGATGCCAGAGTGAAGCCCAGGCTGTCTTTCTACTCCACGAGCCAAGCGAGAGAGAGCCCCTGCTCCAGACCCCTCTCCCACCTTTCCTTTTCCGGTTCCCCCCCCCCTCCACCCACCCCCCTACGAGAGAACATTATCTGTGGTTTCAAGGTGTAGCCACAACTACTTTGCATAACAATGGGAGGAATTCCACAGAAAGAAAAGGGGAACAATCCAACCCCCAACAGTGATGTCAGTCACATAGTTCTGCCAAGACACCTCAAACTACCCAGGTATGTCTTACTACTTATTAGAGTCACTATTACAATCATTACCTTCATCACAGATATATTTATCTTCTTATTTTAGTTTGTTTTCATCGAGGCAGAGCTAGAAATTATCCTTCAGAGTCTTCTGTTAAGCCTGGGTTTACTAAGGCTCTACAGAAATATTTTCTTTTCAGGTAAGGATATTAAAGGTTTATATGAGGCTTTTCTTTTTACCTTAAATTTATCTTTTATTTAAAAGCTACCAGAAGAAAGCAATGGAAGAACACTACAAAAATAGTACAAATGCTTGCCTCGTGGGGTCTCAGCTGTCATCTGACTATGGATTTTTAAATGAGAAACAACTTGCAAGTGAAAATAACATGTCATTTCTCCTCTCACCTACCTCTGGGTAAGTGGAATTGCCATTAAAAAAACAAAACAAAATACCCAAGGTAATTTGTTTTCTCTTGGCAACAGGAGCTAAAAGCACATCAATGCTGCTATCATGAGTGGTGTCTTGGATTGCCCCATAGTGATGTTTCTGCTTGATTGAAGGGGACACTTGCAGAGCTATGGACAGGGAAAGTCAAGTTCAGAGAGCAAACATTAACAGATATTTCACATTTGATCTTAAACTTAGGAAAGGGATAAAGATTGAGGAAATTAAACCCATTCCCAGGTGTTGCAGATGACACTCATCAAATGACCAGTAAACTTACACATTTTTCCCATCAGCCAGCTGTAAACATGAATGGGCAACATCTTGTCATGGAATGGATTTGTTTATATAAAACACACTCATAACTGTATAACTGATAATCCTAGAGATCAAAAACGTTCCTACATCCTCCTGGTTTAAGGGAGTTAATTTCCACCTGTGAGACATCTGTCATCAGCTGCCAGGGCTGCAGACAGTGTGAAAGAGAAGAGAGCTAAATAGTTCAGGTCTGTCACAATGGTCCCTG
The DNA here is from genome assembly GCA_037013685.1 of Acridotheres tristis. Lineage (NCBI taxonomy): Eukaryota > Metazoa > Chordata > Aves > Passeriformes > Sturnidae > Acridotheres > Acridotheres tristis. The sequence goes on along the minus strand of CM072889.1, from coordinate 5,360,823 downwards.
TCTGTGTCTATATATACATCAGTCATCTGCTGAGCTGTGTCTTCTAACTGTCTCCCTCAATGTTCACCTCAAAGTGCTTAATTACAAGGCAGGATCAAGATGTAAATGAGCCAAACTTAATTTAAACCTGAATCTCCTACTGCTGAACCAAAGGGAGAGAAAAGACTTTAATATTTCAATGTTACTGGTTCTCCTTCTGCTCCATGATCAGTCAGGCTCCCCACAAATGAAAAGCTCCTGTCTCTTTGCCTTCAATTCCAGGCCAAGCTGCCTGGAAGTGCATTAGGGTACTCTAAATTGTATCAGCTGGCATCTCCTTTCCCATGACTTGCACTAGAAACTCCAGGGGAAAAGATATAAAGAACTATCTCTCCTGCTTCTGGTCACCTGGAATTTCTCCACTCTAAGAGAATACATAGTTGGAACCAGCAAAAGTGAAAAAATCTGCCCACAAGACCTGCAAGAGTGGCAAGGCATTAAAAAAATCTGCTCTAGTGGCAGGCATTACTTTAGTTTCTGCTGTATATAACTGATGAAGCAGGAAAAATGGATCTCTGCAGAGAGCCTGCAGAATACATTTTAAAATGTCATATGAATATCAATTTTCTTTGTTCATATTCCTTTTTGTTTGCATTTCCCAAATACTCCAGTGAAAAAGCTTTCCCAGCACAAGTCTTTGCAGAAATTTAATATGGTCCGCTCAAATTGAAAATGAGGAATGGTACACTAAAAATATGGGGTTCACTTTGATTTCAGCTATAAGTCATTTGAAGAGGGCAGGAGAGTTGCCACATGCATTCTTCAAATGAAAATTCTTAATTGAGCATTTTTGAATGGCAGAAAAATACTGGCTTTGAAAGGTAAATTGGAATGCATATAAAGAATTGAGTAATGCAAAAAACAGAGGAGAGTGGATTGAAGAGAATTAGACAAATGGATAAATGTATCCAGAATGAAAAGTAAAATTTTTGAGTGAGATGGCTAAAACCCTGCTTCCTTTGTTTTGCATGATGTTTACCAAATACCAAACTGTCTAGGCTGGCTGCCCTTACCCAGTGAAACCTTTCTTGGATAGAAGCAGATGTGTGTCCTGAAAGCTGTGGGTGTGAGAACTGCAGGCTTCTTTTTCTTATTTATTTTCCTATTTAGCATGCTAAATAGGATAAAGGGCTTAAACTTCTGGCAGTGGTCATTTTCTGACCCTCAGCTTGATATCATATAAGCCAAGAGTGAGAAATAAATCACAGGCAGGCATACCATGCTTTAATGCTACCCAGAGTCCCCAGTTAATTAACCTAAAGTGAGAGTCCACAGAGCTTCTTGTCCAACTTGCATGAGAAATTCTTCCCTAGCCTCCAAAACTTGCAAACAAAAAAACTTGCAAACAAAAAAAACCCCAAACAAACAAAAAAATACCAATAGTATTTTGTAAGCACAACTTAAAGAGAGCATGCTCTTTCATTACTATAAGGAAAAATAAAAATCATTCTTCTTTGCCATAAGGGATTTGCCTACAAGGGGGTGCAGGGAGTTAACAAGACTCATCACTCAGAAAGCAAAATCTGAAGATTCCAAGAAGGAAGGTGACTATCACTGAAAGCATCTCCAGGCCAAAGCGACAGAGAGAAAAAAGTGAGAGTGGGCACTGAAGGAGTGCCTGGGTGGGACCTGCCATGCTCAGATGTCCAGGCACAGGGAAACATCTGAACAGCAGCTGCTGGAAGGAGAATCTGAGACTCTATTAGAGATCTGATCATAGATCAGCACCCTTGGGTTAAATGCTGTGCTGGAAGTGAACACCACTGAAAGCCAGGTTGCTGTAGAGAACCTGCAGGAAATTCTGTGTGAGTGTGCAAGGGCTCATGCACGTGGAGACAAAGCTTCCTGCTTGAGTCACTGCTGGGACATGCAAACTGCTCTCTGCATGCATCCACTGACTGCCATCCATGCACAGCCTCACACAATCATGGATGATGGCTCACATCTCACTTTTCTTGCCCTTGAGCGCCATTGGATGCTTCATGTTTCTCTGTGTGCTCCTGCACCTAAAGGGACAAATTTGGGGATATTTTAATCAGGAAACACATCTGCTGTACTCAGTTAGAGCCAAACATGTACAACTGAGAGATTGTTTTGACTTCAGAAGAGTGATTGAGAGACAGAAAAAGGAATTGTGACTTTAAATTTAGCCTGAAGAAAAAAAAGCAAGCAAGGGAAAATGTTGACTTTTTTGGGGGAAATCTAATTTCACTAGAGACTTAAGATTTAATAGGGTCTGGAACCCTGGCTTTCCCCACAGAAAGGAATATGTCCAATGGAGCAGAGTTATGTTCAGTGAACATGGGGCCTTTGTGAGTAGAGACTTCAGTGCCTGCATTGATTTCCTACAAGAGACGGCAGTATTCCCTCATGTTAAACTTAATTCTGCTTGATACTGTTTATCTGCCTAAGACACATTGACATGGAACATTTCTTAATATAAGGAGACATAAAGTCCTATTTGTGACCACTTTCAGAGAGGATTCCTGCATCAGTTGGCTGAGAAAAGGTAAGGAAAGAAGGCAGCCCTGTGAGATTTGCCTACCATTAATAACACACTATATTTCCAGGTGTTGTCACTGAATGTCATTCTGACATATTCCCTCAAGAAACCTCCCTGTCTGACTGACACCAGCACAGATGAAATGTGTAAGGTGTAACAATGTGCTCAGGAGCCCTATGGAGGCTTTCCCACTCAGCTTCCCAGTGTTGCATTTGCTTCCACAAAGACAGGTCTGTTCACAGATCTCAGAGCTGGCACAAAAATGGCTTGAATCTTTCATCTTTTTAACATAAGATTTTTTCCTTTCTGGCTGTAGTAGGCTCAACTATCCCCACCCACCACTACTGGTATTTCAGGGAGCTGTTTTATGACTAACTCCTCTTAAAGGGGGTGTTGAAATAGAGTTTAGATGATAAAACTTAAAGACAAGGACTACAAATCTTGACAAGTAGACAATGAACCCCTAAACATTTCTGTGCTTAAATTCAACAGTGATGAAAGGCAAAATATGCTTCTTCTTGCTATCCTCCTTTACCTCCAATCCACTTATGTTTTCTTCTGTTCTATAAAATTACACTTGAAAATCTTCTGGATAGAAAAAGAAGTCATAATTATGAACCCTGTTCCAGTCTGGCAATTAACAAAACCTGAACATCCATTCACACAAATGCTACACCCTTCATTATATGCATGTGCTTCTTTTATTTTTGGTTCTTGGCAGATGGTATCAAATACCCTAAATTTCTTATGTCCTACCTTTTAATGCTATTTACAAGCACTCAGCTATCCTGTAAGAACAGGATACAATACAACAATACATTTATTAAAAACCAATACTTTAAAGGTAAAATATAGAGTTTATATTTGAATACTATGTAAAGAAAATAAAAAAAGAAATAATCTATATTTTTTCTATGTTATTTTAATGACTAAAAGAAGTTTGGGCTCTTCAATCCCTCAGAATAAAGATTTATCAGGTAGCTGTCAGTCAGCCCTGTTTTTGTAATCAACAGGTGAAGAACCAGTGGAACTGTCATGAAGCTTAATTGACTTCCTGGACTGAGACATTCATCTGTTGGGAAGTTAAAGATGAATGCCTGGAGCAAGGTCTGAATTTTTCAGAAGTCTAAAATGAGATGTCTTCTGCTATAACACCAAGCAGGATTCACTTCATAAACAAAAATCATGCCAGTGTGTACATGCCAGACCACATCCCAACACAAGTCTTAGTGGAACTGTGGCTACAAATCAAAAATCCCATAAGTGAAATCCACTCAGCAGTTTCTTAATTCATACCAGGTCCTCAGAACACTCCAAAATTTAAATACTTTAATCACAAGTTGCACTATAGTTCTCTAGTTAGCAACTGTTCATGGAATGAGCTGCTCTGCAACAGGACACATCTCACAATGACTCACAATTTGAGTAGGAAGGTAACAGGCACATTTAATAGCACAAATTAACTTGATGGTAATGAGGAAGCCTCTCTGTCAGCAATATCACAAATTAAATTATCTGCTACCTCACTAGTGATGAGGAATAATTAAGAAAGCTACACAGTTGCTTACAAATAAACCAGCACCCGATCAGCTGAGAGATGTCTGTCTTGGAGTCTCTTTGGCATAGCAACGTTCATTCCCTTAACTCTGATACCATTTGTTTGTAGGTAAACCAGATCTTCAGCATTATCTTAATTAAGCTTTTAAAATTTAATTTCCTTATTCAAAGGAGAGTATTGTGGGCACTACACAGCGAGTTTTCATTAACAATGCAGCAGCTTCAGCAGAGCATTTCTAAGATGAATAGGAAACAACAACAAAAAGGGGCTGATTGCCCTGGGGGGTTGAGGGAGAAGGAGCACCTTGCAACACAAGTCTCTCAACAGTCACTCTAAAACAAAATTTTGATTCCCGAAAGGAACTTAGGCACTAAGCAAATAAGCTGCAAATTATTTTAAGACTGCATATTTTATTTAAATTAAACTTTTGGTTAGTAGGCAAATATTAAATACCGAAAATACTTACATCAAGAGTTCTCTTTTCAGGTTGTTTTTTGGTTTGGTGGGGGCTTTTGACATTTTTAGATTTAACTGAAATTAGATACTGTTGCTTCTTTTTTTTTTTTTTTACTTTGAAAACAGTTGATGAGACTAGCAGATTATTTTCCTGTAATTAATTAAAACAGAAGAGATTATCAACTCTTGTAGCTCATTCATAGAGATTCCAAGATCAGTCTTGGAAGTTCAGTAATTATTCATATTAACTACAGATGCAATATCCTTATTTGGCACTTGCTAGAACTGCAATTTGAAAAAGAAGCAAGACCATAAGCAATGTAAATAGGTAAAGTATAATGGACTTTTAAAATTTTTATAAAGTGCAATGAATCTTTGGTATCAATCAAGACTGAAAAATGAAAAATATTAGTCCTGTGCATGTAATTTTCGATCTTTCACTTAACTGCAGAAAGTAAAATATCCAGTGCATCATATCTGGGAGATAAACTGGCAGCAACTGAGCTTAAAATGTCACAGCCACACAATACAACAGTGATGCATAAGGTTTGTGTGCATCATGTGTTGGGGCTTTAATTTATGCACTTGAGATATTAGGCAGTCTTTTGCAATTCACGTATTATAACCAAGCATACAAGTGAGAAACAGCTAGGCCAGCAATCTTTCGGAAAGCAAATAATAAAAATGCTTCTAGGGAACTTCCAATTCTCTGTTAATCCAAGTGATGTTAAAATAGAGATACAAAATAATGCAAGGCTGAGCAGTTTCAGTCAATAAGGTAAGCCTAACAACGATAGAGGTCTCAGACTAGTAATGCACTCTTTTCAATTTGGGTTGTCAAGATTTACTGGAGAAATAATGTTTTAGCAGTCCTGGTCACCTGAAGCATAAAAATACATACATATAAATGTATCCAGTCAGGGCAAGCACGCTGGCATTACATTTTTTTTACAAGGTGAAAACTCAATATATAGGGAAAGGAACTAACACACGGTTCTCAACACCACCTAAGATAACAAGAAAAGGTAATGACCTTGGAAGACATAAATAATTTCACCCAGTGGTGCTGGACAAACTGCCTGGCTATAATTTAGAGAAGATTACCATTTGGTTAGATGCACTAAAGTTGAAATAACACCTACAAATAATCCATACTTTCCCTTTTCCTGCTTAGTATGGAATAGTCTTGATTTTATGGAACTATATTTCTTTCTATATGAACAGCAGGAGATATCATCTTAAATATTGGAGTAGTTTTGAGAAAGTTCTTTCCTGTTCACAAATAATTCACAGATTACTTCTGCTGAAAAGAAAAGCTATTCTGCAATAGCTACTTTGCAAAGTAATGAAACTAGGCAGACACTGGGAGAATATGACAAGATATATTTGGTTGACTCATGCCTGGAAAATTTCAAAGATCTTGAATAAAAATGAGATCATTCAAATAGCAACATTTAAATAAAAGACAAACCATATTAAAGTATTCTATATTAAAACTGAAATAATGATAATTGTCCAATCAAGGAATATATTAAAATATTACATTCTCTACTAAAGTTTCCTAAAGCTTTAAAAACATATACAGAAAGCAAGATTAAAGGGAAAATACTCATTTATCCAAATAATTTGGGATTTGTAAATTATCTCAAATATAACAAGCAGAAACAAAAGAATTTCCAAATATCCAGATAATTCTGAAAGTAATTTTAAATTCAGTAAAAAATGTTGTCATGTTTTGGCATATATAATGTGATTTATAGCAAAACACACAAAAAAATACCCAATGATGGACCTAGGTCAGTAAGCTTATAAGGCCAATAGTCTGCCAACAGATAATTTATTTACTTTACAACATAGCTGGCTGCAAGTAATTTTTCTGTTTGTATTTATTAAAGACAAAAACAATTCCAAACTACTTATTCATGCTGTTCGTCAAATGAGATTCCATATTCTGCAATCCTGCTTTGATCACATCAAATTCCTTTCACTGTTCTCTGCAACCATAGATCTGTAGTTGATCCTGAATTCTGCCAGCCTTGGTTTGAGACTTGTTCCCACATGAAACAAAGGCAACTGAATCAAAAGTACTAAAGCTGTTGTTCTACACATGATGAAGCTTTGATTACAGGATTGCCAATGCTGACAAGCAAAGACAGGCCACTGGATACAAAAATAATTTCATCCATAGCTGCCCACCTTCTCCTCCCTTGATCTACACGCATGCAGTTTACAGCCATTATTGTTTATTTCCGTAAGAAATCATCTGATAAGGAAAAATGTCCATGACCTTGGTGACCCACTGTTATTCAAACACAGGCTAATAAAATGAGTTTGTGTCAGTACAATTTCTTTCCCAACAAATAGTTATAATTTTCCAGAAACCTTTAACAGCCACACAGTTCCACAGGAATTGAGTCTGTAACTTCCTTTTTACATTTCTTAGGCAAATCATCAAAATAGAAACCCCTGCTGTTACACAGAAGAGCAGTTAAGTACAGGTCAAGAACAAAGCAATTGTGTTTCCAATGCTGTGCACATTCCCCTTGTGTGCACTGATTGCTGCAGCCTGTCACCTCCTGGTGATATGAGAAACAAGCTGCACCGCAAAGAAAACCACACAAATACAGCTCTAATGCACGGAGTTTTATCTAAAAGATTGTGATATTCGACTTAAACTGCAATAGGCCCTAACAATGAGAACATTTAAACAGCTGCTAATGTCCACACATGTTACTGGTCACTGGACACACATCAAAATCTCAGAAAACAGCACACTCATAATAGTTGACTAGCAAGTCAGATTTTATAACTTAAATAGTACAGGTCAAACAGTTTAATTTTAAAGGACTTCTTCATATTTTAAAAAATCTTTTTCATTCCAAACTATTTTTTTAAACACAAACTACTACTTATAACAAACTCTTGTAGTCCAGCATATTACTACAAGAAAGACTTCGATATTTCACAACGTTGTCAGATCTGCAATATACAAAATTGAGAGTACATTTAGCCTTAAACCCTAAGTGGCAGCTGACTGCCTCCCCTAAGAGACTCTCTACACCTGCTGAATTCTATTGTCATAACTCAGATCAAGCTGAACTCAAGATTCGTCCCAAGTTCTTTTCCAAGTAAAGAAGAAGAAGAAAGCTTTACTCCCCATAAGCCCCCGGTTCCCAACCAAAGGATTTCTCACCAAGTCAACCACCAATATGAATTCCACCCAGATAAGTGTATTTAGGTGCAAGGTGAGATCATTAACCTTATTATGCCACCCTGTCTTGTTTTCAACCTTCCCATTAATCTGTTGCTAATAGATACAGGTGCCAGAATTATTGCCTGCAAAAGCTTTTCCTTAGAATAGAAATAATTTGTGGTGCTGCCATTTATCACTCGTGTTTCTAAGCTGCCTTTTATGCTAACATGTGGAAGCCATTACAAACAATTTGTACCTCCATGGAAGGAAATGCCAGTGCTTCTGGTTGCCTGCCTGTTCTCATCTCTGGAGCTGGCTCATGCCAGAGCCCTGTTGTTTAGGTAATATCTCGTGACACACTAGAGGATTCTGGATTGTGAGCTGTAGGCCCTCCAGAGGGGAAGTCTTCTTTCCCCTACACTAAGGTGACAGTGCTGTTTAAACACAGAACTTGTACCCAGTGTGAAAAGCTTTGGTGTGGAGCCCTGCCTGGAGGCACCTGGTAGCAGCAATGATAAAAGACAGTTGCAATAAGGACTAGTCTCTAGCTGAGTGAAAAATGCTCATTTATTTGACCACGTTATGCTAGAGGGATGCTGATGAGGACATCGACCTTGGACGATCTGGCCTCGAGTGCCAGCAGGGAGCAGCTCAGCTGGAGCTCTCTGCAGGCAGCACAAACCAGAGCCTTGCACAGTCTCACTACCCAAAGCTGCTTTCCTTTGACATAAGACAGTTTCCAAAATTTCTCTCCTATTATAAGCATCCTCCCAGAGCTCTGAGTAGAGCCTTACCGCTCTCCTGCTTCAAGACGCAATCCAATATTAGCTAATTAAGACTGGACACTTCATGTGGCCTCGTGACTCACTATAACCCAGTTTAATTAATTTGTTACTTGCACTTCCTTGATGGTTTTGGTACAAGCAGACAGTATTCTCTGGACACATTCTTTTCTTCAAGTCCTGCCACAGATGTCTGGTAGATATTTCTTTGTATTTCTAATGATTCTAAGCAACACCTTGAGGCAAATCTTGATTTGCATGTTAATTAGGAAATTCCTAGCAGGCACTTTGGGTGACAGCTCACTCCTAATCACCAAGAATAAAAAATGTTCTCAGATTGAGACATCAGGTTGAATTATAAAGATGGACGCACTGGAAATTATGTCAAACAAATAAAACTTCCAGTTTCCTTTCCCCATGTTCTAGAGTGCAAGCCCCTAAAAAGCAAATGCTTGTACAAACCAGCTAAGCACTCGCTCCCCAGGCTGCCTCCTGTGACTCTGTTGGGCTTCCTTTTACTTCTTTACAGGGGCAGGACTGGGGGCTGTGAAAAACCAGGTTAGTCCAGAGCTCTGAGCATTTCCTTGCCAACTCAGACCTGATTCAGGCTGCAGCTCAGGGAAGGTTATGGGAATATTTCCAAGGAGTGTTGCAGGTTTTGAGTAATGTCCTAAAGGTGAGACTGTGAAACAAGCACTATTTGCTCCTCTGGCAATTACCTCTGACACAAAAATATTTCTCTCCTCTACTTCTCCCTTATTCTTCCAAAACAAACATAGGGCTGAAAGTTAAACCAGGCCCATGGTTTAAGTACTGTTTATGTAGCATTAAAAAAAATACATTCCTTTACTATTTCCCACATTGCTGTTGGGGAGCTAAACTTCATTCAGTACCAATCCACTATACTAGCAACAGTGATGAAACACACTTGCAACAAGAATCAACCTCCAGTAGAGTGAAGAATGCTGATTTTTTTATTCTACATTGGTTAGTGAGAAAGGGAATGTGCCCATCATTGATCTCAGTTGAATTATTTTTCTTTTCATTAAGATTTTCAAAATGTGAATGAATTCTTAAAGTGCCTCAGTTCTCTCACATAATCTCCTACTGAACAGTGCTTTAATCTGGAATTAGTTTCAGTATTTTCTATGGGCCTACACAAAGTGCAAGGACTTTTACAGATAACTATGTACTAAGATTAGGCAAAATCTGAACAATCCCAGGTAACTACCCTAAGACATGGGGCAAAGTTTCTACCCTGGAAACAATGCCTTGTTTGTCAGTGATGCATCTCCGAAGTATTTAGCTAAACTAGGGCTGAAAGTTGTTTCCATAACATGCTGGCAGGTGAAAAGAGATACAGCACCCATCCCACCATTCCACTCCAAGGGTGGTAATGCTCAACAGGTGTTAGCTCTGCCAACATTGCCAAAATCAGAGCTCCAGGACATTGCTCACCACCACTTTGCAGAGGAGATTAATCTCATTTATCAAAAACCACCTGGAGTAGAGACATCTGCAAACCAACAACCTTTCTTCATCTCCAGCCCCCTCCACAAGGGACAGCTTGAATAGTCAGATACTGCTCAGGAGGCTAAGGCTAACCAAAACCTGCCATTGGAGTGCCAGAATCGAGCTGGGTTTAGCACAGAAGGGGTGAAATGAGTAAAATAAAATCTGGAGTCTTCTGTCATGGATCCCAACCATATATCTCACTTCTTGCCCTCTTATCACTTTTGTTTCCACTAATCTTGATACGGATTAGGTCAACACAAAACTGACTTTGTCAACTCTAACTCACTGTTGAGACATGAGGCAGAATCACATTCAGACCCAGAAATCCTGATGTAAAATGCTGGTCTCTTTGCTGGTGTCTAGATCAGCCCATCATTTATTCTAGTGGCAATAAGTTATTTGACACAAAGAGAGGGGGACAAATCCAGATGCAGATTTGTGTTCAGGCACGTGAGGTTATTAAAAAGCAATAAAAGAAATACGAATTTTTGGTCTGAATGTTTGAGATGGGCATTGGGGGAGCTACAGGTTCTGTCACCAATATAAGTCCCCTGGTAAGTAAAAGCATTGGGTGAGAACAAACACAAAATTTAGACTCCCTTGATTTTTTTTTTTTTTTTTTTGTGCTCAGAGAAGACTGAAAAGAAATATTCTAGAGACTTATTCATAAGTTTGGAAACTTTATGGAAAAATAAAAGGCATCAATAAGAGATGCACAATAAGGTAACAAAGGTGGGAGGCAGAGAGAGAAAGAGGGAAATTAGGCAAACAGTTATTTCACTCCAGCCAATATGGAGTATTGGAATGTAAAATATGGAGCAGTAAAAAATAAGTTCCGTAAGAGTTGCTTTGCTAAGAATGATCTATTAGGAAAAGTAAAGTTGAAAAGATAGCAAACTTGGTGTTGAAGCCTACAGCAAAATTCTTAGCCCCACAGAAAGATGTTCCCAAAAAGCAAATGCAGGTCATTCAAATAAATTTTGTAAAAAATTCTTGTACTACTGCTAATTACATGTAGGTACGGCTTTACTTACATAGATGCAATAAGGTGTAAAGATGTAAAGTCAGTGAAAATTTGGAAGTCTAGGGAAAAAAAAAACCACAAAGAAAAATGAAAAATCTCCAATCCTATTTGATTAAGAGAAAGGAAACTGAATTATAATTATATCTACATTAGTTATTTTCTTCTTTGAAAGTAGTATTTAATTACCTTTTCAAGAGTGAAAAATGTACTATGCATAATTTATTTATGAAACAGAAAATACTACTGGGCAGGTATGTGTAATAAATACTTGTACGTTGTTTATATTAGAATAATGACAAATATAGGCAATATTTGAGACAGAACTGTTCTGCATATTAAGGTATTTACATTTACTGTTTGCCTGTAAACATTTCTAAACTAGGAAAAACTAACACAGCAGAAGTACAAAACATCAATATTATTGACTTTTTACCAGAAAGGTATTTACATACAGCTTCTGAGGTGTACCCCCTATAAAAACCACTTACCTTTAATGTAGATGCAAAGGAAAAGTATGTTTTGTGGAGGTAAAAAGTGAAAAATGAATGTAACATTCTACATATTCATTGAAGCAAAGCTCCAGGGGATAGAGAAACACATAGAATATAGGCATTGAACCTCTATACTGATATACATTTGAAATAAAAATAACATAATTTGAAATCCTAATTAATTTTAGACTGCATCTGAAAGAACTGAAGTGTAGCAGTAATATGATTTTAAACACTGAGTATTCTGTCATTACTTATTCAAAGTATTGCCCAAAACATAATTTTTTATCCCTCTGCAGGTCCCCAGGTCTCCTGATTTTCCTTATTCCTCAGGGTAAGAATAAAACAAATGACAGCTAAAGAGCAAACACTTTGTCCTCTACCACCAAAACCTGAGAAACCTGCATAAAAAAATGAGAAATATTGTTTTGCCCTTGAGAGTTTGTTGTTGTTTTCTTAATCTCAGCTCTTTCTCTGGATTGTGGAAAATGGAAGGGTACTTAAATCAGATTACTAATTTCCTGACTTTGATAAGTTTGATGGGAAACTACAAGAAAAAGGCAGGTGGAAAAATGCCTTTTTTGAAGACAAGGGGAAAGAGTGGAATCTAAATTTTGCCAAGGCTATTCATTCTTTTATATGTTGCAATTCTTAACAAAGCGGGATTTTTTTCAAGTTGGGCTTCACATGCTCTTTGTAAGAGCAGCCTATTAGCATCAAAATGTAATGGTATCAAATTAGGTGATGTGAGCACTCAGGCCCTTAAGCCAAGTATTTTTTTATTGTGGCAAGAATGAGTGTGTGGAATGAGTCATGCAGCCTCAAAGCACGCTGGTAATCTTGGCTTTATCTGTTTTGTTGTACTGCTGTACTGAGGAGAGAAAGGCAAGATAAAATCCTGATATGTGTGGCCCAGAAGCACAGAACACTCAGGTGACTCCACCCCTGTCAGAGAGATGTGGGCTCTAAATGTGCCTGTGAGCATAAAAGAGCCAAAGTGAGGAGACTGCCTGGGACCAGTTTGATTTTACAGAGAACATGCACTGTGCATTGGTTTCAAAAGCTGCTTGGGTCTAATCCAAAACCCACAGAAACAGGTGAAAATCTCCTACTGGCTTCAATAGGCTTTGGTAAAGGATAGCTTTGCCTCCAGCCTGATTTTCTGTTAAGAGTAGAGTGGATTATCCAGTAGTTTAGGATTCCTGAAGATTTTACCTTGTTTCAGGATTAGATTTACATAGAAACATGTGGATGAGAACACCGTCATCATCCCTCAGAGTGGGGATTACTTTTACCTATATTTTAATAAGCCCAAAACCAACCTCCTTTCACGAAAAAGGTTAATAAGTACCCATGTTATACAAATTTTGTACTAAAAGATTCAGGTGAAGGAATGACAGTAGCATAGGGCTGCAGCATGTTTAGCAAGTATCCTCTTTTGGTTTTAGGGAGAAGGGAAAAATCCTGATTCCTTGACAGCACTAGATAGTACATAAGGACAATCATGTTTATCAAGTCACATTTTAATTTATACCAGTTACTTGCAGTTATTTCAATACACTGCTAATTAGTATACATTATGAAATAACTGTCTGCATGAGTGAGACTTTGTGATTGCTAAGACCGGATCAATAAAATGCTCCTACTTAAACTTTAGGAAAGTACTTGTGCATGTACAGCCTTGATGAAATTCTGTAATAAATTTAATTGTCATTGTAGCCATTAGTGGTCCTATAGAATGAAATATTGGAAATGTCCTTGACTTTTTTTTGCAGAAAATTTAAGAATTATCCTTTATGTTGCTGCAGACCAGCTACAGAAGCTCATTGAAGTTCTCTTCCGTGTTGGCATATGTTCCTTGTTTTGTTTGCTATAATTACCATGCCTCTAGTCAGCACTCAAATACACTAGAGACAAGAATAGAAAACATAAAATATTTAATACTAAACCTTCAAGGTGAGTACACATAAAGGGATATGCATAAATCCCCTGCTTCTTATTAAAAACCCATACCAACATTGTTATTTTAGACTGAGCACCTACAGATGAACCTTTCCTTACATCTTAGCAATACGACAGGGACCATAAGCAAAAAAACACCAAAACCAAACCACCAAAAAACAACAACAAAACCCACCACAAACCACAAAACAAATAAACATTAAAGTTACCTTCCAATTTCAACCTTACCTAGAACAGATGCAGCAAAATTCTTATTTCCTGTGTGGAGGTCTCTTTCCTATCATTAAAAGGCAGCACAATATTCCAGCAAGCTTCAGATAACACTTGTCTCTCAGGATATTGTAAGATATTAACAGTGATTAAGAAGCCCCCAACGAGGTACAATCTGTGCTAGGGTTGAGAGAAAAGCAGCTGTCCATTCAGAGCCAGCAAAGGTGGGATTGAGGCCCTGGTGTTTGATCTGTCCAGCAGATACTGAATGAACAGCTATTAATTACAGCACATATTTATGCCAGTGTTCTTCCCAATTGGAATACAACTCAGTGCATTTCTCTTTGCAGGAAGCACAATGGATTTTAATAGACTAGAGGGAAAGATAGAGCAAGAAATTGTAATTTACTTACAGTTCTCTTCCTTCTGCCCTTTCATTTGAAAAAACATTCTGCAGAACAAAGCCTGTAGAGTGCATAAATTTCAGCAAACTCATGATGGACTTCTTCAATCTTACCAAAACAGGGGAAAAAGAAATTGTTATGTCAAAATACCTACAAAAATTTGAGGACCTTGAAAGGTCCTACTCTACGTTTCACTCCCTAATTTTCATTCCATTCTGTCCTTTTCCCTCTCATTTGGACAAGAAACCACCTATGAACTACCACAATATGAACACTCATCAAACATCATGAAACCCCAATTATTCAAATGATCCTTTGCTCTATATTGCCCTTTTATAGGAATGCATGTTTAATCTGGTTCCAAAGCATGTAACTCCTTGTATTTCAGTATTTTCAAACTTCTCCCACTGCAAGCATGCTATGCTTGTTTTATGAGAACAGTCTCTTCCTTCCAGCCAGAGATCAGATCCCCAATTTCTGGCTGTCACTCAAGCAGCTGCACTGTACTCAGGACTGCTGTCACTGCAGCTCAGTGGCTGCTGCTCTGCTGACCCCTGCAAAGCCAGCAGCAGCGTTCCTCAGCACAGCAGATTAACCTGCTACTCCTGCTCCTTTCAGCCTCTGGCTGCAGCTGCCTTCTCGTCTGCACTATGAAATAAGCGAATCTGTAGTCACTGCAAACCCCTGTCAGTGAGTGTGGGATATCACCTCCTCCTCCCCAGAAAGCAAGGTGCTTTGGAGCTGGGTTCATTTTCACATGAATTACTGAAATCAAAGAGGACAAGCTTGGATATCCAACTTCATTCCCACTTAGGCATTCATTGCAACAAGCTCAGCTCCCAAATAAACGATCTTGGGGAATAAAATGAAGTTACCACAGTCCCTGTCTGTGCTGGGAGTGCAGTGACAATCCTCCCATACTGTGGAGCATGGGTCCATCTTGGCAGTAAATTGGGATGCTCTTCCCAAGTTATCAGCAATATTGTAATGAAAATGCCAATAGGTCTATTTCCTAAGTTACAGCTGCCTGAACTAGCAGGGAAGTGGTGGAAGAGAAAAAGCTAATTAAGCAAGTAGTGGAGGCATCTTTCACTGCCTCCTACATTAATGCTTCATTAAGGATCTGGAA
Source organism: Acridotheres tristis (assembly GCA_037013685.1). Lineage (NCBI taxonomy): Eukaryota > Metazoa > Chordata > Aves > Passeriformes > Sturnidae > Acridotheres > Acridotheres tristis. The sequence continues at coordinate 5,345,557 of CM072889.1, read as the reverse complement.
GTGCACTTAGCCTGGAATGATAACAGCATGCACATATTCAATAGACCATAAATGAGAATATAAAGTGCAGGACAATACAAAACACAGCTTTAAAGGATAATCACCCTTAACATAATCTAAAATTTTTACTTTTATTTCAAAATTTAAATACCAGGAAGCGGAAACCCATATTTTATTCATTAAAACAACTTATAGCCTTGAATGGAGAGGAATTTCTTTCCTCAAACCTTCCAGAAGCAGGTCAAATGGAGAAAGACGTGTGAAAAACGGTTTTGCTTCCTTGTGATTTTCACACACAGGATCTGGCAGGATGAGGATACACGCATTTGACATGCTGCCAGTGCTTTTCATTTTCACCTGTAACAGTTCTTTGACAAAGAGCAGCAGTGTTTTTACAGAAGATGACTTGGTTATCATGGTTCCATGACAGCTTTCCATAAAAATGAAGCTTGAGTAAAGACATGGTTGGGCTGTACCAGCTCAGGAGACCTTCTCCATGGAACTGCTCTCCTTCACATTTGTCAGCTGGAAAGACTTGTGTGCCATTTGTTCACAGCCCACAAAACATTTATAATTTTTCATAACAAGGTGGTTGCTTTGAATGTAGAGGCTGCCATTATTGGGTAAGACAGACCACACAAATCTCTGGTAGACGGACAGCTTGATCCTGTCATCAGCTTCTGGGCTTTCTTACACAAGGAATAAGGATAACACTTTCAGGCCTGATACACACCTGATGTGAAGCCGTAGGTACATTCAAATCAAAAAATGGCTTTGATATGTTTTGTGGAGACTTGCAGATCAACCCTAGCCTGCATGGAAATAGTTGTTGCAAACTCTTGACCATTGAATCCACAAGTTTCACTTACATTCAAAATTGAATCCACATTGAATATTTCCTTCTTTTTAATTCTCTACCGTGAATAAAAACATTAATCTGTCAACTATGACCTAAATATTTTGATTAGATTCTGAAAATCACTAAATTCTCATATAAGACACTAAAAGACCACAAAAAAGATCTGCAAGTTCCATAGACAGCAGATAATGAAAGCTGTGAAAATGAAAGCTTTGAATCCCTTGCATTTTTTATATTCATTAAAGTCAATATAGGCACTTGCCTGCCATACCCCACTCCAAGACAACATAACATGATCTTCTAGTGAGCAAGATTAGCATTCAAATCACTTAACTGACACAAGAAATATCTTAGAGCAAAAATTAAAATGCTGATCAATCCCCTGTTAATATAGGACAGATAATTTCTAAGCTATCCTGCCATTTCTTTCTCATGTAGTTTCCATTTTCTTCCTCACAGGAGCAAATGGTTTCCAATGCAGAATCACAACAGTATAATTTTATACATTTGATAAACATATGTAAGTGTTAGGATCTCTGCAACAAATAAGGGAAAATATTGAAATGAATGACAGGTATCTCCTCATGAACACATCCTGTTCAGGATGCTTATTGCAGGAAGGGATACTACCAAATCTAAACCTCTGTAATCAGTGTTTGGCACCCTCCACAGTAAAAGGATGAGCTCTGTCTGCAGAGACACCTGTCATTCAGAGGAGAGGATGCCATCAGGACATATCTCCTCATTGATAAATTTCAGACTAGAGAAGGTGGCCTGGAAGCTTTAACTAAATGCAAATGTACAGCTCAGAAGCTTGGATTACACCAGCATGAATGACAATAAAAATGCAAGAGAAAAAAAAGGCCTTTTCTCTTCTCCTTTGATTACAAGGTACATGTTTATCTCACTCCTTTTTCTCTTGATGTCTCAGCTAAGCACTAAGCTAACCATCATTATCCATCATTAATATTGCACACACTGAGCAAATTTGCCAGTGTAAAGGCTCTCAGTTCCACTAAGTCAGGTTGGTTGCACTTTTGATAGCCTGAGCAGATCATGCTGTTCATGCTGTGCTAGTGATGAGGCCATGTGTTTCTCCACAAGCCAACGGAAAAGTTCATGCATGAGAATGTTATTTCCATTATTTAATACACTAGGTAGTATTTCTACTGGTTTATCCAAATTATAGCTGGGCAAAAATAACTGGATTCACATACTGAGATCGTTTATGTTTCTGTTTCACTGTGTTATGCCTGTGCACATGACAAAATTGGGCATGTGTTCACACATGGAGAAGCAGGATTAAAACTCCTTCCAAGCACTGGTAGGGGGGAATGTGTCAATGCAGAACACAGACATTAATGTGTATATAACTTACAATTTAGCCTTTCCTAATGATAATAAAGTTGTTACTGAATTCATTTTATGTGAAGAGAGTGCATGAAAACAGCATGTTCAGGGTGGGTTTCCTTTACCTATAGTATTAAAGGCATTTGAGAACATCAATAAGACATTGTTTTTTGAATTATCAATGTCCACTCCCTCTGGCACTACATGGCAGAGAAACAAGTTATTAAATCTTACTGGCTGTGATTGATTTCCTTAAATGGTGGTGGAGCCAAAAGTGGCAAAGAGATAATCACTTTCCAGCCAATGTGCCACAGTACCATTGCCTGAGGAACTGGAACCAGCAGGAATGCTACAAGGACAGAAAGAACTGCAGCCTCATCCCTCCAAGCCTGCTCTCTTACAGACATGGAGATAGATATCACTTTTGTTCTGCTCTCTGTGAAAAGAAATTAGAGCTTTTCAGAGCTGAGATTGTTAGAAAAGGGAAGGCTACTTACTAAGTTACACACAGGAGCTGAATCACTGGCTGATGCTGGGAGGGGTAGAAGCTGACAAAGAAAAGTCTGAATCTCTGCTCTAATATTTTGTTAGAACATAAATTGAACAAACTTCCAATACAGAAAAAGCTCCGACCTGCAAGCTCAAAGAGAAAACAGTGAAACCAGACCCTCTATTCATATCCTCACTGAGTAAATCTCCTCCAGGCCTGCTCTCAGACCAAGCAGCTTTCAGTGCTACCTCTGGAGACAACAGCTTTGTGTGACATCACAGCTTCTCTGTGAAAAGTCTCTTTCCTTCCTGCACTCAGGGGTCTGACAGCATGTCTGCTTCTGACTCTCTCAGCAGTATTCTGGCTTGCCCTTCTGCTCAGGGTCTGTGCTGAGTGAATCCGTCTCCCATGAGCTGTGCTAAAGCACCAGAGTATTTTCCATGTGGAATATACGGCTGGGGAAGAGATCACCTGGGAGACACAGCCTGAAGAAGAGGCTGGTCAGCCCAGGTAGGGCACACAGACAACCCTTCCCCTGCTCATTTCTGCCTTAAAAGCAAACCAGCAAACACATGAACAAACACAAGGAGCCCTCATGCCAGAGACAAAGAGAACAGGTGCTGTCTGCCAGAGACCCTCACATCAATACTAATGGCCAGCCAGGATCTGGAGGTTTTTGGTGCTCTGTATTCTTGTCTGGGCTCTTCTCTTGCCAGCACAGTGAGTTTAATTGCACACATTTGCATGCCAGGAGCCATGCTGCCAATCCCCAAGAATGTGGCAAAGGCATTAGAGTTCAGCTTTAACACCACAAGCAGCAGCTTTAAACATTAGAGTATCTACAGCCAGCACTGCCTGAGCAGACTCATTCCTCACAGCATAGTTCTGCTGCTGAACACAGCCACATATGTTCAGAGCAGAGCATGACTTAGTAGAGACATGCTCAAGGACAAATCTTTAACACTGGGAAGTAACATTACCCAGTTGTCTCTTATCATTGTTATGAAATTCATCTCTGAAGACAGAGGCCCCTGTGGTTGTGGGAATCATGCCACACAGATGCTGCTCTATGCTGTTTCAATCCTTTTGTTGGTCTATAATGTGCCTTTGTTCCTCCACATGTTCCAGAAGAGAAATGAACAGCTGGTGATTATCTCCAAGTATATATCTATCTTTTGTTTAAAAACTTCACAGTCCCTCCAACCTTCCCAGCAGACGGAAAAGAAAATAAGATCCCTTATTTACAATATGCATTCTTTCTTTGCTTCCCTACAGGGCATTCTGAGTCCAGGTTGCTCAGACTCTCTCCAAATTTATTCCCCAGTGTCCTTGTTTTCTTGCAGGATGTACTTAGAAAGCATCCAACTGGACCACTAACAGATGGCCTGCTCTGACTTCAGACACTTGTAGAGCCAGGTGTTGCCATATTGAAGCTATTACAGATAATTCAATCCATGCCATGATGCTTTTTGAGATGCTAATGCTTGCTCTGATTTAAAGTACAGCAACATGAATTTTTAAAAAACCGTATGCTGTCACTGTTCTATAGATAAGGCCAACTATTCAAATTGGTTGGTTCTAAATAGGCATAACCACAAAGGAAACCCACAGAAGAAGATTATTCGTATGAACCATGGTCTGCAGGTACATCTTTTACACTGAAATTAATTGCTGACGAATTGAAAATTCCTAACCTGTGGACATGACTGGTCTCATGCCCTAAGATTACATTTAACTGTGAGAAAGATCCCCGGCTGTCAGACAGCTCTTCATAAAATCTGGTTTAAGCAGTTTGTAGTACTGGATACACTGGAAGGCGTCACAACACATTGCACAGACATCCAACATACCACTGCAACATATATCAGCTTTATTCAATGTGCCCTTGTGATAATATAATCATTCCAGTGCAGGGAAAGCAACACAGCTTTTCCCAGTGTATGAATGGGGAGTAGCTCTCACATACAATGGCATTAGGAGCCTCTAATAAGCTAGCTTCAGCATTTGGATTCGCTGGGATGAAAGGAGATTGTAAAAGATAACTTGGTGCCTTTTTCCTCAGTCCTTCTCTGTCCATTTCCCTGGAAAGTTCCTGGAATTTACCATCCCCAAAATTCTGCAAGATCATAAGGAAGCAAAAAGTTTATCCATGTTTAGTTTAGACCTCAGCAAGTGCAGCTGGTGCTCTAGAATCCAACACGACTGAGGAGGAAACAGGACATTCACTATCATTTTCTTTGCCATTCAGATACAGGCAAGTTTGCTACAAACTGCAATTTCTGCCCCAAGGTTTGACAGTGGCGAGGTTTGACAGGAGGATTTACATGAGAAGCTGTCTCAGGAACACAGTGATGTGCTGCACTGCACACTGTGTTGCTTGGTTTTCAGTGCTCTGAACAAAATACCCAGCATTTAGATTTCCATTTGGGAGAGAATTTGAAAGCCAGCAGCAATGCCTGGGGCCAGCAGCATCTACAGCAGGCGGTTTTAGCTGCAGCCAGGGCTCCTAACAATTCCATATTTGCTCTGCAGCATTCAATGGCCCTGTGTCAATGCATCAAACTGCTTCATTACAAGGCAATTACTGGCTGAAAAAACAAGGTGTTTCAGTTGGTACTTCGTAGCCTCTGTCTTTGATGTTAATAAATATAGAAAAATGTTGTTATTATTATGTCACGAGGCCAGAAGTAGAAAAGAAAAACAACCTTGTAAATTAATTATGAAAGCAAGAATTTATGAAATTACTGAAACAAAATATTCCGATTCCAGAGGGTCAGTGGGATTCACTTCTGTTTGCTTTGCTTTTGCTGTGACAGTTTTGTTCATCAGTCCTATCCCCCTCCCACATGTGCAGGATGTGATGGAGCAGCTTTTCCCAAGCAGGGAGCTCTTTATTCTGGCACCCATGGGTGTGGCACCAGGGAGGTCAGGCTGTCCCTGCTGCCAGCCAGCAGGACTGACAGGAGCAGGACCACAGCAATCTCCACCAGTTTGCTCCACAGTGACACAAACTGAGAGCCTCTGATCTCTCTCCGATGCCTCTGCCTCTGCTTCTCACTCTGCTCCTGTTTGCTTTCAACCTTCTCTGTACACTGCAGGTTTGGCCCTGGCACATTGTCCAGCTTCCCACGCTTTTCAGGCAGAAAATAAACTGAATCTACAGCCTCTAACAACTCCCATCCATGTCCCATTCATCCCCATTATGAGAATCCTGAGCAGCACTTTCAGGCCAGCCTTCGGCCCATTTCACAATCCTCAAATCACATCAAGCAGGCTGTGAAAATTTGGCCCTTTAAAAATAATAATTCAGTTAGAGATAGGCAATATTATAGAAAAATATTCCCAATTGTTAATTTTTGCTCTGGCTGTGTTATGTTAGCTCGCTGAAATTTAATTGCTAAAAGGCTATAAGAGCCTAGAAACAGACGCAGCATCTGTCTTTTTTAAATGTCTCAATTATCACCACAGTAATTTAATGGCATCATGTAAGAGAATCACCATTGACATGCTAATGAATGGCACTGTCTTCACATCCATCAGCTCTGTTTTTAAGAGGTCATAGGTTGAAGATAGGCATTTTATACTTCAGATACCACTAAGGCAAGCAGTGTCACATTTATCTCGTTTTGCTTTTACAGCTCAAATTGCTTATGTTAAAAATACTCACTGAACAGTGAACTGCAGATGGGTTAAATTGTGGTCGATTACAATTACGTACTTGCTTCTTTAGACCAAGATAAGTAACAAAAATCCTTTCAACCCATTTATTATTTAATTTGTATGTTAACATCTACTGTTGAAATGTTCTTCGATTTCTTTTGTGGGGATTTTCCCCCATAAATAGCCTTTACTATTAGCTTTTTAATTGAACAGCCTTGCTTTATTAGGTTTTACACTCTTCTGCTCATTTTGCTAACCAAATTTACCTATCAATATTTTTCTTTCATTTATTCCGCAGAAACTGTGTTGCTAACTAGAGAGTCCCAAATCTATTGCATCTAAATGATCACAGCAATTTCCATAATAAGAGATGCAATGATGTACACTGAGATATTTATCTGCAACCGTTTCAGCATATTGTGGATGAATTTCTACAGACAAGCAATAAGGGTTTGACTTCACAAACACAATGGAACAGCCCTTTGAGATCAGCTAAATGGTAGTGTTAGCATCAGAATTGATTTTGCATGGAAAGCTACACCCTGACAATAATGTGAAAGGATTTCTCACTTCAGCAAATACATCACAAAACTGGAGAATAACCCCGTGATACTTATTATTAGCATCTATTTAAGAAACTTTTGAAATAAATTTATTCTATCATCATAAGCGTTGCCAACAGTGGCACTACACAGCTCCATTCTGCCATGAAAAACGAGGGAGGCCACGCTGCCAAACAGCTTTAGGTGTAAAGTGAAAACGGAGAAGTGAAACACTGATGTTCAGATGAGCTCTGGGGGCTTTTAGTCCTGCCCAGGTGGCGAGATACGAGAGGATGCTTCAAGCTGTATTATAAAAAATTAAGTTTTTTAAGTGCGTTGCGGCACCACAATCGTCGCAGAGCATTTCGTTGCGAGGCGTCTCGCGGGATGCCTCCCCTCTGTCGGAATTCCATGGCAAAGGTGGATCCGCATCCCGGATTCCCGCAGCCGGGGCCGCTCCGCCCCCTGCTGTCCGCAGCAGCTCCCGCACGTCCGAAAACCTCATCCGGATCCCGGGTTAAAAAAAAAAAACAAATTAATTACGGAAGCCTCTAATTCCATGAACACTTTTCAGGTTTTTTTTTTTTTTTTCCCATGTGATGTTTAATTTTTTCGTGTTGGGATTGTTGCTTCCACCCGTTGGGGGAGAAGGATAGAATCCAAACCTGGGCTTCTCATCAGGGGCAGCTCTAAGGGGTGTGGGACAGGCAGCCAAATGTTGCTCTTAATCTCTCTGCCTCCCATCATCTCTCGCAGGAAAATACGACAATTTGTGGCTCTATTCTTCTCCTGCCTGAAATATTTCTCTGGCCAAGTGCCAGGCTGTCCCTTTGTGGCTGGGATGCTGCCTTTTAGGAAAGCTGCCACTAATTAGCTTTGTAATCACAGTGAGAGAAGCAATGAAGGTGAAGGGAGAAAATGGTCATTCCATGGAAAAAGTGGCCATTCCATTAACTCTTCCTTATCTGCAATCACAGAAGCTTATAAACTGTTTCCCAATTACAATTATGTGTTATAAAGCAGATTAAATTCTGTCAGGCAACTTGTGACGTCTATCTCAGTGTAAATCCTGCAGATGCTCAGTTTATCTCCCCCTTTGCAGAAGAGCCTATGCTCTGTCTGAACTCTGCCATTCTGACAAACAGATCCAAGAAGGGATCACAAGGGAATTGTGGCAGACACTTCTCCTCCTCTCTCACACTGCTTTTTGTTAGCCAAAGGACATAATTTGCAGAATAAATTACAAATGTAAAATAAGGAAAAAGCTGCCTAGATCAGCTTAGGGCATAGCCTAGTGAATATTTTCTGCTTAGTGCCCTGCTGATTGCTTGAAGATGAGCTTGTAATACACTCGCTGTTTATAACCATGGCTTATATTTGTTCACGTTACTCTTTATTAACCCACTGCAACTGTGAGGAGCTTGACATCAATCATTAGAGGGATTGCAGCCATCCTCATGCAATTTAAATCTGAAAGCCTTTAAAAGAAAAACTAATTATTGCAGGAGGAGTGCAATCTAACTGTAGATATCTGTAACTGGAGACCTTGAGAGACAGGACAAAGAATAACAGTGAATTTAACTGTGATCCATACAATGTTGATCTGAAAAATTATGGATAGCACAGCTGACTGCAACTTCTTTAAGGGTCTTCCCACTCACATCTTTCAAGGTTAGACTGAACATTCATTATATTCATCTTCACAGTGGTCTGATTAAAGGTCCTCATCCTGCTTAATTATGTCAACATGTAGTTCTAACTAGAAAAGGTTAGAAAGTCGCCCTCTGGGTGACTGATTGGGATTTTACATAGGTCAAGAAGAAATTAAAATCTACTCAAACATTCCAAATTTCATGCAATAATCTCATGTTCTAGAAGAAATAAATCACTGACCGCTGTCTGGTTAAATTAAGTTTAAGGTCTCCTTGAACATTAAAGCATTTAAAACCAAACTAAACCCAAAGCATCAAAGCAGAGCAGTGATCCCCACGGGCAGGGGACTGCAGCCCCTGGTGCCTTCAGACCCCACTGCCTTCCCAGCCCCACGAGCTCTGCTGGGCTGTCCTGGGACAGGATCCAGCAACCTCCTGCTCTGTGGGGAGACCTCCAGGGACTGCTCTGCTTGAAGCCAAATGCAGTCAGCTGGAGGCTGAGACAGGAGTGATTGCTGGACCAGACAGCACAGAAGAGTTTTCAGTGTCCATGAGCAGAAGCAACAGTTTAGTCCTTCAAACACAAAAAGTGTCAAAACAACAAGGGTTTGGGCTGTCTTATTTTCTGCACACCAAGATCTTCTATTTAATTTATTGATGTTTTATGAAGAAGTTAGGCTTTTACAAGCCTTTGTATATCACAAAACAATATTTCCTACTGCTGCTTCTCTAGTGTGTTGAAATGAATTTTGATACTTATAAGGGAATTACACCATGTAAAAAGCAGAATGCTACAAGAGATAATGAAGAGCACTACAAAAGAAAAACAATCATGCATGATAAACTCTCATATTTTGAGAACAAGTTCCAAGGACTTTAAAAGATTAGATTAAATTCAGCTCATTTAGCCCAATAATTTAAGCATAGTCAAATTTAATCATAAGAATAGCTATGCAATTTCCTGCACTTGTTTTGTGTGGTGTTGAATATATTTAAAGGTTGCAAGTTTAAACACTTCAATTAAAACAAATTTGTTATAAATCCACCTCAAGAAGTGAGTGTAGTTTTTACAGTGTGCTTTTAGACAGAGATTTGACTCATGAGCAAAGCTCTTAGACTGCCTTGAAAAAGACTACAGTCAGTCTCTACTCTTCGTCCACAGAGCTTTGGAAGAGAAAATAAAGTCTGAAGGATATCGACATTTATATCTGAGAAATTAAATTTTAATTGACAGTGACATTCATCACAGAGAAAGAACAAAACGAAACCAAAAACCAAGCCAGCCTACTTCACTGGTTAATTTTTTTTCCCCCTCTGCTGCAAGTACTCTACTAATGAAGTTCTCCCTAAGCTTTCCAAAGCAGTGAGCTTTGAAAAATAAAAAGTGCAGAAACAACAGTGTATCAGGAAGGATTTTCCTAAACAAGATTCTGGGAAGCATATAAAAAAATACCAGGAGACACAAGTTCATGCACATTTATAGTTGTACAGAAAAACCTACATTGTTCTGTTCGGATGATGTTTCTGCTGTTGTCCATCTGGTGGAACACTGTTTTTAGGTCCCTTGGGGTGATTCCACCACATGCTGTTTTATGTGAGACAGTTTATTAATTCTTCCTTAATTTGTTTATTCCATAAGCTTCATAGTAGCCCTTACTGGTAGATTTGTGAATGTCACCATGTTTTTTATTCAATAAAATCCTCTCCACAATATAGCCATACCATTAATCCAATCATTCTGCTTCAACATGGAAGTCACCAGATATTCCACGTGAGACTCTAATTATTGGCCTTTTGTACCTCTATTTGACAGTTTCACTATCCTCATGAAAACTTTGTAACAGTCAAACTCCTGCCAGAATAATTCACTCTTCATGTGAAAGGTGAATTCTCATAAGAAAAATTGTCCACAGTAATTTCTTATAGATAAACAAGCAGTCACTTTTTCCATCCTTTCATTGGATTGTTGTTGCACATAGGCAGATGGTTATCTGTGTTCACGAACTATTTCATGTACATATATTCTCTGTTTAACAAGGACAACTTTGAAAACTAAGCAACATTTCTAATAGACCTGAGTTAAGAAAAATCTCTCATGATTAGAGAAATCAGTGATCTAAATCCCAGAAACAAGCATGTGGCTTGGACCTTTCACATTCATATTTGTTGAAGATATCACAGAAATCAGTGAAGTTGAAAGGGCTGAACTTCCCCCAGTGATGTCTCCTAGATCAATCTACAGGGTGTTGTTTTGTGATATCACATTAATTCACACCAATTGAATGGATATGAAGAAATTTGAAGGATAGTGCCCTATCAGCTCTATTCCATTACACCCATTTTTTCACCCACACACAGTAATATCAGGCAGTTCTGTCATGAGCAGTTTCAACCATGCTGTCAGATCACAAATGAGTGCAGAATAAAGGAAGTGTACAGATTCAGTTCACGTAAATGATGTGCCTCTATCAAGGGTGGGTGAAAATGCAGGTGCTTGTGTTTAATTCTTTTCTTTAAAACTTCTATAAAACACAACATTTCTGTGAGGAATCCAGTGAATATAAAAGTTGAACATAAAATAATTTATAAGAATAAGTTGAACCCAGGAGAGGCAAATTGGAATACCACCAGATTCAAGACAGAAGTGCTCACCTAAATCTGTGCAACACGTGCAGATCAACATCTTCAGATCAGAATGGAACTGGTTTATTTTTCACCAGGCAGTAGGAAAAAGAGGCAAAATTTCTGTGAGTTATGCTTAACTCATTCTGCAGTCAAACCAACAAACTCCATCCCAATTTTCAAAATATACTTGTTTGGCTTAGCCTTGAAGTCTAATACCCCAGCCAACTGTATCCAAGTTGAAACAAGCTGTCATTATGTCTGTGAAGACAGGCTTATTCTGCACTAAAAGTTTTGAATATTTTCGTAGTGTGATTTCATCTTGGACCAGCTGATATTACTACTAAAACACAAACATTTTCAGGCACAAAAGTTATAACAAAACCTGAAAAAGAAGCAGCTATCCAAACTGATGAAGGGTTAATGTGCCAAAACATAATACCCATCCTTTTTTTCAACCATATTGCATTTTAATTTGTATCTTTTTTTAAACGCCATTTATACCCTTAGATCATAATTAGCAACTCTTCTGTTACAACAATTTCTCTTTATATAGATCTAGCATATCAGATGTCTCATGCATAAACAGCAAACTACTTCATGCATTTACATGAGTTTTCAGGATTATGCAAAACTTCATTATTTCTTTTTATATTTTTTATTTATTTTGAAAGGGAGGAGGAGGAAATAAGAATTTCCCATGCATCATGTTCAGAAAAGGCACCTTCCAAATGTACACCAAATATTTTTGATCCATTACTGTCTTCCCCAGTCTGCCAAAAGACAAGCAATGCAGATGAAAGGGTGCAGGCAATCCAAGGTTAGCTCTGCCAGTGCTCAGCCTGGTGGATCACAACCCAGCTTCAGCCTGGAAACTGCACAGCTACGCCAGCGTGGCTCCCTGCCCACTGAATTCAGCACAGCTTGTTAGCTCAGTCACAGTCACAGCCACACACAGGGCAGGGGAAACGAGCAGCACAAGCACAGAGCTCTCTGTGATCACCCCTGCACTCACACCTGCATCACAACTGCATCATTTAGCTCAGTCCCCCCACTCCAACAATGTCCCTCTGAGACTGCAAGAAAAGAGTACAAGATTGGGGCAAGCATATGGAATAAAAGCCATGGAATCCTTAAGGCTGGGAAGGATTTTCAAGATCTTCAAGTCCATCCTTTGACCGAAGAGCCACACCCACTAAAGCAGAACTTGAAGTGCTCTGTCCCTGAGCAGGTTGTTCCAATGCTGAACCACTTCTTCAGTGAAGAACTTCCCTTTGCAGCTCATACACCTGCAAGGACATGAACTCTTCTTGAACCCCTACTAATCCACCCACTGGTGACATTTCAGATGACTGATTTATTGTTGCTCAGAAGTAGCAGGTACAAACTGGCACCACTGAGGAACTCAGAGTGCTCTTCAGCACTTGTAAATGCATTAAGGCACTGCATATACTAAAGACAAATGACATCATGTTTTATTTTCTGACAAAGCAAATAAGCTGGAAATACTTACACCTAAACCATACTTCCTGGCTGTATAGTGGGTTCAGACTTTTTTATGCAGGACTCTGTCTGTGGGGAAGAAAAGGGCTTTATGGCATGTTCTGGCACCCTGGTCTTTACAAATACAGTACACACTCCTAAAGGGCAGAACACATGTGAGGAATCCAAATCATTTAATCACTTTGCTCTGAGAAAGGCTTTCTCTCTAAGTTGTCTTTGATTAAACTAGGTCATTCTAACTTATAGAAAGAAAAATAAAAAATCTATAAGATAGGAGCTATACATAATGAAAATACCATTGTTAAGATGATACTAAGCTGAAGTTTTAAAAAATTGCATTTTTAGATATTAGTTATCAGAATTTTAAAAAAAATCAAAATAATACAAATCACAAGAAAAAACACAAAAATCCCCAAAACCCCTAAGCAAACCCAAACTTAAACAAAACTATAAACAAACGAAAAAAAAAACCCAACAACCAAAATCATAATTCCTGGAAATGGAGAGAAAACGTCTACCTCAAATTGTATAAATGTGTTTGCCATATTCCAATATAAAAAATATCTACTCTGTATGCAGTTAAATGCTCCTCTAAGCTCTTCAAAAGCAAAAGTTGGCACATGCAAACTGAGACATATGGGGACATGATCTCTTGCCTAGGGTTCACCACGCATATTGGAGACAGAACTTTGGACTGCATCTAGATTTGTCCCATCATCCAATTCAGTGTTCTTTCCACAATGTTACATTATTCACTGTCCTTTTCAAATATTGCATCAATTCCTGGAAATTCATCAATGTGCTTGTCCAATGAAATGCATGTTCCACAAAACTAGGTGTTGTACACAGAGCAACTACCGTTGACTTGCAAACTGCTGCAGCTGGGAAACTCTTTCAGCTCCACATGACCCCCTTGTAGCATTGTTTAAATGGAATAGAGACTGCTCTGTGAACAACAGCAAGATCGGACTCCTGTAGCTCTCTAATTAGTGTTAATTTCTGCATACTAATTGGGTGAATGCCAGTAAAGAATCAGTAGGCATACTCTCGTTGAGAATCAGTAAAATACTTCAGAGGAAAACTGGATCTGTGCCTTTTTGAAATCAGTTAAAATTTGTTGCTAGGCTTTTCATTTTGCTCAGCAGTGAATAGCAAAGTGGTAAATGATATCTTAATACGAATTCACAGAACTCTTCATGCTCTGAAATACTCTCTGTTCATACTGCAATTGAGGAGCCTTTTACAAGGTTTAGGCCCTGGTGATCAGACATAGAGACATCTATCAGTCTCCTCTCAGCTGCTGTCTAAGGGCAGCTTGCTGGAGCACTGTTTCGTCCTGGTTGCACGGCTCATAACAAGAGAAAATTACTGTGTGGCTTTTAAGGATACTGCTTATCCAAATCTAAACAAAACCATGTTAACTGCCAGAGGCTGGGAAAATACAACAGGGCAGTAGAGTAAACTCAGATTAGCAGAGTAAAACCAGGCTGGGAGAGGAACAGAAGAGCAGCCCTGCAGAGAAGGACTTGGGGATGCTGAGGGATGAGAGGCTGGACATGGCCCAGCCATGTGCACTCACAGCCCAGAAAGCCAAGTGTGTCCTGGGCTGCAGCAAAAGCCCTGTGGGCAGCAGGGGAGGGAGGGGATTCTGCACCTCTGCTCCACTCTGGTCAGACCCCACCCCCAGTGCTGCCTCCAGCTCTGGGGCCACAGCACAGGAAGGACATGGACCTGTTGGAGCGAGACCAGAGGAGGCCATGAAGGAGATCAGGGCTGTCCTAATTGCAGCCTTCACTACCTGCAGGAAAGATGGACAGAGACTATTTACAGGAACATGTAGTGACAGGACAAGGTGGGATGGTTAAAAACCCTCAGAGGGCAGGCTCAGATTAGATATTAGGAAGAAATTCTTTCCTGTGAGTGTGGTGAGGACCTTGCATAGGTTTCCCTGAGAAGTTGTGGCTGCTCCATCCCTGGAAGTGTTCAAGGACAGGCTGAGGCTTGGAGCAACGTGGTCTGATGGAAGGTGTCCCTGTACATAGCAGGGGGATTGGGTGATCTTTGAGGTCCCTACCAACCCAAGCCATTCTGTTTCATACTCATTCGATACTGGTTAGATTCCAACTTTGATCTGTGTGCACTAGGATGGAAACAAGGCTCTCATGCAGATGTACACGTGAGCAGGTAACATAAGCATCCAACATTTTCAGGTGTCTTTTTCCAAAGGATGGAGCTGACACACACTTGATGAATGCCTCTGCTTTTTCCTGGGAAAAGCAGCTGAGAAAGTGGTGATTTTATTCATCTCTCGTTGTCAATGGTCTGGCAGAGATAGAGTCAAGGTGCCTGCCCATTCATCTCCCATTCCTGCCCTATTCTCCTCTGCCTCTGTGCCACTGCTTATGCTCCAGGAAGCAAATTCAGAGGAATTCCTTGTTCCATCACATGGGTGCAGAGTAGCAGTTCTCTATGAAAGGTAACAGCTGTTCTTTCTTGCCTCCTCCACAAGAATGGCTTTCTGATAGCCCCAATAAACAATGTGCTTTGTTCTCATTCATGTTGAAGCTCACACTGCACAAACATCAGTTGTATTGATGGGAACTGACATAACCATTCAAGTCAAACTACAACAGCAAATTTCTCGGTGCTGCTGGGTTCAGCAATTGGTGAGCATAAATCTAGAGCTTGTGGTGCAAATCTCTTTTAGTCATCTGTTCTGTAAGGGCATTCTCAAATTTATGGAGACATGCAAAGTACTTACTGTGGAAGCAAGGAAGTAAAAGCATGACTTCACCATTTCATAAACATTCATAAATATTTCTCCCTTTTGAATTTTGTAGTTTGTATGTTTTTTGAGCTAAGATGAAAAACTTTTTTACATCTTTTCTGCATCTCTGTTGGTTGCTTTCTTGATTTAGTTGTCTTTATGAAGCTTTGAAATTGAAAATAAACTGAATATGTTTATCTTGTTGACATTTAGTCCACATCAGAGAAAATCCTATGTGTTAGCAAGTTTACCATCCCTATAGATATTGTCTGTATCTATCTACAGGCTTAACAGAAATAGCCTGAAGTTACAAAGACAACCAGCCGTCACAGTAGCACAATTACTCCACAGCGAATACTTCTTTCAATACACCTTTTACAGTTTATATTTTCTGTTTCTGTTTGTGTCTAGGAAACATTTTTCCTCCAACCACGTGGCATTTGTCCTTTCTGTGAGTATCAATTTCCATGGCTGGCAGCATTTCTGCCAGCATGCCTTTGTGAAGGTTTGGATCCAAAATGGGGTCACATGCGTTCTCCTTTACAAGCAACCTCTTTTGACTCAGCTTTACCTGCCACGCACAATTTGTTTGAAGTAACTCTTGGCTAAGGGATTATTACCAATTTCATACTCTGGTGATCCTGTGAGCAATGCATCTTCTACACACTTATCTTTTCTGGTTTTGATCATAAAAGATCAAAGCTAAAAAATAAAAAGAAAGAAAAAACTTTGGCGGATCAAACACAAAATCATGAGGAGAACAAGTGGTAAAATGATCAGGTTTAGTTGCATTAATCCTGGTGAAAAGTCAAAGCAGAAAGCTGCTACACAAGAAACTGTCTTGGTTTAATTTTGACTTTCCCAGCCAATGCACCAAATTAATGTCTTCGGTTTGAGTTGTCAATTTAAATAAACTTATTTTTTCTGTTGTGAGACAGAACCAGGAGCAAAAGAGCAAGGCAGGCCTAAAACTTGAGAGAGTATAAAAGAAAATTTATTAACTACACAAACAAAAAGAAAGGAAAAAAAAATTCAGAATAAGATTTTTCAGATCACTCCTTCCCTCCCTCTCCCAACCTTCATAACAACAGAACAAACATATAACAAATACTTCGGTCAGTCCCCAAATTTAGTCTTTCTCAGTTCACTTCTGGAGAGAGAAGCCTCTTCTTGTTGAAGTTGTAGGGATTTTTCCCACAAGAAGGAAAAAGACAGTTCTCTTGTGGTTTTATCTTTCACGATTTGCATCCGTCCAGGAACCTGCAACCGTGACGCTCCTCCCAACTCCACAGCCTCCCCAAAGCTGTAGATGTAGGCCATGTCTGTCCCATGGGGTATTACTTTTAAGAATGAAATGTTCGACAGCAAAGATTCTCTCTGTCTCCTTTCTCTCTGCTCAGGCTTCATCTTCAGAAAACCAAAATCCCCTTATTTTCTCAGGGCAGAAATTGTCAACACAGGTGCTTTTTAGTCAAATCATCTATTAAATGGAACATTTCCATCCCCCCATGTCTCTTTCCATGGTTTATAGGAATATTCAGTACATCAGTTCATCCCTACAATTTTACAAAAAGATTTTCAGCCATTTCAGCATTTTCTCATTCTCTTTCCATCTTAAAAACTTAGCTCTTACGTCACTGACTTCAGAAATCTTCTTATTCCCTTCCATATTCAAAGGAAAGGCTAGAGGCTTTGCAAATCTTATCTGAGCACTAAAGAGTTAAAGTTTAACACAACTACAAAAGTTGGGCCAGGCTCAGGCCGTGCTGGGGGGGTGCAGCTGAGGTGTCAATCAGCCTTTGTGGGGCTGGGCTGCAGCCCCACAGTGCTCATGGCCACCCGGGCAGGCCCGGCCCGTCCGACAGCAGCAGGAGCCAGGCCTCCCCCCCCACGCCAGAGCCGCAGGCCCGTGGAGGAGGAAGCGTGAAGGTCTTATCACAGAACTTTTTCTTCCCCCGGCTATCGGGTCCCCTTGTTGGCAAACAGGGCCCAAGCGGCCTCCCGAGCCTCTCTCCCCACATGGGGGAGGGGGAAGCTCGGGTTGGTGTTACCTGCTCAGCCGCCAGAAAGACAAAAAGGCTCAGTTCCGGATTACCTTCCTCAAAATGTGTGTGCATGGAGCGAACTAACTTTCTCTAATTGGCTGTTGCAGGTATCCCAACCCCCACAGAGGAAATTCCCTTAGGAAGAACCTCTTCTGAGTTTCTTCTTCCTAAGTCAACCTATCACAGAAACAAATAAAAGAAAGTATTTTCATTCTTTCTTCACCTCTTTTTCACCCACTGTATATCCATGAAATTCATTAGAATATTCAAAGTATTGCATAAACTACACTTTTGGCTGAGACTTTGCTCAAGGAGGCCAGACCTTGAGCTTGGGTACTTGAGATACATTCTGCACATCAGAAACAGAAGTTCCCTTCTTTTTCACCATAGGGAGTGTCACAGAGCTGTCTTTTATCTTGGTACCTTCAGAAGCTACACGTGATCTTGCAGTGTCACAGTGACACTTAAATTCTGAGATTTAAAAGTTATTTCAGTTTCTCAAAGACATGAAGATATCTGCTCAGATTATGCTCACTGACAAAAGCAATGGCTCTATCAACATGGATCCTTCAAAAAGTTAAAAACACGAAATCAAACACACAAACATATATACGCTGTGCAAATAATTAGAAAACAGAAATGTAGTTTTGTCAAATAATCACTTTCTTGCTTTCAGGAATCAGTTAAATGGAAGTTGTTTTATTGATGTGATTTGTGGTGAGGGAACAGTGTTCAGCAATGTGAGATGGCTGTCATGTGGCACTGTAATCTCAGTTCTAGAAAAGAAAAGGCTCCCTATTTCCTAAGCTATCTATTCAACACCTTTTTTGACTTGACCTTTATTTTGTAATAAGAATAGTAGCAATCTTAGCAATCTTTCCCTGTTCCTACAATAATAATAATAATTAAAAATTCCCATATTCTATTATAAAATGTCATGAACTTTTAATTTTAATTTTCAAAATTACCCCAGTGCACCAAATGACAGTTACAACTAAATTAAATCAATACACACATCAAAATGGCACATCTGCTATTTTTTTCTTTTTTTTTTTTTTTAAACAGGCTGAACAAGCACACTGTATGTGTTTATGTGTTATGGGGATGGATAGAGACAGGAAGAGTGCATTTATGTACATACAAGCACACACCAAGGCAGATACACATGCACAGCATACTGAAGGTTAAAGTGATGTCTCCATTAGAGATATTCATATGCAGCAGTATATAAAAAAATAGAAATAACTGTTTTATCCACTTTGAAATTCAACTAAGTTTTGTGGTTACAAGTCTGGAAAGCATCTATTGTACAAGCAAAGAAGTTTTATCTAAGGTTTACTGGGATGTATCTATCTGAAAAATACCTTTTGTATTCAGCCCCTCAGCACAAAAGCTTAGATTTCAGCAGAGGGCAACTGGAGGACATCACAGTACACAATTATTCTATTATGTCTGCTGTTAAAACAAGTGGAAGAAATGAATTACAGTATACAGTAGCAAAAAGCAATATTTTACTAGCATACACTTGTCTAACAGAATTTTGTGAATGTCAACAGGAACACAGAATACAAAGGAATTTAACAGGTGTTTTACATGCTGAGCAGTGAAGCACAGCAATGCTATATCGTTATCTGCTCAAGTGAAATATCTTTCCTACATGGTTCTTTTATTCTGCCAGCTCCTGTTTACACCTTGTCACAAACATATGAACTGTACCTGTA
This sequence comes from Acridotheres tristis, assembly GCA_037013685.1. Classification (NCBI taxonomy): domain Eukaryota; kingdom Metazoa; phylum Chordata; class Aves; order Passeriformes; family Sturnidae; genus Acridotheres; species Acridotheres tristis. The sequence goes on along the minus strand of CM072889.1, from coordinate 5,326,346 downwards.
TGGCTGATCGGGCCAGCTCACACAACTGGGTATCCCAATAGTCCTGCTGGCAGTGTGGGATTGACAGCACACAGAGGGCACAGAGCACAAGGGCCCATGAAGTTAACGAGAGCAGCCACCACTGTACTTTTGGAATGACTTTCAACCTTTCCATTCCTTCCTCCACAGACAGTGGTGACTTCATCCTGCAGTGCCTCACTTGAGGAAAAGGTTTCACCAGGTTTTGCAGTGCTGACTACCTTGCTTTGAACAGACAGGCTTCTTTTATTGCTTCAGGTAAAAATACAACAGTAAATTTAACAGCTTCTTTCCCTTGCCTCCACCCATATGTGGGATCACACTTCTGCGACCTGACCTTGCAATGCTTTCCAGTTGTGCTGCATTTTCTTTCACAGATTTCCATCAGTTCTTAATTTCTTTCCACTTCGTCATGAAAACCCCAAGGTACATCTGTGTCAGAATCTTGGCAGTGCCATTGGATGTACAAGATGCAAGACTTGAAGAAACAGAAGAGAAAATACAGAGAATATATTTATTAGTGATATATTAAAAAAATCCTCTTTGATTTATTTTGTTGTATGTGATGCAAAGATAAAAAGAGGATATTAAGCAAGATTTCAAAATTCCTGTGTTTTAATGAATCACAAATTGAGATAAAACAGTCTTTTTGCAGAACTAAATTATCCCCTGAGTTCTGCAGAAGTTTGACTATTAGGACATCCTGCCTAATTAGTCCGATTAGGTACATGTAAATGGATCCTAACAGAATTAAACCTTGACGAAGGGGAAATATGTGTGGCAGAATATCTTAAATTATCAGAAAATTAGATGATTTCACTGGTTGACAAGAAACAGAACTTTGAGGGGTGTGTTAGAGAGTTATTTTCAACAAAGTGATTAAAGAGTTATTAACATAAAACAGTGTATAGACATGTCAAAATGTGTTTTATTCAGTGGAGGATGGTTAAGTAGAAGAAAAATCTCTCTGGACAGTACACTTCAGGCAGATAACAGCAAATGCTATTCATGCGTCAAAAAGCTCATAGTTCCATTAACATAACCAGTGTTATAGTATGTGCTTCCTCTCAGCAAAGGAATGCAATGACCTGAGATTAAGGACCTGTACGTAAAAATCTAAGCATTTATCAGTGGAATTAAAATTTAGGTAAATAAAAATCTGACTTCTAGTTCCCCATCCATTTTGCTATTGGAATCTCAAAAGTGGTTTCCCCATGTGCTTTATTTTTCATTAAAATCTCAGGCACACTGAATCTTTCAATCAAAGAGGCTCCCATGCTCATGATACTCTGAAAACAAGCAAAGTATCTCCTGTTGCCTGGTTTTACTGCACAAGATTACAGCTTGCAAGAGCCTCATGCATCTTCCCCGATGAAATCAGCAGTGCAGTCCAGTTATAAATCTGTAGCCCGTGCTAAACTTTTGTTGAGACAACAGTTAGTAAAGATTCGTCCTCTGGGATTAAGATTCTCTTGGTGTGCATTCACCCTTGTCACATAAAACAAGCCAAGGCTCTGAGATGGACAGCTGGATGCCTGCCACCCACGCTGGGAAAGGTCAGCTAGCTCTGAGGGCTTGCAGGAGGGACAGACACAGAGCAGGAGCTGAGCTCTTCTCTACACCTTCCAGCACACGCGTTGCAAAACCAACTGTGGGGAGCTGGGGCTAGAATCAACAGTAGTCTGGCATGCATGGGTCATCTCAGCTCCTTGTAATCATCAGGATTGCACAGAGCAATCTGGCACCTTTGCTGAGAAACTTCCTTCTTTACTAATTGCTGCTAATCTACTAATTTCAGATCTAGTAATGGGTTCAAGTCAACTGAGCTAGTTGCAGTTTCATTTCTGTTGTAGGGGTTTAGACTAAGGTGTAATAAATCCTGTTAGGCACTGAGGTGAAAGTTTAACTCCTTGAGCAACATCCAAAATCCAAGAGTTGGATACTGCTGCATTCTAGCATATCAAGAAAAGCTTTTGAGAGAAACGATTGCACAGACAGTGAGAGACAGGAAAGGGAAGCCTTTGCTCAGTGCTGTGAGAAATTACTTCTTCTCCTTGGAAGCTCTTCCTTTCCTGCCCTATGGACAGAAGCACACATTTTTCTTTCAAAATATCATGCAAACTGTATTTAACGTACCTCTGTCCTGAGAAGCTATGGCTTAAAATCCTTCTGGCAGACAAGGAAAACCAATTTAGTTCTCCCATTTCCTGAACAATTCCTCTGCCCACTACATCAGTATATGGATGGAGGGTAGCAGTTCTTCCTTAGGGTGCAAATTAAAGAATGAGCAGCTGGAATTTGTCTGTGATCCTTTACGAGGTGCACCCGGAGACTCTCCACCAGGAAATCTCCATAGGGATTTAAACAGGGCACTGACTGGATTTGCATCTAATCGCCCCCAAGAAATGTGAGGTAGCTCTTGATGTGACTGTAGATGTGTGAAGAACCTAATGGGAAGATGTCTGCAGGGTCAGTTATGTCATAGAGTGCAGAATCATGTCTCTGAAATTAAGCACATTGATTCTGCCACATCTTGTGCATCTGTCTTGGATCGGAGTGCCTCTGTCATGAAGTAGGATATGTGTTTCCATACTGGCCAAAGTGGAACTTGTGTTTTAACAGACAAACATTTTTATTCAGAAAACTGACTTCTGACGATACTGAATGAAAAAACTGAATTTTAAAATTTATCTAATTAATCTCTTTGGGTTAAATGTAACTATTAAGATAATTAGCATATAATTTATCAAGACTGATTATAAACTTAACTACTTTCCACACTCCATATCAGTGCTTCAGTTGCTCATAAGACACAGTCAGAGAGGCTAATTTGACACCACCTTTGCTGTTTTGTTTCCACCACAGTAATTAACCTCTCAACATCTGTAGCTGTTTCCTCCTGTGTGGTTAATGCACATCTAAAGTGTCCAACATGCACTCTTTCCCCAAATCGCTACATTACTTCAGCTTGGCCTCCAGCCAACCTTTTAATACCACCCTTACCTTTCATTCAGCTTTTCCAAATGCTGCTGCAGGAGAACAAAGGTAGTAAGCAAATCCACCTGGGAGAACAACAACAACAAAAAAGACCCGGCCAGTCCCCTTGTGGATGTTTGAAAATGTGCTAAAAATTGTCCAGGGAAAATCTGGCCCAGCAAAACTTCTGAATACCTTGACCCTTAATGATCTTTAGAAATCACTATTAAACTATTCTTATGTTCAACGCTATAAAAAATATAGTCTATTCATCAGATGAATACTTTACTTCTCCAAAAAGGGTCTAATCCAAAATCCATGTCAAGGCTAAGGGAAGCCTTTTTAATTATTTCACCATTCTTTGGATCTAGTTCACTTACTTTCAGGATTTTGAAACTGAAATGGATTATTTCTTTTTGCCCAGGGGTTAGGTTACATGAGAATGAAGCATGGCATGATAATTGATTACTAGAACAGTCTAGGAATGAAATATGAAGTGTTAGCTGGATTAGTTGGTGAGTTCTTTATTGCTTCTTTTTTATGTGATGGAAAAAATTCTCTGTGAAATTATATCCAGTTAGATTCTACAAATGATAATGATGACAAAAGTTTTCAGTGATTTGGGATGCCTTAATCATCTCCAGATTAGTCAGGGAATACTTATGTTAAATAAAATAATCTAGCAATAAAAGAACAGCTTTCCGTTTCCCTCAAAATCTCTACTTACTACCAAGCCAGCTTTGCTTCCATTTGCAGAATCAGAGGAGAGAGACAACGTCTGCTGATTCCTCTAAAAGCTGAAGGACTTTCCTGTTCCAAAGTTTGAGAAGAGGGCTCATGGAATTACTACATTTAAACATTTGAACTGAGATTTAGCATTCTGTTCAGAGGTTTCACTGGACAGAACCTCTCACATCCCCAGCACATCACAGCATCCCACCCTTGTCTCAAGGGGCTGGAATTTGACAGGCAGCTCTGCGTGGTCTTTCCTACACCAGCCTATCTTGGTGCACAATGACACAGGAGGGGAAGAAAACAGACAGAAAACAGGACCTAAATAATTCTGCATTCCTGTCTAAGAATCAGTGCAGATGAAGAGTAACAAGGACACATACAGGAAGAGCTGAGCTTCTAAGCCCAACATGCACAAGTGGCATACCTTGCTTATGGAGCCTACAGCATCTTCAAAATGATGCCTGCTCTCTTCACAAGGAAAAACAGGAGCTCTGTAAAGAAACTCATGCACGAAGACTTCCAGTGTCAGCCCCGCTGGCATGGAGTGCTAAGTTTGCATAAATTTAATTAGCACAGGTCCATAGCAGATGAGATACCCACCACCAAACATAAGCCAATGAACAAGAGGCAAGTCATATCAATAAAGTACAAGTTTTAGACATGAAGTGGATAAACTCTCAGAAGCTGCTCCCATTTAAGAAATTGGCAATCTAGAGAAAAACAAATAGGTTTTGACTGAAGACCTGCAAGAGCTGGAATGCCATGAGTTGGGCAACTTTCCCCTCCATTCTGCACAAATTTGTCAATGGATTCACTTCCAGGGGCAGTGAGCATGGTAAATATTCATCAGAGCTATAGATTTTAAGGAAATCATCAATTCAAGGCCACAGGCGACTAATGTTGTTAGTATTTGACTTCTTACTTAATAGACCATTTAATAGCACCTAGCCATGCCTGCACTGAAGAAAATTCTCTGCAATATGAAGCTGGAGACCTTAAAAGCTAAACCCTAGCCTCTGATACTGAGACTTTTACACCACCAAATGTGAACATTCTTAATTTTTCAGCATTTGGTTTCATTTTCCATGCAAGAATAGATTAAAGTTGAGAGGAAAGTCTGCAAACCTACCCCTAGAGCAACAATTAAGAACAACCTTATGTTCTATTACATGGTAAAGGACAGAGATATCAAAATTTCATTCCACAGCAAAATACAGTGTGGGGTAGTTGCAAATAAGAATTCTCAGAATCAATTTTAGATGAATCTAGGCCTTTTAGGCTTGGTAACGGACTTATTTTGCATTATTTGTAATTGCTATGAAAAAGATGCCCCAAGGTTACTTTCGCTCCTCATTCTTCTTTCTCTTCCTCAAAGAGAATTTTAGGTAGTTTTAAGGCAAAAATAGGAGCTCCTGCCAGATCTGTCATGCTGTTATGCCCCCACAAGACGCATCTATATATCCTTCAATTTGTCACTAATCAAATCTGAGCAGCTGAAGATGAGATTGCTTTGACAGAAAGCATTGAGGAGGGCATTTGTTGGGGTGGTAGTGTGTATATATACACATAAATGTATATATATAGGAATAGGTGCACAAATATATAAAGAGGTATGGTCAAAGACAGTTTTAGATACTAAATATTCATCCTCTGAGAAGGAATAAATTTGAGTATGACCTTTCATTTTCGTCTGACCTTTCAAAAGACATGATTAAACTCTATCTTCTGGCAGTGCAATTGATTTTCCCCATAAGGCCATTTATCAGAGGATAAACTGGGTTTGTACCTTGAAGTGTATATTTTGTGTCTTTTACATATCGATTGGTATTTTAAAAGAAGCTCTCCATTCTGAAAGCACTTTTGAGAATACCAGAAAAATAATTAAAAAAAACTCAGGCAGAGCCCCTGATTTTTATCAATGTATCACTCCAGTAATCTCATCAGTTAAAAATACTAACTTTTGAGAAGAGCTATATTGAAATAACAAACAGAATTAGATGTGACTGGCAAGTTGTTTCAGCAAAAAGGCCCCCAAGAAAAACTTGTTTTAACCAACGTACAAGGAGATGCCAATTAATGTAAAGTTTGGGCATTAAAACAAAGGTACTAAACCTCTTCCACCTCTGTTAGGGATGGTGGAACACCCAAATAACTCACAAACACCCATTTCCCATGGCAGGCAGGTGCTCAGCTATCCCCAGGACAGCAGGGCTCCATCACCTGTAACAGTGACTTGGGAAGACAAAACACTATCACTCAAAATGTCCCTTCTTCCTCCTTCTCCCCAGATTTCTATGCTGAGCATAGTGTCATGGTCTGGGATATGCCCTGGGTCAGTTGGGGTCAGCTGGCCTGGCTGTGTCCCCTCCCAGCTCCTTGTGGAGCCTCTTGCTGGTGGGGTGGGTGAGGAGCAGGAAAGGCCTTGGCAGTGTGTTAGTGCTGCTCAGAAATCACAAATACCTCTGCATTAGTAACACTGTTTTCAACAAAAACACAAACCACATTCACATGCCAGCTACTTTGAAGAAAATTAACTGTATCCCAGTCAAAATCAACACATACCATAAAGATCAAGTGTTGTATTTTAATTGATATCTGTGGGATACGATGCTCGACAACCTGGACATGCAGACACCTTTATTCATTCTTAGCCCAGTGTGAATAGCACCCCAAAACTGCTGTGAGAATCCTTGTGTTTGGAGTGATAGACATCTCGTTTAGGAACAGGCAAAAGTGTTCAGAGATTCCAGTCTTGAGTCATAATTCCTTAACTCTGAGTATTTTAATCCATGCATTCTGACACCGTTTTTAAACAGAGCATTTATAGTAGAGGGACTCAAACCATGTTCATAAGCAGTTCAATGCTGGAATGCACAGAATCAGACACAGGAGTCACTAGTGCTACAAACAAAACTTAGTACTCCAGGTGAATTAAAAATAATTTTATCACTGTAGCTACAAAGGAATTTAAGTTAACCGGAAAGTAATTACCTGTGTGGTGCAGCAGAGGTAAAGTGATATCTAGATTTAGCATTAATATTAATTGAATTATACATCTGCTGTGGGAGAAAAATAACTTGCTTAAACTCAAATTATGTTCTCCCAAATGTGATTATACGTAACACATTTGCTATTCTCAGGCAATCATAAAGCAAATATTATTTCATCAGAAGGCAGAGTTAGGAATATTTACTGTAATGAAATACAAGAACAAACAGATAAACAAGAGATTGAGGGACAAATATTAACCCTCTGTACTGAGCTTTACTTTAGTCCAAGACTAACAAGAGGACTTGGGAATTAAGCCATCACAGCATTCGAGCACATCCTTAGCCCTGAGTTTTGTCAGTCAGGCATTATACGAACTGCAGATTCTCCTGGAGATAAGTTATATGGAGGTATCACCCTGATAAACAGTGTAAGAAGCTCTCAGGGTAATAATAAATACACTTTTGGTACATGATCCTCTGGTTTGGATCCTTTGGTTTGCTAAAATCCATTGACTTGTGTCCTGTCAGGACTCCAGCACTGATGGCTGCCTGTCAGGAGCTGCTCAGAGTTCCTTGCCACCCTCTCAGATTCAGTGTCATGCATACAGAAAAACAAAGGCAGCGTGTAGAAGGAAAGATACAATACAGATAGATTGGAGGAGATGTAGAAGCATTCAATTATTGAATAAAACTCCAGTTTTCTCCAGGAGATCTTGTGGCAGTGTCAGCTTTGGTACTCTCATTAACAGAAGGGACAGGCAGGTTGCTGGAGCACAAGCGCCTGCTCAGGGTTACCCTGCAGACTTGGGACAGACACTGAGGGCCTATGTAACTGCAGTAAACTATACTGAATCTCTGACAAGCATATTAAAGGGGGAAGGTTAAAATCTGAGGAGAAAATCTCAAAAGACTACTTGCAGAGCAGCATTAGTTTGAGGTAGATTATTTTTTAAACCACATTGCAACTGAGATGAAAAACACACTTTAAAACTTGCCTGGCTTTCCAAATGAATGATGGGCATAATTTCCTGTTCAAATGCACATGGGAAGGGATTACTTTATTGGGTACACTGGCCTGCCACTGTCTGCATTTCACTGGCAGGAGCCCTGAGGCACCGTGCAGGGATGGGGACAGCTCTGACTTAGCAGCCACCAACCAGCAATGGGCACAGCTGTGCCAGAGCCATGCTCAGGCACAAATGCTTGTTAAGCTAATTGAGGTTAATTTCTTCTAACTCAATATGCAAAAAGCTCCATCTTGCCTGGCTTTAGCCAGGAGGTATCATGACAACAGCCCAATATATTAGGAAAATTGGCACTGAAACCAAGCAATAGAACTGAATTGGGTGGAAGATGGGAGAACAAACTTATTTGATCCCTAGGGATGTACAAATAAGTTTGAAAGAATGTTAAAAAAAAAATTGATTTAAGGGGAATATGTTTAAGGAGCCCCTTGTTCTAATAACCTCCAACCATAACCCTGCTCCTTTGTCTGGCACAGTAATTTACAGGGTGATTTAAGGATTAATGTGCAGATTTTAGACCATTTAGAAAAGTCAACATTTTGGCATCAACGAACTGTAAAATTGAATTTCTACTACAATTTAACATCTCTGAGAAAAGTAAGGCATAAACTGACAATTCCAAAGTCACAGTGATAAGAGGTTATCAGTAATATCCTCTACTTTTTTCTATTTTCAGTAAGAGCAGCAATTTTGTCTGGGTACTCTATAGCATAAAGCAATCTAGCACCAGCTATTTGTCCAAACAAAGAAGTGCTCTTTAAATCACCACTTTTAGTTTTCACTATTCACACCCACCAAAAGAGAATTTGAAATCATTTCCAGAAAATGAAAAATTACCATAGAGTTTTGATGAAGGCTCTGGCAAGACACAACACTGTGAATCTCTCATTTGGTGTGAAGTAAGGAACCCAGAAGAAATAGGAAATTATGTTTTGGTATTCATTATGAGAGAATTAGGGTTGCTCATTCTAACAAGAGTGCTAAATTCAGTGAGTACCAGTGTAGTGGTACTGTACCACTTTCTTAGAGAAAAAAATAACCAAATTCCACAACTGCTCGGAGAGAGTAATATCTGGAGAGAGATCACACACTCAGCTGGTTCAGGTTAGTAGGGCCCTGACAGAGTCAATGCAACTGCACTGATTTACACCAGCTGAGCATCACTCTCACATCTCCTCTAAAGCAGCACATTGAATCTTGGCACAGAGCCACAGCATTTCAGCAGGATTGCTGAGATGCTCACCACACCTCAAAGCGTGATCCTCAGATTGTAAGCACAAGATGGTAACAGAGAACTTGGAAATACAAGGCTCAGGATGAAGACAAAGGCCTCCAGCATCTCAATACAGTCAATTACTACAGGAATGTTACCTTGAGAGTTTGCTAGAACTGGCACTAGGGCATAGCAAAGAGAAAAAAGAAGAGGTATCATATGTAAAATCACTTACATTGTAGAAACACAGAGGTGATTTCATGAAGGTATAAACATGAGTAACAACTTCCATAGGAATAGAAATATCGCAGCATCGTCCCCACAGCTTTAGTGATGAAACAGCTGCTTTTTGTTTTTCAATCACCATATTTTCCTACTTCAGCTTTTCACATGCCATGTATTACATTTATTAAGTTATTGGGTAGAGTAAATTAGAATTTCAAAGAGCAGCATGTATTTAGATACATGTGTTTTCTGCTCCAACCTTATCATATGACAGTGTGATTAATATCAGCACACCAAATCAGAATAAACCTTATAAATATTTAATCTTTTTCCTTATAAATGCATTAATACAGTAGCAGTAATAGGTGCAAGAATGCTGCAACACAGTACCTCTCTGCTATTTTTATTTTAGATTTCTTTTTGTAAAATCATGTATTGCATACAATACTCTTCAGTTGTAAAGACAGCAAATAATGCTAGATAAAATCTGGGAAAATTTAGAGCAACTAGCAGCAAATACACCATCTTGTAGGATTCCCCTGCACCAAAGGGCAGGAATCTGAACTCAATTATCTGAGAAGTTGTGGATATGCAGTGAATCTTTTATAGTTAGACTTCCAGTTTAAACTTCCCTTTTATAACCCTTAACAGATTTTATTTTGACTTAATTAGATGCTGTTCGAAATGTGAGGAAGGATCTTTAATCAGTGGACTGAGGTGAGAGATCACTGCCACCAGCAAAAGAACCCTGGACCACAGTGAGACAAATTGGGGTCCAGTAATTTAAGTGCAAAGATGTACAGCCAACATCTCCAGAAGCATTTTGACTAATAGCTGGCTCCAAAGACAGTTGTGCATCTAAAAACTTCATCCCAAAGACAAAACAACAAAAAATCCTTTTTTCACTTTGTTTCTAAGTGGTTCACTGCAGCCATCCAGTACATGAGAAAACCTATCTTTTCAAACTTAAAAACACACTAACTTTGGCTACCCTATTATCATCTAGCATTGTCATACCTCAGTGCAATTGGTTTGATCTTACAGAGGCTAATGGGACATAGGGAGCCTGTGGGTTACAATACCAGCAGGTGGATGACAGCAATACAGGCATAACGAATATCCCAAAAAGATCTTTGGGGGCTTGTTCAAGACATTAGCAAGTGGTGCAAGCTAGATGTTCACTGCAGTAATTCAGCATTTGATTTTTAAAAAAAATCTCGTTCTGCATGAGATGCTCTTCTCAGGAGAAACACACAGGGGGAAAAAACCCTATATCCTGCTTTGATATGGAACAAAAAAACACTTTGATATGAAGTAGGGGCAGAGAATTCAGCTTTTCTCATTGCTTACTTGGTTTCACACTCGTTTGCCTCCAAAGAGAAAGAGATTCTTCTGTGCTAGAGGATTTGGTAGGTGGTTCTGCACTGCTGCTCTCAGGATGAGGAGGAATGCTTTAAAACTATCAACTAATGTCCAGAGGCAGCTGGGGAGCCTCCTTCCCTTTACAGAGTCTTTGCAGATAGATCCATTTGGAGAAGATGTGTGGCACAACCCTCCAGGCTTCCAGTGTGCATAACCCTCCTGTGACGTGTAATCAAAGCTCCAGTGTCCCTCAGCAAATATTACACCCTGCCTGAGTGTTCCAGGCTCAAAAATTCAGCTTTAACTGTGACGTCTACCCTCCCCTGAGCTGGCTTGATACAGCACTTGGGTCACACAGAGGCAGACAGAATGACTTTGTGAATAAAAATCTGCTATGCAAACTTTCTAGTTAGAAAATCTCCACTGCCATTTGCCTCCCAACACAAACATTATTCCATGATTTCCCATTGTGGCTGAACACGTACTCAAAGATCTTTCCCAGGAGGCAAAGTGGTCTACACAGAATTATAGGGGCAGGGAAGGGAGCTGCCTTCATGTGCTTTTGGTTCCCCGGGCACCATAAAGCAGGAGAAGAGGGGATTCTCCCTGACCTTGAGAACTTTGTCCTTGCCCTTATCCTACCTTCATTCTGTTTGCCATAAAATGACCACCCTCACTGTTTGCTGAATCAAACAATAATTCCAGTAGGCATTTTGACTATATTGTCTTTTTACAAAACAAGAGTTAAATGCAATTCTTAAGATATGAAAAGCAGGAAGGCAGGAGATATTCAAAGCATTAGAAACAGCAAATGGTGCATTTTTAGAGGATTAAGTCTATTCTTCAAGTATGTGCCACATAGGACTGAAGGTCAAGTGCATACAGCCACCTGAGCAGCAAAATAATCTTTCAGAAGTACCTTGTCTGAAGAGACTTCTTATTATTCTGAAACAGAAATTATTAAGGGAAAAAGTGGAAAAAATTAGAAGCCAAATTTTTCAGAGATTAGTTCTATAAATATAACATCATTCAAAGCCCATTAGAAAAATAAAATATTTCAGCTTTCTGAATCTATTCTATTTTTGAAATTCAGGTAATATTCATATCACTAGGGTAGCCCTTTGGATTTGTTTTCACTGATTATATTAAATTAATGTTGTTTAAAAATTCAAAAGACTATAAAAGCCTGCATGTGCCTACAGCCTGTTTGAAGAAGTTTGCAGTCACAAGAGTGGAATGAGTGCTGACATTGACAGCTCTGTCTGAAAACTGAAAATGCTGTGCCATGGCCTGCTTTTCACATCCTTGGGGACACTGTCCAAAACACACTCGATGCAAGTAAAGGAAACGACGGATCATTTTGAGTATGTGAGTCTTTTTCTTGCAAGATCCTTCTGTAGGTCCAAGTTAAAAATCCTTCTCATCTGGATCTTAACTGCAGTGTGGCTCTGCAGCTGCACACATGGTAGAATGGTCCTTCAGGGCAGCTCCCAGTCAGGAGTAACCCCAGCTGTCCTAGAATACCCAGACTTGGCAGAGAAACAATTTAGCTTCCAATCAGATCCACTGTGCAAGTAACAGATAAATCAAAGAGGATGCATTTCTCAATGCTTGATATGAAAATTCCAACATAATTGCTGTCAGAGCCCCATCCTTTTCTATTACATTGCTAAACCTCCACCAAGATCAAAAACACTTGAAAAATTGTGAAGGATGCAACATTCATCTGATACAGTTCTCACAGTTCTTATAAGGCATTTCTTCCCCTCAGATCACAGATCAAATAAAAGGGTCACTGAAATTTGAGAATATTTACTTGATTTTCTGATTTCCTAAGAACAGCAATTGACAAGCAAAGTGGTTGCATCATCTTCTTTGAAACAGGGCAATGAAAAACTGATTCACATTCACTGAGTTTCTCCAGAACTTATGGGTGGCCCAGTATGGAGAAGAGAAAGGAAACAGAATCTGTATATTTGAGCAATTGTTGCCGACATATCCTCACTGCACTTTTTGAAAAAACTCTTGCCATTATTAGGAGTACAAGTACATCAGAAGATATGGCAACATCTATATAAAATGACAGGTTGCAGAGTATAAACAAGGTGATTCAGCTGGAATGGGTTAACATTAACAAACCACTGGCACCAGCTGATGATCAAGTTTCAAATCTAAGCATAGAGTTGGCAAAGAAATCAGACTGGAAATTACAATAATTTTACAAACCCTATTTAACACCCCATCAAGTCTGCCAAACAGTAATCCAGCTTCCAGAAATATTGTTTTTCATACCTCTGCATTCAGGAATATCACATAGGCAATGCTGGCCATCAGAAATGGAAACTGCTTCAGTAAGAGACTCTCCCACCACTGCAAACCAAACCACTCCCAGCTCAGGCAGGTGTGACCTTTTAAAAGGGTACCTGCATGTCACCTCACCATTAAGTGCTGTATCCATAATCTGCCCACCACTCTGCAATCTAAAAATATTGCCTAAGGCCTTTGTTTCCTTTTCTAGTCTCATAATTGCAGTCAGTTTCTGCAGCAGATTCTGACATTCTCTTGTGTGCTGGCTGAACTCATTCTGTCATGAAAGGTCAGAACGTAAACAGCTTCAGAATGTCAATAGGTGTTTATAGTATTCCATCTCAGCCCAAATTGCTTATGTGCTAAACCATCAAGTGTTGATGCAGAAGTCATTAACTTTAAGGTAGGCAACTTGAGTTCATAAAGGGAAAATTTTCTCTTTACTTACCTTCTTCAATAAAAATTTGAGTCCAGGTCGCATTGACCATTAGCAGTTATTCAGAGTAAGATGAAGATTATTGCACTTCCCTAATCCTCCTTAGCAGTTCCATGATGTGTATTTAATGAGAGTGACATTTAATGTATTTACATTTTGGGAGCTTGGCTTGCTTAAGAAAAGAGGATGTCGTGCTACAGATCCATTTAATCAGACATTCCCTGATTTACCACAGTCCTGCAAGGGAACTCTTACAAGCCAAAAGAAATCATATCTAAAGCTATATAACATTTTTTTTTATATGTGAACTTTCAAAGGCACTTTACAAAAATTGTTTAGGTTTATTATTTCTAGTAAAAAGAAAAACTTGTCGAACTGGCCAGTTTGTTAGTGTCAAGCCAGGAATATAATGCAGGTCCCCTGCAGGGACTTAAACAGACTCAGCTGCCCAACACCAGACTAATACAGGCCAAACAACTGAAGAATGTGCAAGTACAACATGGTAGAAAAGACGTGAATTTGTGAGGAAATCAGAAGACAAGGAAGTATTGGTGATTCGCAAGGTCATAACCATTTTTTGAATAAAAGATTTCTGCAAATCACTCTTTTAATTATTTGATATGCTAAAAATTAAGAAGAAAATCGATGTTAAATTTAGACCAGAGCTGAAGTATATCTATTACACTATACCCTGCATTCCAGAAATTTAAATTCTGTGTTGACCAAGAGCTCTGTTTGCATTTTCCATTAGGATTACTTTTTTTCTTTAAAAAGAGAACTATGAGAAGCAATTCTGGTTCTTTTCCCCATAGTTTTATATTGGTTTTAGTATTGTCTTTAACACTTCTTTGAAGTTCAATAATCTTTGACGAAATTGAGCTTTAAGAGCTCATTTTGGATCCACTCCATTCATCAAAATAGCTGCAAAAAAACTTATTCCATGTACCAGATCACCTATAAACCATGTAATTTTAAAAATTCAGTTTGAAAAAAGAAGTCTACCAGAAAAATCCCACTGAGAGTATCAAGAGAGAGTGGGAGAACTGAATAGGTATTATTTTAAAGCTTGTGAGCTTATTTGCTCTAAAAATAACAATATCTCTACATTGTTTCTTTTTTTTTCCAGAATAAAAGAATAAAAAAATAAAGCATTTATTTTCATTTTCTCAATCAGCTAGTGTATGCTTGTTTTTAAACACTACCTTCAAAAAGGCTGAATAAGACCCAGATTTGCAGAAACAAACAAGCACCAAAATGTTATGATCAAATACAGGGCATTTCAAGTCAAAAGTCCTTCTTGTTTGCAAAGTGAGGAGCAACTGAAAATTGAGTTTACAGAGAGGCTGCATTTCAAGCCCAACTTTCTGTTTGATAGATAAATGATAGATCTCTCAATGTACACTACAGCAGTTTAATTGAAAACAAACAAAAAGCCAGCTAGCCCCTGAGAAACAAATCAGAGATGGAATAATGAAACGATCCCTGCACACTGCCCCAGTTTGCCAGGCAGTGTCTGTTTCTTTTATCCAGAACATGAAATTTAAACATTTTTGCTTATTTCTTGCTTTTTTCTTTGCAAGAACAGACAGAACTGACTAGAAGTCTCCTCTATTAATATGCCATATGCATGCTGTGCTCCAGATGACAGGTTAAAAATACATAAGGCTAAATTAAAAACTGCTGCAAAGCCTTTTGGTGGCAATCAGATAACTCTCTATGTAAAATATGATTTAAAATGATAATATTTTCCACACATTTCATATCAGTAATATGGCTGAAGGATAAAAGAAGACTACATTTTGAAAATTGTCTTGTATGGACATTCTGTGTTAACGCTATAAATAAACTGTATTTCTAAGTAGCATCTAAAAGTACAAGTACTGAGTCATAGCTTCAGCTGGTACAAACAGTAGTGAATCAAGCAATTTTCACCAGTTTGAGTGTCATGATCAAATGAACAGCTTTTCTCTTTGGAATAAACCCTTGCAAAGTAGTTATCAGACTACTCAATAAACGCAGTGAACTGAACTATGGTGTTCAGCCAAACTCAGACCAAGTAGAAACAGTGAAATAAACCCAGATTGTGGGAGGTAATGGTGCTAGGATGTAGTGTTGTTTTGGTCAAAAGAAGGGAGAGCAGAAGGAAAGGGAAGCTGGCAAATTTAACATGTGCATTGTGCTTGTTATGGCCACGAGCTCCAGAAAGCTCTGTATGAATATGAGCAGGGTTTGGGGAAGCTAGCTGACCTCAGGGGGAAGATGCACCTGGCAGTGAGGTGATGTAACAAGACCTTGCTAAGGCATTATCCTTCAGGGAAATGCGTTTTAACTGCCTTAGTCCCAGCCTTGCCCAGCCTCGTCCCCTCAGCGAGGGGACAGTGACAGAATCTTGTCCTGCTTTCAGTACTCCTGTATCCTTATCTCCCAAATCTCCTGGGGAGGGCATCTGTGGCTGCCTCATCTTCTGCATATGGCCTCATCAGAACAAGTCCAACACTGCCTTTGAGCTTCCTGTGGCAGGACATCTACCCCTGCCCTCTCTCTTCCACAGACAGACAGAGAGATAACCCAGGCTGAAAGCCCAGCCGGGGCTTTCACCAAAAGGGCTCACCTTAGAGCCAACATCTTAGTCTGGAGAGCAGATGTGGGAAGAGATAAAGGACATATTCTTGACTAAGAGACGCTGTTTTACAAAAAGCACGCACAGTTATCACAAAGGCAGAAGCCTCTACATGCACACCCTGAAGGCATGAGGAACTTCTCCAGACAAACCTGTGGTTACTTTCCTGGGAATTGGGGGAAAGGATTTCCATGTGTGCTCCACCAACAATTGGATGGTAAGATAATTCAATCCTAAGCTTATACTATTTCTTCACTAGCTGTAACTGAAAAGGGTACCTTACGGCGCACTGTATGTTAACCTACTAGTAGTCCTTTTTTCTTCATTTATGTCCTTATTCCTGTGTATTATATAGTCTGTGTTAAGTCTTATGTCTGTTAATTTTGTGTCTATTAATTTATTCTATCATAGACTGAATCAGCCATTATTGAACTGGGAGTGAGAGTGGGTATTTAGGTGCTGGCAGTCTCAACAAAGCTACTGCTTGCTCCCAGGCCTGGCAAAAGGCAAGGGCTTAGCTAAACTCCCTCATCCATTCGGAGCTCTTCCCTGGGATGCTGTTGGGAATGTGCTGTAGCAGTGTCAGGGACACTTGGGATGACTCTTCCCAGCAGAGCCGTGGGGTGCAGGCTCTGTGCACCCAGCCCAGCCCAGCAGGAGCTCTCCAGAGCTGGGCTCCCCGGGCTGCTCAGGGCTTGGGCATCACTGATCTGCAGCCACACAACTCCAAACCCACTGACTCTGCTCCTGCCTCCCCAAAGTCCAGTGCTGGGCTTGGGACAGCAGATCTCATTAAACACTACTCTGTAAGGGGCTTAGAAAATCCTTCCCTTGCAGATAAGGATGCTATAACCTAATCCATCATCCCGGGCTTTCTTTGGCTTTGTTTTTACACAAGTGAAAGAAACCTGTCAAAACTACTGTTCAGCTGTAGTGATCTATTTTTCTTAAGCATAAAATTATTGTTATGGACCATCAGTATATCTGCACAAAGGTTAATAATTCTCAGGCCGGAATATAATGGGTATATCTAGATAATAATTTTAATAGAAAAAGAATATTGGCCTAACTACATAGGAAAGTCTACCAGTTCTTCACTCCAGCTACAGGAAGTAAATTTCCAAATAAATGGTCATTCCATTTATTATGAGAAAAGTATTGGGAATGAAGCAGCTATCAGAAATAAATTAGAATAAAGAAATTCCTGTGCCATACATCATGAAACTTTACTATGTAATTTTTAAAAGACATATGAAATTAAATTTTATTGTACATTGTTGTTAGCTTCATTATGAATTTAATAGTAACAGATTAAAATACCTGGCTTGTTTACAAGCTGTAGTTTTAGGCTCAAGAAAATAGTTTGCATCATTCTGAGAACCACACATATAATAATACAAAGAGAAACTAAATCACAGGTGTTATAAACATGAAAGTGTAATAAAGCAGGGCTGGAATATTAATCTCTTCTGAGATGCAAATGCATTGACATTGCAAAATTTCTCTCCATCACTGAAGCTATTCACACACAAAAAGCTCCACCAAGTCAGATTTCACCAATGCAAGAAAAATTGTTGTTTGACATCCCTTGATAATTACAATTTTGGCATTTCAACAACACCAGAGCTGTTTTCTATTGTCATGGCAGGTCTAATCCATGGTACTGGTGCAATGGACTGAACTGAACAATGCACTGCCAAGAAAAATCTATAAAATACCTTTATTGCACATAATACCATGGGAATTAGGTTATTGCTGTCCAATGCTGCCATTGACAGCATAAGTCCTAAACTATCCAATTTTAAACAAGGGATTTTTGATGCTTCTGCCTGTCCACTCTTCTCAGACAACAGACAATACAGAGTCACATGAGCTTCCTCGAGATCTGCTTTTCCTCTTAGTATTGAATCCTATGATCAGAAAATAAATTTTAAACACTTTTACTGAAATGCATTGATTCCATACACGGTGATAAATTCCACAGGTCTTTAGTTTAGCCTTCAGTGTCAATGCAGATTGAACAGAAGTGTGGATGGGTGCATAGCATACCTGAGGAATGCAGCTAATGAACTGTGAAATTGCACAGCAAATGCAGATGTGAACAACACACAGACTCGGTAGTCATTTAGCAAAGTCTTCAAGACTTCTGAAAAATCACTGGCTCAGCACTGAAAGCAATAGATTATCTCTCTGCTGTTGAATCATTAAACATGGTGGGTCATGGATTTATAAGGAAATAGAAACTCAGCATTTTATAATAAGTATAAAACATTTAAGTTTACCTTAAAAGCGACACACAAGAGTATGTGGCACAGAAATTGAGTACTTCACAGTAATTTTAACCCAAACAATTGATCTGGACAAACACAACTCCAACATTCAGATTTGAAAAATTCAGATTAATTTTGATTCTTTTATTTCATCTATCACTTAAAGTAACCCTGCTAAGAGTTTGAAGGAAATATGTGTCTATTATGCAGGACAAACTTGCTTCCAAATTATATTAAAAATATGTATGTAATTTCCTTGACAAGATTGACTTTGGCAGCTTTTTTAAGAGAAAGGACCAATTCAAGGAAGTCTCCTCAGACTTGTGAAGGAGTGTACTTGCTGTGTGCAAGCGAAATTCAGGTGGAATGGGAACATGGCATCAATCTTCCAAGCAAACCTGTCCCTTTCACATCAGTGACTGACCTGACAGTTTCTAGGTCTTGAGCGAGCCTATAATTTTCTTCCTTATAGTCTGGTGGTTGTTTTTATTTTAGTTTTAGGTGGCTTATTTCTCATTGGCTTGACGTTTCTTTTAGTTATTTCAATTTACTAGAAAATCAAATCAACCATTGCAATAAAATGCTTCTCTTTTCACTGAGTGCACACCTGTTTCTCTCTGCAATATGCCCTAGAATCATCCTATTACTGCATTTCTAAAGGAAGTTCTTAGTCCCCTACATAATATAACACACAGCATAACATAACCATCTCCCTTGTACATCTCAGACAGCTCCCAGGGGAGAGCTCTGAGATGTTTCAGCCCAGGTAAATTTGCCCAGCTACTTTGGCAGATGCTACACTGTGTGCAGTCTCTCAGCTCATTGCTCACCTGGGAACGAAAATCAAACCTCTTCTTTCAGATCCGTCAAGATTTCATTACTTTTTTCACTGCACAGAAGGGAAAAAAAAAAAAAGAGAATTCTATGAACAGTGTTCTTTTTCCTCCTCACCCAGGAATCCACATTTGGCAGGATGACAAGAGCTGGCAGCTGCTGAGCTCTTGGTGGTGAGTCAAAGCATCTGCATCACCACAGAGAGGGAGTTCCTAGAACCTCAAACTGCCTTTCCTGATGGGGAGCAAGGAGGAACTACCTCAAACCAAATTATCAGCAGAAAGAAAAAACGTCAGGATGAATCAGTAAAATGAACTGTAACAGATTGCTTCTACTGATTCAGCAGTTCTATTTCCTAAATTCTCCTGATTTCATGGAAGTTGCTACATATGGTGACCACATTTCACTTCAGTGCCCTTTTACATCCTGCAACTGTTCTTTCTAAGACAAACATCAGAATTTTTCCTTACTCCTATCATTCCCCCTGATGCTTAGCAACTTAGTTCATTCTTTGAGACTACTAGATATTTCCAGCCTTCAATTAATTATATAAATTGTAAATGCAACTATTTTATTTGTTTTGCTTGAAAAGACAAATAGCGGAATATAATGATGTTGATTTATCTTTTTAAATTAAAAATAAGAAGCTTAGTAAGCAGGGCAGAATTGAAAAATATAAGTAATTTAATTTTTCCTACTGTTTTTTCTACTGCTATTGCAGAGGTACTTTTTACAGCCCTCAGCTCTTATATCTAAGTTTCAGTATCAGTGTCATAATTTGAAGTCACAGAAATGCAGCAGAATTGATTCATCTCTAGGAAAAGATAAGCAATATGATTGCATTGTATCTAAGTATGATTATTAAGCAAACTGTTGTATGGTGTAAGACCAAGAACCAGAAAATTACCCAAAGTATCTCATTATACAGTATAATTTCTCCAGATGCCCAATTCAAAGACCATAAAATGTTCATTCTCTTAGAATATGTTTCATATTTAGATTTCTATTAATTGAATAAACAAGATTAGCTGCGTTGCATCTTCAGTGTCTTTGCAATTTTATCTGCAGACTTAGTAATATACTCCCTTTCACTTCTAATATTTGTACTTTTTAAAATGAAGATTCACTTTGCAGATTTTCATTACATCTCGCTTTTTTTGCAATATGTCAGAGGATTGCAATTAACCTGTAATTCTCCTGCTTTTTTAAAAATTTGAGCAACACACAAATAACATATTTGCTTTTCAACAGAACTTCATGAAGATTTCTGAGAGATCTTACTTTTGCACAAAAAATTTTATATGGATGGCATAAGTAATAGGAAATATGGTGAATTATCATATTAGTTACAAACAAACAAATGAAAATATATTCAACATAGCTTAAAAGGGAAACAGAGAAATAAATACTTCAAGTTTCACAGACCTCTTTAGCTACAGTGAGTTTTATGTTTATTAAATATACACAAAATAAATTTTAAAAAATATATCCAATTATTTAAGGAAAACAATTGTTTGATGGCAAGTAGAAGGTGTATTGGAAAAAAATTGAAAAACAAAATTTTATCGTGTAAAATATAAATGACAAATTGAAATTAAGAGGTCTCATGTGGACATTACATTCTTTGATTTGGGAAACAACAAAAGCATGGCAAACAACAAACAGAAAATATATTTTTAAAATTATTATCAAACATCAGAAACGGAACAAAATGTTTGATTTTGAGGTTCTACTTTATAAGATTCTTTATAATGGCAAAAAAATATAACAGACTGTTAAATATTCATGGAGTTCTTGAGCTTCTCAGTGCCAAAAAGATGCGAAACTGAACAGTTTTGCATCAATAATCACAGTATCCATGAGATACTGGTGAGGGTATCTGATGTTAAAGGTTATGTGTTTTAAATTTGCTGGTAGTGAATTATTGACATTTATCCTAGCTAACGTATCTCGTTAATTCATAGTTATGGCAAGATTTCTTTAATAAACTTGTGAATTTTGCAGTTCTGGCATAAACCTAACTCAAACAAAATACAGGAAGAAAACCAAACCGCATGTTTGTTTGGGAAAAAATTTCATCCATGTCCAGCATGCTTAAGTTACAGGTTTGGTGCTCATCATTTGATACCGGAATATGAGAATTAACAATTTATGGAGATAAAAGAGCAATTCACAGTTCCCACCCCACTTATTTCTGAACACAATCTCTTGTTAAGTTTTGCTACCAACATGAGAGGTAATTATGTTTTTCTGAGACAAATAATGTTCAGCTGACAAAAGCGTGAAGTACTGCTGAGAGTTTCTCCATAAACAGTTATAATTCTGGTAAATGGCTCTTAGGGCTGTTGTGGACAGCCCAGCAATTCTAATAATTTTATTATTACTAGGTGCTCTTTGCCTTCACACTACCTTAATCACTAAAATTCATTTTCAGTCTTCAGAAATGAGAGAGGAAAGAGAGGAAAGTTTCTACTGGCAACTCATAGAAATGGACATGATAATAAAGGTAAATTAATGTATTATCTAAAATAAGAGCACTGCTCTTATTGATATGTGAATTTGTGACTTTAAATAACAAGACATATAATCCTGAGAGCGCTGTGACCATCCAAGATATTAATAAGTACAGACAGAAAATTGCAGAGTTCTGACATTTTCATTTATAACTGTATTTCATGGACTGACATTAGGGTTTGGTTACAGCCACTCATAATCTTATTTGAAAACAGTCCTTCTCTTGAGAAACTACACAGCAGAAGTGGAAAATACTAAAGTTTATTTAAGCCAAAAATATATAGAGTCAGTGAGTACACAGACAGAATTCCAACAAAGAAAAAGAAAACAAGAAAAGCTTAGCACCGCTTTATAGAGATATGCTGGCATTTTTTTTACTATAGTAGTAAATAAAAATGCGTTGTTAGATGAGAAGTTGTTTCATGCAGGCAGGAATTTTAGATGGGATATACAGGAAACTCAGCTAAGATGGAAATCAGGGCCTAGAAACCACCAGTTGTAGGGACTACTACTGGAAAACACTCCCAGTACCCAGAGAGTATGTATGTAAAGAAAAGTACCCCTTTTGTTTACTGAAAGACAACAGTAAAATCAGCTTTCCCTGTTGATTGCTGTTATCACCATGGGACCCCTCACTCAAGGTAGTCTCTGTGTCTCTTAAATGACAGAAGATATTTTTTGACAGCCACAACCACGTGATGCCAACAGAAAATTTCCTGTTAACTTCCGAAAGCTTCAGATCCAGCCCTGTCTGTAGAGTTCTCCAAAACACTAAGACTCATTGGGATTATTCATTCTATCAAGGCTTCAGTTTCCCACTCATGGGCTCAAAAAGGCCTTGAAGTTAACTTTGACAAGCCAGATCCCCTTTCCATTGGGAACAGTAAGGAAAAAAGGCATGAGCAGGTACAGCTGGTTTGCACCTTTCATCCCATCAACAGCAACAATTTCAAGAGCTGAGGGATCTTTTGCTCATGTCATGCTGCTACTTAGAGCACATGCATAATGTTTTCTTTTGTTTTTGTTAATGCTTATTACTAATGTATGTAACATGTGGTAGCCTGTTATAAATTCAATTAAATGTTAATGTAAACATCTGCTTGACTTCATCTGTATACTGATATATTAGGCCAAGAACTAAAATTTTTACCCTGTGAGTTGCTTTTACATTATGTGCCCGTCCAAGGAGAAAGAGACAAGGGAAAATAACCTGCTAAATTGACACTGGGCAGCTACAAATTTCTCTAAGGCATTGATACATAAAAGATAACTGTATAAAAACAATTGAGATTAAAGCAGTTAACAGCAGTTAAAACATTTCTCACAGGGCTCAGGAGTACCAGTGACTATTAAGGCATAAATAAAAACCTCAAAGATAGTATAGTGGGAGATACCACGGTGTTTGGAAACAGCAGAGTTAAGCTACTTGTACAGGCAGGAATAGGTACACTCACTGGACATTCAACTTATCAAAAAATGACACAATTCTCAGACAATCACAGGTCACTCATAAAAGAATCAGCTTGAGGAAGCAGCTCCTGAGAAAGTCACATAAATAATAGTTTCAACTGTTACAGCTCATATAAGAAGAAACAGATGGCCAAACAAGTAACAGCAACCTTGCAAAGTAAACCATTACTTAAATGCATCCTTGATTCTGAGAAAAGCTTGGAATGATTAGAGAAAATGTACTCTGCCTCTATCATGCAACAAAGTAATTATCACCTTTCTCTTAATGTAATTTCAAAGCTTGATTTCAGACAAGCCATCTCAAATTTAAACAGAGCTTCAGAAAGCAGAAATATATTCATATGGACTTGTCATAGAGGGAAGATAAGAATACCATTAGTCACATCAAACACAAGAGCCACCCACAAGTTCCTGGCATGTCGGAGAGCAAGAAGTGTTTCCCCTTCGTGGTGTAGTCTGCCAAAGCAACCAGTTGAAAGTTCAGGAGCTGGCAGATGAACAAGTGTGTTCTGACTCACATGAAAACACCTACATGATTCTGTAAAGAATCACTGATGCACCCCAGCAACATTATATCCATTTGGACTCTAAAGCTCCAAAAGTCTCAATATCAAAAAGTGATGTGTGTGAGGTTTGTTTCTCCTCTCCACCTTAATATGTGGCAATAAGTCAGCTCAGAGGCTCAACCCTACTTTTTTCCCCTTCTCCAGTACTGTGCCTTTGATTGACAGCCTCAATTAGAAGTGGGGCCATGCAATCTTATTAATTATTGTCCTACCTGATTCTTGTTAAGTCGGAAGGAATTTAAGTTTAGAAAGAAGTTGGTGAATCAAAAGAACCTTTGTGTTATGGTATCTGCTAACACTGTAGCATGTAGACTAACAAGATAAACAGGTCAGGATGGATAATAAACCAATGCTAATGGACCACACTAAAAGAAACATTTCAAGTTTTGTGGGCTAGAACATTCAGACCACTATTTTAACTGTACTAATTTTCTCACCCTTGGGAAGCAAAAATGGCGCATCAGTGGTCTCTCATGTCAGTGCTATAGAGATTGGTGAAAATGTTGGTGGAATGTCTTGAGGACTTTGAAACTAATTGGATTAGTGCTTATTTAATTAATAGGATTACTCTCACTCTGCACATTAATAAGATTTTTCCTTATCAATTCCAAGCTTAAATGTTATGAGACTGCATGCGTCTGCCTCCCCCAAGAACTCTGGGAATCACAACAGCTCCCAGACTCATAGCTGTGAAGCAGTTTCTCTGGATATATTTATTATTCAGAGTCCCCTCTGAATATATTTATCTGGGCTTTGCAACTTTTCTGAATAAAAATATAAGCTCAACCGCGTGAATGTTCTCCAGTGTCTTCTGTACACCTTTATCTGTTCTAAACTGAAATTTCCAAGCACATACCTACTTTACTGAAACAAGGTTTTCACCGAACATGTAATACCAAGTTCTCTCCAGGGCTGCATTCAAGATTACTTTTCCCCCCCTACAACCAATTTCCAATCCATTAAGCTGCTCTACTTTCCTCCTTTCAGCAGCTATTTAACTTGCACATTAACCTTTGTAGCTGGCCACAATCTCTTAAACACTCTGCTTTGCAATAGACTTTCCTACGTTGTCAGTTACATTTTTCACAGAGAAATACGATGGGGAAACCATTAAGCCTTAGTATGGCATTTTTGTGGCCATTTTTAGCTTTTAACCTCCCAGAAAGCTTTCATAGCCTCTGAGAAACAAAATATTTTGGACAAAGTACAATATTAAATCTGTGGATATGAATCCAATTCAGTGCATGACTGTTTATATCACCTATTTAGTTGGCAATTTGCATAGATGAAACAGATCAATGCATACATGCTTGTCATGGCACAGTAACTAATTCTGCCTCTATTTCCTCAGCAGAACCATCATCTTCATGACAAAGGCTCATGACTTACTCTGGGAGTTTGAAACTTGAGAATGAATTAACTCACAGACTGCACAAAACCTGTAAAAGCTAAGAAAGAGTGGCAGCACACTCCTAATCCTTTCTGGTAAAAAAGAGGAGTAGAAGTTATTTCTTAAAAGCTGCTTGACTTCAGCAACAAGACCACTGTAGAAACTGAAGTTAACTTGCTGGCAGACCTGGCAGAAGATAATATTTGCTAAGCATAGGGTGTTTATATGTCTCTCACAGAGCAGATATGATTTCTTTTCATTACAGCATATCTGGATTAGTCACAAGAACTCCTAGTCAGAAAAAACAGTCTCCAGGAAAAAAAGGATAAAGGGAAAAAGAAATACTTTATTCCTTCCTGAGAAGATGAGTTAAAGGCCCAACATTTCAGAAAGGAAAAAAAAAAATTAGGGTTAGTCTTCAGATTTGTTTCTCTGCAGATGAGCAGTGTACATCACAGTGCACATCCAATACAAAGAATACTCTTGAACTGCCCCTCCTACAACTACAAAGTGACACTTTGCCCAGTGAAATCCATAAAGAACCTGTGCTGGAAAGTAACCTGTACTCCTTACTGGCAGGGCAAGGCCCTTTTTAGAGGCTGCTACTTGTTTTCAGCCATGCTCCATTTCTCAGTGAGTGAAAAAGGCCAAAGGAAAATGTGTTTGCAGGTGTTGCAGAGTGTAAATTAAAGTGCTTGCAGGAAGATGCTTAGCCTACTCTTACAATCAACTTATTCTCTCAAACCTCATAATTTTATAATCAGGGTAAAGGTATTTTTTTTCAAGCAACACTATACAAAAAGAACGTATCATTGAGAGGATGCATTCAAAGACAGTCATAAGAAATATACCCCCACCTACAAGACAAGACAAGGAGAGCCCCATGTGGGGCTTCCCTGTATCTGCCCGTTAAATTTTTTGTTTTCTCAAACTGTATTTTAATTCTTCTCTCTAGTCACAGATACAACACACCCTGCTTGTATGTGCTTGGCAAAAAAAAAAAAATAAAAGAAAATAAAAGCCACTTAGCACTTTGGGGGTTTTTTATGTATATTTTATTACATTTCTATAAGTAAAGATGTTTTAAAATTAATTCATTGTTCCTCCCATGTGTTTCTGATTGAAAAATCTGGCTTGAAAATTGAGTTTTCGAGTTTATGTTTCAGTAGATCCAAAGTAACTCAGTATTGCTTCATGCATTTTTTCTGCTGAGAAATTGAATTGACTTGAGCAGAACCTTACTAAAAAATAACTTGGGAAGATTACAGGAAAAGAGGAAAAAATGGCGTGATAATTACCACAGATACAGACTGACCCTATTATTAATCTTTGATGTTACTCACAAGACTGATTGCAATCTCATTAGGAAAAAACAAACCTTATTTTTGTTTGTAACAATTATCTTGCAATTGTTTGCAGCAAAGGCATGACAAAGTAACATGGATTTTGTACATATGTCTTATGATTTATCTGATTAAATCTGGAAAGGCACTAAACACAGAGAGATTACAAACAGTTATGAAAATAAATATTTGATCTTGTATTGAAATGAAGACTCTAAAATTTGAACCTCAAGTGTTAGCTACACATTTCATCTCCGTGCAGGCTGGAAACAAATCATAGGGTCATCTGGAAAAATTCCATGCCTTGTAAGTTTGCATAAATTCTGGTTTCATTTTTATTACTTGGGGTGCTGCTTCATAGATAAATATATTTTATTGTAATAGCAGTAAAGTCTTTGGTAAAAACCTATCCCCACAATCATAGCTCAACTCATTGCATTGTTCAGGGCAGAATTCAGTTTCTGTTGGAGCACTGAACCATTCAAGAATTTCACCAAATAATAGATTTCATTAACAAGGAAAACAGTGCATGAAAGTCAATAGAGAAATTTCTTGTTTCAAACTACCTATTTTTAAAAGTTCCTTGGAAAGTCCCTAAGGCAAATTCGGTGTGCAGTTTACACATCTCCACTGCTAGTTTTTATATAGATTACAACATACATCTTCTAAGTACCATAGGTCACTGGAGTGGTCACAATTTCTATTTTAAATAAGCATATTAAACCCTACTGCTTAGATTAATTAGCTTGGTTAACTTGTACTATCAGATCCATAATTCTATATAATTCTATATAATTATGCTGAAAATTAAGTGTGAAAATATTGAACTGAATCACATGCAAACAAACGTCTCTTTTCAATTGACAGCAACTTATTTTAAGGAGAGCATATTGGACGTGAACTGTTTCTCTTGGACTGAAGACCCTAGGAATATCACCTGGTGGTATGCCTGAGGTGAAAAGAGATTTTATACATCAATCAATTATAAAAATCTATATATTTGAGGAGGGTAATCTTTTAAAATTTAAATAAATATCCATTTCAGAATTCATCATTCTAGATCTGTGCAGGAAGAAATAGTGTTGTGTTACTGGGAACCATTATGTAGTGTTTTGACACAAATTGACGAAATGGAGAGATCAGCAGGATTTTAGAAATAAATAAATGTAATAAAAATAAAAAATGCATAAAGATATGTATTATAGCATCTTTATTCCCCATATATTGAGGAAATTAAGACATATTTACATGACAATGGGGGATACGTGAATAAAGACTAGAAATGGAAACATTTTAAAAACTATACTTGTACAAAACAACAGATCATTTACAACATGCAGGTTTAATTTTTCTCCCTTAGTCCCTACAAAACAGTGTTCTTGCCACCACTTAAATATGTGATGTGTAGACTCAACACATTTGACATTTCTAAAAGAGCACAAATGAAAAAATTCCACATCTTGTGTTCTGTACAAATGGCAAGACTGCACAGTACAGAGGAGCAGGGTTAAAAGCAGCACAAGGACTTTGCTGGAACAATAAGTAACAATAAGATGTGCAATAGTAGACCCGTCATGGAAACAAAATGTTTACGCAACACAGAAAGGAAAGTTAACAGAAAAAAAGACCTTTCATATTCCTTGGTACTTTTCTTAACCATTTCTATCCTTGGCATGGAATAGCAGATGATAATTTAAAACACTGCCATATTATTTGCTATAATAAAAACCTAATTACTTTATTTTAGTTTTTAATTGTCAATTTGCTCCTCAGGTCTCTAGGATCACACGTTACTCTAAACTTCATAATAGTTCTTAACAGTTCCATATTACTTTTTTCCTTCAATTAAATTCAACAGCATTTAAATTAACTTCTCAGAACATAACATTTTTTTTAAAAGCTACTTTCTTTCTTAGCTGGTCATTCATACATTAATAATGAACAACTGTCAGGTGTGATATACTTTTTTTAAGTTCTATTATTTTAGTCTTTCCTTCGATAACTAAAAATCAAAACATGTTAATCATAAAACATTTTTCTGTCCTAGAACCCTCATGATAAAGGCCAACTTTCAACCTGTAATTTAGTGGGCATGATGGAAAGAAAATTAGCATAAGGTACTCAATGTTATATTATATTCAGCATGTTAAATACTTTGGAATGTCCCCTAACAAAGAAGGTGAGATATACCGTGATGTAGGAGTGGGGCTGGAAAAGAAAATCCTGACAAACACAACTCTAACAAACTGTCAGTGCTGAGAGGCCACGAGAATCATTCCCATCTGGACCAGAGGGGGAATGGGGCAGCTGCTGTTGGCACATCCCCACCTCCTTTTGAATGAAATCAATTCACCAGATGAGATTAAGAACACCTCAAGTTTCAATTTCTACAACCTGTGAACTCAGAAACATGATTAAATCTTTTAATCTGCGGCTATTTTCTGCATCAATCACATCATTTTTTTTCTTGAAATGGTTATGAGATTTTGAGCAGCTTGCTGAGTAACCCAGGTCTGTTTCAGATAAAATTATGTTGCTTCATGAACTCCAGGACGTATAAGCCAGACTTAGGCCTTGGGATTTTTATTTACAGAGCCAAACTTTCTTACTTTCCTTAAACTGTATTTTAACCTATTGTTCTTCAAACTATATATGAACACCTGTGTTTACAAGTGCAGAACTGTAGCCTGAGGGTTTCTGGTATATTTACCTCACCACAAAATAGTGCTGCCAAGTAAAGTCAGTATATTCAATACAATCTATACAAGGAGAACAGCCAATCTGAGCAGTGTTTTTCATCAAGCAAAAACCAGTATTCATAATCAAAAATAGAACGTGTATTTAGTCTGGATAAAACCACCTCCATGCACACCTACACCAGCTAAGTTCCCTTTTCTTTAGTCACAATAAATATCTACTGGATGCTGCAGCCAACTAGAAAGATCTGCCTCCTTCTCCTGGCTGTTGGACACCCACTATCTTTAAGAGTGTGCCTATTATGAAATTCAAAGTTATAATTTATAGAGGCTTGCTGCTGTTGGCTTTAAATCTTCTGTCTGCTGCAGATGGGAGCGTTGCTATGGCAGCTCCAGAGTCAATGCAGGCCACAAAACCCTGCCCAAGTTCAGGAATTTGGTGTCCACTCTGCTCCCGGTTACCATGGCTGCACTGCTTTAAGTACCAGCTAATTCAACAAGTTATAATCTGGCTCTGCGCATTGCCATCTTTGTTTTAAATTGCTCTGTAAGAATGGTTCTGGGATTGCCAGGACAAATTCAAGAAATGGTTCTACTTATTATTCACCAGTCTTCCTAAATGGCAGGGAAACAAGAAGGTGACATGATCTCCAAAAACATTTTTTAAAAAGTCATTCATACAAATAAAATCCTTACATCTTAGAATATTTCTTAATAAAAGTGCCATCTGACCATATGTAGAAGAAATTACTGCTGTTTATTGCCCTCCATGCCCATTTGCTCTGGGCTCACACACACACCATGACAAGTGGTGAACAGTGCCCAAACTCAGCTGATTTCAGTAAAGTGAGCAGCAAGATTCATTTTGAAGGACATTTATTTCCTTTAAATACCCAAATAACTCTATAGACAAGTCAAGAACAAGTTATGCCACATTCTGCAGGATCTGAGAGGGAAACAATGTTAAAGTCTGAAAATGACTTTTGTTTTGTTTATGTTTATCCATAAAGCCTCCAACTGAACATGTCACCTTATATATGGAATTTTTCATCACGTTTCAGTGTCTTTATCAAAACATCCAGACTTATATAAATCAGATAAGTTGTGTAGTTTTTCAGACTTTAGACTACAGGAAAAAAGGAGATTAGAAGAATATCAGCATTCTTCCCTACTAGGAGATGATGATATTCTCCAGATTCAGTTGCATTGCAAGATATAAGAGTATCAAATTCAGTTAGCTTCCCCCAATTTTTACTTCCCAAATGTTCACAGCACTACTGTCACTGTTAGGATGAGTCACTCCCGAGTGTGCTGAGCATCTTTGTTTTTCAGCAGGACAGGAATGGTATTTTCTCTGATACTTTCTAACAAAGTTTAGGATGCAGCACACTGTGCTTTAACAGTCCTGTATCTACTTAGGGACTTAATCAATGGCTCTGCTGCTGGAAAAATCATCGTGAATAATGGGAGCCTTAGATTTTCTGATTGATGAGACTTGAGTTTGAAATTAAATTACTTTCCTTAATTATCAGAAATTATTCCACTAAAAATAATTTGTAACCAAATTTTTAATCCTTTTTTCTGCTCTTTGCTTTCTCTCCCACAGTTCAAAATCTGAGGAAAATTGTTCCTTCTATATATGTTTAAAAAACATTTCTTTAAAATAATGCACTGTTGTTTTTAGACATTTCTATTTTACAAATATCAAAGCAACCAACTTTAAAATTCCTTTCTTCCTAGCATTACCTCTGAGATAGAGAATACAAACTCCTCATACATTTTCTCTTCTTGCTAAAGTTCAGTCAAAAAAATCTGCATGACAAATCAGTGCAGAACTACCACTTCCATTTCTAAGTAAAAATGCAGTGTACAGGGAAAGTCAGGTTAATCCTTTCAGAAGAAAGCTAGCCAATATTTGCTGTTCATGTCACAAATGGACCTATTTCCATTAATTATCTTTCCTCCCTTGCTTAAGCATCATATTTTACAAGATTGCAGCATACTTCTAGGGCACCACAAAGGTCTCTTCTCCACCTGCACAGTTCTGTAAGCATTGAGATGTGGCATAACTAACACACAGCAGCTTCTGAAGGCACATTCTGTGAAAAGGAAGACCTCACATTTGACCCAGACTCTCTCTTTGCATTTGGGGATAAATATTCCTTTTCTTCTCCAATCTGTCTTTTTGACATCTTGCTCATTTACAGGACCATATACTATGACAGAAGTTCATTTGTGTTGCTCTTGTTGAACAAGAAAAAAATCTGTTTCCTTTTCCTGGGCCTGCAGCTCCAAGTCAAGAAAATGTACTCATCGCTGTCTACATTTATAACACAATTCTGCAAACTATAACCCTGAAACACTGAAACAAATGAAGCATTGTGAAACATACCTGTTGATCTTTTCCACTAAATAATAAGAGATTTCTTTACTTTTTTTTCCCAACACTGGCAGGTCAAAAATTTACTTAGATCGAACATTCCTGGGTGTACCCACAGAAGCCAAAGAAATCAGGTCGTTTTCACTAAACTTGAAATCATTACAGAAAAACAGATCAGTGTTTAAAAATAGCAGATCTAAAGGGGAGCTTACTTCAAGTTTGAGGCAGAAAAATTTAGAAGCAAGAGAAGCTCAGAATAAGGGCATCCATATCTTAATTCATATTCATCTACTGCTTGAAAAGTTGTAAGAGAAGGCTGATTTTCATATATTTCTCTAATTCCCTGCATGTAATTCTCTTGAATTTCAAAGCTATATCCAAGATACTGACTTCCTAGACTAAGCTTCAGGCTATCTAATAATAAAACTTGCAGTATTAAAACAAGTTTTCATCATTAGGTATTTCCTAGAATGACAACAAAGAGCTCCCACGTAAGTATGTACTGGAGTCCATGTGACTGCTCCAGATTTAAGTGGATGTAACACACAGACACTGAGCCTACCTGCTAATGAGGAACAACCTCTAAATGTGTCTAATTTTGAAGCGGAAAGACTTATTCCAGAGAAAAATGAGGCAATGGGACAGCAAATGCAAAGGTAAACTGTAACTCAGAAACAACATTCACTCTATTAATGTGATTTCTGTTCTGAAGCAGAGTTACTTAAATTATTTTCAGAGTTCATTATGAGTTTATACTGCATGCACAGGAATGCTGGATAGAATTAATTTAGCATAAGACTATATGTACACAGCCTCAGAACTTGCAAGATATTTCTTTTTTGTATTTCAGAACTCACAGTGCTAAGCAGGTTGCATCAGAATTTCTACCCAAAATTATTGATTTCACCTTAAATATTCCTCTCAAGATACATCATTGTCTTATTTTGGGATCCAGAACAAAAGCTACTTAAGGTAAGTGGAAAGGCTGCCACCAATGTCAAGCTGTGTAAAAGGCCATTGGCAAAGCCACCTTTGTGGAAAAATGGAAAAAGAAAAGTGAGGAAAGTGAAGGAACAGATGTATGTGAAAATTATACTTTGGGAAAAATAATCTGCTCCTATCCCAAGAGCCAAGGCATTTTGTAGATTATGTTTAAATTCAATTGAAGAAAGAACTGCTAATGGTGATGGATGCTGATGTTCATTCACATTATCTACCAGAAAGCAAGAAATATTGAAAAAGAAATGCATTAAGTAAAAGAAAAAAAGTTTTGAAGGGAGGGATCGATACAGTAGAAGGGTCAGAATTACAAAGCACTTTGTGCCCAATGCAAAGGTACAGAGGAGTACAAACCTTGACTGTAAATTCAGATGAGCAGGGATAAACTATGGGTTTAAAAAGAGCTTAGGAAAGGTATCTCTCTTTGTGAAGAAATTCTTGGGGGCTCTAACAATACAAACAATGATGGGAAAAGAAAGCAGCAGGCACAGGCACCACAGACCCTTCCATGCATTCTAGCAGTGGCTGGGCAGATTTTGTGAGGTTAACTGGAGCTTTGTGCTCAGGAGCAGTGAAGTTTGTTTTCTGTTATGGCCAGTCCAAGAACCAAAGAGTAGCTCCCAGTGCATCCCCATGTCCCTGCCTGAGGAGCCCCTGGTTGGTGCCATCCTGGTCCCCCTGTCAGGTGTGGCAGGTTATACACAGATTACCAAACCTCCCGGGTGAGGCTGTGAGAATGACCTGCTGAGGTGCTGTGGTATGGAGGAACCTTATTGCTCCTTTCTGAAAGGGAAAATCAAACCAAACGGGAATCTTGAACCCCAAGAAAGGGGTGCTCCTAGAGGACAGGCAGATATCTATAGGCACATAACACCGAACATTTTGGGGAAATAAAAAGCCATCTGAATTGAATATTTTTCACCAGTTTATTACCCTCTTTTGCATTTTCAAGTAATAATACTTTAGGATTAAAGCTAACGTGCAGAAAGATGTCAGTTTCAGTTGCTGCTTAATTTTAGAAAAAGATTATAATTCCAATTTTTTATAAACCGGCATGTAGGCTGCGAATTAGTATCTCGACTTTTGCCAGAAAACAACAAAGGGCTCATCATCAGTGCCTTTTACTTCCATAAGTGTTTCTTTCCTGGTAGGCAGCCTCTTGTTAGACCTGGGTCAAAAGCCACCCTATATAAAGAAACGTACAGGTAAAGGCCTATTTAAACCAGAGCTAATTATGATAAATGCTAGAATTCATGACCTGAAAAACAAAACCCCAATTCACCGTGGATGAACTGATGCTCTATATTATTAATTTCCTTACCTAAGCTATCTAAAGAGCATCTTGATTAAAAGAAAATACAAAACCCCAAGAAAATACCAACAATAAAACCTATGTACAAAAAAAAATTATCTGAAAAAAATTCAATCAACAATATGGTTGGCTTTTCAACAGTGACACCTCTGGCTTAATTTCCTCCCTCTGGGGCAGGTTCTCGGGTGGTACAGGATATCTTCAACACCTGCCAGACAGCAATAACAACCATTAGGCAAACGCAAAGCTTTTCTGAGAGTGTCAGCCCTTATAAAAGACCATACATTTCTCTTTGCTCTCTATTTCGTCATCACTCACTCCTATGGCAGTTGTCATACACCATCCTGCTCAGCTGAAAATGCATATTTCCATTTTATTGCATATACCTTGCAAAAGTCTTTCCTCGTGACATCTTTGGCTTACATTAACAGCAAAATAAAAACTGAAAAAGGCTGTAGTCGTTTCTGGACTTGATCATATTATCATAGCAGACATCTGCATTTTTCCTTATAATAACATGCATTTCAAAAGTCTCTTATAAGAGTGTGTGTGTATGTGTGTGTGTCCATATATATATACATATAGATATATGTATGTATTAGTATCTCCTGCTTCCTGTAAGAAAACTATTTGTCTACAAGGGCATCTGGTGACAGCACATTTGCTTTTCAGGTGTATTTCCACTTTTTTTTTTGTACATTCTACACCATTACCAAAGAATAGCTCAAAGTTCAGTGCATCAGGAACACAAGAAGATGCTCTCTTTTTTTATAGATGTGCAACTGTGTACTTTCATTCCAGATATGATCAATCTCCCTCTAAAGGAAGTACACTATGTTTTATTAAAAACTTCTGGAGAACATAATTTTCACAGTAAGTGAAACTGTAAATAAATATTCTTGCAAGGGATATATAAATTATTCTAAGCCAGCAGCAGCATGTCAGTCAGGGCTGATAAGATTCTTTACACCACCACCTTATGAAAAGGAAAAATTTTAGATTTGGCCTAAACAGGGAATTTTTAATGAGTGACATTTGTGGAACTTGTGGGATCAATGCACCATCTGTCATAAACTGAAGCAAAACCTTTACTGCAAGACAGTGAGCATTTTTCAGAAATTCAGGTTTGCACATGTTATAAGCCTGAATTATATTATTACCACCTGGAGAGCTCAGCTGAAATCAGCCCTCTTTGTAACAGGTATTTTTATATAGTGAGAGAGGCACAACTCCCCTATCTTACTATCAAAATTGCCCAAGTGCTAATAAGAGGACAAAAGTTAAATGGCAGTCAAGGTCATGTGTTACTCCAGGCTCCGGTGCTGACTTGACACCTGGATAACAACATTTCCTATACTGTCCTCCAGCCTCTGGCAGCTAAATCCATTTTAAGAGAAATGGCATCACAAAGAAAATTTTTGCAAGTGTATGTTCTTCCAGGGAACTTCTAACTTCAAGGATGCAGGAAAAAAATACCATAACACATTTACCTGGGAGGCAAACTCAACAATATATGGTCTCCAAAGCATAAAATAGTAAAGAAACATGGTGTTTCCAACTTCCATCCAGATATATTTAAAAGTATATACAGAGTATCTATCTGAAACACACCAGTGAAAGATATCTGGATACTGCAAGAAAATTACCTCAATTCATTCTCCTTCCCTCTTAAACCCAGTAAAAGAATCGCTTACAGAAATCGCTTAGAGAAATCTCTTACAGAAACAATACTGCCTATTATTGCCAGTGAAAGTTATAAGTATACATTTTCAAAAAGATTTTTGGACCAAGTTTTTTTGCAGCTATAACAATTTACATCCAGAGTTACTCCAGTGGTATCTACAGAGCTGTTCAAATTTACACATTTGTCAGTAAGAAGAATTTGGTTCTGTGCTCCACTTATCCAGATTTAACAGTTGTCTTCTGTAAAAGGCAGTTTAGGTGAGTACAGGTATTTCAGGGACACTGGTATGTTATCCTGCACGGCAATTCAAACTGGAAGTAAATATGTTCTAGCATGCTGCTGTAAAATCAATTCGTACTTTGTTGTGAGCAGATCTGCATTTATAGCTAAAGATGAGTATTCCTTCCTAGCAATGGATCATTTCCAGATTAATTGGTAAATTGCAGTTCCTTGGCAATTACCACAACTTGGTCTACCTCTACAACAACGTAAACATTCTCAAATGAAATTGAAATTATTTTATCTTCTCTCTGCCCATTTTCTTCCTGCTCAGGTGGAAAAATAGAAAAAGAAAAAAAAAGAGAAAAAAAAGGAATGAACAAATTGTGTATCACTGTTATGGAAGAGTAACTTATAAGATTACTATGTGATGTTGTAAGCACCAATATTATAACTGTGTCAAAAAAATATGAGATATCACGTTTTTAACAAACACTATCAAGCAGATTACTTTTATTTCTTTCATTTACCTTCTAAAGATTAATTCCTTCAGGTGTTTTTCCAAGTATGTGGGCTAGGATCTTTAAAGAAAACCTGATGTTTCCACGTAATCAGAGAGTAGAACCATGACAAAACCAGAGGTACAGCAAGAATTTTGACAGTAGCTTAAAGTGGTGTCTTGAGAGCTGAGTCTGACCTTAAATTAGTTGCTGGCCATTCCATCAATCATGGCCATTATTCAGGTAGAATTTACTTCCACTCCCTCTCCCTCACTACTCTGAAATATGTTTTGATAACTTGACAGGAAAATTGCTCCCTAAGTTGGTCCCAAAGTTTTCTGTATTAGCAATATTGAGGAGAAGGGCAGGTCTTATCCTGCTTACAATTCTTAAACACTATTGCTTTATACAGTTTAACATAAGTAAGGATTGTTTATTAAGACAGTAAAATCTGTTTCTTATCAGCTAGTAAAAGGCAATTCCTTCCTTAAATACATTTTTCTTCTCATATTTAGATTTGCTATGAAGTGTCATGGAAACTAGACATCAACATGGTGTGCTATTTGCAAGGATCTACAGGTTTAACAGAAAAATGTGACAATTAAAGGGAATCTGAAAATTGCTGTGTTTCTCTGATTTATGGTTTTTATTAAATTAAAATTTCTTGATCATTAAGCAATTAACTTATTCTGTAGTAAGTGAGAAAATGACTGATGATTTATCTAGTTTTAGAAGCTGGAAGGGAGAGGAGAGAAAGGTTATTTTTAATGTTACCTAAGAAATACGACAGTTGGGAATCAATAAGAAAATGACAAACAGCTCAATGGACCCTGGTATCTCACTAGGACAGCATAATAAACCTTCCCTGGTTTTAAAGCCAGCTACATGCAAGGGTTGTATGTGATCAGTGACAAGAGGCCACATTTAACTCAGCAATCCCCATGGTCAATACTCTCATGGATAGAGGCGGAATGGAAAATAGCACAAGGTCTAAGCAAAACTTAAATCAGTGCTTGTGGACCTAAGTGGCCCTAAAGAACCTGATGTTCAGTATCAACTAACAAAGCAATTTATCTCTGTGATTATTTTACCAAGAGACACAGTTAAGCTGCTCTCCCCTCCTAATTTCCTATATTATTCTGCAATTGCCTTGTTATCTGACCTTTCAATGTAGATAGAGATTATTTAAATTAATTGAGGTAACACTACTATTATATTTTTATTTTTCATAACATAGAAAAATTATGAAAAACTCATACAAATTAAAGAATGCCAAAGGTGCACTACTTTGCTTTTATAAAAAGTCCTTTAGAGTGCAATAGAACTAGTGAGATATTGCTCTGAAATATTATCTAGATTACCATGTAGACTGATTTTGCTGCAATTTCTTAGTAACTGCAAAATGCCTGTTAATTAAAGCAAGCTCAGCCTTGTCGTCCAGCAGCTACAGCACAGTTATCCTGTTCTTTAAACCAGCACAACTCAGTGTTTTTCTGCAACCAAAATGTAAGGAAAATATTTGAACCAGTCTTAATACTGATTAAATGAATGAATGAAGGCTGGAATCCAGTATTGCATTTTTTGGGGTGACAATTGCAAAGTATACAGGCTATACAACAAATTTAGAACTTTCAGGATAGAAGGAAAGTCTGAACTTTGTGGAGCAAAAATATATTTGCTTCAATGTTTGCCTTTGATGAGCAATATGCTTACACTGATATAGCTTTTTCAAGGTAATATGCAATGGCTCATTGTATCTCTAATGCACAGGAAGTGAAAACTGAAAAAAATATAATTTCCCTCAAGAATTTTCTTCCCTCTCTTCTCAAACTAAAGGCTGATGAATGTTTTAAATATTGTGCATAGAAATCAGCCAACATGTAGGCCTTTAGTGATCTGCCCTGCAACACGGCATCCCACAAGAAAAGAAGTATTCCAGGGGAAAAGAATACATCATTTTTCTGAACAAAGATCTTAAAATACTGCCTGAGAATATGTGCACTTCCTTTCATTTAGAACACACTGAATTTGGGTCACAGTAACCAAATCTTGTGAAGGCAAATCCTTCTCTAGCTGGCTAGCTTACGCACAAAGTTTAGGAAAATGGTATTAAAAAGGAGCCAAACATATTTGTGGTCTTCCTTCACTGACTCTTTTACAGACATTTGAGATAAGTCCTGCTGCTTCTGAATTTTGCCTGTAACTCCAAATTAGTTTTCAGACAGTCATTCTCAAAGAAGGAAATATCTATACAACTATACTCAGTGCATCTGACTACTTCTGCTTATCACCTTCTCTCCTTTTGCCTGGCAATACCCATAATGACTTTCAATTCTATCCACCAATTTAGATCAAATTTAGAAAAGGTAAATGTTTCAGACATATTACATCCCAGGAAATTCCCCCCTCATCCTCCCAAAAAAATCTCTGGAATAAGTCAGTATAACAATGAGCTTTATCTTAACATCCCCATGAGGAAAATGATGCAGCATCCTTTGGTCTATATTGGACACCAGAGAATCAAAACAGTACAGATGTGTTATCAATACTTATAGTTCAGGAAGAGCACTAATAGATTAGTACAAGAAAAGGAAGGAAAGGTCAAGGAGAAAAGTGTATTTTTTTTCTCTCTCTCACAAATGGAATGATAGAATCAGTTAAGATTGAGTCCAGCCACTGACCCAGCACTGCCAAATCCACCACCCAACCACATAATGAAGGGCCACATCCACACATCTTTTAAATACCTCTGGGGATGGTGACTCCATCACTGCCCTGGGCAGCCTATTCCAGTGCTTGATCACCCTCCAGTGAAGAAGTTTTCCTGATATAAAATCTAAACCTCCCCTGGTGCTACTTGCAGCCACTTCCCCTTGTCCTATAGCTTTTCCTAGGGAGAAAAGTCTGACCCCCACCTGGCTCCAACCTCATTTCAGGCAGCTGTAGAGACCAAGATCCCCCTGAGCCTCCTTTTCTCCAGGCTGAAAAATCAGAGTTCCCTCAGCTGCTCCTCATCAGAGCTGTCCTCCAGATCTTCTCTGGACACACTCCACGTCTTGTAGTGAGGGACCCAAAAATTGCCAGCTTCTGCTTACTTGTTTGTTTGTGGCATCAGTTTGTTTTCAATTTCTAGTCCTAGGTACCTCTCTGTATTTCCAAAAGGTTTATAAAACTGTTCTACAATTTTAGGAGACACGTTGTTTATCAAAGATGGAGAGAAAACCTTTGTGGTAAATATGTTATATATTTAACTCAGAACTGACAAGTTTTATAATAAAAAAAATTTATCAATTTTTATATACAGATTTGCTTTAAATAAAAGCTCTCTTTAAATGCACATTATGGTATGCTATGGAAATACAAAACAGCGAGTGCCATCCTTTATTATTCCCTCTCCCGATATAAAATAATGTTTACATTGCAGCTCCTCAGTAGAGGCAAAAGTTTCCTGATCTTGCAACTTGTAACACAGATCAGTGTTTCCTGAAGCCTTGACCAAAAGTAAATCTATCTGCAGA
Organism: Acridotheres tristis; assembly: GCA_037013685.1. Lineage (NCBI taxonomy): Eukaryota > Metazoa > Chordata > Aves > Passeriformes > Sturnidae > Acridotheres > Acridotheres tristis. Next base: position 5,286,744 of record CM072889.1, on the reverse strand, counting down.
CATCTTTATTTAGGTCATCTATCCAGGCTCTGTAGAAACCTACCCTGTGCACTGAAAGATGAACTGAACCTTTGACATTTCCACAGATATACATCAGTGCCTTAGAGATTTATGTGAACATTTCTATTCCACCAGAGCAAACACATCACTCTTATTGATTTTAACTTATCGAAACGAAGATGGAAAACCCTAACTTCATAATGTCTTGTTTAATGGTTGGCTGGGTGATCTCATGAACCACACTTACAGTCCCACCAATGAACTTAATCCTCTAAAATGCAGGAAAATTTTAGCACATTAAATGAAACCACTTCCAACACAAATAGACCTTGTCCCAGCAAATTTGTAGAAGTGCAGATTGCAGAAAAGAAAGAAAACTAAAATACAAAATAAAGTACTCAAGAGAATGGTGGTTTCTTTTGATTAATCACTTGAATTCTCATGTTCAAAAAAAATATAAAAACTAGTGAACCATAGGAATCATGAATGACTGAAATAATCAAAGCTCACAAAGGCAAACCCAGCACATTTCATGTAAAAAATAGGATACAGTCTTAAAATTTACTACAATTCAAGTTGAAATATGTTTTCAAGTAATGAATTTTAGTAGATTTTGTTGTTTTGTTTTTTGGTTTTTTTTAAAGGCATGGATTGGCCTGACAGAAGGATAACCAATACTTTGCAACATTCAGTACTTGAAAGTAATACTCAGTGAGGAAAAATAAAGTCAACAGAATTTAGAACTTTCCCATATAGTTCTGATCCCAGTGGAATGCCTGAAAAAGAGCAGCAGCAAACAAATCAACCTAATAAAATTTGGGTGAGAAGGATGGTAGAAGTTTTTAAGAAGCTTGGACTTCAATTAAGGCTTTCAGACAAATCTCCTCTGCGGGTGGCCTGTGATGCCTGAGGCACAAGGTCATGAAGAGTTGCTCCACCATTTCAGTTCAAAAGAACTACACACACTTCAATTCTACGGAATTTTTTGCATCTTCTAGAACGCCTAAAATAAAGTACAGTTTTTCTTTGGTTCTTCGTTTAGTCAGGGGAGAGAAACAATCACCTATGGAAAGCAATTAAATTTTTGTTATTCAGTCACTTTCTGGAGTGTCTTTTCTGTTTTGTTTCTGTGTCAGTACTTTTTGCCTGACATCATAAGCACTTTGCATAAACACACCTCAATCTCACAGAGATGGAAATGACTGAAAGCCTCTTGTAACATACTTCTTGATAAATTTTAGATGATCGTTAGGAAATCTCTCCCCTTTTAGAACATATTGTCAAAGCTGAAATTAAACATCTAGAAAGATCAGAGCTGCTGCAGATGTGCCAGGAGCAGCAACAGAATTTCTTTAGAAGAATATGCAAAGACCTTTCTATCAAGCCATACAGTCCCATTTCATTGCATTACCTATTTACTTTAAGAGACTAGGCTTAAATATTGTTTTAAAAATCTTTAGCTATGCACTCAGCTACATAATTACCAGCCTTCTTCACACTGAGGAGAGTGATAACAGCTAAACACATGATTCATGAGCTGAAATGACATCACACTCTTGTGGGGCTTTTTTTACAAGAAAGATTTTTCACCAGCAGTGAGTAAAGATCAGACCTGTGCATGATGATGGGCAAGGACATGATCCAGCTCCCACTGAAATCTCTGTGAATGTTCCCATTTGCTTCAGCAGCTTTGGAATCACAGAGTATTCTGCTGGAGTAATGCTAACTCCGGAAACATTCAGCTGGCACTGACTGCATGGCTGGAGAGCCTGCCAAATATACCTCTTGATAAGTGTGGAAAATGTTGTGAGTTGACTCAAAGTCTTGCAAACTGACTCCTTATCTGGGTTATGAGGCAAATTAGAAGAAAAGTTTAAATACTTTTCATCTCTAGCATCTTAGTCACCATCCTTCATATGCAAGAAGAGTAGGCCAAATGAGTGTTTTCTCTATTGAGAGAAAATCTGGCCTGGAAAGTAGGTGGTGGTAGGATTGCCACTGTTTCTGTAGAATTTTCCTTACAGAGGCCAAAATCCAGCAAGTATATTGCACACAGCTTCTTTACCAGTGCAACAGAATATTTCATAAACCAAGCTACTATTGCTGCTGCCAGCATTTTAAAGGAATCACAATCTGCACTGGAGATGCAGAGACTCCAATGGTCCGGTCCACCTACAGCTCCACAGGGTCTTAAATGAGATGGATATTTAAATTAGGTAGTCATCTGTCTGCTGGAGAATCTGATATGCAAAAATGCCATTTCAGGAAATGCATTATGGAAAGGAATGCACTTTGCAATATTACACTGCAAATGCCTAAGAACCTCCTGCATCTTATTTACTGCATGTACAGCGGTGCTTTTAGACGGCCTTAACTGAGTGCTAATTGACTGGCTACTTTGCATGCTTATGAAGAGTGGTTTTCTTCATCATAGACAGCCACACAGAGGGTTTTATTCCAGCAACTGCAAACTTCTAATTGATCTTCACCGAAATTTCCCAAGCTTTTCCCCTCTGATATTCCCCTCAGCTATTAGATCATTTATTCAATTTCATATAAGCACACACGACTTTGCTTCCTCTCATGTAATGTAAAGTCAGGCACAAGAATGCTCACATAAATTTACTTGTCAGATCCAGCAAGAAAAGGCAGAACAGCATCAATGAACATGTATTTACCAAATGCAGTGTGTGCTAAATCTTAAAAAACAAATCAGGTGTTACACAGAGGAAATAGCTGGGATTCTCTATGCAGCCAACTACTACACTTAGGTCCATTTTGTGGTCCTTTCTTTGCAATGTTACACTGAAAGATATTGAAAATCCTTGAGACAAACAGAACTTTTCAATTATTTTAATTTCCTTTTCATTCCCAGTCTTCTGGAAACCTTTTCAGAGTCAGAGAATATTTGTAGCTGAAGAAATAGCTTATTTGCTGAGCACTGTTGGGGATGGACACCATCCCTTACACCTTTTCATTGTATTGTGCATTCTGTACAAAACCAGGCTATGCCTTGCTTGTCTTAATGTCAGCAGCTGTTCAAGCCTCCCCTGCATCTTCAGAATAAGGCTCCTTCCTGGACTTGGCTCTTCAGCTGCATTCATTTAACGGTCCCTCATGGGTATATCCTTTAAAACTCTTGTCTGCTGCAGGATGTATTTGGCATGGGAAGCAGAGTGCACCCTGCTGTGCTGTGTAAAACACCACATCCCAGTGCTGCTTTTCAGGGGAATCGCTGCAGTGTGGCAGCTGGCAGAGGAGAATAAGCAAAAAGGAAAAAAATCATTTTCATTCTATATTTCAAGTCAGTTGGATTATTTTCTTTTTAGACAAGCTACTGAAAAAGTATCATCTTCATGCTACCACTGGTTCTTTAGAATGCCCCATAAGATGTGGATATACAGAAACTTGATGGATAGAATGCTCTGCACAGCAGAACTCACTGTGCAACAAGGGACCCTGCACCAAATTAAGTTATTAATTACATTACAATTAAAAGCTATGCTGCTGTTTAAGTGTTGCCTAAAATCTCCACAAGATAGAGATACTCCAGACTTCTGATAGCTACTTGAAGGACTCTTACATCAGGATTTAAAGGCTAAAAAATTCCACTAGATGTTGTTTAGTTCATAATAATAGCAAGAGATAATAATGTAATTATTCTTCCTGACTGCACAACATAAAACCACTCCCTTTGACAAAGATGTATTTAACTAGAGAAGATAAATGGCTGGAAGAGTAACGGAGACAGACAAAGAAGAGAATTTTTTTAGTTTACAAGGTAGACTAAATGTAAAAATCTCAAAATATTATTTGGGCCACCTGAATCTCTTCCCACTGCTCTATTCACTAGCACACATTAGTCACACTCATAGTATCACAGATTTTTGTCTTTCATTATTTTCCTTTTCTTCAAACAATTCAGATATTATATGAATATAATTCTATTTCTTTACACTGGCACAGGTTCCTAGAGAGGTGTTCAATGTCCCAAGCCTGTCACCGTTTGAGAGGTATTTGGATAATTCAAATTAACAATACGTTTTCATTTAGTTAGCCCTGGATTGGTCAAAGAGTTGGATAAGATGATTGTTTTAAGTCTCTTCTAAGGGAAACATTGTATTCCTATTCTGTTCTGTTCTGTTCTGTTCTATTCTATTCTAGTCTAGTCTAGTCTATTCTATTTTATTCTATACTCAAAGTACATTTGCAAAATATGTGACAACACTGAGGAAGGAAATGAAACACTTGCCTTGATTTACATCATATATTCTGCAATGTACACATTTTCTACACCCACCATTCTCCCTTTGTTTCCCTGATCAGAGCTCTTCAGTGCTTTACAGGAAGTTCTGTACCCTTGACTTAAATTGAGTAAAAAAAATTCTGAAGGAAAAAAAACCTCTGCCATAGTTGTGACCCAACCAAAGAACATTTCAGCTCTCTCTTTTACAAGAGCGCAAAAGACTAGAAAATGGGAGATCAACAAAGCTGCTGCTAAGAGCTGACAGAATGATCATCTGTTTACTCAGAGCCACTGACAGAGCTGACTGACACAATTTCTTGCACATCTCATCTTTAGTGTAAGAACAGAGATCAGAGGAAGCACTGTCCCCCAGCTCACCACAGCTCTTGGACACACTCTTGGTGACTGCTGTGTGAAGCAATGACAGACATTTTGGCAGGATAGATATGGTGCTACAAGGAACATTGATTTGTCCTCATGTTAGAAGAAATGAAGGTACAGATCAACTCATCACACAGGGTTTATGAGTAAATAATTAAATTTCCTACAGGATAAAATCCTTAAGAACACCTCTTCATGAAGAATGTAACTTCGTATCACGTTTTTCATATTTTTAATATGTTTCATATTTTCTGTGTATTTTTTGTACGTGATCCTAGGAACCATGTCTTGTTCGCCCTGCCTTCTCCATTTTCCCTCTCTTTGGGCAAAAAAGCCCCACACATATTTTTTCTTCTCCTCTCAGTTCAGTCAAGTAATCAACTGTCCTGAGGTTAAATGAGAGAAGGGCATGAATGCATTTTAATGGTGCAAATTATCTTGACATGACAAAAGCTAATCTGACAGTCTTTTATGAATGGTAAGAGTCAGATATACACACAGCAATTTTCATAATACCAAAGATTATTCAAAACCTATATAGATAAATTATACAGATATCACAGTTTCCAGTATTAAAAATATATACTTCAATTTTCATCTCCCAGTATACTCTATTAAGATATTGAAATATACAGAATTTCCTTTCATTTTGCAGATAAGGAATGAGTAGATGTTCAAGGAATAAATTTGTGGGCCTGTTAGTCCACAGTTTTCACTGGCCTGCCACATTGACGACCATTTCAAGAAAATATTATATGGACAACATTTAATCTATATTTTACCTGTAATGACAAACAGGATTATTCATCAGCCTAAAGTTAAGCACTAGTAGAAGAATGAAAGAATCATATGTTTACTTATTCTCTTCTAAAGAATCAATAAAATTAAAGTGCCTAGAGAAATAATTAGCTTACTCACACTGAACTTTCCAGCTACATAACCAAGACTGACCTCCTAAGAAAGGAAATTAAGAAAACACCAAAATTTACAACTGAGTAAAGAAGTGTGAAGGTGTCTCAGCCGAGGATCAATATCTATTAGGGAAATTAGACTTTCCTAAAGAGACAAGTAAAACATCAAGAATTGCTAAAAGCAAAGGACAGCCAATCAGCTTCAGCCGAACTAACACAGAAAATTCAAAATCTGCCCAGGAAGTCCCGTTTGAGGGAGAATTGGTGAGCACAGTCTTCATCAAGAAAAACAGTTTTAGGCAAAAAGGAGTTACTGTCACATCTCTTTGCAATTATACCTTCCTGTGAAACAATCCAAAATGATTTTTGGTCATTTTCCATTTTGCTGTCTCTGGAAGCAAAGAAAATGTGCCATCTCACCAAGTGCACCATTCTTTGGCTTTAGCTGAGCAGAAACATTTGATAAGATCTAACAATGAGCTTGGCAAGTGGACAAGAGCTGCCTGAAATCTAAAACTACCACGGTTTGAGCAGCAGCCTTTCCTTCCTACTGCAAGATAAGAGTGGAGTGTCCCAGTTGGAGGAACACTTCAGGAAGCCTCCTGGGACTGATGTGCAGCATCACGTTTGCCCACTGTGATCACGTTTATCACACCACTATCAACCCACATCTACTCTCTGGCTGCCCGTGCTGAATTACAGGGATCTGCTGTGTATTCGCTATTAACTCTTTCATCTCTATCTCACGGTCAAAAGCTTTCCTGAACTCTGCAGTGTGCAGATACCTTTCATTTCCTCTGAACTACTTTGCTGCTTTAACCTGCCATAAAGTGACTGAATCCTGTGGACAATCCACTTTCTTGTCCCATCACTGAGCAGCCAAATCCATCATGAGGTTTCCAGGTGCTTTTGAGTTCCACACTGGAATGCTATCAGATGTAGATAAGGTTGTTTTTAAAAACAACCATAGCACCAGATGTGGCCAGAGGCATGATTCAGATGGGAAGGGCTGCTCTGTGTATGGATTTTACATGGTCAAGGCATACTGAGCTTATGGCAAATGCTTTGAAACGCATTTAGAAAGCTTGGAAAGCTTTGAAAAATCTACAAATTAAGTAACAGCATAACATCAGTTACTCTGATGATGTCTGAGATCAAAAGCAGCCATTTCAGCAATCTTTTACATTGTCATTACATGGGAAGAGAGGTCTTGCTCTCTATGCTGCTTGAAGATATAAATGTCCATTAAGGCAATTTTTTCACATAGAGAAGAAAATCTAAAATTTTAACACAGTCTTAACTCAGCTATGAAGCCAAATACCCAATATATTAATCAACTGATAGTAGATGTGAAAACAAAAGTAAGATCAACAGACGGGGAAAAAAACCACAAACTTCTTCATATTTTATGGGAATATCTTTCAATTGATTAAAATTAGTTTTGGGGGTTTTTTTGTTTTTTTTTTTTTAACTGCCACTGATATTGCACATGCATGGAATATTTTAACAAGGATTTTATTATGGAGTCATGTATTTGCCTACCTGCTACACATGAAGCAATCATTCCACTAAATTAATTAACAAATTAAAAAAACAAAAAAGTAATCAAAATTTCCCAACAGAAAAATAGGGAGAATTTCTTATGTTGTCTCTTTTAAATAGCTGAATCTTTGTTTTTTCCTTTTGACCATAAAGGAAACTGTAGAAAATGTGTTGTCATGTTGGATTTAAACACCGTGAAAGGGAAATTTAGTTTCAATTTATTACATAGTTCTTTTACTTTATTGTGCATGTGGACTCAATAAATTAAAATGCTTGTTATATTGAATAGAACTTCTGGCACAATCTAGATTAAGGCTTTCAGCCAAATCTTTCCCTCTGTAAAATTTCCTATGGAACTTTAGCTTCAGGGTGTTTGTATGGTTTAAGCAGGGAACAGATGTGCTCAACATGCTATTGATGCTTGTTATTTATCTCATGGAGACATGATTCTGGGTGGTTTCATGACATATTTATCAGATAGGAACTTTTCAACCTTGTTTTTCAACCTAAGAAACTCTTTTTCTTCTCTTTATTACTGAAGCCTTCAATGAGGATTATAAAAAGATAACTTGGATAAATATTTCATTATAAACATCACCAAATCTCACTCTGGTGGTGTATAGTTTATTTTGGAGCCTCACCTGGCTAGTCCATACTCCATGGCCAGGAGCTGAAACAGGAGTGCACTTATTCCTGTATCTGACAGAGTAAGAGCCTGGGTTTTCAGAGGAAGCTCAGTGACTTTACCACTGAAATCATTGGTTATGTCAACAGCATGCACTACAGAGATCTTTGTGGGCCAGACAACGTTTCCTATTAGAGCTCTTATTAGACCTCTGAGGTATCCAGAGCAGGGGCAGGAGAGGGGAGATGGGCGGATCTACAAAAGGAAATAACAGGTACATCCAGGTCCCACTTTCTTGCAGCTTTATGAATTTAAGAGGTTTCTTCCTGCAGATTTTGCAAGTGATAGCAATCTCCTTTTATGTGGCTCACCTGAACTTCCTAGGCTTAGGCTCCCTGCAGGCTCTGCAGATCATCTGAGGACAAGAAATATCTCGGAGCTGCTTCTTGTGCTGCATTTTCAGAGGGTAACACACAGGTAATTTAATAGTTACAGAGCACTACAAGAAACATATCACAGCTTATACAAAGAATTGTGAATATTGCTGTAGCTCATTTTGTCATAATGCTTACTAGTTAATCACCTAAAGTACATACCTGTAGCAAGCAAACATTTCTTCAATAGATTTTAGATCATTACTCTCTGCTTCTGCCCCCAGTTGCAGCTGCTATTGCCTTCTGCAATGTGATCTATATTTATTCCTTCACATTTTCCTCCATTTTTGCATCTTGTCCTTCTGGTAATTGCACGAGAGAACCTGTGAAACCAGTGATTTATCCTGCTAGCTTTGATATCACTTTCAAATTCTGACTCACGGCATAGATAAATCTGACGATGCAGCTACTTTGAACTGCCCAGGACTTTTCTCTGAAAGGTGCTCGATTTTGGTCACCTGTGACTCTCTTTATGTACGGCAAGACATTAGAGTCCATTTTAGAGCATTTGTCTGATTCTAACTAGTCTCCTGCTTTTCTCTGAAATAAAAATTGAGAGAGCTATCGTGCAAGGTACTGGAAGAGAGCTATATAATTTTAGGAAGCTGCAGATCTACCTTCAGCCAAACTAAATTTATCTCCCAGAAAGGGCATATCCCAAAGTCCTTTCACTACTTAGACAGGAAAGCCAAGCTTTTAAAAAGTTTATTCCTTCCTTGTACCTTTCTTTTGGCTCAATTATCTGATTACTACATTGATTTTGTAGCAGACCCAAAGTACTACATGTTTCTTTTGCATCTGAATATCTCTTTTCCTCTTTGGACTGTCAACCTGTGTAGGAGCATGCTGTGATCACAAATGATTTTTTCTTTCACTCCTACAGCTATTATTGTTAATGGCTTTCAGTTATTAACCTTGGGACTGCACCAACTTCAGAAGAATGCTGGAAAAATTTTGCTCCAAAAGTCGACATACAAAACAAGATGACATCCAGCTCAAATATTGTTATTGTGAACCTGCATATTTATTTCAGTACTTACATTAAAAAATACAGGAATTCAAAAAGCATTAAAACATCCAAAACCAAAAATTAAACTACTTTTTTCTTTTCTAAAAGCTTTCAATATTTCCATCATTTCTGTTAGTAAGGAGTTTTTTCAAAATCCATAATCAAATTTTGACACCAGTATAGGCCTTTCCAAAGATTTAGTTGCACCCAATCTATATCCTAAACCTACATGATAAGGTGCTTGCATATGCACGAATAATTTATTTTCTACATAGCAGATACTATAAAACGTAATTAATAATGTACTTTAATACATGCTGCCATGCATTGAATTTTTCTTGCAATCCTGAAACTAAGGGCTTAATTCAGTGCCTGATATGCCAGTCACTGGCTTCTTCTTCTTTTTTTTTTTTTTTTTTGAGGAAGGGTGGTTTCCTTTAATTAAGCATCTGTTGTGTTTTGATGTATTGGATCTTCCACTCTTTCATGAATGAGTGTGTACTAGCCACCACTACTATTTTGATGTCAAATAGTTGACCTTTGTAATTGGTAACAAAAATACTTCAGTGTAATAAAAATAAACTGATTTTTAAATGTTTTTCATTTATTTTAATGCTATCATCAAGGCACATTTTCAGTTCATATTTTCCTCTTTTTAAATTATACCTACAAATGTATTTGCATGGCATTAAATCTCATTTCCATTACAAAAATTTTCTCTTCATTTTGACTTCCATATGCAGAAATGTATTGCAATAATAAAAGCCAGCTGTCAGTGCTTCCACACTTTCAACTTTTTAATGAATAGCCCAGTAACTATGTAAATGGCTTCCATATTATTTAAATTTGCAGTAAACATACGAATCTTATTTGAAGCCTAGTCTTATACCCAAAAATTATTCATCTGTATAGAAGAACTTTTTATATAGGCTGATTACAGTGGTGGCTGTACCCATTTACATTTGTAAAAAATCCTTCTCCAAAACCCTTTTATACAAAGCCACTCTTACCAAAACTAAGCTGGTTCACAAAGTTTGGTCTTCTCCATCTGTAGTTGACTGAACTTCAGTTTTCAGTCCTCAAATAGCTGAAAACTGTTTGACAATGGTGTAATTCATTCCTTGATCAAATATTACAGTGAGACTGCCTTTGGAAAAATATAGGAATGCCAGTAATTCACATGGAAGTGCATTCACATGATCCAGATGGTCGTGATGGAGGAAGATTTATGAGCATATAAAGTATCAGCTGGCTCCATACAAAACAGAGGTGAGGAAAAATTACAACTTCATTCTGAAATATTTTGACTTCTTGTCTACAGATAAAGAACGTCTACATGCACTGGCAAAAGAAAGGTAAAGTTTTCCTCTCTCTGAAAAAAGGGCCATTACTTTTTATTCATGAAAGGCAAAAGAAAGTCAGCTAGGTAGCTAAATTTTGTAGTTATATGAACATTTTTATCTCATAGATACTGAAAAGGTTTTTTTTGGTCAAGTAACATGGTCTACATGATTCAACATTTATAGTTCCCTGAGAATACATTTTACTCTGAATTGCATAAACAATAGTTATCCTTTCTTAGCTGGAGATGCTATTGAAAAAGTAATTCCAAAAAATATCACAATCTGATAGGTGAAATGAAGCTAAAACCTACAGGGTGCCATCTGATAAGTCTAGAAAACAGAAAGTTGTTTAACTTATTCATGAGAATCCCCACACTACCAGGAGAAGATTCATACTTCTGCACCACACTTTAACACATAAGAAACATTAACTTAGAGCCATCTGCCAAATTGGCTCTAAATTTTGGTGGGTTTGTTTGTACTCCACTATATTTATTTATTAAGTCATATTTTGTTCACTGTAAGTCACATCAGGGTTTCTGCAGGAACATAGGCTGCACACTGTTATATTAACATTTATTGTCAGTTTTATTTGCAGTTTTATGTGTGTCATTTCAGATATTTGCTCTAATTATTTTCCAACACAATGTTTGTGTGATGGTTCACTTACCAAAACAATTCTTCTTCTAAAAATGGCAATTTGTTCTATTTGATTTATGCCATGTCAGATTGACTGATGGAGGTTCTAATGGTGGGTAATACTTCATATTATGTGGTGCATCTCTTATAAGCACAGCACACATTGTTCACATATTACATACTGTAAAAAGTGCCAAATAAAATTTGCTGGACTTGTCAGCCAAGAATGAAATAAAATTCCTCAGCGATGGCAGCTCAAATGTTCCATTTAGGTAGTAAGCACCACTTTCTGGGAGATATTTAACCACATTTGCTTGCACTACCAAGCAGAAATCAAGAAACTTTGAAGTTATTCGTTACTTCACAGTAACAGACACAAAGAACATCTAGGAGGAGTAATCAGCAAAGTCTTGTTGGAGTTAAACAGCTCAGCCTCTTCCTGCCACTCAGGCTGCAGTGTTCCCATTCTCACCAAGCAGTAATTATGCTCCAAGCCCAGCAGCAGTCAAGAACTGGCAACAACTAACACTACATTTATAAATGCTTGACATTTTTTCATTGTGTAGTTACTGAACTCAGTGAGAGATAGAGTCTTTAAAACATGAGGCTAAACACTTGCTAGAATCCTCAGAAAAGGCTGTCCAACATTATATAACCACAATGTATATATTTGAGCAAGAGAGGGATTTGGCCTTGACAGGACTGGTTTCGTTGAAGAAACTTGAGTGCTGATGTTTGTTTTCTAAGGTTTAAAAATGACTATTGTTTAAACAAAGATGTATTTGATGAGGAGAAAGCATCGAAAAATGCAGAAAAACAGGTAAATTAAAGTGTAGGAGTTTTCGCTGATGATACTGAAGTATTTCCAAGTGCTAAAAAACGAGGTCTGACTGAAAAAAACACTGCAAGAGAACCTCAAAATACTGAGCAATCAGGTAACAAAACAGTAGGAAAACACACATGGTGATAAATATTAAAAGCGAAAAAAGCAATGCACTGAAATGCATGCACAAAGGTAATGAAAGACTCATGAAATAGGAAATAGCTGAAAGTCCAAAATTACCCAGTAGTGCTCAAAGCCCCAGTATAAGGAAAGGATTTTAAAAAACAAACAAAAAAACTCCTTGTTATTGTTGTGTATAAACAGCAACCTGTCTGCAATCAAAGTGCTGGAAAGGGAAAACAGATTAGGACTTTCTAGCATCTAAAAGAAATGACTACAGAGGTGTGGTGTCTTCATAAATTATAATGTGAAATAGCTAATCTTAGATGGAAGATTTAAAGTAATGACAGAACTTAATCACACCTACTGTAGTTAAATGTTATTATTAATTGCCTCAAGATTGGTGCAGATAGCAATACTTTACGCAAATTCAAAAAGTGGCTAGACAAACTCACAGAAGAAAAACATCCCCTTGTGCTTATTAAACTCAAATGTGACAGTTCTGGCTGAGACTCTCATTAGCCTGACGAAAGTCAGAGAATTTAATGATATCTGGGAAAGAAAGTGGAAAAAGTTATGCAAAATAATATAATACAATACAAAAGTTATGCAAAATAATAATACGAATACAGTGCTAAGAAATTTCAGTTAAAAATAAATGGACACAGGAACACCAGAAGATGATGCGATATAACATATGCCTACAAAACATTAAAATATATTAAAAACATTATAACTGAGAGACATAGTCAAGCTCTGTATCTGTCTTCAAGATGAGCAACTCTGTCAAGAAAGTTTTCTTTCTCAAAGAAGCTTTCAGTAGAGTTCAGTTGGTGAGACAAGATCTTCATTACCTTAATTTGCTCTGCTTTTAAAATTGTAACTGCAGCAACAACGTAATGAAGCATAGATTATATCCTCTAATTTCCTAAAATGGGTAAACAATGGTTACAGCTGAATGTCAGGAATTTTAGAGAAAGCTGGTTGAAGTACAGATTGTTTTATCATTTCCCACTTATTTAAACCATTAGAATCCTTAGGAATAGCTACCAGATGTGTTCATCAGTCCATGAAGGTTATCAGAACACCCTCTCAGATGAACACTTGAAACAGTCAATGAAAACTAAACATTGGCTTCTTAAACCCTAATCCTTAGCCTGTTAAACCCATAGGCAGATATCCCAGAATTTAGGGCACGGAGAGCAGGTACCTAAATAATTTTGGGTTAGTGTTTTCATTTCTTTACTTGACATTCCTTCTATTAGCTCCTCTCTCAGAGACAGGACACTAAGTTAGACTGACCTCTGGTGTGATGCAGCACAAGTGCTCTCATACTGCACAGTCAGTTTTTAGTTTTGTATTATCTTATTGCACAGTCTTTACGTTAACAAGCAAAAAACCACCCTCCCTCCCCCCCATTCCCCACATGGTTAATGATATCACTTTTCTTGCAATGCAGGATGTAACCAAAAGAATGAATTCTATCACCATATATTAAAACTAGGTGGGGCAGTGTTTATCTTTTCCACAACCCATCCTTCCTCCAGGAGGATATCTTCTGTTAGTGGGCCATTGAGTCCCAGTGCATGACTGATAAAATTACATCATCCCATTGGGAGATGCTCCACCCAGGGGGAGGAGCCAAGCATTACCTACCTAGATAGAAACTGAGATTTGGAACACCAAGGCAGCCTTTTTCATCTGGATTCCAGAGGAAAACTGTACCCTTCTGTAGGACCACTGCTTCAGCTGAACCACATCTGTCATCCAGGAGGATGCAGCCACCATTTAATGGGACTGATACCAACACCCTTACTGATGGGGTGTCAGGTGTATTCTGACTCTGTCAGTGGTTGTTTGGGTTTGTTTTTTGTAACACTGTATTTCTATTTTAATTTTTCCTAGTAAAGAGCTGTTATTCCTATTCCCATATCTTTGCCTAAAAACTCCTTAATTTCAAAATTGTAATAATTTGGAAGGAGGGGATTTACATTTTCCATTTCAAGAGAGGCTCCTGCCTTTCTTAGCAGACACCTGTCTTTCAAACCAAGACACTTTGCAAGGAGAAAATTTCACCACTTAGGATAAAGAAATAGAGAAAAGAGGAATACCAGCTTTATTTTCCTTAAAAACACATCAGAGCTGAAACATTGCCAAGTAACCCTTTAGTTTCTTTTATTATTAACATTATATTCTCTCTTTCTTGCTCCTTTGTCCTTAAATTTTCTTTAAAATCCTGCTTTGGATATCCCAGTGCATAGGGATATCTCTGAGAGTAGAGTTTCTGTACCTGCTGTGGGCACTGAAGCTGTACCAGGTAACCCATGCAAGGTACTTTAATTAGAGTTTCATATCTGATGGGGGAGGAAGGGGGTCAGGCTGTTAAATCAGTGGATGATACTTTTTCTCTGTAAAATATGAAAGTAGATGATGATTAATCAGTGCCATGTCACAAGTGCTGACAAACCTTCATGAATAAAATCTGCAAACACTTTAGAAACATTATATACTCTAAATGGAGCATAGCAGAGTATCCAAAGGATACCAAGAGCCAAGGGACTGTCACTCAATTGTCTTGCATGCAGTATTTTGTACTTACTAGTAGAGAATTGTACTCAAAATCTCCAACTCTATATTGGAATTCAATATTTCCATCCTACTATTTTGTATAGAGGCACGTGTGGGTATTGTAAACAGAGAATCAAAGAAAACTCTGAGATTGGATTTCCTAATGGGGAAGGCAGGGTAGCAAAATTTTCCAGTGGTAGAGATATTTTCAAAATAAGACAGTTATGCATTCTGGTTTTCTGCAACAGGTCCAAATACACACACTTAATGAAATTAAAGTAATTCATCACATTGATCTAAATGACAGTGATGAATCAAAGAAAAAAATCCTTACATCTTCCTGGAAATAGCAACAAAACAAAACAGAAACCACTTCTATATATAAAGCATTGATCAATATGATTTTTGGGAGACTAATATACCTGACTGCCTAGTCTAGATTTCCATTTGTATTAAAGAGGAAACTTTTCTAGCCTGCACATACACAAACTGCAATTATAGGCCAGAGGCTGTCATCATACTTTTTAGAGCAAAGAATGTTAACATTCATGTACCTGAAAAAGTGAAAAAACAGTTTAAACAATATACTCCCAGGGAGGAGTGCAAATCATCTCTTCAAAAAGGATAGGCAGGTCATGGAACCAGTCTGATAAGCACCAATAAATATTGTTTATCCTTTGTATTTATATTATGCACGTGACTTTTCTGAAACTTGCCTTTTAGGAACCGTCTCATCCTCCTTCTCACACAGCAGACACAGACAGTGACACGAAACATTTTGATCTGAGACATACAAGTTCCATCAATGCCCCATGCATTTCTTTATGATGCGTTTTATTTCTTTTAGTGATAAAAAAATTGGGTAACAAATGTCTTCTTTTTGGTACACACTTGCATACAAAATATGTGTAGAGACTTCCTTGGCCAGCCTGGATGTCTGAGCATCCATACTGTTAGTCCACAGGACAGACAATTGATTACTGTGACAGGAATAAAGTATCTCAGTGCTGTATGGATGCAGTTATGACACAGATAGAGAGGCATAATCACCAGATGACAACAGATTTTCAGCAAATCCCATTCTATAGCCCACCGAAATTCCCCCTTTTTCAATTGAAAGGAAGGCAATTATTCATTATGGATTGGGGAAGGTAGTTTTATATGTAGATGACATTTGATGAAACATTAATTCCTTCTGCCTAATTGAAACAATGCTACCACCACGAGGAAAGTGTGCCTGCTAAATCTAAGACGAAAACCTGTCCTTTGCATTTAAGAAGAGTGAAGAAAAAAGCCCATTTTTACTGTGAAACAACACTCATTAAGACTTATTAAGCTCTTTACGTTTGGAAAGTAAATAGATATTTTTATACATGTAACTCATAGTAGCTTCATCACTTACTCAGTTACCTATTACAGTTTGGATGCAGATTACCTGAGATTTGCCAAAAATTTGAAGATTATCCTTGCTACCACCATCTCTACATCAGTTCTATAAGGAAAGGGGACCTTAGCCCAGTAATTCCCAACAAGAAGTTTTAGTTCATTTTCTGAAAGCTCGAGTCATCCAGCTGTTGCCCTCTCAGGTTTTTTGGGGTTTTATAAATTGCAAATTAGCTAGAAGCAAACGTATGTGTGTGATTTAAGGAAACTACACTGGCAATTCACACAATACAAAAGATTTTCCAGTGTTACCTTTCAGCATTAATACAATGTATTGGTTTCAGAACTGCCTGTAACACTGGAAGGCTATTTTTAAATTAATTTTGACAGTGTCCTACATTGCAACTGAGAAGTAAAACAAAGTTTTTGCCTTGGAAAATTTGCATCTCTAGCTAGTAAGGCAAGAACTAAATGAGGTAGTTGCACAAAACACCTTTTATTCTTCCAATTAAAAATATCTAATTAACTGTTCATTCTCTGTCAGACCAAGATTCAATCATCAATAATAAAACAGAAAAAAATTAAAATTTTCCTAGAATCTGGTAGCTTTACTATGACTCAGGGTTTCCTGTTATCTCATTGGGCACTGTATCTTGCCTTGTAAGGAGCTGGTATTTTATTCACTGCCTCATCAGAAGTAAATATTCCTGTGCTTGCTCTTTCACTTTTAAATATTTATGCATATGTTTCTTCTTACAAACTTGGAATATTTCTATCAGTGACAGCAGGGAGACTACTGAAATATGGTTAGAGAAGAGAAGCTTACTTTTTTCACTCAAGGTATTATCCGGTCAAATGGTTTTAGTTATAAATGATTTACAGGGCTGTTACCATCAGCAGATTAATCTACCACATCTTCCTGAGAATGTCCTGTACAGTGACATCTACATACCTTGTAAGCTCCAAAAGGATGCTGTGCCATAACCCTGGTGCTGTGAAAAATGTAGAGGATTTATTGGTTCTCTCTGAATTCCCAGGTGAATTGTAGGCCAGTGACCTGCGAGGAGATCATCACCCTTTGCCTTTCTGTTCCTTTAGAGCAGAAACTGTCAAAAAAGACTCTTACAGAATGCTACATGTGACACTGAGGAAATGCTGAGGGCATTAGGTTTCCATTTACTTACTGATCCATTAAAAAATTATCATCTATCACAATTCTATTTCCTGCAGTGCTTTTTCTGTTTTAAAGAACCCCCCAAAGAAGCTTAGATTTTTCAAATCCCTGTGCTGTGCTTACTGGAGAATAGAAAAGGCCCTTTCTACCCTTGTATTCTGGCAAAGAAGCAGATAATCACATTGTCCTTCCCAGAGACAACAGTGAAGCTATTAACAGCTATGTTTGACAGCCCATATTCCAAAAACACCCCCTCCAAAGCAAAGGTTCAAGCATGACCTTTAATTCTTCCTATATCAGGAGCAAAAGACCTTTCCAGGAATATTTAGCCCAATGGCACTCATTTTGTATTAGCCCTTGCTCATTCAAGCTTCTTGAATACATCTGGAGGGTCCTTAGACAAATTTTTTGACACTATTGATGGAACCTTTCCGACAGCTCATTAGGGGAATTCATGAGCTTTCCCAAACATGCCTAGAGACTCGTGTTCATTCAGAGTTCAGAGTTAGCTAACAGATTGCTACAGCTCTAATTAAAATGTAAAGTCTAAATTCTAAGCACACAACCTTTGGCAAATCAAATGTGCCAACTGATTAAAAAAAATTGTTTCAATTGTAAGAATAGTTTGCCAAAATATTATGTTTGCTCCTAATGGAAATGAGCAACAAATTTATATCACCGAGCAGCTAAAAGCTGAGTGGAAAAAAGGCTGTTTTAGCTAGTGACAGCATATGAAAGAGACTCTTTGTTGTGGTGAAGTTATTATTAAAACACATTTTTAGCACAAACTGCCATGATCTCTGGATGGAATTTCTAATGAAGCACACATTTTTGCCTTCTGATAATATTATTGCTCTTAAAAGCATTTCAATGAAGTCCCAAAATATGGCAGTAATTGCAATGCTTCACAGGGAAGTGATTTCCAAACCTGAAATTGAGGTTAAAGGCCAACAACATTCCCACTAGTATCAAAAATTTCTCTTCATATGATTTCAATATAACCTATAGCTGCACATTTCATATCCACTCCAAGCAGGGGAGTAATTTCACTATATATTAGCTTCAATTGGAAGGGTAATTTTTACAAATATTTATTGCCCTAAAGAGGTCGAAAGAAACAAAGAGAATAAACAAAGGGTTTATACATTGTAGAACAGAGCAACGTGGTTGTTATTATTGAGGCCAAGCTCATGTTCAGTCCTTGAATACCAAGCTCACTTGTATTTCCAAATATACTGGGAGACATATATGGCAAAAATACATCATTGTGTAGAATTCTATATGGGTACTTCCTTATAACAAAAAATATCAAGAGCGTTTACATAAAAAAAAAAATATATAAAAATGTACAAAGAAACAGGCATAATAGAGAAAAAAATATGAGCAATGAACAAAAATATTGGAAAATTCTGTTCAGAGGCGCTATAGAAATCCACAGAATCTCCCCTGTCTCATGGGTTACTTTTAAAATAGCATGAACCTAAAATCTGTCTCATACACTGACTTAGCTGTTGAGGAAATACATGCACATGACTGATTCATTCTTGCAAAGTGCAAGTCCTATTAAGAAAGCAGATACATCACTGCAAATTTCCACATTTGTTAGAAAAAGTGCAAAAAACATGCCACATATTTTAGAACACTCAACATTTTATTTCTAGCATAAAAAATAATTCATAGTTTATGATCTTCCATCACCCTTTCTCTGCTTCTTTTCACTTCCTCCAACAACAGAAGAGACTGATGAGATTGGTGCTGTCAGAAAGCAGCAGAATTTAGTCACTTTCTGCACCACTGGCTCCCTCTCTTGAGGGCTCAATGAATTAGGGTCTCATCAGCTCATAAATATGAGGATGCAGAGGGTCACCAAGGATTCATCACCCAAGGCCTGCAGCAGCATTTATTAGCAGCTGATGTGGAGAACAGTTTTGTTTTATTCCAGCAGTAACGAAATCTATGGGATTAGACTTGTGTGTGTCTCACTTGAAAAGCTTCATAGCCAAAGTTCTCTCTCTTATGTGTTAATGAATACAGTGTAAAGCACATTTCCCTTCCAAAAGCTCATGTTACAGCAACTTCCAGATGAGCACTGCTCTTACACATGCTAATGCATGGCACAAACACCAGCTGTTGAGTAGTACAGGCTGCAAATAACTCATGAAATCCATATTCTTAGTCTTACATCCAGTGAACAAGCTGACAAAGAAATTTTCTTTGATTTAAGGGTTTCACTCTCTCTGAATTGATGGCTTGAAACACATTGATCCTCAGACTTTTAAGCAGATGCTTAAATTTCAGTATTGCACGAATATACATCAACCTCAATGGGACATAATCGAGGCTGCAGCCAGGAAAAGTGTTCTGAGTGAGCAGGGAGAATCAGTCCTGCAGGAAATGAATGCAACAGCATCCACCAGGGTGGGCACAACACAAACTACATTTCTATCTGCACTCTCAAGCTGGTGACTCCTTTGCTATCTGGCTTATTAAAGTAAGATCAGGGAGAAGTTACTTTGCTCATGAAAAAAAATTGCAAATCAGAATTTCTGTGTGGAGAAAAACAGGTCTGGGAGGCTTCATGGCTTATTCTCAGTAGGCAAATGAGTTACTGGTGGCCTGGCCCAACTCTAACTACTGTCAGTGCCATTCACAGATAGATATTATTCTGTCGTTTGTGTTATATTGTAAAATAAACTAATGAATACTTCACTTCAAAATTAAACAAAAAATAAAACTCATTAAATTTTCTTGTCGAAAGTGTTAACATTATCTCCTCTGCCTTCCCTCCTCTTTAAGATCTCCCAGGAAAATGCAAATCTATGTACAACTGTGTGTTCTGAAAATGTGATCCACTGGGTGTTTTACCATCCTGCCTTCGCAGCCCTGAAAGTGTGACTTGTCAGCATATTCTTTCAGCATTGAACTCAGAGATGTTCCTCAGTTCAGAAAGTATTTTATTTTTCTCCAGTGCCAGAAAATAACAATAAGTTTCAAATATTTTCAGTACAAGTGGCCTTTTATCTCCGACCTCTTTTCTTGTATTCTTTTACATGTGCTATTTAATCAGGAGACAGTGTCTTTTCTCCTGTAAATAAACATTTCTGCATTTATTTTTCTGAAGGTACTTTTCTGGGTCTCACATTGTTTTTTCTGGAACTATATTTCACTTAGTCTTTGTGAACACTGGGGAAAATGAAACTGGGGTTTGAGATGTTTGATTTCTTTTCATCCCTGTCCTTCACTTCCTGCAGGCTTTCATATATTCACTAGAATGGAGAGGGGCTACAAGGATAAAATTTCATTCAGGCGGATTCTGATGAGCTGCATGACAATGAAATTGCTGTACCCTCCCTGCACACCTCTCAAAGGTTTTTCTTGCATTTCTCTTGCATAACCCATGTCTTTCTTTTCTGAAATATTTGACTTGGATTCTACATCTGGTGAACCACAGGGATGGGAGGGCAGTAAGGACTCAGATTCGGATTTGTTTCACTTGAGACAATTCTCCATTATTGTCAAAAAGGCTTTGTTCAGATCTCAGATGTGTAAGACAAGAGGGAAACAGAACTTCAGTGCATGTCACTGTGAATGAATATTCAGTTTTGGGAGGAACAGGATGGATTTGAGGGAAAGGTTGGATAATACATGGAAGGACCATGTTTAACTTCAGTTCATGACTGCTGCCAGGGCCCAACTGAGGGTTTGGATATCCTCACACATTCAAAATACTTGGGACCACAGACCTTCCTGAAGCTACTTTATCCCAGATTTACAAGAAGCAGAGCTCCTTAGGGTTTCTGTTTCTGTGCCTTTACAAGCATAAAAGCCTGGTCCCATGGTCCAAGTGACTGAACCCCTGGCTGGGGCACCAGTTCTGTAAACATTTCTGATTCACCAGACTGGACAGGCCCTTTCAAACCCCTTCACTTTGCCTGGGAGGACTGACGAAAATCCTGCCTGCTCTCCAGATTCTCTGTTCTTCAGAGCAGCCCCTGGGCCTGTCTAACCTTACTTTAGGGTGAGAGTTGGGCCAGGGAATCTGATAAACCACATCTAATAGGGTACGTGACCCTTAGAGCTGAAAATGCTCTCCTCCCTTTTCCCTCTTTCTTTTATTTTCAAAAAGTTCACAGGAACATTTATTCCAACCTCTGAACATAATCACTGAGTTTCATAAAGAACATGATTCCCACAAGGCCTCATAAAAGTTATTCTCGGTGTTACAGTTCTACTTCAAACAGGGAAAAAAGTCATTTTACAATAACCTTGCTGTCACAAAGTGCTTACAGCCAGGGTGTTCACTGGGAATAATCCATAATAAAAATCCCTTTGGGACTGTCTGTCCACATAAAACAAAGCAGAAAATAAAGTGTTGGATGTTTAGCTGTACCTCCAGCTACCGACACCTGCAGTGTCAAAAATAAGGGAAGGAATAAAAAAATAGTCTAATTAGACAGCAGTATCTGAAACGCTGCTCTTAGTGATTTTATTTGCTTGACAGCACGTCTTTTTGTTCCAATTTCTTCTTTCTTATTCTTTTTTTTTTTTTTTTGTTTTCTGTTTGTCTGTTTGTTTGGAGGGGTTTTGTCTCAAGTTATCACCACTTACAATGCACTCTGAACAACTTTGCACTAATACAGGTCCTTTGTAATCCACGTGGGATTTAGCATGTGCAAATTCTGGGCAGGTGGTTGGGAGCAGGGGAAAGGGACCTTGAACACCAAAGTGTAAGAGTCCAAATTAACCCATGCAGTTCTAATCCTCTTAACCTTTATGGCTGTTTTACCCTTGAAGAAAAATATCATTTTACTTCAATCCTGTGGTTTTTTTAAAGCAAGTATATATGTAAATACACGGGCAACTAAGACATGAATCTCCAAAAGCCAAATCCATAGAGGTACAAAGGAAAAAAATCCATAAAGCAATATTTTTTTTTCCACATCAGCTGGCAGTTTCATCTTAGGTCCACCTCATTCTGACACTACCTTTTGCTCTTAAAACCAGGTGTTTTTATTAATTTGCATCATGGAAAGGCTCCTTCCTGTTAGAGGATATCTGCTCTGCCTCCTGTGAGCCTTTATGACTTGCCCTCTTATATCTTCTCTGTGAGCACATCAATACTCAGTAGCTACTGTGGCATCTGGCTAAACCACATTCTATTAATTATCATATTCCACAAACTTCTTCCAGTGCTAAATGTATTTTGTGTGCACATTCAGAAACCTCTGTGCTCTACGAACTTCTCAGCAAGCACCTGATGTGTAGAGGATCCATCTGATGCCAGCATAACTAGAACTGAACCTGAGATTTTTCTTCCTCACATACTCTAAAGTCATGAGACCAAGACCAAGATATGCAATTCAATAGGGATTACATTATTATTTTTAAGAAAGATCAGGATGGTACTGCTAGCAAGACAGGAAGAAATATGAGCCTAAACCAAGCCTTTGGAAAGATGTGAAATATTTTTAACTCTTAACACTTTTATATTTCTTATATGGAGGGGCTGTTTCACCACTTCATTGTGAGAAAAACCACCACATCAAAAGGAGGTATTTTAAGCAATACATTGATTATATGAAAGAAGGAGATTGTTTATTTTGGATACATAATTTCCATAGATCAAATTTAGAGTGCATATAGTCAGTTTATGTGTTTTTTTATCTCAAGCAGATTCAGATAAGTAAAAAATATTAGGTTTTTTCTTCCTATTCTATTCTTACTTTAACTTAAAATTAATAATCTAAAATTGTGATATTTATCTTGAAGCACTCAAATAAAGGGAGAGAAATCTGTATAAGGAGCAAACATGTCACAAAAGGAAAACATCAGTGATACACCAAGTTTCATGGGTAGTCTTGACTAAAACTGAGATCTTCTACTTCTAGAACTTTAATCTCCCTCACACCATATTTTTTTTTTACATCAAAGGTTCCTTAATTGAATAAAGATCCTTACCCCTTTCTAAATATGCAGTTTTAAAGCATTAATAAAAAAATTCTTAATGTCTTCCTTCTCTCCCCCCTCTTTGAACACCAAAATTAGAATACTAACTACTTGTTTCACCTTTACTGGCAACTAATTTCTTTAAAGTGGTATCAATTTCAGTGATACCACTGTGACAGGGATTTTCTTCTAATTATTCAAAGTTTGACAACAAATGCTGCACATTAACCATAGCACCTGGAGTCAGAATACCTGTATCAAAAAGACTGGAGTAGAGCTTTCCCTGCAAAATAATATATGTAACTGCAGCTCTCTCTCTAAGAGAGCAATCTCTCTTAGTTTTGCCCACTTTTGTCAAGGAGTCCTCTTCTAATTACAACCCAAATATAAAACTACATCATTTCACTGGCTGCAGAAAAGTTACTTGTTGTTTATACCCACATGCCCGCTCTGTCACCACTACAGTTATTACTCAAAGATAAGAAAACTCTTAAGAGTTTCTTAAACTTAAAGATCTTTACTCCTTAAACTTAAGATCTTTATTCCTCTCTTAAAGAAGTGCAAAATCCTATACACCAATAACCATCATCAAACGCTCTAAGGTAATGAATTTGCTAGAGACCTTTTTTCCTTGACATTTTCCAGGCTCTGTAGTTAATCTTCCTTTAGTTGCTTTCAATATCTCTGCTGGACACACCCTCATTTTAACACAGATCAGCTTGAAGTTGACACCTGACAGTTGTGCCAACTACTTGTGCCTACCAAGTAGGAAAAAAAAGAAGTCATGGATATTTCCCACACTTATTTTCCAGGTTCTTCCTGATGTAGGACTGAGCTAACACCTATTTCAAACAGGAGGAATCTTAGCTTCCTTGGAGTCATTTGGAAAATATTTTGAACCTTTCAACAAAACAAATGCACAGTAGACACACTACTACTTAAACCAGAGGGAGGATGATTGAATTTCCATTCATCTCTTAGGCAAAAGTAGCAAGACTGAGATGCAGAAAGAAGCAAGAAGGAGAGACTTGTTCTATTGTCCTTGGGCCTATCTACTTATTCCTACTAATGAAACTCTACTAAAATTTAAAAATTATATCTCACATATTCTAATTTTTGTTCAAATTCTGAATCTTTCTCTATCTCATACATTCTGTTAGAAATAGCTGGACAAACTTTGTCTACATGGAAAATAACCATGTGAGATGATGATTTCCAGAAACACAGAAATTCCTCAAGAACTGTGTAATTTAATCTTCAGAATAAAAGTTACCTTTATTTCCATATTGCAAGGTGGTGTAATGGAATGCAGATTTCCATGAGCATTATGCTTTAAAAAGAAAGTAACTACATTGATGAATATGCTTTTCATTCTTTTTAATAATCAGATTATGATCACACAAGCAGCTTCAGAGTTTGAACGACGATGTAATAATTCATACATGGCACTGAAAATGACACTTGGCTTTTGGCCTCATGCTTAAACCATGTTAGCTATAAATTACTATTTTATAATTCATGCCTTGTTGCTTAAGAAAGAAATTATTAGAGCATAATAACTGTAAAATTGTATTAACTACTGGTTTTATTCACTCAGTTAAGTATTTTAAGCACCCTTCCAATTAATGCTTGGATCAAAAAATGAAGTAAGGAGATGATATGTACTTGAGAATTTAGGATATTCACTACCACTGTCTTCTTAGCAGATCAGAGAACCATACAATAGAGAGAAATACGAGACAGGATTTATGGCAGTTCTACAGAAAAAAAAAAATTGTTGCCTATAATAGACATTTCTAGCACTGAATAAACATCAGCTAAAAGATGATATTTAACAGTCTGTTACAGCTTTCTATAGAAAGATTTTCCCACTGCTTGAGAAATGAAGGCTGTCAGAAAACTGTTAACTTCACAATATGTCTGACCATATCAAGTAAGAAAACAAAAAATCAAACTTTCTGTGAAAACATTTACATTAGAGCAGCCTTGTAAAGTAACTTGGGTTGCTTAGTTTGAGTAGACTATTTCAAATCATTGTCAGAATTGACTTATATCTGTAGGACATGCTGTCCTAGTGGGCCATATCTGCCATTGGGAGAATTTCTACTCTAGAAGTAACATTTCACAGGCAAATGTGGAATGACTAAATATTATCAGAAAGAGCTTACAATCTGTACAGATAGACAAGGAACAAGAAACTACACCTGAACCCATTTTTAAAGGATATGCTTGCAAAAGTGATGCTCTGAAGCTCAGAGTGTGAGGGTGATGTGGAACCATCTTTCTGCAAGTACCTGTTCAGTATTCAAAAACTCTTTACTTAAGCAGCACAGAATAGAGAGGATCTTTTCCAAACATGGATGAACAGAGTGTTCTGCTCTTCTTGGCCTCTCACTTCAGGAATTCAGCACAAGAGACCAACAGATTGCCTCCAAACTTCTACACTTCAGTAGACTTCTACACTACACTTCCTGGGGGACATAATGCTGCTTATGGATTTTTTGTTTTTCATAGCATACCATTGTTCTTTTCTCTTTCAGCAGGATCGAACAAAGTTTAATATTATTTCAAGCTGTCTGACTCTTTCTTCCTCAATTATGTCATCAAATTATTGCAGCTATCAGCAAAGAAACTGTGAAATAAAAATAGTTTAAATGTCCTGCACACAATGTTTTCAAAAGACAGTTTGCAGAAGTATTTCTACCATATTTTGCACCTCTGCCTAGGAAATATTGTTACTGCAGGTGACAGTGACATATTAAACCCGAGAATTCACTAAGATCAGAATGCAAATGAAGAGGAAGACATGGCAGAGCAGCAATTGCAAGCAAACAGAAATAATTTGTCCAGTGTTTGACAAAGTCTTCATGCTCTCCGACCATATTAACCTTATCTGGCAATACAGCTGCACACTCCAGTGTACACTCTGTGGAATAAGGCACATCCTTTACATTCAGAAGGTTTGGATTAATGAACTTCCTTCTCCAAAGCTGAACTGGAATAAATCCTAAGCAAAATAAAGTGATTCTGTATAAAAGCATGTTGTGATGTTTAGGTGGCAAAGGAGAATAATAAGTTATTTACCAGAAAATCAGAATTTAATTACAATTAAACAAAGATCAGAAGCACGCAGTACAGATAGAAGGGGTAGAAACATCCTTCTGTGTGTGAGGCTGATCACAAACTCATCCTAAAAAATTCCCAAGTACATCATATTTCATTCCAAACATTTTACAGGTTTGGTTACACCTCTGCAGATATTCATCTTTATTCCTTACGGTGTTGATATATTATCAAACAGAAGGCATAGAAAAATATAAAACCATTTTTAAAACCTTTTTCTATTAGCATTTAATCAAAAGAAATCTTCCCCCTCCGAAAAAAACCCCAAACCAAACAAAATAAAACAAGCAATCGCCCCTATATGAAACAGAAAACCACCCACAAAAACCAAACAACAACAACAACAAATCAAAAATAACTCCACAAATTTTGTATCCTAGGGAATACAAAAGGCCTTCTCTTAAAACAATTATGTGTTTTTTGTCTTGGAGAATTTAATAAATGCTCTTTAAGTAAAATTTTCTTTCAAGCTAGGTTAAAGGATTTAGGTAGGAAATATCAATATAGGAGCTATACAGTCCTATAATTAATGCAACTAGACTCATGGAATTGTTTCATGTCTCAGATGATGATATGTCAAATAAGCTCCTATTATTTCAGCATCACTTCCTATTCTGCAGAATGCTGGGGTTTCATTAATCATGCTGAAGTGCATCAATTATTTTTGAAATGTCTCCTGTGCAGTAAAATTGTTTTTCACTCTATCTTGCTATTTTTTTCTCTTATGCTTAAACTATTTTCACACTTTTGGAGCTTTTGCCTTCATTTTCATGGCCTTTGCCAGTTTTTGTTCACAAGGCAAAGCAGCCTCATCATTTTCCCAGTTACAGCTCTGACACAGAGCAATCGTTCATGTCACAGCATATTGAGTTTATTTACTCATAATTGTACCACATCAGGCTTTCCATTATCCTACAACACTGATCTCAACATAATCACAGCAGTTGATAATGATGATATCCAGAGAGTTTACCCTCTGTTTCACAGCACAAACTTCCTTTTGGCAGCTTACTGTGACCATTCAGGGCAATATCAAAGTTTCTACCTCACACATAAGTAGTGTTGATCCCTCCTCTCATAAAAGCATGACAGAAAATTCTGTCTATACAACCTGTCACCCCTGAGGTGTTTGCAGCTGACTCATAAGTGATCCTGCTGGAATGTGAATAAGACAAATATCAGACAATTCCCAGGAAATGACCTGCATTATAACACAAGGATATCAGAGTCCTACATCTACAGCCAGACCACTGACTTCACTGAGAGTCTCTTTTCTCTTTTTACCCTATTCATTCAATTCACCTCACAGTGTGATGAGAACTGACTCACAAAACTACTTTTGGGAAAATTGGAAGCCTGAATTGAGCAGCACTTCCACATCAGAAGAGATCAAGTGCTACACTGGCTGTAGGGGGTTGTGCTGGTTATGTAGAAAATGCAGGCAGCAAAGGTTTTGAATTGGAACAGGCAAGGGGAGAATCCCAGCTCCTGAGTTTGCAGATCAAGGTCACTGTAGCACAGCACACTGTAGGACAGAAAACATAAAAATTTGAGTTCAACTCAATTGGTTTATTGAACTTCTCAGGGTTGAGAAGACTGTCTGGATTCAGGGACAAAGAGAATTTTTAAAATTTTGTAAATTTAAGGGAGCTTGAATGATCGTGTCATGATCATTAACCTCCCCACCAACCTCAGCACCAGCAATCTGATTAAAGCAAACACAGTCCAATTATCCATGGAAGTGAACACCACGTGACAATAGCATCAGGAGTGTCTAAGTCTCAATGGTTTTTTAAAATTGCCTGGTCCTTTGAAGCCTTAAAATGCCAGTAGCAGAGTGAAAAAGACACCAAAAAAAAAGTTTAAAAAATCCATTGTAAGCCCATTGAAACTCTGTGTACCTTCTGAACACTGAACCAGCAATTATATTTTTATTATTATTATTATTTTGCATATCTCATTACCATTTCTGACTACTTAATGAATTCGCTTGCTAACATATTCCGGAATTTTTCAAACACAAGGAACTGTCCTTCCTTTACACGAGGACCAAATCCAGTCACAGTTTCTGTCTGGGACAGGAATCTTCGGTGTATGTTTTGCATTGAGATGCAACAAATGAGATGATAATCAGAATATTATCTCACTAAATTCATCCATAATTACTATTTGGTGATTTACTGTATTCTTCTTCTTCTCAGCATCTTGCGCTTTCCAAATAACAAATTATTTGGCAATTACAGGAATTGCATCCAAGTTCTTTTTGCATTTCTAAAAGTTATCAACCATAAAGACTGCAATTTAAAAATCATTTAATTTATGCAGATATTAAATTGCAAATACATTCACTACTCCAAAAACATGAAAAAATAGAAATCTGACAAATCAGAAGCCAATGACAAATGAAAATCAGGATTGACCATTGATGTATAGAGTGTGAGGATGTAATGTTTGTGTGATGTTCCTCAGGTAAAAAGGTATCCGAGGAAACAGAATTGTGAGTTGAGGGGTAAAGGAAAAGGCTACTAAATTGTTTTAGTGTATTGAAAAGAGTGGTTGTGTTGGAGAATGTAGAGATATTTATTCAGTAAGATGAAAAGGAAGTTAATGAGGATATAGGATAAGGGTATTTCCGTGTTGCCCAGCACTGTTGGCAGCCCAGCAGTTGTGCTGCAACAGCAACACTTTGCAGTCAGCATTGTATCCCTGCACCACCTGCTTGAATCCTGGAGCAATACACACCAAATTTGCTATCCCCCCCATGCATACATTCTTGTCCTTTTGTAAAGTACCAAATACATTTTGAGTTTTACTTCTTAATTTTCTCACAATATAACAATAACTAAAAGGCAAAAAAGTACTTAAAGATATTAAACAAATCTTTAAAACTATGTCAAAAAGGGAAGTAATCTTCATTTTGCTCCTTTTCCAGTGCATCACAATTCCCTCCTCCTCTGATAATTACATTGCCTTTTTAAAAAACAATACATTGCCAAATAAATCAAGATGCACCATTGCAGACTGAATGAAGTTAGTTACAGAAGACTTTTTCCAGTATTGTATTTATGTCATTATTCCAAAAATCATTGACCCAGGAATTCTCTGCTCCCTCTTTTTTTTTTTTTTTTTGGCTTATCTACATTCCAGAGTGCAGATTAAGCCAGCTCTCGGTCTTCTGTGACCAAAGTGCAATAAAAAGCAACAACTGAATTTGAAATATTTATTAGAAGTGTCAAGAATGAGAAGAGAAAAGCAACCGAGGGAAAAGAAGCAGCAAAAGAGCATTGGACGAGGTTACTTAAACTGCCAATTAATGTTCAAAAATAACCTCATCAATAAGCACAAACATGACAGGCCTGACAAAGAGTAAGGCTGCAGCGTTAAGGAATACTTAATATCAAGTGCAACAGCCTGGAAGTAGCTTTTTTCCCCAGGATTTCCTATATGGAACAATGCATTTTTACTCACTTTTCCTGAGCAGATACTAAACATCCCAAGCAAAGGCTCAAAGTTCAAAGGAGGCATCAATTTTGGGTGGGCAGCCAGGGCACTGGGAGCCAGGCTTGTGGAACTGGGAGCTGGAGGGTGGAGCGAGGCAGGGAATCCTCCTTGGAGACACAACTGACAGGAGATGCTCTGCAGCTCTGTCCTTGCTCTGTGCATCCCCTGGTGCCCCTTCAACACCTTTGTCTGTTTATTCAAAAAGTTCTTTTGTAGGTATTTTACAAACGTGCAACAATAAAAAGTTCCCAGCCCAACAGGTCCTATGGGCAGAAGGCTCTGGAAAAAAATGCAGAAACATCAACCCTTTGTGAGACTGTTTCTGTGCCTCTGCTGTGTGGACCTGTTCTGAAAGCAGTGGCTGGTGCATCCCCTGGTTTTCACACACCCCACTCCTCTCCAGCTGGAACGGGAAGGAGCCACTGCTACAGTGACAAACTTTTACACACTCAACTTAAATCTGGCTTCTCTCTTAATTGTCTGCCTGATTAATTACATGCCTTTTCCCCCAACAGCATCATGTGTTTGAACACCAGGCTGAATTGTGACTTTAATGAGCCATAAATTCTATCTTTTATAATATATCAGTTTCCACCTCTGGGCTTCTGTTACCTGAAACAAACTTCACAGTGTGTAAAGCGCTTTCAACAACACTTCAGTAACTGTCTCCTATTTTAAATAGCTGTCTTTCTTAACAGTATAATTCATAATTTAAATTATATTTTTTAAAGAATTTCAGTTACCACTCTGTTGAAATATTTTCTATACAAAAAGAGAAAATACTTAATAAGCAAAATGAGCTAATTAGAATATTGTTGTGCTTCATTTTAGAAACGTAACAAGTGATTTCAGATCTTTGCATTAACTTTTAAAAAGAGACTTAAATTCATTTTTCCCAAGTTCTTTTTCACCTGAAGATATAGCAAGAATTTCAAAAAGCTCAGAGATTTGTCTTTCTTTGAAATCAAAACAGGGAAAATCTTGCCCCGGGGCTCCTAAGTCACTTTTGAAAATGTGTCAGTGTTGAAAAGAATACAAATTGCTTCATAAAGAATTTGAAACTGTTGATGGATATAGACTTGGAGTTAAAGAGGTTAATGATATTTAATTATTATTTATTAATTTGTTGCTTGGCAAACATAAAACTTCTTGGTTAAGGATCTTTCTAAAAGTAACTGGATGGAGGGGATGGGAACAACTGAGGAACACACTTTATTTGAAGTACAATTTCATGTACATGAGCCTCTCCCTCACTCATAACGACACTGTTGGATCACTTTGATAATGCTTGAACTTTCACAGTGGAGTTTCACAGAGGGCAATAAGTCTTATTCTTACTCTCCATATATGACTTTTCCAAGATGTTTATATGGGAGAAATGTGCTAGAAATTCCATGGATCTTCAAAAGCTGTTCCCCTTTGCTTTCTGCCCAGATGAAAATAATTTTCTAATTTTCAGGAAGGGATGGGAGCTTTCCAGAGTTACATGTCCTTGAAACTTTGTTCTAAGGGAAACTTGAAACTGTTAAATATCCTTTATGTGGCATATAATTGATATATTAGATATATTAAGAATATTAAATTTTGTGGTTTTTGCTTATGGATAAGAAAACACTTTCTCCCCCCCCCCCCTCGGGCTCATGTCTTTCACAATTGTATATAAATTAAATCCAAAGCCATTTCCAGTCTTTTGTGACACCTCTGGATTGTTCCAAGACCTGTCTGTCCCAACAGCACAATTGTGCAATGCAGTGAGGTATGCAAAAAGAGAGCTCCTCCAGGGCATCACACTCAAATCTATTTTGGATACTTTGTGAATAAAAAGGAGTGTTAAATATAAGCATTTCTCTTTTTTCTTTTTTTTTTTTTTAATTATTTGTAAAATAAAATATGATTTAAAATTAAATGTCACATAGCCATAATATCTAAACTTGAAATTATATTCTGTATAAAGCTATTGTATCATAGTTTTTTACTCTCCATTATCCCTTACAAAAAGGCACAGCAGCCCTATCTCCTGACATCTTATCCAACAATATTCTACACAATCAGTGTGACAGAATAAGTCCAACACTTACAGTCACTCATGTTCCATATTCAAGAACAAACTTTTAATGAGTTGAGAAGGGTGAACATTCTCTTTGTCTTGGTGTAAAACAAAATTTTCACAAACTGAAAATTATTCTTTCCCTTCCATTGATTTTTTTTAAACAAAGTAATCTCATTTTATAAAAGACAACAGTAAGGGAAAGATAGAGAAATATATTATTTGATCTAATAGCACAAATTCTCATATTGCAGTAAAAGCTGGCGTCCAGTCTTAAAATAAGAAAATAACATTAAAAAAAAAAAAAAACAAAAAACAAGGAAAGGGTCAATCTTGATGGATGGATTTATGAGAAGGTGTTGTATTGCGTTATTTTATTGTTATTAGATGTTTTGTTCTATTGTTTGTACCCCCCCCCGTTATAATTCAGTTGCCCTAATTCCCGGCTACCCTTGATCAATCAATCCAAGCCCCAACCCACCTTCCAGTACCTTCCCTGTCCCTCACTCTAGTCCCTGCCCCGGAGATTGTCAATCCCTCCTAGCCCCCCCTATCCTTCTAGTATCTTCTGTATCAGTCATCCCCTTCTTAGCATATGATTTGATGTTACATGTATTTCCCCGCCTATGTTTCCCCCTATTCGTTGTATGCATAATCAGCCCTACCTTATGTTACACCCCCAAACTGTAGCCATTGGTTGCTGTATTGTACCCTCCCTTGGGGGAGGGCCCCTATTTAAGTTGCTGTACACCTGTGTTCCCTGCCTTCTGCGGTTCCCTTCCCCCGATCCCGGTTGTCCTCTCTCCCTCAATAAATCCCGCTTCCCCGGAACCTCAGAAGGACTCTGTCTCGATCCTTTGCTCCTCCCCGGACACGTGTACGGCCGTGAGGGTTCAGAGCCCTACCCACATTCCGGGTTCCCCTGAATCCTGGAAGTGGGCCACTCTTGGCACTGGTCTCGCCTTCAGGAGCTAGCTGGGCGAGTCGGAGCGGGGTGGAGAAGGCAGGCCGTGTCAGCTGGCGCCCAACGTGGGGCCATTCGACGGAGTGACCCCACGAAGAACTTCCAAGGATCCGAGGATCTGGAAGTCTTGGCCGTTAGCTACCCCGGTGACAGCAGGCTGATTTCGGCAGCATTCCCGGGGGTGAGGACAACAACCTTCCAGCACCAGGAGGGCTGTCCTCGGGGGAGGAGACCTTGTCTGCAGCACCACGCTCGGGACCACGGCAGAGTAAGTATCCCCCAGGGACCTTAGGGGTGAAAGGGACTTACCGGGACTGGCCATCCCATGGTGAGGGCAGGGAGCATTGCCCCAGGAGGGGGCAACGGGCTCTAGCCCTAGGTGGTTCCCCGAGCCCTTATTTTTAGTTTTTTAAGTTGTCCTTTGCTGCAGGCAGGGGTGGATTTTGCTGTGCCGACCAGTAAGATCAGAGTATGGGTGCTAAATTGTCGGTGCAGCAGAGAGAGATTTACAACCAAGTTGTGGGTACCCTGGTGGGAGGAAAGAAAAATTTTTCTAAGGGAAGTTTAAAAAAGTTCGTTAGATGGCTTACTTTGCATTTTCCTGAAGTGTCCCCTCAAAGTGTAAAAACTGTCCCCTTTTGGGATGCGGTGGGCTTGAGGTTATCAGAGTTAGGGGCCCAGGGGGACTACTCAGTTGGAAAATTCATTGTGTTGTTTTTTACAATTCGGTCTGTTCTAAAAGAGAATAAGGGAGTGGACAGTAAGCCAAAGCGAACCTCCCCAGTTTACCCTGTCTCTCCTTTCCCTTTTCCCGACCCCTCAATCCCTACACCGGGGGATCTGGGCGGGGCAGCCCGGCAACGATCGCAGGCGAGCCTGGCCAGGGAAACCAGCCACTGCTCGCCTGGCCCCCCGCAGGCTCCCCAGTTCCCTAGCCCTGGCAGCAAGGGCCCTGCTGCCAGGGATCCTTTCCTAAATCCCTCTGCCCTGAAACCTTTTTCCCCAGTTTCCCCAGTTATTACCCCAGTTCCATCTCCGGTTTTCACCCCTATCCTCGCACCTGCTCCTACCCCGGGACCCACCCTTGCATGTTACCCTGAGCCACGAAATGGCGCCCCTATCCCTGGAGCACAAGAGGGCATCGACCATGTGGCGTGGTCGTCCCCTTGTGCTCCTCCTCCTGGCCCATCCCTTTCTTCTCCCTCCGCTCCTTCCCTTGATCCTTATCCCAGTCCATTCCCTTCCCCAGTTACCACCCTCTGTCCTTTCCCCATGTCAGAGTCCACCCAATTATGTCATTCAGCTCCGCCCCCAGCAGGCCCCTCCTGTTGTGATCCTGAAGGAGGGTCATCTCGGGAGGAACAAAAAAGAGCGGAGCTCAGTGCTGCCTCGTGTGAGGAGAAAAATGAGGCAGGCTGCCAGGGGGACTTGGGGGAGGATGCTTACTGGAGGCGACAGAGGATCCAAGAATGGGATCCACATCCCCCCTTGGGCTTGGCTCTGGCTGACAGCATACACAGGTCTCAGCCGGGGCCAATCCTAAAGGATGTAAAGGTCGCCTCCTTGCGTCGTCGAAGACGCTCCTCCATTTGACATCAACAGTCCTCGGCTGGCTCAGACACCCCCCTTTTCAGAGTCCTTTCCTAAACCCTTTTTCCCCAATTCCCTAAAGTGTTATGTGAATTATGTTGCCTCTTTTCTTTTAGAAGGATAACCTCCCCTTTCCTTCAAAATACCCTAAGCGCCCCTGGGGTTCCCCCTGCAAACCCTTCCCCATCCCCATGACCTCCTCGGGATGCTCCCTGTACTTGGAGCACCCCGTGGAGGATGCAACCCTGTCTCCGGTGGACCCTAAGGATATCTGTGGGCAGCACAAAAGTCGTCTTCACCATCACCGACATCAAGACACTCAGGCGAAGTCAGCAGAAGCAAATCTAAAACACTAAAGGACTTTATCGGGATGGTTCACTTCTATGTTTTGAACAGTTCTGTTAATGATGTCAGTTTTGTTTCCTATTTCCCCTACCATTTCAGTTTTTAAGATTACTTTCAAAGGTGTCTCCCCCACACTGGTACCATCAACTTAATCTTCTTAAAAAGAAAAGGGGGAGATGTTGTATTGCGTTACTTTATTGTTATTAGATGTTTTGTTCTATTGTTTGTACCCCCCCCCCGTTATAATTCAGTTGCCCTAATTCCCGGCTACCCTTGATCAATCAACCCAAGCCCCAACCCACCTTCCAGTACCTTCCCTGTCCCTCACTCTAGTCCCTGCCCCGGAGATTGTCAATCCCTCCTAGCCCCCCCTATCCTTCTAGTATCTTCTGTATCAGTCATCGCCTTCTTAGCATATGATTTGATGTTACATGTATTTCCCCGCCTATGTTTCCCCCTATTCGTTGTATGTATAATCAGCCCTGCCTTATGTTACACCCCCAAACTGTAGCCATTGGTTGCTGTATTGTACCCTCCCTTGGGGGAGGGCCCCTATTTAAGTTGCTGTACACCTGTGTTCCCTGCCTTCTGCGGTTCCCTTCCCCCGATCCCGGTTGTCCTCTCTCCCTCAATAAATCCCGCTTCCCCGGAACCTCAGAAGGACTCTGTCTCGATCCTTTGCTCCTCCCCGGACACGTGTACGGCCGTGAGGGTTCAGAGCCCTACCCACATTCCGGGTTCCCCTGAATCCTGGAAGTGGGCCACTCTTGGCACTGGTCTCGCCTTCAGGAGCTAGCTGGGCGAGTCGGAGCGGGGTGGAGAAGGCGGGCCGTGTCAAGAAGGGTTCTATTTTGTCTTCCTGTGTGTTCCTAAACTCATGTTTATAGCAGCCACCCATTATGTTTTTCAGGGAAAACATTCCTAAATGTGATGGACAGGCTTGTTGTATGCACAAACACCAAGTACCTGCCATTGGTCTCATGTATTAATATTTATTCCCACTCCATCTGATTTACAGAAGATAAAGGTGAAAGCAGAACTGACAAGGAGATTAGGTTAACAAGAATTTATCCTAAATGTTTTTTCTAAATATATAACGTTAAACAAAAGTCCCAGCACTGCACACGAATCAATGAGAACACAAAATGGCTCCTCCAAGTTTCAAGGATAAAAATAAAATCATAAAAGCAAAGGAGAACCATCAAAATAATATGAGTTTTAGGCAATCCTATTTCTATCTTCATACTAAGACTTGTATGCTTTACATCCTGATTAACAAATCCCTTCACATTTTCTGGCTCCTGAATACTCCTCTTAACACTCATGACATCCGAGACTATTTCATGTGGATTTGATACACAACTTATATTTTGCATATAAAAGGCAAGGTAAACCTGTAATTTTTACTACTGCTAAACTGGAAATGAACAGCACTGCAACTGTGAGGAAAAATGAATTCTCTAATGGACTACAGAGTGATAACCGGTTATTCAAAAACTTTCTGCTCCTTTTTCACAGAGTAAGTGGGTGAATGTGAAGGGCTCAACCTCCAGGAAGACTAAGTTCAACAAACTGCAAGCAGATAATGACACAATGAGAGCCAAGGCTAAAATTTTCAGAAGCACATTGAACCAAAAGCAAGGTGAAAATATCCCACACATAGATTTGCCATGCTGTAGGTTAGATCTGCATTCCCCCTATGCAGAACATAAGTGAATTAGTCTTTAGAAGTACACAGACATTAAAAGGAATGAGAGAATATGTTTCTATGGACAGCCACTTTCCCCAGCTAGAAAAGGGAAGGAAAACACTGCATGGAAATTTAAAATGCCCTTAGTGTCACTTAGGACAACTGTGCCAATTATCAGCTTGCAAGTACAGTTTATCTTTTAAGTAGAAGATGAAATAAAAAATTTAAATATCAGAATTTACATGAAAAATGTTTTAGCCTACCATACTATTATTTCAACAAGAATTCAGATATTCACTCTTTCCCTCTCTTCACAAACAGATCTGTAAACTTTTGGGATTCTCAATATTTTAGAGGTCTCTATCTCACTCCTTAAGCATTCAAAACTGTCTGTGAGACTTGTGAATTTTTATAACAGGCTGCAGTCACAGCCTGACACAAGCTGCAGTATCTCATCAGTTGTTCAGTGCTTCTGCAGCTGGAATTTCCAACAGAATGAAGGATTGCTGACAAATGAGAAGAAAATTCTGACAGAACCATTTCTGCCATGGGGACATTTCACCAGAGCTGCAATATTTCTGTTTCAATAGCACATATTGATTGCCAGGCAAAAATGTGTGAAAGACACTATAAAAGGTAAAACTTATCCTAGACTGGGTGAAAGCCAAGCTCAGGTTCCTTACTTAGAATGATTTAGAATCACGTGGATTAAATACCCTGCTGTATCTCAGCCAGAATATCATACTCCAGATCTTTCTGAGTCAAGACAAATCTGCATCTCTCACATCCAAAGGCAGTCAGGACCCATAGTTTTCTCCAGCCAGTCACCACTTGCAGACCAAAACGTTCAGTTTTATCACAGATTTATCTAGTGAAAACAAAATACAAAGTTCCAGAATATGGTGCAAAGCAGAACAACCCAGCTTTCTCAGGAAGACCCCATCCTGCCATGATCAGCTAGAAATGCAAACGCCGAGTAGATGTACCAGAAGAACAGAGTTGTTTCCTTGCACAGACAGCTCAGGCTAAGCAAAGGCCTTTGCTGGGTCAGTTTATAGCACACAGTTTACAGCAAGATGAGTATTCAGTCAGGTATGATTACAGGAAAATATGCAGAACTTTAATACAGAAATGTGTTAAAGACACTGAAGTGTGATGGCTGATCTCTTGATTTTTATTTAAATAGTTGTTAATCACTAAAGAGTCCTTCAAAACGCTTAGGAGAATTTTCCTTCCAAAATGTTACTTCTAAACCTGGCAATAATATCATTATTCTTCTTAATCATATTCTTCTTAATGTTGCTTGATCAATGTGCTGCTGTTCGGTTACCAGGGAAAGGCAAAATGCAGTGAGGGAAGAGATGTTTCTACTCCTTTCTCTTTTCAGGGGCCTTTCTGGGCCACAATAAACAGATATTTTTCAAAAAATTACACTGCACAGGTACTCCAGAGTAAATTCAGAGCAGGAACCTTTCACCTGTGAACACACAAGCATTACTTTTAGATCTGTTCCCAGAGTAATGAGGTTTAAATTCACGCATGAATTCTGCTTTCCAGACTACGTACCCATACTGAAAATTTTAGAGAACACCACAAAGCCATAGACAATCTCCCCAAATTATGTTGCCTTTGAAAGCCATTGTGCTCAAAATAAACAGTGATTACATGTAGTTTTAAAAGATACCTTGAAGTCTGCTGAGTCAGTATTGGCTGCACACAAATTGTCCTTGAGGATTTTGATTGTTCCATAAAGTATCTCTGGGACTCTTAGGAACCCTGCACACTCTCCTTGCTACCATTAAGAGAAATGATGCATTGCATACTGGATGAGAAATGCTGAAAGGCTGGCTTGGGCTGGAGGGGGAGATTCTTGCACAAGCCTGGAAAATTGAGCATTTTTGAAAATCCATAGTAAAAAATGTTTTGTCTAAATTGAGCAATAGAGAATGCATCTGAATTTGAGACCCACACAGAGTTAAAAATCCCTTCTGCATATAGAAGACAAAGAAAAAGAAATCCCACAAGACAGCACATTGCAAAGTTTTTTCCAGTTTTTTCCAGAGTATTTTGCTCTTCAGAAGCAAAAATTGTCCCAAAATTTAAACACCACTGTACATACTGCTTGGATTATTTTTTTTTTCAAAAACAGACACAATAAAGATACAGCTAAAGTTTAAATTCAAACAGTCAACATTTTACTTAACTTCAAGAATAATCCATTTTTAAAACTGGCAGAATCAGACAAAAAAGAAAATAAATCGAGTTTTGACTAGAAAAAACACATGCTCAGTATTAAATTTACTTTTCAGTTACTCCTGGAAAGGTTTTGGGGATGGAGGGTTTGACCTCTCTTCATTTGCATCCCTGCTTAAAATATATTGTCATCTGCTATTAGATCACAGACAGATTTTGGTAATGGTGATTTTCCCCAG
This sequence comes from Acridotheres tristis, assembly GCA_037013685.1. Lineage (NCBI taxonomy): Eukaryota > Metazoa > Chordata > Aves > Passeriformes > Sturnidae > Acridotheres > Acridotheres tristis. The sequence continues at coordinate 5,247,908 of CM072889.1, read as the reverse complement.
TAATGCAATTTCCTTGTTTCTGCAGGTAACTGTATGATTTGAAAGTAATTCAAATGCCTTGTAAAGCTCATCTTGAGGTTTTAAATGGGAGGAACATTAATAAAATGAATAATCCTATTGTACATGTACAATATGATATTTATAATACATGCATGCAAACCTCTAAAATAGTATATCAGTCATTAGTTTAAAAAATTCTGTGCATTAGAGCAGAATTGATGAATAGGCCACAGTGCTAAAAAAAGAAGAAAAAAAGGAAAAAGGAAGCTGTGAAAAATATTTGGATAAATTAAATGCATCCAAATTGACAGGACCAGATTCAGTTCACCCAGGGGTACAGAGGAAACCAGTGGATGCAATCTGTGAGTCATTAAAGCTTATTTTCAAGAATTTGTTGTAGATATAAAGGGAAGTTACGAAAAGACTGGTGAAGAGCAAACTTCATGGGTATTTCCAAAATGAGGGAAAGGGCCTAGAAAATTATAGATCAGCCAGTATAACTTCAATGTTCAGAAAGATTCCAGAACAAATAACTTAAGAGCCAATTTAAAAGCACCTACAGGATAGTAAACATGATAGAAAGCAGCTAACATGGATCTGTCAAGAGCAAATCTCATCAAAACGATCCAATTTCCTTTCATGACAGGCTAATGGGTCTGGCAGATAAGGGGGAGGCATTAAAGACAATCTGTCTTGACTTCAGCACTGCACTTGATGCCACTCCCATGAGTAAACTGGGAAATTTGGGGTTGATGAAGACAAAAGATAGGCACAAAACTTCATATATGTGCAGTAACCAACAGTTTGCTGTCAACCAGGAAACCATTTTAAGCAGAGTTCTAGATGAGTCAGTCCTGGACCCAATTCTACACATATTTTCAATTAGCACTTCAGTGGTAAGCTGGAGCAAATGCAATGTTCACTCACAAACCAAGAGACTACATATAATGGATTAAGTGGAGAGAATCCAAAGCAGATTAAAAAAAAATTAAAAGTCGGTTTTAGTAATATCAAAAACTACTACTTTTAGGAAGATGCCCAAAACATTGTCTTGCAGCAAAATAGTAGTGTAGATTAATTTTCCACAACCTTTGAAGAACTCAAGGCTGCTCTGTGGATCCCAGGGACTGCTTTATGCCTTCAGGCAGAAGTCTGCTTAAAACCTTGCGCTCTTTCTTACATGTTCATCTAAAAGTAACCAATTTTTTTTTAAAGTTAATTAAATGTTCTACTCTCCTGAAATAGTAGCACAGGAAACAGAGAACAGCTTGCTTTATTTTAAAATCCTTTGTAATAAGTTTCTTTTCTTTCATTGTTTCTTTCAGCAATACCCTAGACTGAAATTTAGTTAGATTTTTCTGAACTATGTTTTTTTAAGTAGTGGTTGTGTCATAATGAATGCTAAAGATGATAGTTTTCAACACAACCAAAGCAAAAACTAGAATCAGTCGATTAATATGTTATTATTTATACAATCAGACTGTGTTGGCATAGCCTAAACTTCCTTCATATCAAAGTGAATCCAGTCTATCCAGTAATTAATTTCTGCATTAGGTGTTCAGTTTAATTATAGAAAACATTCATGCTTCATAAGTGCTTAGCTAAAGCAGCACTGATGTTGTAACAAGAAATACATTTATCAAGGCTACCTTGATGTAGTAAACTGCTAAAATATACTGAGTCTCGAAAAGCATTGTAAGCTGATTTCTCAAAAAATAAAAAAAGTTGCAAGACCTCTACCTACTGTTACACCAACTCATTGTAGAACTTGATCAAGTCACTTAGTCTTTCATTCTATTTAAAAAACAAATGATAATTCTTCCTTAGTTTGTCCCCTGTGCTGAATAATTAGTTAATCTCTGTGTAATTATTTCAAATTGTATAAATATTGTTATTAACATAACTCAAGCTGGGTAAGATACAGAAAAAAATACCACTGTATATATTCTATCACGTCCAGTTGTTAGGCCTTGCAGTAAACAAAATAATAGTTGGCCTAAAGTGAGATGGAACAGGGAAAGGAGAAACTGAATTAAGTTCAAAAAAGGAAACCAGAGAGGGTCTAAATAGAGAAATAGAAATATCAGCACAGAACTGACAGATTGTGAGGGCAGAGGAGAAAATTAGGTGTGACTCAGGGAGCAACGCCTCCAAGCCAAAGGCAGCTTATCTGGAAACAGATCAAAACTTGGAACAAGTGTTCAGAGTGATCTCAGTCACTCACTGAAATTGGAAATCCCTAAATTCATAAGTTTGTAGCAAACAGGAAACTTTTAAAAAAATTGGAATTTGAAGAACTGCCGAGATTCCTTTAGAGCTGCTGCAGAGTGAGTGCACAGTGCAAGATGCATTAAAGCAAAATCCCATGCACCACAATGTAAGAGTAAAATAAACATCATATTTCGGCATCTAACATCGTTCTTTGTGAGGCTCTCAGGTCACTGCCTTGGCCGTTCTTTACTTTTCACTGCCGAAGATGAACAGACAGGGAGACAGATAAAAGCAAATAAATCAAATATTTCTGAAAATGGAAAATGCTACAGTTTTTGGCACAACTTTAAAATCCCTTTCCATTTAAAAGTTGTGCCAAATATCTGTCACTGGAGTGCATTGGAGGGTGAGTGGTGACAGGTGAATTACATGTGCACTCCCCATGTTTGTTGTCATGGATTATCTTTTTCTGTAATGGCACTAATAAACCTGGGTCTTTTGTGTTCAGGGAGCTAGGTAACATATTTTTTGATTTACAGAGGCATGGTAATGTGTTCTGCTACAGAGTCCTAAGGCCCCAGATACAGCAAGGAAAGCATCCTGCTGACCGAATAAAAAAGATCAGTAGTTGTTCAGCCAGCTATGGATGAAGAATGATCAATCACTAGAGGAGGATAAGGATTTGGAGATTGCATTGCACTACAGCAAATTAGGTTTTTAACCATTAGTGAAAAATTCCTGTTTAGCATTGCCAAAGGTGGTTTGTTTTTTTTTCCTTTTGAAATCAATAAAATGCTGGTTGTCTTTTTTAGTACCTTAAGTAAGCTTGTTTTAAGGTATTTGTTAATAATAAACACTTAGAATTCCTATAGAGATTTTGCAGATTTTTAACATCTTGATTTATCCCTTTGACAACTTGTGCAGGGAGAATCAGTAGGGAGAAATCAGGGAGAAAGTGAAAAAATCCTGTTCTCCGAGGACATGCATGACTGACAGCAGAAGAGATTTATAAAAATTCAACTGAAAGGGGCCTGTGGGTGACCCAGAAATAGATCAACCATCAGTTAGCTCATCCAGCTATATGGGCACTGTATTCACCCCAGGCCAGGACTCCAAAATTCCTCAGCAGACCAAGATAATGAGAGTTTAAACAGATTTAGGTTTTGAACATCCATGGAGAGTCTATTAAGGCTTATTTCTGAATTCCTGCTTTTCTTTCCTCTGGTGGCTTTGCCCTTTCCACCTGTCCATCCCATTAGAAGGACTTGAACAGAACTATAATCTAAGCTGTTTATCTGCAGCTCATTGCACTTCAAGTCAACAACCAGTCTCCATGAAGAGGAAAATCTGTTTACAAAAGTATGAAGTTAGCATAGTCTACAGATGTACATTATAGCTTTTTTGTCCTCATAGCATGAATTACACAGTCAAATCTCAACTTATCCTCTCTACAACACCCTCCAAAATGGGGAAACGAATGGCTTTCCTCTTGCTACCCAGTTGGTCACTGAAAGCACTTTCACCCACTCGCTTCTGCTAACCTGAAGTGCTCTCTTAGGTGTGGTTATCATGACCATAATTTTCTTCAAAACAAATTAAATCTCATTTCTAGCTAATTCCTGGCCTAAACAACCAGTCTTCAGAAAGTAAAGCCTCCATGAACAGAACCCTAATCCTTTCCAGCATGAAACAACCTGTGAGGTTTTGTTTCCCTGGGCACAGGCCTGTCTGGGAAGACACTCCAGCAGTCATGGGGTTAATAGGATGGGTTGACACGCTGAGCATCACTGAGTGGCTGCAGCCAGACAGGGACCACTGATTCGTGCCACAGCCACTCTCTGTGTACAGGAGAGAAGACAAAAAAGAGGTGAAAAGCTTTCACTTTGCTCAATGATTGATGTTAAAAAATCCTAAGTTAAAAGAATCACTTATCAGATACATGGGTTTTCTCTTAAATTTTCTGATAAATACCAATGCACATTTCATTTAAATAGAACAAGTTTCTATAAAAAATGTGTGTGATACCAATCAAGAGTGCATGATAGCTTCGCATCTGGGACAGCCAGTAATTTGTTCCTAAAGCCATTTAGGGACGCACACTAATGAGCTAAAATGCAGCTGGTTAAATCCACAGGATCAAGTGATCTTTCCCTACAGTAGAATTCCGAGCTAGTTACACTGATTCTATGCAGGGGATATCAGAATCAGATGTTCATCTCCATATAGAAGTTGCCTCTTAAGCAATAATATACTGTTAAAAATAAGAGTATAAATTGCCTAATAAGTTGAGAAATAAGATAAGGTATCAATATTTAAGAAAATGGGTACAAGAAGAATCCAAACCAAACCTGCTTATCCTTGCAATGATTCTTTTTCATAAAGTTGACTCATAGAATATCCTGAGCTGGAAAGGGACTGCAGCCATCAGCCCTGCACAGAACACCCCCAAGAATCTCACCTTGTGCCTACTTGGGTAGCCGGACCTAAAATGTTTGGGGCTACTATAAATTTCCATTAAACATCAATAATAATGTTAGAAGAGAAAGAGGGACAAAAATTATGGGCATGGCAATCTAAATTTTAAAATTTACTTATTAAAAAATGCAGATTCAATGAAGGCTGCAGGCTGCTTCGTCACTAAAAAAAAAAAAAAGAGAGAGAGAGAAAACATAACAAAGTAACAAAGTGGCTGGGAAGCTTAATTGTACCATCTCTGTTGTTTTTCTAGTTCAGTACATCTACTAGATATCATGTTGTATCAGTGGAGTACAAAACTACAAGGCAAGTAAGATTTTAAAAAAGCTACTTTGAGTATGAGAAGAAGAAAGTTTTATGTCTTTAAGTACAAGGTCTTTACTTACACCAACAATATATCAAGTTCCAATTATCTCTGTTTGCTTTCCGGAAAATTAAACATTTGGTGTCTTGTTGTTCTTGCTGTTGTTTTGTAATGAATTGCACACATCCAAGTGTTACTTAAATATGCAGCAGAGCTCTGCTCCCCTAAGAGTTAATTTTCTGTCTGTGAAAACCTGCTGCTATTTAAGCAAGTACCAGCTCTTAATCAAACTTCAATTGTAATGGCTAGCAGGGGTATGAGAAAAAATTCACTGCAAAGTACATCAACACACCAGTGTTTCTAACAAATAAATATCTTAATACTGAAACAGTGCAATATGTATCTCCATAAATTAAAAAGATTAAATGACATATCAATAACTTTGTAATTAATCATTTTTTGCTCTTCAACATGAACAGTTAAGTGATGAAAATTGATTGGGAGGGTCTCAATAAGCACCAATGGAATTGAATGGAGAGACTCTCCCATATTTTAGGATTGTCTTGGTAATAAATATAGAAGAATAAGGATCTGGATAAATTTTTGTCTTGGTTTTCTTTTCTGTTGGTTTTTTTTGGGTTTTTTTTTGGTTTTTTTAACTACAGAGAACTAAGCATAATTTATAGATATAAAACATTTGCCTTCAAGAGATTTTTGCATAAATTGGATTAGAAGAAGGAATGGACAAAAAATATCTGAAGAAAATAGCTCCATCAATTTATGTTATCTACTGGGAACTTCTGTGTCATCACTCCTGCATAGCTATCACACAACATACAATAGCCTTCTCATCTCTTCCTTCCCCTCTGTTCTATACCTGTAGAATATTTACTGTCCTTTCTTCCAGTTTTTGTTCTTCCAGAACTTGTAGGATATTGTATAGTTTGTTGTCTCCCTCTGAAATCACAAAAGCTAAATTAGATAATTACCAGGAAAGAAAATATGCACTTACAGGAAGGTATTAGAGAATAATGAATAAAACATTGTTTGTTTCTTAGGTCGAGTACAGCATTTTATTTTCTGTTGCTGTGAACGTAGGTGAAATCTGTGTTAATGTGTTAATCTCCATAATGATCTTTAAAACTCCTGAGGAGAAATCTTCCTGAGAGAAAAGATATTATTTCAGAAAATTTCTGTGTAAAGAAAGAATTCAAATCTGCTTTTTGCCACTTTGACCTTGCCGTGGGTATATTCTGCACTCATTTGTCCTGCTCTGCTGCCCAGAGCTCCTGAGCTGATGGCACCTGCCTGAGGTGGGGCTTGCTCTCCACTCCCAGGCACCAAAACACCATCACAGACCACAAAACTCAGCCTGCAAACCAGGAAACCTTCCAAAGACCTGTCTCTGATCCACCTGATTCTGTTCCCTTCTTTACCCATGGCTTTCTCTTCTCTCTGCCTTCTGCTTCTCAGGTGTCATTTTTTACATAAGTATTTCTTCCCTCAGCAGGATAAGATTGGGTTCTCTTTCTGTTCTAGAGGAAATCTGCCTTTTGTTTCTTCCATGACATGGCAAAGGAGACCAACAATGTAGGAATGATGAGGGTTTGGGGGGGGGGGTTAATGGGGATGATAGATGGGGGGTTTTGCTTGGTTTTGGTTTGTTTGTGGGGGCTTTTTGAAGGGTTCTTTTTAAATGATAATTGGATTTAATTGTCTCACTGCCCTCATCCACAGGAAATCTATTTTCTCACCTGGCGCTGTTCTCATCTCCTCACAGTATTAACACTAAAATCCCTGCACAATCAGAAATAAGAGAAAGTCCCAGATCGTATCTTCCAAGGCATTAGTCACAGGAGCTGAAAACAACAGAACTCAGATTACCTCAGACTGGTTCAGTGTCTGATTGACACAGTTCAAGTGTCTCTTCAAGTAAAGCAAATCAGGAGACTTCTAAAATAAAAGTGGAGTAGGACACAAAGATCTTTACGGGCACTACACCCTATCTTAATTATTTTAATTAATATTTTATGGGTTGCAAATACAAGGGATTTTATGCTTTGCCACTTTTGTGTAATCAAATTTCTTTCACTATTAGTTGATTTTTAATCTCTGTTTTCTCTTTTAAATGATTGCATTTGTTCAGTTTAGCTCAAAATGACACATTGTAAGAATAACCTACTGAAAAAGCTAATCCTTGTTGATAATTAGCTGTAATGACTTCTAAAGGGAAAAGAAACAGCAAGTGCAGGGGAAAAAAAGGTTATTTTTTCCCCTCCTCAGATCTTCTCTCTCAAAGATATACTGCACTAACCCCAAACATTGCTGGCTCATTTGTTAAATCACAGGTGATTTGTTGTCAATTTGAGACTTAAAATATTGAACATTTTATCACTTGCGTCATCTGAATTCCTGAAATTATGCAACTTTATTTACATTTTCCAATTTAAATTTTCTAAATTTACTGATTTCTGCTCTGTCTAACAAATCAATTTGACAGATCTTTCAGTGCACACAAAAAATAATATCCATAGATACATATATTGTATATACATATATCCTCAAACTTTCTTCCACTTTACCTTGAAATAAATGCAAACAGGACTGTGGAGCAGGAGGGAGAAAAAAAAAAGAAAAAAAAATTAATGCAACATTGCCATTATTTCACACCTCTCTGTTAATTTTCCAGGTATTATGTGAGACTCTCTCCCCCAGGTTGAAAGATTCTCTGTGAAATAAGGAGACTTTCTTCAGAAAGAGAAGTACTAAATACATCATCGGGATGGAGGAAGAAAAACTGGGATTCCACAGTAAAAAGGGTACAGAGATGATTCTTATTTCTTCCTCCAGTCCCTGGGAAACTGTGGAACCAAGAGTAAAAGGCTGCTGTAGACAAAGTGCTTGCTCTTGGTTGTTGCAGTTTAACCACACCACATCCTCATAACAATAAATGAGGAACCTTTTGGAAAATGGAGGAACAACAGATAAGGGGTAAGAGATTCTTCATCCATTTGATGGATATACAGAGAGGAAAAAAGGAGGAGGGAAATAAAGATCACTGCTATGTGAGATCAGAAGAAAAATAGCTGCAAAGAACAGTAAAAGAGGCTTGTTTGAAGCTCTCAGATCTCCTATCAGTAAGTTTTTAAAACTGAAAGGAAGTCTCTCTTTATTCTCCTCCCTCCCTTCTGGATCAAAATTAGGGTCCTTTGAACAAGAAGTAAAACAGAACTCATACACAGAAGTGTAACAAAGTGATAAAGGAGCTGGGGCCAGAATGAAAGCATGAAGGGGATCAGAGGATAAAGGAAGAGTAATTTGAAAAGTATCAGGGGAAAAATAAAAAAAACAAAGATGATCAAATGAGATGGATAAAGTTTAATGTTAAAACCAGACCTTTTGTGTCTATTCCTAGAATGGTTGCTGCTTAAAATATCAAGGAACATATTTAGTCCTGATTCTGCTGTCATTAATATTCTCAGTAATAAAAAAACCTTCCAGCATTCCTGCACTCAGAGAGAAAATAGTTGTTTTCAGAAGATTTTAACGCGTATTCAGTGCCTTTTGGTACTTTCATCTCAGTGTGCAACCATATGCTGCTTTCTGGTACCGTGATAAACATCTGCATAATTGGCTTACCTTTAAGTGAAATACTCAACATATTTTAATGCAACTATATGTGTAAACAGTTCCTGACTGAAAGTCAATAAAAATAAATGGAACAGTTCCTATCATGTCTTCCTTTTCTCAATATTTTTCATTTAATTAACAAGGTTAATATTTTAAGGCAGTATTATGCATCTTGACAAATTATTTTTGGGTTTGATTTGTTGGGTATTTTTTCACATTTCCAGATATAGATATTTCCACAGTATTTCACTACAGAAGACAGCTATGCTAATCAAATAAGAGATGAGAAAGGGAGCTACTCAAAATTTGTTTGCTAATAGAGAATGACACCTATGAGAAAAGGAGAAAGAAAACATACAGATACCCAGAAAACAAAAAGATCACTTAAGGAAAGTGATATGTGCTGAGGATAGGGGAAAAGGAAAAATCAGGGGTCTTTCTGTTGTTCATCTAGCTTAATGGGGAGGGAAATCCTAGACTCTAACATAAACCCTAACATAAACCCTAAAACATAAACCCTTTCCTCTCTCAAATATCTCAGTCAGGGCAGAAAAGTCACCCATTTTACCCTTTTTTTTCCAAAAAAATTCCAGTCTGCATTGTTAACTTTTGCTCATTCAAGTTTCTGCAAAAGATTCACATCCTTTGTGATTGTCTCCTTTTACACAGAAATCTTATTTCTCCCTAAAAGAATACATTAATTTCAGATACTTTTGAACTTCTGAAGGAAAATTGCATTTAAATGCAGCAGGGGGTAGCCTGACCAGTTCAGTTCTACTGGTTCAGCACAGCAAACAGGGTTAGATAACTAATATCTGGTATCTCGTGCCAGAAAAATGAGGTAATTTTTAGTGTTGTCCTGGTTTCAATTGGAATAAAATTAATTTTCTTCCTAGTAGTTGGTACAGTGCTGTGTTATAGATTCAGGATGAGAATAATGTTGAAAACAGTATGTTTAGTTGTTGATAAGCAGGTCTTGCTCTCAATCAAGAACTTTTGAGTTCCCCTGCTCTGGCAGGGAGGAGGTGCACCAAAAACAGGAGGAATCATGGACAGGACAACTGACTTGGACTGGCCAAAGGGATATTCCACACCACGGCACACAAATGTCCAGTCTATAAACCGGCTAGGGACAGGCTGGGCTTTGGTCAGTGGATGCTGAGCAACTGTGCATCACTTGCCTTTCTTAGGCTTTACTTCTTTTCTGTCTCTTTTTTATTGTCTCCCTTTTCATCACAATATTTTTTGTTTTGTTTTGTTTTATTTCAGCTGTTAACCTGTTCTTAACTCAAGGATTTTACCTATTTTCCCAATTCTCCTCCACGTTTCCCAAGGATTGCAGGAGCTGCTATGTGGCACTGAGTGGTCACTTGGGTTTAAACTATGGCAGCTGCCAATGCTCACAGCCAAGGAACATCTAAATATACAACAGCAACATGGAGGGGGGGAAAGATGACTGTGTCATAAAAACCATTAATTTTACATTGCCTATATAAATAGCTTTTCAGGAAGCTTTCCTAATGAAGTCCCAACTTATACTTGAAATTCAATTATACCTCGGGTGATTTGACAACAGGAAATGAATACATTTAGCTCTTCAGACATTTGGTGTTCAAGATCACCTATTTAAATCGGTTTTTCCTTCTGTAGAAGAACAAAGTGACAGGGCAGAATGAGTTACACTAAGCATATTAGTGAATCATGAATTATTTTAGTAGTTGATAAAGTTATTTTCAAATATGTAAACAGTATTACATAAAATTAGACTACCATTTAGAAATTTGGTTTCACTATTCTTAAATGACGTGTCCTCTCCTGATATATGATATGCCTTTTAAGAAAATGATGTAAGTAGAAGACAAAATCTTTGGTATTATTTTGGCTGTTGGTTTCTGGCTTTGATGAGGTTTTTGTTCTTCTAAACTGGGATTAACAAATAGCAAGACAAACACTTTGGTGTTTCTCATGGTGAATATTATAGAAAGGTACTTAAATTCTAGCTAAGATGTGTTAAGAATGAAACCTGAATGGTTACTATTTCACCAAATAGTTTAAAGTAACATGAAAAGGACAAAAAAAATTTTAAATAATTAGGGAAGGAAACTGAGGTAGTACAGATACCACAGGACTTCATGAACATTTGTTCCAGACATATTGTGCCTTAAAGAGCAGATGCTGTAAGGTAAGAATTGAGAATTAAAAGCCGCAAATATTCGTGTTTCAGTGAGTTTTATTCGTATTACAGAAAGCTTTTATCCAATCTTTCAGCTTTCTGTAATCAACAGGTAGCAAGAAATCCCTCAAAAAATATTCCATTTTAAATTCTTTAGCCATTCAGACTTCTAGCAGTGTATAGAAAGTTTCTGTCTTGGATCATATGGATTCCCAGAGCCTCTGCCCTACCCCCTCAACACCAAAATTGAACTTTCAGAGTGCTCTGAAATGATTTATCTTTACTCACAACAATTATCACTTCTACACTAATTTATATCAGGAACCTACTTTAGAAGTCATCAGGACCTCCAGAACTAGATTGCAGATATGTCCAGCTTTGGTGTGATTTTTTGTCCTGAATGTGTCTTGTTAGAGGGCATTTGGGTCTAGTGGAAAAAAAGGGATTTTTCTTGTTTTCATTCATGCAAAAAAATATATTTAGTGCAATGTTTTAAAAAGAAGTTTTATTTCACAAGTCTCTGATTTTAATGTATAAAGAGTATCCTATTTCAAATAATCAACTATGCTCAAATGGAATAAACAAGGAGATCATGTAAAAGAGAAAAATATTTCTTCTTTTTAACAGCCACTGAATCTCTTGCAGTAAGATTTTTTATTTAGTTTGACACTATATTGCCATCTGTAGGATAGCACTTAAATATAGCTTCCAAAAATTAAGCTGTGATTATTTTCTTTATAGCACTTCCTTGCAATTTGCAGACAACAGAAAAAAGGTGGTGTTGTTCTATGATTCTGTGCAAATAACTGATGGCTATCTCATCATTCCAGCACAGCCACTGCACAAACAACTGCCCAAGTCTGGTTAGGTAATCACTAGTAGATAAAGATAATTCCGTTTGTTGGGACCAGAGGAGACAGCACACACACACCACCACAATCCCCAGAGGTCTTTGAAGTAATGACCACATAATGCAATATTATAATGAAATATTATATGCTCAAAAATAGAGTATCTTTTGCTTGGCTCTCAAACAGTTTTTATCTTTTGAGCTAGTTGCACTACATGCTCCACCTGAAGGACCTGCTGGATTATCTTGAAAACATGATTGAGACTAATCCTCATGTGGTATTTTCTTCCCTCTTGACTTTATTCTCCACCTAGTGCAGAATGCATTAATAAATTATACCTGGTACTGAAGCCTGATGATGAATAATCAAAATTAAAGCCATTCTTTTCATGTTTCCTACTCCAAACTTCTTTGTTGTTCATCTTTTGGGTTTTTGCTTTGCCTTAGGGTTTTCAGTTTTTTAGTTATTCTGACTGGGTTATCCTGTGAATTTCTGACTTTCCCATTTTACCAGGTATCATTCATCTTTCTTTGCAGTCAGATTTGCCTAGATAGGCAATTGTTCACAGTCCAGACATGCTGTTCCTTGAGTGCTTGCGTCCCAATTCAATTTCTGTGCTTCAATAATGGAAGCATAGCACAGGAAGCAGAAATTATATACAGTTGCTTTACACTCTTATTGTAGTAATGCTAGCTGAATCTGTAAAACTCTGTTGTAAATTCCAGTCTTTCTCAGTAGCTTTCTTTATGCCTTTCTTCCTCTTTCCATTTTAAAAAAACACCAAAAAAGTTGTGTTGCTCAAAATCTTGTGAAGCAAAAGAAGATAGTGCAGCAAGCAGAGTAACACATTGGGCCAGTCTCTTTGCACAACTACCTCTACCCACTTTCAATACATTTGGTTCTGCATATTGCTTGAAAAGGAATAAAAAGCTGCATGTGGCACTAAATTTAACCTAGCAGGCATTTTTATGTCTCTATAGTAAGAACCCAGATTTCTCTGTATTCAGAGAGAGGGAAGTCACGAAAAGAAAAAGAAAAAAGGTGGGAAACCAAGGTTTATGGAAACTAGAAGGAGCTACTGCTTGTTTCACTGCAGAAATAGAATAATTTGCAGCAGGTCTTTATTATTTTCTATTTATGACCCTGAAGTTCACTTTTTTTTTTGCATTTTGTTCTTGCTGGTCCAGCTCCACAGGTTTTAACCTCTAGAAATACAAGCCTTAGAAGGCACTAGGAAGAGCAATATCCAGGCGGTGCCAGGCAATATGACACTAGTAATTGCACCAGAGAATCTGTCCTAGGAAGCCAAATTTTTAGTAGAACAAACACTTTAAGGAATAACACAACAAAAACTGAAAAGATCCATGGTTCTTATCCTGCTAAAGATACAAAGCAAGCCTGAGATTGGTCAGGCAAAATTATGGAGTTATCTCCCAGCATTAATGGTTTTGTTTCTTGCCTTGAAGTCTGACAGATACAATTTTAGCTCTGTAAGCAGATGTCTTGTTCTGTGTATTCAGGTATATTGCCAGTAATATAAAGATCCTCAGTAAGTGCTTCATCAGAATTCCAAAATACATGAATTCACCTGAGAGATTCAGATGGCAACTTTTAAATGAAAGTAAACAGGCAAAAACCCACTACTTTTATACAATGTTAGAGGTGTTAGTTGTTAGTTGTTCAACAACTACTTTATAATTAAAGATTTAGTAATGGATGCTAAGAACCTTCCCTGATGATGGCTGGTCCATGTCCAGCAAAATTTTCTAGTTATTCCATGACTGAATGTGACTCAGCAAAGAAGAAATGCCTGCATGTCCACAATGGTGAGCCAATTTTTTGGGTTTATCCCACAGTTCATGCAAGTGCTCAGCTGATTTTTCAAAATGTGTAAAAGGCAATTATATGGGATGAGATGCTATAGAGCTCCCACTGACCTACTTCTTTTTTCCAGCAACATTCAGAAATATTTAGAGGTATATATTTCCCTTCCTGCTGAACAAGAAAGATATTACCTCTCCTTACCAGGTCTTGTTTTACTGAATTCACAGCAGCTTTCAATGAAAGAATTATTACATGAATGCAGGTGTTTAAGAGATACATAACTCCTATTCACATTAACATACTTTCAGCACTCCCACTTGTGAAACCACCCCAAACTCACACTGAGAAATGTGCTGCCTGTAGTACTTGTTCCATCATCCCATCATTCCCTAACTCTGAGGTAGACTAAATTAAATTATAAAATATTAAATTATTAAAATTACCATACATAATTTTAAGCAGACAGTATGGAAGAAGAGTTTATATAAGTTAAAATGGTCAATAATCCCATGAAGAAAAATATTTCAGTTTCTCTCTAGCAGTTAAGAAAAATTCACAGCATTTTTGTGCTTCTCTCTCTGATGTCAAGTAAATGAACATATTGCCAGGCTCCCACAAACAGGTATTGTCAGGTTTGCATGGTTTTGTTATTTCAAAACCAATTGCCTCAAACAAGGCAAAGTGAAGATTACTCATAATTCTGCCTCCTGCTGAGCCTGATGCTTTAAGAGAGGCTTTTAGTTTTATGTAACACAAAAAAGTGCCAACATATTCTGAAGAGTAGAAAATACATTTTTTCTCACATTCTTATGGAGTAAGTCATGGAGTTAGCTGAATGCTTCTCATGAAACTTTCCAAAACAAAGGCAAGTTTAGACCAAGCAGATGAAAGTTCAGAAAATCAAAAGAGAGTAAAAATAGAGTATTTGGAGAGTAAGGTCTTAGAAACTGAGCATTGCTATTGCAAAAGCAGGCACACTTGATACTTTGTTCCATACTGAATTACCAATCTGAATGCTTAAATTTTCACTTAGCACACAAAAATGAATTGAAAATTTTATTTTTCTTAAGAGTCTATCAGGAAGAACATTGGTGGTATCAGAAAGGACTGGCCAAAACAATGCAATTTGGTGAGATCATCTTACAAAAATGGGTTGCCTAGGTGTGTAACACTATTGTGATCAATATATACAAAACACAGCCCAAAATGGAAAGGCTGAATAAGCCCAAATATGTGCTTTGGATTACATTTACATCTAAAGCTAGAAGCTGAGCAGCATTAGCAGTTTAGAAGATCAAAGCATTCAAAGCCTTTATTTTTCACTCAAATCTTTAAATTTTTTTTTCTTAAATGCTATATTTATTAAAAATGATGCAATTATTCTCATTGAAACCTATCTTATGAATGTATTAGATTTAGTACACAGGAGAGAAAAATGCCATTTTTTAAGCTTAGTAATATGAAAACACAAAGAGAAAACAGCTAACGGAAACTCATTTTCTCATCTTTCTCTTTACTTTTTTTTCTTAGGTCAGTGCGAATTCAGCATGAAATATTACCAAAAATTAAATTGCTAGTTGAAATTTGCACTAACTTTCAAAAAAATTATGAAACAGTAGATTTGGCCAAACTGTGTTTCCTTCTGAGTTACCTCACAGTCTTGATGATATTTTTCAGAAACCTAAGGCAATAAACCCATGTTAAACACCCTGAGTTCCTTTTAATTTCAAAAGTTGTCTTCAGAATTTCCCTTTATTTGTATTTACTTTACTTTCTAATATTCCATTTCATGCAGCCAGTAGTTAAAGGTGAAGTCTTTAAGTATTCCAGTTAAACCGTTAATGAAGATAGAGTTTTATATCCCAGCAGAGTGAAAGCATTTATAACAGAGATTCTGGCTCATGGCAGTTGCACAAAACTCCATCTGCTCATCTTCTTTCTCAATCAGTGGCCAGAAATGCCAAAGAATAATTCTGCCTCTTCATTAATTGTGCAGTTTTGTCCAGTTAACCAGCCAGGTTGCTTGCTAAGAAAATCAGAAACCTGAGTCTGAAATCCACTGAGTGGTTTGGTGGAATCAGTGCCCACCCCCAAGCACTTCAGGGATACCAAATGTGTGAGATCCAGCCCAGATTAGTGCTGTTAATCATCAAGTACATACCTGTGCTCAGTCAGCACAGTAATGACATAATTGATATTTTTCGTGCAATGAAGTCGAATGACTGAAAGCG
The DNA here is from genome assembly GCA_037013685.1 of Acridotheres tristis. Classification (NCBI taxonomy): domain Eukaryota; kingdom Metazoa; phylum Chordata; class Aves; order Passeriformes; family Sturnidae; genus Acridotheres; species Acridotheres tristis. Next base: position 5,232,209 of record CM072889.1, on the reverse strand, counting down.
TACTGTTGTGCTGCAAATTTTAAAAGAGAAGCTGCTAAAATAAGTAAATGATAAAATTATCCATAATACCTGCCTTTGAATCGTGCCCACAATTCCATCCGTCAGGCAAAACCAAACTGCAGCACGTGATGAGATGACATGGTCACTGACACACAGCTGGGGTGTGCTGGGGCCTCTGGCTGGATCCCTAAGTTCCCCCAGTAATTAACACTCAGCTGCTTACTTTGAAAGATGGGATATAGTAATATGGAATTTAAACAACTTTGAATGATGCAAGTGTGATATTTTAATTTTATATAAGAAATGGGCTGTGCACACCTCTCACACTGGCATTTCTAGATTTTGAAGGTAAATTTCTTTTTCTCCACCAACTTAGACTGCACAGAAAGAACGGCCACAGGTCCGTGTATTCCAGCCTCAGTGGAAACTTTCAGACACAATGGTCATTGTAGCTGCTGCATCATTTCACCCCTTATTGGTTGATTTAGATATCCAGAAAACCCCCAAAAGCATCAATTTGTCCACCTCCAGCTTCATAATCACTATAGAAAAGGAAAAACTAATTCATCAGAAGACAAAATAGGAATATGCTCTATTCTCTTTCCTCCTGGCAGCCAAAGCAAAGGCAGCATTTTGGATGGGGTTAGCAGATTCCATTTTTAATTTAAATTATCATAACTCAAAGCCATAATGGAAAGGCAGTGAGGGGCTCTCAGAGCAGAAGCTAAATGCAATATTGACAGGGCAGCTATCCACAGCACCTTTCCTAATGCAGAGAAATTCTACAAAATTACCTTTCACTTAGAAAATCTAAATCTCTAGCTGGGTTTAGTATTCTTTCACAGATTTTTTTAAAGTCCCAGGTGTCTCTGGGATTCCATTTATACTACCTATAGTTATTCAATGACTACATAAACATATAAATATCATTACCCTTTTTTAGAGAATTATAAAAATAAATACCAAAAATCATCCACACTTTTTCAAAATTCTGTGCAAATATATATCACAGGAAGAACAAAAAAACAGAGAAACCCTCAGGCAGAACACTAAACCGTCAAGAGTCTGAGAAATTTATCATTGTGTTTCCTCAGCTTCCGGAGAATATTCACTTTTGGGTTTCTTACATCAAGCCTGGGTGATGAAGTTCTTCAGCATCTAAGACTAACAAACATTAGTAGAACCTGAATGAAGTGTTGCCCAAAGCCCATATCTATTACCTGGCCAGAGAAGAGTCCTTACTCAAGGGGAAAACAAATCTTTAGTTTAATTTAATAAAAAAAAAATATTATCCTACTAAAATAAACAGAAGTTGCACATAAATTTATCAATGTTCTTCAACTGCACATGATTAATATAAATGTCCTTTTCCTGATTTACAAGGTCTGAAGTAAATAAATAGTTTCAAGTAATGTTTGGACCAAAATACTTCAGCACTGTATTTTGATGCTGATATTACTTTATTTAATTGTGTAATATCCTGAGCTGTATATCCAGCACATGTCCAAAATCAGGTTCTTTCCCCACTGCTGCAGCATTCTTCTTGCTTAAAAGAAACAACCTCCCAGCTCCTTCTCCCTTCAAGGAGAACTCTCAAGATCAAAAGTCACATATTCCTATCTTTCCTAGTTGAAGTCATGTTTTTACTTGGCATGCCATGATGGAAGAGCAGCATCTTCTTACTTGACAATTCTAGTAGTATAGAAGTACAAAACCTAGGACTGCTTTGACATCTAAATCCTGCTGTTTAGGCTGAATCTCTATTGCTAAGTAGAAACATCAGGTCCATATACAGCAGGACACTGTCCTAACTCATCTGAAAGGCAGAGGAAGGGTCATGTTACACCCCCAAAAGGCAAAAATCCCTTACATGCAGTGTCCAGGATGTTCTCACCTATCACAGAAATTTTAACTGGCTGAGGGAAGTTTGTCAAGTCAGGCAGGAAATCAAAAGAAGAATAATAAAAGGTGATTTCTGGCTCAATGCAGGTAAAAACATTTGCACACCAGAACTTCTTCTAGTGCAAATAGTTCTTAGGACTGCAGGCACATTCTCTCTGCTATTTCTATAACTAAATGCATGTAAATGCAGCTTCTGCACATGCAGAGGGGATGTCAGGCTGAAAACATTGAAAATTTCCAATAAGAAACACTGTACAAGAGGCTGGGCTTCTTACACTCCCAGGGAAAAGATGCAATGTGCAACATGAATCTTTAGTTTTGGGTTCAGTATAAGGTCTCTTAGTGAGCTCATTTAGCAGGTTTTATAGGGTTCAAACAACCGTTTGCCAGTAATTCCCATTTCAGTGACAATGGTAACAGTGTGGTGATCTGCTTAAGAAACAGAAATTAAAACAATTTATTGTATTAATTAGCATCTTCTCTTCTACAGTGAGATACTTGCTTCAAGTAATCTGACAACTTAATTGAGGACATCATTGATTTTAATTAACATTTTTCTTAACAGAAAGGCTGTTAGTGTTGAATGGTGCTGGAAATTAACAGTAGGGGGAAAAAAGAACCCTAGTCAAAGAATATTAATTTCTGGCCCCACTGAAGAATTTTGAAATTCACAGCCTTTAGATTCCTCAAAAATATAGGTGGAGAAGTACTAATAAGTACTAATAAGTCATAATATCCCAGATTATTTCAGTGACAGGACTTGATCAAAATTGAGTCAACATTCATAATATCACTTTAAGTGGTCTGTGTTCAAATCTAGAACAACTACTGGTTCCTTGCAATCTCACCAATTTACTTTTCTTTCATTTATTAGTTTTTCATAGTTTTTTAAATTCTGATATCAAGCTTAACCTTCAGATTGAAATGATTCCAACTCATCCGCTAATGTAAGCAAAAGTTTGTGCCTTCACTATTTAAAATAACATGTTCAATTTTTATTTATAAAACCATCCAAAATTTGTTAGATAATAACCATTAGCTCTGGAAAAAAAAAAATGTATTCAAAAACTTAAGATCAAACTCATATTTGGAGTGGCAGGAAGTGTTTTTCATGTTTTATAACAGGACAATATATTGACCAAATCCAAGATGTCAGGAGCTTGGTCAGATCCCTTTATAGGCACTAAAACATTTTAAAAACACAGAGCAGGACAATTCAATTGTTGTTTATCATGTGCAGAGGGCCCTATCACTTCAAAGGAGTTCAGCACCAGATGAACCAGAAGTAGTTCATTAAACACTTCAGAGGCAAACCATTTTTTACCCCATTCATTACAAAACCAGAGGAAAAGGCTAAGAAACACACAAAGGACTCAATCTCCACCATTATTTTTGTAGTTTTAGTACAAACATCTAAATACATTCAGGAAGAACAACTAGAAGACCATCTCAATTTCTTTATTTCCATTTTACCAATTAATATAATCTCTCTTTTCAAACCTACTTTTTCAAGCCTAAGTTCATGGTTACTTGCCACTACATAATTGAAGTCAACGAGAGATTTGGTACTAAATTTATTCCAAGCATAAATAGTCCCAATTCACGGGCAGAGACCCACAGTTCCAATTAGCTTTAGCCAGCAGATGTAAATATTCAGCACTTGTTCACATCCAAAGTTGACTGCTTTACCTTTTCTATGATTATTTGAAGTAATAATTACTGACAGCAGGTTCCCCTGTATATTACCCAAAGCAAGCTCACTGCCCTTTAGCTATTTTCATCTGTCTTTATTAATGAGCGACATCAAGACAGAGTTTGTTTTTAAAAGTGAGGAAAAAAAGCCTTTTGGGCATTTGAGATTGCAGGTGGAATGCAGAAGAACAGTCTCAGGTGTCTCGTGCAGACACCATGCAGAAAATGACAAACCAAAGCCAAAAGCCTTCAAATTATACTTCCCCTCCACCTTGTCCCCCATTTTCTCCTTCTATCCAATATTGTAAAATCATTGGAAAAAGTCTAAAGGATTTTTCTTTCACTTCCATTCTATCCACAGTGAGATATTTTAAGTATTTTTTTCCTGCTTTTAAAGCATTAGATGCAAGGCAAGAACTCCACAATGCTTCACAGCAGGTAGATGCTGACTTATTGTGATGACAACATTGATTATTTTGCTGTTGACTCAGGTTATTGTTTTTAAAGGACATTTTCAAAGAACCAGACCTAAGGCTAATTTAATCTTAATTACACATGAAATTAGGAGCATGAAAAATCTCTCCAGACTACTTGATTGCTTCATGTTATAAACCAGTTTAAGTGCTTCTCTGGACAGGTGCATACATGAAGATATGGGAAATTATTTGGCCATTAAGATATTAACAAGATCTAAGGACGGTCCCATAGCTTCTTTATAGAGACTGTTGTTCTGAACCAAAAATCCAGCATGGATTATTATCCAGCACTTAAATTTTCATTAAAGTCACTGTGGTCTTAACAGCATCCACAAAATCTTTATCTGAATTAATGGTGTAGAGGGACTGCAGAATACTGGCAACACCTCTCAGAATTATAACAACTTCAGGATTTCAGAGATAGGGGTGTGGACACAACAAAAATTGTCTTGAAACACAAACTAGAACAATCATTTTGTTAAAGAAATATTTTTTACTATATCTATTGTTATTCTTGGTAAATTTAACCAGTGTAAAAAAAGTCTCAGGATGTTTATACGAATAAGCATAATTGGGTTATTTATTGTGCAGTAAAGTTATGTCTTTTACTTCTAGAACTCATTAGTAATTTTAAAAAGGCACTGGAGGAGAGTACAAGCTATTGTTCCCATCTCTACTTCCCACAGCTTTGTAAACAAATAGCTCTTGTCGGGGTTTTCTTGTGTTTGGGTGGTCTTTTTAGATTTAGTTCAGACATTATTCCTTTACACAAACTGCCATGAATTAGAATTCTACATAACCTGAGGAAGAAACAGATTCAGGATTTTGTATTACTTGAGTTCAAATTATAACATGTTTATATATATATCTATAAAACAGTGAAATTATCCCACCATTTATAACTGCATTTAAAGAAACTCTGGATTGAGCCTGAAATGAGAAATATACCTGAGATGCAAATCTGAACTAACAGACTTGACAAATCACTTAAAGTCCTAGAGCATTTAATCTCAAAAGGCAGTGACACTTGTAGACCCTGGAAGCTTAAGTTAGATTTAAACTAGTCCAAATGAAGATATCCACTTACAAGTCAACCTCCTTGTCTTCTGTAAAATACCTGTATTACCTGCACACAGTACAAACAGGCTCTTGAATTTTTTTTTTTTTATTTATTTTTTTTTTTTTTTTATGTTTTAAAAATAACCAAATCGGAAAATTTTCCACTGGAAAAAAACAAACAAACAAACAAACAAACAAAACCGAAAAACAAAACAAAACAAGTAATTTATGCAGGAAGAGTAAACTGCTTTCTTCAAGATGGATAAAAGCTAGCTCCACTAAAAGGAGTAAGTCAGCAGCAATCTCTGTTAGGATTCAGCAAAGGCAGAGACACCCCAAACTCCAAAACTGTATAGCAGAATTTCACACGTTTCACTGATGCCAACAGCTTATGAGTCAGCTTCCTCCTCCTCACTGGAGTCCCCCATCTCTCCTGTCACAAAACTGCCATGGCACACTGTCACTGTCACCTGTGCCTTCCCTGCTGCACATTCCTGAAGATGGGATGCCCTCAGTGAGGTTTTGTGAAGACTTTCTGAAAAAAGCATCCACACAAAGTTTAACAGTCTGCACATTCAATTCCATGATGCACCACAGGAGTCCTTCAGCCTTTCTGACAACAAACCTTGAGTGCACATCTCTGAAAGTCACTGCAAGAAAACGTGAGATTCAAAAACTCACGTCCTGGAGGTGACACTTGCTGGGATTAAGTGGTGAAGCATTTAAATTTATGATTAATTCTAATGAACTTTAATGCCACCAGCACACCAGACAGGAAACGGGTTGTATCCTGTAGAAAAAAAAGCTTTGGTATGGCTTTCTGAAGGAATTTGGAAATATATAATGGCCTGGTTCCCCAGTGTCTGGGATAAAGAAGCTGGATCTCAAGCTTTATTTGGTTCTCAACAGGACTCAGCATTCTCTGTATTTCTAAACAAGCTCTACAAGCTTCATAACTTCGCCTGTGCAATAGAGACACCCTCAACACCTTATCCATCCTTTCTGCTTTGTTTGTAATCCTTTTCAATGGGTATTTTTTCTTATTCTTTGTCCAATGTCCTCACACTTGGTATGCAGGAATTTTTAGAATGATTCAGAGTATTGCACATGTTCTGTCATCATCCTGTCAGGAGAAATCTCACTGTAGGCTCTTTATTAAGATTAGTGAATGATATTGACCTAAAACCCAATCCAGACCAAGGAACCCTATTGTTTGTGAGACAGGCACAGTGTGTGCTGAGCTGTGCAGCTGTGAGTCACTAGTTCATCTATTGCAGGTTTTATTAAGTTCTTGAGAAGAAAGCATCAGGCAAAAGCTGCATTCAGAGTAGAGTATGCAGATGGCCAATACCCCCTTATGGTCACATCCAACTTTCTGGAAGAGGAATACATGAACATCATGATGATTTGGGCCAGTAGGGTTTGACCGAAAATTAACTGTCAGTAGTGACTGAGTTTTGAGAGCAGTCTCATCCCAAACTGGAATGCTGCATGGTGTTTCCTCTGTACCTGAAGCAGTACAGTATCAGAGGATCACAAGTGCTCTACAGTTTATTTAAAGATTTTTTTTTCTAACTGAATCTTGAGAGAGTCATCAATCACGCAGCTATTCTGTGCTGGTTTTCCTCTACTGCAATCTAACATTAAACTTTGTCTAACCACTTAAAACAGTTTTTCAAACATTTTTGAAATGCAGCCCCTTTTGCCTCATCTGTCTTCTTGCCACCCTTCCATTCCCTCCAGCTCTCCTCCTCCCCTTGCTTCACCACTTCCATTTCTCTTCCATAGGGGAACAAAACCAGACTGTAATTACTGTCTGCAAGTATTTACTCATTCCCACATCTTAATGGAACCAAATTGCTGATCTCTCCCCATCCCCAAAATGGGCCTCAGTCCTCAGGTGAAAAAAAAAAAAATTATTAAACCATGCAGAGTCCTAATATGCCAGTACTATCCCACACCACTTACCTCTGTGCCAACAACTTATAAATATTTCAGAATTACCACCTTTACTACCATTGGAGCTTTTTTTTTTTTTTTTTGGTGTTTCCTTAGTCATACCACTTATATCACATCCCATTATACATTGCTTATGAATTAGGCCCTCCATAGGTAACCATGTCTAAGACAACTTAAGGAAATGCTCATTAAAAATACTCTCATTTTGAAGAAAAAAATACTATAAATACATAAAACATCAAAATTAACAACAGAAATTAGAAATAAAAGAAATTTTGGAGATAGATTCCCTCTTCCAGATCTAGGGAATTTGGTGGAAGTTGTAATAGTCATCTACTTGACAATATCTTCCAGTGGAGAGGACACTCAGATCTACCTTCTGGCAGATTCTGCTGGTGAAAGTGCTTGCAGATTCACCTAATGCAGACAAGAAACTAATGAGCTAAATCAGCCCACCAATTTCAACAGCTTAAACCTATACATTGAAGGAATTTTAGAGAATATTTATGTGAACAGCTCCTTTAGCAAACATCCTCAGAGAGGTGATGACAGATCATGGTAACTTCTTCCTGGGAGACAGAAGTCATGTCTATGACCTGATTTACCTAGGCATTAAAATATCTTAATTTGTATCTATAATATGAATTTACTTCATTAGACCAATTTAATGTATGTAATTTTTAACCAACCTAGAAATCAATCCAGCTTTTCCATTCAAAATAGGCCTGCAAGAAGAGTCAGTTATACATGAAAACAAAAATAAAAGAACTGCTTATTTTCGTGTAAATTTTCCTTAAACAAAGCCAAACTAACCCTTTCACCTGAGCAGAGCACACAGGTAGATAACCAAATACTTCATGTGTAAGACAAAATACCTTCTCTATTGGTGGGTTATGCAAATATTTGTACCAATACAAATTGCTCATGGAGAGGAAGAAATCGCATATCTTTAAAGAATTAAACTTCCATAAGAGCAGCAGCTGCTCAGATGGTGGAGTCAGCACAAAAAAACCTCACCCAGCACTTCTCAAGTGATGTTTGGGCCCCAGGACATGGTTCTGTTCATGCACAGTGAGGTTCCTGTCCCCTGAACCAGCTCCCAGTGCTCCTGTCCCAGCACAAGGCAGAGCCCCAGGTGGGATCATCCTGCCTCCGTTATCCATAAGGACAGAAATCTGCTGGTCAAAATGCCCAGGTGATCCCAGCAAACGGACTCTAACATATTCTGCATAGCAAGGCAAAATAAAAGTCAACAGGTCATTACCAAGCTGACTGGAGAGAAATTCCTTCCACACGCCACACCTGGAAACTGATTAAGATCTGTTAAAATTTACCAATACAATTTATTTGCATATATACTCACTTCTAAAATTTCTCTGAAACTTTTAGAAATATATATACAAATACAGAACACTCTGCAGTTTCTTCTCTTCCCAGGAAGTTTTTGTTTTGTCAAAATTGCAGGCAGGCTTACTACAAAGTAAGACTACAATTCAGAGACAGACAGTTCTGAAGAGTTATTATATGTATATTTAATATGTATAAGACAATCATTTATTTCAATCATTTTTTTCTTTCCCTTGAACAGAATAGGTAGCTTTTTTTTTCCTTTTTACTTCAGCATGTGGCTCTATTAATCTCACTTTAACATTTTCATCTTCTCTGGTTCCAATTCCTACATCACTGCAAGACTGCATCTCATCACACACATCTAATGCATGATTTTAGTTTGAGTCATTAATCTTTGCTTTCCATTCAAAAGATAAGCCATGTTTAATAGCTGTATCATATAATCTGCATCAAGGTTCTGGAAGAACAATTTGCAAATTTCAGGAAAATATTGTAGCTATACTAAATTTAATTACACATCCAAATATCATTTTTAAGAGGCCAAAAGTTCTCTCTGCAACATCAAGAGCTAGGAATACATTTTATACAATTTCTGCTTGAATCTTAGGAGAAATAAAAGAACACAATCTGTTCCCTCATGTCCCTCTCTCCCAGGCTAGTTAATGTTATCTTTACACAATAAAGATAAGGATACAGTTTTAAAAAGACGTTATCATTGATAAATATTTAGTAACCCAAAAGCACCCTACCTGAAGAGGCAGAACATTTATAGAAGATTAGATTGCCAGAAGAATAAATGAGTTCTATGCTGATATGCCACACCTTGAGGCACGATTTAACCCGTGACAAGCACCATGCCTTCAAACACTTCTCCAGCTGTCTGCCCCCACTTGCTCATCCCATAATTAGTGACAGCACAGCCTAAGCACTACCAAATCACATAAAGAACACTAAGGCATAACATCCAAAATCAGGTTACTTTTTATATTGACATATTTGACAACTTTGTGTTGAGCCTTCCTAAATATTTTCTGAAGTGCTCTAACACCATTGGATCTCTTCCATTAAATGTTTTTGCTCATCAGTGCACACCAGCATCACATCACCAACCACATTCCAGATTTCTCCAAACAGAATTAAAGCACAGGAAGCGGCACGGAGCTCTTTGCTTCTCGCCCTGACTCACTAGGCAGTTGTGTTGTAACTGGTGACTAAATTGAGGTTGCAGAGACTGAAGATTTTGTCAGTTACTACAATCAGATATCTGTGGTGCCGCATTCCTGCTTGATCTTTTCCCCTAGGAGAAGGAGGTGGTAGCAATTTTTACAATGATCATCCAGCCTTTCAGCAAAGATATGTCCCACATTGGAGTTAAAATGAGGTAACAGGATAAGATTAAAGGAGTGAACCAACCGGTCAATCAGTCCTTGTCTGAAAGAACACATCTAATTATATTCAAAAGACTCCATTAAACTTTGAAAGGAACTCTCTACTTCTTAATTTTAGTGGAATAAGAACTATAAATAGAATCATTCACTGAATTAATAGTGCAGGCTCCTTGCAAGCAGAGGATAATATGAGAGCTCATCATGCCACTTCACATCACAACCAGGGTTTCAGATAAAGAGCAAATTTTAAAAATGCCTCATTTCCTGAAGTAAAATGGCCTATTTTTTAGGAGAACTGGTGGTTCTAGCTAGCTGTGCATGGCCTTTGAGGCTTCTTAGAGCAGTACCATTTCAATAAACTGTTTAATGTTCAGCATGAACAGAAGACACATATAATATAAATCAAAACTAAGAAACACAGTACTTCAAAGCTCATTGGGACTCCCATAAGTATATACAAGTGATCAACTCCAGGAAATCATTATGCTAAATAAAGTCACATTCCAAGACATGCAGCTGCTTCTCTGATTCCTGAAATTATAAGCCTAAGATGTTTTCACAGCTTTTATTTAATGAATGTTCCTCATATAACATATAGTTAGACCTAAAGGCTCAAAAATAAGGCAAATAAAAAGCAGTAAAAATTCTTTGGTTTTTTAAAAATCTCATTATGTTTTAAGCCAGCTTTATGAGCTGGAGAAGTAAATAGTGAGTTTTGACCTCCTGAGGTTCCTGAAAGCAAAACAGTTTCTAGGAAGAAAACTAGAAACACAATAATGCACAAATGTATTTAGATGGTCTGCTTCTTTAGTCTTTCCTACTGGCAGTAAATTTAATAAACATGTTTATTGTCAGCAACTGAAACACATAAATTCAGGAAGACCTCAATTCCACCCTTTCACTCCTTTCCTTTACTGTATCTAATCAGACAATAAATAAACACTATTGCAGTCTCAAGAGCCAGATGGGTCCCTGCTTTTGATTTCTCCTTAGGACTGTACAGTTCCTCTGTATACTTTTTCTGACATTTTTATTCCTAACTTCCCTTCTCAAGTCTTTCCTCATCTCCCAATACCAACAGTACATAGACTCAAAATCTTCTCCCTGGAAATATCTGCACAATTTCCATGTGAAAAAGGTGGCATAATATTTTTTCCCTTAAAAAGCTGTATTTTCAACAAACTCCATCATCCCTCCTCATGATTTGATCATTCCATTTAAGTCAGATTGAGATCGCTGATTTAACTCGAGTGCCCTACACCTTTGAGCTCCAGACAGTAATGGTATCCCCTAAAAGTCCAGATCAGCTCTTGCTGCAAACTCACCCATGTTGTTTATCTCGGTGAGTTCTGTGCCCAGCAGAGCACTCAGCAGCTCAGCAGCATTAAGACCATGTCAGTTCCAGAATTACTTAGCAAAGCAGGGATTTCATAGATAAGAGCAGGCATGCCTTTGGTGCCAGGTGTAGATAAGCATGGGTGTTACAATCAGGTGTAGAAATCTCTTGTTGATCTACGGCTGCTTGATTTTCCTACACCCACACTCTGCTGTGTGCTCACACTGCAGGGCAGCTCATGGGAACCACAAGGGACAGAGCCCTGGGTTCTGTGGACACTGCTCTGTGTCCCCTCAGCACCCCTGGGACTCTCTGACTGACCTCTTCATGCAAACTGCAGAGAGCTTCTGAACCTCTAAGGAAACGTGATGAAACACATCCATACAATGGATTAAGTGATCCAAGACAGGGAAAGGAAGGCAAGGTATCTCATTAATACCCTGCACAGTGGGGCTGTGTGTGTTCTACTGGTGTTTAATACAGTGAAGATGCTTTATGCTAAAGAGCCTCAGGCCTTTGGAAGATTCATTCTGTGAAACAAACAGAATCCTGTTAAATGCATTTGTACTGGTAATCTCCCTATATTACAGTAAAATAATCTGTGGAGAAATTATGTGCTGATTATGAGCAAGGCATCCAAAATGAACTATGGGACAAAAGAGAGCTGGAATTTTTACATTTAAAGAGTTTTATATAAAGGATCTCTGCTTTATCAGCAGGTACCACCAAAAAAACCCAAAAATCTTGCAAATTTACACAGATCTTGCAAGACACTGAAGTTTTTTAAGAGAACTCAGTTTATTTTCTCTAAATTAATTTATCCCAAATTACTGGAGTGCATTGAACTCCATTATGAATCCATAATGAACAAGCATTATTCCATTCTGTTCTGATACCTCCTGCCAGTAGATGACTTTCCATTTAGTAAAAGCCAAAGTCTACTTTGAAAAAAGCATAGCTAGAATCAAACTCAAGTATCTCTATCCTGCTACAAATCTGGCTTATTTTAGAATTACTATGTGCAGCTTTCCAGCTCTTATCCACAATGAATAACTTTCCTCAGTCATCAAAAACACTTTTTCTAAGCTGTTTCAATGTGACTTCTCAGCTCGGAAATACTGGTGAGATTTTATTTTATGCCTTGGGATAAAGCTTTCACTAGACAGGCATTATAACAACCCCTTAATAATTCCATGCTGATCTTGAAAATTCCAAGCCTATCCCCTCTGTTACTGAAGAATTGTTTAGAAGTACAGCTAAGATTCACTTGATTCCAGTTACAGAGATGCTGCAAGCACATAACTGTAAAACTGCAAGACCACACAATTCCTTTCCCTCTCTGTTTTCTTCCCCTCACAACCTCATGCTTAAAACTATTATTTAATACCAAATAACTCTTAACACCTGTGAATGGAATGTTTGAAATCTGCAGAAAATTGTGTGCTTACAGTTAACCATCCCTCAGCTCAAAGGGCTTCTCCACCTATTCCAATATCCTTTGTGCTGTATGTTTACCTTGCAATAAACACTTGGCTCAAACACAGCTGGGCATTAGTGTTTTATTAATGGTAGTTCTAATGTGAATTTACTAAAATTCCACACAAAGCTAAATTATAATGAATTACAAAGAAGAACATATTGGGTTTTTCATTCATTTGTACTGCAACTAGTACAAGTCTGCTAGTTTCTAGTGAGATAAATCATGATAGCCTCAACAAGGGAAAGAACAACTCCCCATAACAATTGCCAAAACACATCACACGGGTCCCAGCAGTTCCTTCTAGGACTGTAAACTATAAAACAACACAATCAACCTAAGGCCAGAGTTTGGCTGCTGGAACTTGATTACTTCAGGTTACTTAAATCTCAACACGCAGGTCTTTTGATCAAGGTCACACATTTTTCATAGGAAAATATTAACTCTGATATAGGCTGGATCTATGTCATAGACACACTGTTATTGAGCAGTAGCAGAATTCTGCATACACACTCAATTACTGTTAAAATCATGGCAGGTTTTTTTGCATGATATACAAAATTATAGTTGCTTTTCATAAGGTGAGGTTCTCACAGGAGACCAAGAAAACCCAAATAGTTTCCCACTGGCTGTTGCAGCTTCAAATCCCCTCATGATTTATTCCCCTAATGTGCTTTAAAAAGTCCCAATATATTATTTTTAGCACTGCCAAGCACAAAGATTTAAAAAAAGTCTAATTCTGTTCCCTGATAAAATCATAGTAACTGCCTTTAAAGCCATGAAACTTTGTTTGAAGAAAGTTTCTTCCCTGCCTCCTATTTTTCTGATGCTCTTAGGTGTCCTTGCTTCAGGTTTTCAAGGCTTTCTCCAAACAATGGTCAAAAACAATTCCACTGAAACTGAAAGCAAAAATTCTCATGAACTCTGTAGACCACAGAAAAACAAATGTGAAGAGAAGTATCACAGAACCATGACAAAGCCTGGCAGCTCTTCAGCTCTGTGTTTTTCTTCTAGTTACTGGTACACTTCAGTGGTAAGCAGCAAATACTTTTCTCCTGGAAACGCATCTCTTTTTTGTGTGTATTCACTGAGTCTACCTGATGGATTTGAGCATTATATACTTGAGGCTAGGTTAACTCTCTAAAGAGATCAGTTATTTCATTCAGGAAAGCAAGGTCACCTATCAATGTGGAAGACAAGGATAGAAAAGATACAAAGACTTTTTGATGAAATAACGAGACTTCAGTATAGGACATTCTTTAAGTTAAAACATTCCTCACCTGCCCATTCCAGCAACAACTGTAAGCACTGTTATTTAATTTTAGAAATAAGAATAAACAGAGTATTTTGATCTTAGCAAGTGGCACTGAAGTAAATCTGTTGGAATTCAGAATGTAAGGAATTCTCAGAACATTGAGCCTGTAAATCGAAGTCTGGAAAAGAAGACAGGATTTGACCTGAGGCCTTGGGAAAAGCTTCCAAGCTTAGGTGCTAGCAGCAAGAAGGTAGATTTAGAGCTTAAAGCAGAGACATGTTAAGTAGAGAAAAGTTCAGCTATAAAGTTTAAGATATAGAACGAATAAAGTAGTTGTAAAGGTGACAAAAGTCTTAAAATAAGTATGTGTATCAGAACAGGATTGGCTGAGAAAGGTAGCACTGTAATTAGATGTAATTCCTTAGTATTGGATTAGAAACATAATTATCTTTGTCGGCAGTGTTTCACTGATAATAAATCCTTAAAATACCTTGTAACCTTAAGTCTTGCGACTTCTAGCCATGCTCTCAAAGCCCGTAACAAGAATTCACTTTTTCTGTAGAAGATAAGGAAAATAAACCACACTTTCTAAAGCAATTAGAAGTCCCATCTCTCTGCCTTATTTGGAAAAAGAAAGAATCCACATGATAATGTGGGAGCAGTAAGCCCACAGAAAAGATACAAAGCCTTTATGATGGAATGAGACTTCAATATAGGACATTCTTTAAGTTAAAACATTCCTCACCTGCCCATTCCAGCAGCAGCTGTAAGCACTGTTACTTAATTTTAGAAATAAGAGTAAACAGAGTATTTTCATCTTAGTAAGTGGCACTGAAGCATAACCATTCTTATGCAACTGTAGGACACAGGAACAAACACATATTCTGAAATCACTTACGCTTTAAAAATCAAACCATGCTGATGTAGGGCTTAATGTGCATAAGAGATGGAAGAGGTTGCCAGTGACTTCACTTCAGATTCATCATGTCCTTTTACTATAAATCACAAAAGACAATCACATAATCAGCAATGACTTCCCTCCCAAACAGGTGATTTTAAGAATGAAATGACAACTGAAAAATAAGCCCCTTGATTCCAGGTTCTCTTTACATTTCTAAATGCCATATGGCATAAAAGCACACGTACCACATGCATTCTATATTGTTTCCAGAGTATTTTTTTGTCAAATAATGTTCTTATACTAGGGAAAAAAAAAAAAAAAATGTACCTGCACACTTTGGAAATACTCCTTTAAATTCTCAAGACTAGAGGATTAAATACTACAATATGTTTAAAGAATATTCTCAAAGCATCTAAATACCTGAATTATAGTATAAATACCTGAATGAATATAAATATCTGAAAAATTCATACTAATATAAATCTTCTTGCTAAGGAGAACACTGAAGCATAAGAAAAAGATCCAAAATCTTATGCTCAGCATCTCCCTGACAGGCAATACACCAGGGTGGAGGGCCACTAGCAATAAAAGTTGCATGTTTCAGTAAGATACTCAAACCATTTTCAGCAATAATTCAAGAGTGAAATAAAATACACTTTGGCTGTATTACTTGAAATTCATTTTTCTGAGTATATACCTATTTTTATAATGTTATATTGACAGAATTACCATATTTCACTGGATTCTACATGTGCAATGCAATGGACATGGGATGAGGGAGAGGAACAATTACTAAATTCTTGTCAACTTGCCAGAAATTTCTAATTGTTGTTAGTTACATTTTGAAGCTAAGAAAGGTCTTGTATTAATACAGAACATAGCTGATTCTTCAACTGATAAATAATCTATTATTTCTTGGTATGATAGATTACAAAGCAAAACATTCATGATATCTGTGTGATGTAAAGGCATTTAATATATCTGAAAAAAATCCATCACAAAAACATAGAAAATGCATAACAGAACATAGAATTTTTTTACAGGGAGTTCTATAAGCAGCTAACATAGAAAAAATCTGTAGTAACTCACCCATTTCCAAAGAGAAAACAGAAAAAAACCAATTACTGCAGATGATTGGATTTTCAGAGTTGTATGTGAGCATTTTCTTTTCAAACACCAATATATAAAGAACTAGATACTGTTTCTTTTTTTTTCCTTCAGTTTTCCCTTAGAAAATGTAAATCAAGAAAATCTTAGATGTTTTCATTGTTATAAAACAATGAGCAAAGAACCCCACGGCAGAATGGGGTTATATGTTACTAAAATGCAAGAGAAGGTATCTTTGTCTGCTGTATCTCCTAAAGAGGGGTTAATGTGCAAAATGTAACTTTTCACTGGATAAGTATTAGCAACCACTTCTTGCTTAGCCCTTGAAATATTATTATGCACTCAGAGAAGTAAGAAAACACTTTCCATTAAATGTGTCCCAAAGAACTTGTCTGCAGAAGTCTCCGAGTATGCAGTGATGTGAAGATGACACCAAACATTTCTCCAGAAACTCTCAATGCTGGAGCTGTCCCCAGCTTTGAAACCAAGTGAAGCTCCCCACGGGAGATGTGACCAGCGCCAGGACCAGAGCATGTGGCTTCTTGGATTAACATTGTTTCTCATGTTACTTCTTCCACACCACTTTTGCTAGCACACCATAGTTAACGCACTGCCTTCCACAGCTCTTTTTTTACTGCATTTTATGTTCTGCACTGCTGTCACTTCCTTATAAAGAGTCAGATTGTGCACAGAGCAGAAAAAATTTCATTTCTTTACTAAGCCCAAAAACCAATTATCAGAAGATAATACAGTCATGCAGTCAGGGCAGAAACATCATTTCCTTTCTCTCCATGGGATCGAACAGGTCTTAAGAATTTTACATTTCATTGATTTGTTTAAAGCTTAAAAATGAACCATCAGGCACAGATTCTTTCTGCAGCACCAAAAGTCTCCCGCTGCAGTAAATGATGCAGGGCTGTTACAGGACACAGCTGTGATTTCCAAAGGAATTGAAAGCCCTTGCTTGGAGCAAGACCCAGGACTTCGCCTCCAAGGATTTCTTTTATTGTGCTTGCTTAAGTCCCTGTGCAAGGGGTGTTCAGACTCTCCATGATGAGATGTCCGGATTTGGCTTTGACATATATTAAAAAAAAAAAAAAAAAAAAAAAGAAAGAAAAAAAAAAAAGTTAGAATTTCATTATTTTTGTCTCTTAATAGAATACAGTTAAAAATTAAATCCCATATTGGGCTTAAGGGGCACCAAATGAACCAAATCAGGACTCCCTTTCAAAAAGAGTTCTGATGATGTCACCATTTAAAGAACAAGATGGCGTTCAATTTCAGGTTGTAAAAATACCTCATAATTTACATGAACACAAATCCATTCTTTTACACAGAAATATCTGAAAGGTGTTGCAAAAGACCTCTCAACTCACATTACAGCTATAAAAGATCAAATTTAAATAAAACAAACAAAATATAGTTTATGACTCTCCTTTAAATATATCTCCAAAATATAAAAATGCATTTTATTTTTTTAAGCTTCCATCAGCATGACAATTTAGAAATAGTTTTCACCTTTTCCAAATGGTTTGGTAAGAAACAGCTAGACATTCTTGTATTACTCTTTTTTAAAATATATTTTTCTCCTCTATAAAGACTAAAATGTTTGTAGCATTGATGAGCCTTATGACAATTGTAAATCATGTTGAAATCTATCTATTCATGAACTCATTCCAACAGTAATGTAGAACATAAACATGTCTTTGTTTCAAATGTGGAAACAGTATTTCACCAGGCCTGGAAAGAGAGAATTTAACAACCACTTTGTTTATTGCAGCAATCATTTCTGTTCTAGGCTGAACACTGGAAGAATAGTTTAGTGGTAAGTTGGTTACATTTCTAGTATGTAAAGTATATTACCAGATGAAGTAAAAAGAACATCCTTTATTAAGGGATTCTGGTTTTTTCAAAACCAGATATAGCATGACATTAAAAAGCAGAATGAACTAACACTAGGCTGTGTAACACTGTATTCTCATTTACACTACTCAGATTGTCTTAACTGGGTTCTTACTGTCATGAATTCAGAAATCGATTTCTAGCACCATTTATAAACTTTAGGTTTTTATATAAATATACACAGCACTGGCATACATGTGTGTGAAACACTGAAAGAAGAAACAGCCATCACCTTACCAGACCTCTTCTCTCCTGGATTTGTGCTACAACTGCTCTTAATGCTCCAAAAATAAAAGATAGGGAATAAATTCAGAACGAAAAACAATCATTATCCACTGTTATCCACTACTAGGTTTTTAATGCACCAATCCATTAGTGGTGTTACCTGAGAAGTATTGGCATCAGAAGACCTGACCTTATCCTTTTAATTCTGAGGCAAAATCTCCAGAGCAATTCATTGTAAATGACATCTATACACACACAAGTGCTTACACAAAAAACTTTTGTGAAGTCTTCTCTATGTTTCCATGACTGTTTACAAAGTTTTTACTCTTTACAAAAACAAAAATTGTTCTCTTCAATGGGATTAAGTTAAATGTCATAAGTGGAAATCACACTAAACATTCAGATGACATCTGACTTGAACACTTCCCTAGGATTTACATTCTTAATTAGAATTTGTAAATTACATCATGTGCACATTTAAACATGCAGAAAATAGTGTACAAAATACAAATTAATACTTCAGAGTACTATCAGAGACATTTTACCTCTATAAACACACAGCAAAAATGCACAAATGTAGGCCAGAGGCAAAAATACAGTTAGTTTGAAAACCCAAAAAAACCAACAGGGCAGGAGAGCTTGTTTTCTATTCTGCCATTTCCACCAGTTCTCTGATCATTTTGCTGAAAATCACCCTTCCCATTGCTTTGTGGGTACTCAGAGGAGGTCATCTCACTTTCTCACTGGTGCTAAATTCTTGAATTCTGCTTCAGCAAACTGCAGCTGATTGTCTGCATGGCATCAGTTACTTTTTATACTGCAACACACACCTTTAGTTTTCTAACCATAGCACTTGTCTGAATGACAAGTCATCAGAAACAGAAAAAAATAATATTCCAAAACATAGACTTCATTAAATGAGAACAAAGAGGAAAAAGATTGCACTCAGGAAGGAATTTTATGGGATCAGACAATCTCTTTCCACTGTCAGTCCATAATTTTTACATGACTCACACTGTTTCACCTGTGCCCTCAGGGACCCACAGCTGGCCATAAGATCTAGTCCCTGACTCCCCTCAGTCCTGACCAGCTGTGATTCACAGCTCTTCACACTGTGAGCTCTTAAATCTGCCACCATTATTCACTTTACCCTATAGCCTATTCTGCAGCTACAGATAATCTCTTGACATCAAGACAGAAAACATTTGCTGTGTCCAGCTTTCAGATTTGAATTATTTTACTGCTTGCAAAAGCTGTATGCTCTATGCAGTTGATTGCAGTAATTGATTCAAACATCTCATTTAAATACCCGAATATAATCTAACAGGCTGATTTGTACCATCTTTGAGCAACCTGATCCAGTGGAAGGTGCCCTGCCCATTGCAGGGGGTTTGGAACTAGAGGAGCCTTCAGGTCCTGGTTTAACAAAATATTAGTATTGGTCCAATACCGATACTCAGCTGTGACAGACAAAAAGACTCCCTAAAAATTTCAAGTTAGAAATTGTATGTTTGTTCAGCACTGGGCAGAAGCATGAGGTAACACTCCAATACTGCAAAATCACAGGTGATCACAGAGTCTATTTGTTGGCAAAAGCTTCAAACAAATACATATTCATAATACCAGCCCCTCCCATCCCTCACTTCCTATGGTAATTAGCTTGAATGGCTATCAAGCAAGCGTGTTTGGCTTCTTGAATTAGGTCTTGGGTCGTTTTTGTGGGGAGGGGTCTTAAAAAGAGGAACTAAAGTGAGTCTTCCTCGCCCTGAACTCTCGACCTCTTGAGTTAATGACAATGCAAATGACTTTTAGGGGAAGTCCAGTTTTTTGAAGAATAAGTTTCTGGTTGCAATTGTTCGTGTTTCTTTAGATCTACTTACTAGTTTCATATTTTCCCATTGCAACCACAGTTGAGCAAACATAAAATGACAGGCAATCAATTATTTAAATTTCAGATAACTATCTCAAGCCCAGTTTTCTTCTAACTAACTTCTAATGTTTAATTATTTTCAGCAAGGCCTATCTATCCATTTGTTTTTTAATTAATTCTGGTAAATAACTAACTTTTAACTAAAATCCAAATTTTTCTAAGATTAGTGTTTCAGCCCCTTCCAACCCAAATTATTCTACAGTTCTATGCTTTTGAGTTCTGGAAGGCACCCATGCCTTTCTTTACTGGTGTTTTCCTTCTTGGAACATGGACAGAGTCATTGTTACATAAATAAAGGCCTCAGTTCTCAAGTTTTCATTCAACAAAATAAGTCACTACCGGGAAGAGGAGTCTTAGCTTGGGTAGAGTAATCCTGGTCCACTCTTGCCTGTGTGTCCCCCCATAAAATGAGAATTTCATTTGCTAGAAGAACCATCTTCCTAAGAAAACAACAGCAGACTTAAGACAACCAAATAAAAACACCCCCAATTATTAGAGGTGTTAACAGTTTGCATCTGAAGTCAGTAAATAAAAATGCAAGGGTAGGTTCTACAAGGTATTGCTTTACAATCTAGAGCAGGGAGACAGAAGAGAAACAGAAGCTAGAATTCTACTGATAATTGGGAAAGATCTTTGAGCTCCCCTTATATCCTTAACCAACTACAATGTAAATTCCTTAGCTGCTCTCCTAGCAGAGTTCTGAGTATGTTTTCCTATACAAGCGTCTCTCAAATAAGAACTCTGAGGGCTACAATTCCCCCGTTGTTCTTCAGCTGTCAACTCTCCCTTTCTGTACTTTTTGGCTCTAAAAATATTTAAACAATAGCCCGATTCTCAACAGGGTTTTGCTTGGCTAATTGAGCACAGTAATGTACACGAGCAGCTTTTTTGTTCACAGCATTCCCAGGTGAACTGGGTCAGCTCTAATTACCAGCTAAAACATTTCCATAAGTACAGAATTAAAACGGCATCTGGGCAAGCCTGATCTGCTTAGCCTGTTACTCCTTCAGACATGGACAGGAAAGGCTTTGAACATCTATGGTGCAAATATCTACATCTGATCTAGGAATCCAGATTTCACAGTCAGCACAGGGAAACAGGCAATGCTACAGACTGAGTTGGTAACCCTTTTTCCAGTGTGCACCTTCAGCTGAGATGTCTGCATGACAGAAACCCCTACTTCTCTGCTGGCTACCGAGTGCCCACAGTCAGCTTTTAGTGCACGTTCTTGCCATCCTCAGTTGCACAAAACCTGCCCCACCATAAGCAGCCTTGTGTTGGGTTTCACAAAGCTCAGTGACAGCTCTACACAGGACATTTTAATTATCTAATAAATGACAAATTCATTGCAAAAACTGTTTTGGATTGCTTGGCTTAAGAGAAGCTACCCTCAGAGACTGGTGGATATGAGCTGAGCAAATCTCACTGTTTCCTTAGCACCACCAGCCCCGTGCTCCTAAATAGCAAAGGCCAATCCCAAAGAACATGTGAGTCATGTCTTTATAAAGCTCTAGGCCTGGGGCTGTACTTAAGTGGTACTCGAAGAGAATGGTGAGACAAGAACAGAAAACTAGCAAGCTTGTGGCAAAAAAATTGTACCAGCAAAGAGAGACTATTCTTTCTAAAAACCCAAACAAAACATAGGTTCTTGTAACTCCTGATACAGCAGAGAGAGATAGTAAAAAAAATTTTAAAAATTATTCTTTCCCTCTCCTGAAATATTTTCTTCTTATTCAGTGATACATGAATTTCCAAATATCAAGGGCTGCTCCGTACCTTCTTCCTTTCCTCCTGGCTAAGAGCTGATAGAAACAAACCCACTTGAATCAAACTTTTATCTTAATTTTAGCTTCTCAAAGCAGCATTTCTTCATGAAGACAGAAAGAAGGTATAATGAAAGACAAATGAAAAACGTACCCAGCAATAGATTGAAGCATAGTAAAAATATTTGCCCTGCAACAAATATTCCATGTACATGTTTGATTGTGGAATTTGCAATCCTAACATGGTATTGCTCACTCCTGTACGATTTGACAACACATGAGTGATCAAAGACGTCCTCAAAATGAAGTATATGTATTTAACAGAGTGAGGGAGGATAGACTGAGTCCCTTTTAAATTCCTAACATGACAGTCTGTTTTGTCATTTATCACCCTACTCTGTGCAGTGCCATAGCTGATTATAATTTTTTGAATCCGTAGAAGCTACACCAAAAGTGCCTTTCTCAAACTTTTAATAAGCAACTGGAAATAGCACAAGAGCCACAGTGTACTGCAGGTCCCAGTGAGCTCCCATGCATCAGCACTCCCCACAAGTCTGCAGTGCTTGGAGGGTGATGATGTGCTATAAAATATGTTCTGATTCAAGCAAGAACGTTCCAAGTCATTAAATGCCAGATCTTCCATGCACAAATAAAAGGCTTTCAAATTCTCCTCCTTAGGATAATGGTATTGATATCCCTTCATGACTGTTTAGAGTAATAGATGCTAAACAGTAAAATCACTCAGTAATTCTGTGCTTTATTCTGCAGTGCCTGTGAGTGCACAAGGGTGGGTATGTTCTGAAACACCTCATTAGCTCCTGTTTGTTCTGGTGACTTTTGGATCAGACTTTGTAGCCCCATATTCCACAAACTCTTTCCAGGCATGAATCAGTGCAGATCAGACGGGATGTCTATTTAATCTTTATGTCAGCCAGGACAGGGGCATGAAATCAGACTAAAAGTGAGGGACTAAACCAGAGAAACATGTGCAGGTCTTTTTATTCCCTAGCAAAACAAGCCCTTTTCTCTTATATCATTTTCACGGTTCCCTTTGTGTGACAAGATCATTAAAACAAATAAAAAGCCCCAGCCTTATCAACTGAGTTGTAAATGTTGTCCACACAAGCATGTCCTCAAGCTCATCACTTCTAACTGATGAATCTCAGAAAAAATGTTCTTGTTCAGTAATTCTTACAGATGTACTTTCATTCCTAAGTAACTTCATAAAGGTTTTCTGGGATTTGTGTTTGTTTTTTGTTGCTTCCATCAGTCTCTGATCATCATTAGTGCAAAATCAATAGGTATCACACTTCTAGGTCAATCACTATCTAAAGCAAATGAAATGAAAATTGCATACATTTCCCACAAGATCCTTGTTTCCTTCTCACAGCTTACTGATTCCATTAGCCGTGCCTGCTTAATTTTCAAACTTTTATCTAAATCATTCTGTCCATTATTAAGCTGAGATACTAATTCAACATCCCCTGCCCATTCAACAGGATTTTTTATTTGCACGTAATTTAAATTATGACCATGATGCTTTTCTCAGAATAATTAAGATGTTCCAAACCAACATCCATCCTCACCATCATTTACACAGCTCTAGTAAGTAATTCCTGGAAAAATATATGGGATTTTTCGTTGCATTCTGGAGACCTATTGCCCAAAGTGTCAGGAGACAAAAATAAATAAATAAAGTGACACAAAATCAATGTCATCATTACGTGAGCCTATTTTTGACAAACAAATAAAAACACAGACTCAGTTGAGTCGGAGCTGCCATTGACTCTCTTATCCCTGAAAAAGATTATTTTCTTTCAACTTCCTCCTAGCATTTTTCCACAACCACCGCCTAAAGTAGAAGGTTATCTGCAGGAAAGTCTTTGAAGCTGAGCTCCTCGGGCAAGACTTCTGCTTTGGGAAGGATATGAGCTCTAACTCACATCATCCTTCCTCCTCAGAAGTCTTCCTCTTCTCTCTAAGCCTCCTGGGGAGCTCGTGCAGCTCCTCACTCAGCACCTTCATTTGGCCATGAATCTCCCTTCGGACTGAGGCAGTTTTCTTGCTAAAATCCCTGAGATTTCAGAAAGTCCTTGTTCTGTGCTGGATGGAATCCAAAACCTTTGATGTTTTTTCAGCTAATTAAAAGACAGACAGCTTGCCCCAGAATAACTATCTTATATAAAAATATAAATTGATCAAAAGAGATTTCTGTCTGGTAAAGGACAGACTGTTTCACGGATAGATTTCTTAGATAAGAGACCTAAAATCACAGAAGAGAGCAGCTCTATTATCGTCATTATTACAGAGAAGTAAGAAAGAATACTTATTCTGTGACTTTCTCTTTGTGACAGGATGACCAGATGCCCAGCAACCCTTGGCCACCAGGAGTTTTCATCCTAACTCCTTCTTATCTTCAATTAACTGAGCTAGAAAGAGATTACATCTCCCAAGAGCAATAGAGTTGGAGTCAGGATCCTTGTTAACAGAGTTGAACAAATATGAGTTTTTGTCTTGCTGGTCCAGCTGCAGGTTGTCAGAACCAATCCATCTTCAGTGGGATCCCTCTTCTGAGAGGCATTTCGCTGCCCTAAGGACACTCATGGAATCCTGTTTACTGGAGAGATCATAAAATACAAAATTAAACCCAGGGAAGCCTAGAGGCTTTTAATAAAAATTCAGAGGGATAAGGCACAAAACCTGAGTTAGTTGGGTAGTTGGCTCCATAGCATATATGATGTGGCAGATTTGAAAAAAGCAAATGTAACATCTTATTGCACTATCAGCTGTAATATTGTTACAAATAAACCATTATGAATATATCTGGGGCAGTTCCCAACAAAGATAGAGGTAGATAGCTCAATGCTCCTGTGTTTTACTAAGGAGAGGGAAGCTGTTTAATTGGCTCATTAATGAACAAAAGAATATTGAAAAAGTATTTTTTTATTTAGCTGCCAAACTGTGCAGTTTAAGAAATAGCAATAGTGGATGAATAAAATCAATGAGAGACACGAGGAGAATGGCTTTAAAAAAACCAAGACAAATAATATTTCAAGATATCATTTCTCCATAAGGAGTTGCTCACTGCTGCTCAGAAAGATTAAAAGAGTTGGGAAGAGGAATGTCAGTATCTGACCACATCACAAAGCCTTCTCCAAAAGCACCTGGTGGAAGCTGAGTGGAGTAAAATTGTCAGAATCAGGCTCACTCCTCACTTTCCTGTGTCATTGACAGCTGATTAAGGGCTGTGGTTTTCCCCTGATGTCTGGCAAATGTGCAGCAAATATTATAGCTGCAGGAGGACTGCAGTGAAGATTTGGGATCTGGGAGCCATTCTAATCCCTGCTGAGAGCAGAACTTGGTAAGGTGTTAACTGGTTCAAATGCATGAAGGAGAAAGAAGTTAAAGCACCAATGGAAGTACATTCAAGGACACCTCATTTTGCCAGACAGAGGACATTGGCAGCCAATTTTCAAGCTTGCCTAAAAAAAATGTTCCCTCTTTTATCTGAGGAGGTCAAGAAAAGTATCAGAGCTTAAAACTAAAATTATAGGGAAAAAAATCAAATTTGTCTTTTCTGATTTAGGATGATATACTTTGACCATCTCAAAATATTGTCTCTAGTCCAGGTCACTAATCCAAGTCTTTAATCCAGGCTTTTTGAAATGGGGGAAGTGGAACTTGATTTCTGCATTGTCTGCAGAAATATAAACCAAAGGCAGCCCAATATATCATGATACAAAACCTTATTACACCAAAGTTTGCATCCATACCAATTTCTTTCTTTTTTCCTTTCTGTCTCCTCTTTGCCTCCATCTTCCGCTGCTGCATGCATTTCTTTAAAACTCTTTTAATTTCAGGTTTTGTAGATATTTGTCAGGATCTTTGGGAGACAGGATATGTTAATTTCTGTTCCTGCTCTTATGTTAAGGATAAAGATACAACTACAAATACACCGAGCTGTGTTTGTATTGTATTCCATGCTCACATAATGTAATTTTTTTCTAACATAGAATTGTCAATGAGCAGGTAAGAGATCTGGCCACAATTTTTGCTGTGACCCCTATCTAAATATCTCTCTCTGGGCTGGTTATCAGCCAATGAAAGATTTGTGAGAGTCTCAGCAGGTGTGTAATATTTGGGTTTGCCAATCTTCTTTTCATTCTCGATGCCAATACAATTAAGTTACCCTTAATACACAACAAACAGAAGGCTTACAAAGTCATCAAGGTTTTTAATTTTTTTTAACTTATCTATTTGTAAACTAACTAAATTATTTCACAAACTTTGTTTAGTTCTCTGTAGCCAAATCATAGATTATGCACATTAATCTGTGCAGACTCTGACTTTCAATTTCATCATTCCTAGGAGTATGTCCAGGTAGGAAACTTTATGCCAGGCACTCTTAATGCCATTATTCCTATACTCAAAGTCACCACACCAGAACCTTACATTTCCTTTCTCCATTTTTACCATGAGGTAAAAGTATTTTTAAACCTGTCCTGCTCCCAAATATATTTCAGCTATGAAAAACTTTTCATATTAGAGATAAAACATCCTCTCTTAAAATTAGTAACTCCAATGGCTCACAAAATAATTATTCTATGAATGCAAGTTACTTACATAAAGACATGCAAGATATGTGCCTTAAACTTTGCATACGAACCTGCCACAAGAAGGTGGAAAAATGAATAGAAAAGTCACATTTATTTCTTCTTTTCTGATTCTGTGCAGAACTTCCAGACTTTGCCAGCAGGTGAGCTTTGTCTCACTCTAAAGTGTGCTTTCATAAAAAGGACATACTGACAGTATTTTTCTTATAACTTTGTGATCTTTTTATTAAAGCATTCACCCACACTGTTTCATTCTGAAGAACTTCAATTAATATGTCTAAATCCTCAGGATTTTTCAAGTGAAATTTGCGGATTAGGAAAGTACCTTGGATAGAGCTTCCAAAAGCTATATTTCTATTCAAACATATTAAAGTAAATTCATTATGCACTTCAAGAGGATTTTGTTTCCATCAAAGGAAAAGTATGCAAAAGAAAAAATATGTTTTAAAGGCTCATAAAAACCCATGCATTACCCTGATATTTGACAAATTAAATCATTTAGGGTATTACATTTTCACCTCCACAAATTGTATTTATTTTGCAACAGTCACGATGGTAAATAGAGACATGGTATCATGATCTTAAGTTTGGTTCAGGTGCATTTATACAGTTTGAAATAGAAGACAGCATCACTTATCACTATATATTCATTAATATATCACTATATATTAACTCAGTTTATGCTGTAGTTCAATACTAGTAGTGTAACCACAGAAAAATGATGGATTCTCTAACTCCAGTAATACTCGTGGTTTATACACTTAGGATTTGGAAGACTCAATCAGATTGAATAGCAGCAACAATGAACACCACAGCAGCTGCTTTCCAGCTGAGTTGGAAAGAATTCTGTAGTAGTGCATAAAAAAATCTGATGATGGTTGAGGTTACTGATGCAACAGATCTGAATCCAGGCTCTTCACTGCTTTACTGAAGAGAATAGAAGGTTCACTGTGGTTGTCTTTGCATATAAACAGTGATTTTAGTGTCATATTCAATAAGCTAATGAATAATAAAATTGTTCTTTCATTCCTTGGATTTTGTTGAAGAAGAAAACAAAATAAAGGGCACCTGATTAGTCACATTTTGCAGTTTGCAAGATACAGTCAAGGTCACTTGTAATTTCCATGCAATTGGTTGAGCACACTGGGACTCCAAAGCATTTCCCAGATATCAGAATCCATTCTCTAATTTTTTCCCGAGTATAAATTAGAAAATAGTTTCAGAAGATAACTAAAATAATTTTAGGAGGTCATACATCAAGTCACCTTAGGCAATTTAAGTCAACTGCATGAAATTGCACTAAAACAAATTCTTCTAGATAAAGAAGCCAATGGAAATCCCTTTTATAATGTGAAGATAATCGATACCAAAACAATTAATTAATCTAATTTAAATTAAATTAGTCCAGCCAATGACTTGTTTTCATGTGAAAAGAAGCATCAGCTTGAAAGTTGAATACTGAAAATTCTTTTTCCAACAGACAGGACAGTTGCTGAATTTCCAGCAGCATGAAAGAGCATCTTGCACTTGTTATTAGTTGTTTTCCCACTTTATTACCTGTTTTTGCTTTTAAGGTTGAGTCACAGTTGTCACTTTGCTTTCTTGATGAATACTCTATTAAGAATATTTTAACGTGCAATATAAGCATCCCTTTAGTTTGACTCATGGATTGTCAATGTGCATTTCATTTACACAACTGTAAGCTCACAGGATATGTTCTCAAAAGAAAAATAGAAAGAAAAGGTAAAAATAAATTCTAACTTTGAATGTTAAGACATCTTTGAAACAGTAACTGTGAGATATCATTCCTGTTATTTTTCACTGTATTCTAATATCTAATTCATTCTACATGTATAGAATCACTTTCTGTTAGGTTAGATGCCACACTGAACTCCTAATGTGGCCTTAGCAGCATAACTATTTCAAACTGGAAAATTATGTCTGAATTAGAAATTATTTCCCCTAAGTGTTGTAGGGGTGGAGGAGCTGCACTTAAATAGGACACATTAAAAATTCTTCTCTTTATCAGTTTCTACTGATTAGCTCCACAGCAACTGACTCTGTACTAATTATGAAATTATAAATATTTATAGGATGACCCTAGGAACAAGATACTGTTACCTCAGTGCTTAAGCAACTGCTGAATTTATTCCATCCCTGAGGGGAAGAGTCCTGCAATTTATCTGCACTACCTGCTTGATCTACTACCCAGGATTACACAGAGGCCTTCAAGCAAAACGTTGCAAAGTTCACATACACACAAGAACAGTTGTGTTTTATGTAAAGTTACCAAATGAACAACTTCCTCCTTCCATCACACTCGTATTGTAGCTATCAAGCCTGTGCAGGAAGAATTCTTACATTTTCACTTGCCTTGATCCATTTGTCTCCTAATTTGCAGACTGACACTGCCCTGGCTCATTACCTTAAAAGATAAATATTTCTCTCTCCACCCCTCCCTAAGAAAAGTGTGTTTGAAAAGGCTTAGTTTTAAGGTAATGGAAAACCATCTGTAGAGTCAAACAGAATTTTGTAAATTATTAGGCTTAGTGAAATAATAAGATAGTGTAGAATGATCAAATGACAGTCATTTAACCATGGAGGCTCTCTGAGGTGTTATAACAGGTGACACAGACAGGTTATGTGGCTCTTCATGGGGTGACAACATATTTCGTAATGCTCTTGTGTCCTCAAGACAGAGCTACCCTTGTTCAGCCCCATTTGCCACTTCCAGACTGACACACAAAGGAAATTTTCTGATTCTCAAAACCTCAGTCACTGCAGTCCTTTATGCTTTTATATCCCTAGAAGAGCCTGGGGATTCTTTTATCCCTCCTAACTTTTAAAAAGACTTCACTTTAACTTTTGTCTGCACTAACAGAAAAACAGACATTTGTGAGCAGGATCTAGGCACAACAGGGAACCACTGTGTCCTGGTTTAGGGAAAATTTGGGAGAAAAAACCTCCGGAAGGAGCCCCCAGACAGCAAACCCCACGACTCCTCCCCCCCCACCGGGTTCGGGAAGAATTGCCTCAGAGAAGAGTGAGAAAAAAGACCTGTTTATTTAACAAGCAAAACACTCCCCAGCACAGGGAAACAACAACACCAGCTGACAAAAAAACTCTTTCACCGTTCTGAAGGGATGGCAAACTCAGTCTCTCCGGCGAGTGGTCGCCCAGTTATCAGTCTCTGGCGCTGGAGAATGACTGCTGCAGGTGACAGAGTGTAGACTCCCGGTGTTTCTTGGGGTTACCCAGGTCCCCGTCCAGAACAGGTTCAGATGGTATCCAGGAGAGGGAGGGGACGGGGTGGAAAAGGAAAACAGTCCAGGGAAAAAGTTGGACTGCCTAGCTGAACTAGCTAACAAGCAAAAGCAAGGGCAAAGCGAAGGAAAGAAAAAGAGGCAGAAGCGAGCAAGCAGGCAAGCAAGCAGAGCTAAAACCTCTCCTAAACATAGACCATGGGGGAGGTGAGCCGGCTGAT
Source organism: Acridotheres tristis (assembly GCA_037013685.1). Taxonomy (NCBI): domain Eukaryota; kingdom Metazoa; phylum Chordata; class Aves; order Passeriformes; family Sturnidae; genus Acridotheres; species Acridotheres tristis. The sequence goes on along the minus strand of CM072889.1, from coordinate 5,202,390 downwards.
AACAAGACAAAACAAAGCTTCACTTTCAGAGTCAGTCCTGAAAGCACAGGACATAATACCAAACATAATCAGAACACACGATTGAAGATACAAACACCATAACATCAACCTAGGACACACTGTAACCTAACTTCAAATCACACTTTTGCAGCAAAATCTTAGAAGCTTAATGCTGACAATTTCCGTCCTTTTGTGAGCTTGAGTCGCACCAGGAAAATTTAATGTAGCTTTTGACTGAAAAGCTAGGCAGGTATTCACCTTACACACACACACACACCATACAAAGAGTCTGAACCCACACCACTAAGGCAGTAGGATCTTTGACTGAATGCAGAATCAGGGCAGTAAGAAGATTGGCCTATGTCTATGAAATCTAGCTAAAAGAAGATATATTCCAGGCTCTAAATTCCTAGAACACTTAACAGTTATTAAATATTAACAGTATTAGGATAATCAATTAATAATAATAAAAATTAATGCGTTGGAGCTAGCTTCTCAAAAGAGAGAAAAACAACCTTCGGTTGTCCCTTAGTCATGTGGGAAATTACCTATAAAACAGAAGACTTGCTTTTATCCTGAAAATTTTCCCAGATGTAGACTATTTCAGACTGTTTAGAACTGAAATTTGATCAATTCAACTGTCAAAGATCACTAAAGAAAGAAATTGTCATGTAAAAGTGGCCAAAATTACATCTCGTCTTCACAGAAAATTATTCTGATAGATTGTCACTTGAGTCCAAGTAACTCTGAAGACTAACATCAACAATAAATGTTATGATTGAAGAACATAATTTCTATCTATTGTTAAATTTGCAACTATCGTACCTGAGTGGGGATTGACACGCTTTCAGCCCTGTTACCCTCCTTTCAAAGAGGTGATAATGATTGTGACTAACATCACAGGGGTGAGCACAGTGCATCCCTTTTCTGCTCTGGAGACTCTTTGGAAACCTGTTATGAAAGCAGGCAATGAACTCATGTGGGAAATTGTCTGATCTTTATTTGTTTTGGGCTGGAAAGTACCTTAAAGCTCGCCCAGCACCATTCCCTGGCATGGCAGGGACACCTCCCACTGTCCCAGGCTGCTCCAAGCTCCTTCCAGCCTGGCCCTGGGCACTGCCAGGAATCCAGGGGCAGCCACAGCTGCTCGGGGCACCCTGTGCCAGCCCTGCCCACCCTCACAGGGGAAGGATTTCTAACATCTAGTATAAATCTCTTGGGTTTAGTTTAAAACCATTCCTCCTTGCCCTATCACTACCTGCCTGTGTAAAAGGTCACTCTTTGTCTTTTTCATGACCCCTTTATGGGCTGAAAGGTCCTCTAAGGTCTCCCCAGAGTTCTCTCTTCTCCAGGCTGAACAACTCTCTCAGCCATCTTTGTAGGAAAGGTGCTCCAGCTCTCTGAGCAGAAGCACTTTCCTCAGCCTGTAAAAAGATTACACTTATAATGCATAAAATCAATATATTACTATTTTATTTTATTAAAGGAAGTTTATGAGCCTATCGCAAAAATTATTATTTAGAAAAAACCTTTTCTGCTAATAAAGGGATAAGTTTGCTCATGGCAAAATAGATCATGAAGCTCATCTGTGACCTATTCACTGCCTTAAAATAAGGTTGAGGGATTTAACATATTCATAATACCTAGATCTTTGTAATACTTGATAGAAAAGTATATCCTCAGATATTTAGACCCTGCAGAGTATGTATCTGTATTAGCATAACAAGATTTATTGAATGAATAAAGGATATATATATTACATGAAGGGTATATTTGATCTACATGCATTTGTTATTCTTTTAATTTATAAGACCTTATTCATAAAGTCATTAGTCAATTTTTATTTCTTCATCACGCAAAAGCAAAGCTGGAGCTAGTGTCAGAATAAAAGTGCACTGCATGTAACAGAATAATTATTTCAGTTCTAGTATATGATTGTCTTTCATTTCATGTTTGATTGAATAGTGATGGAAGAATAAAATCTGAAGCTTGCATTCAGTCTAAAACACAACATAAACCTGTCTGAAGTGTTTGTGCTTTGACATAAGATCTTCACCCACACAAAGTATTTCATGTGGTCAAGAAATTTCCATTTTTAAATTACTGTGGAAAGGGTATATATGAAAGTGTTTTTACTCCATTATGGGAGTAGAATTCTCTACTTTAACTACAATCATCCTTACTTTGCATTCAAATACTTGTTTGTTTTCAAGTATTCCCTGTTCCATACCAGCAGCAGCATGAGCTTCTTCAAGTCAGCCCCTTGGTCACTTCTGTCACATCTAAAATCTGTTTCAGAAAAATTAAAGTGACAGAACAAACTTTAAGGATAAGGCTGCACTGTAGGTAAAGGAAGTGGCTCCTGGATCCAAATGTTGCTGAAGCTACTTTTGTTTCCATGTGGGAAGCAAAAATCAGGAGTACACGGTGTAGTTTATATTGTTGTATTTTATCAAACTTTATTTTCATACAAAAGCAACTCAGATGTTTGAGCCAGAGGGAACTTGTGGATGATGAAAACATGAAAGTTATGAAGTAATTTGCAGAGTTCAGCAGCTCCATAGCATAATCAGGGCCTACATGAATATGGATGACAACTATTCAACATGAAATCAGTAAATTCAAACAAAGTTAAACCCGCATGGTAGGGCTAAATAATTTGTATAGACATATTCCCTGACTGATGACTGAGGGAATAGATATTAATTTCCTTCAATTATTAGGTCATCAAAAATCATAATTCTAAAAGCTTAACACATATCATCTTGCTAATTTATATATTCTGTCAATAGGGATATAATTGTTATGCTATTATTTTTTCATTTCAAGTAATTTCCTACACTAACAACCAGCATTATTAGTCAGATCTTCCTTTTATAACACAGGCCTATCTATATAAAAATGTAAACTTAGGAAGAACAATACATTTAGAACTAACATCAGAAGTTACTTGTAAAAAATCTTTTAATAAAAATTAAGTGGTGGGGGAATAAAGAAACTTCCTAAAGAATGAGATGATAACTTTGGCAAGACTAGCAGGTGAGGATAGATTATTGCATTGTTTCATGAAGCAAATAAAGTAATATTAATCCCTAAATAATATTAGCACCACTGGAACTAGTTGTTAAATATTAAAACCCTTCATGACCTCGCACAACCCAGGTTGTAGGTTGCTCTACCTGAGGGCTGAAACTCTTTTGTCCTGGGTTCCCATAATGAGTGCCACAGTGAGCATTTGATGCTTGCTGGCTGAACTCATTCTGTCAGCAGAGCAGTTGGTATTTCACACTGGAATTCTGACTGTACTTCAAGGACAACTCATCTGATCAAAGGGTGCCACAAATCTTCACAGTGGATGACAGATAGGAAATAGCAAAGTATTATTTATCTGAATGATCATTATGAATTTGAGATGCTTTTCTAAGCCATTTCATTGTTACCCATTCACATTTCAAATAATCCCCAATTCCTGGCATTGCAATTGTCCTTCAACTGCACAATATTATAGCTGAATAGTCTGCGAGACCAGCATGAGCTACCATAGACACCCAGACACGTGTTTGAAGTATTTTTTTAGCTGAATGAAGGAGAGAGTAATGAAACAGAACAATCAGGGAGGAAAATAAGTCCTTTGCCAAGGTCTGTTCTGTGGGTTCACAGTTCGTGTTCTTGGGAGAGAACATGACACTGATCAAGAGCACTATGGTTGATGTGTGTCCTCCAGATAAACAAGCACATTGCTTCGTTCAGCTGTGCATATCAAACATGCATGTAAATCAGTAATGGTCTTTTATTGAGACGAAAGTCATGTGAAACATGACTGATTAGAACTCCCACCAGAATCACAGTAAATTAGTTCAAGAAAACGAGCCTGAAAAGTCAGATGTAATACAGTACAAATAAATTTATCTGTGAAATATTTTTCTTGGACAATGTTTCTTTCCAATCCTGAAATTTGTTTAATCGTTCGATATTATCTGAGGAAAATTTCATGAACAGCTGAAAATGACATTTATCCAAAGTAAAAGTAAAACAAAGTAACGTCTTAGAGATCAAGTTTTTGTGTGCATAACATCCCCAGAGCAGAATTTCCATGCTTCAGAAACAGATCAATAGTTATGAAAATGTTGAGGGCTTAAAAACTTCTACCAAGAATGTCATTTACTGAACCGTTCAATACAGCAATGAGAAAGGGGTCCATTCTGGTAGACCCGTCCAACTAAACTGATGGAACAGAGTTATTTATAGTGGAGTACACAACAATCTTTACCTAAGATAACACATGCACCAGTGTAAATTAGCAATTTAAATTATTAGTTGTCATAAAACTAATGTGCTAAAACACAGAGAAATTGTGAATATACTCTGAGTTCTGGCCCAAAACTTCTGAATGTCACAAGAAGGATTGGCAGTGTTCTTAATGACAGTTGGATCAGACTGGCAGAGGCTAATAAAGAAAATACCCTGCTATACATGCTTGGTTTCAGAGAGAAACCACATCTTTTGCTTGGTAGCATCCCAATAGCACAGCAGTGTCCCCTTGATTTATGTTCCTTGTCTTTGCACTCATCTCAGTGAGGCTGCACCTCAGAATTTGGCTGAGACCAGGCAGAGTCAAAGAAACAGCTCAAGATGAAATTTCTAAATAATCCCACTGGATTATATCTCTGCCACCATTTTGCAAATTACTCACCACTAGAAATCAGCAGAAGATCTGTTTGCACTGACTCTTCAGAATTAAGGAATTTAAAAAATCTAATCTAATCTAATACTAATCTGAAGAGACAAATGCCTCCACTGAAAAACTCAAATTGTATTGATATAAGTGGATAACCAATCCTTCAGTTTTTCATATCTTTTAGACTAACTCCACTTTGGAAGAGATATCGTAACTAATTTCTATCTACGAAACATGGAAGTGGTAAAGAACCTGTGTAATTTAGTCTAGCTGTTAGGATATTTGAGAGAATGGGATCAAATGGACTGGTATCAACATTAAGTTTCTGGTTCAAAACAGGACCAAACTGAGGCTGAAAAAAGTTAAAGATACACACAAACTGACTGAAAACCAATTGCAATAAACCACATCTAATTGACTGAACTGAGCTTTTATTACACCATTTTTGCTTTGAATCTTTCTGTTTTGAAAATCAGATTATTATGGTTCAGAAAATATCTGAAATTATCAATTTTGCAATAGAGAATGTCACATAAAGTGCAAAAAAATTTAACAGATCCAAATATAAAGGAATAATATCTTAGACTCTGAGCAGCCAGTGAGAAATATGTTCATACATCAAAGTTAAGGGGAAAAAAGCTCAGATACTGAGACTATGGAGAAGAAATAATGGGAAAAGGCAGCTCTGTGGAAGAGCTGCAGCTTAGTTTTAAAATCTGCAGGTTACTTGCTAACTATCATATCTAATCCCTGTGCCAGATTTGCACAGCTATAAACAACTGCTGATTAATTTCCATTTCTGAATACATTATAAGGCAGGCAGGTTGAAAAGGGTACCTTTCAAGTTTACCCTACAAATAAGGAACCAGGTTTTTGTACCATTCTCACATCTTCTTTTTCATCTTTGTTCTTCCTCATGTTTCTGCAGTTATTTTCATCTTTATCCCATTATAGCTGTTTAATGCTAATGAGACAACACTTGATTCAACCCTAAGTACATCAGTGTGGGTTTTTTGTGTGATTATCAAATTCCTGCACTCACATTACAGAAATACATGGCCCAGGTAATCATGAAAAGACACTTAATTCTTTGATAGTAAAGGTGACTTACATTTTTGCCGTTTGTCACCCCAGAAAAGAACAATGAGAAAGGAGAAAGGTTACAGAGTCCAGGAGAAAATCCTTTTCTTCTAGAATGACTAAGCTAGGTGGGAAGGAAAGGATAAAAATACTGAATGGAAGAGAATCACTATCAGGGTATAATTACAGGGACTCATAAGCAGACCAGTGCATGTCTTTATATGTGGCATAACTCTCTGCATTTAATTCAGAGTCATTTAAGGTCAAAGGGAAAAGTCTTGACTAATTTTCCAGCATTCAGAGAAAGCTGTGATTCTGGAAGGAACCACAGTGCCACTGTTTGCACTTTTTCAATGATAGGTTCATGGGAGGTGTGCATCTGTTATGTAGAACACCTGTCAAAGCTGACAGCTAAAGTCATATCAGCACATGACAGAGCCTGAGCCAGTTCACAGAGTAATCAACAATCAAACTCACACTTCCAGTGGAGCTGGGGGACTTCTAATGAGACTTTGTTTAGGTCCCTGAATTTGTTCTGTAACTTACAGGAACAAGGAGCCTTCTGAGAAAGTGTGGAACACCTTGGTGAGAAGATGAACTCACAAGAGTCACTTATGGTAAAAGCTCAAAGAGGATTTAAGTCCATGAAATAATCCTGATTCATGGTAGAAGCTCTCAATGACTGACTTCATAAAGTTTGCTATTTCAATTACAGCTGTGTAAAATGCTTATCTCCAGCCTCAGCCGGTTCAAAAGTAGAATTGCTCTCAACTTGACCTGACTTCCTGAATTAGTAGTGAACTGCTTGATATACTTTTAATGTCTCCACACTATTCACTTGCACTGGAGAGGAACAGTCTTAGTCGACTGGCTTATCCTGAAATGTTCTGAACCTGCCATGCATTTAGAGTTCAAATTAAGGTCATTTGAGAAGGTCACATGCTACTTTGGCCACTCACTCGGTTAACTCAGTGTCTGGGCACAGGAAACTGAGCTTAATGATCTGTTTCTCTAGGTGTTTCTCATACCAAATGATGCTTAAAAAGAGAGTGTAAATATTTTTCATTTGTAATATATTTATATATTGTTATCCGTCAGGTCAAAGCATTAAAGTCAGGCCAAAAAAATCTGTGCTGTAGAGTTGTGAACAGGGAGGAATGTTCTTTCAGCCTCCGGGATGCTTAACCAGGGATGTTAAGAAATTGACTGAATCTATTTTCTGAATTGTTTTGGTTTTTCCCCCTTAGTGAGAGTCATGAAGAGGTCAGCTTTTAAATAGCGTGCAAAGGAACAAAATGTATTATCCACAGCAGGCAGAAGAGATGGCCAGAAACACAATCTGGGGCTTGCTTAAAACTCTCTATCAAAAATGCTTCACTTCACCAGTAGGACATTAAGACCAGAAACCCTGAGGAGGAAATCAGCAGCAAACACTCTCTGTAGTACACAGCAATATTCCTCTGGCCCCAAGGACCTCACCTTTTCCCCAGCTGTTTGGAGCCATCACTCTGGCTGATACTGACGACTGCAAGTGCTTCCAGAAGAACACTGTCAAATTTGACTCATGAGTCTGATGGCTGTGAATTAAATGCAAAAAATATTACATCACACCAAGGACAGTAAATCATAATCAATAAAGTTTGGCTTCCCATTATTATTTGCTTAATCCTGAAATATGACACGCAGACTGAGCACAAATGGATCCTCTGTCATCTCTTCTTTACAAGGCCAAACACTGAAAAGCCTCACTCTATTTTCTGTCAACAGACCTCTTATGCTCTAACTTTTAAATTATTTCAATTTTTTTGACTTAATTTAGTTGGAAAAATTCTACCTAGTTCACAGAACCCTGTACAGCATCTAGCTTGGAAAGCCTCCACTTCCAAATTATAGACCACCATGCAAATGAGAAAAATGACTAATGTTTTACTCAGATTCTTGTAAAATGCTCATCTCCTTGAAGTGTCATACCAAGGATGAGAAAACAGTGATCACATTTTTCCCCTCCATGTCTATTACAAGTATCAACTTGATCATGACTTCTCTGAAATAAACGAAATCTACTCTGCATAATAACGTGTTCAAGAGTCTAGTTTGTCAGAACCACGGGCATTTTCAGGTGTACAAGTTGTCAGGTCTCCTAGCAAGCCAGAAGAGTGTGTAAGGAGGAAATCATACAGGCCAGATCACGGGAACAAAAATCCATGAACGTTTTTGTCATCATTTGTTACCATCTTTCGGTCAGCCCCTGCTCTGAACTGCCTTGTGAGAGAATCTCTCTGATTCTCCCATCTCTGGGCTCTGTCATAACCCCAGGGAGATCTGTCTCACCAAGTAAGAAACTAAATTTGGCAGTGTATGTTCTTCATGCCTCCCCCAATTATTCACAGCTCTACTGACTGCTCATTTATTAGATCTTTTGACTTATGTAGAGATTTTCACTGTGATTTTACTTATCCCTCAACATTGAACAAATAAACTTTCACTGGCATCTGCTGGGTGAGGGGGAAGGAAATGAAATATGGTTGTTTTAATTGCCTGTACATAAATTTTACTGGTACTAATCAATAAACCTTTTACTTGCAGCACTCAGGAGTACACAGTTTAACTATAACAAGTGGCAAAAGTAATGCAGAGAAGTGGCATTATTTCTGAAGTTGAAGGTAAGATCACACGAAATTGTTTTCTTTGGAGTATTTTTGCCAAGCTACCATGTACAGGGGATATAACTCTCAGTCATGAAAGACATGTATAATTGATTATATAACTGATTATAATTGAACTGTTTTGTGCTTTTTAAGCCAATCCAGGCACACAGTTTGCAGTACATAACTGACTGACTTGGTCTCACTGTGTTTCTTGCTACCCTAGATCATGAGTTTGAGAAATTATAACAGAAATAATTGACTTTCCAAAGCAGTCTTCCTGCAAGTGAAATGACAAGGTAAAGAATGTTAAAAAAAAAAAAAAAAAAAGAGGAAAGCTTTTAAATAACCAAGTTGCAGCTCTTTCAGAATTAAATTCCACAACGACAAAATAATCCAATTAAAGCCTACAGTGAAAATAAAGAAAATTTTCAAAAGGGTATGTAGAGTGTAGGCGTGACACCCATCCCCGTTGTAATGATAGCAGAGGTAGAGCTTTTTAATTTTTTTTCTCATCTGTTGAATTTAAACATACATTTCAAAAACTGAAACATTTTAACATGTTTTATAAATGGAGAAGTGAGATGGTGTTATTATACACTTCAAGTTAAAGAGATCATGGATGAAGGTCATTGGAACAAATAGGAAGTGAAAATGTGTAGCCGTTAATCATTGTACCAGTACAAAATTTCTTTTGGAACCTATGAATTTCACCTATATCTCTCGATAAGATAGGGAAACCTTCTTTTCTTACACCATATTGAAAGCCTGTGCTGGAATGAAGTTGAACAGAAAATTAATTATATAGATCTTTAACTGCAATATGGGACATAATAAACTGAGTCCAATGGAGTTTCTATTATTCCAGGAAAAAAAAAGCAGATAATACCATTATTTCTTTTGCAGCAGTATCAGCAGAACACAGCATTAAATACTTTTCAGACACCACGAAAAGGAACCCAAAGAATTTATGCTGAATGTATAAATGCTATGAAATGCAACTACTGTGGTACAGAGACATTATGGCAATTCATGAGTTCAGTTGTGAGAGTTGCCCAAAACAGGCTAAAGCATTTAGTACCAGTACAGTAAAGGTGCAGGGAAGGTTAGTAGTACTCATTATTATGTGATCTGGAAAACTGATGACCAGAATGAGACATTTGTCCCTAAGAACTTTCTGGAGATTGACCATGAATAGTGCTTTATCCATAAGATTACTAACAGCTTTGACAACAAAGCAGGATGAAAAAATTGAATACCAAAGACAGACTAGAATAGAGGAGAAATTTCGAAGGGAGGAATACTACTCTAATATATCTTCTTTTATTAAAATAGCCATGAAAAGTATCACTGCAGTTGCAGAAGAAACTTGCACTGGTAAAAAGGTAAAAAGTCACTCAGTCAAATCCAGAGTCTGGAATATTACTGTAAAGCATTGCTCTTATTAGAAACTTAAGATTTTGTGCAGTCAAATTTAGGTCATCTGTCCCTCAGGAGCAAAGATAAGATCTCTAATTTGATCCCAGAGTAACCTGATGGTTTGTCACCCTTCCATCAGAGAGGAAAAAGATTAATTTGATCACTGCAGTGAAAGGGGCAGAGGAACCTAACTATGCAGTATTTATTTGGCTGGGAAGCAAACAAAATAAATGTCACATTGTTATTTTGACACTAACCTCAGCTTACTACTTATGGTCAAACCAAAAGCTGTATTTAGACAGGTAATTAAATTAAGTTCATTCCTCTTCAATTGCAGGCCAGATTAGTATCACTCTGCCATAATGCAATGCTGAGAGGATACTTAGTCGGCAAAAATCACTGCTTTGATGTGTTTTGGGATGTGGTATTATAATTAAATTATGCTGACTTTAATTTATTAACAGCTCTATTTTCTGCACATTTAGGTTTTAATGCAAAAAGTACTAAATAACACAGTGTTAAACTGCAGGACAAATTATTAACACATGAACTCCTGATTATTTTTATTTCAGGTGCTGTTTAGAAGGCATTTGTCCAACTTCACTTCTTTTCATGTTTTGCTAAAGACCTGGCTCAATTTCTGAGGGTCAGAATCAGTTTCAGAGTAAGCAGTTTACAATCATTTTCCCACTGTGAGGGACTGAGAGGTATAATGGGAGAACACGGCTTTGGCTTCTATTATTCGTGTTTATTTGTCTTACATTAATATCCAAGGTAAATATCAAGATTTATGCACTATACTGAGACTATACACTATACTATTACAGAGAAGCTGCACAGAAAGAAATCCATCCTCAAAATGGACTTTACAGCCTAAATATAGTTTGTATCCTCTTAACCTTTTCAGTATCTCTACCATTTTGCAGGCATGAGGAACAATCTGCAAGACCCACATTAATCTGTTAAGTACTTCTTGAAGCAATTGTTATCTTTGCTAGACCTGTCTGGACATGGTGGGATTGCTAAGAGGGCATTTAAAAGGACTTTCCTCATTGTTCCATATTTGAAAGAGTCACTCAAGGCCAAGTTCATTTCCTCTTTTGTTTGATGGACATGAGACCAAAGTACTTTTGTGCATCACAGAAGCTTAATTCTACTGAACTGCTTTCAAGATATATTTAAATCACTAAGCATTCTCTACCTAAGCCTAATCCCTCAGACTTCTGAAAAAAAAACTTGATTCTTGGCAAATAGATATAATCACTCTTTTTCTCTGTGAAAATGTAAGTCCACAATTAGCTCACATGAAGAGACACAGATCAGAAGAGCTTTTAAGTGCAATTTTCTTACAAATCTTTAGAATAAAAGTCATCACATGCAGCCAAGCTTTCCTGGATAATTTTGTAAAGAAACTGATGTGAAGGTCAGATCCCCTCACTGGGTCACAACCTATTTGTTTTTCCATCTCTGCAGTACTAGGGAAAATACTGTCCACTTGAGAGCACAGTTCAAGAGTTCATGTGCCAGATACTGGTGCTCCAGGAATTTCTGTCCCTCCTCATTGCTGGCACAGGTTCCTCTCATTTTCAGAAATGAAATAAGGTTTTGGTAGATATTTCTGAGTTTTCACCCCATAGAGGAGATTAATAAACCATGAATTAGAGCAGAGGCTTGATTTGACAAAAACCCTCTTTCCTATTAGAAGTATTTTATTAATATGGCATCCTACAGGGATCTCTGAGATTGGGCAGCTGCTCTACTTGGTTTACTCTTGTATGGCTGTTATTGCACAGCTCTTCTCTGGTGCCCTGGTTCAACACAAAAACATGCATGGTTACTTATCCAGATCATTCCACCATCAAAAAGAATAAAAGATGGTTTTGTAAAGCGTGTCTGAATTACTGCTTGTATAGGCTTTAAAGCCTACCACCCTTTCAGAAACCTTTTCCTACTGCATTTTTCTTGCAGAATTTCAGAAATAGCTTGCCAAAATTACACACAAGCTGCCATGAAGTTCAGAATATGAAAATAAAGTGATTTTTTCTTTGATTGATGGCCAGCTTGTTCTCCCAAGATGTGACTAATGCAGCTACAGAGCAGTGGGAGAAGGTCATTAAGGCATGTATTGATTTCCTCTGAATTCTGGACAATACATCAACAATCTTTGCTACTTCTACTAGAAATTTTTAATTGAAACAACCAGAACCAAGCGGTCAATCACTGGTTTCCCTTGGAGCTGAGGCCATTTTGCATTGATATTTCAGATGGAATAGAAACCATAAAGCTGCATTGTGTTATGCATGCTATTAATAACATTTAGACTGTGATGATATAGCAAATGTAAACAATGATAATCATTGAATATTTTTTAATAGTTCTGCTGCTGCCAGACAGCTTTTGGGCACCATGATAACAGAAGGATATAAAGCTGTTTTAAATCCTCCATTTTGCTCCTCCAGATGAGAAGCAGTTGGGTTCACTTGGCTTCTTCAGCTAGAGAGGAGACAGGAGACTTCACTGGGGTCTGCAGCTTCCTCACAAGTGGGAGAGGAGGGGCAGACACTGATCCCTTCTCTGTGGTGACCCATGCCAGAACCCGAGGGAATGGCCTGAAGCTGTGTCAGGGGAGGCTTAGATTGGATATGAGGAACAGTTCTTCACCCAGAGGGTGGTCGGGCTGGAACAGGCTCCCCAGAGCAGTGGTCACAGCACCCCTGACAGAGCTCAGGAGTTTGGACAATGCTCTCAGGCACATGGTGGGATTCTGGGGTATTGTGCAGAGGCAGAAGTTTAACTTCAATGATCCCTGTGCATCCTTTCCAATTCAGGATATTCCATGATTCTAGATCAAGAAACCAGGTACCATAAAATGCAATTCATCTGCAAGAATGAATGTACTCTGGGGCCAATATCACATAAATATTGTGAAAGATGAATTTCACTCTGCTGAGTATTGTACACTCTTTTGAATGCTACAACTTCCACAATAAGACCAAAAAGAGAAAAGCAATCCTCTACCCATTTATAAGAGTGTCTCCAGGACACAGAATTTCCAAAACTATGTGCTACTTCTTTCTCTGTGCCACTTTCAAAGCTGATATGTTTGTTGTCCCTGCTGTACCAAAACAGAAAATGAAAATATCTCTCTTAAAATTGAACATATCTGTTTTTTATTCAAACATTGTATGAGGATATGCATCTCCTTGACATTTATTTTGCATGATAATCTACCATTTGCACTATTTTGGCATGATAGTCTACCATTTGCACAATATTATAGTCAGTCACACATAATGCTCATGATGAAGGATAGGTGCTCTTATTAACATCAAAGTGCTTACAAATTATAGCTATTTTTTTTTATTAGCTTGTTCCAATCTATTTGAAAAGGCTACCGAAAGGTGTCCTACAGAAACAGCAGCAACCAGCATCGTTTGGGATGGTTTCTTTCCTGTAGCACTCTCCTCCCCTGATTTGCACTGAATGCATCCTAACACTCCTGACTTTCTTGCCTCCTTCCTAATAAGTCAACTACTAATTAATCAAATGCTGATTTTAATTGGAAACATTTCTTCATTAATTTGAAAGATGATTGAAAGATACTTTACTCAAGCATCACCTTCTGTTCTTCCAAAAAAGACTGTTACAGTACTCCTGTTTCAAAATGTATCACATCATATCAAGCTCACAGATCTGCTCATGTAAGGAGGGGGAAAAAACCCACACAAAAACAGGCAAAAAAACCTCAAGAGCTGTATTTTTGTAATGCTTCACCAAATCAACAAAAACACAATAATACTGCAACCTGAAGAGCATTCAAAGTTAAGAATTGCTTGCCAAATTTAATTCAATGTGTTTTGCTGGCTTTCTCACAAGTCTGACACAAGCTTATGCTCACTGACAATGTTTACAAACATGCAAGTGCAGAATAACCTCAGGGTTACTACACTGTGCTACTAGGTGCATAAAAAACTGCGTTGTGAAGTGGCTTAGTCTGACACTCATGGAACGCATAGCCTTTGTTGCATTTTTAAGCAGAAGTTCAAGAATTTATTTTTTTTCCAATTCCCCAAACTCTAATCTAGGTAATGGCTCCTGCTAGCACAGAGCTGGAGCTGATTGTCCTCACACACCAAGCATCAGTAAGGCATTTAAGTACTGGCAGTGAAAATTACAGCAATTCCCCCCACCTGCAAAGAAAATGTATTAAAACCAATCTATAGCAAAAAGAATGTTGGATTTCTTTGTAATAAACAAGCAAAATCAAAAATCCCAGCTGAAAGTTCATAAAACTATTGAACTCATTGAGGACAAAAGATCTACACTTAAGATCATTCAAGTAGTTATTAAAATCAAGCCAATTAGTCACAAAACAGCCACCCTCTCTTTTTCCTTTTTGCAGTACCAGACACAAAATCTCAAACTTGCTGAACATAATCCCACATTTTAAAGTGGTGATTTACAAAACACCTGCAGATGTTGAGTACAGCAGGCTCCCTCTGACCTCCCTTGAGATTACATCATCTAAGTTTTAGGACCTACATGTGTTGAACTTAAACATCTAAAATATTACTAAAAGGACTTTTACTGCAAATTTTCTATGCTCTCATGAAGCTTTCTAAGCCTAGGCAAATTACCTATGTAACTGAAAGAACTAATTGATGTTCTGATATATGGAAATATGCTTTTTGGTGGAACAGATGTTAAGAGCTTTGTTTCATAATTTGTCAACTTTATTAAATGTCACCAAATTTGTTTTAAAACTGAGTTTTCTTATTGTGATCCAGAGTATATTCCCTGAGCAAAGCCTATTTGTTGAATGTGTCCCAGGTTTTAAAGCCTTTCTCCTCCTGTAACTGAAAAAATTAAAATATCTGGAGTAATGGTCATGGCCAGACTAAATAAATTCAACCAGGTAGTGTTTTGGGTTTCGTATTTTCCTCCTTCAATGGTCATAAGTCAAGATTTGTTCCAGCACTGGAAATACTCAGGCATAGTAGAGCAATGACATCATTTTGAGAGCAGATTGGACCCTAGGGATTTAAATAGAAAACTACTAAAGCTTTCAGTAACATAATTACAAATTTATATTCAAATTAGATCTTTTGAACTACATAATTCTTCTGATTACTGGATTCAAGGTAAAGGACATTAAAAAAAATCTTTATTATTTTCCCTTTATGGATGGTGGCTTTCTAGACAAACATACTGACTGCAGCATAAAGCCAAATTTCTTTATTAAAATGTCAAATGCTATTCTTTCCTAAATTTCTCTGAACAAAGAAGGTTTTAGAAGAAATACCTGACCATCAAATGGATTTCCAATCATTAAATAAGCAAACTGATGAAAAAGAGAGCTGAAAAGGAATACTATACTGCATTGTAGTTTTTTTTCCCTTTCCTAAAACTGGTGGTTGTTCAGTGGTCATAAAATAGCATCCACAGACAAAAAGGCACCAATTCCATATAATACATTTATTGAAATAATAAAATTATCTGAACCAAAGGCTATGTTGTTATTAAAATGAGACAATACATAGTACTAATAGCTTCATAATTTTGTGCAATACTTTGCCAAGCCTAAAACAGAGCAGGCACCCATTCCACAACCTAAATTCAAGTAATGAAACATGACAAAATTCAACAGAAATTATAGGTGAAAATATAAAAATCTAGGAAAAAAAAATAAAGTGAATGAGTGAAATCACAATTCTATCAGCATTCATATAAAAGCTCCCCAGCACAGTAAATGAGGCTGTGATATTCACCTTCATAAACTGCAAGTAGTTTTTTTTGTTGTTTGCTTCATTTTAAAATATATTTTCCTGACTGAATAGAAAAGACAGGGCCAAGCAGGACATATCCAGTAGGCAGAACTGTGCACTGCAGAGTGTATTGGTTATCCTCTCTATGGTGTGCCCAGTGAATCCTTCAATGCAATGAGATTTGTCACCCAAGTGAGGCTGCCCAAGCTGTTCCCACGACACAAGAAGGGCATGGAGAACAGCACAGAGAAAGAAGTCATCCAGATCCCTTTCAATTGCCATGTGAACACAGAGGTACAAGGAAAAGGAAATTTCAGAGTTTTCACCTAAACTATGACAATTTACTCCATAAAATGTATTTTTATTTCAGAAGTTATGTCAATGTGAATCACACAGGGAAGAAGAGAAGTGTGTTCTTCCACTACAGCTGGATGTCATCACCTCTGCAGTGGTAAAGCCTTACAGAACACAGGTGAAAGATCTGCCTCAGGAGGATGAACCAGAATTTGCCACTGACCTTTATTTGCCAAAAACTATAGATGAAGACCAATAAAAAGAATATTTTAAAGGATTCAATTTTTTTAAAGGAATGTCAAAGTGTTCTGTTGAAAGGATTCAACTCCTATTAATAAAAAAGCTGTCCAACCAGTTAGAATTTAACTTTTTTCCTACAAATGCCAGTATTTTCAGTGCTCACTAATCAATTTAAAAAAAAAAAAAAAAACACACCAAAAACCCACAAAAAACTCATAGGTGCTCGAATTTTCTTATCTTTTCAGAAATTGTGATAGAACAAAATAGACTCATTAGCATTCATATTTTCCTTAACTGAAGTGATAATGGACCATCTAGCTTGTCAATCTGGTGTGTAACAATATTTTTCAACTGACTACCCCAAATTAATTTATGCTGAGAATGGAGCTCAATGCACCTCATTATAATAGTCTGCGCCATGCAATTCAAAGATAAATATACACATTTTTATCTCTGAGTAGAATAAACCTGGAATAAGCCTCCTAAAATTAATTGAGGTTACTGCAGTCTTACTCTGATGTCACTCAGATCTGTGTGTGGTCTAGAATTAATACAGAATGTTTGCACAATGGTAAATGGATCTTACTGCAGGAAGGGATTCTGATATTTGTGAACGGCATGAAAGTTCCTCACCTAAGGAAGAGATTAAGCAATCACCACCTAAGAAGTGGGGCCCACATCATTTGGTTGTGTGCATATATTTGATTGTCCCTGCAGAGGAGTCACTGTTGGCTGTTGGTCTCCACAATTTCCATTATGCTCCAGAATAAAAAGACTGACTTTGAGCCACCATTTCAGTCTTCCTAGAAGAGTCATAACTGGACATTCTAGACCTTGAACTTACAAAAACAAACTCAGTTATCCCAGTCTTACACATTAGCCCATAGAGGGCTGCATTCTTCACTTTTCAGCACTATAAAATGAAAGCTTTCAAATGCATTGTCTTAAAACTAATTTACCAAATCTTACCTATATTGCAGAGAAGTATATACATCTATACTACATCTGAAGAGAAAGTAGCTGCTCTATTTTACAAAAAAAAAAAATTAATTGATCATGAATTAAACAAACCAGCACAGCTGATTAGAAATAAGGAAAGAGAGATAATAACGCAGTATGTATTCTGTGTGTAAATGTTAGAATAACTGTTTGACTCTTCCTTTTCTGTTTAGATGACTACTATGTAAAACTCAATTAATAGCCCTGGCAGGAGGAGTCTCTCTTTGTTTTTCAGGAATGAGTGACTTTATGCAGAGTCTTCCCAGCAATATGTGTGGTATACCCGAGGAGCACAGAAAAAACAAGCACCTGGGACCAGTACAAGTTCCATTGATGCTGATGGTTCCCTCTTCATATGGCCGACAATTTTAATAAAAAAATATTAAATCCCAGAGTGGGTTTAACTTTATCATTCAATATAACTGACACTGCAGGAAGTGCAATATGCAGTTAGAAGGAAAATTAACTGTGTTCTAGATAGCATATCCATCATGCATGAGCAGTGTAACAGCTTGGGGTAATCACAACAGCTTTTTTCATTTAGCTAAAAAAAATATTGAAAACAGAAGTTAATCAACTATACTGTGAAAAAAATACTCCTTCCATCTTAAATCATACTGACTTCCATCTAACTGTGAAGGTGCTCATGGGCAAGTCTCTCCACCAAGGATGGAAGCAGAAGACTGCTGCTACTCTAAATGACCAAGACATTATAGGAATGGTTCTTTTTGAGAGATTCTTTGTGTCTGTGAAAGCTTTCCTGATGTTGGTAAGCAAATAATTTCAGCCTGTCCCAATCTTAGCCCATTGCCCATATGAGCTGTAGCCTTCTGGCACTCTTGCTACCTGTGCACACCAGCACTTCTGCCTCCAGAAGCCGGGGCAGAACGGGGCACATTCACTCCTGACCAGCCCCAGCAGCTGCAGCACTCAGTGCTGGCTCACAAGGTGAGCTCCTGCTGTGCCACATCCATCCCACAGCTCAGCTGGCACAAGGATTTACCCGCAGTAAATCCTGGGATAGTGACAGGGGAAACATTTGCGTTTCTAAATGTATCAGCTATTGTGCTTCAGTTTCCAATTTAATATTATGGCTTCTGGCATTCACCTTCACGTACTTGGACAAGGGGGAAATGTTTTTTTCAGTCATTACCAAACTAATATATTGAAATGCTTTTCTTGCACGTGATGAATAACTAGAAACAACACATTTCAAAAGCCTCAACAATTACAAACTAGAGACAGCACCCACTGTGTGTTGCAGTAACCTAACAGTTCCTTGGACAGAAGATTCACTGATTAAATGAATGTCTGATATATAAAAGTTCGCCACAAGATCTAATAAAAACAGCTTAAGACTTTCAAGTGAACTAAGATTATAGTTACAGGTTACCCTGGTTACAGCTGCTGGTGAATTTCAAAACCAGTTTGAGTTAGCCTGAATCATTCATTGCATGCCTTAGCTAACATGAAAGAAAAAAACCTGAATTATCACTTGGGAAAGCAATCTTGATCTGAAGTGCTGTTATTAAATGTAAACAAATTTTTAATTAGGTTTTTTTCAATGACTTCAGGTTGTCCTATTATTGATAGTACCTCAATTGTTATTTGCAAAAAAGCAGAGGCTTTGCTAAATAAGTTATAGAAGTCTTTGTAATTAATTTTGATGTGATCTA
Organism: Acridotheres tristis; assembly: GCA_037013685.1. Classification (NCBI taxonomy): domain Eukaryota; kingdom Metazoa; phylum Chordata; class Aves; order Passeriformes; family Sturnidae; genus Acridotheres; species Acridotheres tristis. The sequence continues at coordinate 5,183,594 of CM072889.1, read as the reverse complement.
CTCCTCTTGATAAATCCATTGGGAAATTAACTCAGCTGGATACTACCACAGTTATTTGTATTAAACTCTCTCTAATCTTCTGCAGATAAATTTACTGTGATAAAATATATGGACTAGGAAGAATTCAAAAAGCTGTATTTCAGCTAACCATTAAAAATTCAATGAAATATCATGAAACCTACTCAAAAAACTAAGTATTAATACTTAAGAAATTGTGAAGGAATGTAGCAATTGTTCAGTTAAAAGAGATCAAAGAGAGGGGAACAGTCATTTTCCCAGCAGACAGAACAAAGATTATCTCTCTTTTGAAATATGCTAAATATTTATCCAGATAATAAATGTTGTTTTTTCTAGACCTAACTCATCTTCTGTATTACTGTTTTATGGGAGAGGTCCTGACAGAGGGATTTAATACTGGGGGAAAAAAAGAGAGACATTTAAATAGTATAGAAGAATTGCATAGGGAAGTTTACCTAATGTCAATCTTCAGTGTGCCCTGAGCTTAAACCACTCTGAGGATGAAGCTCTCTGAACTTCACAATCTATTTTGGCCGTTATTCATGAGCTAATATTATAAATTACCTTCCTTGGCACAAAGGCAAAAAATTAAATCAAACAGTGTTCTTTCTATGTGGAAGCCCCAAAATGAAAGCAATCTGAAGATCAATCACTGACAATTCTAGCTCTTACTAAAAGTCAGCAATTTTATGAATAGCAACATTTCCTCATCCAGGACCTTACAGGGCAACAAACTCCTATTCTGCAGTCTTGCAAACATCTGTTATCAGTAACAATTTTCCCTACTGTTTATATCATCCTCCAAGAAGAAAAGAAACAACCATGGGTTCACTGACAATTGAGACCAGATTTGGATGCATTTGAATTTTCTTCTAGTTGTCAATAGCTCATTAAATGTAACAGCTTCACAACCAAGACCTAGAAATGAAATATATAAATTAAGGCATTTTAATATTTAGGCATGTATTAAAAGTATAAGAATTTTCTAAATGCCAGATGAATGGCAAAGGTAAATGGTTATCAGTCCAGTTTCTCAAAGTGACACAGCAGGTTTAACAGCTGTGTGCCAGAACACAATGCTGAAGTTCCTTGAGAACCCAGGACTCTTAACTTAGTAAGCTTTTCACTTGTGCCTGTGGCTCCTTTTAAAGATATTTGGTGTTTTCTTATGCTTCTTCAAGTCCATATTTCCCATTCTCCTAGATATCCTACAGTCGAAAACTAAGTTAGATGAATTTACTCCACACCCTTTCTGTTGAAGCAGAGCCAATATGAATTTAGTGTAAGACTAAAGTTAAATGTACAACAGCTTCTAGAATAGGGCACCTCCTGAGTCTTTGTTTCCACCTTCAAGAATTATCACATTTCGTTAACGAATTGCCCAACACCTCCTTATGATAACCCAGTTTGTTCTCACTCCAGCATTTCCATTTCAACAACCCTTTCCTCCTGCTGCTCAGTCTTCTCTTTGTAGATTTCTGGACTGAAGTTGAAGGATTTGCTCTCCATCCCTCTCCCTCATTTAGTCCCTCCTGACTTCAATATATTACACAAAACCCCTTCCTTTCCCCTCTATTCTGGTAATTAGATTTTGGACTTTCCTGTTAAGGAAACTTCCCAGTCTGACCATTCACAAGACAGGCAGCTACACTCACACCACCCCAGACTGTCACTGCTGGGACTGAAGCCCCTGTGAAGGTCCCTGTGGGTCTGCCCCACACTCACACCAGGTTTCCCACAGCTGAGTCTCAGCTATCTCATTCCATAAAACAATTTATTCCTGGTGCAGTGACACAGAAACAACTCAAGCTGCTCTCCCCAAGGAGGGAGCCTGAACAAAGCAAACCTAGGCTTTTATCTTCTCTCACCTCAAGCAGGGGAAAGTCTGAGGTTTCAGCTCCTGCCAAGACTGAGTGCCTTCACCTGGCTGAGCCACAGCCCCCTTTGTTCTCCAAAGGGTCAGCAACTCACAGCCTCTTGCCTCGGGTCAGAGCTCACCTGCAGCTGCTCCCCAGCCACCTGCACGGAATGGATTCCTCAGCACTGCTCTCTGTTGGAGTCCCCAAAGGTCCATTCTTCCCACTCAGATGGGGTGGTTGAAAATGATCTATGTAGTTTTACTCCAAACAAATGAACAAACAAATTGAAACAGAGTCAGTAGAGCAGCCTATACTTTACAGAGGTAGCTAACTGCTCAATAACCTCAAGTTTAGTGGCAAAACATCCTCTAGCAAATGGAAAGCTCATTTGAAGTGGTAAATCAGCAGGGACTCAACCAATACCCTCATACAAGTGTGGCAGACCCACTTGCACCTGATATGCACTTTGCAGTTCAAAGATAACAGTTTATGGTCAGGAAGGGCTGTGAGACATTATGTTCTTCCCACTGTAAATACAATTGGGAAACAGCTAATGGACATATCAGGGAGCAGCAGAAACAGTTGTTCCACAACGGCAGACAAAGCAGGAGCTGAGGCTGACCAAACAGCAATCTTACCCGTCAGCATCCAGGCAGATCTGGGCTGTGGATGCTCGGTGGCTGTCCAGTGATCCTCTGACAAGCTGCAAAAACAAAACAAGTCCAAGGTAAATTCTGAAACCCCATTTGGTAAGTTGGGACAGAAGGAAACAGGGCTAGCCACCACTCAGCTCAGAGAAGGAGTAGGAACCTCTGCTACAGCTCCTGAAGAAGAGAAAAGCAGAGGGGGTGTGGGTGGTGATCTGTAAGAGTGACCAGGGCTTTTGCACCACTAATTAGTGGTTTGTCTCAGTGTCGTCTGTTTCTGTTCGTAGTCAAGATTATTAGAAAGGCAACTGATCCAGATTCTCGTGTTCAGACTTGGATGTTTATGATATCTTATCAAAATTTACAGAAAGCATTGTAGCACTTCTAGCTGCTTGCTAGAAGTAGGAAAAATGCCTCTAAACTGAGCCTGTTTCAAGGCCTTTTAAAGCTAAACAGACCAATAAAAGTTTAAGCCCTATATTATGTATACTCTTAACCCAATAATAGATTCCCATGACCCTTGGAGTGACTTTCAACTGACCAATCTAAAGGTAACTATCTAAGTTCCGTGAAGAAGGAGGAAGAGAAGAAGATGATCAAGAAGAAAGACACCACCCAAAATTCTCCATCTTGTCCCCTAACTACCACTATACTGTAAAAACCTCAAATTTAAAACCCATCACCCAGTGAAAATACACACATCTAACCCACTACACATTTATGATTTCTAACACATTATTTATATTTAAGTCTTCTCCAAGGTTTCAGGTCCAATGCAGTGTTTTCCAAGGGGTCTGTGACTGGAAGCACAGAGAGCTCAAAAACTCCAGTTTCCTGAGATCCAACAGTGATCCCAGATGGGGCTGCTCTAGACAGCCAAGGCTTGTTAATGTACTCAGGGCCCTGGAAAAACACTCACCTGCAGAGGGCAGTGTCCTGCACCAGCAACTGGGGTCAGGTTCTCTTAGCAGGAACGTTTAGGAGGGGATGAGGATGATTTCTGCCTTGGAAGATGTGCCTGTTCCATGCACACACATCCTGGACCCATGGCACTCACATCAGGGGCCCCTAAGGTGCTTGTACCCCATGAGAAACGAGAGCTGCTGCTGCAGCCAGGGGCACAAGGAGCTGCCAGCACCTTCCCAAAGATGTGCCAGGAGCACAAGGAGCTGCTAGCACCTTCCCAAAGGTGCTTGGGTTCAGGCAAGGGCTTAAAAAGTGGCACTGTTGATCCTGTCTGAACATTCCCTGCACAGCTTTACATTGTTAGCAAACCTTATTAATCCTTTAACAGAGTAACCTTCTTATGAACTAATGGGTTAGGACGAACAGTTCCTAGACAAATAACTATATTATACATACAGAATTATGTGCTTGCAACAATTCATCCTTCTTTTCCTCATATGAAACATTCTTTGCCTGGTACCTCGTTGAAATAACCTAACCCATCACTTTTGTGAAGCTAAAAAAAGATTTATAGCAGCTGGAATCTGCCTGTAGACCACATTTTAGCTCCCAAAACAATTTAAATACTTTGCTATACTGGAGGTTTTTCGTCTAGAGACAGAACATCTTTAAAAGAAAATAAAATCTGACAAAAATAAAGGTTCTAACCAATACAGTCTGGCCTGATAAATATAGGCAAGGAAAGACATTTACTCATGTTCTGCACCATAGCTAAGTGAACTTGGAGTAAAAGATTATTTTCCACTATAGGTTTAATATGAATCTCGTTTTGTTCCTGGGTGAAAAAGAAAGGCCAAAAGAAAACAGAAGTTACTGGACGTATAATTTTGGTAGAGAAATGTAATAATTTTCATCAGAAATATATCTATAGTAAAATGAAAGTTTTTAGAACTTAGTTCTGCCTGAGATGCAATCTTGATACTGTATGTTTAATGTTTTCCATTTTCTGAGCAAGTATATTAAAAGTTACTAGATGGAAGGAAAAGCAAATCCCGGACCACTGTAAAGTATTTTTTGCATCAGTTTTTCAAAGTAAAGAGCATTGAAAACTGTAATTTAGTTCTGGGACTTTAGAATTTCCTAACAAAAGTACCATTATTATGATTTTTTAAAATCAACCATCAATTACAAACAAATAGTTCACTTGATTTATGCCAGTGAATCTCCAAAAAGGTGAAAAATTTGCAAAGACAAATTTCTCTAAATAAACTTTTCACATACAGTTTTAAGGCCTCAAAATTTATTGCTACAAAATTATAGACACAGAGAGTTTAATGAGCATATTCATGCTCTTAAATCTGTGGGGGGAAGAAAATGAAAGGTACTTAGCATGTTTCTGAGACCTTCTCCTGACATAAAAAACAGAAAGTGTCCAGTGCTGTGTAGTCACTGATCAACACTGATGTCCCAGAGTGAATCCACAGACACACATCAAACACGGGTGCTGGGAATTTCCAGTGCCTCCAAGTCTAAGTGGCAAATGCCAGAATTGGAAACACCTAAGATTCCTTTGGCACTTGACGTTCAGGTCCAGTTTTTGTTAGATAAGCTCACTTTGGGAATTAGCTTTTATTACTCCATTCTTACAGCATGAAAAGTGAATAATTTCATTTCTGTATTTTAATATTTTGTCTTTATGATTTTTTTCTTTTTTAATTCCTTTAGCTATGCTTCCTCCTACTGCAAAAAGAATTCACCAACTTTAATCAAAATTCTGGCATTTAAAGGCAACTTGATATGTAAACAAAACTGTATTGTTATTATTTTCTGAAAAGCGGGAAAATATTGCTCTCTAATAGAAACAAAGAAGGAAAGAAAATTATTTGAAACATTAAAATGTGTCTGCAACAAACCATTTAAATAACAATAGCAAGAGAGAGAATTACCGAAAGGATAATGAGAAAATAACTTAGCAGTTGGTACAAAGAGCGTTTATATGTGAAGACTTTCCCTCCTAGATTTGTGGTTTCCACAAAACAAACAACACTTGGAGGATACAGACAAGGGAAAGCAACTCAGTCAAGGAACTCTTTACAATTTAAGGTGACCCTGGTGTAAAGCAAAATGTGCTAACATTTGTCTTAAGAGTTTTCTTTCCCACAGAACTTGAGCTAAATACAGGCACATACAATGGTAATGTGCAAACCCTCTGTTCATATCCAGCTGAGGGTTTTAACTGCTGTGAATTTCTGTTTCACTTACCCTGCAACCATCAGCATCATACTGTAGGTATGAGTTGGTTTGAAAATGTTTCTAGTCACATTTTGCCAAGGTTTTCCTTTTTTAATATGCTCTTGGACCTTTGTTTCACCAGGTACTGTTCAGAGGATGCAGGATCTGATTTGGAAGGATTTAAGGGGGCCTTCCATGTAATTTTGTGCAAACTGTATTGACAATAATAAAGTCTAATATACAGAGAGTGGGATTAAATGGAATAAACTTGAGGCAAATAGTTTTCATAATGGAGCTCTTCAGCTTCAAGTTCCTCAAGTTCCTATAATTACTTTTTCAGTCTTTTTACAGTGAGGAAATGCCATTTTCTCCATTTTATAGAAGAAAAAAAACAAAAAAAACACCACATGGGAAGATTATTTGGACACATCAACATCACCCTGGAATATTTACTTGAACCTGTGACTCCTACATTAAACTAAATTATAAAAATAAATATTATAGTTAGTTTCCTTTCATCTTCATTTCTGGTTGATGAACAATTTGAAAGATTGAATGCTCTGCCCCATGGTCAAGAGTCCCCTCTCCTCACAGTAATATTCCTTTGTCTTTTTTTGAGGACAGACAAGATGTGGAAACTGCATGAAAAATTTACCTATAAAGTTAGTCCAACAGGCCAGAAGTAGCAAAAATAATGTTGTGTGAATACAGTGAAATAACAGACCATCTGAGTTTATAGAACCATCACCTGAACACTTTCCACTACCATTAAATTCATGTCTCAAATAGAAAAGAGTTTCAATGGGGTAAAATGCCCTCTCTTGACTAACATCTTCATTACAGAGAACCATACAGCTCAGAAGAGAATAGTGTGTTGCTGTTGGTTCCTAATGGGTGCTTATTATCCCCAGGCATGCTGCAGTGGGAGAGTACTGCTGGTGATTAATGATTTAACTGCTGCAAAAGAGCAACGGCAGAAATGTCCATTCTCGTTTTTTTATCAGATACACCACTAAAGTGTAAATATCCAAGTATTTTTAGAGGAGGACACTTTGGAATCAATAAGGAATAGACTCAGTCACCTTAAGAGCCATATAATTTGGAGTTTAGAAGTTATACCTTTTATGAACTGATAGACTTCTCCCTACTGGCAATTTAAGTTACAGAATAGCTTCATTTTTGAGATGAGTTGTTTTGGAAACATCTTGTCAGAGAAAGAACTATTCTATCTGTGCTGAAAATAGACCACCCAGTCTGGGCTGAGTATGCCACATGCATTACAAATTGTGGCTCATCTAGTCTAGTCCTGCAGCAACTCCAGCTTTAGAATCACACTGTTTTAAAATTGTTTTGACTGAGATGACATGGCTCAGGTCTATGTAATTCAGTGCATTTTTGGTGAGGCCACTTTTCTGCAGGTGAGGTCCAACTTTCTCTTTCAGCTCTGCCGGTGTTTTTCTACCTGCAGAGACCTGCAGCTGCCTAGGAGTTTCCATGCTGTTAACAAAATCATGTGTGTCAAAGATAAAATTCTCATTTCCAATGAAGGAGGGAAGGAATAACTGCAAAGCCCAAAGCTCAGACACCGTGGCATTAATCTTGCATATTAAAAATACAGGTTCAGGCTATTAATCTGGAGCAGCAGTTAAAGCATGAGCTTCCTGTATGAGGTATTCTAAGCATTTTAAGTGCTGAGTGCGTGGCTGTTTTCAGGTAGACAATTTTCTGTCTCCTTTTCTTTGTTGATAATGGCCATTTTATGAATGTCTTTTCCTATCTCTCATTTTGACCAGGTCTTCCATTTTGCATCTGTCCCAAGTTTAGGATCAGAAAGATTCAGTTTAGGGGATTCAGCAATTTTCAAACAGAAAACCTCTAAATCTTTTACAGAACATTCCCAGGTGATTCTACTTGTGAATATTTATTACCCTGAAGGCTTCCACTTCACTGAATTTCAAAGGTCTTTTGCAAGCAGATGAGGTGCTGAAAACATTTAGACAAAGGTTACTAGAACCCTCTATAATATGAAGTGGCAGGCAGCCTAAGAAAAAGAATTGCAACTACTTCTTGCAACAAAAATTACCTAGGATAGCACTGCAATAATTATGGCATTAGAGAACATGAATATCTTCAATTCCCAGATGGACAGTTGTCCTGTAACCCACAGATTTTCTGGGATAATTCCCCCTTTTGATGGATTCAAGTGCCCTGGCCTCTGTCCTTTCAGAATATCAGAAAAGAGCAGCTCCAGGCAGAGGCTCCCTGACCCAACTGTTGCTTTGTCACATATCACAAACTAATATCAGCTAAACCAGCACAACTCGTAAAGCACAACCTCATTAATTACCAATGCTGCATAATGGCTTTGTGCAGGTCTGAGGTCATCATCATAATTGCCAGGAAAAGAATATTGTACATCTAGTCCTGAGACATCCACAGTACTATTTCCAAGTGTGACTCATCATTCCTCTTTAAATTCAAATCCAGGGGTTCAGATTTCAATCAGGACATTTCTTTTCAACCAGAAGTCAAAAGTCCTAAAACCCCCAGCAGTTTTAAGCTGTGAAATTCCTCTGACTCCTGTGGAACAGTTTCTGCCATTAAACGATGTGAATGATAGCAGAATTAGACATCACCTCTCTGAACACTCATACCTGCTTCTCTCCAGCATCTGCTGCTTGTGCTCTCTCAGTGCTTTCAGGACCTGCTGATAGTCTGAGCAGCAATCCGCTCGCAGCAATTCAGCTTCACTAGGTACTGCAAACCCATGCTGCTTCGCCATTACATTTCTTTTCCCTTATTTTGTCACTCTTTAATGAAATCATTAATTTTCCCGAGATTACTTTTTCAGTATTAAAAATGAACATAAAACCCCCTGCCTAATTAATCTTCCAACCATCCTTCCTCATTTCACCAATCATAGATTTTTCGGAGCCACGTTTTCTTAAGCAGCTTATGTAAACCAAATCATCACTATGTTTGTGTCTCCTTCCTCTCAAAAATCTTGCAGTATAACCCCATAACACTCCCTATCTCATTTCTTTCTTCCATGTTTCCATCTTAATAAAGCAATGGATGAAACAAAGTTACTAGCAAATAAGACAACAATGTATTCTCAGCCTCTGATAGCCTTGCTATAGTTTTCTCAAACAACGCCTCTTAAATTGCTAGCTGGATCTCTCTCTTTTTAAATTTTGGATATCTGCTTGTTTCTTCCCAGACTTGAACTTCCATCTAACATTTGGTCAATAAAACATGCAGGAGGAAACAGAAAATAACCTTGATTTTCATCTCTGGCTCCTATGGTGTTTCAGCAAAAGGAAAGTCAGTTTCCTCTGGCAAAAATTGACAAATCCACAACATTCTAAGAGTGCATTTCCTACATGTTTCTAAAATACTTCAATGCAATATTTCGCTTTATTTTTGCTTCGTGAGAGAAACTATTTGTATAGATTTTCCTTTCATCTCAACCAAAGAAAATCATGTGTCTAGTACTTGTCATATGTACATGGCCATACTGGCAGGAAACTTGCATAAAACACACTTGCCTATTTTAGCTAAATAATCCTATTACCTGCCAGCAAATAGTGTAAACAATGCAATGCACAATACAGATATCAAACTGGATTTGAGTCAGTAAGCTAGGGAGGAAAACATTAACTTATGTCTCAGACTATGGGAAATATAATCCTACCAGGTATGTTTAAGTCTTATTTTGTTCACATCAAAGCATGGTTGCAGGGACAGCTCATTTCATTTCCCTAGGAACCAATCTAAGGATGGGATATTCAAAGAAAAACAGGTGGCTGAAGATAGCTGGCAGAGACTAAATACCCAACTTTAAGGCAACTTAAGCATAATGACATGCATCCTCCAATTTCTAATTTTGGAGCTTGCTTTTCAACAAATACTTTAAAATTCAGAATTTTAAAGAGAGGCAGGTTGGAAGGGTAAAGTGCCTCTAAACCAGTAACACCTACTCAACTGGATCAGTGCGGAAGGAAAGCAGCCAGTAGCTTTCCAGTCTTGTCCAAATCTGTTAAGATTTGGCTTCTCAACCCATTTTGCAAATTGGTCTTAAAGTCAAATGTCTTTTCCCTTCCCCCAGCCCATCACAGAATATGCTGAATTGGAAGGAACCCATCAGGATCATGGAGTCCAGCTGCTGGCACTGGACAGGAGAGACCCAGCAATCCCACCCTGTGCCTGGGAGCATTCTCCAGTTACAAACACACAAACAGGGCTGCCTTGTCCGAGGTGCAGAACCTGGCACTGGTCCTTGTTAGACTTCATCCAGCTGGTGATCTCAACACCTCTCTGCAGGGCCTCTCTGCATCTCCCAGTTATTGACATCTCCCAATTTATTCTTGTCACAAACTTAGTGTTCCTTCGAGTGCTGTGTTAATGTCATTAAAGAAATGATTGCTGACTTCAAAGCACAGTGAGGCAAAGAGGAACAGGGCATCTCAGAGTGAGAGGTGATGCCAAAGAGAAACGAGAGGATAAAAAAAAGTTCAAAGAACAAAGGAGAGAGAATGTGGAATGGAGAACCAATAGAGGTCTTCAATAACTGAATAAAAACTGGGCCATGTAGACAGGGAGGTAGATTAGTCTGGTGAAAATTAACCTAAAGATCTGTGCCACTTCCTACCGATACTATTTATTACCTAGTCTTTGTTTGTACAGCATGTTTGTGGAACCAGATTTTGTTCCAGACTAGCACTTAGTGACAACAGATTTAAGTCTGCATGGTTACAGGAGACACACAGTTATATGTGAGACAAATTGGAATGGCCACACTGTACTTCTATGGAAGGAGGTAACATGTGGCAGTGAAAAAATCCCTCTGGCCAAACAGCCTTCACTGAAACTTTGCTAAAAAGTCTTTGTGCTTCTTAAGGGTTCAACTTTTAAAAAGAGATTATATGTAAGCTGCAGGCAACATTCAATGTGCCATACTCTAAGCCCAGAACTCGGTAACAAAGTAGCTCACAATGTGAACAAAGTTTTAATTATATTTAAATTTCCACTTTATTTAAAGACAAAAAAATAACATAATGAGTCCATCACATAGCAGTGATAAAATCTATAGTCCCCAAGCAACCAACAGCCCAAGCATGAGGCTGAGATAGTCACAGGAGCAGCACATACTTAGCACAATAACCTGCTATGGGTTTCACACCTCAAACGCTTTCATGGATCCCATTAGACTGCTATGAATGGAAACAAATATTAAAATTTATTCACCGTCCTTCTGTAATTTTAATTCAATCCAGGCACGAGTTGAATACGAATTTGTGAAAATCAGTTTTCACCTTGTGTTTTAGGAGTGAATTGTGAAAAAAGGCCCCATAGTTGCAGAAAAACTGTGAAATAGAGGATGAACACAAAGGTGAATGGATAATAGAAATGCCTTTGAGACAGCAAAGAATGAACAAAAGGAGCTAATAATCTGTAAATAGTGTCTTTGAGTTTTGCACAGCGTTTAAAATGGAAGCAAGAAAAAGCTATAGTTCTGAGTAGTCCTAGTTATAATTCCCAGTTCTTTCCTACCTCTCAAGTCACATCACTGCAGGTACAATCAATGAACCCAGGACAGGATTGTCCTTTCCCAGGAACAGCTCCTAAAGCCACCTCAGGGGTGTACTGGGGCTGTTACTGGTGGCCTTTACAAGCAGTGTTAAAACTTCAGTGCCTGATACAGCAGCCCATTGACTTAATGGTTCTTCTCACTGGGAGCAGAGTGCAACTGTGGTTTGTCACCTGTGCTTACTCCCAGGCACTTGGCACACTAAATTTTACCATCAAATGGTTTGAAACTTTCTCACAGTGGCCAGGAATGTAAAACTCCAAGAGAAACTGGAGTCTCGCTGAATTGTAACAAGTTTCCTTAAACAGGCGTGAGAACAGCAAAAGGGCATTCTGCCAGATCTTAAGCAGAGGAAATTTTAGGGCTTCAGGACCTGTCAGAGGTGGAAAACAAGTCGTGTTGTGTGGTGAAGGGAGGATGGAGAGCAAGGGGTGAACAGGCAAGAGCTGACTGGCATTCTGTAAGGATGGCCTTCTTTAAGGAAGCCTGTGGTAATTGGGAGACATTGAGTTTCAGGAGAAACAGACCCTTACCTTTTCCCATATCCTAGAGCTAGAGTCATCAAGCTTTTTGATCATATACCACCCAAATTACCTTATGCTGTCACTTTACAACACAATTTGAAAAATATTTCAGCATTTCAAATAATGAGAAGGAAGATGTTAATAGAAATAGCAATGTCAGGAAGAAATCCTTGGGCATTGTGGCAATGTGAAGGGATTTTATCAGTACATCTGGTTAATCCAATTTAGATGGTTATTCCTGCAAAAGTAATCCAACTTATCTGCTTGTTCCTGACAAAAAAATATTTTAAAAAAAACCCAAACAAACAAAAACAAAAAAACCCCTCTTCCAATTGATAAAATATATTCTATAATAATACTGTAAACTTCCTGGAAAGTTCCAGAGTAAGGGGCTTTTTAAGATTGCTTTACAGAGTAGCTCCTAGTTACACAGAAACCTCTGAGATAAGTTGAGATAAATTACATTTTTTTAATATAGATTTAAACTGTACTTTCCATTAGGGGAGACAGTAAATGCTACAGAGAAAGGTAGTATCAGAATTATTATTATGCTACAGGAGTTTATTTTCTGCTCACACCTCCAACTGACCCTAAGACTAGATTAATGGCAGAGGCTTCTGACCAAAACAAATCAGTGAGTACTTTTTTCGTTTTCTCTCAATGTATACCACAGCTTTATAACAGATTTTGTCAACAACGACAACAACAAAGTTTTTTATCTACTAGTTTATTTTTCACACCAAAAAAGCCATTTTTGTAGAGCAATTCCTGAGCTCTCAGAGAGCCATTTGTATTTTAAAAAGCACAGAGCAAAATTTCTAGAGCCAGTGCAGACAGAAGAGATTTTCTCCCCCTTCCCATCTCCGCTGCCTCATTAAAAGCTTGTTTTATCTGCTGGGCTCTATGGCTGTGCAACACAGTATTGCTGTCACAGAGGTCCTTGTATAGATGCATATAGAGAGGATATGTAGAGATGCTGTTAAATAAATTTACATGGATGCTGGAGATCAACCCAGCACCATGTCCCAGTTCAGGAGCTCTGGTGAGAGAGCTGGAAAGCACCACAGGCAGGGGATGCTAAAATGGCTTCACAGCCTCCCAGTGCTGGGGCTGATGGATCTTACGCTGATTATCCGCCCCTGTTTAAATAAGCCCAAGCAACGGGTTAGTTTAAACACCTCTGGTTTAATGCAGAAGACAAGCAAACACCAGTAGTTGTTTCCTCCTTATTTTCATTGCTGTAGTCTTAACTCTTAATTTTTCAAAGGAGATAATATCTTCCAGATAATTCTTCTTTGCCCTTCCCCATTCTTTCCCCCTTGAAAGTCTGTTCTTAAAATACACATACATAGAAAGAGACAGGCAGGTAGGAATTGAGGAAAATAGTGTCTGGAAAACATGAACATTCTGTCTTTCTATCTTTGGGGGGAAAAGGATGGCATGGTTCCAGTCATAAGTACATTGTATGGAACACTACAAATATATAGCCAACAGTTTTATTGTAAATCTTCAAAACAGCTAGTTTTTCCTCTTGAAGAATTTATTTTTGAGGCTCATAAGGACTGTGAAAACACTTTTTATTTCTTTTAAAAGAAAAATGTTGAATTCTTACAAGACAGTGTTTGAAAACTTAAATCTTGACTTTTCAAACACCTATCCTCTAATCCACTCAGTCTCAGAACAGAATAGTTGAAACTGTCATAAACTATGAGAGACAGAAGTTAACAGTAGAATAATAAAATGACAATAATTTTACCCTTTAGAATCTGAGTTCAATTTATTGTCAAATCTAGAGCACCCAGAGGAAGAAGCTTGAAGACTTCCTCTTCTCAGAACGAGAGAAAATGTCTGAACATTCTTAGCATCCTCTGAATTGAGAATATTTGTTAATTTTTTTGCACAGATCTTAAGGAAAGAAAGCACTTTGCAAGATAAACTTCATTCTGCTTCATTCTTGCAATTGTAACAAAATATATCTTCATAAGCCACCACAAATGAGGTTGGGCCTCATTTATTGTCAGTTTTCTAAAGCTAAGGTCAAATTCAGCCCTTGAATTATTTCCGTCTTTTATTTACAAGCAACTGAACTTTTCCTTACACAGTCTCTCCCTTACCATTAGAAATTACTCTGAAGACCTTCCAGAAGTTTTTCAATCAAGCTCAATGTTACTTGCCTAAAATTTAGCGTGCAACTTTTGCAGTCCCTACTCACCAAATATTCGGAAATTAATGTATCTGAGTATAGATCACTTTTGGCTTGTGAAATAGACACCTACATGTAAGTATTCTGTGATGTCTGAAATCTGGTTTGAGATCATGAAAATCAAACCAGAACATATAAAATATATTTCTACGTGTTCTCCTGACAGATTTATACATTACTCAATCTCCTCTGTAAGGAGCAACCTCTGCCCTTCTCATCAGGATGGAAATTACTGAATATTTCTGACAGATCACATACATATGAGTCATGCTGCTTCTTAAGCATTTGAAATAATCCAGTCTTGAACAAGCACTAAAGGCAGGTCAGCATTGACTAGTCATGCTGGTTGCAACATCAGCATCCAGGCTGATGGGCACAGTGTTTTTCTGGGAGAAAGTCTGCAGCTGATGGCTGCCCTGGTATTCTCTGATTGCTGAACTGCGAAATCACAGGAATCTCGTCCTCTCACTCTATGGCACAAGGGACAGTAAAAGCAGCCACAACACCCTGTACAATTCACACCAGGACACAGGCTAAGGAATATCCAGGCAAAAGTTTATAAATTTTTTTTCTCCCTACTTGCGTACCTTTATTCTTTTAGTACTTTATCATTACTTCATTACTCCAGTACTTTAGTTGGACTCCATTAAAATTCAGTGGCAGGCTACAGAGGGCTGAAATGCGAATTTGAATACTAACTCAGAAATATCAAAGACATATTGAACTAATCTCTGAAGGGAAGAACTTCTGATTCTACTTGATATTTGCTAAAAAATATGAACAAACTACCAATTATAATGGATTCCTGACTGACAGATAAAATCAGTCTTCTTGTAAGTATTTTAAGCATGTCTAAGCTCAAAGATTAAACTTGTGTGACATTAAATTTCATTGCATTAGCTAAATGAAGATAAACTTTTAAAATGGTCCAACCTGATTCTGTGCTGAAAAGAATGATGAAATTGAGGCAGAACTTAAGCACACCTGTCCCTTCCACCAGCTAGGCCATCATGTGTGAATTTATTCTGAATGTGGAAAAAAACAATATCCTTTACTTTCAATTGACAGCATGTAAGACTCTCATCTCAAGAGGCAGCTGGCCTGTGTCCTGTTTTGATAGCTCATACAGCTCATGGGCACAGTGTTTTTCACCAGTTCTGGGGTGGGTTTTACCCAGACTAAATGTTTCCTTTCTCCTTTTACCCATTCCTTTTCCACTCTTTGTTAATATTTAACATATTACATTTACCACTGTAATTAGAAAGCCTGTCTTGTCCAACATTTTGCTCTTGCAGTTGCTGTATCATTTAAATCTTTCAGGTGCTTTGAATCAGGTGGCATCATCCACTGAGCACCAGCAACAGCACAAGCAGTCCCAGAAATATACTTGTTAGGCAGACACTAAACAGTTCCCTTTATGCTTCCATGAAAAAGTGACAGAATATGCAATGAGCAGTGAAACAGGAGCTGAGTTTTGTGTCTAAATTCCCAATTACAGCTGTGTGTGGAGACCCTTACCAAACAGCTCGTGGGATGCTCCTCAGCTCATGGAGAGCCCTTGGGGGCTCAAGTCCCATCATCTCTGGGACTCAGCAGAGGGATCCAGCCAGCAGCACCTGCACAGCACTTGGAAAGCACTGTGGGAGACTGACTTGCACCTTCCTGCTCTCCTCCACTGCTCTGAATTGTGCAGGTTTAGTCTAAGCTCCCCCTAGAAGGACAAATCTGTGCTGCTCTGCCACCCGAGTGTGCAGCTTCAAAACCAGCTGCTTGAAAATGGGGAGATGAAAACTACAGAGTATTCTTTTGAAAGACTAGACCTTGCTGGCTGGTGGTCATTCGACAAGAGGAAACCTCACAGGCTGTGTTATTCCTCTGTTACAAAGTTTGGACAGGCACAGAAATGCTAAGGGCGCTGGAATAAAAAGCCCCAAACTCAGAAATTAAGGCATTTCTCTGCACTCAGTTACGGTTTGTGATTCCTCAGTAAGATGTGAAGCCTGTCTGCCACTGCAAGTGGCTTAGAATGTTCTCCCAGCTCAAAGCTTAACAGACACACATTGTAGCACAGTCACAATCAACAATATGTCAAACGAAAGAAAGAAAAAAATAATTATGGCATCAATCAGCAAAATTCAGCATCATTTCTACATGTGGATATATTAAACTAAATTTGTTCATGACTTAGTTTTCCCTCCTGTTCATATTGGTTCTTTGTCTGGTGGTGTAAAACCACAAGTAATATCCCTTACATTTGGCATTTTGTTTTACTTCCTCTTGTCTGAGCATTGCACCTTCAGGTATTTCAATTATATATGAAAGATGGGTCTCTTCCTTTTGCTTCACTGTAGATGTTTTTCATTTGCCATTTGAACTCTGTAAATGTATGTTGTCAACTTTATTTAACATCAAAAGCTACTTCTGATCTGTCTTTTCAGACCTTTTGGGTTTTAACCAGCTAAATTTTTTAATCTGTATGCCTGGTAGTTGTTAGTCTACTTGAGATAAAATAATTTAGGATTCCATGAACTTCAATTAAAAGCTCATGTTCCATCCATGGAGTGTGATTTAAAACACCCAATGAGAGGCCCAAAGTAAGCATTATGTTTCCCTTCATAGATTTTTTTTGTCCCTCCCTTTTTCATCTGTGGTAAGTAGCATATTGTGGAGTAAGATATAAGCTCATTTCTTACATACCCTAAATAATTTTATGAGAAGAGCTTCTCTAGTTTCACCTCAGCTAAACCTCTGCTCACTGAATAAATTCTGGTTTTCTGTGCAACTCATCAAATGTTTCTTTTGGTTTCAATTAAAAGTGCAGTTCTTTATGTTTCTCGTCAATTATTCCTCTTTTGAAATTTTGTCACAAATATTTTTGCCTCAGTATCTTTGTGACAAATTATTCCCTGCTGTATTCTGTCTCCCAGATTATTGTAAAAATCAGTCTGTACCCTTTCTGGGTGTGAATTTTGCAGAATTCTCCCCTCCATGCACACTGGCTCTTATGTGAATAAACACAAGCAGGAGCACACAGTGCATCTGTTTTTCAGTAAGAGGTGAGTTAAGAGACCACGAGCAATCATGATCACTCAGATCCATTAAAGCTGAAGCATTAAGAGGTTCATCATTAATTGGCCCATCAGTGCATTCCTTCTATCATAACAGTGACTGCCTTACTCTTTTTGTGAGGTGTATGCTCCATACTTCATTCCTTTCATTATCCTTTGAATTTCTGCTCTGCCCTTTACCTGTCTCATTATCACAGTGCCTATCACAAGAGGGTGATGACACCTGAAATTGAGCAGCAAAATCTGACACAAAAGTGTATTTGGAGAAAATTTACTGTGGCAGGTGATGATTACAATGAACCGGGCTGAAACTGGGCCTGGCATCTAGGGGCACAGCAGAGGCTGAGGCTCAGAGTAAGTGATACCACGTGTGTCAAATGTGAAACAGAACAGAACCAAACAGAATAGAACCAAACAGAACAGAACCAAATAGAATAGAACCAAACAGAATAGAACCAAGAGATAAGCAAGCATGGGACTTGCTGCTGCTGCTGCTGCGGTCATTCCCCCTCCAACACTCCCCATGGAAAGCACTCTGTAAAACTGTCTTCTCCTGGGTATCTGCTCCTATGGAATGATCAAAAATGAAAGCTCAGCTATGAAAAGTATTCATACCTTATTCATCTCTGAGGCATGCTGAACATGGAACAGACACAGTAGTCCAGGAGATGTGCTACATCTCAGTTTTCAGATAGATAAGGTTATTTCTGTTCCTTGGCACTGGCCATACACCAACAGCTGGTTTGTGCTTGATTTTTCCTAATGGAGTTCATTCTTTCTCTAAAGGATTGTAATCCTGCCATATAAGTAGGCTAAAATAGAGTTCCAGCCACCCCATGGGCACTCACAAATCCTCCTTTCCCAAACTTCTTTGCCATATGCATTTCTCCAGTCATTGTGGGGTAACATCAGAATGGTGGAAAGCTACAGCACTGTGCTAATTTCAGCTCCCACAGCTGTACAGCCACAGGGGTGGGCTCTAAGTCAGGATCAAAGGGTAATGCACAACTTTGAGTACTTCTTTAGATACCAAGGTGCTGGATGTCTATAATTCTATATTACAGCATTCAGGTGTCTTTATGGATACAGCTGTACAGAAAGATTTTGGAGCTGAGTGTCATTCTCCCCCTTACATGTCAGAGATCACCTAAAGAGGCAACTGAGCACACAGACAACCTGGACAGAAGCGTTATCTTTTAAACCCCTCCAGAGGAAACTACCTGCTCCCACCCATGCTACAGCTCTAAGCTATTCATTGAATAAACAGATAAGTTCATATTTTCACCACACTTTCCAAAGTATAGTAATAAAAATAGGTGATGATGAAATGTTAAATAAAAAACAAATTCTGTTTGATAAGAAAAATGTCCCCTTGAGAGAAAATTTAATCCTGTGATCATAAATCTGCAGCTGGAGCTGAGTGAAAATAAGCAACCTTAGGTCAGGGAACTGCACAGAGGTGGAGGTGGTGTAGATCATCTTATAATTTAGAGGCAATGGTTGCAAAGTGCTTAGCTCTGATGGGGAGAATTATTTCCAGCAAGTGCAGAGAATAATCTAGTGATATGTGAGTCTCTACAGTTACATAAAAGAGAGAGATTACCCTTTGATCCAAATATCTCTGCTGTCTTATAGCCCTCATTACAGACGTTGATCAACCAAGCCTGCTGCATTGCTACCAGATGAAAACAGATGACAGTGATGTTCTCTTGCCTCCTCAGCAGCTTATCTATGGGAGCTGTGGAATTATTTGAGTGATAGAACATAGGCCTGTACAAAAAAAATGGAGGTGGTAGTGATCACTGTTCCTTGGTGATTCCTCCTTGGAGAATGAATGCAGGTACTTCTGCTATGGAAAACCACAACCACTACAGAGCAATTTTTCATCCTGAAGTAAGAAACCTCCCAAATAAGTATGAATATACAGATATACTTTTAACTTATTGCATTATGCTTATTTTGTTCACAAATCATTGCTAGTCAAATATATTTCTTAAATAGATCACTTTCCTATCACCAGTATAACCAAAGAGTCGTGTACAGGAATCTGTGGAACAAGGTCTCCTTTGACTCACTATTCTCAGTCTCAATAAATATACATTTATATAACGGAGATCTAAACATTAACCCTGAGGATACTGCATGAGAAGGAAGATTAAAACAAACAGAAAAATGAAACCATATCAAAATCTGAAGACCTGACTCTGCAGAATAAACACTATCAGAGGAGCACGTATTCACTTCCTGTTCTGACTATTGTGGGGTGCTAAAAGCAGTTTTCTTGTAGAGTTTAGCCAGTGCCATTCCACCACTTGGAGCTTGAATTCTCTCTTTCATGACCTTTGTTTCTCCTTCTAAACAAAGCGGCATCAAGTGAGGTGGAGTTTTCCAGTGCAGTTTCCCTCCACAGTCAATGGCATCAACTCCCCTGAAGTGTCCCTTGTGACCCTGAGCACACCAACCTCCCCACTTGGTCTCTGTTATAGTTGATACTCTGACATTTATGTGCTTTTACTCATAATGAGAAAGCTTTTCTGAAACTTGCTATTACTCCAGTAATGTGATTTTTATGATGGCAAGCAAACAATTCAGTATAACTAAACAGGAAATGGATGGATAGGGACAGATTTCCCTTGGAACACTCTGGATTTTCTAATTTGTGTTGATTCACATACTGCTCATACACAAAAAAGAGGAACCTTCTGAATTCTCACTATAAAGGTGGAGAGCTACTGATTTCTTTCTTCCAGGAACTGCAGCCGCAGAGAAAATTGCCATCAATAGAATGATATATGATCATTTATGCAGCAGAAATAACTAATAGAGCTGAGACTGCAAAAAAGTGCAATATTCATCTTACAGAAAGCATTTTTCAGTGAGACTATATGCAAATCAGGTTTTATGCTGCTGAAGATTCTGATTAAACCTATAATTTAGGTTTTTAATTGAACTTTTTTATTGGATTTTTCACAATAATTCTGCCTCTTTTATATAATTAATTAACTGCTGTAGAATAAGTTGCCAAAATAAATTCATAAATTCTATGGAATTTTTTTTTTTTTTAAATTCTGGCAAATTTCTGCAGTATGCAAACACTGAGCACCCTATGCCTAGCTTTTCGTGTGTTTCACACAGGTAATCCTCACAAATCTGTACACAAAGGCAGGATTTAACAAAATGCATCCTAAAAGGTGCAAATTATTTCTAGTTGGGTTGTTGTTTTTTTAAGAGATGAGCAGATACAGACAATTAAAAAAAATTACAGAACAATAGAGCCATAAAGATGATTGTTGTCTTGCAGAATAGGTAGCTTTGATAGTGAGGCATATGTGCCTGCTTTACTGTTCAGTCCTGAAGTATAAAGTTAGTGCCACTTTACACTGAGCTTTGGAAAGAAAAAAGGTAGCACTGCTGTATAAAATTAAGATTCAAACTTCTTTTGTTTTGTTCTGTTTTGTTTTTTTTTTCTTTTTAAGAAGAAGAAGATGGCTCCAAGTTAACTGCTTACCGAGAAATACGGAATTTATTTACAGTACTTTGATTCCAGAAAATCCCATTAGCTCCAATGAAATAATTATAGTTTTATACTGGTGTGATTTAGGTCAAATTCTGAATCACTGACTTTAAAATTCCAACTTTTAGGAACTTATTATTTCTCTACATCCAGAAAAATCCTGCTTCACTCTCTACTGTACCCAGTATTTTCACAGATCTGGGTTGTAAGAACGCTATTATGTTCCCTGGCGTTTCTAATGCTGTATATCCTTTCTGTAGTAAGACAGATATCCAGCTACTAGTTCATAACTTATTTACATTATCAAAATTAAAGTACAGTCCATGTACTGCCAAATGAAATTTTGAGTAAAGCTGAGATACAAAGTGCTGTGGTTCAGCAAGTTGCAGGCCACAGCAGAATACAGGGAAGAATCAGTGGGTTTAATATTGCACCCTGCAAAATTTCTCTGATTTCCAGCAAATTCAGTGTTTTCTAGAAGGAGGCACACAACAAACAACTGAGCTCTGTTACTCTGCACAGACAAAAGAAGAAGGAGAAAACCATCCGAAACCCAAAGGAAGTTTTTCTTTCCCATTAACCGTTTCAAGCCTCCTGGGTGGAATCATTAGAGCAAGTTTTGAATGGTGGATGAAATGAAAGTTCCTGTCCAGCCAGCTGAGAGAGAATTCACAGACAGTGCTTTGCCATTGTTTATATGCTCTGCTGTTTGATATAGTACTTAACCAAGTTAGGCCTACAAAAGCCTGGCAGCTTTTTTATAGATGGGGAATGAGCCTTTCTGAGCACTGAAAGTGTAAAAGCAAAGTCTGTTCTGCAGTCTATAGAGGGAGTGCAGAACTTCAAAATTTAATCTGCATTTGTACAAAACAAAGCTGATAAGCAAGCAAAATATGTTTAATCTAAAACTAGACAAAATATTCAGGTCATTAAAGTAACACTAAACATTAATAAATAGCCCATATTTAATGTAATTTTTAGAGTCTGGTTGTATTACATTTATTTTGCCAATGTAACCAAATGCAGTCTTTCAGACATAAAAAATGGAGACAGACTAATTTAGGAGTATGAAAGAATTCATTATTTACAAAAGAGAGTGGGCATTTTCCTTGATTCCTTAGTCTTTTATCCATACAAGTGCTGTTCAATAAGCACACAACTGACCTCATTTTGACTTAGAGACTTTTAAAATATATTTCAAGCTTACTTCAAAGTTTTCTCATTGAACTGTTTCAGAAGTTCTACGGATCAGAAACCTGTTACATAACCCCAGCAATTTCAAGCAAATCTTTTTATTCTTTTAATTTTCTGTGATTCAAAAAGTTTTAAAAAATGGGTTTAACCAAGAACAATTCCAAAACTACTAATAAAAGATGTATGAAAGAGATATTATCACTGCGCAACACTATTACTAATTAACCACAATATTATTTTCACAGAAAATATAATTATCTGAGCCCATCAGACAGGACGAAAATTTCCACAGAGACATTCTAGAAATGGCCAAAATCATCACAAGATCCAGACATGTTCACTCCCAGCAGTGGCTCCCTTCACTCTCTGGACAAAATGCAGGGTGAGGTCTTGCTCTCCTTGGTAGTTTTTCCACCAAATTCACCGTAATCATAATTTCAATTGACATGTACAAAGGCAAACCCATGAATTAATAACTGAAATCTCATTATCTACTTTCTAAGATGTACAGTAAATATCAGAATTAAAACTACACAAATTGACCAGCCCTCAATCTGTTCTCTCCATGGCAGAAAAAATAATTTCTACACAAAAATTCTTTCTGAAAAATATTTGTAATTAATAATAAAGGTAATGTTTGTGACTTTCTTTTTTCCTAAAAAAATCATAAAGAATTATTTCAATTTATTTGCCAGAAACTTGGAAATTTGAAATGAAAATTTTTGCCCGTGAGATGTGAACTCGATCTATGTATGTTCCTCTTTAAAAAAAAATATATCCCCAACGTCCACTAGAAGAAATTAAATCATCTCTAGACTATACAGGCAGCATTTTTATTTAGCAGGTCATAACTGAGATGAACTGAAAGGGCAGCTACTGTTAAACTGGTACTTATATAAACTTCCAAAAAAAAGTCTATTATTTCGATTGATATTTCTGTTATGGAATGATTTCATCTTCTCCTCTCTTGACCTCCTACATGTTCAAGTGCAATAGTCTTTCAAATAGCTGTAATGACACATTTTAAAAGGGAGAGCTGCCCAGCATTATTAGAACTCAGTGTAGTACATAAATATAGTTTCAGAAGCTTTTATTTCACACTCTCACAGTCATCAGAAATGCTTAGAAATAATAATTTAGAGGTGTTTTATCAATGTTGTGGTTGTCTGGGTCCCAGTGAAATGGAGATATATTTGAAATGACAGTGGATTACTGCAAGGTGAGCAAAATATTTGGAAAAAGGTTCCATAGGAATTTCACTGCAGTCCATGTGGTTTAAACATGACTGTAAGTTATTCAAAAATGTCATCTGTACAACCAGAATGCCTCAAGCTCGGGATTAGCAGCTGATTCACTCATTGTAATTTCTATAAATGCCAGAAGCCATTCATGATCTTTGTTGTCCAAATACATTTTGTCATAGCAAATCCCAGCAAATAACTAATATTATGTCCTCTTTAATGGAGCTTTACTTTCATGTTAGCATACCTCATTTTAACTTCTATTAATTGTTCTAGTGTAATTTTTTTCAGTTATTGAAAGGTGCCATATTTCAAAACTATATTTATAAAATAATTTCTTTATTCATTGCTTTCAAGCTGCTTTCAAACTAAAGCCCCTTGGAGATAATTCCTCTGGACCTCTACAAAAGACCTTTTTTGTGTAGGTCTGAACCAAATTATGAGGGATACATGTGTCATGTAATGAAACTGCTATTACTGAGAGGTAATGGCATTTAAATGCATTCTACATTTATGCCACATTTTTATTACGAGCTCAGAATTATTAAAAAACACTTTAATGCTACTCTGTGCTGGCAGTATGGATATTAGATCCAGAGTGGATTTGTTTTCTGCTCCATGGAGCATTCCCAGCCATTCAGCAGGAGAGCCTGCAAGGTCCATGCAGCCGTGAACTGATCAGGCCCAGAGCTGCTGTGCTGCAGGGAAGAGAATGCATCCTGTCAGCAAGAATCACAATTACTTCAGGATGGAAAAATAAAAGATACCCCTTTGCAGAGACATCAGTTAGGTGAGATGGGGTGGGGTAATTATTTATTATTACTATTCAATATTGTAACTTTCAACAATATTGATAACTCTTGGAAAATTAGAAAAATAAATTATACAACACATATTTACCTGCCAGTCTCCCTGTGAGTAAAAGATCTCAGGCCCAAGTGTGACAAAAGAAAGTAAATCTGCTGGCTCTTGTTTTGTGACACCACAGGTCTTAAAATACAGACCAGGTTTAGCACCAGGGATTCAGAATCTAAGCATTGCTCCAGTTGTGTTTCTCAGTAGCATCAACAGAGCTTATGAGCTACTCATGTTTAAGTGAATAAAACCAAGTAAAAGATGCCAAGCTAGCATTCAGTTTTGAATACCAAATAATTGCAACAAGCCTTCTCTTCTGATTTTTGGAAAAATTGGTCTCAGATGCCTCAAAAATAATATATATATAACCTTTAAACAAAATCCAACATCCCTGCTGGCAATGACAAAAATGTCTAATTCTGCCCATCAGTTTATACCAACTTCCAAGGAATCAGGCCAGGTGCACACGGGGTTGTACATTGCAACCATAAAATCCCATTTCTTCTTCAATTTGAGGACAGTCAAGTGCAAGTGTTATTTAAGGCAGAGTGGTTTTATTCCTTTCTGTAAAACTTTCTCCTCTGATTATCATATGAAACCGATTCTAATGTTTCCAAGAACAAAAATACACATAGATTTATTTGGGAGCTATCACATCACAGACATCCTGAAAATATAGAGGAAAGCCTAAATCAAGAGGGAGAACTAGAAGTGGAAAATGTCACTTAGTCAAAAGATGTTTTTCCAGCAATTTAACAGAACCTGTTGTTGTTCAGAGAGTGTAGCACCAAAACACAAATTACCGCTTCTGAAGGGAGCTGGCAGAAATGTTCAATTGTTTTTAACATAAGAAATGGAAGTAAAACTATCAAAAAAGCGAGAGAAGTGTTCAAAGATATGTGGGCTTGTAAAGAGCAACCCATGCCTCATGCTGAATTTCTAATTTTTCCGTTCTTTCCAATAAATTCAGAACCAAATGCTCTTATTTACCTTTTATATAAGAATAAACTATACCTCTACCGGCATGGAACAATTTAGCGAAAACCTTGGGAAAGCATTCTAGTTGATTTCAGCACTGTCACCCACCTGCACAGGCTAGTTCTTAAGCAGAAACTTTTCAAATCAGTGTGTAGAGTATACCAAAGACACTCTTGAAGCAATTCCGGGAAGAATATGCACTTAATATCTGGAGATCAAAGAATGATTATTCTTAGTGAGCTCTGGGCACAATTCATTCCTTTCCTGGAATGCATTATGAAAACATATATAAATATTACATCAGTATGTGAATCAAAATCTTTACATCTAAAAAATATAAGAAAATACACCTCCTTTCAAGGAAACACCACGAGTTGCAAGCATTCTCAAAAGAAAGACAACTATATTTGAAATTTTCCAGAATCTAAGGCAAAGGAATTCACTCACTCAGCTGCTGCCTGTTCTCTCAAATTTCTTCATGAAATAATTTATTTGATAACAATGACACAAAGAGAACTGGTAACAATATGACCCCTAAAAGTTTGTCCCTACACTTCATGCATGACAAGCCTGCATTAGCTCTGTTGAATTCAGTGCAGCAACACCAACATCTGGTCCTTTCCTGTATTGGGAATTACCACATGAGGACACCTCCTGAAGAGGCATAAGATTATTAAATTGAGGATAAAGGAGATAAAGGTGCTTCCAAATGATTCCTTCTGATATAAAGTTTCACTGTGACCCCATACAGCATTCTCCAGTTCAAAAGACTAGCTAATTGCCTTACAAGGACTGAGTTCTATAAAGCTCATCAGAAGAAATGCAAAATCATAGTCTGGTTTAATGCACTCTCTCCACCACTCTTGTCCTTGTACCATCTTCATGAGGTGATAAGCATCAAAATACCCAACTAAGCTGTAGGGCAGGATGGAAAGTCCTTGAGAGCAGCTGGAGAACTTCTGGAGACAAACACCTGGACATCAACCCGTCTGAACAGCGCATGTGAACATATGATTCGTATCATACGATTTGTACCTTTGATTTTCTTTTACTTGGGAATCAATTTATTGTTTGAATGGATGGAAAGGACAAAGGTAGCAAGCATCAGAAACATAAGAGTAAACAAAATTTATCCTTGGGGACCATTTTCACTGAGATCCATTCTACATTACAGAGGATGACACAATAAAACAACAGTGGGAACCTCTTCTCAAATAGGGATAATTAAAGATAATGCAACAATTCAAGGTCTCATTCCTGTCCTCCGTTGTTTAACCTTCAGCCCTGTGTACCAGCTCTCAAGGAAATGCAGGGAGAGGAGCCAGGCATTCATAAGGTTGCATTTTGCTCCTACTAGCAGTGCTGCTGTAACTCCCAGGGCCTGCTGGGCTCTTGCAGCATCACAGGCAGAGAATTCTTAGTATGGTTCTGGAAGTTTTGCTTGGCATACTGTACTTTTTAATCAGAGCTAGTTTTTTAGTCCTTAGAAAATTAATTAAATTAAAAATGCCATCCTTGAATGTGTCATGTATCAATTCTGAAGACTTAATTATAAGAGGGAATTGAGCTTTGATTAAGCTTTTCTTCTGAGAGCAGTAGCTGTCATTCTCCTTTGTCTTAAAATGAGACAATATTTTTGGCTCAGTCTACAAAAATGTCACTCTAGTATTTATTCCTGACAACAGTGTCTAGATGTCAGCCTTGTCTGAAGACAAACACTGCAGGTACCATGGTCATTTTCTGCATTCTGCATCCTCAGAGAGCCATGGCATTACAGTCTCCTTGTAAAAACTGGGAGAAAAAAGCAGGCCAAGGTGGCAATAACAAAACATTTAGAATCACATAGTTTGGATCAATTTGTTGAGGGAAGGTGACATTTAAAAAGGAAATCTTTTGTTGTGTTACGAGAAAATTCTTATTGGGTTTTTGAGCTTTCAGGCATGATAAGAGTGTGGGCAAGTTGTGGAGACTCTTGT
Source organism: Acridotheres tristis (assembly GCA_037013685.1). NCBI lineage: Eukaryota > Metazoa > Chordata > Aves > Passeriformes > Sturnidae > Acridotheres > Acridotheres tristis. The sequence continues at coordinate 5,156,789 of CM072889.1, read as the reverse complement.
ACCTAAATTGATAGAGAAAAATCTAATAAAAAATATCTAATGAAAAAATAAATCAGGAAATTTCAGAATCAGAACGCTGAAAAACAAAACGCCAACTAACTCCAGCTAGAATGGGGGGTATACATACTTCTGAACTCAGCCTGCTTCATTTGTTTGATGTATTTCCATGAGAGCAAAGCATTTGCAGGCAGGCAGTATGCTCTTAGGAACTCTTAAAAGCCCTCAACACTCAGCACCCAGTCACAAGAATTAAAATGCTGCAGCCATAGAGGCTTAGTTTGAACAGTGGCTGAAGGCTGCTTAACAGGGAGGGAGGAAACATCCATAGAACAGGACCATTTCCATGTAATGCACATGCCAATCATCCTCCTAGACAGATTCCTATCACTCAGAGTCCTGCCAGGGGTATACATTAACTTTAATCTGGAAATAAGGTTCTACTTTTAATTCCAAAATCATTAATGGCTGCCCCTGTGTTAATGCAAATTAGATTGCCCCTTAGTTTGGCAGAGGAAATGAAATCTGACTGATGCAAGGCAGAAACAGGGAGAGCTTCTATTATTATTTGTATTATTACAGCAACGAAAGGGCCCAACTGCTGAATTTAGAAAATGGAAATCAAGGCTGCATTTGAATAGACCTGTATTGCTGCAGACAGTACTTGTCTGAGAGAATAACTAGGGTGAGAAAAGAGGAGAAAAAGCAAGCACTCTTCATTTTATAGATAGGAGCAAAAGCAAAGAATTCAGTGGTTGCATCTCACACACATGTAGACAAACTAACTGAAACACCCTAGCTGAGAGAGCAGACGCTGGAAGCTTTCTCTTTATTCAAGGGGAAGAGCTATGTACAGCGATGTAGAAATGCCACATGTTTGTCCATTAACTATTCAGGAAGCCTTAGGCAGCAGCGTGACTACTTTGTGTCTCATTAACTATCAGAAGTTAGGTGGGATAAATCCAACCCAAAGAGGTTTGGTGACTTGCCCAGGGTCAGACAGGGTGATTCAGCAAAGCAAAGAACTGAATCAAAAACTGTAAGTCCCATACCACTTCCAAGGCACGGTCCAAAGGCATTTCTAACACCATTAATGAGATACATAAAACTGAATTCTGAAACGCCCTTGCCTAAATGAAGCCTCAGACAGTTTGGTGAAACCTGGACATGCTGAGAATTTCAAACATACAGCATCTTTCTGAAAAACTCCCACAGGGAGCAATTGCAATAGAACATGGTTCCTGTGGTCTTGTAGCCCCCAGGTAATTGCAAAGTGCCTCAGAGCACAGACACAGTTTGCATTCATTTTTACATTTGTGTATTGCCATGTATAAACCCTCAGGGCTCAGCTTACCAAAGAGAGTTTGCTGCCAAGGAGGCAGGTCAAGCCCTCAGGAAGGGTGCAAATGTCCCTTTGGACTCTTATTTCTGCCTGGACTTGTTTAACTGGGGGAAACCCCACAGAAAGTGAAGAAAATAATGAAGAGCTACTGCTCACCCAAAGCCTGCTGTCTCTGAGGTACTTGGAAGAGATGATTGATGTCTGAAAGAAGGAGTTGACACTGTCTGTCATTGATGCCTGTCTTATTTCTCCTGCATTACTTTTCCTTGGGGTGAGCATAGGAAAAGTTAACTCTGCAATTGCACAGAGATTATGGAAACACAGGAGAAGGAAGTGATAAACAAAAATAAGCCCATCATAAGCATAAAAAAATTATCTGAATGCAACCAAGAAAAATGCTGACTTATTTACTTCAGTGTCCAACTTATTTGGATTATTACCTTCTCAGAACAATGGACAAACTCCCACACTGAATCTGCTCAGAAACTTCCACATGACATTCACTTTCTCACTGGTCTACTCATATATTAATAACAATATCTCAAGTTCACACTGAACTCCTAGTTCTAGGAATTACTAAAATTAGAAGATGCTTTGCCTAAAGCCACCAAATGCAACTCAAAAACAATTTCACTTTATAAACCAACTCTTTAGTACTTCAGAGAAAGGTGACAGATAATTCTCTTTAATCTCCACAAATGTTTGCTTGTGGCTGAAGGAGGGAATTAACCAGATGAAGGTCAGGTCTGTATCTAACTGAACAGCCGCTGCAAATGACCTACAATACTTCCAGCCAAACACTTAATATTCCAGTCAAGCAGAGGAAATGATTACAGTGTAGAAAGCTTATGACAGAAATGGCTTTGCAATATTTCTATTTAACAACCCCAAATAAAAAATAACATACAAACTACAACGCTTAATTTGCCATTCTGTTCATGCCCTCCCCAGAGCAGCCCACAATAACACAGGAATGCAGGATGCACCATATCTGAGCAGAGGATTGTTCTGTCAAGAGGAGAGTCCTGCCTGCATTTCAATGATGGGGAAAGTATGCCTTGGTGTAGTTTGTATTATAATTTTTCAAGGTTATTGAGTACTTCTGGATCCTTCTGAATGAGAAGCGCTATGCAAACACTGATAAATAATTTTTGCTATATATATGCAGTTTCAATTTAGTACTAGAGGGAGATAGGCCATGGAGTCCAGTTAAAAGTCTTGGAATTCAGAAGCAAACGATTATTAATTTTTTTCTTTGAGCAAATAAACCAAGTGGGAGAGACATGAAATCATTAAATCATTCTAATTTTTTTCAGAAATATATTATTCCTGAATGAAGGCTTTGAGGAAAACTAATTTGAATACGAGTTACATTGCTTTTTAAAATAAATAAACAAGCACAAAATTTAAAATAACCCATGATATCAGTGTTTACCTGATCTTCTTAGGTAACTTCCAGATTGTTTTGATGTGAGCACATTTTCAAGCAACTTTTGGGTTTCCCAACATGCTGTCACACATAGAGCATAGCTCAGATTCTCCACACTGAAATCAATTCTGAGCCGAAGGGTACAGCCTACATGGTAGAAAGAGGTATGAATTATGTACCTGTTTAGTCTCACTTCTGCTTTTGGCTTTATGTCTGTAAATCTATATTAAACACATTAAATGAAACGTGTTTCAAAATGCCAGGTGGAACTAGATGGAGCAATACCTTGGGCAGGCTTTGAAAATATTTATTCAATGGAAAATGAGAATAAGTATAGTGGTTCACCTTAATCCAATTATTCTAGCGTGCTGTCAACAGAAGCCATCACTATATGCCCCAGCAGAAAGTAAAAAAACCCAACTTTGTCAAAGATAAAACTAGAATTTCAGGATCACTAGCAAGCAGGGATGTGCACTTCCAAAGGCAAAGGCAAAGGGAAGCAATGGTACCTGGACCCTCTGCACTTTGTCTTACCTTTTCAGGGGTCATGGGCAAATATCCTACCCTGTGACTGTTTCCCCACCATTCAAATAGGTCATGGAGAGCTTTATTTAAGACTTTGTTAAAAATACCTCTTTAATCAACCCAGATCTAGTATCATACAAATATTTTAATATACGAAAAAAATTTTGCTGACAATAATTGCTGTAATTTCAAACTGGTTTTCCCTGCCTTGAAAGAAATACACCACCATTCCCTTTTGAGAGATTTTCACATATTTTTCTCACTTTCTTGGCTCCTTCAAGGTACTACATTATTCATTTCAGTATTTATCTATTTTCATTTCTCATTTTTAAACGGTCCTTCACTCCCTCCACTCACATGGGACTCACATTTATCAGGTTCTCACATACACATTTAAATCTTAATCAAACAGACCTCAGATGTATAATGCCCTAAATACATCCAAATTCCTCCTACGAGCACAGTTTTAACACAAAGTTTATGTGAAACCTTATTGTAGCACTGAGGGTAACACTGCTCTTATTTTATCCATGAACATTTGAGTTCTCCAATCCAGTCAGCCTGGGGAATCATAATGCCTTCCCTCACCTTCCCAACTTTGTTTAGATGTGATGAGACACCATTTTGCCGCCAGGCATTATGTATTCCACGGGCTCCAGTATTAATTTTTCTTGCTGTCAATGAGACCTCTACAAATTAAATAGCTATGCAGAAACTAAGCCATAACAGCAGATGCAGGCATGACTTTCAGATACTACAAAGAAAATAAATGAAACCATCTAACAGTTCTGACAACTTGATAACCCAACACATCCACCCCGACCAGTATGGAACTTGAAATTACTTTATCCAGCAGTAACCTCAGCGCTTTTTCATGCAAAGTCAGGCACTTCACACCTATACACCGTGTTGATGACAGGTCGTTGCTAGTTAAACCATAACCCATTAACAGTCATAAACACAACAGCAATAGATTTGGGGTTCAGTGACACTAGCTGGAATATACAACATATTTCCAAATGTGGAGCCCATCACAAAAAGCCACAGAAAGAGAAAACACCTATTTGTTCAACAAGGAAAAAAATATTCAAACAAAAGTTAAAATACATCTTATTCTGTAAAGTAAGGGCTTTTGTGTGACCTGTTTGTCACTGAATTGGCACTGTGGCTCACTCAGAGAAGCAGAGGTGGTTTTAAAGATCTTGGCCAGGTCTAATTTTTCTCTGTGGCCACCTGCAGTTCCAGTTATAAGAACAGGTGACATTCATGGGTCTGACATTTTGTTTATTGAAAAAGAAAAATGAAATAAAAGTCACCTTAATTTTTATTGCAGAATGCCAGTTCATTATAATGCCCATTCCCTTTGATTCAACTCTGCATTTTCCCAAGAGATTTGCTTTAAACATACTCATAGCTTTTTCTAGTAAAAGGAAACATTATGATATATAAGAAAAGCATATGCAATGTGTTACTGACCTTTACCTTACCTTTCTAAGCTCTGTTTTTCTCACTGTTTTTCATTCTGATTCTGCAGCACTTCAGCTCACACCATCCCTGAGTTTTTCCTCCTTACCCTGTAGGTTTGAGTTTAAATAAAATATTTAAACATTTGAAATGAGATATAGCAACCTTACTCAGGCTTTCAGTAAAAATGGTAGATTTATCACACAAAAAGCATGACACTGGATGCCAGAAAGCCTCAGCTACCTTCAGAGAGCTACAGCTTCTTGGTATTTGGCAACAGAGGAAAAGTAATGGCATTGTAACATGGAAGCTGAGCACCGTGGTACTATGCAACAATATATTAATCATGTGTTATGGAGTAGAGAATGAGAATTGGATTTGATTTTTCAATACTTAAATACGACAAGTTCTCTTTTCAGTCAAACACACAAAAAACCCAACCTATCTAGAGCTCAGAAAGGAGTTTGGTCTTCAAGTAAATGCTCTTCATTTTCTTATAGCTCCAGTAAATTCTGCCAAACCAAAAGCAAGGTGTTTTAAATGTTCCTATATTACAGTACATGAAATTATAATAGAATACATCCTTTATTTCAGTGTTGTTCCATGGTTCTAGAAAAGATGAGTTTATTATTGAGGGAAAGGACCAACAAATCCTAACCCTGGCTCGAGAGGTCAAAACCTCTCACTGACTATATTTTTATATTTTTAACCTATGAACTAGGCAATGGTCCCAGCTGCCTCTCATCTTCATTTGCTAAACATATGCACCCTTTTCTGGTGCAGTGGGTAAGGGTTTGCAAACCAGTTTAGGAATGTAGAATAAATACATAGAGAAGACTTGAACTATTTATCCAGGACAGCTATGAAAATCTCAGCTACCTATTACCAGCTGTGGTTTTCACATATGCAACCTTAATTTGGGAATATTTACCAAAACTTTTCTTCATTTCAATGTCCCCATGGGATGCCATTAATAATTAGTTTTACCAGCAGTACTCCAAACTAAACTCATTTTTCATTTTTATTACAAATAGTATTCACTAAAAAACAATTTGCAGCTTTTATTAGGACTGAGAACTGTAGGGCAGTGATATTTCAGCAGAAGATAATTTCTGTAACAGAGAAATGCAGTAGCACCAACAGTCCTGCTGGGAATCCAGTTTCACTCTGGCTTGGAAACGCTCACACACACTTGGTGTCAAACAGGCTTTGCTGCAGAAAAAAACCCTCTTTGCAAAATAGAGAGGGACTAGGAGGAAAGAAAACTGAAAAAAATCAGAGAACTTAGTCATATTGCTAGGAGAGAGGGGAATGAAATCCAGAACAGTTGTCTCACAGTCTAGTGCCTTTTCTAGAACTAACTCTGTTGATTTAGATTCATGTGTGATGCACGCCACCCCTCTTCTCCCATGATCCTGTGTCTTACTGGTGTTCTCTAATCTGTCCTTCTCCCATGTGGAATATATGAAGTGACTGATATCTCTAAACGCTATGCTTCCATATGGCTGAACACAGCTTAAACATTTAGGGTGCTGTTATAAATAAAAATAATTATTTAAGTCTCACTGATTAACAGATTAAGGCTGCTGTTGTACAAGAGACTGAAAACAGATTGCATTTTTCATGGAATAAATCTGTTTGAGTCCTTGGCCTTTAGGGACCTTTTAATTTCTGGTTTTTTAAATCAGCACCATTTAGCATTTTCTCAGCTTTTAATGCTCAGTTGTTTAGCCATGCATGACATGCTTCCAATGGCAAGTTAGCATAACAGCACATGTTTTTCCTGTTCATTTGGATTGTAAATATTTGTACTGCTTGTATCAACAGTTTTGCAATTCTGTACTAGGCTGCATATATATATTTTTAAAGATGCTATAAATAGAACTAGGTATCACATTTAGACATAAAAATATTTAAATAAAAATGGCAAAACAATCCATGTATAATAAGGAATAGGTTAATTTCAGGCATGGGCAAGTCTTGAAATTGAAAGATTTAGGATGCTTGTGGTTCAGGTACAGACATTAAAACATTAACTTTCATTGACAGTGGCAGAAGTTGGCAGATGTTATTTTGCTTGTGCTAACTCAATAAGCGCAGGTCAAACCCAGTTAATAAATTAGCCATCACAAAGTGTCAAGCAGTTCTGGTACTCAGAGAGAAGACAGGTGAAAAACCAGGCTTGTGCTTATCTGTCTCTCAGACACATATCTCCCCCTGCCATCCACAGAACGCAGAGGAAAAATAGGGTTTCTTTCCTCTTTTGGTCTCACTCAGGAAGAGACACTTCAGCTCATGCCCTGTTGCTCACATCACAACAGGATTGATTCAGCCCATTTTTAGGGGGACTCAACTTGTTCAGAAAGCTGGCACCCAGGGCATGCTCTGAAGCAAAACTCCGTGGGCAGCATGGAGGGATCTCCTTAAAATATGTACATCTTCTTAAAACATGTACTTACACAAATCTTTATATTAACAACTAGTACATCTACTACCCATCTCTCTCATGTTCAGTAGCCATCTGCCATGGTGGACAAGTGACAGCACTGATACAGAGAATAATTCACCTTCTCAAGGGAACATTTCCTCTACCTGACCATGCTGACTTCTGGGAATACTGATTGGTGTAAAATTTATGATGACTTTTACTTCCTAATTATTCCTCTTCATTACTCATGTTTGGTTTTCCTCATCTGAAGTCAGGCATGGTGGATTTCTCCAGAGTTAAATATGGAAACTGTGTGGTCCTGACCTCACATGTAAGATTCACATCTGGCCCTTTTTCTCATGATTTGCTGGGAATGGAATCAGACTGGGTAACACCTGATCACCACCCCACTGATGGCTAAATCATTATGGTAGAAGTATATGCTGACTCTTAAAATTGAATAAATGTTTTGGCAAGAAATCAGAGAATACTCTGATCAGTGACCTGCATTACTTCTGTCATTAACTCTACTGATTGTACAGGTTCTTTCATTTGTCTGTATTTTTATCTAATAATATTCATAACGGACAGATTTGGAGAACATAATCAAACCTACAATCACTGGGACTGCTGAGGCTGAGGCACAGAAAACAAAGGCATCCTCTGGACAATAAAATGAGGGTGGTTAAGGAGAAGGGCACAAAAATATTAAATCAGTGTTACTTTACAGGTTTAGAAATTGACTTCCCAATGGAGATGAGTGAGAAGTGAATCCCTCCCAAGCTGTTTGGGTTTTTTTGCTTATAATCAACTGTATAAAATGTCACTTTATTAGCTATGTGCTTCCCTCAGTTTTCATGATTATTTTTCATTAAAAGACAGTTTTATATTGCTGTTATGACTGAAACTTTAAACAGTATCAAGTTCACTGTTGGACATAGCAGTGAAGAACTCACAGCAAAATAAATGTGAAGGAAAAAAACCCAGAAGCATCATGATAGTTTCTAAATTTGTATTTAGTCTCTCAAATAGCAAGAATGTTTTTTAACAGATTGTAACAGCTCTTAGCAGAATGGTGCATTTCCATTAACAACCCTTCCAGCACCAGGGACCTGATGGAACTTTGAAGTGTATTGCAGCAGCCATAGGGTTAGATTCCTAATGCTTGACTTGCTCCAGAATTTCCCTTTTTAAGCTACAATTTACTTTTTTTCTGTTGCCTGAAGTCATAGATAGACTATTAAACAGGTGCTGCAGTGTGTGCCATGCTCTAGAAAACCAAATCACAGAAGTCTAGGTGTCACCTCTGACCTGGGAGCCTCCCCATTAAGTGATGAGTACAGCAAAGAGGGAATGCAGCAGGAGGGATTGGGAATTACACCCATGCATGGCTTAGAAAATCACCTGCATAGCCACAGACAAATAACTCTACCACGGTGTAACTGCTTGTAGATATTCTACAGTAAATCGTATCCCTCTGCTCTCTTTCTTCTCAGGATCAAATTTGTATGTGCAGGAGGGGTGCAAATCCAGCAGAGATCTTCAGCAAGGAGCAGTAGTGGTTTGAGATGATAGGCATTAAAGAACTTTCAGATGGTTCAAAATTCTAGTTCAGCCTCTCATCCTAAGTATTCAGAAAAAATGACCCAAATGTATCTGACTACTTTTTGAAAGTATCTAGAGGTCCAAGCCCAGAAATACACATTTGTTTACTACATAGAAAAAGGTTGTGGTTTACTACAGATTATACTAATTCATCCCCACACAGACTTACAGCTCTGGCTATGACCACAGAAGCATCCATGGTGTGAGGACATGGGAATCACGCTGAGATAGAGACACCCAAAGAAGCTGCCAGCTTTTACTGCAGCAGAGTGCAGCCCCTGAGAACAGCCTGTTCCCCACAGCTGAATTAGCCCAGGACCTCACTGTAAGGCCCTGTCCTGGGGCAGCTCCCCAGAGCCAAAGGCAGAACAACTGCACATTGCCACGCTTCCAGGACTGTACGTGCTCCAAACAGCTTGGGAGCTGCCTGGATCACTGACTAGATGAGATAATGAAATCTGAGGTAATTAAAAGACAAATCTTTTCAAATAGTTGAAAAAACATTTTCAGGCAATTTTGTTTGCTTGTTTTTCTGAAATAGATTTTTAGTATGGCAGTGCTGTCCTTCACATGTTAGCTCAGCCTCCTTTCCTGCACCATTCCCTGGAAGTGTTACACTCCCTTAGGACAGCATGGCAGGTCCTCAAATCCCACAAACGTTGTTTGTGGCTGCCAAATGGGACTTGCTCTGTCATAGACTAAGTCTCTGAGGTTCTTTTTGAAGTCTACAATGCTTTGAGTTCATTTTTAAATGCAGCCATCCCAGAGGAAAATCTTCAAATTGCTGTCAGGACAGTGACAGTCCTTTGTGATGCTACAAAGTCCTCAATTTTGCCTAGCAGGGGTAGGATATTTCATATGTGTACATACTGTTCCTGCCATCCCAGTCTCATTCTGCATCAATGAAGAGAGAATACACAGCTAACAGTAAGAATATATTTTTTTTCTCTTCCTTCTTTCATATGTTTTCAACCAAAAGTTAAGTGCAGTGCTTTTCTTCCAAGTTAAGGTGGCTTTAAAAATTAGTAACAATAACAAATTACTGAAGGAAACGCATAGCATGCCCAAGTAAAAAAGCAAGTTGCCACTGCTATGTATTCTTCATTCAGTGACAATACAGGTTTTACAAAATGCTGTCAGGAAACAACAAGAGCCTTTCACTTTTCTTTTAGCCTGAAACAGTTTACAGCCAATATAGTGTAGGAATATGCTAAATATAGGAAGATATCATCCTATGGTTGTATTAATTAGGACCTTGAAAGCCCAAGTAGTGGAATTTCAAGACTATATACTGACATTTTAGGCCTATGCATAACGAATATTTAAACAATCCTGTGAATTACCTGCCTAGAATTAGAATTACAGCCTTTCTTATGACCAGTGATATTCTTATTAGCATGGGTTTAGACAGTGCAATTTTCAACAGCATTATGCTGTAAAAGGCTGCTCTGTTAGGTGTGAGTGAACCTCAATTTCACATGAAGAATCACAGATATTTAAGAAATTATCTCATAGCAGTTATCACCTCATGTGAGATTGCAGCAACAACATTTCCTCTGTGCTCTTAAAGACCAGAGAGGCGAAATTTGCTCAAAAAAATCACACCTTAAGGATAGACAGATGAAGAGAGAAAATACACACACTGAAAGGGGATTAGTCTACATACAACATTCAAATGGCACCTTGACAATAGCCAGGGCAAATGAATATCTGCAGTGAATCATGCATAGCCCATGTCCCTCTCTCTGTGTAAGGCCGTGTCAAATGAAGCCCTGAAGTAGGGAAGTGAATAGTGTACTGTTACTACACTAATTAATATTTAGTAAGCTATATTCTGCTCTCCATCTTTCAGCCTGTGAAGTTCCTGTCCTTGTTTCCCAGGGCATCCTGGACTACAGGGATAGATTAATAAACTGGGAAATGTTTGTTAATGTTAATTGTAGTATTCATTAATATATTGGAGCCCAGCCTCGATTGCTGATTGTGTTTCTGCTCCTTACAGAGGCTCAAATTCTCTGAAAAATGGTTTATAGCCTCTAAAGCCCACTAAAATGACAGAATTCAGAATAAGTTCCAAGACAAGAGATAGCAGTTGTTACATAGATTTACAGTGTAAGAGAAATTAATGTTGCAGCTAAATATATCAATTAAAGAAGAATAATTTTTATTCCCAGCATTCTCTAGGAACATTGCTGTCTTTTCCTTTCTCTTCTTTAACAAATCTATTCAAGCTGAGATTTACTGCTTCAGATCCAGAAAATGTGAAGGTAGATGAATAGTTTTTATTTATATATCTCATATTCAAGTTTAATATATAATTCTGGGCAGTAACAGCAGCTCTTGAGCTTTAGCTTTAAGATTTTGGCAGTATTTTTATGCATAAAATTCCTGTTTCCTCTTCTGAATATAGACTTCTGCTAGTGTAGTTTCTTACTAGTAAAGCAATAACTTTTCTCTGACTACATATTTAGAAAGCTGTGGCTAACTGCCCAAGTCTATCCAATTACACCACAATCTCCACAGCTTTCTCGCACCTCAGTCTTCAGGATTTTAAAATATGTTTAATATCACTTTTTATCACCTCATTCTCCAAGCTTTAACACAATGGCTGAGGAAGGACAATTCTCAGAACAAAATTAACCCGAATCATCCATTTATGAAAAGCAAAATTATGCCAGCCATACTTCATCACTAGCAATTAAGCATAATTTCTGGTGCCATAAATAGGAGCAAAGAGATTTAAAGGCAGACAAGAGAACTGGCTTCATCTCCTAGGCAGATATAGTACACTTTGAAAAATTTACTTTTAAAATCACAAGCTCTTTGCCTGGAGAGTTACCTGAGTCCAGAAACACAAATTCAGTCAGGCTTTCAAAGTACTGACCTTAACCACTCCTGTGATTTGAAGGTTGCTGCTTCTATCTAACACATGTAAAACAGAGTAGGTATCCTGGGGCAGGGGGAAGTTACTTTTCCTATAATTTACTCTAAAATCCTTTTGCCTGTAACTGAATGTTGTTTGTCATCTATTCTTGTCCATTAAACACACTCCAAACACTGCTACAGTAAGACACAGTCCTCACAGCTCATAGAGCTGTCTAAAAGTAGTACCTCAGACTGCTCTGAAATGCTCCAGTCCTAATGGATAAGCCCCTTTTAGCACCAAAAACAAAACAGAACAAAATAAAATAAAATAAATGCAGGCGTAGCACATTTTCTATCACTTGAAATCAAGCAGCTCATGTAATGCTCTCACTGAAGAGCACAGAGTTTAAATGAAATCTTCCTTAACAGATACTCTCATCTCCATCAGCAGCCGGGTGGCTGCGAGCAGCGCTCGGAGCACTCTGAGTGTGCACCTAATGGTAAAACCCTGAGGCATGAAATGGAAGTCACAGACTGAGAGCTGTCTTGGTAAGTGGTGCTTCACATGACCACTGGAATCAGATCGTTTGGGGAAATGGCAGGAACTTTGGGACCTGCTGAAGCAGAGAATCTCTAAGGCTACAACCTCCGTCCCAGCTGAAAAATCTGTTCATTCCAACAGTACTCTAATGCCAGAGTGGAAGTTAGCACATGAAATCCATTACTTAACACCTGATCAATATTCCCCTCAATTCAACATGTTTATGCTTCAAAATCTTCGTTGAGCATTGATAACCATAAAGCTAATGAAGCAAAGGTGGCAAAGAGAAAAGAACAAATGACAGGAAGAATATTCCTATTCCTACTCATTGCATTTCACTACTGCCAGTCACTGAGAACTTTGGAAATGGAGTCTAAGAGCTAATCACATTCTTGTCCATGCTGTGCCACCAACAATACATTTAGAAATATTAGGGAAGGTCAATTTGCAATATATTCCAGTGTATGTAATTATGTAGAAGAGCAGCTGTTTTAACAGAAACCTGACTTTCTTATTTGTAGCTTTACCCCTTGGTAAAGTCAGAGATGGCAGAAGGATGGGAAATATCACTCCAAACTGACATGAGCTCTAGTCGACCTTGAGAAATTATAATAATTAGTGTGCATACACATGTCAGCATAAGCTTTGCATGTCTAACTGTGTTTGAAATATAAATAAAAATACTGAAAAATTAACATACCATTCTCAGAAACCCGTATGTGCCTTCTGCTTAACTGTGACAACATGGAACATAAGGATGCACAAATTTAGACCACCATCTGGAAAAATTCCATTAAAATATTCCTAAATGTTAGGTCCTCAGCAAGCAATGAAAATACTAATAAAAAGTATAAAATTATTATTGTATATAAGAAAACAGCATATTCAGAAAGACTTACAGCATTTCTGCTTCTTTAGGTGGCACATAACTTATGGTCTGATTTTTTTTTCCAGTTCTTTTTGTCTTACTCTTTTTCTGACAACTTCTGGACTTCAGGTATTTATTAATTAATTGAGTTCTTTCATTTAATAATATCTTTACAGTTGTCCATATCCTATTCCAGAACTGAAATACATTCATTATGGATAAGAAGCCTGCAAAATAAAAGAACATGTGCAGCTATGGATTTTTTTTCACATCTGTGGTCGAATAACACCTTTATAGCTACCTCTCAGGGGCAGATACAACAACTTCTGAATGGAATAAAAGCAGATTTTTTTTTTTTTCTGAAAGTGGAATTGCACTGTCAAGAGCATACAATGACACCTGACTTCATAGGAAATATTAATGCATTTGATAAATGCAGGGCTAGTTTTCAAGAAGACTTGTTTCTGGGCTCCTGAGGATTTGTTTAGATTCCAAACAAACTTTTAAATCCAGTTGTTTGGGTTTTTTTCATATGATTCACTTCATATTGGGGCATTGAGGTCACTGAATTTTCTTTTAAGTACTTGTGTGATTGGTTTCTTAGATTTCTTATTTGAATTTTTAATATGGTTGGAGTTTGGGTTGTTTGGTTTTTTTAAGACATGCTTTTATATTTGATGCTTGATATTCTCCATTTGGTGAATGTCTTTTAAGAGGCTTTTAGTTGAAAAAAGAGTCATCTAAGGTAAAGGACTGGTAAGGTTATCTTGTAAATTAGATGACAATCATAAACCATTAACTGAATATATGAAAAAACAGAGTGAAATGAACAGTGTTTAACCAGCTTCAGCAGTAGGATTTCTTTAAAATACATGGCATAAATCTATAAAAATTGAGTACAGCACCAGAAATTAATATCAACTAATAACAGACAAAAGGGTTCCATTCATCAGCTAATCCAGCCTCCAAGATTAATCTAGCTACCTCTCATCTCCTCTGACTTCAGTTAAATACCTCTTGAGTTGGTAAATCTTTTAAAATTAATTCCCCACTCCTGTTTGCAAGACTGTTTTACTTCTAACGCTGGCTAGGATTGCTGAAGAGCCTGGCACCTACTATATCTCCTCATTTACTTCCATATTTAAACAGTCTGTTAAAAACGTTCTTCAGGGCCAAGAACAGAGTTTAAATATATTTCTAAATCCAGTAATAGAGGACTGCTCTCAGACCAGTTACTCTGAAAAGACCATGTCCAGTAAGCTGTTTAATTATCCTATAGGAATGCAAATTATTAAAATGTTCCCACCCCAAACAATCCTGTAAATCATTTCACAATTCTTTATCACACTGAAGTACTCTCCAGTTTCCCTCCAAACATGTAAACCATTTCCATCCATTATTCTTGTGCTTTATGGGACTCTGTAATTTCTTTTAAAAGAGTTGGTTGAATTTCAGATTGGAGCCAACATAAATCTGTCACGTGTTTGTATCAGTGGGGAAAGCATAGAAAATTCCCAATGCAGTGGTTGTCATCTGGCCATAGTTAATGCCAACTCTGCCTCTACAATTTGGTTGATTCCCCCTTTCCCGTGTCTCCTTTAGAACAACACAAGAGGGAAGTTCTTATTAGCTGGGTTGTCCTTGGCACTTTTTTCCTGACATGCAGTTGAGCCGCAGACCTCATGTCAAAATCAAGTTCAGACAGGTATGGCTGAACCTTTCTCCATAGGTCTGAGCATTACACCTCCATAAATAAATGGAAAAACAGCAGCTTTGTAGGCAGCAGAAGCCCCCACGAAAGGCTGCAGTGCATCCCCAAACCAGGTGCAGGCAATGCCAAACTGTCTTTGCCATGTGAGCCTGCAGACACTCTGCAGACGCTTCAAGTGCTGTGATCAACTTCCCAGCAGTTCCTTCTGAGCACTAAGCAGAAGGCAGAAGCATGCAATACGTCATTAGGAAATTGTCCTCCTGGCAGAACAAAATCACCTCTTGCTGTGAGTGCCTTGCTCCAGCTCACCGCTCTCCTCGGCTTCCCTCGATCTGTCAGGAGGAGGCACGTACTGTGAGCTTTCCAAGACTATTGATGCTGACATGCCTGCCATTTCCTTAGCAAAATAACTCGCCTGTTTTCTACATAGAACCCTGGCAAGGGAACATTTACCATCTGGCTCTTAAACAAGGGGCGAGGAGCAATGCCAAGACATATTGTTCTGCTCAAATATGTCAGTGATCCTTTTATCTTCGGATGGTATTTGGTAAGTTGCCTTGACTAGCAGAACAGCATCTCTGCTGTTTCGCTCTCTGCCTTTGAAACAGTAAAACTGAAAGCTCTGTGTCCTATATTGCACCCTCTTAAATCAGTCAAGGTAAATAAATATCCTGCCATCTGCACCTTCCACAGCAAAATAAAATTAAAAAAAAAAAAAAAAAAAGAAAAAAAAAGCCAACACAGCCTGGCATATTTCCAGGCAGCTAAAACATTTATGTCCTTGGTGAAAGGGGAGAGGATACAGACTTCAGTGGGCAAGGTTGCAAGATTAGCCAACAGTGTATGAGCAGTTTTCGATGCAGTTCTGTCAAGTTCAAGAAAAAACATCATGCTCTGACTCTAGATAGGGTGCTGTCTTTGATGGCATGGAATGAGGTTTTGTTTTCTGCTAAGCAATGATCCCTTGAAGCAATGATCCATTGAGGGCAGGCTCTAACAGGAACCATCCCTGGGGTGTCTCAGGAGCTGCAGGACAGCCCCACACCCTGCTCAAAGCATACTGCCCTTCACATCCATTTCTGTGTGGAAATGCAAAACACCGGAGACTTTCCAAATGTTCCAGTTTTGTCCCATCTGTGGCATTGTCTTACAGAAATGTAGGATCTCCACAGACAGCACGCAGTGCTTATCACAGACACCCACACATTTACAAATCACCTGGCATAGCCACTCTGGCGCGTGTCAGTTCACTGGGTTCATCCCCCAGAAATGGCAGCTTTTTGGTGGAATCAAAAACTGATCAACAGAAAGGAGGGGGGGATTTTCCTACGCTCTTCCCATGGAGACAAAAATCAGCCACTAACCTGACTACACCTGCTCCATCTGCTGATGATCATAACTGAGCTCACATCAGCACCAGCAGCTATTTTGTGTCAGTGTCTGGTGATGTCAGAAAATAAACCATTAGTAAAAGAGGAGGTCTTGGAATAACTTATGAGGGTTGACATAAGACTTAACATGGTAGCAATTAAAAGGCCAGAGAAGGTGATAGTGTTGCTTGAAACATGAGCAATTGTGTGATTATGATAATTAAAGCTAAGATAATTATTGAGCTAAATAATTTTTTTTTATTAATTTCCTTTTAAGATTGATGCCTCAGGCAAGGAAGAGTGAATATCTTCCGAAAGGATCCCTGCTGATCCTTCACTGCAAGATGTGAAGTGAGGATGCCCTTTCATTCTACTTCTGCAAAATTATAGCTATCCCCTGCTATGAAGAACAAATTATATGAGCTGAACCAAAATCAGCAAAATCACATCCTCACAGGTTGTACAGAGTTCCACAGGGAAAACATCTTAAATGAAAGGCTACCAGAAATGTCAGTTTCTTGCAAAACTGTATTAATAGAAGAATAGAGTTTCAATTATTTAAGCAGTAACTTCTCATTTTCTACACTCCTATCAAATCTTAAAATTCTGAAGGAAGATTTGCTCATTTTGACTTAGTTGGCTGGAGGACAGTGGAGGCACTTCTATCAGGAAACACCATATTTACATATGTGGCTCACTAAGACTGAAAGAGGGATTCAGCAAATCCATGTTAGAAATATCAGAGCCAGAAATACCTGAAGCTCTAAATAAGACACAAATACTCACTGTTGAGACTTTGATACTATTTAGTTTCACCAGGACTGGTAAGTGTATACATACACTTTTGTTTTCCAAATTGTCACTGACATATCAAAGGGGGAAGATGAAAGGCTTAGGACTCAACTGGTACCACCAAAAAGAAAAACAAACTTTAAATTGTGGCTCAGACTGAGAATGGTGTGCCTGTTCTGTGGATGGAAAATGTGGAAACTATTTGAATTAGAGCAGACTCTTGAAATACAATTCCATCTGTTTTGTTGGGGAGCTGAAGGAACCAAGTGGAACAAGTTTGATCACATCTTCTAAACCACCAAAGGGTTAGAAGAGAGAAATCATTTTATTTCAGGAAAAGGCTTGGGACATGCTCCTCTACTCAGAGTCCATTCTAAGAAAAAAGGTCAGTTTGGAGTATTCTACAGTCAGAATTTGACTGCCATTTATTTCCTACTCACATCTTTCGTGACCACATGGTATCACATGGAACACTGTGTGCATTTGTTCCAAAAGGTGAAAATACTCAGCATTGACCCAGAAGCTCTGCAACACAACAGGAATTTCTAAAAGAGGAGGAAGCGTTCAAATCTCATGCTGTGAATATAACAGCCACATCTTTTTCTGAAGGAAAGGAACCAACTCTAATGGCAGAGAACTTAGTTAAAGCAAGAAAGAAAAAAAAAAAGAAACACAGACGTTCCATCTGGTTTCCCAGCTGCTTCTGTAAAGAAAAATTTTCTCCCTGTTGAAAATTACAAAATTGTTGTTGTTGTGCAGCTCTTTCAGAAAAAAAACACAAAAATTCTTGACTGACAAGGCCTTTTGATAATGACAGAAGTCAAGTTTTGTCTTGCACTTGTTACATTATTTGCATGTGAGAGATTTTCCTAAATTACACATGAGAAATTAAATAAGACTGAAGGAATTGTAGAAACACATTATAAGCAAAAACTTAAAGTAAAAAGAATAAAGGAAACACAAGCCAAAGACCTATTTCTCTAAAGAAAAAAAAATTTATTTCCTTAAGTTTAAAATCTGTGAAGGAATTTCAGCTGCCCAAAAAACATTTCTTTTTAAAATATCTTGTCTTAATAAAGATATTTAATATTGTGGCTTTATTCAGCAGTCAGAGGAAAGCTGTCTCTTTACTCCTCCTCACAGAGAGGGGACAGAGCAGGGTGTTAGGGTGCTGCCCACAGGCAGTGCAAAAGGAGCACCTTCCAAATCTTCCTGTATCACTTCTGCCCCTTTCTGGTCTCCGCCTGTGAGCCCCTGCTGGAGGCCACTGCTCTTCAGCCAGCAGCCCAAGCCCTCCCTGCCCTGTGTCCCAAGCTCCGGACAGGACCCAAGGAGGATGCAGGAATTCTTTTTGTTCACTGCTGCGCCCCCACAGCCTCGTTCCATCACAGGCAGAGCCTGCCTTGCATGAGAAGCTGAGCACATCCCACACCTTAACCCAGATCCCTGCTCCCACCACAGCCCTTCGTGCCCACACTCCCTTCCTGCCAAAATGCCTTTGGGAATGCCTTGTGCCAGCTCATTCTTCCCTTTTGGGGACAGAGTTCCTTGTACTGACTGGCAAATGCTGGGATTAGTTAATCTGTAAATTCCACAATGCATTCCTTATTTCCAAAAGCTCATTCTTATCTAAATGAAAGCTGCTTTGACTGCTTTTGTTTTCCCTTTTCTTGCCTCTCAGGCCTTTGGGAGCTGGTTATTGCACCACAGCTCTGGGGAGGTGGTTACTGAGGGTAAAGTTCAATCGTTTGAAGCTGGGCAAAAGAAGTGTTGATAGACCCACATACATCATAAAACCAAAGTATAGGAACTCTCCACAGGGTATTCTGAGTATTTGTACTTCTCAAATTCTTTGCTGTGACAATAGCCTCAAGGCTAATGACTTCTCAAAAAGAACTGAAATTAATGAAATACTGCTTAATAGTCCCGCAACTTCATAAGAAATGTAAAGTAGTTCTTCCTAATTTTACTCAACCAATTCCTTGAATTTCAAATGTAATTTGGGATTGTTTTGGTTAACGAAGCAAGCTCTGTCAGAGCAAATCAACACAGTCAGTACTGAAGAGGAAACTTTGCTAAAACAGTATCTTCTATGTGATATTTTACTGCCTTGGATATTTTTAGAAATGTAATAAAAGGTTTTTACAATATCACATCTTGTTAATAAAATATTTTCATATTAACAAGAAGGAGAAGTGGAGAAAAACAGTCAAGGAATCATAAAATAGAAAAATATACAAAAAGAGAAGACAGAAAAATTGAGATTATAGCAAATAAAAAAGATTGGTATATTTGCTTTTATGCTTTGTGAAAATGTGTGAGACTAATGCTGACTAGCAAAATGCCACTTAGCAACACTGACATCAAAGGTTCTTCAAAGAATTTATGTTAACTAACCCATGTAAATGCATTTTAAACACATTGTAACAGCTCTTGATGTGCCAGAAATGACAGGTAAAATGAAATTTCTCTGTTCTCTATAGAAGTCTGATTGCAAATGTTACTCTTCTGTAGAGTATAAGAATCCTTTAATTTTTTGGTTTGGCAATTTCAGAAAGCACATGAAAAACAAGTTCCTGAATTAATAAACTCTCATTTTATGTACTGAAAAAGAAATAAATAAACAAAAGCCACAAAAAGTCCTCCAGACTAAACCTTACAGACTTTAATAGAGATGAAACTTGTAAGACTCTATAGAAAGTTTCATATAAGATTCTCTAAAGGGAGTGATATGTCCTTCCTATAGGTCTTTAGAATCATTATGTTAGACTCTGAGTGCAGGACTGTAATTTTCTATTAACTTTTATGGGATGTTGAAAACAAGATCTAGGGAAAATTAATTTCTTATTAAGTCCCACGATTATTTCTTGAGGCATATTGTAGTAGTATTATAAATAATGTATCATTTGTATAGCACATTTCACCTTCAAAGAACTTTATAAGGCAATATTTAATCTTTTCTGACTGAGTGGAAACATCAGTGCTTTCCAGAGAAACAATATGAGCTCTATCATCACCTCAGACGTGCATTTAGAATAATATCTGGCTTTTCTGAATTTCAGCATTTCAACTTCCTGGGGCTAAAAACATGGCAGGAATCTAAACTTTGTCCAAATTTCAGAACTTTCAGATGTGGACCATTAAAGGCGTGCATCTAGCTACATATAAGCTACTGAGCATAGATGATGTTCCCAAGAGATGGAGAGAGGCTGAAAAGTTACAGGGCTTGCTCAAAGTCTGTGATCCAAATGTTGGAAGCTCGGAGTTGTAGTATGAAACAAGGAAATGTGAAAAAATGTTGACTAAAATTGTCTATGCCCCATAGAGTTCTCATTTAAATCAAAGGCAAAACTGACTTCAGAGGAAGAGGGAGCACACAAATTGTGTATGTAAAAAATGAGAAACATTTATCTTACAAAGACTGCTAATACTTCATAACTGTGACTGTTGTGCCTGAAGCTTATGTCTCCCTGCAGAATGTATTCCCCAATATTTATATCCATTTATATATACAAGGATTAAGAACAGTGGAGCTGTCTCAACCACTTAGTAAAATCTCCCATGCAAAAGCTGTAATCCTGAACATTACTGGAGCTGAATTACAGACCACGACCCCCAAAATCTGCAGAGAGCAGTTCTCCCAAAGGCACTTCCACACAGCCAACCTGGAGTAAGCCAGCTCCAAAGGGAAACCACTTCCAAGTAAACAATTCAAAACATGATGGTCCAAATCAATGACTGGCTTACTGCCACGAACTTACTACAGGGATAAATTATTCCATTTTGTCTAAATTAATTTGCTCTTATGTCTTGAGGTTATATGTTTTTATGTGTGCTTTTATGAAACTCTGCATATAATCTTCACTAATCAAAAAACCCTTAAAATACAGCATACTGAGAAGAGTCAAAGTTCAAAATTGTGTCTGCTTTTAAAATAAACTCAGATCACAAGAAAACTATCTAAATAATCAGATTTAGAGCATATTTTTACATTTAATTCTATATAGATCAGCACCCGTTTTGCTAATAGTTTACTGCTCAGTTATACTAATTGCAGGCATGAAAAATTGTCAGGCTATATAACAGATGTGATTTAAAACAAACTGTGACATGAACACAAGTAAAATAAAGTGTCATTAATCTTGATGAAATTCAATTAGAAAATATGAGATAAAAGTACCTGACTCCCCTTTTTAATATTATTATGTAACGCCATGAGTTTGGTATTTGTGTGTATGCATTTGTAAACCTAAACTCTGTAGGCAGGGTGCTGCCAGAGCTGGCTGATCTGAACCTAGGGAGAGGACTTTTCTTTTCAAATCACTAAAGGTTTTGTCATAGACTTCTTTGGAAACAGGTATCCTTCCTATATTATTCATAACAATTGATACACTAATGCCCAGAAAAAGCAAGAGGGATCTGACAGGATGTGCAAGTATTACCTTTGTACTCCAGAAGGTGATACAAGACTGAAAGGAAAATATATCTTTGTTGCTTCAAAACCTATTTGAAGCCTTTTTAGTGTTCAGCTATAAATCTGAGCAAAATTTCTCCATGTCAGTTGCAGAACAATTTGGCACCACTAAATCTGCTGAACTGTTAGAGTGGTCAATTGGGCCCATAGTTTCAGCATAATATTGTGAGGAAAGGAAATTTTTGTGATTCTTTTGTGTTCATTTGTCAGACAGTGAGTGTTTAAGAACCCATTACTAAGGTGTTAGAAAATCCAAGCAAGCTCTATATCAGATAGGAAAGCAGGTTCCAGTTTTTTACTATTTTGAAACTACCTGGTTCAGTTGGACAAGGCTCTGCCACTTCTGGGTGACAGGGTAGAATTGTCAGGAACAGGACATTCATGGGTGGTTACATTTTAAGCATTATAGTCTACCGATGACAGGAGAAAATTGGGTCAATCTGTTACTGTTTTCAACTTGATGAATGCCAGGTTCTTTCTGGTAGCCACAATTCAAAGGAAAAGTAGAAGAAAATATAATTTCTGGTACCAAGATGTTTTCAAAGAAATATTCTAAGTGACCTTCATCATCAAAAATACTGTGGAGAAATGCCATGAGGGTGTCACTCAAAGCGCTCTTCACCTTTCCAGAAGAGGCTTGGTGAAAGCAGTCCCAAGAAGGCAGCGTTTCAGAGCATTCCTAGGTCACTGTACACTGAGAAGCAGAGCTTTTATGAAAGCCCTTTTCACAGAAAAGGAAACATTTTATAGAACAGGAGAGAGATTGGCAATGTTTACCTTCCTTCAGGGCAGCAATTAAAACACCAGAATGTCTCTGCTCTGCATTGACATCAGTTAAATCGGTTTCTTTTCAGTTACCACCACGTGTATACAATGCTGTGCAATCCTTTTCAGTGTGTGCATTTCCCATGGTTGCTCACCAGAGCTGCCCAACGACAGGTTGGAAATATGCAACAGACAAATGTGTTCTGATTCTGACCTTCTTTCTGGGGTGAGATTCCTTCTGCAGGCAGTGGGGACTGTGTTTCAGCAAAGACGTCAGGATGAGCTCTCTGATTTGGCTGAGCTAAAACACAGGCTCCCCAGGGCAGCGGTCACAGCACCAAGCCTGGCAGAGCTCGAGAAGCATTTGAACAATGCTCCCAGGCACAGGGTGTGAGTCTCGAGACAGTCCTGTGAAGGGCCAGGGGTTGGAGTCAATGATCCTTGTGGGTCCCTTCCAACTCAGCTGATTCTGTGGTTCTGTGACCTATCTTTGCCACATTACCTCCATTATAACACAGCAAATTAAAGCCATGGAGTACACAGGACTGCAGTAGAGATAGCACCGTGGCAAAGCACGGACATGAAGAATTAGGGGATCAAAGAGCAGAAGATTTTGCATTTTCTTCTCTTTGTGTCAAGTGAATGCAGCCTACGCAAAGCGCTGCTAAAGGCTCCAAACATTCTGGAACAGCGTCTGGTGACAGGAAGAAAGTGTTTAATGCAGAGATCCTCTTCTAGTGAAAGATAAAGGACAAGTTAGGAGTTCATGTTCATAAAGCACATTAATATCACAGGCCTTTATTGCATTATGAACTAATACAGTTTCACACTCAGGTTATTTGAGTAAATCTAGCTTTCTGTTTTCATCAATTGCTATTTAATAAGAGTTTGAAGCAGAAAATTACGGCAAATCATTTTCTAATTTTTTAATTTAACTCTAAGATTGTTCGTTTAACCATATTGGCTTGGACATAAACAACAATAAATGCAGATTGGCATCCACAAAAAAGGATAGACAGTTCTCTAACCACTGTAATTAATATTGTTAGGCTGCATACTTTAAGGTCCCTATGTTTCTCAGAGTTGTGGTGTGCTAGCTAAAATCTGTTCAGTCAGGCTGATTTTGGCTTTCATCCACATATATTAATTTTGCCCAGAAGCTTTCCAGAAACTTAATTAAGCTGGCAAGTTGCATTCTCTTATGGTCCATCTTGTGCACAGTCTCATTTTTAAGACTTGAGTTAGAGAACATATTCATTTGGGCTGCCTACTTAAAATTCTTAAATAAAAAAAAAAAAAGGGAAAAAAAATTAAAGACGTCATCTTCCCTTAGAGCATGATTATTTAATTTTCCATTAAAAAACTGGGCTGTTTGTACTGAAGTGTTTTACATGCACTCTTTTTCTGGAAGTGAAGGTGCAGGTTTGCAGTAACTCAGAGAGTGCACACACTCTGCTCCTGGTTCCATCCTTCAGCAATGGAGTTCATTCTCTGACATTTGGTGATATTCTCAGACCTTGACTGTTTAACTATTGGCTCAGGCCTCCTAACCACTTCAATAAGTAATGAAAACTTTTTTTTTTTTTTTACTTCTAAGCATAGTGAGAGGATGGACCTGAACCAAGACTTCCAGTTCAGACACTTTGCACAGTGAGGACTCAGAGCTGACCCATAATTCCACACAGGAAAAGAAGGAAATTCTAAAACACTGGAACATACGTTTAATTCCATCTCCAAACTTGTCCCCATGCTTTAATTCCGTGACTAGGGACTTTCAATTATGCAATTTCCTAAGCTTCTAGTCTGGGTTTCCTGAATAATCGTCTTTTACCCTAAAAGATGGTATACAGAGCTGGTTAATTTTCATAACCATTTAAGCCAATCACAGAACCAGTGGAGAGGTCTAGTGGTCTGTGTGACCTGCTGGGCCATGGGCTGTGGTCTGTGGCAGAACAGAGTCCTCTATGGAAGTGTAATGAAATTGCTGCAAAAGAAAATTTATGTTGTTCAGAAGGCCTACTAGAGAATAGGAAAAACTCAGACGTAATCCAAGATAGAAATAATTTACTTTTTTACCCAGGAAAAATAAAAAAAAGCTTAAGAATCTTTGAATTCTTGAAGTATCATCTTGAATTCTCCCAAAAATAGGGTGAAAAAAGGGCCAGAAATGGCCAAAGCACAAGTGCTACATTAATAACCAAGTGGTTACTGATTTCCATGTCAGTTTGCCTCAATAAGAGTTAATTGATCAGCCTCTGCAAATATTTGGCTTATGTTTGAATCCCCAGATGTGCAGAATTGTCTGCTGGAGCATGGCCTTGCATGACATGGTGGTAAACAGAAGCTCCTGTTGAGAAATTGAGCACAAGCATTGTTTCACCTACGAGTCTACTGTTAACAGCTGCAGAAAGAATTATTGGAAAATATTTCAAATAAGCTAATTCGGTGAGTAGTTGATGGCATTTATGTAGCTTCCTCATGCTGAACACAAGCCATCAAACACAGAATAGATCAAAACAAGGAAGCTCTGGTTCTCTTTCCCATGAAGTTCCAAGCCATCTATATGCAAATGACATGTTCTCCATTCTGCCTACAGAGGGCTTAACTGAAAGAAACTTATTCCCTACCCAAAGATCAAATTAAGTCTATTCAGGAAACAAAGTTGGAAACTGAATTTCAAATAATTTAATTACACTATGTAATTACTTTAAAGAATCCATAAAGTATTCATTAAACAATAGTAATTCCTACCTGATTCCCACCATGACACACATCACGCCTTTGAAACATAAAAATCCATAAATCCTTTCTTTTACAGAACTAATGAAAATGTTAAATTACACTAGCAAGAGCCAGCTGAACAATTGAATCAACCATATCAAACAGATGATTTGGGTTGATACAGTCAGTTTCAAGGTGGGAAAGCATCATTAAATAAATTGCCAGGGCATGACTGCAACACCTGGTGGTTAAACTCAGTGGGTCATAAAGAATTCTAACTATGATTTGTATTATTAATGTGTTCATTTAACACTCCAAAACAATCAGTGAAATCACGGGTGAATTTTTCTAGATAACTGTTCTGCAACAGAAGGAAGTCTCATGTTGTCATTTCGTTATCACATGCCCTTAGAGAATTGTGGCTCCTATCTGTCATTTAGATAGCTAAACAAAAAAACAACAAAAAAAAGAGAATAAACTTGCATCATCTTCAGCTGCTGTTTTGTTGTTCCAGTTCATTGGGCATTTAATTAAGATTTGGAAACTCAGGCTGCATTCTGCCATCCCACTGGAAACACAGCTTGGACATCAAGGGCTGTCCCTTTAGGCCATCAAAGTTCACACTGGCCACAGTCCCTCACAGCAAGGGGGCTGATGGCTGCAGGAATCTGTGGCAGGGGATGGTGCAGACAGACCCTACCCAGATGGTGCAGATAGATTTCTTCATTGAGAGGGCTTAAATACTGAACTCCATGGACTTTCAGTATACTTCCTACCTCCTATTGGGCAGGTTTACATTTAAAATCAGGCCCTTGGTTTGGGATCCTAAAGCATTTCACATCTGTGCTGCTTGAATTTCACACTCAAATGACAATGTCATCCCCTCCTGGGGTTCCAAGTGCCCCTTTCTTGTGACCATTTTTATATTGATACTGAAAATTGGGCTTATGGGTAAAAGAGATGGGCAATCCCAGCTGGCTTCGGAGAACCCTTCTCTCTGCTGTGCATACAAGAGAGGTTCCTATTTTTAGCCAATTTAATTGCAAATGTAGCTCCACCGTGCCCAAGCACTGCCTGGCACAGTGTGTCCTGTCAAATTATGACCCTGTGGGTTATAAAAGCTATTATCAGACCAAGCTTTCCAGTAAAAACCCCTGGTTGCCACAGGAGCTGCACACAGTCCCAGGGAATCTCCCAGCCAAATGGATGTCATGCATGAGAGCACACTAGTGCAGCTCCTCTGGTGTCTGTGGGACAACAGGACAGAATAAAAGGGGTGCTTTTACAAGGGTAAAATTCCTTCTATAGCTTGAGAAATTCATGCCAGAAGTGTTGGTATCCAGAGTGTGACTGTTTCAGAGACTCCACAACATTTTTCCAAGCTTTTTAGGCATCCTCTCAGACAGGACACTGTGACTTAGAGAGGGTAGAGAGAAAAGACCTCTTCTGAGAGACACATGAGAGATGAATCACAGAATGAACTAGGTTGGAAAAGACCTTTAAGATCATCTAGTCCAACCTATGACCTAACACCTCCTCATCAACTAAACCAAGGCACTGAGTGCCATGTCCAGTCTTTTTTAAAACGCCTCCAGTGACAGTGACTTCCCCACCTCCCTGGGCAGGCAATTCCATTGCCCAATCACTCTTTCAGTAAAGAATTTCTTTCTAATATCTAACTTAAACTTCCCTTGGTGCAGCTTAAGACTGTGTCCTCTCATTCTGTCAGTTGCTGCCTGGAGAAAGAGACCAACCCCCACCTGACTATAACCACCCTTCAGGGAGCTGTAGAGAGTGATAAGGTCACCTCTGACTCTCCTTTTCTCCAGGCTGAATAACCCCAGCTCCCTCAGCCATTTCTCACAGGGTTTGTGCTCCAGGCCCTTCACCAGCTTTGTTGCCTCCTCTGGATGCTCAAGCATCTCAACATCCTCCCTAAACTGAGGAGGGGCCCAGAACTGAACACAGCAGGTGTTCAAGGTGCAGACTCAGAGCTGAGTACAGGGGAAGAATGACTTCCCTGGTCCTGCTGTCTACACTACTCCTTATACAGGCCAGGATGCCACTGGCCTTTTTGGCCACCAGAGCACAGTGCTGGGTCACGTTCATTCAGCTGTCAATCAGTCCCCCCAGGTCTCTTTCTGCCTGGCCACTCTCCAGCCACTCTGTCCCCAGCCTGTAGTCTTGCAGGGGGTTGTTGTGGCCAAAGTGGCACTTGGACTTGTTAAACTTCATCCTATTGGACTTGGCCCATCCATCCAGCCTGTCTAGGTCCCTTTCCAGACCCCTCCTACCCTCCAGCAGATTGACACATGCTCCCAGCTTGGTGTCATCTGCAAATTTACTGATTCAATCCCCTTGTCCAGACCATCAGTGAAGATACTGAACAGACCTGGCCCCAGCACAGAACCCTGAGGGACACCACTGGTGACTGATCCCAGCTGGATGCAGAACCATTCACCACCACCCTCTGGGCTAGCCATCCAGCCAGTTCTTAACCCAGCAAAGAGTGCTCCCAACTTAACCCAGCAAAGAGTGCTCCCATCCAAGCCATGGGCTGCAGCTTTTCCAGGGAATGCTGTGGCAGACAGTGTCAAAGGCCTTGCTGAAGTCCAGGCACACAATATCCACAGCTTTTCCTGCACCCACTAGGTGGTCACCTGGTCATAAAATGAGATCAGGTTGGTCAAACATGACCTGCCCCTCCTAAACCCGTGCTGGCTGGGTCTGATACCCTGGCCATTCTGTAAGGGCTTTGTGATGGCACTCAAGATGATCTGCACTATAACCTTGCCCAGTACCGAGGTCAGGCTGACTGGTCTGTAGTTTCCTGGATCCTCCTTCCAGCCCTTCTTGTGGATGAGGTCACATTGGCACCTCCAGTCCCCTGGGACCTCCCCAGTGAGTCAGAACTGTTGGTAAAGAGTGGCTTCAAAGCTCATCTGCCAGCTTCTTCATCACCCATACATTTATGATGAGACACCTCTGAGCCCAGAAGAATGCTTTATTTCCCACAGGCTGTGTGTGTTCCAGAGCCTTCCAAAAGCACTCAATGGAGCTGGGATGCTCTCAGATTTCAAGGCACTTTTCTTGGAGGGATCAAACTGGAATTGCATACAGGTTCAGGCCACATTATTTTTTTCTCATCAGCGAAGAATCCAGCATCACTTACTTGCATGACAGCTGGTTTTAGTTCCTCTCTCTAAAGGGCTGAACTGCAGAAGGGACGTTGGCTAGTCCCAGAAAAGTGGCCCCACAGTGCTGCCTCACAAAAGCCCTTCAGCACTATCCCCTAAATAATTATCATCTGCACTGTCAAGATGGCAAAGATAGCATTGCAGGAAACTGCCAAAAAAAATAGCCCAGAATGCTGAAATATACCCTGAAATGCTAACAATAACACATAAAAAGTGAAAAAAACAACACAAAACCCCATGCAAACAATATAAAGAAGTTTCAAATCCACTAGCAAATGCACCAAAAATGACACCAAAAGCCAAAGCAAAAAAGTATCAAAATGCCAAAAACCAGACAAAGGTGCTCCAAACCACCAAAACTGTCAAACAATGAAAAATACTATTAAATGCCAAATCCACTCAAAGATATACAAAATACATATATATATATATACACCCAAAAGGGGAAAATACTTCTAGTATTTTTGAACAATAAAAGAAAATGCAATAAGGAAAAATATAAATTCCAAAAAGCAGAAAATGAAATACAAATAATAGTTACCCCTCTCCAGAATTCCTGCAGAAAAGCCACCCCCCAAAAAACCCAAATGAAAAAAAATGTGAAAAATAAAAAAATCTATATAATATGCAAAATTGCAGAAAAAAGACAAACTAAAAAAGTAAAATTTTTTTTTACAATTAGAAACTGATTTCACCAAAAAAGTTAAAAAATGCACAAAAAATGCAAAGTGCAAAGAAAGCACCATGATGAAAAAACATGCCATAACACCAGCAAGAAAAGCCATGTTACATAAGAAAAACACCAAAAATGCAAAAATCTCTCTCAATGTTGCAACAATAGCACAAAGGAGCCAACAATAACATCAAAACTCACCAAAAAAAACCCAATGAAACACAACTAAATTGGAAGAACTATGGAATAAAAACCCACATAAGAAGTCTGCCAAGAACATAAAGTACAAATGCCAAATCCAATTGAGGATCTTTCCTGTTTCCTTTATATTTCAATTCTTCAGGCTCACCCTGGATCTGCTCAGCTCCATGGCTACCCACAGCCAAACAGGCTCCCGAGCCACTGAGAATTTTTTCTAATGCAGCAAAACAAGCTTTAACTACTATTTTTACATAGCCTGAACAGCAGGAATGACTGACTCAAGGAAACACATATAAATCAGGGAAGTCAGAGTCCAGAAAAAACAAGCAGAAATAATTGAACAAACATTCAAACTCAACTAAACCAGACATGTCTTACTGTGGAGTAAACCAAGACTGCTACTGATTATCAAAGATGTGGAGCCAGCCCGAGGACAACCTTTTGGAGGCATTCTGCCACAACAGTGGCTGTCTGCATCTTTCTTGCAAGTTGAAAACCATATGATTTGTTTTCCAAAGAAAGAGGGCTGGTGATAAGCAAAAATAAGTGGTTGCAAAAGCTCATTTGCCACAAAACACCTCAATTTTCATAAAATTCTCTTTGGATTCTATATTTTTCTAAGAGGCTGGACTTAAAACATTCCCTGCATCTGTATCAGAGGACAGGGTAATAATGTCTAGATAGTACTGCAATATAGATGATAAACAGCAACAGGAAAGATGACAGTGTTGGAGCACATTCTTAAATATTTCTGTATGCTGCAAGACAGGAATACAAAAACATTTAGCAAATCCCAGAAGAAAAAAATCTCGTACATAAAAAATCAGTATGTTTATCATGTAATTTACCTCAATAAATTAGCCAAACTATGAGAAAAAATTATTATTTAAATGAAGACTGTTACTTTTCCATTTTTGTCTCTTCACCTAATTTATTTTGGTTATTCCATATCTTTGTAAGTCTCTTCCTAATTATGCAGACTCACAATCTGACTAAAATCACAAAACACAGAAAGTGTCTATTACTGATGATGAGAACGATTGCTTTTTGTCCAGATTTGTTGTCCAATTCCCTATGCAAATTCCCTTCAGCATGTCTGGGAAGATGGATTTGTCCAAGTTGTTGCACCATTACTTGTTCTGCAGAAAGATTTGTATTGCAGCACAAAAGTGCTGCAATTTACAGACATGATCTGTTCTGTTTTGAAGGATCAGTTTGGAAAATATAGTTTATGGACTGCTTAACTCTAAGATATTTTGAATTAAATAATTCACCAGGAGTTCAATTAAAAGCAGAGCACCACCTTCTCTTGGCATAAAACTTTCATAGGGCCTTCAAGAAATGACAAAACACAACAATTTCCAAATTAATGAAGGCAGCATTGATTTCTTACCCGTGAGACCAGGAGGTCAGCAGCAACGTTTTATAGGTATGAAGCTGAAATATGTTTTACTTTCTGGTTCGTGTCAGGACTAACACTGAACTTCTCACGAGTAAGCAGGCACATGCTATTGATCACAGAATCAATTTACTGAGGCCAACATGGCCTGGGACAGAGAGGTCTGTGGCCCAACATCCCAGAGCCAGGGCATGCAAGGGAAGGAGAAGTGCCTGAATCTTCCCAGAGAAAGGTGAGGCTAAAGCACAGTTTCTGCAATTCCTGCAGACTGAGAGCAAGCTCAGGGTTAATTAAGATGACTGATTTATGATAGTTTTTTTAATCAGTCTATCTTGTGTATAAAGGCCTAAGGGGAATTTTCACCCTGTGCTGCCCCACGTCAGCTACAATAAGACTCTTTTTAGAGTGTTTCAAAACTTCCAGAAGGACAAGGAAACTATCAAGAGCTTGGCCCTGAAATGTAGCAGTTGTTGCATTTTGCTGCCATCTACCATTACAGTACAAATGGAACAGCTTATCTGTACAAATTGCTAAAATGTGCTTTTACACACTGCATCAAAAACTTCAGGTTTCCACAGCACTGGCTTGGCCAAAAATTTCTGCAGTCTCTTTCCCTTCATTCACCACTCTCCCAAATGCCTCCTCAGTAAGTCAAGACACCAGGCACAAAAGGATTTCTCCAGGCCTTCATTTCCTTTTTTTTTTTTTGAGTGAAGCAGAGCTTCTTTTCACCTCAAAAGCTGCTACAGATCAGCAGGCAAATGCTGACATGGCCGATACTCTGCTCCTTGATTTGGAGGGGATTCAAGCAGCTCATTTGGAGACACTGTGGTTTAGATCCCACAGAGAGGGCACATAGCTATCCATCACCATTGGCTGATTCCTACAGATATGATTGAGATCTCCAGCAGGCATGTAATCATGAGCTGATTGCCTATTCCAGGATTTATTTCAGCTGCTGTGCATCAGGATCAGAAATCCATGGTCTGAGTAAAGAAATATTCAGCTGTAGCTCTTAGGCTTTAACTCCTGCCACCAGCTGAGGTTCTGAAGCTTTCAGTTTCCTGGCCCCAGCCGTGTACAGGCTGTCTCTGTTTATTGAGGGTTCTCAGTTTAGAGACTTCCTCCTGCCACCAGCAGTCAATAATCTGTCTGCCAGAGTTTTAGTCATGCTCCGCTTCCTCTGGACCGTGTTCCCAGACTACAAGCTTCTGCTGTGACAAGAAATCCTTAATTCAAACATTGGATGACTAAACACAGCTACAAAACATTAATGAATGCAGAGAAGTTTGGAACTTCAGTTTGGATGATAAACTCTTGAGGTTAGATGTTTATTTAAACTTTAGAAACCTCTCCTAGTATTGTATTGTTTCAGAAATGTATCTGCTGTCTCTGAGACCTCTTAAAAAATCTCAGAGCCATCTTCAACCAAGGAAATCTTTAAACATTCACATCAACTCCATGCCATCTCCTAAATTAAGGAGAGTGAGGAAATTGAGCAATTCAAAATAATTAATGACAGGTTTGCTCCCTATCATTCAGCAGAGGAACCTGGTCCAGATGCCTAACTTACACACAGCTATTTGCATGTGCATACTTTCCAGAGTGACTGATTTTCTCTGTTGATCTCTCCAATTTGAACATGCTTGTGGTATAACACCTCTACAAGGGTAGGAGTAGAACTATTTCTAGGATAGCCTCCTATTATTCTGATTTACTGGGCAACAAAATTATTAAAAACAAAAAACCAAAACAACAACAACAAAAAACCAAACAAAACCAAAACAAATAAACCCCCACAACCCCAGATGGTTCCAAGAATCTGCATCTTGCATACCTACACTCCACTTTTAGCAAAAAAATGGACTCTCTCATATATTTAAGGGTCTGACTCAAAAACAATTTGAAAGAAGCCCAGAGCTGACCAGTAGAACTCAGTTTTCCTAATCCTAATGCACTGCACTAACCAAGAGATTTTATCTTTTGAATTCACCTTGCACAGTCAAGGATTTGATTTTCAGAAGGGAGCCTTTCCTAGCTGTACTTTTCCACTGGAAATTTGGTTCCATCAGGTTAGATTAGTGACTTAGAGATTTAACAGAGCAAGAAAGACAATATCTCAGGGAAAATTTAAAGGGATCTGCCGGACATGAGTAAGGAGAATAAACCCTTTCCCCATCCTATTACACAGAGCCTGACAAGGAGATGTTGAGATAGCAATACAGGGGAAATAGCAACAAAATCTGAATCCTCCCTAAACCTTTAGTGATTTTCTTCTGCAGAAATCATTGATCAAGGTCCCTGAGATTAGCAAGGGGAGCATTCACAGGAATGGGGCTGTGTGTCCACATCAGGGCAGATGACCCTCAACACATGAATTTAAATAGGAGTAACTGTGAGATTGCATTGTCGCATTTTATTAATACTTTGTAAACTTCAGTCATCCAGACAACATACAAGATTACAGAAGCCACTGTAGAAGTAGCACTTCTCTGAAGCATTTTAAAAATCAGGGTTTAGGCAGGTTTGTTTATAGAGACCTTAAATTAGGGGGTTTATTGACCCTGAAACTGGACATGAAAGATCAATACTGATCACACAGGGAAGAAGGGGCTGACGTGCCCTCCATTCAACAGTAAGGATGTCTAAGAAGCCTAACTCCTTAGACATGTAGACAAACAGATACATTTTATTTACAGTATAATTTATATATATTTATGTGTGCATATAAATATAGTTCTATTATATATCTTATGCTCTTAAAATTAGAATAGTAATATCAAAAAAACCCAGAAAAATTATACTCAAATGAACAATAGAGAGCATTACACATTAAGTTAGATTCTTCCAGAACCTGACCTTGAGGTAGAGTGGTCACTTAACAGTGAAATCTTCAAGTATAATAGATTTTAAATTAATGTTTATCTTCTGCTAACTATGCTGTGCAGCAAATTACACAAGTACATTAGATAGGTTTACACATTTTCACCACTGCTCTTTGCAGGGGATTTAGATGCAGCAGATGTGGGGATATAGTAGGTATT
This sequence comes from Acridotheres tristis, assembly GCA_037013685.1. NCBI lineage: Eukaryota > Metazoa > Chordata > Aves > Passeriformes > Sturnidae > Acridotheres > Acridotheres tristis. Next base: position 5,123,378 of record CM072889.1, on the reverse strand, counting down.
AGAATGACTGCCAGGCTACATAAATTACCTCAGAAAGTAGATGTCACCTCTAACTAACAAGTGAGCTCTGTGAAACTGTTGCTCTGACTTCAGCGAGAGAGGTGGAAAATCCTTAGGGTCTAAAATTTGGCTATTACATAACAGATAAATCATTCGGATAAATCAAAATTTCCAATGCTGCTAATTATACACTGAGAAATTTAATGTGTACAAACAATATATGCAATATGTACATAAATACCTAACTTAATATACAAAAACATATGTACTAAGTAACACACACATAAATATATGCCTATATACATGCATATATATATATATGTATATGTATGTGTATAATGTATATATGTATATATACATAATATCTGTATAAATAAAAAATGTAATGAACTTACAGAGAGAATTAGGGACACTGGTTAGTTAAAGCAAGAGTTCAGAACACATTGATGATCAATTTCAAATGGGCATTCTGGAATTTTTTACCACAGATACTATCCATCAAATATTTTATTTCTTTCAAAACCAACACATGAACCTGCTGAAGGAGGTGATTTATAAATTCTGCTTCAAATTACCCTACATTCCAGCAAATATTTTCCTTTACACATTTCCTGGTACCTGGGACTACATGTTTTTAAACACAAGGTTCTGGGATGATTACTTCCAAATTCAGAAATTCATGGAGCTCATTATGCAAATGAAGAACCATCTGATAACTAATCCTGCTGTACCTTATTATAAAATATAATCAAAATAGAGTATAATATTAAATACAAATTACTGTTAGAATAGTATGAATGCTAAGAAATAACTTCCAGAGAGATTTAAAGTTGTATAATACTAGAGGAGCTGTTATCAAGCCTCACAAATACTTTATTACAGATATTTTGCAGAATTTGCATTATATTATCATCATAATGTGGAGATTGGGGTCCAACATTTACAGGTGTATTATGAAAGAGGATCCTCCTACCTGGTAGTGGAAAGAAGAACTGAATAAGAACACCATGTCAAAGTTTAATTGAAATCTTGTTAATACTTCAATGCATCATGGTTTGATTTATTTAATTTTAAGCAGATAAAATTCAAGACATTATAATTTTTAAATTAATAAAATAATCTTCAATCTCCACTGCAAGCCTCCTCTTTATCTGCTATTTTTCCTTTTATAAAGCTGCAGTCTCCATGGGTATGGAGATGCTGCAGAAAAGTTAACAATCAGGACTCATCTCTCTCTAAAGATACTTATCTGGTGTGTCTCATGGAGTTTTTATGATTTTTTAACTATGTATAGATAAACTTGGCTCACAGCAAAATCATCATAATCACAGCATCCTTTTGAAAAGTTCTCTAACTTGTTTATTGACAAGGAACTGGTTGGCCTAATTATAAATTCTTATCCTCTTGGGTAGGAGGTTAGCAGCAGGCATATGTACAAATGGCCACTTTCCTGCTGCATCAATTAACACAAAAACACAGAGTTTCATTATCTCTGAGGGCCAGCTTCCTGCAGCATTTCATATCATGGTCATATCTGGATTTAAAAGGTTTTGCCTTTGGGAGCCATATAATTGTTGAAAAATATATATAATTCTTTTTATTGTTATAAAGAAAGAGCTAAAACTCTGTGTAGAGATGGAATTTGACTATTGCCTGTTCTCAGGTGTCAGAGGCGCTCCACAGAGAGTGGGAACAGACTCAGCTCTGAGCTGGGCCAGCACGTGGAGCTGCAGCACAGGAGCCCATCAGGGTCGATGCTGGAGACATCTCAGCTGCACAGAAAGACCTGACACAGACCTGGCTTCACACCTCCAGTTCAAAACTCAGAGCAGCAAAAACACACCCTGGAAATAGTGGGAAGAGCTCTCTGCCCCAGCAGCTCCTTTTAGGGTTCTCAAGAACTTTGCCAGTCTGTTCCTAACAGACATTGATGAAACCCAGAGGACAACAAGTAACAGAGGGAGACAAAAGGCAAATCCAAGTTAACATCTGCCCTTCCCTATCCCTGCAGTTTTGCATGTATTTTGAATGCCCAGTCAGAATCAGAGTGCAGCAGAGAATGCCTCATCCCACTTAAACTCACAACCTTTTCTACCCTGCCAGCCTGTAACCTAAAGCCATCAGTAATTCTGAAGCTGAAATTTGAAAATCTGACTTTTGAAAGATTTGATGTCTTCGTGGCTTTCAAATGAATTTCTTTGGATGACTTTGATACTACCGTAGATAGCACCCACCCCAGCAGGAAGGCAGAAAGAACTGGAAAGCTTTCTAGTGGTAATTCCTCATACCCTTTCAAATGGGAGTGAAGCATTGTTGAGCAACAAGGAAAAACAAAGCCAGAGCCATAGGAAATGTATATCAGAGTGGGACACACATTGTTCCCTGGTCCTGCACAGTTCTAGGCCATCCATTTAAACCACCTCACCCAGCAATGTTAATTAAACAACCACACTCTGAAGTGTGATAGGACTCATCCAACATTCCATGGTTGTACACCAGTCCTGCAGAGACAGGAGCTGCTGGCAGAAGGGTGGAAAATCTGCTCTAGCCATTGGTAATAGGAATGTCTGTCCCCCGAATGTCTACTGAAAATTCAATCTAGCTGCAAAAGTTGAAAAAAATAAAATAAGGCACTTTGGAAAATTTCACATGAGGCTTGGCCAGCATTGTAATGGCTCCCAAATATAACTACTTTAACTATCAAATATATATTAAACTGAAGGACATTGAAAATTGAGTTCATTCAAACTCTTTTGGTACTCTAAATCTGTCATGTCAGGGCCTAAAAGAGGTCTTATTAGGGTATCATTCACCTGGTAACTCATCATAGGAGCCTCAGTCCACTGAGGATCCACTAGACTGAGGTCCAGAGTGTCAAGGCTTATGGAGAGAATGGATTTCACAGTCCATTGAGTCAATGGATGGAGCAGTTTCAGTCTGCTGGGTTAATGTGGGTGCTGCTGACACACAGTGAGTGCTTTTACAGCATTAAATAGCCTTACTAAACGTTTCATTAATAAAGCACTTTATATTCAGAATAATATGTTTTCCAATTATGGCAATTAAGTTTTGTTTTTCAGAAAAGGAAAAGCAATTCATTCATACTGTAAGTTATTTGCTAGATTTACCACCTAAATTAAAAAGGAAAACATTTTTCTTCAGTTATGATAGCCAAAAGAACGTGTTTTAAAGGTCAGTCTTGCATATTTCTTCTCATAGGAACTATAATTATACACACAATAAGACTTGCTTTAATGATTGAAACGGTTTGTGTCCAGTAAAGTTTTGCAAGGTCAAGTTTTTGGTTGAGACTGAATAATTTTAAATTTCAAAAGAAGTGAGCGGATCCTGCAACCAAAAGGGAAGTCAGAGTCATCCTCTGTGCAAAAGCAGTTACACCATTGACTGAGATTTTGAGAATGAGACTGATGCACACATTTCCAGCACTGGTGGCACAAATGGTGCAGCTTTAATGTCAGCTCTGCTTCAGAGTCCTGGAAACTCAGTGTTCACCACACTGACCTCAGGGGCAGTGAGAAACAAGAAGGACTCCAGCTTCCCAAGAGACACTTCATTAGCATTTGTTATCTGCTCTGTCACTGATTTCCTTCAGAAAATTTCAGAGCAATATACTGACAGAAGTTTCTGACTTTCTCTGTGGAAGAAGGTGAATAGAAAGCCAAGGAGAAGCTCTCTAGGACTGCATTAATAAGAGGAATATGCCCTCACAAAGGAAAATTAACCCTTTGCATGAAGCCAAAGCAACAATTCGGAGAAATATGTACTTGTGAATGTCTCACATAGTGGTTGTTGATAATTTCAGCATAACAAATTGGAAATAAAGTTTGTCCAATGATGGCATTATTTCCTCGTGACATTACTCAAAGCAAGACTCAATCATCTGGGAATTAAAAGGAAAATCTTCACATGTTTTAGGGTAACTTTCTTTCATGTCGATTATCAAGCCTTTCATTCTCACATTTAGGGAAAGCTTTATAATAAAATAAACCTTTCAAAGATTAGAAATCCTGTAGTATTTCTAACTTGTTTATTAATATTTTTGATCCAAGTATACACCTAATGGTTAATTAAGAATGCGAAAGATAGCTCTTGCTGCATAATCGAGGTTAATATCCCAAAAGAGTCAAGGCTTGCTTTGCAAAAGAGCAAAAAGAAATGCAGATAAGAAAGATGAACAAGGGTAATGAAATAAGCCCCCTTTAATTTCACAATCCTATTAGTTGAAAAGTTGAAAAGGAGAGTTGACATGTTTCCTGATGATGCACTGCTCTTCCCCAAGATTAAAATATTTTTCTTGAATGTTGATTTTCTTTAGTGTGCTCCTGGTCTCAAAAATACTCAGAAAATAGCATGGCCATATTTTATTTTTCATTTTCAAGTTGCAACAAAATATTCTGCTCTTTATAAATTTACCATCTGTTATGATTAGTATTACAGCAATACCTAGGACACAGGAACATGGAACAGAACCTTAACTGTGCCCCAAACACGGAGCTTAAGCCTTTTACCCTCTCAGCCTCTGATACACAACTCTCCAAAATTATCACTGCTAAGTATTGAATCAAATATCCATAAACACTAGCTGAAGTAAAAAATATTTGGGTCAGTGGTGGTTGCAGCCCACCATCTGTTGTGACTCAGAATAGCTATGAATTGGCATTTATAGAAAAAAGCATTAGTTATGTATTTTGTGCTTGCAATGGGAACAAGGGCAGTGGATACACAGCATTTCTGTATATTAATTGATTTATTCCATCCCTTAACAGTACTTCAGAACTTTTTATTTGCTCTATTGTCATTTTGCTATTGGTGGATGAGAAGGGAGATCAATAGTCAACTAGTAGTGTGTAAAAACAATTCAGGACCTAAAATAAAAAAACAACTGCAGAAGCCTTGTCTATCCCATTTTGAAACATGAAAATGTCCTAATGTGAGATTAAAGGCCGATCTTTAGGCTAAAAATATTCAGAACAAAATGTAGCTGTGTTCAAAACGTGCAGATTTCTTTTTACTCGGTTAAACTGGTTTAATTCTATAATAATGCAGTGACTAATTGTGCCCTGAGTAGGCACAAGTGTGGCTGACTGAAAAGATTTAAGATGGCTGTTAAATAATTAATGTAAAAATATGTTGATGAGCCTAACTAAGAAAATGTGAGATATTGGAAATGAAATAGCTGGCATTAGGTAATCTACTTACTGCATAAAAGGCATTAGAAATATCCATTAAGTGCATCTGCCATAAATAAACAAACCTAGGAAGGAGACCAAAAGATAATAGTTTTTCACTTTTGCTTAAGAGGAATATATGCAATTAGTTTTTCAACAATTAAATTAAGAACCCATACTATATGAATCTACAAACCTCACAGTTTGCTTGAGAGTAAAATTAAAATATTATGTACTAATTTTTTTGGGGGGGTGGGTTGGAATAAGGGTGCTGGAATAACCAAATTATGCATTCTAATTTGATACAAATTATTAGTATTGATGATATATGTGCATATTAAGTTAAATTAAGAGTTATATTTCAAAGAGGAAGTCAAAACAGGAAGAGTAAATTCCAGGCTAGATTTTTAAGTTTGCTATAGGTGTCTTCTGAAGATCTTTGAGACCAGGATAAGCAAGCACCTGCCTGATGAAGAGAAAAATTACTTCCCTGGAGCACAGGATGGGGGAAGAATAAGAAAAACAAAAGAAAAAGGGTAATTTGAAGTCTTCTCAAGGCTGCTCTTCATAGGAATGTGTGGCTGTGGTTCCTCTGTAGCATATCAGCACCATTGCTCAGAACAGTCAGTGCATCAGAGAAAGCTGAGGAGAGACACCTGAGCCAGCCAACACAACACAACAGCAGCTTCATCAGAGTTAGCATGAAGCCTGTGAAACAGCCTGGCAGCTGGGAGAGCCCTGCCTTGCAGAGCTAATGAGGCATTGAAGTAACAGAGTCCAAACCACTAAAAAAAGAAATCATTCAGCTTCCTCTGCCTGAATATTCTCCACTCTCTATTTTTTTCTTGAGCAGATAGGGTAGAGCTGAGGCTTTTATTGTTGCTGCTCCTGAATTATTGATTCTAGGAACATACTTATAATTTTGGATATATTTTTGAAAGCCATCTTCCTTTTGCAGTACATCTTACGCCTGAAAAACTTCTACTCATGCTTAAATGTGAACTCTTGGGGCTGAGCCTACAAGCAGCCTGTCAGAGGGGTGAGTGCTCTAAATGATGCCATTCATCTCCTGGCCATGCATTTTGCAGATGAAAAGAAGGATAAATGATTTTAGCCTAATGCAGCACCTGCCTAGCCAAGCCTTAACATTACTCTTATCACCATGGTAACCCTGAAGGAGAAACACACAACTAACAAAGTGTTAGGAATAAGGAAAACAGTTTTAGTCTTTTCCTTGTTCTCCCCCTCACCCTCCTCCAAAAAAAAAAGATAAATAATGCAAAAGGTTCAACGCCAAATACTCTTAATTTACTCTCCAGACTGTGAGAAGTAAATCTGTGCACTCCTTCTTTTGCTTTTGTAAATTTACACTGTGTTTCAGCACAGAAAATCTCTTGATAAAATTACAAATCAGAATAACTAGAAATGTAGCCTAATGTAAAACTCACGTAAGGAGAAAAATCAAGTTTGTATTACTTTGGCAGCATCTTGGTGAATAATACAGCTTTTTACTGCATGCAGTTTAGCACTCAGATTAACAACTATGCTAAGGACCACAATTAGTAAGTTGTGCATACTGACACATGCAAAACAAAAGGAAACCATGGCCATCCTAAAATAAGCCCTATAAGACTAAAATAAGAAAATACCTGCCTTGAAAAATCATCTCTCTTCCAGCTGATGGAAGCATCAGCTTTGACACAGATTATATGAAAATTCTCAGGTCAGGGGCCTTCAGAGAATGTCTTTCACTCAACAGCTGTCAGAAGAAAGGAGCTCTGCTTTCCACAGATCTTAGCAGAATTCCATATCTACAGTGGGATAACTGCCAGGAAACTCCCAGCACTCAGTACCAATCCTCACATCAATGGGAAATAGGCTGGAGAATCCTTGAGAGGATTAAAGCCCCTTCCTCAGGCTGGTGGTGGTGTCCAGGTCTGCAGTGTCCCTGGCAGATGTGACACCTGTGACATTTAGCAAGAGCTCCGAGGAGTCTCTGCCGTGATTTCCACACCAACACTCTGGCCTGGCAGAAGGGTGCCCTGGGCAAATTGCATGGCTGTACAGAGGTGTTCTGCCTGTGAACTGGAGCAGGTTCCAGAGTTAACAGGATTCCACAGTTCCTGGCAGAGCCACCTTCCTGTTTGTCTGGTCATCCTCTGACAAACTCTTAAGCCAGGCACAGTCAGCATTTGTGAAGAGAGGCTTGCAACATCACCAGAGAGCCTATTATCATAATTCTCTTCTCTGTACCATCTAATGTTCCTAACAGAAAATCAAACAACAGATGTATAGCATCTAGAGTCAAACAACGTGTTGTGTTCCAAACAGATTTTCTCTGAAAATATTGGAAGACGTCCTCAATAGCTAATATTATCATTTCTCATTTTTTCTTCTGAAGCAACAAGGAAATTACGGTAAAAGTCACTATATATTTTATAAAAATAAATGTCTGTTTAGGAAAAAAGCAATATATGCCACAGAATCATGCATCTGTTCTGCTCTGTTTTATATCTGAACAATCAGGATTGCTGCTTCTGCATTTATTTGAAAATGTAGGCATTTTTTCTAACACATGTTAATTTAGGAGGAGAGATTTTACTCGCATTTACATAGACTTAAGGTGATGGCAATACATGATGACAGTGTCTAAAATTATTATTTTCCCTTGTAAGTTTCCTTTTATGTTAAATTTTCAATTTTCGAATTTCTGGTTTGTCTACTAGTCCTACAGGAATACACCTGTAGAATAGGTTTAAAGAAGTGCTAGAATAGAAACTACCTATTAAGCTTACCACAATTTGAAAAAAAAAACTCATTTAAATTATTGCCTTTCCTAATATGTAGCACAAAAGAGACAAATCTAAAGAAAGTAAAGACCAGAAGTCTGATCTTATTAGCCAAGTACCACTCATAAATGAAGGTGTTGTCACACTCAGTCACTCGACTTCACAATAAATGAAGATGATTCACGCCAGGCAAACACTTCACATTTTGAAAAGCAGAACAGATACTAGTCAAATTTTAACCAAAAACATTTGTGGTATGTGGACGATTCCTGGTTGATAAGCGTTTAACAACCACTCATAAAATGCTTTAATTGCAGAAATTTCAAATGCACTTTAAAACTTGCGCTCTGCTAGGTCAAGGGTTTAACAAAAGCGCAAACATAACCTCTCCTTCCAGCCTGCTGTTTGGTGATTTCATTAGGAAATGCAATTTAGCTAATGATTCAGTTAATCTTTTTATAAACATTCACATCAATCTTGAATAAATGTTATGCAAGCTCCAACACTAATTTGAATTACCCCTATTAAGAGTCATGTCCAAATAAAAACACGACTGTTGGCAATAACAGCCTTACAAAGGTATATCCATATGGTACAAGATTCAAAAATACAGAATTCCTTATATCCCTATTCTTCCTCTGCTGTCATTTTGAAGGTGTTGAATTCTTATTTCCCTTTTTCCTTACTTGTCTACCTTTTCTTCTGCAAAAGTGATCTCCACAGATGAAAATGGGCAGTAAACCTTCAGATGTTTTGTGGTTAAACTCTATGTATTTGTCTTGTATGGTGAGCAATGCAAATTTTGGCTTGTAGAAACAACCTGATTAGGTATGCAGGCATTTCTCTGGAAACACTATCATAAAAACTACAGCTAAGTCATTAATCTTTTCAAAAAGCTTGTTGAGATCCCCATAGGCATTTAAATGGATCATAACAGCCTCACGTATGAAATATAGAGCTGCAGCCAAGAGTCTGACAGAAGTGCAAATTTGGACAAATAAGACCATCAAAGCTTCAGCTGAAGAGATTTTTCTCCACAGGACAAGAGGTTGATAAGACCAATCATGGAGGATGAAACTATAAATGAAATAGAAATGCCAAATTCATGCCAGCAACCCGTGGACTGTTAAAAGCCTACCTGCTTGACGACAGCAGCTATTAAATGATTATATCACTGCAGAGAGACTGGCATCATAGGATAAAAGATGGAGCATTTGCCCAGAGGTGAACATCTCTGCTTGTGTTGGTGGATTATTATATCACACTCAGAGGAGTGAGCTGAACACTTGGTGTATTAAATCAATGAAATTTCGACATCTTCTTGCCCAAACAGAGGGGGAAAAACCAAACCACCTATTTTCTGGGAAAAACTCCAAAAGTTAGTGGTTTTCATCTCCATGGGCAATCAAAATTGCACCAAAGAGCTTACAAACAAACCAGCCCTCAGAAAGAACAGGCCCAGATTTCACTGTTTGTCTCTGGACTAGCTCCAAGCTGCTTTCCAAGTTAGGTCTGTTTGCTGCAGGTTATATTAAAGTACCAGAATAAAGAATGACACCCAAATCTACTCTACTCTAAAACTGAAATGGTCAGACTCCCTTACAAAATTTATTCAGCGAGGACTATAAGCTGAATCAGAGATGCCAAGACCTTCATCACAGAAGTTGCACAAAGAGACTGAAAGTTTTGCCAGGTCTCTGGGAAAATATGGATTTGGCCAGAAACAAACCCTTTGAAGTTGTTTTCTGGGGGGAGGTGGGGTAATATGGTTCTTTTATGGGACGTATGGAGTAAAAAGAATTGCTGTCTGTGTGAAAGAGACAGCAGGTATGAGAGCAGTTAAAGTTCACAAGATGAACCTACAACAAAAGCTGTAACTGACATTTCATCATCTCCAGGAAGGACTTTATAAACACCCATAAACCATTCCAAATTTTTCTTCTTGGTATCAGCCAGGTAAATATTCAGGACTTTCAAAATTTAGTGTTAAATTAATCTACAAAGTCCACTGTTTTTCCTGCTTGCCTAGGTCTAATGGAAACGCTTAATGTTATGTTGGAAATTAAGCACCACATTATCTGACATTTTAGAAGTTATACAGCAGTGAGACACACAAAAACATAAATGTGTGTTTGTATTCAAGGAGGAGAAATATGCAGCCTTTGTGATAAGTTGCACTTTCTCACACAGGCATATTTTCTGAGATTTCTGCAACTTCAGTAGTCAATAATCTTTTTCTTTTTTGAACAGGGTGTAAAATAACTCGGGATTGTTGAGGCAGCCACATGGAGAATTGTTTCCGTTTTCAGTTAGTTTAGCACGGAAATGAAGCATTGCTTTGGCACCATGGTATAAAAGGTCTGAGCCTTCATCTGCTTTAAGCTCATGAACAGTTTATGATATGCACAGAAGTTTAAGTAAGCTTATAAGTACCCAGGATTAATAAGCAAGAAACCCAACTATAGAACAACTGCAGTCTTTCAGTTGTGCTGCAGATGAACTAAGAAATCTAGTGACAGTGAAATGGCCCAGGCTCCTCATTCCCACAGCAAGTTTAGCTCTGCCTTGATGTCTTACCCTTGACAGTTTGGTACCACAGAGGCTGGACTTGAAAATGCTGCCTCCATCCCACTGCCGTGTCTGGCTAAGCAAGAGGATAAAGAGAGTGTGCACCAGCCCCACCTAACCTCAAACACTCCAGCAGGGCTGAGAATCAGTGCTTAGTATCCCAAAATTCCCTCTCTAAGTACTTCAAACGGACAATTCAGTTCAAAACTACAGAAGATGAACCCTGGGCTGTTCCCACTGCTGAATTAATCAGCAAATAAAAAGCTCTTACTCTTCTGAAATAAACTGAAAATTATTAGAAAGTTTAAAGTTTCTTGGAAACTTTGGAAAGTTTTAAATTTCTTGTCCCCCTCATCCCCCATCTAAGAGGGGAAAGGAAATACTAAATATTAAAAATATTTCATAGGCTGAAATTAGGGGAAAAAGATCTATGACTCATGTGGATGGTTTGTTTTCAATATTTTATGTTCATTTAATGATATTCCTTTGTATATTTTAAGTAAGAATTACCTTGCCTTCATAGATAAAAACTGATTTCAAGCAAAATCCTAAAATTTCCATTTTCAAGATATCAAAACAGAAGAGGGTGACAGCTCTATTAGCACAATGGAAAATTAATCAGACTTCCTTTTCCCCACGAACACCCATGAATGGGTGTTTTACAAGGAGAAAATGGCAGAATATCACCAAGGATGCCTCTATTGCTGCTCAGTCAGGATGCCCTGGGAGCACTCAACACCCTCCTGCTCAGAGAGGAGTCCCTTGTCAGAAATGGAGCCTGAACTGGGATGCTCTCTAGATTTCCCTCTCTAGACAAAACCTCCTGCTCCCTGCAAAACCTAACACTGCAGAACAGCTCGCACTTTTTTGGAACACAGCTAGAAAATAATAAAGCAAAAATCCAAGCAAAAGACATCAAAACAGATTAGTTTGATTAAAGAAGCAATTTGTTTTAAAGAAATATTTTCTATTGCTCTTTTTTTAGAAGACTGCTTTCTCATTTACCCTTTTTTCAAGCTGCCAGCTACGAAGAACAGTCAACAGAATTTACTTAAAACCATACAAGGACTACAGAAAATTCACAAATTATTTCTCCAATATTGCTCCACAGCTGCTTGCCTTTTCAGTGGGTTGTGTATTTTGTTGCTCCTCAAACTGCCTTCTCCTTGATTTTGTAAATTTACATGAGGAACACAAAACCCTGAGAACAAAGTTACAGGTGCTTTACAGCTGATCAGAAATGAACTGCAAATACTGTTTTCCTCTTTTAGATATTTCATATAGGTTTTAATTTATATTTAGGTAATCAGACTATTTTTTAATTCAACAGAAAGCTTCCTACTTGGAATACATTTTCTAGACAAGGAAATGTGGGTTTATTCACACCAAACTGCTTGGCTGTGGCTGCCTGGCTCTGCTCTAATTAATATTTATTTATTTGAATTAGAGCAGCTTCTATGAGTGTGTGGCAGACCTGAATAGCCAAGGAGCTGCAGAACAAAATCAGCATTTGCAGGAGCCCAAAGTTCAAATCCCTATACCGATTTTATTTTTGGCTTTGGGAGGCAGGACAGCAGCTGCCTCCCCTGTGGTGGGAAGAATCACTCAGGATCCTACTTGAATTCCTGCTGAGCAGCTCAGAGTCGAGATCTGAGCAGGGTCTGTTGCCTCGGATGTAAACTGGGATCAGTGCTAAAGTGCTTCCCAGAGACATGCTGAATAATTAGCAGTTGCAGAGGGCTTTGAGATGGAATATTTCTTAACTGGAAGGGGTAATGAAACAATACTCTTGTGCTCAGAACTCTGTAACAACTGTTCCTGTGAGTTACTCATGGCAAATCTTAAATCAGAATTTGGATGAGGAAGAAACAGAAAAAGTTGCCAGTTTTATAAAGCTGCAACTAATGAAAAACATCACACTTCCACATTTTTTGATCAACGTGATGGGTAATTCCCAAGTATGATTTTAATAAATGCACAGAAAGCTACAGAGAAATGATCCATTTGCACCCGTCTCAATTTATTTATGTTTATATTGTTCTTATACTCAAGATTTACTACACTTTACATGCAATCAATGCATACATGCAAATCAATGTTCAGTAAAATTGTCTTTTGAACAGAGGTAGGAATTACAAATACAAAATTTTAGCGGTTTTTTCATATTTTGAACTGAGGTAGGAATTACTAATACAAAATTTTAGCGGTTTTTTCATATAAGTAATTTATATAATGTCCACTTTATGTAGTGCCGTATAAATCTAGATTTGTGAATTTATTTAGTTTAGACAGCCCCACAACAAGATCTTCCTTGGATGCCACTAGAAGTACCCCACCACTTACACAAATAATGTCCTAAATGACAAAACTTTATTAGCTGCCATATGATTACTAAGGCAGGCTGGGGAAAAAAAAAAAAAAAGGCATATTAAGTGCCACATCTGTAGAACTATGAGATGACATGACCTTTTTTTTCCAGTAGTCATTTCCTAATCAATGCCCAGAAGCTGTTGAGCTCATGAAAATGTCACCTGCAATTGGATGGAGATGGTTTGAATTGCCTGTGTGCCGTCCTGCATGCTGCAGAGTTTTCTCAATTGCTGCAGGAAATCTGATTTTGCTTCCAAGTGCAGGACCAATGATGACCAGGGATGACCAGGGGAAGGGTGAGAGGAACAGGAGCTGTGAGGCTGCCCCTTCCCAGTCCCATGCTGCTCCCTCAACACACCCGCACTCTATCACAACAAATAAAAGCTGTTTAATGGCTGTCCTGTGCCAAAGCAGTTAATTAATTGCTAATTGTTCACCTAGAGGCGTAACACTAGTGACAGGAACAGGCCTGATGCACGAAGTGAGTTTGTGAAGAACCGATCCCAGGTCTGGTGCAGTGCCATCAGCACCAATAGAGCACGAGGGCTGATCAGGGATTCCTCTCTGACTCACAGAAATGCTTTTTTGGCAACATTAACATCTACCAAGCATTCCAGCCAAATTCACAAAGTTTAGAAACTAAAGGAGCCAAAAAATATATTCCCATACTTCTAAAATAAAATATTTGTTTTTCGAAATGAAGCAGGACTTCCCTATCTAAATTTCCTTTTAGTGCTCTTGTAGAATAAATAAGCCTTCAAATATTTGGAATAGAAAGGAAACATTTTTATTTTACTCAAAAGAGCAAAACCAGATATTCTACTTCTTTTAAATACTCAGATTATTGCAACTAATTTTCAAGAATTCGAAATAACAAAAAAAGAAGCTGTTGTTGGAGTAGTTCTTTATGTTAGGTGGACATGAATCACTCACACAGCTTTTCAAGATTTGAAGGTACCACTTGCAGTTTGATGAGTACTCTCAAGCACATTTCATATCCCCACACTACAATTTATTGAAGCACCAACTTGCCCAATTAATTCCAATTCAATAGGAGCTGAGCATCGCTTTCATATTTTATTTATTTACGTGCCTTTCCCAAACCACATTATAAAGCTTATTATGCAGAGGTGATCAGAGTAATTTAGTATTTTTTCCACTGGAAAAATGATATTTCACCAAAAAAGTGTGCCAGCATATTAAACCCTCATTCCAACAGGGTTAGAATTAGATGATATTTAAGGTCTTTTATCATCATAGAATGGTTTGGGTTGAAAGGGTTTATTTACCCAACATTTTAAGTGTCTGTCTCAAAGTGACAGTAAGACTTTAAACTCCATTTCCTAAATCCTATGTTGCTGACCCAGGAATATAAGAAAAAAATTTGATTCCAAAAATTACTATTAAATCTTTACTATTATTATAGAGAAAGGAATTCACAGATCAATAGCATGACATTTATCAGTACAAGTTGCTCACAAGATGATGCTACAAGTAATTATCTTTCATTTTGTCAGTAATAAATGAAACGAAATATGTAAATTTTGCTCTTATGAAGGTTTAAAAAAAATAGAAATGACCCAATAAGCTACAATTCTGTTCAAGATCACAAAAGGTTTAACCCAACTTTAGCAGTAATGAATAGTCAGGGTACCTCACAAGCCCTTCAGAAATGCTGGATGCAGAAAAAATTGTTTATTAGACAGTACCTGACAAGATTGTTGTTTTGATGAATTGGCACATATGGAACTCGGAGCTGATGAATTGCACTGATGTCAATGTTATTAAAAGTTGTTTAATATGCACATTATTTGATCTATGATTTTTTCAAAAGAGAGGAGCACTCATCTCGTATGAATTAAAACATTCACGTTGCTAAAATATAGCCTTAGTAGGGGTAATAAGTATTGAATAAATTCTTCCACTCCATAGCTCTTTCCATTCCATTAATTGTGGAATATGACAATCAATGCATGTATCTACATTCTTAGAAAGTCACAACTGACTTTCTCATTGGAGAAAGAATGGTGAAAACCCCTGGTAGTTCTACAGTCATCAATACTTGGCTTAAGCTCCTTCCTGCTAAGTAGAAAAGTCCATGAGGTGTTTTTATTTCCATACATGGTGATACACCATTTTTAGGTACTTTTAGTCATACACTTCTATGGTTTTCTCATCTGTAATATTCCTAACAAAACTTAGCACAATGGAATAGAATAATTCATAAAAACTAAAATGGTGCAGGTATATACATATTTTATTTATATCCCTCTTCAGAGTCTTGCATTAACACTACAAACATATCAGATCACATAAATGTCTCTTCCTACAAATCTAGCTCTAAATCCTTATACAACACCAGTTTTACTACTGAAAAATGAAGACAAAAAAAATACACTTTATAAAGAGAAAAATGTGGGGTTTCCCCTTCTTCAAGGATAGCTGTGGCCATGAATGTGTGGCTAACACCTCAGAGCAAGCTGAAAATCACTTGGGGAAACAAAGAACTTCCAACATGTGCTAAATATCAAGACTTCAGACTATTTGCTCTTGAGGACTCATCAGGAACTAGAGCAAAATACTTTAAAATACACACAAACTACACAGCAGAAGCAGCTTTCATCCAGCCAAAAATACTAACAAACTAAAGCTCAAGCAGAAAACACACTTCTGAATGTGTGTATGCAGTAATTCTCTCTGCCTTGTGCAGGTTCAGATATTTATCTTCTAAGAATATTTGAGAATCCCATGGAATTGACCTAAATCCATACAAACTTTGAGTAAATTTGTGGCGCTATAAAAACTGGTCTATATTTAGGCAATATTTTGGAGCATGTTCTTTTGACTCCTTTATTTTCCTTTATAACTGTGAACAGAGGAGAGATCATGCTTGAAAATTACCCCTGACTAGGGAAATTTCCAATAAAAATATGGTGGGGATCATAAATGAAGCCTGACTGCCAAGTCTCCAAAGCCACATCTCTCCACGACAGCAGCTCTGGAGGTTTCCTTTACCAGCCAGCAGTGAGGATTCAGGCAAAACCTCAAACACAGCCCACCCTAGTAAGTGACAATACCAGAGGTCACAGCTGTGCTAAAGCAAGTGGATGGCTCAATCTCAAGTCCAGAGAAAAGTAACACAAAAAATTCTTAGAAGATTATTTATATTTGTTTTCAAAGGTCAAGAAGGATTTATGTAGTGGAAAAAGAGCTCCCTGGCCTGCTTTTTCCATGCGTAGGTGTTTAAATGTTTTTCAGTTTCTATCCAAACTCTAAAAATTATGCAGAAAATTTACTATTCTTTTCCTCCCTAGTAATCCATCAGCCTTAATTATAATTGTGCTGAAAAAACATAGCACTCTTTATGGAACCTTTTAAAGCCTGAGGTGTTCTGCTGCCATTATAAAAAACCTAAAACGCTGAGCAATTTAATTTAATTTCTCCAATACTGCCTCATGTTTTCAAAACAAGAACCATAACTCTCTTAAGTTTGAAACATCTGAAATATTGATTACAGTACACTTTCTTTTGAGAATAAAACATATTAAATGAGTTATCTTTGTCATTCAACAAAAGCCATAATGAAGTACAAGTGATTAGAACATGTTGTCTATACATTCTCTCTGTCTTATTAAAACTGGAGAAAAACAGAATTTTGGGATGAGTAAGTGTGGAGTTAATATGCTACTACTGGCAAAAAGGAACTTGCTTGCCTACAGAAAAGCTGTGCTTGTGGCTGCACACTCCCTCAAAACTGTGACTGGTAGGAAGGGTTCGATGAAGAGAAGGTGGTTCTATGTGCTGCAGTGGAGTTCCCAGTTTCAAGGCAGGTTCTCTAGATGCCTGAGGACTTTTTTTTTGTCTTTTTGTCTGATCAAAGCCTTCTTCTTTTTTTTGCATATCGTCAACAGGTTTGTTGGTTTGGTTTTTTTTCTTCCATGTAAGCTAAAAGGGAGTTTTCAGCCCTTTCCACACTGGAATATTCAATGATCTCTTTTTTTCTTATCTCAGAACAAGAAAATGAGAGAAAAAAAAGAGAGCCAAACAGGCAGCAAGGGTAAAAGCTACTGTCTTGGTTTCATTCTCTTAGGGCAGTATATAAGAAGCAGTTAAGAAAGAAAGAAATTACATAATGCCCCTGTATGTCAGTAGTCTGTAGCTCCTGCACCCTTTTAGGGGCTACAGAAGGGCTGCATTTCAGTTTTGGGGAATGCAGAAGGGCTGCATTTCAGTTCCCAGTGTCTGAGGGATTGACGTAGAGCAGATCAGACAAGGATGGAACATCTTTAAGGCATTTGTCCCCTTCACTTCCTGGGTCTATCACCTCTGCCCAGCTCAGCTTCTATCCAGTTTTATGGGCATGCCATCAAACATCTCAGCCAGATAAGAAGAAACATTGAGTGTGAAAGAGCAGCTCATGCAGTAAATTATAGCAAACTTGCTCAGAAAGATACATTTCCAGTGAGCAGTCCAAGGTAGGCAGCCACAAGGGTCAATACATAAAACCAGGTGAACAAGAACAGAAAAAAGGGTGATACTTGATTAAAAATCTTCTGGTGGAGGATGAGTAGAGAAACAAAGAAAGGAGCAGCTGGCCACACACAGTCCTGAGAAACCCCTTCATCTTATATAAATCAGTAAAACTTCTGAGGGTGTTTCCCTCAAAAAAAAAATTCTTGTTAATACACAATTCTAGCAATCACTGGACCAAGAATATAAGATAATGTGTCCTTATTGTTCCCTTTATGGCTCTCAAGGGGATCATAACAAAGCTTAAGAGCAATGTGAAGTCAAAAGGCATCATGGGGTCTGTGTAACTTGTTCATTAATGCCATCAATCCTGCCTGTATCAATATCTTTTCTTATTTACTGAGATTTATCTGTACTTTACAACTGGAAAACTATCTGCATTTCATAGTATGAGCTACTCTTGGACCTCAAGCATTTTTATTTTGGCATTTGTCAATACGAAGGACTATTTTCACTAATAAAATAGCTAATTTAAATTAATGGTAAAAACTGCAGTGGATTTTAGCATGCAACTAAAACTTCAGGACTTTGTTAAATTTTGAAAGCACAAATAAAAGTAAACAAGCTGTGCTCTTTCAATTAACATTTTGGAGAGCCTAAATATGTTTATAGCATCACTTTTTGTCATTTAGTCATCTTTTCCCATATTACTTGTATTCCTGTGGAGAATCCTACTTAGAAGTATAGAAATGTATCATATTTACCTATCAAATGTACAATTAATGATAAAATCCTCTGCAATGTATCAACATGTCTGAGAAATTACAGAAACAGACACAATAAAAGACCAAAGACATACTTTTTCATATGATTTGAGCAGAAATCAAGAAAACAAGTTTAAAATACCAGTGATTTAATAAACAAACTAAAATATAATCAGAAAGAGCCCACCATCCAACTTCTTTGAAATATTAATGGCAAAGAATTATCAAGTTGGTCCTTCTGTAGTAGAATACCACGTAAAAAGCCCTAAAGACAGGGATACCCTTTTTAACAATGTCAGTCCTCAATCTCAATTGAGGATCTCAATGATCTCAATTTTCTCAAGGCTTCTCCATTTTCAGGCCTGAATTAATTCTGGATGCAGTTGGGCAACAGATGGGATGTTACTGAAATGCTCTAACATATCTCATAATTAACTGCCCAAATTTCATCAACTGTTTTACTGTTCCTTCCCATCTCCAGAGAGAAGTGCATGTAGAATCTTGCATTGATACAATTTATGCCATCAAATTTTACAGACAGGAGAAGTCTGACAGCTTAGAGAAGGCTGACAAGGTATATTTTCTTCCTCTTAAAAAAAAAGCATTTATATTTATATATGCACGCACATAGGGAGAGACTTCTCAATCGTTGCAGCAAGTTATAAATGATGCATGAAATGAAAAATTCCTGTTGGGTGCACTAAGAAGTGTACAGACAGTGCCACCATGGAATCAACATTTGCCATGTCATTCACTTACTAAGAGACACTGACTCAAAAGCCAACAGAAAAACATCAGCAGTTTCACATTTCAAACTGCACAGTATTTGTACATTTTTCATTTGTTTTCCAAGTCTGTTCAAAATTATCCTATTGCCAACCTTCAGTCATACCAGGCCAGGTTCCTATATTAGAAACAGGCAAAGAAGGTCAGTGAATCCAAATTTTTATAAAGGAACCTGAAGTATCAGTAGATTGCTAAATTGGGGTTTTCCTCTGAAATTAAAAAAAAAAAAAACAAAATGAAATCTTAATTTACTCTGAGTTACTATTTGCAATCAAATTAGCTATATTTGCTTGATTTTTGTCATCATATCCATTCTGAGACAAACTTTGAAGGAATTTATAATTGCATAAGTATTTAATTTGTGACCATCAAAGCCATGCAGGCAGTCAAGCATATTCATTCTGTTGTCCATGGAAGAACTGTTTCTCACTTGCTGCTCACATCACAGCTTGAGCATACTCTGTGTAAAAGACTTTGAGAAGGATCTGAATGTAGCATAAGCTGAAAACCATATACCACGATTTTAAAAAATGGTAAAACAGTGACAGCAAAGCTAAAGGACAGACCCATTATATTAATGAAAAAAGAAGTTTTTGGACTATGAGACCACATAGGAGCATTCATGGGCTGACCTGATCTTCTGTAAATCATCTGGATTCTGTGCTTGTGCAAGCTGAATATGTGCAAAGGAGGACAGAACACCAGCTGGAGACAAGGCACTGCTTCATAACCTGCTCTACACAGAAAAGTGTAAGTGGTGTTCGAATTTTCTAAAGGACAAGCATCTATTCAGGATCTTAATCCAGTTTGAAGCAAACAAAGCTCATAAATGTAAAATATTTTGCTTTGAGAACTGGGAAGAGCAATTCAAACATCCTCCAGATATCATCACTATATATGTCTCAGAGCTCAAATGCTGTAATTTCATCAGTTTGCCTCCTCTTCTGCAGGCAAACACGTATCTGCATCTGTAATTCACACACAGGTGCAGTTCCATACTCTTATGCCTCTAATTAAACAGCATTGAGTTGCAGGTGTAAATCAGTCAGAAGCTGAGTCATATTTCAGTTGGGCTTCATTGCTGGGTGCAACTTTAGTCTTGGTAAAATGTCACTCTTAAATTTGTTCTCCTAATGCAAAAGTCCACAGTCCAAAGTAAGTCCCTGTTCCATTATTTGCAATAGCAGAACAATCCTGACAGACTAAGTAGAAAAATAAGAGATAAATTACTATTGAAAGATGTAACACTAATGTGAAGAACAATCAAGGAAATTATAAAATCATAATCTGACCACAATCAGCTCCTTTCAGCATTTCATTTTATTTGCTTTTAAGGGAATGTTTAAATAACTATGATTATGATGCAAAATTATGTTTAAGACTTTGTGTGAAGAGTCAGAGAGGGAGCTCTGTATCACAATACATTTTCATAATGCATCTCAAAATAGGTCTTGATTTTGTCTCCTCGAGTACATGGTATTTACTCAGATCTTCTTTTGTCTTGCTAACTAATAGAGACTTCTAAAACCCCTCAACATTCAAAGTAAGCAGAATCTTGAGCCAGTGGGTTTCCAGTCACAACACACTATGCAAAAGATCCAACGTGTATTCAATCACCCTATGCAGGTAAAAAACAATTTCCAAAAGGAAAAGAGTCTGGAAACTCTTCAAGCTCTTACATATTGCTTACTCATTTTCAGGATGACTTAAGAGGGAGACGCCTATTCTTGATTCATGGTGGTGTTACATTCCTAACTGTTGCTTTTCATATTTAAAATATTTAGAGGCAGAGGATAAATTCAATTTGATAATATCCCTCTAAAAAGGAGAATTTCCTTTTCTCACAGGGAAAAGTGAATCTCATAGGCACTATTTATACTATTTATTAAATATTTTTCCCAGGGAAAAAAAAAATAAGTAGAAGCCATATTTATTTTAACTACTTAAGAAAAAAACAAGACTGGGAGTTCAGATGCTCTTGATAGCTGAAAGATTCACACAGCTTTTATTAAGGACTTTGAAATAAGATGTGACATTCTGCTTTTATTGCTCAGTTTGCATTGATTAAAGCACAGCAAAACCAAGTCAGGTAGCAAAAGTGAAACCCCTCTTAAAGGCAGCATCATTACAAATCACTGGTAAAGGAAACAAGTGAAATCCTCTTCAATAATTCATACACACAGCTCATTCACATCAAAAGCCTCCTCTCAAACAGCTCCACAGCAAAGTATAACTGCTTGATTAATCTAGAAAAATACTAATTGTGCACTGAGAAAACAGTTCTAGGGAAGAGAAGGCAGCAGAGGAGACAAAATAATGGCTAATATAGGAAGTGCAGTAGTACTTCAGTTTAGTCAAGTCAATATGATTTGCAACAGGAGAACAGGCATCCTGCTTCACAGGAAAGCAAAAGACATTTACAAAGGGCAAAAGACATTTACAAAGGACAACAGACATACGAAAAGGATGTGCACTGGAAATAAAAGACTGGCACATTCTGAAAGTGCTTGTTATCAGTCAAATATACTAACATGCACAGCGAGGAGTCATGCTGTAGACTGAGGTTCAGGAGCTGTGGGTCTGAACAGAACAAAAGCCTTTCACTGCGAGGCTCATCCGTTGGGTTTCTGGCTGGTTTACCTTGTAGGCAAAATCTGCAGTTCTTACATAACACAGCAGGATTTTAGCCCATGCAGTTTTGCTTTCTCAGCCACCCAAAGCAGTGAGACCTCTGAAATTTTGTGTTTCTTGTCAGATCTCTGTGAAGTTAAACTAATCTCCCTGTTAGGCTTCCTTAAACAGTTTCACAAAAGGCGTAATTCACTGGGCCCTTAATCTTCATATTACATATATTAACGCTTCTACAGGCTGGGAGAAGCAGGCACTGGCATGCAAAGATGTCCTAGAGCTGTTGAACAGCTCCTGCTGTGTAGACATTTCTCTGATGAGTCTTGACCAAATACTGCATAGAACTTTACACCTGGATTCTATTAGAGCATTTCAAGGTACACATTAGCACACTTATAACAGTGTAAGAAAACCAGATCTGTTTCATGGTAAGTGGAATAGAACATCCAGAATCAGCCAACCCTTCTGATCTAGTTTCAAAATTGATTCTTGAAACATCCTTACATTATTTTTACTTAGAATAATGTCCTAATACAAAAGATCACACCCTATGTGGTAAAAACAACGACTTTATTAATCCACTTTTCTTCTCAAAGCTGACATATTTTCAGATATGTCAATGATATAAAAGCAAAAAAACCAACAGTTCTCCCTCTGCTTCTCATTTTCTGTGTTCAGGACATCAGTTCAAGTCCACATAGAGGGATCACTGCACCAACACACAGATAAAAATAATTCCAACCAATTGGCACACAGTCTCATAAGGTGAATTACCAACATTAAGAGTATCTTTCCAACCATTATTGGAAGAGCCTATAGTAATCTAATATCACTGTTTTCCAAATACAGGTGTTCTACTACCATACCCTGAATATCCCATCGTATTTAATGACTCAGAATGACCTGTGACCTGTGCTATGACAGGGATGCAGACATTCCTACAAATTCTGTAGAAATCTTGTAGCCAATGTGCAATTTTTCAAGGAAGAACCAAAAGAAGGAAAAGTTCTGGTAGAATCACATGGTCATATATAGACCTTAGAGCAAAATACATGCAAAAAACCTGATATTTAAGCCCAAAGTAAAACTCATATATGAGACTACGAGAAGATTATGAAACAAATTTGGTTTGGGGGAATTCAAGAGTGGAATGATCCACAAAATTTGTGCCTGCACCCAACACCCATCCTTTTGAAGGCCATAGAATTATCTTGAGTAAAAAATAGATTTATGAAAACAGAATATCTTTGGAGGTCATTTCACTGCCAGTGCATGTTTTGTTTGGGATATATGGGAATATCATGCTAACAGGATGAAGCCTAAAACTTAATGCAGACATGCAGAGATTTGATTCAAATCCACTGATTTCTGTAAAGGTGTTTCTAAGGACCTCAATGGGATTTGGACCAATTTCTTTACTTAATCCTTACCTTGACTTGTTTTTTTCATAGCAGATAAAAGTGAAAGTTCATGAGTTTTTACAGGCTTAGAGCCCTGATGTTTCTCTCTTTTTGCCAAGGGCTTCTTGTTTAAAATATTGTTAAGGAGAAGAAGGGGAAAAAGAAATCTTTAATTGCTAACTATCTGAATATGTATTTCAGAAATTTTCACTTAATACCATGAATGCAAAAGGATTTATTTATGAAGCAAAACAACATGCAATATGCAGCAGTAGTTCATCAAAGCTAGCTAACATTTCACTTTCATTAAAGTTGAATAATTTCTTACTAAGTAGAGTCACTGTATATCTAATTTTCTTGTAATGATGGTGAATTCTCACTATAAAAAGAAAGTAGATCTTGCAATCAGATAACTACTAAGATCAAAGTTACTCCTAGTAGCTATTACACCATTAAAAAGAGGTAACACTGTGAATAAATAAACAAATAAGCTCATAATTTATTAAAAAAGCAGAAGAGTTGGTTTTCCAAGACAAGCTTTCAGGTAGAATTTCTAAGATCCTAGTAATTCTAGTAATTCCTGGCAGTAGACTCTCTGGACCTTACATATCCACAGTAATGAGCGTTAAGCAAGAAAAGTGTTGCTTTTCTGAGGCTTTCCAAAGCTCTTACTAAAATAGCTTACACCATCTTCTGTATCCAAGCAAATGTTTTGAGGAACAAGGGATAGTAATCTGCAGTGCCTCCCAAACTGGTAGATTTTGTATCCTTACAGTATTGAAAAGAGGGGAATAACTTACTTTATGTGATGAAACTCATAAACACAGGAGCAACCTCCTCCTTATAAATTGCATCTAAGGCACCTTTTGCAGAGCTTTATGCTTATTCCAACACCATATTTAAATCCATGAACTTGCATTCTCAGAAGATGGGATATTTCCAAATTCTGCTCAGGTTTCAGACATGAAACACTTCATGAGATCAGAACAACTGAATTTTTCCCATTAATGCTCCAATATTAATTTCTTTCACAACTTCAGACACACAGAGTTTAACATACTGATCCAACAGGATTTGTGCCAGCTCAGCAATTTGCAATCTGTAGCATTTTTGTTTATTTAGTGTGAAATATTCATGAGTTTATTTATTCCCTAGGAGAAGGAAGGACCCACAAGGATTATATTATAGTCCCTCTGGATCTGTTAAATTTGCATATATTAATGGCTAAGTAAAAGAGAAAGCTTTGGGATCCACAACACCAGTAAATCCAAGAAGGAGTAGTTTTGCATTTACAGCATAAATCAAGCCTGGTGACAAAAAAGGTCAACAAATGCATATTAATATTATAGTCTGTCTGACTAGAGATCTGAGGGGTAGCTGTGCTGGTAACCAAACAGCAAGAGGCTGATTGTTACATCTGCTCTGCAAAAACATTTGAGTAGGGAAACAAAAAACTCCAGCTGCAACAAGAAAAATCCCAGAGTTTTCTAATTTCTAGTTGTTTGCACAAGAGCCTCCTCTGTTCAACATCAGGCACTGTAGTGAGGAAAGGCAGGCTGCACTGTCTTCAGATGAGAAAAAGCAGTAATACATGATTTTAGAAAATCAAAAAATACTGTGCATTAACATAAAATTAACTCAACGAGGCACTAAATTCATGTTCAAATTATCACTTTGCAGCAAGTTTCATAAAAATAAGATTTAAATCTGAAATGTCAGTGCTTTGAATGGAGCGCTATTGCCCATCTAAACCAACTTCATTACCTTTATTAGGTGTGAGCTCATGGAAAGGTACTTCAAGAGAATTAATTAATACACCAAATAAATTTAATATTCATTTTTCTGACTTTATGTTTATACAAACCAAGGTGCACCTAGGTAAGGCAAAGCACTCTATAGAAACAAAATATTAAGCAACTTCCATCAAGGAATTAAATAACTGACTCTGCAGTCAATGTAGTAATGACACCTACCCACAACAAATACCCTGAAAAATTCCTTGTAATTTAAAAGTAAGTGTTTGGTTGTTAGTAATAAATGTTCATGTAAAAGCAAATCAGAAAAGATACATATATCCTCAGGTCACAATTCTAAGATCCTTTGCAATTTTATTTCAGAGCCCCAAAGTTAATAGTTGTCAAGATTGCTGCTGGTGTTTTGAATATTCAACCCCATTTGTTAGCAAACAAAATGGAATTAACCTATTAAATCAGGAATGAGTAAATGCAGCTTGGGCACTTTTGTTCGTTGCCCACATATTAGAGGGCATTTGGAATTGCCTTTCACTAAATCTTTTCATGTGACTATTTTCTTAGTGTCTCATGCACTTGCCCATAACTCCTTTCAACTGTTTTCTGTGCTATAATACACTGCTGAAGGAACAATGTCCAGGGATTAAAGATGTTATTGCTTTGTTACCATACTGTAAAAACAGTTAAAACCCAAAGGAGAAATCTTCAGATATGTTTGAATGCTTTGCTAGGGGCATTACTTCACAAACATCAGATGCACAGTACTGCTAGTTTCAGGAGTCTAAAATAGCCTTTATGGACCTTTTACAAACCACTCAGTGCTAAAAATATCAGAGATGGCTGTGAAACCATAAGGAAATGGGTTTTGTTAATGAAAGCTTCTATAGATGCAACATATATGAAAAGAAAATTGCCTATTGAGAGAACTGTTCTTAATGTCTCCTCCCTGGGCTGTTACAGCCCGTGGCTTGTTCTTCACCAAATGTGGGATCTGATTTCCCAGTGTTCTGATGTGGGAGCAATAAGCTGAATTTAATGACAGAGCAGAAAACTGCAGGGGCAGCATGTTTCCTTTCAGTAATTTTGTGCAGATTTGAGAAAGAATATTTCACTCTTCCACAGCTATTCCCTTCTCTTTTTAAAGAATCTTATAAAACAATATTGGAATTGGGCACAGCAGCAACATCTGCACTGCCCATGGCATGGCTGTGAGACCATGCTGGGGCCAGATTCAGGCTCAGCTGGCTCTTTTCCTGGTGCCACTCATCCAGGAGCAGGTCTAGAGCAGCTGAAACATCCTGGCAAGGTTTTGGAGGTGGTAAGTGTCATCCTACACTTGTGGGCTTCCTCAGCTCTGTGGACAAGCAGCACTCAGGACCCTGAAACCATCTCAGGCACCTGCAGGGATCCCTTTTCTCTCCTTCCAATGTCTGAGGTGTCATCCTGCACTGCTGCAGCCTCAGCAAGGCTCGAGCAAACAGCAGCTCTCACGAGCACCATCACCTCTGCTATAGGCTCCAGAAAAAGCAAAATTATTCAAATGCTGCATTTCTGTTGACTGAGCAGCAGGCATGGGACATAAGGAGCAGCCAGGTACACTCCCAGACCCAGAGCTATGTTTAATGTTAATAAACACGCATCTTCTCCTTAAAGCACAGAGAGCAGAGTCTTTTAATCTTTTGTAAAGACTCTGAAGCAGAATCTTTTGAAACACATTTCTCTGTAACATTCTTTTACTGCACTTCATTTTTTATAAAACAATTTACTGTTGACTGGGAACTTGGAGCACAGTGGTTTATTGCACTAATCCAGCTCCTCCACATCCTTAGTCCTCTGGCCAAAAATATGCAAATGGTTTTGAAGTGTTGAGTATATCTGCACAGCTAAAATTCTTTTGCTGAAGCCATGAGAACGGTGCAGTCATTTTTTCCTTGCCTTTAACATATCTGAAATACCACATCCGGTGTCAAGAACAATCCATCAGATTTTCAGTTTTGTAAATTGTTTACCATAACATCATAAATTGTATTTGAGTGAGAAGGGAATGCAGCAAATCACGCATTGTCAGAAACACAAATGCTCCTGAGAATCAATGTTTTCAAATTGTTTTCCATTTAAAAAAACGTTGAAAACATCACCCTTCTAATAGAAATACCAAGGGATGCAGCTTGCTGTATCTGTTAGGTTTTGATGGAGTTTTTAAGAAAATCTTGCTCTTACATTCTCTTAGATGTAGAAGCACAGTCCTCTTCAAAAATAGTAAGAATTTACTTTTAGAAACCATTATTCTAAGCAGTGCAGTGTAAAACAAGTAATTTGAATACATGCCAAGTTGGGAAAATTATTTTTAAAGTACATTCTACAGTGAAGCTGCATTCAGAGAAATGTGTAGCTCACTTTACAATTTTAATCACCCTGAAATGGATTCTGGGGTGTAATGCAAATAAACACTGTGTTGAAAATATATTCAGGCTGCACAGCCCTGCAAAACACTGGGATGATTTACTAATTAAAGATAATAATCTGCTGAATAACTGGGGCTTTTAACATATGGCTGCATTTATATCTAGATACATATACAAAATCTCCAATGGCATAAACAACATGGGTAATTTGAGATTTCTACAGTATTTAGGAGCAAAATAGAATGTGGGGAAAAACATTTTTGGTGATCAAAACCAGTGAAAACTGTCTCTTTCATATTGTATAAATTATTTGCAAAGCACACATTCCATCTCTAGCTGATATATTTTTTCTTACTCTGCATTGGCTTTGTAATAACAATAACTGTCACCATAAATTACTAAGAACATTATTCAGTTTCAAGTAGCCCCATTTGTTTTCATGTTTCCAGCAAAAGTATGACAATAGAAATAGATTATTGTAATTGCTTCTTCAAGCAAGGACTACAGGTGGTTTTATTTTTCCATGACTAATAACTCCCATTTTCCTATTTATTCAGCCACTGAGATGTTCCGACTGTGGGCAGGAGGAGCTGATATGGACCTTATTGTGGCAAGAAAAAAAAAAAGAAAAAATGATTGAGCCTTAAAAATATCATTACATTATGTACTGTGGTTATGCTGATGAGAGACAGAGATCACTAAAGCTACTGCAATTTACATCAAGAGCATCTTTCATAAATATTAAAAAAAAAAAACGAATATATGCAGTTTTTTCTTTTACTTATTTTGGAACAAGGCAGAGTGAAAATTTTATCACCAAACTACACTGACATCATTACAAACATGAATGTACTACCAACTGTGCCCTGATATTTTATCTCCTTTTCGCCTTTATTCACAAAGTTGTTATTCTAAACTGACCAATGCAATTGTCACGCATATAACCTATAAAGGGTCTGCCTGTTTTGCTGTTCCCACCTTGCTCCATATTTGACTTAGTCCATACTTAAATACTTTAGAACCAGCTTTAAATACTTTGGGGCCATATCAACTACAAATACAAGATGATTGCACACAAACATTTGTCTGAATTAAAGCTACTTTGTAACTGAAAGATTGCTTTCAAAGGGACTGCCAATATTTTAGGAGGCCAGTTAATTCTGGTGGGATTTAGCCAAAACTGCCATGGAAGTGCCAAATCAGGGGATAAAGAGATGATCAGAACAAATTTACAAGACAGAAATTGGTAAATTGGGAACAATGCTGGAATTCCCCAATCACATTAAAGAACAGCAAACTCTGTTGCCATGCACAGAACTCCCTTCTGCACTTGAATCCTTCCAATAATAAAAAACAGATGATTTCCACTTGTTGCATTTCTGAACTTTTTCTACCTACAGGTGAAATTAATTTGTGTTTAACAATGGCTCTAGCATAGGAAGGTCAGGCACCAGGACACCAAATATAATTGCCATGCTGTTGCATTTTTCATAAGGTTCCCAAATTTCACGTGATCAGAATTTTCAACAACTGCAGGACAAGCTAATTTTAAGTTATTAAAACATTTCCAAGTTTTGCAAGTAATTTCACTTGAACAAGTACCCAAATTCACATTATACCAGAGATTTAAAACATAAGGGTTATAAGTGATCACAAATTTACATCATTAATACAATAGAATATGAACTTAGAGGACAAATCTAAGGAACTAATTGACCTCATGGTAAACCACAAATAGGAAGAAGTAAAATTATTAATCACACTCCTAGAAAAATCAGGTTCATTCTACCAAGGCTAGCTACATAAACCAGCTTATGATGAATTATGGTTTCAGAAACTTTTATTAAAAGCAGCCAGATTACTGCAGAAAATTAGAAAGCATGAGTAATATGTTTTCCTTTAAGTTCTGTAAGCTTTTTTCCCTCACTTAACTCATTTTCACCTTAGAGGAAATTTCTCTTCATCAACTTTCAGGAGAGGTTCTCCTCCAGGGGAAGAAAACTTGCACAATTCGCCTACTTCTTACAATTTTGAGAAAATTTTCCATAATCAAGGTGCTGGTTTGGATTAGACCACCCTGCAGAAACATCTGTGCTTACCTGAAGTTTCTTTTCTAGTAACTTTAGAAATATGAATGTCAGGAGGGTGACCAAAGTATTCTTTGGGTGCCCACATTTCTTTGCTGCTTTAGGGTTCCCTCAAAGATGCTGACAGTCTGTCCATGAGGGAGTAGCCTTTAAGGCATAAATCCATTCCTGGCCAGGGAAGAGAGGAATGCAAAGGTGCTTAAAGCTGCTTTCATAGACGTGAGGCTGTGTAAACACCCTCAGCAGGAGCAGGGAGCAGCACATTCAATACTTGCCACAGTAGGTGCTTTTTAATGCAGCCTCCCTCCAACAGAGAATTTCTTATATTGAGGAATGATTACCTGTGAGTTCCTCCATTAATAAAAGGGTCAGAGGCTTCCTGCACCCTTCATCTTCCTAAGAGGCAGAAAGTTAAATCTCCAGCTCTCTGCACAATTCTTTTGAAGTCTGATCCTAGACTGCTGACTGAAAGAGATGCTGCAGTGCAGGCAGCACAGCCAATACATTGCAGTGGCATTTTAAATCCTCTGCAGCACCAAGGCTCCTTATCTGTGCATCCTGCACTGTGTATCTGCTGTCTTCCACCTTGGCTTCCTTGGAGAAGGAAGGGGTTTATAGCATTCTAGAGAAATCTTAGAGTCCCTAATATTTCTAATGTAATATTTACAGCAACCTATACCAAACTAAAGGCTATCTATTCTCAGGAAGCCTCAGGTTTCTTTTCCCCTTCTGTCTCCTTCTATCAAGATGCACTCAGGGAGAAACCAAATGACATGCTAATGATATTTTTTGTTAAACTTTTAAATTCACACGTACTTGCTGTGTCAGTTTGCCTACTGTGGATATAATTTAGAATAAAAATCAAGCTTTGATTCCATTTTAATAAGAAATTTTGTGTGATTTCATAAGAAGGCTGAAATAAAATAGAGGCCTTGTGGATGCCAATTCAGAAGTTTTATACATATATAGAAAACTTTTAAGTGAGTATTCCATTTCCTGGGATTTCTGAGATTCATTTCATCTCAGAACTCTATTGAAAGAGAAGCCACATCTTTCCAGCCTGTTTGTTATGATCACCATAGAAATTCTTGCTTCTGAGAAATTACAATTTGTTTAGCCACATCTGTGCTAGAGTCAGATAAAAAGTTACCAAAACACTGCAGTTTCCAAGATCAGGACCATAGCCTCTGTAGGAGGGGATTTCTACCACAGAGGGTGTCTGATCTAAAGTAGTCACTGTGGCCTTTATTAGTATTATGTCTACATACAATAGGCCATCAGGGAACCACAGATCTGAGAGTGAATGTCATCGTTTGTGCATGTTCCAGCAAAACTAATTTACATCTAGAATAGTCTGGGTGCAATTTGTGTATCATAAAAAAGACTTCTTTTAAATAGGAGGCAAAATATTAACTACACTGATTTTCTGATACATATAATTATACCAAGCATGATACTCAAATCATGGCTAGTATAATAGATGTCCCTTTGATACAAAGGATTCTTTCACATCAGCAACACTGACTACTAACCTTAAAGTCACAGCTCTTCACCTGCTAGATAAGTAACAGAAACCATAAATAATGTAAACAGTGTTATTATTAGCTTAGACTCGCTTAATGATTTATTAGGTGAAACGTGTATATATTGTAAAGGGTATGTTAAATAAGTAGTGTCTTTTCCAACCTGGATCCAATTAAAGCTGGAGTTAAGGATACTCAATCCAGTATGGCAGCACAGCACTAAAAATCTCAGAAATAACTGAGATCAATGTGAATGCTGTAAGTTTTCCTTACCAGTTCAACCTCAGGTTTCCCACAGCTGAGTGCCAGACCTTGGCATCCTTAAAGCAATTTATTCACAGTGCAGTAACACCAAACTATCTCGAGCTGATGCCTCCAAGGAGGGTCCCTGAATCCTTGGGCTTTTACACCCTCATAATCCAACCTCCCAGATAGTCTGGGCTCTCCCTGCTGAGCCCTCTACTCCTGCCCTGTGTGACTGTCACTCACCTGGCCAGCACCACAGGTATCCTTTGTTCTGCAAAGTGCAGCAGTTCCCAGCCCCTGCCTGGGGCTCTGGCCCTTTCCCGACCCCACAGCTCTATGAGGAGCTCTCCTTGCAGCTGCTCACCTGCACCAGGTGTATTCCTCAACAGTGCTACCCAGGGAGATATTTTCTTATTTCCATTTCCACCATGCCTATCATCTGAGTCACCAGCCTTAAGCAATTGCAAAATCTAAAACTGTTACTCTGATTTACAGTAAATCTTTCATCTGATATATTTGTGGCTGTCTGGTCAACTACCTATGAGATTTACTGTCAGTTCTCAAACATACACAGTGATCTGTAAATCCACCACATTAATCCATAGGTATGTAGGACTTCATCATGGCAGCTCAACACCACACAGCCATTCACTCACTCCCCCACCAGTGAGATGGGGGAGAGAATTGAAAGGGTAAAAATAGGAAAAAATGAGATAAAGACAGTTTAATAGGTAAAACAAACACCTTTCACTTTAGCAAAGTAAAACAAGCAATTAATTCATTACTTCCCATGGGCAAGAAGGTGTTCAGCAGGGCTCCACCACGTGTAAGAGTGACTCAGGAACACAAATGCCATCACTCCAATCATCCCCCACCTTCCTTCTATTTCCTCCACCTTTATATGCTGAGCATGATGCTATATGCTCTGGGGTATCCCCTTGCTCAGTTGGGGTCAGCTGTCCTGGCTATTGTCATCTCTCAAATTTTTGTGTCCCCAGTCTCCTCAATGGTGGTAGACTGTGAGAAGCAGAAAGGCTTTTTCTCTGTGCAAGCACTACTCAGCAGTAAATAAAACATCCCTGTACTGTCAACACTATTTTCAACACAAACCCAAAACAGCCTTATACCAAAAGTTAACTCCATCCCAGACAAAACCATCACAGCCTTTTGTACTTCTAGCTACCCCCAGGAACATCTAATTAATGTGTGTAATTAATGTTATTGGAATGATAGGCTTGCACATATTTGCAGGTTTTGGGCTGCATTATTACACCATGTACCAAGTGATAAAGCTCCGTAGAAGCTCCAACTGGGAGAATGCTCAGCAGCCCCTCTGCTTTGCAGCACAGGTCTGTGGTTTTGTGCTGTTCTGGCTTTTACAACAGCTCCCATGGAAACAGGTTTTTTCTCAGGACCTAGCCCTGAAGTCTTACAAAGCCCTTTTCCAGCTGAAAACACATGCCCTGCCACAACTAACTTCCACCAGCTCCACTTGAGCAGAGCCAGGCTCATCTAGACCTGGCTCAACATGGGCACCTGGGCTCTGAGCTTAATCTTGGGAAAGATAAACACACTCAAAAACCATCCAAAACAGGAATGATGGTGATAAAGAGGGACTACTATGTGGGGAAGCTAGGAACTTCTCAAATCCTTTCAGATTTACTATAGGATATTGCATAATTAATTTAGCTTCAGCAATGAAGATCAGCCCTAAAGAGAAACAAGAGAGCTCTACAACAGGTAAACAAGGGAAAAAACAAACTGAGTAACATTATCTAGGTCTCTCTGACTCAAGAAACTTCTGCAGTGAATGAAGATCAAGGCTATCAGCATTTATTTTGAGAGACAGGGTAGAATTTGCACATCAATCACCATGAGACATACTTCATAAAGTACTCAAGCATCCTTGGACGAAGGCAATTCTGGTCCTACAGAAACACTAGTGAAGATCCCATTGTGTTTTCTGGGAAATGAGAGGAGGCAATTTATGTAGCCTTTTCAGATCTACTTGAAAAACTCAGTATCTACTTGTAACCTTCGCTTCCCAAAAGCCTTTGAAAAACAACTCTCATGCCTAAATCTCCGCCCCTTTCATCATGCAGGCAGTCCTCACACACAGGTGGTGAAATCATGGACTTTTATACTCCTGTCAAGACACTGCATGAGTTATGTGCCACAGGTGAGCACAGATGAATGCAATACTCATTTTGGAGCTGGTTTATGCCAGTCTGATGTATGCACCTTCTGCTGCTGCAACGTACCACAAGGATAATCTATTACAAATAAAACTTAATGAAGATTATATATTCAGTTTGAATCTATTGTCCACACATTTCATCTCTGGACAAAAATGACTCACACATAAAGCGTTTGTGCTGCCCACTCGCTGCCATAACTCCACAGCAGCATTTTCTTTTTATAATGCAGTGCAGAAAACAAGCACAAGCACAGTAAAACTCCAGCTGGGAGGAATAATGAAGCATTTAGTAAACCAGACAAAGACTACAAGGCTGCATCTCCCTCCACATAGCAGAACCTATTGCTGGATATAATAATTAATAAGCTAATGACAGACTTTTAACCATCCAACAAGTTTTAATGAAATATATAAATTATAAATTATTTTTCTTTTCAGAGATTAAATCAGTCAAATACCTAAGAACTTTAAATACTTTTGGTGTATGCCAAATTCACTGCAACCCTGAAGCAGCAGAACTTGTACACAGCCCCAGTACTGCTTGTACAGCTACTTGGAGAAACATGAGAGCTTACTTCAGACACCTCCCTGATGCTGACTAAAACAAGACATTTGAACTCCTACCTGTGGTCAACAGACAGGAATACAAGGTAACTGAAAAAAGTAAAGAAACCAGGATTTCATTTCTCCTACAGCAGCACATCAGTTTCTCCCATCATGGTGCCTGAGGCATGCAGGATTTTCTGCAGGACTTCTGGAATCCCTTCTCCTTCCCAAGTCCTGTCCTTCACATGTTTGCTATTTGTGGATCAGAGGATGAGTTTCTGCAAAAGAATGTTGTGGCAACCACTGCAGGAACTTTGGTTTTCAGTCCTTTGTGAAGGAGCCCACAGGTTGCAAAAAAAAACCCCAAGCCATCTTTATAAACTAATGGTAGTTCTAGTAAATGCTGAGAAGGGACTTTCAACATTTAAAGGAAAAAAAAAAAATCAACAAGTTCAGTCATTAGTCCACTAGTTAGTTTTTCCTCCAGATCTACTGTGGCCACAGCAAAATGCTGGCAGGAAAGAAAGTCACATGTGTTTGAGAGCTTGGTACTGAAGGAATTAAATAATCCTTCATGGACTGAAAGTAAAAATATACCCTCTGTAAAAAGCCATGACAAGCAACTTGTTGGTTTGTAATGAACCTTGAGAGAAGCTGTGATCACTCACTGAAGTGTAAGTGACAGGAAAGAGAGAGAAAGGTCTATTTAAGCTTAAGGGCAATCCTTGCACCAGAACAAAAGGCAAATGAACTCACCAAAAGAAACTGTGTGCTGGAAATCAGTTTCTAACAGAAATGAGGTCTGGAAGTGTCATCAGACATGACAGTGGAGAAGAATTCAACTGGTTTTAAATTCTGAATAGACTTATATAAATTTGATACCTGTGAGACAGGACCTTTGGATTTTGCTTCTGTTCTTCTACAACTCCCCTGGGCAGAACTACGCAAATAAATAGTTCTTTTAAAATAAATAATTAAAATACAAACCAGAACATGAGGCCGAATGTGCAGATACATATTTTCAAGAAATGACAAGCTTCTTCTCCCCACTCTGCCATTGGGCCACCTTCAAAATACTCTCAAGTAGTTTTCCAACTGTGAAGAAAACTACATTGTGGAGGATCCAATTCAGAGTGAGATTGTGTATCATTAATGTGCTCTGAGAGTTCAAAGCACATAGTCCTATCAGTCTACTCCTAAATTTTAGTAGACAGCATTAAATGATAAAGAACACATGAAAAATTACTGTATTTTCAACTGTGAGACAATACATAGCAGCTCAGATTTTTAGTCTTCATTACATTATTATCTATTAATAACATATGAATACCCCAAAGTATGATAGCAAGTCACTGCACAAACATCAGATGAAATAAAAATAATATCAAATGTCTTGGGCATCCAAAACCTAATTTCTATAACAGATTTTGAGACATTTTTCCGGCCAGCTGGTCCTCTCCTACTGTAACTTGTCAGGTCGCCAATTTTGTCTCACTCTGGCCCAGTTATTCCAATTAGAACGTTTTTTGCCATAACCTATCTAAATGCTATAAACTCTTTCCTTGACCACACTGCTAACACATAGACAATATTAACTTGGAAGTATCCCACTTGCACAGACAGGGAACACTTCCCTCTGGGCATGTTTTTGTTATCCTCACACTGTAGGGAGTTGACCTTGGCTTGACTGCAGGTGCCTACTAAGGCATTCTATCACTCCTCATCTGGACAAGTGAGAGAAAATTGTGAGGAAAGGCTCAAGGGTTGAGATAAGGTCAAGGAGAGCAATCACCAACTGCTGTCATGAGAATTAACTTGGGAAAAAAATAATTTAATTTATTACCAATCTAATCACAGTAGGTTAATAAGAAATGAAAACAAATCTTAATACACCTCCCCCTCATCCCTCCCTTCTTCCCAGGCTCAATTTCACTCCCAGTTTTCCCTCACTCCTCTCTTTCAGTGGCACAGGGGACAGGGAATGGGGCTGTGATCAGCTTGTCACACATTGTTTCTGCTGCTCCTTCCTCTGCAGCAGGGACTCCTCACACTCCTCCTGTGGCCTAGCATGGGGTCACTCTGATGGGAGACAGTCTTCCATGAGCTTCTCCAGAGTCCTTCCCAGAGGCTGCAGTTCTTCACAAACTTCATTTACCAAGGGCTGCAGCCTTTCAGGCCCAGGCTGCCTCAGCATGGGTCTCCCACAGGTCACAGGTCCTGCCAGGACCCTGCTCCAGCCTGGGCCCCCCATGGGGACCCTACTCCTCCCCAGGCTGCAGCTGGATCTCTGCTCCCCATGGATCCCCGCTCCCCATGGATCCCCATGTGCTGCAGGGACACAGCTGCCTCTCCATGGGCAGCACCAGGGGCTGCAGGAGAACCTCTGCTCCAGCACCTGGAGCACCTCCTGCCCCTCCTTCTGCACTGACCTGGGTGTCTGCAGGGCTGTTCCTCTCACATACTCCCACTCCTCTCTTCTGTGTTGCAATTGCTTTTGTGCAGTGATTGTTCCTTCTTCCTAAGAACTTTTCCCCAGAGGAGCAGCGAGCACTGCTGGGCTCAGCCTTGGCCAGGGCAGGTCCATCCTGGAGCTGGCTGGCCTTGGCTCTGTCAGACATGGGGATTATCTCTGGCACCTTCTCACAGAAGCCACCCCAAGTAGCTTCCCAAAGTTTCCAAAATCTGGCCACACAAACCCAGTAACATACATCAGGTTTCAGTGCTGTATTAAATTATTACAATTTCTGCTACACTGATGCAGCAATTGCAATAATTGCTGCAGTGATTCTCCAGATCTGCAGAAATTGAGTCTGACTTCTGATATATGAAGTTTGATACTGCAACATCTGCCTGATCAGCATATAGTGTTTTTTAACAGGGAGCTCTCATAGAAGAGTTTATAAACAACATTTATACAATACAGATGCTCTTGGTTGCAGATGCGTTGAAGGAAGCTTACAGCAGTTTGGATAAGTGGTTGTGAACTTCCAAGATGATTTATCACCAGTAAAAAACAACCCGTTATGTAAAACTTATATCCTATTAAAGAAGCATTAAATGAAAAGCAGAGCTAGAGAAATTGTCTTGTCTGGAGTTCTGTGGGGATTCTTTCTTTCTTTCTTTCTTTGTCATTACCAGCAATACAAAATTGGGAAACAAAATAGCTTTTTTTGATGATGAATTTCATGTTTATTTTGAAAAGCAGCATGGATGAGTGAATAAATTCTTTAAAAAACCCAAGACTGGAATTCATGGCTATGCATAGTTAAAGAAAAAAAATGAAGCAGAAGATTATTCTTTTAAGTCAGAATGAATGTATACATTTGTATTCCATTCTGCACAATTGACTGAACTTCACATTCAAAATGTCAAGGATAAATATCCTTTAAATGGTTCTATTAAAACTGTGATAACCATAGTAACCATATGTCATTTTCTTATACATTGTTCTTTTCTTTTTTTTTTCCTTTTTGGTGTGTATTCTTTGCAACAATACTGCTAAGACAGGTAAAGAAAAGTAAGCTATACCTGATTAATGATTTGAATGTGAGTGTTGATAGCCTTCCTATGGTATGAAATTTTGTTTGGTAATTTAAAGATCTGTTTATGGATATGAAACCTGAACAGGCCATTACGAAAATATACTACCACCTGCTGCATTCATCAGTATAGAGAGGCTGTTATCTACTGTTTGTTACTCCTTTTCCACAAGTAATTATTTACATCAGAAGAAGGGAGAGTAAGATCCCCTCTAGCTCTGGATATTCTATGATTCTATGCTTAAATTAATTCAAAAATAATTAAGAGATCCAGCTACACAGCCTCCATTACTATCAATACTAATGGATTTTATACGGCTAAATCCCACAGATATTTGGAAAAAAAAATCTGTGCTTAAACTCATGCAAAATATTGTGGTAAAATTGTTAATTACTAAGCAAGGAACATAGATTTAGGTCTTTTTCACCAATACCAGGTAAAATCCAAGGACAAAGGCAGCTTTTCTAGGGAGTGCTGAGGCCAGGACAGCTATGTAGCACTGTGGGTTACAGAGCCATGCTGTCATCATCCCGTTTGCACTATACAGGGCCTGAACACAATCCAACAACCTGACCCCTAAAGGGGCTCTGACTTTAACATAGTCTGATAATCCCACCTCTGTCTGTCCTTAGCTACAATTATATCCATCATTTCTATTGTGATACTTCATTCAGCCTCAAGTTAACTGTAAATTCTTATTTGGGTTAATCTGGTAACATTTACCCCCATGTCCCACCTCTCTTCTCATAAGAAGCAGCTCATGGTGCTCAGTGAACCTGTCAGCTGCAGAATAAAATTCTGTGGTACAGCCTTCACTTGGTGGTTCTTACTGAAAGTTAAAAAGCTGCTGATGAATTTGAGATCAAGTTCCAAAGTTGTCGTTCCAGATTGCTGAAATTTCAATACAATGTAATCCACATCTTCCAATTCCTTTACTCTGTGTGGAAATAAATGGGGCAGTAGTCCAGTGGCTTTTGGATTTGGCATGGGTTTCAGTCCAAGATATCTCTGCCCTTCAGTGCCTGAAGTTCTAGAAACTGAATTTCCATGTATGCAAACAAAAGACAATAATTTGGATTAAATAGAATAAAATAATACCTTACATAAACAACAGAGTGTTTTAACCTATATTTGGGGCTAAATTTATTCACATCCTATGCCTTCTGTGAACCTATTTATTGTGACTGAAAGATGGGCAATATGGAATCTTTGGCAATGCGTTCCTGCTTCATTCACTTGCAGCATTTCCATCACAAGAAAAACAAAGGAATTTAAAAAACTCTCAGTGAAGAAACTCAACCTGGATCAAAATTATCTTCCTGAGCCTGTGTCATAAGATGGTGAGCTTACATATTTTTCTACATATTCTGTTTTAAGGCACCATACCAGGATGTTACAGAGCGTTAATGATTTCAGGGAAGGATTAAGGGAATGGTCAGGGAAATTCATAAGCTGCTTTGGTATGTCAGAAGGAAAGATGGCAATATTATCTGCTCAAGGGCTTTCCTGATTCATGTGACAGATTATCCTTAAAGACTGAACAATGCTTTGCTGACTCCCTTCTTGAGTTTGCAACGTAAAATCTCCCGGTTTGCAAGCTTTGGGAAACATAGTCAGTTAAATCAACTAAAAGCTTACATATATATATATAAACTCCTTTCATTCTACTGCAGAGCACTTGCAAATGGTGCACCATCCTTACCACACTTATCTAGCATTTAGTACCACGACCAGAAATATAGATGTTATGGATATTTTAGTCCTTTAAACATTATTCTTGTGGCTAATAAAACACTTCTCTCATTTACTTGTCCTCATAAAAAAATGAAGAAAGAATGACCAAACATCTCAATTTTTTAACAGTGTTATGTGAACAAATTTTCATTGATTTCTGAGAAGGGACATTATTTTGCAGTAAACTCTCATGAAATCTTATCCACTTAGAAGACAGACTTGGGATCGTGTTATCCATCATTAAAAAAAATTTAAAAATAAAATAAAAAAAATTAAAATGCTGCTTTTACTTTCAGTATTGAAGTGGAAAGGTTTTCCCACAGAAATATTTTTTGATTAATATTTACACATTGGTCTCACCATGTTTCTGTTTTTTCTCAACACATAAATTATAAATTTAACCAATCTGAATTTATAGGGAGTTTATTAACATCTTACATCTTAACATCTCTTCTAAATTAAGGAGATTTTATTATGTCATTGGATTAAATATTCCATTGACTACCAATAACTGTTATCACTTAAATAAGTGGTTTGTTGGTTGTGGGTTTTCTTGCCAATTTTAATTTCTTTGAGTGTCCCTTGATGTCAGCTCTTCTTTGTTGCAATTCTGTTTTCAAAGGGTAAGTTTCACTGACTAACAGGTTGGTGTTTTTTTCAGATTTGCCATCCTCACTTTTCATATTCAGGTCAGAATATAATAATGTCCCTATAATAAATGCCTCAAACAATTGAACTAAAGTTTGTTTAGTGAGGTGGGGTTTTTTTTAATGCTTCCTTCCCCTCTGATTTTCAGATTAATTTTACATAATGTGTAAAAGCTAATCAATGCTCTGTGAACTTTTCAAGGAATCTTCTACCACTCATGCTCTAACAGCATATTTGCTGGCATAAAAATTAATCAAATTTCCCTGTAATTAATTCAAGCCAATAAACTTCATTTTTTCCCATTACCAAGCTCTCTTTTCCTAAAGGTTCCAGGGTAGACTGGCACTTAAACACACATAACCTTGAGATAGGAACCTGGACCTTTTTCCTGAGATTACTGTAAGAGAGGCAGGAGGTGCTGCATGTCAGGTGCAAAACAGTAATTTAATTCCTTGCGCTTTTTTAAGAGTTTAAGAGGATGAGCTCCTTATCTGAAGAAAAAAAATGATATTTGTTTAGTGGTTGTTGCACTCTGTGTGTGCCTTTCAGCAGATTCCTGCAGAGGCTGCACAGCAAGAGGTCCTGGATTCCTATTTCATGATGGTTAGCATGCAATGTTGAGAATTTTTATTTCGTTTAATGCTTTACTTAATTTTAAGTTCCCGAATGATCACAGGAATCTCTCTTTATGCATACACATCCTCTGTAGGCAACTCAGCTTTATTCCACCTTCTATTTATGAATTGGACTGACAATTCTGAGCTTAATCCACAGAGAAAACTGTCAGAGGCATTATAAATTGACAAGTGCATGGTCCTTCCAAGCATATCATCCTGAAAGAAGGGTCTCGAATTTTCAAATCAATATGCACCTTTAGTTACCAAAAACACCATTTTCCTAACAGTTCTGTAAATATATCAGGCCATGGTGATTGTAATTATAAAACTTTTCGTTGCCTTGATGGGTTACATGTATATACATATGTACATATGTAAGGATACATGAAATATCTTCTGTTTAACAGAAAATAGAGAGAATTAAGACCTAGGAAAGCAGAGTTCATTTCTTATTGAATATAAAGCTCTGCTACCACAGCAATGTCAATTAATGGGAAATAAGAGAGATCCTTTGATGTAAGCATTTTAGCTCAAATTACTTCAGTACATTCCAAAATCAGCTTCAAGAGACCTTGGGAAACTATAAAGGCAGGTGGGTAAAAAAAACCGTAGCTGCAATTTCGTACTTAGTATTTTGATGTATTTACACCTGGGTAGCTTTTGGCAGCCTATTTTATTTTGCAGACTTTCTGAGTCCATCTTTGTAGGAGTGGGTTCTAATGAGTCAGGCCATTAGCAACAAATCTCAGGCAGCAAGAACACGACAGCAGCAGCATTTGTACTCATTGCTCAAACCCTTCTGGGTGTTACACTGTGAAGGAACAAAGACAGACAAGGTCAGATCTAAACATAAACCCCTTTGTGAAACGTTATTTGTACACAGTAAATTCTTCATTAATCTATCTCAAATGTCTGTCATATTCACATATTAATGCAATATCTAATGTGTGTTGTCCAACCATTTTCTCCTTTTGTGCTGCTACAAAGCCAAAAAAGTAACAGCAGTGAGAAAAATGTCAGATTCATACATAAATGTTATCCCCCAAAGGAAATCAAAATGTATTTTGTTGACATTCTAACAATATTTATTAATACATCATTAAACTTTACCAATATTTCATTAACTCTTCAGTACTCCCAGTAGTGCCTCCTGTTCTTCATTTACTCTCACACAGAATGTTTTTGCAGCATAAATCCCACACTTCTGTTGAGCCTTTCTAGCCTTCTTTAAATTTTCTAAAAACCTATCTTGAATTCTCCAAAACTGAAAGAATAATTTTGATAAAAGAATATTAATTTATTCCATTTCCGTGAAAATCCAAAAACTTACCACAGGAAAGGATAGGCAGAAGATTACAGCAGCAAATTCTAAGACACCTGATTCCACCCACAGATACTCTAAAGCAAAAAGCTTCTCCTGGGTAACATGACCTGTCAAACACAAAGATGTGAACAGCAAGCAACTTTTCCCCTATTACCAGAAGAGTTATTTTCAATTGCTAGTTTCTCCATTTAAATTCTCCACATTTTTTCACCAGCAATTCTTTATTATTTCACATCCTTTTCAAATTCACATCTACAGAGCTAAATGAA
This sequence comes from Acridotheres tristis, assembly GCA_037013685.1. Taxonomy (NCBI): domain Eukaryota; kingdom Metazoa; phylum Chordata; class Aves; order Passeriformes; family Sturnidae; genus Acridotheres; species Acridotheres tristis. The sequence continues at coordinate 5,081,527 of CM072889.1, read as the reverse complement.
AAAAAAATCCAAACCACTTTAAAATCCCCCATCTATCCAAATAAAGACTTTGCCCTTGGCTTTCTGTTATTAATTATTGGGTTTCACCATGCAATATGTTTCAGGGTGTTCATATATTTCAGGACATCCATGTTTTGAAAATACTTTATCCTTTGTTTTTTTCATTATTAGGAAAAGTTATGTAGTCACTAACATTTTACATATTTGTAATGGGAGGTTGCCAGACAGGGCATTGCTAACCAAGGTCTCTGGACATCCTCCAACATTCATCTCCACAAATCTCTCAGATGTCCAGGATCCTCCCCCACTTCCAAGATCTTTCCTCCAGTCCAGACCTTCACCTTTGTTCCCAAGCTCCAAGCCCCTGAATGTTCCAACCATTTCAAAAGCAGAAGCACAAGTGATCAGCTACCTAGCTGCCACTTCTGTGTGCCACCTCTTCATTACCTGCAGGTTTCAGGACATGGCACTTTTGTTTAGCCCAAGTTGTTTTGTGTTATCCAAACTTACATGTGGCTTTCACCAACTGCTGCTTGCAAGTAGCATCTCCTTGAAATTTCAAAAGCTCAGTTTCAGACATTCACCCACATAACACAATTATGTGCCACACAGTTTAAGTTATTTCCACCTACACCATTCCTGAGGGGAGGTTTCCTCCTTGGCTCTTTCTATTCAGATTTTTAGCAGAATGAACTTTATTTAGTCAAAAAAGTGCATTTCAAGTTGTTTGGATTTGTGAAAACTTTGCTTTTAGTTCACAAACTTCAGACAACATTTCAGAGCTTATCCACTTCAGCCATTGGTACTTTTGTCTTCCCATTCCAGTGCTTGCTCTGGCACTGGCCATTTGGAAGACTCTTTCTAGCCCTGACAACCATTTTATGAGTAACTGTTTAAATCAGTGTTTAGAAGAATAAAACGAACTAATATAATTTATGTCTGCTTTATCTTCATCAGTTGTTTTACTGCTTATTTCTCAAAGAATAGGAAGTGTCCATCCTTGCTTCAGAGCCACATTCTCTTCTAAGAAATCTCAGTGTAAACCCTCAGCTTACCCTGACTGCACTCACTGAGGATATTGGCTGTTAATATCCAATAAATTTTGGTTTATTGTATTAAACTTGTTTAGACCCAAACCTTTCCTTCTCTATAAGTCTGTGGAAAGCATCAGCACTGCCATCCATTCCTAACAAGCCCCTGGGCACATTCCTATCACTCTCTGCTCCTCCCAGGACATTACAACTGGTGCTCAACTTCACACTCTGTAGAGCTGATAAGAAGTCTAATAAATGCTCCTTTTCTTCTGAAGACTATTAAGGAAAGTTGAACATTTAGCTAGTGTCTTTTTAATCTCATTTTCATGAGTTGGACTCCTAAGTTAAAGAACCGTATTTGGATTTTTTTCATCCATTCCATGTGTTGTTTTAACTGAACTTCCACCTTGGAATACCCAGGATATTGAAACATCAATCTTCCTCAACTTCTAAATTAAATTAAAAAAAAAACCCAAACCTGTTCTTCCTGATCTTCTGGAACAGGGAGCAGATTGAGCCTGCAAGTTATTCCTCTTTTAATGTCAGCTCAAGCTTTACTTTGAATTTCCCAAGACCTCCTTCCTGCTGGCTATGGCATCTCCCCACTTTGTAGGCAGATTGACACATGCTGCAAAAATCATACTCCAGGTTTTAACAGTTCCTGCAATTAATCTTGAATGAATTCTCATGGGCTTCTCTTCTTCCTCTTGCCAGTCTCAATCACATCTGGGTTTGCTTATTTCTTTATTTTCTCACTTTTCTTTCTCTTCTTTCCACCGCATTTCATCTGAGCTGCTTTTCATCCTCCTTCATTTACATTTCTCAGTCTCACTCAGATCTCAAAAACTCTTCATATGTAGTTATCACAGATGTCACTTTTATCAAGAGTGGTGAAGGTGGGTGAATTTCCACTTATATTCTCTCTGCAGTGAGGAACTTTGTTTTGAGTAAATAAAAAATATGCTCCTGCTATAAATCGTTAAACCTAAGTGAATATTGTGACTTCATTGCTATAATGCAAACACCATACACATTAAGCATTTGCCAGAAGAAAAGTTAAACTGAGAGGAAATTTACTTGGCTTAGCTTTCAATCTAATAGTCCATTATGGGTAAGTAGCAGGAACTGCCAAAACTCAGAGCCTGCCCATGTATTTTCAAAATATTATGGTTTGGGAGGTGACCAGACAGTAACAGACTATTTATTTTAGCTATAAGAAATCGCTCTTGTTAATAAACAGCTACTTTCAGACTCATAAGAAAGAACCAAAAAGAACTTCCAGGTTAAGGCAACATCTCTATCCAAAACCAGACAAGTTTTGCCTACTTGTGTCAACTAAATTGCTAAAAAAATAAATATAACAAGAAATAAAAAGTAACATAGGGACAAAGAGGATCTAATTTTCATTTTTCAAATTTTAATGGAGAAATGGTAAAATAGATGCATAGAGAGAAGGTCTGAAAGGCATGGGCAAGACTTTGAGGCATTTGTAGAAAGGCAGAAGGAGAGGTGGAAGGACTGGATTTTAGAAAACATGTGTAAGTAGCTGTCTAGGAAGACAGCCTTATCTATAATAATTTATTTTTATTTCTCTGTTATTTATGAAAAAACACATTTTCTAACAAGCTTAAGGATAAGACCTTAAAATCAACAGGAATGGGCATAACCAACAGAAGAGTTTCCACAGAGAAGAAGAAAAATATAAAGGAATTGAGAGTCACCACAGTTGCAAATAACATAAATGAGCAGAAAGGAATCAATAACTACTCCTAATAGGGTAACTTGAAATATTGGACATGTGGTGAAAAAAGAGAAAGGGGCAATACTTCTGGAGAAAATGAGGTCTCCCCACATCTGCTGTGTCAGACTTGTCGTGGCAAAAAGAAACCCATTAAAAAATGTGGGTGAGGAAGTCAGCAATAAGAATATGAGTGAAAAACAAGATATTGCAAGAAAGAGCAGTTAATTTCAGTAAGCAAGCACAGGAGCACAGGAGCCAAAGGCAGAGCTGCTGGGAAGCTCAACAAGGCAGAGCAAACCTGAGATATGGCTGAGATAACAAAGTCTGGTGGAGAGGGAGAAAGCGTATAGAATGTTTTATGTTTTGTTTTTATTATTTAGCACCCAAACAAGGAGAAATTTCAAAGAGAAAACTTTGCAACTTTCATTAATACTGTTGTGAAGCTGTTGCTTGTTTCACAAACCATTTGTAAAACAGTGGAAACATGAACAGAATCCTCAGAGCAGATCTTCCAATATTAGTCACTTTATCTGCCATCTGTTGGGAGCTGCAACTGCCAGTTCATTTCGATTTTTACAAGCTAACCCTAAAATAACTCACTGTAAAATTGTAATATTTTTTTCACTTCCTGTAAGGAAAAGGCATTTTAACTTCCTTGAACTAAGGCATGAAATGGCTTGTAAAATATCAAGATGGTCTTAATAAGTATGTACTAGCTCATTCAAGTGATGTGCCATGAAGCTGGAGGAACCTTTAGTATTCCATTAATTTCACTGTAAAAAGCAGTTCCATGAACAGAAATAAGTCCCCAGACAATGAAGGCATCTTCATGCTCATTATTTTTTTTATTGAAGTAGACAGAGGCTTGACAAAGAACTCTACTGCTTGCAGCTATGAGGATAAATTCACTGGACATCCAATATAGCATCACACTGGGTACAAGTATATATACTATCTGAGCATTCAATGGATTATATTACAGCAATAACCACATGTCAGCATAAATTAACATGCAACATCTGGATAGTCATGTTGCTTAGACAAAAGTAAAAGGACAGAAAAGGAATTACTAGGTACATTTTAAAGGAAGAAAAGGAGAATGGAAAAATAAATAAAATTTCAAATTCCTTGGATATGCATTGTATCTACAAAAGAGTGAAAAATCCTACTATCTTTTGTGTCTGCTAGAGAAGACATGCAAGGCTGTATTCATTTGTTCAAGCAATATGAATGAAAGAGAAGACAGGATGGTGAGGGAAGAGCTCAACAGGGAGTTTCCAGTTCTATTTACAGTATGCATAACTCTTATTTGAGAAAGGTCCAGCCAACAGAAGCACATTTACAGATTAGAGAAATGAGTGGCATCAGCAGACTGCCCTGGTGCTGCAGAGGGGCACAGATAGGGCATCTTCCCTGACATGAACTCTGGTAATACACTGTGCCTACTTCTCATGGGGTGTTCACCTAAAAACCTGAATTACTTTCAGGAAGGAAGGGACTATATTCTCATTTTACTAGGGAAAAATCTCTCCAACAGATTTGCTCAAGGTTATGAAGAAGAATAAGGACTCTGCTCCATAATAAAACTTTCATTTTATCATAGAAGTTGGAATTTAAGAGGAATTACACGCATTTAAGAAAAAGCTGAGCTTTATCAAAAGGCATTGAAAAATACTTCCATAAGGAAGGTGAAGTATTAAATACATATAAAGTAAATAAAGTAATTTTCCAATAAAAATATTGACTGGGAACCACTGGGAAGCCAAAGAGAAATTCACTTGAATTAAGATAATGTCTCTGGCTGCTAACAGCAGCTAACAGCACAGTTCTGTCTGTGTCCAGGGCAGGTCAGATACATTGCCAGAACCATTAGTTGTCCTTAAGGAACTGAAATACTCCAGAAAACAGAAAATCCTGCTGTCTGCATAGACTCAGGCTACCTGGACAGGTACAATTGTGCATAACTGTGCATTTTAGTTATGCATCTTCTGTGACCTGGAGACAAACCAAAAGTTTGGAAAAGATGCCAGGTTGTCCATTTTGTGACATTGGTTTTGAAATAAGATGTTTAAAGCAGTTACATTGGTACAAAGCCAGTGAACTCAAGTCTGTGGCCCAGTACTTAAAAACAAAGTTAATTTTTCACAGGCTTAGACTTCCTCTCCATAAAGTGATTTCAGTTTTAGAATCACGGAACGATTCTGGTTGGAAGACATCTCAGGAAATCCAGGAGATCTTTCTCCCACTAAAAAAAGTCAAGTGGGTTGACCAAGCCTGGATGCCAAGTGCTCACTGAGCCTCCATCTCTCCTCAGCTGGATGCATGATGGATCCCAGAAGCCTGGGATGTTTGAGCTTTCTGTGCTTTCTGGCCCTGCCTCCTGGAGAACACTGCTTTTGACCTGAGGCCTTGGAGAAATCTTCCAAATTTGAGTGATGGAGTTGAAATCATGTGTGTGTAGTTAAACAGAAGTGTGTGCTTTCAAATGGTAAAGGGTATTAAATTTGAGAGTTTTGTAATATAGTAATAGATATGGGACGAGATGGAGGATTTTAGGTAGTGTCTCTTTTAGTGTTCATCTTCCTCCTTCTTCATGGTTTCAGGCAGTAGTTTCTGGCTGGACAATTAGTGCTGCACTGAGGGTCATGGGAATTTAGTTATTGGGTTAAAAGTATAAATAATATAGGTGTTATTTCTCTATTGGACTGTTTAGCTTTAAGAGGCCTTGTAGTTAGCTGGATCTCTCTCCATTTTGCTCAATTCTAGCTGGTGGTTAGAAGTGTTGCTGAACTTTCTCTATTTTAGATAAGATTTAATAAACAACCAAGCCCGAACGTGAGAAAATCCATTTCCTTCTTGTGTTTTTTTAATCCTGGCTCTGAGTGAAGACAGAAGAGACTCCAGACAAACCAGTAATTAAGTGATGCAAAACACCATCACCATTACAGATGGGAACAGAGCAAATACAATTAAAGGCTCATGGGTTGAGATAAGGATCTGAGATCATTTAGCAATCACCACCATGAGTAAAACTGACTTATTTGGGGAAAATTTGTTTATTACCAATCAAATCAGAGCAGGACAATAAATAAAACCAAATGTTAAAACACCTTCTCTCCATCCCTTCTTTCTTCCCAGGCCAAGAAAGTCTAAAAAAACTTAGAAGTGGCAAGCATTAATGGATGTCCTGGAAACAGCAGCACATTATCCCCATGTCTGTGAGTGTGTGGCACTTGAGGGGTCTCTACAATAGTCAACACTGCTCCCTGCATCTGGAGGCTCTTAACAAAGTGCTCCCTGCAGCAGCAGTAACACAACCCCTTCTGCAGCCTGCTCTCCACCTCCCACTTGGCAGAGATATAATTTTCTTTTCACATTCAAAAGGAAGAAAGCAACTTTGAACACTGTCTCTCTCCCTCTCCAGCTGTGACGTGGGGATAGAGCTCTTCCCAGCCACCAGAAATTCAAACATAAAGACAGCAGATGTGAAGGAAAATGTAGTTCTTAAAAACAGAAGCCATAACCCCAGCTGAACGGGAAAGCAAGTCCCAAACTCCCCAATGACGTAAGATGACGTGCCCTGTGTACGAAGATTTTGGACAAAAATTCAAACAAACAAAAGTACAAATATTTGCCATTTGCTTCTACATTATGGTGACGGCAAAGATATAACCCATAATGGTACAGAATGCCCAGATTTGCACTTATTATAGTGTCTATTTTGTTCCTAGGCTGGATTCTCTACCACTGGGTTATTGCTCTGATGCCCTGCAGCATAAGAGTTGAAATTGTCCCAGGATGAAAATATGTCATAATGCTTTTATTTTTATTATCCTAGACAAATTCGCTTCTCTGTAAACATATCTATTCTTGTCACTACCTATATGAAGTATGTCAGTATTATTTATAAAACTGATTTAAGTCAAGGATGATTTTCTGATGCCCTTAGGCTGATTACTTTCCATCATGACAATACTCTCTTCCTATAGAGTTGCTTTAACTTTCAGAATTTGCCATTATTTGCTTCCAGGTGTATTATTTTTTATGGTGACTAGACAAGTCCTATGCTTCTCCACTCAGTTTCTTCTCCCACTTGAGTTTTATTTTCAAGAATTTCCTTTCCTCCAGTTTTATCCATTATGTTTGGTTACCTTTGTGTTTGTTTACCTGCACTGGCTTTGAAAATAAAAATTACTGTGAAAATCTCAGCACCACTTCTTATTTCTCTTCTTTTTTTTTTTTTTTTTTTCATATCTCAGCCTGGTTTATATTATTGACTTTTGTCTCTTAGGGAGTGTTTGAATTATGTTTCAGTGGAAATGCTTTTCATAGGAAGTGTCTCACTTTGAAAATGAACCAGCATGTACAAATTCATATGTTTTTACTCCTTAGAAACAGATGTTAAGGGAATGTAGGTTAAGCTTTAGATCCAAACTAGTCTCTGCAGGACTATAACTTGCTGAGATAAACAGAAAGTAGGAAAGGCAAACCAACAGGGGCATTCCAGATTTAACATTGCTTCTGTTCTGGCTGAGATACATTTGACTCTGTCACTTGCAGATATGCTTTGCTGCCACAGTAATCAAAATTAACAAAGAAATCTCTCTTAATCACTACAACATTGTCAGTCTATAGCTATAGCTATAAACATGCAGTTCACCAGAGACTGAAATTTGTAAATATTCCAGACAAACATGCGTTGTCCAATACACAGCTTTTCTGTAAAACATGTTTATAAAAGTACGTGTTTATAAGAACGTTTGAGGAACTCATAAATATCACACAAGGACAAAAATGGTGAAAATCTTGCATAAATGTTTCATGAAGACTAACACAACCTTTAGTTACCAAGAGAATGATGACGATTTTTTCATTGCCTTTGAAAATGGCTCCAAAAATTAATGGATTTGTTCTTAGCTGCAGTCACTACTCAGGTGAGTATTGGTTGTACTGTACAGCAGATTTTTGGAGTACATTGGATTGGGGTCACCAGCCAGCCTTGAAAATCTCTCTCATTCATTTGCATTTGTTTTAGGCCAATAAGCTATGATTAGCTTTTCATCATCAAAATTAATGTAGTAGGTATTAATTAGTTGATTTAGGCACCTGAGTGGCAATGCCTCATTTGACTGTGGCAGGATATGCACAGCATATCTCACCTCCAGAGACTTTTTGTATTTGATACTTATCTTGGTATCTGTAAATTTTGACATCCCTTCCAAGCAAACAAACCTTACAGGCAAAGGTCATTTCAGTAGACAGAAGCAGTAGAGAAGAAAGAGGTTAATAAGCCTCCTTCATCGCAAAAGCAATCTGAAAAGAAATATGCAGAAAAGGAGAGCACCAACCTGTGCATTCTGCAGAATTTTCCAGTAAGATTTTACAACAAGACACCCCAAAGCATATTTGGTATGAGGAGAGAAGCCTCTCTTGCCAGCTCATTCCAGTGTTCAACTTCCCTCCCAATAAAAGAGCTATTTTCTCAAATTCACCAAGATTGTTAATGTGCTTCTATTAGTCTGTGCCCATTGCCTCTTGCCCTGCCAGTGGGCACACCTGAGAGGAAGCTGAGCCCTTCTTCCTTACCTCCCCATGAAGCAGATATCAACTTTGACAAGATCTGCACTGAGACATCTCCAGCCCAAACAACCCCAGGCCTTGGCCCTATGCTGAGATGCTCTATGACCAAAACAATTTACAATTAATACAATTGAAATAAATTATCAGCCTAATCGAGCCTACATTTAAATACTTGTGAAATAAGGACTCCCTAAATACAAACTGCTTTCAGAGAGCAGGGTGCTCCCAAAGAGGAAGCAAACAATCCTTTACCCAAAAAATGCCATTATCCCAGAGAAAATATAAACCACAATGATAAATACCCAAATATATTTCAAAGAAATTCTGCTTCTAAGATTAGTTTGTGATTGTTTCCCTTAGATTTAAAAGAAATACGTTTTCCTTTGAAATGCCCTTCAGAAAGGAATGAGATTTTAGGAAGCACCAGCATACAGTCTCACTCCAAAACTCACATCAAGAGAGGCCAGGAGGTTCCAGCAGCAGCTGGGAAAATTTAATTCACAGGTGTACCCTGGATCCAAACTAAGAAGTTAAAGCAGATAAAGCCAGTGTTTATGAAGATTTTTTTCTAGCATACAAAGTGACACTGTGTGATACAGACCTTCCTACCCTTTGCTTACTGAATTATCCTTGCCCAAAAGAAGAAATATCAAAGCAAAAGAGCCTTTGTGGTCTCCAGAATTAGGTGTAAAAAGAGGTTTCTGTAGCACTGACAGAAAAGCTTTTATAAATAAAAAAACATGGCAGCTTACTTAAATAATTTATCACCCATAACCAAATACAGATGTTTCCATTTACCATGACTTCTTTTTTTTTTTTCAGAAATAACACAAAAGGAATTCCATTTTGAAAATACAACTGCATCTTGACAGGAATTTTTGTAGTACTGTATTTAATCTCAGGCATATGCTACCTAGTAATTCCTTTGTAAATTTATAGCAATTATTCCTTAGCAACTTCTTTAACATTTAGAGTTTTTCCTTGACACGTGCAAAATAAATGCAATGTACTTTCTGCAAAGCATAAACAGCCATGGAATTACTTTGCAAAAAGACTGCAATTATCATTTAATCATGCTTAATTATATGTGTAATGTACCTCGAGCAAGTGTTACAGAAACTGAGAAACAGATACTTTGTTACAGTTACAAAAATGGTATTTAATCTAACATAATATTGTCTGTCACATAGCACTACACTGCCATCATACCCAGAGACATCTGACTGATTTTACTAATCAGAAAGTAACTTGAGCTTTCTTGATACTCCTAGCTGGGACAAGGCCTGTGGTTTACAAATCTCCAAGGAAATGAAAATATGGGAAATGTGTCATAAAAAATGCAATTTATATCTTCTGTTTCAGGAGTTCCAGTGTTGCTTATCTACATATAGACTTTCTTCTTTGCCTTTTTTTTTTTAATTATGTACTAAATTAATAAAAATCCTCATAAAAATATGCCCATTACTCTCTTAGGACTTAATACCACCTTTTTAATTATATCATCAGCACCAAGTATGTTGTATAATACATAGAAAGGTTGATGGTAGATCTGTTCTCTCCTGCAAGGGCTTTACAAACCAGATATGTGCTTTTTTGGAATATCTTCTCCACAGCACTCAGCTTTCTTCCCTAAGGGAAGGGCTCTGGCAATCTGAGAATCAAGGCTTGCATTTCACAGCAGTCAGGGTATGAACAGAGTTGATTTATGTCAGGCCAGTGCTCTGGGCAGGCCTGGCTATGTTAAACAGGAGAGCGGATTCATTTTCAAAAGCTTGCTGAAAACACGGTCTGAAGTGATTTATAGGGGTCTTACCAATCACTAAATCACTTATTTGACTTTGTAGAATAAACATTAGTATAATTTTCCTTTTACTTGCTTTTTTCTTCTCATCTATAACATGCTAGCAAAGCCCTAGGGCTAAAACATTATCAAAATTTGTAAAACATTTTCTACATAAAAAGCAATTACTGCAGTTGTTACCTAAGAAATCATCTGTATGTTTTGATAATACAAATAAGGAACATCCTGTAGCAAGATGAGGTGGACAGTCTTCTGTTTTAATGTGGGCAAACAAGGACTTATGTAAAGATCTTTGTCCACTTAATAATGCCCATTTCATATGTAAGCTGAAGAGCAAATGCAAAAAATACTTTAGATACTTCTATTTTTAAAAAATCACCACATATTACTGAAAAGATCAAAAGCTATTAAGCTGTTATTTTTCCATCTGTACACTAATATGAGCTATGTTAAATTTGCACTTTATGAAGCCTGAGGAAAGATGACCAATGGCCAAGGTTTCCTCTAGGTTTTTTTGCACAGTCCTCTGTACTAGTTTTTATCCATCCATCCATCCAAAGGCAGCCCTGCCTACAAAAGGGGTCAAGGATTCCCCCAGCAGGGCATTAGGCACAGCTCCAGTCCCTGTGTTTGCCAGCTACAACATTAAGTGAGAGAGAAAGTGAGATAAAACAGCAGGTGTCAAGTAAAAATTGCTTTCCAGGTCTAAGAATAGACAAGTTGAGGGTTCCACTGAAGTAAATCAAAGTTTTTTTACTAACCTCAGCACAAGTTCTGTTATTTAAATCTTGTTCAGCCCGGGACACCAGCCCCTTTGGCCTCAATATCATCAAAATAAATGGCAGGGTAATGCAAAACTAATCACATGAGAAGATCAAACACACATTTTTAATTAAATGCTGTTTAGTGTCCTATGGTTCAAGAAATAGGTTTTTCTTCTAATGATTTATTTAAATTCTGTTTGATACTGTGCTTCATCTGCTTTTGTTTGCTTTTTTTGATCTTAGGCTATTATTTACCTCACAAACATTTCATGCCTGTCTAGCATTCTCCAGAGCTGTGAATTACACTGCTTAATCTTCCTCAGAGGCATTCATTCCTTCTTTTTTATTGATGTTCTACCTCCTCAGGGTACCTGATCTTTGTCCCTTTATTGATGCCTCATTGCATGCCTTTTTCTCCATAGTAAAACAGGTTTCTTGAAGATGGGGCAACACAAAGTCAAAGCAAAACATCTAAAGAACACAGGGACAGACACAGGGCAAAGCATTAGAGTGCAGCTAAAAGGATGCTGGCCCTGCTGAGTCAGAGTAGCCTGGCAGCCTGATTAGTGTGTCAAGGGGAAACAATGAAAAGCAAAGAAGAATCGTGTGTTGAGATTGATCCCTTGGCAAAGTGAAAGCTGCAGCAGAACCAAACATACTGATTAAAGGAGATATTACTAAATGCCTTACATGCCAAAAAATATTGTTTAATATTGCCAGTGAACCAAATTCTGTTCAGCTGAGGCCACTAAGTTATTTAATTTATAACAACACAAAATCCAACTACTTGAGTGAAGACATACCAGTCTTTTGGCAGGAGAAAGCCTTTTACTGATAGCAGTTATTGGTCCATGCATTGGGGCATCACCACGTCCCAGCCTGCTGCCACTTCTCTCCTGCATGACCCTCTGACCTTGATCAGGTCTGAGCTTTAATTGCCAACTCTTGTAGGAGTGTGGCAACCAGGCAAAGGTGAGGGCCTGGGCACAAATCAATCTGTCAGATCCCTTGTCAGTGCAAAGCCTTAAGAAGCTATGAAGTATAAGACTCTTTTCTGGACTAAGAGAGTAAATTTAAATATAGTTTTGAAACTATCAGTTGAAGAGTTAGGTCCTCACAGTCAGATCTTAAAACATTTGTCAGCAGGAGTGTATGGAATGATTCAATCTCAGTGAGCCAAGAGATTTCTGCATTCACTGCAATGGTTTGGGACTCTCCCCTTAAAGACCTGCCAAGGTGGCTGTAGTAACAGCCAGAGGCATTGAATTCCTTCTCTCACAGGGTCCAAGAATTCCTGCAGAGGAGCACGTCACAAACCAGGGCTGAGTGATGCTGGAGAGATGACAGCAAGAGGAGAAGGGTCCTGGTGAGCACAGGGAGGGGGGAGCAGCTGCTGCAGCTCCTCAGGGGCCAGGGCATGGGGAGAGCCACAGCACAGCCTGGGTGTGATGCACTGCCCCAGCCCATCAGAGGGGACAGGAGCAGCCCGCACATGAGACTCGTGTCTCACAGGACAGGAGTGTGCCCTGACTGGAGGGTCTCGTGGGACCTTTGAGGGAGGCAGGCCCAAGGCTAAACTTCACATTTCCACTGCAGAGCTGCAACGCTGGCTTTTCTACGCTAGAAAGACAAACTCTGTCTGTGAGAAATAACGATGGAACCAGAATCAGCCCAAATTTATTCTTGAAAACAAATTATACTCATGAGAAACTCTTTGCTCTGTAGCTTTTTTTGGGGGAGCGGTTGTGTTTGGTTTTGTGTTTGGCTTTGTTGTAGGGTTTTTTTGTTGTATTTTTTTACCATTAAAAATTCACATTTTATGGACACTGAGAGAAATATTTTGTAAATATTATCTGTTGTCTAATTGTCCCATGCAAATAGCTATCACCACAGAAATAATTAATTTAAACATATTTTATCGGTTTTTTTTTTAAAAAAGGCATGAAAAATTTGCCTAGATTCTCAATTTAACTAATGTTGACAATTTTCCTTTAAAAATGGCATTTCGGTATAACGTTGTCTATAAGAATTAATATGTATCATATATGAAATGCAATTATATTTCTTTACTTATATGCATTAATAAATACCATAGAGTAAACACAAATGAGTTTTCAGGACTGTGTAATGCTGGCCACATCAGCAGTCCCCTTGATCTCCCCTTTAAAACCTGTAAGCAGATTGGAGACTGGGCTGAGATCTAAGTGTGTCAGAAGAGCAGCTGTGAGATGGACAGCACTCCACCAACTCTAGAGACATGTAGAAAAGTTAAAAATTACCAGCTCAGGCTCATTCTGAAACATTTTGTTACACACAGTATGAATTCAGTGTTACATCTCCTTTCCAGCCTCCCCATCTGACCTCCCTCCATGCTGGATGCGTCTTGCTTTCAGCCCACTTGAGTCTTGATCACCTATTCTGGACAATGTTCCTGAAATTAGGGGATTTCTGAAAGGACACACTGATTTTTTTGAAATAAATGATCTTAGGATGGTTAGAAGCCCTTAACACGAAGAATGAGATTCATCTGACCCCATGACAGCACTAGGAGCTGAATGCTCTGGCTCCCTGTCAGCCCAGATTTGGTTTTGGTTGGATTTGAAAATGTCCAAACTCTGGAAGCCATGGCTGAATCAAGAGCCCCAGAATATGGAGTCACATCAAGTTTCTGTGTGGATGTAAGAAATCCCAAACCAAGACTCCCACAAGTTTCCAGATCTTCAGCAGAATCTAAATCATTGTAATCCCTGAATTATAGTCAGGTTCTTCGAGTTCTCAGGGTAAACTGCTGTAAAGCCAGGATTTGTCAGAGAGCCCTCCTGTCTTAAACTGAGAGACATTGTGCCCACCGGGACTGAGTCCATCAGCTTCAGAAGTCAGGATTCTCAGTTGTGAGACAGAAAACAACCTGGCAAGCCTTTTAATCTTCATTTACCTTTGGTTTTGGAAGTTCATCAGAATAAAAACACTTAGAGGAGGAAAAAGAAAAAAAAAAAGATCAATCAATTCTGGCACTTCTCTGCAACAATTTACACGGGTGACACCTCCAGATCAACACTATTTCCACATGCAAGGTCATGGCTTCCAGACATAAGGCAGAAGAGAAACATGGACCCCAGCCAGCTAGTCAGAGCTCTTAAATCATGTCGCTATCATCTCAGTAAGTCTTTTCACTTTCTTTTCCCACGCTTTCTCTGCCACAGTTTTGAAAGACACTTCTACAGGGACCATACCAATATGATGAAATCGCATTCAAATGGACATTGCAGGTTTTCGAAGAGATATTAAACAATCTCATAATGCTAATAATAGCAAATAACAAGCCAACAATTATGTTTTTTTCACTCTTGATGGAATAGAAGTCAAAACATATTATGGTAAAATATATCTTTATTAGTCAATGAAACGGAATGATTTTAAAAGGGAAACATCAATAAAACTGAGGGAAAAATATCATGGGATAAGCCTCATGGCAGTACCATGGTAACACTTTTTGCTGTACTGCAGCTGAGTACTAGGATTAATTTGCAAGGGAAATAGCTTTCATATTCAGATTCAGACCATTCAATCAAATATTAAGTTATATGGTCATTATAGGCAACTGGAGAATATAAATAATAGGAAATGCTTATTGTGCCTCTTCTGGTATCCTTAGTTACTAAGCTACTGTTTCAGCCGCAACAATAAGCAATATGTATGTTTTGGTTCCTGGGTAACTTGTTGGAAATTAGGTTTCACAGTAGTGTTTGTGTATTAGTCTAATCAAATGCTGCATTATCTTCTAGGCTTCTTGGTGGTATTTATGTGTTAAGCTTCCTTTTATTAAGTTTCTTGCTGAAATATGATGAATTAAGTAAAGGCTCCCCATAGTAAATTATGTCAGTTTCTTGGTATTATCACTGCATTACTCTGCTCTGAATGATCTTATGTGCCTCATTAGCATAACATGAATTACAATAGGGAGTTTAATCTCCAGTCCTACACTTCTTTATGCACATGTTTTTCTCCCCATAACTTTTCATTACCACAGGCTGGGAGTTTAGGCTGATAACCAAACACGAACGGGAAAAAAATCGTGTTCCAGGATGAATGAATGTAGCAGCCTAAGGGAACAGGGAACAGTATCTGAGTGTTCTCTCAATGATGGCAGCAAATAGAGGAATGGAATGAAATTTCAAGGCATACATGTATCATTTTTAATGACCCTGAATAGCTAATGAAAGGAGAAATGAGCCAACACTTTGCCACAGCACCTTAAAAGAAAGGAGTGCAAAAACCCTGATTCTCCCTATGGGTTTTGTGCACCTCAGTAAGTCCCTCGAGGCAGGAGCACTTCTGTGCCTCATGAGAGGGAAACAGGCATTTAGAGGAAGCTGTCTAGATCCCATGCAGAAACCACTAGATAAGAGCCTTTTCTCACTGTGTTCCCTTCTACTGACACTTTTTAAGGATATTTTTTCCTATTCGTTTCTTGATATGGTTATATGGTCAAATTAATTGAGACCCTGGGCACCTACACATAAAGGTTTTCAAAAACAAAAATTCTAATGTTTCCCGGGGTCAGAGAAAAGTACATTGAAAGAGAGTTTGTATAAAAATATTCAGTTATATACTGCTCTGCTTCAAGGGAAGCCTGTATTTTTATGTCTTAAAATAAATTTCAAATGAATGGCTCAGCCCAAATTTGGAGGACTGAGCAGATAGGTAAAATAAATAATGACTTAATTATGGACAGCTTTCATCTCCAACTTTAAGACTTGGGATCTGATAGACTTATACACCCATAGTTCATGAAAAGCAGCTCCAGAAACTACTATGAGAGATCACACATCTACCTGAACCAGAGGAGACAGGCTCCCATGTGTAACAAAAAAAAAAGCAAAAGCAGAAAACTAGGCTGTTTTTATTCTAAACATGAAACATGTGTTTAATATTAGTTACTTCATACAGCCATGTTTTGAAAATTAATTATACTGAATTTATGCAACTTTATTAGTGACTTGAGTGATGAGAACTGAAGATTTCTCCGTTGCTGAGCCTAAAGAACAGAACACAGGAGAACAGAGTTAACCTGCCAGCTCTGTAACAGCATCATGTTTCTTGAATGCACCCTATTTCTGAAATGTTTCGTATTTCCACACTGAATATTAAATATGAAGATATTAATATTTTGTTTCTACTCTTGTGAAGGGTTAGTCTAAATAAATGAAAAAATTCTGAGTGTTTGATTTAAGTATGATTTCCTAGAAATTCATATATCAATCTTTAAAACAGAATCTTCTGCATAAGGTGACTAAAACAGGTATTTTACAGGAAAAGTGCAACTTCTGGTACTTTTTTATCACGTTATTGTGATTGCTGTAGTCACAGCATTTGACTGTGAGTCTCTTTAGGGTGATAAATAAAAACATTTATAGCCAGAAAAATTATCCAAACACTAGCACTGGAAAGGGAGCTGAACCAGCACAGAATTTTCTCTTATAGCCCCTGTGGGCACCAGTCTCTGCCTTCTGGTTGTCAGGCAACCTCTCTGAAAGAACTCTATGGATTTATGTATTTAAATGCTAGAATTTCTGGAGCAGTGTAATCCAGAGTTTCACATTCAACATAATAAAATTTAAGCAGGGACTTGTCCTCTCTTACCCTTTCTAACAAAAAAAAAGATTTACTGTTTGAGTTATATCACAAACCTGAAATGTGTAACCTGCTCCTACTGCAGATTTATTCAGGTTTACTTATAGGTGTTTGTAGTTACCCACAATTACATTTTAGCCAGACCTCATATTCCACTTTGAAATTTACAGCTTTCTTGTCCTTTTAAAATAAATTCAAATATTGCTTTTGAAAATTGAAGTTCATACTTCTTTGCAGTCTACAGAGGTTCTGTTATTGTTTTGGTACACTTAGTGTCTCACTCATCTTCCAATCACATGAAAAAACCAGCATTGTGGATATAGCCCTGTCACAGGCAGAGAGATCTGTGCCAGACCTGCTTCTGTCTTGTATTTGCACCATCAGTGCAAGTCATTTATGTTTGGATTGGGTATCATATCAAATTCAGGCTTCTGTCAGGAGCACATGAAATACAACCACGATTTAAATTTACTTCGTTAGAATACCGACTGTTTTCAACAGAGCTGAGTTTAATTCAGAATCCATAGGTTAATTCTAATTTAAGTATATGCAAACAAAACCTAGTATTAATAACATTTACTTACCATCTGTACATTACAGAAAGTCAGAAAGGAGGAAAATCACTGGAAATGAGAAGAAGAAAGTTTTCAGGGAAGTGGTAGGAGCATTTATCAAGTCAGTGACACTCGAACCCTTGTTGGTGACTTTGCAGCAGCAGCCGGACACTGTGCTAAGTAGACATTGCCTGGAATTCATCCACTGTGGGAACTTGCAAATCATGACTGAAAAAGATCACTTGTAATGTCTGAATGGATTTGGAAAAACCTAAGCAGTATATCAGCTCAGTCTGAAGCAGAAATACAGAAGTATAAACCCATGAAAATATAGGAGATGGAAGGGAAGAGAAGCAGAAATGTGTGTGCAATTTCACTGATTGCTTCCTCTGGGAATAAAGAGGTTCAGGTAAGAGTCTACATGAGCAAAGTCAGATAAGCTTTTTGTCAGGACAGTGGGAGGTGTATACTGATGCAGGAAAAAGAGCAAAACCTATCATCATTCAGGAGCACTCAGCACCTCTTCATTTCTACATGTTAGTACTTCTGCCATTGGCTTTTGTTCCTTGGAATTATTATTATTCATGACCCAAAACATCTCTCATATTTCATTTAAAACAAAAAAGATGACATCTTCATATATAGAAGTACTTTTGTGCAGGACTTGTCTTAGTTCTGGATAAAGTCTTTGATGCATCTGTTGGCTTTCTTTCAGTAATAAAAGTCAAGAAAAATACATCTTTTCACCACTTACACTTAGCATTACACTGTATGTCCTGCAATATTAAAAACCATGCTTTTCTCTGAGGAATTAATTCAAAATTATATTACTAAGATGCCTTATTCCCAACAAACTTTCCATTCTCCTTTTTTTTTTTTTAACAGCTGTAGCAGTGCTATTAAGATGTCTAGGGCCAGAAAAAAGTGATAAAGAAAAACATTTATGTTACAAACAACTCATGACAAACGCTAATGCACTGATACCAGAAAATCCATGACAGTGTCACTCCAGGGAACAGTAGATCTTCAGTGGAACCACAGAGGTAGAGAGGCTACAAACAAGCCACAAGAAAGAAACTGGAACACTTGGAACTTTGTGTCAGTCAGCCATAACTTAAGTCAGTCTTAAATAAACAACCACAGTTAAGCCTTGACAGTTCTTGTGCAGCATCCAGGGGAGAAATGTGTTTATCTCCCCTTTATTCTTCAGCTCACACAGGCAGTTGGGTCCATTGCTCCTTGGATCAGCCACAGCTGGGCTCTGCCATGTATCTGAAACAAGACAAATTCCTGCTGTGGTATCTCCCACGTCTCTTATTCTTGCCCTGATAAGCCATAACCAAAAGAAATCAACCCAATCTACAGTTTTTGTTGATATCAGGTTAAAAGCAGATGCAAATGCTTTGTTCTTCTGGCCTTAAAAAGTTACTCCACTGTTTGAGCAAATGCTAAATAGAATGATAAACCCATCATTAAAGAAAAGAGAAAGTTATAGGCTTATAAATTTAATTCTTTTTCATTTAAATGGAAAAATTGGCAGATTGAAAAATCCTTCTGCCAATTCAGGTCAACAGAACATTTGCTTTACAAATTATCCTTTTGATAGCAAACATAAATGAGATGAGAGACTATAAATTGAAAAGATCAAACGTCATTAAGTTGTGCACTCAACACAGCAGCATCAGGAAAAATCAGTATGTATAGATGCCATCATTCCAACACATAAATCACTCCAATTATACAATGATGTGTTAACAGTTTCTCCCTTTTGGCACCTGCTCATTGTATGCATGTTTATCTCCAAGCATGAACTGATCTGCGCCATTAGATAGCTCATTTATGCATCAGAAGTCCCCAAGTTTGGTAAAACCAAACCCATTACATTAAAGAAAAAAGATCTTAAATATCAAAACAGTGTTTTGATGGGATGTGGAAGACATTGGGATACACAACAAGGGTGATTATCTTCAGCCTTCATTAAATGTGCTGAATAGCCTCCAAATATTAATTGGCATATTGTGATAAATGTTTCAATTGTTTGTTACTGCAACAATCATTTGAAATGTCAGCTCCTCCTACGTTACTGCAAACAGGCCAAGATAATAAAGGAACGGGTCTTAAAAATATAAATTTTCTTGAAAGTTGTTACAGGCAAGAGCATTCATTCATTTCCAGAACGCTTTGATTGCATTTATTATAATTATTACATTTTGCTGCTATTATACCTGAAATCCCATGTGCTACTGATGACAGTATCTGACAGATTTATTGCTTATTTTAATCTTAATATGACAGATATCAAGTTTATATATATTAAAAAATTCTTGTCTATTTATAGACTTCTCCATTTGGTCAACCTCAGTACCTCATGTTTTATGTAAAAATACAATAAATAGAATACATAAAATAATTTATTTTTGCCAAAGTTACATCAGAGCACTAAAGTCTACTGGTAAGACAGCAGGTTAAAAACCAGTACATTAGGCTTTCTTAGGAATTTTTTGATCACTTTACAGCGCTCAACAAGTTGCTTAATGTCTCTGTCCATCTCTGCACTCATCTTGTATAGGGGCATGATAATAACTTTACAGCAAGCCATTTTCACCACTCTAAGAGGGCACAGATGGAAGTCATTATTCAATGAAAATCCTTGTTATTGTTTTGCCATAAAATCTACAAAAGAAAGTGTGTTATGATATTAGGAATGCTCTAGAGAACTGAAATTGCCAGTCAAGCCACCTCTAAAAACTGAGTTCCTTCATCCAGTCCACAGCCCCACCCCAATCCTATTTCTTGGGAAGTGCCCTGACCATTGCAACCCAGTGTGCAAAATAGTTCATTCCAACACAATGGCCGCAGGGTATTTTTTAAGAAAAGGCAGAACACCTGTAGGTTCTCAAAGGGCAGATCAGCCACTTTTGATCTGAGCCATTGCTTTAGGAGAAGTTGACGGATTTGGATGGACCATGCAACATGAATAATTAATACATGGTAATTATAGTGCACAAACTGCACGGGGACTACAGCCATCCAACTCCTGTCCCAGTTCTGTTCTGACACAAATATAAATCAAGACATCTCAAGTGGAACTTGATGTAAAAAATTAAATAGTCTCATGTGTTTTATCAACTATTAAGTCAGTATTAACAACCACTTCTGTAATTATACCATTGATTTAAATTAAAGCCTTTTATTTACAGTCTTGTCTCATACATGAAGCTTTTACTAATACAATGAACAAAGCAATCAAAACTAGATTCTCAGTATTGTTATCCTAAATATCCTTGGTGCTTAGGTATGGCCCACAATAAAAACAAAAGAAACCAGGTATGAACCTGCCTCTGGCAGAATAAATCAGCTCAGGCTCTTCTCTAGCAACTGCAGAGCCAAAAAAGGGACAAAATTTTAAATATAATCAGCCCAATTTAAGAACGCTTTATTTTTGTCTTAAATCAGTAGAACTCAGTGTTGTACCACAAACTCAAGATATTTACATTTGTCTTTTTACATAAAAGGCACAGAATAAACTCAAACTACATATTTGAGGAACATGTAAAATTAAGGCAACCTGTAGAAATGCACACAACCTGTCTCATCATGCCTTACTAATGAGAAACGGGACAGGAGACACAGACCTCTCAAACTGATATGAAATTAGCACTAACTCTAAACAGCAGGGCCAACTTAAATCAAAGAATTCTAAAATTCTTCCTGTTGCAAGGCATCTTTGTCTTATACTATGGATTAGTAAGTTCAGAGACACAGGAGAATAATAAAGGTAAACTATGAAATCTTAATACTCTACCACATTAAGAATTACCACTAGAAATGTTGTACAGGATCCAGTTCTGAATTAACATCTATAATTCAGTGAAGCAGATGTGCCATTCTCCAGAGGCCACTGCACGAATCTTGTCTTGCAATGATATTTACAGACACCAGCTCACTTCAGACAGTGCAATCTCCCCTCTGCCAGCTGTGACAGGAGCAAGGCCTAGAGTTTATGGTTCCATGTGATGCAAGAAGGAATTTGAGAGTCATGCAGTTTCCATGTGAATGGAAAGTGTGGGTTAAGTCAGTCCAATAAAATGAGAATCATCTTTTCTGAGCATAAAAAATTTAGAAACACTGCCTTTTAAACCTCCATTTTATTAACCTTTATCAGCTGCTGCAAAACCAGCACATGATGAGATTTTTGAACTTTGCTGTCAGTAGCTAAAGGGTAATGCTTGTAGTGATTGCTGTTTTGCAAAATTATAATTCTCATATCCAAAAGGTCTTCTAATGGATTTATTCTCCAATGCTTAGCGAGTGGCACTGGGAGACAATGAGCACAGTTTGGTGGCTGCATCTCAGGGCAGCATGGCTCGCTACAATCGCTGCCTTCCAGACCTGCCTGCAGAACCTAAATCAGGTCAGCACACTGCTGCAGGTGAGAGAGCTGGTTCTGTTCTGAGCTGTGGCCAGTGGCCCAGCGTGCAGGAGTGGGACTGTCTGCTCCCAGCAGCACAGGCACGTCCCTGCTGTCACCAAGGGAGCAGGCCAGCAAAGAACTGAGTCAAAAACAAAGCCTTTGTGAATTAAATCTGCAGTTACACAGAGAGAGCTGATCCGCACTGGACTGAGCGAGACAAGGACAGACCTGCAGCTTAACCCTTCCATGTTCTTGCAAAGCTTTGTAAAATCCGTCCCTTGGGGTATAATGCACCCCAGTATTCCCAGAGAAACAATACTTCATTACAGTATCATTTCAGAGTGATGAGTTAAGAAACCTCAAACATTTCAGCAGGTGTAGATTGCAGGATGCCAATGGGGACAGACAAAATCCCTGCCCCATGGACAGAATTATTAAGGCAAAATGCACTGACCATAACTTGTAACTTCAAGGGGTTTGCCTGTATTGAGGCATTCCTCTGAAGTCTTGAGATAAGAGAAGCTCCAAGGAAGGCATCCAAAAGAGAAAGTTATCCCAACTAGCTCTTCCCAGGGTTCCTCAAAACAGATCCAAAACTCACTGAGGGAGCTGGGCTGATGTCTGGCAGATATATAAAGGCAAGAAGCAGAAAGGTCAGACGAAATCAGGCTCACTGGTTGTTAATAAAAGATTTAAAAAGGGAGAAACTGCCTGAACAGCTCCTTACGGCTGAGACCAGGCAACTGAATGCTATCAAAGAGCAAAGAGGCCCCAGATGCAGGGTCAGAGATTCTTAAATAAACCTTGACCTTCAGCAAGAAGACCTGAGAGACAGTAGCTGAAAGAGAATTTTCACCGGCAGGTTGACCACTGAGAATTCCCTCCTGCTGCATTGATCTGTTTGAGAGAGACGGGGATAAAAACTCATTTCACGGAGCAGATTGAAAGTTTTCTAGCAGGCAAAAAGCCCAGGATATTTTTTTTTTCTTTTTTTTTTCACTGGGTAAAGTTTTCAATATACTCTTCTTCCTCAGAGAAATTCTATATGTGGTCCTCAGCTAGGAGCAGCCCAGGAAAGGTGTGCTCACCTGTCTGCATCGTCCACTTGTACCTGCAAGAACCTAAAATCAATTACTTTTCACAAAGCAATAGCTGTTAAGAAAATACTCTAAAGTAGAAGGTAAGCAACCAACTGGGTAAGAAGTGTGAAAGCAGGAAGCAGACTGTGGCATAGCAGAGACTCTCAACAAAAGGCTCAGAACAGCCATAATATAGTCCTGAATATTTTCAGTCTCCCCTCTAATGAGCCTCGGCTCTACAAAGCAGAGTGAGATGGTGCCACATGCCAGGCAAAGTGTGACACTAAGAAGCAATAACAATAATAGAGCACTACCAGCCAAGCAGAAATGACTGCCATTCCCATCTTCCAGGACAGCAAACCATGGAGAGAAGTCATTCATTAATATGGATTCTAGAAAATATTTAATCAATCTCACAGCCACAGAATTAAAGGATGTTTTTTACTTGATGTGTTGTAAAGTGGAGACTGTTTCCTTGCACTGTATATGTATATATGTCATACATTTGGCAAGTATGTAAAACAGGCATTCTCTCTAAGAGGTGCTGAGAGCAGATGAGCTGCAACTCGGCCCATTGTACCTATTTACAAATTCCAAATATGTGGAGTTCCTGTTTTTACCCCAACAAACCAGCTTTCATAGTCAGACCTACATGTAGACACTAATATTGGCTACAGTGTACTTGACAGGGGAACACTGGAATGAAATTATGACTATAGAATGGCATCTATTGCAAAATAAAATCAAATACAAGTCTAGCATAGACACTTTACATTGGAGCACACCTGGAGAGGAAAGTGGGATCTAAGAAACCTTGCACTTTATTCCTTGGTTGATCATTTAAACAAAAGTTTCAGGCCTAAACACTTTTTTCTTCCTTAAGAAGAAAAAACTACTATAACTTATCTTCCCACCAAAGGACAATGTCAAATATCAGAATTCCTTACTTTTGTTAAAATTTTAAAAAAGAACTCAGCAAAAAACTTTGAGAGCAGTTTTCAAGGTAGCTATTTTACAGACAGTGTGAGAGGACTGTGTTGTAGTTAATATTGTGGTTAATATTAGAGCGAACTGAAGCTTGCATCAGTACTCTGGAGCTCAATATTATCTTTCCAGTCAGTAGAAACGGACACAGATGAAGTCATCAGAATCATAAAAATTTATATCATCCAGGCTCTTGAACGTTAACTCTTTAGGTTCTTTGGAAGAGCAGGTTCCTGTTGGCTCTTAGGCCACTCCTACAGTCTCTCCAATGCTTTATTTTCCTTATTGACAGAAGAGAAGTTTTCATTTTAAAACACCCTTAGGAAATGTTTTCAAATCTATGCTAGTGAAAATTATCACTATAACAATTGCAACTCTTGTTCTCTTTAAAAAGTTAAATACCTGTGTAAAACTGCTTGGGGCAGACTTTTCCACCACAGTATATAAAAGACAGAAATGTAATTCCTCTAGAAGTACCTGAATAACGTTTGGGCACCTGTCTGGGAATTTTTCATCGCACAAAATTAATTTAAAAAGACACACTGCAGCAGCAAATGGTCATCACAAGCAAATGAAGCAGCATTATGGATCAGTAACAAAGATCTAACAGAAAGGGGGAGAATGTTTGTCTACCTGCATTGTAGTCAAAGCTCAGCAGTTGACTGTGTGCTCTCATCCCACAGCACAGTTTAGGCAGGAAGGCAGCCCCAGCTGCTTCCCCATAGCCACCAGCACAAGCAAGGTTAGGGGGACAAGACACCTGTGGTAAATCTGAATAAATTTAACAACTGACCTCTTTGATTTTCTATCATATGATTTTAAAGGCTCTTCTATCTACTGGAGCTTCTATGACCCTTTCACAGATCCACATGCAGGGAGCAAATGCAGCACGTCAATATAAAGTTCAAATCTGCTCTGTACAGATGTGATCTCCCACCCCACTATTCTCATCACAGTTCATAATGACTGTATAAAATTGGGCTCAACATGACAGTGTCATTCACCTTCCTCCAACCTAAATCATCACTGACACACAGTTGAATCACTTGCTACCTTTAATTTCCTTTTTAGGAACACCATATCTAGAAATTATGTATCTTGAACTGTTTGAGGTCTATTATGAATAGTTCCCACACCAAATCATTCATCTCTCAGTTCCAAAAGCGTGTTTCTGCATAAAAATCATTCACATCATTGATCTGATTTTTGGAAGTTTATCACCTTGTCCTTTCCCAGTCTACAACAACCTCTTCTTCAGTAAGAGAGTCATAGGTTCATCTAAAATAACTAGAAAACTTAACAAGAAATGAGGGGGAAAAAACCCCAGCATATTTTAAATCCTATACAATAGCAAGCGTTCTCAAGTTCTTTCTTCAATAAGAGCTCCTGAGACTTAAGAGAAGTCAAGGAAAAAAGCTGAATTCATTAAAATGGGCGTTGGATTTGATCCAGAGTGCCATTCTTTGAATGCTACTTTATTACACATGACACAGCTAGTCTGGACTTTGGTATTGTTGTTGAGTCTTTCTCATATAATGAAATCTTGTGGGAAGTCTTAAAAAAATATTCTTTAAATTATTTTTTTCAAAGTCACCAGAAATAAAATGTATGTATGTATGTGAAACAGCAGTTGATCTCTTGAGAGGTGAATTAGCACCCACTTTGTAACCATTTCATTCCTCTTCCAAGATATGAGATTAACCATAACCAATATGAGATTTATTATCCAAGTTCAGCTCTGAAAAGCCACATGGCATTCTCCTTTCTGTATAACACCATCCTGGAATTTAGCAGATCAGCCAGTTTTGCCATAATGTGACTGCATTTGTTTCAGTGGAAGGACTTCTGCTTTACACAAGCAAAGCAGAGAACAGAATCATTTCCAGTCATGCTCTGTCAAACTGGTATCTGACTGCAAGAGCAAGTTACTGTGATTAAAAAAAAAAAAAAAAAAAAGGAAGATAAAAGGAAGCAACTATTGCACAATTTTTTACAGAGGAGTTGAGAGAAAGTTCCTATCAATTGTAACGTGAACATCTGTACATGGTTGCAAATGGCATAAAGAGTAATCTCTTAAAAGAAAATATTTTATCAAATTCCCTTACTATTAAAAAAAAAAAATAGATTCAATTTCCCTCCATGAAAAGTCATCTAGAGACCTGAAAACAGCTGTAGAGCAGAAGTGCAATACCAGCGTCTCAGACTTCAGACTGATAGGTTATCACTCATCCTCTCAAAAATGCCTCTCTACTCCATGCTACTCTTGCTCATCAAATGCTTTCTCATAGAAGAGGAATATCATGGGTAAAATTTAAAATTTACAGGACTGATATATAATTGGTTTTTATAACCATCAGACCACTGCATTCTGGGGGGTAATGGTTGTTTGGACCTGCTGAAATTGTCTCAGATTAGTTGTCCTTGCTGTAAAGTAAACTTGGACGACTAAAGGTGAAAAGTGCCCCAAAAAATACATGAAAAAAAAACAAAACAAAAAAACTAAAGGACAAGCAAGGCCCATGCTCTCAGTCCCCAAATCTTTCCAGCAGTAGAATCAAGTATCAAAAATACTGGTTAACTGCAGTACCATTTTCTAACTTTAAAATATAATGCATTCTCCTTCAAAATGCGTCATGAGAACTTGTTGATTTTTATGACGGCTTCAGTGGGAAAAGTCTACATGAAATCTTGGCTCTTGTTTCATTTGGAAATGTCAAAATGCATTGTTTCAAAAAGGTTAAAGCAATTTTTCAGTTCAGTTTTTTCAGGGTGATTCATCTCATTTAGGCATTTGTTCTGTGTTCTAGTACACTAGAAATATTTCATGAACATTAGAGTTGTACTTAGCTATAAGTTATTTGGGTTTCCTAACTACATACCTTATTATACTTGGATATTTTGACATTGTTTATAATTTTTGAACATAAAGAGCATTTGACACTTGAAAAAATTTAAATTCAGATTAATTTACTGAATTATTTCATTGAACATACAGGGAAGGAAATTTGAGACATTTCAAACTGAACTTTACACTCTCATCTTCAAAACAGTATTTTAATTGAATAACATTAAAAGAGCAAAACAATCCCAAGATACACCCTCTGCATATAGAACAAGGAGTTTCAGAGTGAGCTTAAATGTATCAGCTTCCTTATTTCAACAAAAGAACGAACAACAGAAACAAGAATAAAACATATTTGCAGAATTTCCCCCTTAATCCACATTTCATTAATCTGAACAGTTTTCTTGCTCCACATTTTTATCCCCCATCTCTCATCAGTTAAGCAACCTCTGAACAGATTATTTATCTGAATTGTTTTCATTCCTTGTGCAGAACATTGACAAGCAACATGCATAGAGGATGCAGGCAATGCCTGAATAATAAAACACACAGTTCATGTTTCCTTATTGCTCCACACAATTTGCTCAGGTTTAGTCAGCTAATTACTTGGAGGAAGGGCAGAAGAAGCCACTTCTGAAGAATAAGTGGAAGTTGTGCTGAAACCTGAGGGGTCATGCATTAAGTACCAAAGA
The DNA here is from genome assembly GCA_037013685.1 of Acridotheres tristis. Taxonomy (NCBI): domain Eukaryota; kingdom Metazoa; phylum Chordata; class Aves; order Passeriformes; family Sturnidae; genus Acridotheres; species Acridotheres tristis. Next base: position 5,054,408 of record CM072889.1, on the reverse strand, counting down.
AAATGGGAAAATTGCTGTAAGAAAAATGAGAAATGAATACTTTTGTGTGGTAAGAGGAAATAGAAGGTATCAGTCAAAGCAGAAGGAAAAGGCAGAAGAATCAATAACTGCTTCTTAACAAATCTGGCCCTGTTTATACTTGGCATTTGTGACTTGTTCTGTCATATAGAACTTTGTATGAATTTTTCCCCATTTCTTTCTCTCTTTTTCTGTCTGCCAGTCTGTCTGGAATGACTGTGAAAATCTGGATGAATTATATTCCCTAGGTGTTAGTTTATTGGGTTTGTGGGCTTTTCTTAGTGGATGTTCCCCAAACCACTCCCATTCCTATTTTGTGGTCGAATACCTGGTGGGATTCATCAGGCCCTTTCACTGCACCTGTTTTTAGCCTGGGCACCCCCAGAGACAAAGCAATCTCTGCTTTTAGTCCTTCAGATTGGCAGAGTCTGCATTCCCATTGCGCTGGCCATGGAAACTTTTCCCTATGTCATGTAGATAACAGAAGACTAATGCAGGCACATTATGTGGCCATAATATGGTCTGCCAAAGCTGAAAATGCTCATTTCCTTGGGAATTGTGCTCTATCACTTGAGGCTGATGAGTACTGGAGCTGCTGACATCAGTCAGACTGTTCAGGTGAAGAAGGCCTTGTCACAGGAGAAAGAGTTTATAGGATGGGGCTTAATACTCTGAACCTTCCTCTCTGTTTGAACTCAAACACTCAAAGTGCAATTTGATTAAATTTCAATCCAAAACAAAGTTCTTTAAAAATGAAGGATTTACAGCATTCTATTTTTGCATGTTGTAATTAGATCCTTCTTATATGTGCTTTCATTTCAATATTCTCTCAGGCTGAAAATCATAGGTTTTAAGCTTTGCTTTTATTTTAAGGAACAATAAAATAGTGGCTGAAAATGCAAAAAATATAAAAGGTTACAAAGAACTAAACTATTAAGTAATATATCAGAGAATGTTTCCTGAAAATTCAGCTATTGTGAGAAATTGAGTAATGGAATTAAGACGAGTACAGTTAAGAAAGATTTAGTTACATATTTGTAATAGGAAAAAAATTACTCAGAGTATCACAGCATAATAATGAAATATAAATAGAACTTCTGTCCATTAAGTTGTGAATTTAACAGCAATTATAAAACTGGCAAGTTCACTTGAAATATCTGTATCTGTGTTTCCAATTCAAGCACTTACCAAGACAGGGTAATTTCAGCTCCACGGCAAATCTATTCCCAATGGTGACATCCAAGGACTGACTCACGGACAGCCTGGGGAATAAGAGGCTGGCGAGAAGCTGCAGAAAGGGGCCCGGTGTACTGGTCAGTGGAAAGTTGGACACAAATCACAGAAGTGCCCTCGCAGCCAGGAGGGACATCCCTGTCCTGGGGGCTCTGGGGACAGCACTGCCAAGGGAGGGATTGTCCAGCTCTGCTCCCACTGGGGCAGCCTCACCTCGAGCCTGGGGCCACAGTAAAATGATATAAAGCTGCTAGAGAGCGTCCAAAGGAGGCTACAAAGGTAGTAGCCTCCTATAGATCTCCTTCGATCTGTAGGAGACCATATGAGCAAAGAGTGAGGTGGCTTGGCTTATTCAGCCTGGAGAAGAGGAGACTGAGGACAGACTTCACCAGAGTTTACAGCTTCCTCATGAGGAGCAGATGCTGATCTCTTCTCTGTGGTGACAAGTCAGGACCCAAGGGAATGGCTCAAGTTGTTTCAGGGGAGGTTAACTTTCAACACTTAGAAAAGGTTCTTCACCCAGAAGGTGGTTGGGCACTGGAACAAGCTCCACAGGGAAGAGATCATGGCACAAAGCTACTTCCTTTAAAATTAAAATTCCTTTTTAAATTAAGTGGTAAATACAAATAATAGCATTATGGTGCCAACAAGATTTTATGTTAGTTTCCGGTATGTTATCAGTTCATGAAAGTCAGTGAAATTTGCAGTTTTAATAAGAAGTCCTAGGAAATCTAACAGTTCCCATCATCAGTTTGGAGGAGGGCAAAAAAATAAAACCTGCAACAGAGTCTGCTATACAACTATATTAAGAATCCAGATCCCAAATACTCATAACAGCACATTCATAGATCATACTTAAATTCCGTTCCTCATTCAAATTATTCATGGCCTTTCTATACCTTCTGACATCACCCATCTTTCTTATGCAGGGAGTGGAAGAAAGCAGCAGAAATGCACTCACTGTTGCTCACCATCAGACTGCAATAATACAGGAGCAATGTAACTTTTGAACTCATTGTCTCAGTAAAAAGACCAAGCATGCATATATATATACACTTTAGAAGAGACAAAAGAATGGAACGTAGCAGGTCTTGATCCAAGTCTTGTTGGACCATCATAATGTGCAAAGGAAATACTGGTAAAGTAGTCTGAAAATTAGATTCAGGGTAGCTCAGTTTTATACTTAAACTTTACATTCTGCCCTGTATTAACAAAAAAAAATGCTTGGACTCCTCGAGATCATGTTCATTCTATTAGATAGTGTCTATTTTTTTTATTATCTTAGAATAATCTTAGAAAAAGGAGAAGGGGACCTAGTACAGAAGCTTTTTTTTCCTCTTGAGGATCAAGCAAACTCCACAAAGCAACTGGGTGTAGAAATATTTTTGGCTGCTTTTATCTTATGTGCAGTGGGAACACATTAAAAGGTAAGAAAAAAAGATTCAAAGTCCTTCCCTTTTTTTTCCTGCAATTTTGTGTTTTTCTATGTATTACATCATAATGATCAACAATCCAATAGATATGAAGTGAAATATACCCAAGTTGACAAAATGTGAAAATACACAAAAAGTCATGAGAAAAAGGTGACGGCAACAGTCTCATTAAAAAATATATAAATAAAAAAGAATAAGAAAAAAAGGAAAAGTCAAGATTCCTGTAATAAGATTAAAATTATTTCATACTGATATGATCATTTCTAATTCTTTTCTTCTATTCCTTGATGTTATCCAAGCAATCTAAGAGTAGTGGGTAACAAAGAGAGGTTCCTAAACTTGAGACCCACTGCAGGCTGGGCTGCAGCAGTGAGGGGCTGCAGGAATCCGGGGTGCCACCCCAGTAATTCACTGCTCAGCAGTGTGCACTCACTGCTCTGTTTCACACCTGCAGACCTGTTTGTACTGGAGCACCCCAGCACTGGCAATGAAATGGCTCTGAAACGCCTTTGCAGTTATTGACCAGCAATGCAAAGTGGGAATTACAGCTTTTGCTCTTTGTTCTGCCGATATTTGCTTTTGTAAACTGATATTTGTTTTTCTATAAAGTGCAGCAGCTAGCGTAAGATGTGTAGGCACTGCCTGTATTTTGCTAACATTACATAACGCTCAGCATAGTGACAGGCTGGCTCTGGATAACAAAGTTACATATAGACTTGGCTCTTTTTGCACCTCTGTTAAAATATTAAAATATCTGTTCAAAGTAAATTGTTTCAAAGCAAAAGATGTAGAGTGTTGATGGTTTTACCAACAAAATTACATCCTGCTCAGTGAGGTAGAAGGCTCACAGGTAGAAAAATTTCAAAGTGATGATTAATAGCTTCTCTTAAATAGTTACAGAAGCAAAAATGTTTCTTAAGGCTGAGTATCATGTTTGGGGATGCAATAGAGACTGAGTGTGTCCAAGTAGGAAGAGCAGTAAACCATTCCACAGACAGGGTAAGGTGTAATCACAATAACCCATGCTTTGTCACCTATAATGTAGAGAGTTCAGAGAAACTCTTCAGATCAACTATACTCTTTACAGCAGCTTTAAAACTAGATTGCTGCAGGCTTTATTTTTTTCCTGAGAGGAAAAGTCACACTGCTTAAAAAATAAAAGGTCATGTAAAGGGAAAAAAAAAGCATCAAACTGCCTTCAAAAATGTTAAACTCACTGGTTATGCAACGATTTTGGCTAAGATCAGATCTTAGATTAGAGTTTCATTCTTCTATTTCCCTCCAAGACAAGTGTAATGGAACTATTTAAATCTGCATTGAACTTCTGAAGTGGTTTAGAATAAAGTTTACATAATTGTGCTGTTTAACTTAGGGCCCAAATTCCCAACCCATATATAAATTATGTTGGCTTATGAGCACTCAAACGTTTTTGTCCATCTCTGGAGTAACAGCCTTTTGACTCCAGATTCTTTTGTCCATAAGCATAGTTTATTTTTTTCTGCTCATGGGTGAGCAAGCTCCCAAGAGAGAGCTAAGGATGTTGGCTTCCAGAGAACATAGTCTTATGCATTTTTCACTTTTACTGTGTTAAAAGGCCTTTCTTACATTAAGCCATTCTATGGTTTCCTTCTTGCCATTTCTTATTTCCTATCTGTTACATTCAGCTCAAAGCAGAGATGGAGGGGACAGCAGTGTCGCCTGACAAAGCACTACACGTTTCTGCTTGGAGGTACTTTGAAACCCATAGACTGAGGGCTCTTAGTAACACCAAAGTTGAAATAAATGTATCAAACTCCCTGGAAAAAGTTGCAGAAGACATTCTAAAAACTGCTAGATGACATCACATCCAAACTTATATTGTTTATTTTGGTTTTCCTATGTTCAGAGTCCTTATATTTTTAAGCACTAGTAATTTTCTTACTGCTGCTGAGAAAAAATAGATGATAATGGTATGAGCATGATCATTTTTGTACCCATGTGTCCAGCAGCCATATTATTCTGTCCTTTCTCATCTTTTTTAGTTACTCTCCGTCTCAGTTTTTCTCCCACACAGCCCTCCCTGCTCAATAATAAGAGCATTCTTATACTTTTAAAGACTTTGAATACTGCAATACAAGCAAATCTACATGATATATACACGATTTATTAATCTGTGGTTACACCAGTCACCTGGGGATAAAACATCCTGCAAGTAAGCTTATATTTCAAAGAGATGTTTTGCTTTACTTGAGGTCAGCCAATAAATGCTTACACAGGAAAAGCTCTAATGGAAACAGCCTCAAAGACTCAATCTTCTGTTGATTAGTTATTCACTCTGCATCAAGCCACCTGCTTGCACAAGGTCCAGCTTCCAACACACAAATACTTTTCTTTCAAGTTCTGTTACAACTCAATTGATTTTTCAGTTGCTGCTCCTAGATCCCTGTGAGTTGGAGTGAATTTCAACGAGTAGTTCTTACCAATGTGTATCATCTGTTATGGCTTCTTTTTCAAACCCATACACAACTACTGGCCTAAGGTGGCATCAGAAAGCACTGACAGTTGTTTTTTACTATTATTATTAATAATAATAATAATAGAAACATTAAAAATCATCTGAAATAAGGGTCTCATGAACAGAGACTTCCAAATATTCTGAGAGCTCAGAGGAAATTCTTAAAGACATGTTCATATCTGTTCCACTGACTCAGAATCACAGAATCATCTGCAGCTCTGCTGTCCGTATCAGACCCACAAGGAGCTACAGTCCTATAAACTCGTTTGAGCCAGTGTTTTGGGGACAACATCCCTGAAACACACACATCTTAGGCAAAAATCAAAGCCTTTATCCACATGTGCTCTATTAAAAAATTCCCTTCCTTCATCCTTATTCTTAGACCTGCAGAACTTTGTTTACTGAGTATCATTTGACAATCCATTTTCCTCCCTTGCCACAGTACCCTGTCAAACAAAACTCCTTACAAAACATTATGCATACATAAGTAGTTCCTTCAATTAAAGGATAAAAACCATACATTTGTAATTAGTATGTATGCATGTAGAGAAGAGAAAAATGTAGCATTCTTAAATTACTGTTATTGATTTCCTCAAGTGTAGGCTGTACCTTTAATATTATTGAAGTTATATTTTAAAAAACTGTTGTATGCATAAATTTAATTTCTTTAAAATTTTAATCAGAAAGGAAAATCATCTGTACTTTTAATATTTGCAGTTCAAATCTGTCCCGAAGAAGTCACCCCTCCCCCTTAAAAAATATACAAACAAGAAAAAAAAAACAAAGCAAATAAACAAAACAAAAGCAAACAAAAATTCTAAATTAATCAAGAAGAATTAGGTTATTCTATAGAAATTTTAAAAAGAAATTACAATTTTTCTTAAATTTGTTAAATCACCCCATGTGAATTTTGGTCCCTAGTTCTGCAATCAGAGACCAATTCCATGCAGCACTATCATCAGTAGAGAATGAAACTCCTTACAAGACCTGTTTTACTCCAGATTCTGCTTATTGGTAAGAGGGGGAATGAAAATCTTTAGTCCTTATGTCATTCTGATGCACAAACCCTCCCTTTTTGGCTGTGAAGGTTCCTCCCTCCTTGGGCAGCCTGGGGAAATTTTTGTGTTGCAAGGCAAAACACCTGGCCTGAAACAACGAGAGTTTCAGGGCTTGTCTTGGCTTCTCATTGCCTTCTCTGATTAACCTTTTAACCAGAAGAACCTCATGAAAACCAGGGTACAAACAGCTCTGGCTCCCACAGGCCCAAAGGATTTGGGCTCTTTCCATAGCTGGAATTAATTACAAAATACTGCACTGTCCAACACAAGTAAGGGGCTCCATTTCTGCTCCTTTGTTGAATGCTACAAGCCCAGACAGCATGACCCCATCTCAGTACCTCTCCAAGGAGCTGGGATGCCTTGCTTTTCCTGAAACAGCCAATATCCCTCTCCCACAGAATAGATCAACAGCTCTCAGGTGTACAAGTCCCCTTCCCTGCCTGACTTGGAGGAATCTTTGCAGTTTTATGGTGTTTATTTGGAAACCCAGACTGTGGTGGCTCTGCTCCATCTCTCTAAGGGCTCTTTATTCCTTCTCTTCCCCAGTTTGAAATGGCTTGGCAGGTTCCTCATGAAACAGTGACTCATCAAAAGCTCTCTGTTGGCACATCATTTCTTCTCATTTTCATTAGACTCCCTTGATGGACTCTCACCCAAAATAAGAGGAGTTTTCTTGTTGCTTCTACTGGCCCTGTTGGTATTGGATAGCACAGATCCACTGCTACCCAGAGTATTTTACAGAAGCAGACAGGATTTCTGCCAGAAGGAATTTCCAGCGTGTACACTCACTTATGTTAGATGTGCACAAAGCTTTCCTGCTTGTCTGCTGTTAGATAAGGTGAAGGACTGAGAGGAGATTCAAGCAGAAGCCTCCTCCAACATTGTACTGCACTTCCTCTTAGGAGTCATTATTTGTTTTCCATAAAGTAAATCAGCCAGACTTACCCAGTCTCTCTAAAAAAAACTAAAAATAAAATGAAATGTGCCATGAGAATAATTGCATTTGTAATTGTATACTCTAAAAAATACATATTTTGGCTCAGATTTCACAAGGATTTCTTAGTCTTTCTTATGGATTTCCGCACACTCAGAAATATTATTTTCAAACTATTTCTTGCAATCAAGGTGACATTGTTCCAGAAGCTACGCTCTACTGAACAACACACATCATGAAATATATGATGTGTTTAATGCCCTTTAATTCCAAAATATATCTCAAAACTACATAATTGCTACTAGTAATCAGGAAAAAGTCCATCCTTGCCAGGAAAAAGTCTATCTTAAAGTCCAAGTTAACCTAGTTTTTTGGGAGAGGAAAATAAAAACCTATTCAACAAAAAAATCTCACGAGACAGTATTTTAAAAGTAAATCTTGTATATTCAAAGCCGCTTGCACAAAGGTACTACTTTACCTTTTAAAATCTATTGAAAAAACTTTTTCTTAGTCAGAAAATATTTGGTTCCAGAAACAGAGGCTTACATTTGAGTAATTCAGTGTATGTGGGTATTTTATACATAGTAAGTACAGTAATAGCAATGAAATGCCCTTTCTATTGCCTTTAGGGGAATAATAAGAAGCAACAGCTGATGCTCCAAGAGAACTTAAGGGGTAAATATCCATATTTGATGGTAACTTGTATTGAAACAGTTTACCTAGATGAAAGCAAACAGAAATTATCCACTCTTCCAAATAATTTAAAGATATTGCTTTTGTCACCTACAACAAAGATCAGAACACCAGGGTGTACACAGCAACATTAAATTAACTCAGCATTAACAGAGCTGAGACAGCTCAAGGAGATAAATGCTCTGTTATTTAAACCAATATAAGTCTGGCCATGCCCTTTTCTGCACATACATCCTCCAGCCCTCCCAGCAGCAGAGAAAGGCTGTGAGATAATACAAAAGAATACAGACTCTGGCTAGGATGAGTTCTGATTTGTTTAATCATTACATTAGTCTGACTCTCCTGTAAGCTATGTCAATTATTTCCACACCTGTGTACTGCTACAGCACATGGTAGAAGGTCACCTACTCAGCCTATGGGTTTCACTTCCCTGTTTAATTCTCTTTTCTTTCCTTGTCACATCTTTAACCCAATTTTTTTGGAGCTTCATCTCTCTACTCCTAGTGTTATTTTCTTTTCTAATTGTCAGCTAAAGTTGACTGTTTCTTAGAACCCCAAAGCCAACAGACTGATCTCTTTGTACTGATCACATCTGCACAGAGAAATGCATTACTTGCACCCCTAGTCAAATGAAAGCAGCAAGCAGATAGAAAAGAAAACATGTTTAAAGATGATGTGTAGCAGCCATTCTGGAAAACATTGAAGTATCTACAAGCCACAATATATCCACAACTTGAATTCTCTTTAAGAAGGTTTTAGATGAAAACATGAGATAACCATTACTATTTCTTAGTTACATGAAAGATATTGAAAATACTGCAACCCACTCCACAAGATTCAGTGCTTAAGTGCAGGCATATAGGGTGAACACAGGGTTCACAAAGAAATCTTTCACCACCTTTCATCCCACGTCAACTTTTCCACCCAGGAAAAGAAAGAAAGAAAACCATTTCACCTCATTACTTCTGCAATGTACTCGCAGTAGGGAAAAAAAATCTGGTAGTATGTAGCTGTTGGTTAGGGACTTAACCCTTTGGAGCAGCAGAAATAAGACAGCTACATGGTCCCTCTCAAGATAGGAAAGAGACAGCTTTATTGTAAAACACACTGCTTAAGTAGAGTCTCTCACAACTCCCAGGACAGGACACAGTTGATTGGTCCAAAAAAGTGACACCTCTTTCCCATGCTTTTCACACCTACCCAACAGGTGTTTTACCTTTGTTTTTAATTATTTTCTTATGTTCACATTACAGGAAGGCAGCTAGCTTTGGAAAAAAAACTGGCTAAGCCTGAGAAAGCTGGACTGGAAAAACTCTCACAAGAGGTTTTTCTGGGCCTATGGCCACAGGAGTACATTCTATATCCCTTCCTTTAGCTATGCATATAGAGTAAATAATTAGGTAGAAAGCTCTCAGAGATTCTATAAACACCTGACGTGCACTAATCTCAAATGTAACTCCAGAGAGAAGCCTACATCTGCTTTCCTTTTTGCCTGTTGTTTCCAGTGTGTTATGCAGAGACAGGTTTTCCTGGGAACAAAAGCAAAAATATTGTTCTAATAACCAGCTCAGACTGATCTTGGCACCTGGCTGTTAAATCTTGATAGGCAGAGAAAGGCTGCTATCTCCTTGCTAAGGAAAAGGACTGAGCCATGTAGGAGCCTTGTTAACATTTGATTTGAGCCTGCAGCATAATGCCAATTATTAGCCACATCCTCATGTGACATTTGACAGTCATCCATCATGAAAGTTGGAAAACACAATAATAAAAATCTAAAAATTCCAAAGTTATGTTTAAAATACAGTAGAGATTCCTTTGGAAGGAGAAGAAAACTATGTCATACTTTTATTTTCATCCCTGTGCTACATCCCAGTTGCTAGCTCTGTAAAGATTTGCTTCCTTGTCTGGGTTTTGCTGCTTTAATTTAAAAAGGGCACAGTTTCAATTTACAAATTCATAACATACAACAGATTTGAGACTCATGAATTTATAATGCAAGAAGTTAAAAGAGGGACGTTTACACTGATGTGTCAGGATGTCCCTGGGAAGTTGATCTTCACAGAGTTGGTTCTGCTGCATCTCCTGTATTGACTTATGAATCTCATTTGCATTTCACCAGGGAGGTTTCTGAGGCATTTCCTAGTAAGTGTAGTGAATCTGGACAAATTTCTTTATGTTGTTCTCCCTGATGTAATTCTAAAAGTGGCTGAAATCCTTTCAAGCGCTTCTGATTTGCATATGTATTGCACTTGAGAACCTACCAGATCATATTATCACAGTATAAAAGACAGGTTTCCCTCCTCTACTCCAGTAAAACTGCTTGTAACTCCAAAGAAACAAAAAGTAAGCACCATGAAACAGAACAGCTGACTTATATACTTCCTAGGTATCCAATAAATAGATTTGAAAGAAGAGGTAACAATAGTTCAAGGGTAATTTGGGGGAGTGCTTGTTTTCAGGAATTTATGATTCTTCAAATATATTCAGGTGAAAAGAAACCATTGAATATTCATTTTTCAATTAGTTTTTGGTGCTTTATTTGCCTTTTTTACCCTTTAACAGCACCCACCTAATGTTCAATGAATTAATATTGTACACTATCACTAAAGTAAACATGCAATATTTAAAATCTCATTTTCACACTAGACATCTGACCTAGATACTAAAAAAAATGATTTCTTATGCCTCTGGGCAAATAGTTAACACATAATATCATATGATAAGAAAAATTATCCATTTCTTTACTTATGCTTAGCCATGCACTTCTTACCCCACCTTCTCAGTCTGGTATTGGGTCAGACACTCTTTCAGCCGAGGACAGAGCTGTTGTAACCAGATCCTAAGAGCTTTCCAGAAGGACCATATTGCAATTATACAGCATGATCTCCAAGGAAAAAACAAATAGCACTCTCTAGCTCACTTTTTTAATGTGTCCAAAGCTGTAAGAACTCCTTCAGAGACTTTCAGTGCATTTTCAGCACATCTCCATCAGAGAAGTATTAGGTTTTATTTGCAGTCTCACTGGCACAGTAATAAATGAAGACACAGTTGTCCTATTCTGCCATACTGCAATAAATTACTGCTTATAATTAATTTCACACCATATAAGCAGAAGTGACACACCAGTGAATATGGTCCAGAAGCTCCAAAGTGGGCTTATTTTAAAGACATGAGTTTGATATTCTGCTGTCACAGCACTTTGATTCAGCACAGTTTTAGTCAGCAATTTAAGTCAACCAATACCAGATATAATTATTTTATTGCTATGGCCTTAGTTTGAAATCCTTCTTACTTTGGCTATTTCTCATACTTTCACAGCTCACCCCGAGGCTTGCCTGTATAAAAGGTTTCTCCAAAGAGAAAAATCTATCTAAGGGTTACAGTGGCTCCCACACAGCCACAGTTTAACAGCTGTGCTGAAGCTGTCCACCACAGGCAAGTGAAAGATACAGGCAGTGCATGTACAGAGAGATTTCAGAAAGCACATTCAGTTGCCCCATGTACTTATTTAACTTTAAAAACACAATTTGCAGCAGATATTACAAAAGGTTTTCAGAGAAGAACACAGTTATTAGTCACTGGTGAAGTCTTTCCAGATGTGTTAGGTTCATATTCCATGCCCAAGGCTGACAGACTGTGCTGGAAGTTTTCAGCTTTCTCTTTTCTTCCTTTCCAGTGTCATCTCCATAGCACTTTGCCTGAGGCTACCGTCCTTCTCTTTGCTGATTCTTCATCTTAAATCTGGGGAGAAGAGGCAGAGGGGCAAAATATGGAAGAAAGCTTCAACTTTTATGCAGATATTTATATATATATTTTATGCATTGCTGATGAATAATTCCACAAAAGGCAGTGGTGAAGCCTGTTCAGGCTCAGACCCAGACCTTACAGAGGGTCTGGAGACCCTAATGCTTTCCCAGTCTTATTTCGCAAATCACACATGGACATGCTCATGCTCCCAACAAGACACATGGAATGCTGAGAAGGAAGAAATGCAAAGGAAAAGAGAGGGCACTGTGACAAGAGGGCTTTTGGTGTTGCAGGAGCAGCAAGGGATCAGGAGATGAAGTGTGCCTGGGCTTATGATGTCTGAAGTCAGACAGGAGCAGACCATGTCCCCTTTCCCAGGCAGAGCCTCTCTACCTTACAAGAGACAGAGGATACTCTCCAGAATATAGTTCTGTCCTCCCAGCACCTCAGCTCCTACAGCCTGCCAATTCCTGCAGAAGGCCACTCCTAAATGTGGCCATTTTAAAGAAAAATACATCATCTTGTAGCAGAAATGTTTAGATTATGTAGCCAGTTGTTTTAAAGGCAAGGAGAAAAATATGACTGCAATTCCTCTCCTCCATCTTGCCAAAGGCTCATGCAGGTAAAACTGCCAATTTCCTGCAACAAAAACAGAATTTCTAGTGAGAGCTGAGGACAAGCTATGCACCCTCAAGAGGAAGGTATATATAGCACAGGTTAGGTTTTTGATTCCTCCTCTTTTAGCTATAATCCCAGGGCTGCATGTTTGTTTACCCAGTCAGTGTCAGAGAAATAAGAGAATTTGTCCCTCCTGACAGTCCAAAAAACTTCTGAGGAAAACAGGCATCTCTGGGACAGCAGGCAGTCTGTTCATGCCCAGCACTCCTGGCAGAAGAGCTGCTGTGCTGCCTTTGTCACCCTGAGTATCACTGAAGCAGCAGACTGGACTACCCCAACGGGGCTCTGCACTGAAGGAATCCTCAGAAGGCTTAGCAGGCATATGTTTGATCCATATTTTTCACAAAGTTGGCAAAAAATTGCATTTTGATGTTGTGGAGGTTCTCTTCCTCTATAATGAGCAATCCAGGATGCCAGTCAGCCCCAGGAGAACTCTCTATTCTACAGGCAGGAGCCTGTAGCAACACTAAACCAGAGATTTTCAAGAGGCTTTTTGCAAATGTTTTGCATCTGTTTCTAAGAATATCAAGGACAACTCTCTAAATGCACAGCCCAACCAGAACACACTCAAATATGGTTGAAAAAGAAAGCACACCATTTATTATTTAGTAATAAATTATTCTGTTACTCAGTCTCCTTACTCTACAGATGAGGATATCCTCTTCTTTAAGCAAGTCAATCACCTTCTTTGAAGGAGAAGGGTTAGCAGAATAAAATATTTTATCTCTAATTCTAGATATTTATATAGTCAGCCTAAATCCTCCTTTATCTCTGCATCTTCTTTGCGAGAGGTGAAACAAGTTACTGAGGGAATATCATTTCAGGAAAAGCTTATTTATTTGTTTGTTTTCCATTTTGTCAAGTTCTGTGAGACATAACAAAATCCTGAATGAAACTACAGGGGGGATTTAGCTAGCTCAGCTTTTTAGCTCAGAAGAGCTTGATCTACAGAGAAAGCTCAGAGAAGAAAGCAGGCAGGCAAACCCAGGGAAGTAAAATTTGGCTAATTGAGTTATGCTGGGTTCAGAGCCAAGCTAATGTTACCAGTCAATACCAGTGTAATCCTGACAGAAGGAGCCCACTGATCAAATAGAGATAAAAACTCAGCTGTGGTTTCAAAGGGTGCTAAACTCCACAGTTGTTGCCCTGTTCTACAAGGAACTCTCAGCTTTCAGCAGCTTTGACGACTGGCTCACAGCACTGTCTAGGAAGATAGCTGGGGGGAAAGTAAAAATCAAAAATCCCCCTAAGAAGCTCATAGAATTAATTGGCATAATCTAGTCCAGTGGGAAGGGCCTAAAAAAATCCAAAAAACAACTTGGAACTCGGAAAGGGAAAGAACATGAAGTGAAGGAGATTGGGAGAGGGGATCAGTAAGTGCAATTCTTGCTAAATTCTGTTACAGAGGCACAAAACTCTCCCTCAAAACAAACATGCACCAGCTGTGGATTACTTTGCTATTTAGGCAGCAGCCTTAGTTAAAACACTGCAACGCTCTTGAATCCTATGGATGCAGCTGGGAGTTCAAGAGGAATTATGTCAAAACCTTTTATCATCTGTGTGCAGCAGGTTTTTGTCTATTGTCCTGAACTCTTTAAACTTCTCCTCCCAAGTCATGCACAGGTGCTGCAGCTCAGTTTTGGGAATGCAGAAATGCACTTAAACTTTCAGAATTCAGACTGTCTGGTCTGAAATAAATTGGAGATCTCAAAGGACAGTCTCAAAATTCAGAATCACTTTTCAGACACCTTGAAAGGCTAAAAAAATCATCGGAACTGTGTGAATAAACCATTAATTATATCAAGAAGAGAAAAGAAAAAGAGCCAAGCATGTAATACAGTATGAATAAACACATCGACTGAAACATAAATTCCGGTCTCTTCACAGCTTTAATTTCAGTGAAAAATAACAATATGATATAAGCAAATTAGGATATTTCAAGAAGAAAATGAATCACCAAGTGCCTCACTGAAATGCTAATGTGTTATTCTGTCACTTAACTACCAAAGAAAATTCATTTGAAGGCACCTGGGTTGAGCATACCTGTGTTGTTTTTGTAGAAGCAAACAAGCAGAGCAGGGAGCCATCACACTTCAGCCACAGCCTTGCTGTACCCATTCGGGAGAGCACCTCACGCATGCCAGATGCTATCTGATGCAAGTGATAAGATGGCAAAATCTTTTGAACCTTACAGGGGGTGAAGTGAAATGGATGGACCACTACAAAACCAAGGGAAAAACTTGACATTTACATTAAAAAGGAAAAAGGAAGACCATTGGAGATCATTGTTCTCTCCTTTGTAAAACAGGTGCAACAGCACCAGAAGACATTAGTATCCTCCAAACATGACACCAACTAAACCAAGTAGTTCATAGAAAGAAATGCATTAGCAGGAGATGTGTGGGTGGTCAATTTTTCAATAAAATGAAGTCTGAAAAAAATAAAACTGAAAAGCATTCTTTTAGAAAAAAAATAGAATAATGTAAAGGCAGTTTTCCCCACACTATCACAAATATTACAGTGCCTCTCCTGCCAAACTTGTAAGTGTGAGCTGTTATATGAATTACACTTCAATTGCACACAATGATAGGAATTAGGAATTAACATAAATAGGTATTTGTTCTAAGATATAGTTCACATTCAAGTGATTCAAGTGCTGTTCTATGTATCTGTTATGTGCAGATAGACTTGAAACAAGAAAGATGAAATGGAGAAAATAAAATGAACAAATTCTTAAAAACAAAACAGAAAACAAAACAAAACAACAAACAACAACAAAAACAAAAACAAAACTAATGCTTTCGTTCTGTCTTATCTTTTTGTGAGTATGAAGTCATGGCCAAAATTAGTTCATTCTCCTTTGTAGCTCCAACTAATAATTTATTTCTGCCTTTCTACAGATAGAGAAGTACTAAAAGTGACTAGGACTGAATATTGCCATGCTGTTCACAGAGATTACTAACACTTATGGAAGACTTAATACCAAATTGTCAGTTCAACCTGTCTGGATGGAGTTTAAGGTACAATCCAAGTAGATGTACTGTCAGAAAAGATTTACTTTAGACAAGACTGAACCTAGGTTGGGTTTTTCTGTTAGGTATTATCTTATTAGAAGTAGCAAATCATTGAAATAATGGCTTAAATCTAACCTGGGGACTACATCCATCCTTGGTAGGTGAAAAACACATAATCCTCATAAAGCCATTTTCTCTCCTCTTGATTTCACTGAATCACTTCAGCTTCATTAACAAGTTGCCACTAAACCAACATATTCAAGTGAGGGAAAGCAAAAGCAGTTTAGCAGAGAAATAGCTCACCTATATAGCAGAGAAATCAGATTGGAAAAAGATTTTTTTAAAAACCAACAGATATTTCTGTCATAATTCTAACAGTGTTAATATCCAGAGAACCACTTTTTTTTTAGTAAAAAAAGCATACATAGAAACAGTCAGAAGAGCCAGATTGAATCTGGCTATGAGAAGAAAGAATGGAGTACTCACCTCTAGGCAGTTTTTCTAATCTAAGCCTTTGAAAATGTATTTTAAACCGTGACTGGATGCTCCCATGAAATAGGACTCCACTGTTCTATGGCTAAAGATAAGGAGGTACAACTGAAAACCTGTTTTTACCACAACCTGCTGAGCACCCTTTCTAAAATCTGGAGAATTCTTGAGTCATTTGGGCAGCATCAATTCCATTTGACACCATGGATCTGTATTCTAATGTTGGTTGAGGTTTAATTGGTTTAACTGGTTAATAAAATAATTCTCATTTGAATATAGTGTTTATCTCAGTTTCATAATATTCTGCAACAAGCAAATAACTTAAGCCACTAACTCTACTTTTCTTTGTATCTCGGGCTTCTATTTTAGCTATTTCTCTCCTCCCCTGAGCCCTGGATTTCTTTTTCTGTATATTTTGATTTGAGCCAACATAAACCAGGTATTAAAAGCTCAGGACTAAGTTTCTAAGTCAGAAGAGAAAAACTTCTTCAGAAGCATATAAAATTTTATTTTCTTTTCAGGAGTCCCATTCATATGCCATTTGTTGGGCCTGTGAAATATGGATTTTTTTTTTTTTTGCATATATGGCATCATGAATAACTACCTTATTTCATAATATCAGCATTGAAACATCATTTCCTACCAGAAAAAGCAGAACGCTTGTTCTACAACAATTGCAGAAGTGAGGACTCAAAAAACTCTTAACAGAAGAAAAAGTTCCTATTTTCTTTCTTCTTATAAGCTCTAGTTCACAAGCCAAGGAACCTTAAGGTGAACAGGAAAAAAATTCAGGAAGAATGAGTATGCAAGTTTGAAGGGACCAAACAAACAAAGAAAAACTATTTTAAAAACTCACAGAACTGCTTTTACTAAGTTTTTTAAATGTTTCAGTATCAATAAGGATGTTTGCCACTGTTTAGTTAGAGAAAATTACAATTATGGTCTTATTCTACATTTGCCTCAAGAATGGGATCAAGAAAGTAAAAGTTTTTGTTAAATTGGTAAGTCAACTCAGTTTTGAGCAACAGATTGGCCTCCAGACATCCATCTGTAACAAATAATTCCACAATTCTGTGACCAGGAAATGATGATAGCAAAACATATGAATCAGATCAAATGCAGGCATCTAGCTATTCAAAGTAGGAAAAAGTGTGGCCAGAACTTAAGAGTGACTTAAAAATTCAATATATTTCAAGTACTTCATGTCTTTTTAGCATGCTTTTATTCTCTAATATTTATTTGCTTCTCGATCTAACCCTTAAGCAGCCCCAGACAGATCAAATTCAATGGAGTGACAAAAAAAATCCTAAAATTCAGTATGTTTAAAACACCACCACATCATTGTCTCCTGTAGTACTGCAGTGACAAGGATGCAGCTGTTTTCACTGGATATCATCACTCCATGGCTTTGACCAGCCTAAGGCATTCCACAAGGGGAAAGATCTGCTTGAATTCCCGTTCTTGCTAATGCCAGGGAAATTATCACATTCCAGTGACTTCTCCTGAACAGGAGTTATAGTGTACACTCATCCACAATTACCTAGCAATTCCCAAAATAAAGGCTATGACAATTATATTATCTAGAATCTGTTACTGTTTTGTGAAGTGTGAACTTTCAAAATGCAGAATTAAAGTGTGATGTACATGACTCATCTCCACTCTGCCTCTCTTCCCTGTGGAATAGTAAAATCCCTTGATAGTTTTCTAATTTGATATATCCCCTCTTGATGTGATCAATCACACCAGATCAAAGACATGATGGGCATCATCTTGCTGCTGACTGAAGAACTTCATTTATGGTACCTTACATTTGGTTATTTTTTTGGAGACAGCTGGATTTAAAAACTATTTCTTTCTCAACCTGTTCATTTCAGGATAATACTTCGAGGCAATTGAACAAGATGCTTGAATTGAAAGTCTCTGATGGCATCACAAACTCAGAATATTGACTGTTTAAGGGCAAGAGGCAAACCTGGCTAATCTGATAGGCACACAAATTTAATATACTTCCCTCCTACCATGCTTTTTTAAATGATAACAGGCAGAAGCTGAAAAGGCATTTATTGATATTGCACAGAGTATGTCCTGCTGTAGGCTAGTCTTGCCACAGAAAACCCATAGGAGAACGAATATTTCCAGCTCCACATGAGAAATCCTGAAGTCCCTCAGAAAAACTTGGGCTGAAAAGAAATCACAGAAAACCAGGTAGGTATTCTCTACATCAATCATTAATTATCTACCTGCAGTAGATAAAAGAGATTTGTTTGAGTTTTCAGATGAGGAAGATCTACTGCTGTTTGTGCTGATGCGATTGCATTCTTAGCATACACTCCAGCAAATTAGTTTCCTGGCAAGAACAGAAATGGCTGTGAGATATGTTCCTGCAAACTGTGCTGCCTTTCAGGGCCCCAGCACTGCCAACAAGTGATGCAGCTTCAGGTCACCACATTTCACAGACACCTGCTCTGGAAGGTCACCTCCAGAGGAATGGAGATGCTCACCAGCAAGCTGAGGATGTAAAAAGCCTATTAGCACCAGCAGATACAAAAATGGGAACTAAATGGTGCAAATCAGCTGGTTCCACAAAATACACACGTGCAAATATCTGTATCATGCAAGTATGTCACTGAAAATGTGCTCCCAGAAGAGAGCAGAATGCTCTATGTATTCTCACAGAGCTTTTGCAAGTGAAGCCCCTTGAAAAATTAGGTATTCCAAATTTAGAATTTGCTTAGAAGACTGAATTAAAGGTTTTTGAGTAAAAACAACCTTATTGTAGATTAATTGCCAAGTTTCTCAGCTTCAAAGAGACAGGTACGTGCCTATTGTAACTTTCACAAGTATGATCATGAACACTTAGGTTTTTTTGTTTTGTTCTTCAAACTCATTTTTAAACTTTACTAAATGCATGTCCTATGGCATTAAAATACACAAAAAATAATTAGGACTTTTTCCTTTCATAATCTGTGCAGAAAATGCTTGGCAATAAGCAAGGGGGCAGTACAGAAAACAGAACTCTGCATGTATGGTTTTTGTTTCTTCTTCTCCAATTTACTGTGGAAAGGTAATCATAGTAAAGGCAGTAAATCCTGATATTAAAAGTACACTATTCACTTCTTTGTGCTTACTTTATTTTCCAGTAACTTAGAAACTTAATACTTATAACTATAATAATTATATAATAACCTAATAATTTTAATTATAATAATTAATAATCCAATGTTTATTTACATTTAAACATATCCTTTGCTTCCAAGTTCTTTAGTGGTCATATTTTAATGTCCTTAGAAGGACAAATCAAGCCAATTTACAAGCCAATTGGAATTAAGAGCTGTTTGCACACAATCATTTTTGTCATGGAATACAAAGGCAGTTACTCCTAACACATTTTTATGTTGAGACCTCAGTGGATTCCTTTCAAATTGTATGTATGGGCAGATTCCACATCATCTGCTAAACCACAAACAACTATAAATTCAAATTACTGTGCCTGGGACTAGTTAGATCTGAACCTTTCACTTTTAGGTGCTGGACAAAGATACCATGAAAGGCAGGCAGCATTGCTCTTATCTTCATAACAGCTTTTAATTGATTGATTTGTCCTTGCTCTTCAAAAGCTGCTCTTCAGTTTTTTTCTACTGTAGAACACGTCTACAGCACGTATAAAAAAAGATGACAATTGCAGAATGCCTGAAAAATGAGCTCTCCCCAGGAGTTCTCTTTCCGGTTCATGACTTGCTGAGATGGTTGAGAAGGAAAACAACCACGTCCTATTGGGAATATCTCTGTCTCTGTTAACCCAGCATGGGTAACCTCAAGTTCATTCAGACAGCAGTTGTTTTGTTCTGGCTGCATTGCATTTGGCATGTGAAAAAGCAAGCGTTTTTTCTCGGGGGTGACCAATTTCAGTCCAGTGTCGTCTTCCTTTCTTCCATTTTTAACATAAAATACTTTATATTTTAAAATTTAGTAGGGAACAAATTTCCTGAGCACTGCAACTAAGTGATTCAAGTCTCTTGATTAATTGCCTTTTTAAACTGAAATATACTATTTTCTTCCTGACACTTTCTATAGCACTTTCATGGAAACATATGAGCTGCCAACCTCAGCTATATAAATAAGGTGACAGCATCAAAAATTATTAGGGAAAAAGCCTGAAAACATTCATAGCGTGCCTCTCTGACAAGTATGTTTGAAATAGATCATGGAATCAAGCAGTCCAGATACTGCTTCTATTCGTGCCAGACTCCTGAATTTTTAAAGCATAGCTTTCTTGACAGCAGTATAAGGAATATCACATATTTTGCCCAGCTCCAAGCCAATCACTTCAGAATAGTCTGAGTCCTTGGAGAGGATGAGGAAAACAATTATACCTTTGAGGGACTGTTCCCTGCAGGCCTGGGACCCTGGGGACAGCCAGCCTGCAATTCCAAAGGGATTCCTGAAAGTTTTGCAGGCTTCTCTAAGCTCCAGTGGCTGCCATAATGAACGCTCAGCTGAGTTCCTCTGTAAGCCCTGCTCAGCCATCCTGTGCTGCCTTGGATTTCCCTCCAGGTGTTCTCACCTGTGCAGGTTTCCCCAGCTCTTCTGGAGGGCTCCACCACAGCCTCAGCAGCACTCAGGCTGCTTTTGAGGTTAGGAGTCCTGAGATGCCAGGAAGCTGCTTCTCTGAGAGCTACATCACTCCTGGCTGCTTTTGCCTTTTATAAAGGCAAAATTCCTCTTCTCTGGCCCTTTGCTTTGGCTCTATTTTTATTGTCCTTCCTTAGATTCAGTGTGTCAAATTACACTATCTAAGTAAACATCATATCACAGAAATAAAACCTTTTCTTCTGCCGTGCTTCACTAGGCATATTACACTCCATATTATCAGTTATCCACAATGTCTTCTCCCAGCATTGAACTCCAATCTGTTTTTCCTATCATTCATTTGTCGATTTTACTATATGCTCTTAATTCCTTTAAATTGCCTTAGATTTATCTAGTCTGGCTTCCAACTTCAGTCCATCCATCTTCCCACTGCTGTTTGTGTTTTCTGTCAACAGTTCTTCACTGCTGTATTTCTCTCTACTTCAGAGCACTTACCACAGGGGATTTATCAAAATAAAATGATAGGTGTCATCTTGAAACATTTCATATTGCTCTTCACAAGCATCTAGGATAGGAGTTCTAAAATCTTGTGAAAAAGTTTCCTTTTTATATAGATTCATAAAGTTTCAGTATAAAGCCTCATTTACATTTGTAAAATTCCTTAATCCTGTAAAGATTTCAAAATACTCTCAGAATTGTCACAGGTAATTCAGTCTCTGGTTCTGGTGCCTCCTGGGGGGCACAGAAATGTGTGAAATCCACTAGGCACAGACTCATCTCAACTGCCCCATAACCAAATAGCATCCAATCCTACAGAAAATAACTATATACCCTTGTGAGTATTATTTTGTGTCTATTATATGGTTGCTGTCACAGCCTGTCCATTGATAGCTGTTACTGGGAGGTGAATAGGTGGCATAGATTGAAAATTTAATGTATTGTCTGTTTTGACATGGTTTTCTTTCTATGTAGACAATATTCTGGACTAAACTTGGAAATGTCCAGGTAAAAGATATATTGCAGGCGTGCAGAAAGTTCAACAACCATTTGTAAGAATTCTTAACATTCTTTAAGGATACCCCTTTTCTGACTCACAATGCTTTTGCAGTGCTTTTAAGTGAAAAAAGAGATGAAATTTTATTTTCTCTAATTCTACTCTGAGAGAAATCTTTGCCAACAGAGATTCATTTCCAGGTTGATACACAAGCAGAGGGCTTCTCCCTCTGCACAAAGTCTCAGTTCACCTTTCCCTTCTCTTACCCAAGCAACTGCACAATAACCTGCCCTGTATCTTGTGTCTTCAAGACACTCCATTTTGAAAACCAAAAAACAAATACACTTGGTTTGAAACATTTTCTGACAGTCTGGTTACTCTTTTCACCTGTCATTTTCTCTGTTACTCTAGACCTAATTTAGCAATGTTTTGTCAAGCTTTTATTTCTTCCATATTGCCTCAAGCTGCTCAGCTGCTTGAATAAACCCAGGAAGAGACACAATGTATCAATCCCATCCCCAGGATTTTTATTTCCTCACACATAATACCTGTCTCTGCTCTTTCTGGAGACCCTGATTTCTCCTTTATTTTTAAGGCCATCTGACATATGCTCATATGTCAAATCTGACACAACCCTCACTGATTTACAGTAGGAGAGAGCACTGCTTCAGCTGAGCAACTTGCATGACCTTTGTGTATTTCATTTCTATCTGATTGATAAGATCTGTCATAGTGACTGTTTGCTTCATATTTGCTGTGCAGTTAATACATCTTACAGAAAAAAGTACCATTTGACTAATTGCTGATATCTGATTGGACTTCAGTTCAAATTCTTACTGATAAATTCATCTTCTCAACTACACATTCCCTTTAAGAAATGGAGTCCCCTTTTTAAAATCAAACAACAAAAGTTCAAGACAAAAATCAATGGTTTAAAAAAATTGAGTCAAGCACATCCTATTTTCTAAACCAAACATTATCATGCTTCTCCAAGGAGGACAAAGGAAATATAAACACCTGTATTTCAATGCTATAAGCAAAGAAACTACTAAAAGCACCTCAATGCATTTAGAAGCAATTGTTCATGGAGCAGATTGAGCTTGTGCAGTGGCAAGAATTGGTGTGGGAGGAAAAAGAGCTCTTCTGTAGATATTCTGACAAAATCTCATTACAAAACAGAAAACTACAAGAGCAGGTAAGATGAAAAGATATTTTGGAAATTATAATAGGTGTTAGGGTACAAGTTCAGACCACAATAGATAAGTAGCTGCTAGGTAGTTAAGTCCTGAGGCTAACAGAGAAAATAGATAAACTGCATTGCAGAGAAGATTTAAATTTTCTTTAATGTTAACTTGTAATTAATCAACTTTTCTGTATGCTTCAACAGAATGATAGTAGAACCATAACCACATAATTCATATATGAACATATTATTTTCCTGAATGTGTGATCCATTTCCTATAGGAGGCAGATCAAAGAGAAAACAAAATTCTCTTCTTTGGCTTTAACATGAAGGAGCTCCCTAGAAAAGCATGAATTTTTATTTCATTTTAGCCATGCCCAATAAAGCATCCTAGAAAGTGTATTGAATGTCAGAGATGCTCTGGTGCTCTGACAGACTCTGCTGGTGCTCAGCAAAAGCAGCAGAGTAGATCCCTTTGAGCTACTGCTCTGAACAAAACAGAAAAATTCTGAAATCCACATGCAGAAAAGAGAAATAAGGCACTAATTTCCTGCCCAATCATATGCAGAAACCATGCTAAAAAAACCCCATAGCCCTGATTCTAAAATTTATTACGTAATACAGAAATTGCAAAATATTTGAATCACAGGACATACGGAATTACAGTGACTTAGTTTTCTGCCTTGCTCCTCTGGAGAGGAATTTTGCAAGAAAAAAATATGATTTCTCTGAATCTTTTCTGTGATTTACCAAATTTTTTCCTCTGCATTCTCATCAAGTTATGTTTCCATAAGGAGAAGGAAATTGAGAAAAAAAAATCCTGTTTCTGAAATTAGCTCTAGATCTGAGGTGTTGGTTTAAAAAAATAGGGCAGATTAATATTATCTCCAACTATGAGTTCAGGAAAAATGGCATTCTAGATGTCTGGACTTTACTTCTTTCTCATTTCACCAGTAGTTCCTTGATTAAATATTTCCAGAAATTGAAATGAATACATCAGCAATTTCCCAGTGTGTGCTTTAGTTCCCTGTGGACACTACTACTTCACAGCTTGTGACTCTAAGACATTCAAGCTTGAACAGAACTGGTTTACTTAACATCTTAGAAAAATTTCTCCCAAAATATCATACCACCTTGAAAGGAATTAAGGGTTCAGATTGTTCTTAATAAGAAAGTGCTGTTATCCTATTTTCTGGGCAGGCAAAGTAAATTACCAGGTTTAAGTACTCTTTTTCCCAAAGGCCTAGCAATAAAGAAAAACCAAGGTATTCTCATTTCCAGTTATACATCTTGCCTACTGGAATCTCCCTGCTTCATTGTGGGTTGCCCTCTTTTACTGGCACAGAAGAAGCAGACTAAAAAAGCATCACTCTCACAACAGTCCAAAAACTACTTCTCATGTCACACCTAACACACTTCAACATAAATCAGAAAAGACACTGCCCTTCCTCCTGTGAGTCAGTTCTGAGCCAGTGCTCCTGCCCAGTGCAGATCGGTGCTCTGCCTGCCCTGCCCTCACTCCAATGTGACAACCATCAGCATCCTCGCTTCTGATCATTCAACCCCCACATAATATTTTTAAAATTAATTCCAGTGTCTTAGCCAAGTCCAATTTCAGCTGATTACGTTCAGTCTGCTTAACATGCACCCTGTGGTTTTCAGGTTGTTCTTCACTTTTCTGCCCAAAGATATATGCAGCTGTCTTGTGCAAAACAGTATTTAAGGTTTTTAAAAGTGGAAGTCATTGCAGGTCAGACACAGACTTATTGTATTAGTTTCCCCTTTCTGTAGACTTACTTAGAAATTAAGACCATACTGACATCATTATATTTTCTGTTTGCATCCTACGCTTTTAACACTGTTCATTTTTTTAAAAGTCAACATAGTAAGTGATACAATTTCCTGATAAAGTAATAAAGATTAAGTGGCAACACAAGACCTGAAAGGGACATAATTTTCTGCTGGAGCCTTCAGCTGCAACAGCTCAGCAAAACATCTGGTCAGGAAGAGCAGCAAGAAAAATTTAACTGAATTTTGTTCTTATACTGCTAATAGATTAGTATTGACCAAGATGTGGTCCTGCACTCAAAAAAGTGTCCTAAGGATGAACTGTGAGATATTAGAGCAAGCCCAAGCCAGAGCTATTACCTGAAAAACTGTACATTATCAAAGTGTTTTCAAGGTTCGGGTCCACTAGTCAGTCGTGACATGGCTGCATCCCCTGTGTCACACAGACATAATAGCTCAGACCACACGTGCCTACTGACCAGCTGCTTATGTGCAACTTTGTCACTCATCTCGGAAGGAAATTCTTCAGTCATTGCCACAGATTCCAAAACTTCAGGAAGCTGAACAGCTGGCTTTGCTCCTACAACTTCAGTCTCTGTTTCTACTGATATCAGATAAAATTGGTAATAAACTTCTTTCATACTCCAGCTCTGCATTGCAGGGGATTTTGCTGCTACAGGGTGCTTCCAACTCCTTGGGTGGCTCTCTACATGTTCCAGCTTAGCCAGCTTATTCTTCTGCTTTCTGCATCCTGTCCACCAATTTTGCTTTCTTTGGATCAACAGGCTGATTATAGATGAGGGAGGTGATCAGGACTTTCCCTAAGGTCATTGCTTAGTAAAGTACATGCACTTGACTTCATGTTCCATCAAATTCCCATCAAAAGCAAAGTTAAATACATACAAATGTGCTTGGGTTATTGAACACACAAAAAAAAGTGATATAGAAAAACTGATCAAAGTTCATTTGAAACGCTTTTCTTAAACTAAAGGAAACTACATGGAAAGTATCTAACTCTGCACAAAGAATTCTTTTGGCAGACTTCCATCAAATTGCATTTGGATCATTTCTTTTTCTGGTAGCCACTGTTTAACATAGTTGTGTCTCACTTGATTACTAAATGAGGGGTCTCTCCTACTAAAGTGCTGTAGTGCGAATGTGCACAGTGTGATTTGCTCCCTCATTCTGTTTCAGGAACATCCAGGAACTTGACTAAGGAGTCATCTGTTATTTTTCACTCTGACATCCTCTGGGTTTGCACACATTTTCGTCAACCATTGGTACAAAACAAGGCATAGCAAAATACAGCATTCCCTGGTAAGTTCATTACTTACTGGTAGTGTAATGTTTACACAGTTAAATAAATTTATCTTCTGGTGGTCCTGTAATCATCTTGTGAACAACACTGTTCTGGCCATGACAAAAAGTATCTCCACATGCCTCTGTGCAGCATCCTTAGCATCACATTCCCTGCAGTTTCTGCAGCCTTGCTCCTCTTCAGCCAGAACAGACATCAGAAACTCCTAAAATATTAAATTTCAATGTTGTGCTTGCAAGAATCTAGCTCAGCACCACAAAGCCAAATAGCCACAAGCCTACACGGACCACAGGAGAAAAACAAGCCCAGAGCACCAAGGAAGACTTTTTTAAAATCCATGGTATCTTGACAGTCTAATTTACAATATTCTGAGCAGTGGTCAGAAAGCAGACTCCCTCACTAACACAGGCTGCCCTGTGAAACTGCAGTCAAATCTGCAATGTGCAGGACAAGATTTGCTTCCTGCTGCTACCCCCCAGAGGGGCAAACAGGTTCTTTTGCAAATGACTGTGAACAAAAACTGTGGGATGAAACACAGAGCTGTGAATCAGAGGGATGTGTTTCCAATGAGCTTCTCAGTTTCTCACAGACAATGTTGGCTGACAGAGAAATTAGGCATGACAAGAGCATACTCTTAAAAACACCATGGATGCATTTTTTTTTTCATTAGGCTTTAACAATCCATGACTGTTTAACCTATGGCTTAACTGCATTAAAGCCATACTTCTGTCATACGAAGTGTTACCTCATTTAAAAGCCAACAACTTGTTTTCTCTGATAAACACAACTCATGAGGTTACTATACCGACAAATTGCTAAAAACACTCAGTTTACCTCATTTTCTTGGGCTGCTCTTAAATTCTACTGCCAGCTAGTCAAAGAAAGTATAATTTGTTCCTTGACAAGCTGTGAGTCCTTTCAAAGCTACACTTCACAAAAATCATTCCCAGCACAAATTGCTTTCAAGTCAATTACTCAGCATTTTTTTTTCCCTTTATGAGTATCCAAAGAAATGTACTGGGTTTGGACAAAAGATGCTGCATGTCAAGATCAATTTGCTATCTACAACGCTTTCACATCTTTTCTCCTGTGACTCTCCCTTAGTTTAAGCACTGAATTTCTCTTGACTGACTTAACCAATTCCTTAGGATGCTCATTTGCACAGGGGAGTGCAAACTTTGCAGTCTTTTATTTGACACTCTTTATACTACTATAGAAAACAGGTGTAGCCCACTTCAGTCATAAGTAATTAAAAATATTCATCTAGGCGTAATGTGTCTTTTTATTTCCCCCGAGAAAACATCTAGTAAATAGTTCTGCAGCTGCCCCTTCATATGTGTAGTACCTTCACAAGGATGTTTTGCAGCTTGGTTTATCTTCAGAGGAATACTGCATTTAATAACAAAGGATCACAACACCGTTGTCAACACACAAGAATATGGCTGCTCTGATCACTCTTAATATAATCTGCTACAACTTTCTATATTAAACCCACTGAAGTGACTTTTTCTCATGCCAGTAAGCCTTTCACATCTGGTAATTGTCTTTTTCGCAACCAAGAGGTGATTTCTTTGGTGCTATCCAGAACATTTTTTCAAAAGAGTATCTATATTCCTCACCCCAGCACACAAGTGGTCTATGAACCAGGTTTGCAATCAAAGCACTTGAAGAAGCAAATGAAGGGAGTTCCCCTCCTTGAAGCTATTCTTGTAGAATTACAATTGGGAGCTATTTCCCTCCTCCCCACTGGCAGTTCTGTCTAGAAACTGTTCTCAGAGCTGTGTTGAGAAGCCAGATATCATTCTTTACAATAGAGGTTAAGAGGTCCCATGCTGGGATATTTTACTCGGGAATATGCATCCTGATTGTCTTTCTAGAATTCCTGTAAAGACTTGGAGATACACACATAATACTCCTGGATATACAAATATCCATTGCTGAGGCACTCAATTACCTTTGGCCTCTGTATTCAGTATCATGGTTTATGCTTCTTGTACACATTATCCTCCTCAAAGCAGAACAACAAAGCAACGCCAGCACTGTTGAGTCAGTGACTCTTCTGCAACACTATTGTCACTTAACACCTCCTAGAGCAGGTCTATAATAAATATTACCTATAATAAATATCACCTGCTTAGGAAAATAAGATTCCACAAGCAGGAAAGTACTCAAAAGATAATAATAATAATAATAATAATAATAATAATAATAATAATAATAATAATAATAATAATAATAATAATAATAATGTCACTTCTTTCCAAAGTCAGTTCTTTCAATAATAAGATTAAACAATACCTCTTGATTTATTTTTTTTCCAGTTTCTGGAAGCAGATAATAATGGTTGCAGGATAGTCTTCAAATGATCAGTTTGATATAACAATACTAGCCTAAAGAGTATTTTTTCCTCTGTGGAAGTTCTAGCAATGTGCTAGATTCAGGAGTGATCCTGAGGGAAGCAAATGGGCATGTTGTTAGGACATAAACCTGTTATCAGTCATGGGGAATCCCTGATGACTGTGTTTTTGCCTTTAGCCATAGCAGACAAATATGAGGTATAACTGAAAATTTCAATACTCCACCTACAAGTACCTAGGGAGCCTAAGATACCTACAGGACTAACAAAATTTTTTTAATTAATTTAAAAAAAGAAAAGGAAAATAAAACAACAACAATTACAGGGAGAAGGGGCAGCTTCTTGGGCCTATACTTCATATATACAATATATAAAATATAATATATAAAATACAGAAAAGAGTGAGCTTTAATAAGGACCCTGGGAAAAAAAACTGAGGGCAGGGTTAGAAGGGCTGGAGGGTCATCAGGCTCCAGGGTGTGGCTCAATAGACCTTCAATAACTTGTTAGTACCATCAGGGGTTGAAAATCCACATGAAATCTCTGCAAAGTTGTACGGTTGGTTCATTAATGAAAGTATAAATTTGTGAGAAACGCAGGAAATCTACTTTGCTGCTGCATTAGAGAATATTAGCTGGTTTTAAAGAGATTATGTATGTGGCAATAATTTAATTTTGTGCTAGATCTGGCCATTCATGACTTCCTGGTTTATAAGAACTGTATTCAGAGAAAACTGCACTGTTCAGTGCTTCAGTTTAGTGATACAGCATTTCAATGGCTCTTCAAAGCACTCTCAAAATTCAAGCTGAGTTTCTTCAGATTGCCTGGGGGAAGTCTCAGTGGTGCCCTTCATTGACAGGCATCCTGATACAAACGCTTGGTTTTGTTAAGTTTTGGTTACTGCAAGGAATATTGAGGTCGTTACTGATATCTACTATTCACACACACTGCTTGTAAAGTCAAATGAAAAGCAGTAGCTACAGAACATTCTGTGGTTACCGCTGAATGTGTTTGCCAAAAATTGCTATTCCATCAGTCAGAATATCCCTTCCACATAACAATCCTATCTCCCTCAGTGAATTTTCAAGTTCTTTTTGGTAAGCTTCCCTTTCTCAGCAATGAGTATTTCTAGATTAGTTTAAGGTCTTGGAAGAAAGCGAAATTTTATCTGCTCAAAAGCTTCACACTTACATAGTTCCTCAAGAAAGAAAAGTCAAATGTGTAAACTCTTTAATGTGATTACTGCTTAGAACCTTTCCTTTACTTTCAAGTGTGGACATGATTCCCAAATAGTTTTAGGGAAAATTTTATTGAAAAACTCTATTGTGTTATTCCTACCAAAATATTCCAAAGTTCTGAGTTCGGATTTTCCTTATGTTGCAGTAGCTCATTAAGAAGCAAAAAAAAAATATTACAGAAAAGTGAGCTGTGTTTTCGTGTTTTGAAATAGCTGTGGGTATTTTCCAGCTAACTCTGATGCTGACAGCATCAGAGCTTCCTCTGTTCTCACTGTGTGTCAGAGCTCTCTGCTTTGGTTGAGAAATAAAACAGTCAAAGCAGCTAAGTAAAACTTCAATACAACCTGAGATGGCTTTGTAAATTTTAATAGGTTACTAAAGGACTGTTATCCAACGTGTTTCATTCAGGAGAATATCTGATCCTGTCTATCACACTACATGAAAACAGGAGTACACATTACCTCTCTGAGCAGAGCTTCCAAATTTTTATAATTGATATTTCCCAGCTGCCAATGGAGTATGCTCAGGTTCTGCTCTTTGAGGCAGTCTCTATAAATGCAGATTTTGTTAGAGATTTCTGTGTTACAGAATTTAGTTAGATTTTTTTCATGGCCTTTTACTCTTCAAAGTGAATAGCATTTTAAGCAACCACAGTATGAAATTTAATCATGTATCTATCCACATTTGGTTTAACACATTGAGTACTTAATAAGCTCATTGCCATCAAGCTCTTGTCAGTCATGATGTATTCTAGCTTTCTGAACATACAAATTTCATATACAATAACTAGAGAAAATTCAGACCTTGATGAAACTATATTCTTTGCAGTTATAGTAACTTCAATGGCTAAAGACAACTGGTGATACAGCTGAATGCATCATAAACCAAATAGCTCCCTTTTAGAGTTAACCAAACAGTTCTTCCTCCCCTGCAGTAACTGAAGAACAAATTATCAATAATAAGCAGATGGCCATTAACATAATCCATAAAGCCAGAAGACATTACAGTACTTTGCATCTATCAACACTGATTAGCAGCATAACGTTTAATTAGCCCCTATGAAGAGAACAGTGAGTAACAGGGTAGGGATATGACAAAGGAAATGGTTTTAATAATATACTGGATGTTTTTCAAAGTGAAATAATTTCCAGCTCATAGGCTCTTCAGCAAAGGGTGCTTTAGCAAGGATGGGTTCAGAATGTGCACACTGATCAAAACATGAAAAATTACAAGTTTTCACAGACATAGATTTGTATAAAGTATTAGAATCGGAGCAGAAATAATCTTGTCTGAGCTGATCTGATTCTAGGTTGCTAATAAAGAAGAAAATATATCAAGAGAGAGAGAGAGGAATTTTGTGACTGCAAGGAGAACAGGTATTAAAGCCTGGTAGCATTTAAAATGTTTCCTTGGATTATGTCCAACCAGTCTTTGACAATTCCACTTTCACTGGCCTTCATTAAACCAAATATACATCTATATCTAACTATATAAATACTAACTCAAAGTCTAAAGACAACAAAGCATAACAGCTTAAGACTCAAATATTTAAGTAATACAGAAAAAATCCCCAGCTGTTTAGTCTTAGCAGTCCTGTTTCAAGTCTCTTTTAGTGACAAAAAATAACAATAAATAAATAATATAGGTAAGTTACTTTTCAGGTGAGTGAATTGAATGACTATATAAACGTTAAAGGATACATGTTAGATTGCACAATATTTTCAAAATATCTTGTGTTTGAGGAGGAAATCTGAGGCCTTTAACACAAAGCACACAGAGAAGGCAATGACTATCATTACATCTCCAAATTCCACAGGGAGGGTCTGTGAATGAGAGAAGATAGAAGAGCATCATTTTCTTACATATATATATATATATTTGTGTATCTTATTTAGTATTTCAGTGGATTATCATTCTTCCATTACAATCTCTTCCCCTCTCTGGTTATCTGAATGAGCAAACAAGCACCAGCATAGCTGCTGATAGCAGAAGTGAAATTGTACCACAGACACTGGGACAGGCTGAACATGTGTGCTGGGGACAGAGGTGTGGCACCAAGGAAAAATTACAAGTTCCTGCAGTGCAGTGCACTGATGTCAGTCTGCTGCCATTAGCTGTCCAGTGCAGTGCACTGATGTCAGTCTGCTGCCATTAGCTGTCCTGAGGACACAGCTGCAGAAAAACATGCAGTACTACCAATGGCTGGGGATCTGAGGAGTTTTCTTTCCTCCTCTGTTGAAGATTGTTATTAGCTCCGTGGAGAATGGGAGCAGCTGGAAGAGCTGGGGCAGAACTGTCCCTCAGAGACGTGGGCAGAATAAGACAGAAGGAAGTTTCCTGGAGCTGACAGCAACGTTGACAGGTGCCTGAATGGAAAACCAGAGTGGTGTATTCCACCCTTTGATTCAAAACAGACAGCTCTTGGTGTAGGCAGTAGATCATGGGAGAGCAAGAAAGCTTCCATGTGGAAACATCCACCTCAGGAATCCATTTTCTATTAAGCATGCAAGTGAAGGAGATAAGCACCTGTATAGAAAATCAAAGACAGAAACCACAGACAGATCAGGGGACTGAAGCAAGGCAGGTCAAAGCAGAAGGGAGATACATTGTCAGGGCAGTCTCTGTACCTGCGGATGCCTCTCTGAACAGCATCACCTTCATCTGCCTTAAGAGATCCCCACCTGTTACTGGGGACAAGGTGCATCAAACGGGGCAATCTACTCCAACAAAAACATTTGTGAGGGAAATATTGCTAAAGTAGTTCAAAGAACAAATAGGATTTCATATCCCTACCCCTTTTTCACAACCAGGAGAGTCTTTGGACAAGTAATTTCAATGTTCTGGATGAGAAGTGCAGGAGAACTTCCTTTTTTCCCTGCTTAAAAAGAGCTTAGGAAAATTGCAAGTCATTGTGTTTTTCAGCTTCATAAAGCTGTTTCATTAACTGTGCCCATCTCAGATGAGTCTCAGCTAAACCTAAATTAGCAGCTTTACCAGATTAAAAAATGTGCTTCTCAAATTCATCTCCTATCTTTCCACATCTAGAGGCCTCGGTGCAAAAGGAAAGGAAATGTTGCCTAGACACTGTAAGAAGGTCTTCTCTACCTGTCAGGTTTTTTATTAAAACATCCTGGTTGTACTGTCGCATTGCCTACCTATGATGTACAGTAATCCAGGAATGGATGCATTTCAAATCCTCCTTTTGGTGCAAAGATAATGGCCATGACTGGGCTGTCTGGGTACACAAGGCTACTTTTTTACTGTTAATTTCTTTAGCACTGTATTATTTGAATACATAAATAGATACATTTTATGGATTTACCTATTTTTGGCCATGTCTTTCCCTTTCTCAGTTCATACTTTCACTGTCTATGCTGATAAATACGGGCATCTCTCATACCAATTTCAACCACTTTCTTCATTTTGATAGAACAAAGTATACAAAGTAATGTAGAGTTAGAGCATGCTATCTTATACATCAATCTTTTACATGATTCCATTGCTTGCCAAAAGCACAGCTTGCACTCTCATATTGCATATTAATATGCAAATATGTCTTCCAATTATTCACAGCAAATTAACTGCCCTTGTCCTAGGCAAGGATAGTTCCTTTGGCCTCGCTATAGCATTCCATCTTCTGAATCCTTAGCTGAGAGTTAAGGTCTAATTAAGAGGATCTCTTCATGTACCAAATTTTTTGGATGGAAAGATGCTCACCCACGGGGTACTTAGAGAATCCTACTTCAAAAGATTCATGTCAGACAAAACACAAGTAAATACGGACATAAATTTCATCTACAAATCAAATCCTGCTTTAATCCAGATATCCCAGAATGTTTTGCTGTTGCTGCACACAGGGCATTGATTTCATACAACATTCAATCATGACTCCAAGATCAATATATAGCACAATAACTGCCCATTCGAAGCTCAGCATGATTGCAAAAACTGTAGTGCTCTGATGGGTACAGAAACATCACACTGATCAGGAAGACAGCTCATTTATTGTCATTAGAAATCACTGGACCTCTTGGAATTGAATTGGCATCATATTTTTAAGTGGTTTTAGTTACCAAAAAGCCTGGAATGAGAATAACTTTCAACCTTTTATAAGGTCACCAAGACCTCCTGATGATCAAGAAGTGACAGGAGCCGTGCTGAACTACTTGTCCTCTCAACCATCTATTCAATGATCTGTGAAATTTGACTGTATGATTATGTCTTAGTCAAATTAAGTAATAGTACCAAACTCAACGTGTTGTCATATGAATCAAATCACATCTTTTCCTTAAATGTGAATGAAATTAATTCAGTTATTTCTTTTGCTTTAAATGTGCAATTAGAAGAGACATTTTTCTGTTGCTTAAATGACAACTTCAGTCCTCACACTTGACACAAAAGTTGACATATTTTTAGACAATAGAATTCACTAGAACATTTCAAGTATTTTTCAGTGTGGTAATTGCAGATCTGATGGTGGTGCAAAATCAAATACAGGAATAGTAAATGTTGTACCTAAATAATCTGAGGGAAACAATGTCTCATGTCTTTCTGCCTATGTTAGTTTCGAACTAGTGTATGTCAGTAAAACACCTGCCTTATTAAAATCAATGCTTGAATATATAGCCAGGCTTAGTTTTAGGTTTCCTGTGGAAATTATGCATGTGATAACAAGAATTTCAATGACCTAGAATACCCTCTGCTCTTGTCATGTCAAGCAGTTGTTTTTCTCAGGTAGATTACTTTAGATTTGCCTTACCAAGGCCAAAAGAGATAAAATAACTCTAAGGAGTTGGAAAGCAACCTTAGTATATTTTGTATTCTCTGTGTCACCCAGAGCCTACATGGGTTTTTAAACAGTGTGTAACTCAGAGCAGATGAATCAGCCTGAAGATGGCAAGAGTTTGAAAGCACAGCAAGAGCTGCCTGATCTGGCCTCTTGTACTTCACCATAATTATTTTTGAAGCTGCATTTTCAGGGGAGAAGGAGGAATAACTTGACAGTGACCATAATACAAATGTCAAAATCCTTCTACTGCACACTCAGAATTATTACCGGACTGCAGAAGAGGCAGGGAAAGAGCGAGAAGCGATGCTTATCAACATTCTTATTAACTTATTAATATGTTCTCTGTTTGTTGCCATTTGCTGTCTTTCAGCCATCCCAAGAAACACAGTGCTCTACAGGTAAAATCCCATTTTAGGGGATGTGTTGATGCCCCTGTGTTAGCAACATCTAAACTAATATATATCTTTTATATGAGAGATTTTTAACAAATGAGACTGCCAATATTCTTGTGCTGCAAGTCCTTAAGTTACAGTTGTGTCAATACCAGGAACATCTGAGAGTTTCCAACTTTGCTAAAATACACAAACAAATGCACTCTCACCTCTCTTAACCCAGTTGTGAGAAAATGAAAGGAGAAAATGCAACCCTTTTCTTTGAGTAAAGACAAAATATGTTACTGTTATCAAGGAAAGAATTAGAGCGCTTCACTCTTCATTTAGAAATGTCTCAGATACTGAAACTATTAATTGGGCAAACAGTTCAGTAAAACTGAAAACTTATCAAGGAACAACTTTTTTTGATACCCATGTTCAGTTTCTTTTAACATTTTTCACATTTGAATCTTAGCTGGCCAACAAAGAAAAAAAACAAAACTATGGAACAGGAACCTTTGGAAGAAGAAACTATTAAGCTATGTACTGAAAAGTTATGCAGAATTGCTTTAAAAAAAAGCAAATTAAAACCTGGGAACACTGAAATTAGGATTTTAATATAGACTAGAAACATATATTTAAAATCAATGGAAGCAGTCAAAATGCAGTGCTGTTGCAAGTTCAGTAAGGCAATAATGCCTAAGCTTGGCTCCAAGAATAACTAATTTCAGCAGAAGAAAAGAACTGCATTAATTGATAACATACAAATCTCTAGCACTGTGCATTTACTCTAGTTAAGACCAATTTACACCAAAAAAAAATGCAAGAAAGTGGCAAGCTGTTCAGTAATGACTGAATAATTGGCTTTATTCAAACTTAGGATAGCACAAATATATCCTCTTAAATTCCATGCCTGTTTTTAAGTGTAATCTTCCCAACCCAACAGAGGGTCAGAAAGAATTTTCAGTATAAAAAGTGAATTTTTAAAAGCACTGTGTTTACAAAATTAAATTTGCATTGCAATGGAAGTAATGCACCCCTCAATTGCTGATGAAGTTCTTGCTTACTCGTCTATCGTTGCTAATAAGAAGTGTAGTTTAACCAGCAGGATGCATAGCTCAATCTGTAAAGTATTACAGAGAAACAAAAAGGTATGTTTTTCACAAACAAAATATGCAAAGCATAGAAAATTTTGTGTCTGGAGTATAAAACTATGCATTCAGTCAGCACACAAGTGTGACAGTAAAGACTTGCAATAAAATCAAGGGCACGTACAGCTTTATCAGTACATTATACCTGGTGATTGTACAACTTAGCAACTGGCTGCCCCAGGGCACAGCAAAGATTTTAGTTACGTATACAAGTTGTTCATATATACACAGGGAAAGGGTTGGTTCTGCTTCCCTCTGTTCTCACAATTGCTTCTGTGTTCTTGTTTACAGCATTTGCAGATAGACAGGAACCACAATTCATCAGAAGCACCATTCTTGGTTAGACCAGCTTGGCCACTCATTTCTCAAACCCCATGCAGAAAATGCTCTGATGGCTGTTTTGCAGATGTGTCAATACATAAATCTTAATACATATACACCAAAAAAAGCCCGAGCTCCATTTATTATGTCCCCTGTATATAAATTATAGTGTTTTGTAAGTGAAGTGGGTATTGCTTATTTCAAAGCACTAGGCAAACCTTAGAGTTTATTTATTATTTATTTTTCAGATAATGATGTTCTACTCAATTTTCTGCCCTTGGCACTGTATTCAGGTTTGATTTTTCAACACACCAAATGGTTGGAGATTGCACTGTTGGCAGAATGCAGGAATAAAGTCTTAAAAATTTTCTTTTCCAACTTAACTGGAAAGAACGTAGCAAAGTGATATTGTGGTCCACAAGGAAGGGTGATTCATGAGTCAACTACAGATTTGATAACTGCTGCATATTACTAGGTAAACTGTGGATTTCCTTAACGGATAAATACAGGAACTGAACCCTCAATTTTATACAGAGAGAAGAAACCTGCCAGAAGAAAATACAAATGTACAATCTTGAACCGTTGTAAAAATCCCTCTATAATTTAAAAAGGTAATTCCAAAGGTTTTTAATGAAATCATTGTTATATATATCTATCATGGCTATATTATATCTTCTTCTAGTGTGGCTGAAGAAGCCATTTTTCAATGTTTTCTTTCATATTCTGAAATAAACATGTTTGTACTGTGATCTATCTTATTATGATAGCTGGCCACAAGTGAGGATTTTGCAAGAACACTAGAAAGAAAGAACAAAAACTGAATAAAACTTTTGTCTGAGTTTAACTTAAATAGGGGTTCTCCATATAGTTCTGTTTAGCGTAATTTAGCTTAACAAGCAAAATTTGCTCTTCAGGGTAAACAAAGTTTATATTATCATGGTGTTGCATCACTCACTGAAAAGGACAATTCCAGTCAAAAAATTGGTTCAGTAAGAGTTCATTTTGTTCAACCACTACTTAGAGGCCACAGTTCTGAATGCTCAGTAAAGGTCTCCAGCTCAGAAGGTGCCAGAAATTAACTATCACTTTAAATATTGCCTAATATCAAGAAAGTACATTTTTCAAAACAGGTTATCACTAAAACAGAGTCACCAAACCTGGCAGATGGTCAAGTAAGAAGTGCCATTAGAAATGAAATGGGTGCAGCCGTGGCATGGGGTTCTAACCCTTTAAGTGCAGCAGAAATAAGATGCACAGCTACATGGTCATCTTTCATGACAGGAAGAAAGAGACAAGTTTATTCAGAAATACACTTGGTTTTATAGCATGACTCGCTATTCCAAGAGTAGAGAAAAGGTGATTGGTTCATAGAGAAGACACCCCATTCCCAGGGCCTGGTCACACACCACAACAGGTGTTCTATCTTTGTTATTAATTCCTTTTATTTTGACCAAATGATCACCCTGGGAGAAATTCTCCATAGCCCTGAGCTGGACCAGCTTATCAGCTGGGAACAGAGCTGGAAAGCTCCAGCCTGGAATATTTTTCAGGCTGCAATTTTCTTACTTTCTCAATATGTGTCCCACAAAATGGGAAACCTTTCCACCTGACTTCCAAAACTTAGCTGATTAGGCACCAACTAGGTAGAATTTCCATCAGCAAGGTGTGCATGTTTGTGGCCTATTAATAGCAAGCACCTGCAGGTATTGTCATTTTCACAGGACACAGTAAATGAGACAGAGTAATGACACAGGGAAAGAAAACTAAATTTTCAACACATCCAACCTTTAGCACAATGGCAGACGTGCTTTATGGCACTGTAAAAAGAGGTCTCTGAAAAAGGTGGTGCCAAGAAACAGGAAGAAAATTATGCACAGGAAATTCAAATAACGATGAGAAAGAATTTATTTATTGTACAGTGAACTAGCACTGGAACATATTGCCCAGAAAGGGTGTGGGATCTCGTTCACTGGAGATATTCAATAGCCATCTGGACACAATCCTGTGCCCTGTGCTCTGGGATGACCCTGATGGAGCAGGGAGATGGCACCGGGTGACACACTGTGGTCCCTTCCCATCTCAACCAGCCTGTGATTCCTCAGCACTTATAAATAGCCTGTACAGGAGTAGATGGACATCCCAAATATATGCTTTGTCTTGCAAGAATCCAGACAGCTGACATCTCTCCCATGGAGCCTGGCAAGGGACAAAAAAATTTCCAATTGCATTTTGGCAGCTTGGCTCTTTGGTAACTTGAATGTTACATTCACTGGCCCTCAGCCAGAGCTCATTGGAGTCAGTGGGAATCTTTCCATTTGCTTCAGTGGCCTTTGGATCAAGTCCATATTAGCTTTCAGATTTGTTCATATGTTTCAGATATATCTGGTATTTGTTTTCAAGGGCACAGTGTGTGAACAACATCCTGTTTGCTGACTGCAATTTCACAAAATTTACTTTACCATGATAATAATTACAAAAATCTTTCCCTTCTTGGTGTATTGCTTATACTTGTATTAATCAAACAGCAAACAAATTTGGATTACCTATGTAACAAAATACTTGCCAAATTAAAAGTAGCTGAATTCTTCATACATTCTTTTACTGGAACATTTAATTGGGAATGGTTTTTTAGACATGAAGATGTGAGCTGAAAAACAGTGGTTTTATAGGACTATAACATCTATTTACACATGTAAAGATTATATTAAATAGCTGTAAAGAGCACATAATATTTACTGTAATAATTTACTGCAACTGAC
This sequence comes from Acridotheres tristis, assembly GCA_037013685.1. Taxonomy (NCBI): domain Eukaryota; kingdom Metazoa; phylum Chordata; class Aves; order Passeriformes; family Sturnidae; genus Acridotheres; species Acridotheres tristis. The sequence continues at coordinate 5,015,759 of CM072889.1, read as the reverse complement.
TGTAATACTTCAGGAATGATCTGTCTTCCCTGTGTAGACAGCAATTGGAATTATTTTCTAGAACAGTGTTAATGTTCTTAAAATATGCTGTCACTATTTTATCATTTTACCCATAAAATTCACCCATTAATTTTTTTAGTGCTATTACCATGTGTAAACATTTCTTTAAATAACTGACTTGGTAACAACTGTCAATATTGATTTTGCCATGTCAAATATTCCAATGATCAAGAAATTAATATGCCAAAATAAAGGATCCATAAGTAAAGCCAAAGCCACATTTAATGAAAAGATACATCTGTGTAGGAGGAGAGTAAAGCCAAGAGAAGCTAATTTTGAGCACTAAGCTCCAGTCCCTGCATGGGCAGGCAGCGAGGTGGGGTAGCAGATCCTGGAGCCTCTCATGAGCTCTGCCAGGAATTCTGGAGTCACAGCCCCTCACCAGGAAGGTGCGGATGGCAGGTTAACTCACTTGGACTACACCTCAGCCCTCCAGCTGAGCAGGCTCATTCTGTTTGGTTGGAGTGTGTAAAACAGAAGCCTCTCTGAGTTCCTCAGTGAGAGATCTGAATCCAGGGATTGAATTAAAATCTTTTAGATAAATTACAATATATTAAGCCACACAGACATGAAGTAGAAGTGCAAGCTTTAGATTTTAAGTAAGTAGAAATTTTATCAAGTCCCATAGATATGATATAGAAGTATAAGTCTAAGTTTTAAGTAAGTAAGAATACACTTTACACTACTTTCTAGGGCTTTTTACTCTCTTAAGGCACTTAAAGTTTAGGCCTCAGTAAAAGTTCAAAAACTTAGCCTCGGACATAATAGTAAGAACATTGCTTACATTTTTTAGATAGAACAGACAGAACCATTTGTGTGAATAGATAGAGCTATATTCATAAGTTATGTGTAAGAATTAACACCACTTTCGTATTATGGAACTAGAATTCTAATAGGTTTAGAAGGAATGTTCTAGGTTTGTGGTTTTAGCTCATTAGATGATTTATTAATAAAAAACCCTGTGTTGTGAGGAGAAAGGCATCCTCTATCCTCCACCATCATCATCACTACCATCACACGTGGAAGAGGAAGAACAAGAAGAGAAGAACAGAAGAAGAAATACCAGGGAGCTGCTGCTCCTGCCTCTTTTCAGGACTCTATGCTTTAGACAGCTTTAACACGGACTTTAATATTCTGGACTCTTGCCTTTGAGACTGATGTGCTTCTGCAATAAAGAACTTTACAGCAACCAACTGCTCCTGTCTCTTTGAAGTCCTAAACCCATGAAAATCTTGACACTGGTTCATTTGGAAAAGGAAGGACTCCTAAAAACAAGCTGTGAGGAGCTGAAGCCACAGAGGAGAGCTACTATGAATCAAAGAAAAAATATTTTTATAAAGGAAGAAAAAACAGACAAAAGAAAAAACCCACAACCCAGAATGGTCAAGCCTTTCCCACTTTAAATACTTGATCCAGCCCTTATATCACTCATTCTTGTAACAAGGTGGGACTATTTATTTTAACTCAAATCAGCTCATTAGCCCTTTTTCAGACAGACTTTGTCCTACTTTATCATGCACGTCAAAATATATTCCAGATTTAAGAGTATAATAAGACACAGCTGTTGTGCCAAGATAGACAAAGGCTGAAGATTAGTGAGGAGGTAAAATTACTTGTCCATAGTAACTCAGTGGCAGAGCTGACATAGCAAGTCCTATGTTTTCTAAGTCCTAAGTTTTCTAAGTCCAACTCTAGTGCTCCTTTATAGTCTGCATACAGCAGCAATACTATTATTGCAGGTAGCTCAGGATACAGGCTTAGGCAAAGCTGAGAATAATAAGAATGTATTACACTATGAGACACAGTAGACAGGACAGATACATTTATTTACCAGCTGTTTAATTATTTATACAAAGCATCAGAAGTGGGTCACAAAAAGCCTGATAGTTGCTAAATTGCAGTTCCTCTACCTGTTTATAAGTGGGAGCAATGTTGGCAAACTTTCATGTTAAGAAAAGCATTTCTGCTTCAGAAAAAAACTGTATGGTAAAAAAATATATATTCCAGAGGATAGGAAAAATCTACTAGACACCTCTGCCTCTCCATAATTCTGCCACTTCTCACAACACTACTAGTAGATCATTATCAAGTTAATAAACTTTTGGAGTATGTTTCTTAAATAGTTGTATGCAGTCATCCACAAGAAACATGTCACAGTCTACATACTGATATATCCAACCATTGTGAAGTATTGAGTTTCATGACTCCAACATAATCTGCTATATCTGAAAATATTTTCTATTTTGAAAATCAATATGATGGCATTATTTTGAATTAAAGTCCAATTCAAGCTAAAATACAGGGAAATAGCCATTTAGAAAACAGGTTTTGGATCCTTTCCAAGTGAAACAAATAACCTTTAGCACTATGAACATACACTTTCTAAGCAATAACTTTGTAGTTTGGAAAAACCATTGAAATAGCAATATTAAAATGGCATTGGCACATTCAGAAGCCACTATTCTCCATGCTGCTCACATTTCATTGAAGACTTTACTTGAATAAAAATCACCTGTGCTTTTTTGACAGATACACCCAGTTCTCTGTCTGCTATTGACATGTTTCTGAAAGCTCAGTTTGACGAAGTCAAACACTGAGGAAAGAACATAGAAACATACAGAGGAAGAATAATCCAAGAAGTACGGCCTGACAACCATAAAACACCTCACAACACATGAACAGGAAGGAAAAGTCAATTTTCTTTCACTGAAAGTTCTGTGGTTCCATTTTTTACACTGATTTGTACCAATTTGCACATCTGGGATATGAAATTGCTTTCTGCCTTTCAGAAATTTAGCTGTTTCTCAAAAATTAATTAATTCAGTTTGAGCAAAATAGAAATTTTCCAATAAAATTTAAGACTTTGGAGAAAAATCACAAAATGCGTAATGTTGTAGTAAGATATCTTCTTTAGCTAGGTCTCACTATTCCCAGTTCTTTCTGATAAAATTCTAACAACATAAAACTCAAAGTTTGAGACTGTTTAATCATCAGCTCTCAAGGATCTAAAGAATGTCATCCATGATACTATTAAAATGGCTCCCTGGGTATTTTCCTAAAGTTCACACTTCTGATGACTTTACACAATATCATATCCCTATGGTAAAACAGAGGCTGACAAAAACCTATAATTCCTTCAGTTAATAATGATTTTCAACCTTTATTTAAAATAAAAGGTCTTATCAAGCCGTGTTGCACACCCATCAGGCTCCTGTTCCATAAGCCATATGACATTGGAGAGCAGCAAAATTAAAAACTGTGACTGATCTTCATCAAGGAGTACCCAGAACTGGCAGCAGTTCAGCACTCAGACCACAGTTCAATTTACAGTTTTGGCAACTATTTCCAGGACATTCTCCAACCTATTGCTACTGTCTTTGAGACAAAGTGCCTCTTAGCAAAGAGTCAGTGAACCTGGACACTGGATTCCTTACTCCCTGAACAAAAACAAATCACAAACCACTTTCAGTGCACCACTAATGGTCACTGAAAAACAGTTTCTCCAAGGTAATGTTTTCACAAACTTCATTGACTGCAGTAAAGGTGTCACTGTCTTGCATAATACTTCTTGATGAACAGCACAGGGAACCATTGCTGTCAGTTAGCAGCCACGTTAATGCTCAATATGGAACACAGCAACCTTACAGGAACTTATAGCCAGTTAGTTGCTGACATCTTCAAAATATGTAGGATACTGTCCTTGACATTAAATCATCTAAGGCTTTTTTTTGTTATGGTGTACAATTTTCTAGCTGTCAGGGATGTCTCAAAAAAGTTGTTAAAAGTATTCAGCAATAACCTTGTTGTTAAACGCACCACTCAAAAGAGTTTTACAGTACAGTGTAGAAACTGGAATTTTCTTCTCTCTTGGCTTCAGTCTACGGACAACTTGTAGCCAATAAAACAACATACTGCACAAGTGTCTTCAAGAGGCTTCTTTTTGAGTATCAAGCATAAACTAATCTAATTTTCCAAATGGAAGAATTCCAGTAGCAGTGAAAATTATTTAAATGACAAGTTTAAGGTCATACATTCTGGTCTGGAGTATAAAACTCTAAGCCCAGCCCATTCTTCAGCTATCTATAAATATTTCCTCCATGAGAGGTTAATAATCCCCTAGTCTGCTGGCACAGCAAGGAATGATCCCTCAAGCTATTCTTCCAAATATACCTGAATTATAACCAGAGCAATCAAACAATTTAAAGTGTTTCAAGTAACCTGGATAAATTTCATAGAATCAGATTCATGTCTCAGTTATGAATACACTTCTGCCTTCAGAGCTGAAGATGGGAGGCACAAAAGCAAGCACTCCTTAGCATCATGATCTATCCATGGAGGTTTGTATAAATTTCCTGAAATAGTTCCCTGTCAGGACTTGGACCTGACAGGGACCAATCAGTATCTGATGTTTAGTATTGACACATATTAACATCTACACAATGAGAAAGTTTATGTGCCTTTGTGAACACACATGTAAAGACAAAAAATCCCAGGAATTTCTCCTTCATTTCCAGCCTCTCAGAAGATAACACCACCTGGGCTGGGCCAGGCAGTGTCATAATTATGTTGAGACGCGCATGACTGGCATCCACACCAGTCCTTTATTATAAACTTTACATGCCTTCTTTCCAACAACTCTGAGTCCTTCCCTCATAGGCAGCTTCACACAGTACTGACTCCTTTTCTCACAGGCAGCTCCACAGAGTTCTGACTCATTCTTCTTCTCTCTTCATAACTGGCTAAAATCCAACCTGTCCCTCACACAACATCTGCTTACTTATCCGTCCCTTGCAAGATTGCATGTCCCTTACCTGCCCACAGCCAGCACACTCTCTAACTCAAACTGTAACTGTAACTATGACCAGCGGCCAGCTAACCCACTCTTTTTTAACACCCAAAGTCATTGAGCAGGCGCAGATGTTTCCACTCTTCAGTAATCAGTACAGGTGCAATTCATCAGGAGAGATTGCCTTCTGGACTATCCTGCACTATCCTTTCAACCTGTCTTCCCACAAGGCTGGGGGCAGGTTCTGACGCCGGGCCTGTTTTCGGCTGGGCCCCGATAGAAAGGGGGAGGAGAGGTGAGGCCCACACGGCTGCTAAGATCCTGCTACCACCCCTGCACCCTGGTATGGCCAGGGAGCCTGCAGCTCAGCAGAACATCTAACCAACATTAAAACTCTGCCCTGCTGCCGGCCCAGGCCCAGCCAGGGGGTCCATGGGGCCCCCAGGAGAGCAGCTCCGGACGGTCGGGCCCGTCCCCTGTGGCACCTGTGCAGCCTGGGGGAGGCCAGGCCCCAGTCCAGCAAGGCCCCCTGTTCCCTGCATTCTGGGCAGGGGAATTCCAGCCTGCAGCTGGAATTGAATGCAGCAAACACCAGAAAACGCTCATACAGTCAGAGCAGCCACCACCCTTCCTCACTGGGCCCCTGAGATCCAAGCCCAGCCCCCAACATAGCCTGAAATATTCCACCCTGACTGCTCCAGCCGTTGCCCAGGCAATGTATTGACTCTTTCACTGCCCAGAATGAGGCCTGCAGACACTTTGTTCTCCCTCCTGAGTGAAAAGGACCAAGATAAAGATAAGCACAGAAGCAGCATGGAAACACCAAGGTCAGACAAAAGGAAGAAGTCAGGTCTCAGATGGAAGGGATTGATGGAGAAGCCTCACTCTTAGACTGAAATTTCTCTTTCTTTAAGCTATGGAGAAGAGACTCTTGGTTCCCTGTAACTCATAGAAATGCTCTATGGGGTGGATGAAATGTTTTAACTGTAGGGGAAACTTTTAGTTGAGGAAGGGATTTTTACATAGAGGTCAGATTTCCATTTTCCCGAGCAGCTGATCACTGTGACATCAAGGCCACAAGAGACCTGTTTCTCGTGGAGAAATCTCCATAGACTGAAGAGAGAAGTCTTCTCTCCCAAGTAAATTGATGAAAGACTGTTTTTGAGAGGTAAACTGGCTGATTTTTTTCTGTACATTGTCAGTGTGAAAGAAAAGAAGTTGTGAGGGAAGGAGAAGTGTTCTGAAAGTTTTATTCTGATTCTCATTATTTCTTCTGATAGTTTCTAGTAATAAAGCTTTTTCTTTGTACCCTTTAAAAAGTGAGCCTGTTTTGCCTTCCTCCTAATCCTATCTCACAGCAGGAAATGAGTAAATAATTCTAGTGGGTGCACTGGCAATTTGGCCAACACCAAACTCACAACATAAATTGGTGCATTGGCCAGGAAATCTCAAATTGTTGAACCAAAACCACTACACTATCCAAGGCAGTATTTGTAACAATATCAGGCAACAGGTAATTTTAGTTGCAAGTGGAAATGCTGCTGGACTGGAGCCTCAGAGCCAGCAGAATGAACAGCATAGAGCAAACATCAGAAGTTTTTATGGACAGCTCTAGACCCTATGAAGGCAAGCCAGTCAGCATTGAGAATCAATTTGTTTTGGTTTAATTTCGTTTTCCCAGCCAACACACTAAATAATGTAATGGTTTTGATTTGCCAATTTAAATATACTAATTTTCTGTTATGAGATGGAACTAGGAGCAGAAGCAAGGCAGGCCTTAAAAGGGTATAAAAAGAAATTTATTAACTACACGAAGAAGGGGAAAAAAAAACAAATTCAGAATAAGATTTCTCAGACTACTTCTTCCTTCCCTCTCCCAACCTTCATAACAGCAAAACAAATATACAAAAAACTACTTCAGTCAGTTCCAAACTTAAATAGTCCTTTTTCAGTTCACTTTGGAGAGAGAAGCTTCCTCTTGTCAGACCATAGGGATTTTTTCCACAAGAAGGAACCAAACAGTCCTCTTGTGGTTTCATTTTCACGATTTGCATCCGTCATGGAACCTGCAATTGTGGCACTCCTCCCAACTCCACAGCCTTCCCAGAGCTGTGCTTGTGGGCCGTGTTAAACTCATGGGGTATTACTTTTAAGAATGAAATGTTCCAAAGCAAAGGTTCTCTTCATTTCTTTTCTTTCTGTTCATGCTTCATCCTCAGAAAACCGAGATCCCCTTCTTTCCTCGGGGCAAAAGAGTCTCAACACAGGTGCTTTCTGGTCAAATGATCTATCAAATGGAACATCTCCAATTCCCCATGTCTTTTTCCATGGTTTATAAGAATATTTAGTACATCAGTTCATCCCTACAATCTTACAAAAGGATATTTCAGCCATCTTCACAGCATCTCCTCATTCTCCTTCCATCTAAAAAAACTTAGCTCTTGCTTCACTGACTTTAGAATAGCTCCTTTTTCCCTTTCACTCCGGGAAGGATTGAAAAGTCTGCAAGTCTTATCTGAGCATTGAAAGAGTTAAGATTTTGTACAGGGAAAAGAAAAAAAAGCCAAGGCTACAATGCTGGAGCTTTGACAGGATCTTTGAAACTGGCCATGCTGGAAAAGGAGGGGGTGGGGGAAAGCAGCTGGGATCTTAAATCAGCCTGAGTCTCTCTGGTCACTGTCCATGGCCACCTCTCCTCTCTGCCGGGCCATGCCGGCACCCCAGACAGGGGGGGTCTGGCCCTGCCCCCTTGCCAGGCCTGCAGGCCTGCAGTGGGACCATGCTAGGGCCCTGTTACCTGCCCTGCCACCAGAAGGACAAAGAGCCTCAGTTCCGGATTACCTCCTTCAAAATGTGTGTTCATGGAGCGAACTAACTTTCTCCAATTGGCTGTTGAGGCTGCCAATAACTAAACCAGCCCTCAATTGGTCCCAATCAATCCACAGATGAAACCTCCATAGAAAGAACTTTTCTCTAAGTTTCTTCTTCCCAAGTCAACCCAGCATACAATTTTACCTTCTTTTTTTCAGGTATTAGGAGGCATTTGAAAACTGCATGTTTGAGAGTTCAACAGCTACTAAGCTCAGCTACTAAGAAAAAAAAAAGGGGGGGGGGAAATTATGACACCATTAATCACAATGGTACTTGAAATATTCCCAAATTAATAGAAACCCCATGAAAATCTGAAGTCTTCTCCATATAAGAAACAAATTCTAATAAGTTCTACATGATATCACAATAAAACAAACCAAAAGTCTGGAGAAGGCATGAAAACTAAACATAAAACTTCTTTAAAGTACATTATTAGGTAACCTGCCAGCAGCTATGCAGAAGGATCTGATGATCACAATATGAGACAAATGTTCATGAAAGACACAGCCATGTTCACCATGGAGATCTGGGAGTAACTCATACTAAGAAGACTATTTCAACACAACACACTGGAGGATTTGCCTCAAATAGAAATATAAATGTGAAGCGTTTTCAGAACAAGTGAACAGTAACAAATTGCCACAACCAGATGGTATTTACCCAGCAATCCAAACTACCTTAACAGAAAATAAATATTCTGTAACTATGGGGTGTAGTTACCACTTATATCTGCCACTGTAGCAGAGGGCTTGAGGATGGCTAATGTGGTGCAGCATTAAAAAAACACCACAGAGGCACAGGCAACCATAAAAAAATATATTTCAATCAAATACATTTAAGTCCAGAAAGGTTCTGCTGCACAATGCTGAGGAAGCTAAATGTTCCCTTGACTTCAAAAACCAACTAAGAAAATTCATAGAAGAAAAATCCATAGTTTCTAACCACACTCTTTCTGGGTCAGTCAGACCTGAGGCAAACACAGCAGCTGGAAAAGTAATGTGGGAAAGCATCAGTACATATTTATGCTTCTGCTTTTCCTGTGTATCATAGTACTGATAGTGCCCAGGGTAATCCTGGGTTACTTGAACACTCTGCAGGATATGTGAAATTCACCCTTATTTATTTTAGTAAGGTTTTTTGCTAAACAGACAGCAATATGCCATTGAAAAATCCATAATAATCTTTTTAAAGAAAGCATTTTTCCCAAATTTCCTAATGAGACCTCCAAGCCACTTCACACATGCACAGAAAAGATCTAGATACATCCAGAGGACTCTAAATTTATGGAAATTCGTGCTGTGTGTCACAGCCAAAGAACTTAACACTGATTCCAAGATCGTTGTGTCTTCACCTGCCTTCCAACCCTCTTCCTGGACCAGGAAAAAGGGGATCAAGGTGCTTTTTCATCAAACGCTCCATCCCCAGGGTCTCAGCTCATGCTGTTGTGTGGTTATTTAACCCATAACCTGTGACCAGGGGCCAAAAGAGACCAGAGCTCTTCAGGGAGGGCAGCAGCCCCTCAGTGGGGCAGAGACAGTAATGAAAGAATTTTAAACCTCATGTAGGAATTCACCAGAAGCTTTCTGGCAGATGATTTAGCTGTTATTATTAATTGGCAAGTTTGACATATATCTCTATACTTCAATTTTCCTTTCATAGAAGTTTCCAATAAGTAAATATATTTTCCTGTTGAATCACTTTTGTTCTTTAACAAAGCATATTAATAACATAGGGAACGTCTTAAAATTTCTTTGTAATAATGGGAATTTTAAAAATTGAAGTGCTACTCAGAAATTTCCATGTTGAATTCTTTGGTAGGTTTGCAACTGTCACACCCAATTATTGCCTTCAGTTAATCTGTTCCCTTAGATTCTTATACTTTTTTCATAATTATACACCACAGGGGAAAGAAATGGTTTCTGCCCTCCTTTTCTTTCAAATGAAGGAAAAGGGATAAGATTTTCTGAAAACATTTTTGCAGTCTGAATAAATCTGGCCACCTACTGAACCATTATGGGGGATAAAAAGTGCTCTGGTAATGGGGACCCAAACTGTACTCCTTTGACTCATTTGGAATGTGAAAAATAAACAACAGGCATGTTTGAGCAGAAAAACTCAGGATTTCTTAAAACTTCAGCTGCACAGTTTCCATTGATTTTAACAAAACTGTGTAAACTCTCTTGGCAGCACAGCAAGTTTTGTATCTGCAATGCTAATGGAATGGAAATGATGGGAATTGTATCATACTGCATATGGAATGAAAGGGTGTTTGCTGTATTTGCATACACCCATATGTTATTATTTATCATTACAGTTGGCAATTTTGCCTAACTACAAATTGCTAAGGATTTCTGTAATAAGAACAAAAATATGGAGTTTCAAAATGAGCCAGTATGATTTCAAATGTTGTGCAGAGCAGTGAGCAAACTGCATTTTTCGACGTGTTCTTGACTGCTGCCACAGATCCTGCATTACATTTATCACACCTTTATATAATCTGAAGCAACATTTTGAGGAACAGCAGATAACTTTTGAATAATTCCACTATCTGGCCTAAAACAAAACCAGTGGGTTCTTTTACTATGCCCCTACTACTATTGGAAAAACATAGAAAAAAGAGAACAAGGATAGAAAGTCTTGTACTGGTACGACACCATCTTTATAATTAGTTTGTTTTATTAAATTGTGCTTTATTAATTTTCAGAAATACCTGGCAGGAGAGAAAAGTAAAAATATCACAGTCATACAAGGCTTTCAAGTAAATATGCAAAGATGCCACAGCATTGTTAAAATGACCCATTTCTGTTTTCTTTAAATTAAATTACGTTTATATTCTGGTATATAGCCCCAGGGAAGTTCCCTAGGTGGCAAGTATAGGTGTTATTGATCTATTGTTAAGGGTGAGTTAAAGCCAAGTTAATTACAAGTAAATTCTTGAAAAGTAGTTGAGCCTTTGTTTTAGCTCATAACCTCTGGGAAAAAAACAGTCGTAGCCCACAGGATGATAAAAATGAGTAAAGTGAACAGCTTAAGGAGGAAAAGACATATGTACAGCTGAAAAACTTGAGAACACCTTCAATTAAATCAATAAATCTCCCAACAGCATAGGAGAGAACAAAAGTGCTCTATTGGTCAGGAGTTAATCTAGAAAATCTACCACCTAATCATTGTGAAGCTGCAGTCTGAGAAGCAAATGCTGTTTTAAGCTGCTAAAAAATCGTTATGTGTGCTTTGCCATTTCCCAAACCTTCTAAAAGATCACATTTTCACCAGAAGGTGCTGGAGAATGGGCAAGAATTAAAGCCCTCATTTTCATACCTTCTTTCAAAGCTTCTAAGAAAACAAGGCATCATACAGACAACTGATACTGCAGAGGGAAAAATAGACTCATGATTTGATGGGGAAAGCTGAGTAACACATATTTTAGAATTTCAGAGGATCACAGTGATTTGATGGTATCTGTAAAGAGAGGAATGGCATGCAGATAGAAGACATTTCAGTAGCAGACACTACGTATTTTTCACATGCAAGCAGGAAAATGAGTTTGCTTATACAGATAGATGCCAGCAGATGCCAAACTAGGCTGTCACTGGGCAGTTGCACAACCATATTAATATTAACAGTTTGGACAAAATGAGAAGCCTTACTGGGAGCTTCAGAGCATCAGAACCAAAATAACTAATGAGTGGGGAAAATTTATATTAAAAAATAAAGGGAAACTAGTCATTAGGACATATAAAGCAATTCAGTAAGGTCAACAGCTAATCTTCCATTACACTGTGCACTTTTCTAAGGTAGTCTGTGTGTTCTTCTCTGCTATGTAAATATTATAATTTACCTTCTGGATGTGATTCGCGCAAAAATGACATAATTGTTTGGGTACAAACCAAACAACAATAATACTGTTCGCTACGTGATTATTCTTTCTCTTTTGACAGGAATTCTGGAGTTGGGAATATGTCCACCTGGGTTAGCAGATGTGTGGCATACTACAAAATATCTGCTGTTCAGATCATTTTTCTTTCTACCACCAACTTTACATTCCCACAGGCTCCTTTCTACAATATAGATTCCCTGACTGATACTTTCAGATGTAGCCAGAAATGACAAATCCATCTTACCTCTTGTGGGCTTTCACTTCCAGCTGCAGAACACATCCTGATCAGACAGCCTCTCCCTGCAAGGACTACAAACACACCTACGTGGCTCAGACCTGCTGTGACAAACATGGCAAGCAGCTACCACAGCTCAGCATGGCTGTCCACTACACCTTCTTTCCAAGATGCACAGAACAAAAGAGTAAAGCTGCAAATCTCAATGCAGATGCTGCTCAAGCTATGGTAGTATTCCCACATATTGCAGTGGGGAAGAAGGAAATGTATTCCTTTCACCATATCAAAATTAAATTAGCAACATATCTTAAAAGTGTTCTGAACTAAACACAAAATTATTGCCATTGAAAAGCTGACTGACTTCACTGGACACTATTTTAACATACTCTTACCTCAGATCCATGCAAAAAATGAAACATTTTGGGGAAGGGAAAAGGCAACTTGTATTTTTGCTACAAATTTGTTTTGTGCATCTTTGTTAAAATTATAACAGTCAAAACAACAGTCAAGAGCACTATATTTTCCCTTCAGACATCATGTGGCACTGTTACTGTTATTAGGGAAGGCTTCATTTCATCTTAATGAAAGGATTAGATTTATCAATTATTCTATGAATAACACAGAGGTTATCCTTGATAAGTGGACTTGTAATTGAAGGCAACGATGGGCAATAGCCACAAATATCAAACATTTCTTGAGAACATATAAGAGATGTTTTTTAACATTTGCATTTCAAAAAGGATTGTGAATATACATTCTGTGCTATTTCATTTTATCTGATAGCTTTGTTCTCTGTAATTTAAAGAAATGCTGGATCAAATAAGAGTCAATTACAGCCATACATTGTTATTGAGCAAAAACAAGTCTTAATAAGGTTTGTATCCTATTTAATTACTGTGTCATAGTAATAGAGAAACTATTTATTATTATTTAAAATGTTACCTTATTTTAATTACAACTAGTTACAGCATTACTTCTCTAAGCCAATTATGCCACATAAGACTAAAAATAAGTAATTCAAACAGTTTCACTTCAAAGAAATCCATTAGGGTCTTGTTTGGGAATACTTTGATCCTGTCTGTTTTATACTTAGCAAAATTAACTGTGGAGAAATATCCTCTTCCAGCTGCAGTAAATAAATGTGACCAGCTGCACCCCCACTAGCCTGTGCTCAACCTCACCCATTATTTACATTTAAGATCTGGCAGACTTGGTGTCTGGGCAATGTGAATCATGAAGGAAGACTGTGAATGCAAGAGCCATTCACATGCTACTGGAAAACAGAAAGCCACAAGCAGCAAGAGGTATCTTTAGAAGAACTGAACCCTAATTTCTTTATCATTATTAATAAAAATAATGCAAAAAAAAGGTGGACCAAAAAATTTAACTAATCAAAAAAAAAAGTAAAAGAGATTGCAGTGTTATTTGCCTTACACCATGAAAGGACTTGACAGTAATAATCATTCCTCATGCTGAATTACAGGAGGCACAAGATTGAAATTAATGCCCAAGTAAAGCATGACTACTTTGTTAACTGCTCAGGAATGTGCATTTTGTCAGGACCTCATCAAATTCCGCTGGTCTTTGCATTTGAAACAAAGACTACCCAAATAGGACCTCACTAATGCTGAGCACATTCTGGGAAGTGTAATTAGTTCAGCTGCAGAGAAGAGGATTCAGGACAGGAATCTGCTGCTGAACTTGCAGAGGACTGCAGTAGAAATACAGGAGGTGCTTCACTATCTCCAGTTCCACACGCATGGATTACCAGACCTTTTTTGGAGTATCTCTGTTCAACAGGCCACCCCAGAATGGTTTCTGCTAACCATCTGGTAAATGGGATTATTTTCTCATGTTATTGCTCCCACTCACATTTATTTTTTGTATTTCATGATTGCACTAAGCCTCTTTTTGAGATTTCAAAGCTATTTCTCTGGCTGCTCTTACAAATGTCTCATTAATTCTTCCTCTCCAACTCTGCACCATGCACAATGACTCTTTAAATCCATAAGGAAAGCTTAGAAGAAAAAATAATGAAATCTTTATCAACATTCACCTCTACTTACGTATAACAAGTGAACTCCTCCTAAAATTGCACCAAGACACTAAAGTACCCCATGAAAGTAAAGAGGAAGCAGCAAAAGTCTCATGATAAAACAGCTGCTTCCAGGATTTGCTAGAGAAAGCTACAGTCATGTTCCTTTTGCAGATAATAAGCAGAGTCTGTGCAACTGGAGAGGCAGGGTATGGATTAATAACACCTTCTGTAACAGTAATAATGTGCCTGTATTACTTGTTTTTCAGAAGACCAATTTTCTTCACACTAATAAATCTAACTGTAGAAATATGGCTTATGTCACAAATGTGCATTGCAGCAGTGGTCTTTATCAGTGAGGTGAGAAATACCTTTTATGTTTATTAATACACTGTTTTTGAAACATATCTTAAAAATGTAAGCAGTGCCATTACACATATTCAGTGAAGCCAAGATGCATTATTCATGATAGTGTGATAAGCCACTTGTCCTATAATGCTTTATCCACACTATGGCTCCTCAGTGTTGACTTTCAAAAGTAGAGAAGCACAGAGGCATTAAGAGCTCCAGCAGAACTCTCATTTCCTGCAAGTGGGATGCTGAACAGGATCACTGCAGCAGAAAATTCCCCACCTGTGACAGCCCCACATCTTTTCTGTGAGGGGTAACAGTTCCTCTGCATAGGGAAGGGGCCTTGAGTGCCAAAAAATCACACAGACATCACACACTGCCTTTTCAAGGTTTTGGGTAGTGGGTACCAAATCTGCTACGGGTATTTCATGTATCTGAGAATGATGCTTGTAATTTGTAGTGTAAGGACTTGTAGAGAAGGCAAAAGAGCATGGCTTTTAGGATAATTTGTGCCTGGGAAATTTCCAACCACGTTTCCCACTCAGAGGTGGAACTTGTCAGATTGGTGTGCTCTTGTTTCTGGTTCAGCAATGAACATAAATGAAAAACCTCTGAGCAAGATCATTTGATCTCATAAGAATTAAATTATTACATAGGTCCTGTGGTGCATATCAGACACTCCACTATGGCTATGCATTTATTCCATGGAAGTGATTTCTGAGGGCAGTGACAAGCAGCACTTAACTCCTGCTGACTTCAAAAATGAGATACTCATTTGAGAGGGCTTTGACCCAATTCATGCCTCTAAATAGAAATTTTGTTCATTCCATTGAAATATCCTTTAATAGATCAGGATAGATCCCAAGTTACTCTTTCGCAATGGGCAGACACAAGAACTCTCTAATTGATTCTGGTCAAATTTCTATGAAGTTAAATTGTGGTGGGTTTAGCTGGGGCAGAATTAATTTTCTTCATAATAGCTGGCACAGGGCAGTGTTTTGGATTGTGTTAAAAACAGTGTTGACAATTCAGGGATGATTTTGTTATTGCTGAACAGGGGTTAGAGAGTCAAGCCCTTTCCTGGTCCTCACCCCACACATCAGCAATGAGGCTGAGGGTGCCCAAGGAGCTGGGATGGACACAGCCAGGACAGCTGACCCCAGCTGACTCAGGGGAAATCCCAGATCAAATGGCACCATGCTCAGCATATAAAGCCTGGGGAGAAAAAGTGAGTTTGGAATTATGATATTTGTCTTCCCAAGTCACACTATGAATAATAGAGCCCAGCTTTCTTTGGGATGTCTGAGCATCCCCTGCACA
This sequence comes from Acridotheres tristis, assembly GCA_037013685.1. Lineage (NCBI taxonomy): Eukaryota > Metazoa > Chordata > Aves > Passeriformes > Sturnidae > Acridotheres > Acridotheres tristis. The sequence goes on along the minus strand of CM072889.1, from coordinate 5,000,224 downwards.
TGGGAAGTGGTGAATGAATTCCGTGTTTTGCATTGCTTGTGTGAAAGGCTTTTGCTTTACCTGTTAAACTGCGTTTATCTCAACCCTCAAGTTTTCCAGCTTTTACCACAGCAGTGGCAGGACATAGAGCAGGGTGGAGGGGGAAAGGGTGAACATCTATGTGGGACTTAATTGCCAGATGAAGTTAAATCATGACTAGAGTTCAGAAAGATTTCACTACATCATCGTGGAACTATATTGGCAAAAAACAGAAGTACATCAGCCCCACTTTGGATGTGTTGCCCTTCCCTGAGGCTGGCAGGACACTGATTATCAACATGCAATTCATGGACTACCAGGAACTACATGGTTTTTCATATGCATTTCCATTTCACTGTTCAGAAGCCACCACTAAGAGTTCTCCAAACACCCCAGTTTACTTCTTAACCATCCCTAATGTGGTCACAGTCCTTTAATAGTTTATCTTTGATAATAACATTTTTTGTAAATATTTCTAGTGAGAGGGCAGGACAAAATATACACAGGAAAACATGAGAATTATTATTCTAACAAAAATTTAATACTTTATGAATAAATGAACTTAGTGAAAAAATATTCTGAAGAGACCAATGCTTTACACAGCAGTCTCTACACATGGATTCAATTGACATACTATAGCAACTCATAGATCCAATTGGGAGAAAAATATAAAGTCTGGAGCTTTTTAATGATTCACAGAAAAACAAATCTGACTTCTGCAGATGTTGACTCTGCAGCATAGCAGCACATACTCTAATACAGAGCCCTTTTAACAATAACCTTAAATTCCTGCTGACATTAAATGGAAAAATCTAACAACTATAAAGAGAAAAAGACAAGTGCCCCACAAAAGCTCATTGACAACACTATAATAGTATAGTTGAAGGCAAGAGAGTTGGAAATCTGAATCTCTGAAACTTCACTATTTCTGACATCAGCTAACACTGTTAAAATATCAGTATATATGCATACAAACTACCGAATTAGGCATATGAAAAGTACCTAGAAAGTCTTTTTTCATGACAGAATGATTTACTGGTCTTTTATTCTATGTTGTCCAAACAATTGCCATGATATTATATGGCCTATTTGAAATGTTCCTCTAAGTTGCTTTTTTGTCCATTTTTAAATTTTTTTTTCTTTTTTACTTTAGATGAGGGGGAGAATATAAAATGTTTTAAAAGGCTGTGAATTTTTTTTGTTTAGGGTGGGGTTTTTTGTTGTTTGATTCTGTTTTATCAGGAGGAGGTTGGGTTTTTTTTAAAGCAACTCATTCATAAAGGACTACCAGTGAAGTTTCTTTGATTTTCCTCAACAACACATTTGAAACTATTTTTACCAATAGAAAAGATGTTGCCAGCACATATTTTGTTTTTTATCAATTTTTAGCTCGGATAATCTAGAGAACACTTTGCCCTTAGTTACTTCACCATCAAATTCAGCCAAAGGGTAAACTCCACAGAAAAAGTGCAGATGTTATCAGAAAAATAAAGAGAATGAGATGAAAAGGAGAGAATTTTTAAAAGGAAAGCTAAAATGCTGAAAGGTATATAAAAAAAAAAGGTGGAAAACTATCCATATTGAAAACTTAGCTAACCCATCATTTAAAAATTTATCCAGATTCTGAATATTCAACTCGAGCAGTATCATGGTTTCCAGATCCTTTGCTCTCCACAAGAATCTGCCTTAATGTTCAAGAATCCTCCCTCACCAGCAAGTGCAGCAACATTTCCAGTCTTGGGAAGAGGAACTGCTGTCCTGGGGCCAGTGAAAAAGCACAAGAATGCACAGACATCTTTAGGGAGCTCCAGATGCCATTTAGTTTCAGACAGAACAACCTCCATTCAGAAATGGTCTAAGAAGGGCTCTCAAAAGGTAACTACACAGAGACTCCTTCCTGTTATTGCTGAAACAAAACATTTTCCCCCTGGTTTTCTCACTAAAACTTTCTGTATCAGCATATAAAAAGGCAAAAAACTCACACTTTATAATTTTTCTCCAGTGAGGCAGGAAATGAGCTGTGCAACTTCATCATCCAGTGTTTGCATAAGGCCTGGATGGATGAGCAGTAAAGTAGAAATTTCGCTGTTCCTTATTCTACCTAGAGACACAGGAACTATGCTGCCATCACTGAGCTGTCATATCTGAAAGGGCTGGTCCCCAAAGGTGCACTCTGACAATATTGCAAACTACTCATCCAGAGGAAAGAACTTCTTAGTCTGGAAGTGTCATTACAGATAAACTGTTCCTAAACAAGCAGGTATTCTGAGAGTAATGTGTATTTACCACCTGGCTTATGCATGCAAAATTTGGACCATATTGGGTTTGCTTCCTCTGTTTCTCATCGAATGAAAAATAATTACATAAAAGAATATTTGTCTCTGAGCATCTCCATAAATTAAAAAGAAAAATTCTTGAAGTAATTGAGGTTGGAAGCCATAATTGAATTGAAAACATTTCTACCAATCTGTGATTCTTTACAAGACAAGTGATATTATCTCTTCAACGCTTGCCAGATTCAGCACTCTGCCTCTCTAGTGCATTACTACATTCAGAAAAGCAGCTGGTGATAAACATGCAGCACTTCTTCAGTTTAATAATAAATGTATAGAACCTAATGATTTTGGAAAGCTTTTAACATTTTATTACTGGCAATGTATTTGCAGTACTCATGTAACACAGCAATAACAAAGAAAACAAAACTGTTGCTCTAAATGTTTACAGAGAGCAGATGTACAAGCTCTTTGTGTATCTGATAGAGGTAAGGCATAAATCAACCTCTTCCCCTTACACTCCACAAAGTCTATCTTAAAAGCAAGTAATGAACTGAATATACTGTAGGAAAGAACTTTTCCATCAGAAAAAAAAGTTTTACTGCCACAGCAGACTCTCTTCCAAAGGGGCTTACGAGTTCTCCAAGCTAATAGCATATAATTAGGAGATTCTGGAAAAATTATGCCAACTGCCCTTTGAGGTTTTACTGGTTTGTCTCAGAGATCTTTGAAGCTTTACACGAGTTGAAAAACTGGTGCTGTTCTGTAAATGCACTGTGAGACTCAGATGTCAATGCCTCAACGTCCTCAGAACTGTACTTCAGTTTCTTTCCTAAAGTTCATGGTGATTTCTACCTGAGTTCAGATGCTGAAGACTGCACAGTGACAGGAGGGACAACTGCTGAAAAGATCAGACTTGCAGTTATTCCTGAAGGTTCAGTCTCTTTCTCCTACACCACTAATGTGTAATAAAAATATTCCCCAGGAATGCAAAGCCACTGCTGGACATTAACAGCTTCACCATACAAAGATGTAAAGTTAGCAGAAATTGACACAGTATTTAAAAGTTTTCTAACATGAGGCGTGGTATACCCCTGTATTATCAAATGATAAGTTTCTAATCGTCACTAAGTTCTCTGAAACATTCTAAATTGAGATTCACATTAACCAGAACATCACTCCACCTGACTCACCACTGCCCACCAAGAGGCAAGGCCCAGAAGGATTCTGGATGAAGGCACTGGAGGAGCCAAAGGGCACAGGATGTGTAACAGGTAGATGTGTGTTCTGGTGTTCACATCTCTTTGATCAGCTAAGATATTTAGTTCTCTTATCTACATTTCCTACACTTTTCTTCAATCTTATATCAGAGAGAAGGACAGACACTGCAAAGTCCACCTTAAATTCAAACAAAATTTATGGTAAATATCCCAGTAATTAAGGTTTTCAGAAGATGGTAAGGAGCCTGTGGAGACAATGGCAGTGGTTTGAAATAATTCTAATAGAGTATATTAAAGAACCATTCAAACATTTGATATTGTATTGATGGCAAAAGAAGAGGGAAATAAACTAGTGGTTCAGTTTCTACAGAACTTCTCACATTTAAAAAGCATGCCATTCTGCTAAAGAAATAAAAACAAAATATTTTATCAATCTATTTTTTTCCTAAGCAAATTCACTTGAATCATTCATAATTCTGTCATCTTGTGATTTTTACACTTCTACTGCATCTTTTCAAAATGGAAATATGATAGTATGAAACTTGTCTAGTTCATGATCATGCAGAAAGCAAAAAGGAACTTGGGTATGGCTCCAGAAACCTTTCAGAACCATGCAAATGTTGACCAGTTGAGAGTTTCTATAAATGAAGTTACAAATTTTACCAAAAATAATTATTTTCTGTTATAATATTAGGATTCTGTTGCTCTAGTAGTGTCTTTTCTTTCTCTTGGTTAAGTCACCCTGCTGTTACTGCTGGTGAGACACACAGAAAAGAACAATGATAAAAGGAAAAAAAGCACCTCCTTGCTTAAAGAGACACAGGTGGCATCAGAAATGGGAGATTGCTGACATCCACACCCTATCTGATCTTGAGAAATTTTTTACCACAGGTGGTGGTATGGGATTTTTTTCAAAATAGATGTCAACTTTCCTAAGCAGGCACTGGCTCCATAATGAGATAAACATGAGTCTTCACAGATGCCTGCAGGAATTTCTAATGGCAAACAAACTTACGTGCTAAAAAATGTGGTCTTAAGATTCTTTTTTCCTATGAGCATTTAGTCTGGCAAAGGACCAGCCAGTGCAAGAGAATTCAGGAAGTGACAAAGCCACCTGAAATAGGCACAATTAACATTCACATGAATATTTATGGAAGTGTTTTGCACTATTGACTCTGTTCTTGTTACTAAACATAACCAATATATGTTAATTAATAATAGTATACTTTTGGACTCTGGAAGGTCAAAATATTGTTTTGCTATTATTGCTAATTAATAGTTTTCTACAGCTGCAAAGAGTAGCTAACTTGATTCTTATTTTAAATATAAGTTCTGATCAAACACAGGGAGTAAATTTTCCCATTCTTAGGTCAAATTAGGAAAGTAATATTATGGAAAAATTACCTTGTTGAAAAGCATCCCATATATTTATACATCCATTTATGGCATGCTTATTCCCTCAATTAACATGTAGGGATAACAACAAAGAAGCAGGAAAGAAAAAAGTGCAATTTATTAAACTCAGAGTTTTCCAGTATATTTGCATAAGGCATAAATATTTTTTTATCCTCAGAATTTGATTTCTATAACATCAGTAAATGCAGATACTTCCTGTTTAAAAGAAAACAAAATCTCAAAGGGAATAAATACTGATTTTGCCTTTAGTTAGAACATTCCGCTGAACACTGGCCCAGGCCATTTTAAAATTAAAGAGTTTCATTTTTCACTTTAAATATGCACTAAGAAAACTGTATTTTGAATAGAGAATTATTTTAACTTCAGTTCAAATTTCATTGCCCATCCTAATACCCCTATAGTCAAATTTTCTCCAGGACACTTGAGAGAGTAAGTGAATATGTAGTGACAGCTCAGGATTCAAAAGTGTTCCTTCACTTATCATACAAAATGTCTAATAAAATACTACTGCAGACTGAGAACAAAATTGCAGAAGTTCATAACCATGTCTAGCCAACCCATATGTCAATAATGGACAACAAAAGATTCTTCTCAGTGTTTGCCTATCAATGCACAGCAACATGATTCAGCAGCCATTTAAAAATAAAAGCTTTTGTTAAAGCCCATGAAAAAGCAGCTTGCTTTGTTCCATTTTTCATCATGCCTCAAAATTATTCAGCTTTACTCATTATTTCTCTTTCAAATACAAGGAGGGAGAGTCTGAAGAAGCAAACAATGCTTGAAAGAGTAGTTAGGATGCCAGAGAGCTGCAAATTTAACTGCAGAACCTTGCCCCTTGCTTCTGCCACTGCAAAAAAAATATAATAAAACATTCCTAAGAGATTTTTCAGGCAAATAATTGCCCTGATATCAGTGAATATTCTCTAATTGAAGTGCTGATGTGCTCCAGCACTTTATTAAAGGAAGATGAGTTACCATATGCAATGTATACATTAAATGCCTTAAAAATGAATTGTAAGAAAACACACCTTTGTGAAAAGCAATTGACATTTTACACCATTAGTAGCTTCAAATTAATTTTTAGAAATCCTCCAAGCATTAAATTATATGTTATCTAATTATTGTCCTTTATTATTTGCATAAATTAATTTTCATTTTCTTGAATACAAGTGCTAAGATACTCAAGGTCAGTGATGTGTTTTGCGTTCCCTGATAGAATACTAAATAATTCCTGCACAGCCTACAGTGTGTTGGTCTTCAGCAAAAATCTAATTTTCAGAAACACACAGAAAATTATAATTCCTATTAACCACGGAGTTCCCAGCTTCCTTCCCTTTTCTTTTCTTTTGTGTTCATAACTACACACTGTGAAAGTGGAAACATGCTTAGGAGCTGATTTTACCAACTGCTTGGAACTCGCTCGTCCCTAAGGAGGGCAAAAACAACCACCTGTAATATTTAAGCACAAGTATTGTTTCAAATGTTTCACATTGCTTCTAAACAAAGAGGTTTTCAGGATTTCAAGACCTGGCTGAAAAAGAGGAAGAGAATAGGACATAGAGGGGAAAAAAACAAACCAAACCTCACACTGGAAGTCAACAGACATATTCCTGCAGCTCTGAGTGCAGTGGGTGCTGCAGGGTAGTTATTTGACTCCATTTCACTGCCATAAAATGTGAATAATGACTCAACTTTAGACGGAAGATACAGGATGGAGAAGCATTGCCTACTTCTTTCTGGTTTTGCCTTTAACACCTATACATTTGAAATAGTTTCAATTAACTTATCTAAAAAGGTAGCAAATTCCCCTGAAAAGTTGCTGTGAAATTTATATGTGTGGATCTTGCAGGATTAGGCTTTAAATCTATCAGGAGAAATTGCAGAATAGGTTCTGTTTCAGATGACATGATTCTGCAAACACTGGACACGCTGCTTAGCTCCACTTCCCTACAGCATCCACCCCATGGAACACCCCTGTTATCCAGGTATTTAAAAGACACAGGACTTTAGCCTGCAAAGCAATTTAAAACTAAAGTAACTACATTTTCATTTACCACTGTCCTTCAGTCCTTACAGAATTTTTCGGCTTCACTTTTGATAGTCATTGTCTTTTCTTGCTGTAACCCCGCTATGTTATACCTATTTAAATCCACTGAATTTCATGCTAGATGACCACTCTACAATGCTGCTTTCTTAACAGGCAAATATATATTACAGAATAAGTTAAGCATTAATCATGACCTAATCTTTTAATTCACTTCGAAGTTCAAATTTAGTCTCCAAAATAGTCATTCTATAGAACACTTACAATTTCTGTATATCAACCACCAACATAAAGTGAGAATTATTTGAAAATATTCATTTTTCCCAGTGTAATTTTCAAATTACATTAGCACGTTTTTTCTACTATCCAAGAAGAAATAGCAGTATTATACATATACATTCAGAAAAGAGAAAATGCAATCTAATGACTGTATTACTTCAGTCTTCATTCATCAGCCATTTCTGGCTATCATCATTGAGATTATTACCTTGGCTTTTTTTGGCCAAGGACAAGAGTGTTAATTCTAAGTCCTTTGACAGGCAGTGTCTGAAAAATAGAAAGCAATAATATCTTCTGGTAGATTTGCTGATAAAATATCTGACATGATTACATTTTTAACTGGGGGGAATCAAAATGTCTGGCCTTTAGGTCAGGATGATAGAATTTCACAAATAAGAGGAGAAGAAAAAATTTCAATCTTAAATCTGCCATAGATGATCACATTCCACGTAAATCTCACAAAGCATGAGAGCTGTGACTTCATTCACCAAGGTGACCAGATCATGAGCAGCTGCATCTCACAGCAAAGCAGGGGATTGCAGCACACAGGGCATTTCCTGAGCTGAGGAGAAACAGAGGAGCACGAGGATCCACTCAGAGCCAGCAGATCCTACAGCCCATGGCCAACAGGGCACACAGAACGGAGGGGGCCACACTGGGAGAAAAGGGCTGAAAGCAAGAGGTTGCTGAGGATTTTATAGTGCTCAAGTGACCTTGCAGCTGGGGATCACCCTTGATAAACGTGTGAACAGCCACCAGTGATCCTCAAGCAGTTTCAATGGTGCATTGTCTCCACTCTGTTCCTCTGCCCAGATGTTCCTTCAGGAATCGGCTGGTTAGTGAGGTAAAGGAAATAAATTACCAACATTCCAAGGATGTCTTATCTCTAAACTTAAACAACAAAGCATACATATGTTTCCACTTAGAAATATGTGAGTAGAGAGCAGCATGGTATTTTTGGTAAACCAAGTTAGGTATGGGAAATATCATGACTGTGCCTTGTCATTGCCTGTCACTTCCAGCTTTTGTTGATCATGAGCTGCAAATACTGAAGGATTGCTGTGAGCTGTTCATACCAGAAGAATGCTGTTAACTCCTGCTTCAATCATCTAACCTCTGACTGCAGCAGCTTTGAGCCAGTACTTGGACATGAATGACACTGAGAAGGCCTGAGCTTTCTCTTTTATGTACATGTACATTAAAATGTCAATAGTGTAAACAAACTGCTTATTAAAAACCCAAGCACACCCATCACAGTGAGGTCATTACAAAGGAGCAGTCAAATATATTGACCTAGTATCTGAGCTCTCCAATATCCAGCTTATAAAGTATGAACCTGGGGACAGAAATATTAATAGGACCACAGGACAGTTTGATCTGCATGGGTCAAAAGGAGGCTATTAAGATTTTGCATACTCATGAGTCTTCCTCATCTGTGGATGTGGAATGTTTGACTTTGCCTACAGACATACATCTGCAAGATCACAGCCTAAAATAACTTCTGGCAACTGCAAGGCTTTTCTTGCACCGAGACCCAGTGCTGGAGCAGGAGCTCAGTGGACAGAGGTGCTGAGCAGCAGCGGCTGTGCTTTGCAAAGGTGCTGTGTACAGTCTGTAAACATGCTCTGGTGTCAACCTCTTTTGTAAACACAAATGCCTTCTCATCCCTGTAAGCTTGAACATTCCACAGCTTACTGGTCATAAAACTTTCTTTGGGTAGGTAATTTGTGCCTCACCAATACGGAAAAAGAATAGGACAACTTTTATAAATAAGCAGATGTTGTTCATTTTTTATTTCTCTCCTGCCAAGAACTGATTTACTGTAAATTCCCTCCATCTGGCAGGAAGCTAATCTGAATATGAATCAGTTTATTCAAAAATAACTTCAAAAATTTCAGGCATTCATAACAGGGCTTTTCCTGTACAATACCCTTTACCAGTCATTCTACTCAGACAAGCAAGCTTTTCAAAGCAAATCAAGCTGAAATATTTTCAGAAAATTTTTCAACTTGATTTTTTTATTCATTCTATCACTATAGTATGAATTTATTTTGATTTTTCTGCTATCTATAAACAAATATTTTCAAGAAAGTAAAGCACAGTGTTCAAAAAAAATTGAGGTAGGAGGGAAGTAATAATTGTCTATATTCCGTGCATATAAGACTGTCTTAAAATTGAATTTTAAACACTAATTTTACAGTTCCAGTCCTTATTTTTCAAATGCTCTCTTCCGTCACTGAAAGAGACAGGCAAGTATATATATATATATATATATATATATATATATATATACATATACACTCCTCCTTTAACAAGAGCAGTTCAGGAATAGCATCCAACAACAAAATAATGCTATAACTAAGGTTTAGCTGCCAGCTCTATATAAGAAAACTTTACACTTGTATGAAGTCAGCAGAAAAATCTTGTCTACAGAACCTAAGAATGCTGAATAGATGCCTGTCTAATGAGAAAATAGAGAAGTGAACTAGCAAAACACCCTCCTCTAATTATCTGTAAAAGCACTGTATCTTTTTTTAGTCAGTAACTGCAGTTAATTAGAGAAACAAGAATATGTTTCTTGTTGGGAAGAATTTCAAATCAGGGTAAAATACCTATACTTAGGAAAGCACTTAAATACATATATATTATAGGTATGTGTTCAATATTCACAAAATACTTAATTCAACTTTATATTCATATTGAGGCTTTTAGCCTCCTATTCAGGAAAAAGCTAAAGGTGCCATCCATTATGAATTGGGAAAAGCATGTGTTAAAATGTTAATAATTTAACTAACTTTTTATACTTAAATCTGAGCAGCTGCTTAAACGCAATGAAGTACTAAAGCTAAAGCAATCAGCATCAAATTCTGAGCTTGGGGGGAATAATGGAGATGTTCCTGAGGACTGAGAAGTGCATCCCATTCTAGAACAATATAAAAGAGATCTAAAAAAAATGAAGAAAAGAAAGGACTTCGAGGCAAGAAGTTGCAGAACCCAAAGGGGCAACAAAAAGGAAATTCTGACAAAATGAACAGCACTCCTAGATAGCTTCAGTATTGTGTGGGAGGAATCTGCTCACAGCAGGAATAAAGAGACACCTGAATGAGAGTGGATTCACTGAGGGATGGAAGCATGGGAGGTGATTGCCCTTCCATTATCCCGAGCCAGTGATAGCTCACATCACAGGGCTGGGCAAAAAGCAACAGAGCTGCACCTCCAGTGTGAGGAACAGAGGGACCAGGGACAAGGTGATCACTGAACTGGAAAGCATCACAGAATGTTTTTACAGATTTTAAAGTTTGGAAGTAAATTATTCAGAGGACCCAGAAAAGGCAGGGATTGAAGAAATAGATATAGAAAATAACCTCCCTGTTATGAAGACCAGAGCTGCAGCAGTGGGGACAGGGATAGTTTTGTACTTGCTTCTGTCCAGCAGAAGAAATCCTACAAGCAGCTGAGAGATTCTCCAGGTAACTAGGATGCTCCTGCTTTGAAAGGCACTTGAATTGTGTCTGCTCTGAGGACAGAACTGGCCAAAATATTTTGTTCAGCTGGTTTTTAGCTCAAACTCAAAAAAGTAATTTTTACCCAGTTGGGAGACTATTTACTTAGTGCATCGAAAAAGCAAAAGAAAAAAGATCAGAGTGGTCAGTCTTCTAGTTAGAAGATTTAAACCATCAGGGTTATAGAATCCATCCTGTGACAATCGCTCCACGACTCTTGTTCTTCACATAGATTTTGTAACACGTCTCAAAGGCCTCTACATTCATTTTTCCAGACCACATTCTCACTTGATGAGACAGTTTATCGTCCTCAACCTGCAGAGAGGCATTTTACCCCACGTGCCCCTCTTCCTGTAACAATCTCCCACTACCCGAGAAATGCAGAAGGACAGGGAGGTGAAGTCACACAGCCCAACTCTGGCAGCTGTGACCATAACCAGCCCTCAACAGGGCTTTAAAGTTTTGTGCTGGAACTTCCAGGCTAATGATTGGATTAGATATATAGGAATATTTGCATTTTCTTTTTGTACAGGACAGTTGGCACCCTGAGCTGCTCCCGATTTCCATGAGAAACAGTTTGTACTTCCTAACTCCAGTTTCATCAGGTATTCATCTCATCCCTGATAGTTTTTTAATATTTTGTTAATTAAAATCTAAGAAAAGCATGCTTGCTGAATCTAAAACAAAAAGTCCACTATAAAAAGTGGCAAAATGGAATCCCCTCTCCTATTAGTAACTGTATGAAGTGAAAAAAAGTACACTACAAAATCTTTGATGAAGTATATAAAGGATGTATTTTCATTTAATTATTTCATTAGTGTAATATAGGGTTTATTACAAGTACTCTACAAATTACTGCATTTCACCTAGAGGTTTTATGTATGCAAAATGGTTTAATTACTTATTAGCTTTTTGTGTAATTGAAGACATTATATAACTTTAGAGGAAAGTTCGGGGGTAAACTAGTCTAAATTGCAAACCATATTGCTCAAGAAACTCCTTAAAATACAGCATAAATTCTAACTGTTCAAATGAAAGCACTGTATAAGTGCTATAAGTATAAAAGTCATGACCTTAACAGTCAGATAGGCTGTTCCTTTCATTATTTCATTGGTTTTACATGATACTCTGAAAAAAAATGAAAAATCTGCTTGGATTATAACAAGAGTAGTCTAGATTAGGTAGCATTGTTTACCAAAAAAATAAAAATAAGAAAAGTGTAAACAGAAACCAATTATTGTAGCATTGTCTAGTTACACTAAGTTTCCAGAAGGAAAATACTAATTATATTTTAATATAAACTTTATAGCAAAAGGATATTGTTATGTTTTATAAATCATAATAGTAATTTGGTAATGTAATTCTAGTACATATCCCTAAAATTTTAAGGTGAAGAACAATTTTTCTTGTAAGATACATTCAATCTGCTCATATACTTACCCAATTTAAAGACTGCTCTAGTCAGTTAAAAATAATATCAGAATTCTAAACATCTAGATGCAGCTGTGGCTACACTGAACCACAAACATCATGAAGCAGATGTGGGTTATTTATTCTGGAATGCAATTCAGCACAGTTATACTTACATATATAGCCCCCATATGGCACCATTGCTTTTTCCTGTACATTTCCTCTGCATTTTCAAGCAGACAGCTAAGCTGGTTTATCCTTGCTCCTCTCTTAGTACTTGAACATCTTCAATTTTCCCAGTTGCCCTGCAAGACCTCTGAATGCCTGCCAACAATTTATGAAACAGTGGCATGCTAAATACTTGCTGATTTTAATTAAGTTCCTTGCTATCAAAAAGTGCACTAACATGGTAATCACGTTCAAATATGCCATGTTTGAAAAACACCCATCACTCTGAGGCAATACCTCTTCCCAAAACAACTAAAAGAAGAGTTTGGCTGTGATAGTCAACACCATCAAAAACCAACAACAGCAATATACCACGATACTGGGGAGAGGCAGCTTTGCTTCTATTCCAGTGGTTGCTGTGTAACCTGAAGTTACACTTCCCACTCCATCCAAGACCCTTCATCCCCTTCAGCTGGCAGAGCTGTTGATATTATCAGAGGCACTCTCAAACTGTAACTCCTACAAGATACAAGCTACAATGCCAAAATAAGCATTTTCAGTTTTTAGTACATTCACATTTATATTAAAAATAAAGCTATTGAAAAGATTGTAAAATAGAGAGCTTTAATTAGTGCTTCAAAATTTTCCTTCCAGGCAGCAAATTATACCAGCTATTGCAGCAGCTAACATATCAATTGCCCTGTTGCTTTGCTGAACAGGAAAACTTGCACAACTTACATCTTCAGTCACATCAGAGGGTAGCACTTTGTTAAACAGTGCAACATTTCTTTGGATTCACTCACAGGTCCTTCCTATTTATATCAAGGATTTCCTGGTCATTACTCCCTCATCATTTCACAGGGGGCACACACACAACCCTTTCATGTTTTACATTTACTGAATGGTGCTGAAAAATCCAAATACAAATGGTGTTTCACTACCACCCCTCAGGAGTTTGGAAGTTAATTTAAGGTGAGATATGCAAGGGATAGAGTGATGAGCAAGTGGAATGAGAGGCAAAGCATGTTAAAGGAGCAGGTTGCTAAACAGACATATTGTGTGCAGCTCTGCATACAATTGAATATCAGTATTTTTAAAGAAAAATTTAAACTAGGAACTTGTTGAAGTAATAAAATAAAAGCCTTAAGATCTGGCACTGTATAAGCAATTGCAAAATGTTTAATCTCCTACATTATTAATGATAATTGCACAGTTCTGTGTGCTCTGGAAGAATCACTGTCATTCAGTGTGGAGCTTCAGACAATGCAATTGATTCTCCTTACCCAGGAAATAATTTCTGTATTCCTGACAATGCACTATAAGAGCATCACCTTTTTTCTGCCTCTCAGTCTCCATAACTAACTCTTCACCCAGCCCAGTAAAATACAGGGGAGGAATTTGGGTCTCATCAATACCTAAATAATAGATTTAGCTGATTTTGAGTTATAGTGTTCTGAGCATCCCAACAATCAGGAACATAAGTTGCATCCAGGAAGAGATTCACGAGTCCAGAAGCCTTTTCTGAAGTACTCCCTTATAAATTCTTCTATAAGCAAGAGAATGTCTATAGCTCTGGAGAAAAATCTTTCCACAGCCTTTCTATGGCAAGGCAGGACTAAAGTGGCGCAGGAAGGAGATCACATAGAATGGGTGTCTGTGACAGAAGGAAAACAAGATGCCACAACTTTTTCCTCCTTAGTAAGACACAAATAGAACTAGGGGAAACACAAATATGTTTTACTTTAAGAAGAGCTCTAATAGCTGGAACTATGGTTTATATATGTAGCCGTATGAGTTGCAAGAACTACTGTGATAAATCTATCAAATTCCTGATAGCTTTGCAAACAGACCTGTCATGCAAACATGACAGGCTTTCTTCAGCTTCATTATAAATTCATCTTTTAATGAGCCTGTATTTCTAGTGAAGTGGGCAGAAGATGTACCTAGAGTAGGAAAGTTGAAGATCAGGTTATTTAAATACTTATGGTCTTCATTTTAAATTTCATTAGCTAAGTAGGTCTTTTTATGAAAACATTAAAAATAAATGCTGCACCACCATGGAATGCAATACACTGGCCTTTTCTTTGGATAAATGGACAGTTTCATAGTTAGAGAGATTTTAAACATTGTTTTGTCCCCTTGCAGAACTGCCATTGAAAGGCCTAAAGGAACATTTTACGTAATTGAGAAGAAAAAAGGCAAAGTGAAAAGTGCATGCACATGGGAAAATGAAAGAACAAAAATAAAAAGTACTTCTTAACAATCAAGGCAAAGAAGAACTTTCCATTTCAGTAATCTTCTGTGTTATTTTCAGTAATGTTTGGTAAGCATATATCAGACCCCAGCCTAATGTTCCTATTATCAGTATCATAAGTAACAAAATTTAGGAGGAAATGCTCTCTTATAGTGCCCAGAAACTACTAGTAGTATGATTTATCTCTTGCTGTTTCGTAACTTTTCTATCTGGCTTTACTGAGGAAAACTCATTGCATATATAATGACACATTACCCATCAGAGCACCTCACACTTCAGCATAGCTGTAGCACCAGTACTCCAATTAAAAGTAAGTGGAATATCTTACAATTAGACTGTTTTCTTTGCAATCACGCCAAACATGCTTTGCAATGCATTTAAACAGACTGCACTGCAGTTGCTCTTCAAAATACAAATGCTTCCAAATACAGTGACTGAAAAACATGCAAATAGGAAAAGAGATCATAGAAATAAAGACAAGGTTCAAAACCTAACAAGGAAAACAAGAATTTCTCTTGCAAATACATGAAGAGAGAGAAAGTATTTTACATACAAGTAGGATAACTTTACCTTGGACTGACCTTAAAAGATATAAGGAGACCAGTGAAAATATAAGGGGAAAAACATATCTTAATTAGATTTAGTCTTCATGAAGGGTGACTGAATTTAGCCAAAGTCATAGAGAGCACACCATGAACATTCTTAATCCAAAATTATCTTTTCTTTCCTCATATGCATCGTTAGTATAGATTAAATCCTCACAGGATTAAAATGCCCCTCAAGCCTAAAGGACCAAATGTCACTTCAGGTAATTTCCCTAACCTGCTTCAGTTTCAGAATCTTCTTCTTACACAGAATTCTGTCTGTGTTTCTCAAGTGCTGCCTTTTTTCAGAGAGGCATGTGGGGGTTCATTAACACTTTCAGACAATGTGAACCATTCACATTCGGAAAACGTAAAATGTATTTTCTGTGTATCTACCTGTTATTTCTTTCATGCAATTGATGTGTGCATTCATTCCTATTATGATGTTAATTCACTAGCATACAGCCCAAGTGAAATCTTGAACAGAATTCAAACAAAAATATTTGCATTATTTCTCAAATACTACTAAATATTACAGTTTCATAGCTCCAGGATGTCTGAGCATGTCTGTTTGGGGGGGTGGGGGTCAAAATCAACAGAGAATTAGTATTGAAATTTAAAATTGTTCACTATATGCACATATTTTAATTGGAAATATGTTTCTGTCATGAACAACGAGTGGTTTTATTCCCCATCTTAGTTTGTCTGATCCTAGCATAGGAAGAAGATTCTATCAATTATAAGATCCTTAAATCTTCCAAATGAAGCGGTGTCCAAGAGCATGTTTCCAGTCTGTCCGAAACAGAGGTTAGAATAAAGAAATGCACAATTTTCAGACTTGCATTGAAACAGGATATATATTGCTGAGTTTAGAGAGAAACTGCAGGCAGAGATCTCAGAGAAGAATGAAGAAAATGACTGGACAGTGGAAGAGCAAAACTAATAATATTGAGCAACTTTACATATGTCTAGAGTTAGCTGAATATTTAATTAAAACTGTATGGTTGTCTTATTTCTCATGTGAGGCAGAACTATGGACACTTTATTGTTTTGCTACATAAACCATCTCTGAGACTTTAATATTCAATGCTGAATGCAGCTTCAGTTATGTGGCCCTTGGAGATAAAGAAACATATATCTGCCCCTTTCCTACCACAGAGAGGACAGAACACACAGATAAAACAGATAAATTTAATCACTAATAGGAACAGAGAAGTCTGTGACTCCTCACCCAGGTAAAGGCTTTCAGGAGAAAGATACAACCTCACAGAGGCCATGGGATGAGCCAGGAAGGACAAGTATCTCAACATTCTTTATACCAGTAGCCTTGGAACCACTGTACATGGGCATAAACTGCCCAAGAGATTTCATGGTTGCTAAAACCCATGAAATTACATCTGCTAAAAGAATAAATGAGCAGCAGCCTCTTTCTTCCATGCAGATCCCAGAATGAGGGTACACAGCCCAGGTGTATTCAGAGCAGTAGGCAAACCTGTTCCACACAGGAAAGAAAATTTGCACTGATCTTCCTGTGCCAGGTACACTGGGTTTATTGCCAGACTAATGGCAGGAGAGGAGCAGATATTCTGGTAGCCTGGCAGGAACATAGAGCTCTGCCCATAGCACAGAAAATTGAGTAGCTTTGTAGGAAAGACACTGTTACATAGCAAATACCAGAAATGTGCTCCATGCAGACAGCTGGCATTGTTAATTTATACCCTTTTATGAGCTCTAGGAAAACAGGGTACCAGGGTGAATCAGCAGTGAAATGGCTGCCATCCAGGTAATTTTCATGCTCGCATTCCCATATAAATTCTTGTGTTTTGGCCACATCTTTTTTTTCCTCTTCTTCTTTTTTCTTTTTTTTTTAATTTTTGTTTTAAATCATTTTAATGTCATCTATTCTAGATTTGGTTCCATACCAACTCAGGTTTGTTCCCTTGCCTGACCAGGGTGCTCAAGATGCAGGGATCTCTGCACAGAACATGTTATGGATATTTCATGACTGTGTGAGGATACACCATGCTGGGACAGCTCAGCCAACTCTACCATAAGCCTCATTCCAGAACCGGAGGCATAACTGCCCTGAGGTAGCACACTGGATGTGCTGGATACACTGCACTGCTGCTAGGACCTGAGCCAGTACCTCTGCATGAAAATGAGCATTGCTCCCTGGACCTGGCAAATATCCCAGGGCTATTTTAGGGATGAATCTGAGCAGGCACACAGCAAAGAAATCCCCAAACTGATGGTGTGTCTATCACTATCAAAAAAGCTATGCTAAATCTTGATGCTTTCTCCTACCAGCATTACCACAGGTGAGTTACATGGCTGAAAAAACTCCAGTAAGTCAGATAAACTCCCAGTTAAAGTGGTAAATTCTGGCCAGTCAGGTGTGGTGGGTACAATGTGTAACTAAATGTATAAAACTTCATGAATCTGGAAGTCACCCTGATTTCAGACCTATCCTATTGAAATAAATTCTAGTTGTTGCAAGACTTTTGCAGACAGAATAACAGAACAGTGCTTTACTTTAAAGCGCATAAATGACTTGCAGATAAGAATCAAGACTTTTTTTGTATAGATCCTCGCTCATTTTAAAAGTGACTAGCTGGCATCAAAAGATACTGAATGAATTAAGACTTTCCACTTCTTCACCATTCCTTTCCAAAGTTTACAAAAAGTAGTTTGCTTCAGCCCACCCTTTGGTGCTTTGTGTACTTGCTTTACGACCTTGGGCTGCACAGTTGTTATACATGAATACTACTTGAATATTTTTCTCAACTAGTGCTGTTCCTTGTATTATTTCTGTAGGCTGCTTTTATGGCTGGGTTTAGGGACAAATTTAGTGATAGGCGAAGTGATTTTCCACATTGACTTTACCGTGGAAAGGATTATCTGTAGCAATTATTCTTTTCTTCCAATAATGCATGGATGTCCCAATGAGACAGGAAAAGGAGGTCGACTCCTTATCCCAGCTGCACTGACTCAGCAGCACTCTAACCATTTTCCTAGAACTAAACCAGGCAGTGCACAGAGAAACACATACAAATTAGGGTAGAAATATCAACATTGCATAGGTCAGCAAAACCATATGGTGTTTAGATTAAACACATGCATATTCAGAAATACTGGGATCTTCAAGCTGCATATAAAAACTCGGAGCATAGCATAGCTTTGAAGTCCTTGCTTCCCTTTCTGTACCCTAATCTCAGAGTCCATGAGCAGCTCTGTACTGACAGCTCTGGGTACCAAAGGATCCCAGCTGCAAGCAGTGGAAGCTAGAGCTTCACTGTGTTGTCCTGCTAGCTCTGTCTGATTTGGAAATGCCACTTGTCTGGATCAGAAGGTATTTCAGTCTCCCTCATTAACCCACCAGTTCCTCAGCTGAAGCTGACAACAGAATACTGCAGGAGAGGCCTTTGAGATAACAGACAATGGCAAATGTAATCATTCAAATTGCCTTCAGCTGGATTTCACGCAAGATGTGAAAAATGGCCCAATGGAAAGGCATTAAAGAACAATTAAATTTGAAACCCCTAGAAACCCTTCTTTTATTGTCTTGATGACTCTCTAAATTATTTTCTATGGAGTGCTATATTGCCTCTTAAATTCCTCAATTTAAAACCAATTTTATTGTGGGCTATCACTACTCACAATCTGAAAGGAAAGCTGGTACTGAGCCATGGAATCATGGAATTCTTAAGGTTGGAAAAGACCTCTATGATCATCCAGTCCAACCATTAGCCCAGAAGTACTGTGTTCACCATTAAAACATATCCCCCAATGCCACGTCCATAGAGCTTTTGAACACTTCCAGCCACAGTGATTCTACCACTGCAGTGGGCAGCTTGTTCCCATGTCTGACCATCTTTTCAGAAAAGTTTTTCTTAATTTCCAGTCAAAACCTCTCCTGTGTTAAGGAAATTTCCCTGTTCAAGTATCCAGGAACCATGCCAGCCCATGCTGAGCTGGGACCAAGGCCACCCTACACTCACAGCCACACCAGGTTTCCTTTACAGTTCAAGATCTGGGTTCTTACAGCAGAGTCTCAGTCATCGAGAGCCTTAAAATGATTTAACCTTGGTGCAACAAATAAATGAAAAAAATAACAGCTCAAGCTAGTGCTTCCAAGGAAGGATCCTGAATAAAGAAATCCCCAGGCTTTTGTCCCCTCCCAGTCCAAATCCAGGTGCCAGGAGCCACGGTGCCCTTTGTTATCCAAAGGGAGGCAATTCCCAGCCTCTCCTCCCACCCAGAGCTCACCTGAACTGAATGCATTCCTCAGCACCTTCTGCACACTGAGCCAGTGTCCTCTGATCTTGGCACCTGTAACCTGGGAGAAGAGTTCAGTTCCAACCTGCCCACAACTTCCTTCTGGGGATTTGTAGAAGTGAGAAGGTGCTCCCGAGACTCCTTTTCAGAGGTCAACCACCCCAGTTCCTTCAGCTGATCCTGGTGCTCCAGACCCTTCCCCAGCTCTGTTCCTTCTCTGGACAAGCTCCAGCCCCTCAACATTTTTCCTGAAGTGAGGGGCCCAGAGTTAAACACGGGAGATAAAGTGCAGCCTTCCAGATGAGGACCTGCTCAGTCAAATGCAGGTTAATTCTTATTCTGCAACTCTGAAATCCTGTTTACTGTTTTGTAGCACTCTAAGCTGTAGAAACACAATAAAATTCCTTGCATTCCCTTGAGTTCTTTCATTGTTCCTGTCTTTTATCAGATAGAAAACAAGACCTTCTTAAACTTTCCTAAAAGGTAGAAATGTGCTTCTGGAAGGAATTCACTGTGATATGGTTACAAAGCTCCAGTATGAGGTATGTTTTAGCACTGGGATAGATTTTGGAAAACATATGGCCCAGTTCTTAATGTTGAACACTGAATCACCTAAGCTTTCTAAAGGAGCTCAAAGCATAAGCACCTAAATTCTTACATTAGTGTGGAAGTCACACCTGAATTCCCAAAGGAATCTAATAATATGCTGTATAGACTACCAAATAACAGAAAAAGTAGCTACTGAGATGGAGGGAAGGTTTAATATGTTGTCTCTGAATTGTTTGAGGTGCTCCACTCTCTGCTCTGAAATTCCAGATGCAATTTCACTGTCTCCAACAAAAAAGAATGAGAAGCTGTAACTTTTCATTACTACATCACCACATCATCCCTCAAAGCTTTTAAAAAAGACATTGTGTACTTCTACCACTTTTAATTTCTATTTGTTACTGTTTTACTTCTCCATTTCAAGACCTTTTAAGGACAGTGACTCACACTGAGTTTCAGTGTTTGCTGAAGAGTACACTACAGTAAAATTGTTTTGAAGACCAAGGAGCAGGTTTTCTTGTACAAATACCATTAACCAATGAATGCAAGAGATAAAAAAGCTGTTATTAAAAGAGCCAAACTGTAACAAACTAGCCCAGTGAGGGTAGCTGTGTGGTTTCAGTCAGCAAGACATAATATCCAGTAACCAGTAACTATGGCTCATCTGAATAATGCACAATGACTTTTCAATCACACAGAATCAGAAGTTCTGATTTTCTTTATCACCTCTTTTTGAAGAGAAAATATTAGATTAGATAAACTGAGGAATGCACTGATACCAAAAACTCCAGCATAGTTTGTTCTTTCCCTTTGATGTACATTGCCTGGCACACAGCTGCTAATGATGTGTACTCACACATAGCAATGCAGATGATATCTGCTGAGCACGTAGCATCACACTGGGCATGCAAAGCAGCTGCTCCCACTTTGTGGGTCCCAAGATAAAAGAGCAGAGGCAAGGAAGCAGATTAGAGGGTTTCCAGTAGCTATGAACTGACTAGCCTTAAGTAGCGTAAAACCTCATGATATCTCTGCATCTTTGAATCAGAATGTCAGGAGAAAGAGGGGCATCCTACAGCTCCTGGCATCTGCAGAATCAAGAAGAAATTGAAAAAAGCAATTCAGGATTTTCTGAGTTTCTGCAGAGAAACAGCAACTCACAAAGGTTTGAACTATGAGCATTCATTGCAAATAAAAAAAAAAGAGTAGGGTCACAGCAGCTGGGATCTACATCAATACACTGGACCAGTATTTTCCTGTCGGTTGAAGTCTGCCAGATTCTGAGATGTTCCTTACAGGAACAAACTGGGAGGAGTGCTTGATCAGCTGGTGACCTTGAGAAGCTGCAGCTACAGGCTGACAGGAATCTCATGCTGAAACAAAGACAAGTGCAGTGTCCCGTGCTGAGGATGGAAAAATCCATCAGTAGAGGCTGAGGGGGGGCAAACAGCTGTTGAGCAGTTATGCAGAATCACAGAAAGTTTGGGGTTGGAAGGGACCAGCCTCCACATGTTTCCAACATCCCACCATGGGCAAGGACATCTTTCACTAGCCCAGGTTGTTCAAAGTCCCATTCAGCCTGGTCTTGAACACTGCCAGGAATGGGGAGTCCACAACCTTTCTGAGCAACATCCTCCAGTGCCTCACCACCCTTAGAGGAAAAAAATTTGTCCTAACATCTAATCTAAATCCTCTCTCCTTCAGCCATCCCCCTATGTCCTTGTCAAAATTCCTCTCCAGCTCTCTTGTAGCCCCTTTAGTTACTGGAAGGTGCTCTAAGATCTCCCCAGATCCTTCTGTTCTCCACACCGACTTTCAGCCTGTCTTCACCACAGAGGTGCTTCAGCCCTCCAAGCATCGGAATAACTCCTCTGGATTCATTCCAGCAGCAATTTCCAGCAGCAATTTCCTGTATTGGGTGTCCCAGACCTGGACGTTTATAAACTTAAGGAGCGCTAAAAAGTAGCCATGTGATAGCAGAGAATTAAACACCC
Organism: Acridotheres tristis; assembly: GCA_037013685.1. Taxonomy (NCBI): domain Eukaryota; kingdom Metazoa; phylum Chordata; class Aves; order Passeriformes; family Sturnidae; genus Acridotheres; species Acridotheres tristis. Next base: position 4,978,240 of record CM072889.1, on the reverse strand, counting down.
ATAACATTCCATAAATAAACATATTTTAAGTAAAGCAAAAGTTTTGAAGGGTCAAATCATGGTACACTCGTTGGTTTTAGCTACAGAAAATGGTTTGGCTTCAGACTTTCTGCTTAGAAAACTGCTTCTGTAAAAATGGCAGAGGAAAAATGAATCCATTCATACATTATAGGAGTCCTGTCTGATCAGTGGATGCAGTACAAAGTAGGTTTGTTGCTTTAGAAAATTGTAATCCCACAAAGTATTTAGGAAAATGAAAGACTCTCTCTCTCTTTTTATGCTAGGGAAAATTTGGGCTAGCATCAAAAGTGCAGTAACTTTACCAGGTGCTATTACTGAAAATTTCCCACATCAAAAGAGAATTCCATGCTAAGTTTCAAGCAAATTTCAAGCATGCTTTACCTAAGCACTCAGCCCACACAAGCTCACCATATTACAGGTTTTCATAAAAGCTCATGGGAATATTAGGAATCATCTTTAGTGGGTTCTTTATCATTTTCCCTCTAGAGATATGTCAGGATTAAAACATGTTCAAAGTTGATTTTTATATGCCACTATACAAGGCGTCTGCAAAATTGAACTTTTGGAAAATCATTCTTAAAAACAGCCACTCAGAAATAAATACTTGATTTTCTTTATCAGTATCATATTTTAGTAGTTTGTGATACAGAACTTCCTGTTAGGTAGGGGAAAAAAAACAATTGTGTTTCCTATTCTACTTTTACAGGAAATCTAGTAAATAAAATTATTTTCCATATACTAGCTGATTTTTTTTTTGTAATATGATTAACCACATATTTAGACCAACATAGAATTTTCAAGTTGTTTATAGATTGACTCTATTCCCAGTCAAAAAGGGAATGCAAGAATTTCAGTATTATATTGCTACAATTGGCAGTACCCTATTCCTCCTAAGAGGCAGATGCTTCCAAGGAAAGTGCAAGAAGTGCTGTTGTGGCAACAGAGGACAAACCTGCAAGTCAGGATTGAGATGAATGTGAGCAATTCTGGGGTGTAAAAGTCAACCAGCATCTGTTCAGTGAGCATTCCTCCAGCTTGCCTATATTGTGTATATACTGGGATTGTATATATTGACCTGAATTACAGCAAAAGAACTAAAGAAATCATTTTCCTCAATTCTTAATGTGTGTTATATGTATTTATTACATCTGAGTGTGTAACTGTGATGGGGAAAATTTACATTAAAAACTTTTTTCAGTGTCAGATGAACTAGAAGAGAAAGTGATAATAAAATGAAGGTATGAAAAGAACACTTCTATAGTTTGGGGGAGAGTTAATGTTTTGCTTTCCTTTTCTTTGTGTTCTAATTACATCCTTCTCTGCTTTTAACACTGGTTAGCTCTACTGGATTTTTGATAATTTAACAATTTGTAGATGCCTAAAAAATGTACATCAAAATATATTCTTCCTGAATTTAGTATTCTCCTAGAAATAAAAGCTACCATTTTGATATTGAAATATTCCTGATATTTTTAAAAATAAGTCTACCACTCTGGCCAATTTTAAAAAGCCACAAAGATGCCAAGTTTATGACTAAAGTTTAAAAAATGGAAATATTTTCCCAAGAGCAGAACCTATCAGCTGAAGCAGCTATTTCAAATGCCAGTGATGTACAAAGATTTATAATAAATGTTAAATCTCTGAAACAGAAGTTTATGGTGGAGGAGATGAAGAAACTCAGATTATTTTGTGACTGATAAGAAAAATAAGAATGAGAATAAATGTTCAGAAGTCTTAAAGCAGCTGCAGTGCCTTGTCTGAGCCTAAGAACTCCAAAGAGAACAGCACAACCAGTCTGGGATGTGACACCCATGCAGCCTCCCCAGCAAAGGCAGCAAAAGAACCCAGCAGAATTATTGCTTCTCCTTGGCCCCACCACGCTGAACATCTGAGTAAACAATTAGTGATGCAATGAGCTCCCAATCAAACAGACAAAAAGTCCAGCTCTGTGCAGTGTGTCTGTAGTGACCCTGTCTTTGCTATTTGCAAGGAAAGAAGTTCCCCTTTGTGAATGCCAAAGGAGAAACTCCACCTCTCTGAAGTTTTGCAGCACTGTAAAATTGCAGAATTCATGGCTAGTCCCCTCCATTGACATGCCAGTCCTGCTGTGCCTTTCAGATGTTTTATGTATCCTATTAACCAAGTCTTAGATGTTATTTATAAGGGATATGTGAGTATGAAATATTCATTTTTAACCTGAAAACATTTAAAATATGCAAGCATATATTCAATTTAGCATTTCAATTTTATGCTGATTTGCATAATTCATTGAAAGAGAAAGCTTAGTTTATTACAAAGCTTCAGGATAAATTTCTTGCCTCTGGGTTGTTAAGAATTTCCAGACCAGGTATATGACCATTCAGAGCATGAAGTGAATGCTTGAGGTTATTTAATTTAAACTAAAGGACAAAATGCTATCTTCTAGCATCCTTCAATATTTAGACATGTGTCTTACCTGGCATTCATAAATTTCTTGACCTCTTTTCTTTTTTAAAAACTGTTCATATAAATTTCAAATCATAGAAATTCTTAATACCATTTTTCCCAGCAAAAACTTTACCTGCAAACCATTCTCACACCAGGCCAAGTGTCAGGCACTGTTTCCCAGGGCTGTTTCTGGGCTCCCTTTGGGCACACTCACTTCTATGGAGAGTTCCACACAGCCGCACACTGTCAGGCAGCTGCAGCCCGGCCGTCCCAATGTCATCAGAACATTAATGGACTTTAATTTCTATGAACCACGACTCAAGACACAGATGCTGACAGTGTCAAACTCACAATCACACATAACATTTACCTATTTACAGATGATACTGCCTTCTGTTACTACAAGCATATCAGATCAAGAACAAAACTGCATTTTTGTGCAGGCAGTACATCACAACTAAATTTGTAAAACTATTCCCAGCAGAGCCAGTATGTTTACCCACTTGCATACCCATAATATATTTTCTAAATTTGAACCGATGCTTCAACAATTCATTTGTACAAAATTATATTTGCAAATAAATCCTCAAAGGTTCTGTATCCATGTGCTCACTTTAGATTTCCAATATTCTTCACATTTTAATAGATATGGTCCAGCACTTCTGGAAGAAAGTAAAGACCAAAGAAAAAGATACAATGTCTAAAAATCAAATAAATTATTTTCCCAGGTTGCATCCAGTCTTGTCTTCCAATATTTAATATCCATATAGAAAAAACATTTCAGCTTTATTCCAGTGAATCAAAATAAAAAACAAGTGGCAGTTTTTAAGCTTCATAAAGGTATGACTGAGAAAAAAATCGTCACCAAAAAAAAAATCCACCCTGCCTATGTAAATATACCAAGCAACAGAACACTCTCTTATCTGGAAGTGCATGACTTTATCTCTTTGCAATTTGAAACTATTATGCTGACAAATACAACCCAGTAGGGATCAGGCACCACTTGGAGATTAACATTTTTGAAACCTATATCTATCATTAAAAAGTCCACACTACCAAATACAGTGGAACAGATGGATCCTGATAAGGGACCAGGAAAGGCTGAATGCAGCAAGTACTGAAGATTGATACTTACTTACGAAGAAGCAATCTGGGCACAGTGAACAGCAGGTTGCTACAGACATTTGGCATATTTATTGAAGCATTAAGGGAGTTCCACAACTCCATTTACATATATACAGGACTATGTAAAAAACAGTATATTAGGCTTCCCACACACATAGAAATCTTGAATTATAATGACTAGACTACACATAAAACTTAGTGAAACCTGCTTAATGTGGGATAATCCATTGTCAGCACTGCAATTTAACAGTTCTTCCATTTTCAAAATGCCAATGATATTTACAGCTCAAAATGCCTGGCCCAGTTTTTTCCCAATAGCAAAATCAATTATAGTCTCCCATAAAGTTGGAGAGAAACAAAATCAGGCACTATTTCATCTATTAAAGCAAAGGTACAAAACTTCACCATAAATATTCCCAGTTTAATTGCCCTTCTGCAGCACAAATAGCTGAGAGGCAAAATATCTTTGCTGTTTCTTTAGAAACTCTAATGTATAACATGAAAACACATAATTGAAGAAAGTCCTGAGGTAAATTTGAAAATTCAAGTAATAGTTGTTAGCAGAAAACCTGAAAAAAGCTTGTATTCATCATCAAGTGCATTGAAAAGACAGATTACATCCCTACAGCCCACAACCGAGGACATACATTTGTCCTTCTATCACCAAGGGAGTTTTAAAGAATTAATCTCACCAAATTGAGAAGCTGCTGCATCATTTTACCCCATCAGCTCTTAGCTCTGAACTAATGTTTTTGGTCACAACCTGACCTCAACTTGCCCTGTCTTCTTTATTCTGAGGATAATCTACTGTTCTAACTTGTAAGCAGAAAAGTTTGCTCAAGCCTTACTTCCTTTACTTTGACTGTTTTAATCTAGTTTGCTGTTGTACACACTGGGCTAAAATACCTCTTATGAGTCTTGTTGTTCTCTTTCTGTGGGAGGAGAACATTATACACAAATTTAATCTTTGAACAGTAAAAAAAAAGAAAACAAATATTGGAATAACTGTGCAACCTTTGAGAATCATTTGGATTTACTGACTGTTTCCTATGCTATAACACTGCACTCTTTAACCAATCATTTCATCAGCAGTGAAACACAAAAACTGAAACATTCAGCTGAAGTTTTAGCAACTAAACATGTGTCATGACCTAGGAAGCATGCAGAATTCACAGTTGATAAACCAGCCATCTCCAAAGCAAAGTAATCTCTGTTAGTCCTTCTGTGGCATCTTTGAGGTTGACTTTCTTCTTAAAAATGCAGATCACATTCCCTTGAGATACTCATCTTTTCCTGTGATGCACTTGAGTGACAGAACAACAAGCTTAGTGCAAAGAAATACCACTGGGGTTGACAAGCAAATTCCATCAGTATGCAGTGTTTGCACAGTACAGTTTAGTACCAGCAGTTCACACAGTCCATGCTTTGGAACAGAATTATAATTAAGCCTTAAATCTTCAGTTTTCTGATTAATTCTTGTCACACAGGTCTTATACTGTAAGTGTGAAAATACGCTTGTCACTAAAGAAAATAGCATACAATGGTTAACCAGCTTTGAGATGTTGCCTGTAAGATGCCCAGGTAGAATGTATCTAGGACATGAATGTCTACTAATTTCCTCCTTAATTATGAGGTTTAAAAACCTTGTCAGAACATTAATGTTTTTCTGAAGTAATATTTCCCTCCTCTGACATGTGAAAACAACGTAAGTGTGATAAGTAAAATCTGTAAGAAGTTGGGATGTGTCAGTTCAGTTTAGAAACATCCTCTGTGTTTTATGAAAAGTATTTTCTAAATATTTGCAAGTTCACAGCAAACATAATCCAAATCCAAGAGCTGTATATTCCTAGAAGCTTCTGAGGAATGGCCTCAGAAAAGAAAAATCAGAGGCAAAATGCCAGCAAGATCCCTTTGAGGCTGCCCACATTCAAGAAGGACAGTGCTATTCTAAAAGACCATTGTAGCATCTTATCTAGCTCAGAGCAAGACCATTATTTTGTCCTTTTCCCCTCTGCGTTGCCAAGCCAGAGGATCACTTGGAAGAATTTTTCCCAAGTAGTCCCGGGCAAGAGCAGATGTATGGGCTTAACACAGAGAAGGATACAAATCTTTCTCCTCAGACTTCTTCCCTGTCTGTATAGGAAACAACCTCCTGTCTCTCCTTCATGTCAGCAAAATAATTAACATTTTTTAAAGACTCCACAGCAGGTTGGGGGAAAAATCACCATATAAATCACAACCCTTTACTGAACTCACTCTTTCTCCAACTACAAAACATAAGGTCAGAATAACAGTCTCATGTTACTTTACAACCCAAAATACATTATAGCACTAACTGTGATCTGCAGCAATAAATTTTAGGGTTTTTTCAGTGACATATACAGATCTTCCAAATGTGTGTGCATATTTTCCATAAAATGTGAATTACACTTACTGCATACCAAGTAAATATATGAAGTCTGATATTTGAAAAGAAATAAACACTTTGGTAACTCTCTTACCGATTTAACACAGATTAACTTTTCATGGATACCTCTCTCAACTCTTATATTCAGACAATAAATTAACAGTATCATAGAATGGTTTGGGGGTTGGAAGGAATTTTTAAAGACTGTAGTCCAAAACCTCTTCAGTGCAGCCTCTTTGCCACAGACAGGAACATCTTTCATTATTCCAGGCTGCTCAAAGCCCCTCTAACCTGGTCTTGAACACTTCCAAAGATGGGGCTGCCGCAGCTCCTCTGATCAACCTGTGCCCGTGTCTTCCCACCTTCAACATATAAAAATTCCATCCATATATCCAAGTCAATCTACCCTCTTTCACCCCATTTTCCTGTCAGGCCGTGGTAAAATGCCTTTCTTTCTTAGAAGCCCCTTTTCTAAAATAAAAGGCCACAATAAGGTCTCCCCAAAGACCTCTCTTCTTCAGACTGAACAGAAAAAACTGAATGGCCTAGCGGATTATGTTTACTCTCAGATCCAGTTCATAAAGAATAACTGGTACCAGTTGAAAATTACCAACTAGGGAATAAAATAGGAAAAGGTCCCAGATACAACCAGTAGTGAGGACATACAGCAGATCCTACAATGAGAAAACCTGATTTAGCAGGGTCTGTAGGAGTAGATCTTGGATAAGCAATTCAGCACTACTAATCTGCAGACTGTTGAATCCTACGGATTCCTGGGGGTTTTGGTACAGATGATGGTGAAAAGGGAAGTCCTCTGGATGTCACACAAAGTGCAAGGAAAAGGCTAAGGGTGTCAAAGTGGGCGATAACTTCACTGACAGATACAGAATAATAATAAAACACCACTAAAACATTGACCAAAAAAATGCAATAGAAACAATTTTCAATTCGAGAAGTTCTCAGTAAGTGAGAACTGGAAACAAGCTGTCCCAGGATGCTGGCAGCTATTTAAACAAACATTTTTAAAGGCCAAGTACAAACAATTCAATCACAGAGTAAGAGATCATCTTGGCTATGTTGTAAGCCCTTCTCTGATCCTTATACAAGGAAGCACGCTGGAGATTAAAATAAGATCAGATTACTAAAGAATTCAAAGCTGTTTTCTAGTTCCCCATATGAACTTGTAGGGAGAAATCCAATCACAAAAATGAAATAAAATTACAAGAAAAAGTAATTCAAACACATTGTACCCCATGAAAATGTGATGGTAACTTATTCAGTCCTGCACTCAAAGGCGATGCAAGCCTGAACACCTTGCCCACCAGCTTCTTAATCAAAACTGAGTCAAAATATCCTTTTTTCATTTTATTTTGATCAGCATATTTAGAAAAGCAGCCTTACAAGAAAAAAAGAGAGAGAAAGAAAACAAAATAATGGTGAAATATAAGGTTTTTTCCCCAATCTTCAAAATCAGTACAGAAGACAAATACAGAGCAAATGCAGCCACTGAAGCCCAGCTCCCCCCTTTACAACAACAACCCTCCCCACACGCAATCTCTCAGCTGAGGATGTGCTGGGATCTCCCTTCCTGCCGTGTCATGCCTTAGGTGACAACACCCGCACCTCTGGCCGTGTGTGCCTACTGCACAGCGCTGGTGTTTCCCAGGCAGCTCAGAGGGAGTTTTTCAGCTCAGTTCTGCACGGATGGGATGCCCGGCAGCGTCTGAATCAGCCTCCGCCGAGCCGTCAGTGCCACCGTGTGGTGCAGCTCCCGGGTCGCCCTGCCCTGCCCACGCTTCACTTTAAAACAGATTGACAGCAAGCAAAAATATTTTAAAACCACGTATTTGCTTTTTAAATCGACTGGCTACACCGCTGGCATTTAAAACTCAGCGTCACTCTCGGGTAGTGAGACTGAACTGACAGTGCAGTGATGCCTGAAATAGGCAGTATAAGGGTTAGGGTTGAAAACATCACTTCTCTGACTCCCTGCATCCACAGCTGCAACCGTGGGGGTTTAAGTGATTTTATTAGACGACCACTAAGGATAAACTTCTCTTGGAGTTTTTCCTCTTTAATAAGCAAGTAGACAAGCAAGCAAAATAAAAACACCTTGTGACTATGAATGCAGCCAACCCGAGGCACAAGGAAGGTGTTTCCTGGTTGACACTGGCTAATCTCCTGTGCTGCCTCACCTCTGACAGCCCCAGCCCAAGTATCCTGATGAACAAGTTTTAGCTTCCCCCAGATCTTTACTTCCTGGTGATGCTGCATGGGATTGCTGGCAAATTCTCTGCCTCTATGGGAACTCCTGTAAATGGTTTTAACTCACTCTCACAGGCTCACTGCACGTTTTAGATGTTCTCAACTTTTTTAAAGCATGAGAAATTAAGCTGTTACACAGTGGATTATTTGATCAGACCAAAATGAACTAAATATGGCACATTTGAAATTGTCCCTCTTTACCCTCTGCACAACTCTTTACTCTTAGCTCCAAGTGTTTAGGTTTGATTTATATTTCAGCCATGTGTTAACATTGTGTGAGCAGGTCACTGACAAGTTAAACAGCCTGGTTTGGACAAGGCTGAACAGTTAGGCAGGACAACTGTCTTGGTTTGAAAAGACAGGTATGGTTTAAGGAAAGGCAAGAGCCCCTTTTCTGCAATGCAGAGTGCAACCCCCCTCCCTTTTAATTATTTTAGGTCCAAATCAGACGCTTTCAGGCAGGAGATATGGGGATGTGAATAACAGTTCTTTACTGGTATTTAACAAGGCAGAAAACAACAACAGCTATGAAAATTGGCAACAGAACAGAACAGTCTAGCTCCGCTCCAGTCCCCTTTGGCCTCAGGCCGTCTCCCTGTGCTCAGTTACCGGTGCTGTGAGGGCAGGGCAGGTCCCGCGCAGTTGAAGAGGGCTGGAGTGATGGCGGCGGAGGCCCAGAGGTGAGCGGGGATGGGAAGGTGACTCCCCCCTCTCACAGTGTCGGTCGTGGTGCTCCGCAGAGTGTCCGGAGATAGTAGGGTGAGATGGGAGAGCAGCAGAGCGAGGTCCAAAAGCAGGGAGCGTGGATCTCAGCACTGAAATGTCAGGGGAAGATGCCAGAGCAAAGCACGGGGTGTCCTGTCCCTCCACGAGCCCAGCGAGAGAGCGTCCCCACCCCAGATCCCTCTCCCACCTTTCCTTTTTCGGTTCCCCCCCCTCCTCCTCCTCCACCCACCCCCCTACGAGAGAACATTATCTATGTTTTAAGGTGTAGCCACAACTACTTAACATAACAATGGGAGGAATTCACAGAAAGAAAAGGGGAACAATCCAACCCCTGACATTATCCACCCCTGAATTTCTCCCATACTAATATGCTATATTAAATTAAACTGTTACATTATATATACATACATGCAGTTAGAGACATAGGCACAGTACTATAGGTATTTCACCCTAAAACAAGGTCTCCTTGGGGTATGCATCGGGTCTCTCCATTCTTTTGCATCACCCACCAGGTGCAACCTGGTCCTTGAGCGAATACAACTCCATGGATGGGATTGTCTTTGCTGGAGGCAGGATTCACCCAAACAGTTTTTCCTAGCATACCTCTCATGTGTACCACTGGAACCTTATCTCCATCTGATATTCCCAAGGGCTCAGATTGGGCAGGGCCTGCTCGGTTAGTGGAGCCTCGGGTGTTCACTAACCAGGTGGCCTTTGGTAGATTAATCTCCCAGTTCTTGAAAGTTCCCCCACCCAGTGCCTTCAAGGTGGTTTTAAGCAGGCCATTGCACCGTTCAACTTTCCCTGCAGCTGGTGCATGGTAGGGGATATGGTACACCCACTCAATGCCATGTTCTCTAGCCCAGGTGTTTATAAGGCTATTCTTGTAATGAGTCCCATTGTCTGACTCAATTCTCTCAGGGGTACCATGCCTCCAAAGAACTTGTTTTTCCAGGCCCAGGATGGTGTTCCGAGCAGTGGCATGAGGCACAGGGTAGGTCTCTAACCACCCAGTGGTGGCTTCCACCATGGTCAGTACATAGCGCTTGCCCTGGTGGGTTTGAGGCAGTGTGATGTAGTCAATCTGCCAGGCCTCTCCATACTTATATTTGGCCCATCGCCCCCCATACCAGAGGGGTTTCACCCGCTTGGCTTGCTTGATGGCAGTGCACATCTCACAGTCATGGATAACTTGAGAAATACTGTCCATGGTTAGATCCACCCCTCGGTCTCGTGCCCACTTATATGTGGCATCTCTGCCCTGATGACCTGAGGCATCATGGGCCCATCGAGCCAGGAACAACTCTCCCTTGTGCTGCCAGTCTAAATCTATCTTTGACACCTCTATCTATGCCGCCTGATCTACCTGCTCATTGTGTCGGTGTTCCTCATTAGCCCGACTCTTGGGGACATGGGCATCTACGTGACGGACTTTCACAGGCAGCTTCTCTATCCGGGTGGCAATGTCTTTCCATTCATTGGCAGCCCAGATTGGTTTTCCCCTACATTGCCAGTCAGCCTTTTTCCACCTTTCCAGCCATCCCCACAGAGCATTGGCTACCATCCAAGAATCAGTGTAAAGGTAGAGTTTTGGCCACTTCTCTCTTTCAGCAATGTCCAGGGCCAGCTGAACAGCTTTGAGTTCAGCAAGTTGACTCGATCCACCTTCTCCTTCGGTAGCTTGTGCAACCTGTCATGTGGGGCTCCATACGGCTGCTTTCCACTTCCGGTTCATCCCCACGATGTGGCAGGAACCATCAGTGAAAAGAGCATAGCGTGTTTCATCTGCTGGCAGTTGGTTATACAGTGGGGCTTCTTTGGCCCGGGTCACTTGTTCCTGTTCCTCTTCATCGGCAAGACCAAAGTTTTCACCTTCCGGCCAGTTGGTAATTATCTCCAAAATCCCAGGGCGATTCGGGTTTCCAATACGGGTGCGTTGTGTGATGAGGGCAATCCATTTACTCCATGTGGCGTCAGTGGCATGGTGGGTTGAGGGAACTTTTCCTTTAAACATCCACCCCAGCACTGGCAGTCGGGGTGCCAGAAGGAGTTGTGTTTCCGTGCCAACCACCTCTGAGGCAGCTTGAACCCCTTCATAGGCGGCCAAGATCTCCCTCTCCGTTGGAGTGTAGTTGGCCTCGGACCCTCTGTAGCTTCGACTCCAGAATCCCAGTGGTCGGCCTCGCGTCTCACCAGGCACCTTCTGCCAAAGGCTCCAGGACAGACCATGGTTCTCGGCTGCAGAGTAGAGCACGTTCTTCACATCTGGTCCTGTCCTGACTGGGCCAAGGGCTACCGCATGAGCAATCTCCTGCTTGATTTGGGCGAAGGCTTGCTGCTGCTCAGGGCCCCAGTGGAAATCGTTCTTCTTGCGGGTGACCAGGTAAAGAGGGCTCACAATCTGACTGTACTCAGGAATGTGCATTCTCCAAAAGCCTATGGCACCTAGGAAAGCTTGTGTTTCCTTCTTGCTGGTTGGTGGAGACATTGCAGTGATCTTATTGATGACCTTGCTGGGGATCTGGCGCCGTCCATCTTGCCACTTTACTCCCAGAAACTGGATCTCTTGGGCAGGCCCTTTGACTTTGCTCTTTTTAATGGCGAAGCCGGCTCCCAGCAGAATCTCAATGATCTTTTCTCCTCTCTGAAATACCTCCATTGCTGTGTCCCCCCACACAATGATGTCATCAATGTACTGCAGATGTTCTGGAGCTCCACCCTTCTCCAGTGTAGCCTGGATCAATCCATGACAGATGGTGGGGCTGTGTTTCCACCCCTGGGGCAGTCGGTTCCACGTGTATTGCACACCCCTCCAGGTGAAAGCGAACTGAGGCCTGCACTCTGCTGCCAGAGGAATGGAGAAGAATGCATTGGCGATGTCAATGGTGGCGTACCACTTGGCTGCCTTGGACTCCAGCTCGTACTGCAGTTCCAGCATGTCTGGCACAGCAGCGCTCAGTGGTGGAGTCACCTCATTCAATGCACGATAGTCCACTGTCAATCTCCATTCTCCTTCAGATTTACGCACAGGCCAGATGGGGCTGTTGAAGGGTGAGTGGGTTTTGCTGACCACCCCTTGGCTCTCCAGCTCACGGATCATCTTGTGTATGGGGATCATGGCATCTCGATTCGTCCGGTACTGCCGGCGGTGCACTGTCGAGGTAGCAATTGGCACCTGTTGCTCTTTCACCCTGAGGAGTCCCACTGCAGATGGGTTTTCTGATAGCCCAGGCAGGGTGTTCAACTGCTTAATGCCCTCTGCTGCCACAGCAGCTATTCGAAAAGCCCACCTGAGTCCCTTTGGGTCTTTGTAATAGCCGTTCCTGAGGAAGTCTATGCCTAGGATACATGGTGCCTCTGGGCCAGTCACAATTGGATGTTTCTGCCACTCTTTCCCAGTCAGGCTCACCTCAGCCTCCAGCAAAGTCAATTCCTGAGATCCCCCCGTAACCCCAGCAATTGAAACAGGTTCCTTCCTGACATGTCCCGATGGTATTAATGTACATTGTGAACCAGTGTCAACCAATGCTCTGTGTTCCTGTGGCTCTGATGTGCCAGGCCATTGGATCCACACCGTCCAAAAGATCCAGTTTTCCCGTGCCTCTCCCTGGCTAGAGGCAGGGCCCCTCTAGCCCTGGTTATTATTTCTCTCCTGGGCATACATACTAGAGGTTCCTTCAAGGGGATCTGACAGATCATCCTCCCTTCTGTAATACCCTGCACCTCCATGGGAGGCTGAGGCTACCTTCACTTTAGTGGAGTTCCCTCTGTTGGTGTTCCCCTCCCTGAGTTGGCGCACCCGTGCTGCCAGGACAGAAGTGGGTTTCCCATCCCACCTTCTCATGTCTTCCCCGTGGTCACGTAGAAAAAACCACAGGTCAGCACGTGGGGTATACCCTCTCTCCCTAGCTGGGGGGCGTTGGGCTCTACTTTTGAGGTCCATGACTCGCACTGGTGCTGCACTGATCTTCCTCACCTCTTCCCTTATCTCCTTCATCTCCTCCTTAAACTCCTCTCTGAGGTCCTTAGCCACAGCAGAGACATGAGCCTGCATTGGGCCAGCCATCATACTCTGATAATTCCTGAGCCTGTTGGCAACAGAACCCACTGTCACTTGGTTGGTATCAGCATCAATCATTGCAATAAAGGAGGTATATTGAGATGGGCCCAGGTTTGCCAGATTCCACAACATCTGTCCTGTGCACCTGACCTTGTCAGGGTCATTGTCATGCTGTCCATCCCTCCCAAAGAGCACCTCCAGTACTGCCACTTCTCTCAGCTTTTGGATCCCTTCCTCAAGGGTATTCCAACGTGTTCTCTGGTGGTACTCCTGCATTCTTTCCCTGTGGACAAACCTCTCTCTCACGCTCATTAAAAGTCGCTCCCAGAGGGAAAGGAGACCTGTCTCCCTTACAAATACCTGGTCCACACCTGAGTCCTGGGTCAAGGGTCCCAAATTCCTTGCCTCAGTACCATCCAGTTGCACACCTGTACCCATAAGGTCCCAGACCCGCAGTAACCAGGTTGTAAAAGCCTCACGGCCCCGTCGTACAATGTCTTTTCGCAGGTTACGGAGACTCTCGTATGACAGGGACTCGGTGATGATCTCAACTTCTGGCTCCCCTGCTGGTTGTGAGGGGCCCCCTTCCTGACCCTTATTATCTAGGTGCCTTGTTTTCATCCTAGACTTCCTAGTTTCCACAGGGGCAACTGCTGCTGGCTGTGAGTGCCCTTGCAGTTCAGCTGGAACCTGGACGGATGTAACATCTGTGGGTCCCACTGCTGCACCATCAGATTCTCCCTCTTTAAGGCAGGGGGAGGGTTTCTCACCAGCTGGGGAGAGGTATTCCTTCAGCATCTGGCCCATCTCACGTATCTCCTTTGCTAGCACCCCCACCCATTCTGGGTGGTTCCTTTCCGAGGTGGGCTGTGGGGCAGGGTCAAACTCTGGGGTAATATCCCTAGTCTCTGGGACAAAATCAGGCTCTGGGGTAACCTTCCTAGTCTCTGGGACAGGATCAGGCTCTGGGGTAACCTCCCTAGTCTCTGGGACAGGATCAGGCTCTGGGGTAACCTCCCTAGTCTCTGGGACAGGATCAGGCTCTGGGATAACCTCCCTAGTCTCTGGGACAGGATCAGGCTCTGGGGTAACATCACTAATCCCTGGGGTAGGTATCAGGGTTGTTATCCAAGTCAATCTCCCCTTATCTCTGAATGTTAGATAGAACAGGTTTAACAGGGATATAAACAACACTAGCCACAATATAATGTCATTAGCATTTAAAGCGGATTGGAACCCCTTGAAGACTGGTGGGGTGAACTTCAAAAAACCTGTGATGGGTTGAGAAAAAATTTCACCTGCTGCCACTTCCTCACAGTAAGTACCATTATTGAAGTAGCCCCAGAAACACACACTTAGAGTGCGATAGCTCTGAATCCATGTGGCCATCTTCCAGAGAAAATTAAAAATCCATGAATTCCTCAACTGATCAACCCACATAATAAGCCGGATAATAGCCACAGTAACCTTGGTTATGAAACTCATGTTTAAAAAAGGGCTTGCAAATGGGAGAGATATAGCAGTGACCACATGGAGGCCAATCCAGGGTAAGCTGGACAGCATGGTGTCACCTACCACAAGCTTGGGTAATTCAAGAACTGTTATTCCCTTTTCTACCCCTCTCTCAATGCCCTCAGGCAATGCTCCACGTTTCGGGCGCCAAAATCTGTCTTGGTTTGAAAAGACAGGTATGGTTTAAGGAAAGGCAAGAGCCCCTTTTCTGCAATGCAGAGTGCAACCCCCCTCCCTTTTAATTATTTTAGGTCCAAATCAGACGCTTTCAGGCAGGAGATATGGGGATGTGAATAACAGTTCTTTACTGGTATTTAACAAGGCAGAAAACAACAACAGCTATGAAAATTGGCAACAGAACAGAACAGTCTAGCTCCGCTCCAGTCCCCTTTGGCCTCAGGCCGTCTCCCTGTGCTCAGTTACCGGTGCTGTGGGGGCAGGGCAGGTCCCGCGCAGTTGAAGAGGGCTGGAGTGATGGCGGCGGAGGCCCAGAGGTGAGCGGGGATGGGAAGGTGACTCCCCCCTCTCACGGTGTCGGTCGTGGTGCTCCGCAGAGTGTCCGGAGATAGTAGGGTGAGATGGGAGAGCAGCAGAGCGAGGTCCAAAAGCAGGGAGCGTGGATCTCAGCACTGAAATGTCAGGGGAAGATGCCAGAGCGAAGCACGGGGCGTCCTGTCCCTCCACGAGCCCAGCGAGAGAGCGTCCCCACCCCAGATCCCTCTCCCACCTTTCCTTTTCCGGTTTCCCCACCCTCCTCCTCCTCCACCCACCCCCCTACGAGAGAACATTATCTATGTTTTAAGGTGTAGCCACAACTACTTAACATA